>JARKNS010000004.1:117597500-120097500 GCA_029990575.1 Petunia axillaris subsp. axillaris | reverse complement strand
AACCGAAATCACCATACAGAGTTACTAGTGACTGAGTTCTCATGTATAAAGATAGACTTTGTGTTCCTGATGTTGCAGATTTACGTGGAAAGATTATGATAGAGGCACATTATTCCAGATATACTGTTCATCCAGGTTCGACTAAGATGTACCATGATCTTATGTAGATTTACTGGTGGGATGGAATGAAGCGTGACATAGCAGAACTTGTTGATCAGTGTCCTAACTGCCAGCAGATTAAATTCGAGTATCAAAAACCTAATGGCTTGTTTCAGGAAATGGGGATTCCATCATGGAAATGGGAAGAAGTGAATATGGACTTCATTACAAGGTTAAATGCGGAGCAGGTATGACTCTATCTGGGTTATAGTTAACAAGCTTATTAAATAAGCTCATTTCTTGCCTTTAGAACTACATATACAGTGGAGGATTATGCTAGACTTTATATCAGAGAGATAGTGTGCCTATATGGTATTCTAGTATCTATCATTTCAGATAGGGGCGCACAGTTTACATCTAATTTTGGGGGATCATTCCAGAGAGTTTTAGGGACACAGGTGAATCTGAGTACAACATTTCATCCCCAGACAAACAGATAGGCTGAGCGAACCATTCAGACATTAGAAGATATGCTTAGAGCTTGTGTGTTAGGTATTGGATGCAACTGGAGTAATCATCTACCGTTGATAGACTTCGCGTATAATAAGAGCTATCATTCTAGCATAAAAATGGTGCCATATGAAGCTTTGCAAGGGCGCAAATGCAGGTCTCCTATAGGTTGGTTCGAGGTTGGCGACTCTCAATTGATAGGTCCAAATTTAATCCAGCGAGTAGTTGATCAAGTTGATCAGGGAATGATTATTAACAGTGCAGAGCAGACAGAAGTCATATGCAGATAACCGACGTCAAGACTTAGAATTTCAGATTGGTGATTTGGTATTCATGAAAGTATCACCTATGAAAGGCTTTATGAGATTCGAAAGAAGGGCAAGCTTAGCCCTAGATTCACAGGTCCATATCAGATTATTAGGCGAGTTGGGCGTGTCACCTACGAATTAGACCTTCCAACAGACCTTTAGGAGGTCCATCCAGTATTCTATGTTTCTATACTAAAAAAATGTGTCAGAGATCCTTCCAGAGTTCTGCCTGTAGAGGATGTACAGATCACAAAGCAGTTGACTTATGAAGAGGTGCCAGTTGCTGTAATCACCTAATTTTGGCACAAAAAATCAAAAATTTGCTCAAAATAGCCATTTTAGATTCTTAGAATTTTCGCCGAATTTTCCTAAAATTTAGCCTTTAATTTTAACTAAAATTGTCATTAATTAGGATGTAAAATATGACAATTAATAAAAATTACTTATTGTGTGTTTGATTGTAATTTTATGTTTTAATTGATAATATTGTAGTTTTGTGTGATTTTAATTCCAGCTAGTTTGTGTATGCTTTAAATAAAGTTGACTTCTTATAGTCATTTGTGAAAAAAAAAAGGGCCCAACTCTTTGAGCCCACCAGCCCACTTCCTCCTTGGCCCGTTCAAAACCTGTTTTGATCTCCACCCCTGATCAAATTATAATCCAATGGCCCTCACACCTCCACCCCTTTAAGTATATAATTTGTTATTTTTTCACAATTTTTCTGACACACCCTAAGTCTCAAAGACTCGAGTAGATGCTGCTAAAAATTTTGCTCTCCACCAAAAAATTTACACTACCACCAGCCACCGCGATGCCACCGCTCCACCACAGTCCTCTGCCGCCGGACCACCGCCTTCTGGTAGTCGGAAAATTATGAATTACACCTTTCCGGAAACATTTTGAGCCCCTCTTTCCATTTTTCAACCTGTTTTCTCCAAAATCATAGCCAATTTGCACAGATCGGAGGTCGATGTTTCGGCCTAACCTAACTTCGGCCACTTATTTTGTTTTCCGTTTGGCTCGAGGCAACGAGGCTGCAATATGATGGTGTCACGGTAGAGGTACATAAGTCTTGTAGTGGTGGTGATGATTCGGGGATCAGGCAAGAAATCCTTAAGTCCCTTGCTTGTTCTTTTACTCTTATCTAGTTTAGTAAAAATTGTTAGTGTGGTATTAGTGTCAAGAATGTCACCGTTTGGATGTTTAGTCATTGAAAACTTGTTCAAACGCTAGTATTGGTTTGAGAAATAAAATATCACGTTTGTCTACTCACTTGAGAATTGTGATTTTAATGTAGCATTAGATTTGTGGTAGTTCTAATTAGAAGTATTAAAATTTAGCTTGAATTGTGTCCATGTTATGTTAGCACGTGAATTTAGCATTTATGTGTGTATAGGTCCGTAACATGTGTATTGGGTAAGAATCTATGGGAGTCTAGTTAGTATTTTGGTTTGAGCATGAATTTTAGTTAGCTAGGAGTTTAGACATTTAGGTAAAAATTTACAAAACAAAACAATTAGATATTTTTTCTTGGAGAAAGAGTGTCAAAAGTAAAAAAAAAAAAAAAAAAAAAAGAGTACAACTTTTACATAGGATTCTTGTACTTCTTTTGAAAAGTAAAGACTTTGGCACATGGGTTTGTGTACTTTTTTTAAAAAGTAAAAGAGAGCACATGGGTGTGTACTTTGACCCAACTTTACACCCTTCCCCTTTTCTATTTAAAAAGGGTCTTTTTCTTCATCAAGGGGGACACCATCTACATCTAAAATAAAAACACGCTTTCACTTTTGAAAATAGGCAGGTCTGAAACTTGTAAAAAGACTTGAGAAAAATTAGTGAGAGCAAGAGAGATTAAAAGAGTCTTACGGTCATGAGTTCTTATGTTTAAGTCAATGTTAGAAGCTGTTTTCTAGGTTATTTCGGTGTTGTTCATGGCTGTACCTGGTGGTTCTAGTTGCTGGGTTTGGTGTTAGCTTGTCGGATTCATCCTATATGGCTAGGAAATTTACTACACTAGCTATTTTTCCTTAAACTCCCTTGTGTATGTATAAATTGTAGCCTATTTTGGGGCTTTGAACTTGTAAAATAGCTTGTTAAGGTCCTGAAATACAAACAGTCAATCATACTTAAATTTCTCTTTTTGTTTAATTTTCCTATTATTATCACATTCTAGCTCTCGCTATTAAGAAAGAAAGTACTTTATTTCTTCATTTATGTTTGCATAATTATATATATATTTGGTTGTCATGAGAAAGATTTAAAAAAATGGAAAATAAGAAAAGAGCAAAACGATGGGGTAGGAGAGTTAATCTTTTTGCCCTGATTTGTGGGCTTTAAAATACAAATCTGTTGGGCTGCTTTCATGTCTTATTTTATTTTGAATGGTTAGGAAAAGCAGGATATAAATGTAAAAATAAAAACACGATGCAAAATAAAAAAAATAAAAATTAGCAAGAGAAAGTCCACTTCATAGATGTAAAATTGAACTCCATTGTTTGGAAGTCTGCTCACAGCAATGCTAGAAAATACTTGACTGAGTTAATGATAAGACACGATTAGGAAATTCTAACGGGAGTGAGATGACTCACACGATTAGGCGAAAAATAATAGGATTGTGAAGGCTTATACGATTAGGCATTAATAAGTATGATTTGTAATCTACTTATCAGACAAAAAAAATTATATTGAGAAAGACTAGGCAATGGTAAGTATGATTCGTGATCTACTTATTAGACATAAAAAGAAACTAAATTGAGAGGACCCAATTTGAAAAAAATTAAATCGTAAGAAGCCAGTTGGTATTAAAGTATACCTTGTGGGTGACTTGGTACATTGTGTTAAGGTATACCCAGCGGGTTGCTTGATACAATCTTTGGTTCAAACGGTTAAGGCGTAACAAAGAAGGCAAATTAACAACAAATAGTTTTTCAAGAGTCGAAACGCGTCAATAAAGCAATTGTACTTGCTACAGGACTCGAGGGTGCCTAAGCCCCTTCCCGAGAGTCAACCGAGATCCTTATCCGGAACTCTAACGCAGACCATTTACGAGTCATAGGTGTTCTAAGGTACACCACTTTTGTGACTTGGCACACCTTTAACTTGTCATGTGGCGACTCCGAATTCTCTTAATAATTGTGTAACTTTAACACCCGTCACAAACTTTAAACATACAATTCTTCTTTAATTTAGTTTTGGGTAAAAAAAAAAAAGGGTCGTGGCAGCTTGGCGACTCCGCTGGGGAAGAAAGTGAAAACTGAGAGTCTCAGGCTTTAATAAATTGTCGCATTTCAGCTTGTGAATAGTTTTTGTTGTTTGTTGCCATATCTTGACTGTTACCGCTTTGATATTTTTGAACTGTATATAAAACTGTCTTCTTTCGCACACTTCTGAGTCGTGGGAATACTTGCACACACGCACTTACCAGATTGCTTGTGGCATCTAGGCCTTCTTACTAAATTTTCCATGATTTAGGAGGAAGGCGTGATGAGATTTTAGGACGGACACACTGTTTCCGGACGACCCTGATGTGCTTTCCGCGCGGTTTGTCCACCGAATTCTTCAGCCAGTCTAGAAACCGAGTCAGTTGCGTCACCTAGAGTTACAACTTTAGGCTCAATTATTTGCATCATAACTGACTTACTGAGGTGCGCTATACCGGTATTGCATTTGTCTAGGCCGACCTTTTTGTGTCAAGATGAGCCCGTGTCCCGAAAAGACACATTATTTGCATCTTATGTGTTGCATTTGTTGTAGAGAGAGGGTTGTTGTGCTGACCGATCACCGGAGGATGGGTGTCAAATTTTGAAAATAGAAAAAGGGAAAAATGAAAATATGGGTTTAGCCACCTGTTTCAAAAAATCTTAGTTGTCATTTTATGCCGTTATAATGACGAATTTTTTCAAGAACTTTTAGGTCTAATTTTATGTCTGGATTTTCGTCTCATGTATTGAAAAATAATTTGACATAGTTTTGCACCGTTATAGTTTTGCGCCGGTATAATGGCGAAATAGACCCTTTTGTCTTTGAGTGTGTGTCCAAGTCAAGTCCATATTTTTTAAAGTAATTTATCGGGGTTTTAGGCAGTCATAATAGCCAATTCTTATAAACCAATTTTGCATCTAATTCATATAATATTTTGTGTTGTTGTTTCGTCATAATGGCCAAATTTTATAAATACTCTAAAATTCTTTTTCAAATTAGAAAAAAGAGTTTGTTTCCAAAAAAAATAAAAAATTGTGTTCATCTTTGTGTTGTCATAATGTCCGATTTTGGAGTCACCTTTCGAATGAAAAAATAAATAAATTACAATAGTTTGTTTCATCTTAAGTTCCGTTAGAACCTCCCTCGGGTTGAGTCTTAAACTTTCATTTAAAAAATATATTATTTTAGGGTCCCACTTTACTTTGTATTGTATTCTTTCAAGGTCAACAGGGTACAGACAATAAATTACAATTAGCTAAGTTGTATTTTGCGTCAATCCTCATGGAATAATCTGACTCCGCTAAAATATCGAGTATCATTATTTTCACCGTCCGGGTGTAGCCACCCAATACCATGTCAGTTTGTATATATCTTTTGACTCGCGCATCATGTCAAGTATTTTATTTTGTGTCCGTCTCGTGTCGTTTTTCTAAGTTACACTTGTTGAGTCAGAAAAAGAGGCAAAGAAATAGAAAAAAAAAAATCATCCAATTTCGTCCTTGTTCTAATTAAGTGCCAGTTACAATTTTGTTATGACTTTGCTCAAGGCACGTAGCAATCTTTTGAAAATACGGTCAGTACACTCGGCTTGCGCTGAGAACCATTTCGGGGTGACGCATAACAACCCTAGGCTTGCAATTTGTGACTCTTTTGTGCTAAATCTAATTTGTTTGCCAATAGCTTTTGGAGTTTGGATATTTGGGACGGAATTTTGGCATCGACGCATCTATACGGAACTAAATCAAAGGAACCTGTGACTTCACCCGTAGCCATGCCATCTGATGGAGAGAGATTTGAGACCCGTGCCCAGGAACTCTTAGCACTGGAAAATGATAGATTGACTGGGGAGGTTAATACTTTGAAACAACTCGTGGCCGATATGCATCATGCATTGACCATAGGACCGGTACCTCCTCTTATGCCAACCTGCCTAGATGGGATCTTGCCGACAACAGTTCAACAGGGATCGGGCATATCTAAAGCACCTGAGGATCGGACATATCCTCCCGGTTTAGCACATAGTCATGGTGTAACAAATGAAGCTGAAGTGAGCCACAACCATCTCCACCATAGGGGCGAGATGGCCCATCTCTAGCTCAAGTTCCGGTGTTTGCAGGCCCTTCTTGGCCCATGCCATGGACAAATAATGATCTGCATCTGCTAGCTGGGGACCAACACTATGATCCGCCCCATGAAACCAATTTCCGGCAAAGTGGTCCATATGATCAGGGATTCCATCGCGAATCTCAAGTTGAGCTCGATCGGTTGGGAAAATTGGACGAGAGCGAGGTTTTGCGCAAAGTGAAGGGTTTAGAACAAGCTGTGAGAATTATGCAGGGATATAGAGATCATTTCAACACTTCTTTCAAGGATCTTTGCCCTTTCCCTGAATTGCAATTGCCAGAGGGGTTCATAATTCCCAAATTCGAGCAATACATCGGGCATGGAGATCCAAGGGTTCATATGAAGACCTACTGCAACAAAATGAGAGGGGTCAAGAAAGATAAGTTGTTGATAGCATACTTTCCTGAAAGCTTGAGAGGTGCAGCTGCCGAATGGTTCATAAGGCAAAATGTGACCAAATGGCCAATGTTTGAAGATATGGCTAAGGCATTTTATGACCAATACAAGTACCATATTCAAATCGTGCCAGATCGATCCTCTTTTGATGCGATAAAAAAGAAGCCAAGTGAAAGCTTTAGGTGATATACCCTCATTAGGCGTGAACAGGCCGCTCGAGTGAGCCCTGCAATCCCTGATGAAGACATTGTTCGTTTATTCATCAAAGCTCAAGATGAGGCGTTTTATGGTGCATTGATCACTGCCTGGGGAAAGCCATTTAATGAGGTTGTCAAAATGGGCAAAATGGTTTTAGAAAGGAGTTAAAACTGGCAAGATTGTGAGCCAGACAACATTAAAGGGAACCACCCAAGTGGTACAGGCCCATGCAGGAGCCTTGGGGAAGAAAAAGCAGGATGATGTAGCTATGGTGGGTTCGGGTTCACAAAAGTGGAGCGAGAAAAGATACAATCAAACCTACTCATACCAAGCTCCACAAGTACACCCTCCACAATACTACCACACCCCATAAAATCCGCAGTATTCCATCCCTCCACCCCAATACTCAATCCATACAGTGCAGCCATGATCTCCAATATCGTCTTACTCGCAATGGCACGCTCCAAACCCACATCCTATATATCCCACTCACCAAACTCCACATAACCAATTCCAGCCTCTACCGAACCTTCCCCACCGGCCAAGATGTCCTCCAATTTTTTGCCCAAAAGCTGAGAAAAAAAAGGTGCATCAAGAGAAAAAGAATGAGTTCACGCCAATTGGAGAATCTTATGCCAAACTTTTTCAGAAGCTGAAAGCTTTGGACATACTGAAACCGATCAATGGATGAATGCATCCTAGGGATAGGGTTGACGACTCTTGTCAATGTGTTTACCATTCAGGTGCATTGGGGCATCACACTAAGGATTGCCATTTTCTCAAGAAGGTCATCCAAACTTTGATTGATAACGGTCAAATTTAAGTTGAGGGTTCAGATTCACCATATATAAACCAGAACTCATTGCCTGTATGTGATGATGTGCACATGGTGGGTATGGTATGCGGAGAAGATTTGAGAGCTGAATCTGCAATACCGATAGTACCTGTTGGTGATGTGTCAATTGAGGCTAACCAAATGCTTGTGGCATTGAACTGTGTTCCTAAAATTGTGCTTGGGGTAGTAGACAGAGTAAGGGGTGAAGAAATGAAGAAGACGAACATGTCTCTCAAGATGCCAATTCCATATCTTACCGGGTCATTCATCAATCCCGAAGAAGTAAAGTCTACCCTGATGGGAGTTTCAAAAAATTAGGAAAAGCAGAAGATGTTGCCAGATTCAGGGAATTTCTTTGGTATCGGAATGGTACATTTTGATGAAGGGCTCAACAATGTCTAACACAGGAAAAATCTCGCCCTGACTTGTAATTGAGTGGCTATGAAATGTTGTAGCTTGTTTTGCTAATCTTTCTGCGTATTTGGTTATTTAAGGGTTGTAATCCAAGTGCATTATTTTTCTTGTTTTTATGTTCAAACCCTTCTATCTTTAATCAAATGAAAAGCGAGATCCTTTTCTCATCTCAACATTAAGTCTCTTCTTTCTTGGTCTTTTTTTCTTTAGTATTCTGTTTTATGTTTGTCGGCCTTAATAACATGACATGCGTATGGGGTTTACTTCTATATCTACACACGCGGTCCGGCATTTTATCTAAATGAACATCAAAATGGTGAGGAAAAGGGAGTGAAATAAGTTGGGAATTAATCAATAGTCATCCAACAAGGAAGATCGGTGAGAAGTTCAAAATCGTGCACGGTCGCTTCGACCGAATTTGAAATACAAATTTGAGAACTATCATTGAAGTAGAAGTCGAGGACACATGTGGATCAATCCAGGTCAATTGATTGAATCATTATTTGTGCGAGGCATTCGCGGGTCGAGATGACGTACGTCTTTCATTTTTTCTACCCAAACACTATATCCTTTGTCAACCCTTTTGAGTCTTGTTCTGTATTTTCTTTGGCCTACACTCCCTTGGAATCAGTTTGATGTGATTAAAGAAAAGAAAAAAAGAAGGAAAAAAAAGAGGAAACAAAAACAACAAAAAATCTACCTCAGTGGTAGAGCGACGTCTGATCTGATTCCTCTCAAAAGGATACGTAGGCAAACATTCGGGTGCGGTCATAACAGGAAAAAGTTCATTTTCCCCCTGTTCCTCGTTGACGAAAAAGCTTGCCTCGAAGTTTGCCGCCAATGTCAAAAGAAATTCAAATCCCCAATGTATGCTAAATTGGGGCAAAAGTTTGTTTATAAATAAAATAAATAAAAACAAACTTCTATGTTGTTGTACCATCTATTTATATGTTTCATGAGATATCATTCTCGAAAGCGGGGACGAAACTCAAAGCGCCCCAGTTTAGGATAAACTGGGGCAAAAATTTGTTCTTTATTTAAAAAAAAAAAAGAATAAAAAGGGGAGAAAGTCAATATTCCTTTTACTTTCTTTGTGTTTATCTCGGGGGAAATTCTCAATATCCCTTATGTTTTCGTGTTAGAAAATATTCAAAAGAAATCCCTCATTTTTCACTAAATTGAGGCTAAAGTTTAAGATTATTTTTAATAAAATAATTTCAAGGGTTGTATCGTTCACCAAGTCGTTTATGAGATGATTTCATACCGCTTTTCAAACCAAAGAGAAAACTCAAGGAAGAAAAAAAACAGAAAGAAAAAAAAAAGAATCTCCAATTTTCCTAAAACTGGAGGAAAAGGGTTTGTCTTATTTTCAAAAAGAGGTGATTTTGAAGTTTTCAATGTTCATCTAGTCGTCTCATGAGATGTTTCTGAACTTTTATGTTGAATATTTTCTTTCTAGCCTCGCCAAATCCCACTTTACAGTCCAAATAAAGACCCTTCTGACCGATCATTGAGAATATCAAGCCAAGTGAGTATCAAGGGACAAGTTTCATACTGTAAAGTCGCATTTTACTGTCATTAATAACAATTAGGAGATGGAAGCATACAAGTCATTGAAAGGAAATCTCCGGGGAATCAAGATAGAGGCAAAAATTGAAGAAAAAAATGAAAAAGATGCGGTCGACCAGCAAGGAAAGATGGGCGGTCGATGGGAAGAGCGTGAAATGGAAAAAAAAAGAGAGAAAGAAAAAATGAAGTCTTGTAGGTGAAAACCTGAAAAGGCGCTACAAGGCAAGTGAGTTAAAAGAACAAAGAGAGAGGTTAGTTGGTGAAAACCCGAAAAGGAACTACTAGTCGAATAAGGGTTGTGGTAGTCATTATCAAATTTGGATTGAGCAAAGTTGTCAAACTGGGAGCAAGTTTAGGGATAGACCGGGTGAATGGATCAAGTGTTAATTCCAGATGCATGTCATGTTTTACTAAGGTTGTTGTTTCACCTCTAAATAAGTTTCTTCGATCTACAAGCGACATCTTTCATTCGATGTCTCCTTTTGAGTTTCTTCACTTTCCTTTTCATTATTTTCGGGCATTCAGAAAGGTTTGCAAAAATTGTCTACGAGTTTCAGTTGTACCAGAAAAGTCGGGAATGAGAGCCTGACGCCGAGATTGTACCATGAAGATCACTAGGGAATGGTTTGTTATTTCTGCAAAGGTGTGACCAAAGACCGAGATGTGAATTTGGTCGGGAAGCGTGAGAACATAACTACATCATGTAAGGTTTTCATCGGGAACCAACTTGAAGGGAAAAGAAGGAACAACGAAAAGAAAAGAAGTACCAAGGACCATCGGAGCTGGATTTTTCAACTATCAATTCAAGACCGTTGGGATGATGTGTTTGAATTATCATTTTTTATCAAAGACCCCACTGGGATAATGGGTTTGAATTTTCAGCTTTTATGAAAGACGGCATTAGGATAATTGGTTTCAATTCTCAGTTTGTCAAGACCCTATTGGGATAATGGGTTAGAGTTTCAATTTTCAATTTTGTCAAGACACCATTCAGAAAATGGGTTAGAGCATTCAGCTTTAGAACAAGACCTATCAGAGTGATGATTTTTGACTTTTCAGCAAAAACAAGACCCATCGGGGTGATGGTTTGCAATTCAGTGAAAAACAAGACCCATCAGAGTGATGGTTTTCAATTTCTAGAAGAAACAAGACCTATCAGAGTGATAGTTTTCAATTTCCAACAGAAACAAGACTTATCAGAGTGATGGTTTTTAACTTTCAGTAGGAGCAAGACCCATCGGGGTGATGGTTTGCAATTCAATAAAAAAACAAGACCCATCGAGTGATAGTTTTCAATTTCCAGCAGAAGCAAGACCCATAAGAGTGATGGTTTTAAATTTCCAGCAGAGGCAAGACCCATCAGAGTGATGGTTTTTTTATTTTGAGTCGGAGCAAGACCCATCGGGGTGATGGTTTGCAATTTAGTAAAAAAGAAGACCCATCGAGTGATGGTTCAATCTTCAGCAGAAGCAAGACCCATCGGAGTGATGGTTTTAAATTTCCAGTAGAGGCAAGACTCATCAGAGTGATGATTTTCAATTTTCAGTCTGAGCAAGACCTATCAGAGTGATGATTTTCAATTCAGTAAAAAACAAGACCCATCAGGTGATGGTTTTCAATTTCCAGCAGAGGTAAGACCCATCAGAGTGATGGTTCCGGTCCATCAGAGTGATGTTTTTCAATTTCCAGCAAGAGCAAGACCTATCAGAGAGATGGCTTTAAGTTCAGCAAAGCAAGACTCATCAGAGTGATGGTTTTTAATTTCCAGCAAGAACAAGATCCATCAGAGAGATGGTTTTTCACCAAAAGCAAGACCCATCAGAGTGATGGATTTCAATTCAACAAGAACAAGACCCACCAGAGTGGTGTTCCAGTTATCTTTCAAGTCAAAGCCTGCCAAAGCGGCAATTTCAACATTCAAGTCAAAGCCTGTCAAAGCGGCAATTTCAACTTTCAAGTCAATGCCCGTCAAAGCGGCAATGTCAATATTCAAGTCAAAGCCCGCCCGAGCGGCAATTTTATGTTTGAAGATCCAATTGGGTAGTGGGAGTTTTGAACAAGTTCATCAGCTTGGGAAGCCTGAAGAGTTAGCTTAGAAATTATAATTTATATTTTCAATGTTGTAATTTCATTTTTCTCTGGAAATGCAATGATCACCGGGCAGCAACTGGCAACAAGCGACCAGCAACAACAGCTCTAGTATGTCAGAAGTGTCTTGAGTCAGTTCATGTAAGTCTAGTCATCGAGTTAGTCCCAGTTAGTTCTAAAAGTGACTAGAGTTAGTCTTTGAGTGTCTAGAATCTAGTGTAAGTTCTCGTGAGTCTAGAAAAGTTTAGTGTTTTTCTCAATGCAGTAGTCCTAGCTGCCACACGTAAGGAACTACACTGACCTGATTTCTTAGTCCGGGGATATGTAGGTAGCCTTGTCCTTGATTAGAACCGAAATTCAAGGTACGGTCACCATTTTGAAAAGCATGCTCTCGGCTAGAACCGAAAAGCCAAAATTATGTGTTGATTACTTCTTTGTCCAAAAACTCTTCATCTTCTCGAACAGAGAGGGGCAGCTGTAATCACCTAATTTTGGCACAAAAATTCAAAAATTTGTTCAAAATAGCTGTGTTAGATTCTTAGGATCTTGGCAGAATTTTCCTAAAATTTAGCCTTTTATTTTAACTAAAATTATCATTAATTATGATGTAAAAAATAAAAATTAACTAAAATTACTTGTTGTGTGTTTGATTGTAATTTTACGTTTTAATTGTGATAATATTGTAATTTTGTGTGATTTTAATTCTAGCTAGTTTGTGTATGCTTTAAATAAAGTGGACTTTTAATAGTCATTTGTTAAAAAAAAAGGCCCAACTCTTTGATCCTACCAGCCCACTTCCTCCTTGGCCCGTCCAAAATAAGTTTTGATCTCCACCCTTGATCAAATTCTGATCCAATGGCCTTCACACCTCCACCCCTTTAAGTATATAATTTTTTATTTTTAACAATTTTTCTGACACACCCTAAGTCTCAAAGACTTGAGTAGATGCTGCCAAAACTTTTGCTCTCCACCGGAAAATTTACACCGCCACCGCCATGCCACACCGTCCTCTGCCGCCGTACCACCTTTCCGAAAAGCTCTTGACCCCCTCTTTCCATTTTTCAACTTATTTTCTCCAAAATCATAGCTAATTCGCACAGATCGGAGGTTGAAGTTTCGGCCAAATCTAACTCCGGCCACTTGTTTTTGTTTTTTCGTTTGGCTCGAGGCAGCGAGGCTGCGATATGATGGTGTCACGGTAGAGGTACATCAGTCTTGTAGTGGTGGTGATGATTCGCGGATCAGGCAAGAAATCCTTAAGTCCCTTGCTTGTTCTTTTACTCTTATCTAGTTTAGTAAAAATTGTTAGTGTGGTATTAGTGTCAAGAACGTCACCGTTTGGATGTTTAGTCATTGAAAACTTGTTCAAACGCTAGTATTGGTTTGAGAAATAAAATATCGCGTTTGTCTACTCACTTGAGAATTGTGATTTTAATGTAGCATTAGATTTGTGGTAGTTCTAATTAGAAGTATTAAAATTTAGCTTGAATTGTGTCCCTGTTATGTTAGCACGTGAATTTAGCATTTATGTGTGTATAGGTCCGTAACATGTGTATTGGGTAAGAATCTATGGGAGTCTAGTTAGTATTTTGGTTTGAGCATGAATTTTAGTTAGCTAGGAGTTTAGACATTTAGGTAAAAATTTACAAAACAAAACAATCAGATATTTTGTCTTGGAGAAAGAGTGTCAAAAGTTTAAAAAAAAAAAAAAAAGAGTACAACTTTTACATAGGATTCTTGTACTCGTTTTGAAAAGTAAGGGCTTTGGCACATGTGTTTGTATACTTTTTCTGAAAAGTAAAAGAGAGCACATGGGTGTGTACTTTGACCAAACTTTACACCCTTCCCCTTTTCTATTTAAAGAGGGTGGTCTTTTTCTTCATCAAAGGGGACACCATCTACATCTTAAAAAAGCAAACACACTTTCACTTTTTAAAATTGGCAGGTCTGAAACTTGTAAAAAGACCTGAGAAAAATTAGTGAGAGCAAGAGAGATAAAAACAATCTTAGGGTCATGAGTTCTTATGTTTAAGTCAAAGTTAGAAGCTCTTTTTTGGGCTATTTTGGTGTTGTTCATGGTTGTTCCTGGTGGTTCTAGTTGCTGGATTTTGTGTTAGCTTGTCGGATTCATCCTGTATGGCTAGGGAATTTACTACACTAGGTATTTTTCCTTCAACTCCCTTGTGTACTTTGTAAAAATTGTAGCCTATTTTGGGGCTTTGAACTTGTAAAATGGCTTGTTTTTCGTCCTGAAATACAAACAGTCAATCATACTTAAAGTTCTCTTTTGTTTAAATTTTCCTATTATTATCACATACTAGCTCTCGCTATTAAGAAAGAAAGTACTTTATTTTTTCATTTATATTTGCATAATTGTATATGTATTTTGTTGTCATGAGAAAGATTTAAAAATATATGAAAAATAAGAAAAGACCAAAACGATGGAGTAGGAGAGTTAATCTTTTTGTCCTGATCAATGGGCTTTAAAACACAAATCTGTTGGGCTGCTTTCATGTCTCCTTTTATTTGGAATGGTTAGGCAAAGCAGGATATAAATGTAAAAATAAAAACAAGATGCAAAAAAAAAAATATATATATATATATATTAGCAAAAGAAATTCCACTTCATAGATGTAAAATTGAACTCCATTGTTTGGAAGTCTGCTCACAGCAATGCTAGAAAATACTTGACTGAGTTAATGATAAGACACGATTAGAAAATGCTAACGGGAGTGAGATGACTCACACGATTAGGAAAAAAATAATAGGATTGTGAAGGCTTATACGATTAGGCATTAATAAGTATGATTTGTAATCTACTTATTAGACAAAAAAATTTATGTTGAGAAAGATTAGGCAATGATAAGTATGATTCGTGATCTACTTATTAGACAGAAAAAGAAACTAAATTGAGAGGAGCCAATTTGAAAGAAAATTAAATCGTGAGAAGCCAATTGATATTAAAGTATACCCTGTGGGTGACTTGGTACATTGTGTTAAGGTATACCCAGCGAGCTGCTTGATACAATCTTTGGTTCAAACAGTTAAGGCGTCACAAAGAAGGCAAATTAACAACAAACAAATTTTCAAGAGTCGAAACGCGTCAATAAAGCAACTGTACTTGGTACAGGACTCGAGGGTACCTAACCCCTTTGCGAGAGTCAACCGGGATCCTTACCCGGAACTCTGACGTAGACCATTTACGAGTCATAGGTGTTCTAAGGTACACCACTTTGGTGACTTGGCACACCTTTAACTTGTCAAGTGGCGACTTCGAATTCTCTTAATAATTGTGTACCTTTAATACCCGTCACAACCTTTAAACATACAATTCTTCTTTAATTTAGTTTTGTGTAAAAAAAAAGAGTCGTGACAGTTGCAATTTTAGATAGGCAGATTCGTCGACTAAGGACGAAAGACATTCCTTCAGTTAAGGTGCTATGGCGAAGAAATAATGTATAAACTAATTTGGAAGCTGAGAAGGTTATGAGAGCCAGGTATCCACATCTCTTAACCACTTTAGGTATATAACAGATCCTTACTTAATGCTTCAACATACTTTATTTAACATCTGCGGATGAATGTTCCAAAGGGGGGAGATTGTTACACCCCATATGTCTAAAGTGATGTATACCATTTTAATGACATGTTAAGGATAATTCAAGTGAGTTTAAAGTCATAATATGACCATCTATGACGTTTATATGTTGAATATAAAGTTTGGGAAAAATCGGATTTAAGTTGCGGAAAAACCGACTAAGGATTTGTCTTGTGACGAAGCTTTTTGAGCAATTACTTTTGCGTGTTATATGAGGTCTTTTAGGGACATATCAGATACCAAATTGAAGGTCTTGGAGTGTAGTTTCCAACAAATTTGACCGTTTTTTCATACAACTTAAGAATAACGAGATATGAGCGATAGAAGTCAGGTTAAAAGAAGGGACAGGAGCGCAAAAAAGGGCTGAAAGTGAAATATTTTGATTAGAAAAGAGAATCTTATCTCTTTACTCGTCATTTTCCAGAAAATTCATGAGAGAAATAGTGCTCTCTTGAAGGTAAAGCCATTGATAGGGTTTTGGAAGGAAGAACGCCAGTCTTAACTCTAAATTGAGGTCGAATTACATAAAAACGCTCTACGTGGCTGAAGTTTTAAAATTACTTCATGGCTAGTAAAGTGCCTAAATTCTGTGTTATAGCCTGTTTATGCTTTGGAAGGTGTAAAATTCAAGGAAAATAAGGTTTAAAAGGAAAAAACATCAAAGGTATGTAAGGCTAAACCTTTCTTTTGGCAAGGCATGTATCTTGTAGATTTTGAAGCTTTTCTTAGTTCTAAACTTGGTGTATTGTAGTGCTGGTTCTGTTTTTGCAGATCATCCAGTTTTAGGTGAAACTCTGCCGAAATTTTTATAAAAATTCAAAGAGTTGGACAAATTTTGAGTTCTAGGTTGTGTTATAATTCCATCCAAGGTTTTCTTATCATTCCTTTGAATCCATATCTATTGTTGCCACATGTGTTATGCCTCATACATGCTTATGTGTTGAACCCCCAAAAATATAACCCCGAAGGACTAAATTTTAGGAATATCGACAGGATGGACTAACTCTTTTGGAGTTTTTGAAGTCGCCACCCAATTTAAGGAAAAACAGGGAACCAGATAAACAAATGCGTGTAAAACTCCATTTTTGAAAAAAAGGCAGTCTTTTCAGAGATTCTAAGTAAGAGGTTTTGTTAATTTCGAAAGAAGATTTTCAAGGCACTTTCGAAATTCCGTTAACAACGGTTAATCCAACAGGTTTCCAAAATATTTGCAAGTTCTATTTATGCGTTTTTTCTAAAAATAATTAATTGAATAATTAATTAATTCAACTAATTAAATTTAGCAAGTTTTCAAAAGATTTACAAAACTTTAACTGATTTTTCAAAAAGTAAAGTAAAATAAAATAAAATGAAAGCGCATTTTCTTTTGAAAAGGAACGATTTGATCGTCCTAATTTCTTTGCCAACTCGTATGTGGTAGCACATAAATGGCACTTGCTTAATTTCAACTTTAAAATCTGAGTATCTCACCATAAGATGGAACTTAAATTTAAAGTTGCTTTTTGCAAAGTTGTTTCGGGACATTTAGAAGTTAATTTAAACTTCTTTATGAATTTTGACTTTTTAAAGAAACTACTTCGTATCAATAAGATAGATGTCTTTTCTTATAGTCTTTTATTAATCGTGGTTTTTGAAAATTTATGAAATTTTGCACGTATTTGCTTAAATGGCCTGATTTGCAATAAATTAAATAACGACTTTAAAATAAAAGTACTGAACATAAAGTAGACAAATAACTCATCAATAAAATATTTATTCATAAATATAAGTACATAATTATTCTATAAAATCAATAAGTTATTCTAATAAGTAACAAAATAAAAGATTGAGTTTCAAAAGATAGAACCCGGAAGCGGCTAAAAGTTGAAGATGCCAAGTACATATGAAAACTGCGGTGAAATGACTTCGTTCTGCAACCGATTTCAATGTGACAATTTTGACTTCTATCCGCAGGCCGATGCAAGTTTGGCCCAAAGAATTGGGCCTGTTGGATTGACTTTTACATATGAAACTCCCAGGTTGTCATGTAATAAAAGGAAGAAACAAATAATTAGCATCAAATAAATGAAAAGTTCAAGAATTCGAAGTGAAATGCATCTAACATAGTAATGAGATAACAACAAAGAATGTCATATTATTAAGACACTTTAGGTAAAGACAAGGAAAGTCTTTATACAATTAAGGAGCAACCACTCAAGTTTCATGGGATGTATCTAACATTTTAATAGAGTTAAAACAGTAAGATCAACATGAATCCTAGTAAAGTGAAAAACCGATCTAAACAGACGTTAGTAAGCATGGCCATTTCTCAAAACTTAAGATAAGCAATACTGTTCAGAGAAATCTTCCACGTAAATCAGAAACTCTACGCAGCCAAAAACTTCTTAACAAAAATATTACCATGCCATTTTATCTCAATCAACTTCAAAAGTAAGTTAAACTCTAACAAACCTAATAACTAACCCCTAGCTTGGATTAATCAATACTCCAAATTCAAATAAGGTGAGTTTCAAAAGACAATCTTGTTAATCATCATATGCAGCCACTGAGAATCATTTGAACATTTTCCAGAAACAGACTCAGGTTAACTTATAACCAAATAAACCAGGAAAATTACCATTATACGAACAAAATCTAACTTTCACATTACCTATTAATAAAGTTAAGCACTTTTGTCATCTAAACAGGGAATGACTTAACACATACAACATAATCAACATTAGAATACGCCAGAGGACATGTTATCAAAAAGGAAGAAATGGGGCCTGAACATTTATCTTTTAGGCTAAACTATTGTCAACCTTGAGTTACTGCTTTTAAAAAAAAAATAACTTTGGTCTTCAACAATTCATAAAGAAGAACCATTTTCAGATTATATAGAGGTCCAAACGTTGACCTGCCTGGCTGGGATTAAATTCATAAGGAAATAAGCAACCCCAACACATAAATACTGCTTTTCAAGTAAATAATTGTCAAATCATATATAAATGGCTAAACCTCAACATGATATCAAGAAGAAACCAAACAAAGGCAGTCAAGTTTTAGCCAAAAGTGCAATTTCAGTTTAAATAGTGAGTGTAACATATGCAAATTCGGATAGAATCCAAGCTGATATGGAAGAAATACTGATATTTTCATAAAGAGTAAAACTTAGTTGAAAAGAAATAACTTGAAACTAATTTCACCAGAGGGCATAAACCAAACTAACTAAAATCACCTCACCCTTATCTTAACAAAGGAAACTACACTTAACTACAAGGCATAGTCGATATGAAATTTAACAAGAACTACATATATATTCAACCTCAAGAGACACTTATAGCTACAGCTCTGAAAAAGTAAAAATTGTAGTTTTCAATTCTTTATTAAAAAAAAGGTATTTTGAAGAGTTCAGCAGTACAGAACTAACACTAACTAAAGTTCCATTTTTTAACTTGTACCAATTGAAAGATCAGAACTTTGAAGTATGATTGAAAACGGAAACCAGAAAGGAACTAACTAATACCTTGGCATATAAAATATTTCGCAAAGAAAAAGCAAGTACATTATCTACTCAAGAACACATTAACAACAAATACATTATT
The DNA here is from genome assembly GCA_029990575.1 of Petunia axillaris subsp. axillaris. Lineage (NCBI taxonomy): Eukaryota > Viridiplantae > Streptophyta > Magnoliopsida > Solanales > Solanaceae > Petunia > Petunia axillaris. The sequence goes on along the minus strand of JARKNS010000004.1, from coordinate 120,078,576 downwards.
TTGGGCAGATTATATACAAAGATAAAAAAAAAATTAAGGTAAGGTTATGACCTGTTGCGGTGCAGTGAAAAAGGGGTGCAAGGATCCGAGGAAACTCGACTCGAACAAGGTGACGACTCGAATGGTGAAGAAGCGATAAACAAAAATCAACAGAAACCAAATAGCCCTATATTTTTTAAAACTGGAAAAAATAACTTATGTGTGTATCCAAGTATGATGCGTCATTTCTGTATTTAACCCCTCTATTCACGGCTCAAATTTTGAACCCCTCTATTCTGCCGCTGCTTCGTTCTCTCCTCACCCCATTAACGGCTGATGAATCCCCTACTATTGTTGCTTTCTCTCCCTTTCCCCCCCCCCCCCCCCATCTCCTGGCTGCTTTAAACTTCCCCTTTTATCTCTCCACGATTTAGGGTTCTATGAGTTGTGAAAATACTGAAAAACCCTCCAACGGATCTAATCGGATAAGGTTGTACGAACAAGGATGAGCTGGAATGGGGGACCAGTTGGAATCGGGTCGGGCTGAAAGATTCAAATTGGGAAGGGCAATTGGTTTTTTTTTTAGATTTTTTACATAAAAGTACAAGTTTTAGAGCTTAATTACCAAACATAGCAACATTTTAGTAAAACTACCCTATATAGAGGAAAACACAAGTTAATTACAAATATAACAAAAACATAGCAATATTTTTCCATAACATACCAAACCCTTACATTATTTCTCCTATTTCCCCCACTATCAATTTTGCTCCTCCAATTTCTCACTATTTCACTTTTCCTCCCACCATTTCCCTCGATTGCACTCTTATTCCTATCATTTTCTACAATTTCACTTTTCCTCATCCATCCTCGATGTATCTCGTTGTATCTCACCGTATCTCTACTGTTTCTGCACCGTTTCAACTGTTTCTGCAGCACCGTATCTAACTGTTTCTGCACCGTTTCAACTGTTTCTGCAGCACCGTATCTAACTGTTTCTGCACCGTTTCAACTGTTTCTGCAGCACCGTATCTAACTGTTTCTGCACCGTTTCAACTGTTTCTGCTGCACCGTATCTAATTGTTTCTGCACCGTTTCAACTGTTTCTGCAGCACCGTATCTAACTGTTTCTGCACCGTTTCAACTATTTCTGCTGCACCGTATCTAACTGTTTCTGCAGCACCGTATCTAACTGTTTCTGCACCGTTTCAACTGTTTCTAACTATTTCTGCACGGTTTCAACTGTTTCTGCAGCACCGTATCTAACTGTTTCTGCACCGTTTCAGCACTGTATCTGCATTGTTTCAACATGTTTATGCATCGTTTCAGCACTGTATCTGCACTGTTTCAAGCTATTTCTGTATCGTTTCAGCATTGTATCGATGTTTCAAATTGTTTTTGTATCGTTTCATCACTGGATCAGCGCTGTTTCAGCGTCGTTTCAAATTTATTTAACCTTTGTTACAAAAAACATACTGTAAGAAATAACTGGATTTAAGCTTGGCTTTCCTGTTTCTTACTATAATATTTCAACTCAGATTCACATTATTTTGTGGAATATGTTACCTCGAAAGGCACGCTGCATCACGGAAGTACAGAGCAATTGAAGTCATCACAAGAATGATGAATAGAAAACATCTCGCGAAATAATCTTGAGAACACAAGAGATAAAAGAAGTGATTTTGAAATTAGTCCAGATTTGCAATGACAGCAATCGGTGATTTCTTGGGTGGTGTAATCTCCACCAAGGTCTTTGCTTCACCGAAGTCTCTAGCATATGCAAATGAAGGAAATTGCAGATGTCTCAACATCATGGCTGACAAAAGAAACAAGGCAACTGGATTACTATAATAAGACGATAAATTGAAGATAATCCCATAAAAATCCATACCCCACTGTACTGCAACTGACACACTACAACAAAGCTTCTTTTTCGTTCTTTCTTCTGTTTGTTTTTCCCTAAGCATATTTCATTTCATTATACTAATATTAATCTATTTTCCCAACGTCTCTTAGCTTAAACCCCACCTTTACCTTTCTTCTGTTGCTCTAATATCTTCTCAAAGTACAGATAGAAATGGAGGCGGTGGGGGTAATGGTGGTGATGGCGCTGGGGTGGTGGGGGTGGGTGTGGGGTGATGGGAGAAAAAGAGAGTAAGTGAGAGAATTTTTAATTTGGGAAAAATGGGAAGTGAAAGTAAAATATGTTAGATTATTGTTACATGTGTTAGAAAAATAATGTTATGCATTGTAATTAGAGAAATATTGCTATTTTTTTGTAATTAAGGGTGAAAATTTGTATATTTTTGTAAAAACCCCTTTTTTTTTTTATTTTGAATTGGGGAGGGAGTGTGTATGAAAAATGGACAGAGAAATTGGGTGTCAAAGTGTATTTATGGGTTTGTATAATTAAGCCTGTATATAGGCAAAGAACAAATTTGGCCTCTATCCTTTAATTAAACTAATTAAATGCACCTATTACATGAACAAGCTGAACTTTAGGGTAAGCAATGTAATTTAGCCTTTTCCCTTTGAATTTAAATTAATTACTTTTGAACTTTCAAAAATTAATTTTAATTTAGAATAATTAGGCTTTGATTGAAACTTTCGGGACAAAATTGGGTGTCAACAGCTGCCCCTCTTTACCCGAAAAGGATGAAAGAGTTTTTAGGGTAAAGAAGTTGACGGAAAAGCCAATTTTGTCACGATAAAGCCAAAGACTTCTGATTCCAAGGACCAAAAGGCGAGGCTTATGGACATGGCCGAACTCCGGTTTCTGAGTTTCCTACATATCTCGGGCTGAAAGAGAATCAGGCCATATGTAGCTCGACGACACTTAGAAACGAAGACTCGCACGATTAATAGAAAAGGACGACACGAATAGGAAAGAATTCAAACTGACACCCTAATCCGAAATGAAAGATTAGGATAGACTTGCTTGTTCGAGTGCGATTCTTCAGATCCTCGTTGATGAGTCTGGCTCATATCAACGATTGCCCCAGTTCACTGCTAAGAAAGAGTTCCACGTTATGCTCCAAATGCTACTGCGGTGCTGCTAAAATCCTGTAATAAACTCAACAAACATTAAGCGGGAAACTGCAAATGAAGTTTAATAAATGAAGTAATAAATGAATAGCAATAATAAAACTTGTAGATGCTTGTTGCAAAATTAATTATAAGCCTGTCTCCAATCAACTGGTGATGTAATCCGGCTTTGTGAGGCAAGATGACTTCGGGACCATTGGTAGACTGAAAATAAAGTAACAAAAGCGTCAATCAATAGAAACATAAAGTGAACTTTAAACTAAATAATGAGGATAAAATGCCGCCTTTTCGGCAATAACCAAGATAAAGACTACAGCTTTAAATCATGAAGAGGCAATTTGAAAATAATATTGGATTGCACTCCAACCAAAAGTAGGAATAAATCCGAAGTATTCATATTATCCTGCATATCTTACCAAACTTATTAGCAACATAAGGTCATTAAAATAGGTATAAGCAAATGTAATCGCCTCAGGAGGCTTACAAAAATATAATTAAGAGAGTGGAAAATATTAAAGTGCCTATCGAGGCGACAAAATTATGCCATTGAGGCATTCAAATGATTAACACCTTCGAGGTGATAAAAATACGCTTATCGAAAGCGTGAACAGATAAAGACGCTTACCAGAAGCGTGAAATTTAAAGACGCTTATCGAAAGCGTAAACACATAAAGACGCTTACCGGAAGCGTGAAATATAAAGACGCTTATCGAAAGCGTAAACACATAAAGACGCTTACCGGAAGCATGAAATATAAAGACGCTTACCGGAAGCGTGAAATAAAGACGCTTATCGAAAGCGTGAAATATAAAGACACTTACCGGAAGCGTGAAATATAAAGACGCTTACCGAAAGTGTAAACATATAAAGACGCTTACCGGAAGCGTGAAATACAAAAGACGCTTACCGGAAGCGTAAACACATAAAGACGCTTACCGAAAGCATGAAATAAAGACGCTTATCGAGAGCGTAAACTCATAAAGACGCTTACCGGAAGGGTGAAATATAAAAGACGCTTATCGGAAGCGTAAACATAAAGAAGCTTATCTAAAGCGTGAACACATAAAGACGCTTACCGAAAGCGTGAAACATAAAGACGCTTATCAAAAGCGTAAACACATAAAGATGCTTACCGGAAGCGTGAACACATAAAGACGCTTACCGGAAGCGTGAAATACAATGACGCTTATCGAAAGCGTGAACACAGGAATACGTTATACTCTTTGAACTCTTCCGCGGAGGAATGGTCTTGACTACAAAATAAATTGAGCCCCTAGGATTGGCAATATCTGTAAATCATAAAAAAAATGGAACTTTAGTAAGCGCTCTCATGAAACGAATGAGAAATGAAACGGATATGTTTAACAATTTGCAATAATTATAAGAAATAGAAATGCCGCCTTTCGGCAATGACTCATGATCGAGTCTCCCGTTTTCGACGGTAGGCTTCTTAACAATTGTGTCTTCGATTGTTTACGATAGACTTGATGTTGATACTTGTAAAATAAATGGTAGAATACCCTGCAAAATAAAGTTTTCATTAAATTCATATAGACAGGAAAATGTCAAAGATAAAGGAGATATAAAGTGAGAGTTTAAGCCGTCTGGTTTATATTTGGTGAAGCCATAAAGAGTTGAGTGTTATCCTTGAGAAAAACTGAGTTAATGCTTAATTCCTGCAAAGTGTAAAGTAAAGTTGTGAATAAAGTAATAAAGTTTTGATTTTGTAAGGGCATAATTATAGAGAGAAATAAGATCGTTTTTGCGTATGCAATGAGTCAGATAACGCCTCCAATCTCGATCAGTTATCTTGGCAACATTGTTCAATGTGTATGACAAATACTCTATGAGGAATTGATAGTTTCTAGTTTCCTCATCTTGTTGCTTTGAAATTCCTGCACTCAAAGAAAAATCGTTAGTTTTGGGGGGAAGGGGGGAGCGTTTGATTCATGCTGACTCGAGCCTTCATCTTGCAACTGGTTCCTTCTTCTCACTTTGTCTAGATTTGCGATCCGTCCCTTGAGACTTGGCCAATGAACTAATAGCACAATAAGTTTCAAATAGCTGAAACAAATACTTGCATAGTTGAAAAGAATTTTCATGTTAATCTAAAACCCTTGTTATATTTCAGATGGTGACATATGTTGAAACAAATTGAACATCCTTTATCTTGCAACTTTTCACCATTCTCAAACACTTTCAGAATTTTGTCCATTCATCTTCTATGGGGAAATACCACCTTTTGCAAAAATTTGCCCCAGTTATGATCTTTTACATATTCAACTCGCTTTGCAAGATTTGCCCCAGTTTCTATCTTTCAAATCTTCAACTTGCTTTGCGAAATTTGCACCAGTTGACTTTTAGGGGGGGAAACTAAAATTTTAATATTATAGAGTCGAGCCCGTTGAGAGCGCCTACGTATCCCTCCTTGGGAATCAGACCATGCGTAGTTCTGCTTACATAAAGATTTTGGGGAAAATATGGCAATCTAAGTACGAAGCCGAATCCGAATTGGAATGCCTACACATCTGCCCAGATACGTGGTTCGGAATTACATCATCAAAGATAAACAAACCTAACGTATTACAAAAATCTGATCGAGTCTGATGTGGATTACTTACTTATCCTGTTGCCAAAGGAATCAGACCAAAAGCAGTTCAAAATTACATAAAAGAGGAAATAGTGTAACCGAGCTCTATGTGAGTTGCTTACGTATCCCGCCTTGGGAATCAGGTTACGCGTAGTTCGTATTACAATCAAAATTACATGGAAATGAGAAAAAAATATTTTCTTGAGGCAAAATGATAAAGTTTTAACCAGCATGATTCAGGGCCTCAATCTGAATAGAAATTTTGTAAAGTGCTTTTAGTTCACAGCCAAATCTCCTGCGTTGGTTCACTCAGCTGGATTGTATTGTCTTCAATCAAATCTTGGATTTTATGTTTAAGAAGGACACATTCCTCAGTGTCGTGCTTGGAAAATTCTGCACGGTAAGTTCTTAACACCTTCTTCCACCATCTCTCCCATCACAAGAAGTTCAGAATAGGATTTACCCATCATAGGGAGCAAGTGCATGTAATAAGAATCATCTTGGGCTCGGATGAAGTGTTTTACCATGTCTTCCTCAGTCATCGGTGGTTGCACCCTTGCAGCTTGTTCACGCCATCTCAATGCGTATTCCCTAAAGGTTTCTGTTGGTTTCTTCTTCATATTGGAAAAGATTATAAGGTCAGGAGCCATCTTGACATTGTACTCAAAATGCTTTGTAAAATCATTGGTTATGTCATCAAACTCACGCCACTTGCTTATATCCTGTCTTGCAAACCATTCAGCAGTAATACCTTCATGACTATGACTGAAGAAGGCCATCAGAAGTTCCTCTTTACCTCCTGCAACCCTCATTCGGTTCAGATATTTGGTCAAATGAACAAATGGGTCACTATGACCATCATACATATCAAATTTCGGCACCTTAAACCCGGGAGGAAGAGCAACGTCAGGGTATAGATAAAGATTACGGTAAGAGATGCTTTGACGTCCTCTAGACACTTGCAAATCCTTGATGGATTGCTGCATGATTTTCATCGTTTGGATTATCTCCTCTTGCTCAACTGTCTTTTCCTACTTTTCTACAATTATGGGCATTTCACTTTGTGGCACATAGTTAGTGAAATCCATGTTCTTACCATTGGGGTCATGCTCACGGTATTGGGCTTCGGGATATCCTTGTCTTGGATCATTGACATTTTGAGGAGCAACAGCTACAACAATGGGTGCTTTGGATTGTGGAGGACGAGGAGCATCTTTGGCAGGTAAATATTGATAGTGAGGCAAGTTGTTGTGGTTAATGAATGCATTTGGGATGTTGTTAACTGATGCAAGCATATGAATGACACTGGATTTTAAAAGCGTGTTCGGATTGGCAGTTTCAACATTGTGGTTCATAGTTGATAGCATGGATGGCGCGTTTTGGTGGCTCGACCCTTTCATTCTTTCTAGTTCAGCTTGTATACACTCAATCTGCTTAGCTATTCTAGCAATTTGTTCATCAGGAACAACAACTGCTTGCTCATTAGAAGATGCAGGGATACCAGTCTGATTATCAGTCATTGCTTGCTTCACTTTAGATTAGACACTTAACCAACTCGGGAGTCAACACGAATCAAACTCTCTCTTTTGGGAGATAATCAAAACAAAAGAAAAATTCAAAAGATAACTATGTTAGTTTTCAGGTTATTGGCATAATTGCACACAATCATGTAGCGCGCGTCACGTAGCGCTTTGCATTTTACAAGTTTTACATGTGGCAATCACAATTAGTTGAGGGTAAATAAAAATACGGGCGCGTCCTATCCTGTAAGGTGCCTCTTTTCGCCTGAGGTAGGCCTAATCGTCAAGTTGCACGCACATGTGGTTATTATAACGACACAAACCGTTTGTCAATACAACATCTGAGATATAAATAAACCGACATAATTGTCAACTTCTCAAATTTGACATGGCAAATGGTTTAGGATTCATTATAATATCCACACGATCACATAATATGCAGTGTCGTTGGGATTCAATAACCCATCAACAAAAGGGCGGTTTCTTAATTCCTGAAAACGGTATCAAGGACCGGGTCCAAACTAAGGTGTATATGTATACATGACCTAATCTCCTTCTAAGAGTGGGCTAACGGTTGAGGCTGACTCGACCTATGCGGGATAAACATGGCCCCATAAACCAGTAAAACCCGCCATGACAAAACCAGGTAAACCATACCCCAACTAACTTTGGTGACACGAAAGAAATTCGAAGAGTTAGGAAGGACAATGCCCTTTCTGTGTTATTGCCCGTCACACGGGCCCCCGTGATAAAATCGAGGATATGAAAGAGAATTGACAGGCTCCATAAGGGAGGAAATATGAACGGAATGCAGACAATGCACAAATAATATGTAATACATGCTTTCTATAACAAACCAAACAAACAGATATAATAAAGCAAATAAATTAGGCAAGCTAGTTGCAAATAATTGGAAACCTTTATGGTCAAAACCTTTATTGCTCCCCAGCAGAGTCGCCATGCTGTTTAACCCTCAAAAATAACCCCGAAGGGCTAAATTTTAGGAATATCGACAGGATGGACTAACTCTTTTGGGGTTTTTGGAGTCGCCAATCAATTTAAGGAAAAACAGGGAACCAGATAAACAAATGCGTGCAAAACTCCGTATTTGGCAAAAAGGCAGTCTTTTCAGAGATTCTAAGTAAGAGGTTTTATTAATTTCAAAAGAAGGTTTTTAAGGCACTTTCGAAATTCCGTTAACAGTTAATTCGACAGGTTTCCAAAATATTTGCAAGTGCTATTTAAGCATTTTTTTTTCTAAAAATAATTTATTGAACCATTAATTAATTCAACTAATTAAATTTAGTAAGTTTTCAAAAGATTTACAAAACTTTAACTGTTTTTTCAAAAAAGTAAAGTAAAATAAAATAAAATAAAAGCGCATTTTCTTTTGAAAAGGAACGATTTGATCATCCTAATTTCTTTGCCAACTCGTATGTGGTAGCGCATAAAGGGCACTTGCTTAATTTCAACTTTAAAATCCGAGTATCTCACCATAAGATGGAACTTAAATTTCAAATTCCTTTTTGCTAAGTTGTTTCGGGACATTTAGAAGTTAATTTAAACTTCTTTATGAATTTTGACTTTTTAAAGAAACTACTTCGTATCAATAAGATAGAAGTCTTTTCTTTTAGTCTTTTATTAATCGTGATTTTTGAAAATTTATGAAATTTTGCACGTATTTGCTTAAATGGCCTGATTTGCAATAAATTAAATAACGACTTTACAGTAAAAGTACTGAACATAAAGTAGATAAATAACTCATCAATGAAATATTTATTCATAAATATAAGTACATAATTATTCTACAAAATCAATAAGTTATTCTAATAAGTAACAAAATAAAAGATTGAGTTTCAAAAGATAGAACCCGGAAGCGGCTAAAAGTTGAAGATGCCAAGTACATATGAAAACTGCGGTGAAATGACTTCGTTCTGCAACCGATTTCAATGTGACAATTTTGACTTCTATCCGCAGGCTGATGCAAGTTTGGCCCAAAGAATTGGGCCTGTTGGATTGACTTTTACAAATGAAACTCCCAGGTTGTCGTGTATTAAAAGAAAGAAACAAATAATTAGCATCAAATAAATGAAAAGTTCAAGAATTAGAAGTTAAATGCATCTAACATAGTAATGAGATAACAACAAAGCATGTCATATTATTAAGACACTTTAGGTAAAGACAATGAAAGTCTTTATACAATTAAGGAGCAACCACTCAAGTTTCATGGGATGTATCTAACATTTTAATAGAGTTAAAATAGTAAGATCAACATGAATCCTAGTAAAGTGAAAAACTGATCTAGACAGACGTTACTAAGCATGGCCATTTCTCAAAACTTAAGATAAGCAATACTGTTCAGAGAAATCTTCCACGTAAATCAGAAACTCTACGCAGCCAACAACTTCTTAACAAAAATATTACCATGCCATTTTATCTCAATCAACTTCAAATGTAAGTTAAACTCTAACAAACCTAATAACTAACCCCTAGCTTGGATTAATCAATACTCCAAATTCTAATAAGGAGAGTTGCAAAAGACAATCTTGTTAATCATCATATGCAGCCACTGAGAATCATTTGAACATTTTCCAGAAACAGACTCAGGTGAACCTATAGCCAAACAAACCAGGAAAATTACCATTTTACAAACAAAATCTAACTTTCACATTACCTATTAATAAAGTTAAGTACTTTTGTCATCTAAACAGGGAATGACTTAACACATACAGCATAATCAACATTAGAATACGCCAGAGGACATGTTATCAAAAAGGAAGAAATGGGGCCTGAACATTTATCTTTTAGGCTAAACTATTGTCAACCTTGAGTTACTGCTTTTAAAAAAAAAAAATAACGTTGGTCTTCAACAATTCATAAAGAAGAACCATTTTAAGATTATATAGAGGTCCAAACTTTGACCTGCCTGGCTGGGGTTAAATTCATAAGGAAGCAAGCAACTCCAACACATAAATACTGCTTTTCAAGTAAATAATTGTCAAATCCTATATAAATGGCTAAACCTCAACATGATCTCAAGAAGAAACCAAACAAAGGCAGTCAAGTTTTAGCCAAAAGTGCAATGCTGATATGGAAGAAATGCTGATATTTTCATAAAGAGGAAAACTTAGTTGAAAAGCAATAACTTGAAACCAATTTCACCAGAGGGCATAAACCAAACTAACTAAAATCACCTCTCCCTTATGTTAACAAAGGAAACTACACTTTTATCAAACACTTAACTGCAAGGCATAGTCGATATGAACTTTAACAAGAACTACACATATCTTCAACCTCAAGATACACTTATAGCTACAGCTTTGAAAAAGTAAAAATTGTAGTTTTCAATTCTTTATTAAAACAAAGGTATTTTGAAGAGTTCAGCAGTACACAACTAACACTAAATAAAGTTCCATCTTTTAACTTGTACCAATTGAAACATCAGAACTTTGAAGTATGATTGCAAACGGAAACCAGAAAGGAACTAACTAATACTGTGGCATATAAAATGTTTCGCAAAGACAAAGCAAGTACATTATCTACTCAAGAACACATTAACAACAAGTACATTATTTCGGGCAGATTATATACAAAGCAAAAAAAAAATTAAGGTAAGGTTATGACCTGTTGCGGTGCAGTGAAAAAGGGGCGCAAGGATCCGAAGAAACTCGACTCGAACAAGGCGACGACTCGAATGGTGAAGAAGCGATAAACAAAAATCAACAGAAACCAAATAGCTCTATATTTTTTAAAACTGGAAAAAATAACATGTGTGTATCCAAGTATCATGTGTCATTTCTGTATTTAACCCCTCTATTCACGGCTCAAATTTTGAACCCCTTTATTCTGCCGCTGCTCCGTTCTCTCTCACCCCATTAACGGTTGCTGAATCCCCTACTGTTGCTACTTTCTCTCTCGTTTTCCCCCATCTCCTTGCTGCTTTAAACTTCCCCTTTATCTCTCCACGATTTAGGGTTCTATGGGTTGTGAAAATGCTGAAAAACCCTCCAACGGATCTAATCGGATAAGGTTGTACGAACAAGGATGAGCTGGAATGGGGGACCAGTGGGAATCGGGTCGGGCTGAACGATTCAAATTGGGGAAGGGCAATTGTGTGTTTTTTTTTGAATTGGGGATGGAGTGTGTATGAAAAAATGGACAGAGAAATGGGGTGTCAAAGTGTATATATGGGTTTGTATAATTATGCCTGTATTGAGGCAAAGAACAAATTTGGCCTCTATCCTTTAATTAAACTAATTAAATGCACCTATTACATAAACAAGCTGAACTTTAGAGTAAGCAATGTAATTTAGCCTTTTCCCTTTGAATTTAAATTAATTACTTTTGAACTTTCAAAAATAAATTTTAATTTAGAATAATTAGGCTTTGTTGCTCCCAAACACACACGCAAGTAAACGTGGTCGACAAGAAATAAAGTGATAAATCGAGTATCCTTCCCACGAGGACTATTCAGACTGAATTCTAACAAACAATTTCCTAAGAACTATTCAAGGATCTTTTTCCAATGGTTGAGATTTTACTAACTAAATGCAATAATTAAAACAAGTAATTAAGATCAAGTAACAGAGCAAATTCTAAGTTGTTATCAATAAAAGATGACGGTCCCGGGTTAGAGTTACGAACAATCCAGTTAAGTTTTCCAGTTGATTCTACTTCTTGATTTCCTAGATTGCTAACTACAGGTTAAATGTACCCATGAAAACCTTTCGATTCTTCGCGGTCTATGCAGGCTACTCCAATCCCTATATGTCTATGGGTTGAATCACATGCACGCATTAACGAATTTTGTATTTAGTTAAGCTAGGCGAGCAAGTATATGTCTATCCTACTCACAAATTGGTTCCCCGATGCCCGGGTTCACAATCAAGCCCTATTCTTTCTTATTTGCGTTAATAAATTCCCTCTTTCGAGTTCAATCTAAAAACCATGGATAGTGTTCAATTATCAGGCCTCAATAATCAAACAATTATGATCAAGAAAGAATAAACATTCCGTAATGGTAAATCAGTATATAGAAATCAACTTTCAAACATCAACCTTCATGTATTTACTCTAACCCTAGAACGCACAAACTATAGAATTAAGGAGAAGAATAAGAGAAGAAAGAAAGAACTTGTGTAGAAGACATCTAGGGCTCCTCCCCTCTCCTCCAAAACTTGCTCCAAAGTCTGAACTCCCTTCAAAAACTAAGTAAAAGAGTATTTACAGGGTTTACAAAGGCCTGGTAATAAGTTAGACCTAAGCCTAGACGAAATAGGACGTCAAAATACGCTCCATGGGCGCTATAACGGGCGCCCCGCGCCCTCGACCGCGCTGGGACAACCAGTGGACGTCGAAACTTGGGCGCTTTTGGCCCGCGCCGCATGAGAAATCGCGCCAAGCACTGGGCGCTATAAGTGGCGCGCTACGTGCCCAACAGCGCCAGGCCAATTTTCTGTTTCCTGGGGATTGCTCGATTCGTGTCGTGCCTTCGTGTGCTCGATCCAATCCTCAATCAAAATCCAATCTTTTCTTGCTCAATCATGCTCTTTAAAGCTCCAATTGCACTGCATAACAACCTACATACACACGACATAAAATTAGTGCAAAACCACATTCATAAACTATAAAACGGGCGAATAAAGTATCCAAACGTAAGGAAATATTAAAGAAATATAGGCATAAAATGCCAAACATCACCACCCCACACTTGAACCTTTGCTCGCCCTCGAGAAATCACAAATAACTTCCCAACCTAGGTAGAACAGGTCTGCCTATGACTATGATTGATACCGATCATTGAATAAATGCACACATGACTACTATGGATCCACAAACATGCCAATAATTTAACAAACTCAAAAATATGAGAACAACCACCCCAAAATAGCTCAAATGCACAAACTCAACCCATTGCTCCCATGCTCCCACAAAATCACACCTATCTACTCAACCAAGAAGCCATCAACTTCACCTATTTCATGCAAACCATGTGCCCTCACCAATATGAAGCAAAAGAGTGTCCCCCAAAGATCACACACAACAATAAATATCATGAATAGAACGGGGACAATAGCATAGAAAGAATTCACTCACTCTCATGAAAATCTCACATGTCATACACAATGTACCATAGGCTTGCCCGTACTGTAGGACTCCACTAATGTAAGCTCACTCTAATCGGGATTAACTAGGACTTTAAAAAAGGTTGTAATGTAGGCTAAGGGGCGGGTATGATACATATGGGTAATAGTGACTACCTCTCTAAGCACTTTAATACATCACAATTATTTCAAACACCATTCTCATCAAAACCACCCAATCAACAACTTTCACACACACACACACCTTCTCAACAAGTAGCACTATTCTTTTAAGCACACACTAGCAAGGAATGGATATTCTTTTCTCTTTATTTCTTTTTCCACAAATTTTTTTCTTTTTCTTTTCAACTTTGCTCTTTTTTTTTTCTTTTCAATTTCATAATTCTCCAACCTTGCTAATGCTCATAAACAACTACGACACAACTTTCACAAGTATTCCTCTTCATTAGTTCCACTAAAAAACCTCCCAATATCCAACCACAACTCCAAACTAATAACACAATATCAACTAAAGTGCTTAAGGAGTAAAGGGCCAAAAGAGACAATTTAGAACAAGTGGGTTAGGCTCGGGGTGTGGGAGCCAACAAAAAGGGTCAATAAAATCACAACAATTTTTTTCCAAGGTGTATATGTAAGGGTAGGCAAATCAAAAGAAGGCCTGTATCATTTCCCGACTAGAGCAAACCTAGGATTTCGCTTTGCACACACACGGGGAAAGTTCTAGACATTGATATGCAAACATGGAGCAAACAAGAATATGCCTCACACACACATTGCACATGATCCACACAAAAAGGGTCCATCAACAACTCTCAATCAAACAGATAAGGTGCAACTTGTGGAAAATTAAGCACTAATGCACAAGGGTTCACAACAAACAAGTGGACTCAAGCATCTCAAGGGGGTCGTTCCATTTTTTTTTCCTAGGCATGCATCACACTTTAAAACCAAAGGACACCACAAGTAGCACATGCAACAAGTTCAAGTTTACCGGTATCAAACAAATCAAAGACACCTAGCATTCAACCTATTCCTTTCGTCTAGGGCCACCTATAACTAACTACTCTAATACTAATAAAAATAAAAACTACCCGGTTCAAAGGTCTCTCCGTGGAAAAGAACCGAGGCCATAAGAAAAACCACGGGGTGGATGACATGTACCACTAATAAAAACTAAAAGGAAAATCTTTTTGGAATTTTTCATTGGTTTTCTAATTTTTTTTCATCATATATTAAAGCAAGAAACAAATAAAAATAAAGTCAAGTGACAAAAGAAAAATCCTACGGTACATGCATCCCTAACCTCAAAAATAAATAAAAGGGTAGTTCCCCACCCCACACTTAAACTAAGCACTATCCTCAGTGCTAAAAATAAAAATGCAAGGGTAAAGAAACTTCCCTGAGGGGTGCGATGGAGTGCGGTCCTAATCCTCCATTACGAATCCACCAAGCGTCCGTAGAGCATGAGGTACTAAGATTTCCCCCAACAGGTCATCAATATTAGGCAGGGGTGAGGACACCCCACGCTTAAGCTCGACATTACATGAACCTGCAATCCAAAGAATCACCCAAAGTAATATAAAACTATAAATATAATAATAAAAATAAATAAAAGTAAAGCAAGCAAATTGGGTTGCCTCCCAAGAAGCGCTTGATTTAACGTCGCGGCAGGACGAAGACAACTTCATCACTTTTTCCTCCACCTTGAACTTATGAATTGAATCCCCAACTTTGCCTCAAACTTATGACTATGGTATTGAGGTGGTGGCAAAAATACAAAAGGACCAAGTAACCAACGTCGCATTTTGCACTTCTTGGCCTTTACATGAGGGATGTCGTTTTGTCTCCTCGGCATCAGAAACTTTAAAATATAAGCACCTTGTTCCTCCTCCTTTGGTTTCTTCATAGGCTCGGGTGGCGCAATTTTCATGTCACCATCCAAACACAATGTTGAAAAATGATTGGAATGAGGTCCAATGCGCTTCAATTCTAAAGTTGCATTACTTTTGACACCCTCACTTGCACAAACACTAGAGTCCTCAAATATGCTATTTTCTATTTCCTCACTTGACTCTAATGTGATTTCCTCAACCTTGGCATCATCAACTAATATTGGGTCGAATGGTAGGAATTTCACTCTTTGCTCCCCAAATTGGCTTCTAAGCTCTTCTATCTCAAATCTACTATTCACGACAACTGATAATTGGGCATTAGAAACCTCAACCATATCACTCAAATTCTCCTCCAAGTCGTGAATAGTCAAGCCAAATTCGTCGATCTCTTGCTTGAGCACAACCTTTTCTTCCATAAATTACCTCGTCATATTTGTAAGTTCACTCCTAAAATCCCCATAAGCTTCTAAGAGTTTGGCTTGATCTATTAGCCAAGTTTCGCTAACAACCTGCACTTTATCGCTCCTGTCAAACTCACAAACATCATTAGAATCATCACAAAAATTATTGGGGGAAGAAGCATGAAACTTAGGACAATCATTCCACCGACCACCACACAATTTACAAAAATTCCAATCAAAGGTGGTAGAAAATTCACATAACCAGTCTCGTAGTGTTGAAAGAGTTGGACAATTTTCCCACAAGTGGGTTCCTCCGCAAAGTAAACAAAGATCATTAAAATTTGAGCAATCACCATTCGACCAATTTTCATTAATAGATGCCATGATAAGACAAGTAACACAATACTAGACTAAACAAAAATTAAACCTGAATAGAAAATAATAAATTGTTGAAAAGAAACCAGTCAATTATTTAATCCCCGGCAACGGCGCCAAAAACTTGTTGCTCCCAAACGCACACGCAAGTATACGTGGTCGGCAAGTAATAAAGTGATAAATCGAGTATCGTTCCCATGAGGACTATTCAAACTGAATTCTAGCAAACAATTTCCTAAGAACTATTCAGGGATCTTTTTCCAATGGTTAAGATTTTACTAACTAAATACAGTAATTAAAACAAGTAATTAAGATCAAGTAACAGAGCAAATTCTAAGTTGTTATCAATAAAAGATGACGGTCCCGGGTAAGAGTTACGAACAATCCAGTTGAGTTTTCCAGTTGATTCTACTTCTTGATTTCCTAGATTGCTAACTACAGGTTAAATGTACCCATGAAAATCTTTCGATTCTTCACGGTCTATGCAGGCTACTCCAATCCCTATATGTCTATGGGTTGAATCACATACACGCATTAACGAATTCTGTATTTAGTTAAGCTAGGCGAGCAAGTATATGTCTATCCTACTCATAAATTGGTTCCCCGATGCCCGGGTTCACAATCAAGCCCTATTCTTTCTTATTTGCGTTAATAAATTCCCTCTTTCGAGTTCAATCTAAAAACCATGGATAGTGTTCAATTATCAGGCCTCAATAATCAAACAATTATGATCAAGAAAGAATAAACATTCCGTAATGGTAAATCAGTATATAGAAATCAACTTTCAAACATCAACCTTCATGTATTTACTCTAACCCTAGAATGCACAAACTATAGAATTAAGGAGAAGAATAAGAGAAGAAAGAAAGAACTTGTGTAGAAGACATCTAGGGCTCCTCCCCTCTCCTCTAAAACTTGCTCCAAAGTCTGAACTCCCTTCAAAAACTAAGTAAAAGAGTATTTACAGGGTTTACAAAGGCCTGGTAATAAGTTAGACCTAAGCCTAGACGAAATAGGACGTCAAAATACGCTCCATGGGCGCTATAACGGGCGCCCCGCGCCCTCGACCGCGCTGGGACAACCAGTGGACGTCGAAACTTGGGCGCTTTTGGCCCGCGCCGCATGAGAAATCGCGCCAGGCACTGGGCGCTATAAGTGGCGCGCCACGTGCCCCACATCGCCAGGCCAATTTTCTGTTTCCTTGCTCCTTTGCTCACTTCGTGTCGTGCCTTCGTGTGCTCGAACTATCCTCAATCAAAATCCAATCTTTTCTTGCTCGATCATGCTCTTTAAAAGCTCCAAATGCACTGCATAACAACCTACATACACACGACATAAAATTAGTGCAAAACCACATTCATAAACTATAAAACGGGTGAATAAAGTATCTAAACGTAAGGAAATATTAAGGAAATATAGGCATAAAATGCACATCAGCTTTGATTGAAACTTTCGGGATAAAATTGGGTGTCAACATTATGCTTATATTGTGATCATATCATCTGTGATTTGGAGTCCCTCAAAGAGGCCGGATATTGGAAATACAGTCCGGTCGCGTGTGATACTACCCATCTAGGGGACACAGCCTCTCTGGTTCAGGTGGGAGTTGAAACACCTAGTGGGACCGGGTGTCATTCACACACTCTGACCAGAGAGACTAGATATTACTGACTGGGAGGACATAGCCCATAACACCCGCCATGTATGTTATATACGCGTATATATCCACAATATACACGCATGACCATACATGAGGCTAGTTCAAATGTTCAGTTACCTGATTTGGGGAGATACATCCAATAACACCAGACAGGTACCAGTTCAGATATCAAATTAGTTTTATCTTAGTACCAATTATCAGTTCTAAGTTATCAGCCACCAGTTTTTAGTGTCAGTATCAATTGGCAGCTATCGGTTTCTAGTTACTAGTTATCAGTCATATTATAGTCATTTATCAGTATAGTTCAGCTCAGTCTTCATTTTCAGATTTAGTTGGACTTCAGTTTATATTCAGATCATGCTTAGTTCATGTTTCAAATTTCCAGCTTCTTTGCTATACTTCAGCACATATTTTCATATTTATATTCCAGCCTTACAGTTTCATTTAGCTATGTTATATATTATATGCTCATATCTTACATACTTTGTACATATCGTACTCACGCTCTTTTCTAGAGTGCTGCATTTCATGGCCCGAAAGTACAGATAGATCAGCGCTTGGGCGTCATTAGTAGGCCATCTACAAACTATTGGAGTCACTCCACTTACTCCCGGAGTTACTTATCTTTTACTATGTGTACAGTCAGCTACTTTAGATATGGCGGGGCCTTGTCCCGTCCTTTGTATATTCAGTTCAGCACACTTAGAGGCTTGTAGATATGTCCCTGTGTGGTTCAGTTACTATGTTATGTATGTCAGTGTGTGATAGCCTTATCATCTTTCCAGACTCTATGTTTTCAGTAAATATGTATATATTTATAACCAGATTTTCAGCTCATCTGTATTATTAATTTATTATTAGTAGGTTTAGCGATGATCGACACTCATTATCGGTTATCCGTCGCGGCCCTAGGTTGGGTCGTGAAAAAAGTTGTATCAGAGTAGTTCTGTCCGAAGGTGTCTACAGGCTATGTTTAGTAGAGTCTTGTTGAGGAGTATGTTATGCGCCATACTTATGAACAAGAGGCTACAACACATTTCAGGATGGTTTTCGTTCTTTGTTCTCTAGATCGTGCGATAGGGCCATGATTTTAGAATTCACCCTTCTAAACATTATGTTTTGAATACAGTGATGCCACCAAAGTAACTCACAGCTGCCCAGAAGGGAAAGGCTATTGCCGGCCAAGGTACTAGTAGAGTGCCACCTGAGGTGGATGAGATTGAGGAGTCCAAACCTAAGGCTTCATATGTGACCTCACAGGTCCCTTCAGTTCAGAGCATTATTAGAGGTACTGCAGCTACCATACCTCCTGCTCCTCAGTCTGATAGTCAGGGTCAGGAAGTGAGGGATGCCATCAGATTATTGAACAGTGTTGTAGTTGCTCAGGCTAGATCACACAGTGCAGATGCCTAGGAGGATCAGGGATTTTATCACATTGGAGCCTCCAGTCTTGACTGGATCCCGTACAAGAGAGGTGTTGACACCCAATTTTGTCCCGAAATATTTGAATTAGTGTCTAATTATTTTAAGTAGGGCTAATTTTAGAAATCAAAGGCGAATTGATTAATTTTTAAAGAAAAAGGCCAAAAACCCAATACATAGCTTAATTCTAGCCTATGCTCGCATTCCCTATTAACTAGAAACCCCGAGAAAAGACCCGTTACTCAGTTTTGAAATCCCTAACCCCATCCCTTTTTCTAATTTTCTTTTTTCCTTAAAAAATTTTGTAAAAAATCAAAAAATAAAAAGGATATACATTCCAGCTCAATCTTTGTACGAATAAGCAAATCTGAGCCCTTCAGCACAACTCGTACAGTACACATATCAACGATCCAAATTGTTCCACAATCATTCTTGTCCAATTTGTACCGTTAAGGGATTGTTTAGGAATTTTTTCCTAAATTTGAATCCTCTTTAAACCCTAACGGCCACATATAAATCCCCCTGGAAGGTGTGACTTTAGGGGTAGTCGTGAATAGAGAAGGTAGAAGAGAATTTTAGGGATTTTTTAGCAGCAACAGCTTTAGGTTTGAAACTTGGAGGAATTCTTTAGAGTTATTAAATATTTTAACACGACAAATAAATAGAAGCACTTAACGGGTAAGTTTAAAAAAAGGTCCCAAGCTAGTCTTTCAATAATGAAAAGGGCCTCAAGTTTTAAAAAATAGGTATAGGGTCCTCCATTAGGATTAGTGTTAATTGGGTAAAAGATGCATACAAACTTAACCCTCAAGTTTTAAGTTTACACTTTGCACCCTCTGATAAACCCTCATTTTACCCCCCCCCCCCCAAAATGGCAAAAAAAATTTCCCACCCAATAGCTCCCTCCCCCGCCGTCCCCCACCACCCCCATCACTGCTCCGCCGATTCCGGCGAGTTTTCGGCCATTTGTTTTGATTTTTTGGTTCACTATCAGCTCCCCAAAGTAGATTCAACAACTATTTCCAAGTATATTGTGTATTTGCAAAAGATTAGTTCCAAAAAAAAATTGAGAATTGTCAAAATTTGCTCAGCCATTTACAACACGAATCTCAACTAATCGCTTTGGATTTTCAGCCACATTTGGTCTCTGGTAAGTGTTCTTTAACTTTATAGTCGAGAAATTTGATTTGAAGCTAAAAGCTACCGGATTGAGAATTTTGAAGAACTGAGTTTGGTTTCTGGTCAAACATCCGTCGACGAGATGGTTGATGTTTAAACATCTCGTTGATGTTTTTGTGCACATCGTATCATATATTTAAATATATGTGCTAATGCTGAGCGTATGTTTAAACCATTAAACATTTGGACTTATGTTTAAACATCATGCATGATGTTTGAATATAAATCAGGATTACTAAACATCATTGAGGATGTTTAAACATTCCAAATGTTTAAACATTTTAACTGATGTTTAAACAACCTCAATGATGTTTAGTAATCCTGTATGATATTACATCTAAAAAAATGTTTAAACATTTGTATCGATGTTTAAACACTGTAATTTCTTTTACATAATGTTTGAAGCAGTACCTTTTATTTTTTGTGAATATGGCTTCTATAAACAATTGTATTATGAAATTTATGCTATAAGGATCTAATTTAGACCCTCTTTGTATCTTCAGGACAAATAATGGGGCCCGTATTATTGGTAGTTGATTATCTCGGCGAATGGGTGGAGAAAGCTAAAAGTTTTGTTTGGGTTCCCGTTGTGAAAGAGAGTAGACCTATTCTTGTTAGTAAGCAGGTTAGTTATAATGAGCTGGTTGAAAAAATCATTCAAAGTTGGGGAATTCTTGATGATCCGAGGGATCTATCTATTACGTACTTGTTGAGCATTGTAAAGCAAAAGACTGCACCTTCTCACATTAGGAATGACATTGATGTCTCTCTTTTTATGGCTGATGTGGATGCATCTGGTGCTAGGCCCACTCTACGTGTAAATGTGGTTCCTCGGACTGAAAATTCTAATGAACAAAATCATGGGTTGGATGACATTGCAGAGGAGGCTTCATTAAATATGAATGTGGCTGAGAAGGAAGAAGATGAAGAAGCAAAAGAAATCCAAGAAGATAATGAGGTACAGTTTCCTGATTCAATACCATCACAAGGCAGCCACACTCGACCGGACGGCACTGGTTTCTACACAGGGCAAACATTACGAACAAGCGCGAGTTGGTTGTGCTGTTGAAGCTTGCTGCAGTGAGAGTGCCTTTCTATTTTCAGTATGTGAAGAATAAGAAGAATGTATTTTGTGCTAGATGTGTGGACAAGAATTGCCACTGGTGGATTCGAGCCATGATGTACAAGAGCTGTGACATGTTTTATATCACTGTCTACAACAGCCAGCACACTTGTGGTTCTGAGCATTCTAAAAGCCATCATCCACACGCCACGTGCAATGTTGTTGGAGAGTACATGAAGAACAGATTTCATGATAGAAAAGCACCATCCACCAAAGAAATCAAGGATGCAGTTCTAGCAGAGTTGGGTTGCAAAATAAGCTATTGGAAGTGTCTCAAGGGCAGCAACATTGCAAAGTGTTTGGCAAGGGGGTCACCCGAACATGGCTATGCCATTCTTGGTGCATACAGCTATATGATTCGGCAGTCAAATGAAGGAAGCAAGACAGCATTACAGCTTGATGAACAAGGGAGGTTTTTGTATTTTTTTGTTTCTTACGGTTCGTGGATCAGGGGGTTTAAGACTATTAGAAAAGTGCTGGCTGTTGATGGCACTTTTTTGACGGGTCCATATGGTGGAGTGTTGTTGTCCGCTGTCGGTCAGGATGCTAAAAATCACATCTTTCCTCTTGCATTTTGTGTAGTTGACAAAGAGTGCGATGCCGCCTACGAATTCTTTTTTGAGCAATTGGTCGGAATAGTCCCTGACGATGATGAGTTGTGCATTATCTCCGACAGGCACAGAAGCATTGAAAAAGCTGTTTGTAAGGTTTTCCCATTTGCTAACTATGGTTATTGCATGAGGCACCTTGGTGAGAACCTCCGCACGACTTTTCATTGTGGAGATTTAATTGGTAAGTACATTACCGTAGCGGAGGCGTATACGGTTGCTCAGTTTGATAAGCATTTGAAAGAAATTGACCCGAGGGTATCCAACTACCTGGTTGATCTTGGGGTTGAGAAGTGGAGCAGAGCACACTTCCCTGGAAACAGGTACAGCTTATTACACCAAACATATACTTGGATGTTTGAAACATTATTGTTGATGTTTGAAACATAGTGTTGGATGTTTAAACATATTAATGAATGTTCCAGTATGTGTGACTGCATTTCCTGTTTATTGTTTGTTAATATTGTAGGTTCAATGTGATGACCACAAACATTGCCGAGTCGGTTAACTCAATGTTCAGGAATCACAAAGAATTTCCAATTGATGCGCTGTTCAATGCTATAAGCGAGAACTATGCTGAAAAGTTTCTTCAGAGGCGCATGGAATTTTTGTACAGTTCGAACACTTGTGTCCCCTTAATTGAGGAGGTGATAACAGCCAACAATTTATTGGGCAGCAAGCTTTTGGTGCATCGAGTGAATACCTGTTTTTTCAAAGTTAAAGGAGGAGGTCCAACAAATATGACTTATGAGGTGGACCTACACAACAGGAAATGTACTTGCAAGCGGTTTGATTTGGACAAGATACCTTGTCCACATGCTATGGCAGCTATGAGGTTGAAGTATCCAGATGAGTTTGGGAGGAAAATCTATGAATACACGTCGCCATATTATTATGTAGAGTCCTACTTGCTTGCATATGCCGAATCAATCTATCCAGTTCCGGATGAACAATCTTGGCATGACTGTCCTCATGAGCTGAAGGAATGGAAATTACCTAGCCCTTACTTGAAACTTGGCCGTTGAAGAAGGAGGATGAAGAGAATTCCATCCGTTGGGGAGCGATTCAAAAAGAGGAGAAACAAATGCAGGATTTGCAAAAAGCTTGGCCACAAAAAAACTACCTGCCCAACAGTTACAAGACCAAGCCAGAATGAGCCCACAAGTGTTTAGCTGCTGCTTTGAACAATCCTTTTATTTGGGTGTTTGTTGTTGAATTTCTGAACCTCTTTTTAGACAATCCTTTAATATATAATCTCTATTTAGAAAATCCTTTATTTATGTTCGTATTAAGTTATTAAGGTGTGTCTTGTTTTCTCATGCTTTGCCTGCTTCCTTGTTCCATATAAAATGTTTGATCGCACTTGAGTCTGTTCCAAACATCGTGCACAATGTTTAAACATAAGTTAATATGTTTCAACATCACGTGTAATGTGTAAACATATTATGAAATGTTTGAGATTCCACCTAATATATTAAACATCCAACTGGATGTTTAAACATCACGATAGATGTTTCACAGTAACTGTTAAAAACTGCACGTCTACACTGAAAAGACGGGTTCTCCTGAAAAGACACATTTCAAAACTGCATGACTGCACTGAAAAGACACATTCATTCCACAAGGTGCTTCTTAAAGTATAAACGGTGACTTTTGAAAACCACATTGGCATCCTATAAATACCCAATACTATATGCACCAACAGTATATGTGAATTTTCCATCACCAAACACTTCAACAAAATAAATATGTCTGAAGCAGGATCAAACGACGCTTTGCAGGTTGGCAATAGTGATCAGGCATCACGTCACAACCAACCAATACATAATGCGCCACAAAGAGAACGAAGAGGCGATATAAATTGGGAAGTTGCAATTCTAAAGGACGACATGGCAGAGATGAATCGAGCCATAGAAATAGTACGAGCAGATTTATGGCGTTTAAGGTACAGGCATGCGAGGGATCACCGAAGGGTCATGCAAATAATTACACAAATTTATGATGAACTGGACATGGAGATTGAAGGCGTATGAAGTTTATGATATATTTTAAGTTGTTATATATTACCTTAGTTTCCGTATTTAACATATTATTATGTTGTAAACTTTATATCATGTAACGTGTTATTATGTTGTAAAGTTTATATCCGTACGTCGTAAACTCTATTATTATTTAATTTAGTCGTTTAGTCTCTTTTTTACAACTGCGTCTTCTCATTTTAGTATAGTACTTGCAATGTTTAACAAGCAGGCGGAATCTTAAACATTTAACACGATGTTTAAACATATGTCACGATGTTTAAACATCCCATGTGATGTTTAAACATATCAGGTTATGTTTAAACATCACATGGGAAGTTTAAACATCACACGTGATGTTTAAACATCATGACAAATGTTTAAGATTCTGCCAGATATACTAAACATCACCCTCTGATGTTTAACATTTCGTAAGATGTTGCACATCGTACGAGATGTTTCAAACATCTTATGATATGTTTAAACATCGTGGAAGATGTTTGAAACATATGACCATATGTTTAAACATTTCATCGAATGTTTAAACATATCATGCTATGTTTGGATGAAGAAATCTATTTTTTTGCAAGTATGCAACCATATGTTGAGTTATGAGACGTATAATTACACATTTTTTTGCAAGTTTGCAACCATGATTAAGTATGCAGTTATTCTATTTTGTAAAAGGGAAAAGATGAAGGGGTGTACGTGGGGTTATGAAGGGGTGAGTTTGAATTTATGAAGGGGTGGATGTGAATAGGCACATACACAACTACATATGAAAAGGCACCAAATGTAACCATCACATATGCAACTGAAAAGGCACCAAATGTAGCCTATATATATGTTCCAAATGTCTACAAAACACGGCATCCAAATCTCTCCTTTTTGTTTACAATGCCGTGTTTTGTAGTCTTGTATTTTCATTTTCCGTTTCATTGTTTTGAATAATTATTAAGTGGTATTAAGTATTACTTATCAAAAAGAATAAAAAAGGAGAGATTTGGATGCCGTGTTTTGTAGACATTTGCATGATGTTTCAGCATATTCCAATTAATAATTTAAACATCTGAATTATGTTTCAACATAGTCAAGTATGTTTACACATATGATGAAATGTTTAAACATCCACACGATGTTTCTTAAATCAGTGAGATTGCACATAACCAAAGTATTTACATAAAACAGATAATTATCCTTACATGACTTCCAACAAAACATAACATAACATAAAATTAAGAAAACAAGCCAAAACAAATACTTAATCATCCTTACATGCCAACAAATACTTAATTGTCCAACCATAACTTATCAAACTACGGTACCATCTTCCCACGAAATATGTCCACAGCCCATTTCACCCTAAAATCCACCATGGTGTTGTCACAGAGCTTGTCCCAGGGAGTCTTTGTAAGAAGCTGCTCAATGAAGGTAAGGGCATAAGCACCTGATGCAGTACGAGTGTTGCATGTCGGGAGGTCTTTCACACGCTCATATGGCCACACTTTTATGTTCAGGATATCCTCCGGCAAACTTTGGAACATCTCGCACTGTCTGATGAAAATGGGGAAAAGGGAAGTGATGGGCTTGATCAGTGTGTCAAATTCATCATCAGTGTTGTCACTGTACATGGAGTCGTATACCCTTATCTTACATTCCTCCACAAGGAACTCCACAGTGACAAAATGAACCCCTTTCAATTTCATAAGACAGAAAATCCTCTTCAGCCCAGCCCACTTCACACCCCCTGGGTTCGGCTGCTTACCTTGTGCATAGTCCAGCATGTCATCCTTGAATTGAACAGTCTCAAGCTGTACTTCTAGGGGCGCAGCCAATCCATCAGCGAGTACACGCTGCTTCTTGTAAATCTCACACAATTTCTTAGAGAAATTCAAATCCAAAATGACATCGGATTTGAGATAGAACTGGGAGTGGGCATTCTTTTTAAGCCTCATCAGGCTCATGTTTTCCTCAACATGCTGCAGAAAAGGAAAAAAAAAGGAAAAAGAAGACACATAAAGAACAGGCAGAACATGTCAACATCAGGGGAAATGTTTAAACACCAGACATAATGTTTAAACATATTGTGATATGTTGCAACATCGTATAGATGTTTAACATTATATAAACATATATGCGTAATGTTTAAACATTAACTAATATGTTTACACATTCTGTATTATGTTTAAACATATCATAAGTTATTTGTGATGTTTAAACAGTGCTTGTTATGTTTGCACATCCCAATCCATGTTTAAATATCTGATCTAATATATGCACTAAGAAAAAAGAATTAGGGTGAATTGCGTGTACCTTTTCCTTCAAACTGCTTTCCATTCTAATGATTTCTTCCAGATCCTTGTAATTGTACTCATGCCCAAGAAAAAGTGGACTTTTTTCATTTTTCTTCTCTGCCAAGAAGGCATCAAATGCATCTTTTCTCTTCTTATCCACAGCCTTGTAAATATCAATCTTCCCCCTCACTATCTTCTTCTTCCCCTTTCTTCCTGAAGCAGTAAATGGGGATTTCAGAACTCTACTAGGGAAGATGCTTCTCCAACCTATTCTCTTGGGCACCTGTGTTTTCATCATTTCCTTCAACTCAACTAACATAGTCTCAATCCCACCAACCTTCAACAACAATTTATCAGTGTCCTCCTTGCACTTTAAGCATTTGCAAGTGCACTCTCCAGTCGACGTACCCACAACTGCTTCTTCTCTCCTCACAACTCCTCCTCTAGTACTGCCACCATCTTCTTTTCTTCTAGCAGGTCCTCTACTGCTGCCATCTTCTTCTCTTCCAATAACTCCTCCTCTACCCTCATCCTTCCTTCTAGCATATCCAAAAAGATCCCCATCAATTCCAGTGTACTCTCTTCCACTTACTCCAAAAAGATCAGCATCCTTGCCCCCACTGTATCCCGTCAACATTGCACCACGACTTAGCACAACATGTTCTAGAGGGGTGTTAGGAACAACAGCTTGTTTCCTCAACATTGTCACCCCATCCAACTGCCGCATCAAGCCATCAATCACCACGTCCTCTACATCCTCAAATGGCACAAAGTCATGGAGCACATCCCTCAACTCTTTGGGTGTGGGTACGAGGTTAGGGTGCACCTCCTGCAATAAAATAACCACAAATGTTAAAACTAATGTTTAAGGATTTATTGTAACGCTTAAACATCAGTACCAGTGTTTAAACATCACGACTAATGTTTAAACATTTCGTGTAATGTTTAAACATCACTAATAATGTTTAAGCATTTATTGTAAAATTTTAAACATCAATACCAGTGTTTAAACATCACGACTAATGTTTAAACATTTCGTGTAATGTTTAAACATCACTACTAATGTTTAAGCATTTATTGTAACATTTAAACATCAGTACAAGTGTTTAAACATTTAGTATAACGTTTAAATATTTTGTGTAATGTTTAAACATCACTACTAATGTTTACACAAATAATACAGTGTTGAATGTGAAAGAACTGGGAGTAAAAGAAATCCTACCTGGATGTCAACATGCTGGAACACTGCATCTGGGTCCTTTTCTACCTTATCCCCCAACCAACGTTTCATCCGTGGTATTGTCTTCTCCTTAGGGTATTCCCTTAGCCTAAGTGCCGGAATAGCCTCTAACACCCATGCCATGAAATCCCATGGAAATCCATACAGTGTGTAGCTATTCTCAGGAGCCTTCCAGCTTGTAAAATCTTTCAGGATGTAAAACACAGTCAAGTCGAAGCTTTTTCTTCCCCATGGGTACTTGTAAAAGTATTCATGGGTGCTCGCGAGA
Source organism: Petunia axillaris subsp. axillaris (assembly GCA_029990575.1). Classification (NCBI taxonomy): domain Eukaryota; kingdom Viridiplantae; phylum Streptophyta; class Magnoliopsida; order Solanales; family Solanaceae; genus Petunia; species Petunia axillaris. The sequence goes on along the minus strand of JARKNS010000004.1, from coordinate 120,050,858 downwards.
CAAACTACCCATTCCTCAATACCACTGTTAGTGTCCTTTGAACACAACACTTGGTGCTCGAACCAACACAAACATAAACTAAACCTTATGTCATCATCCTTCACCAGGTCTTCACTCTTAATCAGTTCTAGAATATAATCACTACTTGCAGCCTTCTACCCCTTCCTTGAAACCAAATCCCACGAATCTTTCCCCTTGCTACGGGCTTCATCCATGAAATCATCAGGGGGAGGTAGGGCACAACTCAATCTTGTCATCAAGGCAAACTCCTGCATACCAAAACGAAGAGGCAGTTCATGGAATTTAAACCACGCCTCAAACTTCTTCTGACAAATAACCCGGCGAAGTAAAATTTTGTGAACCAGCTTTGGAGCAAACACACACTTGGGCAAATCGATTAGGTGCCCGAAACAGCTTTCCTTGAATCTTTCCATTAGATTAAAATGATGTAAAGCTTTACGAAATTTATCCAACTTCGAGTGCAGTGATGATCTGACCGTCACCTTCTTTGTTGCGAACACATTATTATACTCCATCCACGTCTTCATTTCACTCAAATCAGGCAGGGCAGTCTTTATGCATGGGGTAACCTCATCAGCCAACTCTACCTGAAATTGATACAAGAAAAACAATCATTACACAGTCACATTTCAAAAGAAGAAAACATTTTCATGGGTTAAACATTGTTCAGATGTTTAAACATCACTCAACATGTTTCAAACATCTTATAATATGTTTGGAACATAATCTATAGTGTTTGAAATTAATCCAAACATCATTTATTATGTTTGAAACATAATATAAAATGTTTGAAACATTCGGAGTGATGTTTGAACATACTCGTATATGTTTGAAACATCATACAAGATGTGTAAACATAAGCTTCGATGTTACCTCCTGTTCTATTGCCTCTACAAATTGATCCTCTGCTATTGCTTGTGTTGTTGCTTGTGTTGTTGCTTCTGTTGTTTCTTCTGTTGTTGCAGGCAAATCATGAACAGCTTTTGTTCTTCCTTCCCTTGCCTCACTAACTCTAACTTGAGGCATAGCACTACCCCTACTTTCTCCCCTTTGTTCATTACTTGGCTCTACTGCTTCTGCATCCTCTGTACCTTCTTCACTACTTCTTGATCTTTGTTGTTCCTCTTCGTGTTGATTTTTGCTAAGATTCCGACTAGCTTGACTAGCACGACTAGAACGACTAGCACGACTAGCGTTTGGGCTCTTGAAAGGGACCTGTAAAAGATCCGGTACTGCCCTGCTTCTTTGTCTTTTTGCACGAGGAGATTCACTTTCAGATTCCAAGGGAATTTGCCTGTCTGTGGCTTTGGCTGTGGTCTTCTGGACCTTCTTAGCAGCAGCAGCCGTAGCCTTTACCAGTTGCCTTTTTTTGGGGGGCATGTTGCCTATATACACAAATAACAAATAAGTTTCTTTACACGTATTTCCCATATTTATAAGAACAAAATATGGTTCAAAAAACTTGAGGCCCATTTCCTATTCAACATATACAACTATCATTATTGTGTACATTAGGCTTGTTATTACCACTCTTCACAAGTTTTAAGAATATTCTAAATGCCTTATCCATATGTGTTACTGAAAAATGCAGTTCAAACATCATGAGCAATGTTTAAACATCATGCTTAATGTTATTCTACAGGGGATGATGTTTAAACATCTCTATTGATGTTTAAATCATCTCCGGCTAAACATCCGGTGATATGGCCAAACACAACACATATGTTTCAAACATCTTACGGGATGTTTCAAACAAACGGATTTTGTTTAACAATATCACCGGCAACTACACAAAAAATTCAGTCAAAACTTCATCATTTCCTCGTCCCAAACCGACCAAGACAGAATCATAAACAAACATAACTTTTAAAATAAAATTCTACGGTTTTTTGTTAACAACAAAAATCGATCAAAAAATTGGTAAAATCATGAAAATAAATGAAGAAAACTACAGTGTTGGTGTCAGAAAAGACTTACAATAGAGATTCGGTGACAATCGATGAGTTTTGACAGTCCGATTTTGAGAAAAAAAGCCGGGTCGAAAACGGGTTGAAAACGGGTCGCTTTTGAAGAGAGTGATGTTTGGGATTCTTTAGGAAATGTTTGGGGATGTTTGGGTTTTTGGTTTTTTGAAAAATCAGAAGTTGGGGTAAAGGGTAGGTAGTGGAGTAGTGGGTAAGTTTGTATGTTTTGGGGTGTTTTAAATTTGCCCCACAATTTTTAAAAGAGTCTAATCACCCCCCACTTACACTTAATCACCCATTTGAGAGAAAAGAAAAGCAAAAATAAAACAAAGGACCCTTTTTTTCATTCCACACTTGAGAGGACCTTTTTGTGTCATTTTCTCAGCTCTTAACACAATAATTTTCAGCTAGCATTTTCTATCTTATTCTCTCCTCGCGTTGGATTTGTAAAGTGGAGTTCTGTCATTAGCTTTACACACTTATTTGAGTGAGATTTCATATCTTCACACCCCTCGTTTACTGCACCGCAAGAGGTAAAGTCTCACCCTTCTATTATTTCCTTTTTCCTCTAATTATTTTGAGTAGTATGTAGATGGCTTCTTGTGCTACTGTTAGAATCAATTTCATCTGATAAAATGCTGTCTATAGAGGATTTACATTTCAGATACTTTGCTTATATTATAAGTTTGATTATAGAGGTTATTCTTTAACATAATTTGTAAGTATGTTAACAAATTGTGCTATAGTCTTAAAAGCTTTAATCTTTACTTGTTTTAGTGTCATTCTGACTTGGTAAAGGATCACATTTGTGTGTGCTAGTTAGTTTAAATACAAGCTTAACTTAACTGTGTAATGAAAGTTATGTTCTTTCAAAGTCTATGGTTAAAGCAGTAGTGTTCTCTAATTAAAGGTTCAATTTGTTAAGAAAGTGTTAAAATTTTTATTTCCAATCAAGTGAGTTTGCAGCAATGCTAGTGTGTAATTGTTTCAGATTGTTGTGAGCACTAGGTTAATTCTATAATTGGTTCAAGTTGAAGATATCCTAGAATAGATCCTTCTTAGTTCTTTAGTTTCTTTCAATGTTAATGTTTAAATTCCTATCTTTCATGCTTTAGTATGGGTTCTATAGTATTCATCATGTCTGATGCCGTAAAAAGGAGGAATTCTCTTCATATAAATACAAAAATTTCTAAGGAGATCATAATTTATTTGCTAGGTGGTGTGGTTAATTTTAAATGGTTAGTTAGCTTTTGACATGTTAACTTGAAGGTTTAAGCTTGAGAATGTTGACTCGCCCATTGTTATTCTTGAATTATTAGATCAGTTTTTGAGAGGAGAAAAAAGATTCTATCTGTTTTATCCTTGATAAACAGCTGATCTTTAAAGTCAATCTTTGGGAAAGATCATATCTTTGTTGTTGTTTGAATTGAAATTGTAATACAGTTTAATAGTTGATAACTTTATCCATTTCAATTCGTTTAGATCGTATTAAGTGTGTCATGAAAATTTTCTTTTTTAGATTAGCCAAAGAAAATCTATCCTTTGGAATTTATGCTTTCCTTTTATGTTAATTTTTTCACGTGTCAATAAAATTGGTATGTCCGAGTCATTGAAGAGCACTTTTGCTGCTGAATTCTAAATAAAGTTAATCTTGGTTGGTTATTTCTCGTCTCTGGTAGGCAAGAGATTGAATTAGTTGAATTTATAACTTGTTTAAGTTTATAGCTATGATCTGGAAGTACTTCTTTTTAATAAAGTTGCACTATATATAGAATTGTTATAAATGATAACTTTTGGTTGAAATGCAAATTCTTTGAATTAAGAGTTTGGTTTGCTGTGATCATGTCTATTTTAAGTGGGGTGTTAGTATTAGCTTATTTATTTCCCTAAAAAAAAATAATGAAAGGATTGATCAATTCTTGCTTTTGTTTTATGTGTGCAATGATATTCTATGACCTTGCTATACTTCTATTTCCTATGCGTAACCTTATTATTTTGTTTGCATGATTATCAGGGATGAGTTTGGAACTCTGAAGTTCCAAGTCCAAACGAGATTGCTGCGTTGGCATCTTCATTGACCCGCTACTTTCTGGCTCAAATCAGCTTGAGCCATTACCTGCCAGCACACTAGAACGTTGAGTTGAAGTTGGAATAGTGCATAGCAGTCACCTCTTTGATCACGCTTCCTACTTGTAGGACTTTCTGGGTTCTAATTTTTTTAACTCTATCTCTTGTATTTAAATTCATGGCCTAGGATTGAGTTGAGTTGTATAATGCTTATATTTGGTTTGAATAAATTATATATTTTCTTTCTTTTATGTTCATTATCTTTATTTTTGAATTACCATTTTATTTACTGCAAATTGGGGTTATTCTATCAAATTCATGCAAGTTAAATTATTTTCGTAAGTTTTATTTTCAATAATTTTTCTAGAAAAGCATACTTGCAAATGTTTTAGAAACCTTTCGGATTAACCGTAATTTATAGAATTTTTAAAGTGCCTTAAAAACCTTCTTTTGAAATTAACAAAACCTTTTACCATTAGAATCTCTGAAAGACTGTCTTTTTTCCAAAAATAGAGTTTTTTCACGTATTTGCTTAATTTGGTTTTCTATTTTCCTTAAATCGGGTGGTGACTCCAAAAACTCCAAAAGAGTTAGTCCATTCAGTTGATATTCCTAATTTTACCTTCCCGGGTAATTTTTGGGGGTTCAACTAGAGGACCCTCGAGATTTTCTAGTGAGAATAGCCGGGGTGTTGAGGATCATGCACGTGTCAGACACAGATTGTATGACCTAGCAGCAGGGTGGTATCAGACATTGGAGCTATCCAGACGGCCAGATACTGCTCTGACGACTTGGCAGGAATTCTCGGATGCTTTTCTTCGTCAGTATATGCCCATAGAGACACAGAGAGCACGTGTTGATCAGTTCATGACCTTGAGACATGAAAGTTTTTGTGTAGAAGAGTATAACTATCACTTTAATTCTTTAGCAAGGCTTGTCCCTACGGTGGTAGCGAGTATTGAGGATAGAATTCACAGGTATGTAGTGGAACTAGGTCCACACCTGGTGAACGAGTGTATGACTGTTGCTCTATAGCTAGGTATGAGCATATCATGCATTCAGGCATTTGCTTTATCACTTGAGGTGATGCAGCCCGAACACGTGCTGATCAAGTGTTCGATCCACCGAGGCCAATGACACGAAGTCAAGCCAAGATGTAGCACGATGTTCACATTCACTTGGCTTGGTCGAAGGAAAGCAACTACTCTAAGCTGAGTGGCCGAGCTCAAGAACCGAAGGCTTTATCTATAAGCTTGAGCTCGAAGAAGGGAGTGACCGAACCCCAACCGAACACTCAGCATCGACGCCGAAGTAAAAGCAAATAACCGAAGGAAGAGTGATCGATGTTAAGAGTGAGCTGAGCTGAACAGCTGAGCTGAACAACTGAGCACCGAAGCGAAGAAGCTCGAGCTTAAGTGTTCGAATTCAAGTATTCAGTTGAAGGAGTAACCGAACACTCATTATGCAGCCCTGTGTGGCTTACTCCTATTGGTCGCCTGTGACTATTTACTGTTTTGTCCCTAGCATAGTCTATATATACTCCTTTACATTTCACTTGTAAGTATCTAGTTGTTGATGAATATTTTATATAGCAGTTGCTATTGAGTGTCTCCGATGGAGCCCGAACCCCGAGTGGGATTTTAAAGAACTTCTGTCAATCGGTGTGAGTCATTTGAATCTTGGTCATTCAATTTACAAGAAGCGTTCTCTTTCTTGAGGATTGTTGCTTAGTATAGGTGATTCTTGACCTTCATTCGATCGAGCTTGAGACTAGTTCCTCAATGTTCTTTTGAATCGAAGCAAGATTTGTCTTGTTTTTATCTTTAATTTATTGTTGTTTCTTCCGCGTTCTTCGTGTTGAGCTTAACCCTGGGATTTGGTTGCACCATCTTGGTATCAGAGCAAGGTTTGAGCTTGTTTCTACAATCTCAAATCCTGTTCATTTATCTCGTGCTTTGTGTCTCTAGTTTCAGCTTTCTTCCTTGTTGTTGATTGTTGTTGCTGTGGTGTTTTACCAAAAAAAAAAAAAAAAAAAAAAGTAGAAAAAGGAAATAAAATTCTAAATTTTTTGTTGATTTGTTGGTTGTTTGAATCAAACAACCATTGATTCTTGTTCATCACTGTCCAAGGATTGATTTGAGTACCTGTCGTGCGCCATTGGCGACTAGGGTTTCTCAGCATAATTTTGGGCTGTTTCGACATAGTGGTGATTGTTACAACCCCAATGGTGTTTTTGGTTGTTACCGATGAAGACTGGTGGTTCTTAAGTATCATTGGGTTGTTAGTGCTTAAAATTTTGAAGTTCTATGATTTCAACCATCATCCGTACGCCGGAAAATTGTTACAATAGTAACAGTGTACGGACACGAGGAGCTGAGTTCTTAGCTCAAAGAACTTTGAACTGATTTCCTCCGTTGTTGTTGTTGTTACCAGAGTGAAAGGCAACCCAAAGCTTGTTAAATTCTTGGTCAGTGAACGAAGTGAGCTTGTCCGTATGTCGGAGTTAGAACGTCACTGTTCCATTGAAGAAGAAAGGGGTAAAGTGTAAATATCAAAACCCCAGGTGAAAAATTTTTCGGCTAGAAAGGAGAATTGGATAAGGTAAAACCCTATCTGTACCAAGGATGGACCACTCTTGTACAGACAAGAGTTGGTGTGTTCGAAAAAGATTCCGAAGAGGAATCGAAGGGTAGATTCTCCTAGGTTTTCACTTTTCTTGTGGTCGATAAATCTAGTTAGTGGATCTCTGGAATAATTCGTCCTACTCGAGGTCGTACTAACTCATTTGAGCTTATAGGAACTCGTGCGTGGGGTGACTGAAGTCCAAATTTCGTAGAAAATTCTTTGACTTCCGAGCCGCAGAGTAAATAGCGTCCGTTCAATCGAGTCATATCAATTCACTCATCCCGAAGGAGACAAAGTAACTTGTCAAATTCAAAGGAACTGAGAGAAGTTGATCAACCGAGGAAGCCATTGGCTACAAGTTCTTGAGTGACCAAAAACCGAACCCATAAATTGAGTGGACCCGAGTGCCACCCATCAAAGGTGAGGAAGTGCGTGAGGTGATTTCTAACCTTAACATTGTATTTAGTCTTTGATTCGTGCAGGTACCATGACTGGGAATGGAGGCGATGGCAAAGGCATTGAGAAGCCCGAAGTGTCGTTAGGTGATCTCATGGCTACGATACAAGGCATCAGTGCCGGAGTAAAAGGAGTGAGTGCTCGAGTAGCTCAACTCAAGCAAGGAAGTGTGTCTGTTGCCTTACCTTGGTCCGGCACTGAAACTAGCAACTCCACTCCGATGAAACCTGAGTTGTTTGCTGAGCTCGTTCGACAACATCAGTTGAAGAGCGAGGCTGTTCGAAAAGAAGTTTTGGGCAATCCCCAAACACAACAAAACTTGGACAATGCCAAAGCTGATTATCAAAACTTGAGCATTCCCCGAGGTGAAAGAATACCACTTCCAATGCCCCGAAGACAAGTTGAGGTCGTTGATGAAGGGGTCGATGAAGGAGAATTTTCTGATGCCGAACATGAATATTAGCAGTCGTTCGTTCAACGAAGGCAAGTTCAACGAGGTCGTAGAAATTTCCGAGGTCGAGGCCGAGTCGCAAATGTTGAACAAAATATTGAGCAAGAGGCTGATGACTACTATGAAGAGTATCCCGAACAGGTTCGAGGTGCCCGAGATTCAAACTTGAACAGTGTCAAGATCACTGTTCCACCGTTCAGAGGAACTAGTGATCCAGACGAATATCTTGAATGGAAGCTTAAAATGGAGCGTATCTTCGAAACCAATGAGATGACCGAAGAGAGAACAGCTGCACATGCTATTGCTTCGTTCGAAGCGTATGTATCGACGTGGTGGGAGGCTGACAAAAGGGTGAGACGAAGGAATGTCTATCCCGAAATCACTACTTGGGCACATTTGAAGAGAGCAATGGATGCTTTGAGTGCCAAGAATTGGCAAACTCAATTTCAAAAGCTCTATGAGTTGAAGCAAGGGTCCAAGTCAGTTTTGGAGTACCATGATGAGTTCGTGAGAAGTCGATTAAATCTTGATCTGGAAGAAGATGAAGAGAAATCCACTATTCAATTCAAAAATGGCTTGGCTCGAGTTGTGTCGTCTCAATTGAGGCTACACGTGTATCACACGTTGGAAGATGTGTTCAAAGCTGCTACCGAAGCTGAGAAATGGGTGAAGGACGATAAAGCAAACCGGTATCGAGGAGTCACTACTTCAACTTCTATGAACCGAAGTAAAGAATGGAAAAGTCCAAATCCAACAAGTGCCAACACTGTTCGAGATTCGAAGAAACCCTTTGAGAGGGGTGTGATCGTTAACAAACCTAGAGAAGTGGGAGGTAAAGTTCAACTTAATTCTCCTAGTGTTTCAAGTATTCAGTGTCATAAATGCAAAGGTTAGGGTCATATGGCAAAAGAGTGTCCAACTCGTAAAGTTATGCTTTTGCTCGAAGATGGAACCGTCCATGAGCAAGCTAGTGACACCGAAAAGGAAAATTTTGAGGAGATTGACCGAGCTGAAGATGATGATGGTCGTGAAGCTGCCGAAGCTGATCATCTGGAAATGTTTCTTGTAGTTCGAAGGAATTTGAGCTGCATGACTCTGGAAGAAGAGGACAACAAAAGAATAAACCTTTTCCATGCCCGATGTCGAGTGAGGGGGAAAGTATGTTCGATGATCATTGATTCCGGTAGTTGTGCAAATGTAGTAAGCCAAACCTTGGTTTCACAATTGGGACTACCTACCTTGAAGCATCCCCATCCTTACGGATTACAATGGCTGAATGAGTGTGGAGAATTGAGGGTTGTCAAACAAGTGTGGGTCAAGTTTAGAGTTGGAGAATATCAGGATGAAATGGTGTTCGATGTGGTGCCGATGCAAGCTTGTTATATGCTATTAGGTCGAGCATGGCAGTATGATCGGTCGGTTGTTCACAATGGAAGATCCAACACTTACATTGCTAAGCTCGAAGGGAAGAGTTTCATACTCAAACCCCTATTTCCGAAGCAAGTCAGCGAGAACTATAAAAGAATGAAAGAATTGAAAGAAGCGGCCAAAGCTAAGCTTCTGATGGGAACAAAATTTGTGGCCGAAGACACAAACTCACCTCCCTAAGTAAGGAATATATGCGCAATCATACAACTGAGTGAGTATCTACGAGGCAACGACAACGATCAGATGATGATTTTCCTCGTCCACAAGGGTATCTTTCTAAACTCTAATGATGATTTTTCTAATGATAACCCTTTGCCTAGTGCTGTACAAAGTGTTTTGCAGGACTTATGAGACATGTTTCCCGAAGAAATGCCAGGTGGATTACCTCCGTTGAGAGGAATCGAGCACCAGATTGACTTCGTATCGGGGTCTCAAATCCCCAACAAACCTGCATACCGGTGTAATCCCGAAGACACCAAAGAGCTCCAAAGGCAGGTTGATGAGTTGCTAAACAAGGCCTCGTTCGAGAGAGCTTGAGTCCTTGCGCAGTTCCTGTTAACCTTGTCCCGAAGAAAGATGGAACTTGGAGAATATGCGTTGATTGCCGAGCAGCCAACAAAATAACGTTAAAGTATCGTCATCCTATCCCTCGATAAGATGACATGCTAGATGAGTTAAGTGATTCTTCATGCTTTTCGAAGATAGACCTTAGGTCCGGTTACCAGCAAATCCGAATGAAACCCATAGACGAGTGGAAAATCGCATTCAAGACCAAGTTCGGTCTCTATGAATGGTTGGTGATGCCTTTTAGCTTATCCAATGCACCAAGCACATTCATGCGACTGATGAACCATGTACTCAAACCGTTCATAAATAAGTTTGTTGTCGTTTACTTCGATGACATACTTGTTTATAGTAGATCTGTGGATGAACATGTCGAACACCTAAGGCTAGTGCTTGATAAGCTTAGAGAAGAGAAGTTATATGCTAACTTCAAGAAATGAGCCTTTTGTGTCGAACGTGTAGTCTTTCTAGGATACGTTGTCAGTGCTAATGGTGTTGAAGTCGACGAGTCAAAAGTCAAAGCCATCAAAGATTGGCCAACTCAAACCTCGGTATCACAAGTTCGTAGCTTCCATGGCTTAGCTAGTTTTTACCAAAGATTTGTTCGTGACTTTGGCACCATTGCATCTCCTTTAACCGAGCTGGTAAAGAAAGACCATCCATTTATGTGGGGAGAGTCCCAAGAAAGGACTTTCCAAGAGTTGAAACGGAGGCTATGCTCTGCCCCATTGTTGCAACTACCTGATTTCAGCAAAGCATTCGAAGTCAAGTGTGATGCATCCGGAGTTGGGATTGGAGCAGTGCTGATGGAAGAATCGAAGCCAATCTCTTACTTTAGTGAAAAGCGTAAGGGTGCAACCTTGAACTACTCTACGTACGAACAGGAGTTGTATGCCCTCGTTCGAGCACTCGCCCATTGGCAGCATTATTTGTGGCCTCGAGAGTTTGTGATTAAAAGTGATCATGAATCTTTAAAACATCTCGGAGGTCAGGAGAAATTAAATCGAAGGCATGCCAAATGGGTTGAATTCATTGAAACGCTTTCCCTATGTAATTCATTACAAAACGTGAAAAGACAATGTTGTGGCCGATGCGCTATCAAGGAAATTTGCCTTATCGATCACTCTCGCCTCGAGGCTCATGGGATTCGAAAGTATCAAGTCGATGTTCGAAGACGATCCCAAGCTGAACTGTGTTCGTGATACAATCCTGAGTGGCCGAAGGGTTGAGAAATATCAGCGGCACGATGGCTACCTCTTCAAGAATGGGAGGGTTTGTGTGCCAGTGTCATCGTGGAGAGAGCTTTTGGTTCGAGAAGCTCACTCTGGAGGCTTGATGGGACACTTCGGTGTCGACAAAACTCTTGGTATCTTAACCGAGCAGTTCCATTGGCCAAAAATGTGACGAGATGTGGAAAAACTTTGCAACGCTTGTCTCGTTTGCAAGAAAGCTAAATCGAAGTCCAACACTCACGGTTTGTATACCCCGTTGCCTGTGCCTGATCGACCTTGGGTTGATATATCTATGGACTTTGTGTTGGGGTTACCAAGGTCGAGGGGAGGACAGGATAGCATCTTCGCTGTCGTGGATCGATTTTCCAAAATAGCTCACTTTATTCCTTGCAAGAAGTGTGATGATGCACAACATGTAGCTACTTTATTTATTTCTTATGTGTTGAAATTGCATGGTGTGCCTCATACTATTGTGAGTGATCGAGACTCAAAGTTCTTGAGTCATTTTTGGAAATGTTTGTGGGGTGCCTTTGGCACCAAACTACTATTCTCGACGCCTCACCATCCTCAGACTAATGGACAGACCGAGGTAGTTAACCGAACCTTGGGATCTTTGCTTCGTGCAATGACCAAAGGCAAGGTCGGAAACTGGGCTGATCGTTTGCCCATGATGGAGTTTGCATACAATCGAACGGTAAATCGAATGATAAATATGGCCCCGTTCGAGTGTGTGTATGGTTTTAATCCTTAGATTCCACTTGATTTAACCCCATTGCCTGCCTTGATCGAGTTGCATGCAAAGGTGAAGAAGAACCTCGAGGAAGCTTATGAAAAGGTAGCATTGAAGAAAAACAAGGGGCGTAAAGAGTTGGAATTAAAGAAGGGAGATTGGGTTTGGGTTCACTTCCGAAAGGAACGCTTCCCGAACCAATGGAAAGGAAAGTTGGCTCCTCGAGGGGATGGTCCATTTCAAGTGCTGAGCAAGATCAACAACAATTCTTATGTGATCGACCTCCCTGGTAAGTATAACGTGTCCAACACCTTTAATGTTGCTGACTTAGTTCCTTGTGTTGTAGGTCAAACTTCGGAGGATGAAGAGGGCTCGATTTCGAGGACGAAATCTTCTCAAGAAGGGGAGGATGATGCAGCCCAAACACGTGTTGATCAAGTGTTCGATCTACCGAGGCCAATGACATGAAGTCAAGCCAAGATGTTGCATGATGTTCACACTCACTTGGCTTGGTCGAAGGAAAGCAACTACTCTGAAGCTGAGTGGCCGAGCTCAAGATTCGAAGGCTTCATCTATAAGCTTGAGCTCGAAGAAGGGAGTGACCAAACCCCTGCCGAATACTCAACATCGACGCCGAAGTAAAAGCAAATAACCGAAGGAAGAGCGATCGATGTCAAGAGTGAGGTGAGCTGAACAACTGAGCACCGAAGTGAAGAAGCTCGAGCTCAAGTGTTCAAATTCAAGTATCCGGTTGAAGGAGTAACCGAACACTCATTATGCAGCCCTGCGTGGCTTACTCCTATTGGTCGCCTGTGACCATTTTCTGTTTTATCCCTAGCATAGTCTATATATACTCCTTTACATTTCACTTGTAAGTATCTAGTTGTTGATGAATATTTTAGTAGTTGCTATTGAGTGTCTCCGATGGAGCCCGAACTCCGAGTGGGATTATAAAGAACTTGTGTCAATCGGTGTGAGTCGTTTGAACATTTTCTTCTTTGTCATTCAATTTGCAAGAAGCATTGTCTTTCTTGAGGATTGTTGCTTAGTATAGGTGATTCCTGACCTTCATTCGATCGAGCTTGAGACTAATTCCTCAATGTTCTTTTGAATCAAAGCAAGATTCGTCTTGCTTCTATCTTTAGTTTATTGTTGTTTCTTCCGCGTTCTTTGTGTTGAGCTTAACACTCGGGTTTGCTTGCACCATGAGGAGAGGAAGCAAAAACAGAGAGCCGATAGGGATAGAGAGTCTCATAAGAGGGGAAGATTTTCTGGTTCGTTTGGAGAGATATCTGGAGCGAGTAGGAAGCAGAGTTTTAGACAGCCACCACCTAGTATACCTCTACAGACCCGTGGCATGAGATTTGCTAGACTTCCTCAGTCCAGAGCTAGTCAGGCATCACGGCCATCCGGATTTTAGCATCGTAGTACTTTTGTACCGGCCAGTCATACATATCCCAAATGCCCAGGTTATGGTAGACGCCATTTGGCACATGTCAGTTAGGAGTTGGTACTTGTTATATTTTTCGTGAGGCGGACCATTTCATGAGAGATTGATCGACTAGAGGTAATAGTGGTGCAGCCTAGCCAGCTGGATCAGCAGTATCTTCCTCAGCTCCAGCACATCCTCAGGAGCAAGTTCTTCAAGCACCAGCAAGCCGGGGTAGAGGCCGAAGTGGAACTCTTACAGCAGGCGGTCCTCAGAACCGCACCTATTCTCTTATTGGTCGACAAGACCAAGAGGCTTCACCAGATGTAGTCATAGGTATTATGTCAATAAATTCTTCTAATGTATGTGTGTTTAGATGTCCTGCTTCTACACTATCGTATGTTACTCCCTTTAGTGCTATTAAATTTAAAATAGAACCAGAGGCTATTAGACCTTTCAAGGTAGCAACTCATGTTGGTGATTCAGTAGTAGCTAGGCGTGTTTATAGAGGTTGCACTGTGATGATTGGTGACTGTAGCACTACAGCTGACTTAATCGAGCTAGAAATGGTCTTCTTGTTATGCTAACATTGATTGTAGTGCGAAGACATTCCAATTTCACTTCCAGGAGAATTAGCTACAGAGTGGCAGGGTGTTTCTGCATCGCCAAAGAGTGTTTATTTCTTACCTTAAGGCAAGAGAAGGAGGCACTGAGTCTTGAGTCAGTCCCGGTAGTGAATGAGTTCCCTGACGTGAATCCAGATGAGTTACCTGGTCTTCTTTTAGAGCGGGAGATTGATTTTCCTATTGATGTAGTAATAGGTACGCAACCCATATCCATTCCTCCCTACAGGATGGCCCTAGCAGAACTGAAAGAACTTAAGGAGCAACTGATTGTTAGATAAAGGCCTCATCAGACCCAGCATTTCCTCGTGGGGAGCCCCGATATTACTTGTGAAAAAGAAAGGCGGCTCTCTACGCATGTGTATAGATTACAGACAACTGAATAAAGTCACAATCAAGAACAAATGCCCTCTGCCCAGGATTTATGACGTGTTCGACCAGTTCCAGGGTACCAAGTGTTTCTCGAAGAGAGATTTGTGATCAGGCTACCATCAGGTTAGAGTTAGAAAATGTGATATACCTAAGAGTGCATTCAGGACCAGGTATGGCCATTATGAGTGTTTAGTGATGTTGTTTGGTCTAACTAATGCCCCTGCAATATTATGTATCTGATGAACAATGTATTCAGGCCATATCTGGATTTATTTGTGATTGTATTTATTGACGATAGTCTCATTTATTCAAAGTCTGACTTAGAACATGCGGAGCATGTACGCACAGTATTGGGTACTATTCGAGACCAATAATTATATGCTATGTTTTCAAAGTGTTAATTCTGGTTAGATTCAGTGGCATTTCTTGGCCATATAGTTTCAGCAGAAGGAATTAATGTAGATGGCCAGAAAATCGAGGTGGTGAAGAATTGGACCAGACCTATGACGCCAACTGAGATACGTAGTTTTCTGTGTTTGGCAGATTATTACAGAAGGTTCGTATAGGGTTTTTCCTCTATTGATTCTTGCGAGCACAACTTCCAAGAACTAAAGAACAAGTTGATAATGACTCCAGTACTTACACTTCTAGGGGATCTCTGAGGGCTATACATTTACTGTGATGCTTCTCGAATCGGTTTTTGTGTATTGATGCAGCACGGAAGAGTAATTTCATATTCTTCCAGGCTGCTGAAAAATCATGAGCAGAACTACCCTACTCATGATTTGGAGCTTGCAGCAATCATTCATGCATTGAAGATTTAGAGACATTTTTTGTACGGTGTTCATATTGATATTTATACAGACGACAAGAGCCTCCAGTACATATTTAAGTAGAAGGAGCTAAACTTACGACAGAGGCAGTGGCTAGTGTTGCTGAAGGACTACGACGTGGACACTCTTTATCATCCCAGAAGAGCGAATGTTGTAGCTGATGCCCTTAGTCATAAGTCTATAGGTTTTCTATCTTACTTACAGTCGCAGGAAAGAGAGTTAGCTCATGCATTCCACCAGTTAGCCAACATGTTAGTCAGATACGGGTGCACAGTTTATAGCTAATTTCTAGCGATCATTCCCGACAGGTTTAGGGACACAGGTAAATTTGAGTACAACATTTCATCCCCAGACAAAAAGATAGGCTGAGCGTACCATTCAGATGTTAGAAGATATGCTTAGAGCTTATGTGTTAGATATTAGAGGCAACTGGAGTAATCATCTACCATTGATAGACTTCGCATATAATAAGAGCTATCATTCTAGCATACAGATGGTGCCATATGAAGCTTTCCAAGGGCACAAATGCAGGTCTCCTATAGGATGGTTTGAGGTTGGTGACTCTCAATTGATAGGTCCACATTTAATCCAGCAAGTAGTTGATAAAGTCAAGTTGATTAGGGAAAGATTATTAATACTGCAGAGCAGGCAGAAGTCCTATGCAGATAACCGACATCAAGATTTAGAATTTCTGATTGGTGATTTGGTATTCCTGCTAGTATCACCTGTGAAAGGTGTTATGAGATTCGGAAAGAAGGGCAAGCTTAGCCCTAGATTCATAGGTCCATATCAGATTATTAGGCGAGTTGGGTGTGTAGCCTACGAATTAGATCTTCCAACAGACCTTTAGGAGGTCCATCCAGTATTCAATGTTTCCATACTCAAAAAATGTGTCAGAGATCCTTCCAGAATTGTGCCAGTAGAGGATGTACATATCACAGAGCAGTTGACTTATGAAGAGGTGCCGGTTGCAATTTTAGATAGGCATATTTGTTGACTAAGGACGAAAGACATTCTTTCAGTTAAGGTGCTATGGCGAAGCAATAATGTAGAAAAAATGACGTTGGAAGCTGAGGAAGATATGAGTGCCAAGTATCCACAGCTCTTCACTACTTTAGGTATATAACAGATCCTTACTTAATGCTTCTACATACTTCAGTTAACATTCCCGGTTGAATATTCCTAAGGGGGAAGATTGTTACACCCCGTATGTCGAAAGTGATGTATATCATTTTAATGACACGTTAGGGATGATTCAAGTGAGTTTATAGTCATAATATGACCATATATGACGTTTATATATTGAATATAAAGTTTGGGAAAAATCGGATTTAAGTTGGGGAAAAACCTACTAAGGATTTGTCTTGTGACGAAGCTTTTTGAGCAATTAATTTTGTGTGTTATGTGAGGTGTTTTGGGGACATATCAAATACTAAATTGAAGGTCTTGGAGTGTAGTTTCCAACACATTTGACCGTTTGTTCATAGAACATCAGCATAAGGAGATATGACCGATAGAAGTCAGGTTAGAAGAAGGGACAAAAGCGCAAAAGAGGGCTGGGTGAAATATTTTGATTAGAAAAGATAATCTTATATCTTTAATCGTCATTTTCCAGAAAATTTATGAGAGAAACAGTGATCTCATGAAGGTAAACCCATTGATAGTATTTTGGAAAGAAGAACGTCAGTCTTAACTCTAATTTGAAGACGGAATACATAAAAACGCTCTACGTAGCGAAGGTAACGTCATGCTACATTCCTTTTCATCTATAGCTTAAGTTTTAGAATAACTTCATGAGTAAAGTGCCTAAATTCTGTGTTCCAGCTTGTTTAAGCTTTGGAAGGTGTGAAATTCAAGGAAAATAAAGTTTAGAAGGAAAAAACATCAAAGGTATGTAAGGCTAAACCTTTCTTTTGACAATGCATGTATCTTGTAGATTTTGATGTTTTTCTTAGTTCTAAACTTGGTGTTTCTTGTGGTAAACTTGTATGGCATCAAGGAAACCTTGTATATTCTTAATTTCGTACTAAAACCCAAGGTGAAAGATGTCCAAAACAACAAGAGGAAATGTTCAAAAATTTGGAAAATTATTTTAAACTTCGGGGACAGTTGTTAGCAGTTTGAGCATAATTTTTTGTACAAAATTAATATTGAGATGATTTAAGATTTCTGGAACCCTGCGAAATATATCTACAACTTTTATGAAAACCATAAAGTCTATAACTTTGATTTAAACCCTTAAAATTAGGTCGCAAGGCAGGACAATGGTGCTCTCCAAAGTTTCTGTCCGCGAATTTGGTATATCATCTGGTCGTCTCATTTTTTATCCATTTAAGTTGTTTATATTATCAGTTTATCCGGGTATCCATTCCCATGTATATTGTTGAAACGACCTCGGTCAGTCGTTTCGAAAGTTAGGACTCCGATTGGCGTGACGATAATTTTAAAATATTCGTACTGTCTATTAGGACCTGTCTGTAAAATTTGAGCTAAATCAGACCTCGTTTGGTAAGCATCGGAAGAAGGATTCAGTTTTTATTGGCGATAAATATTAAAAAGAGATTTTCGAGCTCGGTTTTGCCGAATGAGCTCCGATTTGAAATCCGAAAGCGCCGTTAGGTTCGTATGATTATTTGTGATTTTTGTAAAATTTCGAAAATGAAGTTCGATGTTGTTCGGCTAGTTTCCACTAAAATGCTGAAAGTTAAATAATTTGACTTTTTCTATTTAAATTCGCATCTTGAGTTTCGGGAGTCCAATTTGAAATCCGCCTTCGCGAGTATGTTACATATATTTTGTATAACTGCTATGAAAAAGTTAGAATTGATTCGAATATTGTAGGGTACTGTTTTAATTTTCGTCGCGAAAATGAAAAGAAAAAAAAATCAAAAAAAAGACAAAAAGACAAAATAGTAAAGTTTAGAAAGAAAAGTGCATTGGCGGTGTCCTTAGCTTAAAGCTAAGGACAATTAACAGAGAAACAATTTGAGCGAGAAACAGAGAAACCAAAAATGAAAAGCACGCAGTGGAAAAATGCCAGAGAATAAAAAAAAGGGCCGGAGAAAAGTAGAATTTTTACCCCGAAACATTCAGGTAATGATCCTAATATATTATTTGAGTTTATTAGGTGTGTTTGAATATATTATAACGGTAAAACTTGGAATATTAGACATCATTTTAATAAATTCAATTAATAGTTTAAAGGGTCAAATGGACCCCGATGATGAAAATGATTATATTCGTACTCAGTGAGTTATGGGCAACATATAAATGTAATTTATTTAGGGTTTGGTTATGTGACCTTAAACCCTGTATATAGGCCTGGCCTGCGTATTGCATATGCGAATACGGTATCAGGTTCCTACCTGGATTGCCCTAAGATGTGAGGAATGAAGCCTTTAGCCTAATGTGATATATTTTTCTGCTTATTAAACACTGTGGGATCGTTTGGCAATGAATTCAAAGAATAAAGCGGTTGTTGGGTAGCAATGTTAACTTCGGAACGAGGTAAGAGTTTATATCCATTTCTTTGGAGGCACCTGGCCTCGTGGATTTTCTACCACGTGTTCCTTACGTGTGTAGCTGCCGATAGGCATACTCCTTACGCCTTAGCCTTGGATTTACATTGTGTATTATATGTTATGTCCTGTTGTTGGTATTGCATTGAGGAACTGAGCATTGTACTCTGGCTGTAAGATGGCATCTACTTCCCTGCTGTCGATGAGAGGTGAGAGTCCCGCGCCGGTGAAGGGTTATTATTAAATCACATTGCATCATATGCATTATATGTCATTCATATGCATTACATTGCATATCATATTGGGTGCAGGAGTATTCCGCCCCAGGAGCTGGAGTATTCCACTCCATTGTATCATATTGAGGGTAGGAGTATTCCGCCCCAGGAGCAGGAGTGTTCCGCTCCATTGTATCATATTGAGGGTAGGAAGATTCCGCCCCGGGAGAGTGCAGGAGTACTCCGCCTCAGCTTTACATTATATCGAGTGCAGGAGTATTCCGCATCGGGTTTATATTATATCTGGTGCAGGAGTATTCCGCCTCAGGAGCAGGAGTATTCTGCTCCAGTTGGTTATCAGATTGGATTCCCCTCGAATGCAGGAGTATTCCGTTTCGGGATGGGAGTACGGGCACATGTGACCCTTTGCATCATATTTCATTTCATTTCATCTCACTTCATTTCATTTCATCTCAATTCATACCATTGTGTAGACTTGTGGTACATGACTACTGTACTGCTTATATGTGCATTGCTTATTTGTTGATATGTTTCTGACACGCACCCTTGGTTGAGTTTAGAAGTTTCTTACGTGTTTCCGGTTGTTATCTGGCTCTTCCTTTTTATAATTTAAATAAAAGGAATTTGGTTTATCTGTTTCTTCTGCCTGGCTAGCTATCCTATTCTTTGAGGTGGCTAGTCTGCCCCACTTATTGAGTCCTCTTGACTCACCCTTGTTTGTTGTTTGTTTCTTGTCTATCTATTTCGTTTCGGCAGGTTCGCTCCAGGATTGAGTTTGTCACGCTGTGAAGGAGCGAAGACGACTTCAGCTGTCAGGGTGAGCCAGCTTTTATTCCGGATGGCCACCAGCTTTGTGTTTATTATTTCAGTTGTATTTTGCTCCCTTCAGGAGGTATCTGTCTTCTTTTGTACTCTTAAATGTGTAGTCTGGAAAACCCTAAACCTAGTATGTTGGGTAGTCAGCTGTAATTTCTTCTGTACAGCTTAGAGGTACGTATGTTTGTATTTTTTTTTTCTGTCTTGTTCTTATTTATGAATTGTTATATTTATTTTCCTAATTTAACTGGTAAGGATTCACCCGATGGGTCTAGGGGAGGATGTCGGGTGCCCGCACGGCCTAACCGGATTCCGGGTCGTGTCAGTTGGTATCAGAGCCTAATTTTGAGTATATCCAGACTAAGACAGTGTCTAGTAGAGTCTCGCTGATGGGTACGTAGACGTCCGTACTTATCTACGAGAGGCTATGATGGCATTTAGGAAGTTTCACTTCCTTCTTTTCTGTTCGTGCGTCGATCTAGGATGCAAAAGTATTGTCGTGGTAATTGTGAAACCCTGATGCGATAAATCAGCAAACGGTATGAGTTCAAGACGAAGCAGTCTGGCCTGGGGTTAGCATTGACGAAGCCCCGAGAGTTTTTGATCGTGCCGACGATCTAGTTACGGAGGTCCCAACTGTACGAGCTCGCGATGGGCAAGGGAGTAGGGACTTGTGGTTCCCTTGGCTCTCTACGATGCTTTTAGGAGAATTTTGGCGACGCTGATATCGCAAGAATCTATTATTCGCTGGGCAGCCTATCAGGTTGCCGCATGTGTCGTTCGATATCAGGAAGCTCCTTTTCTGGTTCTTAATATTGCTGCAGTGAATTATGTTTCGGAGACAGTATGTGTTGTGCCTCTAGTTATTCTGGCTGGTTAGCTAGCCCGAGTAATGGTTCAGTCCGAGTATCTGAAAAGACTGCATTATTTTACCCAATTGAATCTTCCGATATTCTTAAGCCATGCACCAGATAATCCTTGTGTAAATTTTAAAACTAAAATGATGTCAGCGTATCCTTCAGGCTCTTGATTATATCGAGCGATATGGTGTTGATTATTCTTCTTTCCAGTTTCAAGATCCAGCCCTGCATTGGTGGACTGTTCTTTTGATTAGTTAACTTGGTTTGATTTTTCTTCTATATTCGTGGAAAAGTTCCTTTCGAGTAGCGAGCGAGATGAAAAGTGTTGCCAGTTTGAGTGGATTGGACAGGGTAGCCTGTCGGTTAGCCTGTTGGTGTTTCAGAATATGAGATTGAATTCTATAGAATGGCTGAATATGCATTAGAACTAGTCCATGAGCCTTTCGAGAGATTCAAAGGTTTATTGATGACCTTTCTCTTTCCTAGAGATCCCAAATGGCTCGAGAAATTGAGGTTGAGACTTCATTTAATGTCGTTGATAGTGCTCAGAGATATTGCGCATACCATAAGTTAGAGAGGGAAGAGTTAGAGCGGGAGATCAAGAGATCCCGTGGCCCTAGTAGGTAACCATGGTACCTCATTTGGAGGTAAGAGTTCTGATTATTTTGGGAGGCCACCTTCCAGGTTATCTCAGCTTGCGTCATATGATTCTTAAAGTGCGGCAGTGGTTCGTCAAGATCAGACCCAGTTTTCTCTTTTGTAGCTATCTATAATCTGTCCAGCTTCCATTTTCACTGAAAATGTGTTATCATCATCGTGAGTCTGATTATCCTTTGAGGAGTTTTCCCTTACTCTGACAAGTAGGCAGTCGTCTTTTCTCTCGTCATCAGGCATTTGCGCAGTCGCAGGGAATTTCATTTAGATCTCAATCAGCAAAAGAAATGCCACCATCAAGTCGAGGTTGAGAGTGTGGTTGCAGTTATTCTTCAGAAGGTAATTATCAGTGTAGCGGCTTAGTTCAGCCGCGGAGGCAGTTTTATAAACTGCCAGTCTGGCAGGATGTTGAGGCATCTGATGTAGTAAACCCGAGTATTTCTTCTTCTCTTAAATGTAAGTAAGATTTATCTTTCCGATCGATCGGGAAATAGTGTGTCTTATCATGTTTCGACGGTTTCCTTGGATATTGTTGTAATTAAGAATCGGTTGCGGTAAAGGGGTGAGTTTCTGATACAATTTATTCCTAGCATTTATGAGACCCTACTAATTTATCTGGTCTAAATATGAGAAATTTGACTGTAAGTGTCACTATTGTCTGCTTGGCATCTTGTCGTGCCACCTTCTATTATTATATCAAATTAGTTTACATCTGTTCTCGGAAATTCCGTGTTGGTTTGATTATGGGATTCTAGTTCATCGCCATAAGGGAGCGTCTTGGTTTCTTTCGGTGTAAAGTGGTTAGTAAGTAATATTCGATCTACGTATCTCCTCTTGGTTCAAAATGCTAGTATAGTCATGTTATCCTATGAGCTTGTCTGGGTTATAAAAGGGTTTCTGGTAAATTGTCAGAGTTCCTTTTTATTGGGAGTTTAAATTGGCATAGATGTTGTTCCATAAAGCTCATTTAATGTCTATTTCTTCAATTATGATTTTTGGGTTAGCCTGACTCGGAAGTAGTGTATCTCTGGGAGCCAAGCAAATAAAAAGATGAGCTTCCTGAAGCTCTAATTATTTCTGTCCTCAATCCATTGCCATCTGTTCTTTGTTCGGCACTGGTAAGCTTGGGCAGTTGGTAGCTGCTTGTGATGTTCCCTGTGTTGAGACAGAGTACGTGTTATTGTAGCCGGGTAAGCATATTATTGTTTTAGATATCAGTTTATCCGGGTATCCATTCCTATGTATAGTATAGTGTTGGTTCTGTTTTGCGGATCATCCAGCTTCAGGGGAAACTCTGCCGAAATTTTTATATAGAAGTACCATCCATCAGGCGGTGGTGTTTACAGCAAAGGTATGGAGTTGTGAACTTGAGAGTTGCAGCCGTTTGGCAACTCGAAAGGGCAGTTGGTAGCTCAGGTCGGAGCCGCATTCTGTTTTAGCTAAGTCTTTCTTAATCCAGCAGGTTGTGCGAGGATGAATTTTCCTATCTAAATAGCTGCAGGAGTTTGTGCTTTAAGTGGAGGAGCTTTCCTCCAAATATTGAATGGTAATACTAAATCTCTAAGGCGTTGATACCACTTTTGTCACGACCCAACCTAGGGCCACGACACTAAACTCATTATTAATGCCAGAGATAAGCTGGCAACCTGATCATATATACGTACCTATCTGCTGAAAGCATAAACTTTGGAAAGATGCCACGACTTTAACTTGCTGGCAATTAGAACACTGAGCCACAAATTCTGCTATGTCACACTTCATTCTGTCCCACCAATAAATCTGCTTAAGATCATGGTACATCTTAGTCGAACCTGGATGAACAGTGTATTTGGAATAATGTGCCTCTATCATAATCTGTCCACGTAAATTTGTAACATCAGGGACACAAAGTCTATCTTTATACATGGGAACACCGTAGTAGTAACCCTGTATGGTGACTCCATTTTTCTGGCTATCTGTCTGTATTCAACTAGAACTGGATCTTCATATTGACACTGTTTTACTTAATGAAAATTTAGAGATAAAGGTCTAGTGCAGCTTGTCATCCATCCATCATTGGCATATCTCCTTCACACCTCGACTCTTTGAGAAGTTACTTTAGCATTATAAGTGCTCATGTAATCAACTTTGTGCTAGTATTCTGCCTCAGCTCATGGTCCAACTACATGTCTCTTTTATTTTCACTTTTTCAAGTCATAATATTTCCAATTCAAAGACAATACCCTAAAGTAGATGTTCAGTCTGAAGATCATTCTTGGTCTACATCATACTATCCACTATTATTTGCATGATCCTTATCCTTATATGATAGACCCTGTTCAGATGAACCTTTGACATACATTAGGATATGAGTAACTACATTCCCCAAGGAGCTTGCGGAACAACACTAACATCAACTGAGATGTTGCATAGTACGTTCGTAAAAACAATATAGCTTGCATCAAATTTTCTATAGTGTGTAGTGACAAGGTACTTCAAAAGCTCCCCTATTGCATCAAGTATGGGCTAATTCTTAGTTCCATCAACCTGTTCTATATCGAAAGGTATATCGAAGAGGGATTATCGGCTGAATCATGTTACCCAATTCAATGTTCCGTGTATCTTTGCTTCGAAAATGTAGAACTCTCTTCTCGTGATCGAGGAAGGATCAGCTTAGTCAGAATAAGCTATGCAATGGTATTATCATATTATCCAGATATATTTTATTCCAAAAGTACGATGTGCGTAATATAATTCTGATCCTGTAATCAAGAGATAAGGTCTGTGGAGTAGCTTATGAAGGTCGTGCAAGTTCTTTTGTTATCTGTGCGAATTTTTCTTTAGACTTAGGCTCGTTCGAGGACGAACGAGAGTTTAAGTGGAGGAGAATGAAACGACCTCGGTCAGTCGCTTCGGAAGGTAGGAATCCGATTGGCGTGCCGGTAATTTTAAAATATTCATAATATCCATTAGGACCTGTCTGTAAAATTTGAGCTAAATCAGACCTCGTTTGGTAGGCATCGGAAGAAGGTTTCAGTTTTTATTGGCGATAAATATTAAAAAGAGATTTTCGAGCTCGGTTTTGCCGAATGAGCTCCGATTCGAAATCCGAAAGCGCCGTTAGGTTCATATGATTATTTGTGATTTTTATGAACTTTCGAAAATAAAGTTCGATGTTGTTCGGCTAGTTTCCACTAAAATGCTGAAAGTTAAATAATTTGACTTTTTCTATTTAAATTCGCATCTTCAGTTTCGGTAGTCCAATTTGAGATCCGCCTTCGCGAGTATGTTACATATATTTTGTATAACTGCTATGCAAAATTTAGAATTGATTCGAATATCGTAGGGTATTGTTTTAATTTTCGTCGCGAAAATGAGAAGAAAAAAAAAACAAAAAAAAAGACAAAAAGAAAAAATAGTAAAGTTTAGAAAGAAAAGTGCATTGGCAGTGTCCTTAGCTTTCTAAGGACGATTAACAGAGAAACAATTTGAGCGAGAAACAGAGAAACCAAAAATTGAAAGCACGCAGTGGAAAAATGCCAGAAAATAAAAAAAGGGGCCGGAGAAAAGTAGAATTTTTACCCCGAAACATTCAGGTAATGATCCTAATATATTATTTGAGTTTATTACGTGTGTTTGAATATATTTTAACGGTAAAACTTGGAATATTAGACATCGTTTTAATAAATTCAATTAATAGTTTAAAGGGTCAAATGGACCCCAATGATGAAAATGATTATATATTCGTACTCAGTGAATTATGGGCAACATATAAATGTAATTTATTTAGGGTTTGGTTATGTGACCTTAAACCCTGTATATAGGCCTGGCCTGCGTATTGCATATGCGAATGGGGTATTAGGTTCCTACCTGGATTGCCCTAAGATGTGAGGAATGAAGCCTTTAGCCTAATGTGATATATTTTTCTGCTTATTGAACACTGTGGGATCGTTTGGCAATGAATTCAAAGAATCAAGCGGTTATTGGGTAGTAGTGTTAACTTCGGAACGAGGTAAGTGTTTATATCTATTTCTTTGGAGGCACCTGGCCTCGTGGATTTTCTACCACGTGTTCCTTACGTGTGTAGCTGCCGATAGGCGTACTCCTTACGCCTTAGCCTTGGATTTACATTGTGTATTATATTTTATGTCCTGTTGTTGGTATTGCATTGAGGAACTGAGCATTGTACTCTGGCTGTGAGTTGGCATCTACTTCCCGGCTGTTGATGAGAGGTGAGAGTCCCGCGCCGGTGAAGGGTTATTATTGAATCACATTGCATCATATGCATTATATGTCATTCATATGCATTACATTGCATATCATATTGGGTGCAAGAGTATTCCGCCCCAGGAGCAGGAGTATTCCGCTCCATTATATCATATTGAGGGTAGGAGTATTCCGCCCCAAGAGCAGGAGTATTCCGCTCCATTGTATCATATTAAGGGTAGGAAGATTCCGCCCCAGGAGAGTGCAGGAGTATTCTGCCTCAGTTTTACATTAAATCGGGTGCAGGAGTATTCCACCTCAGGAGAGTGCAGGAGTATTCTGCCTCTGATTTATATTATATCGGGTGCAGAAGTATTCCGCCCCAGGAGCAGGAGTATTCCGCTCATGTTGGTTATCAGATTGGATTCCCCTCGAATGTAGGAGTATTCCGCTTCGGGATGGGATTACGGGCACATGTGACCCTTTGCATCATATTTCATTTCATTTTATTTCATTTCATCTCACTTCATTTCATTTCATCTCAATTCATACCATTGTGTAGACTTGTGGTACATGACTATTGTTCTGCTTATATGTGCATTGCTTATTTGTTGATATGTATCTGACACGCACCCATGGTTGAGTTTAGAAGTTTCTTACGTGTTTCCGGTTGTTATATGACTTTGCCTTTTTATAATTTAAATAAAATAAATTTGGTTTATCTATTTCTTCTGCCAGGCTAGCTATCCTATTCTTTGAAGTGGCTAGTCTGCCCCACTTATTGAGTCCTCTTGACTCACCCTTGTTTGTTGTTTGTTTCTTGTCTATCTATTTTGTTTCGGCAGGTTCGCTCCAGGATTGAGTTCGTCACGTTGTGAAGGAGTGAAGACGACTTCAGCTGTCAGGGTAAGCCAGCTTTTATTCCGGATGGCTACCAGCTTTGTGTTTATTATTTCAGTTGTATTTTGCTCCCTTCAGGAGGTATCTGTCTTCTTTTGTACTCTTAAATGTCTAGTCTGGATAACCCTAAACCTAGTATGTTGGGTAGTCAGCTGTAATTTCTTCTGTACAGCTTAGAGGTACAGTATGTTTGTGTTTTTTTTTTTCTAAGTCATGTTCTTATTTATGAATTGTTATATTTATTTTCCTAATTTAATTGGTAAGGGTTCGCCCGACGGGTCTAGGGGAGGATTTCGGGTGCCCGCACGGCCTAACTGGGTTTCGGGTCGTGTCTATTGTAGTGTTGGTTCTGTTTTTGCAGATCATCCAGTTTTAGGTGTAACTCTGCCGAAATATTTATAAAAATTCAAAGAGTTGGACACATTCTGAGTTCTAGGTTATGTTATAATTCCATCCAAGGTTTTCTTATCATTCCTTTGAGTCCATATCTATTGTCGCCACATGTGTTATGCCTCGTAAATGCTTATGCTTATATTGTAATCATATCATGTGTGATTTGGTGTCCCTCAAAGAGGCTGGATATTGGAAACATAGTCCGATCGCGTGTGATACTACCCGTCTTAGGGACACAGCCTCTCTAGTTCAGGCAGGAGTTGAAACACCTAGTGTGACCGGGTGTCATTCAGACACTCTGACCAGAGAGACTAGATATTACTGGCTGGGGGACATAGCCCATAACACCCGCCAGGTTTGTTATATACGCATATATATCCAAAGTATACATGCATGACTATATATCCAAAGAAATTGGGAACCTAAAAAAATGGGTGAAGCGGGTGTCGAGGAGGAAATACTTTCTTGGTACTGAAAGCGCAACCATAACCGTCAAGAGGGAAAAGGGATATTAGAAACACAGCCACAGCCGATCCTTTTTCCATGTGGTTTTCCTTGAGTAGCGCTCGAGAGGGAAAAGGTTTGGAGGAAAATATTATCGCGGGTGTACGTATAACGAAAATCAATACTTTTGGCGGAAACTTTTGGCTAAAATTTTCATAGAATTTAGGGTACGCTTAATACATGTTACGTTTGATTTGACTATATAGCTACTCATAAAAATTATTGCCAGCTAACTTTTAAGTGTTGCAATATGTTTAATAATTTTGCAACACTTGATTAGAATTTCCATTACTATTAAAGAGTACGCTTTGTAAAGAGCTGTCTTTGAAAACACGGCTGTAGGCTCTGACAAAAGGCCACACTTGTAAAATATTCTCATAAATTGTGTTAGCAGCGTATTTAGGGCATTGCCTCAAATTAGCGTATTCGTTGGCCTAATTTGTTGTAGTGTGGGAAATATCGAGCCGAACTAAGTAAGCAAACTCCAAATAGTTAATTGCAATTCTAGCAGAGCCAAAATATAATTTAGGTGCTATATGTGCAATCGAAACTGAATTTAGAATTCGTTTGATCATTTTTAGCCTATGAATTATTTATTCTAATTGTGAATCGGTACACTCTTTTTAAATATTGGAGGTCTGTTAAAGAACCGAGCCAATGATAGACGTTATAAGTGATTTAAGAGGTATACGAAAAGTTTAGTAGATTTTAAAATCGTTCAATAGGTTTTGGATGAAGATTTTCTTGTGAAAGAGTTATCGTCTCATTTTGAGTAAAAGAGCTTCAATTGGCAAAAAACCAATTCTATTAGGTCCGCGAAGTTATCAAATCACCTGCTGGTGCAGACGAAACTCGATTCCGCACTTGTTTGGTCAGTATTGGTCAAAAAGAGAATAGTTGAAAAGTTAAAAACCGAGCATTTCCTATTGTTTTTTGTTGAATTGTCATTCGAAAATTGTCCATAGATGTGCTTTGTCAATATGAACCTAGATAAATAAGTTATGCCATATTCTAAGTTTGCTTGGGGTATTTCAGAACTGCAGAAGATACCGGAAGAGTTGGTGATATTTTTAGCCAAAAGGCTGCTTGTGTATAGACCATAACATTTATAGTTTTTCTTGTGTGTAATGAGGTGAGATTCCTACCGTCTTTTAGTACTAACTTCGTGAAACTAAGTAGCTTTTTCTCATCCAAATCATAAACTTCTATGAATAAGAATAGGAACTTTGACCTAATTTGAGAAGCTAATCTCTTGTTATCCCTTTAATTGGTTCCGCTCAATTATCGTTTAGTTTGCTTCCGCTAGTTTTGATTGCATCAGTTTGGTATCAGAGCACTGATCGGGTGTTTTTTTACAAACCCTCGTTCCTTGTTCGTAGTATCTTTGTGATTGTTGTTTAGTTGTTCTTGAAAGAAGAAAAACAAAAAAATTAAAAAAATTAAAAAGTTTCAGAAATTTCATAGAATGGATTGTGTTTGAATTCCCAAGTGTTTAAGGTTATCGGGTATTGTTCTATATAAAATTCCCTTTGTTTTGTTACCCTCATATCACAATTTGGTGTTACGGATTGAAATTATGAAAATCAAAATCCCAAAATTTTGAAAACCCTTAAAATCACTTGAAACTTGAATCGAAGCTTGTTGATTGTTTGTTTGGGTGTAAAAACTATTGCGTATTGTGTAGATTCATTAAAAACACCTTTTGGGTACCTTTGTATTGCAAAAACAAGTTGAAACCGTTGGAATTTTGGGTGAAAAATAGCCAAAAACCCGTAGTTCAAAATGTTGCAGATTCAACTTTAGGCAGACCGCCTCAGCAAAAGTCCTTCTCTGGACTTTTTTAGGCGGAGCGCCTTTCCCTGTTGCTTGCTTCTGGGTAGTTTTTCATAGGTTTTCACTTGTACTTTGCCTCCGGGATTCTTGGTTAGTGTTTCTTGGGTAATCGGCCTACTCGAAATACACTAAATCTTAAGCGTATTAGGACACTCGTGCGTAGAGGAGATTAGAATTCAAAGAAGAGTCGTAGAACTTTCTTTGGCTTCAAGTGCGTACTTTAAATAGCCGTCTGTACATCGAGTCCCATTAATTCCACTCCGAACTAATACTTGGACATACTAGTTGTGATCACCGTGGTTTCAAAGAAATTGAAGGCCTTGCCCTTGAGTGTTCATATATTGAGTGATACACGTGAGGGAGTGATTTTTGTGAGGGTCTTTCTTTTTGTGTTGCAACTATGTTGGCTGATAATTGTGCAAATTATGGCTCATATGGGGATGATGCGAGTTGCTATGACTCGTTTGGTGATGATGGAGACTATGGTTCCTATGATGATGATGATTGGCATTACTATGAAGACTCGGGAAACCATGGCTCCTATGAGGATGAAGCAGTTCATTATGATGATCAAGAGTATAGTGACGACTATGACTCTAATGATGATGAATATATTGATCCCTATGCTTCTAGTCAATAATATGAAGAATGTGAAACTTCAAGGTAGATTGATCCTACTTACTCTACTTGTGATGAATATGAACATGTTGATAGTGACATAGAGGGAATTAATCATGCAGTTGATTATACGCATTATTCATTTGCATCTTCTCTTGGTGTTGCTAATGGTGTACAAGGAAGTAGTAGAGGTCCTTCCATTAGTATGGGAGGAGGTGGTGGTTGTTCCATGGGAAAGAAGAAGCTTGCACGTTCTAGGTATACTAAGCGGCCTAATGCTTCTAATTCCCATTTGGAG
This sequence comes from Petunia axillaris subsp. axillaris, assembly GCA_029990575.1. Taxonomy (NCBI): domain Eukaryota; kingdom Viridiplantae; phylum Streptophyta; class Magnoliopsida; order Solanales; family Solanaceae; genus Petunia; species Petunia axillaris. The sequence continues at coordinate 120,021,248 of JARKNS010000004.1, read as the reverse complement.
GGTGGTTTGAGAGATGGTGTTGATTGTGCTACAAAGGGGTTATATTGTTCTATCAATGTTGTGGGGCGCTTGAATAGTTATAGTAGGAGTAGTACTATGGCTGATGGAACCAAGGCGAGGGGATCTTATGGGTTCCATGAAAAGGTTCCTTCCTCGACTTCCAACAACACTTCTAATGTTGGAAGAGTGACGGCAAGTGGAAGTTACATGAGCAATGTTGCTAGTAGAGGAGGGATAAGGGAGACCCAAGTTGTCGGTGTTGACACTTGTGGGCGTTCAAGTTATCACTTGGTTGCCAATATACAAAACTTGGGTAGACGTAGGTTCGTTATTGAGGTAAATGGTATTGGAGGATACTTGCTCAAAGTTGATGAGACCGATGCCAATTGTATTAGCACCTCTTTGGTTGATAGGCTAAGGATACCAATGCCGTGAGCTAGAGGATCCTTATGAGTATGATGGAGTGTGGGTTTCCAAGAAAGCTCGGGTACTTCTATCTCATAAGAATTATAAATGCTATGTATGGTGTGATGTGTATCCAATGCAACATGTTGATATTTGGCTAGGTGAGCCACGGTTGGATGACAAGAGGTTGCAATACAGTACTATGAAGGATGCGTATCTTGTGGGCATCTGGCAAAGAGTCTATGACTTTGTACCTTATCTGAGAAGTCAATTGCCTACTAGTACACCTTCTATGGCTATGCAAAGGAGCAAGGAGCAAGAACTTCATTCCATGGGTAAAAATGTGCAATCGAGGAGTCCTACAAACAGAAGAAATAGTGCGACTAGTGCAAGAAAAGAGTTGACAAGTGTCGGCAAGGTGAGCCCGAAACCAGAAGTTTCAAATGTGATGAGTCTCCAAGTCCTAGATTCCGGGTTGGTGTTAAACGTCCACTTACTCCCGCTGTGGGTATTCTTGGGGCTCGCCCCAACTTATCCGAATATGAGAGACAAAAGATAGAGATGAGTAAGGGAGCGACTGGTGACAACTCTTGAGTGGAAAAGGAGAGGTTGTGTTGAGTGATGTGAGTGGGTTGTCACCACCCGAATCTACACCCCACCTTGGAAAAGAAATGAGCGAAAGAAAGAGGGAAAAAGAGTCATTGAGAGTGAGGGCACCCCTTATTCTAACCTTAACCCTTTATCTTTTTCTTCTATTTGTTTGAATTCTTGTATAGGAATTCTTGGAGGCAAACCGATGGAGCCTCAATCATGTTCCGAGATGGAAAGACAAGGTGAAGGCGATTCCAAATGTGAGCTACAAGGAGGAGAAGCTACCCATGATACTTCAAGTATATTGAGTGAGCCCAGATGTAACTCAAATGGAAGTGTTAGTTTTCCTTCCTATGAGCATATTACTTCCTTGTCTTGTGATCTTGTTTGTGAAAACTCTATGCTAGTTGATGATTTTTATGATTACAATGTGTTTGCAGCTAGTGTAAAGCCATTGGGTCAACTTGTGTGTGAAAATGAACCACTAGTTGTGAGGGTTGAAAAGCCACATCATGATGTGAGCTCAATTTTCATTGAACTTCTCTTTAGTGAGGATATTGTGGTTGACCTTGATTTTGAACCTTGTTAGGATACCCCACCCATATTTGATAAATGAGAAGATGAATTGCATGATTATCCTCTTCTTCCCTTTGATTACTTAATCGATAGTGGTTGTCTCTTGTGTCATAGTGAGGATGGTTGTGACCTTGAGGAGTCTCTATTATTTGAGATGGATCGAATTGTATTCGATGACTCCTCGACTGTAGATGTTGACTCTAGTTTGAGAACTTCGCCGTTGCTTGCTAATGAGCTTGAGAAGTGTGCCTATACTAATCTTTTGTATGAGGGCAAATTCAATGCAAATGGTGAATTGTATCAAACTAGAGTAGAGTATGAGTTTGAACCTCCATGGATTGGAATGTTTAACTCTGTAGATAATCCATTATTTGAAACCTCTCTTGGGAGTTTGCCTAGCGAGGAGGATTGTCTTGGAGGTAAAAGTGGAGGAGAGGAGGTACCTCTTGGTGTGTATAAGAGTGCTTCTAAGAAGCGGAGTGGAGTATTTGATGGTGGTTGTCGATTGAGCTATTTTGCCTACTCCATTCCATATGTTGATCACACCTTGGGTGTTGGGCATGCTAAAGCCATTTGTGTCCCCTTGTGATAAAAATACATTGAAGGCTTGGTATGTTGGTCATGAGCTTAGGGGTCGTAGAGAATTTAATTGCTTGATATTGCATGTTCCATATCCTGTTGATCTCTTAGCTTGTTCTTGTGATGTGTGCACTTTCTTGTTGAGTCAAGTACTTGTTGTTTCCTTGGGAGGCATAAGCTTTTTACTTGTTATTGATGCTTGGCTCTATCACAAGAGTGTGTTTTCCACGCTTTTGGCACTAACCTACTCTTGTAGTAGGAAGATCTGTTTGTGCTTGTTTTGGATGTAGGCTTTGATGGTTTGATTTCGAGGACGAAATGCTTTCAAGAAGGGGAGGATGATGCAATCCAAATTGGCTTAGTTCCCAACCATCAAGAGCCAAGCTTGAGAGCACAAAGCGTACACTTCAAGGGCTCCGGAAGCGACTTGAAGATCATGCATTGGAGCACCATGGAAGGAGGCTACAAGGAGGAGCGTCTGAGGCACATTTTGAAGCATTTCAAGAAGCTTCAGGAAGAGGGGAGTACCTCCTGTAAATGGGCAGACCGCCTACTTGATTTCAGCCCTCTGGACTTTCACTTGGACGGAGTGCCTCTAGCAATGGGTAGACCGCCTCGTGCACTGCTGACTCTCTGGACTTGAAGAGAGGCGGACCGCCTATCCCTGATGGAAGCATACGAGATTTTGCTAGTTTACGCGTGTAATTCCAATATTAGCCCTAAGTGTCCTTTATTGTTTTTAACCCTCTTGCGGGCTTTTAGACATTTCACACACATGTAAAGGGAGACTATAAATACCTCCCTTAGGTCATTTATTTCATTAGTCTAGATTGAACATAGAATTTGAGAGAAAGAACATAGAGAGGCTTAGCCTTCGTATCTGGAGCGTGACGCTCATATATCCCCCTACGACTTGGGAACCCGAGGATTGCATCCTAGTATGAATCCGGGATTTGGTTCAAATCTTTCTTCTCCCATTTGAACTCAATCCGCGTATGTGAGCTTGATTTGTTTCTTTCTTCTCATTTCTTGTCTTCCCAATCCTTCTTTCTTGTTATCCCTTTAACCCTTATTTCTTGTTATCCTTTTATTAGGGACGACATTTTTAGGATGACTAAAATATCTAGTCCTAAAAAGTTACATATAAGGACGAATATTTTACCCGGTCCTAGAATTAGATTTTATTTTTTAATTTAAGGACGAGAAATCATCTGGTCCTTCAAAAAAATTGAAATCTGGTCCTAAATACTATTACTTAGCGCGCACAATTCAGGCGCCAAACCAAAAAAATATATATATATATTTCAATCTAAGTCCTATTCTTAAGAAGAAAACATAAAAAAAAAAAAACAAAGGTTCTGAAACTTTCCGCTCTATCAAATCATCAGAACCCTAGGTCTCTAAAGAAAAAGCTTTTCAATTCATCTTTATCATATTGTTGAGGCACGATAGGAGTTTGAGAGTTGAGTTCTACTTCAAATCAGAAACTTAATCTCAAGGTAAACAATCAGCTCCATCTTTTAGTCTTCTTCTATATACTGATACTTAATCTAGTCTCGTCTCGTCTCATCCCGATTTGCCTTGTGATTTGGTTCGTCGAGTTTTTGAAAAGTATTTGTTTGTTCTGTTCTTATGTATCCTTGTTTTGTGTCGATCTTCATCTGCTCGATCGTATATTCTTCGTTGCTTGAGAAGAGTCAGTTACATATGGGTCTGTAGTAACTATACGAAAAGTCTTATTTAGTCCATATTGAACTGATTTCAAGCTGCACTGGTAGTTAAAGCATTTTTTCCTGAAAGGTGACCCAATTTTGTATGGTGGAACTATCTCATGTCATGTAAAACATCATATGTTGGTTGCATTATAATATACCCAAAAAATAAAGGAAAGCTATAAACTAATCAAAAATCTAAAGAAGAAAGAATTACCAGGACTAAGATGTAGCGATAACCCAAAAAGCCAAAGGAGACTAAGAATTCCTGTTAGTAGAACTTATATATACAAGTGTAAAGCTAATTTGTTCTTGATTTGCTCCTAAAAATTGATATTAAATTTATTACTGATTTCTACCCATTCTATATTTGTTTTCATTCGGATAATATTAATTACCAGACTATTCATTGTACAACTCCAGCTGTTAAATCCAAAAATTCCATGAGCTCAAGATTTCAGATATATGAATTTTTTGCTGTTGAAATTCATCAGGTGTTGTTCTTTGATGTGTAAACTTAACTTTGTGTTACAGAGCTTAGCAATGACATTTTTCTATTCTATTATACTTTGTAATAGGAGAGGTCGTTATTGTATACCCTTGTGGTATACAATATATTTTTTCTATACACTACTCTAATTGTAATACAATTGTACTCCCCTTGTATGCTTTTGTACCAAATTGGTGTACTGAGTAATATTACTTTTTCAAGCTGCACTGGTAGCATATCCAATATTACCTAAAACTTATATTTTTTAGCAACAAAAGTTTCAAGAGGTCAAGTTAGAGGAGGCTCTATGAATTAGATCTATTGTGTCAGGGTTGGTTTTAATTGTTACAAGAAGATACACATACTTTTACTGCATCATTAGTAGGCGGATTTGTTGTTTTAAACATGAAGAAAATAGATTAAAAGTGAATCAGTAGAGTCTCAATTAGTCTTTGTGTTTATCTTGTAAAATGGATATAAAAGACCTTTAGTATTAGCCTAAGTTTCTCTTGGAAATCCGGATAATTGAAATAAGGAAATGACTGACTAAAAATGAGCGTCAAAATTGTTCGAGAATATGTTAAGTTCATTCCATTTCAGAGTTGAAAATGTAGGAGTCTAGTTTCCTTGTTTTCTTCTTAACTCCTTTAGTTAATTTCTGTCATATAAAGAACGCTTGTCTGGAAAGTGTAGGGGTCTGTGAATGTGAAGTGTGCATGGTGTCTGCTTTTCTGTATGTGTGTGTGCAGTTTCAATGATGATGGCAGTAGTAGAAGGTGGTCAGGAGTTCAGGAAGGTTCTGGCTATGTCATGGTTTTGTCTAGTTGCCTGTAGGTGGTGTTTGTAGGTTAATTGGAGGTGTGCTCGTTTGTCTCTGGTTGCCTTGAAGTGGGAGGGAGCATTTGAGAGGAGGTACAGGTTGGTCTGCAGGTTGGTGAGGGGTAAAGGAGTGTAGGTTCTGGTCAGGTTGTTTAGGAGTTAGGAGAAGGAATTCTTTATTATTTCTGGACTTGATTTGCAGATTGTTTAGGGGTTGTGAGATGATGAAAGGAGGTTTGGTTCCTGGGAGTGTGTAGAAGGAGTCTAAATGGTCTACTGTGGTTTTTGAGGCAGTCTGTGTATGTGTGTATTATGTAGATGGTTGTATGTGTGTGCAGGTCTCTCTGTGTGTGTGTAATTAGGTAGTGTGTGTGTGTGTGTTTGTTCAATTTTGTTCCTGTTAGTTGTGTGAGTTCAAGGAGAGATAGCAGGGTAAGCTATTCCTGGTTTCATTATGTAAGTTTCCTGGTTTCCTTTTCAGCTTTAGGTAGTGCAGGTGGTTGAAGTCGTATGAAAGGTGTGTTGAGGTTCATGGTTCGCTTAGCAGAGAGTTTGATGGTGTTTTTTCAGTAGAGTGTGATGTCCAGTAGTCTGATTAGCATTGGCCTGGATTCCTCCTCTGGTCCTGTTAAATTCTCTTCTCATAGAAGTCATGTCCTAAACCTGTTTCTTGAAGAGGAAAACAAGTCATTAGTAAACTTTCCTAGTTAATGATCAATATGAAAATTCAGTTATCTTTGGGTTCCAAAGCATAGAATAAATTGCTTTGTTGTTGGCATTCTCTTGAAATCTTTTTCTTATGAATAGTTGAAAGTGTTCTTTACTAAAATTTGCCTTTGTGACGTATTTAATCCTCTCTAGCTTTTTGTTTACTCACTCTGCCTCATCCTTTTATGCTGGAGAAATTGGGGTTTTTAAATAGTCATTCCATTCAAATTTGAACCCTTAAAACTGTAAAGATAAAATCTGCTTTACTTTTAAAGAAGTTCTACCTGGACTATAGAATTGATACCCTTGTGGTTTTGGTTCATGAAATCTGTGAATCTAAATGATGGTTGTTACCCCAGGTAGTCAGTTGCTTCTCTTGCACAAAGTACTTATTTTATAGCATGTGTTTGTCCTCCCAAGTCCCGTTTATATATTAGAGAAATTCTAGTTCATTGTCGAATAAGATAATGATCATGACTCTTGCACTATTGCACCCTGCGCTAGTATTCAGATAAATTTTAGTCATTTGTGCATTTTAGTACTTTTTTTATACTATACTTATTTTTATAATTTGTGTTTAATGTACTTTCTAGGGTTATGGCACCTAGTAAGCAGTGGATGCAACTTGTTAATCGTCTTGCTGAAGCATACTTAACTGGGGTGCAAAAGTTTTTGAATTATGCTTTTAGAAGAGCAGGAGAAACAGATGAAATAGCATGTCCATGTGTCAAATGTTTTAACACAGATTCAGGAACACGTCAGACAGTGGATTCACATTTGAAAGTATATGGAATAATTAAAAGTTATACTTTTTGGTATCACTATGGAGAAGTTTTAGGTGAACCAAAACGGAGAGTGAAGATGAAGAAGATGATATGAAGTAGATGAGTGTGAGCGTGATGATGAAATACGAGAAATTTTTTCTGATTTATATCTTAATTTTGACAAAGGGATTACATACATTGATCCCGATGATACAGTTGAAGAAGAACAAAATGTTCAAGCAGATTTTTGTTGAAGAGGAGCCGAATATTGAAGCAAAAAAATTTTATGGCCTATTGAAGGATTTTGAGACGCCACTGTATCATAATTCAAAAAGCTCAAAGCTTTCCACTTTGATTAAACTGCTGCACTTAAAAAGCATTGGTCGGTGGAGTAATGAGTCATTTACAATGTTACTAAAAATGTTGAAAGATGAATTGTTGCCTGATGGTGCTAATTTGCCTGGTTCATAGTATGAGGTAAGGAAGCTAATTCGGAATTTTGGACTTTCTTACCAAAAGATTGATGCTTGTAGAAATGATTGCATGTTATATTGGAAGGAGGATAAATTGCTCGACTCATGCAATGTTTGTGGTGCATCTAGATGGAAACTGGATAAACATAGCGGAGAAACAATTGATAAAAATGGAGAAACGATAGCACTAAAGACTTTTATGCTATTTTCCATTAAAACCCAGGCTACAGAGGTTGTTCATGTCAACAAAGACGGCTTCTGAAATGACATGCACAAGGATAAAAGAGTTGAGGATGGAACCATGAGGCACCCAGCTGATTCAATGGCATGGAAGTCATTTGATGAACTTCATCCATCATTTTCCGCCGAGCCTCGTAATGTTCGACTTGGACTTGCTACTGATGGATTTCAGCGTTCCAGAATTCAAAAACACCATATAGAATTTGGCCTGTGGTACTAGTTCCTTATAATTTACCGCCTTGGTTGTGTATGAAATAAGAATTTTTTTTTGTCAATGCTTATTCCTGGCCCCGATAGTCCAGGAGATACAATTGATGTATATCTTCAACCCTTGATAGAAGAATTGAAGGAGCTATGGGAAATTGGCATTGAGACTTTTGATGCATCAACTAGGAAAAATTTTAATTTGCATGCTTCTTTGCTATGGACCATCAATGACTTTCCAGCATATGAAAATTTATCTGGATGGAGCAAAAAAGGAAAATTAGCATGTCCATCTTGCAACAAAGATACTCACTCAATTAGATTGTCTAATTGTAAGAAACAATGCTTTATGGGTCATCGGCGTTACCTTACGCTTAATCACAAATGGAGGAATGATAAAGAGTCATTTGATGGAACAAAAGAAAAAAGGCCCCCACCAAAAGTGCTTTCAGGTATTGAGATACTTAATCAAGTGCAGGATCTTGAAGGTGTAAGATTAACAAAGGATCCAAAGAAAAAAACCAAGATTTCACATGATGCCCGGAAGGATAATTGGAACAAAAAAAGTGTCTTTTTTGAACATCCATATTGGCACACTCTTTTATTGAGACCTAATTTGGATGTTATGCATATTGAGAAAAATATATGTAATAATATCTTGGGGACAATCATGAATGCCAAAGGAAAGACCAAGGAAACTATTAATACACTACTAGAAAGTTGACCTAAGGCAACGCTTATTTAGCGACAGTTGTATAACTGTTGCTATATCCATTCGATTGCAACACTTAAACTGTTGCATAAAATTCTTATTTCCTATTTACACACTTGTATAGTTTAACTGTTGTCTTAGTGAATGAGCCGTTTCCATACACCTTTGATATGGCAACGGTTACAATAAGGGGTCGTTTGGTTGGAAGACAAGTTATGCAGGGATTAACAATGTAGGGATTAGTTATGCAGGGATTAACAATGCAGGGATAAGTTATGCAAGGATCAACAATGCAGAGATTAGTTATGCAGAGATTATCAATGCAGGGATTAACAATGTAGGGATAAGTTATGCAGGGATTAACAATGCAGGGATAAGTTATGCAAAGATTAACAATGCAGAGATTAGTTATGCAGAGATTAACAATGCAGGGATTAACAATGTAGGGATAAGTTATGCAGGATTATAACACATGGATTACAATGTAGAAATGATTTCTAGTTGGATGTTTGGTTAGTTGAATTAAAAGTTATACTCTAATCCACAATTTATTTTTTTAAGAGAATAAAATAGGATATTTACTAAAATAGAATTTTGAAGAAATGGATAAGGGTATTTTTGTCATTTTTTATTTTAATCCATGTATTGTTAATACATGTATTCTTATTCCACCCTCTAACCCGCATAAAATAATACATAGATTGATGTATAACTTATACCAGTATTGTTAATACGGAAATGACAAAATGTAACCAAACAATGTATTGTTTGTACTTAGTTTAATACCAGTTTCTGCTAGTCAAACCAAACAATGTACTATTAGTACAGACTCTTATACAACCAACCAAACAATGGATTAACTTATCCAAACTTTTATACATGGATTAGCTAATACTATACCGCATATCAAACGACCCCTAAGCGTCGTAAATAAGAATCTACAGCAACATTCCTTTAAAAAAATTATCTCTTGCAACGTCTTTTATTTCCCTCCTTATTTTCCCTCAAAATTTTTGTAAAAACTCTGACTCATTCTTAGCGGTTTCTTTCAATTTTCTAATTGTATTTCTTTTAATTTTTTCTAAAGCACCGAGCATAAGCCCTAATTTTACTAAAACGCATACACATCATAGCACGATTGCATTGTGAAGAACGCACAAATTTCACTAAACTCTGAAGAAAGTACACATCTCTAAGAAGAAGGCACCAATTTCTAGCAAAGAATCTGAAGGGTTTATCTTTGAAGAACAAAGAGACAAGGCCCTAAATTAGAATGGCGAAGGAAGTACTGAATATTTGATCTACGAACCTCTGCACTCTGATTAGAACCCAGATCTCTATTTCTTGATTTTAGCCTTTTTTTCAGGTATTTCTTTGATCTCTTGTTCTGTAAAAAGTTAGTCCATGGTGAAACTTTACGTCTGTATGTTTTTTTTTTTTTGTAATTAGTGTTTCGTATTTCAGTGCTTGTTGAAATTTTCGTGTACTGCAATTTATTTATTCCCTATCTCTTGTAGTTAAGGTTTCGAGTTGCACATCTTTTGTCGTGTGTGAATGTTTTGGTATGGGCATGTCTTTTTTCTTTTTTCTTTTAGGGAAGAGGGTTGGAGTTTTGATATTATGCAGAGTATGAATGTGTTCGATTCAGTTCGTACGTTTGAAATAGGTTGTAACTTGTAATAACCTCAGCATCCTTAGATTTGGATTAAAGATATGAACCCAACTCCTTTCACCATCTTAATTTTTTTATTAGCTTTAGTAATTGTAAGAAATATGTATTTGCCTTTCATTTTTGTTAATAGAATGAACCAAGAAAAATTCTTCAGTTCATCTCAAAACCCAATGCTATGAATATATTATGTCTCATTTATGAACTCTCAAGTCCACAAGTAAAATAGCTCAAATAGAAGTTTAAATTACTCCGGAAAAGAATTTCCACTTGAGCCTTCAGAGAAGATCTACTGAAATGGCTGCAGCGTATCGTTCTATCGAAGATTGTACAACATGTGTTTCTTTTGTACTGCTACATCACATTGCTCTAGTTAGCTGGTGCAGCGAGCTGTTTTTATTCAGGTCTTATACAAGGCCTCTGAGCAATTTATTTCCCCACATCCATTATAGCATTTCCCTTGGCCTAATTCACTTCTAATCAGATTGCTTTTCGCCAACTCCTTATTTTTCCGTGCAAGTTCTCATGACATAACTTGATTTCTAATCTGACTAGCTAGTATGACTATCAACTTGATCTTAATTCTTATCGTGACCGTTCCTTTTGGTAATTTCTGAGAGCTATTAATCTTGGCTGAGTTGAGCGTAATACAAGTGATTTGATGTGGTGCTTGACTAGCTTTGCTTGAACTGTATGTTGCATATCTCTTCTCTGCAATATGCCTCTTGTTTACTTCCTCTCTATTTATTTATCTAAAAAACTACTCAACTGCCAATAGAGGTCTAATGTAGTGCTAACATAGCTGGCTGCCTTGTATGCCCAGGCTACTGTATAGATATTACTTTGGACAGACACCATGATAAGCTGGTAGGATCAATACCCCGCATAAGAAAAAAATCTGGTGTAATTACTTGTAGTTTACTAAATTTTGAATTTGAACGGGAAGCGACCACATTATTAGTTTTAGTAAAGTATAATATTGAAATCTTGCTAATGTACTTAAAAAAAGGTTTTGCCTAGCATGTAATTCAGTATTATTTTTTATTGAAAAATATATTAGATATCGCGGGTTCTAGGTTTTCCTTTTTCTTTTAATCTTAGGTATTTATTGTTTCGTCACACCAGAAGAAAAGTGATGAAGATATGGTATCTTTAGAAAGTTGATTAGAGTACATATATGTGCCCTTTCCATCCGCACTAACTTTTATGCTAAATTATGTGTGCTTCTATTAAACTTATATGTGTTCATGAAATCTGCTCAAGCGAAGCATGCTTAATTGACTATATCTTATTAACTTCCAAGGTTTTATGCAGGTTCTAGCTGGTCCCACTATAATAGGAATGTTGTTAAGGTACGCAATTAGGATATCCAAATTGCAATTGTCTTGCTGGTACATAGGTTAGAGTGTATGGTTAGTTATGTATGTTATATAAAAGGAAAATAAGAAAATGGGGGTATGGTGGAGAAGTACATGTGTATACAACCTGGTCTCTCTTTTTGTAAATTGACTGTCATGAAAAGTATTCCTTTTCCATGTAATGTGTTCTAGTGCAGAAGCTTCAGGTTGGAATTTATATGTGCTACCTGGCTTTAACTAATCAAGTTACTAAACTCCCTCCTAAGACTTTATTGGTGATAAAAGAAGAAAGGATATAAACGCTTCATGTGAATTACTGTCAGCGAGAAATTAATACTACTATACTTAAAGTCTACAACTACTACAAATTAGTCTTTGACTCTTTCAGTTCTTTGATGTTTGCATTTTGCTCAGTATCACTCATTTTGATTGAGTATTATAATTAGTCCTTGGTTTCTTTTGTGCCTACAACTATTTTAGGAGTAGGTTTCACAGGATAAGTTTCAATAACAGTTGATATATGGATGTAGTTTCCTGCCAATTCACACATCCACCGAGCAAGTTCTTTGTTGTTTTGGAAGTTAAATTGTTTTACAAGTATTTCATTTATTATGCAGCCACCTGAACTTAAGAGAACTACCTTTCTTGATCTTGTCAGTGACATCTTTGCACTTCTTGATGCTCTTACCATATCTACGGTATTCATACTACTGATCTTGTTAAATTTTCCTTCATTTTCTTTCCTGGTGGCTGGTGCTCTATATTTACTCTTTTCTTGCAAAATATGATGGAACGACCTGCCCTTTGTCGTGGTAGCGTCACAGTTAACTTGTCATTCTACTTTTAGCTTTTCTACTGATAAAGTTTGCTTTTCTTTGGATGGGCCTTTTGCTCCTCCTAAAAGGTTGAATCTTGTTGAGGTGTTAATATGACTATTTCAACGTGTTTTATGCAGTATGTCGTACATTCGTGCTATTTGTATCATCTTTCTTTTGCAAACTTTCTTGTTTGAAGTACAGTAACTTATAAACTGCTGCACAGTTATAAGCTCGTCTAATGTGTCAATCTATACTACTAAGTTTACATTTTGCATGGTGTTTTCTTAGAATGTCACATCGTGGGGTGTATCTACAAGTGACATAAGTTTAGAGGGTAAAGATGTTACCTCGGTAAGTAAGACCTTGAACATCCTCAAAGCTCGTGGTATTTTCTATATTTCTTTTCAAATAACCCAACAAGTAGCCCATGTACACATCCTTTGTCTTCTTGGATATGTGTTAGTTCTGAAAAGACGTAAGCTATATAAGTAGTTCAAGGTTCTTTTTTTCAATGTCTGCAATGCATATCTTTAAATTTTTAGTTATTGGTTTAAGATCTTACTAATAGTCTGACCATTTTATGAAAGATCTCCACAATCTTAGTGCTTGATAATGAAAAGAACTGTATTTTTCAAAATTTTGCTGAATCGTTTATTTATCATCTTTTGCAGGTTGACCAACTGATGAAGGGTAGAAGAAAGTAGTGAATACCTTACTCAAGAGTATTAGCTGATTGTTGTCTAAATTTCATACATTTGAGGAAGTTTTAATTTTCTAACTATTTTTGTATACCATCCTCCTGAATGGTAAACATTATAGGATATTTTTCTTTTATGATTATTGGCTGCCCTTTGAATATTTTCAATTATTCGATGATAATTTCGTTTATAACAATTTTCGTTCTAGATTTATACAATGTAATGTTTACACCGATGCTTCATTGAATCTCACGATTAGTTATTAGTTATATGACCAATCGTAGTAACCTCAAAAATGCGTTGCAACAGATTCTAACGACTGTTGTTATAGCCTCGTAAAATCGTTGCAATATACATAAAATATTGTCGCAATAGGATTATTAACCGTTACATATGATTATATTACAACAGTTTCCAATTGTTGCAATAGAAACAATAACCGTTATGACAGGTGGAGCTATGGTAACAATAGTACAATCGTTGCATAGTCGCTCTATCGCAACAATCTTTTTACCGTTGCAAAAAACTGTTGCTATAGCTCTATGGCAACACGAGCGGACGCATCGGACCCCTAAAATGTTGCAACATATCTATTGCAACAGTTTTTCTAACTATTGCAACAGATTTATAGCCGTTGCCATTGGCCTAATTTCTAGTAGTGATACTCGGCTAGATTTGTAAGAAATGAATATTAGGCCAGAGTTACACCCCATCAAAAAAGGAGAAAAATATGAAGTTTCAAGTGCACCTTACACATTGTCTCTAGAAGAAAAGCACAAATTATGCATATTCCTAAAGAATCTAAAGGTCCCCGATAGATTTTCATCTAATATTTCTCAATGTGTGAATATGAAAGATCATAAGATTTCCGGCTTAAAGAGTCATGAATGTCATGTTCTTCTACAACATCTACTTCCTCATTCACTACGTGGTATGTTGTTGAAAGAATTTTCTGAACCGATTATTGAGTTATCATTGTTCTTTTATTTCCTTGGATCAAAAGAGTTAAGGAAGGATGACTTGGACCAACTAGAAGCCCAGATTCCTATAGCTCTTTGCAAGGTGGAAAATGTCTTTCCTCCTTCATTTTTGGATGTCATGGTGCACTTGCCTATTCATTTAGCTAATGAAGCTATGATAGCTAGACCTATTTACTATCATTGGATGTATCCAATTGAACGATGGTTATATTTCTTGAAATCGCTCATTGGTAATATGGCTTGTCCGGAGGGTTCTATTGCAGACGGATACATTGGAAATGAATGTATGACCTTATGTTCAAGGTATCTCCATACAGTTGATACAAAGTTCAATCGTCCTGAAAGAAACTATGATGGAGGTTTATCTCTGCTTTTTCAACAAGGAAAAACTTTAGGAGCTGGAACACAAGGGGATCGATTTGAAGAGAGTGATTCTGAACAGGCATACATATACATCCTAAAGAATTGTGATGAAGTTCTACCATATCTCGAGTATGGAAATTTTCTTTTATATGATCCCATTCTTTCATTGTTCCCTTAGGTTTAATTCTTTTTTCATGACACTATGGTTGATCTCAATTTTGTAGAGTGTTTGCACAAACTCATGGCAATAATCTTCAACAATTGTCTGATTCTGATTGGAATATACAATTTATTGAATGGTTCAAAGTTAGGGTGAGTAATATTCAGATATCAAGTTTTGAAATTTAATGTTGTATATTACTCATTCTAAAATGTTCAATTTAATCTTGTCGATAGGTAGCAAAATTGCATAAAGAAGATAATAGTCGGATCATGGAAGATTTTCTCTCACTATCACGTAGTCCCATTGGATATGTGAGACACTTTAAAGGCTACCTAATTAATGGGTACAGATTTCATGTGGAAGATCATGATAAATAGTTAAGGACTCAAAATTGTGGGGTTGTTGTACTTGGTGAGACTGATAATAGTAGCAAAAGCCTGGATTTCTATGGAGTTTTAACCGATATTCTTGAATTGCAATTCGTCGAGGGTAGAAGGGCGATTAAATTTCGATGTAATTGGTTTGATGTCTATGACAAAATAAAAGGAGTTAAGCAAGATGAATATGGATTTGTAAGTGTTAATTGGGTGCGATATTTGAAAACAAATGAACCTTTTGTATTAGCCGAGCAAGCATGCCAAGTATTTTATGCTACTGATAATTCCAATAAGGGATGGCGTGTTGCGAAAAAAATGCGACCTCGAGATTCCTTTGCAATTGAGCAACAAATAGATGAACATATAGTAGATTTAGATAGTCCTGTAGGAAATAAACGAAAAAAAACAAAGGAATGAGGTATGTGTCATGTTATATGTACACTGGATAATTAGCTCTTGAACATTATAATTGTATGAATTTTTCTAATACGCTATTTTCATAATAGCTTCCTTATTTCGTTTTCTTTTGATGTACTGCGGGTTTAATATGAAAGCTACCAAATGTGCATTTCTTCCGCCAGGTGCTATTAGAAAGGGGCGAGGACGAGGTATGGGGCTTAGATATGTGCTCTTCAAAGGTGTCGGCGAATGAAGTGAGATCCTACAATCATAATGCTTTCTATGCTAGTCAAGGAATGCAAAACACAATGAAGAACTCCCTAGTTCATGAGAAAGAGCAGCTGCAATCTGATTTTGATTTGACTCCAATTTCTGATATGCTATCGCAACTAGCTAAGAAGAAAAATTTTGTAGTTCCTGAGAAAGAGCTGATGCAAACTAATCTCCAGATGTCTCCATCTAATAATCAGTTGCATTCATCTAAGAGGAAAAGTTCCTTCATTTCTGAGAAAGATGTGAAGGAAACTAGTGTGCAATTTTCTCCATCTACTGATCAGGAGTTGCATCATACAAAGATGAAAAATTGTCTAATTCCTAAGAAAGAGCAGAAGAAAACTGATACTCAGCTTCCACCATCTGTTGTTCAAGTTACACAACACATCCATATTGTTGAAACTAGTATGATTTGGAAGACTCTGACCCTATTCTATTTTATGTTTACAATATTCTAGCTTTACTAAATCAGGTGTTGCAGGTTCAGGAACTACTGTAAAATAAAAAAGAGTTCGAGGAAGGAATAAGTACAAAAAAAGTTGCGGCACTTGAAGCCGGAGAGAAGATGAAATTAACATTTTACCAAAATCGAACTGTTGGAGAGGCTGGCAAATCTTTTTCAAGGCACTTGGGAGTAATAGTTTGCGACCGTAATGTGTGTCCATTGGGAGTATCATCATGGGATAATATTCCTGAAGTAAAACTAAATCACATGTGGGCAGCTGTTGTGGTAAGAAAGTGTCCAATTTGCAAATTAGTATGCTATGTGGTTTTAATGTTCTGCATAAGTATTGTTGAACTGGACTCTTGCTTTTACATGTTAAACTAGACACTCTTGAAGCAAGCAGTAAGAGTTTACTTTGTTATTACTCTTTAACCAATTTAGGACAAGTATAGATTGTCTCTTTTTGTTTTTTTTTTTGTATTCTGCTTATATGGATTCAGCGGTATCAAAAATCTGTGGTCGATAAAAGCATTTTTTGATAGAAGTTCAAGGTTCAAATACAAGGTCATTGTTCATTTTTATCAAGATCTGTGTGTAGTGGTCCGTCTTTGAAAATTAAATGCCATAGGCTAACTGTATGAAAAAATTACAGTTGTATATTTACTTTTTCTTGTTAATTAAGGTAGAACTTGTAGTTCTTTGTAGTTTTTCCGTAGGCACAAAACTAAAGATACAGTTATCCAAAAATCGACTTTTTTCCCCTTAAATGCTTTAAGAGTACCTTCTTTGCCTATGCGATCTTCCAAGCAGCCGTTCCAACCAATATGAAGTCTTACTTTATGCTCTTTGTATTCTATTTTAATCAATTTGTAATATATTTTCTTCTGTACAGGATAAGTTCGAAAGTAATGACATGGATATTCATCGCACTGATATATTTAAATGGATGAGAGACATATGGAGCAGATGGAGAGGACATTTGCATGTAACATATGTGAGGGGTAAGACAATCTAAGAGGCTCTAAGAAATACACCAAAAGGAGTAGACAAGAAACAGTGGGAGTGGCCGGTAAAAGAATATTTTCTTGCTGAAAAATATCAGGTTTGATGAACATTTTCGTGCTGAAAAATGTCAAGTTTTCTTAAGCTGTGTGTGCCATTGAAAAATCTGCCCCTTTATATAATTTTTTTTGGTTGAAAGAGATGAAATTTAACATATTTGTGAAGTTCTCCTATTTTACATCTATACATTCAGCTCTCAAAATTTGCTTCCCCTACTTTCTTTTCTCTCTTATCCTACTGTCTATCTTTAGCTATTCTCCTATTTCTCACCTATATAAAGAATCTGTGGTCGAGGCAATGTTTTGTTCCAACATTTATTGTATATTACCCTTTGACATACAATCTGGAGTCGAGGCAATGTCTTGTTCGAACATTTAATGTATATTACCATTTGACATACAATCTGGAGTCGAGGCATTGTGTTGTTCCAATATGTTTATTGTATATTACCCTTTGTCTGTCCAAATGTTGTTCCTGAAGGTTTCTTTTTACGAATTAAATGCAATAATGTATGTGAGGCAGCAGGTAAACACCATAGATGTTTTATTAGTCTAAGCACAGGGTTTATATTTTAATCAACATAACTGTGTGTCTGTTTCATTGTAGTAGCTCATTGATTAGTGAAATATGTGTCTTTTCGTGTTTGTTTAGGAGCAGAATTAATCGAAATGTCCCATAATTAAAAATGAAAGTTTTGCTAAGTTTATGTTTATTCAAGTGTTTTTATCTGTTACAGTAATTAAAACTAGTTGTTTATGTCAAGAGTAATGTGTAAGATCTTTTACATGAGATTTTTATTAAGAATTTTAACTCTAATGTTTACCCATATATAGGCGAAAATATTAGGAATGCAGCAAACAGATCTAAACTGAAGATGCCTCATCGTATTGGTAGCAAGCCTATTAGGCAGGTTATTTATGAAAAGGTATTATCTTAAAATCTCTATTCTCTTAAAATATCGCCAAGGCATTATTTAACATTTTGACTTTGATTTAAAGGGCGGGAAAAAAGGAAATCCACCAGATTTTGCAACTATTTTCTTTGAGACTCGCAAGAAGAACGAGAAACTTGTTGAACTTGATGCAATTGAAAAAGATGTGCGTTTCATCAATTTAACATGCATATAATTTTACCTATATTAGTTATGCTAGAAATTTTTATGTATTTTGTAGGCACAAATTCAAGAAGTGGTGCAGTCCGAACCATCTCTTTCTACCATAGAAATAGTTGAAAAATGCTTTGGACCTCAAAATCGTAGCTATATTTTTTGATTTGGTGGTGGAGTAAAAGCAAAAGACATGAAAGATGGCACTTCCTCAAAGGCTGAATTACTATCTGAGCTACGTTCTACTCAAGCAGAAACCAATTTCTGAACGATCGCCCATCTACCATGGAAAATAACGTGAAGGTAATGAAGCAGCTAAAAGAATTGTTGAAGGATTACCTATCTAATGTCCAACCTACGACACCACACACTCCAGAAGAATGAAAATATTCTAAATATACCACGTAAGTAACAACTCACTTGAGACATTAATTTATTTTATTGATGGTTATATAGACACTCCAATATGTGTTTAGCAAGCTCTGTTTGCTTCCCCTGCCTTATTTCCATCTATACTTCAATATGATTTGATCCATTCAAAATCATGGAGTTTACTCCAAGTGTCTTGTTCCTGACCTCGACGACTAAGTATCAAGAGCTGGGAGCTTTGCTAGAAATCACTTGACAGAAATTCGAGTATGCTATTTCCAAAAGGCAAAAGCCAATTAGCAAGAAGAGATTATGATATAGACTTTTGTTTGATCGTTTTTAATAGACTTTGGACTTGTGTTGATAAAATTACTTTCTAAGGCTAAGAATGTTTGTGCCGTTGTTGCTGGATGTTTCATTTTTCAGGGCAAATATTAAACAAATGAATAGATCTTACAATACAGTTGACTTCATTATCTATAAGCTTTCTATTAACCCTGCTCACATCTGTTCAGTTGGCTTCACAAAGGAACAGATCTTGCAATACAGTTGGCTTCATTTTTTATTTTTTTTTGGTTTTTGGTTAAATGGGAAATTTTACTAACCAAAGAAAAGCGTTTTACATCCAGGTTGGCGGTGACGACCATACTCTCTCAACAACTAGACTAGATAAGACTATCAAAATATACCACCTATCTATTGCCATTTTTGGCTACATTCAAGATGCTCTATCTTCTATAATAAATCAAGTTTTTACAGCAGCTTGATGGAATGACATCCAGCTTTGTCAGTATTCTTTTGCACTTTGCCACATTGCTGAGCCTAATATGGGCATGAATTACAATCATCTTACTCACTGTAGCTTCATCATAGGTCTCCTGTTAAAAACGAATATCATTTCTTTTCTTCAAATACTGTATACAGTTTGCGCAAACACACATGTTATAACAACACTCATCCCTGCTTTCTTCTTAGCTACTTCACTCACCCACTGAACTTCTTCTTGCCATGGGTCTAGCCTCCTTTGTATCCTCAACCAAGCTAGTAGTCTGCACCACAGAGCCTTTGGTGCTTGTAATGTTCCTAAATCTGATTTCATCCAATAACAAAAAACAACTTACTTAATTTTTCAAGTATGGTCTGCAATTTATTTTTATGGATAGGGAGAAATGAGAACCAGTAGACGTGGCTTATAATTCACATGTCCTTATATTTCATAGTTTGTTTGATTACATCTACCACAATATGTCTCATCACCTAATGATTACTTATATTGGATATATTCATGTAATTTCCGTTAATGTAGTTTGCTGATTCAGGAATAGATGCATTTACCTTAGTATCTCTAGCTTTAAAGTGGAAAAAATATAGCGGCTCTGGAGACATTATGGATTCTGGTGCCTTATGAGTCTCTCTTTTCTCTCCTTTTCCTTTTGGTTTTGACTAGTAATGTAGTTTATGGTATTGTTCAGTAAACATGCAGCAGTTAGTAGCTTATGCTTGTTTCTTTATTTCAAGTGCTTGTCAAATTCAACATTTACCAAGATTGGTAATTAACTTTAACAAAAAGCCCTGATAAAGACAGCATAAAAGGGTTTTTCTTTTTTTTTTTTTTTTTTTTTTTTTTTTACGGTAGGTCCCGGGTTCGAGTCACGCTGGAGGGGAAGTGTGGAAATACTATAGATCCTCCAAAAATGGGTGGAAAAAAAAGGGGTATTTATTGAATTAGTCCATTAACTGTTGTTTTATTAAGAAAATCTGTGCACGCCAGCTTAATTAGTAAAATGTATAAGAGAACCTTTTTCATTAGCAAATACTATGATTTCTCAGGGTGCTTTCTGAAAAGAGGAAGTTGAATCCCATGATGTTGGTGCAATATATTAGCCAGTGGATCGATAAACTCACATCTTTTCCCTTAAATGCATTGTGTTACCTGGATTATATTAGCCAGTGGATCGACAAACTCACATCTTTTCCCTTAAATGCATTTTGTTACCTGGTTGCATTTTCTGCAAGTTCTTCAAAATTTACCAATATTCCCCTGTTCTCTATTATCTTCAGTTGGAGTGGCAGTTTTAAGATGCGAACATTAATGACCATTTGTTGAGAATTCCCTGATGTATACAGGGATATCAAACCAGTTTTCTAAGAATTCTCTGATTTACTTCCAAATTAATTGGTGCCTTGTATCTCCTTAAGAGTGTTTCATATCAGTGCTCCCAACCCAAGAATCTATTTTTTCTAATTCATTTTTGTTTGGATTCTATCAACCTCTGATTCTATTTTATATTTGAAGTGTATATAATGCTATGAAGTTGAATACTTTCTAGGTACTGATTGTAAAATTGGAGTGACTATTAAGAAATTTCATGATCGTTATATAATCTTAACAAAAAAATTTATATCTTTTTATAGGTTTTGGAGATTGAGGTTTATGGATCAAGATGCAAGTTGTGAAGACATACAAGTTGACTATCATTTTGCTAGGAATCGTAGGCAAAACTTTATATATTCTAAAGATGTTAGCTAGATCTTTTGTGTGGGGGTTGTGTAAAACTTATATTTTTAACTTACGTTATGGGTGTGAACAGTACATTCACAAGTAGTATGATTTTATGAAAGTATGATTTATGATTATATTATCGTTTGATGATTAAACTTTTAGTTGCAAATAGAATATCGCCTATAATTATTCATTGTTTATTATAATTCTAACCCTTATTTGGACAATTAGGGGCGAGATAGGAATTGTCCCCTACCACTATCAAGGACGAGGTAGGACTGGTCCCCTAAGACTATCAAAGACGAGGTAAATCTGGTCCCCTAAGACTATTAAGGACGATGTAAATCTGGTCCTCTAAGATTATTAAGGATGAGGTAGGACTGGTCTATATAACATGTTAGCGACTAGAGAGCTCGTCTTTATAAATATCTAATTAAGACCGAAAATATAGTCCCAAGTATTTATTACGACCGGGATATAACCGCTCGTTAAGCCTTTAAGGACCAGAATCGCAGGTTTGGAAACAATAATTTAGGGCAAGTATTGTGGTCGCAACAGAATATTAAGGACAAGATATTGTGCTAGTCGTAAATATGTTTTAGGGACCGGTTTTAGTACCCGTCGTTATATACATTTAACCATGGAAACTACATAAATAGATGTGATTCGAAAATTGTCCATAGATGTGTCTTGTCAATATGAACCTACGTAAATAAGTTATGCCATATTCTAAGTTTGCTTGGGGTGTTTCTGAACCGGAGAAAATACCAGAAGAGTTGGTGATATTTTTAGCCAAAAGGCTGCTTGTGCATAGACCATAACATTTATAGTTTTTCTTGTGTGTAAAGAGGTGAGATTCCTACCGTCTTTTAGTACTAACTTCGTGAAACTAAGTAGCCTTTTTTCATCCAAATCATAAACACCTATGAACAAGAATAGAAACTTTGACCTAACTTGAGAAGCTAATCTATTAGGTTCCCTTGGATTGACATCGACAATGGTTCTCCAATGATTTTTTTTCCCAAAAATATGAACTTGGTAAGTTGAGCAAGTGTTTGTGTTTGACTGAAATATGGAGTAATATTGATCTTTGGGGATGTTAGTATTATCAGATTTACTCAAATTTTGTATGTATTAACTTGTAGTAGAATGGGTAATATTATTTTGAAGTCAAAATAAAATTTTGAGACCCATCTGATGTTTGGGCAAAAATACGCCACATATTATTACGTGGATACGAGTCCAGCTAGTGAGAGTAGACATATCCTATAAGTCACTGTACACAAAGGATACACGACTGTTCTATGAGTTATAACTGTTCAGGCGGTACGGGCGTAGGACACATGGCATTCATGTTACCGACTTAGGGTTACAATATCCTAGTTAGATTTTGTATATACCACTGTCTTGAGTTTATAGGCCCATGAGCCTCATTAATATTTTTATTTTACCATAATTATGACTAGGTAATAACCGCTATAAATACCACTCCTTAGATTGTATTGTTCATCAGGTGATTCACCACTGAATTTGATTATTCTAAAGGAATAAAACTCTTTACTTTCTTGTCTATTATTTTTCTCTCTATTTACTTACTTTTTATCGTATTTAATTGTTTGTGACCTCTTCATAAATTTTTTTTAAAGCAAAATACCACTAAGTATATAGCTTAGTGGCTAATTTTATTAATAATATTCAATAGAAAAGTAAATATTGTCTTTACACTTCGAAAATAATATAACCTTGCTAAGACTAGATAATGGCTAGCTACAGCATTAATAGCTACGTGCCTAGTTACTATAGCCACCCCATTGGAATGAGCACATGAAAATGCTAATACCACTAACGGAAGCAAACATAATAACTTGAAACTAAGCTTTACAAGCAAACTACGAGCTAGCAATAAAATTAATGAAAACTCTAAGTAATAAAGTATACTCCTATTAATCACATGAACTAGCATCCTTTTCTTAATTTTTGGATTAAAACATGTCCTATTTGATGATCATGGATCAATCTTTGATTCCTTGAAACAAGTAAGGATAGCATGCCACCGGATACTGGGATGCTATAACACAGACGTCGCCTGCAAAATCGCGCCCAACTTGTGAAGGTTGTAGTCCATGAGTCGCCTGAGAAAACCCTGGAGAAAAATCGTACCCATTGTTCTGTACAGGCCGTATTGAAGGCGTCGCCTTCAAAATCACCCCCGTGTAAAATGCTGAATGATGTCTCCCATGTCTCACCTGCTCCACAGCCTGCGCTGAAAAAAGTGAAAGTTATATGGTATACGTCGCCCACCCAATTGCCTGGACATAGTTGATGGCTCGTTGAGTTGCATGTTGAGGACGAAAAATTTCTTCCCACTTGTGTACCTGCGTGCAAATTCCAATGCGTCGCCTCCTCTAGAGTGCATCTGCACGTTCCATCATCAACAAGCTTGATACATTCCAAAGCATTCCAACCTTCCAATCAAACCATTGAGCATGAGAGAAGTTCACATCATGAATTGTAACTATCAGTGTACCTTCAAAAAAAAAAAAAAGTTAGTAGTAAGAGCCTCCATGCTCTCCTCCACATGGATTCGAACATAAAGAAAAATTACACCTCTCCTGTTTCTAGACATTCCTCCTCGGCCTAGTGCGAATATACAGCTTATTACACTTATCCCCATTCACCAACCTCCTTCCCATGCTATCTAACTCATGAAACGAATTAACTATGACATCTCCTTGATCAATAGCCAAGTTCACCAAGTAATTCGCCAATTTATTCCCTTCTCTAAACACATATATCACCACCACCTATCTACCCTCCATTAAACTCCAAATCTCTTCCAATATTTGTACAATTTGCCAAGGCACCTCGCAAGTTTTTGTCACTACGTTCTTGAGCAACATTAAGTCCTTTTCAATAATAACTTGTGCGTAGGATGTAAAAGCCACATACCTCAAGGCCATAAGAATTGAAGTT
Organism: Petunia axillaris subsp. axillaris; assembly: GCA_029990575.1. Taxonomy (NCBI): domain Eukaryota; kingdom Viridiplantae; phylum Streptophyta; class Magnoliopsida; order Solanales; family Solanaceae; genus Petunia; species Petunia axillaris. Next base: position 119,997,420 of record JARKNS010000004.1, on the reverse strand, counting down.
TCCTCCGCTTGAGTATTTGTGGTCATACAATCATCCATCTCCTTAGCACAAGCATGCATAATATCAACCCTGTCATCCCGAACACAAAAATCCTAAGAACTAAGACCTGGATTACCTTTAGAATCACTATCCGTATTAATTATGATCCCGTAACACCAGAAACAATTCAGCACCTACAAGGCTGATGCAATCCAAATTGACTTAGTTCCCAACCATCAAGAGCAAAGCTGGAGAGCACAAAGAGTACACTTTAAGGGCTCCGGAAGCGACTTGAAGATCATGAATTGGAGTACCATGGAAGGAGGCTAAAAGGAGGAGCTTCCGAGGCACATTTTGAAGCATTTCAAGAAACTTCAGGAAGAGGCGGAGCGCCTCCTGTAAAAGGCGGACCGCCTACTTGATTTCAGCCCTCTAGACTCTCTAGACTTGAAGCCTAGTGCACTGCTGACTCTCTGGACTTGAAGAGAGGCAGACCGCCTAGTGGGGGTGGGCGGACCGCCTACCTTTGATGGAAGCACATGGGATTTTTCTAGTTTACGCGTGTAATTCCTATTTTAGCCCTAAGTGGCCTTTATTATTTTTACCTCTCTTGTAGGCTTTTAGACATTTCACAGACATGTAAAGGGAGACTATAAATACCTCCCTTAGGTCATTTATTTCATTAGTCTAGATTGAACATAGAATTTCAGAGAAAGAACATAGAGAGGCTTGGCCTTCCTGTTAGGAGCGTGACGCTCATGTATCCCTTACGACTTGGGAACTCGAGGATTGCATCCTAGTGTGAATCCGGGATTTGGTTCAAGTTTCTCTTCTCCCATTTGAATTCTATCCACGTATGTGAGCTTGATTCGTTTATTTATTCTCATTTTTTGTCGCCCCAATCCTTATTTCTTGTTATCCCTTTAATTGCTTTCGCTCGATTATCGTTTAGTTTGCTTCCTCTAGTTTTGATTGCATCAGTTTGGTATCAGAGCATGGATCGGGTGTTTTTTCTACAAACCTTTGTTCCTTGTTCGTACTATCTTTGTGATTGTTGTTTAGTTGTTCTTGTTGTTCTTGAAAGAAGAAAAATTAAAAAATTAAAAAAATTGAAAAGTTTCAAAAATTTCATAGAAATGATTGGGTTTGAATTCCCAAGTGTTTAAGGTTATCGGGGATTGTTTTATATTGAATTCCCGTTGCTTTGGTACCCTCATATCACAATTTGGTGCCACAAATTGAAATTTCAAAAATCAAAATCCCAAAATTTTGAAAACCCTTAAAATCACTTAAAACTTGAATCGAAGCTTGTTGATTATTTGTTTGGGTATAAAAACTATTGGGTACTGTGTAGATTCATTAAAAAATCTTTGGGTACCTTTGTATTGCAAAAGCAAGTTAAAACCGTTGGAATTTTGGGTGCAAAAGAGCCAAAAACCCGTAGTTGAAAAGCTGCAGATTAAGCTTTAGGGGGACCGCCTCAGCAAAAGTCCCTCTCTGGACTATTTTAGGCGGAGCGCCTCTCCCTGTTGCTTGCTTCCGGGTAATTTTTTCATAGGTTTTCACTTGTACTTTGCCTCCAGCCTTCTTGATTAGCGTTTCTTGGGTAATTGGCCTACTCGAAATACACTAACTCTTTAGCGTATTCGGACACTCGTGCGTAGAGGAGATTAAAATTCAAAGAAGAGTCGTAGAACTTTCTTTGGCCTCAAATGCGCACTTTAAATAGCCGTCTATACATCGAGTCCCATTAATTCCACTCCGAACTAATACTTGGACATACTAGTTGTGATCACCGTGGTTTCTAAGAAATTGAAGGCCTTGCCCTTGGGTGTTCATATATTGAGTGATACACGTGAGGGAGTGATTTTTGTGAGGGTCTTTCTTTTTGTGTTTCAACTATGTTGGATGATAATTGTGCAAATTATGGCTCATGTGGGGATTATGCGAGTTGCTATGACTTGTATGGTGATGATGGAGACTATGGTTCCAATGATGATGATGATTGGCATTACTATGAAGACTCGGGAAACCATGGCTCCTATGAGGATGAAGCGGTTCATTATAATGATCAAGAGTATAGTGAAGACTATGACGCTAATGATGATGAATGTATTGATCCCTATGCTTCTAGTCAAGAATATGAAGAATGTGAAGCTTCAAGGTAGATTGATCCTACTTACTCTACTTGTGATGAATATGAAAATGTTGATAGTGACATAGAGGTAATTGATTATAGAGTTGATTATACGCATTATTCATTTGCATCTTCTCTTGGTGTTGCTAATGCTGTACAAGGAAGTAGTAGAGGTCCCTCCATTAGTATGGGAGGAGGTGGTGGTTGTTCCATGGGAAAGAAGAAGCTTACACCTTCTAGGTATGCTAAGCGGCCTAATTCTTCTAATTCCCATGTGGAGGGTGGTTTGAGAGATGGTGTTGCTTTTGCTACAAAGGGCTTATATTGTTCTATCAATGTTGTGGGGGGCTTGAATAGTTGTAGTAGGAGTACTACTATGGCTAATGGAACCAAGGCGAGGGGTTCTTATGGGTTCCATGACAAGGTTCCTTCCTTGACTTCCAATAACACTTCTAATGTTGGAAGAGTGACAGGAAGTTGAAGTTACACTAGAAATGTTGCTAGTAGAGGAGGGATAAGGGAGACCCAAGTTGTCGGTGTTGTCACTTGTGGGCATTCAAGTTCTCACTTGGTTGCCAATCTACAAAACTTGGGTAGACATAGGTTCGTTGTTGAGGTAAATAGTAATGGAGGATACTTCCTCAAAGTTGATGAGACCGATGCCAATTATATTAGCACCTCTTTGGTTGATAGGCTAAGGATACCAATGCCGTGAGCTAGAGGATCCTTATGAGTATGATGGAGTGTGGGTTTCCAATAAAGCTCGGGTACTTCTATCTTATAAGAATTATAAATGCTATGTATGGTGTGATGTGTATCCAATGCAACATGTTGATATTTGGCTAGGTGAGCCATGGTTGCATGACAAAAGGTTGCAATATAATACTATGAAGGATGCGTATCTTGTGGGCATTTGGCAAAGAGTCTATGACTTGGTACCTTATCGGGAGAGAAGCCAATTGCCTACTAGTACACCTTCTATTGCTATGCAAAGGAGCACAGAGCGAGAACTTCATTCCATGGGTAAAAATGTGCAATCGAGGAGTCCTACAAACAGAAGAAATGGTGGGACTAGTGCAAGAAAAGAGTTGACAAGTGTCGACAAGATGAGCCCGAAACCACAAGTTTCAAAGCCAAGTGGTTCACCAACGAAGAAGAAGGACACATCAAGTGATGAGTCTCCAAGTTCTAGATTCCGGGTTGATATTAAAAGTCCACCTACTCTGGTATAAGTATTCTTGGGCCTCTTCCCAACTCGTCCGAATATGAGAGACAAAAGATAGAGAGGAGTAAGGGAGCGACTGGTGACAACTCTCGAGTGGAAAAAGGAGAGGTTGTATTGAGTGATGTGAGTGGGTTGTCAACACCCAAATCTACACCCCACCTTCAAAAAAAATGAGGTAAAAGAAAGAGGGAAAAAGAATCATTGAGAGTGAGGGCACCCCTTATTCTAACCTTAACCCTTTATCTTTTTTCTTCTGTTTGTTTGAATTCTTGTGTAGGAATTCTTGAAGGCAAACCGATGGAGCCTCAATCATGTTCCGAGATGGAAAGATAAGGTGAAGGCGATTCCAAATGTGAGCTACAAGGAGGAGAATCTAACCATTATGCTTCAAGTACATTGAGTGAGCCCGGATGCAACTCAAATGTAAGTGTTAGTTTTCCTTCCCATGAGCATATTACTTCCTTGTCTTGTGATCTTGTTTGTGAAAACTCTATGCTAGTTGATGATTTTTATGATTACAATGTGTTTACGACTAGTGTAGAGCCATTGGGTCAACTTGTGTGTGCAAATGAACCACTACTTGAGAGGCTTGAAAAGCCACATCATGATGTGAGCTCGATTTTCATTGAACCTCTCATTAGTGAGGTATTGTGGTTGACCTTGATTGTGAACCTTGTTGGGACACCCCACCCATATTTGATAAAGGAGAAGATGAGTTGCATGATTATCCTATTCTTCCCTTTGATTGCTTAATTGATAGTTGTGGTCTCTTGTGTCGTAGTGAGGATGGTTGTGACCTTGAGGAGTCTCTAGTGTTTGAGATGGATCGAATTGTATTCGATGAATCCTCGAGTGTAGATTTTGACTCTAGTTTGAGAACTTCGTTGTTGCTTGCTAATGAGCTTGAGAAGTATGCCTATACTAATCCTTTGTATGAGGGCAACTTCAATAGAAATGGTGAATTATATCAAACTAGAGTAGAGTATGAGTTTAAACCTCCATGGATTGGAATGTTTAACTCTATAGATAATCCATTATTTGAAACCTCTCTTAGGAGTTTGCCTAGCGAGGAGGATTGTCTTAGAGGTAAAAGTGGAGGTGAGGAGGTACCTCTTGGTGCGTGTAAGAGTGCTTCTAAGAAGGGGAGTGGAGTATTTGATGCTAGTTGCCGATTGAGCAATTTTGCCAACTCCATTCCATATGTTGATCACACCTTGGGTGTTGGGCAGGCCAAAGCCATTGTGTTGCCTTGTGATAAAGATTGAAGGCTTGGTATGTTGGTCATGAGCTTAGGGGTCATAGGGAATTTAATTGCTTGATATTGCATGTTCCATGTCCTATTGATCTCTTTGCTTGTTATTGTGATATGTGCTCTTTCTTGTCAAGTCAAGTACTTGTTGTTTCCTTGGGAGACATAAGCTTTTTACTTATTATTGATGCTTGGCTCTATCACAAGTGTGTTTTCCACACTTTTGGCACTAACTTACTCTTGTACTAGGAAGATCTGTTTGTACTTGTTTTGGATGTAGGCTTTGATGGTTTGAATTCGAGGACAAAATCCTTTCAAGAAGGGGGAGGAAGTTGCAATCCAAATTTGCTTATTTCCCAACCATCAAGAGCCAAGTTGGAGAGCACAAAGAGTACACTTCAAGGGTTCCAGAAGCGACTTGAAGATCATGCATTGGAGCACCATGGAAGGAGGCTACAAAGAGGAGCATCTGAGGCACATTTTGAAGCGTTTCAAGAAGATTCAAGAAGAGAAGGAGCGGCTCCTGTAAAAGGGCGAACCGCCTACTAAATTTCAGCCCTCTGGACTTTCACTTGGGCGGAGCGCCTCTAGCAATGGGTAGACCGCCTCGTGCACTGCTGACTCTCTGGACTTGAAGATAGGTGGACCGCCTTTCCCTGATGGAAGCATACGAGATTTTGCTAGTTTACGCGTGTAATTCCAATATTAGCCCTAAGTGTCCTTTATTGTTTTTACCCCTCTTGCGGGCTTTTAGAAATTTCACACACATGTAAAGGGAGACTATAAATACCTCTCTTAGGTCATTTATTTCATTAGTCAAGATTGAACATAGAATGTGAGAGAAAGAACTTAGAGAGGATTGGCCTTCGTGTTTGGAGCGTGACGCTCATGTATCCCCTACGACTTTGGAACTCGAGGGTTGCATCCTAGTATGAATCCAGGATTTGGTTCAAGTTTCTCTTCTCCCATTTAATCCACGTATGTGAGCTTGATTCGTTTCTTTCTTCTCATTTCTTGTCTCCCCAATCCTTATTTCTTGTTATCCCTTTAATTGCTTCCGCTCGATTATCATTTAGTTTGCTTCCGCTAGTTTTGATTGCATCAGTTTGGGATGATGCAATCCAAATTTGGGTAGGTCTCAACCATTAAGAGCCAAGATGGAGAGCACAAAGAGTACACTTCAAGGGCTTCGGAAGCGACTTGAAGATCATGCATTTGAGTAGCAGGGAAGGAGGCTACAAGGAGGAGCGTCCGAGGCACATTTTGAAGCATTTCAACAAGATTCAGGATGAGGCGGAGCGCTTCCTATAAAAGGGCGGACCGCTTACTTGATTTCAGCCCTCTAGACTTTCACTTGGGCGGAGCGCCTCTGGCTATGGGCGGACCGCCTAGTGCACTGTTCACTCTCTGGACTTGTAGAGAGGCGGACCGCCTAGTAGGGGGTGGGCGGACCGCCTACCCCTGATGGAAGCACACGGGATTTTGGTATTTTACCCGTGCAATTCCTATTTTAGCCCTAAGTGGCCTTTATTTTTTTATCCTTCTTGTGGGCTTTTAGACATTTCACACACATGTAAAGGGAGACTATAAATACCGGTCTTAGGTCATTTATTTCATTAGTCTAGATTGAACATAGAATTTGAGAGAAAGAACATAAAGAGGCTTGGCCTTCGTGTTTGGAGCGTGACGCTCATGTATCTCCTACGACTTGTGAACTCGAGGATTGCATCCTACTGTGAATCTTGGATTTGGTTCAAGTTTCTCTTCTCCTATTTGAATTCAATCCACGTATGTGAGCTTGATTCATTTCTTTCTTCTCATTTCTTGTCTCCACAATCCTTATTTCTTATTATCTCTTTAATTGTTTTCCCTCGATTATCGTTTGGTTTGCTTCCGCTAGTTTTGATTGCATCACAGGCGCATACTGAATGTTCCTCCTGCGAACGATCAGCAACATGATAATATGCTGAGTGACAAAATACACCAACCTATGAGCTGACATCGACCCACCATGCCTCAAATCATTCCCCCATTTCCACAACTCCCACAAAATAAAGATGAGGATAGCATGGTAAATCAACCTCACGACCGAGTTATCAGAAGCATCCCACCACAAATTTATCATTTGTGTCAAGTGCAACCCATCAGAATTAAGACCTGCAGGACCTCCAAAATATTTCCAGACATACCGTGCTACAGGTGCATTCAAAAACACATGGGAAATAGTTTCCACATCAGGGTTCACACAACAATGACACAGAGAGGGGAATTGAATTCCCCACCTCTTCAGCATATCATCTAAGGGCAGCTTAAATTTCCACAACCTCCATAAAAAAATGACATCTCAAAAGGAATACCTTTAATCCAGATGTGCTTGTAGAGATCACTTGGCTTCTTCCTTTGCCTCGCCAAATGATAAGTTGACCGAACTGAAAAAGTGCCCCGAGGCTCCAGCATCCAAAAAGGCCTGTCCCTCTGGTCAGGACAAATAAGAGGCTTGACATTATGAGTCATGTGCTCAACAACGTCTTCAGGAAATAGCTCCCTGAGGTGCTGCTCCAGCCATACTCCATCCTCAGTAACTTCATAAACACACACTACAGTCTCATCACACGAAAACTCAAGAGGAACTGTATAATACAACGGACTAATGATGCAATCCAAGTTGGGCTTAGGTCCAACCATCAAGAGCCGGGCTAGGAGGATGTAAGGACAAGAGCTTAGGAGATGATTTGAAGGTCATGCATTTGAGCTCAATTGAAGGAAGGAAATCTATGCATCCGGACTAGGCGGAGCGCCCACATCCAGGCAGAGCGCCCATGTCCGAGGCCTCTTTGATCAGAAGCTCAGCCACGCGGAGCGCCCACATCCAGGCGGAGCGCCCCAAACACTAAAGACCTCTATTTTTGGTGTAAACTTCCTATTTTGCCCCTAAGTGTTGTGTATTGCCTTAACTTGTCTTGAGGGTATTTTATATATTTAACTTTAGTCATAGAAAGTTCTATACATAGAAAAGTTAGCTATTCATTTGGGAGAAGGAAACCTTGAAATATTAATGATGAACATTTGAGTGAATCTCAATGAAAACCCGTGAGCGGGCTTGTTTTCACTTGGTAGAATCAAAGTTGAACATGGAATCTCTTTGACATTCTATTTCCAAGAGCCGAGTGTCTCTTGAGGGTAGTTTTATAGTATAGATGATCCTTGACTTCACCCGAGGTATATCGAGACAAGTTCCTCGGTGCTACTTAGGTGAATGTTTCAAGCCTCGTCTTACTTTTTACCTAGATATATTGTTAGATATCGCTCTATCTTATTTTTACCGCTTCTGCATATTTGTATCGTATTTGCTTCTGTGTATTTTGCATTACATCAGTTGGTATCAGAGCTAGGCTAGGGTATCGTTCTTACGAATCCTCGTTCTTGTTCTTGTTCTTGTTGTTGTTATTGTGTTGTTCTTGTAGAAAAAGAAGAAAAACAAAAAAAATTGAAAAGCTGAAGAACTTGAAAAAAAATTCATAGATCGGGTTGGAATTGGATCCCCAAGTGTGAAAAAGTATCGGGGATTGTTCTATGATGTATTCCCGTAAATTTGAAATCCCAAAATTCTTGAAAACCTTGAAAATTTTTCTTTAAAAGCTTGATTCGATCTTGTTGATAGTTGTTTGTTGCTATAAATCATTGGGGATTATTTGTAATAGTTGAAAACACATTTGGGTACTCTTTGATTTGAGAAACAACTTGAAATCATTGATGAATTTGGATCAAAATCGACCAAAAACGTGTTGTAGGAGAAGCTGGAACACAGCACTGGGCGGAGCGCCTAGCCAAGTTGCTGCCTCACAGCCCAGGCGGAGCGCCCAAACTCTGGGAGGTGCGCCTGACCCCTGTTTCAGCCGTGGGTAGTTTTTCTTCGTAGGGTTTCGTGTTTCTTTGATTGAATTTCTTCCGACTAGTACTTGTATAGTACATTCCTACTTGAATTGTGCTAGTTCTTTGAGCCTTTAGGATCAATCGTGCTTAGCGGAGATTAGAACTCAAAGAAGACTCGTAGAACTTTGTTGCTTCAAGTGCTCACTCATATAGTTGTTCGTCCATCGAGTCACATCAATTCCATTCACCCCGAAGAGTATTTGGGTCGAGTGAAATTAAGTGGTTATTGAGGAGGTTGTTCAACTACGAGGAAGCCTTTGAAATCAAGCTTGAGTGATCCTACCCACCACTAAATTGAGTTTACCCGAGTGACATTTAAGAGTGAGGGAGCGAGTGAGGTTTTCACTCTAGCCTCTTTCTCTTGTCTTTAATTTTTGTAGGTACATGGTCGGAGACGTTTACGATACCATTAAGGTCCCGGTAAGCACTTTGACCAACCTCTTGGCCGAGATGAGATCCATAAGCTAGAGGCTTGAGAGCCTTGGAAAAGAATGGACCCCGAGTGTCAAAAAAGATGCCGGCGAAGGCACTTGTGATAGAATGTTGGGACATCCCCAACGGTTGGGCACTCCCCAACAAGTAGGCATTCCCCACAACTTGTTCATTCCCCAAGATGATGTAACTACTCACTCTAGGAGTAATTCTACTACTCCTATGAGCCAACCAATGGCAAATGAGGGAGTTGGGAAAGGTGAGCGAGGTCATGAAATTCTTGGAACTCATCCCCATACACTAGCACATGAGAGCGAATTGAAAGAAAGAAGAGAAGAGGAGAAGAGAAGAGGAAAAACAAACTGAGAGTGAGGACACCCTTTGTCCTAACTATATGTTATCTTCTTCTTCTTGCTATCGGTTTTATGCAAGTAGTCTTGGAGGCGAGCTAATGGAGCCTCAACCATGTGCCTTGGAAGGAAGACAAGATGACGGAGATATTCATTGTGAGCTTCATAAAAAGAAGGTTGAACAAGATACTTCAAGTGCTATGAGTTCTTAAGGAAGCAACTCTATTAAAATTGTTTCTTCAATTTTTCATGAACATGTTAATCCCTTGTCTATTGAAGACTCAGTGCAAGGTTGTACTTGTGTTGCATTTTATGAATTTGCAACTAGAATAGAGTCGACTGATCAACTTGTGTGTGCTTGTGAACCACTAGTTGAGACGATTGATAAGCCACATCATGATGTGAGCCCTGTATTCAGTAAACCTCTCTTTAGTGAAGAAGTGGTAGTTCATCTTACTTGTAACCCTTATTATGATACACTGCGTATTTTCGACAAAGGGGAAGATGAGTTGTTTGATCACCCCCTTATTGATATAATTATTTATGGTGGACCTATTTTTTGTAGGGAAGGTAGTGACCTTGAGGAGTCTTTAGTGGATGAGATGGATCGGATTATATTCGATGACTCCTCAAGTGCGGGTGATGAACCTAGTTGTGATACTTCACCTTTGCTTGACCTTGCGAATGGGATGCGTACTTTTACTAATCCTTTGTTTGAAGGCATCCTTATTTGTGGTGGTATGTTGTATCGAGCTAGAGTTGGGAATGAGTTGGAACCTCCACGATTTGAGGGATTTGATCCCATAGACAACTCTTCGTTTGAAGCTTCGAGTGAGGTAGATGATTCTTCTAGTGACACAACACTTGTTTGTTTGGGTTATGATGATGAAGAGGCTATTATTAATGCCTTACTTGAGAGTTTACCTTGTGAGGAGGGTTTTCTTGAGGATGAAATTAAAGTTGAGAAGGTATCCCTTAGTGTGAATATGCGAGCTTTGAAGAGGCTATGAGCTTTCTTGATTGATGCTAATTGTGAATTGAATTAATTTGCCTATCCTATCCCACATGTTAACCGCACTTTGTGAATTGAGCATATCAAAACCAGTGGGCCACATTATGAAAATACTTGATTGAAGGTTTGGTGTGTTAAAAACGAGCTTAGAGATCATAGGATGATTGATAGATTGATCTTGCATTTTTCATACCTTATTAATCCCTTTGTTTGTTGTTGTGTTGGGTGCACTTCTTTGTTGAACCAAGTACTTGCTATTTCCCATGGGAACATGAAATTTTTTATTGCTATTGATACTTGGTTATGCCATAAGAGTGTGTTTTCCCACACTTTTAACACTAACCTACTCTTGTAGTAGGAGCTTTTTGTTGTGTTTATCTTTGGGTGTAGGATTTAATGGTTTGATTTCGAGGACGAAATCCTTTCAAGAAGGGGAGAATTATGCAATCCAAATTGGGCTTAGGTCCCAACCATCAAGAGGCAAGCTAGGAGGATGCGAGGATGCAATGGCAACAGCTTAGGTGATGATTTGAAGGTTATGGATGTGAGCTCAATTGAAGGAAGGAAACCTATGCATCAGGGTCAAGCGGAGAGCCTAGAAGCCAGGCGGAGCGCCCAGCTTCAAAGCAACCAGGCGGAGCACCCAAGCCTGAGGCCACTTTGATCAGAAGCTCAGCCAGGCGAAGCGCCCACATCCAGGCATAACGCCCCAAATGCTGAAGACATTTATTATTGGTGTAAAGTTCCTATTTTGCCCCGAAATGTTGTGTATTGCCTTAAATTGGCTTGAGGGCATTTTAGACATTTAACTTTAGTCTTAGAAAGTTCTATAAATAGAACACTTAGCCATTCATTTGGGAGAAGGAAACCTTGAAATATCAATGATGAACATTTGAGTGAATCTCAATAAAAGCCTATGAGCGGGCTTGATTTCAATTGGTAGAATCCAAGTTGAACATCGAATCTCTTTGATCATTTTATTTGCAAGAGCCGAGTGTCTCTTGAGGGTAGTTGCATAGTATAGGTGATACTTGACTTCTCTCGGGGTGTATCGAGACAAGTTCCTCAGTGCTACTTAGGTAAACGTTTCAAGCCTCGTCTTGCTTTTTATCTAGATATTTTTTTAGATATCGCTCTTTCTTATTTTTATCGCTTCCGCATATTTGTATCATATTTGCTTTCACGTATTTTGCATTGCATCAACCAAGGCCAGTAAAGTTATCAAGCCAAAAGAATGAATTGCCCTTTTTCAGCTGCCAATTATCTCATGATCCATCTCAGGCATGCTCTGCAACATTTTCTTCTATGAATAAGTCCCCTTCTTCCATGGCACCACCACAGAGTGATATTTTTCAAGTATTTGTTGCTCATATAGTCCCTCCACAAAGACTGCTTGGTACGAAAATTCCACCAAAGCTTTGCAAATAAGGCCTTAGAAATATCGTACAAGCTCCTAAAGCCAACTCCACCTTCATTCAGAGGATAACTGGTGCAAGCAAACCCGAAGGAAATGCAAGGCACGAACGTGGAAGATAAATAACAGGAAAAGTAAAGATAGAAGCAAGACAAATCTTGCGTCGATTCAAAAGAACAGTGAGAAACCTGTCTCAAAGCTCGATTGAAGGGAAATCAAGACACACCTATACTATGCAACAATCCTCAAGAAAGACCCGCTTCTTGCAAATTGAATGATCAAGAAGAAATTATTCAAACGAATAACACCGGTTGACACAAGTTCTTTAAAAGCCCACGTCGGGGTTCGGCTCCATTGGAGACTCACAATAGCACTTGCTATATTTTCATAAACTCAAATCTGTATATCCTTTACAATGAAATGAAATGGACTATTTATAGGCTATACTAAGGATAAAGTAGTAAATAGTCACAAGTGACTAATAAGAACAAGCCACGCAGGGCTGAGACAAGTTTGTGTTCGGCAGCCTTGACTTCGGTTCTCGGTTGCTTGCTCGAACTCATTGTCTTCGGACGCTCAATTATCCTCGAGCTCATTGTCCTCGGTCACTTTGCCTTCGGGCTCAAATCTGAAGATAATGCCTTCGGTTCTTGAGCCCGGCCACTCAGCTTCGGAGCAATTTTTTTCCTTCGGCCAGGCTAAGTGAATGTGCACATCGTGCAGCAGCTTGGCTTGGAATCTTGTCATCGGTCTCCTCGGTGGATCGAACACTTGATCAGCACGTGTTCGGGCTGCATCATCCTCCCCTTCTTGAGAAGATTTCGTCCTCGAAATCGAGCCCTCCTCGTCCTCCGAAGTTTGACCTACAACACAAGGAACTAAGTCAGCAACATTGAAGGTGTTGGACACATTATACTCACCAGGGAGGTCGATCACGTAAGTATTGTTGTTGATCTTGGTCAACACTTGAAATGGACCATCCCCTCGAGGAGCCAACTTTCCTTTCCTTTGGTTCGGGAAGCGTTCCTTTCGGAAGTGAACCCAAACCCAATCTCCCTTCTTTAATTCCAGCTTTTCACGCCCCTTGTTTTTCTTCAAGGCAACCTTAGCATAGGCTTCCTCGAGGTTCTTCTTCACCTTTGCGTGCAATTCGATCAAAGCAGCTGCTCTTCGAGTACCTTCAAAATCAAGAACAGAATCTCGAGGCAACGGGGTTAAATCAAGTGGAATTAAAGGATTAAAACCATACACACGTTCAAACGGGATCATGTTGATCATTCTATGCACCGTTCGATTGTATGCAAACTCCATCATGGGCAAACGATCAGCCCAGTTTCCAACCTTCCCTTTGGTCATTGCTCGAAGCAAAGATCCTAAGGTTCGGTTAACTACCTCGGTCTGTCCATCAGTCTGAGGATGGTGAGACGTCGAGAATAGTAGCTTGGTGCCGAGGGCACCCCACAAACACTTCCAAAAATGACTCAAGAATTTTGAGTCTCGATCACTCACAATAGTACGAGGTACACCATGTAATTTCAACACATTAGAAACAAATAATGTAGCTACATGCTGTGCATCATCACACTTCTTGCAAGGAATAAAGTGAGCCATTTTAGAAAAACGGTCAACCACAACGAAGATGCTATCATGTCCTCCCCCCGACCTCGGTAACCCTAGCATAAAGTCCATGGATATATCAACCCAAGGTCGATCAGGCACAGGCAATGGGGTATACAAACCATGAGGGTTGGACTTCGATTTAGCTTTCTTGCAAACGAGACAAGCGTTGCAAAGTTTTTCCACATCTCGTTGCATTTTGGGCCAATGGAACTGCTCGGTCAAGATACCAAGAGTTTTGTCGACTCCGAAGTGTCCCATCAATCCACCGGAGTGAGCTTCTCGAACTAAGAGCTCTCTCCACGATGACACTGGAACACAAACCCTCCCATTCTTGAAGAGGTAGCCATCGTGCCACTGATACTTCTCAACCCTTCGGCCACTCAAGATTGCGTCACGAACGCATTTCAGCTTGGGATCGTCCTCGTACATCGACTTGATGCTTTCAAATCCCATGAGCCTAGAGGTAGAGTGGTCGCTAAGGCAAATTTCCTTGATAGCGCATCGGCCACAACATTGTCTTTGCCCCTTTTGTAATGAATTATATAGGGAAAGCTCTCAATAAATTCAACCCACTTGGCATGTCTTCGGTTCAATTTCTCCTGACCTCAGAGATGCTTCAAAGACTCATGATCACTCTTGATCACAAACTCTCGAGGCCACAAATAATGCTGCCAATGGGCGAGTGCTCGAACAAGGGCATACAACTCTTTGTCATACGTTGAGTAATTCAAAGTTGCACCCTTAAGCTTTTCGCTAAAGTAAGCGATCGGCTTCGATTCTTGCATCAGCACTCCTCCGATCCCAACTCCGGATGCATCACACTCGACTTCGAATGCTTTGCCGAAGTTAGGGAGTTGCAACAACGGGGCAGAGCACAACCTCCGTTTCAACTCTTGGAAAGCCCTCTCTTGGGACTCTCCCCACACAAATGGATGGTCTTTCTTCACCAGCTCGGTTAAAGGAGCTGCCACGGTGCTAAAGTCACGAACAAACCTTCGGTAAAATCTAGCTAAGCCATGGAAGCTACGAACTTGTGATACCGAGGTTGGAGTTGGCCAATCTTTGATGGCTTCGACTTTCGACTCGTCGACTTCAACACCATTAGCACTGACAACGAATCTAAGAAAGACTACACGCTTGACACAAAAGGCACATTTCTTGAAGTTAGCATATAGCTTTTCTTCTCTAAGCTTATCAAGCACTAGACTTAGGTGTTCAACATGTTCATCCACAGATTTGCTATAAACAAGTATGTCATCGAAATAAACGACAACAAACTTATTTATGAACGGTTTGAGCACATGGTTCATTAGTTGCATGAATATGCTCGGTGCATTGGATAAGCCAAATGGCATCACCAACCATTCATAGAGATCGAACTTAGTCTTGAATGCGGTTTTCTACTCGTCTCCGGGTTTCATTCGGATTTGGTGGTAACCGGACCTGAGGTCTATCTTCGTAAAGCATGAAGAACCACTTAACTCATCTAGCATGTCATCTAATCGAGGGATAGGATGACGATACTTTACCGTTATTTTGTTGACTGCTCGGCAATCAACACACATTCGCCATGTTCCATCTTTCTTTGGGACAAGTATAACAGGATCGGTGCAAGGACTCAAGCTCTCTCGAACAAGGCCCTTGTTCAACAACTCATAAACCTGCCGTTGGAGCTCTTTGGTGTCTTTGGGATTACACCGGTATGCAGGTTTGTTGGGGATTTGTGACCCCGGTACGAAGTCAATTTGGTGCTCAATTCCTCTCAATGGAGGTAATCCACCTGGCATTTCTTCGGGGAACATGTCTCTAAAGTCCTGCAAAACACTTTGTACATCACTAGGCAAAGGGTTATCATTAGAAAAATTATCATTAGAGTTTAGAAAGATACCCTTATGCACGAGGCAAATCATCATCTGATCGTTATCGTTGCCTCGTAGTAACTCACCCGGTTGCATGATTGCACAGATTCCTTTTACTTCGGGCAGTGAGTTTGTCTCTTCGGGCCCCAATTTTGCTCCCATCGGAAGCTTAGCTTTGGCCGCTTCTTTCAATTCTTTCATCCGTTTATAGTCCTCGGTGACCTGTTTTGGAGACAAGGGTTTGAGTATGAAACTCTTCCCATCGAGCCTTACAGTGTAAGTGTTGGATCTGCCATTGTGAACAGTTGTTCGGTCATATTGCCATGGTCGTCCCAATAGCAAATGACAAGCTTGCATCGGTACCACATCGAATATCATTTCATGTTGATACTCTCCGATTCTGAACTTGATCCACACTTGTTTGACAACTCTCAATTCTCCACACTCATTCAGCCATTGTAATTTGTAAGGGTGGGGATGCTTCAAAGTAGTTAGTCCCATTTGTGAAACCAAGGTTTGGCTCACCAGATTTGCACAACTACCAGAATCAATGATCATCGAACACACCTTACCCCTCACTCGACATCGGGCATGAAAGAGGTTTTCTCATTGGTTGTCCTCTTCTTCAAGAGTCATGCAGCTCAAATTTCTTCGAACCACAAGAAACATTTCCGGATGATCAACTTCGGTAGCCTCACGATCATCATCACCTTCAGCTCGGTCAGTCTCCTCGATAAATTCCTCCTCGGTGTCACTCGCTTGCTCATGGACGGTTCCATCTTCGAGCAGAAGCATAACTTTGTGAGTTGGACACTCTTTAGCCATGTGACCATAACCTTTGCATTTGTGACACTGAATGTTTGAAGCACTAGGAGAGTTTAGTTGAACTTTACCTCCCACTTCTCTTTGTTGGTTAACGGTCACACCCCTCTCGAAGGGTCTCTTCGATTCTCGAACAGTGTTGGTACTTGTTTGGTTTGGACTCTTCCATTCTTTCCCTCGGTTTAAGGGAGTAGAAGTAGTGACTCCTCGATACCGGTTTGCCTTATCGTCCTTCACCAATTTTTCAGCTTCGGTGGCAGCATCGAACAGATCTTCCAACGTGTGATACACGTGGAGCCTCAATTGAGATGACACATCCCGAGCTAAGCCGTTCTTGAATCGGATAATGGCTTGCTCTTCATCTTCTACCAGATCAAGATTCAATCGAACCTTTTCGAACTCATCATGATACTCTTGGACTGACTTGGACCCTTGCTTTAGCTCATAGAGCTTTTGCATTTGAGTTTGCCTGTACTTGGCACTCAAATACTTAGCATCCATAGCTCTCATCAACTGTGGCCAAGTATTGACTACTGGATAGTCATTTCTTCTTCTATGCCTCTTGTCAGATTCCCACCATATTGATGCATAAGCTTCGAACGAGGCAATATCATGGGCAGCTTTTCTCTCTTCGGTCATCTCATTGGTTTCAAAGATGCGCTCCATCTTAAGCTTCCATTCAAGATATTCATCTGGATCACTAGTTCCTTTAAAGGGTGGAATAGTGATCTTGACACTGTTCAAGTTTGATTCTCGAACACCACGAACCAGTTCGAGATACTCATCACCACGATCATCAGCCTCACGCTCAATATTTCTTTCAACATTTGCGCCTCGGCCTCGACCTCAGAAATTTCCACGACCTCGGTGAGCTTGCCTTTGTTGAGTAAATGGAGGCTCAGTCTCATATTCGTCCTCGGGAAATTCCTCTTCGACAACCTCTTCGACAACCTCTTCGACAACGGCTCCAAGATCTCTTCGGGCCCTTGGAAGTGGTATCTTTTCTCCTCGGGGAATGCCCAAGTTTTGATAGCCAGCTTGAGGATTGCCCAAGTTAAGTTCTCTTCGAATTGCTTCACTTGTTAACTGATGTTGTCGAACAAGCTCAGCATACAGCTCAGGTTTCATTGGAGTGGAATGGCTAGTTCCAGCGCCGGACCCATTCATGGCCACGAACGCTCTTCCTTGCTCGAGTTGAGTCACTCGAGCAGTCACTCCTCTTACTTCGGCACTGACACCTTGTATCGCAGCCATGAGATCCGCTAACGACACTTCGGGCTTCTCAATGCCTTTGCCATCGCCTCCATTCCCAGCCATGGTACCTGCACAATCAAAGACCAAAAAAATGTTAGGGGTAGAAATCACCTCACACTCTCCCTCACCTTTGTTGGGTGGCACTCGGGTCTACTCAATTTATGGGTTCGGTTTTGGTCACTCAAGAACTTGTAGCCAATGGCTTCCTCGGTTGATCAATCTCTCTCAATTCCTTCGAATTTGACAATCAAGGATGTCTTACTTCGGGAAGAGTGAGTTGATTTGACTCAATGGAACGGATAACTATTTACTCTTGCGCTTCGGGAAGTTAAAAGAGTTTTCTACGAAGTTGGACTTCGGTCACCCACACACGAGTTCCTATCAGCTCAAATGAGTTAGTATGACCTCGAGTAGAACAATTACTCTAAAGATCCACTAACTAGAATTTCGGACAGAAAAAAGTGAAAACCTAGGAGAATCTACCCTTTGATTCCCTTTTGAAATCTTTTTCGAACACACCAACTCTTGTCCGTACAAGAGTGGTCCCTCCTTGGTATGGATAGGGTTTTACCTTATCCACTTTCCTTTTCTCAGCCGACAACTTTTCACCTGGGGTTTTGATGTTTACACTTTACCCCTTTCTTCTTCAATGGAACAGTGAAGCCTTGCTCCGGTGTACGGACAATTTTGCTTCGGTTCACTGACCACGATTTTAACAAGATCTGGGTTGCTCTCTCTCAACTCCTGTTTCAAACAACAACGGAGGAATTCAAACAAAGTTCTTGAGCTAAGATTTCAGCTCCTTCGCATCGTACACTGTTACAAATCGTAACAACTTTTCGGCGTACGGACAACGAATTCAAACTCAGAACTTCGATTTTCAAGCACAAAACAAAACCAAATCACTCAAGAACCACCAATCTTCATCGGCATCAACCAAACACGATGGAGTTCGAGTTTCAGTCACCATTAAAGTTCAAAACAGTCCAAATTTCACCAAGAAATCCTAGTCACGAAATCAGTACGTCGGGTACTTGTTGGAATCAGGAAACAATGGTGAACAAGAATCAATGGTTGTTTAATCCAAACAACCAACAATCAAACACAATTTTTGAATTTTTGTTTTTCTACTTTTTTTTTTAATAAACGCTCAGCAACAACAATCAAACACATGGAAGAAAGCTGAAACTGAAGACACAAGCACGATTTTAAGTGAACAGGATTTGAGGTTGTAAGAACAAACTCAAACCTTGCTCTGATACCAAGATAGTGCAAGCAAACCCGAAGGAAATGCAAGGCACGAACGCGGAAGATAAATTACAGGAAAAGTAAAGATAGAAGCAAGACAGATCTTGCTTCGATTCAAAAGAACAGTGAGGAACCTGTCTCAAAGCTCGATTGAAGGGAAATCAAGACGCACCTATACTAGGCAACAATCCTCAAGAAAGACCCGCTTCTTGCAAATTGAATGATCAAGAAGAAATTGTTCAAACGAATAACACCGGTTGACACAAGTTCTTTAAAAGCCCACGTCGGGGTTCGGCTCCATTGGAGACTCACAATAGCACTTGCTATGTTTTCATAAACTCAAATCTGTATATCCTTTACAATGAAATGAAATGGACTATTTATAGGCTATACTAAGGATAAAGTAGTAAATAGTCATAAGTGACTACTAAGAACAAGCCACGCAGGGCTGAGACAAGTTAGTGTTCGGCAGCCTTGACTTCGGTGCTCGGTTGCTTGCTCGAACTCATTGTCTTCGGATGCTCAATTGTCCTCGAGCTCATTGTCCTCGGTCACTTTGCCTTCGGGCTCAAATCTGAAGATAATGCCTTCGGTTCTTGAGCCCGGCCACTCAGCTTCAGAGCAATTGTTTTCCTTCGGCCAGGCTAAGTGAATGTGCACATCGTGCAGCAGCTTGGCTTGGCTTCTTGTCATCGGTCTCCTCGGTGGATCGAACACTTGATCAGCACGTGTTCGGGCTGCATCAATAACACAGAGTCTTCCATGAAGCCCAATGCCTGCAATCCTGGCCCATAGTGTTACTCCAGAAGAACTTGGCAAACACCCTGTGAAGTTGAGCAACCACCCCAGCATGGAAGTCACAGGCAAATAACAAATGAATAGGCATACTCTGAAGTACTGAGGAAATCAGAGTCGCCCGTCCACCTATAGAAAGCAGTTTACCAGTCCAGGATTCAAGCTTTTTCTGTACTTTCTCCACTAGCTCATTGTAATGACAGCTCTTCCTCCAAGCATAATAAATAGGCACACCAAGATACTTGAAAGGAAAATCACCCCTTGGTATCTCAGTGATATCAAGCACCCTGTCATCTAACAACTGTGAAATCTGGCCATGCATATACACATTACTTTTCTCCTTATTGATTTTCTGACAGCTGGAAAGCTCATAACTAGCAAGACTCTCCATCACCAATTTCAAAGATCCCTGCTCAGCAGATGAAAAAATAATCATATCATCCGCGTACGCTAGGTGATTAAGGTAGAAACTCCACTTTGGCATCCCATACGACACAAAGTTATCATCCCTATGCAGTGGATTCAGAGCTCTTGAAAGGCACTCAGCAGCAAGCAAAAATAAGGTAGGCAACAGAGGATCACCTTGTTTCACCCCCTAGAAGACTGGAAAATCCCATATGGCTGGCCATTAACTAGCACAGGGTACCAATTATTACACAGGGTCCTGTGGACCATGTCAATAAATACCTAACAAAATCCTATCCTTCTCAGGGCCTCATCAGAAATAGCCATGACTCCCTATCATACGCCTCTGCCGTATCTAGCTTGATTACCACATTAGTTGGCTTCCCCCTGTCAGCAATATCACGCACAATTTCTTTCACCAGCAAAATATTCTCAAAAAAGCTTCTCCCCTTTACAAAACAAGACTGCTGCGGTGAAATAATTCCAAGCAATAAAATAAATAGCCTATCATGAATTACCCATGAAAGTACCTTATTGCTGAAGTTTCTCAGACTAATTGGTCTCATGTCTAGAAATGTGGCAAAATCGAAGTTAGTAGCAGTGATGTACTGAGGCAGTAAGTGACTCCGAAAAAATGCCTTTACCATTTTAACCACATCAGCACCAATAGTATCCCAACAAAAAATGGTAAAAGGCACACGTAAAACCATCAGGGCCCCCTACAGAGTCAGCATTAAGGCCAAAAATTAACTTCTTCACCTCCTATTCATCTAGCTCAGCAATAACAGCAACATTCTGGTCCTGTGTAACAAGACTAGGCAGGTGATCAAGTATAGAAAAATCATCTGGCATCAGGTCATTAGAAAACTGAGCCTGAAAAAATTTGATTGCCTCCTGGGCGATGTCTATATCGTTCTCAAGTCAAGAACCAGTAGCATCCTGAATTCTTCTAACCTGCAACACCTTTCTTTTTCTATTTACATGAACATGAAAAAATTTTGTGTTTTTATCCCCGTCTTTGAACTACCGCATACCAGCTTTCTACTTCCAAAACTGTTCCTCTAGAGCATAAAAATGAATCAACTTTGCATTCACTCTATAAAGTCTCTCTCTATTGTACCCAGTGGGATGCTCCTCGAACTCATGTTCATATACCCGGACCATCTCCTCTAGCATAGTAATTTGCCTGAAAATGTCACCATATGTCTCCCTGCTCGAAACAGACAATGCCTTTCTCAATTTTTTCAGCTTGCACTGAAAATTATAAAAAGGATCCCTGCTAAAGTTTTCAGCCCAGTTTTCTCGGACAACAGCCTGGAATGAGTCATGTTGCATCCAAAAGTTCAAAAATCTAAACGACTTCTTCATTGTATGCCTATCCATATTAGTAGTAATCAACAATGGTGCATGGTCTGATCCCTGCCTAATCAAGTGCTCCACATCAAATTGAGGAAATAGTTCCTGAAATGTTTTATTCACCAGATACCTATCAAGCCTTTTTAATTCATCCGATCTACCATTTGAAACCCATGTCTGACAGCTGACAAGTGTTTATATAGTGCAAAAAATCTTCAACCTCTAAATAATAAACTAGCAGGCCCCCAAAATTTTCAAGTTCATCAATAATGACATTAAAGTCACCCCCCACCAGCCACGGGGATGTCATGTCACTAACCTGAGCATACAAAAGGTCCCACAGTTCCACCCGATTCAAGCGATCAGTATTAGCATAAACAAATGATACTACAAATTTCAGCACACCATCCAAGTGATTCAGCTTCAAGGATAACATTTGTGATGTATCAGACACCACCTCCACCTGATATTCATCATCAACAAAAGTCCATATTTTGACATTTAAATTATGCCAAGAAGAACCCATGCCTAGCCACATACGATACTTGTCAATATGTTTATGGTGCTAAAATGGTTCCATTAATGCAATAAATGAAAAGTGCTTCTGCCTATGCATTGTGACCACTCTATCAAAGGCCTGTTGAGTGTTGACATACCTTATATTCCATATGAAGAAGCTTTGGACACCGTCCTCCTTGTTTATACCCCTTCAGGTGCTGGAGGAACGCGTGCACCTCTTTTCACCCGTGCCTGCTTGGTTTTCTTCTTTTGTGGTTCCACTTGTCTGGGTGATATATCACCCTTTTTAGAAACATTAACATAGTTCTGAGCAGTGGACACAGTATCAAGCTTTTCATCATCACCAATTTCCACCTGCTTTTCAGTTGGTTTGTTAAAAATATGCACTAAAGCTGGTGTGGGCTCAAAATTCTTTGCGACCAGCTGTGTATTCTTCTTTTTGCTTTCAGCTCCAGTAGCTCCTTATCCAGGCTGCCTACCCCCCGATAGCACAGGACTAGTATTAACCACATCAATCTGCGTGTCAGCACCACCTTGTGGCTTTTCAGCACCACCCTGTGGCTTTTCAGCACCACCCTGTGACTTTTCAGCACTTGCATTTTTCTGACTTGAACCACCTTGATCTTTGTCTTACTTATCTTCTTTGCCACTATTATCCCTTGACATATGACCCTCCAGCCCCAAGTATTAATCAGAAGGATCTTTTACAAAATTTCGTGGATCAGCAGCATCATTTTCACTCTCACCCCCATATTCCACCAATTCATCATCATCCTCTTCCGAATCAACTACCCCTAGCTGGTCAGCCTTCACATCACCATCATCATCTATAGTAACCTTGTCCATTAAAGAGTTTGAAGGAACCTTCTAATGGGAAGTTTTTACAGGCACAGGGACAGCAGAAATAGGCGCTGCATCAGTAACAAGAGCTCCCTGTGGAGCTGTTTCACAAACTGTTTCACCCTTCTTCTATTGTTGAGGCTAGGGTTTAGCAAGCTGTTTTCCATCATTCTCACCTTTGTTATTAAACCATGTCTATTTTACCCAGTCCACAGTCGATTTAGGCATGTAAACAGTACCTTTCCTAGCTGATTTTTGAGTTGCAGCGCCATTCTTTGTTGCACTTTTCTTACCACCATTCTTTGATGCAGTATCTCCTTTCGAAACATTAGCAAGTGTACCGTCATCTTTTGATATAAATAGTGCCTTGTCACCCAAGTCACCAACTTCCTGAGTGTCATCCTCCTGTAGTGCTGAAAATCTATTATTCCCAGTCTGCACCAAAGCTAACTTGTCATCGGGTTTCACAACACTCTTTGTAGCCTGAACCTTGTCATTCTCCTTTCGTATTTTCTTACTCTTTGGATCATTCCACTCATCCTTCTTTGTCACATTGCCCACAACCTTCCCACTAGTTAGGATACAAACTGGAGGAGCTGGAACAGCAGGATTACCTTTTGGAATATTTGCATGTGCATCTCGGGCACCATTACCATTTTGCTTTTCCAAGAGCTTTGGATGAATCACCTTGCATTTTCTTTCATCATGACCCTCCAACTTGCAATTTTTGCAATACAATGGAAGATAATCATACATGATATCTACCCATATAGAGATTACAACACCAGTGTCATTATCCTCCTCATTAATCAAAACACGAGTAGGGTGCTTTGCCAACAAATCTAATTCAACTTTGACCTTGGCACAACTTGGTCTAGTCTTATTCAGAGTTGTAGTATCAATTTTCAATAGGGTTCCTACTGTTGAGGCAATGGAAAAAATAAACTCTGTAGCAAAAAAGTTTGGAGGCCAATTTTGAAAACTAATCCATGTAAGAGCCATTGAAGTCTCCTCCTCAGGATTCCAATTTTTTTGTTCAATTCAATGATCTCATAGGAAAAGATTTACCTCTAAACTTAGTCGAATAGGCTGGGGTTGATAAGAAATTAACATAATCTTCCAATAGCGTCAGTCTAATCAACACGTACCTACTGTCCAAGTAACTAATATTACAATCACCTTTGATCCCACATTAGCTCGGGGTGATTTTATGTAAAGTTTCCAAGTCAGGTCTACCATACGAAAATTTCCCAATCACTTCTAGTTGTAACTACTCTTTGAAAGAGATTTCTTAATTTCCGACGTCTTCCATGTAAGAGTAGCTGTTCCTTAAGAATATACAACAGTACGAAACAAACGTTTGTCAATATCAATTTTTTGAACCTGTGGTTTTAACATATGAGCATAAGGGATTGTTAGGTTGGGTGGAATTGTACTGGGGTTTGCATGGGGAGTGGGGACAGGTTGAGCAACCACTGGGGGGCTGCCCAATGGGTGGCACGGACATGGCCATCGTTTACAAGAGGGTGGTGCATCGTTCTCCTCCAAATCAAGAGAAGAGAGAACGCAAAACCACTCCTTATGGAGTTGCTTATTTGTTTGGATGCCCCCTTCATAAATATAAGTGTTTAACCAAGACGTAAAAATTTAGGCATAAATAGTTTGGCACCTACAGTGGGGCCCAGCCAATTGTAGGTATTGTATAAGGAAAATGCGCAGTCATGTTAAACAACAGCGGCTACGCCACATAGGATGCCGATATCGAGATTCGACAGGCGGTTCATAACTTAGCTAATATGGCCGAAACTATGAATGGATCTCCAAGATCAATGTCCTTTTATTTGTTGTCATGGTCGGAGTCCAGCTAGAATACCGCACCTTATAGTGATGTAGACGAAGTAATACTGACGGTCCAGGGTGCCTAGGAACCAATCAACACGATTTTTAGGGGACCCGAAGTTAGCAGTACTAGCACCAGAACAGTCATTGTATGTGAGGCGCATAAGGAGATAACTAAGAAACCTCGTATCAGCGCCATTAAGTTTGATAACAAAGACTCACGGCAAGTTCTATACCCCCACTACGACGCCCTGATAATCAACTTGTAGGTGCATGATGCCTATGTAAAAAGCATGCTGGTAGACCCCGGTAGTGTAGTTAGGATCATCCACTGGAATGTCATTAGCCAGATGGAGGTGCAAACCCAAGTAATCCCATTCCATACACTATAACCAGTTTTTATAGTTCCAGCGAGAAATCCGTAGGGGAAATAATCCTTCAGGTACACCTACCAAGGGAAGTAAGGGTAGCGTCCTTCCAAGTGAAGACATGTGATCTCTCGTATAACATTATCTTTGGAAGACCCTGGATTCAAAAAGTACGCACAGTTCATCAACACTTAATCAGATCCTCAAGTACCCAACTCTCTGGGAGTAAGAGAGATTCGGGGTGAATAAAACCTATCCTGAAGCTGTTATGTAACTAGCGTAACATGCGTAATCAAGAAGGAAACAAAGAACTAGAAGAAGAAGCTGGACAAACTGCTTGGGCCTTGCCTAGTAACCAACATACCCTTTGGTTTCGAAGCTCACGAAGCAGCCGGATCCCGAGAATCGGCTATCACGCCCACGGACCTCCAAGATGAATAAAAACCTACCAAGGCCACCGTCGACGACCTGGAACCAGTATTTTTTTATGAGACTATACCCGATAAGAAATTCTACGTGGGGCTAAGCTCTCGGTCGAATCCTTACAAGAATATGCTAACTTCCTGCGAGCTTGGTCAGGTACATTCGCCTGGACACACAGTGACATGCCTGGAATAGCAACTAGCATCATCACATAACTTTTATGTTTACCCCAACTTCAAGTTAGTCAAGCAGAAGAAACGACCGATCAGCTACGAAAAGTGGTTGGCAATGCATGAGGAGATTGAGAAGTTGTTAAACAACGGTTCCATTCGCGAGATTCATTACCCCGATTGGTTATCCAACATTGTGGTGGTGTCAAAGAAGAATGGGAAGTGGGGGATGTGCATTGACTTCACGGACTTGAATCAAGCATGTCCAAAAGACTATTTCCCATTGCCTTACATCGACCAACTCATCGATTCAACAAGAGGTCATGAGGCTCTGAGTTTTCAGGATGCATACTCGGGCTATAACCAGATCCTCATGAATCCAGATGACCAGGAGAAGACTTCCTTTATTACAAACAGAGAGACTTATTGCTATAGGGTCATTCCTTTTTATTTGAAAAACACGGGAGCAGCTTATCAGAGGTTAGTGAACCTCATATTCAAGGAACGGAATGGCAAAAGTATGGAGGTTTATATCGACGACATGTTGGTGAAGTCAAAGTACGCTAAAGATCAAATCCGCCACCTAGAGATAGCATTCGACATCTTGGACAAGTTCGGTATGAAGCTCAACCCTTAAAAGTGTGCCTTTGGCGCATTCTCTAGGATGTTCCTTGGGTTCATTATCTCCAATAAGTGTATAAACGCAAATTAAGTGAAAATTGTAGCGACCGAGGCCATTCCAGAAACTTTGAAGAATGAAGTTGAACTGAAAAGGCTCAACGGCCGCATCACCGTACTTAGCCATTTTATCTCGCGGTCTTCCGAAAGATTCCATCAGTTCTTCAACGTCTTGAAGAAAAACAAAAGCTTCGAGTGGACAGAGTAGTGTACCAATGTGCTCTGAGAACTGAAACAGTATCTTTCAAATCCTCCATTGGTAACAAAGCCGCACGAAGGAGAGCTGTTATTGTTATACCTCTCATTGTTCGAAGTTGCTGTTAGTGCTATTTTAGTACGAGAAGAAAACCGGTACCAGCACCTGGAGATATTAACATTCGGTTTAGTGATGGCTGCAAGGAAGTTACGACCATATTCTTAGAGTCACATAATTATTGTTTTTTCTTTATTCCCTTCACGTACCATTTTACATTAAACCAAATTTCTCGAGCAAGCTAGCAAAATGGGCCGTCGAACTTGGAGAATATGATATCATCTACCAGCCACGCACAACAATTAAGTCCCAAGTGGTCGTGGACTTTTTTGCCAACTTCAGTACTGACTTAATGCCTAAGTCCAAAATGGAGGGTGCAGCGATGGAGGATGTTACTCCCGGAGAATGGGTGATCAACACCGACGAGGCCTCAAATGTAAAGGGGCTGGGCTTGGTTTAGTGATCGAATCCCCAACTGAGAACATATTTTAGAAGGCTGTCAGCTGCCGGGCAATGACTAACAACGAAGCAGAATATGAAGTAGTAATTCAAACTTAGGAATTAGCTTACATATTTGGAGAGAGGGAGATCAGTCTCAACAGCGTCTCCCAGCTAGTCATCAATCAAGTAACTGGAGCCTATGCCTCCAAAGATGCCCGCATGCTGGAGTACTTGGCAATATTGGTAAAGCATTTGAAAATTATCAAAAATAGAAGATTAACCAAATATCAGGAGAAGAAAACACAGAGGCTGATACCGTAGCCAGTCTAGCAGCCGCTGCCGACATGAGTGCAGACAGTCTGAGAACTATTATTGAGGTAATATATGCTTACATCAGGCGCCATGAAGTCAATGCCACGACATCGATATAGGATTTTTTGCACCCACTCATCGAATACCTCAACAAGGGTACTCCCAAGTGACAAAAAAAAGAGCAGAAAGCTAATAGTCCAAGCAGATGGTTATTACTTGATCAACGGGGAGTTGTACTGCCGGACATTTAGCGGCCCTTTTGAAAAATGTCTGGGACATTTTCAAGTTGATTACGTGCTAAGGGAGATTCCTAAGGGACAATTCAGAAACCACTCCAGCGGACAATCTCTAGCTCGCAAACTAATCAGGGCGGGCTACTCCTGGCCCCGAATGGAAGATGACGCAACCAAGTTCGTCCGAGCATGTAACAGTTGCCAAATATTTTCCCATATACTTTATCAGCCAGTAGAGATGTTACACTCAGTAATAGCCCCTTGGCCTTACAAGAAATGGGGAATGGATATCATAGGGCCCATGCCTAAAGCGGCTGGTGGTGTTAAGTTTCTGCTTATTATGACAGATTATTTGACTAAATGGGTCGAAGCTGTGGCCTATGCTCAAATCAGGGAGCACGAGGTGATAAAATTAATATGGAAGAACTTTATGTGTCGCTTCGTCATCCCAATAGAAATCACTTGCGACAGTGGACCTCATACATAGGAGACAAGATTACCGCTTTCCTAATGGAATGGGAGATAAAGAGCACAGCCTCAACGCCCTATTACCCTTCAGCTAATGTTCAAGCCGAATCTTCTAACAAAATAATCGTTGAAAGCCTAAAGAAGCAACTCAAGGAAGCCAAGGGGAAGTGGCTAGAGGAACTGCCAGGAGTTTTATGGGCCTACCGCACTACGTCCAAAGCAAGCATGGGGAAAACTCCATTCTCATTAACATATGGAAACAATGCAATGATTCCCTTATTGATCGGAAGTCGAGCCTACGATAGTAATTTGCCAAGAAAGAATCAAACAACAAGAATTTGAACACTTCACTCGATACCTTGGACGAGCGACGGGATATATCAGCCATACGCCTCGTAGCAAATAAGCAGCGGGTGGAGTAGTACTACAATGGGAAGACTATTCTAAGTTCTTTCAACATATGAGACCTCGCCCTCCGTAAAGTTACTCAAAGCACTAAGGAGGCTAGCGCAGGAAACATGGCTCCGAACTGGGAGGTACCTTATAGAGTTAGAGGCATAGCTGGAAAAGATGCGTACGTTTTTTAACACATAAAAGGAACAAACATTCCAAACGATTGGAGACTGAAACACAAGAAAATGCAGGAGCACCGTTGGGATGCCATTCTTCTGATGGCAAACCCCGTATGACAAGAGAAATATCAGAGCAACCAGAGCATGCAACAACTAGTGCGCACGCCATGATGAAGATCAAAAGAACATCATTAGAATCCAGACAAAACTTTATGCCTCGAGGGACTCCATTCATCCAATCACGGATGGAGAAAGAGAAGAATAAAACCGTAGATGGTCTCTTCCCAACAATATTCTCATAAGCTATCAATTCAGAATGAAGAAGTTTTTTTGAGAATATCAAACCAGTATCAAAGGCGAATGTTTTTAAAGATGGAAAAGCTATTCTTTCATGAGGAACTTTGAAGAAGATAAAGTAGTTTTCGTGAAGAAGATTTGTTTCCTCTACTATCACGAAGCCCTTATTTATAGGCTGGAAGAGATAAGAACGGTTCACGAAATAGTCAAGCATAATTATGGCTTGAGATATGAAAAGATCCGGCGCAACAAAAGATATTCTTAGAAAGATGCATGGAATCGACATCAACCAATCAGATAAAGTCACGTGGAGTTCTCGAATAAATCGGCATTAATCTTGGTCAAAGAGACGGTATGTTTCAAGGAGTCAGTTGGATATCATTCACTCTGCTTTCACTTTATGACTGCTTGCGACAACACTCAGCAAGTGGAGGGACTGACTGTCCGGACAAAAATACGCCACCTATTATTACGGGGATACGAGTCCAATTGGCGAGACCAGACTTATTCTATAAGTCACCGGGCACAAATGATACACGTATGTTCTATGAGTTACGAATTTTCATGCGTTATGGGCAAGCCATCAATTCCGTTAGTTTTGTGAAGATAGTTATAATTATTTTAAGGTCGCTTGGTCACGGTTGGTCGAAAAAATGGAAGGTTTAGTACAAAGCCCCTCATTTTGTGTTCCGGTGGTTGAAATTGAAATTTGAAAGTATATATAGATGTGTCTGGTCATTTGTTACTCATATAATCATCTTTCATTAAATTTTAAGTTCACCTAAGGTGTTTCAAACCTCCACAAGTGTCAAGGAAGTTGGTTTTTTAGCTGGTGCACGGCAAAATTACCTTTTGCTAAGGGTTGTGCAATGGAGATCTCATAGATTCAAGGTTTTGAGTTGGGAATAATCATGGGGGTGTTCAAGGTAAATGATTTAAAAATTATTTATTGATTTGAACATGATTATGAGTTTAATTTCATGATTAAATCAATGATTTGAAAGCATTATTTTGCAGATTAAAGTTTAAACCCTAACTTGAATATGAATTTTCTTTCAATGATTGAAAAAACACTTCACTAGTTTTAAATATTGATTCCCTATAACTTAAGGATTATCTTATTCGAATTTGATTGAGTTTCGTCAGTTCGAACATGGGAGTCAAGGTGTTGAAACCTTAATTTTGATTTAAACATTGAAATGTATTTTTTCTTAATTTGAAGGTTTAAATAAGTTTCGATTTGGATAATCTTATTTGTTTGACGCATATTCAAATGCTTCATCTAAAACTCCACTTTGATTCAGAACCCGAGGAGTTAACCGGATGATTCTTTGTCCTAAAGTGATGGGCTCAAGTTCCTAGCCTATTTTGACGCTTTCATTCATATCGTGGATATTTTATATTATGTGAAGAACATTTTAGTAGACTTTTTGATTTTGAACAGCGGTGTTGCTTATAGTATATACAACAACAACTTCATACCCAATGTAGTCCCACAAGTGTGGACTGGGGAGGGTGTGATGTACGCAGACCTTACCCTCACCAAGGTGGAGATGTTGTTTCCGATAGACCCTTGGCTCAAGGAAAATAATCTGAAAACAATCAAGCAAAATAAGATGAAACTCCTACCCATGAGAAAATACTGTCAAAGGGAACTGATAGCTAAGGCAAACAAACAACAGCGAAAGTAGTAGAGGTATAGAATATGATAAATAAAATATATAAAATAATACAAATGATACTAAGACAACACTCTCACGACTACTACATAACCTTCTATTCTATTCCTCGACCTCCACACTTCCCGATCAAGGGTCATGTCCTCATGGATCTAGAAGTGAGTCATATCATGGCGAATATATTTTTTTAAAACATTATTTTCATGGTACTCAAAATGTTTAAAACAATTAAATTTGAATATACTAGTTGAGTTAATACCTTGTTGTTGAGTTGACATTCTTGTGAATTTATAATGATGCAATATTTTCAATAGTAACTTGGTATAATTACAACACTGGAAGTGTTGTTATACGCTTAATGGCAATAAAGTTGGCCCGATATGCCATAATTTACGTGTACTGCGAGTTTAACCCTATTTTGAGATCATTTCCCCTATGAGAGTATTTTTGTTGTCTTTCAATGTTTAAAGTTGATTTTGTTGAGATAAATAACCATAATTCATATATATTCTGAATTATATGGCTGATTTTAATTGTTTTTTTTTTTTTTTTTTTTTTTTTTTTGTGTTCAGAACTTTCATTACAAAATGGTAATTTCAAACCAAGCATCTAAGAGCGGTGGAGGTGGAAGCAGGGGCCAACCACCAAGGAATCCAACCGAGGGCAAGGATAAACGAGAGCAACGCTCAAAGAGGAAACAGGACAAGCCTGCCTAGGAAGTGGAGGAGGAGAATGATGACCCTGAGGTCATACCATTAGCAACAACTTTGAAATCCGAACTGGCTTAATCCAAGCCATACAACAAAATTGTGTGTTTAACGGGGAAGCTAGTGAGGATCCTCACAATCATTTAATTGATTTTCTAGAATTGGTTAAAACAACAAAGTATATTAAGCATGACATCATAGTATGTATTCTTTGAAGGCTTGACTCGAGTTATGTTACCGTTCATTTTATATTGAATGATGCTTTGTCTTGTATTTCATTTTTTAGCATATTACTTTGACGACATTGTTTCCTTGTTGGTATATGAATATTATTAAGTCACTAGTCCAGGCTATGGTGAGGGCATATGCTACTGAATTTTTATAGCCACTAGTCTAGCTTGTTATGGTGAGGTCTATACTACTGAGTTGATTCAACAACTTATTTAGCCTTAATGGTTCGGGCCCAACTACTTGAATTGTCTTAAGCATGTGGTCTATAATAGCCTCTCACCACTGTTCTTGTTTTATGGATGCTTTGCAAGTCATGCTTGCAAATATTGGGTTGCGCTCCTCTAATAAGATTATCACCATGTTTTATAGGAAATTCTAAGTAACAAATGATTAGAAGGATGGCAAGCTAGAATATAAGGCTACTAATAGTATCATCCAACAAGTTTTTATAACCTAATAGTAACTTTCCTTCAAATGCTAGTAATGTACAACTTTTAACATTATTCGGCACTAAATATTTCCAACATGGTCCGAGCTACCTTCCCCAAAATTTCAAACATCTTAAGTCATGTTATACTTTGTATACCATGCTTGCATGATCTACTTCATTCTCGGGCTCACCTGGCACTCTAAACACACTTCTTCGAAGTTAAATTCGATTGATAGGCTCCTAAATCATAGAAAATTTTGAAGAACACTACATTCTTTCCCCTTAAAAATATTCATCCGCGAATGTTAGTTGGACACTATCCTGAACCCCTTTTTCCATCTTTGTTAGATTTGGCAAATTCAAAAGCTCACGAAAAATTTGATGCTAGGTCACTAAAATTGGATTTTAAAATTTTTTTAAAATCCAAGATATTGACCCAAGGATTGAATTTTACACCCCAGCCTATAGTTTACCTTATTGAAATGGTGAATTTGGGTTCACCTTATTAGACTTAATTTTTGATAATGCTAAAAAAGTGCAGCACTCATATATGACAATTATGGCAGGAGATCATTGATGATGTGGAAGATTCTTGAACGGATGAAAATAGGCCAATCAAGGGATGGAAATAAATCTAAATTTAGAGAAGCTAACTAAGGAAAGAAGGTTAGAGTCTCAAAGCATGTTTGGAACATTAAATCTCGGCAAAAACACGCTGAGTTAAGCTCTTGCCTTATTCTAAAAAAATATCAATATCTTTTGAGCATCAATTCTCTTAGGGCATCGCTCTCTCTTTCCACTCAAAATTTAATTAGGAGTGCTTTGTATGAAAAGATTATTTGCTCTCACATGTAAAAGAATCAACTGATATAAATCAAGACTCGAGAAATCAGCAGAATATATCAATCAGGCTCTACGGGAAGATCTGCTGCACAACTATATATTGAAGAATCTCTTGTTGATGAACCTACGCTTCTATTATAATCTACATTCTCTCTAAGCTTTTACTTGTTACAAATATTGAGCTATTGAGAGTGTACTAGTGTACGTAAAAAAAGAAAGAGAGTTATAGAGGTAACAGTTTTGTCAAGAAA
This sequence comes from Petunia axillaris subsp. axillaris, assembly GCA_029990575.1. NCBI lineage: Eukaryota > Viridiplantae > Streptophyta > Magnoliopsida > Solanales > Solanaceae > Petunia > Petunia axillaris. Next base: position 119,964,776 of record JARKNS010000004.1, on the reverse strand, counting down.
TTGGATATGGTTATCTATAAATCAGACAAGATCATTGTGGGTGAGCGAGTTGAGAAAAACCAACGGAAGGAAGAGGTTTTTGGTGAACCATAAACCATTTGGTTTACTCAAGTTTGAAAAGAGCTTAAGAGAAAGAATCTTCCTTGTGACCCAAGGGGACTGGATTAGGAACCACATTGGTTCTGAATCAGTATAAAATTACTGTGTCCAAATCTTTAATTTCTGCACTTTACTTCCGTCTTACTGAATTTCCAGTACTTTTTGACTATCACACCACCTAAGTCAACTTAATAATTAAAAACGAACAATTCACCCTCACCTCATGTACTTTTAATTGGTATCAGAGCTTGGTCTCACATTACTTTATTTTTGCCTTACTGCAAGTGCGAAAAGATTATGTTTTCGCACGTTGTCAGCAGAGCTCTACTGCAAGATGGAACTTCTGCCAGCTGGCCTCCTTACTTTTAATGGTAAGCACTATGGTCATTAGAAGATTCATATGGAAACATACGTAAAATTGATTGATTATAAGGTATGACATACTATAAAGAAAGGACCCTATGATATTCCTATTCCTAAAGCAAATAAAAAGACTGAAAGTGATACCTCTACTACTCCTTCTGCTCTTGACATGGATGATTATACTGATGAGCAGAAAGAGGTTATCCAACTAAACTATAAGGCTGTCAATATACTATATAATGGCATTAGCGGCAAAGAATATAAAAAGATATCCAGTTGTGAAACTGCTAAAGAAAGTTGGGATAAGCTGGAAGACTTATGAGGGAACAAGCAAGGTCAAGGAAACTAGAATAGATCTTCTAGTTGATGAATATGAACTATTTCAAATGAAGGAATGTGAATCTGTGGAAGACATGTTCGCACGGTTCAACAAGATTATCGGAGAGCTTAAAGCTCTTGGAAAAATCTATACAAATGGTGAACAAATCGGAAAAAATTCTTAGAAATATTCCCATCACCTGGAAATTAAATGTTATTAACATAGCAAGTACAGATCTAAACATGATATCTTATGATGAACTTTGAGGTGATCTTTTTGCCTTTGAGAAAATCCATCTCAAACGAAATGTTCAGGAAGAAAAGAAGAAAACTGTGGCATTCAATACCACAGTTGAGGAAGTCGACCGTGATCAGGAAGAAGCGAAGAAGACAACTCAGAAAAGGAAAGACTCAATTCAAAGAGGAAAATCTATCCAATTACAAATGTGAAGGTCGCTCCTATAAATGTGGAATGCTAGGACACATTGCAAATAACTGTCCCGATTCTAAAAAGAAAGTGAAAAATAGATCCTATGCAGCTTGGAGCGATGATGATGTATCAGAAAAGGATCATGAGGAAGCTGCAAACATTCGCTTTATGGCTACTATAGATTCAAGTGAAAGCGGCATGGATTTAAATGATTCAACTGAGGTACATTATGATTTTTTCATTGAAAACTCTACAATTTAGATGAAGTCCTTGACGAACTAGAAAAGGCACTTAAGAAAATCAAAAAATTAAGTAAAGAATAGGAAGATTGGGAATGAAACTTGAAGTTATTGAAATCGAACAAGAAGTTCAAGAGTTGAAACTTCAATTAAATGGGCTTCGAAAATCCACCAGCTCTGTCAGATCAATTCGATTGACTTATCGACATAAGTCCAAAGAAAAATGATCTGCACATTCCCCCCATTCCACTTCATCTATTACACATTATCCTAATATACCTGCATGCTATTATTGTGGAGAACCTAGTCATATGTATAATAAATATAGTTTTAGAAAGAGAAATCCAGAGAAATAGGTTTGGCGACCCAAGATAAAAAATGAGGCTAGCAGCTCTAAAGCTAACCCTCAAGAACCCAAGCAAGCTTTGGTACCTAAAAATATTTGATAATCTTATTTTTCAAGGATACCAAAGATCAACCAAAAATGGAAAATGGTTCTTAGATATTTGATGTTCCAGATACACGATAGATGACAAACAATTATTCAAATCTATCATAAAAATTGATGGAGGTTCAGTGAAATTTAGAGGTGATGCAAAAGGTAGAATTATTGGTATTGGTATCATTTATATAAGCCCCTCATGTGAAATAAAAAAAGTCTTCTTAGGTAATGGGCTTTAGCACAATCTGTCGAGCATAAGTCAACTATGTGATGAAGGATACAAGGTAAAATTTGAATCTAGCAGGTGTATCATTCATGATAACAAAGGTAAGTTTTTTTTATTCGGGTCAAGAGAATATAATATCTATGTTCTGAATGATGGAAACATGTCTTCAGGTAAACACTTATGTTTAGCCTCTATTTCAAATGATCCATGGACTTAGCATAGAAAATTAGCTCTTTCTAGCATGTTTTTAATTGAAAAAATTTCCAAATATGATCTAGTTATTGGATCTCTTAAACTGAATTTTTCAAAAGATCATATATGTGATGCTTGTCAGTTAGGAAAGCAAATCAGAACATCTTTCAAAAATAGAATCATTATTTCTACCTCTAAACCTCTTGAATTATTACACATGGATTTGTTTGATCCAACTAGAACTACTATTATTGGTGGTACAAGATATACCTTTGTCATAGTTGATGATTACTCTCGTTTTACTTGGGTCATATTTTTATCTCACAAAGATGATGCATTTAAAAGTTTTGAAGTTTTCTATAAGAAAGTGCAAAGAGAGAAAGGATACTTCATGTCTACTATCAGAAGTAACCACGGAGGAGAATTCGAAAGCAAAGTATTTAAAGAATATTGCAGCATTCATGGTTTCACTCACAACTTCTCTTCTCCTCGAATTCCTCAGCAAAATGGTGTAGTGGAAAGGAAGAACAGAACCGTCCAAGATATGGCCAAAACAATGCTAGTTGAATACTCTCTTCTAAACCAATTTTGGGCAGAAGCTGTAAGTACGACATGTCATATTTTGAATGGTTTCTCATTCAACCAATTCTAAAAAATACCTCATTCGAACTTTGGAGAGGTAAACGTCCTAACATATTTTACTTTCATCATTTTGGATGTAAATGCTTCATTCATAATAATGGGAAGTACAATGTTTGTATATTTGATCCTCGAAGTGATGAAGATATATTTCAAGGTTATTCCAACACCAGTAGGTCATCCAGAGTCTTTAAAAAAAGAATATTGCTATTGAAGAGTCAATGCACGTTGTATTTGATGATTCTTTGACCAATTTTGAGAAAGGTGTTACTACAGATGAAGATGATGCTGTTCCAACCCAGCTAGAGAAATCTGAAACATCAGCTCATCATCAACAAGAACTTTTGTTGATGAAGTTCATAAGCCAAATTGATAAGGATCAAAACTAATACGCGGAAAGTAAAGATAGAGAGCGAGACACAACTCGAACTCCCTACGAAGTAACCCTGGGGAACTTGTCCCGAGATACCCTCGTATCGGTGTCAAGAAGGACCTACACTATGCAACCTCCCTCGAGTCACACTCGGGACTCGCAAGTAGAATGATCGGGTTTTCGGTTCAAGACTCAACTAGGTTCCACTAGTGAATTGAAGCAACCAAGACAAAGGGTTCTCCAAACAAGAGATAGATTCTTTTCATCATTCATAAAATTCAAGGTAAGCAATGGTTTGAAGAGGTTTGTGAAGTATTTTTAGACTTCACTTACATGTAATGAAAGCTCAAAAATACCCCTAAAGTGGGTTAAACAATAAAGGCCTCGTAGGGCTATAGTTGTCCAAAACATAGCATAAAACTAGGAATTCCCGCACCCTTCAGCATAGTAGGCGCCCCACTAGGCGCCCAGCCTTGTGGAGTAGGCGGTTAACCTACTTGGAGTGGGCGGCCAGCCCCTTTGGAGTAGGCAGTCCGCCCGTTTTACAGAGGCGGTCCGCCTGGTGGAGATCCAGAGAGTGAGCAAAAAGTAGGCGGCCCGCCTAGTTGAGTAGGCGGTCCGCCCGTTCCTGTAGCTTCTTGATTTGCCTCCAAATGTGCTCCGGATGTCTCTTCAAGTGGCCTAAGTGATCCACCATCCACGGCACTCAAAAGCATGATCTTCCGGCTACTCTAGGACCCTTCATCCATGTCTCTCCAAATCAAGTAGAGATGGGTGTCTTGAATCAACCTTGCTTGAATCCGAGTGAACGGCCTTGAGGTATGCCCCGCATCATCCTCCCCTACTTGGGAAGGTTTCGTCCTCGAAACCATGGCTTCATCCTCTCCTGCATCACCATCTCCTACATCACAAGGGGTCAAGTCAGTCACATTAAAAGTATTAGACACATTGTACTTACCGGGTAGATCAATCACATAGGCATTGTTGTTTATCTTAGAAAGCACTTGAAAAGGTCCATCTCCACGGGGTGCCAACTTCCCATTCCTTAGGTTTGGAAACCTCTCTTTTCGGAAGTGCACCCACACCCAATCTCCCTTTTTGAGCTCAAGCTTCTTCCTTCCCCTGTTCTTCTTGGAAGCAACCTTTGCATAGGCCTCCTCCAAGTTCTTCTTGGCTTTAGCATGAAGTTCAACCATAGCCTTTGCTCGGCTTTTCCCTTCAAAATTAACAACCATTTCCCTTGGCAAAGGGGTTAGATCAAGGGGAATCAAGGGATTAAAACCATACACACATTCAAATGGAGTCATGCCAATCAAGCTATGCAATGTATGATTGTAGGCAAACTCCATGAGAGGAAGTTTATCAACCCACGTCCCGGCCTTACCTCGGGTCATGGCCCTTAGAAGAGCACCCAAAGTCCGGTTTACCACCTCAGTTTGCCCATCCGTTTGTGGGTGGTGGGACGTAGAGAACAAGAGCTTGGTGCCAAGGGCACCCCACAGACTTCTCCAAAAGTGGCTTAGGAACTTGGAGTCCCTATCACTTACAATGGTTTGAGGCACACCATGCAATTTCAAGACATTGTCAATGAACAAGGAGGCAACATGTTGTGCATCATCACACTTCTTGCACGGAATGAAGTGCGCCATTTTGGAGAACCTATCCACGACAACATAAATGCTATCATGGCCCCCCCCCCTAGACCGTGGTAACCCCATCACAAAATCCATTGATATATCAACCCACGGACTAGTAGGCACGGGGAGAGGAGTATACAAACCATGGGGGTTAGCTTTAGATTTCGCATGCTTGCACTCAAGGCAATTTTTGCAAAGCTTTTCAACTTGGACCCCCATCTTTGGCCAATGGAATTTTTCCATGAGAATGGACAAGGTCTTGTTTCTCCCAAAGTGTCCCATCAAGCCCCCACAATGAGCTTCACGAATCAACAATTCCCTCCAAGAGGACTCGGGAACACACACTTTACCATTTTTAAAGATATATCCATTAACCCATTGGTATTTTTCAACCCTTTCCCCCTTTTCAAGAGCTTCATGAATACTCTTTAGCTTAGGGTCATTAGCATACATCAATTTAATTCTCTCAAAACCCATGAGCTTGGAGGCTAGGGTGGTGGCTAGAGCAAACTTTCTCGAAAGCGCATCCGCCACAACATTGTCTTTCCCTTTCTTGTATTGAATCACATAGGGAAAAGACTCAATGAATTCAACCCACTTGGCATGTCTCTTATTAAGCTTCTCTTGACCTCTTAGATGCTTGAGTGACTCATGGTCACTCTTGATTACAAATTCTCGAGGCCAAAGATAGTGTTGCCAATGGGAAAGGGCTCTCACAAGGGCATACAACTCCTTGTCATATGTAGAATAGTTTAAGGAGGCCCCTTTCAACTTCTCACTAAAGTAGGCGACGGGTTTGCTATCTTTCATTAAAACACCACCAATTCCCACCCCCGAGGCATCACATTCAACCTCAAATGCCTTTCCAAAGTCGGGCAATTGCAATAGAGGGGCGGTACTCAACCTACTTTTCAACTCATGGAAGGCCTTCTCTTGAGGCTCTCCCCAAACAAAAGGTTGGTCTTTCTTCACCAATTTGGTGAGTGGAGCGGCAATGGAGCTAAAGTCTTTCACAAATCGCCTATAAAAGCTAGCAAGACCATGAAAGCTCCTAACTTGAGTCACGGTAGTAGGAGTAGGCCAATCACGTATGGCCTCTACCTTAGACTCATCCACTTCCACTCCTTGGGAACTCACAATAAACTCAAGGAAGACTACCTTCTCAACACTAAAGGCACACTTTTTAAAATTAGCATAGAGCTTTTCGGCTCTCAACTTTTCAAGCACTAGCCTAAGGTGATCAACATGGTCGTCTATTGATTTGCTATAGATCAATATATCGTCAAAATAGACGACCACAAACTTGTTGATGAATGGCTTTAGAACATGGTTCATTAGCCTCATGAAAGTGCTAGGTGCATTGGAGAGCCCAAAGGGCATCACCAACCATTCATAGAGACCAAATTTGGTCTTGAATGCGGTTTTCCATTCGTCAGCGGGTTTCATCCGGATTTGATGGTAGCTGGACCTAAGGTAAATTTTGCTAAACACACATGAACCACTCAATTCATCTAACATATCATCAAGTTGGGGAATAGGATGACGGTACTTTATCGTTATTTTTTTCACGGCCCGACAATCGACGCACATCCTCCAAGTGCCATCCTTTTTGGGAACAAGGATCACAGGTACGGCACTAGGACTCAAGCTCTCCCTCACCAAGCCTTTAGTGAGTATTTCATCAACTTGCTTTTGCAATTCTCTTGTATCCTCCGGATTGCTCCTATAAGCCGGCTTGTTTGGGAATTGGGATCCCGGGACAAAGTCTATTTGATGTTCAATGCCCCTCAAAGGAGGCAATCCATCCGGCATTTCATCCGGGAACATGTCCCCAAAATCCTTCAAGACATTCTCAAACACACTAGGCAAAGGGTTAGAAGAAAAATCACAATTAGAGTTTAGGATCATACCTTTGTGCACTAGGCATAGGAGAAACTTGGTGCCATCATTTCCTTTTAAGATCTCGCCCGGTTGCATAATGGCACAAATGCCACCGGTAGAAGAAAAAGGTGGGATTGCCACCATGCTTTTAGACAAAGGGCTAGTCTCCATGATTGACTTGGCCTTTGCTACCTCCCTCAACTCCCTCATCCTATTGTAGTCATCACTCACTTGTTTGGGAGTTAGGGGCTTCAACACAAATTTCCATCCTTCATGTTGGAGCGTGTAAGTGTTGACACGCCCGTCATGAACCGCTTGTCGATCAAATTGCCAAGGCCTTCCAAAGAGAAGGTGGCAAGCTTGCATGGGCACAACGTCGAACAACTGTTCATCAACATAACTACCCATTTTGAACTTGATCATTGCTTGCTTCACTACTTTCAACTCCCCACATTCACTTAGCCATTGCAATCGATATGGCTTGGGATGTTTCACGGTAGGCAATTTCAATTGGGTTATAAGAGATTGACTCACAACATTAGTACAACTCCCGGAGTCAATGATCATAGAGCACACAACACCCTTAACTCGTCACCTAGCATGGAATAGATTTTCTCTTTGCAAGGCTTCACCATCCTCCACAATCATAGCTCCTAGGCTCCTTCTCACAACTAGAAAAGTATGAGGTCCTCATCCTCCACCGTGTCATCTTGATCATCCTCCTCTACTCCCTCATCTCCCTCTACTCCCTCATCTCCCTCCGGCTCACTTTCTTGCTCATAAGCACTATCACCAACAACAACCATGGTCCTCTTCGTAGGACATTCCTTAGCAAAGTGCCCATACCCCTTGCACTTATGACATTGAATGGAAGAAGAAGTAGGAGTATTCAATTGGGTTTTAGAATTACCTCCCACATTGGGTGTGTACTTCTCAAACAGTTTCTTCACATCTTTGCTAGCACTTGCTCCACTAGGGCCACTCGCATTTGTGAATCTTGCTTTGGGAGTAGGATTTTTCCAATCCTTTTGCTTGTTCATGGAAGTAGAAGTGTTGCTCTTGTAACGGTTGGACTTTTCCTTGTCAAGCCATTGCTCGGCTTGGATAGCGGCATCAAGGACTTGTTGAAGTGAAAGATAAGCATGCAATCTCAATTGTGAAGCTATGCCATAGCTCAAACCATTCATGAAACGGATCACGGCTTGCTCCTCATCTTCGGTGTCCATATCCAAGGCCATTCGAGTTCTTTCAAACTCATCATAGTATTCATGCACCGTCTTGACACCTTGCTTCAACTCATAAAGTTTCTTGAGTTGTTCTTGACGATATCTAGGAGTGATGTACTTGATACTCATGATACCCTTCAAGTCATTCCAACCCACATTCACGGGGATTCCCGCTCTTCTCCTTGATCTCTTGACGAATTCCCACCAAGTAGATGCATAGTACTCAAAGGATGATATGGCATAAGTACCCTTCTTGTCATCGGTCATGTCATTGGTGTCAAACAACCTTTCTATTTGTAGCACCCATTCAATATAAGCACTCGGATCACAGTTCCCTTTAAAGATTGGGAGATTAAGATTCACACTATTGAGGTTGGTGTGTTCACGACCCCCACGGAAAGGCTCCGGTTGGCCCCCATAGTGATCTTCATTCACACCATACTCCCTCCTCGCATTCCCTCCAACATATCCCATAGGTGGCCCTCGACCTCGGCCCCTACCACGATCCACATTTCGACTCCAATTCATACCTCGCCTTTGTTGAAAGTGATCATCAAACCCATACATATCATCACCATAGTCGGCTTCCTCCCCTTCTTGAGCTTCATCGACTTGCTCAAGAGGTTGCACGTTTCGGATGGGTCTTGGTAGTGGAATGTTTCTTGGGGGATTATCCAAGATACGGGGAATGCCCGTTCGTTCAATTCTCTCTCGATCCTCCTTTACCCGTTGTTGATTGAGCAATTCAATGACATGGCTAACTTGTTCCGGGGTAAAGTTAGGAGTACTTGAGACTTCCACTTGAGCACTCGGGGCCCCTTTTTCGACTTGGACACTCGGGGTCCCTTTCTCTGATGGGACATTAGAAGTCCCTTGCTCAACTAGAGCACTAGAGTTCACCCGCTCAAGGCTTTCAATCCTCAAGTGCATACTATCCAATTTGGCAAGGATAGTAGCAAGGGCACTCTTAGCAAAGTCTTCGCCTTCGGTAGACATTGTACCTACACAAGAAACAAACGTTAGCAAACAACCTCACCCACTCCCTCACAAGTATTTCACTCGGATCACTCGTTTAGTGGGGATGGCTATTTCACTCTTGCTTGAACTCAAAGCTTCACTAAGTTGAATAGTAAACCTAAACTTAATCACTCGACTCAAAAGCCAAATGCACTCCAGGGTGAGTGGAGTTGATATGACTCTATCGGAACATTAAGCTTTTTAAGTGCGGACTTGAGTCAAAAGAGACTACGAGTCTTCTTTGAATTGTAGTCTCCGGTCTAGGCTTGAGTTTTCCTATTAGCTTAGAAGGACTAGCACAACTCAAGTAGGTACGATTACTCGAGGAAGTACTACTCTAGTAGGCGCCCCACCTCTGTAGGTGGTCCGCCTGGTTCTCTGCAGAGGAGAGTAGGCGGTCAGCCTACTCTAGTAGGCGCCCCACCTCTGTAAAATCCAGAGAGCACAACAAAAACAGGCGGTCCGCCCGTTTCACTAGGCGCCCCCCGCCTACTGCAGGTTTCAGCACAGTTTCAAACACGATTTTCTTGGTTTTGCACCCCAAAATTCATCAATTCACACATTGTTTAAGCAATCCAAAGGTACCCCAATGTTGTTTCAATCACAAAGAACCAACCCCAACAACTTTTATCAAACCCCAATAAAAAACAAGCAATTTACCATGTTCATCAACTTCAAGCTTAGGGTTTCAAATTTTCAAATTTTCAAGGGGTTTCAAATTTTCAATTCTTGTGTTTCTACTTCAATTTTGATGATTAGGGTACCAAAAGAACGGTTTTCCAATAAGGAACAATCCCCAATAACAATCACTCAATGGGTCTATCAAACCAAGAATCCATGATCATATTTTTTTGTGTTTTCTTCTTTTCTTCAATAACAAACAAGAACCTAATATCGAAACCAACCTAGGCACGAAGAATCAAGGGTCGAGGGTTTGTAGAAACAAAACCCGAGCCTTGCTCTGATACCAAGATGATAAGGATCAAAACTAATACGCGGAAAGTAAAGATAGAGAGCGAGACACAACTCGAACTCCCTACGAAGTAACCCCGGGGAACTTGTCCCGAGATACCCTCGTATCGGTGTCAAGAAGGACCTACACTATGCAACCACCCTCGAGTCACACTCGGGACTCGCAAGTAGAATGATCGGGTTTTCGGTTCAAGACTCAACTAGGTTCCACTAGTGAATTCAAGCAACCAAGACAAAGGGTTCTCCAAACAAGAGATAGATTCTTTTCATCATTCATATAATTCAAGGTATGCTAAGGTTTGAAGAGGTTTGTGAAGTATTAATAGACTTCACTTACATGTAATGAAAGCTCAAAAATACCCCTAAAGTGGGTTAAACAATAAAGGCCTCGTAGGGCTATAGTTGTCCAAAACATAGCATAAAACTAGGAATTCCCGCACCCTTCAGCATAGTAGGCGCCCCACTAGGCGCCCAGCCTTGTGGAGTAGGCAGTCAACCTACTTGGAGTGGGCGGCCAGCCCCTTTTGAGTAGGCGGTCCGCCCGTTTTACAGAGGCGGTCCGCCTGGTGGAGATCCAGAGAGTGAGCAAAAAGTAGGCGGCCCGCCTAGTTGAGTAGGCGGTCCGCCCGTTCCTGTAGCTTCTTGATTTGCCTCCAAACGTGCTCCGGATGTCTCTTCAAGTGGCCTAAGTGATCCACCATCCACGGCACTCAAAAGCATGATCTTCCGGCTACTCTCGGACCCTTCATCCATGTCTCTCCAAATCAAGTAGAGATGGGTGTCTTGAATCAACCTTGCTTGACTCCGAGTGAACGGCCTTGAGGTATGCCCCGCATCACAAATACAGTTTTTAATCAAACTAAGTCAGCTTCCATGCCAGAGTTTGAAGATTCAGAAATTATTGTTCCAAATGAATGGAAGAGTGATCCAGACTATGCACAAAAATACATCATTATGAAACTAATCTTGCTTTTATCTCACAAATTGAACCCAAATGAGTTGATGAGGCACCTCAAGATGAATCATGGGTGCGCGCTATGCAAGAAGAACTAGATCAATTCGAGAAAAAATCAAATATGGAAGCTTGTTCCCAAACCTAAAAGGAAATCCATCATTGGTGTAAAATTGGTATTTTGAAACAAGTTAAATTAAGAAGGTAAAGTGGTAAGAAACTAGGCTTGTCTAATCACTCAAGGATACTCCCAGACTGAAGGAGTCGACTAAGACAAGACTTTTCCCATGTTGCTCCCCAACTAAATACCAACACTTGATAGAACAGGTCTACCTATGGTTATGGTTGATACCAACCATTAAACAAGAGCATAAATACATAGCATGTGACCCACAACATGCCAAAAATTCAACAAATTTTAAAACACTAGAACAACCAACTCAAGACATCTCAATCTCAAAAACCGACTCAATGAAACTAGGCTTTCACAAAATCACACCCATTCACTCAACCAAGAAGTCAATAACTTCACCTATCTCGCGCAAACCATGTGCCCTCACCAAAAATAATCAAGAGAGCGTCCCAAATATCACACAAAAAATATATTTCAAGAATAAATTAGGGACATAATATAGGAAGAATTCACTCGCTCTCAAAAAGAAGTTCACGTGCCACACACAACGTACCATAGGCTTGCCCATAGTATAGGACTCCACTAATGTAAGCTCACTCCAATCGGGATTAACTAGGACTTTAAAGGTTGTAATGTAGGCTAAAGGACGGGTAGGATAAATATGGATAAAATAATGACTACCTCCCTAAGCACTTTAATACATCACTTTCAATTTTTATTTTCACCATTCTTCTCAAACCAACCAAGCAACCACCCAAACATCACACAAAGATTTTCCCTTCAATTTTAAGCAATTTGCAACTTTACTTTTTGCACAACACTAGCAAGGATTGAGATTTTATTTTCTTTCTTTTGTTTTCTTTATTTTTCTCTGCTTTTTCATTTTTTTTCTTTTTTTATTTTTCCAATATTTTTTTCTCAACCTTGCCAATGATTTTTTCTTCAAAATGCACCATATTTTTCTTTCATTGGTTCCACTCAAAAGCCACACAATTTCTCCAACCACAACTCCATAAACATCGAATATTTCAATTAAAGTGCTCTAAGGAGTACGGGTTCAAAAAGGAAGATAATTAAGAACAAAATGAATAAGGCTTGAAATGTGGGTGCTAATAAAAAGGTCAATAGGCTCAAAAGAGCTTAATAAGGATAATATTAAAGGATAGGTTAATAAAGGCTAAAAAGGCTTATCAAAGAAACGCATGTATCATCTCCCGACTAGAGCAAACATAGGATTTTGCTTTAAACACACACGGGGCAAGTTCTAGACATCAAAATGCAAGCACGGTACATAATAAAGGATACCTCACATCACACATGCACATAGTTCACTCAAGACGGTTTCATTCCAACTCTCGGTTTAAGCAAATAAGGTGCGACTTTTGAAATTTAAGCACTAAGGCACAATGGTTCACAAATGAGTCAAGTAGTTGAACCTAAGCGTCTCAAGAAGGTAATTAAAATTTTTCTAGGCATGCATCACAATTTTAAGACCAATAGGGATTCACAAATAGCATATGCTCAAGTCCAAATTCACTGGTATCAAACAAACCAAAGGCACCTAGCATTTTACCATTTTTCTAAAAATACTCTACTAACTAATACTATACTACTCCTAAAAAATAAAAATTACCCGGTTCAAAGGTCTACCCATGTAAAAGAACCGAGGCCATAAGAAAAACCACGGGGCGGATGACATGTACCACTAACTAAAACTAAAAAGAAAATCTTTTAAGAATTTTTCATTAGTTTTCTATTTTTTTTTTTTTTTTTTTTTTTTTTTGCATTTTTTATATATTAAAGTATGAAACAAATAAAAATAAAGTCAAGTGACAAAAATAAAAATTTCTTAAAAGAAACTCCTAATGGTACAGTCATCCATAACCTCAAAAATTTCGAGAATTGCCCCACCCCACACTTAAAGCTAAGCAATGTCCTCAATGCGTTAAAAATAGAATACTTGAGGTAAAGGAACTTCCCTGAAAGCCAAATGGCCTAGCCCTTAGTGCTAGCATCCTCCAAGCTTCCGTATAACATGAGGTACTCAGACTTCCCCTAGTAGGTCATCAATATTAAGCAGGGGTGAGGACACCCCACACTTAAACTCGACATTACATGAACCTGCAATCCAAAAAATTACCTAAACTAATATACAACCATAACAATAATAATAAAGATAAATAAAAGTAAAGCAACCAAATTGGGTTGCCTCTCAAGAAGCGCTTGATTTAACGTCGTGGCACGATGAAGACAACTTCATCACTTTTTCCTTCACCTTGAACTTATGAATTGAATCCTCAACTTTGCCTCCAACTTACGACTATGGTATTGGGGTGGTAGCAAAAATACAAAAGGACCAAGTAACCAATATCACATTTTGCACTTCTTGGCTCAATTTTCATGTCACCATCCAAACACAATGTTGAAAAATAATTGGAATGAGGACAAATGTACTTGATGCCGGGCAAACCACGAGACCCTTCACCCGGAGCCAAGCTAGGGAGATCCAAGGAGTACACCTACACTTGGTGAGGAAGGGCCTAGAAGAAGGAAGCGATTGGAGGCCGTACCGGGTGATTAGAGCATAAGAGGAGCAGCCCAGTGCTTTGGGCGCCCCGCCTGGCATTCCAGGCGCTCCGCCTGAAGAAGCCTAGGCTGAGGTGCTCCGCCCCAACTTTGGGCGCCCCGCCTAGGCTACCCCACTGTCCAATTGGCCGGGCGCTGCGCCCCAATCTTGGGCGCTCCGCCCGGAATGCTGAAGAACGAGATTCCTAGTTATGTTAAGACTATTTTGACCCTACGTGGTCCTATGTTCCTAAGCCTAAGTGTGGGCATATTAGACCTTTCATATGGTGTCTATAAACACCTATAAATAGCTAGTTGTCTTATTATTTTCATTAGCTTACCTTTGATGAAAAACAAACACTTGTGTTGAAGAGTTGAACTCTTATTGAATGAAAAACCTTGAATTGGGACTTGTTCTTCCTCTAGCGGATCTAGATGAATTCCAATCCCCCCGACCATTCTACTTGCGTGCTCACGTTAGCTCGAGGGTAGTTTCCTAGCGTAGGTGTTCTTGACCTCCTCTCGGGGTGTAACGGAACAAGTTCTCCGTTGCTACTTGAGATTTGTGATCGAGATACGTCTCGTTCCTATCTTTTACTTTCCGTGTTTTATTTCCTACATCATTTGGTATCAGAGCAAGGCTCGGGTTTTGTTTCTACAAACCCGCGACCCTTGATTCTTCGTGCCTAGTATCTTCTTTTTAGTTTTCTTGTTGTTGAAGTTATTGGGAAAAAGAAAATTACAAAAAAAATTGAAAAATTCAAAAATTAGTGTAACTTTTTGGTGTTTGTGATTCTTGAAGTGGGTATTATAGATTATCGATCCTTGTTGAAAACTTGACGATTGGGTACCAAATTTGTTGGGATTGGATTGAATTGAAAATTGAAAACCCTAATTGTTGATAAACCCTCCCAAACCCTTGTTCTTGAGGAAATTGATTGATTTTGGGTTGTGTGTTAATGGGGTTTTGGAATTGATTATTGGGGATTGATCTCTATTGAAAACCGAACAATTTGCAACAAGAATCGTGTGATTCGGAGTTCGGTAACATAGTTTTTGAAGAATCGAAATCCACTTTTGAACCTTGAAACCCATGTTGAAACCCCAAACTTGAAAACTTTGAATCTTGCTTGATCATTATTTGTTGGTTGTTTGGGTGTGAAATTGATTGGGGATTGTAGGTTGTATCAAGGATCAACTTTGGGTACCTTGGATTTGGCTAAAACACCTTTGAATCGACCTAGAAATTGGCTTGAAAACGAAGAACACGGAGTAGAGAAACCCAAGGTGTTCTTCGTCCGGGCGCTCCACCTAAAGTCTAGGCGCCCCGCCTGACTTGTGCTTGCCCCAGGTGTTCCGCCTAAATCCCAGGCGCCCCGCCTGCCCAACCCCACTGACCAAATTTTCAGGCGCTCCGCCCCACTGCTTGGGCGCTCCGCCTAACATCCTGAAGGGTTGTTTTTGGGTAGTTTCTTCTAGATTTGCTTGTTCTTTGTTGCCTAATCTCTTATTAGTGCCTATCCAAGTAATCTTTCTACTTGATTAGCACTAATCTTTCATTGCTTTTAGGTTGATTCGTGCATTAGTTGGAGAGTAGAATTCCAAGAAGAATCTTAGACTCTTATTGATTCAAGTCCTCACTTCAAAGTGCCTAGCTTTCATTGAGTCCTATTAACTCCACTCACCCCGGAGTGTGCTTGACTCGTGAATAGTTTGGTTGAGTTGAGGAATTGCTACTCATCTACGTGAAGCTTTGGAACCACAAGTCGAGTGAAATACCCACCGTCACTATACGAGAGAGCCGAGTGATCTCAAGTGAGGGAGTGTGTGAGGTTGTTTTCTAACGTTTGTTACTTGTGTAGGTACAATGTCTTCTGAAGGAGATGATTTTGCAAAGAGTGCCCTTGCTACTATCCTCGCCAAATTGGATAGTATGCACTTGAGGATTGAAAGCCTCGAGCGGGTGAACTCTAGTGCTCTAGTTGAGCAAGGGACTTCTAATGTCCCATCGGAGAAAGGGACCCCGAGCGTCCAAGTCGAGAAAGGGACCCCGAGTGTCCCGGTTGAAGTCTCAAGTACTCCTAACTTCACTCCGGAGCAAGTTAGCCATGTCATTGAATTGCTCAATCAAAAACGGGCAAAGGAGGAGCGAGAGAGACTTGATCAAGTGTTGGGCAATACCCAACGTACGGGCATTCCCCGTATCTTGGATAACCCCCCAAGAAACATTCCATTACCAAGGCCCATCCGAAATGTGCAACCTCTTGAGCAAGCCGATGAAGCTCAAGAAGGGGAGGAAGCCGATTATGGTGATGATATGTATGGGTTTGATGATCACTTTCAACCAAGGCGAGGTATGAATTGGGGTCGAAATATGGATAGAGGTAGGGGCCGAGGTCGAGGGCCACCTATGGGTTATGTTGGAGGGAATGCGAGGAGGGAGTATGGTGTGAATGAAGATCACTATGGGGGCCAACCGGAGCCTTTCCGTGGAGGTCGTGACAACACCAACATCAATAGTGTGAAGCTTAGTCTCCAAACCTTTAAAGGGAATTGTGATCCGGCGGCTTACATTGAATGGGTGCTACACATGGAGAGATTGTTTGACACAAATGAGATGACCGATGAGAAGAAAGGTACCTATGCTATTTCATCCTTTGAATCCTATGCATCTACTTGGTGGGAATCCGTCAAGAGATCAAGGAGGAGAGCGGGGGTTCCCGTGAATGTGGGTTGGAATGACTTGAAGGGTAATATGAGTATCAAGTACATCACTCCTAGATATCGGCAAGAGCAACTCAAGAAACTTTATGAGTTGAAGCAAGGTGTCAAAACGGTACATGAATATTTTGATGAGTTTGAAAGAACTCGAATGGCCTTAGATATGGACACCGAAGATGAAGAGCAAGCCGTGATCCGTTTCATGAATGGTTTGAGCTATGGTATAGCTTCACAATTGAGATTGCATGCTTATCTTTCACTCCAAGAAGTTCTTGATGCCGCTATTCAAGCCGAGCAATGGCTTGAGAAAGAGAAGTCCAACCGTTACAAGAGCAACACTTCTACTTCCATGAACAAGTCAAAGGATTGGAAAAATCCTACTCCCAATGCAAAATTCACAAATGCAAGTGGCCCTAGTGGAGCAAGTGCTAGCAAAGATGTGAAGAAGCCATTTGAGAAGTACACACCCAATGTGGGAGGTAATTCTAAAACCCAATTGAATACTCCTACTTCTTCTTCCATTCAATGTCACAAGTGCAAGGGGTATGGACACTTTGCTAAGGAGTGTCCTACGAAAAGGACCATGGTTCTTGTTGGTGAAAATGTATATGAACAAGAGAGTGAACCGGAGGATGATGAGGGTGTAGAGGGAGATGAGGGAGTAGAGGAGGATGATCTAGATGACACGGTGGAGGATGAGGAACCTCATACTTTTCTAGTTGTGAGGAGGAGCTTAGGAGCTATGATTGTGGAGGATGGTGAAACCTTGCAAAGGGAAAACCTTTTCCATGCTAGGTGTCGTGTTAAGGGTGTTGTATGCTCTATGATCATTGACTCCGGGAGTTGTGCTAATGTTGTGAGTCAATCTCTTATAACCCAATTGAAGTTGCCTATCGTGAAGCATCCCAAGCCATATCGATTGCAATGGCTTAGTGAATATGGGGAGCTAAAGGTAGTGAAGCAAGAGATGATCAAGTTCAAAATGGGTAGTTATGTTGATGAACACTTGTTCGGCGTTGTGCCCATGCAAGCTTGCCACCTTCTCTTTGGAAGGCCTTGGCAATTTGATCGACAAGCGGTCCATGATGGGCGTGTCAACACTTACACGCTCCAACATGAAGGAAGGAAATTTGTGTTGAAGCCCCTAACTCCCAAACAAGTGAGCGATGACTACAATAGGATGAGGGAGTTGAGGGAGGTGGCAAAGGCCAAGTCAATCATTGAGACTAGCCCTTTGTCCAAAAGCATGGTGGCAATCCCACCTTCTTCTTCTACCGGTGGCATTTGTGCCATGATGCAACCGGGCGAGATCCTAAAAGGAAATGATGGCACCAAGTTTCTCCTATGCCTAGTGCACAAAGGTATGATCCTAAACTCTAATTGTGATTTTTCTTCTAACCCTTTGCCTAGTGTGTTTGAGAATGTCTTGAAGGATTTTGGGGACATGTTCCCGGATGAGATGCCGGATGGATTGCCTCCTTTGAGGGGCATTGAACATCAAATAGACTTTGTCCCGGGATCTCAAATCCCAAACAAGCCGGCCTATAGGAGCAATCCGGAAGATACAAGAGAATTGCAAAAGCAAGTTGATGAATTGCTCACTAAGGGCTTGGTGAGGGAGAGCTTAAGTCCTTGTGCCGTACCCGTGATCCTTGTTCCCAAAAAGGACGGCACTTGGAGGATGTGCGTTGATTGTCGGGCCGTGAACAAAATAACGGTAAAGTACCGTCATCCCATTCCTCGACTTGATGATATGTTAGATAAATTGAGTGGTTCATGTGTGTTTAGCAAAATTGACCTTAGGTCCGGCTACCATTAAATCCGGATGAAACCCGGTGATGAATGGAAAACCGCATTCAAGACCAAGTTTGGTCTCTATGAATGGTTGGTGATGCCCTTTGGGCTCTCCAATGCACCTAGCACCTTTATGAGGCTAATGAACCATGTTCTAAAGCCATTCATCAACAAGTTTGTGGTCGTCTATTTTGACGATATATTGATCCATAGCAAATCAATAGACGACCATGTTGATCACCTTAGGCAAGTGCTTGAAAAGTTGAGAGCCGAAAAGCTTTATGCTAATTTTAAAAAGTGTGCCTTTGGTATTGAGAAGGTAGTCTTCCTTGGGTTTGTTGTGAGTGCCCAAGGAGTGGAGGTGGATGAGTCTAAGGTAGAGGCCATACGTGATTGGCCTACTCCTACTACCGTGACTCAAGTGAGGAGCTTTCATGGTCTTGCTAGCTTTTATAGGCGATTTGTGAAAGACTTTAGCTCCATTGCCGCTCCACTCACCGAATTGGTGAAGAAGGACCAACCTTTTGTATGGGGAGAGCCTCAAGAGAAGGCCTTCCATGAGTTGAAAAGTAGGTTGAGTACCGCCCCTCTATTGCAATTGCCCGACTTCGGAAAGGCATTTGAGGTTGAATGTGATGCCTCGGGGGTGGGAATTGGTGGTGTATTAATGCAATATTGCAAACCCATCGCCTACTTTAGTGAGAAGTTGAAAGGGGCCTCCTTGAATTATTCTACATATGACAAGGAGTTGTATGCCCTTGTGAGAGCCCTTGCCCATTGGCAACACTACCTTTGGCCTCGTGAGTTTGTAATCAAGAGTGAACATGAGTCACTCAAGCATTTGAGAGGCCAAGAGAAGCTCAATAAGAGACATGCCAAGTGGGTTGAATTCATTGAGTCCTTTCCCTATGTGATCCAATACAAGAAAGGGAAGGACAATGTTGTGGCGGATGCGCTTTCTAGAAAGTTCGCTCTAGCCACCACTCTCACCTCTAAGCTTATGGGTTTTGAAAGCACTAAATTGATGTATGCTCATGACCCGAAGCTCAAGAGCATCCATGAAGCTCTAGAAAAGGGGGAGAGAGAGTTGAGAAATACCAATGGGTTAATGGATATATCTTTAAGAATGGTAAAGTGTGCATACCCGAGTCCTCATGGAGGGAATTGCTTGTGCAAGAGGCACATTGTGGAGGACTCATGGGTCACTTTGGTAGAGACAAAACCTTGGCCATCCTTCGGGAACAATTTCATTGGCCAAAAATGGGGACCCATGTTGAGAGACTTTGCAACTCTTGTCTTGAATGCAAGGTTGCTAAGTCCAAGTCGAACCCCCATGGTTTGTATACCCCACTCCTCGTACCTACTAGTCCATGGTTGGATATCTCGATGGATTTTGTGATGGGATTACCAAGGACTAGGGGGGGCCATGATAGCATTTATGTTGTTGTGGATAGGTTCTCCAAAATGGCTCATTTCATTCCATGTCGAAAATGTGATGATGCACAACATGTTGCAATCTTGTTTGTTGATAATGTCTTGAAATTGCATGGTGTGCCTCAAACCATAGTGAGTGATAGGGACACTAAGTTCCTAAGTCATTTTTGGAGGAGTTTATGGGGTGCCCTTGGCACCAAACTCTTGTTTTCTACGTCCCACCACCCCCAAACCGATGGGCAAACCGAAGTGGTGAACCGAACCTTGGGTGCTCTTCTTAGAGCCATGACCCGAGGTAAGGGTGGGACTTGGATAGATAAGCTACCTCTTATGGAGTTTGCCTACAATCGAACCGTGCATCGGATGATTGGTATGACTCCATTCGAGTGTGTGTATGATTTTAACCCCTTGATTCCCCTTGATCTAACCCCTTTGCCAAGGGAAATGGTTGTTAATTTTGAAGGTAAAGCTAGAGCCAAGGCTTTGATGGAGCTACATGCTAAGGCGAAGAAGAACTTGGAGGAAGCTTATGCAAAGGTAGCCTCCAAGAAAAACAAGGGACGCAAGAAGGTGGAACTCCAGAAGGGTGACTATGTGTGGGTGCACTTCCGGAAAGAAAGGTTTCCAAACCTTAGGAAAGGGAAGTTGGCACCCCGTGGAGATGGCCCATTCCAAGTGCTCTCAAAGATAAACAACAACGCTTATGTGGTCGACTTACCAAGTGAGTATCAAGTGTCTAATACTTTCAATGTTTGTGACTTGGTTCCTATGGATGTAGGTGATGAAGAGGTCGTGGATGATAATGCTTCAATTTCGAGGACGAAATCTTCTCAAGAAGGGGAGGATGATGCCGGGCAAACCACGAGACCTGTAACGACCCTCAAATAGTCGTTACGGGATCCGGGACCTCGATTTGAGTGTCGACAGTCCCAAAAGCTCCGTTAGGTCATTTATGACCCGTCTGTGAAATCTGAGTCGAAACGGAGTCCGTTTGATAGGTTTTCGAGAAAAGGATCCGTTTATGAAATTCCGGAAAGGAATTTGGGGTTTCGATAGGTCGTTTTGAGTAAACGAACCCCGATGGAAAATCCGAGCGCACCGTTAGGTCCGTCTCGTCATTTATGATATGTAGCAACCTTCAAAATTGAAAACGGACCTCGTTTGATAGGACTTTTGATAAAGTCCCCGTTTCGGAAGTTTAAAAGAGTTAAAAGAGGTTTCCGAGCTCGATTTGAGCAAATGAGCTCCGATGAGAGATCCGAAAGTTCCGTTAGGTTCGTATAGTCATTTGTGACTTGTAGCAACTTTCGGAATTGGATTCCGAGGTCGTTTGGTTAAATTTCGCTATTTTGGCGAAAGTCAAAAATTGAACCTTTGCCGTGGGACCCACTTTTTGAATTCTGGAGATCTGAATTGAGTTCCGTCTTGACGAGCATGTCACCCAAGTATTTTACGACTTGTGTGCAAAATTTGGGATCATTCCGAGCTTCGTAGGGTCCCGTTTTGCCCCTAAAACAGTAGAAAATCTGGTGCGACTTTTCTGTTCTGTTTTGGCGCAAACAGCCGGATAAAAGCTGATTTTTCGGCCAATCCGTAAGGAATTAGGAAAAACTCAAAACATAAAAGTTGTAGCCCTTTGAGTTGTGGTTCTAATGGCACCGATTCAGGTCATTTGGACATTCCTATCAAAAGTTATGAATTTTTCAAAAGAAGCTGTTACAGAGGCAAAAAAAAACTGCTATAAAAAGGGCCATTTCGGGCCATTTCGGTTCATAACTTATAAAAATCATTTGGTGAGCTCTTGAGCCGATTTTTGGGTATTTCTTGAAGACCCAATCATACTTACACTTAAGGTAAGCCCTTTCAATCCATCTTTATGTTGATTAACACAAGAATCAAAGGGTTGATTCTTGGAAATGGGTTAGAACCCTAGATTCTTAAGAATTGGGGAAAGACATCGAGCAAGGCTCGCATGTGGAATCTAAGTGTACTTTTGGACTCACGGGAGCGTGGGGAGTCCGGAAAAGTACATTTTGTAAATTTAGGGCTCGGCCCTACCCGGGGGCATTTTGGTAATTTTTACCCTAGGATGCCTATAGGCTTAAATAGCTATAATTGAGCACTCATATGTGCTATATCTTGTCTTAATAGACCTAGTGGAGAGTCCTTCGCGGACAAGGAGAGCGGGAAAGGAGATTCTTCCCGGCATTTGAGCCCGAACTTCGAGGTAAGTGAGACTTGACCTCTATTGTGCTTGTGGACTCTTCCTTCATGCTAGTATGCTTCATGTACGCATATATATACCTAACAATGGTTAGGATTAATGATGTGAATTACTTGCTATTATTGTTTGTTATAAATAGCGAGATTGTGACTCGACCGAGGTATGTG
Organism: Petunia axillaris subsp. axillaris; assembly: GCA_029990575.1. Lineage (NCBI taxonomy): Eukaryota > Viridiplantae > Streptophyta > Magnoliopsida > Solanales > Solanaceae > Petunia > Petunia axillaris. The sequence goes on along the minus strand of JARKNS010000004.1, from coordinate 119,942,732 downwards.
CCGGTCTAAACGCTACGTCGAGGTAGCTTAAATTTATATCGTAGTAACGCTTGCTACGCCATGCTTAGATAGCAAGAACTTGGGACATGGCCGCGGATGTTGCCGGCATGTCATGATAAATGTCTTGCCGAGGATTTTGCCGGCTTTTGTATGATATTGGTACTTGATTTGTTCACGTGCCGGGTTGGGTAGTGCTGTCTATACGTAACCTTGGGTTGGACGACATGGGAGTAGGGATTGTACCCCCAAACTGTGGTCGGGTTAACCTTCGCCTTACGTTCAGCTAGCATAACCAACCTGGGTTACGGTGACTGTGAAATATTATCGTTATTAATATTTCTGTTATTATTTCTGTTATTGTTATTAATGTCGTGGATATTAATACTGTTAGAGGGACACTTGACAGGGGGTGTGGTGCCGCCTATACTATGAGATGTGTCACACTTGACAGGGGGTGTGGTGTGGACACTTGATCTTTGAGATGTGACACACTTGACAGGGGGTGTGGTGTGGTCACGTGATTTATTGAGATACGACGCACTTGACAGGGGGTGTGGTGCGATCGTAGACAGATTTGAGATGAGCCAACGACTACGGGTCGTTGGTCTACTTATTCATGATTGTGATAGTGACTTCGGGTCACGGTATATGGTTGATACTTAGTAGTGGTGTTGCTAGTCCATCGTTGGTCTAGGTTAGTCGGCACGGGAGTAGAGATTGGACCTCCAAACCGCCGCTGAGTTGACCTATGCCTTACGTTGAATGGGCATAATCCTTAAGACTTCTGGTTACTACTTGTGTGTATGGAATGTGTTACATCTATTTGTGATTTCACTACTTTATTGTATGATTACTATAGTATGTTGTTGCTTATGATGCATGTAGCGACTTGTCCCGCAAGGGTACCTTAGCGGGCCTGTCGGTGATCTTACTGGGCTTCGGCTCATAACTTACTCTGCTACGTGCGCAGGTCCTTCATCCAGTCAGCAGTCCGGACGTTAGCGGTTCCCGAGGCTTCTGAGACTTTTGATTGAGGTGAGCCGACCACACAGACCGTGGTGGCATACCGCCGGAGTCACTTAGAGATAGGACTCAGATTTCTTTGATGTATATTCATACTTTATTGAGTCACTCTAGGAATGCTCCAATTCTTTTGTGGATATATTCTTTTGGACTTCACACTTTTATATTTATATATCCATTTATGATCTTTTCACATTATTGTTCTTTTCCGCATCTTGTTTCATTGGTTCGCCTAGGAAAATGTTGTTTAGGTGCCATCACGAGCCCTTGGAAATTGGGTCGTGACAGTTTGGTATCAGAGCCCTAGGTTCTAATTCGAGTCCTAGGAGTCTTGGAGCAGTGTCTGAGTAGAGTCTTGCTTATGGGTATGTTGTCGACCATACTTATGAGCGAGTGGCTACAAGGGCATGTTAGGAAATGTTTTCCCTTCGTTTCATCTCTATTCGTGCTGAGTAGCTCATATAGGTGCTGACCCTTTTTCGTGTATTGTATGAGATGGCGAGGACGCGAGCATCGTCAGCCAGGAGGGCTGCATCTTCTACACCCACGTCTGCGGGAGAGCCATCAGCACCTACGCAGCCGCCAGCTGCTAAGAAGACTCGGGCAGGTCGCCCGTCAGCCACTAGGCAGGACACAGCTATCCCTGCGGTGTCCGCAGCAACTCTGTCAGCATCTATTCCCCCTGTGCCTGCTGTTGTGCCAGGCACCGTTGTGATCTCTTCAGAGGAGTATATGAGACTGATGGCCTTGTCTAGCCATCAGGTCCCTGTCAGAGATGATGTTGCAGCTCCTGTTTCGGCTCCTCAGCCGACCACACCTGTTATGAGCACGCCTACTTCTGAGGCTGCTCCTGATCATATTGCCCAGCTTTCTGCTTCTGCTCCTCAGGCAGGTCCTGTTATTTCTACTCCTCCTATGGGCACTGAGGAGGTTGCCAGGAGGATAGAGTCATTCATGAAGCTTCAGCCTCTAGAGTTCGACGGTACCTCAGCTACATGTACTGCCCAGAGGTACATTCAGAAGTGTGAGAAGATTTTGACAGTTCTTGGTACTAGAGACACCTTAGGGGTGCAGTGTGCTTCTTTCAGATTATCGGGAGATGCGGAGACATGGTGGGTCTCCATGATGCGGCAGAGGTCTAGTGACCTCCCTCCTTTGTCTTGGGCTGAGTTCGTGTCTATGTTCATGAGCAGGTTCGTGCCCCAGAGTCAGCACGATGCTCAGAGGCGCGAGTTTGAGGGGTTGAGGCAGGGAAACCTGTCTGTTTCAGAGTATGACACCAGGTTCTTGTGGTTGTCTCAGTTTGCGCCGGCCATGGTGGCTCAGGAGAGGGACAAGGTCCTCCGGTTTGTTGAGGGTCTTCATCCCCGCTTGCAGGTAGCTGTTGCCCCTGATATGGGCAACAAGTCATATTTTGAGATAGTTGATGTGGCGCGGCGGATGGAGGATATCTTCGCCAGGGCTGACGCGGAGAGGGCGGCCAAGAGGTCGCGTCAGTCTGGTGGGTATAGTGGATCCGCTCAGAGGGGTCAGGGTCATCAGGGCCGTTCTCAGTCTAGGCCCCAGGCTGCTTCTTTGCCTGCCCAGGAGTTTTCTTCAGAGACCCCGAGGCCTCAGTCATCCCAGAGGCGGGGTGGCTCTTCGCAGTCTGGTCCGCCGCAGTGCGGGAGGTGCCATCAGAGGCATCATGGGAGGTGTTCGTCTGGAGGTGATCGGGGCAGAGGGTGAGTCTCGGGTTGTATGGAGAGGTTTCAGGCCTTCTCCGAAGAGTAGGATCATTTCTTTCTTGGAGGCGCAGAGGATGATATCTAGTGGGTGCGAGGGATATATTGCTTCAGTTCGGGATGTCCGGGCAGAGGAGTTATCCCTTGATAGAGTTTCGGTTGTTTGTGAGTATCCGGATGTGTTTCCTGATGATTTGCCGGGTTTGCCGCCTATGCGGGAGATAGAGTTTTGCATTGATCTATTGCCAGGCACTCAGCCTAAATCTATTCCCCCGTATCGTATGGCTCCTGTTGAGTTGAGGGAGCTGAAGGAGCAGATTCAGGATTTGCTCGATAAGGGCTTCATTAGGCCCAGTGTGTCTCCATGGGGTGCCCCGGTATTATTTGTGAAGAAGAAGGATGGCTCTATGCGGATGTGTATTGATTACCGGCAGCTGAATAAGGTTACTATCAAGAATAGGTATCCTTTGCCGCGTATTGATGATTTGTTTGATCAGCTTCAGGGTGCTACCTTCTTCTCGAAGACTGATTTGAGGTCGGGGTATCATCAGTTGAGGATTCGGTCCGAGGACGTTTCCAAGACTGCTTTTCGTACCCGATATGGCCACTATGAGTTTCTGGTGATGTCTTTCGGGCTTACGAATGCCCCAGCTGCTTTCATGGATCTGATGAACCGAGTGTTCAAGGCCTACCTTGACTCCTTCGTCATTGTGTTTATCGATGATATCTTGGTTTATTCGAGGAGCAGGGAGGAGCATGAGCAGCATTTGAGAGTTGTTCTTCGGACTCTGAGGGATCAGCAGTTGTATGCCAAATTCTCCAAGTGTGAATTTTGGCTCAGTTCTGTATCTTTCCTAGGTCACGTGGTGACCAAGGATGGGGTGTGTGTTGATCCGAAGAAGATAGAGGCCGTTCAGAGTTGGCCTAGGCCTACTTCTCCTACAGAGATTCGGAGTTTCTTAGGCTTTGCAGGTTATTATCGGCGGTTCGTCGAGGGGTTTTCTTCTATTTCAGCACCTCTGACGAAGTTGACCCAGAAAAATGTTCCTTTCCTGTGGTCCGATGCCTGTGAGTCTAGCTTTCAGAAGCTTAAGACTCGGTTGACTTCAGCGCCAGTGTTGGCCTTGCCTAGTGGATCCGGGGGATTCACCGTATATTGTGATGCTTCGGGTGTTTGCCTGGGTAGCGTTCTGATGCAGGAGGGTAAGGTGATAGCTTATGCCTCGAGACAGCTGAAGGTCCATGAGAAGAATTATCCTGTCCATGATTTGGAGCTGTTAGCTGTCGTGTTTGCACTGAAGTTGTGGAGGCACTATCTTTATGGCGAGCCATGTGAGATATTCACCGATCATAAGAGTCTCCAGTACTTGTTCACTCAGAAGGACTTGAACGGGAGACAGCGCCGCTGGTTAGAGCTGCTGAAGGATTATGATCTTTCTATCCGGTATCATCCCGGAAAGGCTAATGTTGTAGCCGATGCCTTGAGTAGGAAGTCCATGGGTAGCCTCGCCTATCTTGATGCTGATATGAGGCCGTTGGCCCGTGAGTTGCAGGCTTTGTCCATTAGTGGGGTTCGGTTTGATGATTCTGTTCCAGGCCGGGTGCTTGCATATGTGGGGTCTCAGTCGTCTTTAGCTTCCCAGATTCGGGAAAGGCAGTTCGAGGATCCTTATCTGAGAGATCTTCGGGACAGGGTCCTGAGTGGGGGAGTGTCCTCGTTCGTGATTGGTGATGATGGTTCTTTGCGGCTTAACGGCCGGGTATGTGTTCCAGCCATTGTGGAGCTGAGGCAGATGATTTTGGCTGAGGCTCACAGTTCGAGATATTCCATTCATCCGGGTACTGCGAAGATGTATCATGATCTTCGAGAGCTGTATTGGTGGAAAGGGATTAAGAGGGATGTTTCTGAATATGTATCTCGGTGTTTGAATTGCCAGCAGGTGAAGTATGAGCACCGGAGACCAGCCGGGGTGACCCAGTCTATGCCCATTCCCGAGTGGAAGTGGGAGCAGATCACTATGGATTTCATAGTTGGTTTGCCGCTGACCGTGGGTAAGCATGATTCGGTGTGGGTAGTAGTTGATCGACTGACGAAGTCGGCTCACTTCATTCCAGTGAGGACTACTTATACCTCGGAGCGTCTGGCTCGTATCTTCATTGAGCAGATTGTGAGATTGCATGGTGCTCCTGTTTCTATCATTTCTGACCGAGGTGCTCAGTTCACAGCTCAGTTTTGGAGATCTTTTCAGAGAGAGCTGGGTACTCGGGTCGATCTCAGCACTGCATTTCACCCGCAGACTGATGGCCAGTCTGAGCGGACCATTCAGATCCTTGAGGATATGTTGAGGGCGTGTGCTATTGATTTTGGAGGCCATTAGGATAGCCATTTGCCGCTAGCAGAGTTTGCATATAATAATAGCTATCAGGCTTCTATCCAGATGGCTCCGTTTGAGGCATTGTATGGTCGGAGATGTCGCTCGCCTATCGGTTGGTTCGAGTCTGGTGAGGTCCAGGTGTTGGGGCCCGATTTGGTGCAGCAGACCTTAGATAAGGTCCGGGTTATTCAGGATCGACTCCGCACGGCTCAGAGCCGGCAGATATCGTATGCAGATCGGAGGCGGAGAGATCTTGAGTTCATGGTTGGGGACTGGGTATTCCTCAGAGTGTCGCCCATGAAGGGTGTTATGAGATTTGGGAAGAAATGCAAGCTCAGTCCTAGGTTCTTTGGGCCTTTTGAGATATTGGAGCGCGTTGGCGCCGTTGCTTATAGACTGGCTTTGCCTCCCTCTCTGTCTGTTCATCCGGTGTTCCATGTGTCCATGTTCCGGAAGTATGTTCACGATCTGTCTCATGTGATCGATATGGCTTCCGTGGAGGTAGATGGCGACTTAGCTTATTCGGAGGAGCCTATTGCTATTGTGGCTAGAGAGGTCCGTAAGATGAGATCGAAAGTGATCCCGCTTGTGAGAGTTCAGTGGGGGCATCACTCCATTGCCGAGGCCACCTGGGAGCTTGAGTCCGAGATGCATGAGAGGCATCCGCGCTTGTTCGATGATTCAGGTATGAAATCCTTGTATTTTCTAAGCCTGAATTTGCATTTTTAAGTTTTATTGATTTCGGGTGGTACCGAGGGGTCCTCGAAATCCGTGCCAGCTCCGTGGCTAGTGTGTGGATCCTACCTTAGACTTAGGCTCGTCCGAGGACGGCCGAGAGTCTAAGTGGGGGAGAATGTAACGACCCTCAAATAGTCGTTACGGGATCTGGGACCTCGATTTGCATGTCGATAGTCCCAAAAGCTCCGTTAGGTCATTTATGACCCGTCTGTGAAATCTGAGTCGAAACGGAGTCCGTTTGATAGGTTTTCGAGAAAAGGATCCGTTTATGAAATTCCGGAAAGGAATTTGGGGTTTCGATAGGTCGTTTTGAGTAAACGAACCCCGATGGAAAATCCGAGCGCACCGTTAGGTCCGTCTCGTCATTTATGATATGTAGCAACCTTCAAAATTGAAAACGGACCTCGTTGATAGGACTTTTGATAAAGTCCCCGTTTCGGAAGTTTAAAAGAGTTAAAAGAGGTTTCCGAGCTCGATTTGAGCAAATGAGCTCCGATGAGAGATCCGAAAGTTCCGTTAGGTTCGTATAGTCATTTGTGACTTGTAGCAACTTTCGGAATTGCATTCCGAGGTCGTTTGGTTAAATTTCGCTATTTTGGCGAAAGTCGAAAATTGAACCTTTGCCGTGGGACCCACTTTTTGAGTTCTGGAGGTCCGAATTGAGTTCCGTCTTGACGAGCATGTCACCCAAGTATTTTATGACTTGTGTGCAAAATTTGGGATCATTCCGAGTTTCGTAGCGTCCCGTTTTAATCCAAAAACAGTAGAAAATCTGGTGCGACTTTTCTGTTCTATTTTGGCGCAAACAGCCGGATAAAAGCTGATTTTCCGGCAATCCGTAAGGAATTAGGAAAAACTCAAAACATGAAAGTTGTAGCCCTTTGAGTTGTGGTTCTGATGGCACCGATTCAGGTCATTTGGACATTCCTATCAAAATTTATGATTTTTTCAAAAGAAGCTGTCACAGAGGCAAAAAAAAAAAACTGCTATAAAAAGGGCCATTTCGGGCCATTTCGGTTCATAACTTATAAAAATCATTTGGTGAGCTCTTGAGGCGATTTTTGGGTATTTCTTGAAGACCCAATCATACTTACACTTAAGGTAAGCCCTTTCAATCCATCTTTATGTTGATTAACACAAGAATCAAAGGGTTGATTCTTGGAAATGGGTTAGAACCCTAGATTCTTAAGAATTGGGGAAAGACATCGAGCAAGGCTCGCATGTGGAATCTAAGTGTACTTTTGGACTCACGGGAGCGTGGGGAGTCCGGAAAAGTACATTTTGTAAATTTAGGGCTCGGTCCTACCCGGGGGCATTTTGGTAATTTTTACCCTAGGATGCCTATAGGCTTAAATAGCTATAATTGAGCACTCATATGTGCTATATCTTGTCTTAATAGACCTAGTGGAGAGTCCTTCGCGGACAAGGCGAGCGGGAAAGGAGATTCTTCCCGGCATTTGAGCCCGAACTTCGAGGTAAGTGAGACTTGACCTCTACTGTGCTTGTGGACTCTTCTTTCATGCTAGTATGCTTCATGTACGCATATATATACCTAACAATGGTTAGGATTAATGATGTGAATTACTTTCTATTATTGTTTGTTATAAATAGCGAGATTGTGACTCGACCGAGGTATGTGCCGGTCTAAACGCTACGTCGAGGTAGCTTAAATTTATATCGTAGTAACTCTTGCTACGCCATGCTTAGATAGCAAGAACTTGGGACATGGCCGAGGATGTTGCCGGCATGTCATGATAAATGTCTTGCCGAGGATTTTTCCGGCTTTTGTATGATATTGGTACTTGATTTGTTCACGTGCCGGGTTGGGTAGTGCTGTTTATACGTAACCTTGGGTTGGACGACATGGGAGTAGGGATTGTACCCCCAAACTGTGGACGGGTTAACCTTCGCCTTACGTTCAGCTAGCATAACCAACCTGGGTTACGGTGACTGTGAAATATTATCTTTATTAATATTTCTGTTATTATTTCTGTTATTGTTATTAATGTCGTGGATATTAATACTGTTAGAGGGACACTTGACAGGGGAAGTGGTGTCGCCTATACTATGAGATGTGTCACATTTGACAGGGGGTGTGGCGTGGACACTTGATCTTTGAGATGTGACACACTTGACAGGGGGTGTGGTGTGGTCACTTGATTTATTGAGATACGACGCACTTGACAGGGGGTGTGGTGCGATCGTAGACAGATTTGAGATGAGCCAACGACTACGGGTCGTTGGTCTACTTATTCATGATTGTGATAGTGACTTCGGGTCACGGTATATGGTTGATACTTAGTAGTGGTGTTGCTAGTCCATCGTAGGTCTAGGTTAGTCGGCACGGGAGTAGAGATTGGACCTCCAAACCGCCGCTGAGTTGACCTATGCCTTACGTTGAATGGGCATAATCCTTAAGACTTCTGGTTACTACTTGTGTGTATGGAATGTGTTACATCTATTTGTGATTTCACTACTTTATTGTATGATTACTATAGTATGTTGTTGCTTATGATGCATGTAGCGACTTGTCCCGCAAGGTTACCTTAGCGGGCCTGTCGGTGATCTTACTGGGCTTCGGCTCATAACTTACTCTGCTACGTGCGCAGGTCCTTCATCCAGTCAGCAGCCCGGACGTTAGCGGTTCCCGAGGCTTCTGAGACTTTTGATTGAGGTGAGCCGACCACAAAGACCGTGGTGGCATACCGCCGGAGTCACTTAGAGATAGGACTCAGATTTCTTTGATGTATATTCATACTTTATTGAGTCACTCTTAGAATGCTCCAATTCTTTTGTGGATATATTCTTTTGGACTTCACACTTTTATATTTATATATCCATTTATGATCTTTTCACATTATTGTTCTTTTCCGCATCTTGTTTCATTGGTTCGCCTAGGCAAATGTTGTTTAGGTGCCATCACGAGCCCTTGGAAATTGGGTCGTGACAAGACCCTTCACCCGGAGCCAAGCTAGGGGATCCAAGGAGTACACCTACACTTGGTGAGGAAGGGCCTAGAAGAAGGAAGCGATTGGAGGCCGTACTGGGTGATTAGAGCACAAGAGGAGCAGCCCAGTGCTTTGGGCGCCCCGCCTGGCATTCCAGGCGCTCCGCCTGAAGAAGCCTAGGCTGAGGCGCTCCGCCCCAACTCTGGGCGCCCCGCCTAGGCCACTCCACTGTCCAATTGGCCGGGCACTCCGCCCCAATCTTGGGCGCTCCGCCCGGAATGCTGAAGAACGAGATTCCTAGTTATGTTAAGACTATTTTGACCCTACGTGGTCCTATGTTCCTAAGCCTAACTGTGGGCATATTAGACCTTTCATATGGTGTCTAAAAACACCTATAAATAGCTAGTTGTCTTATTATTTTCATTAGCTTACCTTTGATGAAAAACAAACACTTGTGTTGAAGAGTTGAACTCTTATTGAATGAAAAACCTTGAATTGGGACTTGTTCTTCCTCTAGCGGATCTAGATGAATTCCAATCCCCCCGACCATTCTACTTGCGTGCTCACGTTAGCTCGAGGGTAGTTGCCTAGCGTAGGTGTTCTTGACCTCCTCTCGGGGTGTAACGGAACAAGTTCTCCGTTGCTACTTGAGATTTGTGATCGAGATACGTCTCGTTCCTATCTTTTACTTTCCGCGTTTGATTTCCTACATCAGTACTTCAATTCGAAAATTGCATTACTTTTGACGCCCTCACTTGCACAAATACTAGAGTCCTCAAATATGATGTTTTCTTTTTTCTCACTTGACTCTAATGTAATTTTGTCAACTTCGGCATCTTCAACTAATATTGCTTCGAATGGTAGAAATTCCATTTTTTGCTCCTCAAATTGGTTTCTAAGCTCTTCTATCTCAAATCTACTATTCACAGCAATTGATAATTGGGCCTTAGACACCTCAACCATATCAGTCAAATTCGCATCCAAGTCGTAAATAGCTAAATCAAATTGATCAATTTCTGGTGTGAGCTCCACTCTTTATTCCATAAATTGCCCCGTCATATTTGTTATTTCCTTAGAGAAATCCTCATATGCTTCAAAGAGTTTGGTGTGCTCCATTATCCAAGTTTCGCTAAGAACCTGCACTTTATCGGTCCTGTCAAACTCACAAACACTATTAGAATCATCACATCTATTGATTGGGGAAAGAATAACACTTAGGAAAAGAATTCCACAGACCACCACACAATTTGCAAAAGTTTCAGTCAAAGGTTGTAGAAAATTCACATAACCAGTCCCGTAGGGTTGAAAGACTAGGACAATTTTTCCACAAGTAGTTCCTCCACACAGTAAACAAAGATCATCAAACTTTGAGCAACTATCATTCAACCAGTTTTCATTGAAAGATGCCATGTTAACAAGTAACACAATAATAAACTTGACAAAAAATTAAACCTGAATAAAAAATAATAAATCGTTCAAAAACAAAACCGTAAATTATTTATCCCCGGCAACGGCGCCAAAACTTGTTGTTCCCAAACGCACACGCAAGTATACCTGGTCGACTAGTAATAATGTGATTGGTTGAGTATCATTCCCACGAGGACTATTGTTCAGACTGAATCCTAGCAAAAAATTTCCTAAAAATTATTCAGGGATCTTTTTCGATGATTATTTCTAACTTTTACTAACTAAGAAAAAAATAATTAAAAAGCAAGAAATTGAAATTTGTCGTTAAACTAATAGTAAAGTAGTGGAAGAACAAGACAAAATATATGAGAGGAGAAGAAAGAACTTGTATTATTCTCAAAGTGTTTCAAGTATATCTTCCATAGAGCCAAATGTGCTCTATTTATAGGATACAAATACATAGGTTACAAATCAACCCAAAGGTTACAAGAATTAAGTAGGACATAGTGGGGAGGAATTATGTAGGAGAAAGTGAGGTAGTAAATCATAAGTTAGTGGTGAGTAGTGGTCATCTATATTAATACAAATACATGGATTTACAACACTCCTCCTTGGATGACCATTTTGAAGGTAATGTGGTTCGTTAAAACCTTACTAGGAAAAACCCGGTGGAAAAAAGTCCAGTGAAGGAAAAAGAGTACACACTTCCTATAATACGCCTTTAGAGCTGCCTCATTAAAAACCTTACAAGTAAAATCAAAGTCGGATAAAACCTTGTTAAGGGAAAAAGAGTGCAGCGTGTATTTTACTCCCCCTGATGAAAACATCATTCAATATCTTGAAGACGACACATTCCAATCTTGTAAATCAGCTTCTCAAATGTTGATATTGGCAATGACTTAATGGACAGATCCGCCAAACTATCACTGGAGTGAATTCTTCAGCATTAACTTCATCATTCTTTTTGAAGATCGCCATTGCAAAGTAATTTTGCTGGATAACCATTTCCTTTAGTTGTATCTTCATTTTAGCTGAATTATTCATGCAATATTTCATATAATATTGCTGAATATTCGTCTTCAAAGAAATACCACATTGTTGCTGAATATGTTGAGTCCTTGATCTCAGTCACCAATATTGTCGCATAGCTTCAAGAATGTCTATTATCTCTTCATAAATTGAAGATGTAGCAGAAACAATTGATTTTATAAAATTCCACAATATAGGTATTCTACCGCAACAAATGAATACCAAGTTGATATCGGGCTTTGTGGATCAAGTAGATACCATGTATTCTTCTGATGTCTTCGCATTGAGGAAGAACTAAATCTTACCAATAAGCTTATAACAAAAGCTATAACCAGTGGAGTATATTTGGTAAGATACTTCAATGCACCAATTTCATTAAAATATAATATTTCAATATCAAGAAGCTCGCAAACGCAATTTTACCATATGTGGCCGGATTATTTTAATCCGTATAAATATTTATGAAGTTTCATTGAATAGGTTTCCCGGGAATCTTTACATACTTCTAGGATATTGAATCCTCCAAGGATAAATATATTGTTGCTCAATGAGTCATATAAAAGGCTGTTGCAACATTTATATGCATATCAAGTCTTTCATGCACTGCCAGACATATAACATACCTGAAGGTGATTGCATCCACCAAAGGAGAATATAGCTCCATACAATCAATGTCAGATCTTTGTGCCTCAAGTTGTACTTTATATTTAACGACTTATTTTTATCAATATTTTTGCAAAAAAAATATCTTTGTACACCACTGGCTTTGCACGTTCAGGTGTTCGGACTATAGGTCCAAAAACTTCACGTCACTCGAGTGAAGCCAATTTTTGTTTGAATGTGTTTTTCTATTTTTGGCCAATAATTTCATGTCTGTATTCCTAATAGACTTAAGCTCAAGGTCCTCATAATCATATAATATTGAGCTTTATAATATATGTAAGATATCGTCGACGATAATTTCATATCTCGGTTCGCAATCCGACATTAACAAATTGAGATCTCTTCACATTCATAAATATTCAGGTACCTGAATCTCTCCTGATGAGGTTTTATGAAGTGTTATGTCGTGGGCTATTTTAGAGCCATGCCTCCTTATTTGACCATCATAATCATTTGCTCCTTTCCTTTTTCAAGGATTTATCTTCGGAACCGAATGGTCTACCAAGCTTTAGGCGTGCGTTAGACTCATTGACATAAATAGATTGCTTCTCCAGGACATCAGGAGCATTAGCAGCTAGAATATAATATTTTTCTTTGGGTCAGTAATGCGTCTGGTAGTGACTTGAATTATCTTTATATGAGGATCATAATCAAATGATAATTTCATTTATTTATTCCTCAGCTGCTTTAATTCCTCCCCTAATGTTAGCCAAACTAACATTCGTTCCCAACCTTATATGGGATCCATCTTTGTGCATTGTGGTAGAGCAATTGATAATATACCGCACATTGGAATGATTAGATGGAAAATATTTGGTTCCTGACCCTGAACCAATTATGAGGGGGAATTCATTTTGTGGCATGTCGTACACAAGTGCTGCTTTATGGATAAACCATACCTCATACCTGATTTAGGTAGCATTGTTCTCATATGCATGGTTTAGCAATTGGAGGCTTACAATATATGAATCTGCTAAACTTGCTTGCCAACATTATCAAGATAACTTATCTTGATTGTATAATCTGAAAATATGCTCATAATAAGATTTATTTGAGGAAATACTTAACCTCGCAAGTACCATTGCGAGTTTGTAATAAAATGCACATGTGACCATATCATAGATGCATCTATTTATAATAATTATATGGTCCACATGGCAGGTGAACGGGCCCATATTCACCTTTTATACATTCCAGAAGTGCGTGGATCCTGATCCCAAATTTAGTTGGTCGAATAATTTATTTATCTTGAGAACAAACAGCACAAAAAGAATTCTTGAAGAATCATGATTCTTTAGTATATACCCATGCGAATTCTCATTTATATACTTTGTGCATCATATTTGAACCGGGATAGTCAAACCGGTCATGCCAACTTTAAATTTATTCATTTAGTAAACTAGAAAATTAACTATAGCATGGGCATTGTAACAATAAACTAAAAGTTTATTGTGGCATGCACATATAATTTTACCACACTTATATTTTGAGTAGTACATACTCGAGGAAGAGGCGGGGAGCTTTTCAAGCACATATATCTCTCCCGACATTCTTGTAGTAATATAAAGATATTCATATATTTCCATCAAATTTAGTCTCTTAGCCTTTTTGGCAAATGTGTTTGAAACTTAACAAGTTTCTTTCGAGACATACTATAATAAATATTTTATCAATCTCATTCCTCCAGGTAGTAATATTTTAGCTCTTCCAGAGCACTCAAATAGCTTTGTACTACCATATATTTTATTACACCAACCATATGGTGAATATCTCCTTTCAAGGAGAAAATCATATTATTTTTCTCATGGTAAAATCATTATATGCAAGATCAATTTCTTGCTTCACTTGCTCTTATGTAATTCATAATAATACATAATTATGGCGTACATTCTGTACAAGAGCAATGACCATTTATGCCATAGTAAATAATAGAATTATTATAGCCGAACCTTTTCTAGAGGTGAGTTGTGGTACTTTATCAACTTCACATGGACACGTTCATATTCATCTTTCTCGAACTTCTTCTGGAGGCGAGTTTTGATATTTTATCACATATTGCCACATTCACTTCGGTGAATGGGTCTATATTCATAATTTTTTTTTAAATGAATTGTCTCATTCACTGCAAGGAATGGAACATAATCATCTGGACTTGCCTCATGCTCATATGATACATTGAAGGCATTATTATATATACCGTCTGAACGGTTACTTTTTAAGAACCCTTATTGTTCTCTTATTTATTTTACAATGATAACTATTTGTTTCATCCCTTGCCACGTCCACGGTCTCTATCATGGTAATTATTTTATCGTCTTTTAGACATAAAATTATTTTCCTTCTTTCAGACATAAAATATTGTGTTTTCTTTCAGACATAAAGATATTTTGCCTTCTTTCAGGCATATTATGTATTGCTACTACATTCAAATCTGAGAATGGAGCATTATGTTGTGCTCCCACATTCACCTTATGGAATGGAGCTTGTCTTGCTCCCACATTCATCTTAGGGAATGGCACATATATTGCTCCCACATTCACCTTTATGAATGGAGCCTATTCAGTGGACGGGCTTCATGATTTTTATCAAAAATACTTTATCTTTTTGATAATACTTTAGTTTGCCTCAATCATCATTATGCCATCAAAATCTTATTATCGCAAAAGCGTGTTACGCCATAATGCATTGGGAGTTGAATATGATGTCTTAACCTTAACTAATGGCATAATAGGCCAAAGTGTGTACATATAATGAGATTTGAATTACAATACTCAAAGGTCCTCACGCTTCGTGTAATTGAAACATAGTACTGTCATCATGTATCAATGATATAACACTAATATATCGGGTAAAGATCATAAAAAAAATAATCATTATTTCTCCGGTCTCCACTTACCAAGAGTATAAAAATTTATACCTAATTATAAATCAAAGAAGCATTTTTTAAAAGTTACCATATTTGTTTCATTCCATATATCCATGTGAGAGTAAAATATTAACCATACTACATAATCCATGTTTGCTCTTACAAGCAGTTTACCTTGAAACATGAGTAGAACTGATCAACAATATCATGTTGCTAGGCTATGCACCCTTAAATTGTTGTCAAAGGATAGTTACAAAATCAACCAAATAATGGAAGAATAGACAAAAGTTGTAGTCAGTGAAAGGATTCCACAATTTAAAGTGGTATAAAAAGAAATGAAAATAGGGTACTATTAATTTTGAAATTAACAAAAACCATAATATGAAGGAATTTAGAAACAAAAAAAAACTTATCTTGTGTTAGCAACCAGAACGTTGGCTTCTATCAATTGCATCATAATTTGCTTTTCATTTCTTCTAAATCGTGTAATAAAATAGAGACTCGTGCTGATAACGTGTTGTAAAACTAATAGAAAAGTAGTGCAAGAACAAGACAAAATATATGAGAGGAGAAGGAAGAACTTGTATTATTCTCAAAGTGTTACAAGTATATCTTCCATAGAGCCAAATGTGCTCTATTTATAGGATATAAATACATAGGTTACAAATCAAATACATAGGTTACAAATCAACCCAAAGGTTACAAGAATTAAGTAGGACATAGTGGGGAGGAATTATGTAGGAGAAAGTGGGGTAGTAAATCATAAGTTAGTGGTGAGTAGTGGTCATCCACATTAACACAAATACATGGATTTACAACAAAATCAAGTATTTGAGAGCAAACTATAGTTGTTATCAATAAGGGAGAAACGGTCCAGAGTCAGAGCTACAAAAAATCCAGTTGAGTTTTCCAGTTAGTTCTACTTCTTGATTTTCTAGATTGCTAACTAACATGTTAATTATATTCGTGAAAACCTGTCGATTCTTCAAGACTCTATGCAAGCTACTTTAACGCCTATATGTCTATGAATTAAATCACATGCATGCATTAAAGAACTCTGTATTTAGCTAAGCAAGGTGAATAGGTATATGTCTATCCTACCCGCAAATCGATTCTCTGATGCGCAGGTTCATAATCAAGCCCTATTCTTTCTTATGTGCATTCACAAGTTCCCTCTGTCTAGTTCAACTTGTAAACCGTAGATAGTGTTTAAATATCGGGCCCTAATAACCAAAAAATTAGGCTCAAGAAAGAATAAACAATTCTAGTGGTAAATCAATAGGAAAAAATCAACTTTCAAACATCAACCTTCATGTAATTGCCCTAACTCTAGAACGAACAAACTATATAATTAAAGAGAAGAATAAGAGAAAGAGAGAAAGAACTTGTTTAGAAGACATCTAGGGCTCCTCCGCTCTCCTCCAGGTGTAACCTCCGAAAAAGACTTCCTAATAATGTATTTATAGTGTTTGCAAAGTTCTAGGATAAGTTAAACTAAAGCCTAAACTAAGTTGAAAAAGTTGGGGTCGCCGGACTTCAAGATGTGGGGCAATCGTTGCTTGCCTAATCGCATTGCCACAACAGTGGTGCTCAAATCTCCAAAAGCTTTCTCTGGGCGTCGTATGGCTCACAGAATCTGGATGTCGCGCGCTGTACTGAAGGCGTTCCATGGCTCACAACATTCCAAAGTCTGAAGCTATGATAGATCTACAGCTCGCGCCATAGCCTTGCCTTCTAATGTCATGTCCCACATTTTTCTAAGTCCATCAACTCTTTGCTCGTTAGTATCCATTTTGATTGTTCTTGTCTCGAATTCATCAAAACCATTCCTAAAATCACAAACACAATAAGTGAACGCAAGAATAATAATTATTCCATGTAATGGGCGAATAACGTATCAAAATGCGAGGAATATTAATGTAAAATAGGCAATTATTGCCAAACATCAACCCCTTTAGCTAGACTTGAGTCCATTCGCATGTCGCTATCATATGCATCTTTTAAGAAGTTTAAATTATTTCAAATGGAAGTTAAGAGTGTTTTCTTAAATGGTTTATAAAAGAGGAAGTTTATGTTAAACAACCTCCAGGTTTTGAAAACAACTTATTTCCATATCATGTGTTTAAACTATCTAAGAATGGTATGAGCGGTTAAATTCTTTTTTACTCAAACATGGTTTTTCTAGAGCTAAAAGTGATACTACCTTGTTTATCAAAAGATCATCTGAAGGAATTCTGATTATCTAAGTATATATCGATGATATTATTTTTGGTAGTACTAATCCTCTTATGTGCAAGAATTTTGAAGCACTAATGCAGAGAGAATTCGCGATGAGCATGATGGGAGAACTCACATTCTTTCTACGACTTCTAATTAAGCAAACTGAAAAAGGGCATTTTTTTGTGCCAACCCAAGTATACTAAGGAACTCATCACAAAATTTGGCATGAACGAAGGAAATCCAACTAAAATTCCTATGAGTCCCGCCACGCATCTGGTAAGTGATGAAAAGGGAACTAAAGTAAACCCCTCTCTATATCGAGGTATGATCGGATCTCGACTATACTTATCAGCAACGCGACTGAATATAATGTTCTCTATATATAAGTGTCCAGATTTCAGTCAGCACCTAGAGTGTCTCACCTAACTATTGTCAAAACAATAATTCGATACCTAGTTGGGACTATCTCTTATGGATTATGGTATCCTCGCACTAATTTCTTACATCTTATCGGATTCGACCTAGCTGGGACTATCTCTTATGGATTATAGTATCCTCGCACTAATTTCTTTCATCTTATAGGATTCACAGATGCAGACTACGCAGGAGATAGAGTAGATCGAAAAAGTACTAGTGGGGCCAATTTTTTTCTTGGAAAATCACTTGTTTCATGGAACAGTAAAAAACAGGACTGTACAACCTTATCTATATCTGATCAGAGTACATTGTTCTAGGCCACTGCTATACTCAACTTTTATGGATGGCAACTCAAGTTTATGATTATGATTTACATTTTATGCCTATTCTTATGCTGTGTGGCAGTACTAGTGCTATCAATTTAGCATGCAATCCAGGTGACCATCATAAAACTAAACATATAGATGTGTGATATCACTTTATTTGAGATCATGTTTAAGATGGAGATGTAGATATAGCATTTGTTAGCACTGATTTTCAACTTGCAGATATTTTTACTAAACCTCTCCTAGAAGAATGTTTTTGTACTCTAAGGGACTTGCTTGGTATTGTTCCTGACCCATGCTAAAATGTTTATTTGTTTAAAAGAAAATATGTAAATAACTATGTGTGAAAATATGTTAATAAAAGATTTTTTTATTTACTAAGACTGCTTACTACGTGATTATCGCATATCTGTACGTCACTCTGTTATAATTACTCTAACAGATGAAATTAAGTTTTTGAAAAGGTGTTAGGCGGCGTGTATTCTCTTCCCTATGCCCTGAACCGTCCTCTCAAATCACTTCACATCCTTACACTCTGCACCCTTTCCACTCCACATGAAACCCTCATTTCTCTTCCCTTGACTCTTAAAGCCTCCTTATCTCTTACACCCTTCACATTCACATCTCTCTTTATACAAAATTCTCACCACCATGGCCAGAAAAACTAACACCTCTGCTCATAGAAGCCAACGTTCAAAAACCAAACTACCCACAAATTCCACCACTCCTGTTGAAGTTGATTCTGACTATTCAGAAAACACTCTGTCAAATTATGAAACCGCAATGGAACACCCGCCATGGTAAAAAATCGGAAAATGACCTATGCACAATGATGAAACTATTTTGTCAAATATCAAAAAAAGGAACTCTCCCTGGCTGACTTGGATAAAACACTTGACTTCTGGGGCCCCTTCGCTTGTGCCAAACTTGAGGTCATCGAAGACAAACCAATTGCGCATGGGAGAGTGGTTGACTTGGATTCCATGGAATCTCTCAATTGCAACTTGAAATCGTTGTTTGGAGCTCAAGATTGGATGAGTTTCTTCTCGACAGACCTATTTGATGTTCTCGAGGATCTAATAAGACTCTTTTATGTTAATTTTCATCCATGCAAGAAAGAAGGCCTAGAAACCATGGTGCTTAACACACGAATTGTCATCACTAAGTCTATTCTGTGCTGCATTCTTGGTTGTAAGTTTTCTAGGTACTCTGATTTTTCAAGAACTCTTGGACATCTGATTTCGAAATGTCGTTTCAACTAGCAAAAACATGTTTATGTGAAAACTCTGATGAAGTACCTGAAGGGAAACTTGGTCTATTGGATTTGTCATTTGAAGTTCGTGTACTTTCTCACATTGTTAGTACCGCCCTGCTTCCCCGCTAAAGCTCTCTTAGTACTCTGTCTTAACGAGACACGTTGCTTGTTTATTGTCTCATTACTAAAAAGAAACTGGAGTTGGGTGCTTGGATTATTGAATACATATTTGAAAGTGTTGTTGATTGTGCTTCTCTTTCATATAGACTAATTATTGCTTGCATTATGGAATTTTATCGCATTGACTTGTCTACCTGGAAAACCTGTTCTGTGTCTGCCTGTTATAACTCTCGCACTTTTGCTTCAATGGGTTATGTTCGTGTTGAGGGTGTCTAGGAAAGAAATGATACAAAAAGTGTCAAAGTGAGTGTTGACCAAGCTGGTCCTACAATTGTTGAGTCCCCACCTGTCATGATTGATTTGCCTGCTTAGTTGAATGAAGAGTTCAGTGAAATTAAAGACTTGATTCTCAGTCGTCATTGCAAAAAGCTTCAGAGAGTCTAGATGAACTTAAGCTGGATGTTGGAGAGTTTACTCTTAAACTTGATAATGCTCTTATTGATTCTACTGCTGTTGTTAGACATGTTCATGAATGTATTGATGCAGTCTGTACTGATGTTCAAGCGAGGATTGATGCCCTTTCCAGGGATGTACAGATAAAACTTGACAGAATGACTGACAATATTGTCCACAATTTGACATATTTTCTTGCTCCTAGTTAAAAACTATTTCTGCTATTTACTTTTGGGTCTGTAATATTTGAATACATTTATGTGCTCCCCTGCTCTTTTTGCTGATGCCAAAGGAGGAGAAAAGACTATGACGTGCTATGTTTATCTATGTTAACTATCTCTGCTTTACATTTGTGTATTAGTCCTCTAATGGGAAAGAAAACCCTGTAGAGCTATGGTCTTGTGTTTACTCTAATTGCAGTTAACAAAACTAGCCCAAGCCAGGACATGGGGGAGACAACTCTAGCAACATCTCAGGGGGAGTCGACTATTAGGAAATAGGGAAGTATCTTCTCACATCCTCGCGGAGTATTTGTCATCATAAAAAAGGAGGAGACTGTTAGACTTAATTTTGATAATGACAAAACGTATAGCATTCACATATGAAAATTATGGCACGAGATCGTTGATGATGTGTAAGATTCTTGAACCGATGAGAAGAGTCCAATCAAGAGCTGGAAATAACTCCGGATCTAGGGTAGCTAAGTAAGGAAAGAAGGTTGGAGTCTCGGTGCAAGTTTGAAACATTAAATCTCGGCAACGGGAACACGCTGAGTTAAGCTCTTACCTTATTGTAAAAAGATATTAATATGTTTTGACGATCAATTCTCTTGGGGCATCTCTCTTTCTCTCTCTACTCAGCATTTAACAAGCAGTGCTGTGTATGAAAATATTATTTGCTCTCACATGTAAAAAAAAATCAACTGATATAAATCAAAACTAGAAAAATCAGCAGAATATATTAATCAAGCTCAACGGGAAGATCTGCTGCACTAATATATCAATCAAGCTCAAGGGGAAGATATGCTGCAAAATTTGATGCAACCCGACTCGCAAGTAAACCGTTCACGAGAAGCCAAGCAAGGGAGTTGCAAGAGTGGCAAGCTGCATTCTCAAAGCTGGAAATGTTGGAGTAAATATTGGAGGTTGTAGGGCCTGTTTATAAGTTTATTGCCTCAACTCCAGAATCAACTCAGCGCGATCTCGAGTCCACAGATGCGATTGCACAAGGACAAACACGTTCTCTATTTTTTCGTGGATGAACCCACGCTTCTACTTACAATGTACTTTTTCTGTAAGCTTTTACTTGGTAAAAATACTGTATTCTTGAGAATGTATTAGTGTACGAAAGAAGAGAAAGAGAGTCTTTGAAGAAGTAATAGTTGTGTCAAGAAGTTGGGTCAGATTATATATAAATCAGATAGGATCGTTGTTGGTGAGCGAGTTGAGAAAAGCCAATAAAGGAAGATGTTTTTGGTGAACGATAAACTATTCGATGTACTCAAGTTTGAAAAGAGCTTAACAGAGAGAATCTCACTTGTTACCTAAGGAGACTGGATTAGGAAACACATGAGTTCTGAACCAATAACTGTGTCCAAATCTTTAATTTCCGCACTTCACTTTCTGTCTTACTGAGTTTCCTGTTTTAGTTGACTATCACTCCATAAGTCGACTTAATAGTTTTTTCGACTTAATAATTAAAAACGAACAATTCACCCTGTAGACACAAAAAATTTATCAAAATTAGGGCTTCTACAAGGTGGGCCTATTAGGTTTTCTTGGAGGCTACTCCACCTAAAATCCTAGATTACACCTATAAAAAGGGGTCACTTATTCCCTTAGAAGACATCTCAAAAATGTCAACAGATCACAAAACAAACACCAAATATGTCTTTCTAGCTTCTTCTTGATCATCAAATACATCAAGGAGATATAAATCATCCTACGTTCGAGAAATACGCCGCTAAGGCCCTCGAATTACAGATAACAAATAAGATAGAGGAATCAAGGGGTTACCAGAATTGTACTCACATATTCACATATTTTATGAATAAAAGTATATTTCTTTATGTTGTTTGTGATTGCTTAAATTTTATTGCAAACAAATTGGCACGGCCAATGGGACCAATTCTGTCCTTCATCTCTTCTCTCACAAGCAAAATAAAGTCTACAACAATGGAGGCAAAATCTGGGGGCAAGATCTCCAATACTTCAAATCTTGTTTTCTGCATCTCCAACTCAAGCAAGACTTGAAGTGGGGCCATTTGTAGACACCAAAAGTTTATCAAAATTAGGGCTTCTACAAGGTGGGCCTATTAGGTTTTCTTGGAGGCTACTCCACCTAAAACTCTAGATCACACCTATAAAAAGGGGTCGCATATTCCCTTAGAAGACATCTCAGAAATGTCAAGAGATCACAAAACAGACACCAAATATGTCTTTCTAGCTTCTTCTTGATCATCAAATACATCAAGGAGATGTAAATCATCCTACGTTCGAGAAATACGCCGCTAAGGCCCTTGAATTACGGATAACAAATAGGAGAGAAGAATCAAGGGGTTACAAGAATTGTAGTCACATATTCATATATTTTATGAATAAAAGTACATTTTTTTATGTTGTTTGTAATTGCTTAAATTTTATTGCAAACAAATTTGTAGACACCAAAAATTTATCAAAATTAGGGCTTCTACAAGGTGGGCCTATTAGGTTTTCTTGGAGGCTACTCCACCTAAAACCCTAGATCACACCTATAAAAAGGGGTCGCAGATTCCCTTAGAAGACAACTCAAAAATATCAAGAGATCACAAAAAGATACCAAATATGTCTTTATAGCCTCTTCTTGATCATCAAATACATCAAGGAGATGTAAATCATCCTACATTCGAGAAATATGCCGCAAAGGCCCTCGAATTACGGATAAAAAATAGGAGGGAAGAATAATATGCCGCAAAGGCTGTCGAATTACGGATAACAAATAATAAATAGGAGAGAAGAATCAAGGGGTTACAAGAATTGTACTCACATATTCACTTATTTTATGAATAAAAGTACATTTCTTTTTGTTGTTTGTAATTGCTTAAATTTTATTGCAAACAAATTGGCGCACCCAGTGGGACCAATTCTGCCCTTCATCTCTTCTCTCACAAGCAAAAGGAAGTCTACAACAATGGAGGCAAAATCTGGGGGCAAGATCTCCAATACTTCAAATCTTGTTTTCGCATCTCCAACTCAAACAACACTTGAAGTGGGGGCATTTGTAGACACCAAAAATTTATCAAAATTAGGGCTTCTACAAGGTGGGCCTATTAGGTTTTCTTGGAAGCTACTCCACCTAAAATCCTAGATCACAACTATAAAAAGGGATCACATATTCCCTTAGAATACATCTAAAAAATGTCAAGAGATCACAAAAAGACACCAAATATGTCTTTCTAGCCTCTTCTTGATTATCAAATACATCAAGGAGATGTAAATCATCCTACATTCGAGAAATATGCCGCAAAGTCCCTCGAATTACGGATAACAAATAAGAGCGTAGAAAAATATGCCGCAAAGGCCCTCGAATTACGGATAATAAATAACAAATTGGAGAGAAGAATCAAGGGATTACAAGAATTGTACTCACATATTCAAATATTTTATGAATAAAAGTACATTTCTTTATTTTGTTTGTAATTGCTTAAATTTTATTGCAAACACACCCCTCTCTTGTACTTTTGCACCTAACCTATTTGAACGAATTAGTTAATAATTTGTGTAGCTTAAAGCGGTAGGAGGTTGTTTTGGTATTCTTAGTGATACAAGTTATTTATCACATGCGAGGTTTCTGAGACTTAAACATTTGGCTTACTTTCTTTTCTAAAAGCATGATTTGTAACTTTAATAAATTGCTTACACAAATTTAAAATGTCAATTTTATTGTGGGTAGGGTTTCTACTAGGCAATGTATACTATGGTGTGGCGGAAATTTTTCTAATGAATACGAAATGTGTTCAAAGCCTTGAAATGATATTATACTCATGAAATATTACAGAATGATTTAAGATAGATTTGGAAAAACTAAGGAAGGAATACCATGACATTCAAATAATTGAGATCGGGTTCTCTTGTGAAATGGGTTAGTATGCTTTCTTTATTTTGATTGATAGATCTGATAAATCTCATACGATTTATCTCTAAAATGATAAGTATAGCTCATAATGATAGATTGACGTGAAATAATGGTTGATGTAACCTGCATCGACTAATTTGAGACTGTATATAATGTTGATTGATACTTTTGGAATACAAGATGATGACATTATACTATGGACATTGAGGTGGGATACTTGCTAATAGTTTTATAAATACATTGATGAAGGTCGTAGACTATGACAATTAGGTGACAGATACCACCCTAAGGACATTGAGGTAATAGTTGTATAGCATTTGTGATTTTCATGGTAACTATGATGTGACCGTGATTTTCCATGAATCACTAATATTGCATTTATTTAGGCCCTTTGAATGATTTTATTGATTTCACATTCGATTATGGCTTACCATGATACATAATGAGTATTGCACAGAATAATTCATGTAATTTCATAAACTTGTCTAGAGGGATGTGGCAGCGAGACTCACTGATGATTTTAATGTGCATTAGCTTACTACTATATGTCTAGATCCTACTTGTACTACTACCGGACATATCTAATTGTGTTCGAGGTTGTTCCAGTGTTTTTCTGCTTTCTTTTTATTTAAGGTAGTGTCCCATAGCCTTGTTAATAAAGCACTATAGTATGTTGCATGACTTTGTACAAGGGTAAATTGGTCAAACTTCGCATTTCTTTTTCCTGCTTGTTCACTTTGATAAATTGGTTTTTCTGTTTAAGTGTTGCTATTATTCCTCCTAACGTAAAGTAGCTTTAGGTGTCATAACAGTTCGAGAAATTACATCGTGACAGACCGTTAATCCAAGTTGCAGTTGCACGAGATCTACTTCCGCAAGAAGAAGTAAAAATTTCGCCCAGCAGCCACTTTTAGCACTGGTATTTAGTTTGAGGCCACTATTTTCTTTGGTCTTACACTAGAGGCCACTTTTGGGCCTTTACTAAATAAATGTTGACTTAAGTTCTAATAGTTGACTGAAGTTCAGTGCATACGGCCCCTGGACTGAAGTTCCATCTCTTAAGGACTGAACTTTCAGTTCATATGGCCATGGACTGAACTTCAGTCCATGGTATGGTTATGGACTGAACTTCCGTCCATGGCCATGGACTGAAGTTCTATCTTAAGGACTGGACTGAACTTCAGTCCATATGGCCGTGGATTGAAGTTCAATCTTTAAGGACTGAACTTCAATCCGGCCTCTGGACTGAAGTTCTATCTCTTTAAGCAAAAGTGGCCACAAACTAAATGTTTTGTTATTAGTGGTCTGTGTCCAAAGACCAGTGGCAAAAGTGGCCTTTCGTGCACTTAGCCCCAAGAAGAAACCATGTTTTTTTCAGTCCATTAGTTACACATAAATACTTCATTATCGCATTAGTGATAATAGAAACAAGAAAACCAACATTATTTAACCGAAAAAAATAAAAATAAAAAACATTCTAAAATCTGCATGCCCTAGGCCAAACTAACTAATGTGTAGTAAATTTTCTGGACTAAATAAAACTTTTGCCGGGTCATTATTCATGCAACATACACATAATGCATCAATTGTTTATGAACAGAAGTCTTTTAACACTAGAAAGAAATTAAAAAAACAACTTTCCATCAAATCCAGTATTCCTTACCTCAATAGTCAATATTACATGGATGGCCATGATTTTAGGACCATTTCTCTTGTTCATTCTTGATAGAAAGCAAGCTCTCTTTGCAGACAATAATTTCCAAAGTATTTGGAACACAAGACATGCCAAGCTCTTTAGTTTTTCCGCTAAAGAGGTTACAAGATGCAAGTTTTCCACTACTACTTTCTATCATTAGTTCTGTATCATTCATCCAAACGGACAATGGTTTTTCTATGACAATTGGTCCTACTCTAAATTCCTTAATCCAGGATTCTCTCATAGCATACTTCTTCATCAACCATATGTCAATCGTTTGATTTATTGCCACGTTCTCGGGGTAAAATATCTTGGTGTAACAAATCAAAGCTAGAGATTCATTCAAGACGACAAGACTCTTATCTTGTTCAACATCTAAGCCCTCAGGAAATAAAATGTTGTGGAACAACTCAGTGCTGAAGTTGAAAGAAACAATCCAATTATCATCCCCCGGTGATATGTTTGTTCCACGCCAGTGAAAGGCTCCATTAATCAATACATTGAAACAACGCCAGGGATTTACTAAGCACTGTAGATCCTCAATTTTTCTCCATGAATTCGTACTTAGATTGTAAACCTCAACTTTACTAACAAGCTTATAATAATTATCTTCATCTTCCATTTCATATTCGTCATGAGGACTTAGGATTCTAATAACCTTATAATCATTAGTATAGGAGTCAAACCCAATTCCTATGGTCATGATTACCCAAAAGTTAAGCTCTATGCCAGGAGATAAGTGTGGGCTATAAGGGAGAATGCTAGGAGGCATTTCAAAAAATTCTCTTATTGTTGGGTTATACAAGACGGTACTCCTGTAACTAGAAATGCAGACAATGCCATTGCAGGGACCTGTAATGGCAACACCTATATAATTATCACAATACTCTATATTTGGTGCTACAGATTTCAGTGATTCGTCATTTGAATGGAAAGATATCGTATTAATACCATAATAAATGCTATCAATCTTTTCTGATTCATCGTAGCGCTTTAAAAGAATGAAATGACTCGATCGACAATGCTGATTGTAATGAATGGAGATAAAATCAGGGCAGCATATCAAATTGTACCATATTTTGGATATGCACTTGAATCTCATAAGAGATTTCGCGGGCAATCGCTTGAAAATGTCTATCATCACATCATGTGGAACTCTTATCCTTTGCTGGTCCACCTCTTCCATTTTCTAGAACCTGACCTCTACCAAAAATAACGATCTCTATGAAACTGCAACAACAAAATAGCATATATGGAATATATATACATTCTCAGAGAGATTACAATGCATAATGTATTATAATATGATGAATTATAAAGGCTTTACCAGTAAAACGATCCACTTTGTTAGCATTCTTCCAAGGTTTGTGGTATTGCTTACCAGCATTTTATTTTTACGAAGTTTTCTCCATCATATTTTGTTGTTAATTAAACTAGACACATGCGAGACATAATTATACACGGTTAATTAACCAAGAGAAAAATGGCTGGACGGAAAATTAAAAATATAACTGCTGTACGAACTCTTCTCCCATGATAGTCAATTAACTATATATTAAATTTTGGTTATATATGTGTGGGGCTTCATAAAATTAAAAACAAAAATCATTTAGATACCTCAACCGAAGGTTATAGCTATTTTATACTTCTAACCTAATTTAAAGTGTACATATTAAACATAAAATGTTGACTTGGAAAACCAACTATAGTGCGTGTACTTCAGTTAAATTGATGTGCAAAAATTAACGAATCAAATGGCTTTTGACCCTAATTCATCTAAAAAATAATTTTCAGCAAAAAAATAAAAAAGAAAACAAATTAGGTTTTAAAATGAAAAACCCCATCACCCAACTGGCCTTGTTCTCGGTTGATTTGTCAAGGCCGCACCACTGCCATCCAACATAACCATACTTTCTCCTCAATTAAGTCATCATCATCTCATTATCATTGTCTCGCTGCCCTTGCTCTGATTTTGACTTTTGAATTCAAATGCGAGATGTACCAATTTTGAGGGAATTGGAAATTGATCATTCCATGTCAGCATATGCCATATCGGCAATGTTTTTTTTTTTTTGACATGCTTCACAAACTCTCTGATGTACATTTGGTCTTGGCCATGAGTCCATGTGCGCCGACTGGACCGTTGGAAGAGATAAAGTTAAAGGTGGTTACTTGGAGAAAAACTATCACAGAGTTGTTTAGTTCTTTTATTTTAGGGATGATAACTTCCTCTCACATAATTTTCATTTCTTAACGGAGAAATTATACAAGTACTTTCTCCCCACATAAGCGCACACATAAGAAAGTCGTATAGTTCGTGGTGAATTTTCTTTGTTTAAAAGAAATTCAAAGTTAACTTAAGAGCATCTTTCTGGGGTAAGCATTTTAAAATTGATTTTAGAGTCCATAAAATAATTAGGACTATATAATATATTCACGATATATTAGTCTAGATAAATGTTATGGGCTACTATAATTGAATTAATTATAAATACATTGGACAGACCTATTTAATTGGGTTACAAATGATAGGTCCACTTAGTTAGCTCAAAGTCCAAATGGCTGTTAGCCCATCCCAAAGCTTAGGCCCATACCATGTGTCAAGTGACGTGGTAATTTAAGTCAAGCGGATGAGCCAATTAAATAATGTTATATGTCAAGATATGTGACATGACATGTCAAGTCAAATCAACGGCCAATAGAATTGCGCCTAGTGTGCCAATCATATCACACTACAACTACCTCTTACAACTATAAAACGGAGGAATTCATTAGTTCAAAAGGGGCACCATAATTTTGATAACAAGAAGCAATAGAGAGCTCGTAGATCAAAAACTATTATTTCTCTGCAACCAACCTAGTATTCAAGACAAATTCAGATGACTTTAAAAGTGTTCGAAGTTCAAGAACAAAGCAAATCAAGATTCAAACGTGTTCGAGCTAAAGTTATTCCTTTGTAGCGTAGAGTCTGAATTCATCATTCGTGGCAAACCATATCAGTGTTTGTGACGGATAATTCAAATTCAAGACACCAATTCAATAACAAGCTTTTCAAGCCCTTGAATCAAGTTCTAAATCAAGTTCACATATTATTCATATTTCTTTTGTGAAGATTCGGAGGAGAAATAGAGATTGTAACATCATTCTATATTGAAATTAAATATTCGTTGTAAAAATATTTTTCCTGTCTTGATTAATATTTTAATGATCAAAAATTTGTTGTTTATATATTTTGTACACCCAGTGGGACAATCTTTACCTCTCATCTCTTCATTTCAACTCTCAAAATTCAAGATTGTTGGAAAGTCTCCTAAGAAGTTGAACACCAAATCCAATGTTGCTAAGGCTGGTGGTTCCAAGTTCTCATTTGAGATGGAAGACATACTTGAAGCCACTGCAGGAAGCTCAAGGCCTGTCACTAGGAAGAAAACAAAACAAGTACTTCAAGTGTCGTCCGCATCAGTTCTTGTCTTTGATTCAAGATCCATCATGTCGGCAACAACTTTTCCAAATCAGTTGGAGGAAGGACTTAGTATTGCTGAAATAGTTGAAAATACATTAGCTCAACTCACTCAAGCTAAAAATTTCGCCACTCAAAATGATGATGTTGATGATTTCTTGATCAACAGATTTGATCTTATTACTTCACGTGAGTTGCTCCATTCATTCAACTAACGGGAAAATCCGTGCTTTGCTCAACCCCCACAGTTGTCCAAGCAATGGTGGCAAACAATTCAACAGTTGAAGAGCAACTTGAAAGTTTGACAAAAGGCAATTGGCAGCTTAACAAATTATGTAAAAGATCAAGATAACCGAATTGTCAAGCTTATAGATAGAGTAAAGAGTATGATGGAGGGAGATTCAAGTCACGCCCCCAGAAAGCTCCCCGAGACACAAGAAAGAGATGGCTCATTCGCAAGGCAAGTAGCATCAGCTAAAGAACTGCATATTTCCCATGAAAGTTTAATTTCAATTGACCAATTAAAGAACTTCATTATGGGAACGATCAAAGACAAGTATGATGTGGCTTCCAAGTCTTCTGTTGCTTATGATAAGCCATACACTTCAAGAATTAACAGTTTGAAGATGCTTGCTGGTTATCGACCTCCCAAGTATCAAAAGTTTGATGGTAAAGAAAATCCAAAGCAACATGTTACACACTTTGTTGAAACTTGAATTAATGATAGAACCCACCGAGATCATCTTGTCAGACAGTTTGTTCGTTCGCTCAAAGATAATTCCTTTGATTAGTATACAGACCTTGAAGCTAGCTCCATTGATAGCTGGGAACAACTTGAGCATGAATTTCTCAATCGCTTCTACAACACAAGGCGTACAGTAAGTATGGTTGAACTTACAAGCACACATCAATGGAAGGATAAACCCGCTATTGATTTCTTCAACCGATGGAGAAATGCAAGTTTGAATTGCAAAGGTAGGCTTAGCAAAGCTTCTGGAATTGAAATGTGTATTCAAGGGATGCACTAGGAACTTCGCTATATTCTATAAGTCATTAAGCCAAAATCGTTTGAAGAATTGGAAACACGTGCACATGACATGGAGTTGAGTATTGCTTCAAGGGGAAATCAAAGTGCGCCTGTTCATGATCCTCGCAAAGGGAAAGAGAAATAAGAAGTAAGAAAAGTGAACAAGTTTGTGCCAAAGTCTGAAGGCAAAGAATCAATGAATGTTAACGCCTCACCAGTGAAATTCACCACAAAAGTGAGCATGAAGCAAAGTGTGAAGACGACTTCTTTGGAAGATAAAGTAGGCTGAAAGTTATACTTAAAAGAAATGCACGCTAAAGAGTATCAATTCTTGGACTCTGATGTTCCCGCAATTTTTGAAAAACTCCTTCAAATGAAACTCATTGATTAGCCTGAGATGAAGCAGCCTGATGAAGTTGGGAGAACCAATGAAGCAAATTATTGCAAGTACCATCGTTTAGTTGGTCATCCCATTGAGAAAAGTTTTGTCTTTAAGGATAAAGTCATGCAGCTAGTTCGAGAAGGAAAAATCTTGCTGGAGGTAAGAAGGAAAATTCAAATCAAGTCTTTGTCACTTTTGCTTCACTTGACTCGGTGGTCATTTGTAATTTGGTTGAAGTATACGATGAGGATTTAGCTGCATGACCACCAAAAATGATTCAATTTGGTGACTTTGATCCTATTGACGTCAGCACATCACTACTTTTTCCTATAATGAGTAAAGTGACATTGGAGGAAATATTTTCAAAGGAAATAAAACCTTATGTTGATCGAGACAACGATGAAGGTTTGATTCTGGTGACTTGGCAAAGATGCTGCAGAATGGGTTCACAAAAGAAACCCAACAAACAACCAACAAGAAGCAAAATGGTGAAGAAGCCTGAGAAGCAAAAGGCTGAGAAGCATGTGAAGAAAATAAATGTCCATCAAAATCATTATCAAAAGTTACGTTGTCCTGTGACCTTGGAAGAATACTTTCTAAGTTGGTTTCGCATGAAGCTCTCTTGTGGTGATATCATGGCCTCTTGTTGTAATATTGATGAAAATGGGGAAAAGAAGGGAGACATAACATCACGATCACCCAAAGTTTCTAAACAACTTATCGAGGCTCATTTTGAAGATGTGAATACTTGTGACGGAAAAATTACCTTCATCAAAGCTGATATTTTATTGGGCGAAGAATTTCATAACTGTCCTTTGTTCATGGCTAGCTTTGTGTGTGGGCAGAGGATAAATAGAATTTTGATTGATGGAGGATCTGGAATCAACATAATCCCAATTTTCATGGTCAAAGAACTTGGAATCCCAGTTGATGAACTATCAGTAAGTCGTTTGATGATTTAGGGATTCAATCAAGAAGGACAAAGAGCTATAGGTGTAGTCAGTTTCGAAATCACTATTGGAGATTTACGGTCAAGTGCCTGGATGCACGTGATTGATGCAAAAACATCACACAATATTTTGCTTGGAAGACCATGGACCAACACTTAAACTACTTTGAAATAGGGTCGAAAAGAAGATTGTAGCTGATGATGAGCCTTTTGCTGAGATAGAAGCACATTTTGCTGATGCCAAGTTTTACTTGAATACTCACGTTTCAAAGGAAGTTAGAATTTACAACGTTGCACCAATCAAAGAGGTTGAGGTTGCAACCAAGAAAGAAGATATACCAAGTGGTAAGGCAAAGATTATTGTTGAGAAAAGTCATGACTCTTCCAGTTTGGATAAAGTGCCTAACATAAATGTTGCATCTTCAAGTAAGAAAGTGACTCATGTTCTTTGATATGTTCCAAAGGCAAGAAAAAATGACAATCATTCATCTGAATTGCAAAATAACGCGTTATGGGGATTGACTGATGCAACCCGATGCGCGAGCAAGCCATTCACAACGAGCCAAGAATGGGAGTTGCAACAGTTGCATGCCACATTTGCACAAATGGAGCTGCTGGTGCAGTTGTAGGAAGCTTAAGAACCTATTTGAGAGCTCACAACCTCAGTCCCAGGATATATGCAACGCGATCGCGAGTCATCAAACGCGATCACGCAAGGTAAAAAAGATTACCATCGCGGTCGCTTGTCAGCAAATGCTATCGCGCAAGGAGGAAATGATGAACAGCGCGATCGCGAAGCCTCAGACGCGATCGCGCATGAGGCTGACAATGGATGAAGGCCATTGCCTTTGCTATCGTGTGACCATAGTCGCGATCGCGAAGCCCTGGTTACTCCAGCAACGCGATCGCTCGTGTCCTAGCGCGATAGCGCTATAGCGATAAGCATAACACTATTTTCAGCTTAATGGTCTATTCTAGGCAAGGGCAATTAAGGCATTACTGCCATTTTTGGGAACCACTATATAAGGCCCTCGCCTTTCATTAATTAGGGTTAGATTAGATTTTGATGATATTGAATATTGAGAGATTATTGGCTAAGCGTATTTGCTTAAGCACACTTAAGTCCTTGATTTGCAATTGGATTTGACCCAATTCATGATCAAAAAGCATTGGATCAAGATGTTAGACAATCAAGGGGGTGTTTAGACTTGTTTTCCCTAATCTACTTCCTTAATCCTTTTTTAATCAAATTTGGGTCTTGCTTTTCAATCTTTTCATTCTTGTTATTTCCATTTCTTATTGTTAGTTTTATATCATTTGGTATCAAAGCAGGATTAGTGTTTGTTCTTACAATCACTAACCAAGTTTTGGTTCTCAAAATCCAAAAACCACAAAAAAATCAAAAATTCAAAAATCCAAAAAAAAAAAAAAAATGAGGCTCAGGTTTAGGTTTCTTTTGGGTCAAATTCTTGTTACCAACTGTTGATATATGAATCTAGAAGTTGTTTCTTGAAGGAATCAAATAGCCAACAATATTAGGGTGTTAATTTGAAAATTCAAGAATTAGGGTTCATCAACAAAGAATTGGGGCTTTTGGATTTAGTTGTTACTTTTGAAGATTCAACTATTGGGTTTGTTTATGGATCAACAAAGAAACATAAATCTCAAATTTGGAGAGAAACCACATTAGTTTGTGAAGATTCAAGTGGAAAAGAGAACTGGAAAAATGGGTTATGCTTCAGTCCTAGAAGCCTTTGCGATCGCTCGCATTCAAGCGCAATAGTGCAGGGAAGAAATTAAAGACCCTTCGAGATCGCGCCCGTCATACGAGATCGCGCCCAAGCTGCAAGGATCTTCTTCACGATCGTGACTGTCCTAACGCGATCGCATAGAACAACATTTCAAAAAAAAAAAAATTCTTGGACAGATTGCTTGCAGCAGCCCCTGAACAGTTTCCAATCAACAAAATCCTGATTTTATCATCAAGCACAGTGAGTTTCTAGGTTATACACAAAATTTCATCCAAATCCGAATCCGATTCATGCCAATTAGATTCGTGCCTTTCTTCATTCATTTCTTTGACTTTTTTGAAGTTCCGTCCATTACCTTAATTGTCCGTTCCTTGCTACAACAGCTCATTTGCATCCCGAATCGGATTGAGTTTGATTTTTGAATCGGACTTCTGTGCGAAGAACAAACTTGCATTAGACAAGAGTGGAAAAAGGCAAGTGTAGTGAGAGTATTAGAGCGAGTAAAAGCAAGTGGATTGAGTGCAAACACGAGTAGATTGAGTGCAATCAAATCGAGTGTAAATACTTAGGGAGCGAATTGGTGAGGACTCTTTCTACTAACCTTTGTTTGTTTAATTGTTTGTAGGTATGATGTCTCAAAAAGAAGTCGAGGCGGACATGGAAGTCAAAACCATGTTGCAAGATGGCGAGTGTTAATTCAATGCAAGATGAATTCAAAGGGATGAAGGAGACGGTTGATGACCTATCCCGAAAAGATAGGCTTCGAGAAATGGGAAAGCAAGTAGTTGAGACACCTCCAACCATGGGGGTGCGGGGTGATGGACCTAGTCGGATCTCTCAGCCTAATGACCGCTACTCTCACATAGTGATCCAAGACACCTATTCTTCAATTTACACTCCACAAACGAAGGATCACATTCATGATCTTCCAAGAAATGAACCACCAAGGAATGAGACTCCAAGGCGTGAAGGAATGGTCCCTCCATAAAATGATCGTCCATATAATGAAGAATCTTTTCATGCACATGAAAACTATGATGATGATCCATTTCTCTCTCCGGGGGAGGCACGACAAAGAGGAAATAGAAGACGAGATGGTCCATTTGGGAGAGGCTACCAAGGAAGAGCGGAACATGAAGAGGACTACTATGACTATGGGGATCATGGTGGGAATCGGAGACATCATGATGATGATAGAGGGTTGAACACCATCAAGATCAACTTACCAACTTTCTAGGGAGAAAGTGATCCCGAGGAGTATCTAGAGTGGGTTCTTAAGATGGAGAAGATCTTTCAAACCAACAATGTTCAAGAAGCCACGAAGGTCAGGTATGCCATTACTCAATTTGAGAATTATGCTTCCACATGGCGGGAGTCCAAGCGAAGGAAAAAGGAGACTCAAGGGCTATTTGAAAATGGTGGGTGGGCGGCTTTGAAGGCCATGATGGAAGCTCGATTTGTACCCTCCCAAATATAAAAATGAGTTGATCAAGTAATTCTATAACTTGAGGCAAAGGAACAAAAGTGTGCCGTAATACTTTGATGACTTTGAGAAGACAAGAATTAGGGCCAACATTCAAGATGGTGATCAATTCCTCACTCAAAAATTTTGTGAAGGCTTGAATAGGGAAATATCTTCTCCTATGGAATTGCACCAATTTGATTCCTTGTATGAAACTTTTCATGCGGTGCTTAAGGTGGAGAAAGGGATTAAATTGGACAAGTCCAAAAATATATCTACCAATTGGAGCAAAGGAAAGGATAATGTGAAGACCTATTCCCCATGGGATAAAGCAAAAGAGCCTAAGCGAGAGTTCAAGGGACAATTTGACATGGCCAAACCCAAATAAGAGCCAAGGGTGGGAGGTAACAAAGCTAAATTTGAAATATTGTCTAACATTCAATGTTATAAATATAATGGCCGAGGCCATATGATGAGGGATTGTCCAAATAGGAGAACTATTGTTGCTTTGGATGATGGTGGTTATCAAACGGGTGATAGTGATGTAGAGGAGATAGATGGGATTATTCCTTGTGATGATGACTTTGATGGGGGAAGAGGGGAAGGTGAGCAATTTTAGGAAGACATATCCGCTACACTTGTGGTAAGGAGAATAATGGAAGTGCAAGTGAAGGAGGAGTCAGATCAAAGGAAGAATTTGTTTCATGCTTATTGTAAGGTTCAAGGAACCATTTGTTCTCTTATCGTTGATAGCGGTAGTTGTGTCAATGTAGTGAGCACCGCTTTGATTGATCAACTCAAGCTTCCCACTAGGAAAGGTCCACAATCCTATAAGCTACAATAGTTGAATGAATGTGGTGAATTAAAGGTTACCAAGCAAGCTTTGATCAAATTCAAGATTGGGGATTACAATGATGAGCTCTTATTTGATGTGGTTCCAATGCAAGCTTGTCATATTTTGCTTGGTGGAGTTTAGCAATATGACCGTTTGGAAAAGCATGATGGCAAGACTAACAAGTATGCCTTGAAGTTGGAAGGTCGGAAGTTTATTCTTAATCGATTGACTCCGGCTCAAGTGAGTGGGAGCTATAGGAAGATGAGGGATTTGAAGTTGAAAAGAGAGAAAGAAAAGAAAGAGGCAGTCGAAGGGGATAAAAGAGTAGGAGTTGTCACATAAAAGAGTGAAGAAACAAAACAGGGAGTGAACTTGTTCTTGTCAAAGAAGGAGTGTTTGAATGATGTGAAGGAGGGAATGCCCATGATTCTCCTCCTACACAAGGACCATGTTTTGCTTACTAACGAACTAACTCCTTCTTTGCCTAGTTCTATTTTTTCTCTTTTACAAGGTTATGAAGACATTTTTACCGAGGAGTTGCCTAGTGGATTGCCACCACTAAGAGGAATTGAGCATCAAATTGACCTTGTTTCGGGCTCCCGATCGACCAACGAGGCCTCTATAGAAGCAACCCGGAGGCTACTAAAGAGCTTCAAAAGCAAGTGGAGGAGTTGCTTCAAAGAGGATTTATGCAAGAAAGCTTGAGCCCATGTGCGGTCCCGGTCATCCTAGTACCAAAGAAAGATGGGACTTGGCGCATGTGTGTGGATTGCAGAGCCATCAACAAGATAACGGTAAAGTATCGTCATCCTATCCCTAGGTTAGATGATATGCTTGATGAGTTGTGTGGTTCTTGTGTGTTCTCTAAAATTGCTTTGAGGAGTGGATACCACCAAATCTGGATGAAACTGGGTGATGAGTGGAAGACGGCCTTTAAGACTAACTTTGGTCTTTATGAGTGGCTTGTCACACCTTTTGGCTTGTCCAGTGCTTCTTAAACCTTCATGAGGTTGATGAATCATGTGCTTAAATCTTTCATTGGAAAATTTGTTGTACTTTACTTTGATGACATCCTTGTCTATAGCAAATCCATTGATGAACATGCTAATTATTTGAAACAAGTGTTTGATGTTTTGAGAAAGGAGTAATTATTTGCTAACTTGAAAAAGTGCTTCTTTTGTGTTGAAAATGTTGTGTTCCTTGGTTTTGTGGTGAGTGTAAATGGTGTGGATGTAGATGAGGCTAAGGTGGAGGCCATTAGGGATTGGCCCACTCCCAAAGGCATTGGTGATGTGACATGTTTTCATAGGTTGGCTAGCTTTTATAAGAGGTTTGTGAGGGGATTTAGCACTATAGCCGCACCATTGACCGAAGTGATAAGGAAGTATAATGCATTTGTGTGGGGGAAGGAGCAAGAAGAGGCTTTTGCAAGATTAAAAGAAGTGCTTAGTTCCACACCTCTCCTTCAATTACCAAATTTTGATAAAACCTTCGAAATTGAGTGTGATGCTAGTGGGGTGGGAATTGGAGCCGTGTTGATGCAAGATCAATAACTCATTGCCTATTTTAGTGATAAACTTAAGGGAGCAACCACTAAAACTCCACTAATGATAAAGAGTTGTATGCCTCGATGAGGGCATTGGCTCATTGGCAACATTACCTTTGGTCAAAAGAATTTATCATTAGAACTGACCACCAATCTTTGAAACACCTCAAATCCCAAGAAAAGTTGAATAAAATACATGCCAAATGAGTGTAATTTCTTGAAACCTTTCCTTATGTCATCCATTACAAAAAGAGAAAAGAAAATGTGGTGGCAGATGCCTTGTAAAGGAGGTTTGTATTTCAATCAAGAAGACGAGTGTTGTTGAATACCTTGTGATCAAAGCTCATGGGTTTTGAAAGTATGAAAGAGATGTATGCCAATGACCTGGAGTTTGGGGAACTATATGCTAATTGTGAAGTAGAGGAAAGGGTGATAAGGATCAATCGGTTGTGTGGTGAGGAGGAACCTAGTGGTGATGTGGATAAAAGGAGGCTCCATAAGTTTGAAGGGTTCTTGTTTAAAAATGGGAAGTTGTGTGTGCGTAGTTAATCTTGGAGGGAGTTTCTAGTAAGGGAGGAACATAGTGGGGGATTAATGGGGCATTTTGGAGTTGGCAAGACCATGGAGAATCTTAAGGAGCAATTTTATTGGCCCAAGATGAAGGTGGATGTTGTGAGGGTGTGTGGTCAATTCTTAGAGTGTAAGCAAGCCAAGTCAAAGCTACTTCCACATGGTTTGTATTGACCCCTCCCCATTCCCTTAGGTCCTTGGCTTGACATTTCTAAGGAATTTGTGCTTGGATTGCCTAGGACCAAAAAGGGGAAAAGATAGCATCTTTGTAGTAGTTGATAGAGTTTCCAAAATGGCACATTTCATTCCATATCATAAGATTGATAATGCATCCCATGTAGCTAATTGTTTTTTTGAACATGTACTTAAATTGCATGGGGTCCCTAAAACTATTGTTAGTGATTGGGATTCAAAATTCTTTAGTCATTTTTGAAAAGAATTATTGGGAAGGCTTGGCACTAAGTTGTTATTCTCCACTTCTTGCCATCCCTAAACCGATGGCCAAACTGAGATTGTTAATAAAACCTTGGGTGCCATGCTTTTAGCATTGGTTAAGGGGAAACTTGCTTCTTGGGAAGAACACTTACCTTTGATTGAGTTTGCATATAATAGAACCACGCATAGTTCTACTAGGATGACGCCTTTCGAGGTTGTGTATGGCTTTAACCCCCTAACCTCCTTGGATCTTACGTCTTTGTCTCAAGATATTGTTTTAAGCTTAGATGCCAAGGTGAGAGCGCAAGAGATGAAGCAACTTCACGAGCAAGTGAGGAAGAAACTTGAAAAGAAAAATCAAGAAGTTGCCAAGAAGGCCAACAAGGGAAGAAAGAAGATTGTCTTCGAATCGGGAGATTGGGTTCGGGTCCATTTCTGGAAGGATAGATTTCCCAACAAGTGGGCGAGCAAGTTGATGCCAAGAGGCGATGGTCTATTTCAAATCCTTGAGCGCCTCAATGACAATTCCTACAAAGTTGATTTGTCAAGCAACTACCAAGTGCACAACACTTTCAATGTGTGCGACTTGTCTCCCTTCAAAGTCGAAGAACACGCGAATTCGTGGACGAATTCTTCTCAAGATGGGGAGAATGATGCAACCCGATGTGCGAGCAAGCCATTCACACGGAGCCAAGCACAAGAGTTGCAACAGTTGCAGGCCACATTTGCACGAATGGAGCTGCGGGGGCAGTTGTTGGAGGCTTCAAGACCTATTTTCAAGCTCACTGCCTCAGACCCAGGAAATACTCAATGCGAGCATTGCGATCGTGCGTCCGAAAATGCGATCGCGTAAGGAGGGAATGATGAAGAGCGTGATCATGAGGCATCAGATGCAATCGCACAGGAAGCTGACAATGGATGAAGGCAATTGTCTTTGCGATCGCGTGACCATAGCCATGATCGCGAATCTCTGGTTACTCCAGCAACGCAATCGCGCGTGTCCTAGCGCGATAGCGCTGTGGCGATGACCAGAACACTATTTTTAGCTTAATGGTCTATTGTTAGCCCATTACAAGGGCAATTAAGGCATTATTGCCATTTTTTGGAACCACTATATAAAGCCCTCACGTTTCATTAATTAGGGTTTGATTTTGATGACATTGAATATTGTGAGATTGTTGGCTAAGCTTGTTTGATTAAGCACGCTTAAGTCCATGATTTGTAATTGGATTTGACCTAATTGATGGTCAAATAGCATTGGTTCAAATTGTTAGATAATTAAGGGATGTTTAGGCTTCTTTTCCCTAATCTGCTTTCTTATTTTTTTCTAATCAAATTTGGGTCTTGCTTTTCAATCTTTTCATTCTTGTTATTTCCATTTCTTGTTGTTAGTTTTATATCATTGACTCTTCCTATCAAGCGGATTGGTGCAATAAAGTTGTCTTTAGAATTTCTTAATGGGTTTGTCAAGGCATCGCAGCATGATTCTCTTTCGAATGAAGCAATTCCTGCAAAGCGCACAAATGAAGGTTTTGACCCAAATGCCTATAAATTGTTAGCAAAAGCAGGATACAATCTGAAGGAGACATCCAAGTTAGGAAAACTCCCACCTGAGTCATCTAATCTTCTTAACTCCACTCAACAGATGAATATAGTGAAGGGGTATGCCGTAAAACAATCATGTGATGGATTGGGTTACAAAAAACGCTCGCCAATTTGTATCTCTATTAAAAGGGAAAGTAGTAGTTACATTACTTTTGAAGATGAATCCACAACATCTAACAAGAGGCTTTCTATGTTTGAACGGCTTGCGAGGCCACCTCCAAGAACTTCAGTTTTTGATAGGTTGGGACCCTTGAAGAATAAATGCAAGCACCAAGGGAATCATGGGAAAATAGAAGTACCCACAACTGCTAGAGATCAAGATTTGTCAAAAGATGGCTTGAGTTTTATTCCTTCTAGAATGAGTTGAGAAACAAGGCTTGTGGTTTCATGTGAAAAGGTCTTAAAAGAAAGGAATCACACTATAGTGCACACCAAAGAGCGCGATGAAGATGAGGAAAGTGTTGGCTATTCATATTATATATCGATACAAGAAAAGCAAGGTACTTTTACTCTAGTCAAGGACAATAGAAAGGAAGATATCTCCATGTGCTTTCATATATCATTCAATGATAATGATCCACAAGAAGATGAGGATGCCGAAGATGCCTCGCATAAACTTGAAGAAGGGGTAAAAGCCGTTGTGGATGCGTTGAAGGAAGTTAACCTTAGTGATGCTGAATATCCAAGACCTACATTTGTGAATGAGCTACTGACCATTGACGAAGAAAAAAATATATTGAGCTACTTAAAGAGTTCTAAGATGTATTTGCTAGGAGTTACAAAGAGATGCTGGGTTTGGATCCCAAAGTAGCAGTTCATCATCTTGCAGTGAAATGAGGTGCTCGTCCTCTTATGCAGGCCCAACATCGCTTCAGGTGTGATTTAGCTTTGTTGATTGAAAATGAAGTTAGCAAACTCATAGAAGCTTGTTTCATACGTGAAGAAGCTTGTTTCATACGTGAATTTAAATATCCTACATGGATTTCGATCATTCTGCCAGTAAGGAAGAAGAATGGCCAAATACGAGTTTGTGTTGACTTTAGAGATCTGAACAACGCTTTTCCTAAGGATAAATTTCCTCTCCGCATTCCAGAGCGTATGAGTTATGCAACCACTTGGTACGAAGCAATGTCTTTCATGGATTGTTCATCTAGATATAATCAAATTCGTATGTCGCCAATGGATGAAGAGCTCGCTGCATTTCGTACTCCTAAATAAATTTACTATTACAAAGTAATGCTTTTTGGCTTGAAGAATGCTGGTGCCACCTATCAAAAGACTATGCAAAATATCTTTGATGATATGCTCCATAAAAATGTGGAATGATATATAGATGATCTGGTGGTGAAATCAAGAAAAAAAGAAGATCACTTGCAAGCTCTAAGCATGGTTTTTGAACGGCTCCGGAGATGTCAACTGAGGATGAATTTGTTGATATGCGCCTTTGGAGTAACTTTCGAAAATTTTCTTGGCTTCATTGTTCGGCAACGAGGGATCGAAATTGATCACGCCAAAGTGGATGCTATTTTAAAAATGCCTGAGCCAAGAGATATACATGAATTAAAAAGCTTGCAAGGAAAGTTGGCATACCTGAGGAGATTCATTTCAAACCTCGCAGGAAGATGTCAACCATTCAGCCGCCTCATAAAGAAAGGAGTTCCATTTGAATGGGACCAGGCTTGTAGAAACGCTTGTGAAAGCATAAAATCCTATATGATGAAACCTCCAGTACTGGCAGCACCTATACTTGGAAACCATTGATTTTGTATATTTCAGCACAAGAAAGGTCAGTAGGAGCACTTCTGGCTCAACAAAATGATGAAGTAAAAGAGAATTCCCTTTATTACTTAAGTAGGATGATGACACCAAATGAGCTGAAGTACTCACCTATTCAGAAATTGTGCTTGGCACTTCTACTCTCAATTCAAAAGTTGAAGCATTACTTCCAAGCTCATGTTGTATGACTTGTATCAAGAGCAAAATCCGATCAAGTTTGTTATGTCTAAACCTGTCCTAAGTGATCGTCTTGGAAGGTGGTATCTTCAGTTTCAGCAATTTGAAATTTTGTATGTCCCTCAAAAAGCCATAAAAGGACAAGTATTAGACGAATTTCTAGCTGACCATCATATTCCAGATGATTGGGAGTTATCTGATGAGCTACCCGATGAAGATGCAATGGTCGTCGAAATTCAACCTCCTTAGAAAATTTACTTTGACGGTGATGCAGATAGTGAAGGAGCCGGTGCTGGTGTAGTATTTGTTACTTCTCATAGGGAGGTTTTTCCATATCCATTCACTTTGACACAACGCTTCACCAACAGTGTTGCTGAATATGAAGCATTGATACTCGAACTTGAAATGGATGTTGATATGAAACAATTGCAATTGCAAGCTTTTGGAGAGTTCAAATTGGTGGTCAATCAACTTTTGGGTAGCTATGAAGCCAAGAAGATGGAGTTACTCCCTTATCACAATTATGCTCAAGATTTGATAAATTGGCTTGGAGATGGGACCATTCAACATGTGCCGAGAAAGGAAAATAAGAAAGCTGATGCATCAGCACCTTTGGCTTCTACCTTAACTTTGCTTGATCACTCATTGTTTGCCAAAAATGGGTAGTACCGCCATTAAGTGAATTTGAAGACGAAAAGAACAAAGTTGATTATATTGTTGCTGTTTCTAAGGTTGAAATTGAAGACTGGAGACAACCAATTATTGATTACCTTTGTTATGGAATTCTTCCAAAAAATCCTCGAAGGAAGAATTAAATTCGTCGTCGGGCTCCTCGCTTTCTTTATTATAAAGATATTGACACTACCCGAAATCCGGTTAGGCCGTGCGGGCACCCGACATCCTTTCCTAGAACCATCGGGCGAACCCTTATCAATTAAGTTTGGAAAATAAATATAATTCAATTTATAAATAATAAAGAGACTTAGAAAAAGTACAAACATAATGATATCTCTAAGCTGTAAAAAAGAAATTACAGCTGACTACCCACATACTAGGTTTAGGGCTATCCAGACTAGAAATATAAGAGTACAAAAGAAGACAGATACCTCCTGAAGGGAGCAGAATGCAACTGAAATAATAACCAATAAACTGGTGGCCATCCGGAATAAAAGCTGGCTCACCCTTACAGTTGAAGTCGTCTTCGCTCCTTCACAACGTGGCGAACTCAATCCTAGAGCGAACCTGCCGAAATGAAATAGATAGACAAGAAACAAATAAGAAATAAGGGTGAGTCAAACGGACTCAATAAGTGGGGCAGACTAGCCACCT
The DNA here is from genome assembly GCA_029990575.1 of Petunia axillaris subsp. axillaris. Lineage (NCBI taxonomy): Eukaryota > Viridiplantae > Streptophyta > Magnoliopsida > Solanales > Solanaceae > Petunia > Petunia axillaris. Next base: position 119,900,055 of record JARKNS010000004.1, on the reverse strand, counting down.
CAAAGAATAGGATGGCTAGCCAGGGAGAAAAAACAGATAAACCAAATTCCTTTTATTTAAATTATAAAAAGGCAGAGCCAGATAAAAACCGGAAACACGTAAGAAACTTCTAAACTCAACCAAGGGTGCGTGCCAGAACATATCAACAAATAAGCAATGCACATATAAGCAGAACAGTAGTCATGTACCGCAAGTCTACACAATGGTATGAATTGAGATGAAATGAAATGAAGTGAGATGAAATGAAATGAAATGAAATATGATGCAAAGGTAATAATTGGGTAGCAGCTTTTTTAAATCCCATTGCCTTGTTTATGAAATGAAATATGATACAGACCTTCAATTTTCTCCACTCCTCTAAGTTACAGCGTTAGCTCCTAAAAGTAATAATTAGGTACCAGCCTTTTCAAATCCCATTGCCTTTTCTCACGTCTCGAGACTGACCTTCAATCTTCTCCACTCTATTAAGTTACCAGACTGTGTGTATTTGTGTTTATTTTGTTTGTATCATCTATCACACGAAATTTTTTTGAAAACTTTTCATTCTCGCTCAACCATGTCTACAATTTCTAAGAACACCACCATTCCTTCTTCTTATAAACCTAGAATTTCAAAAGTGAACCAAAAGGCTAAGCAACTTGTTGAGCCGATCAGTGGCTATAGTGAAAAGATTGTGTTGTTGAAGCAAAAGAAAGTCTATGTAGAAGCAACTAGTCAGGGGGAAGGTTTGCCTACTGGTATTTTGAAAGATAAAGTTGAGGTGAGTCAAGAACATGTCCAAGAAAGTGAAAAGGCAATCCCTACTTCTCTTCAAACTAATGTTGTTTTTTGAAAGTTTGGTAGCGCATGAACCCGCGGTAGATTTAAAAAGGGATGATGTTGGTAATATAGTAGAAACTGAAGTGGTAGAGGGGAAAAAAAGTGAAAAACTTGAACATGCAAGAAGTAAATTAGTAGAAGAGATATTTAAGGATTCGGTCAACGAACCCATGTCTGCTACTGTTCCTTTAAGTGAAGTAACTGTGATTAGAGAGGAAGAGTTGGAGAAATATCCCGAAACTGCCAAGGAACCAGTGCAAGAACCTGGTTCACCCATTGTATCTTTGGTAGGTAATGATGCATATCTGGAAGAAATTGACAAGTATGAGCATGAAGGTTTGGAGGGGGTAGGTTATACAAGGCCCATGAATATGGTATTGCTAGAGGAAGAAGCGTTTAACCCAACTATTCAAGATATGGATACTTCTATTAGTGAGATTGAGGTAGAGATTATGCGAGAATCAAAGAGGAAGGTACAGAAAAGACATAAGGAGGAGGTTCTTGTAAAGTATGTGAAAAAAGAAGGCTAGTGATGGGAGACTCTAAGGAACTATGGTGGTGATGCAGCTGAAACAACCAGAAGAACTGGCGGCTATGCTAGGAGACTTGCTACTCGAGGTTCTATGAGGGAACAACTGGGTAAAGTTGTTGAGGAACTTGAGGTGCGCAGGAAAGGTTCAAAGTGAAGCTGATAATTGGAGATGGAAAGGAAGAAAACGAAAAAAAGTGGATTATTTCAAAAGTTTGCCCCTAGTAAATGGTAGAATTATTGCTGACGCTGAGCTAAACGATATAGCTCAGCTGGTAGAGAAGTTGAATGCTAAAGAATGGATGAACCTATTTCGCGAGGAAATTCGTAGGCTGTATGAATAAGTGGTTCGAGAATTTGGCACCAATTGCACTGTGAGTGAGGGGATTGTGACAAACATAGCGAAGGTTTGGTGATCCAATTTATTTTTGATTAACTAGGCATGATTTGGGGTGTCCCATTTGAGGGTTACTGTGAGTACTTGAGAAATTCGTGGCCAACGAGAAGAAATCGGAGAAAAGGATATTGTGACACTGTGAGGTATCAAGAAAGTTTGCTTGGAAGCCTAGATTGTCAAGGGCTACACAAGTGAAAACGAAGGCGATGGATCCCTTCTATCAGTTGCTTTTTGGGTTTGTACTGACCTGTTGCAGAGATCGGAGAGCAGAAGTGAGCAAATTTCCTCGATCTCACATATATCGACCTGCAAGATAGAGAGGTTCATATAAAACTACCTGAGCTAATAATTAAGCACATATGAAGAGTAGCTGATATGAGTTTGGGAAAGCATGCCGCGGTGAAAGGGTTTCTTTTGGGCTAAGTCTTTGAGTTCTTTGCCGATTACAATGATGTTATTGGGAGGAATATTCTGAAGTCATGTTACTATGTGTTGGAAGGTGAACCTGCCGATGGACCCATCAACCCAAGGAAGAAGCTGAAGAAGTGTCTGCTGCACGTGTAGATAAAAAATTTGAGGTCTATAAGAGGTAGCTTGAGAGGCAAGCAGAGGAATTGGCCTAGCTGAATGCTAAAAATGCAAGGCTAGACGCGAGCTAGAGTGCGAGTAAGAAGGAATTTTGAAGCATCTTGCCAAGTTTCTTAACAATTTCCATATACCTGATAACCCCTAGTACTGAACTAGTCCCTTCCTTATTTCCCCTTATTGGTTCTAATTGGCTGCTTGTTAAGAAAAATTTATCTTTTGGTTGTGTATTTTATATGTTATGCTTGGATGTTTTAAGCCAGTTTGGAGATTTAAAATGTTTTAATATCTTTTAAGACTATTTTCTTGTGTTTTGTGCCTGAAATACGTTCCTGACTAGATAGGTTTACTAGTTGCCTATGGCACTAGAGCCAACTTAACTTGATTAAGTAATGCAGGTTCATGAAATGTAAACTTTTCGATGATGCCAAAAGGGGAAGTTTGATGTTGTTGAGACTTTGTATATTTGTGACCTGGTTTTACAAACATATTTATTACCCTAGTTCTGGTTTAGTGTTTATGTGTACAAAGTATACCCTCGATGACATAACATTATTTGTCATCATCAAAAAGGGAAAATTTGTTGATATAAGGTTTTGATGATTGACAAAGTACTTGGTGCTGAGTTGAACATGAAAAAGGGTCACAATTAGAGTTTGAATTATTTTTGTTGAAGTTAGAGCTCGATTTTGAGTCGAAGAAGGAAAAGGTAGCCGATGAAGACAAGTCTCAATCCAAGCTGAAGAAGTAGAAGCAGTTGGGCAGCAATGGAAAAGGTTCCTAGGCGAAAATAGATTGAAGACTTGGGCAAAACTACTTAGATTTCAAATAAGAAAATATTTGAAAACCCTCTAAGGCAAGGATTCGAAATTGGAAAAGGTAAGTTTCATACGAGCAAATAAAGAGCAATTTTGTGAGAAATGAATTGTGTGTAAGAACAGAAGGAAGCCGCAGAACTAGGCAAAGATCGAGTTTAATAGTTAGTCTGTTTGTCTAGAATTCTGTTATAGGTATCGATTTGTAATTCTATCAGCTTGTTAAGAAACTTTGAACGAAATAATTTTGTAGTAGGAAGGTTCAACCTTGTAAGATAGAGTGAAGCTTGTAAATTCTAGGTACTAAGAGTTTTAGTTCCTTTTTTTTATAGAGTTATAACCTAAAACTTGCTCAGTTTTCCATAGTGGAGGAGTTCAAATCCCAAGAGTTTGGGTCGTGGTTTTTGATCCCTTGAGCAAGGATTTTTACACGTAAAAGTCTATGTGTTATTTACATTCCACAATTACTTTAAGTTTCTAAGATAGGTAGAACTTTTTTAGAACTTTGTTCTTCGAAAAGTAATCTATCACGCATGAAGAAATTTTTAGAAAATTGAATATTAGGTGAGGACACTATTCACTCCTCTAGTGTTCTATAAGGTGCACCTAGTGAAACAGTATGTGATTATATCCATCTTCTTGACGACCTTTGGCCATATGGATATTCTACCACGTGTTTCTTACGTTTGTAGCTTTCGATAAGCGTAGTTTCTATGCCTTAGCTTCGGATTATCTATCGTATATCATATTATTGTTACTTGTTTTGATATTGTATTGAGAATGGGAGTATTGTACTCCAGTTTTGGGCTTGATATATACTTTCCGACTGTCAATGAGATTCGTACACTGGTGAAGGGTTATTATTTCATATATCTCTTGGTAGTCTATAAGAGTCCCGCACTAGAGATAGGTTCAAGGAATATGTGACCCCTTCACATCATAATACATTCATTACATGTTTTTATATGTGTTTTGTGAGAAGTATGGATTTGTTGCATCGATTATCTATGATTGACTTATTTAAATGATTGCTATGGCTTCTATTTCCTTGGATATCTTATCTATTCTTCGAGGTTGCTAGTTATTATTCACTTATTAAGTCCTTATGACTCACTCCCTCATTGTTTCTTATTTTTTCTTTTTATTCCGGCAGATTTTGCTTCGGGCCCTAAACTTCTTCTTTTGTGTACACACATCAAGAATATGTGTACACATAAAATAATATGTGTATACATAAAACAATATGTGTACACATCAAGAATATGTGTAAAAATAATAGTGCATTTTTTTAACTTTTTCTGTGTACACACATCAAGAATATATGTACACATATTGTTAGATGTGTATACATAAAGAATATGTGTACGGATCTTGCAGATCTATGCCCATCTTTTCAGATATTTACTCATTTTATCTTTACACATCTGCAAAGATGTGTACACATATGCAAATATGTGTACACATCCTTACAGAAGTTTAAACATAACTTTTTTGTGGGTACCGAACAAACGATATATCAGTTTATTATGGGTTTTATGTGCAATAATCCACACACAAACCCAGAAAATGCACCAAATATGAACTCAAACCAGAAAAATGAAAAATGAACTCAAACCAGAAAACAAACACAAACCCCGAACATTCATAAGAACATGCACCATGTTCCTGTTTTTACTTTAAAAAAAGTTGAAAAAGTACCTATTTTACTCTCAGAACGGAAATATGCAAGAATCGGTTAAGTTCCACCACATATTTTGAGGGAATCGGAGAAAACAAGAACAAATTCGACGATGAATAGTAGTTGTTTTTGAATTTTGCAAGAGGAGAGAGAGAACTGATGGTTGTGTACTTGAGAAGTTTGAGAGAAATGGGGAAACTAGCTGACAGTTTGAGAGAGAGTGTTTATATATATGTTTGCCACTTGTGTACTTAGCTTTCCCACCTTTTAATATTTGCAAAGAAGCCCCTCCCCCACTTAATTAACCCATTAATTGCACTCAGATGATAAAAGAAAAGGAAAAAGAAATTTGAGTCCCCTTTTCTTTTTTCAAACTCAAGAGGTCCTTATGCCTCTTTTTTCACAGGACACTTGGCCCTTTCAGCTACCGTGGGGCTTCTCCACCAGGACGTTTCTGCTGTTCAGGTAGCTCTTTTAACGGTGTAAGGTTGAAGCTCCCGTGGCTGACTCTGTTTCATGGAAGGCAAGAGGATATAACTTTGTGCTGTCAGTGGATTAAGGTTTCACTGAGCTTTTGATCCCCTCATGATTCATGGCTTTCACCTTGATTGTCTGATTTACCTTTATTGCCATTGCAATGCCTCTTCGACCATTGGTTATGCAATACTTGAGGGAAGGGGCTCACTTGTGGTAGGTCCCCAGCTCAAGCCCTTCCGTCCTTGGTGAGCTCTCGACTGTGCTTGATGATCTGCAGAGCTGTTCACTCCTGTTTGACTAGCGAGGCTCGAAGCAGGACTTGAGTCTTCTTGATGGGATGAGAAAAGGTTCCTCCTGTGCTTAGACTCTTCCCAGGTCCCTTGCTTTGATTATGGTTTCGGACTTGGTTATATCTGAAACGACCTCGGTAAGTCGTTTCGGAAGTTAGGACTCCGATTGGTGTGCCGATAATTTTAAAATATTTGTAAGGTCCATTAGGACTTGTCTGTGAATTTTGAGCTAAATCAGACCTTTTTTGGTAGGCATCGGAAGAAGGTTTTAGTTTTTATTGTCGATAAATATTAAAAAGAGATTTTTGAGCTCGGTTTTTTGCGAATGAGCTCCGATTCGAAATCCGAAAGCGCCGTTAGGTTCATATGATTATTTGTGACTTTTGTCATTTTTCGAAAGTGAATTTCGATGTTGTTCGGCTAGTTTCCGCTAAAATGCCAAAAGTTAAATAATTTGACATTTTTCCTTTAAATTCGCATCTTGAGTTTCGCGAGTCCGATTTGAGATCCATCTTCGCGAGTATGTTACATATATTTTGTATAACTTACTTGAAAAATTTGGGATCATTTCGACTTCTCTAGGGTTCTATTTTAATTATAATCGTCGTAGCGAAATTATTTAAAAAAAATTAAAATTACATTGTCGGTTGCTAAGGGATTTAATCCCTTAGCATCAGCAAAGTGAATACACGCAGAAACATTCAATAGACACAGAGACAAGAAAAATTAGGAAAAGATAGAGGAAAAAAGGGAAAAAGGAGTGGAAAAATAGTAGAATTTCTAACCCAAATCTTCAGGTAATGATGTTAACTCATTATCTTAGCTTATTACATGTGTTTGAATATATTTTTACGGTAAAAATAAGGATATTAGACATCACCCTAATGACGTAAATTGATAGTTTAAAGGGTCAATTGGACCCCGATGATGGAAATGATTATATATTCGTACTCAGTGAGTTATAGGCAACATATAAATATAATTTATTTAGGGTTTGGCTATGGGACTTTGAACCCTGTACATAGGTCTGACCTGCGTATTGCGTATGCGAATAGGGTATCAGGTTCCTAACTGGATTGCCCTAAAACATAAGGAATGAAGCCTTTAGCTTTATTTGATATAATTTTTCTGCTTATTGAATAGAAAGAGATCGTTTGGCAGTTAATCCAAAGGAAAAAGCAGTGGTTGAGTAACAGGACTAGCTTTGGAATATGGTAAGTGATTATATCCATTTCTTTGGAGGCACCTGGCCTCGTGGATTTTCTACCACGTGTTTCTTATGTGAGTAGCTGCCGATAGGCGTACTCATTACGCCTTAGCCTTGAATTTACGTTGTATATTATATGTTGTGTCCTGATGCTGGTATTGCATTGAGTATCTGAGCATTGTACTCTGGCTATCATTACTGCATATACTTCCCGGTAATCGATGAGAGTCCCGAGCCGGTGAAAGATCATTATTGTATATATCTCCTGGTAGACGATGAGAGTCCCACCCCGGAGATAGGTTTCGGGCACATGTGACCCCATTGCATCATGATGCATCATTGAATATCTTTATATGCATTTTTTTTAGCTATATAGATTTATTGCATTAATTATCTGTGGATGATTTATCTGGTTGACTGCTATGGCTTCTGTTTCCCTGACTAGCGTATCTATTTTTCGAGGTTGCTAGTTTGTCGTCACTTATTGAGTCCTTATGACTCACCCCCTATTTGTTCTTATGTTTTCTTTTCGTTCGGCAGATTCTGCTCCAGGACCCAGCCAGTCGCGCCGTGATTGAGGAGTAGTACGTTCTCAGCTTTCTACGGTGAGCCATCCTGTTCATTGCCGCCATCAACTTCAGATATTACATTTTTCCTTACTTTTGCTCCCTTCGGGAGGTGTGTATATCTTTTGGCCTTCTTAGATGTCTGATCAGGAATCCTTTAAAACTCTGTTTTCTGGGTAGTTATTTGGATTGTTCAGAGAACTTGTATATTTTTCTATCCTTGGGAGTTATCTTATGTTGTTAAAGTTTGGTTCATTTTCATTCAAGGTAATTCTTCACAAGTTATATCAATTCAGTCAATAGGGTTCGCCCGACAGGTTTAGGGGATGTAGTCGGGTGCCCGCACCGAGAATTCGAGTCGTGTCAGTTGGTATTAGAGCGAGGTTTGGAGTCTTTCCAGATCATGACAGTGTCTAATAGAGTCTCGCTGATCAGGTGGAGACGTCCATACCTATCTATGAGAGGCTATGGTGGCATTTAGAAGGTTTCCTTTCTTTCATTCCCCGTCGTGCGTGAGTCTTCTTATCTGAAATTAAATATTTTTTTTATTCTCTGCAGTAAATGGTGAGAACGCGCTCGAATGTTCAGCGAGAGGTGGAGGAGCCAGCGGTCGCCCCTATGCCTGCTGCTCCGCGAGGTGGTGCTGTTGGCCGCGGTAGAGGTCGTGGTCGAGGCAGAGGTAGAATTGCCCAAGCCACAAGGATGGTGGATCATGTTGATCCTGCTGCAGAGGTTCCGGTAGTTCCACCTTTTGCTGGGCAGGGGGAGCAGGACTTATTCGTTCCCCCCGCACTTCATGACGCTTTTATGAGATTCTTAGCGACGCAGATGCCCCAGGGACCTCCTATTCCTTAGGCTGCCGTAGATGCTCGTATTCCTCAGGCTGCTGTAGATGCTCATATTCCTCAGGCTGCTATAGATGCTCCTATCCCTCAGGCAGCTCCGCAGGCTGCGGTAGATATTGGTTCTCAGGTTCAAGGAGCCCCTATTCTAGCTCCACATAGAGCCCCAGCAGTTCATGTTCCAGGTGGTCAAGTTCCAGAGGTAGCGGGTGTTATACCTCCGGTTGCTCAGGCTGGTCAGCCAGTCCAGGTAGCAGGTCAGGTTGATGATCCGGCAATGTTGCATTATTTTACCCGACTTAGTCCGCCGAAGTTCTCTGGTCAGAAATCAGATAAACTTAAGCCTCGTGAGTTTCTTGATCAATGTCAGCATATTTTAGAGGCCCTTGGATATCTTGAGCAGTATGGAGCTGATTATACTGCCTTCCAACTTGAGGGTCCGGCTTTAGCTTGGTGGACCGCACTCGTATCAGCTTGGCAGGGCTTACCTAAGCTGACCTGGAGTGACTTCTCCCATCGATTCATGGAGAAGTTTTTCCCTCGCAGCCAGCAGGATCAGAAGAGGAGACAGTTTGAGAGGATTGGACAGGGTAACCTGTCAGTCGCGGAGTACGAGCTTTTATTTTCAGAGATGTCCAACTATGCTCCAGATCTCGTGCAGGAGCCTTCTGAGAGGGTCAGACGTTTTATTGATGGGCTTTCTCCTTATTTGCGGTCCTAGATGGCTCGTGAGATTGAGGCTGGTACTCTATTTGATGTCGCTGTTGATATTGCCAGGAGGTATGAGGCCTATCATAGATTGAAGATAGAGGAGTTAGAGCGGGAGAGTAAGAGATTCTGTGGTCCAGGGCATTCTAGTACCTCGTGTGGAGGTAGGAGTTATCTGCTGCAGAGTAGGCCTCCTATTAGACCAGCTAAGTTTCTAGCGCGTGGTTTTCAGGACGCGCCAGGACTTCGACGGGGTCATCCCTAGTTTCCTCCTAGTAGTCATCAGCAGTTTGTGCAGCGCCGGTATGGCCCAGGGTGTTTTCATTGTCGTGAGCTAGGGCATCATAAGTAAGATTGCCCTTATCTCTATCAGCAGGGTAGTAGCAGTTCTTTCCCTCGCCCTCCAGCGCCTATGCAGCAGCAGACTCAGGGTGCCCCTTCAGGGTCTCAGCCAGCTAGAGGTGCACCACCATCTGGTAGAGGTCGGGGTCGTGGTTCAGGTGGTCCCTCCAGGGGTGGATCTCAGGGTGGTAGTTCAGCTCAGCCGTAGAGACAGCTATATGCACTGCCGGCCAGGCAGGATGCCGAGGCATCACCAGCTGTTGTTACAGGTATTTTATCTGTTTGTGGTCGAGATGCATATTCTTTGGTGGATCCAGGATCTACATATTTTCATATGTATCTCCTTATTTTGCTTCGGGTTTTCATGTTGATTATATGTGCCTTCGTGATCCATTCTGTGTTTCTACTCCTATTGGAAACATTATCATCGTGGATCGAGTTTATCCAGCTTGTACCATATCTTTTGGGGGTCGTGAGACACTGGTAGATCTTTTAATCCTAGATATGGTTGATTTTGATGTCATTATTGGCATGGATTGGTTGGCGTCGTGTCATGCCATATTAGATTGTCATGCCAAGTGTCTTCAGTTGTCTCTTCCTTGTTCAGCACCGGCGGTGTGGCAGGGCTCTTATTTGCCACCCATGGGGCATATTATTTCTTTCCTGAAGGCAAAGCAGATGATGGATAAAGGGTGTTCAGTGTATCTTGCCATAGTTCGAGATACCACTGTGGAGATTCCATCTCTTGATTCTATTCGCGTCGTTAGGGAGTTCCCTGATGTGTTTCCAGATGATTTGCCAGGACTTCCTCCTGATCGAGAGATCAAGTTTGGTATTGATTTAGTGCCAGGGACTCAGCCTATTTCTATCCCTCCTTATCGCATGGCTCCATCAGAGTTAAAGGAGCTGAAGGAGCAGTTGCAAGATTTGCTTGATAAAGGGTTCATTAGGCCGAGTATTTCTCCGTGGGGTGCTCCTGTTCTATTCGTGAAAAAGAAAGATGGGACTATGCGGATGTGTATTGATTATCGTCAGCTAAATAAGGTCACCATCAAGAATAAGTATCCATTGCCTCGCATTGATGATTTGTTTGATCAGTTACAGGGTGCCAAATTCTTTTCTAAGATCGATATGCGACTTGGTTATCATCAACTAAAGATTCGTGAGTCAGATATCTCAAAGTCTGCTTTTAGGGCTCGTTACGGCCATTATGAGTTCCTACTTATGTCTTTTGGACTGAGTAATGCCCCTGCAGCCTTTATGGATCTCATGAACCTTGTGTTTAAGCCATTCCTTGATTTTTTTGTCATTATCTTCATTGATTATATTCTTATTTATTCTCGTAGCCGCGAGGAGCATGATTATCATCTTAGGGTGGTTCTTCAGACCCTCCGTGATCGTAAGTTGTATGCCAAGTTCTCGAAATGTGAGTTTTAGCTTGATTCTGTAGCATTTTTGGGTCACGTGGTATCTAGTGAAGGTATCAAGGTTGATCCGAAGACGATTGAAGCAGTGCAGAAATGGCCTCGTCCTACCATTCCGACGGAGATTCGCAGCTTCCTTGGATTGGCAGGTTATTATCGGAGGTTTGTGGAGAAGTTCTCTACTATTGCAGCTCTCCTGTATCCATTATCTCAGATCGTGGTTCCCAGTTTACTTCTCAGTTCTGGCAGTCTTTTCAGAGAGAGTTGGGGACCCAGGTGCAGCTTAGCACAACATTCCATCCTCAGACTGAAGGTCAGTCCGAGCGGGTTATTCAAATGTTAGAGGACATGCTAAGAGCTTGTGCCTTGGACTGCGGGGGTTACTGGGATGATCATTTGGCATTACCAGGGTTCTCTTATAATAATAGCTATCAGTCTTCTATTCAGATGGCACCATTTGAGGCCTTATACGGTCGTCGATGTCGTTCTTCTATTGGCTGGTTTGAGTCTCGAGATGTCGAGGTGATGAGTTCAGATATGGTTCGTCAGACTCTTGATGTTGTTCGTGTTATTCAGGATCGTTTACGGACCGCCCAGAGTAGGCAGATTTCATACTCGAACAGGAGGAGCCGAGAGTTAGAGTTCGAGGTCGGGGACATGGTATTTCTGAAAGTGTCACCGATGCAAGGTGTAAAGAGATTTGGTAGGAAAGGAAAGCTTAGTCCCAAGTTCATTGGCCCTTTCCGTATCGAGAAGCGTATTGATAAGGTAGCTTATCGGCTCGACTTGCCAGCTTCTATGCCAGTTCACCCAGTTTTCCATGTATCGATGCTCCGGAAGTGTATCTGAGATCCTTCCGAAGTGATCGAATTAGACCCTGCTCAGCTAGATGTGAATCTGGCTTACGAGGAGTTCCCAGTTGCTATAGTAGCGCGTGATGTCCGGAAGCTTCATTCGAAGCAGATTCCGATGGAATAATCGTCCACGTGAGGAGGACACTTGGGAGCTTGAGTCCAGTATGCGTGAGAGGTATCGTTACCTCTTCGACGATTCAGGTTTGAACTTGATCTTTAATGCCTAAAAGTTCTAATCGTTGTATATGATTTTGGTTTCATAATAAACGTCATTGAAAATTCGTGTAAGCATTCTCATTAGAGGTGTGAAATCTATTTTGGACTCTTGCTCGTTGGAGGACGAACGAGAGTCTAAATGGAGGAGAATGAAACGACCTCGGTCAGTCGTTTCGGAAGTTAGGACTCCGATTGGTGTGCCGATAATTTTAAAATATTCGTAAGGTCCATTAGGACTTGTCTGTGAATTTTGAGCTAAATCAGACCTTTTTTGGTAGGCATCGGAAGAAGGTTTTAGTTTTTATTGTCGATAAATATTAAAAAGAGATTTTTGAGCTCGGTTTTTGGCGAAAGAGCTCCGATTCGAAATCCGAAAGCGCCGTTAGGTTCATATGATTATTTGTGACTTTTGTCATTTTTCAAAAGTGAATTTCGATGTTGTTCGGCTAGTTTCCGCTAAAATGCCAAAATTTAAATAATTTGACATTTTTCCTTTAAATTCGCATCTTGACTTTCGCGAGTCCGATTTGAGATCCATCTTCGCGAGTATGTTACATATATTTTGTATAACTTTCTTGAAAAATTTGGGATCATTTCGACTTCTCTAGGGTTCTATTTTAATTATAATCATCGTAGCGAAATTATTTAAAAAAAATTAAAATTACATTGTCGGTTGCTAAGGGATTAAATCCCTTAGCATCAGCAAAGTGAATACATGTAGAAACATTCAATAGACAGAGAGACAAGAAAAATTAGGAAAAGATAGAGGAAAACAGGGAAAAAGGAGTGGAAAATAGTGGAATTTCTACCCCAAATCTTCACGTAATGATGTTAACTCATTATCTTAGCTTATTACGTGTGTTTAAATATATTTTTACGGTAAAAATAAGGATATTATACATCTCCCTAATGATGTAAATTGATAGTTTAAAGGGTCAATTGGACCCCGATGATGGAAATGATTATATATTCCCACTTAGTGAGTTATGGGCAACATATAAATATAATTTATTTATGGTTTGGCTATGTGACTTTGAACCCTTTATATAGGCCTGGCCTGCGTATTGCGTATGCGAATAGGGTATCAGGTTCCTAACTGGATTGCCCTAAAACATAAGGAATGAAGCCTGTAGCTTTATTTGATATAATTTTTCTGCTTATTGAATAGAAAGAGATCGTTTGGCAGTTAATCCAAAGGAAAAAGCAGTGGTTGAGTAACAGGACTAGCTTTGGAATACGGTAAGTGATTATATCCATTTCTTTGGAGGCACCTGTCCCCGTGGATTTTCTACCATGTGTTTCTTACGTGTGTAGCTGCCGATAGGCGTACTCATTACGCCTTAGCCTTGAATTTACGTTGTATATTATATGTTATGTCCTGTTGCTGGTATTGCATTGAGTATCTGAGCATTGTATTCTGGCTATCATTACTGTATATATTTCCCTGTAATCGATGAGAGTCCCGAGCCGGTGAGATTATTATTGTAGGTATCTCCTGGTAGACGATGAGAGTCACGTGCCGGAGATAGATTTCGGGCACATGTGACCCCATTGCATCATGATGCATCATTGCATATCTTTATATGCATTTTTTTTAGCTGTATAGATTTATTGCATTAATTATCTGTGAATTATTTATCTGGTTGACTGCTATGGCTTCTGTTTCCATGACTAGCGTATCTATTTTTCGAGGTTTCTAGTTTGTCCTCCCTTATTGAGTCCTTATGACTCACCCCTATTTGTTCTTGTGTTTTCTTTTCGTTCGGCAGATTCTGCTCCAGGACCCAACCAGTCGCGCCGTGATGGAGGAGTAGTACGTTCTCAGCTGTCTACGGTGAGCCATCCTATTCATTGCGGCCACTAACTTCTTAGATGTCTGATCTGGAAACCTTTAAAACTGTGTTTTCTGGGTAGTTATTTTTATTGTTCAGACAGCTTGTATATTTGTCTATCCTTGGGAGTTATCTTATGTTGTTAAAGTTTGGTTCATTTTCATTCAAGGTAATTCTTCACAATTTATATCGATTCAGTCAATAGGGTTCGCCCGACAGGTTTAGAGGAGGTGGTCGGGTGCCCGCACGGCCTAACCGAGAATTCAGGTCGTGTCAATATCAGTGGTTGTGTGCCGAAGAATGCTCGAGCAAACATATTTCATGATGCCGAGAAGAACTTCGAACTGCTTAGAAGCTGGTAGCTACAATTCAAATGAAAGATCTTTAGCCGTGGACATTGCGAGAAGTTTATAGTTTTGACATTTACTTTTTTTTTTTAAGAATATCCATGATAAAAAGTGTCGTATTCGAAAGGAATTTATTTTATATTATGATCCTACAGGTTGTTTGTTATGTGTGTAATGGATGTTCATTAACATTATACACGTATTTGTGTAGTTAAGCAGTATGTTATGTATGCCTTTTTGGCTAGGCGTGAGCAATGAGGGGGGTGCTTCATTTGCGTCAGTAAGAGACGATTGTATTGCGCCAGTAATGGGACGTCTTTAGTCCGTGTATGTAATGGGGCATTTTTGCATCAAACTTTGAACGTGTGCGGTTAGTTACTCGAGTATTTTAAGACTTTCTAGCAATATGCAGCCAAGCGTCCCTGACGGCATGTAGGTTCAATTTGTTAAATTGATGGTTTCAACTTACGAATAGTGCCCGGTGGCTGAGCTAGACGTGATCTAGCTCTAAGCGAGTAGTTTACCCTATTTTTTGTAGCGAAAAATGGGTGTATTTTTTCAACTTAGGTCTAGTCGGGGCTACGAGTATTTAGATCGTAGATGGATTTGAATTGCAACAGTGACTAAGTAAAATAGTAGTTCTATTGATGAATAGAGGTGCAAGGCCTGAACTGCTGTGGGTGAGAACCTGTAACATAGCTAATAAGTATAAAAATACTGCAATGAGAATAAAAAGAAACTAGAGACCTAATCAAAGTAAATACTGAAAAGATTGTACTTCCAAAGTGGAACAGTGGTCGCTTCCTCCATATCTTCAGGATGTTCATCATGCTTAATTTCTGGGAGGTCCGAAGGCATCCGCCACGGCTCCCTCGTCCGAGGGTGCTGAGCCTCGAGATGTGACCTGTGGGCCACTGAACACCCGATGATATTGAAACGACCTCGGTCAGTCGTTTCGAAAGTTAGGACTCCGATTGGCATGCCGATAATTTTAAAATATTCGTATAATGTCTATTAGGACTTGTCTGTAAAATTTGAGCTAAATCAGACCTCGTTTGGTAGGCATCGGAAGAAGGTTTCAGTTTTTATTGTCGATAAATATTAAAAAGAGGTTTTCGAGCTCAATTTTGGCGAATGAACTCCGATTCAAAATCTGAAAGTTCCGTTAGGTTCGTATGATTATTTGTGACTTTTGTGAACTTTCGAAAGCGAATTTCGAGGTTGTTTGGCTAGTTTCCGCTAAAATGCCGAAACTTAAATAATTTGATCTTTTTCCATTTAAATTCGCATCTTGAGTTTCGGGAGTCCGATTTGAGATCCGCCTTAGCTAGTGTGTTATATATATTTTGTATAACTTACTTAAAAAATTTAGAATTATTTCAAACTTCATATGTCTTCGTTTTAGTTTTTACCGTAGCAGCAAATTTTAAAGGAAAAAAAAGATAAGGACAAAAAAGAAATGAGAGGCGGTGGGGGGTAAACCTTAGCTTTATAAAAGCTAAGGTCGATCCGAGGGAGAAATATAGAACAGAATGGAGAGACAACGAAAAAAATGCCAAAAAATGAGAAAAGATAAAATTTTCACCCCGAAACATTCAGGTAATGATCTTAATGCATTATTTTAGTTTATTACGTGTGTTTAAATATATTTTGACGATAAAAATTGGGATATTAGACATCGTTTTAATAAGTTCAACTGATAGTTTAAAGGGACAATTGAACCCCGATAGTGGAATTGATTATATATTCGTACTCAATGAGTTATGAGCAACATATAAATGTAATTTATTTAGGGTTTGGTTACGTGACCTTAAACCCTGTACATAGGCCTGGCCTAGGTATTGCATATGTAAATAGGGTATCAGGTTCCTACCTTGATTTTTCCAAGATGTGATGAATGAAGACTTTAGCCTTATGTGATATATTTTTCTGCTTATTGAACACAGTGGGATTGTTTGGCAATGAATCCAAAAGGATAAAGTGGTTGTTGGGTAGCAGTGTTAACTTTGGAATGAGGTAAGTGAGTATATCTATTTCTTTGGAGGCACCTGGCCTCGTGGATTTTCTACCACGTGTTCCTTACGTGTGTAGCTGCCGATAGGCGTACTCATTATGCCTTAGCTTTGGATTTACATTGTATATTATATGTTATGTCCTGTTGTTGGTATTGCATTAAGGATCTAAGCATTGTTCTCTGGCTGTGAGTTGACATTTACTTCCCGGCTGTCGATGAGAGTCCCGCGCCAGTAAAGGGTTATTATTGCATCACATTGCATTCATACGCATTATATGTAATTCATATGCATTACATTGCATATCATATTGGGTGCAGGAGTATTCCACCCCAGGAGCAGGACGGTTCCGCTCCATTGTATCATATTGAGGGTAGGAGAATTCCGCCCTAGGAGCAGGAGGATTCCACTCCATTGCACATATTGAGGGGTAGGAGGATTCCGCTCCAGGAGCTGGAGGATTCCGCTCAATTCTATCATATTAAGGGTAGGAGGATTTCGCCCCAGGAGCAGGAAGATTCTGCTCCATTGTATTATATTTCGGGTAGGAGGATTCTGCCCTAGGAGCAGGAGGATTCTGCTCCATTGTACATTTTGAGGGGTAGGAGGATTCCGCTCCATTCTATCATATTGAGGGTAGGAGGATTCCGTCCTGGGAGCAGGAGGATTGCGCTCCATTGCATCATATTGTGGGTAGGAGGATTTCGCTCCATTCATTTGACACATGTGACCCCATTGCATCATACTGCATTCATTCCATTTCATTGTATCGGTTGCAGTATATTGTGTGATTATAGTGCAATGTTTCATGAATATGTCATGTATTCCTGATTGTTGATATGTTCTTGATTCTATATGTTCTATCTATCATATGTCCCTGGTTGTTTATGAATTTATGATGTCATACATTATTTGGCTCTGTCTTTTTATAATTTAAATAAGAGGAATTTGGTTTATCTGTTTCTTCTCCCTGGGTAGCTATCTTATT
Organism: Petunia axillaris subsp. axillaris; assembly: GCA_029990575.1. Taxonomy (NCBI): domain Eukaryota; kingdom Viridiplantae; phylum Streptophyta; class Magnoliopsida; order Solanales; family Solanaceae; genus Petunia; species Petunia axillaris. The sequence goes on along the minus strand of JARKNS010000004.1, from coordinate 119,883,127 downwards.
CTTTGAGGTGGCTAGTCTACCCCACTTATTGAGTCATTTTGACTCACCCTTGTTTGTTGTTTTTTTCTTGTCTATCTATTTCGTTTCGGCAGGTTCGCTCCAGGATGGAGTTCACCACGTTGTGAAGGAGCGAAGACGACTTCAGCTGTCAGAGTGAGCCAGCTTTTATTCCGGATGGCCACCAGTTTATTGTTTATTATTTCATAATGCATTTTGCTCCCTTCAGGAGGTATCTGTCTTCTTTTGTACTCTTAGATGTCTAGTCTGGATAGCCCTAAACCTAGTATGTTGGGTAGTCAGCTGTAATTTCTTTTGTACAGCTTAGAGGTATCAGTATGTTTGTGTTCTTTTCTAAGTCTTGTTCTTATTTATGAATTGAATTATATTTATTTTCCTAATTTTAATTGGTAAGAGTTTGCCCGACGGGTCTAGGGGAGGATGTCGGGTGCCCGCACAGCCTAGCCGTATTCCGGGTCATGTCAGGTTGTATCAGAGCCTCGTTTAGAGTCTATCCTGACTAAGACAGTGTCTAGTAGAGTCTCGTTGATGGGTACGTGGACGTCCGTACTTATCTATGAGAGGTTATGATGGCGTTTAAACTTCCTCCTTTTATGATCGTGCATTGGTCTAGGATGCAAAAGTATTTTCGTTAATTCCTTTGTGGTAATTGTGAACCCTCGTGCGACAAATCAGCAAATAGTATGAGTTCAAGATGAAGCAGTCTAGCCTGGGGCTAGCGCTAACAAAGCCCTGAGAGTTTTTGATCGTGTTGACGATCTAGCTATAGAGGTCCCAGCTGTACGAGCTCCCGATGGGCAAGGGAGCAAAGCCTTGTAGTTCCCTTGGCTCTCTACAATGCTTTTACGGGAATCTTGGCGACGCAGATACCGCAAGAACCTATTATTCGCTAGGCAGCTTATCAGGTTGCCGCAGATGGAGACGTTCGGTCTCAGGGAGCCCCTATTCTAGTCCCTGATGTTGCCCCAGTAAATTATGTTCCAGAGGCAACATGTGTTGCCCCACCAATTGGTCTGGCTGGTTAGCCAGCCGAGGTAACAGTTCGGTCTGAGTGTCCGGAGAGGCTGCATTATTTTACGCGGTTGAACCTTCCGATATTCTCAAGCCATGCATCAGATAATTCCTCTGTAAGTTTTTTTTTAAAAAATAAAATGATGTCAGCGTATCCTTGACGCTCTTGATTATATCGAGCGGTATGGTATTGATTATTCTTCTTTCGAGTTGCAGGGTCCAGCCTTGAATTGGTGGGCCGCTCTCTTATTAGCTAACTTGGTTCGGTTATTCTTCTAGATTCGTGGAAAAGTTCCTTTCGAGTAGCGAGCGAGATGAAAAATATTGCCAGTTTGAGTGGATTGGATATGGTAGCCTGTCGGTTAGACTGTTGGTGTTTCAAAATATGAGATTGAATTCTACAGAATGGCGGAATAAGCATTAGAACTAGTCCTTGAGGCTTTTGAGAGATTCAAATATCTATTGATGACCATTCTCCTTCCTTGAGATGCCAGATAGCTCAAAAAATTGAGGTTGGGACTTCATCTGATGTTGTTGTTGATATTGCTCAGATGTATTAGGCATACCATAAGTTAGAGAGGGAAGGGTTAGAGCGGGAGATCACGAAATCCCGTGACCCTGGTGGGTAACCATGGTACCTCATTTGGAGGTAAGAGTTCTGATTATTTTGGGAGGTCACCTTCCAGGTTATCTCAGCATGTGTCATGTGATTCTTAGAGTACGCTAGTAGCTCCTCAAGATCAGATCCAGTCTTTTCTTTATAGCTATCAACAATCTTTCCAGCTTCCATTTTTCAGCGAAAAGGTGGTATCATGGTCGTGAGTCTGGCTATCCTTTGAGGAGTTTTTCCTTACTCCGACAAGCAGGCATTTATCTTTTCTCTCGTCATCAGGCATCTGCGCAGTCGCAGGGGATTTCATTTAGATCTCAATCAGCCAGAGAAATACCACCATCCAGTAGAGGTTGAGAGCGTAGCGGCAGTGGTTCTTCAGAAGGTGATTATCAGGGTAATGGCTCAGCTTAGCTGCTGCCAGTCTGGCAGGATGCTGACGCATCCGATGTAGTAGACCCATGTATTTCTTCTTTTCTTATATGTGAGTAAGATCTGATTCTTCCGATCGATCTGGAAATGGTTTGTCATATCATGTTTCCATGGTTTCCTTGGATATTGTATCTATTAAGAATCGGTTGCGGTAGAGGGGCGAGCTTCTGGTATGATTTATTCCTTGCATTTGTTAGATCCTACTAGTTGATCTGGTTTAAATATGAGAAATTTGAGAGAGAGTGTCGGTATGGCCGGCTTTGCATCTTTTTGTGCCACCTTCTATTATTATGTCAAATCAGTTTACCTCTCTCGTCGGAATTCAGTGTTGATGGGATGGTGGGATTCTTAATCGTCACCATCAGAAAGTGTTATCATTTCTTCCGGTGCAAAGTGATTAGTAAGTAATATTCAATCTACGTGTCTCCTCTTTGTTCGAAACGCTAGTAAAGTCATGTTATCCCATGAGCTTATCAGGGTTATAAAAGGGTTTTTAGTAAATTGTCAGAGTTTCCTTTTTATAGAAAGGTTAAATTGACATAGATTTTGTTCCATAAAGCTCATTTAATGCCTGTTCCTTTTTATCCCATGTCCTGTTGTTGGTATTGCATTGAGGATCTGAGCATTGTACTCTGGCTGTGAGTTGGCATCTACTTCCCGGCTGTCGATGAGAGTCCCGCGCCGGTGAAGGATTATTATTGCATCACATTGTATTCATATGCATTATATGTTATTCATATGCATTATATCGCATATCATATTGGGTGCAGGTGTATTACGCTCCATTGTATCATATTGAGGGTAGGAGGATTCCACACTAGGAGCAGGAGGATTCCGCTCCATTACACATATTGACTGGTAGGAGGATTCCGCCCCAGGAGTAGGAGGATTCCGCTCCATTCTATCATATTGAGGGTAGGAGGATTCCGCCCCAGGAGAAGGAGGATTCCGCTCCATTGTATCATATTGAGGGCAGGATAATTCCGCCCTAGGCGCAGGAGGATTCCGCTCCATTGTACATTTTGAGGGGTAGGAGGATTTCTCCCCAGGAGCAGGAGGATTCCGCACCATTCTATCATATTGAGGGTAGGAGGATTCCGCCCTAGGAACAGGACGATTCCTCTCCATTGCATCATATTGAGGGTAGGAGGATTCCGCCCTGGAGTAGGAGGATTCCGCTCCATTCATTTGATATATGTGACCCCATTGCATCATACTGCATTCATTGCATTTCATTGCATCGGTTGCGGTATATTGTGTGATTATAGTGTGATGTTTCGTGAATATGTCATGTATTTCTGATTGTTGATATGTTCGTGATGCCTATATGTTCTATCTATCATATGTCCCTGGTTGTTTATGAATTTATGATGTCATACATTTTCTGGTTGTTTATGAATTTATGAATTTATGATGCCTATTCTTTGAGGCGGCTAGTTTGCCCCACTTACTGAGTCCTTTTGACTCACCCTTGTTTGTTGTTTGTTTCTTGTCTATCTATTTCGTTTCGGCAGGTTCGCTCCAGGATGGAGTTCACCATGTTGTGAAGGAGTGAAGACGACTTCAGTTGTCAGGGTGAGCCAGCTTTTATTCTGGATGGCCACCAGTTCATTGTTTATTATTTCATACTGCATTTTGCTCCCTTCAGGAGGTATCTGTCTTCTTTTGTACTCTTGGATGTCTAGTCTGGATAGCCCTAAACCTAGTATGTTGGGTAGTCAGCTGTAATTTCTTTTGTACATCTTAGAGATATCAGTATATATGTGTTCTTTTCTAAGTCTTGTTCTTATTTATGAATTGAATTATATTAATTTTCCTAATTTAAATTGGTAAGGGTTTTCCCGACGGGTCTAGGGGAGGATGTCGGGTGCCCGCATGACCTTGCTAGCCGAAGGCACTGCTTTTTTTCTAACGAATCCATGGTCGTCCTACAATTGTGTTATATGGGACCTCTACTTTAATTACCTGAAAAGATGAAATATGACCCACTACCCGGATGTGCATAGCAAGGTTAACTTCCCTGACAGATTTTTTTGTAGGAGTTGTTAAAGCCAGCCAACTTATAGACACTTGGAGTTAATCTGTCTTCGATTCCTATTACCTGTAGGGTATCCCATTTAATTATGTTCACGGCCTTGCCAGCCTCAACTAGGATGGGCTTGACATCCGTATCCTCTATTCTGAGTGTTGTGACCAAGGAATTATGGTGAGGAGTATTACAGCTGGTGTTGTCCTTGTAACTGAAAAAGGTCATCTCGTCCTGGACGTGGCCTTCATTTGGTGCTGCCTCACCGCAATTCGAACCATCGAGCAGTGTCAGGACACCGACTATTACATTGATGGACCTTCTAGACTCCGACAGATCTATTTTTGGCATAAGTTTACTTTTCCTTATCGGTGAGCGAATACATCAAATATCCTTTATCGAGCAAGCTCATAACTTCCACAATCAGGGCCCGACATCCGTCAGTCTTATGCCTATGATCCCTATGAAAGTTACAGTAAAGGTTTTTATTTTTTCTACCAGTCTCGGCCCTCATACTGTTAGGCCAGTGCAGTTGGACATCCTTCATGTGATCCCTCACGAACTCAACAATTTTGATGCGCAATCCCAATTCTTCAAACCTATTAGGTACCCAGTATATGCTGAGTGAACTCTTGCGAGGTGGTGCTGGATCCTTCCTATTGTCCACCCCTTTTAAAACTGGCTGTGGGAAGTCATTTTTGTAATCTCTCCTACTCTGTTTCCCTTTATCTCCGGCCCGAGGTTCTTCAGCATATCCCCACTTCTGTCCTTGACGGATGATGTCTTCAGTGATTAGGTGAGCTTCTACATCGGGGATAGAGGATTGTTTGGGATCCAAGCAGAGCTTCCCGATATATCTCTGATGCAATGAATTCCATATGGTCTACGGGTGCTAAGTAAGGCTCTATTATAACTCTCGAGTTGCTAATGATCCTCTAGAATTCAGACTCTTGCTGAAAGCTACCACAGCAATATTGTTGGGAACTGGAGGAAGCTCTATGTGTTCTCTCTGAAACCTTTCTAGATAGTCCTTCAGCAACTCGTCATCACGCTGACGAATCTCGAAGATGTCTTCCATCCGCTTCTCCTGCTTTTGGGCATCAGAATGCGCTTTCATGAATAGATCCTGATTGTTTGGGATCCAAGCAGCGCTTCTCGGTATATCTCTGATGCAATGAATTCCATGTGGTCTCCGGGTGCTAAGTAAGGCTCTATTATAACTCTCGAGTTGCTAATGATCCTCTAGAATTCACTCTTGCCGAAAGCTACCACATCAATATTGTTGGGAACTGGAGGAAGCTCTATGGGTTCTCTCTGAAACCTTTCTAGATAGTCGTTCAGCAACTCGTCATCACGCTGACGAATCTCTAAGATGTCTTCCATCCGCTTCTCCTGCTTTTTGGCATCAAAATGTGCTTTCTTGAACAGATCCTGCATCTGAGTGAAGGACTTAATAGAACCCATGGGTATCTGAATATACCAAGTGTGGGCACCGTTAGTCAAGGTTGAGCCAAACTTTTTCACCAGAGTAGACTAAATTTCTCCTTCAGAGATTTCGTTGCTTTTGGCGGCTGTATGTCCCATCATACTTTAGGTTATCCGGTAGGTGTTTGGTACGCACATCGATGCAGCGCTTGATTTGTATGCATGTTTATAAAACATCTGCTCATCTACGGTGGTAACTTGGGGTATATCACTGGCATATTATTGTGGATGGCCTTCATCTCCTTAAGGATGCCCTTAATGACAGTTGTTCCTTTGAGGTCTTGATTGTTGACTGTAATAGAGCTTCCAGAGGCGGCATCAAGAGTTGTTCGCGGGTGCTGGTCCTCATGGGGATGCTGGCCTATGAGACGATTCGGAAAACATTGCTTCTAACTTTTGAGTCATACCCTCGACCATGCTGGCTGAGTTCTGTTATGCTATGTCTGATAGAGTATTGAGGAGATCCGCAAGGATATTTTTAAGTTCAGAATTACCTCTGCATAGTTAATTGTCTTCGCCATCGCTGGCTAGATGAACAGGTTCCTTAGCAGGATCCTTCATTTGTATGCTGGTATCACTAGGATCCAGTGCAAAATCGACTAGTGCATCAGCAGTTTTCTTTGGAACGCTATTGTTGTTGTCTAACATGATTATGCTTTTTCCTTCGTAGAATACCTACAATTTCTTGGGCCCGATGGTGGGCGCCAATTTATTTATGCCTAAAACTGGACGTCTATGTTAAATAATTGAATTTATAAAAGGGTCACAAATAATATGGTAAATACGCTGGAAAATGTAAGAAAATAGACAGAAAAGTAATGAACAAGAAAATAAATAGAATTATTCCTTGAGAATAGACGGATTCGATATGAATACAAAGACTAATGAGGCTTATGGGCATATAAACTCAACGCGGTGGTATATACGAAACCCTAACTTGGAGACTATAAACTCTTAGATGGTACGATGTATATACGTCCTACGCCCGTACCGCCAAAATGGTCGTAACTCGAGGAGCAGGTGCGTATCCTTTGTGCCTTGTATATTAAGTCTAGTCTCGCCAGCTGGACTTGTGTCCCTATAATAGTAGGTTACTTATTTTTGCCAACACATTAAGACTCATACATTTGGGGTTTGGTGTGATAGTCATGGACTTTGGGGTAATAGGATCTTTAGTTATTTGAGATTGTACTTTCCATTTCTTATTGATCACTTTGTCTTTTGTTGTTGTAAGTGTATTCTATTGCTGAGCCAAGTACTTATTGCTTCTTTCAGAGATGTGAACTTTATCAGGTACATAGAAGCTTGGCTATATCACAAGAGTGTGTTCTTCACATGCATTAATTGTTATTGAGCTAACCAACTATTGTAGTAAAGTGTTGTGGTTGTGTTTGTATTTTCTTACAGGATTTGATGGTATGATTTTGAGGACGAAATCTTTTCAAGAAAGGGAGGATGATGCAGTCCAATCTGTGTTGAGATGCCATCCATCAAAATTCAAGCTAAAGGGATGTGAAGTAGAGCTTGGAGAAGAGTTAAATGTTCGCAGCTTAAGCACCAGTGAAGGGCGGGAAGCCCTAGGCTCAGGGTGAAGCATCCCAGACATTCCCAAATTTCATTTCTCGCTGAACCACCTAGGGCAGGCCGCCCAACCTCAGGGTAGAGCGCCCGAGTTTCAACATCTTTAATATTTGCTAAGTGTTGAATTGGGAGTTCACTGTTTCTTAAAGGGCGGGGCACCCAAAGAAAATGGCAGAGTGCCTATTCCATGTCCAGAAAGAGCCGCTCTCTAAAGTTTCAAGAAGGCGGAGCACCTCCCTCCAAGGGCGGACAACCCTGTGATCTGTAGTCAATGATGGGATTAGTTTTTTATTTATAACAGTGATACAATTATTGCCCCGCGTGGTCTTGCTTATTTAGCCAACTTTTGGATACTTTTTAAGCATTAATACGTATTTTATGCTTGGAGGGAATAATAATGGAATTTTATGCTGTATTGAGTGAAAAAAATGAACCAGAATGTGTGGTCGAATGCAGGGGCAAAACTTTGGAAGTTTCAGCAAGGGCTCTAAATCAACACCTTCAACTTCCCCACTTTGTTTCAGAAGAGTATATGGCCAAGTTAGCTATGAGAGAGAAAATGCAAAGGAAGTGGTTGATCCCCATCATTGGTCAAGAAAGGAAACCAGCGTGGAATAGAGTAGGTGTCATAATCACAACACAAGATCTTAACATTGAGGCAAAGGGTTGGAATGCTATTATCAGTTCAAGAATCCTACCCACTAGAGAGAATCACATAGTTACCATGCGAAGGGAAATTCTTATTGGTTTCATCATGACTGGAACACCAATCAACCTGGGAGCCAAAATGGTACAAGTAATGTTCGAGGCTGCAAGAGATGGTGGTGAAAATCTCCTTTATGCTAACACATTGATAAATTTTCTGATGAAGCAAGGGTGTGATACTGTGAGGAGTTGTGATTATGCCTTTGCAGCAAGATGCTTTAAATTATATACAATTGAAGATGAAATAATCCAATCCACCCAACACCCGCTGCCCACACTCATGGAGCACCATCACAAGGTGATAGACCATCTTCCTCAAGAGCTCCTCCACCTCAGATACATCAAGCTGAAGCTCCCATAGCAAGTATCACTCGAGAACTTGAGGAGTTGGAAAGAAAGATGCAAGAGTTTGGGGTACATTTGTGCAACATGCCTCGGATGCAACCACCTCCACCTTCATCAAGCAAAGTCAATCCAACTGAATTTGACCAGTTAAGTGCAGCCATTTATGCACACAACAAGGATATCTTGAAAATCAAGAAGTGCATTCATGTGTTTGCTATCACGCATCTGGATATGGTAAAGAGCATGAACGTGCTGTGGGGGTGAAAGGGAGCAATGGCAACAGAGATCAAGTCAACCAACAGTTGTCCACTCCCAATCAGCCCAGGCACTCTAAAAAATCCACTCGATGGCTTCGCTTATTGAAGCGAGCAAAATTCTACCCAGCTTCCTTCTCCTCCACCTTCGCTCGCTGTCCACATTCGTTGAGGTAGCTGAATTTCTGGATGCATGAAACTGTGCCAAAAACAAAGTAACGCTATCCATCTTCTACTTCCAATCACGACCAAAGCTGCATCATATCTACTACGCACACTAACCTTGAAATGAACCAATGAACATACAAATTCCTCGTAAATTTCCATAGGTCCCTTCCAAAGACACACGAAATCTTGAACAAATTTCACCATGACACTTTTAATTATGAATATACCTACAAAAAATAAAACAACATTAGTAGTAAAAACATCCATGCTCTACTCTACATAGATTCGAGTATGAAGGAAAGTTCTACCTCCATTGTTTTTAAGCATTCCTCCTCGGTCTAGTGCAAATCTGAGGCTCATTATACTTAGCCCCATTCACCAACCTCCTTCCCATTCTATCCACCTCATGAAACAAATTCACCATGACATTGCGTTGATCAATTGCCATGTTAGCCAAATGATCCGCCAATTTATTCCCTTCTCGAAACATGTGTATCACCACTGCCTCTATGCCCTCCATCAAGCTTTAAATTTTCTCCATTATTTTCATATTTTTCCAAGGAACCTCCCAAGTCCTAGTCACTATATTCTTGAGCAACATTGAGTCTATCTCACAAAGAAAGTGTGGATAAGAAGTAGAAGTGATGCAATATAAATTGGGCCTAAACGAAAATTATCAAGAGCCAAGCTTGAAGAGCGCAAAGGACGGTAGGTCAAGAGCTTTCAGAAGAGTTGAAGACATGTAGCTACTGCTACAGGGAAGGCAAACCTCTCAAGTTTGGTGGAGGGTCGCCTCAGCCATTCCATGCATGAAGGGAGCAAGGATTCAGCGTGGGAGGACCTCCCAGGTTTGAGGGAGGGGCCCCCAGAATCAAGCCGGTTGAAGAACAGGCAAGGCGGGGCGCCTCCACCTGTGACCAGCATGACAGGATTTTTGGTAAAATGCCTATTTTTTCCCTTCGTGGCTTGTATTGTTATAACCTACTTTGGGGGTGTTTTAGACATTTCATTATGTGTAAAAGAAGACTATAGTGGCCTTCCTTAGTCATTTTATTTCATTAGTTTTGCTTTAGTCTTGAATAGAGAGAAGAGAGAACGTAGAAAGGCCGATCCTTCTAGTTCGATGCTTGAAGCTTCGTGTATATCTTGACCTGGAACCTATGTAGATTCATCGCTAGTATGAAACCGTTGTAACATTCGAGTTTCAATTCTCCCCTTGGATAATAAATTCATATTATGAATTCGTTTATCCTTTCTTTCTTCTATTTTTTTCCTTCCTAGTCTTAAATTTCTCGATATCTATTTGATATCATGTATCTTATTTTTATCGCTTCCGCATTTTTGTATTGTTATTTGCTTCTGCGTATTTTTCATTGCATCAGTTTGGTATCAGAAAATGGCTAAGTTTCGTTCTTACGAATCCTCGTTCTAGTTCTTGAAGAAAAAAAGAAAACAAAAAAAAAAATTGAAAAAGTTGAAAACTTGAAAAAAATTCATAGATCGGGTTGGATTCGAATCCCCAAGTGTTAAAAAGTATCGGGGATTTTTGCATTATGTATTCCCATTGATTTGATACCCTCATAACGTGTTTTGGTGTTTCGAATCAAAATTTCAAAAATCAAATCTAAAAAATTTTGAAAACCCTTGAAAATCACTTCGAACTTGAATCGAAGTTTGTTGTTGTTGTTTGGGGTTGAAAACCCATTAGGGATTGTTTAGAATAGTTAAAAACACCATTGGGTATCGTTGGATTTGAGAAATAGGTGAAATCGCAGCAAAAATCCATTTTTGAAAAGTTTCTGGTGCAGCCCTGGGAGGGGCGCCCAAATTTCATGGAGCACCTCCTCCGCTAGAAAGCCTCACTGGTCATTTTTGACTAGTCTGGGCGGAGCGCCCAGAATTGAGGGAAGGGCGCCTCCACTGTTTCAGCTTTGGGGTAGTGTTGTTTCCTAGGCTTTCTCTTGTTCTTTGCCTACGGGCTTCTTGGTTAGTGTTTCTAGGGTAATTGGCCTACTCGAAAGACACTAACTTTCTAGCGTATTAGGAACTTCGTGCGTAGAGGAGATTAGAATTCAAAGAAGAGTCGTAGAACTTTCTTTGGCCTCAAGTATACACGTTAAATACCCGTCCGTACATCGAGTCTCATTAACTCCATTCTGAACTATTACTTGGACATACTAGTTGTGATCGCCGTGGTTTCTAAGTTATTAAGGCCTCGTCTTTGAGTGTTCATATATTAAGTGATACACGTGAGGGAGTAAATTTTGTGAGGATTTTCTCTTGGTGTTGCAACTATGTCGGATGATGATGGTGGAGGGTATGACTCGTGTGGAGAAGAGGGAGACTATGGTCCCTACGATGGTGATGATGGGTATTGCTATAATGATTCAGGGAACTATGGCTCGTATGGTTATGAAGCGGGTTACTATGATGATCATGAGACTCATGAAGACTATGAAGCTTGTGGAGATGAATTTGATGACTCTTATCCTTCAAGTCAAGGAATTGAAGATGGTAACGCTTCAAGGTTTGATGTTCCTACTTACTCTTCTTGTAATGAATTTGAATATGAACATAGTGACCTAGAGAATGTTGATGAAGATTCTTATAGTGATCATTCATGTTCATCATCTTCTCTTGGTGTTGCTAGTGGTGTACAAGGGAGTAGTAGAGGTCCTTCAATTAGTATGGGAGGAGGTGGTGGTTTTTCCATGGGAAAGAAGAAGCTTGCATCTTCTAGGTATGCTAAGCGACCTAACGCTTCTAATTCCCATGTGGAGGGTGGTATGAGAGATGGTGTTGCTTTTGCTAAAAAGGGGCTATATTGTTCTATCAATGCTGTGGGGGGGGGGGGGGGGGCTTGAATAGTTGTAGTAGAAGTAGTACTATGGGCTATGGAACCAAAGGCAAGAAGCACTTATGGGTTCTATGGCAAGGGTCCTTCCTCGACTTCAAACAACATTTCTAATGTTGGAAGAGCGATGGGAAGTGGAAGTTACTCTAGCAATCTTGCTAAGAGAAGAGGGATAAGGGAGACCCAAGTTGTTGGTGTTGACACTCGTGGGCATTCAAGTTCCTTCTTGGATGCATCTCTAGGAATCTTGGGTAGACGTAGGCTCGTTGCTGAGGTAGATGGTATTGGAGGATACTTGCTCAAGATTGGTGATACCGATGCCAATAGTATTAGCAACTTTTTGGTTGATAGGGTGAGGATACCATCCCATAAGCTAGAGCATCCTTATGAGTATGATGGAGTGTGGGTTTCCAAGGAGGCTCGAGTGCTCATATCTCATAGGAATTACAAATGCTATGTGTGGTGTAATGTGTATCCCATGATACATGTTGATGTGTGGCTAGGTGAGCCATGGTTGGAAGACAAGAGGGTGCAATATAGTACCATGAAGGATGCGTATCTTGTGGGCATAGGGCTAGGGGTTTATGACTTTGTACCTTATCGGACAAGGGGCCAATTGTCTACTAGTGCACCTTCTTTGGCTATGAAAAGGAGCAAGGAGCGAGAACTTCATTCCATGGGTAAAATTGAGAAATCAAACAGTCCTACAATTACAAGAAGTCCTACAATTACAAGAAGTGGTGGGACTAGTGAAAATGAAGGGTTGACAAGTGTCAACAAGGTGAACCCGAAACCACAAGCTCTAAAGCCAAGTCATTCACCAACAAAGAAGAAGGAGACATCAAGTGATGAGTCTCCAAGTCCTATATTTTGGGTTGATGTTAAAAGTCAACCTACGCCGGCTAAAGGCATTCGTGGGCCTCGTCTTAATTCGCCCGAATATGAGAGATAAAAGATAGAGAGGAGTAAGGGAGTGGCCGATGACAACTCTCAAGTAGAAAAAGGAGAGATTGCGTCGAGTGATGTGAGTGGGTTGTCACCACCCGAATCTACATCCGGCCTTGAAGAAAAAATAAGGGAAAAGAGAGAGGGAAAAATAATCATTGAGAGTGAGGGCACCCCTTATTCTAACCTTAACCCTCTATCTTTTTCTTCTATTTGTTTGAATTCTTGTGTGGGAATTCTTGGAGGAACACCGATTGAGCCTCAATCATGTTTCGATATAGGAAGACAAGGTGAAGGCGATTCCAAATGTGAGCTACAAGGAGGAGAAGCGAGCCACAATACTTCAAATGCATTGAGTGAGCAAGATGATAACTCAAGTGTAAGTGTTAGTTCTTCTATCCTTAAGCATGATACTTCCTTGTCTTATAGTATTGTTTGTGAAAACTCTATGCTAGTTGATGATTTGTATGATTACAATGCGTTTGCCACTAGTGTAGAGTCGAATGGTAAGCTTGTGTGTGCAAATGAACCACTAGTTTAGAGGGTTGAAAAGCCACATCATGATGTGAGCTCGGTTTTCATTGCACCTCTCTTTAGTGAAAATATTGAAGTTAACCTTGTTTGTGAACCTTGTTATGACACCCCACCCATATTTCATAAAGGAGAAGATGCATTGCATGGATATCCCCTTCTTCCCTTTGATTGCTTACTTGATAGTGGTGCTCTCTGTTGACACCTAATTTTGTCCCAGAATTTTAAATTAACGTCTAATTATTTTTAAAAATGTCAATTTTTAGGATAAATTAAGTTCGTAATTTTAATGGAAAAATGGTCATAATTGTTTTTCGCTTTAAGTCCCGGCCTATTTTACGCAATGCGCATTTAAATTTTCTTAGCCCAATTCTAAAAGCCTTAACCCTCACCCCTATAAAAACTAAAACTCTAGCCCCCTCACCATTATTCATTCATCATCATCTTCACAACTACACCCTAAAAAAAATCAGCCACACACACACATTAAATCAAACAAGTAGTATCCATATTCACGCTATGTGTCGATTTCCCCTTTTTACTTCAACTTTATAAAGAAGGGTTCTTGGTTCTGTACATATATACATATGATAGTGCACTTTTCGATGCATCGCAGTATACGTTTTTTTGGACAGGGGAAAAAGGGGAGAGGGAGACAGGGGTACAATAGTGGTGACGCCGTGGTTCCTGACTGAGAAGACCACCGGCTGTCGCCCTTTCTCTTTGCCGTTATTTCAAAGAAGTTTCCCATTTCCCCAGAAATCCAGCCGGAATTTGGTCGCCGTCGTGGTTGAATCCCCTAATTATTTCATTTCAGGTCTTGTTTGTTACTGAGTGTTTGCGTTTGCAGGTCTTTGGCGTGTAGTTTGGCCTAATAGGGTTCGTGGAGAACCATCACCGATGATTGATTTTAACTAGAAAATTCCATCACCAGCCATTGTACTCTGTCCTCTCCGTGCCGCTGACTCTGGACTCGTTTCCTTTGATTAATAAGGGGTGTATCGGAGTCGTAGCGATGCCACTACTTGGGTGGTGTCGCTCCTCCGCCGCTCTGTTGGGGTCATTGACCGGCTGGTGTTTTCATTGTTTGTGTTTGATTGTTGCTCCGCTTTGGTTTACTGCTATTACAATTGCTTTGGTCCCTTTATCTACGTTCCTAATGCTTGTTTAAATACTGATCTTGTTTTGCTCTGCTCCTGTTATTTGTTTTGTTTGAAGGATTCTGTTCACATTGTTTCGGGTCTTGTTTGACCCGTTGGACCATGCAGGATATTGTTTTGCTTTTGTAGTTTTGATTGATACAAATGACTGGGCGTTTGTACTACTTTCGGATTATCGTTCTGAGCTTACTTAATCAATTCAGAGATGATTTGCCTATGAAAATAATTCATTTGAGACCTATGGACTGATATTGAACCGATACTATACAGGCCAATGAAAATATATATATACATGTATTGAGGCCTCGGGATTGATTTGAACATGATACTACACTTGAACAGTCCCGTCCCCGTGTCCATAAAGCAAAAGGCGATGATGAATGCATGCACTTTAACGCAAAGCAAGTTGAATAGAGTAACAGAATTGGTACTTGGCATGGCAACACGACCGGCCGATGTGTTTGCAACCGTACCAACATCCCGAGCCTCTACATGACGCGCCATATAAACCTGAGCCTAAATTTTGCAAAAACAAACCCCCTTTACTATTATTATTATTATTATTTTTATTACTACTATTATGTATTATTATTAATATTACTATTATTATTATCACTTTATTACTTTATTATTAGTATTTTATTTCATTAATTATTACACTTTATTATCGTATTAATCCAGTTTAATTCCTTTTTTTTTTGCGAGGTACATTTTGGCACGAACAACTTGGAAACGCGTTTGGCTAACTTACAAATGGGGATAGTCTATTGCATTGGAGTCGTTTGGGCTTGAATTCGAACTCAAGCAGTTAAGACATAAGACCTTAGGAAATTTAGAAAATTCAAGGCTCCCACGAGTGGATCAATATCTCGGGTTCTATCTTTAACTTTGCATTCCTTTCCCTTAGATATTTATATAAATAAAATGTGTAAATTATTTTATTTATCAATAATATTTGATTGTTTCTATATTGCTTTACTTTATGTTCATTGCCTTTTATTTTGAAGTCGTTATTTAATTTATTGCAAACTGGGGCCATTTAGCAAAAAAATGCGTGCAAATTAAATATTTTTCATAAATCAGTTTTATTTCAATTAATTATTTTAGATAAATTTTCTAGAAAAGCATATTTTGCAAATGTTTTAGAAACCTGTCGGATTAACCGTTTTTAACGGAATTTTGGAAGTGCCTTAAAAACCTTCTTCCGAAATTAACAAAGCCTCTTACCTTTAGAATCTCTGAAAGAAAGACCGTCTTTTATAAAAATGGAGTTTTTGCACGCATTTGCTTATTTGGTTCCCTGTTTTCCTTAAATTGGGTGGCGACTCCAAAAACTCCAAAAGAGTTAGTCCATTCTGTTGAAATTCCGGAATTTATCCTTTTCGGGGTAATTTTTGGGGTTCAACAGTCTCTTGTGTCGTAGTGAGGATGGTGTTGACCTTGAGGAGTCTGTAGTGTATGAGATGGATCGAATTGTGTTCGATTACTCCTCAAGTGTAGTTGTTGTCTCTAGTTTGAGAACTTCACCTTTGCTTGCTAATGAACTTGAGAAGTGAGCCTATACTAATCCTTTGTATGTAGGGAACTTCAATGGAAATGATGATTTGTATCAAACGAGAGCAGAGTGTGAGTTTGAACCTCCATGGATTGGAATGCTTAACTCTATAGATAATCTTTTTTTTGAGACCTCCCTTGGAAGTTTTTCTAGCGAGGAGAGTTGTCTTGGAGGTAAATTTGGAGGTGAGGAGGTACCTCTCGGTGTGTGTAAGAGTGCTTCTAAGAAGAGGAGTGGAGTATTTGATGTTAGTTGTAAATTGAACTACTTTGCTTACTCCATCTCATATGTTGATCACACCTTAAGTGTTCAGCATGCCAAAGCGATTGTGTTACCTTGTGATAAAAATGCATGGAACGCTTGGTATGTTGATCATGAGCTTAGGGGTCGTAGGAAATTTGATTGCTACATCTTGCATGTTCCATGTACTATTGATCTCTTTTCTTGTTCTTGTATTAAGTGCACTTCCGAGTCGAGTCAAGTAATTATTGTTTCCTTTGGAGACACAAGCTTCTTAATTGGTATTGATGCTCGGCTCTATCACAAGAGTGCGTTTTCCACACCATTTTTGCACTTATTCTTGTTAAGCTAACCTACTTGTGAAGTAGGAAACTTTGGTTGTGATTGTCTTTGATTTTAGGTCTTGATAGTTTGATTTAGAAGACGAAATCCTTTCAAGAAGGGGAGGATGATGCAATATAAATTGGGCCTAAACAACAACAATCAAGAGCCAAGCTTAAAGGGCATAAAGGACGGGAGGTCAAGAGCTTCGGAGAAGAGTTGAAGACGTGTAGCTACTGCTACAGGGAAGGGGGACCTCCCAAGTTTGGAGGAGGGGCACTTCAAGCCATTCCATGCATGAAGGGAGCAAGGCTTCAGCGTGGGAGGACCTCCCAGGTTTGAGGAAGGGGCGCCCAGGCGGACCTCCCAGGTTTGAGGGAGGGGCGCCCAGAATTAAGCCGGCTAAAGAATAGGCAAAGCGGGGACCCTCCATTTTGAGGAGGGGCGCCTCTACCTGTGACAAGCATGACGGGATTTTTGGTAAAATGCCTATTTGGGCCCTACGTGGCTTGTATTGTTATAGCCTACTTTGGGGGTGTTTTAGACATTTCATTATGTGTAAAGGAAGCGTATAAAAGCATTCCTTAGTCATTTTATTTCATTAGCTTTGTTTTAATCTTCAATAGAGAGAAGAGAGAACGTAGAAAGGCCGAGCCATCTAGTTCGAAGCATCAAGCTTCGTGTATGTCTCGACTTGGAACCTATGGAGATTCATCGCTAGTATGAAACCATTGTAAGGATCGAGTTTGAATTCTCCCTTTGGATATTAAATTCATGTTATGAATTCGTTTATCCGTTCTTTCTTCTATTTCTTGCCTTCCTTGTTTTGAATTTCTCGATATCTATTTGATATCATGTATCTTGTTTTTATCGCTTCTGCATTTTCGTATCGTTATTTTCTTCCACATATTTTTCATTGCCTTTAGTATTCGTGGTCATGAAATCCTACATACCTCAAGGCCATAAGAATTTTCGTTGCCTTCAGTATTCGTGGTCATGAAATCCTACATCTCCTTAGCACAAGCATAAAAAATATCCCCATGTCGTCCCGAACACAAAAAGCCCAAGAACTTATACCTGGATTTCCTCTAGAAGCTCCATCCATATTACATTTAATCCACCCCACCCGAGGCGGACTCTAAGCAACCTTTATCATCATAAGCTTAGGCGTATGATCCCTTAACACCGGCAACGAGTCCTCCCACCTACCAGGCATATACTGAAAGTTCCTTATGCGAACTTTCAGCAACATGATAATATGCTAAGTGATAAGATACACCAACCTAGGAGCTGAAGTCGACCCACCAGGCCTCAAATTATTCCTCTGTTTCCACAACTCCCACAAAATAAAAATAGGAATAGCATGGTAAGTCAACCTTAGGACCAGGCTACCAGGAGCATCCCACCAAAACTTTATAACTTGTGTCAAGTGCAACCCATCAAAATTAAGACCTGAAGCCCTCTAAAATATTTCCAGTCATAATGTGCTACAGGCGCATTTAGAAAAACATGTGAAACAGTCTCCACATCAGGGTTCACACAACAATGACACCTTGAAGGGAATTGAATTCCGCACCTCTTTAGCATATCATCTAACGCAGCTTAAATTTCCACAACCTCTATACGAAAAATGACATTTTAAATAGAATACCATTAATCCAGATGTGCTTGTAAAAATCACTTGGCTTCTTCCTTTGCCTGACCAAATGGTAAGCTGACCGGACTGAAAATGTGCCCCGAGGCTCAAGCATCCAAAAAGGCTTGTCCCTCTGCTCAGGACAAGTCGGAGGCTTGATATTCTGAATCACGTGCTCAGCAAAATCTTCAGGCAGTAGCTCCATGAGGCACTGCTCCAGTACCCCACCCTCATAAGCTTCATAGACACACAAAACAGTCTCATCACACAGAAACTCAAGAGGAACTACATGATACAACGGACCAAGTCTAGTCTAGTTATCAAGCAATAAGTACAAATTTCCCTTTTTCAGCTGCCAAGCTATCTCATGATCCATCTCAGGCCTGCTCTGCAACATTTTCTTTCATGCATATGTCCCCTTCTTCCATGGAACCACCACAAAGTAATGCTTTTTCAGGTATTTATTGCTCATATAATCCCTCCACAACGGCTGCTTTGTACGAAAATTCCATCAAAGCTTTGTAAATAAGTCCTTGGCGATATCATATGAGCTCCGAAAGACAACTCTGCGTTCATTCAAAGGGTGACACAGAGTCTTCCAAGAAGCGCATTTCCTGCTATCCTGACTCACAGAGTTACTCCATAAAAACATAGCAAACATCATGTAAAGCTGAGCTACAACTCCTGCAGGGAGATCAGAGGCAGATAGCAAGTGAATAGGCGTACTCTGATGTACTGACGAAATCAGAGTCGCTCGTCCACCTATGGAAAGCAATTTACCAGTCTAGGATTCAAGCCTCTTCTGCACCTTCTCCACCAGCTCATTGTAGTGACGGTTCTTCTGCCTAGCATAATAAATACGCATGCCAAGATACTGGAAAGGAAAATCTCCCCTTGGTATATCAGTGACATCAAGCACCCTGTCAGCTATCAACTGTGGAACTTGGCCGTGCATATACACATTACTCTTCTCCTCATTGATTTTTTGGCCGCTGGACAGCTAATAACTAGTAAGAGTCTCTATCACAAATTTCAATGATCCCTCCTCAGTAGATGAAAATTAATCATATCATCCACATACACCAGGTGATTAAGATAGGGACTCCACTTTGTCATCTTATACGACACAAAGTTACCATCTATATGTAGTAAATTAATGCTCTGGAAAGGAACTCAGCAGGAAGAAGTAATAGGGTAGGCGGCAGAGGATCACCTTATTTTAACCCCTTGAAGACTGGAAAAACCTATAGGGCTTGCCATTAACTAGCACAGAGTACCAGTTATTACACAGGATCCTATAGACCATGTTAATAAACACCTCACAAAATCCCATCCTCCTCAGTGCCTTTGTCAGAAACAACCATGAGACCCTACCATACGCCTTAGCCATGTCTTTCTTGATTACCACATTTTCCAGATTTCCCCTGTCATCAATGTCATGCACAATTTCGTACACCAGTAGAATATTCTCAAAAATGCTCCTTCCCTTCACAATACTAGATTGATGTGGTGAAATATTTCCAGGCAAAAAAATAGAAAACCTGTCATGAATAAAACACCTTGTTGCTGAAGTTGCTCAGACTAATTGGCCTCATGTCTGAAAAGGTAACAAAATCTTTCCTTTTAGCCAGAAGGACCAAGTTAGTAGTAGTGATGTAACTAGGTAGAAAGTAACTCCAAAAGAATGCCTAAACAATTTTAGCCACATCAGCACCAATAATATCCCCACAAGAATTGTAAATGGCACCTGTATAACCATTAGAGCCCCTATAGAGTCAGCATTGAGGCCAAAAACCGCCTTCTTCACCTCATGTTCAGCTGGCTCAACAACAACAGCAACATTCTGGTCCTGTGTAACAAGACTAGGCAGGTAATCAAGTATAGAAAAATCATCTAGCATCGGGTCATTAGAAAACTGAGCTTGAAAAAAATCTGATTGCCTCCTGGGATATGTCTGTACCGTTTTCAAGCGAAGAACCAATTACATCCTTAATTATTCTAACCTACAACACCTTCCTTTTTCCATTTACATGAGCATGAAAAAATTTTGTATCTCTATCCTTATATTTGAACCACTGCATACCAGCTTTCTGCTTCTAAAACTGTTCCTCCAGAGCATAAAATCGAATCAACTCTACATTCACTCTCTGAAGTATGTGTCTATTATACCCAGTGGGATGCTCCTCGAACTCTTATTCATATACCCGGACCACCTCCTCTAGTGTAGCAATTTGCCTGAAAATGTCACCATACGTCTCCCTGCTCCAAACAGACAAAGCCTTTCACAATTTTTTCAACTTACACTAAAAATTATAAAAAGGATCCCTGCTAAAGTTTTAAGTCTAGTTTTCTCTGACAACAGCCTGCAATGACTCATGCAGCACCCAAAAGATCAAAAATCTAAACGATTTCTTCATAATAGGGCTACACATATTAGGAGTAATCAACAACAGTGCACGGTCCGAACCTTGCCTAATCAAGTGGTCCACTTCAAACTTAGGAAATGACTCCTAAATTGCTTGATTCACAAGGCACCTATCAAGCCTTTTCAATATGCATTCATCATCCGATCTACTATTCCACCAAGTGTACATGCTGCCCTTGAAACCCATGTCTGACAGCTGACAAGTATTGATGCAGTGCATAAAATCTTCAACCTTCAGGTAATAAACTAGCAGGCCCTAAACCATTCAAGTTCATTAACAATGACATTAAAATCACCCCCACCAGCCACAGGGATTTCATGTCACTAGCCTGAGCATACAAAAGGTCCCACAGTTCCACCCGACTGAAGTGATCAGTACTAGTATAAACAAGCGACACTACGAATTCGAGCAAACCATCCAAGTGTGTCAGCTTCAAAAATAACATTTGTGATGTATCATACAACACCTCAACCTGATATTCATCATCAATAAAATTCCATATTTTACCATAAAAATTTTGCCAAGAATAACCCATACCTAGCCACAGACGATACTTGTCAATATGTCTATGGTCCTGAAATGGCTCCAGTAGTGCAATCAATGAAAAGTGCTTCTGCCTATACATTCTGTCACTCTATTAAAGGCCTGCTGAGTGTTGACAGACCTTATATTTCATATGAATGAGCTGTTCATTGCAAAATAGAGGATTTGGAACCGTCCTCCTTGTTGATACCCCTCCAGTTGCTGGAGGAACGCTTGCACCCCTTTTTTACCCGTGCTTGCTTGGTTTTCTTTGTTTGTCGTTCCACCTGTCTAGGTGATTTATCACCCTTCTCAGCAACACTAACATAGTACTGAGCATTAGACTCATTATCTAGCTCTTCATCATCACCAATATCCACCTGCTTTTCAGCTGGTTTTTCAAAAACATGCACTAAACCTGGTGTGTGGGCTCAAAATTCTTTGCAACCAGCTGTGTATTCTTCTTTTTTGCACTATCATAGAGTGCTTTCAATTCCTCCAGCTCCTTATAAGTGGCTGGCCTCCCCCTTGATAGCACAAGACTGGCATTAACCATATTAATCTGCTTATCAGCACCACTATGTGACTTTTCAGTACTTGCATTTTTCTGACTTGAACCACTTTTATCTTTGTCTTCCTTATCTTCCTTGCCACTATTATCCCTTGATATATCACCCTCCAAACCCATGTATTTATCAGCAGGATCATCTTCAAAATTTTATGGATCAACAGCATCATTTTCACTCTCCTCCCATAATCCATAAATTCTTCATCATCCTCCTCTTAATCAACTACCTCCAGCTGGTCATCCTTCACATAACAATCACCCTCTATAGTAATCATAGCCAGCAACGACTTAGAAGGAACCTCCTATTGAGAGGTATTCAGGGTCGCACCTACAACAGCAGTAGCCGCTGAGGGCACCGTAGTACTAGGCGCTGCAGCTGTAACAATAGCTTCCTGTCGAGTTTTATCACCATCCTTTTGAGGCTGAGTCTGGGACTGCGCAGGATGATTTCGATCCTTTCCTTTTTTCCCAAGTTTGTTTCACCCAGTTCTTAGTAGACACAAGAATAGTAGCATTACCTTTCCCAACTGATTTTCGAGTTGCAACACCATTTTTAACTACACCTTTCTTAAAACCGCCAGCATCTCCCTTCTCAGTAGCGAGCTTCACCTCACCTTTTGATATAGCTGGTTCCTTGACACCCAAGTCACCAACCTCCAAATTCTCATCTTCCTGCAAAGCTGAAAATTGAATATTCCCATCCTGCACCAAAGCTAACTTGTCATTGGGGTTCACATCACTTTTCTTCACGTAAGCATTATCATTCTGTTTCTTTGTTTTCTTACTCCTTCTATTGATTCTATTAATCATCCATTCTAACATTGCCCACAGCATTCCCACTAGATAGGATATGAACTGGGGGCTCTAGAAGGGCAGGATTAACCTTGGAAATATTTGCATGTGCATCCTGAACACCATTATCATTTTTCTTTTCCCATAGCTCCAGGTGAATCACCTTGCACTTGCTTTCATCCTGGCCTTGCAACTTGCAATTTTTACAATATAATGGAAGATAATCATACTCTATATCTACCCATGTAGAGATTACAGCACCAGTGTCATCGTCTTCCTCATTAATCAAAACACTATTAGGATGCTTTGCCAACAAATAAATTTCAAATTTGACGTTGGCACAACTTGGTCTAGTTTTATTCAAAGTTGCAATATCAACTTTTAAAGGGGTTCCCATTGCTGAAGCAATAGAAAAAATAAATTCTGTAGCAAAAACTTTTAGAGGCAAATTTGGAAAGCTAATCCATGCAAGAGCCATTGAAGTCTATTTATCAGGCTTCCAGTGTCTCGTCTATTTTAATGATCTCATAGAAAAGGATCTACGTCTAAACTTAATCTAATAGGCTGGGGTTGACAAGAAATTAATATAATCCTCCAATAGCTTCAGTCTAATCAACACACACCTACTGTCCAAATAACCAATATTGCAATCACCTTTGATCTCACATTGAGCCGGGATGATTTTACGTAGAGTTTCTAAGTCAGGCCTACTATAGGAAAATCTCCCAAGCAGTGCTAGCTGTAACTGCTCCTTTGTAAGAAATTTCTTTACTTCTGACGTCTTCCATGTAAGAGTAGATGCACCTTGCATACAAGTAACAATATGAAATAGACGTTGATCGATATCCAGAAACTATGCATCAGAGGAACATGGGAAGAGTGAAAGAAGAGGTACTTGGAGACTTGGGTGTGCTCAGGAAAAGAAAACTTGATGAAGAAGTACAAATAGATTCGGCTAGAATGGCTTTAATGAAGGAAGCAGTTCGAGCAAGAGAGAGAAGGAGGCAAAGAAAAGAACATGTCCCTAAAGATCATGTTGAAGGCAAAGGCAAAGGTATTGCACTAGATGAATAGGAAGTTCTTCTCTCCTTTTTTGATTGACCCCATACATTTGTGTTTTATTTTGGATTAGTTGCTTTTGGATATAGCAGCTTTTCATGTTGGGGGTGGGATAGTTAATATTTTGTGAATGTCCTAAACTATGTTTATAATTATATTTTTTTAACTTAGGATGTTATTACTTCAATTTAGAATGTTTATGTTTAATTTAGGGTATTTATGTTAATTTAGGATGTTTATGTTTAATTTAGGATGTTTATATTTAAATTCTTGCCCTTTAAATTCATATTATAATTGTTCTTAGTTGCATACGAAAATCCAAAACATTGAAAAATTTTAAAAATTCCAAATAGAAATGATTCCAAAGGTACTCCCGTGAATTACACTTGGGATGTTGCCTTCATTCCTCTGATTCACACTTGCTATGATAAGTAGGCAACCTTCATGAAACTCATTTTTACTTGGGCCTGAAACAACAACCACCCCATTGTAAATACCATTTGTGTAAATAGCTTCGAATTAGTAAATAACCTTCTTGGTTTTCTTTGAACCGGTTCTTTTCCCAAGAATGCAATTCTTTTGAACCGGGCACTTTTTAGGATTTTAATCATAGAAGTTTTATCCTTGTTTGATACCAACATATTAGGAGCACACGTGAGAAAGTTTAGTAGATTGTTCGTTGAGAGTTGCACCTATAACCTTTAAGTTCTTTTGATGACTTTATGCACGTGTAGTATAGGCAAAATCATTACCTTAAGTAAGGTGAGTCTTTGCTTAAGCATGTTAATGCATATGCATGTTAGAACTTGGCATGTGTGTCCTTGAAAATGAATGGAGTGTCATATTAGTGATTGGATAGGATGATGGGCATTTTTTTGACCCGTTTGAGCCTTTCAAACCACCAAATGAAATTATTCCTTAGTTAGCCAACTTTGAGGCTTAAAATCCTTTCTTTTGATAGCCACATAAAATAGCCTGAGTCAATTCTATGTGCATGATAGCACTAAACTTCTCTTGGCCATATCTCCTTCAGGCATTGGAAAACGTGCAACTTAGACTAAAAGTCTATGTTTGGGAGAGGGGAACAAAGAAATGAAAGCTAAGTGGCTCTTCAAAGAGAAAGTTAATGGTAGAGAAAAGTGGCAAAAGAGGAAAAGAATAAAATCAAGAAAATACAAAAATAGCAAAAGAAAAATTGAAAAGACAAAAATAGAAAAGTGAAGCAAAAAGAGGAATAAGAGCCACAATCAAAGATCAAGGAAGAAAATGGAGAATAAGAACTAAATGTGAAAAGAAAGCTCAAAGTGAAATGAATGAAAAGACAATGTAGTGCACAAGGAGTAAATTTAGTCACTCTTTATTAAAATTATACCCTACCTATGACCAAAAGCCTACATTACAATCTTAGAATTCCTATTTGATCCTTCACTAATTGACATGAAATAAGTGACAACGGGACACTAAGGCCAAGCCTATGATATTGTATGTGATTAACCTGCATTCATTATGAGAGTGAGAGGTTAGACTTGAGGGTCCATTTTGTTTGAATTATATTGAGAGATAGGGACCCATTCCTTGCGATGAGAGCATTAAGGGACTTGTGAATTGAAGGTGCAATTATGAAAGCCTTAGGTGAGTTGACAAAGCAATTGTGCTATACATGCTCTAGTCATCAGTAGAAGCTCTAGTGATGTAGTTGTAATTTTGGCGCTTGTGGTTTGTTTGGTTGGATTCTCATTTGTGAAACTAATTTTTAGTATAAACTGAAGTTATAAAATTCCTCTTGTCTCAGTCTCATTGTTAAACTTGATCCCGGTGCTAAACTATGATATATAAGATAGTTCTTAATGTTGCTTGAGGACAAGCAAAAGCTTAATTTTTGGGGAGTTGATGCGTTAGCATTTTGCGTATACAACTCTTTTAGACTAGCTTTCACGTCCTAAAAGCTTTTTATTTGAGTAAATCTAATGTTTATCTCCATGTTTCAGGGTTACAAAGAATATCAATTAACAAAAGTCAAAAGCAATGAAGAAAAGAACAAAAATAGTGAACTTGTGCTACATTTTGAAGAACATGGAGAACAAACAGCAGCTTGATCGGCTACCCGCAAAATTGCCTACCAAGGAGGAACAAGTTAAAGATCTCATCAAGGCTCTGTGATGCTAAGAGGCGAACCGCCGACACAAATATGGAAACCACTATGCGATCCAGCAGAAGCTTGTGTGGCTCCTACATCAGTGAGCTCAGAAGACATCTGCGAGTGTGGGAGTTGCCCGCCGCTGACCCTGCTCTCCGCCAAACCTTCACCACAAAACAAGAAAATAGAGGAGTTAGAATTTCCTTTGGCGGCCGTGCAACTCAATCTGCAGCTCGCCGAATGACCGGTGGTTTAGCGTAAAACAGGGCAAAATGGTAATTTTATAAATATTAGCCTAGTTTTCAAACCCATGTCTATAAATAGGCTGTTATGCCTCCGAGAAACTAGACCATTTTTCAGCTTAGAATATACGTCATTACATATTGAATATTCTTAGAGGCAAAAGGAAGGGCTATATCTTGAATCTTTTGTAAGAATCTTTTCTATTAATCTAATTTTTCATATGATTCTTGCAATATCATCTTTTATTGTGTGTGTGTTAGACCCTGGAATGAGTAGCTAAACTCATACTAGGGGTTTATTCATGATGACTTAATAATTTTTACCTAAAAGTTGTTTTTAATCTTGTGTAATATATGGGCACAGATAAATCTAGTTCTCTTTCTTACTTTCATTGACTAGGGTTTGAGTCAGGGCCGTACTTGAACCTAACCCTAATTTTCTTTCATCACCCTAATGGGGTTGAATGTGTAGATTAATGGAAACTAGCGAGAATTTGGGTTACATTGGCTACGGCTTACCCCATCTAAAGGGAAAGACCCCAAAAAGGTCATTCCCGCACGGCTCTTTGGATTAGGGTTTCGCGCACCCCATTGTTGACCCTAACGAGCTTGATGTGGTAAATCCTCTCTTTCCCTAACGGTTTTTGAGGAATATATTCCAGGTCCGACCATTTGTACTACCCATA
The DNA here is from genome assembly GCA_029990575.1 of Petunia axillaris subsp. axillaris. Classification (NCBI taxonomy): domain Eukaryota; kingdom Viridiplantae; phylum Streptophyta; class Magnoliopsida; order Solanales; family Solanaceae; genus Petunia; species Petunia axillaris. The sequence continues at coordinate 119,856,818 of JARKNS010000004.1, read as the reverse complement.
GGATTTGCAAGGTTAAGGCAAGGGTTTCAGTAGAAAGAACCTAGTTGGAATGAGTAAACCTCTAGCTCATTCTCCATATTTACATCCATTTTAAGGTGTCGATTTATTACATGTTTTTAGTGTTAACCTTTAGTAGTAATAGTAGTTAATTAAATCCTATTTAATCTATACTTAGGAATCAACAAACAATTCATAGAACCTGTCACTATTCAATCTAAGATTAATATATTGCAAGCTAGCTCCCTAAGGAAATCGACCCCGACTCTAGTTGAGTACTATTATCTTTGACGATCGTCCCACACCTTTAAAGGTAAGTGGATTGAGAGTGCATCACCTATTGATTATCTACTGAACGGCCTGAGAAAGTTGGAGATTAAGTCTGATGAAATAATATAGCCTCTTCGGAGTTCTGGTCTGAATTGCTACCTAGGCTAGCTGACCAGCCTAAAACACTTGAGGCACCACACCTGCTTCCTCCAAGATATGATCTACTGGAGCAACATCCAGAACAAGAATAGGGGCTCCCTAAGCCAGAACATTAGCATCTGCTACAGCCTGAGGGGCTGCCAGGACATGGAAGCTCCCTAGCGCAAATTAGGCACCAAGAATCTCATGAATTGCATCATGGCAAGTCAGGGGCACTACAAAGCCCTACTCCCCATGTCCACCAGGCACTGGCACTGCAAGGGCCTCAACAACTTGATCATCACTATGATCTACTACTCTACCGGCCTAGGCAGCTCTACCTCGGCCTCTACCACGACTTCTTTGACGGCCTATACCACGGCCAACACCTCGACCTCGTAGAGCAGCTAGCATAGGGGCTGCCTCAGGCTTTCTATTTGTTGTTGATCAGTAGCACGCATTCTTACTATTTAGTGTGAATGAATTGACAAAGAGATTTAACTACAAACAAGAAGAGCCATGCATAAGCAGAACAGAAAGAAAGGTATGTGCCTGAATGCCACCATTACATCTCGTACTTAGGTACAGTCATCTCAACCCGATCTGCAAGACTCTACTAAACACTATGATGATCTGGAAATACTCTAAACTGGGCTTTGATAACAATTGACTCAACCTGAATTTTGGCTAGGCTGTGCGGGTTCGGGACTATCGCTCCTAGGCCCACCGGGCGAATCCTATTAATTAAATCAAGTAAACTAATACAAACATAACTCAAAAACAATATGATGTAACTTAGTTAACCAGAAAGAAATTGGCTCAACTCAGGATAATCTAAGATAGCCCATCGGTCATATATATATATATATATATATATATATATATATATATATATAAAAGATGGACAAATACACAAGCTGCATAAATAGACACAGCTGGCTCCATACATAGGGGTAGAGGTTTTCAGATAAGATATCTAGGAAGTCAAACAAATATATATATCTCCCAAAGGGAGCAAAACTAGCCTATACAACATCAAGACTAATAATGGTTGCCTCTATGAGCAAAAGCTGTCTTACCAAACTGGCTAAAACGTCCTCGCTCCTCAATCATGCTTCTGGTTGTGTCCTCGAGAGGAGTTTGCCAAAATAAAATGATACAACAAGAAGCAAATAGGGAATGAGTCACAAGGACTCAGTAAGTGAGGAATAACTAGCGACCTCAAAATATAGATATGCTAGTCAGAGAAATAGAAGTCATTGAAATCAATTAGATAATTCAATCATATAATCAATGCAATAAATTTATACAGCTCACAAAACATATATTAAGATATGAAATGAATGTATCATAATGCAAAGGGGTCACGTACCAGAAACTTATCTCCAGTGTAGGACTCTTATCGATGATTAGGAAATATATCTAATCATAACCCTTCACCAACGCAAGACTCTCATTGATGGCCAAGAAGTACATATCAAGCCAAAAACTTGAGTACAATACACGATACTCAATGAAATGCCAAAAAAAGTTAAAATATACGATATACAATAGATAATTCGAAGCCAATGCGTAGAAAGTACACCTATCGGCAACTACACACGTAAAAAATGCATGGTAGAATATCCACAAGGCCGTCAAGAAGATTGGTGTAATCATTTACCTCAATTACTAGGTCAATACAACTACTGAATAATTTCTTTTCCTTTCCAAAGCCTCTCAGAACTATCCCTATCTGAGCCAAAGAAGTACAAACGCACATATAAGTGCTCATAAAACGAGGGTTTAACTATTATATTAAAAGTAGATAGAAATTATCAAAATACACATGGGCCGAACTTAGCCAAAAACCCATATATTATACTTTTTCTGACTCCTCACTGTCACACGAGTTTAACTCTATCATTAAATTAAATATTTACGTTCAAATAGATTAAATTCCCCAATTTCATAATCTTAGCGTTCTAACCCCAAATTTTCCTCTAGTTCATTTCTTATGATTTCTAATCAAAAACCTTTAATAAACACAATTATATGGATTAGAATCGTTACTTGATTAATTTAGATGATATGATATCATGAATTGTTTCTTACATCGACTTGGAATTACTGAAATCAAATTAGAAACAATAAGGACCGACTAGAGCCCTTTTTATACCTCTGTGACATGCTACAATGCCAAATTATACATCAACAATAGTTGGTGCAACATTTTTTGTCTAAACGGGATCCTACGAAGCTCAGAATAACTCAAAATTTTTATGCAAGTTATACAACACTTATATGACATATCTTCGAAGATGAATCTCAAATAAGATCCCCGAAATAAAAGATAGGGGTCCCATGAGAATAGGTTAAATTTCTGACATCCAGAACATTACCAAAAACTATCCGAACAACCTCAAATTTCACTTTCGAAAGTTAACACAAGTCAAAGATGACAATGCGAACCTAAATATTGACTAATAGGAATAACTGATTAGTGAGAGTTGTGATTACTTAATTAGAATAATTGGTCCTTACGGATTGCTGCATCTAGCAGTGTGCTCTGTAGCTTTTCTTCTCTCGGGCAATTTTCTAACCTAGAGGATGCCACCTTCTAGGCCGTGCATGGCCACGCCGGACGGAGGGCAGCCCCCTGATGAGGTTGTCCGGCCGCCCCAATCTCCTCTATACACTTCCCTCTTGAAATCCCATTCCTAAACGACTCAAACAGCCTCTATTGTGCCGGATAAGCGCATTAGCTATTTCATGGGCCTACAGTTCAATGGACATGGAAGGAGAAGAAATTTTATGTGATGAAGCAAAATTTTCAATTTTTAGTTATTGGCGAGTTCTTTTATGGAAGATGTTGAAGCGTTAGTTTTGAAGATTGACAAACAAAGGACCTGGTGAAGAACCTAGTCCTTTAGAGAAGGCATGACTGATCGAAAATATTAGAATGCTAATCCACGCAGAACTAGGAATATTTGGTGCGTGCATACTTACTTATCCTTGTCAGCAAAGAGTTTATGACGGGGCTGTCTCTATGATGTGTGAACAAGAGTTTGTGCTATACAAGGAGTATCTGAAGATCTTCTCTTACCATAATTGAGAAGATTCCTAGTGAGATACTACTAGGGTTTGCATAACCCATATAAAAGCAAGTAATTGAGGTAGCAAAAATCATTCTTTCACAACGATAGTTGAGAGCAAAACACAAAGGTGATCTAGTTATAATTCTTGTGTGTTTGAACAGAAGTGGACAACCATTGAATAACTCAGAGCATATTCAGCATTTAGCATAGGTTCTTAATTTTTTTTGTTTTATGTTTTTGAGATTAAATTATATTACCTACATGCTTAGTCTGAGAATCACTGTTATAGGGCAATCTTTTGAGAACATTTTGTAAGGCTAGAGTTTAGCTTTCAGAGTAATTAAGGTCTAGAGTGTAGCCCCTTGGTTATAGAGTTTGTAATATATGACTTGCTCAATTGTGTTAGTGGAAGAGTTTTCAAATCCCATAGTTGGGTCGTGGTTTTTCTCCCTTAAGCAAAGAGTTTTCCACGTAAAAACTCTTTGTCTTTTACGTTATATTTTAATGTCTAAAGTGATGTATATCACTCTAATGGCATGTTAAAAATGATTTACGTGTGTTTAAATTTATACTATGACCATATATGATGTTTATATGTTGAATATAAAGTTTGAAAGAATTAGATTTAAGTTGCGGAAAAACCGACTAAGGATTTACCTTGTAATGATGCTTTTTGAGCAATTAATTCTATCTATTATATGAAGTTGTTTGCGACATATCATATACCAAATTGAAGGTCTTGGAGTGTAGTTTCCAACACTTTTGACTGTTTGTTTATACAACGTCAGCATAAAAAGATATGAGTGATAGAAGTCAGGTCAGAAGAAGGGATATAAGCACAAAAGAGGACTAGAAGTGAAATATTTCGATTATAAAAGAGAATCTTATCCCTTTACTCGTCATTTTCAAGAATATTCATGAGACAAACATTACTCTCTTGAAGGTTAAGCCATTGATAGGGTTTTGGAAGGAAGAACATCAGTCCTAACTCGAAATTGAGAATGGATTACATAAAAACGCTTTACACGACGAACGTAACATCGTACTACCTTCCTTTTCGTATATCACTTAAGTTTTAGAATTATTTTATGGCTAATTAAAAATCCTAAATTATGTTTTATATCTTGTTTAAGCTTTAGAAGGTGCGAAATTCAAGGAAAACAAGGTTTAAAAGCAAAAACATCAAAGGTATGTAAGGCTAAACCTTTCTTTCGACAAGGAATCTATCTTGTAGCTTTTGAAGCTTGTCTTAGTTCCAAACTTGGTTTTTCTTGTGGAAAACATTCATCGCATCAAGAAAACCTTGTATATGCTTAATTTGTTACTAAAAACATAGGTGAAAGAGTTCCAAAACAGCAGTACGAAATGTTTTAAAATCTGAAAAAATTATTTTTAACTTCGGATAGTTGTTAGTAGTTTGACCATACCTCTTTGTACAAAATTAATATTGAGATTAATTAAGATTTTCTGGAACCCTAAGACATATATCTACAACTTTCATGAAGACTTTAAAGTCTATAATATTGATTTAGACCCTAAAAGTTAGGTCACAAGAGAGGGTACTGGTGTTGCCCATAGATTCTGTATGTGGATTTGCTATGCTGTCCGGTCGTCTCATCTTATTTACCATTTAATCTATTTATGTTATCAGTTTATCTGCGTATCCATTCCTGCGTATATTATAGTGCTGGTTTTGTTTTTGCGGATTATCTATTTATAGGAGAAAATCTGCCAAAAGATTTATAGAAATTCAAAGCGTTAGACAAATTCTAAGTTCCAGGTTGTGTCTATGATTCCATCTAGGGTATTCTTATCACTCCTTTGAGTTCATATATATTTTTTCCACATGTGTTATGCCTCATACATTCCTATGCTTATATTGTGATCATATTATGGGTGATTTTGAAACCCTCAAAGAGGCTTGACATTTGACACACAGTCCGGTCATGTGTGATACTACTCGTCTAGGGAACACATCCCCTCTGGTTCAGGTTGGAGTTGAAACACCTAGTGTGACTGGGTGTCATTCACACACTCTCACCAGAGAGACTAGATATTACTGGCTGGGGGGACATAGCCGATAGCACCCACTAGGTTTGTTAGATACGCGTATATAGCCACATTATACACCGCATGACTATACATGAGTCTAGTTCAGATGTTCAATTACCTGATTTGGGGGGATACAGCACAAAACACCGGACAGGTACCAGTTCAGATAACAGTTCAGTTTAGCTCAGTTCTCAGTTATCAGCTACCAGTTCTTAGTGCCAGTATCAGTTGAAAGCTATCAGTTCCAATTTCTAGTTAAAATTTATCAGTCATATTAGAGTCATTTATCAGTATATTTTAGCTCAGTCTTCAGTTTTAGATTCAGTTAGAGTTCAATTTATATTCAGATCATGTTTAGTTAATGTTTCAGATTTCCAGCTTCATTGCTACACTTCAGCACATATTTTCATATTTATATTCCAGCCTTACAATACTCTCGCCCTTTTTTGGGGCACTGCATTTCATGCCCCGCAGGTACAGATATATTAGCTCTTTGGCCACGTTAGTAGGCCATCTACCAGCTATTGAAGTCACTCTGCTTATTCTCTGAATTACTTATCTTTTGGTATGTGTACAATCGGCTAGTTTGGGTATGGCGGGGCCTTGTCCCATCCTTTATATATTCAGTTCATCACTCTTAAAGGCCTGTAGATATGTCCCTATGTGGTTCAGTCACTATGTTATGTATGTCGGCGAGTGATAGCCTTATTATCTTTCTAGACTTTATGTTTTCAGTAAATATATATGTATTTATAACCTGGTTGCCAGCTCATCTCTATTATTCATAGATTATTAGTAGGTTTAGCGATTATCGACACTCAGTGTCGGTTATCCGTCGCGGCCCTAGGTCGGGTCAAGACAAAAGTGATATCAGAGCAGTTCAGTCCTAGGGTGTCTATAGGCCGTATCTAGTAGAGTCTTGTTCAGGAGTATGTTGCGCGCCATACTTATGAATAGGAGGCTACAAGGTATTTCAGGATGGTTGTCTTTCCTTCTTCTCTAGATCGTGCCATAAAGCAATGATTTTAGAATTCACCCTTCTAACCGTAATTTTTTTAATACAGTGATGCCGCTGAAGAAACTAACAGCTGCCCAGATGGGTAAGGCTATTGCCGGCCAGGGTACTAGTAGAGTGCCACCTGAGGTTGATGAGAGTGAGGAGTCCAAACCTGAGGCTCCATATGCGGCCTCACAGATCCCTTAAGTTCAGGGTGATATTAGAGGTACTGCAGCTACCATACCTCCAGCTCCTCAGGCTGATATCCAGGGGCAGGAAGTGAGGGATGCCATCAGATTATTGACCAGTGTTGTAGTTGCTCAGGCTAGACGGCACATTGCAGATGCCCAGGGGGATGTTGGATCCAAGATCATGGATTTTATCAGTCTAGAGCCTCTAGTCTTTACTTGATCCCGTATAGGAGAAGACCCTCAGGATTTTCCAGTGAGGATAGCCTGGGTATTGAGGGTCATGCACGTGTCAGACACGTAGTCAATAGAGTGAGCGGCATTCAGATTGCATGACCTAGCAGCATGGTGGTATCAGACATGGGAGCTATCTAGCGGGCCAGATGCAGCTCCGGCGACTTGGTAGGAATTCTCTGATGCTTTCCTTCATCAGTATATGCCTATAGTGATACAGAGAGCATGTGCTTATCAGTTCTTGACCTTGAGACTGGGAAGTTTGAGTGTAGAAGAGTATAACTATCGCTTTAATTCTTTAGCAAGGTTTGCCTCTACGGTGGTAGCGAGTATGAAGGATAGAATTCACAGGTATGTAGTGAGTTTAGGTCCACACCTGGTGAATGAGTGTATGACTGTTGCTATGCAACCAGGTATGAGTATATCACACATTTAGGCATTTGCTTTATCACATGAGGAGAGGAAGCAGAAATAGAGAGCCGATAGGGATAGAGTGTCACATAAGAGGGCACATTTTATGGTTCGTTTGGAGAGACATCTAGAGCAAGTAGGCAGCAGAGTGTTAGATAGCCACCAGCTAGTATACCTCCATAATTTCGTTGCCCGAGATCTGATAGACCTCCTCAGTGCAGAGCTAGTCAGGCATCACGAACTTCAGGATTTCAACATCATGGTACTTCTGTATCGGCAAGTCAGACATATCCCAGATGCCTAGATTGTAGTAGACGCCACTTGGGTCCATGTCAGTTAGTAGTTGATACTTGTTATATTTGTCGTGAGGCAGACCATTTCATGAGAGATTGCCCGAATAGGAGTGGTAGTGGTGCAGCCCAGCCAGCTAGATCAGCAGTAGCTTTCTCAGCACCAGCACGCCCTTAGGGGCAAGTTCCTCAGGCACTAGAATGTTGGGGTAGAGGCCGAAGTGGAGCTCCTACCGCAGGCGGTCCTCAGAACCGCACCTATTCTCTGATTGGTCGACAGGACAAAGAGGCTTCACCAGATGTAGTAAGAGGTATTCTGCTTGTAAATTCTCTCGATGTATATGTGTTGATAGATCCTGATTCTACACTATCGTATGTTACTCCCTTTGTTGCTATTGTTGACACCCAATTTTGTCCCTCCTTCTAAAATCGGTTATAATTTAACTAAAGGTGCGAGCTGACTATTTGTGAGAAATGTGCATTAGAAAGCATGCATTTACGTGTGTTATACCCTACTTATATATTACATATTTAAATGTGGCTATATTACGTAATTTTACATCATTTATGCAATTTATCAAAATATGGATATTTGCATAATTTTGGTGCATTTGTAGCATTTAGTAATTATTTGTGGCTATTCATACTTAATTAATTTAATTTGCATTCCAATTCCTTTTTATGTGTGCATTTCTAAAATATTAGCCGAACAAATAATAGATTCATTTCGACTTCATGATTTGTTATATTCGAGTTCTTCCTGAATTTAAATATGTGCAAGTCTTCCTTTTTAAAGCACTCATCTTAAAATCTTTCCTACGAACCTGGACAAGAGTCCGTCCAGGAACGTCCATTATGTTAGAAATCAATTTCTATTTTTCTTCCAAACATTTAGTTCGAATTCTCTCGAATTTGGATATTCTCATATTCATATATTTATTTATTATATTCCAAAATATTTCTTTTTCCATTATCTTAAAATACTCCTTTGTCTTGAATCTGGACAAGTGTTCGTCTAGGTTCGTTCTTTTTGCACCATACATGTTTTTCTACATATTACTTATACAAAATATATTTTTTTCACTTTATTTCAATTCTTTTAAATTTCGTTTGAACCTAGACACAATACCTGACCAAATACATTTTACTACATTAATCATCTTCATCCTAATTGGAAGTTCCTATTCCTACTTGAATCTAGACAAAAGGTGGTCCAAATTCATTTTCTTTATTTGAATTTTGAAAGAAAATATTCTCTAAATCCAATACAATATTCTTTCCTAAACTAGTCCTTCCCCATTTTGGAAAAGAATCCAAATGGAGATCTTATCCAAATCAAATATCTTCCATTAAGCCAAAATTCCCCAACATCTATTCTTATCCTTCATTACATATACATCCACACTTACATTCAAAGGGGACTATCAGGACATATCCAAAAAACATACACAGTACTAAAAACCAGCAGACCACACACCCTTACTTCTTCCTCATCCCCTATAGAAATACCTACAGTACCCTCCACATAACACCCCACACACAGTGACGTCAACCACCATAACAACACACACCTACATATCCAGAAACCATTACACACACAGTATCACTCCTGTGCTTTCCAAAGTATCACATGCGCACACTACACACGAACACAGTACAATCGTTACCCACCCTCTTCCCTCTCGCTCTCTGTTCCATCACCATACCCAGAAACCACCACACCCACACATCCACCAAAAAACAGATCGAAACAGAAACACTTCTACACACACACAAAATCGAACACAAATAGAGGTCGGGGAGTGGTGTAAAAATGATTGAGAGAAGAAACAGGGGTCGGGGATGGGAGCTACAGATCGATAACAGTGGAGTATAGCAATGGTGACGCGTCGCCACCGGACGCCATTAAATCCATCGATGTCGTTTGATTTTTTCGTCATATTCTAATCTGATTTTGGTCGCAGGAGTTAAAACAAAGTGTTAAGGAGTCCGTAGCGACATGGGGTATTTTCCACCGGAACTCGTTCCCCCTTTTGCTGCTTGTCGCGCCAGGTTCTGAGTACAATTGCTCATCGCCGATGGCTTTTTCCTCTGTAGAAACGAATCGAGAAGGACAGTGGCAGTGGCGCCGCTAAAATGTCTCGCCGGAGGCAGCTCCTGCCCTTCCTGTTGTTTATGGAGTCATTCCCTACAATATATAATTGTCACACCTTTTCACTTAATACCATATGCATATTTTACTAGTCATTCAAATTATTTGTCTATTCTTAGTTACTTAGTTTATTTGCTTAGCTGCTTGTTTTGAATCCCAACATAATGTCCGGCCGGTAACCACATGTGGTGGAGCCTCAGAGATGCCTAACCCCTTCCACTCGGGTTTACTTGAACCCTTACCAAGATTTCTGGTTCGTAGACTAAGTTTCAGAGTTAATTGTAAAAAATAGCTAGAAACAAAATAGGTGCCCTAATACGCCTAGTTAAAAATATGTTAGGTGGCAACTCCAACTCTTTACCCGTGAGTTACCCACTAAGTCGAATCCTATTTCGAACTTTAACCTGTTCGGGTAAAAAAGGATGCGACAGAATGGCGACTTCACTGGGGATATAAAGGTTCAAACCATAACGGACTTTAAATTGAGATTCTTTATTTTCTTGCTATTTATTTCGAGACTAAGTTTTATTCCTTTCCTTTTTGCAGGATTAAAGTTTATTTTTGAATTTCCAAATTTTGGGGTTCTATTATTTGAATTTTTTAGTTATATTTTCTTAATTGTTATTTATGTCACTCACACTTCCTCCACTCCTAGAAAGTTTTTACACTTGCACACACCATAAATGGTTACGTGGGTCTTACGGCCGTTTCACTCTCAAAAATTTCTTTAGGAGGAACGGTTAGAATCTAGCTGGTCTCTGGTACAACCAACAATTCTAAACGTTCCCACCCCTTGGTTCTCCGCCAGGAGGGACCATGTCCTTGTCTAGATTACCCAACTCTTAGTTTAGAAATCATGCATCATGTCATATTTAGGACCATTTTGACTTCGGCTTAGGTCTAAGTCTATTAGTTCACCATATTAGAACGAACCAAACGGGTTACCAACCCTAAGGGACGTTTAAATGTGTTATGTGTGCATTTATTTAAAATTGAACGTGTCTAATGTAGACCATTTGTTCTCAAAATTGTGGATCGACTTAAAATTAAAATTAATTTTTTTCTACTTTTGTGTAACAAAACAAATTATTTATTTCTATTTACCTAAAATCATTATTTCTATATTTATACAATAAAACCAATTATTTTATAGGAGAAGGCACTTCTGGGAGAATTTGGATGAGGTAGCTCGAAGTATCCCTATCTCCGAGAAACTCTTCATAGAAGGAAATTTCAATGGCCATATTGGGACATCCTCGAGGGGTTATAAAGATGTTCATGGCGGCTATAGTTTTGGTGAAAGAAATGATGGAGGAGTATCTCTTTTTGAGTTTGCTAAAGCGTTTGAGTTAGTGGTAGCGAATTCGGCTTTCCAGAAGAAGGAAGAGCACTTGGTCACCTTTGGTAGTACGAAGGCTATGACTCAGATTTATTTCCTTCTCCTTAGGAAGAGAGATAGAGGCGAATGTGCGGATTGTAAGGTTATTCCGAGCAAGAACTTTGTATCCCAAGATAAGCTCTTGGTCATGGATCTAAAGATTCGAGGGAGGAAGAAAAAAAAGGTTGTCAGTGATCGACCTAGAATTAAGTGGGGGGCCTTGACTCCAACGAAGATTTAGGAGTTGGGGGAGAAGCTGGTAGCGAAAAAAGCTTTGGAGAGTAGGGGAGATGCGAATAGTATGTGGACTACGACAGCTAATTGTATAAGGGAAGTCGCCAGAGAGGTGCTAGGAGTCTCGAAAGGTAACCATCGTAGATTCAGAGGTGATTGGTGGTGGAATGAAGAGGTCCAAGGCAAAGTGGATGCCAAGAAGGTTGCCTACATGAAGCTAGTGGAAAGAAAGGAAGATGAAGAAAGAGGTCAAGTAGGGAGAGTTACAAGGCTGCAAAGAAGGAAGCGAAGGTAGCAGTTATAGACGCTAAAACAATAGCTTTTGAACGCTTGTATTAGGAATTGACAGACAAAGGTGGTGAGAAGAAACTGTATAGGCTCGCCAAGGCAAGGGAGAGGCGGTCACGTGACTTAGACCAAGTGAAGTTCATTAAAGACAAAGATGGCACAGTATTGGTAGAAGAGGCTCACATTAGGCGGTGATGGCATACATACTTCCATAAGCTCTTGAACGAAGAGGGGGATGGGAGCATTGTGTTGGGCCATTTAGAGCACTCTGGAAGCTTTCATGATTTCAGATACTGCAGGTCTATAGAATCCGAGGAGGTTAAGGAGGCTCCCAGTAAGATGAGAAGGGGAAGAACCACCGGGCCGGATGAGATCCTAGTAGAATTCTGGAACACTGCATGAAGAGCAGGTTTTGAGGGCTAACTGGGCTGTTTGAGGTCATTCTTCAGACTGCTAGGATGCCGGAAGAGTGGAGGTAGAGTACCATGGTCCCGTTGTATAAGAACAAGGGCGATATTCCACATTGCAACAACTACAGGGGTATCAAACTGCTAAGCCATACTATGAAAGTTTGGGAGAGGGTTGTCGAGAAGAGGATAAGGAGGGATATCACTATCTCCGAGAACCAATTCGGGTTCAGGCCTGGGTGATCGACTACGGAAGCCATTCATCCTCTGAGGAGGTTGGCGGAGCAGTATAGGGATAACAAGATGGACTTACATATGGTGTTTATTGACCTAGAGAAGGGTTATGACAAAGTCGCAAGGGAAGTTTTATGGAGATGCTTAGAAGCCAAATGTGTTCCCGTGGCCTACATCAGAGCAATTAAAGACATGTACGATGGGGCCAAGACCCGTGTCAGGACAGTAGGAGGTAACTCGGATCACTTCCCAGTCGAGATGGGGTTGCACCAGGGGTCAGCGCTAAGCCCATTTCTGTTTGCTCTGGTGATGGATGAATTAACACAGAGTATTCAAGGGGAGGTCTCATGGTGTATATTATTTGTTGATGATATTGTTTTGATTGATGAGACTCGCGGTGGAGTCAATACCAAGTTGGAGGTATGGTGTCAGACTCTAGAGTCTAAAGGGTTCAGACTGAGCAGGACGAAAATAGAGTACATGGAGTGTGAGTTCGGTGATGCTACTAATGAGTCTGAGGTGGAAGTAACGCTCGATACTCAAGTCATCCCCAAGAAGGGAAGCTTCATGTATATTGGCTCAATCATACAAGGTAATGGAGAAATTGACGAAGATGTCAGTCATCGGATAGGGGCAGGGTGGATGAAGTGGAAGCTCACATCCTGGGTCCTTTGCGATAAGAAAGTGTCACCTGAACTTAAAGGAAAGTTCTATAGAGTGGTCGTTAGGCCAGCGCTGTTGTACGGGGTAGAGTGTTAACCCGTCAAGAACACCCATATTCAGAGGATGAGTGTATCGGAGATGAGGATGCTGAGATGGTTATGTGGACATACTAAGATGGATAAGATTAAGAATGTAGTCATTCGTGATAAGGTGGGTGTGGCATCAGTAGTGGACAAGATGCGCGAGGCGAGACTTCGATGGTTCGGGCATGTAAAGAGGAGCACTGATGCTCCAGTGAGGAGGTGCGAGAGGTTGGCAGTGTTGGGTCTACGGAGAGGCAGAGGTAGACAAAAGAAGAATTGGGACGAGGTTATTAGACAGGATATGGCCCTCCTCCATATCACAGAAGACATGACCTTACATAGAAAAGCATGGAGGTCGAGGATTAGGGTAGAATGTTAGATTGTAGTCGAGAGTTGTAGGTTGTATCAACTTTAATATGTTTTCATATACATTTGCTATTTCCACCTATTCTTTATTTGTTCTACGTGCGTATGTTGTTCATTTAGGTGATATTTGGTTTTTTTGTCGATATTTGATATTGTGTTTCATTTGGTTGTCTCTTCTTATTTGCTATTCTTATTGCTATTTCTCTCTAGCCGAGGGTCTTTCGGAAACAACTTCTCCACCTTGGTGGGGGTAAGGTCTGCGTACATCTCACCCTCCTTAGACGCCACTTGTGGCACTAAACTAGGTTTGTTGTTGTTGTTGTTGTAAAACCAATTATTTTATAAAATTATTTTTGTGGTCAATTTTTTCTACTTTTATGTAAAAAAAAATCATAAGACTTTATGTTAATTTCTTTTATTAATATAACAAGATCACTTATTTATTCCTATTTACCTAAAAAGAGAAAATGTGGTATTTCCAAATTTATTTAATAAAATTATTTTCCATTCATTTTTTTGGTTATGAGAATAAATGGGACGATGCAAAATAGACGTTCAATTTTAAATACCATAATCAAAGTTAGGAATGCTTAACATCCTTAGCATGTTAAAGTCCATTAGCCAACTTCGTCCAAAAGCGTCATCATATGACACCTATCATGCATATTATGTGTATTGATCTTATTAGGTCTACCTCCGCGCAAAAGAGGTTCCTTGCATTATAATAAACATGATATGCTTTGCATGTAAAAATTATTATCTCAACACTAACTTGTTGTTTCATGTGTTAGTTTTACTCCCGCTCCTGAGGTGGACTTGTGCATTTCTTTCAAAACTCATACATTTTTAACGTGCGCATGCATACCTTCTGCCACTCCTGACAACTTTCTAAATCGTGCGGTGGTAGCAACCACCTCTTCCCTCACATAAACATTCCTTTAGGGGGAACGACTTGGAATCTATTTGGTCTGAGACGTTCCCGCTCCCGGGTCGTCTGCTTGGGAGGATAATAAAATCCGGTCTAGCTATCTCAATTCCTTAGTAGCGGCGCTAGGAATCATGCATCATGATATGTCACTAGTTGACTTGTTCTCAAGTTCGATAGGCTGACTTTTTCAAACAATTCGAACGGGTTTTTAACCTCCAAAGAGCGGTAACATGATTTATTTGCATTTGCTGAAAGGGTTTAACGTGCAAAATATGGACCGTTTATTGGTATTGTTCTGCATTCAGTGCTATTCAAAGGCACAAAGGTTACCCAATGGGCGTTAAAAGCTCAAATTGAATCAGAAATGATAATTTATCCATAAATGGTTGGCATTATTTTGTATTTAATGTCATTCAAAGGAACAAAGGTTACCAATGGGCGTTAAAAGCCCAAATTGAATCAGAAATGATTGTTTGTTCATAGACAGTCAAAATTGTTGTGTATTCAATACCATTCAAAGGCACGAAGGTAACCTGAGAGGTATTAAAAGCTCAACTTGAGTCAGAAACGACTGTTTAGTCCTAAGGATTGGAATCATTCTGTATTCAATACTATGTAAAGGCTTAAATGGTAACCGAAGAGGCATTAAAAGCCCATTTCGAATCAGAAATGACCGCTCGATAGATGAGATGACACATAACGCACATTTATCCTTTAAGCATTATATAAGGAGTTGACATCCTTGGCATGTCAAAAGTCCACTAGCAACTTCCATCTAAAGTGTCTAAAGGGTTCTCGACTCACAATGACATATCTCCTCATATCCTTTGTTGCATTGTTTTCAAAAGCTTGTGCCACACGTTGATCATTTTGCTCACAATAAAGCCAATCTTAGGCATTTTCTTCTCCCTTTTTCTATCATCCTTCACCTTTTCCAAAAGATCATGGCGGCTAGAACATTTGACATGGTTGTTGAAATCCCTCAGTTGCTCCGAGATTGGTAGGGAAACCTATGCATAGATCAACAAGACCGAGTTAAAGTGGTGTTAGGGAACCTAATTTCACTAATAGAGCACACTGCACTAGGAGGAATGATAGATGCAGCAATACATTATTGGGTTGCAGACCGAGCAGTTTTTCACTTTGGGATTGTAGAGTTGACACCATTACTGGAGGAAATAGATGGGTTAACTCAATTACCATTTGAAAGTGAAGAAGTCTTGATGCTAAAAAACATTACACCCGAGGAGTTCTTCGAAATGGTAGGGTTTAAGCCTGAGTTGTGCACCGATAGTATAAGGCAGTCGGGAATTTCTCTAACTTCTCTTTACATCAAATTTGGGTATAGAGAGGCATTTCAAGAGTCAGAAGACTATTTTAGCATTAACCAGGCAGATTGGCAAGAGCGGAGGGTACTTGCTTTTGTCACAAGCTTTTTAGGGGCTGTCGTCTTTCCACACCACAAAGGACGAGTTGATATTTGCATAGTCTCAATAGCTAATGCCTTACTCAAAGACATTAAATACATTTCGATATCGATGATTGTTGCAGAAATATATCGAGCTTAGAAGGATGCAAGAAGGGCGCTGGTTTCTTCGAAGGTTGCAATTTGCTGTTACAAATTTGGCTAAGGGAACATTTGCAAAAGATGGATAAAGCAAAACAAGCTTTCCATTCCATACCAAGAAAAAACTATATCTTGACTCATACTGCCCGCATGGACAACGCTCTCGAGAAATGGGACCAACCAACAACCGCCAATGGTTGGCACCACATGTTCTGTCAACTGACACCTAAAAACATACAATATATGTTTGATTACTTTCCCAGCACAACAGTAATCACACAATCCGAGAGAGACTCATTTATCATCTTAGTTGGCTTTAGAGGAGTTTAGTCATACACTCCTTTAAGGGCACTTAGACAAGCTGGGAGAAAGCAGACTATACCCCGAATTGCGAACAAAGAAGTTCCAAAGCAAATATTCTCAGAGGAGTGATCCCGTTCAAAGACCAGATAATAGAAATTTGGGAAGAAAGGCAACCAATAGGAATCAACACTATTGGACGTGACAGGTTTCATGCTGGCTATGATGAAGACGATCCAGACTGGCTTAGGGAAGACATAGCAAGGGTTGTTCAACCAACAGCAACAACAAAAAGGAAAAGAAATGCTGATGAGTTAGAATCTGAGTACAAAAGGTTACACAAACAACTGGTAAGTACACAAGGGAAATTAGAAAAGAAGCAAAGTTTGGTCGAAGCAAAGAACGAAGAAAAAGGCAAATGCCGCAGTAAGGCAGAACTCTTAACAAAACGCATAGAGTCTATCGGCGTATTGGCTAGCGAGGGGATGAACTCTGTGGCAAACAAAGGAATAAGGAGAGAGGAAGAAAAGCTTGGGAAATGTTGAAGAACTTCAGGTTTGACATATCCCGGCTCTTGACTGTTGTAGATAATATCATCTTCCAAGGATATTTATCAGAGGCAAGCTTGTCCGAGGAGGATTCGTCTGAGAAAGAAGAAGAAGAATCTTCTGGGGATGGATCAGCATGAAATATGTTCACCTGGCCATGATCTAACCCTCCACTAAAGTTTTCTTTCTGTTACACTGTTTCAATATCAGCTAGTGTAACAAAAGTCTAATAAACGCAATATTATCTTTAGGCTTCACATTTTGTTAGCAAATGAAATTATGTGTGTGGCACAAAGCGTTTTTCAAATCATCGTGCGTAAAACGGTCCTTCCTATTATAGGATGCATTTTTTTTTGATATGTGTGCATTGCATGAATTCGTCTGTTGTTCTGAGTCTCTTTCTACCTAAGGAGTCTTTTCTCCAAATTCAATCTCCTATCGAGGCACCTCCTCTCCCTTCTCTATGTCCAAATCCTGATATCCAAAATCTTTCTCATGTCCAAACCGTCTCTAACTCACTACCAAACTCAAAGTCTATTATCCAAAAGGTTGGCTCGAGTTGAATACCAAGGAAAAAGACATGGATAAGCGAGTGCACTTGTCAGGGATCTTCCGAAATAAGGGATTTTATCACAACAATTCCCACCAGCTCTCTCCTTTCTTTACAAACTACCCAATAAGGTTTGCCAGTCTGGAAATATGAGCATTTCAAGTAGAGAGAGATGAAGTCTCTTTTGACGCAACCATTCAAGACCCTACCTTCAACCACTATTGTCAAACAGCGCTACTATTTTATCCTTACCCTCATATACCACCTAAATATCCCGCTTGGCCCACTTGACATATATTCCACATCCTAGCACCAAATTATCCACCATACCAGCAAAACACTCAATCCGACTACCGAAACGCACCACCATACCCTCCCAGTCCTCGCCTTGATGCCAACCAAAGGCCGAAAAGAAACTACACTTCTCTAGCCGAACCCCACATTCAATTTTTCGTGAGATGGGAAACTGCCAGGCTTATTGTCCCAAGTACCTCAATTGTTCCAGCAAGCACTATGAACATGGAGAGAAAAAATTGACAAAGCAAGAGAAATGTTGGTAAAACTTAAAGGCACGCAAGACTCGCTTTAAGACCATTTGGCACCAATATCCAAGGATCGTCCTTGTTGCTCTAGCCTACATAGTCATACCACCTACAACACATGACTGTGATCTAAAGCACTTGCCAAGTTCTCCTAGCATTCAAAGGGCCAGTGAAAGTTAATATTGGAAAGGCAGAGATATAGCGAAGGCTTGTTTACGTTGTACTCTCTATTTTATTTTATATTGTGTATATATATTGGTGAGATGTAAATACCTGTTATCAAAAGATTATTTTAAACAGATAATAAATCAATAGCTAATTTTTAAATCTACCTATAAATTTTAAACGGAAAAGGACCAAAACATGTCCTAAACTATTGGTAATAGTTTTGAAATGTCCTTTGTTAATAATATGGACAAAATATATCCCCTACTATTTTAATTTTTAATTATTTTTTCTTTTCTTAAAAGTCCATTAGTTTTTAGGGTATTTTTGAGCCTAAATAAAATTTTGAGGGTATATTTGAACCTAAAGGTTAACGACAGGGGTTTATCTGGCCCTAAAAGTTAACGAAGGGTATTTTTAAACCCTTTCTAATAGGTTAAGGGTATTTTGACCCTTTTTCGGAAAAATATTTAAGGTCATTTCGAGCTTCGCAGGATCCTATTTAGACCTAAAATGTGGCACCAACTATTGCTGGTGCATTTTTCTGAAAAGGCTCTAGTCGGTCCATTTTGCTACTAACTCGATTCCAGTCATCCTAAGACGGTTTGAAGCTTAGTTTTTTATACTTAGTACAGATAATTATAATAATACATTTAATTATGTTAATTCAAGGATTAAGAGTTAGAGTTTCTTGAATAAGATTGAGGAAAAGCTGGGGTTAGAACGCAAAGATTATGAATCCGCGAAATTTATTTGAATTGAATTTAAATATGTAATCTAATTATATATTTGAACTTGTGGGACTGTGTAGAGTCCGAAAAAGTATAATTTATGGGTTTCGTCAAAGTCCGACCTAAGGGTAATTTGCTAATTCCTATCTATTCTTCGTCTAATAGTTAAACCTTCTTTGTATAAGCACTAATAAGTGAGATTGGACTTCTTTGGCTTATATTGGGATAGTTCTGAGAGGTTATGGAAAGAAAAAGTTATTGTTCATTAGCTGTATTTACCTGGGACTTGAGGTATGTATTGATATAAGGTTTTGATGATTGACAAAGAACTTGGTGCTGAGTTGAACATGGAAATGGTTCACACTTGGAGTTTGAGTTGTTGTTATTGAAGTTAAAGTTTAGGTCTGAGGCGAAGAAGGAAAATGCAGCAGCTGAAGACAAGTCTCAAACCAAGCTGAAGGAGTAGAAGTAGTTAAGCGGCAATGGAAAAGGTTTTCTAGGCGGCAAATGATTGAAGACTTAGAAAAAATAACTTAGGTTTCAAATAAGAAAATATTTTTAAACCTTATAAGGCTAATATTCCAAATTGGAAAAGGAATTCTGAATTAAATTGAAGAAGGCTTTTTGAAACTCTATAAATACAAGTTGTTTTTGCCTTGATCATTATGCACTCAAGAAGTCTCATACGAGAAAATAGAGAGCAGTTCTATGAGAGATCAATTGTGTGCAGGAATAGAAGTTAGGCAGCAGAACCGGGTGGAGATTGATTTTCATAGTTAATCTATTTGCTAAGAATTATGCTATATAGGTATCGAGTTATAATTATATCAATTTTTAAGACGCATTGAAATAGAATACTTTTTTGCTAGGAAGGTTCAATATTGTAAGCTAGACTGAAGCTTGTAAGGTTCTAGGTACTTAGAGTTTTAGTTCCTTAGTTATAGAGTTGTAACCTAAAATTGGTCAGTTTTTCATAGTGGAAAAGTATAAATTCCAAGAGTTTGGGTTGTGGTTTTTGATCGCTTGAGCAAAGATTCCACGTAAAAATCTCTATGTTCTTACATTTCACAATTTCAGTATGTTTCGGAGATTGGTAGAACTCTTTGAGAACTTGGTTCTTCGAGAGTTTCAGTCACACAAGAAGTAAGTTTTCGAAAATTGAAAATCGAGACACTATTCACCCACTCTAGTATTTTACGAGGTGCACTTAGTGTAACAAGTGGTATCAGAGCAGGTTCTCTCTATATCATGATTTACATCTTGAGAAAAATCTGAATCATGAGTGCATCACTGATAATAACCGAAGGACAATCCATTAACAAGTTGCCTCAGTTCAATGGCCAGTACGATAGATGGTGGAAAGGTAGAATGATAGACTACATTCAAGCTAAAGACTATCAACTCTAGATGTTAGACCTCTTGGTCCTACCATGCCAGTTGGTCAAAGAGCAAATCAACAAACTATTGCTAAGGAAAAATCTGAAAACACTGATGCTAATTTCAGAATAGTCGAGAAGAATGCAAAGTGTTCATACAAGATTACCAAATAAATTTAGGATGTGCTTCAAGTTGCTGATGAAGGAACAACTCAACAAGTCTATGATCAATTTGTTGAAAGGATGTTCAAGTTGTTTGCTATGGGAAAGACGGAATCCATCAAAGACATGATGAACAAGTTAACTATATGAAGCAGTTGGGTATGCTTCTTGCTGATGAAGACTTTATGGAAAAGGTTATTAGGATTCTCCATAATTCTTTGGAATCAAAAGTAATAGCTATCATCGAGTCGAAGAAACTAGACAGATTTAATTGGGTGAACTCGTCGGCAGCTTGATGACCTTGAGCTAATGAAACAATCAAGGATCAAGGTAGAACCTAAGAAAAAAACGAACCTGACATTTGAAGCTACCAGCTGATCTAAGTTTGAGTACTCTGAACAGGAGATTTCCCTAGTGAATGCCTTTAGAAAGTCGATGAGCCTCTTGAGAAAAAAGATACTAAGAGAACCACCAAGGCAACTCATGAAAAAAGGAGCATTGTTGACAATTTAAGCAATTCAGATTGTTTCAAGTGTCACAAGAATGATCATGCTGTGAAGGGCTATCCCATTTGAGAAATTGAGTGGAAGAAGTAGAGTGTTACAAAGGAGATTTAACCAAATAAAACTAAACGTTCACCCAATTTTAAAAGCCATCAGGAAAAAGAAGAAAGAAGCATTCGCTGAAACGTGGGGACAATCTTAAAATGACATTCATCTAAAAGAAGAATCTGAAGATGACTCTCAACTAGCTTTGATGGCTCTTGGCGAAGAGGACTCCGCTAATGAACCTAAGGTAAGTCTTTATGACTTGAAATCTAGCCTTCGTACATTCTCCTATAGGAAACTTACTTTGCTCACTCGCCCAAAGGGATGGACGTGTTCGCGTATGCATCTATTTTTGAAATCTCAATAAAGCATGTTCCCAAAGATGATTTCCGATGCCAAACATTGATTTCATTCAGGGGGGAGGGGGGGAGACTAGCCTTATTACTTCCCTCTGGGCGAGAGGTGCACCTAACCCACCTACCCACTCATCAATCACGTACGGCCTCCCCCACTCCCATCCCGGGGTGCTAAGGGGCTTTTGTTTTTGGAACAGACGGCAGTGTCCTGGCCGCGGGTTTTTTCATTCTTTCTTTTTTTTAGCTCGGAGTGGAGCTCAGAGGAAAGAGGGAGCTTAATAGAAGTATTTCAAAGTGTAAGGGTTGAGAAGGACCAACTTCTCTCGATTGTGTCTGATTTTAAAATTGAGATCATGAACCTAGAATAAGCTAAAATTTAACTTCAAGTAGATATAGCATCTTGTAATGCACATGTTTTTGACATGAAACAAAAAGTCTCCGCCATTAAACTTGAGAATCAAAAATTAAAGGAACAGGTCCTTGTCGAGCAAAAGAAAGTATCATTACATGAACTTAAAAGTCTAAAATTGAAAGAAGTAAGTGGTAAGCAAGTAGTTAGTGAGGCTTAAATCAACCTAGAAACTAAGCTTAAAAGGAAAAACAAAGTTCTATATTAGGAAACTGGGAGAGTTATTCAAGAAAAGGTTGAAAAAGTTAACTATGAACTTACCAAACTCACTAAATGGAACAAGTCTTCTAAAGCTACGATCTAGATGCATCATAACTATAAGGGAGGTAAGAATAACATAGGCTATAGGAAATTATTACATGTCTCGAATCCTAAAAGTAAAAATATAGGACTTACTTGTCACATCGTTTGCTTTCTTTGTGGAAAAACTGGTCTTTATAAAAATGAATGCATGGTTGATACAAAGGCATTAATGAAGAATAAAAAGTTTGTTTTACCTTACTGGGCTAGAAGAGATTTGATTCATCCATTCTATCATAAAAAGAGACCATAGCTTGTCTGGATTCCTGTTACTAACCCATAATCTCCTTTTGCAAGCTGGAGTGGGAAGGAACAATGTAAGCTAGATTCTTGATTGTTGTTGTTCCAAGCACATGACCGGAGATAGAAAGAGCTTTCTCTCACTCACAGCATTTCGAGGGGGTGGTGTGGCTTTTGGAGGACGCAAAAGTGGTGAAATTATAGGTATAGGAAAAGTTGGAAGGTCCGTCAATCATACTATTGAAAAAGCATATTGTGTGGATGGTTTGAGGCTCAACCTGCTGAGTATCTCTCAATTACATTATAGGGGAAATCAAGGTAGCTTCGCATCTGTGGGATGCACTGTGAAAAATCTGCAGATTTGTGAAATGATTATGGATGGGAAACGTGTGAACAATATGTATGAGGCTACATTAAGTTCTCTTCCTAAGAATAATTTGAGTTGTTTGAATGTGCTGGAGAATGATACAATGTTGTGGCACAAAAAGCTAGGACATGCTAGCTTAACACAAGTGAATAAGTTGGTGTCTAAGAACCTGGTTCGTGGGATGCCAACCAAAAGGTTCGAAGACATCAAAAGCTGTGATACATATCCAAGAGGGAAACATGTAACATCTTCATTAAAGTCAAAGAAAGTTGTTAGTACTTTGAAATAACTTGAGCTAGTTCACATGGACTTGCGTGGGCCACTGAGGATAAGTAATAAAGAAGGAAAGAGGTTCGTGACAGTAATTGTTGATGACTACTTGAGATATACATGGACCATGTTTCTTGTGACTAAAGATGAAGCGTTAAATATGTTCAAGGATTGGGAAAAGATCATATAGAAGAAACTGTGGTTTCAACTTGCGAGCATTAGGTCTTACCATAGAAATGAGTTTTAGAATGCAATGTTTCTAGAGAATTGTAATGATCATAGTGTGGATCACATCTCTGCACCAAGGACCCCTAAAAAGAATGAAGTAGTTGAAAGGAAAAATGAGTCCTTTGAGGATATGGCGAGAACAATGTTGTTTTCAAGCAGCTTGGCGAAGAAATTCTTGGCTGAAGCAGTAAACAACACTTGCTACTTTCTCAATCAATGTTCTATTCGTCCATTATTGGAGAAAGCTCCCTATCGGAGTCTTAAAGGTAGGAAACTAAATATTGCATATCTAAAGGCTTTAGGGTGAAACTGTTTCGTGCATAATAATGGGAAAGAACCTCTAGGGAAGTTTGATGTAAGGAGTGATGAAGCCATTATTTTTGGGATATTCTTCACAAAGTAAGGCTGATAAGTTGTTCAATAAGAGGATGTCAACTATAGAAGAAAGTGTGCATGTGGTGTGTAATGAATCTGAAGTCGCCACAAATAAGGAAACAGATAATGATTAGGTGATTGGACTTGCAAGAGAAAAACCTACTGGCAATTTTGAGAACCGAGCTAAACATTAAGGTTACCATACTGAGAACAAATGTAAAACACAGGGGGGAACAAGGATATAATCAGACAGGGGAAACTGCAGATCAAGAAGAAAAGAAATTAGATGACCCTGATCCATCCCAAGGTCCCTCTAGAAGAACTTTTCAACAAATTTAACCTAAGCCATAGAAGCATAAAAAGTCACATCAACCAGAGAACCTCATATCTGATCTTAACACTGGAATTGTTAAAGGAGGAGCATTAAATAACTTCAATGCATTCTATGCATTTCTCTCTGTTATAGAACTAAGAATGTACGAGAGGCACTTGAGGATCCAAAATGGGTGATTTTCATGCCAGAGGAAGTTCATCAACTTGAGAGAAGCAAAGTGTGGCAGTTGGTTCCTCAACCAAAGGAAAGGTCCATCATAGGAACTAAGTGAATTTTCATAAATAAGCTAGATGAGCATGGTATAGTTACAAGGAACAAGGCTTGACAAGTGGTTCAAGGGTACAGTCAAGAAGATGAATCGACTATGATGGAACCTTTGCACCTGTTGCTAGAATGGAGGCCATTAGGATGTTGATTGGGTTTGAAGCTTAAATGGAATTTAAGCTTTACCAGATAGACGTGAAGAGTGCATTCCTGAATAGTTATCTGAATTAAAAGGTGTATGTGCTTCAACCACCAAAATTTGAGAACACTGAATTTCCTGATCATGTCTACAAACTTGACAAACCACTATATGGGTTGAAACAAGATCCTAGGGCGTGGTAGGAAAGGTTATCTTGATTTTTATTTAAGAGCTATTTTATTAGAGGAAAAATAGAGAACACTTTATTTTTGAGGGGTAAGCAAAGAACCTGCTTACTATCCAAGTGTATGTAGATGTCATCTTTGGACCTACGAATGAGCACCTTGTAAGGAATTTGCCGACCATATGGGAAGTGCATTTTAAATGACTATGATGGATGAGCTGAATTTATTTTAAGGCTTACAAATCAAGAAAACTCAAGAAGGAACGATGATTCATCAGCAAAAGTACATTAAGGAACTCTTGAAGAAATTTGAGATAGAAACAGCCAAGGATATGAGTACACCCACAAGGCCTGGAACTAAGTTGGATCTGAACGAAACTGGCACTTTAATGGATGAAACTAGATACAGAGGAATAATTAGTTCTTTGTTGTATATAACCCCAATTCATCCAGACATTGTTCATAGTGTTGGGTTTCGCCAAGGTTCCAGTCTGGACCAAAGAAGTCCCACTTATCTGCAGTACAGAGAATCTTAAGATACTTGAAAGGAACTCAAGATATGTGTTTGTGGTATCTAAGAGGTGGATGTTTTGATCATAATGGATTTGCTGATGCTGGCTATGCTGGTCACTTAGTTGATAGAAAAAGTACATATGGAATGGCACACTTCCTAGGTCTTTATCTTGTTTAATAGGCTGCAAAGAAGCAAAACTCAGTAGCATTATCTACAGTTGAGGCTGGGTGTCCAGCAATTGCTTTGTGTTGTTCATAATTGTTATGGATCAAGCAGCAGATGGAAGACTTCGGAATCAAGTGTGGACTTGTTTCCATCTATTGTAACAATACTAGTGTAGTCAGTATATCCAGGAACTGGGTCAAGCATAAGAGAACAAAGCATATTGATATTTGGCATCACTTTTTAAGCGACAATGATGATAAAGGCCTAATTAATATGAATTTTTGTAGGACCGAAGACCAAATTGCTGACATCTTCACTAAAGTTTTGAACATGGTACAATTTGAATGGAATAGGCTAGAGCTAAGGATGACCAAGATACACCGATCGATGCAACACCTGGTTCTTTCGATGATTGGCTAGAAAAGTTTCTATGCTTTACTTCTTTTAATTTAGTGTTGTTGACTCTACTTTTATAACTTAAATGTTTGCTTGCTAACCTTGTTGGGACATATTTTTATGACATAGATGCTGGAAAATAAAGTTTTTTTAGTAAAGGAACAAATCTTAAAGAACATAGACGTTCAGGTAAACATCCAATTTAGTTATACTGAAAGTTAACCTGTCTTACATGGCCTAAGTTGTTACCATTTACCTTAAAAGGCGACGGATTATCTGTCATTGATTTAAAATTCAACTTATTGAATCCGGTAGCATCAGCTCCTAAAAGTAATAATTAGGTAGCAGCTTTTTTTAATCCCATTGCCTCGTTTCACTTCCCGATACAGACCTTCAATTTTCTCCACTCCCTTAAGTTACAGCCTTAGCTCCTAAAAGTAATAATTAGGTACCAGCCTTTTCAAATCCCATTGCCTTTTCTCACTTCCTTAGACAGACCTTCAATCTTCTCCACTCAATTAAGTTACCAGACTGTGTGTATTTGTGTTTATTTCGTTTGTATCATCTATCACACACAAAATTTTTGAAAACTTTTCATTCTCTCTCAACCTTGTCTAAAATTTCTATGAATACCACCATTCCTTCTTCTTATAAACCTAGAATTTCAAAAGTGAACCAAAAGGCTAAGCAACCTGTTGCAAGCCGATCAATGGCTATGGTGAAAAGATTGTGTTGTTGAGGCAAGAAAAAGTCTCTGTAGAAGCAACAAGTCAGGGGGAAGGTTTGCCTACTTGTATTTTGAAATATAAAATTGAGGTGAGTCAAGAACATGTCCAAGAAAGTGAAAATGCAATCCCTAGTTCTCTTCAAACTACTGTTGTTTTTGAAAGTTTGGTAACCCATGAACCCGTGGTAGATTTAGAAAAGGATGATGTTGGTAATATTGTAAAAACTGAAGTGGTAGAGGGGAAAAAAGTGAAAAACTTAAACATGCAAAAAGTAAAATAGTAGAAGAGATATTTGAGGATTCGGTCAACGAACCCGTGTCTTCTACTGTTCCTTCAAGTGAAGTAACTGTGATAAGAGAGGAAGAGTTGGAGAAATATCCCGAAACTGCCAAGAAACCAGTGCAATAACCTGGTTCACCCATTGTGTCTTTGGTAGGTAATGATGCATATCTGGAAGAAATTGACAAGTATGAGGATGAAGGTTCGGAGGGGGTAGGTTATACAAGGCCCATGAATATGGTATTGCTAGAGGAAGAAGCGCCTAACAAAACTATTCAAGATATGGATAGTTCTACTAGTGAGATTGAGGTAGAGATTGTGCGAGAATCAAAGAAAAAGGTAGAGAAAAGACATAAGGAGGAGGTTGTTGTAAAGTATGTGAAAAAAGAAGGCTAGTGATGGGAGACTCTAAGGAAATATAGTGGTGATGCAGCTGAAACAACCAGAAGAACTGGTGGCTATGCTAGGAGACCTGCTACTCGAAGTTCTATGAGGGAACAACTGGGTAAAGTTGTTGAGGAACTTGAGGTGCGCAGGAAAAGTTTAAAGTGAAGCTGATAATTGGAGATGGAAAGGAAGAAAAATAAAAAGATTAGATTATTTCAAAAGTCTGCCCCTAGTAAAGGGTAGAATTCTTGCTGACCCTGAGCTAGACGATATAGCTCAGCTGGTAGAGAAGTTGAATGCTCAAGAATGGATGAACCTGTTTCGCGAGGAAATTTGCAGGCTGTATGAATAAGTTGTCCGATAATTTTACACCAATTGCACTGTGAGTGAGGGGATTGTGACAACCATTGCGAAGGGTTTGGTGATCCAGTTTAATTTTGATTAACTAGGCATGATTTGGGGTGCCCCATTTTAGGGTTACTGTGAGTACTTGAGAAATTCGTGGCCAACGAGAGGAGATGGTGTGTCTGCTTTTGAGGTATCAAAAAAGTTTGCTTGGAAGCCTAGATTGTCAAGGGCTACACAACTGAAAAGGAAGGCGATGGATCCATTCTATCAGTTGCTTTTTGAGTTTGTACTGAAGAACCTGTTGCAGAGATCGGAGAGCAGAAGTGAGCAAATTTACTCGATCTCACATATATCGACCTGCAAGATTGAGAGGTTCATATAAATCTACCTGAGCTAATAATTTAGCACAGAGGAAGAGTAGCTGATATGAGTATGAGAAAGCATGCCGTGGTGAAAGGGTTTCGTTTGGGCTAAGTATTTGAGTTCTTTGCCGATTACAATGATGTTATTGGGAGGAATATTCTAATGTCATGTTACTATGTGTTTGAAGGCAAACTTGCCGATAGACCTATCAACCCCGAGGATGAAGCTGAAAAAGTGTCTGTTACACGTGTAGATAAAAAATTTGAGGTCTATAGGAGGTAGCTAGAGAGGAAAGCAGAGGAATTGGCCTAGCTGAATGCTAAAAATGCAAGGCTAGACGCGAGCTAGAGTGCGAGTAAGAAGGAATTTTGAAGCATCTTGCCATGTTGCTTAACAATTTCCATATACCTGATAACCCCTAGTACTGAACTAGTCCCTTCCTTATTTCCCCTTATTGGTTCTAATTGGCTGCTGCTTATGAAAAATTTATGTTTTGGTTGTGTATTTTGTATGTTATGCTTGGTTGTTTTAAGCCAGTTTGGAGCTTTAAAATGTTTTAATATCCTTTAAGACTATTTTCTTGTGTTTTGCGCCTGAAATAGGTTCCTGACTCGATAGGTTTACTAGTTGCCTATGGCACTAGAGCCAACTTAACTTGATTAAGTAATGCAGGTTCATGAAATGTGAACTTTTCGATGATGTCAAATGGGGGAAGTTTGATGTTGTTGAGACTTTGTATATTTGTGACCTAGTTTTACGAACATCTTTATTACCCTAGTTATGGTTTAGTGTTTATGTATACAAAGTCTGGCTAATACCCTCGATGACACAACATTATTTGTCATCATCAAAAAGGGTGAATTTGTTGATATAAGGCTTTGATGATTGACAAAGTACTTGGTGCTGTGTTGAACATGAAAAAGGGTCACAATTAGAGTTTGAATTATTGTTGTTGAAGTTAGAGTTTGAGTCGAAGAAGGAAAAGATAGCTGCTGAAGACAAGTCTCAATCCAAGCTGAAGACTGAGGTAAGATGATACATCGCAGGCAAAGCCATTGAAGGCAGAATCTTATGATTTCGTTTTACACCGCTCTTCCTATGATTGAAAAGGACGTAAGTCCAGACAGAAGCCCGAGCAGAGAGAACTCTTTCAGGAAAGCGGGGACGATTAAGAATCGAAAGTCGTCGTTCGTTAAGCTTCTATTTATAGGCGTTGGAGCCCCTTTAGTTAGAACCGGATCTCCGCAGCTGAAGTAGAAGTAGTTGAGCGGCAATGAAAAAGGTTCCTAGGCGGATAAAGATTGAAGACTTGGGCAAAACTACTTAGATTTCAAATAAGGAAATATTTGAAAACCCTCTAAGGCAAGAATTCGAAATTGGAAAAGGTAAGTTTCATACGAGCAAATAGAGAGCAATTTTGTGAATAATCAATTGTGTGTAAGTACAGAAGGAAGGCCACAGAACTAGGCAAAGATCGAGTTTAATAGTTAGTCTGTTTGTCTTGAATTCTGTTATAGGTATTGATTTGTAATTCTATCAGCTCTTTAAGAAGCTTTGAAAGAAATAATATTGTGGTAGGAAGGTTCAACCTTGTAAGATAGAGTGAAGTTAGTTCCTTGGTTATAGAGTTATAACCTAAAACTTTCTTAGTTTTCCATAGTGGAGGAGTTCAAATCCCAAGAGTTCGGGTCGTGGTTTTTGCTCCCTTGAGCAAGGATTTTTACGCGTAAAAGTCTTTATGTTCTTTACATTCCACAATTACTTTAAGTTTCAAAGATAGGTAGAACTTTTTGAGAACTTGGTTCTTCGAGAAGTAATCTATCACGCATGAAGCATGTTTTAAAATCGAACATCAGGTGAGGATACTATTCACCCTTCCAGTGTTCTATGAGGTGCACCAAGTGAAACAGTATGTGATTATATCCATCTTCTTGACGACCTTTGGCCATATGGATATTCTACCACGTGTTTCTTACGTTTGTAGCTTTCGATAAGCGTACATTCTATGCCTTAGCTTCGGATTATCTATCGTATATCATATTATTGTTATTTGTTTTGATATTGTATTGAGAATGGGAGTATTGTACTCCAGTTTTGGGCTTGATATGTACTTTCCCACTGTCAATGAGATTCCTATACTGGTGAAGGGTTATTATTTCATATATCTCTTGGTAGTCTATGAGAGTCCCACAATAGCGATAGGTTCAAGGAACATGTGACCCCTTCACATCATAATACATTCATTACATATTTTTATATGTGTTTTGTGAGATGTATAGATTTGTTGCATCGATTATCTATGATTGACTTATTTAAATGATTTCTATGGGTTCTATTTCCTTGGATATCTTATCCATTCTTCGAGGTTTCTAGTTATTCCCTCATTGTTTCTATGATTTCTATGACTTACTCCCTCATTATTTCTTATTTTTTCTTTTTGTTTCGGCAGATTTTGCTTCAGGCCCTAAACTTCTTCTTTTGTGTACACACATCAAGAATATGTGTACACATAAAATTGTATGTGTATACATATAACAATATATGTACGTATCAAGAATATGTGTAAAAATAATAGTGCATTTTTTAACTTCTTCTGTATACACACATCAAGAATATATGTACACATATTGTTATATGTGTACACATAAAGAATATGTGTACGGATCTTGCAGATCTATGCCCATCATTTCAGATATTTACTCACCTTATCTTTACACATCTGCAAAGATGTGTACACATTTGCAAATATGTGTACACATCCTTACAGAAGTTTAAACATAATTTTTTTATGGGTACCGAACAAACGATATAACTCAGTTTATTATGGGTTTTATGTGCAATAATTCACACACAAACCCAGAAAATGCAAAAGAAAATAAACTCAAACAGGAAAAATGAAAAATGAAAAATGAAAAATGAAAAATGAACTCAAACCATAAAATGAACACAAAACCAGAACATTCATATGAACATGCACCATGTTCCTGTTTTTACTTTAAAAAAGTTGAAAAAGTACCTGTTTTACTTTGAGAACGGAAATATGCAAGAATCGGTTAAGTTCCACCAAATATTTTGAGGGAATCAGAGAAAATAAGAACAAATTCTACGATGAACAGTAGTTGTTTTTGAATTTTGCAAGAGAAGAGAGAGAACTGATGGGGAAATGGGCTGACAGTTGGAGAGAGAGTGTTTATATATATGTTTGCCACTTGTGTACTTGGCTTTCCCACCTTTTAATATTTGCAAATAAGCCCCTCCCCCACTTAATTAACCCATTAATTTCACTCAAACGATAAAAGAAAAGGGAAAAGATATTTGAGTCCCCTTTTCTTCTTTTCAAACTCAAGAGGTCCTTATGCCTCTTTTTTCACAGGACACTTGGCCCTTTCAGCTACCGTGGGGCTTCTCCACAAGGACGGTTTTGGTGTTCAGGTGGCTCTTTTGACGGTGTACGATTGAAGCTCCCGTGGCTGACTCTGTTTCATGGAAGGCAAGAGGATATAACTTTATGCTCTCAGTCGATTAAGGTTTCACTGAGCTTTTGATCCCTTCATGATTCATGGCATTCACCTTGATTGTCTCATTTAGCTGGATTGCAATTGCAATGCCTCTTTGACCATTGGTTATGGAATACCTGAGGGAAGAGGCTCACTTGTGGTAGGTCCCCAGCTCAAGCCCTTCCGTCCTTGGTGAGGTCTCGACTGTGCTTGATGATCTGCAGGGCTGTTCAATCCCATTTGACTAGCGAGAGTCGAAGAAGGTCTTTAGTCTTCTTGATGGGACGAGGAAAGGTTCTGCCTGTGCTAAGACTCTTCCGGGGTCCCTTGCATTGATTAAGGTTTTGGGCCTTGGTTATATTAGTGGTTGTGTGCCGAAGAATGCTCGGGCAGAAATATTCCGTAATGCCGAGAAGAACTTCGAATTGCTTAGCAGTTGGTAGCTACAATCCAGATGAAGGATCTTCAGCCGTGGACATTGCGAGAAGTTTATAGTTTTGACATTTATTTTTGTTTTTAGAATATCCATGATAAACAGTGTTGTATTCGAAAGGACTTAATTCTATATTATGATTCTACGGTTTGTTTGTTATGTGTGTAACATATTTTCATTAACATTATACACGTATTTGTGCAGTTAAGCAGTATGTTCTGTATGCATTTTTGGCTAGGCGTGCGCAATGAGGGGCGCTTCATTTGCGCCAGTAAGAGACGACTTGTATTGCGCCTGTAATGGGACGTCTTTAGTTCGTGTATGTAATGGGTCATTTCTGCATCAAACTTTGAACGTTTGCGGTTAGTTACTCGAGTATTTTAAGATTTTCTAGCACTATGCAGTCAAGTGTCCCTGACAGCATGTAGGTGCAATTTGTTAAATTGACGGTTTCAACTTACGAATAGTGCCCGGTGGATGAGCTAGATGTGATCTAGCTCTAAGCGAATAGTTTACCCTACTTTTTGTAGCAAAAAATGGGTGTAAGAGAGCGAGTTCGACTCGCGAACGATCAGCAAGTGAAGGACCTATCCTTTTTTTTGCGTTTTTGTAGCAAAAAATGGGTGTATTTTTTCCACTTAGGTCTGGTCGGAGCTACGAGTATTTAAATCGTAGATGGATTTGAATTGCAATAATGACTAAGTAAAATAGTAGTTCTATTGATGAATAGGGGTGGAAGGCCTGAACTGTTGTGGGTGAGAACCCGTAACATAGTTGATAAGTATGAAAATACTGCAATGAGAATAAAAAGAAACTAGAGACCTAATAAAAGTAAATACTGAAAAGATTGTACTTCCAAAGTTGAATAGTGGCCGCTTTCTCCAAATCTTCAGGATGTTCATCATGCTTAATCATTGGAGATCCGAAGACATCCGCCACGGCTCCCTCGTCGGAGGGTGCTGAGCCTCGAGATGACCTGTGGGCCACTGAACACCCGATGATATAAATCCCCGTTGATAAAACAATAATGAACTGCCTGCCTCCTGGTCACTATTGATTTTTTTATTCCCCACTTGGTGGGGTATTTGATTTTTTGATGCCACGTAGAAGGCTCTGCTTTTAGCTGGTGAATCCATGGTCGTCCTACGATTGTGTTATATGGGACTTCTACTTTAATTACCTGAAAAGATGAAATATGACCTGCTCCCTCGATATGTATAGAAAGGTTAACTTCCCTGATAGTTTTTTTGTAAGAGTTGTTAAACCCAGCCAACTTATAGACACTTGGAGTTAAATTGTCTTCGATTCCTATCACATGTAGGGTATCCCATTTAATTATGTTCATGGCCCTTCCAGCGTCAACTAGGACGGGCTTGACATCTGTATCCTCTATTCTGAGTGTTGTGACCCAAGGAATTATGGTGAGGATTATTACAGCTGGTGTTGTCCTTGTCACTGAACAAGGTCATCTCGTCCTGGACGTGGCCATCATTGGGTGCTGCCTTACCGCAATTCGAACCATCAAGCAGCGTCGGGACACCGACTATTAGATTGATGGACCTCTTAGGCTCCGGCAGATCTGGGGGTCCCACCGTATTTCTGTTTTTGGCATAAGTTTACTTTTCCTTATCAGTGAGCAAATTCATCAAATAACCTTTATCGAGCAAGCTCATAACTTCCACAATCAGGGTCCGGCATCCGTCAGTCTTATGGCGATAATCCCTATGAAATTTACAGTAAAGGTTTTTATTTCTTCTACCAGTCTTGGCCCTCATACTGTTGGGCCAGCACACTTGGACATCCTTCATGTGATCCCTCACGAACTCAACAATTTTGATGCCCAATCCCAATTCTTCAAACCTATTGGGTACCCAATATATGCTGAGTGAACCCTTGCGAGGTGGCGCTGGATCCTTCCTATTGTCCTCCCATTTTTTAACTGGCCTTGGGAAGTCATTTTTGTAATCTCTCCTACTTTGTTTCCTTTTGTCTCCGGCCCGAGGTTCTTCAGCATATCCCTACTTCTGTCCTTGACGGATGATGTCTTCAATGATTAGGAGAGCTTTTACATCGGGGATAGAGGAGTTTTTGGGCTCCAAGCAGAGCTTCTCGGTATATCTCTGATGCAATGAATTCCATGTTGTCTCCGGGTTCTGAGTAAGGCTCTATTATAACTCTCGAGTTGCTAATGATCCTCTAGAATTCAGACTCTTTCCGAAAGCTACCACAACAATATTGTCGGGAACTGGAGGAAGCTCTATGTGATCTCTCTGAAACCTTTCTAGATAGTCCTTCAGCAACTCGTCATCACGCCGACGAACCTCGAAAATGTCTTCCATGCGCTTCTCCTGCTTACGGGCATCAGAATGTGCTTTCTTGAACAAATCCTGCATCTGAATGAATGGCTTAATAGAATCCATCGGTATCTGAGTGCACCAAGCGAGGGCACCATTAGTCAAGGTTGAGCCAAACTTTTTCACCAGAGCAGACTAAATTTCTCCTTCAGAGATTTCGTTGCTTTTGACGGCTATATGTCCCATCATACTTTAGGTTATCCGGCAGGTGAAAGTGCTTTGGCACGCAGATTGATGCAGCGCTTGATTTGTATGCATGTTTGTAAAACTTCTGCTCATCTACGGTGCTATCCTGGTGTATAGCACTGGCACATTACTAATCCGATTGTAGATGGCCTTCATCTCCTGAAGGATGCCCTTAATGACAGTTGTTCCTTTGAGGTCGTGATTGTTGACTGTAATAAAGCTTCCAGGGGCGGCATCAAGGGTTGTTCGCGGGCGCTGGTCCTCATGGGGATGCTGGCCTATGAGACAATTCGGAAAACATTGCTTCTAAATTTTGAGTTATACCCTCGACCATGTTGGCTGAGTTTTGATCTTCTATGTCTGACAGAGTATTGAGGAGATCCGTTAGGATATTTTTATGTTCAGAATTACTTCCGCATAGTTGATTGTCTTCACCGTCGCTGGCTAAATGAACAGGTTCTTTAGAAGGATCCTTCGTCTGTACGCTGGGATTGCTAGGATCCTGTGCAAAATCGACTAGTGTTCTTTGGAACGCTATTGTTGTCGTCTAACATGACTGCACCTTTTCCTTCGTAGAATACGTACAATTTCTTAGGCCCGATGGTGGGCGCCAATTTATTTATGCCTAAACCTGGAGATCTATGCTAAATAATTAAATTTATAAGAGTGTAACAAATAATATGGTAAATACACTGGAAAATGTAAGAAAATAGACAGAAAAGTAATGAACAAGAAAGTAAATAGTATTATTCCTTGAGAATAGACGGATTTGATATGAATACAAAAACTAATGAGCCTCATGGGTATATAAACTCAAGGAGGTGGTATATACGAAACCCTAACTTGGAGATTATAAACCCTTAGATGGTAGGATGTATGTACGTCCTATGCCCGTACCGCCAAAATGGTCGTAACTCGAGGAGCAGGTGTGTATCCATTATGCCTTGTATATTAAGTCTTGTCTAGCCAGCTGGACTCGTGTCCCCATAATAGTAGGTAACTTTTTTTTGCCCACACATGAAGACTCATACATTTGGGGTTTGGTGTGATAGTCATGAACTTTGGGGTAATAAGATCTTTGGTTATTTGAGATTGTACTTTCCATTTCCTATTGATCTCTTTGTTTGTTGTTGTTGTGTGTGTATTCTATTACTGAGCCAAGTACTTATTGTTTCTTTTGGATATGTGAACTATATCAGGTACATAGAAGCTTGGCTATATCACAAGAGTGTGTTCTTCACACAGCATGCATTAATTGTTGTTGAGCTAACCAATTGTTGTATTAAAGTGTTGTGGATGTGTTTGCATTTTCTTACAGGACTTGATTGTGTGAATTTGAGGACGAAATCTTTTCAAGAAAAGAAAGATAATGCAGTCCAATCTGTGATGAGATGCCATCCATCGAAAGTCAAGCTAAAGGGATGTGAAGTAGAGCATGGAGAAGAGTTAAATGTTTGCAGCTTAAGCACCAATGAAGGGCGGGCAGCCCTAGGCTCAGGGTGAAGCCTCCCAGACATTCCCAAATTTGATTTCTCGCTGAACTTCCTAGGGCAGGCCGCCCAACCTCAGGGCAGAGCGCCCGAGTTCCAACATCTTCAAAATTTGCCAAGTGTTGAATTGGGAGTTCACTGTTTCCCAAAGGGCGGGGCGCCCAAAGAAAATGGCAGAGTGCCCATTCCATTTCTAGAAAGAGCCGCTCTCTAAAGTTTCCAGAATGCGGAGCATCTCCCTCCAAGGGTGAACAACCCTGTGATCTGTAGTCGATTATGGGATTTGTTTTTGATTTATAACAGTGATACAATTATGGCCCCGCATGGTCTTGCTTATTTAGCAACCTTTTGGCTACTTTTTAAACATAAATGCGCATTGAGTAAACCCTACAAAAGCCACACTTAGCCTCTTTAGTCATTAGTAAGTTCATTATTTATAAAGAATTGAAAACTGGTGTGTTTGCCTTGTAGAAGCTTAACCTATGGAGATCATCCCTAGAATGAATCAACTTATTGGTTCAAGTCTCTCATCTTCTTTGGAATAATATCATACCATATGTTTAATCAATTCATTCTTCTTATGGGTTGAATTGCAAGAGAGGGGAAGTTCCAAAACTTTCTGAATGGCCAAAGGGTGAAGCACTACTTGGGATGTGAAGCCGAATCTAGAAAGGTTGCTTGCATCTATCTCTTGGACCCTTGATAGACTGAGAATACACTGTTGTGTCGTGACGTTCAATCAAGCGCTTCTTGGGATGCAACCCAACTTTTACTTTTTAGCATTTTTAATTTTTAACTTCTATGTTAGAATTTTAGTTAGTGAAGAAATCGCACAAGAAATTCTTAGATAGTTGCAATTGATCTTGGTTTAGTGGTGTTAGTGCAGGAAAAATGCAACGGGTGGAAAACTGAAGGAATTCAGGAAAGCAAGAAGGGAGTTGATAAGCGTGAAGGAACCGCCGAAAGAACTACGGGAGCCATTGTGCAGCCTGCCAAAGAAAATGCGGGCCACCGGCTTAGTCAGTGAGCAAACTTGCTCTTGCAAAGAGGAAAAGCATCCAGTCAGTCAAAGGGCGGTGCGCCGATCCAACTCCGCATATGGTCTTGTAGATTCACCTTCCCATGAGCTTGAAAAAGTCAACTGCGCCTTAGTCGCACAGATTTCAGCGATCCGCCAAATAAGAGGTAGTCCGCAATATTCATGGGTCTGGTCGGATTACCCGACTATAAAAGGCCCTAGGTAAGATTCGTTTTTAAATTTTCACACAGCCACTGTAAAAATTGAACCACCCACAGACCAGAAATCACTATTCCGACACACCCAAGACAAAACCACTGCTCCAAATCACTCGCAAACATCGAATTTCACAACTCGCTCGTGATTCCCTCAACCCGTTTTCATTTTCATGACAGATCTGGTATGTTTTATCCCCAAGTTTTAAAAATTCTTGTTGTTTTTAAGTGTAGGGGTAAGTTAAACATTATGTTGGGGGTGGGTTTGGTGAATATCATGTTTGGGTTGTTTTTAACTTGATTTTATAACAATTTAGTCCGTATTGTGTGTGATATTTTTCAAATTGTTGTTAAGTGAAGAAATGGGTAGAAGAAGAGAATGAAAAAGAAAAATAATAACCAAAATAAACTCAAATGGAAACCATGAACGTACCTTGTTGTGCTTGACAATTTTGAAACAACTTGAACTTGGTATGATTTTTGGTTGATTTTTCATTGAAAATTGGCTAAAAATATGGTCCCGTTCTTGAAAGAGTGTTTGAACGTTGTGAGAAGCTGAAAAGACTACATAGGAGTGTGTTTGTGGGTGTTAAGGGATGTGAGAATTGAATAACTTGGAATCTGTGCATTAAATTGAAGTCGCAAGTGGAAGGGCAAAACCCACTCGTTGCACCTGCAGTTCCACTTGCAGTGCCGCCGGTGTAGTTAGTGAGCATGGAAATTGTGCACTAGAGGTTTGCCTCTCGCACCTCAAATGGCGTTTCGTTGAACCAAGGAAAATGGACGCATTCTGAAATGCAACACCATTCGGCGGTCTTGCAGACTCACTTGCGAGGTCGCCGGTTTGATTAGAGTGTTATTGTAATTGTGCAAAGCAGGCTTGCCTCCTGCACTTTTATTGGTGCCCCACCGATTGCTCTCTGCAAAGCCTTGTGCGAGCCGCATATTGCTTTCTGCGATGACGCATCATTTTCTGCAGGCTGCCGATTGAAGTGTTTCAATTGAAAATATCCTTTTAACTTGAAACTGTTTTGCTTCTCTCCTAGATTGCATTTGCTTTAGTTTAGTTAATCCCTGTATAGTTTAGGAGTAGGATAATATAGTTAGTATATGTGCTAATTGTTCGCATTGAGTAGATCCTGCCCACGTACTAAAATGGAACTGCGTCAAGCACCAACTAAAAGAGCAAGAAGGGATACTCCTCCTCAAAATAGTTCTTCTAAAAGTGATCCTTTCAACATTGATTTTTGTGACAATGAATCATGTGAAGTAAACATCAGCATTGATGAAGAGCATGCAGTGCTCATCTGTGAAAAAAGAATTGTATTAGACAGAGTAGGGGAATTCAACCCTATTTTCTATAAGCATTCCTTGAAACGGGATGGAAAAATATATTCACGAGGAGATTAGGGGCAGCTGCTTTGAAACTAAAAATAGAATTTTATGCTGCATTGAGTGAAAAAAATGAACCAGAATGTGTTGTCGAATGCAGGGGCACAACTTTGGAAGTTTCAGCAAGGGCTCTAAATCAACACCTTCAAGTTCCCCACTTTGTTTCAGAAGAGTATATGGCTATGTTAGCTATGAGAGA
The DNA here is from genome assembly GCA_029990575.1 of Petunia axillaris subsp. axillaris. Classification (NCBI taxonomy): domain Eukaryota; kingdom Viridiplantae; phylum Streptophyta; class Magnoliopsida; order Solanales; family Solanaceae; genus Petunia; species Petunia axillaris. Next base: position 119,818,512 of record JARKNS010000004.1, on the reverse strand, counting down.
GAAAATGCAAAGGAAGTGGTTGATCCCCATCATTGGTCAAGAAAGGAGACGAGCGTGGAATAGAGTAGGCGTCATAATTACAACCCAAGATCTTAACTTTGAGGCAAAGGGTTGGAATGTTATTGTCAGTTTAAGAATCCTAGCCACAAGAGAGAATCACATAGTTACCCTGCGAAGGGAAATTCTTATTGGTTTCATCATGGCTGGAACACCAATCAACCTGGAAGCCAAAATTGTACAAGTAATGTTCGAGACTGCAAGATATGGTGGTGAAAATCTCCCTTATGCTAACACATTGATAGATTTTCTGATGAAGCAAGGGTGTGATACTGTGGGGAGTGATGATTATGCCTTTGCAGTAAGAAATATTAAATTATATACAATTGAAGAGGAAATAATCCAATCCACCCAACACCCGCTGCCCACACTCATGGAGCACCATCACAAGGTGATAGACCATCTTCCTCAAGAGCTCCTCCACCACAGGTACATCAAGCTGAAGCTCCCATAGCAAGTATCACTCGAGAACTTGAGGAGTTGCAAGGAAATATGCAAGAGTTTGGGGTACATTTGTGCAACATGCCTCGGATGCAACCACCTCAACCTTCATCAAGCAAAGTCAATCCAACTGAATTTGACCAGTTAAGTGCAGCCATTGATGCACACAACAAGGATGTCTTGAAAATCGCTCATTGAAGCGAGCAAAATTCTGCCCGGCTTCCTTCTCCTCCACCTTCGCTCGCTGTCTACACTCGTTGAGGTAGCTGAATTTCTGGATGCATGAAACTGCCCCCAAAACAAAGTAACGCTATCCATCTTCTACTTCCAATCACGACCAAAGCTGCATCACATCTACTACACACAGTAACCTTGAAATGAACCAATGAACATACAAATTCCTCTTAAATTTCCATAGGTCCCTTCAAAATACACACGAAAGGTTGAACAAATTTCACCATGACAATTTTAATTATGAATATACCTACAAAAAAGAAAACAACATTAGTAGTAAAAGCCTCCATTCTCTCCTCTACATAGGTTCGAGCATGAAGGAAAGTTTCACCTCCATTGTTTCTAAGCATTCCACCACGGTCTAGTGCAAATCTGAGGCTCATTACACTTAGCCCCATTCACCAACCTCCTTCCCATTCTATCCAACTCATGAAACAAATTCACCACGACATTGTCTTGATATTTGCCATGTTTTCCAAGTGATCCGCTAATTTATTTCCTTCTCGAAACACATGCATCACTACTACCTCTATGCCCTCCATCAAGCTCCAAATTTCCTCCATTATTTGCATAATTTGCCAAGGCACCTACCAAATCCTAGTCACTACATTCTTGAGCAACATTGAGTCTGTTTCACCAATAAATTGTGGATAAGAAGTAGAAGTGATGTAATATAAATTGGGCCTAAAAAACAACCATCAAGAGCCAAGCTTGAAGAGCACAAAGGACAAGAGGTCAAGAGTTTCGGAGAAGAGTTGAAGACATGTAGCTACTGCTACAGGGAAGGCGGACCTCCCACATTTGGAGGAGGGGCGCCTCAAGCCATTCCATGCATGAAGGGAGCAAGGCTTCAGCATGGGAGGACCTCCCAGGTTTGAGGGAGTGGCGCCCAGAATCAAGCCGGTTGAAGAACAGGCAAGGAGGGCGCCTCCATTTTGAGGAGGGGCGCCTCCACTTGTGACAAGCATGACGGGATTTTTAGTAAAATGCCTATTTAATCCCTACGTGGCTCGTATTGTTATAACCCACTTTGGGGGTGTTTTAGACATTTCATTATGTGTAAAAGAAGACTATAATGGCCTTCCTTAGTTATTTTATTTCATTAGCTTTGTTTTAGTCTTGAATAGAGAGAACAAAAAGTAGAAAGGCCGAGACTTCTAGTTCGAAGCTTGAAGCTTCGTGTATGTCCCGACTTGGAACCTATGGAGATTCATCTCTAGTTTGAAACCGTTGAAAGATTCGAGTTTCATTTTTCCCCTTGGATAATAAATTCATATTATGAATTCGTTGATCCTTTCTTTCTTCTATTTCTTGCCTTCCTAGTCTTAAATTTGTCGATATCTATTTGATATCATGTATCTTATTTTTATCGCTTCCGTATTTTTGTATCATTATTTGCTTCCGCGTATTTTGCATTGCATCAGTCTGGTATCAGAGCACGGTTAGGTTTCGTTCTTACGAATCCTCGTTCTTATTCTTGTTGTTATTGTGTTCTTGTTTTTGAAGAAAAGAAAACAAAAATAATTTGAAAAAGGTTAAAACTTGAAAAAAATTCATAGATCGGGTTGGATTCGAATCCCGAAGTATTAAAAAGTATCGAGGATTGTTCCATTATGTGTTCCCATTGTTTTGATACCCTAACGTGTTTTGGTGTTGCGATTCAAAATTTCAAAAATCAAATCTCAAAAATTTTGAAAACCCTTGAAAATCAATTCAAACTTGAATCGAAGTTTGTTGTTGTTGTTTGGGGTTGATAAACCATTGGGGATTGTTTAGAATAGTTGAAAATACCATTGGGTATCGTTGGATTGGATAATTGGGTGAAATCGCACCAAAAATCCGTTTTTGAAAAGTTTTCGGTGTAGGCCTGGGAGGGCCGCCCAAATTTCATGGAGCACCTCCTCCGCTAGAAAGCCTCACTGGTCATTTTTAACAAGTCTGGGTGGAGCGCCCAGAGTTGAGGGAGGGGCGCCTCCACTGTTTCAGCTTTGGGGTAGTGTTGTTTCCTAGGCTTTCACTTGTTCCTTGCCTCCGGACTTCTTGGTTAGTGTTTCTAGGGTAATTGGCCTACTCGAAAGACACTAACTTTCTTGCGTATTAGGACCTTCGTGCGTAGAGGAGATTAGAATTAAAGAAGAGTCGTAGTACTTTCTTTGGTCTCAAGTATGCACGTTAAATAGTCGTCCGTACATCGAGTCTTATTAACTCCATTCCGAACTATTACTTGGACATACTAGTTGTGATCACCGTGGTTTCTAAATTATTAAGGCATCGTCTTTGAGTGTTCATATATTAAGTGATACACGTGAGGGAGTAAATTTTGTGAGGATTTTCTCTCGGTGTTGCAACTATGACGGATGATGATGGTGGAGGGTATGACTTGTTGAACCCCCAAAAATATTAACCCCGAAAGGATAAAATTTCAGGAATATCGACAGGATGGACTAACTCTTTTTGAGTTTTTGGAGTCGCCACCCAATTTAAGGAAAAACAGGGAACCAGATAAACAAATGCGTGCAAAACTCCATTTTTATAAAAAGACGGTCTTTCTTTCAGAGATTCTAAAGGTAAGAGGTTTTGCTAATTTCGAAAGAAGGTTTTTAAGGCACTTTCGAAATTCCGTTAAAAACGGTTAATCCGACAGGTTTCCAAAATATTTGCAAGTGCTATTTATGCGCTTTTCTAAAAATAAATAATTGAACTATTAATTAATTCAACTAATTAAATTTAGTAAGTTTTCAAAAAGATTTGCAATTTTTAGTTAAAGGCTTTAATTATTTTCAAAATAAAATAAAATGAAAGCGCATTTTCTTTTGGAAAAGAACGATTTGATCGTCCTAATTGCTTTGCCAACTCGTATGTGACAGTGCATAAAGGGCACTTGCTTAATTTCAACTTTAAAACCCGAGTGTCTCATCATAAGATGGAACTTAGATTTCAAGTCGCTTTTTGCAAAGTTGTTTCGGGACATTTAGAAGTTAATTAAAACTTCTTTATAAATTTTGACCTTTTAAAGAAACTACTTCGTATTAATAAGATAAAAGTCTTTTCTTATAGTCATTATTAAGCGTGGTTTTTGAAAATTTATGAAATTTGGCACGCATTTGCTTAAATGGCCTGATTTGCAATAAATTAAATAACGACTTCAAAATAAAAGTATTGAACATAAAGTGAATCAAATAACTTAAACAAATCATATATATATATATTAATAAATAAAATATTTCTACAAAGTTTATATAAATATTCTAAAGGGAAAGGATAAGAGTTAAAAGATAAAACCCGGGAATTTGACAAACTCGCGGGAGCCTTGAATTTTCTAAAAAACTTCTAGAGTCTTGAAATTTGAGCCCGAGCTTGACCCCAATGCGACTCCAATGCAACCCAATTTACGAGTTTTTTAGCCAACTCGTCCCAAGCGTTTGTATTATGCAAAGAAGGAAGATAAGAAATTAGTAAATGTGGGAACACATAAAAGCCGTGGAAAAAAAAAGATGCAGCGAACAAAACAGTTTGGCTTAAGATAATCCAACCAAACAAGTCAAGATATGTATCAAATAATAAACCTTCTAAGCTAAAACAATTTACCAGGAAAAGTTCCATTTGTAAATAACATTGACAAAACAAAATCTTGGAGGAATGTATCAATCAGCATACAAACTAATAGAAGTCAACTTTATAGCAAAGATATAGAAACAACACCTAATTCTTTAATCAACTGGAAAGCCTATTCAGTCAATCATTGATCTATTAAAATTAATACTCTATTAAGAACATAATATTAAGTTTAATAAAATGGCATTAAATGACAGAGCAAAAGGAGGGTCTCAAGATATGACAGATTTAAGGTAGAGAAAATAGAACTAAAACTTCGTCCTTTAAACTAAATCGACCAAGAAATCAAGGTGTAAGGATCAAACTTTATTCAAAGAAACCACTTTAAAACTCACATTTTCGAACAGGGAAAAATTGAAGATTTACTTATATTGTAAAGCAAACATGATTCAAGACAAGTAAACCAAAACTACACTGAGATTTGTCTGGCCAAGGAATCCAACTCAATGACATATAAAGCCCATTAATATTTCATACGAGCCAAGCAGACAAAAATCCAACTTCATACATTAAAACTAAAGCACTGAAATTATTCATGAAAGGGAAACTTATCCAGTCCTCATCTAATTGATCTGCTAAGAGCCATTTAAAAGACTAGATGCTAGAGAAACCGGAAAATACTATTCTTAGAGATAAACACAATAAAACGATTAAGAAGAAAAGTTTAGACCTCACTTAAATTTTAGTATTTTACTACAGAACCTTAGGTTAATCAACCCTAGAAGATTAAACCTCTTAATAACATGGTCCATTTTCAAATGTATCTTTTGAACAAACTATGTGTGTAAATCACATTTCGCTTCAGAAAAAAAACAAACCGAGGGTCACCTTAGCATTATTTCATTGTGAGCGTGTATTTTCATGATTCAAGGGGTCATACCAAGTAAAATGAACTGTATTTTGCAAGAACTAAACTCCAAGTAGGCTGCTTCATTTTTTGAAAAAGAAACTAAAGACACAGCCTTCGACATGCTTGGGTGGAGTAAAGGTACAAATAAACAGGCATACAAAATTTTATCCTTTTAAACTAAATGATCAAATTCTAATTTCTAGACCTCAGTTAACAAAAGAATAAAAATGGAATTGGGCTTTTAACAGAATTTCACACTATAAGAAAAATTTACAACTTCTTTCTTAAAGATTAGACTTCAAGAACATAATTTCAAACAGACAAAGATTACCAGACTCTGACCAAAGGTTCAATTTTTAACACGACGAGTTCAGGGTGAAATAAGCAATAGCACAGTCAACCAACAAAACTGTATAGCATGCCAGGATATTCATAAGAAACTTGTATGGACAATCTGCAAAAGTGGTCTTAATCATACCAAACATTTTCTGTATAACTTCTCTTAAGAATATAAGATGGTTATCCAAATAATCAATGACAGTTCCCAAGATTTCAAAGTCAATTCAATAATCAACGCACGCGAGCTATAGATTTCAAGATTTGATATTTAGATGCTAATATGCTCAATTCCAAAAGAGACTAGGCAGATTCCAGATTCAAGTATAATACAGACACCAGACATATTCTAACTTTAAAGGAACAAAAAGACCAGCTTCTTTTATCATTACCAGGACATGACTAAAGCTTTCTAAAACATACTCAACATCCCAGAACCAACAGGGAATTTCAAAAAAAAAAAAGACCAGGGACTGGGACTTAGCAATTAAACCAAGAACTTGCACCCCCAAAATAAATGAGAAGCTGAGACAGAACCAAGCCTATGCCAAGGAACTATGGGAGGACCCAAACCTCACATTTCTAAACCTACTGAACTACCTGCACTCCCTCACATATACCCAAATCCTGAACCTAACTCTTACTTCCTGAACTACTCCCTCACTTTCTTACAAAAACCGAAGGCATCACCTAAAGTTCTACTGCCTATATACTCCTTCTGAAGCTCCCTGCCGCACCCTTTCAAATACCTGGACAGCATACACCCTTCACTTCAGCTTCCTGAACCAAAAACACCCTCAACTAAACTCACAAACCAACTGCACATACCCTCTACTAAATCACTACCTCGAAAACACCATTAACAGAATCCAGAACATGCCTTTGGCTCAAACAAATGATAAAGGTTAAAACTTGAAACTTAACAACTTGATTTAAACTGACACACGGTGCAAGAAGATTATTCTTTAGCTCAAAGCATTAGCGAAATTTCAGACACTAATCAGCGAACAGGGAAACTACATTTCGAATACAAACCATAAAGAAAAGAGTAAACTTTTAAGAGGCTAAATATCAAACGCAAAATTTAACCTACAAGCTAAACATGTCAGAGACTAAAATGAATATAAGAGGGGAGAGTTATTACCTGTTGCGGTGCAGTGAAAAGAGGCGAGGGAGCCGTCGAATCAACACTCGAACAACAGGAGCGACGACGAACTTTTAAAGGCAAACAACTGAAGTATTGAAGCGACAACGCGAAATTACGAATCGACAGCAACGACAACACTATTTCTATGAACTCAAAACTCTTAAAAAAAAACTAAGCAAGCAAAATTATGTCCTGTATTTTTTCTCCCTGCAGCTTTAGTATTTTTTCTATATGAACCTCTCCCTGAACCCCTATGATTTTCCCTCTATCTTCACGGCTGCTACGCTGGTCATTTCCCGACCCCATTCACGGCTGTTGCTCTCTCCGAACTTCCCTTACTGTTGCTGCCAAAAAAAAATTTCCTCCTCCCGGCTGCCTGCTAAGAAAATGGTTTTTATCTCCCATCCTTAGGGTTCTCAAGGCCATCCCCAAATACCCAAAACGACCCCAACGGCTCTTTGCTGTACGAAGATGAGCTGGAGAGAGAGAACGGGGACCATCATTTGGCCGATTTGATTTCAAATTTTTTGGGGAAATTGAAGATGGGTCGCGGGTCTTGGGGTTAACGGGCTGAAGGGATTTGGGTTCAGAGATTTTATGACTTTTGGGATTTAGGGGGTTGTAATGATAATAAGAGGGGTTTGCAAAGGTGGGGGCAAAATAGAGGCTATGTGTTGCATTTTTAGACCTTTTTTAGAATAATTAAACTAAGTAGAGGTGTTGCGTGGGTGGGTTTAATTTAAGGCTGCGCATTGCACATTTAGTCCTTTTTTTTGGATCAAATTTCAATTATTCCATTTTAACTTAACAATTGATCTTTTTATAAAATAATTAGATATTAATTAAAAAATTTCGGGACAAAATTTGGTGTCAACAGCTGCCCCTCTTCACCCGAAAAGGATGAAAGAGTTTTCAGGGTGAAGAAGTTGACGGGAAACCAATTTTGTCACGATAAAGCCTCGACTTTTGGTAAAGCGAAAGACTTTTGATTCCGAGGACCAAAAGTCGAGGCTTATGGACATGGCCGAACTCCGGTCTCCGAGTTGCCTACATATCTCGGGCGGAAAGAGAATCAGGCCAGTTCGACGACACTTAGATACGAAGACTCGCACGATTGACAGAAAAGACGCACGAATAGAAAAGAAACCCAACTGACACCCTAATCTGAAATGAAAAATTAGGATAGACTTGCTTGTTCGAGTGCGATTCTTCATATCCTCGTTGACGAGTCTAGCTCATATCAACGATTGCCCCAGTTCACTGCTAAGAAAGAGTTCCACGTCATGCTCCAAATGCTGCTGCGGTGCTGCTAATATCCTGTAATAAACTTGACAAATGGTAAGCGAGTAACTACAAATAAAGCTTAATAATTGAAGTAATAAATGAATAACGACAATAAAACTTGTAGATGTTGGTTGCAATATCAATGATAAGTTTGTCTCCAATCGACTAATGGAGAAATCTGGCTTTGTGAGGCAAGATGACTTCGGGGCCATTGGCAGACTGAAAAATAAAGCAATAAAAAGCTTCAATTAATAGGAACATAAAGTGAACTTTAAACTAAATGAGTATAAAAATGCCGCCTTTTCGGCAATAACCATGATAAAGCCTAAAGCTTTCAATCATGAAGAGGCAATTTGAAAATCAATCTTGGAATGGGCTCCAACTCAAAGTAAGTACACATCCGAAGGAATCTCATTATCCTGCCATCCTTAACAAACTTATAAGCAATGTAAGGCTATGAAAATATGTATAGCAAATGTATAAACGCCTCAGGAGGCTACAAAATGTGCTCAAGAAAGTGTACTAATATTAAACGTCTATCGAGACCATAAAAGATTACTCCTTAGAGGAATTTAAATAATCAACACCTTCGAGGTGACAGAAATACGCCTCCGGGGCAACAAAATTACGCCTTAGAGGCATTCAAATAACTAACACCTTCGAGGTGACATAAATACGCCTCCGGGGCAACAAAATTACGCCTTAGAGGCATTCAGATAACTAACACCTTCGAGGTGACATAAATACACCTCCGGGGCAACAAAATTACGCCTTAGAGGCATTCAAATAACTAACACCTTCGAGGTGACATAAATACGCCTCTGGGGCAACAAAATTACGCCTTAGAGGCATTCAAATAACTAACACCTTCGAGGTGACATAAATACGCCTCTGGGGCAACAAAATTACGCCTTAGAGGCATTCAGATAACAAACACCTTCGAGGTTACATAAATACGCCTCCGGGGCAATCAAAATTACGCCTTAGAGGCATTCAAATAACTAACACCTTCGAGGTGACATAAATACGCCTCCGGGGCAATAAAATTTCGCCTTAGAGGCATTCAAATAACTAACACATTCGAGGTGACATAAATACGCCTCTGGGGCAACAAAATTACGCCTTAGAGGCATTCAGATAACTAACACCTTCGAGGTAACATAAATACGCCTCCGGGGCAATCAAAATTACGCCTTCGAGGAATTCAAATAATTAACACCTTTGAGGTGACATAAATACACCTCTGGGGCAACAAAATTACGCCTTCGAGGCATTCAAATAATTAACACCTTTGAGGTGACATAAATACGCCTCTGGGGCAACAAAATTACGCCTTCGAGGCAGGCTTGAAATATAAAGACGCTTTTCGAAAGCGTGAGAATGTGAATACGTTATACTCTCTGAACTCTTCCACGGAGGAATGGTCTTGATTATAAACAAAGTGAACCCCTTAGGATTGGCAATATCTGAAAATAAATAAAAAAAATAAATAAATAAATAGAACTTTAGTAAGCGTTCTCATGAAGCGAAAGTGAAATGAAACAGATATTCTTAACAATTTGCAAGAGTTATGTGAAATAGAAAAGCCGCCTTTCGGCGAATTGACAAAGCGTCGGGTCATGAAGCACGAGCTTTATCCAAATATCATTGCAATCCTAGCGATGAGAATCTTGGAGATTGACTTGCTAAGATGTATATCCTCCGTTGTGGGTCTTAATGTCCATGCTCTCAAAGAAAAATTGTTAGTTTTGGGAGGGAGGGGGGAGCGTTTGATTCATGCTGACTCGAGCCTTCATTCTTCAACCGCTTCCTTCTTTTCCTTTTGTCTAGATTTGCGATCCGTCTTTTGAGACTTGACCAACAAACTCTTTGTCGAGCAATACGGCTTTTTGCAAAATCTGCCCCAGTTATGATCTTTCAAATCTTCAACTTGCCTTGCAAAAATTGCCCCAGTTATGATCTCCTGAATCTTCAACTTATTTTGCAAAATTTGCCCCAGTTGCTATCTTTCAAATCTTCAAATTATCTTGCAAAATTGCCCCAGTTATGATCTCCTGAATCTTCAACTTATTTTGCAAAATTTGCCCCAGTTGCTATCTTTCAAATCTTCAAATTATCTTGCAAAATTGCCCCAGTTGCTTGCCTTAGGGGAGACTGGAAATTTTAATATTATAGAGTCGAGCCCGTTAAGAGCGCCTACGTATCCCTCCACGGGAATCAGACCGTGTGTAGTTCTGCTTACATGAAGATTTTTGGGGAACATGGCAATCTAAGTGCGAAGCCGAATCCGAATTGGAATGCCTACACATCTGCCCAGATGCATAGTTCGGAGTTACATCATCAAAGATAAACAAGCCTTAAAGCATTACAAAATCTGATCGAATCCGATGTGGATTGCTTACTTATCCTGTTGCCATTCCAGGAATCAGATCAAAAGTAGTTCAAAATTACATAAAAGAGGAAATAGGGAATTCCTATGCTAGTGTAACCGAGCTCTATGTGAGTTGCTTACGTATCCCAGCCCTGGGAATCAGGTTACGCGTAGTTCGCATTACAATTAAAATTACATAAAATGAGAAAAACACTTGCTTGCGCCGCTTGTGAGCTATCTTGATTGTACTTGGGTTGATAACTTTTGGCTAGACTGTAAGGGTGAGCTTACTTGCAAATGAGACAATTCTCAACAACTGTCATGCTACTAAATCTCCGGGCATTGGTTCTCTCATTTGGATTGATCCATCTTCAATTAAATCTTGAATCTTGTGTTTAAGAGCAACACATTCATTAGTGTCGTGCTTGAAAAATTCTGCATGGTAAGCACAATATTTGGTTCCATCAACCCATTGTGGGGGAGGGACAAATGTACCATTTCCTGATAATGGTTCTAGCATTCCCACATCTTTTAATCTTTCATACAATTGAGCCTGTGGTTCACCTAAAGATGTGAATTTTCGACGTTGCTTCTTATATTTGGGATGCAATCTTACTGGCATAGACTGACGGGCTGCAGGTAACTAGTGTTGTTGAGGGTAATTGTATGCTTGCGGTTGTGAATAAGGATGATAAGCGGTTGCTGCAATTTGATGGTAATTGGGTTGGGCATTATAGACTGGACATGGCGCGGGTAGAATTTGATGTTGACTTGGATAAGTTGGATATAGTGTGCTTCTGTAAATAGATTTGTTTGATGAGTTTCTGAAGGTTGGCTTCTTGTTTGGCCTTTGGTCGATATCAGCCATATCAATTCCAAATTCATCTTCCCTCTTTCTCTTCTCAAAATTGCTCATACCAGTCTGGATGGCTTGCGTAGTTGCCTTCATTGCAGCAAAACTTACAATTCGCCCTGTCTTAACCCCTTCTTCAACCATCTCTCCCATCACAAGAAGTTCAGAATAAGGTTTACCCATCATAGGAAGCAAGTGCATGTAATAAGAATCATCTTGGGCTCGGATGAAGTATTTTACCATGTCTTTCTCGGTCATTGGTGGTTGCACCCTTCCAGCCTGTTCTCGCCATCTCAGTGCATATTCCCTAAAGGTTTCTGTTGGTTTCTTCTTCAGATTAGACAAGGTTATAAGGTCAGGAGCCACCTCGACATTGTACTCAAACTGCTTTGTAAAATCATTGGCTATGTCATCAAACTCACGCCACTTGCTTATATCCTGTCTTGAAAACCATTCAGCAGCAATACCTTCCAGACTATGACTGAAGAAGACCATCAGAAGTTCCTCTTTACCTCCCGCAACCCTCATTCGGTTGATATATTTGGTCAAATGAACAAATGGGTCACTATGACCATCATACATATCAAATTTTGGCACTTTAAACCCGGGAGGAAGAGTAATGTCAGGGTATAGATAAAGATTGCGATAGGAGATACTTTGACGCCCTCTAGACACTTGCAAATCCTTAATGGATTGCTGCATGATTTTCATCGTTTGGACTATCTCCCCTTGCTCAACTGTCCTTCCCCGCTTTTTCACGGTTACGGGCACTTCACTTTGTGGCACATAGTTAGTGAAATCCACATTCTTACCATTGGGGTCATGCTCATAGTATTGGGCTTCGGGATATCCTTGTCTTGGATCATTGGCATTTTGAGGAGCAACAGCCATAGAAATAGGTGCATTGGATTGTGGAGGACGAGGAGTATCTTTGGCATGTAAATATTGATAGTGAGGCAAGTTGTTTTGGTTAATGAATGCATTTGGGATGTTGTTAACTGGTACAAGCATATGAACGACACTGGAATTTAAAGGCGTGTTCGGATTGGCAGTTTCAACATTGGGGTTCAGATTTGACAGCACGGCTGGCGCGCTTTGGTGGCTCGACCCTTTCATTCTGTCTAATTCAGCTTGCATACACTCAATCTGCTTAGCCATTCTAGCAATTTGTTCATCAGGAACAACAAACGCTTGCTCATTAGAAGATGCAGGGATACCAGTCTGATTATCAGTCATTGCTTACTTCACTTTAGATTAGACACTTAACCAACTCGGGAGTCAACACGAATCAAACTCTCTCTGTTTTGGGAATAATCAAACAAAAGAAAAATTCAAAAGGTAAGCTATGTTAGTTTGCGTGTCATTAACAACATTGCATACAATCACGTAGCGCGCGTCACGTAGCGCTTTGCATTTTAAGCAAGTTTGACATGTGGCAATCACAATTAGTTGAGCGTAAATGAAAATGCGGGCGCGTCCTACACTGTAAGGTACCTCTTTGTGCTAGAAGTAAGCCTAATCACGCAAATAAGCGGTAACGAAAAATAGTTCATGCCAGTTCTGAGCAATTCAGATTTAGAGTAAGCAACAATAACAATAATTTATAACAATCATCTCTCCGCCTTGAGACTGCAATTTTGTTATCCCAACTACCTTCCAAAGTTGGTATCAACTCCAAATTCCACCAGAGCTCATGCTCTTCACAATATTTGCACAAAATTCTAAACCCAAATGCCTAACACCTGAAACAACCCCATACACCTTTTGTAAACATCCACAGTCCTCCAAACACAACTCCCAATTATTTACAACATCCAGAGGTGAAATTTTCAACCGCCTTCATAATGCCAGACTTCAAATCATAAAAAGTTCCAATTGACCTTTTACAAATAAAACCTCACTGGTCCTTGGCTTTGGACAAGCCTCTCAGCTTCCTAGGTTTTGCAAGGCTCACAGACCTTGTTCATAGGGCTCCTCACTGGTCCTAGGCTTTGATCAAGCCTCTCAGTTTTCTAGGTAGCCAAGACCGCACTGGTCTTCAAGGAGGGAGCCCATTGGTCGTTTATAGACATAGGGGCTTCACTCTCCTAGCATGCGACAAGCATACTTCAATTATCATGAATGCAGTTTGACAGTCAACATAGGCCTGCACACACGCAAAGCCATTCACGAGAGGGACCCCACTGATCCTTTCAAAGACACTAGGGGCTTCGCCTCTTAGATCTCACTACACCATACTCTCTCCAAAATACAAACCAATCAAATCTGCCCAACTTTCCCCAAACTGTAATTTTGTCTATGATCTCAAATTCTATGTGGACTGCTATGACCACATAGATTCTGCTAAATTCTTCCATTTTCTGACCTAAAAGACAAAATGGGAGACAAAATTCTAAATCTGATTTTGCTCAAAACATGGTCAGGACTGAGGTCTCGTTATCACACAACACATAATATGCATTGTCATTAGGCTTCAAGAACCCGCTGACGTAAAGGCGGTTTCCTAACTATGGAGGCGGTACCAAGGACCGGGTCCAGACTAAGGTGTAAATGCATGCATGCTCCTAAAAGCTCCGTCTAAGAGTGGGTTAACGGTTGAGGCTGATTCGACCTATGCGGGATAAACCTGGCCCCATAAACCAGTAATACCGGCCATGACAAAACACGGCAAACCATATCCCAACTAACTTTGGTGACACGAAAGAAATTCAAAGACTTAGGAAGGGCAATGCCCTTCCTGTATTATTGCCCGTCATGCGGGCCCCCCGTGATGAAATCGAGGAGATGAAAGAGAATTGACAGGCTCCATGAGGGAGGAAATATGAACGGAATGCAGAATATGCACAAATAAATATAATACATGCTTTATAAGGCAAACCAAACAAACAGATATAATAAAGCAAATAAATTAGACATGTTGGTTGCAAATAATTGGAAGCCTTTATGGTCAAAACCTTTATTGATCCCCAGCGGAGTCGCCATGCTGTTGAACCCCCAAAAATATTAACCCCGAAAGGATAAAATTTCAGGAATATCGACAGGATGGACTAACTCTTTTGGAGTTTTTGGAGTCGCCACCCAATTTAAGGAAAAACAGGGAACCAGATAAACAAATGCGTGCAAAACTCCGTTTTTATAAAAAGACGGTCTTTCTTTCAGAGATTCTAAAGGTAAGAGGTTTTGCTAATTTCGAAAGAAGGTTTTTAAGGCACTTTCGAAATTCCGTTAAAAACGGTTAATCCGACAGGTTTCCAAAATATTTGCAAGTGCTATTTATGCGCTTTTCTAAAAATAAATAATTGAACTATTAATTAATTCAACTAATTAAATTTAGTAAGTTTTCAAAAAGATTTGCAATTTTTAGTTAAAGGCTTTAATTATTTTCAAAATAAAATAAAATGAAAGCGCATTTTCTTTTGGAAAAGAACGATATGATCGTCCTAATTGCTTTGCCAACTCGTATGTGACAGTGCATAAAGGGCACTTGCTTAATTTCAACTTTAAAACCCGAGTGTCTCATCATAAGATGGAACTTAGATTTCAAGTCGCTTTTTGCAAAGTTGTTTCGGGACATTTAGAAGTTAATTAAAACTTCTTTATAAATTTTGACCTTTTAAAGAAACTACTTCGTATCAATAAGATAAAAGTCTTTTCTTATAGTCATTATTAAGCGATGTTTTTGAAAATTTATGAAATTTGGCACGCATTTGCTTAAATGGCCTGATTTGCAATAAATTAAATAACGACTTCAAAATAAAAGTATTGAACATAAAGTGAATCAAATAACTTAAACAAATCATATATATATATTAATAAATAAAAGATTTCTACAAAGTTTATATAAATATTCTAAAGGGAAAGGATAAGAGTTAAAAGATAAAACCCGGGAATTTGACAAACTCGCGGGAGCCTTGAATTTTCTAAAAAACTTCTAGAGTCTTGAAATTTGAGCCCGAGCTTGACCCCAATGCGACTCCAATGCAACCCAATTTACGAGTTTTTTAGCCAACTCGTCCCAAGCGTTTGTATTATGCAAAGAAGGAAGATAAGAAATTAGTAAATGTGGGAACACATAAAAGCCGTGGAAAAAAAAAGATGCAGCGAACAAAACAGTTTGGCTTAAGATAATCCAACCAAACAAGTCAAGATATGTATCAAATAATAAACCTTCTAAGCTAAAACAATTTACCAGGAAAAGTTCCATTTGTAAATAACATTGACAAAACAAAATCTTGGAGGAATGTATCAATCAGCATACAAACTAATAGAAGTCAACTTTATAGCAAAGATATAGAAACAACACCTAATTCTTTAATCAACTGGAAAGCCTATTCAGTCAATCATTGATCTATTAAAATTAATACTCTATTAAGAACATAATATTAAGTTTAATAAAATGGCATTAAATGACAGAGCAAAAAGAGGGTCTCAAGATATGACAGATTTAAGGTAGAGAAAATAGAACTAAAACTTCGTCCTTTAAACTAAATCGACCAAGAAATCAAGGTGTAAGGATCAAACTTTATTCAAAGAAACCACTTTAAAACTCACATTTTCGAACAGGGAAAAATTGAAGATTTACTTATATTGTAAAGCAAACATGATTCAAGACAAGTAAACCAAAACTACACTGAGATTTGTCTGGCCAAGCAATCCAACTCAATGACATATAAAGCCCATTAATATTTCATACGAGCCAAGCAGACAAAAATCCAACTTCATACATTAAAACTAAAGCACTGAAATTATTCATGAAAGGGAAACTTATACAGTCCTCATCTATTTGATCTGCTAAGAGCCATTTAAAAGACTAGATGCTAGAGAAACCGGAAAATACTATTCTTAGAGATAAACACAATAAAACGATTAAGAAGAAAAGTTTAGACCTCACTTAAATTTTAGTATTTTACTACAGAACCTTAGGTTAATCAACCCTAGAAGATTAAACCTCTTAATAACATGGTCCATTTTCAAATGTATCTTTTGAACAAACTATGTATGTAAATCACATTTCGCTTCAGAAAAAAAACAAACCGAGGGTCACCTTAGCATTATTTCATTGTGAGCGTGTATTTTCATGATTCAAGGGGTCATACCAAGTAAAATGAACTGTATTTTGCAAGAACTAAACTCCAAGTAGGCTGCTTCATTTTTTGAAAAAGAAACTAAAGACACAGCCTTCGACATGCTTGGGTGGAGTAAAGGTACAAATAAACAGGCATACAAAATTTTATCCTTTTAAACTAAATGATCGAATTCTAATTTCTAGACCTCAGTTAACAAAAGAATAAAAATGGAATTGGGCTTTTAACAGAATTTCACACTATCAGAAAAATTTACAACTTCTTTCTTAAAGATTAGACTTCAAGAACATAATTTCAAACAGACAAAGATTACCAGACTCTGACCAAAGGTTCAATTTTTAACACGACGAGTTCAGGGTGAAATAAGCAGTAGCACAGTCAACCAAGAAAACTGTATAGCATGCCAGGATATTCATAAGAAACTTGTATGGACAATCTGCAAAAGTGGTCTTAATCATACCAAACATTTTCTGTATAACTTCTCTTAAGAATATAAGATGGTTATCCAAACAATCAATGACAGTTCCCAAGATTTCAAAGTCAATTCAATAATAACCGCACGCGAGCTATAGATTTCAAGATTTGATATTTAGATGCTAATATGCTCAATTCCAAAAGAGACTAGGCAGATTCCAGATTCAAGTATAATGCAGACACCAGACATATTCTAACTTTAAAGGAACAAAAAGACCAGCTTCTTTTATCATTACAAGGACATGACTAAAGCTTTCTAAAACATACTCAACATCCCAGAACCAACAGGGAATTTCAAAAAAAAAAAAGACCAGGGACTGGGACTAAGCAATTAAACCAAGAACTTGCACCCCCAAAATAAATGAGAAGCTGAGACAGAACCAAGCCTATGCCAAGGAACTATGGGAGGACCCAAACCTCACATTTCTTAACCTACTGAACTACCTGCACTCCCTCACATATACCCAAATCCTGAACCTAACTCTTACTTCCTGAACTACTCCCTCACTTTCTTACAAAAACCAAAGGCAACACCTAAAGTTCTACTGCCTATATACTCCTTCTGAAGCTCCCTGCCGCACACTTTCAAACACATGGACAGCATACACCCTTCACTTCAGCTTCCTGAACCAAAAACACCCTCAACTAAACTCACAAACCAACTGCACATACCCTCTACTAAATCACTACCTCGAAAACACCATTAACAGAATCCAGAACATGCCTTTGGCTCAAACAAATGATAAAGGTTAAAACTTGAAACTTAACAACTTGATTTAAACTGACACACGGTGCAAGAAGATTATTATTTAGCTCAAAGCATTAGCGAAATTTCAGACACTAATCAGCGAACAGGGAAACTACATTTCGAATACAAACCATAAAGAAAAGAGTAAACTTTTATGAGGCTAAATATCAAACGCAAAATTTAACCTACAAGCTAAACATGTCAGAGACTAAAATGAATATAAGAGGGGAGAGTTATTACCTGTTGCGGTGCAGTGAAAAGAGGCGAGGGAGCCGTCGAATCAACACTCGAACAACAGGAGCGACGACGAACTTTTAAAGGCAAACAACTGAAGTATTGAAGCGACAACGCGAAATTACGAATCGACAGCAACGACAACACTATTTCTATGAACTCAAAACTCTTAAAAAAAAACTAAGCAAGCAAAATTATGTCCTGTATTTTTTCTCCCTGCAGCTTTAGTATTTTATCTATATGAACCTCTCCCTGAACCCCTATGATTTTCCCTCTATCTTCACGGCTGCTACGCTGGTCATTTCCCGACCCCATTCACGGCTGCTGCTCTCTCCGAACTTAAACCCCTTACTGTTGCTGCCAAAAAAAAATTTCCTCCTCCCGGCTGCCTGCTAAGAAAATTGTTTTTATCTCCCATCCTTAGGGTTCTCAAGGCCATCCCCAAATACCCAAAACGACCCCAACGGCTCTTTGCTGTACGAAGATAAGTTGGAGAGAGAGAACGGGGACCATCATTTGGCCGATTTGATTTCAAATTTTTTGGGGAAATTGAAGATGGGTAGCGGGTCTTGGGGTTAACGGGCTGAAGGGATTTGGGTTCAGAGATTTTATGATTTTTGGGATTTAGGGGGTTGTAATGATAATAAGAGGGGTTTGCAAAGGTGGGGGTAAAATAGAGGCTATGTGTTGCATTTTTAGACCTTTTTTAGGATAATTAAACTAAGTAGAGGTGTTGCGTGGGTGGGTTTAATTTAAGGCTGCGCATTGCACATTTAGTCCTTTTTTTTTATCAAATTTCAATTATTCCATTTTAACTTAACAATTGATCTTTTTATAAAATAATTAGATATTAATTAAAAAATTTCGGGACAAAATTTGGTGTCAACATGACTCGTGTGGAAAAGAGGGAGACTATGGTCCCTGTGATGGTGATGATGGGTATTGCTATGATGATTCAAGGAACTATGGCTCGTATTGTTATGAATCGGGTTACTATAATGATCATGAGACTCATGAAGATTATGAAGCTTGTGGAGATGAATTTGATGACTCTTATCCTTCAAGCCAAGAAGTCGAAGATGGTAACGCTTCAAGGTTTGATGTTCTTACTTGCTATTCTTGTAATGAATTTGAATATGAACATAGTGACCTAGAGAATGTTGATGAAGATTCTTATAGTGATCATTCATGTGCATAATCTTCTCTTGGTGTTGCTAGTGGTGTACAAGGGAGTAATAGAGGTCCTTCAATTAGTATGGGAGGAGGTGGTGGGTTTCCATGGGAAAGAAGAAACTTGCATCTTCTAGGTATGCTAAGCGACCTAACGCTTCTAATTCCCATGTGGAGGGCGGTATGAGAGATGGTGTTGCTTTTGCTACAAAGGGGTTATATTGTTCTATCAATGCTTTGGGGGGCTTGATAGTTGTAGTAGAAGTAGTACTATGGGCTATGGAAACAAGGCGAGAGGCATTTATGGGTTCCATGGCAAGGAACCTTCCTCGACTTCAAACAACATTTCTAATGTTGGAAGAGTGATGGGAAGCGGAAGTTACTCTAGCAATCTTGCTAGGAGAGGAGGGATAAGGGAGACCCAAATTGTTGGTGTTGACACTCGTGGGCATTCAAGTTCTCCCTTGGATGCATATCTAGGAAACTTGGGTAGACGTAGGTTCGTTGTTGAGCTAGATGGTATTGGATGATACTTGCTCAAGATTGGTGATACCGATGCCAATTGTATTATCACCTTTTTGGTTGATAGGCTAAGGATACCATCCCATAAGCTAGAGCATCCTTATGAGTATGATGGAGTATGGGTTTCCAAGGAGGCTCGATTACTCATATCTCATAGGAATTACAAATGCTATGTGTGGTGTGATGTGTATCCCATGCAACATGTTGATGTGTGGCTAGGTGAGCCATGGTTGGAAGACAAGAGGGTGCAATATAGTACCATGAAGGATGCGTATCTTGTGGGCATAGGGTCAGGGGTTTATGACTTTGTACCTTATCGGACAAGGGGCCAATTGTCTACTAGTGCTCCTTCTTTGGCTATGAAAAGGAGTAAGGAGCAAGAACTT
This sequence comes from Petunia axillaris subsp. axillaris, assembly GCA_029990575.1. Taxonomy (NCBI): domain Eukaryota; kingdom Viridiplantae; phylum Streptophyta; class Magnoliopsida; order Solanales; family Solanaceae; genus Petunia; species Petunia axillaris. Next base: position 119,798,706 of record JARKNS010000004.1, on the reverse strand, counting down.
CATTCCATGGGTAAAATGGAGCAATCAAGAAGGACTAGTGCAAATGAAGGGTTGACAAGTGTCAACAAGGTGAACCCAAAACCACAAGCTTCAAAACCAAGTGGTTCACCAACAAAGAAAAAGGAGACATCAAGTAATGAGTCTCTAAGTCCTAGATTTCGGGTTGATGTTAAAAGTCCACCTACTCCGGCTAAAGGCATTCTTGGGGCTTGTCCTAATTCTCCCGAATATGAGAGATAAAAGATAGAGAGGAGTAAGGGAGCGACCGGTGACAACTCTCAAGTGGAAAAAGGAGAGATTGCGTTGAGTGATGTGAGTGGGTTGTCACCACCCGAATCTACATTTGGCCTTGAAGAAAAAATGAGGGAAAAGAGAGAGGGAAAAAGAATCATTGAGAGTGAGGGCACCCCTTATTCTAACCTTAATCCTTTATCTTTTTCTTCTATTTGTTTGAATTCTTGTGTGGGAATTCTTAGAGGAACACAGATTGAGCCTCAATCATGTTCCGAGATGCAAAGACAAGGTGAAGGCGATTCCAAATGTGAGCTACAAAGAGGAGAAGCTAGCCACGATACTTCAAATACATTGAGTGAGCAAGATGGCAACTCAAGTGTAAGTGTTAGTTCTTCTATCCTTAAGGATGCTACTTCCTTGTCTTATAGTATTGTTTGTGAAAACTCTATGCTAGTTGATGATTTGTATGAATATAATGTGTTTGCCACTAGTGTAGAGTCTAATGGTAACCTTGTGTGTGCAAATGAACCACTAGTTGAGAGGGTATAAAAGCCAAGTTATGATGTGAGCTCGGTTTTCATTGAACCTCTCTTTAGTGAAAATATTGAAGTTGACCTTGTTTGTGAACGTTGTTATTACACCCCACCCATATTTGATAAAGGAGAAGATGAATTGCAGGGATATCCCATTCTTCCCTTTGATTTCTTACTTGATAGTGGTGGTCTCTTGTGTCGTAGTGAGGATGGTATTGAACTTGAGGAGTCTCTAGTGTATGAGATGGATCGAATTGTATTCGGTGACTCCTCAAGTGTAGATGTTGTCTCTTGTTTGAGAACTTTACCTTTGCTTGCTAATGAACTTGAGAAGTGTGCCTATACTAATCCTTTGTATGAAGGCAACTTCAATGGAAATGGTGATTTTTATCAAACTAGAGTATAGTGTGAGTTTGAACCTCCATGGATTGGAATACTTAACTCTATAGATAATCCATTTTTTGAGACCTCCCTTGGGAGTTTTTCTAGCGAGGAGGGTTGTCATGCAGGTAAATTTGGAGGTGAGGAGCCACCTCTCGCTGTGTGTAAGAGTGCTTCTAAGAAGAAGAGTGGAGTATTTGATGTTAGTTGTAAATTGAACTACTTTTCTTAGTCCATCTCATATGTTGATCACACCTTGACTGTTCAGCATGCCAAAGCCATTGTGTAACCTTGTGATAAAAATGCATTGAAGGCTTGGTATGTTTATCATGAGCTTAGGGGTTGTAGGGAATTTGATTGCTACATCTTGCATGTTCCATGTCCTATTTATCTCTTTGCTTGTTCTTGTATAAGTGCACTTCCAAGTCGAGTCAGGTACTTATTGTTTCCTTTGGAGACACAAGCTTCTTAATTGGTATTGATTCTCGGCTCTATCACAAGAGTGTGTTTTCCACATCATTTGCACTTATTCTTTTTAAGCTAACCTACTTGTGAAGTAGAAAACTTTGGTTGTGCTTGTCTTTGATTGTAGGTCTTGATAGTTTGATTTAGAGGGCGAAATCCTTTCAAAAAGGGGAGGATGATGCAATATAAATTGGGCCTAAACAACAACCATCAAGAGCCAAGCTTGAAGGTCACAAAGGACGGGAGGTCAAGAGCTTCGGAGAAGAGTTGAACACGTGTAGCTACTGCTACAGGGAAGGCGGACCTCCCAAGTTTTGAGGAGGGGCGCCTCAAGCCATTCCATTCATGAAGGGAGCAAGGCTTCAGCATGGGAGGACCTCCCAGGTTTGAGGAAAGGGCGCCCAGGCAGACCTCCCATGTTAGAGGGAGGGGCGCCCAGAATTAAGACGGCTGAAGAACAGGCAAGGTGGGGTGCCTCCATTTTGAGGAGGAGCACCTCCACCTGTGACAAGCATGACGGGATTTTCGGTAAAATACCTATTTTGGTCCTATGTGTCTTGTATTGTTATATCCCACTTTGGGGGTGTTTTAGACATTTCATTATGTGTAAAAGAAGACTATAATGGCCTTCCTTAGTCATTTTACTTCATTAGCTTTGTTTTAGTCTTGAATAGAGAGAAAAGAGAACGTAGAAAGGCCGAGCCTTCTAGTTCGAAGCTTGAAGCTTCATGTATGTCTCGACTTAGAACCTATGGCGATTCATCGCTAGTATAAAACCATTGTAAGGATCGAGTTTGAATTCTCCCCTTGGATAATAAATTCATGTTATGAATTCATTTATCCGTTCTTTCTTCTATTTTTTGCCTTCCTTGTTTTGAATTTCTCGATATCTATTAGATATCATGTATCTTGTTTTTATCGCTTCCGCATTTTCGTGTCGTTATTTGCTTCCGCGTATTCTTCATTGCATCAAGAAGCCACATACCTTAAGGCCATAAGAATTTTCGTTGCCTTCAGTATTAGTGGTCATGAAATCCTACATCTCCTTAGCACAAGCATAAACAATATCCCCCTGTCGTCCCGAACACAAAAAGCCCAAGAACTAATACCTGGATTTCCTCTAGAAGCTCCATCCGTATTACATTTGATCCACCCCACATGAGGCGGACTCAAGCAACCTTTGTCATCATAAGCTTAGGCGTATGATCCCATAACACCGGCAACAAATCCTTCCACCTACCAAGCACATACTAAAAGTTCCTCATGCGAACTCTCAGCAACATGATAATATGCTAAGTGATAAGATACACCAACCTAGGAGCTCAAGTCGACCCACCAAGCCTCAAATTATTCCTTTGTTTCCACAACTCCCACAGAATAAAAATAGGAATAGCATGGTATGTCAACCTTAGGACCAGGCTACCAGGAGCATCCTACCAGAAATTTATAACTTGTGTCAAGTGCAACCCATCAAAATTAAGACCTGCACGCCCTCCAAAATATTTCCAGACATAATGTGCTACAGGGGCATTCAGAAAAACATGTGAAACACTCTCCACATCAGGGTTCACACAACAATGACACCTTGAAGGGAATTGAATTCCCCACCTCTTTAGCATATCATCTAATGCAGCTTAAATTTCCACAACCTCTGTATGAAAAATGTCATTTTAAACGGAATACCTTTAATCTAGATGTGCTTGTAAAAATCACTTGGCTTCTTCCTTTTCCTGACCAAATGGTAAGCTGACCGGACTGAAAATGTGCTCCGAGGCTCAAGCATCCAAAAAGGCTTGTCCCTCTGCTCAGGACAAGTCGGAGGCTTGATATTCTGAATCACGTGCTCACCAAAATCTACAGGTAGTAGCTCCATGAGGCAATGCTCCAGTTATACTCCACCATCATAAGCTTCATATACACACACAACAGTCTCATCACACGGAAACTCACGAGGAACTACATGATACAATGGACCAAGTCTAGTCTAGTTATCAAGCAAGAAGTACAAATTTCCCTTTTTCGGCTGCCAAGCTATCTCATGATCCATCTCAGGCCTGCTCTGCAACATTTTCTTTCATGCATATGTCCCCTCCTTCCATGGCACCACCACAAAGTGATGCTTTTTCAGGTATTTATTGCTCATATAATCCCTCCACAACAGCTGCTTTGTACGAAAATTCAACCAAAGCTTTGCAAATAAGGCCTTGGAGATATCATACGAGCTCCGAAAGCCAACTCCACCTTCATTGAAAGGGTGACACAGAGTCTTCCAAGAAGCCCAGTTCCTGCTATCCTAACTCATAGAGTTACTCTAGAAAAACTTGGCAAACATCTTGTGAAGCAGAGCTACCATCCCAGTAGGGAGTTCAGAGGCAGATTGCAAGTGAATCGGCATACTCTGATGTACTGACGAAATCAGAGTCGCTCGTCCACCTATGGAAAGAAATTTACCAGTCTAGGAGTCAAGCCTCTTTTGCACCTTCTCCACCAGCTTATTGTAGTGACGGTTCTTCTGCCTAGCATAATAAATACGCATGCCAAGATACTTAAAAGAAAAATCTCCCATCGGTATATCGGTGACATCAAGCACGCTGTCAGCTATCAACTGTGGAACTTGGCCGTGCATATACACATTACTCTTCTCCTCATTGATTTTTTGGCCCCTGGACAGCTAATAACTAGTAAGAGTCTCTATCACAAATTTCAATGATCCCTCCTCAGTAGATGAAAAAATAATCATATCATCCACATACACCAGGTGATTAAGATAGGGACTCCACTTTGTCATCCCATACGACACAAAGTTATCATCTATATGTGGTGAATTCAAAGCTCAAAAAAAGGCACTCAGAAGGAAGAAGAAATAGGGTAGGCGGCAGAGGATCACCTTATTTCACCCCCCTGGAAGACTGGAAAAACCTGTAGGGCTTGCCATTAACTAGCATAGAGTACCATTTATTACACAGGGTCCCGTAGACCATGTTAATAAACACCTCACAAAATCCCATCCTCCTCAGTGCCTTTGTCAGAAACAACCATGAGAACCTACCATACGCCTTAGCCATATCTTGCTTGATTACCACATTTGCCAGTTTTCCACTGTCAGCAATGTCATGCACAATTTCTTACACCAGTAGAATATTCTCAAAAATGCTCCGTCCCTTCACAAAACCAGACTGCAGTGGTGAAATATTTCCAGGCAAAAAAATAGAAAGCCTTTCATGAATAAAACACCTTGTTGCTGAAGTTGCTCAGACTAATTGGCCTCATGTATGAAAAGGTAACAAAATCTTTCCTTTTAGCCAGAAGGACCAAATTAGTAGCAGTGATGTAACAAGGTAGAAAGTGACCCCGAAAGAATGCCTAAACCATTTTAACCACATCAGCACCAATAATATCCCCACAAGAATTGTAAAAGGCACCTGTACAACCATCAGAGCCCCTGTAGAGTCAGCATTGAGGGCAAAAACCGCCTTCTTCACCTCATGTTCATCTGGCTCAGCAACAACAGCAACATTGTGGTCCTGTGTAACAAGACTAGGCAGGTGATTAAGTATAGAAAAATCATATGGCATCGGGTCATTAGAAAACTGAGCCTGAAAAAAATCTGATTGCCTCCTGGGATATGTCTATATCGTTTTCAAGCGAAGAACCAATAACATCCTTAATTATTCTAACCGACAACACCTTCCTTTTTCCATTTACATGAGCATGAAAAAATTGTGTTTCTATCCCTATATTTGAAGCACTGCATACCAGCTTTCTGCTTCCAAAATTGTTCCTCCAGAGCATAAAATCGAATCAACTCTACATTCACTCTCTGAATTATATCTCTCTATTATACCCAGTTGGATGCTCCTCGAACTATTGTTCATGTACCCGGACCACCTCCTCTAGTGTAGCAATCTGCTTGAAAATGTCACCATATGTCTCCCTGCTCCAAACAGACAAAGCCTTTCTTAATTTTTTCAACTTGCACTGAAAATTATAAAAAGAATCCCTGCTAAAGTTTTAAGTCTAGTAGTGCAATAAATGAAAAGTACTTCTGCCTATACATTCTGCCAACTCTATCAAAGGCCTGCTGAGTGTTGACATACCTTATATTCCATATGAGTGAGCTATTCATTGCAAAATAGAGGCTTTGTAACCGTCCTTCTTGTTGATACCCCTCCTGTTGCTAGAGGAACGCTTGCGCCTCTTTTCACCCGTGCCTGCTTGGTTTCTTTTTTTTTTTTTTTTTTTTGTGGTTCCACCTGTATAGGTAATTTATCACCCTTCTCATCAACACTAACATAGTTATGAGTAGTAGACTCAGTATCAAGCCCTTCCTCCTCACCAATATCCACCTGCTTTTCAGCTGGTTTTTCAAAAACATGCACTAAAGCTGGTGTGGGCTCAAAATTCTTTGCAACCAGCTGTGTATTCTTCTTTTTATCACTATCATAGACTGCTTTCAATTCCTCCAGCTCCTTATAAGTGGCTGGCATCCTCTTTGATAGCATAGGACTGGCATTAAGCACATTAATCTGCTTATCAGCACCACCCCGTGGCTTTTCAGCACCACTTTGTGACTTTTCAATACTTGCATTTTTCTGACTTGAACTACTTTTATCTTTTTCTTCCTTATCTTCCTTGCCACTACTATCCCTTGGCATATCACCCTCCAAACCTATGTATTTATCAGCAGGATCATCTTCAAAATTTTATGGATCAGCAGCATCATTTTCACTCTCCTCCAATAATCCATCAATTCTTCATCATCCTCCTCTAAATCAACTATCTCCAGCTGGCCATCCTTCACCTCACCATCACCCTCTATAGTAATCATGGCCACCAACAACTTAGAAGGAACCTCATGTTGAGAGGTATTCAGGGTCGCAGCTACAACAGCAGTAGCCGCTGAGGGCACCGTAGTACTAGGCGCTGCAGCTGTAACAGTAGCTTCCTGTCAAGTTGTATCACCATCCTTTTGGCGCTGAGTCTGGGACTTTGCAGGATGATTTACATCCTTTCCTTTTTTTCCAAGTTTGTTTCACCCAGTTCTTAGTAGACATAAGGATAGTAGCATTAGCTTTCCCAACTGATTTTTGAGCTGCAACTCCATTTTTAACTATGCCTTTCTTAAAACTGCCAGCATCTCCCTTCTCAGTAGCGAGCTGCACCTCACCTTTTGATATAGCTGGTTCCTTGACACCCAAGTCACCAACCTCCAAATTCTCATCTTCCGGCAAAGCTGAAAATTGAATATTCCCAGCCTGCACCAAAGCTAACTTGTCATTGGGCTTCACATCACTTTTCTTCACGTGAGCATTATCATTACCTTTCTTTGGTTTCTTACTCTTTGCATGATTCTATTCATCATCCTTTCTCACATTGCCTACAGCCTTCCCACTAGATAGGATACGAACTGGGGGCACTAGAAGGGCAGGATTAACCTTGGAAATATTTGCATGTGCATCCTGAGCACCATTATCATTTTGCTTTTCCCATAGCTCCAGGTGAATCACCTTACACTTGCTTTCATCATGGCCTTGCAACTTGCAATTTTTACAATATAATAGAAGATAATCATACTCAATATCTACCCATGTAGAGATTACAGCATCAGTGTCATCGTCTGCCAAATTAATAAAAACACTATTAGGATACTTTGCCAACAAATAAATTTCAACTTTGACCCTGGCACAACTTGGTCTAGTTTTATTCAAAGTTGCAATATCAACTTTTAAAGGGGTTCCCATTGCTGAAGCAATAGAAAAAATAAATTCTGTAGCAAAAACATTTGGGGTAATTTGGAAAGCTAATCCATGCAAGAGCCATTGAAGTCTATTTATCAGGCTTCCAGTTTCTCGTCCATTTTAATGATCTCATAGAAAAGGATCTACCTTTAAACTTAATCCAATAGGCTGGGGTTGACAAGAAATTAATATAATCCTCCAATAGCTTCAGTCTAATCATCACGTACCTACTGTCCAAATAACCAATATTGCAATCACCTTTAATCTCACATTGAGGTGGGAAGATTTTACATAGAGTTTCTAAGTCAGGCTGTTGCTCCCAACGCACACGCAAGTATACGTGGTCGACAAGTAATAAAGTGATAAGTAGAGTATCGTTCCCACGAGGACTATTCAGACTAAATTCTAGCAAACAATTTCCTAAGAACTATTCAGGGATCTTTTTCCAATGGTTGAGATTTTACTAACTAAAGAACAGTAATTTAAATGGTAACAGTGAATTCAAGCAATGGAGCAAAACATGGTTGTTATCAGTAATAAGGAGACGGTCCAGGGTCAGAGTTACGAACAATTCAGTTGAGTTTTCCAATTGATTCCACTTCTCAAATCACGGGTTACTAACTAACAGAGTAAATGTACCCGTGAAAACCTTTCGATTCTTCACGGTCTATGCAGGCTACTTCAATCCCTATATGTCTATGGGTTGAATCACGTGCACGCATTAACGAATTCTGTAATTAGTTAAACTAGGCGAGCAAGTATATGTCTATCCTACTCACGAATTGGTTCCCCGATGCCCGGGTTCACAAACTAGTCCTATTCTTTCTTATTACGTAATTAGATTCTCTCTTTCGAGTTCAATCTAAAAACCATAGATAGTGTTCAATTATCAGGCCTCAATAATCAAACAATTAGGATCAAGAGAGAATAAACAATCTGTAATGGTAAATCAATATATAGAAATCAACTTTCAAACATCAACCTTCATGTATTTACTCTAACCCGAGAACAAACAAACTATAGAATTAAAGAGAAGAATAAGAGAAAGAGAGAAAGAACTTGTGTAGAAGACATCTAGGGCTCCTCCCCTCTCCTCCAATACTTGCTCCAAAGTCTGAACTCCTATCAAAAACTAAGTAAAAGAGTATTTATAGGGTTTACAAACACCTAGTAATAAGTTAGACCCAATCCTAGACGAAATAGGAAGTAAAAACGTGCACAAGGGGCGCTATAACGGGCGCCCCGTGCCTCAGAACGCGCGTCATTGGTTAGAACCCGTCGAAATCAGCGCGCGTCTGGCACGCGCTGCACAAGGAACCGTGCCCAGCCACTGCGCGCTATAAGTGGCGCGGCGCATGGGCTACGGTGCCAGGCCATTTTCCTGTTCCGTTCCTCCTTTTCTCGTTTCGTGTTGTGCCTTCGTGTGCTCGATCCAATCCTCAATCAAAATCCAATCTTTTCTTGCTCAATCATGTTCCTAAAAGCTCCAATTACACTGCGTAACAACCTACAATCATACGACATAAAATCAGTGCAAAATTACATTCATAAACTATAAAACGAGCGAATAACAAGCTCAAACGTGAGGAAATATTAAGGAAATATAGGCATAAAATGCCGAACATCACCACCCCACACTTGAACCTTTGCTCGCCCTCGAGCAAGTCACATCTCACTTACCCAACCTAGGTAAAACAGGTCTGCCTATGACTATGGTTGATACCGACCATTGAACCAATGCACACATGACTACTATGGATCCACAAACATGCCAACAATTTACCAAAACAAAAAATATGAGAACAACCACCCAAAAATAGCTCAAATGCACAAACTCAACTTAATGCAACCATGCTCCCACAAAATCACACCTATCTACTCAACCAAAAACCATCAACTTTACCTATTTCATGCAAACCATGTGCCCTCACCAATATGAAGCAAAAGAGTGCCCCCCCCCCCCCCCCCAAAAAATCACACACAACAATCAATATCATGAATAGAACGGGGCAATACAAATGAATTCACTCACTCTTATGAAAATCTCACATGTCACACACAATGTACCATAGGCTTGCCCGTAGTGTAGGACTCCACTAATGTAAGCTCACTCCAATCGGGATTAACTAGGACTTTAGAAAGGTCATAATGTAGGCAAAGGGGCGGGTAGGATACATATGGTAATAGTGACTACCTCCCTAAGCACTTTAATACATCACATTAAAGTTAAGCATCAATCTCATCAAGCCACCCAATCAACACTTCTACACATACACCTTCTCACAAGTAGCATTTTTCTATTAAGCACACACTAGCAAGGAATGGATATCTTTTTCTCTTTTTATTTCTCTTTCCACAATTTTTTCTTTTTTCTTTTCAACTTTTCTCTTTTTTTCTTTTTCATTATCTTCCAACCTTGCCAATGCTTTTCACAACTTCACAATTTTAACAATTATTCCCCTTCATTAGCTCCACTCAAAAATCTCCCAAAATCCAACCACAACTCCAACATAACAACACAATATCAATAAAGTGCTTAAGGAGTACAGGCCAAAAGAGTCAATTTAGAACAAATGGGTAGGCTTGGGGCGTGGGTGGCAACAAAAAGGTGAAAGAAATCACAACAACAATTTTTTTTCCAAGGTATATATGTAAGGGTAGGCAAATCAAAAGAAGGCCTTGTATCATTTCCCAACTAGAGCAAACCTAGGATTTCGCTTTGCACACACACGGGGAAGGTTCTAGACATTAATATGCAACATGGAGTAAACAAGAACATGCCTCACACACACATTGCACATGATCCACACAAAAAGGTTCCATCAACAACTCTCAATCAAGCATCTAGAATGCAACTTGTGGAAATTTAAGCACTAATGCCCAAAAGTTCACAATAAAGTCGAACACGTGGACTCAAGCATCTCAAGGGGGTCGTTCCATTTTTTTCCTAGGCATGCATCACAATTTCAAACCCAAGGACACCACAAATAGCACATGCAATCAATTCAAGTCCACCAGTATCAAACAAATCAAAGGCACCTAGCATTCCACCTATTTCTTTCGTCTAGGCCCACATATAACTAACTACTCTAATCCTAAAAAAATAAAAACTACCCGGTTCAAAGGTCTCCCCGTGGAAAAGAACCGAGGCCATAAGAAAAACCACGGGGTGGATGACATGTACCACTAATAAAACTAAAAGGAAAATCTTTTTGAAATTTTTTCATTAGTTTTCTAATAAATTTTTTTTCATATATTAAAGCAAGAAACAAATCAAAATAAAGTCAAGTGACAAAAGAAAATCCTACGGTACATGCATCCCTAACCTCAAAAACAGATAAGATAGTGCAAGGTAACGAAAACTTCCCCTGAAGATTCTAGTCCTTGGTGCTACCATCCTCCAAGCTTCCATATAGTATGAGGTACTCAGACTTCCCTCATCAGGTCATTAATATTAGGCAAGGGTGAGGACACCCCACACTTAGCCTCGACACTACATGAACCTGCAATCCAAGGAAAAACAAAAACTACGTGACAGTATAAATAAAATAATACAAGTACAAACTCGGGTTGCCTCCCGAGAAGCGCCTTAGTTAACGTCGTGGCACGACGAAGACAACTTCTTCACTTTTTCCTCCACCTTGAACTAATGAATTGAATCCCCAACTTTGCCTCAAGCTTACGAATATGGTATTGGGGTGGTGGAAAAAATACAAAAGGACCAAGTAACCAATGTCGCATTTTGCACTTCTTGGCCTTTAAATGAGGGATATCGTTTTGTCTTCTCGGCATCACAAACTTTAAAATATAAGCACCTTGTTCCTCCTCCTTTTGTTTCTTCATAGGCTCGGGTGGCTCAATTTTCATATCACCATCCAAACACAATGTTGAAAAATGATTGGAACGAGGTCCAATGCGCTTCAATTCTAAAGTTGCATTACTTTTGACACCCTTACTTGCACAAACACTAGAGTCCTCAAATATGATGTTCTCTATTTCCTCACTTGACTCTAATGTGATTTCCTCAACCTTGGCATCATCAACTAATATTTGGTCGAGTGGTAGGAATTCCACTTTTTGCTCCTCAAATTGGCTTCTAAGCTCTTCTATCTCAAATCTACTATTTACGACAACTGATAATTGGGCTTCAGACACCTCAACAATATCACTCAAATTCTCCTCCAAGTCGTGAATAGTCAAGCCAAATTCGTCGATCTCTTGCCCCAGCTCCACTCTTTCTTCCATAAATTGCATCGTCATATTTGTAAGTTCACTCCTGAAATCCCCATAAGCTTCTAAGAGTTTGGCTTGCTCCATTAACCAAGTTTCGCTAACAACCTGCACTTTATCGCTCCTGTCAAACTCACAAACATCATTAGAATCATCACAAAAATTATTGGGGGAAGGAGCATGGCACTTAGGACAATCATTCCACCGACCACCACACAATTTACAAAAACTTCCAATCAAAGGTGGTAGAAAATTCACATAACCAGTCTCGCAGGGTTGGAAGACTCGGGCAATTTTCCCAAAATTGATGTCCTCCACAAAGTAGACAAGAATCAATAAAATTTGAGCAACCATCATTCAACCCACTTTCATTAAAAGATGCCATGTAAACTAGTAATACAATAATAAACTACCAATAAAATAAAAAAATTAAACCTGAATAGAAAATAATAAATTGTTCAAAAAGAAAACAGTCAATTTAGTCCCCGGCAACGGCGCCAAAAACTTGTTGCTCCCAAACGCACGCGCAAGTATCCGTGGTCGACAAGTAATAAAGTGATAAGTAGAGCATCGTTCCCACGAGGACTATTCAGACTGAATTCTAGCAAACAATTTCCTAAGAACTATTCAGGGGTCTTTTTCCAATGGTTGAGATTTTACTAACTAAATGCAGTAACTAAAACAAGTAATTGAGGTCAAGTAACAGAGCAAATTCTAAGTTGTTATCAATAAAAGATGACGGTCCCGGGTCAGAGTTACGAACAATCCAGTTGAGTTTTCCAGTTGATTCTACTTCTTGATTTCCTAGATTGCTAACTACAGGTTAAATGTACCCATGAAAACCTTTCGATTCTTCACGGTCTATGCAGGCTACTCCAATCTCTATATGTCTATGGGTTGAATCACGTGCACGCATTAACGAATTCTGTAATGAGTTAAACTAGGCGAGCAAGTATATGTCTATCCTACTCACAAATTGGTTCCCCGATGCCCGGGTTCACAAACTAGTTCTATTTTTTCTTATTACGTAATTAAATTCCCTCTTTCGAGTTCAATCTAAAAACCATAGATAGTGTTCAATTATCAGGCCTCAATAATCAAACAATTATGATCAAGAAAGAATAAACAATCCATAATGGTAAATCAATATATAGAAATCAACTTTCAAACATCAACCTTCATGTATTTACTCTAACCCTAGAACAAACAAACTATAGAATTAAAGAGAAGAATAAGAGAAAGAGAGAAAGAACTTGTGTAGAAGACATCTAGAGCTCCTCCCCTCTCCTCCAAAACTTGATCCAAAGTCTGAACTCCTATCAAAAACTAAGTAAAAGAGTATTTATAGGGTTTACAAAGGCCTGGTAATAAGTTAGACCCAATCCTAGACGAAATAGGAAGTAAAAACGCGCACAAGGGGCGCTATAACGGGCGCCCCGCGCCTCAGAACGCGCGTCATTGGACAGAACCCGTCGAAATCAGCCCGCGTCTGGCACGCGCCGCACAAGGAACCGCGCCCAGCCACTGCGCGCTATAAGTGGCGCGGCGCATGGGCTAGGGCGCCAGGCCATTTTCCTGTTCCGTTCCTCCTTTTCTCGTTTCGTGTTGTGCCTTCATGTGCTCGATCCAATCCTCAATCAAAATCCAATCTTTTCTTGCTCAATCATGCTCCTAAAAGCTCCAATTACACTGCGTAACAACCTACAATCATACGACATAAAATCAGTGCAAAATCACATTCATAAACTATAAAACGAGCGAATAACAAGCTCAAACGTGAGGAAATATTAAGGAAATATAGGCATAAAATGCCGAACATCACCACCCCACACTTGAACCTTTGCTCGCCCTCGAGCAAGTCACATCTCACTTACCCAACCTAGGTAAAACAGGTCTGCCTATGACTATGGTTGATACCGACTATTGAACCAATGCACACATGACTACTATTGATCCACAAACATGCCAACAATTTACCAAAACCAAAAATATGAGAACAACCACCCCAAAATAGCTCGAATGCACAAACTCAACTTAATGCAACCATGCACCCACAAAATCACACCTATCTACTCAACTAAGAACCATCAACTTTACCTATTTCATGCAAACCATGTGCCCTCACCAATATGAAGCAAAAGAGTGCCCTCCCCAAAAATCACACACAACAATCAATATCATGAATAGAACGGGGCAATACAAATGAATTCACTCACTCTTATGAAAATCTCACATGTCACACACAATGTACCATAGGCTTGCCCGTAGTGTAGGACTCCACTAATGTAAGCTCACTCCAATCGGGATTAACTAGGACTTTAGAAAGGTCATAATATAGGCTAAGGGGCGGGTAGGATACATATGGTAATAGTGACTACCTCCCTAAGAACTTTAATACATCACATTCAAGTTAAGCATCAATCTCATCAAGCCACCCAATCAACACTTCTACACATACACCTTCACACAAGTAGCATTTTTCTATTAAGCACACACTAGCAAGGAATGGATATCTTTTTCTCTTTTTATTTCTCTTTCCACAATTTTTTCTTTTTTCTTTTCAACTTTTCTCTTTTTTTCTTTTTCATTATCTTCCAACCTTGCCAATGCTTTTCACAACTTCACAATTTTAACAATTATTCCCCTTCATTAGCTCCACTAAAAAACCTCCCAAAATCCAACCACAACTCCAACATAACAACACAATATCAATAAAGTGCTTAAGGAGTACAGGCCAAAAGAGTCAATTTAGAACAAATGGGTAGGCTTGGGGCGTGGGTGCCAACAAAAAGGTCAAAGAAATCACAACAACAATTTTTTTTCCAAGGTATATATGTAAGGGTAGGAAAATCGAAAGAAGGCCTTGTATCATTTCCCAACTAGAGCAAACCTAGGATTTCGCTTTGCACACACACGGGGCAGGTTCTAGACATTAATATGCAACATGGAGTAAACAAGAACATGCCTCACCCACACATTGCACATGATCCACACAAAAAGGTTCCATTAACATCTCTCAATCAAGCATCTAGAATGCAACTTGTGGAAATTTAAGCACTAATGCACAAAAGTTCACAATAAAGTCGAACACGTGGACTCAAGCATCTCAAGGGGGTCGTTCCATTTTTTTCCTAGGCATGCATCACAATTTCAAACCCAAGGACACCACAAATAGCACATGCAATCAATTCAAGTCCACCAGTATCAAACAAATCAAAGGCACCTAGCATTCCACCTATTTCTTTCGTCTAGGCCCACCTATAACTAACTACTCTAATCCTAAAAAAATAAAAACTACCCGGTTCAAAGGTCTCCCCGTGGAAAAGAACCGAGGCCATAAGAAAAATCACGGGGTGGATGACATGTACCACTAATAAAACTAAAAGGAAAATCTTTTTGGAATTTTTTAATTAGTTTTCTAATAAATTTTTTTTCATATATTAAAGCAAGAAACAAATCAAAATAAAGTCAAGTGACAAAAGAAAATACTACGGTACATGCATCCCTAACCTCAAAAACAGATAAAAGGGTAGTTCCCCACCCCACACTTAAACTAAGCACTGTCCTCAGTGCTAAAAATAAGAAAGTGCAAGGTAAAGAAAACTTCCCTTGAAGATTCTAGTCCTTGGTGCTAGCATCCTCCAAGCTTCCATATAGTATGAGGTACTCAGACTTCCCTCATCAGGTCATTAATATTAGGCAAGGGTGAGGACACCCCACACTTAGCCTCGACACTACATGAACCTGCAATCCAAGGAAAAACAAAAACTACGTGACAGTATAAATAAAATAATACAAGTACAAACTCGGGTTGCCTCCCGAGAAGCGCCTTAGTTAACGTCGTGGCACGACGAAGACAACTTCTTCACTTTTTCCTCCACCTTGAACTAATGAATTGAATCCCCAACTTTGGCTCAAGCTTACGAATATGGTATTGGGGTGGTGGAAAAAATACAAAAGGACCAAGTAACCAATGTCGCATTTTGCACTTCTTGGCCTTTAAATGAGGGATATCGTTTTGTCTTCTCGGCATCACAAACTTTAAAATATAAGCACCTTGTTCCTCCTCCTTTTGTTTCTTCATAGGCTCGGGTGGCTCAATTTTCATGTCACCATCCAAACACAATGTTGAAAAATGATTGGAATGAGGTCCAATGCGCTTCAATTCTAAAGTTGCATTACTTTTGACACCCTCACTTGCACAAACACTAGAGTCCTCAAATATGATGTTCTCTATTTCCTCACTTGACTCTAATGTGATTTCCTCAACCTTGACATCATCAACTAATATTTGGTCGAGTGGTAGGAATTCCACTTTTTGCTCCTCAAATTGGCTTCTAAGCTCTTCTATCTCAAATCTACTATTTACGACAACTGATAATTGGGCTTCAGACACCTCAACCATATCACTCAAATTCTCCTCCAAGTCGTGAATAGTCAAGCCAAATTCGTCGATCTCTTGCGCCAGCTCCACTCTTTCTTCCATAAATTGCATCGTCATATTTGTAAGTTCACTCCTGAAATCCCCATAAGCTTCTAAGAGTTTGGCTTGCTCCATTAACCAAGTTTCGCTAACAACCTGCACTTTATCGCTCCTGTCAAACTCACAAACATCATTATAATCATCACAAAAATTATTGGGGGAAGGAGCATGGCACTTAGGACAATCATTCCACCGACCACCACACAATTTACAAAAACTTCCAATCAAAGGTGGTAGAAAATTCACATAACCAGTCACGCAGGGTTGGAAGACTCGGGCAATTTTCCCAAAAGTGATGTCCTCCACAAAGTAGACAAGAATCAATAAAATTTGAGCAACCATCATTCAACCCACTTTCATTAAAAGATGCCATGTAAACTAGTAATACAATAATAAACTACAAATAAAATAAAAAAATTAAACCTGAATAGAAAATAATAAATTGTTCAAAAAGAAAACAGTCAATTTAGTCCCCGGCAACGGCGCCAAAAACTTGTTGCTCCCAAACGCACGCGCAAGTATACGTGGTCGACAAGTAATAAAGTGATAAGTAGAGCATCGTTCCCACGAGGACTATTCAGACTGAATTCTAGCAAACAATTTCCTAAGAACTATTCAGGGGTCTTTTTCCAATGGTTGAGATTTTACTAACTAAATGGAGTAATTAAAACAAGTAATTGAGGTCAAGTAACAGAGCAAATTCTAAGTTGTTATCAATAAAAGATGACGGTCCCGGGTCAGAGTTACGAACAATCCAGTTGAGTTTTCCAGTTGATTCTACTTCTTGATTTCCTAGATTGCTAACTACAGGTTAAATGTACCCATGAAAACCTTTCGATTCTTCACGGTCTATGCAGGCTACTCCAATCTCTATATGTCTATGGGTTGAATCACGTGCACGCATTAACGAATTCTGTAATGAGTTAAACTAGGCGAGCAAGTATATGTCTATCCTACTCACAAATTGGTTCCCCGATGCCCGGGTTCACAAACTAGTTCTATTCTTTCTTATTACGTAATTAAATTCCCTCTTTCGAGTTCAATCTAAAAACCATAGATAGTGTTCAATTATCAGGCCTCAATAATCAAACAATTATGATCAAGAAAGAATAAACAATCCATAATGGTAAATCAATATATAGAAATCAACTTTCAAACATCAACCTTCATGTATTTACTCTAACCCTAGAACAAACAAACTATAGAATTAAAGAGAAGAATAAGAGAAAGAGAGAAAGAACTTGTGTAGAAGACATCTAGAGCTCCTCCCCTCTCCTCCAAAACTTGATCCAAAGTCTGAACTCCTATCAAAAACTAAGTAAAAGAGTATTTATAGGGTTTACAAAGGCCTGGTAATAAGTTAGACCCAATCCTAGACGAAATAGGAAGTAAAAACGCGCACAAGGGGCGCTATAACGGGCGCCCCGCGCCTCAGAACGCGCGTCATTGGACAGAACCCGTCGAAATCAGCCCGCGTCTGGCACGCGCCGCACAAGGAACCGCGCCCAGCCACTGCGCGCTATAAGTGGCGCGGCGCATGGGCTAGGGCGCCAGGCCATTTTCCTGTTCCGTTCCTCCTTTTCTCGTTTCGTGTTGTGCCTTCATGTGCTCGATCCAATCCTCAATCAAAATCCAATCTTTTCTTGCTCAATCATGCTCCTAAAAGCTCCAATTACACTGCGTAACAACCTACAATCATACGACATAAAATCAGTGCAAAATCACATTCATAAACTATAAAACGAGCGAATAACAAGCTCAAACGTGAGGAAATATTAAGGAAATATAGGCATAAAATGCCGAACATCACCACCCCACACTTGAACCTTTGCTCGCCCTCGAGCAAGTCACATCTCACTTACCCAACCTAGGTAAAACAGGTCTGCCTATGACTATGGTTGATACCGACTATTGAACCAATGCACACATGACTACTATTGATCCACAAACATGCCAACAATTTACCAAAACCAAAAATATGAGAACAACCACCCCAAAATAGCTCGAATGCACAAACTCAACTTAATGCAACCATGCACCCACAAAATCACACCTATCTACTCAACTAAGAACCATCAACTTTACCTATTTCATGCAAACCATGTGCCCTCACCAATATGAAGCAAAAGAGTGCCCTCCCCAAAAATCACACACAACAATCAATATCATGAATAGAACGGGGCAATACAAATGAATTCACTCACTCTTATGAAAATCTCACATGTCACACACAATGTACCATAGGCTTGCCCGTAGTGTAGGACTCCACTAATGTAAGCTCACTCCAATCGGGATTAACTAGGACTTTAGAAAGGTCATAATATAGGCTAAGGGGCGGGTAGGATACATATGGTAATAGTGACTACCTCCCTAAGAACTTTAATATATCACATTCAAGTTAAGCATCAATCTCATCAAGCCACCCAATCAACACTTCTACACATACACCTTCACACAAGTAGCATTTTTCTATTAAGCACACACTAGCAAGGAATGGATATCTTTTTCTCTTTTTATTTCTCTTTCCACAATTTTTTCTTTTTTCTTTTCAACTTTTCTCTTTTTTTCTTTTTCATTATCTTCCAACCTTGCCAATGCTTTTCACAACTTCACAATTTTAACAATTATTCCCCTTCATTAGCTCCACTAAAAAACCTCCCAAAATCCAACCACAACTCCAACATAACAACACAATATCAATAAAGTGCTTAAGGAGTACAGGCCAAAAGAGTCAATTTAGAACAAATGGGTAGGCTTGGGGCGTGGGTGCCAACAAAACGGTCAAAGAAATCACAACAACAATTTTTTTTCCAAGGTATATATGTAAGGGTAGGAAAATCGAAAGAAGGCCTTGTATCATTTCCCAACTAGAGCAAACCTAGGATTTCTCTTTGCACACACACGGGGCAGGTTCTAGACATTAATATGCAACATGGAGTAAACAAGAACATGCCTCACCCACACATTGCACATGATCCACACAAAAAGGTTCCATCAACATCTCTCAATCAAGCATCTAGAATGCAACTTGTGGAAATTTAAGCACTAATGCACAAAAGTTCACAATAAAGTCGAACACATGGACTCAAGCATCTCAAGGGGGTCGTTCCATTTTTTTCCTAGGCATGCATCACAATTTCAAACCATAGGACACCACAAATAGCACATGCAATCAATTCAAGTCCACCAGTATCAAACAAATCAAAGGCACCTAGCATTCCACCTATTTCTTTCGTCTAGGCCCACCTATAACTAACTACTCTAATCCTAAAAAAATAAAAACTACCCGGTTCAAAGGTCTCCCCGTGGAAAAGAACCGAGGCCATAAGAAAAATCACGGGGTGGATGACATGTACCACTAATAAAACTAAAAGGAAAATCTTTTTGGAATTTTTTAATTAGTTTTCTAATAAATTTTTTTTCATATATTAAAGCAAGAAACAAATCAAAATAAAGTCAAGTGACAAAAGAAAATACTACGGTACATGCATCCCTAACCTAAAAAACAGATAAAAGGGTAGTTCCCCACCCCACACTTAAACTAAGCACTGTCCTCAGTGCTAAAAATAAGAAAGTGCAAGGTAAAGAAAACTTCCCTTGAAGATTCTAGTCCTTGGTGCTACCATCCTCCAAGCTTCCATATAGTATGAGGTACTCAGACTTCCCTCATCAGGTCATTAATATTAGGCAAGGGTGAGGACACCCCACACTTAGCCTCGACACTACATGAACCTGCAATCCAAGGAAAAACAAAAACTACGTGACAGTATAAATAAAATAATACAAGTACAAACTCGGGTTGCCTCCCAAGAAGCGCTTGATTTAACGTCGCGGCACGACGAAGACAACTTCATCACTTTTGTCTCCACCTTGAACTAATGAATTGAATCCCCAACTTTGCCTCAAGTTTACAACTATGGTATTGGGGTGGTGGCAAAAATACAACAGGACCAAGTAAACAATGCCGCATTTTGCACTTCTTAGCCTTTAAATGAGGGATGTCGTTTTGTCTCCTCGGCATCAAAAACTCTAAAATATAGGCACCTTGTTCCTCCTCCTTTTGTTTCTTCATAGGCTCGGGTGGCTCAATTTTCATGTCACCATCCAAACACAATGTTGAAAAATGATTGGAATGAGGTCCAATGCGCTTCAATTCTAAAGTTGCATTACTTTTGACACCCTCACTTGCACAAACACTAGAGTCCTCAAATATGATGTTCTCTATTTCCTCACTTGACTCTAATGTGATTTCCTCAACCTTGGCATCATCAACTAATATTTGGTCGAGTGGTAGGAATTCCACTTTTTGCTCCTCAAATTGGCTTCTAAGCTCTTCTATCTCAAATCTACTATTTACGACAACTGATAATTGGGCTTCAGACACCTCAACCATAACACTCAAATTCTCCTCCAAGTCGTGAATAGTCAAGCCAAATTCGTCGATCTCTTGCGCCAGCTCCACTCTTTCTTCCATAAATTGCATCGTCATATTTGTAAGTTCACTCCTGAAATCCCCATAAGCTTCTAAGAGTTTGGCTTGCTCCATTAACCAAGTTTCGCTAACAACCTGCACTTTATCGCTCCTGTCAAACTCACAAACATCATTATAATCATCACAAAAATTATTGGGGGAAGGAGCATGGCACTTAGGACAATCATTCCACCGACCACCACACAATTTACAAAAACTTCCAATCAAAGGTGGTAGAAAATTCACATAACCAGTCACGCAGGGTTGGAAGACTCGGGCAATTTTCCCAAAAGTGATGTCCTCCACAAAGTAGACAAGAATCAATAAAATTTGAGCAACCATCATTCAACCCACTTTCATTAAAAGATGCCATGTAAACTAGTAATACAATAATAAACTACAAATAAAATAAAAAAATTAAACCTGAATAGAAAATAATAAATTGTTCAAAAAGAAAACAGTCAATTTAGTCCCCGGCAACGGCGCCAAAAACTTGTTGCTCCCAAACGCACGCGCAAGTATACGTGGTCGACAAGTAATAAAGTGATAAGTAGAGTATCGTTCCCACGAGGACTATTTAGACTGAATTCTAGCAAACAATTTTCTAAGAACTATTCAGGGGTCTTTTTCCAATGGTTGAGATTTTACTAACTAAATGCAGTAATTAAAACAAGTAATTGAGGTCAAGTAACAGAGCAAATTCTAAGTTGTTATCAATAAAAGATGACGGTCCCGGGTCAGAGTTACGAACAATCCAGTTGAGTTTTCCAGTTGATTCTACTTCTTGATTTCCTAGATTGCTAACTACAGGTTAAATGTACCCATGAAAACCTTTCGATTATTCACGGTCTATGCAGGCTACTCCAATCCCTATATGTCTATGGGTTGAATCACGTGCACGCATTAACGAATTCTGTAATGAGTTAAACTAGGCGAGCAAGTATATGTCTATCCTACTCACAAATTGGTTCCCCAATGCCCGGGTTCACAAACTAGTTCTATTCTTTCTTATTACGTAATTAAATTCCCTCTTTCGAGTTCAATCTAAAAACCATAGATAGTGTTCAATTATCAGGCCTCAATAATCAAACAATTATGATCAAGAAAGAATAAACAATCCATAATGGTAAACCAATATATAGAAATCAACTTTCAAACATCAACCTTCATGTATTTACTCTAACCCTAGAACAAACAAACTATAGAATTAAAGAGAAGAATAAGAGAAAGAGAGAAAGAACTTGTGTAGAAGACATCTAGAGCTCCTCCCCTCTCCTCCAAAACTTGATCCAAAGTCTGAACTCCTATCAAAAACTAAGTAAAAGAGTATTTATAGGGTTTACAAAGGCCTGGTAATAAGTTAGACCCAATCCTAGACGAAATAGGAAGTAAAAACGCGCACAAGGGGCGCTATAACGGGCGCCCCGCGCCTCGTAAAGCGCTGGGACAAGCAGAACCCGTCACATTCTCCACGCTTTGGCCACGCGGCGCATGGGGAACCGCGCCTAGCCACTGCGCGCGGTAGAGGGCGCGGCGCGTGGCCCATAGCGCCAGGCAAAACTGCTCCATTCCTTGCTCCTTTGCTCGCTCGTGTCGTGCCTTCGTGTGCCCGATCCAATCCTCAATCAAAACCCAATCTTTTCTTGATTAATCACGCTCTTAAAAGCTCCAATTGCATTGCATAACAAACTACATACACACGACATAAAATTAGTGCAAAACCATATTCATAAACCATAAAGCGAGCGAATAAAGTATCCAAACGTAAGGAAATATTAAGGAAATATTGGCATAAAATGCCAAACATCACCACCCTACACTTGAACTTTTGCTCGCCCTCGAGCAATCACAAATAACTTCCCTACCTAGGTAAAACAGGTCTGCCTATGACTATGGTTGATACCGATCATTGAACAAATGCAAACATGACTATTATGGGTCCACCACATGCCAACAATTTACCAAAACCAAAAATATAAGAACAACCACCCTAAAATAGCTCAAATGCACAAACTCAACTTAATGCAACCATGCTCCAACAAAATCACACCTATCTACTCAACCAAGAGCCATCAACTTTACCTACTTCATGCAAACCACGTGCCCTCACCAATAAGAAAGAGAATGCCCCCCCAAAGATCACACACAACAACAATTATCATGAATAGAACGGGGGCAATAACAAATGAATTCGCTCACTCTCATTAAAGTCTCACATGTTGCACACAACGTACCATAGGCTTGCCCGTAGTGTAGGACTCCACTAATGTAAGCTCACTCCAATCGGGATTAACTAGGACTTTAAAAAGGTCGTAATGTAGGCTAAGGGGCGGGTAGGATACATATGGTAATAGTGACTACCTCCCTAAGCACTTTAATACATCACAATTATTTCATTACAATTCTCAACAAACCTCCCAACCAACACTTACACACATACACCTTCTCAACAAGTAGCATTTTTCTTTTAAACACACACTAGCAAGGAATGGATCATCTTTTTCCTCTTTATCTCTTTATTTCTTTTTCCACAATTTTTTTCTTTTCTTTTTTTTTTTCAATTTCATTAACTCCCAACCTTGCCAATGCTTTTCACTACTTCACAATTTTCACAATTATTCCCCTTCATTAGCTCCACTCAAAAACCACCCAAAATCCAACTACAACTCCAACATAACAACACAATATCACTAAAGTGCTTAAGGAGTAAAGGGCCAAAAGAGACAATTTAGAACAAATGGGTAGGCTCGGGGTGTAGGTGCAAACAAAAAGGGTCAAAGAAATCACAACAATAATTTTTTCCAAGGTGTATATGTAAAGGTAGGCAAATCAAAAGAAGGCCTAGTATCATTTCACGATTAGAGCAAACCTAGGATTTCGCTTTGCACACACGGGGCAAGTTCTAGACATTAATATGCAACATGGAGTAAACAAGAACATGCCTCACAACACACATTGCACATGATCCACACAAAAAGGCTCCATCAACAACTCTCAACTAAGCTTCTAGAATGCAACTTGTGGAAAATTAAGCACTAATGCACAAAGGTTCACAACAAAGTCAAGCAAGTGGACTCAAGCATCTCAAGGGGGTCGTTCCAATTTTTCCTAGGCATGCATCACAATTAAAACCCAAGGACACCACAAATAGCACATGCAATCAATTCAAGTCCACCGGTATCAAACAATTCAAAGGCACCTAGCATTCTACCTTTTTTCTTCGTCTAGGGTCACCTATGCTAACTATCCTAATCCTAATAAAAATAAAAACTACCCGGTTCAAAGGTCTTCCCGTGGAAAAGAACCAAGGTCATAAGAAAAACCACGGGGTGGATAACATTTACCACTAATAAAACTAACAGGAAAATCTTTTTGGAATTTCTCATTGGTTTTCTAATTTTTTTTTCATATATTAAAGCAAGAAATAAATCAAAATAAAGTCAAGTGACAAAACAAAAATCCTATGGTACATGCATCCCTAACCTCAAAAGTAAATAAAAGGGTAGTTCACCCACCCCACACTTAAACTAAGCACTATCCTCAGTGCTAAAAATAAGAAAGTGCAAGGTAAAGAAAACTTCCCTGAAGATTCTAGTCCTTGGTGCTAGCATCCTCCAAGCTTCCCTATAGTATGAGGTACTCAGACTTCCCTCATCAGGTCATCAATATTAGGCAAGGGTGAGGGCACCCCACACTTAGCCTCGACATTACATGAACCTGCAATCCAAAGAATCACCCAAAGTAATATACAACTATAAAAATAATAATAAAAATAAATAAAAGTAAAAGCAAACAAATTGGGTTGCCTCCCAAGAAGCGCTTGATTTAACGTCGCGGCACGACGAAGACAACTTCATCACTTTTGTCTCCACCTTGAACTAATGAATTGAATCCCCAACTTTGCCTCAAGTTTACAACTATGGTATTGGGGTGGTGGCAAAAATACAACAGGACCAAGTAAACAATGCCGCATTTTGCACTTCTTAGCCTTTAAATGAGGGATGTCGTTTTGTCTCCTCGGCATCAAAAACTCTAAAATATAGGCACCTTGTTCCTCCTCCTTTTGTTTCTTCATAGGCTCGGGTGGCTCAATTTTCATGTCACCATCCAAACACAATGTTGAAAAATGATTGGAATGAGGTCCAATGCGCTTCAATTCTAAAGTTGCATTACTTTTGACACCCTCACTTGCACAAACACTAGAGTCCTCACCTATGATGTTTTCTATTTCCTCACTTGAATCTAATGTGATTTCCTCAACCTTGGCATCATCAACTAATATTTGGTCGAGTGGTAGGAATTCCACTTTTTGCTCATCAAATTGGCTTCTAAGCTCTTCTATCTCAAATCTACTATTTACGACAACTGATATTTGGGCTTCAGACACCTCAACCATATCACTCAAATTCTCCTCCAAGTCGTGAATAGTCAAGCCAAATTCGTCGATCTCTTGCCCGAGCACAACCCTTTCTTCCATAAATTGCCTCGTCATATTTGTAAGTTCACTCCTGAAATCCCCATAAGCTTCTAAGAGTTTGGCTTGCTCCATTAGCCAAGTTTCGCTAACAACCTGCACTTTATCGCTCCTGTCAAGCTCACAAACATCATTAGAATCGTCACAAAAATTATTGGGGGAAGGAGCATGACACTTGGGACAATCATTCCACCGACCACCACACAATTTACAAAAATTCCAATCAAAGGTGGTAGAAAATTCACATAACCAGTCTCGCAGGGTTGAAAGACTCAGATAATTTTCCCAAAAATGATGTCCTCCACATAGTAGACAAGAATCAATAAAATTTGAGCAACCATCATTCAACCCACTTTCATTAAAAGATGCCACGTAAACTAGTAATAAAATAATAAACTAAAAATAAAATAAAAAAATTAAACCTGAATAGAAAATAATAAATTGTTCAAAAAGAAAACAGTCAATTTAGTTCCCCGGCAACGGCGCCAAAAACTTGTTGCTCCCAACGCACACGCAAGTATACGTGGTCGACAAGTAATAAAGTGATAAGTAGAGTATCGTTCCCACGAGGACTATTCAGACTGAATTCTAGCAAACAATTATCTAAGAACTATTCAGGGATCTTTTTCCAATGGTTGAGATTTTACTAACTAAAGAACAGTAATTTAAATGGTAACAGTGAATTCAAGCAATGGAGCAAAACTTGGTTGTTATCAGTAATAAGGAGACGGTCCAGGGTCAGAGTTACGAACAATCCAGTCGAGTTTTCCAATTGATTCCACTTCTCAAATCCCGGGTTACTAACTAACAGAGTAAATGTACCCGTGAAAACTTTCGATTCTTCACGGTCTATGCAGGCTACTTCAATCCCTATATGTCTACGGGTTGAATCACGTGCACGCATTAACGAATTCTGTAATTAGTTAAACTAGGCGAGCAAGTATATGTCTATCCTACTCACGAATTGGTTCCTCGATGCCCGGGTTCACAAACTAGTCCTATTCTTTCTTATTACGTAATTAGATTCTCTCTTTCGAGTTCAATATAAAAACCATAGATAATGCGTAATAATCGGGCCCTGACAATTACACAAGTGAAATCAAGAAAGAATAAGTAACCCGTTATGGGATTCAATTAATGGGAATCAATCTTCAAACATCAACTTTCATGAAATACTCTAACCCTAGAACAAACAAACTATAGAATTAAAGAGAATAATAAGAGAAAGAGAGAAAGAACTTGTGTAGAAGACATCTAGGGCTCCTCCCCTCTCCTCCAAAACTTGCTCCAAAGTCTGAACTCCTATGAAAAACTAAGTAAAAGAGTATTTATAGAGTTTACAAACACCTAGTAATAAGTTAGACCCAAGCCTAGACGAAATAGGAAGTAAAAACGAGCGCAAGGGGCGCTATAACGGGCACCCCGTGCCTCGGAACGCGTGAGCTTGGACAGAGGACGCCAAAATCATTCCGCCTTAGCCATGCGGCGCATGGGAAACCGCGCCCAGCCCATGCGCGCTATAAGTGGTGCGGCGCATGGGCTAGGGCGCCAGGCCATTTTCCTGTTCTGTTCCTCCTTTTCTCGTTTCGTGTTGTGCCTTCGTGTGCTCGATCCAATCCTCAATCAAAATCAAATCTTTTCTCGCTCAATCATGCTCTTAAAAGCTCCAAATGTACTGCGTAACAACCTACACACGCACGACATCAAATCAGTGTAAAACCACATTCATAAACCATAAAACGAGCGAATAAAGTATCAAAACGTAAGGAAATATTGAGGAAATATAGGAATAAAATGCCAAACATCACAGGCCTACCATAGGAAAATTTCCCAAGCCGTGCTAGCTGTAACTGCTCCTTTGTAAGAGATTTCTTTACTTCTGACGTCTTCCATGTTAGAGCAGATATCCCTTGCATATAAAGAACAATATTAAATAAACGTTGATCAATATCCCAGAAACTATGCATCAGAGGAACATGAGAAGAATAAAAGAAGAGGTACTTGGAGACTTGGGTGTGCTCATGAAAAGAGAACTTGATGAAGAAGTACAAATGGATTTGGCTAGAATGGCTTCAATGGAGGAAGCAGTTCGAGCAAGAGAGAGAAGAGGCCAAAGAAGACAACAAGCCCCTAAAGATCATGTTGAAGGCAAAGGCAAAGGGAAAGGAATTGCCCGAGATGAATAGGAAGTTCTTCTCTCATTTTTTGATTGACCCCATACATGTGTGTTTTATTTTGGATTAGTTTCTTTTGGATATAGCAACTTTTCATGTAGGGGATGGGATAGTTAATCTTTTGTGAATGTCCTAAACCATGTTTATAATTATATTTTTTAACTTAGGATGTTATTACTTCAATTTAGAATGTTTATGCTTAATTTAGGGTATTTATGTTAATTTAGGATGTTTATGTTTAATTTAGGATGTTTATGTTTAAATTCTTGCCCTTCAAATTCACATTATAATTTTTGTTAGTTGCCATATGAAAATCCAAAAACATTGAAAAATTTTAAAAATTCCAAATAGAAATGATTCCAAAGGTACCCCCGTGAATTACACTTGGGATGTTGCCTTCATTCCTCTGATTCACACTTGTTACGATATGTAGGCAACCTTCGTGAGACTCATTTTTTACTTAGGCCTGAAACAACAACCACCTTATTGTAAATACTATTTGTGTAAAGCTTCGAATTAGTAAATAACCTTTTTGGTTTTCTTTGAACCGGTTCTTTTCCCAAGAATGCAATTCTTTTGAACCGGGCACTTTTTAGGACTTTAATCATAGAAGTTCCATCCTTGTTTGTGACTTGTTTGATACCAACATATTAGGAGCATACATGAGAAAGTTTAGTAGATTTTTCGTTGAGAGTTGCACCTATAACCTTAAGGTTCTTTTGATGACTTTATGCATGTGTAGTATAGGCTAAATCTTTACCTTAAGTATTTGAAAGTTGATGTTCTTGTCTCTTGTCCCTTATGCTAGTGAGGTGAGTCTTTGCTTAAGCATGTTAATTTCATATGCATGTTAGAACTTGGCTTGTGTATCCTTGAAAATGAATGGAGTGTCATAGTAGTGATTGGGCATTTCTTTGACCCGTTTGACCCTTTCAAACCACCAAATGAAATTATTCCTTAGTTAGCCAACTTTGAGGCTTAAAATCCTTTCTTTTAATAGCCACGTGAAATAGCCCGAGTCAACTCTATGTGCATGATAGCACTAACCTTCTCTTGGTTGTATCTCCTTCAGGCATTGGAAAACGTGTAACTTAGACGAAAAGTTTAAGTTTGGAGAGGGGAACAAAGAAATGAAAGCTAAGTGGCTCTTCAAAAAGAAAGTTAATGGTAAAGAAAAGTGCAAAAGAGGAAAAGAAGAAAATCAAGAAAATACAAAAATAGCAAAAGAAAAATTGAAAAGACAAAAATAGAAAATTGAAGCAAAAAGAGGAATAAGAGCCACAAGCAAGGATCAAGAAAGAAAATGGAGAATAAGAGCTAAATGTGAAAAGAAAGCTCAAAGAGAAATGAATGAAAAGACGATGTAGTGCACAAGGAGAGAATTTAGTCACTCTTTATCAAAATTATACCCTACCTATGACCAAAAGCCTACATTAAAATCTTAGAAGTCCTATTTGATCCTTCACTAATTGACATGAAATAAGTGACAAGGGGACACTAAGGCCAAGCCTAAGACATTGTATGTGATTAACCTGCATTCATTTATGAGAGTCAGAGGTTACACTTGAGGGTCTATTTTGTTTGAATTATATTGAGAGAAAGGGACACATTCCTAGCGATGACAGCATTAAGGGTGTCATACCTGATTTTGGACTCAACTCGAGGCGAGTCGAGTTTTGGATTTGACTGGGTGAACTCGTTTGAGTTTAGATGTTGGAGTCGCCACCTAATATAATTTCTAAGGCGTATCAGGTCACCTAATGTCTAAAGTCAAGGTTAAATAGGTCTATTAGTCTATTTCGAAGATTCTATGTGGGTAAGAAGTCCAGGTGACTCAAGGAAGAAGGTGTTAGGCACTTCCCCGAGTCCCACAAAAAGTGATTACCGTCCGAGTCTTAATTTTGGGATATAAAACAGTGTATATTGTCAAAATACTAACTTGGGAATCAATTTAACATTTTAACTAAACATATCTATACGTACATACAAATAACTTCATATCTGTCCAATACTTAAGCCTAATCGTAGTAATTGCCTCTAATGTTAAATGCCTAATCGTAAACGACATGCAAAGTGGTGTTAACATATAAATGGGGTTCCAATTTAAGCATGTATATAAGTTGCACATTTAGGACAATTTGAACAAATAGTCTATTCCATGAGTAGTATTCAGGTTTTAGCGAAAACACGAATGGGGATTTTGTTTAAAACGAAATGTTGGCCATTTAGGGTCGGTGTGACTCGTCATTAATTGTCGAACCCTAACCTTAATGGCCTTTTTTGTGTTGGGGTCGGATTTTGGAAATATACGTATAGGAAGAGAGGCTGTTTTCAAAAATGGGATCACGATAAACACA
Organism: Petunia axillaris subsp. axillaris; assembly: GCA_029990575.1. NCBI lineage: Eukaryota > Viridiplantae > Streptophyta > Magnoliopsida > Solanales > Solanaceae > Petunia > Petunia axillaris. The sequence continues at coordinate 119,769,166 of JARKNS010000004.1, read as the reverse complement.
TAAATGGAAATAATGGGCTGTCGCACGTAATAATAAATACATATAGATATACACATGCAAATACATGATCTAAATGATGATTATACTTTAAAATATATAGTTTTAAAGTGTATAAACGACCCCTATTACTTTATACACCCCTATACACTATTAGATTAGTGTATAAGGGCAATAGTAAAGGTTAAAATTAGTTTAAGCATGTAAGAGGCCCTTTTTGAAAATGTTTTTGGGACTAGACTGTTTATGCAAAAAAGGGGCAAGTTCAATTTTCAGAAATAATCTCACATAGGCAAGCAGAACACATATAGCCCCCTGTTATCAAAAATTTCAATAATGATACTAATTGATCATGCTTCTAATGCTTTTAAAGTGTACAGATTTTCAAGAAAAAGGTGAGGATTAAGCATGCTATCAGTTTTCGTAGAATAAACAACTCAAAACCATTTTAATTTAGGCCTAAACATGATGCGATGCACACAGGGAGAATAGAGGTAAGAGAATGGCTCCTGGGTAGCCAATTTTGTGCAACATCATTGTTGCACTTCGTGTTTTAAGAGGATACAGACAGGGCACCTAGCAAATATACAAGTTTTAGGGTGCAGTTCCTAAGAGGAAACACTGAAAGAGAAAGGGTATTGGCCAAAGGAAGAAGGCCCCGTTTCTCAAAGACTAAGGAAGTATCCAGTTCTCAAATATCAGGAGTATCAACAGTCAAAGGTTCCTTATCCCAGAACCATCAGAACCAGTTTAGGTTGTTCAAACATTGGCTTTATTGAACCCTCAAGGTTCTGTAGAGAATAGAGCACAGCTGCAAGCAATAGAGTTAGCAGGGGATGAGGGAAAGGGAAAGCCTGACCTAAAGGAGAGGTCTACCAGGAACAAGTGCAGTCAATGCACCCTGATATGTCTTTTAGATATGCAGGTCACTCAAAGAAAACAATGCAGATCAATAGTTTAAAAAACAGAGGTAGGACAAGAGGTCATGCTAAGGAATCAACACATACACAGAAGCACTAAGAAATCAGTAGTGAAATAAGGCATCATGCCCCTAACTGCACCTTGGCAAGGCTGACATAGTTTTAAACAAAGATGCAAGTACTACTTAGGATACATAGAATCAGAGCATAGTATGGCATACCAGTGGTTTAAACAGAGCATGATAAGAGTACACACGCATATATGCAGAAGTAATAGCTAATGAGGATGAATACCTTCAGATACTGTGCAAACAAAGGAGAGGAGATGCAAAGGCCAGCACACAAGCAATAAGCAAAAAACCCTTCAAAGAAGCAGACAGGCAGGGAGAAGGAGATGCCAGAAAGCTATGCAAATTTTGGTGTACCAGTGTGTTTCTGGGTTTTTCTAATGTCCAGAATTTGTCCTTTTAGTTGTAAAGAAAGTTGTTTATATAGGTGAGAAGCAGGGATTTGAAAAGCAACGGGTAAAAACCAATAAGGTAAGAAACACAGCCTTCCAAGAATAACAGGGGACAAACTGAGTCAATCTTCCAAAAATAGGGTAGTCAATCCCTAATTCTTAGGCCAATGAATCCTGAATTGATTTGAAAACCCTCCCGTCACACTTAACATAGTCTAGATTCAACAATCAGTGTGTAAGCGTGTTCTAAGCTCAATAATAATTCAGTAAATCCTGGAAAGACCCTAATTGTCTTCATATAAATCATCAGAATCAAATCCCAATCATGTATTACTTAGAGATTCAATTCTAACAAACCTAGATTTTCCTAAACAAGTAAAATAAATCAATTGATCAGATTTTAAGTATGCAATAGGCTAAGAAGGTAAATGCATTACAAACATGAACAAAAAAAATAGGCAATTCACAGTCTGCCCTAGGTTTCGAATTTGCAGGCTATCAAGGATAATTCAGGACGCAAGTCACGATTATACTGACCTTAGGCATGTGAGACACCAAGCTAATGTTAAAACTTAACTAGTGAACTAAGCAAAAATCAACATTCACGTGAATTTTAATCTAATAGACAAAAACAATCAATCATGTTTAATCACAGTAAAGGACTAGGCAAATTTAGGTTCAACATTACCTAATTTCAAGAACGTCCAGAAAGGAAAGGGTTTACCTGATTTGAATCGGAGACGGGTCAATTTCGACCCGCTTCGAATTAGGGTTACAAGAAAGAATACTCACCCCCTTTCAGTGTCTACATCTTTCGAAACAAACAGAGCCTCGCCGGAGGCGTCTCCCGGCGATGGCGATTTAGTCGACATAGGGTTATGCTTGTCCTCGTCTAAACCCCATCGAAAGTATGTGGGTTGTGTTGCGGACGGCGAAAGGGAACACGACTACACCACTTTCCCCAATTTTCACCGGCTGATTTGGCCAGAAAGGCAATCGACAATGGCGGCGATTGGAATCGCCAAGAGAGGAGAGATAGAGTCGGAGCCAGGGTGAGAGGGGAAAATGATGTTGGGGAAAGGGTTTTGGGGTGTAGAACAAAGGAAACTAAATTTAGGCCGTTGGATCGTTTACGTGGACGATCAATATCGATCCATGTAGGCGTGACGTGTAAAAAATGGCTGATGTGTAATATATGTATATATGTATTATATATTGTATAAATAGTGTATAAATAGGTATAAAAATAGTGTAAAATGGATTTAAAAATATAGAAAAATTCAGGAAGTAATTTTAAAATATTAGGAAGGCTAAACTGCATAAAAATTATAATTTTGAGGCTTAAAATAATTTTGGATAAATTTGTTAAAATAGAAATAATTACAAAAATTATAAAAACAGCTATGGTTTGAGATGATGCTTTGAAAATCGCCTCAATTTCCAGGCTATTATGAGAAGTCAATTTGAAAAGAATAGACGAGGTGGGAATGGATACACAAGCGTGTGTAAAATTTAAGAACTGTTAATTTCGAAAATAGGAGGGACAAAATTTGGTTTCAACAGCTGCCCCTCTTTGCCCAAGGATGATGAAAGAGTCTTCAGGCAAAGACGGTGACAGTGCGGCCAATTTTGTCATGACTATAGAAGAGTCTATGACTTAAGAGGATGTAGGGTGTCAGGCTGAGATGCTTTCTTTACTCGCGGTGTCTTTCCCTGCAATGAAAATGTGCTTGCAACATAGTGTATATATAAAACGTACCTTCCAGCCAGGCTGGGTTATCTTTCCAGGATTATTGCAATATGAGATTGTGTTTGCCATGTCATAATTATGTGTCTTTTGCTGTCAGATGTTAGATTCGACATTGGGTTGTATGCCCTCCGTCGGTGCATTGGGCTGAGTACCCTCAGCACAGAAAATAGAAATGCGAATAGATATCGGGCTGTGTACCCTCACTCGACGCCTCGGGTCGTATGCCCTCAGCTAATTTAAATGATAAATCGATATCGGGTTGCGTACACTCAATCGACGCTTCAGGTTGTATGCCCTCAACTAATGTAAAAATGCAAATCGATATCGGGCTGTGTACCCTTGATCGACGCCTCGGGTTGTATGCCCTTAGATAATTTGAAATATAAATTGATTTTGGGCTGTGTACCCTCAATCGACGCCTCGGGTTGTATGCCCTCAGCTAATTTAAATGACAAATCGATATCGGACTGTGTACCCTCAATCGACTCTTCGGGTTGTATGCTCTCAGCTAATGTAAAAATGCAAATCGATATCGGGCTGTGTACCATGAACCGATGCCTCGGGTTGTATGCCCTAAGCTAACTTAAAATGCAAATCAATATCGGGTTATGTACCTTCAATCGATGCCTCGGGTTGTATGCCCTCAGCTAATTTAAATGACAAATCGATATCGGGATGTGTACCCTCAATCGACGCTTCGGGTTGTGTGCCCTCAGCTAATTTAAAATGCAAATCGATATTGGGCTGTGTACCCTCAACCGACGCCTTGGGTTGTGTGCCCTCAGCTAATTTAAAACAAAAATCGATATTGGGCTGTGTACCCTCAATCGACACCTCGGGTTGTGTGCCCTCAGCTAATTTAAATAATGAACCTTTGCTGAAGACTATTTTTGTCGTGCATTGTTGAATTGGGTATCTTTCATGCCTGCATCCAAGGAAAGATTGGTGAGTTGTACTGGGTGGTTTTGTTTATGCATTCTCGGCTTGGTTCGCGTTCGTTGTACACGAGTGCCGGGATCTTGGCCGAGGTGATAGGGATATGCATAAGGTAGTAAATAATGCAAATGATTTTGAAAAGCTTTTATAAGAAAGAAATGCAATGAAATATTTTGTCCCATTGAGTCACGAGTCGCATTGTGTAAAGCCAAAGTTGTTGTCATTCATGCTGTTCCAAATGAATTTCGAGGGTGCCCTCAAAATTCTGCCCCAGTTTGCATTTGAAATTTTTGAGAGGTTCTCAAAACTTTCTGCCCCAGTGTCAACTATGTTCGTCCTTTAGGAATTTTTAGAGTTCCTAAAAAATTCTGCCCCAGTGTTTGCTTTATGGGAAAATAAATTTTTTGTATTTATGCGACCGAACCTTGAATAGGTTGCCTACGTATCCCACTTGGGGAATCAGGTCGTGACGTAGTTCAAATTACATAATGTATTGCAGAGTGGAGAAATCACTAATCAGTACAAATCCCTACACATAGTATCTCTTGACAGCGTCTTAATTGATCTGTTTCGGCCATAATTCTCCGTCCATTTCTGCCAATATCAATGATCCTATATTCAAAACTCGGTGGACCATGTACGACCCTTGCCAATTTGGTGCAAACTTGCCTTTTGCTTCTTCTTGATTCGGAAATATCTTCTTTAAAACTAACTGCCCAGGTTCAAAGAATCTCTCTCGAACTTTCTTGCTGAATGCTTTGGCCATCCTCCTCTGATATAATTTCCCATGGCATATTGCATTGAGTATCTTGCCATCGATGAGGGCCAATTGCTCTATTCTTCCTTTGATCCATTCAGCATCTTTCAACTTCGTCTCTGGGATGATTCTCAAAGATGGTATCTCAACCTCCGCGGGTATCACTGCTTCGGTGCCATACACCAATAAATAAGGAGTAGCACCTGTTGATGTTCTCATTGTGGTTCGGTATCCTAATAGGGCATAGGGTAGGTTCTCATGCCATTGCTTTGAAGTGCCTGTCATTTTGCGCAATATCCTCTTGATGTTTTTATTGGCCGCCTCGACCGCACCATTCATTTGAGGTCTATATGCAGTGGAGTTGCGATGCTTGATCTTGAAGACCTCACTGGTTGCTTTCATTAGGTCACTATTGAGATTGGACCCATTGTCAGTGATGATGGATTCGGGGATGCCAAATCGGCATATCATCTTATCACGGACAAAGTTCGACACCACCTTCTTTGTTACTGTTGTACGATGCAGCTTTCACCCATTTGGTAAAATAATCAATGGCTACTAATATGAAATGATGTCCATTGGAAGCGGCTGGCTCGATAGGTCCTATCACATCCATCCCAAGGCGGCAAAAGGCCAAGGCAATCCCATAATGTTCAATTAGTTGGGATTTCTTCGCGTGCTTTATGCAGTCATGCTCCATTGTCATCCAGAAATAACCAGCCCTCAAAATCTTCTTTGCAAGTACAAAACCATTCATGTATGGGCCACACGCCCCAGAGTGTACCTCTTCTAGCAACTTAGCAGCTTCTTTTGCATCTACACATCTCAACATCCCTAGATCGGGTGTCCTTTTGTACAAAACTTCTCCGTTCAGAAAGAAACCATTTGCTAACCTCCTCAGTGTCTTCTTTTGGAAGCTTGTTGCATTTTTTGGATAACTGCCATCCTTGAGGAAACCCTTGATGTCGTAGAACCAAGGCTTTCCGTCCGACTCTTCTTCCATATGGTAGCAGTATGCTGGCTGCTTCTTCACTGTCACAGGTATTGGATCAATGTAGTTCTTGACGGGATGCTTGACCATGGCAGATATGGCAGCCAAAGCGTCCGTGAACTCATTTTGCAGTCTAGGTACATACCGGAACTCTATCTTGGTGAATCTTTGCTTTAACTCCTTTATGCACTCCAGGTATGGAAATATCTTCAGATTCTTCGCTGTCCATTCTCCTCAAACTTGATGAATCAGTAAGTCAGAATCTCTGATTGCCAGCAGCTCTTGTATGTTCATATCTACTGCCAATCTAAGACCCAAGATGCAGGCCTCATACTCCGCCATATTGTTGGTGCAAGGGAACCTCAGTTTGGCCGTGACAAGATAGTTTGTCCAGTTTCGGAAACTAATACCGCTCCAATGCCGACTCCTTTGAAATTGACCGGTCCATCAAAGAATAGCCTCCAACCATCATATTCTTCGGTGATCTCTTCTCCTACGAACATGACTTCTTCATCAGGGAAGTAGGTGTGCAAAGGTTCGTAGTCATCTCCCACCGGATTCTTAGCCATATGATCAGCCAAGGCTTGAGCTTTCACTGCCTTTTGAGGGACAAAAGTGATGTCGAATTTGTTGAGCAACATTTGCCATTTAGCTAGCTTCCCAGTAGGCATTGGTTTTTGAAAAATTTACTTGAGCGGGTCCACCCTTGATATTAGCAACGTTGAGTAGGATGTCAAGTAGTGTCTCAACTTCTGTGCTATCCATGTCAGCGCACAACACGTGCGCTCCAGAAATGTGTACTTGGATTCATAAGGAGTGAACTTCTTGCTTAAATAGTATACTGCTTGATCCTTCCTCCCAGTTGAATCATGTTGTCCCAATACACAACCAACGCCCGAGTCTACCACGGACAGAGACAAGATCAAAGGCCACCCAGGCTCAGGTGGGACCAGCAGAGGCGGGCAGGACAAGTACTCCTTTATCCGATCAAATGATTTTTGGCAATCCTTTGTCCATTCGATCACTGCGTCTTTCTTTAGTAACTTGATGATTGGCTCACAGATGACGGTGGATTGTGCTATAAAATGGCTGATGTAATTGAGCCTCCCCAACGAACTCATAACTTCTTTCTTGCTTTTTGGCGGTGGCAATTCTTTGATGGCTTTGATCTTGGACGGATCCAGCTCGATATCCCTTCTACTGACGATGAAACCCAGGAGCTTCCCTGCCGGAACACCAAAAGCACACTTAGCCGGATTTAATTTCAGATTGTACTTTCACAAGCGGTTGAAAAAATTTTGCAAGTTGTCAAGATGCTCCGAACTCTTCTTTGATTTGATGATCACATCATCCACATACACTTCAATCTCTTTATGCATTAGGTCATGGAACATAGTCGTCATAGCCCTCATGTAAGTTGCCCCAGCATTCTTCAAACGAAATGGCATAACCTTGTAGCAATAAGTTCCCCAAGATGTAGTGAAGGCTGTCTTCTCGGTGTCATCTTCATCCATGAGAACTTGATGATAACCGAAGAAACAGTCCACGAAGGATTGCAGTTCGTGTTTCGCGCAATTGTCAATCAGGATATGTATGTTTGGTAGAGGAAAATTATCCTTCGGACTTGCTTTATTCAGATCTTTATAATCAAGACAAATTTAGAGTTTTCCATCTTTCTTCAGCACTGGGACGATGTTAGCCAACCAAGTTGGATACTTGACCGTTTTCAGAATCCCTGCATTGAGCTACTTGGTTACTTCTTCACCAATCTTCAAAAGAACTGATGACTTGAAGGTTCGGGCCTTTAGTTTGACTGGCGAAAAGCCTGGATTGATAGGTAATTTGTGAGCTACCACATCCGTGCTTATGCCGGTCATGTCATCATATGACCAGGCGAATACATCCTCATATTCTTGAAGAAACTGAGTATATCGCTTTTTGTTCTCGGCATCGAGATGTACACTGATCCTTGTCTCTTTCACAGTTTCCACATCTCCTAAGTTTATCACCTCGGTCTCCTCAAGGTTTGACTTAGGTTTGTTTTTAAATCATTCAAATTCTTCTTGTGTAGTTTCATCAAAATCATCATAATCAGCTCTAGCTTCTCCAAGTTCCATTGTTTCGTTACACATTGCGATTGTGGACTCAATGAGATTATTAGTATGAATGTTGAAAAAGTAAGATGTTGCAAAATTAAAAGATTAAAGAAAAAATTAAATAGGAAATGGTGCGATATTTTATTTATGAATCCTCGCAAAACAAAGTTTGTAGGGAGACATGTGCAGTAGAAAAGGAAAGATGCAAACTCCACGACTGAGGGTCGAGTTTTATTTTGGAAAGCATAAAAATATAAATTTTATCCCCTCAGCTCTACCAAGGTATACGGTAAGCTCGGGCCCGGTTGCTGATCCAGTTGTTAAGTGCTGCTCCAGATCCAGCCTTTGTCAGTCCAAGAGGTTCAATAAGTTCTTCTAGGATCACACAGCAGTCTTAATCAACTATGAATAGATTTTGCATTTCTGCCAGCAGATCCTCTTCAGTATCAGCTACTTTCAGCTCCACTCCTTGTGCTGCGGACACCTACCTTTTTTGACCATCCAAGTATCCAGACGAGATGAAGATATGCAAGAGTGTCTTAGTGCTTTACTTATAGAACTTGAAATCCAGTGACGCTTTTTCCATGCTCTTTTCATAGGTCACAATGTGTCCTATTCCAGCCTTCTCGTTGTCGGGCCTCATCACAATTCTGATTTGCTCGACCATACCATCCAAGTTCTTGCCTAAGCCTTTGCCCGGTTCATAGCCTTGCTTGATCATGATGCCTATAACCCAATCTCCGGGCCACTTTGCGGGCTGTGGGAGTACATTTGGTTCTTCGATCACCACCTCCATAGGTTCAGGTGCTTTGGGTATCCACACTTTCTTTCCCTTTGTTTCTTCAGAGATGCGTTTCCAATTGGGATGAGCATTGGGTGAGTACATCGGTCGCTTTTCGGTCTTAGCTGGTAGGGTCTCACGAAATTCTCGTGATGGCACTCCCCAGTCAGACATGACTAGCTCCCAGACCAAGTTCCTTCCTTCGTAGCCTTTGCCTCGGCTATCCCAATAAGCACTATAAAAGTTCCTCTTTCTCTCTTCGACCCCAGGCGGTGTGTTGACCAACTTGGGAGCAAAGTGTATGGTATAGCCTTCTTGGACCATGCATGTGGGATTCCAACTTGTGTTGTAATTCTTGCAACGTCCTCCTCGAGTGCCTTGTAGTGCTCCCACAAGTTTTACAGTATAGAATTTCTGCCCATAAGGAATATTTCCTTCAATTGCTGGTATGGTTTGCTCATTGTAGATAGAATTGTTTCCCTCACCGAACACTACTACTTCTTTGTGATCTTATTCAAACTTCACGGTTTGATGCAATGTGGAAGGCACCGCACCAGCCATATGAATCCAAGGTCTCCCCAGTAGCAGGTTGTAGGAAGCAGAGATGTCCATGACATGGAACTCAGTAGTGAACTCCACGGGACCAACCATGATAGTCAAGTCAATCTCCCCAATGGTGCTTCTTTGTGACCCATCAAATGATTTAACCTTCATGTCGCTCTCCCTTATCTTGCTTTGGTCGATCACCATTCTTTTCAAAGTGATGAACGGGCATACGTTCAGACCGGAACCTCCGTCTATCAGAACTCTTTCTACGAACCAGTCTTTGCACTTGACAGTGATGTGCAAAGCTTTGTTGTGATTCAACCCTTCAAGTGGTAGCTCATCTCCATGAAAAGCGATTCAGTTGGCGTCCATGACTTGTCCATCCATGCTAGCCAGGTTTTCAACTAAAGTGTCTACCAGAACATGTGCTTCATTCAACACCTTCATCAAAGCACTTCGGTGACTCTCCGATTTGAGGAGCAGAGCCAAAACAGAATTTGTGCTGGAGTTTTGCCCAAATGATCAACTACGGTGTACTCCTTTGATTGTATTTTCTTCCACAGTCCCTTGGACTCTTCCTCGCTAATGCCTCGTCTACCTTGAACAAGATGCTCGGGAGTGTAGATTCTCCCACTCCTAGTCATCCCCTGTGCGGCCACAGTCTCAACTGCAAACTTGTTCTCCTTCTCCTTTTCATAATCCCATGGCACCGCCTTGCCACTGTATGGGGGAACGACATCAACATAGAATTTAGGAGCCACTTCTACCTCAATGGGCTCCGGTGCTGTGGCGGCTTGGGCGACTGAAGCGGTTGCTGGCGCCTTTTCTTTTGCCTTAACGATAGTCCCTTCCAAGTTGCATTCCTCATCCAATTCGATCAGGTTCACCCTATTGTCTCCATGATTAGGCAAAGGGTTGTTGTGCACATTTGGAGTCTTCAAGTGTATCATCTTTTGGTCGATCAAGTCTTGTATTTTGTCCCTTAAGGCATAGCACTTCTCAGTATCGTGACCAGGTCCTCCAGAGTGATAGGCACAAGTTTAGGTTTGATCAAAGTAGGGTGTCATCCTATCAGGCATTTTCAATGGCACAGGTTGTATATGACCAGCTGCTTTGAGTCTCTCGAACAACTGAGTACGAGATTCAGCCAGTGGGGTGTAGTTCCTTTTGGGTCTTGGGTTGTTATTGGCGTGAGGCCTTGGTGAATAGGTGCTGGTATTTCGGTAGTTAGGACTTTGTGGGTAGGTTGGTTTTTATGGTGGTGGGTTTTGGTACATGGGCTGGGTGTTATAGACTGGGTAGGTGGATGTGGGTGGTATGTATGGGTAGGAGGGAGGAGGTGTTTGGTAATAGTGGTTGTGAGTAGGGGAGTTGTCAAGTGATGCGACAACGAAGGAGACATCATCCTTCTTCTTTCTTGAGGATGTCGTGCTGCCAGCTTGTAGGGCTTTTTTAGCGGCTTGTAGTGCGGCCAGGCTAAGGAATTCTTCCAGTCTTCAGTCCATCTTCAACCATATCCCCAATCTTGATCAATTCTCCAAACTTCTTGTCTTGCAGATTTAGCATCTTGTCAAAATAGACATCTTCTTGTATGGGGGTGAAAGTCGCCACTATCTCGGTGTCTTCCATGTGAGGCTGGACTTTGGCGGCTTCAGCCCTTCATCTAGTTGCAAACTCTCTAAAAGTTTCGGTGGGCTTCTTCTTCAGTTTCTCTACGTAGAATCGGTCAGGCATGGCATCAGTGTTGTGCCCAAAACTGTCGACGAAGTCTCCAGCCATCGCTTCCCAGCTCGTCCACTTCTTTGTTTGTTGCTTGGAGTACCATACTAGTGCGTCTCCAGTTAGACTGCGGTTGAACAGCTGCATGCAGATCTTTTCGTCGTGTCAAATTCCAATCAACTTGTCACAGTAAGATCTTAAATTAGCCATTGGATCTCCACTACTGTCGAACATGTTGAACTTGGGTGTCTTGTAACCTTCGGGCAGCTTCAGGTCAGGATACAAACAGAGGTCCTCATAAGCTAGCCCTCGGGTTCCCTTAGAGTTTTGGAGTTGCTTGAACTTCTCAACCAGCCATTGGACTTGTTCTTTGGTACTGTCTGGGTCTTCCTTAATCCATGCATACATCTCATGATCCTTGCTGGATGATGCGATGGTTTTGGTTTCCACGGTTAAGGAGGGTAAGTTGTGTTATGGTGCTTTTGGTACTTCAGTGTGGGTAGGGTAAGGAAGGTCTCTTTCGGGGTAAAGGGGATCTTTTCTGTATGGGCGAGCAGTTTGGTTTGGTTCAGCGATTTCATCAGTACGGGCCAGAGGGATCCAATTTTCCAATTAGAGCAACCTCTACTCCAGCTTAGTATAGTTTTCATAGGCAGCCATGCTTTGTTTCTCAGGAGTGCCAACCTTGTCGAACTCAGCCATGATATTTTGTCTCATCCTTGTCCTTGTAGGTAAAGGGAGAGATGTTGGGATCGATCCTTTGGACCTCAACCGGTATTGTGGTGCGGCAAGAATGCACAAACCCAACTTAAGGGACTTGGGAACTGACACATCAAAACAAGAAGAGAAAATGTGAGTATACGTTAGTTTGAATAAAATCGCGTCCTATCATGCATGGGACCTCTTTTGTGCCAGGGGTGGGCCTATCGCGGATTCGAAGTACCATTTGCACTAGACACATCATTTCGTTTTTATAAACATGATCATCACCAGTCTAAAACCCAAAAATAAAGAAATTTTATTTTGTTTGCTTGGATTTATTACAACCACTAATGAATTGATTAAGATGAAAACGACAGTGAAAGAAAAGACAGGACGACTTGACTCGATACGACTAGACTAGGTGCCAAGCAAAAAGACTTCAAGTTCAAACATCAGCTCCAGCGTCTTCCTTTTCTTTATCCTCTTTGGCTTCCTCCTTAGGTTTGTGAGCCAGAGTAATGAGCGGAGTATCAGCAAACGTTTCTAGTAAGTCTTTCCCAACCTCCATGTCACCCAGAGCTTTCACTAGGAACTCGTAGATTTCTAATCCTCTTGTTTCCTTCTCTTCCAGTGGTACTGACTCAAAATACTCTTCCCATCCTTTGAGCAAATCTTGTAAATTCCCAGCAGCTTGCCTTGCAGTCATGACCTTGCCGGTCCAGTACTTGAGTTCGTCCCCTTTGATTTTATCCTTGTATTGTCTCCTCATCTCCCTTTCTTGTGTCACCTTTAACTCCTTCTTCTTTTGGTCAAACTCGTATTTCAGCTTCTTGTATTTTTCAGTAGCATTTGGAGCTTTGGCTTTCCTTTTTAGTGTAGTCTTAGATCGATACTTTGCCTTGTCTTCGCTGAGTCATTAAGGGTAAGCCAGGGTAGCTGCGGGGTTCACCCTACTAACTCGACCACGGCAAAACTGCATAGTGAGCCTTTTCTCCCACATAGTCAATATGGTGAGAACTATCGAATGTTCGATGTCCTTTATATTGACGTTGAGGCTTCTTCCCTCGGTCAACTGCGGAGTTTGTTGCGTCATGCCCACTTGCCGAAGGATCCTTAGAGGAATATAGTGATGAGTTCGTCGGAATCCAATCAACGTCAAGAAGGTGATGTCTTGACCTTATATGGAGACAACGAAGCCAACACAGTTTTCAATCACCCATTGCACCTCTTGCAGTTCCTCGAGCTTGGTGTACCACCCTTCCATGTTTGCAGGATATTCCCATGCCGCTGTTCCAGCCATACGGGTGCTATGCAAATGGATTCCTCCTTTCCAAGAGGGTTTTGGCGCTACAAGACTGACAGAGACACTTTGCAAGTGCTCTATTAACCAGATTTCCAGCAACAGATTGCAACCTTCGAAAAAGTCTCCACCTCTCCTACATTTGGTCAAAGCCCTATAAACTTCTCCCAAAATCATCGGAACCAAGCTTACTTGACGTTTGAAGGCAACTTTGTGCAGCCCCCTACCACTATTCCTAGCCTTATGTCGATCTTGCCTCCTTTCTCGGGGAAAACAATGCTTCCAAGAAAAGCAATGATGAAAGCATTGGATTCAGTCGACTCCCAATCTTGAACTTCCCACGCCCCATTCTATTCATGTCTAAGTGTCGGATCGCCAGACCTAGAGTGTAAGTATTCCAACGTGACTTTTCCATCGACCACTCCCTCGGCATACGGATCATAAGGGGCTCCCAGCAGTTCAATGAACTCCTTAGGCTCCACATCTCGAGGATAAATCATGGTCTTGGGCCCAGGCTCTAACCTACTAGTCCTCAAAATTCTTCCTACATTAGTGCCAAGTTGAAACCATTGAAATGAAACACCGCCCTTTTATAGTCCCAAAAATATGTAGCAGCTTCAACCAAACCAGTCACGGCAGTGTAGTTCTTAAGAGCTATCAACTCTCCTAACATCTTTTGAACATGAGCTTTGCTGACAACGGCCAAATCCTTCCACCAAAGTCTGATCAAGTGAGGAGGTCGGGAAACGATCTCAAATTGGAGATTACCCTTTGCAGCCATAGTCTGAAAACAAAATAAAAAAGGAAAGGTACAGACCAAAACACCTTTATAGTTTTGATCATGTTCAAACAGACAATCAATATTTTGTGCAAACGTTTCTTCTAATCAATGCAGAGATGCAATTTGTCACTTTTTGGGTTTAGAACCCTCTTGACATTTGGCATGGGTTTACTAATGGACTATTATGTGCCAATGACGTATAGCCTTCCTAGGTTTGTCGTCATGCAAAGAAAATAAATACGCATTTTGTTGCCAATTATTCTCATAAATTCCACAAAATTTGAAAATCAGTACATGATAACTTTTGAAAAGTACAAGAGAAAAAAAAATGAAAAAGACACTTTGACTAGGGAGAACATTCCTTTTCCATCTTGGCCCTCTTTGCCTCTCGTGTAATCTCCTTGACTTCTTCCATAGCTTTGATTAAGTATCCTTTGGCTGCTACCAAGTATAAGATGTCTACCTCTGGCCACTCTGAATTCCATTGCTCAAGTTTTGATTCCAATGCCTCTATCTTTCCCTCTAGTGCTAATGTACGCTTATTCCATACTTCGATCTCTTCTTTGTTTTCTTTATCTATCTCAACAGCTTTTATCATGAACTCTCGATACCGGATTTGAGCCTCTGCTTCACGATCTCTTACGTTATTCTGACGACTTGGCCCTACTACCACATTTCCCTTTATACTAGAGCGCAACCAGCTTTTGTAGTTTGATTCGCATCCAGCGTTGTATCTATCAGGTGCTACAGATGCTTCTTCCATGACTTGTCTCCCTACCCATGACTTCCTAATGCTCTTGAACCTTGGAACAACATCTTCAGTGTAGTCAAACTTATAGTCTTTTGTGTCTGGTATCAAGGGTATGATTTGCTTCCTCCTTGCTTGCCTCATTACTCTTAATGGTTGGAAAGGTTGAATGCCTCTTAACCCCACAAGTATCACGAAGGATGCCTTCTCAGAACTAATGATGAAATCTGATGAAGGAAACCAAGTGAACATCCACTGAATCGAGTCTTCCATTATGTTTTCGAACAATCTTACCCATTTCTCTGTGTTGCTCGGCTGTTTGAGTTTTGACACCCCATATCGTTCCCCAATCAAGTAGTTGTAACCGGCTGGTTTAGACAACGCTTGCACCCCTCTTGCTTTCCTTAAATGTTCCTTGAACCAGGCTTAGTAGAAGATTAAACCCTTCAAAGTATTTCGCTCCTCTCCTACAACAAACCAAAGCTCGGTAAATGTCTGCTACTATCATAGGAACTATGGTATAACGATAACCATCAATTCCGTTGAACACTGCATCGGCAACCATGACAAGTCCTGAACATATGTCGTGCCTTGAACTCTCGGAGAAAACCATCACTCCTAAGAAACAAACGGCAAATGCAAATGGTGTAGCCCTCCTCCAATCGCCATAGGACTCAAACTCCTTCTTATGACTATCATACGCCCTCAAATTCCCAAGTTGAGTGTAAAAATAGGAAAAGAGGATCTTCTTTTGTTGTAAAAATCCCACGTCCACACTTGCTACCATCCCTAACTTCTTACGAAACTCGTCAGCTGTACGGATGCTAGGTGCTAGTATGCGACCCCCTTGCCAACGATGTTTGTCTAACCCCGAGTGTTACAAAAATCCCCCTATCTCTTCCAATAAAGGTGTTAATTCGATATCACCAAACCTAAACACGTTCAATTCTTCATCCCAAAAGGACACTGATGCTTCGATCATCTCCCTACATGGTTCCATTTCTAACAGTGAAACCAAATGACCCAAGTGTTGACGTACTTCGGTTTGCTCTCCTAGTGACAGTTGCTCTAACAAAGGACGTGTGCCCATAGTCATTCCAAAACGATGAAACTTTTGACTCATTGTGACCTAAAAATAAAGAAGAAATAAAATTTAAAATCCCGTCCCCTTTGAGAATAATTGAACAAATCAAAATGTGTTTCCATTCTCGTCTCACTTTTTTTTTCTCTTTTCTTTTCTTTCAAATGCACATAATCATGTCCAAACGTCCCTTTGGGGTAGGAAAACCCGTTTAGGTAGTTTGGACAAGTTGAAAACTAGTCGGCTCATGGGGAGTCCCTCCTACGGCATGATGCATGCTCATTACAATAGAAGAGTGGTGTACCTCTAGATGCGGTTCCCAAAGGCGGACGGCTAAGGAGTGGGATCATTTGAAATTATTGGTTGTACCACGGACCAACTATATTCCAGCATGTCCCTCTTAAAAGGTGTTTTTGTGGTGAAGCGACCGTGGGATCCATGTAATCGCCATGTGTGTGTGAAGTGTCAATTTCCAGGAGTGGGGGAGTATGAGTAAAGTATGCAAAATGTCACATAAATAATACAATAAATAAATAAAGTAAAAGAAAGAAAAAAAAAAGGAAACCAAGTTAGTATAATAATAATAACAATGAATACCAAGATAATAATTAAATAAATCCCAAAAATAAAGACTCGTTGTGGTTAGGACTTTGAGTATCCCCAGTGGAGTCGCCATTCTGTCATACCCGATTATGGACTCAACTCGAGGCGAGTCGGGTTTCGGATTTGACTGGGCGAACTCGTTTGAGTTTAGATGTTGGAGTCACCACCTAATATAATTTCTAAGGCATATTAGCTCACCTAATGTCTAAAGTCAAGGTTAAATAGGTATACTAGTCTATTTCAGAGATTCTATGTGGGTAAGAAGTCCGACTGACTCAAGGAAGAAGGTGTTTGGCACTTCCCCGAGTCCCACAAAAAGTAGTTACCGTCCGAGTCTTAATTTTGGGATATAAAACAGTGTATATTTTCATAAATACTAACTTGGGAATTAATTTAACATTTTAACTAAACATATCTATACGTACATACAAATAACTTCATATTCGGCCTGTACTTAAGCCTAATCGTAGTAAGGGCCTCTAATGTTAAATGCCTAATCGTAAACGACATGCAAAATAATGTTAACATATAAATGGTGTTCCAATTTCCGCATGTATATAAGTTGCACATTTAGGACAATTTGCACAAATAGTCTATTTCACGAGTAGTATTCAGGTTTTAGCGAAAACACGAACCGGGATTTGGTTTAAAATGAAATATTGGCCATTTAGGGTCGGTGTGACTCGTCATTAATTGTCGAGCCCTAACCTTAATGGCCTTTTCTGTGTTAGGGTCGGATTTTGGAAATATACATATAGGAAGAAAGGCTGTTTGCAAAAATGGGACCACGAAAAACACATAAATGCAAATAATGGGCTGTCGCACGTAATAATAAATACATATAGATATACACATGCAAACACATGATCTAAATGATTATTATACTTTAAAATATATACTTTTAAAGTGTATAAACGACCCTTATTACTTTATACACCCCTATACACTATTAGATTAGTGTATAAGGGCAATAGTAAAGGTTAACATCAAAGAGGCCCTTTTTGAAAATATTTTTAGGCCTAGACTGTTTATGCAAAAGAGGGGCAAGTTCAGTTTTCAGAAATAGTCTCATATAGGCAAGCAGAACACATATAGCCCCCTGTTTATCAAAAATTTCAATAATGACACTAATTGATCATGCTTCTGATGCTTTTAAGGTGTACAGATTTTTAGGAAAAAGGTGAGGATTAAGCATGCTATCAGTTTTCAATGAAGAAACAACTCAGAACTATTTTAATTTAGGCCTAAAAATGATGCAATGCACACAGGGAGAAAAGAGGTAAGAGAATGGCTCCTGGGTAGCCAATTTTGTACAACATCATTGTTGCTCTTCCTGTTTTAAGAAGATACAGACAGGGCACCTAGCAAATATACAAGTTTTAAGGGGCAGTTCCTAACAGGAAACACAGAAAGGGAAGGGGTATTGGCCAAAGAAAGAAGGCCCTATTTCTCAAAGACTAAGGAAGTATCAAGTACTCAAAGTTCAGGAGTATCAACAGTCAAAGGTTCCTTATCCCAGAACCATCAGAACCAGTTTAGGTGGTTCAAACATTGGCTTTATTGAACCCTCAAGGTTCTGTAGACAATAGAGCACAGCTGCAAGCAATAGAGTTAGCAGGGGATGAGGGAAAGGGAAAGCCTGACCCAAAGGAGAGGTCTACCAGGAACAAGTGCAGTCAGCGCACCCTGATATGTCATTCAAATATGCAGGTCACTCAAATAAAACAATGCAGACCAATAGTTTAAAAATTAGAGGTAGGACAAGAGGTCATGCTAAGGAATCAACACATACACAGAAGCACTAAGAAATCAGTAGTGAAATAAGGCATCATGCCCCAAACTGCACCTTGGCAAGGCTGACATAGTTTTAAACAAAGATGCAAGTACTACTTAGGATACATAGAATCAGAGCATAGTATGGCATACCAGTGGTTTAAACAGAGCATGATAAGAGTACACACGCATATATGCAGAAGTAATAGCTAATGAGGATGAATACCTTCAGATACTGTGCAAACAAAGGAGAGGAGATGCAAAGGCCAGCACACAAGCAATAAGCAAAAAACCCTTCAAAGAAGCAGACAGGCAGGGAGAAGGAGATGCCAGAAAGCTATGCAAATTTTGGTGTACCAGTGTGTTTCTGGGTTTTTCTAATGTCCAGAATTTGTCCTTTTAGTTGTAAAGAAAGTTGTTTATATAGGTGAGAAGCAGGGATTTGAAAAGCAACGGGTAAAAACCAATAAGGTAAGAAACACAGCCTTCCAAGAATAACAGGGGACAAACTGAGTCAATCTTCCAAAAATAGGGTAGTCAATCCCTAATTCTTAGGCCAATGAATCCTGAATTGATTTGAAAACCCTCCCGTCACACTTAACATAGTCTAGATTCAACAATCAGTGTGTAAGCGTGTTCTAAGCTCAATAATAATTCAGTAAATCCTGGAAAGACCCTAATTGTCTTCATATAAATCATCAGAATCAAATCCCAATCATGTATTACTTAGAGATTCAATTCTAACAAACCTAGATTTTCCTAAACAAGTAAAATAAGTCAATCGATCAGATTTTAAATATGAAATAGGCTAAGAGGGTAAACACATAACAAACATGAACAAAAAAAATAGGCAATTCACAGTCTGCCCTAGGTTTCAAATTTGCAGGCTATCAAGGATAATTCAGGACGCAAGTCACGATTATACTGACCTTAGGCATGTGAGACACCAAGCTAATGTTAAAACTTAACTAGTGAACTAAGCAGAAATCAACAGTCTCGTGAATTTTCATCTAATAGACAAAAACAATCAATCATGTTTAATCACAGAAAAGGACTAGGCAAATTTAGGTTCAACATTACCTAATTTCAAGAACGTCCAGAAAGGAAAGGGTTTACCTGATTTGAATCGGAGATTGGTCAATTTCGACCCGCTTCAAATTAGGGTTACAAGAAAGAATACTCACCCATTTTCAGTGTCTACATCTTTCAAAACAAACAGAGCCTCGCCGAAGGCGTCTCCCGGCGATGGCGATTTAGTCGACATAGGGTTATGCTTGTCCTCGTCTAAACCCCATCGAAAGTGTATGAGTTGTGTTGCGGACGACGAGGGGAACACGATTACAACAGTTTCCCCAATTTTCACCGGCTGATTTGGCCAGAAAAGCCATCGACAATGGCGGCGATTGGAATCGCCAAGAGAGGAGAGAGAGAGAGAGAGACGGGGCCAGGGTGAGAGGGGAAAATGATGTTGGGGAAAGGGTTTTGGGGTGTAGAACAAAGGAAACTAAATTTAGGTCGTTGGATCGTTTACGTGGACGATCAATATCGATCCACGTAGGCGTGACGTGTAAAAAATGGCTGATGTGTAATATATGTATATATGTATTATATATTGTATAAATAGTGTATAAATAGGTATAAAAATAGTGTAAAATGGATTTAAAAATATAGAAAAATTCAGGAAGTAATTTTAAAATATTAGGAAGGCTAAAATGCATAAAAATTATAATTTCGAGGCTTAAAATAATTTTGGATAATTTTGTTAAAATAGAAATAATTGCAAAAATTGTAAAAATAGCTATGGTTCGAGACGATGCTTTGAAAATGGCCTCAATTGCCAGGCTATTATGAGAAGTCAATTTGAAAAGAATAGACGAGGTGTGAATAGATACACAAGCGTGTGTAAAATTCAAGAACTGTTAATTTTGAAAATAGGAGGGACAAAATTGGGTGTCAACAAAGGGACTTGAGACTTGAAGGTGCAATTGTGAAAGCCTTAGGAGAGTTGAGAAAGCAATTGTGCTATGCATGCTCTAGTCATCACTAGAAGCTCTAGTAATGTAGTTGTAATTTTGGCGCTTGTGGAATGTTTGGTTGGATTCTCATTTGTGAAACTAATTTTTAGTATAAACCGAAGTCATAAACTTCCTCTTGTCTCAGTCTTATTATTGAACTTAATTCCGGTGCTAAACTATGATAAATAAGATAGTTCTTAATAATTCTTGAGGACAAGTAAAAGCTTAATTTTGGGAGAGTTGATGCGTTAGCGTATACGACTCTTTTAGACTAGCTTTCACATCCTAAAAGCTTTATTATTTGAGTAAATCTAATATTTATCTCCATGTTTCAGAGTTACAAAGAATATCAATTAATAAAAGTCAAAAGCAATGAAGAAAAGAACAAAAATAGTGAACTCTGGCTACATTTTGAAGAACATGGAGAACAAGCAGCAGCTTGATCGGCTACCCCCGAAATTGCCTGCCAAGGAAGAACAAGTTAATGATCTCATCAAGGCTCTGTGATGCTAAGAGGCGAACCGCTGACACAAATACGGAAACCACTATGCGATCCAGCAGAAGCTTGTGTGGCTCCGCCGACCACATCAGTGAGCTCAGAAGACATCTGCGAGTGTGGGAGTTGCCCGCCGCTAACCCTACGCCCCGCCGAACCTTCACCGCAGAACAAGAAAATAGAGGAGTTAGAATTGCTTTTGGCGGCCGTGCAACTCAATCTGCAGCCCGCCGAATAACCGGCGGTTTAGCGTAAAACAGGACAAAATGATAATTTTATAAATACTAGCCTAGTTTTGAAACCCATGTCTATAAATAGGCTATTATGCCTCCGAGAAACTAGACCCTTTTTCAACTTAGAATATACTTTATTACATTTTGAATATTCTTAGAGGAAAAATGAAGGGCTATATCTTGAATCTTTTGTAAGAATCTTTTCTATTAATCTAATTTTTCATATGATTCTTGCTATATCATCTCTTATTATATGTGTGTTAGACCCTGGCATGAGTAGCTAAACTCATACTAGGGGTTTTGTTAATGATGACTTAATAATTTTTACTTAAAGATAAATCTAGTTCTCTTTCTTACTTTCATTGACCCTGTTTGAGGCACGACCGTACTTGAACCTAACCCTACTTTTCTTTCATCACCCTTACGGGGTTGAATGTGTAGGTTAATTGAAACTAGCGAGAATTTGGGTTACATTGGCTATGCTTACCCCATCGAAAGGGATAGACCCCGAAAAGGTCATTCCCGCACGGGTCTTTGGACTAGGATTTCTCGCACCCCATTGTTGACCCTAACGAGCTTGATGTGGTAAATCCTCTCTTTCCCTAATGGGTTTTGAGGAATACATTTCAAGTCCGACCATTTGTATTACCCATATGATTTGCAAGGTCAAGACAAGGGTTTGAGTGGAAAGAATCTAATTGGAATGAGTAAACCTCTAGCTCATTCTCCATATTTACATCCATTTTAAGGTTTCGAGTTATTACATGTTTTTAGTGTTAACCTTTAGTAGTAATAGTAGTTAGTTCAATCCTATTTAATCTATACTTAGGAATCAACAAACAATTCATAGAATTTGTCACTATTCAATCTAAGATTAATATATTGCAAGCTAGCTCCCTGAGGAAATCGACCCCGACTCTAGTTGGGTACTATTATCTTTAACGATCGCCCCACACCTTTAAAGGTGAGTGGATTAAGCGTGGATCACCTGTTGATTATCTACATAACGGCCTGAGAAAGTTGGAGATTAAGTCTGATGAAATAATATAGCCTCTTCGGAGTTTTGGTCTGAACTGCTACCTAGGCTAGCTGACCAGCCTAAAACACTTGAGGCACCACACCTGCTTCCTCCAGGATATGATCTACTGGAGCAACATCCAGAACAAGAATAGGGGCTCCCTAAGCCAGAATATTAGCATCTGCTGCAGCCTGAGGGGCTGCCAGGACAAGGGAGGTCCCTAGCGCAACTTAGCCACCAAGAATCTCATGAATGCATCATGGAGAGTCAGGCGCACTACAAAGCCCTGCTCCCCCTGTCCACCAGGCACTGGCACTGCAAGGGCCTCAACAACTTGATCATCAGCATGATCTATTACTCTAGCGGCCTAGGCAGCTCTACCTCAGCCTCTACCACGACTTTTTTGACGGCCTATACCGCGGCCAACACCTCGACCTCGCAGAGCAGCTAGCATAGGGGCTGCCTCAGGCTTTCTACCTGTTGTTGAGCAGTAGCACGCGTTCTTACTATTTAGTGTGAATAAATTGATGAAGAGATTTAACTACAAACAAGAAGAGCCATGCATAAGCAGAACAGAAAGAAAGGTATGTGCTTAAATGCCACCATTGCGTCTCGTAGTTAGGTACAGTCATCTCAACCCGATCTGCAAGACTCTACTAAACACTATGATGATCTGGAAATACTCTAAACTGGGCTTTGATACCAATTGACTCAACCGGAATTTTGGCTAGGCTGTGCGGGTCTCGGACTATCGCTCCTAGGCCCGTTGGGCGAACCCTATTAACTAAATCAAGTAAACTAATACAAACATTACTCAAAAACAATATGAAGTAACTTAGTTAACCAGAAAGAAATTGGCACAACTCAGGATAATCTAAGAAATCCCATCGGTCATATATATATATAAGATGGATAAATACACAAGCTGCCTAAATAGACACACCTGGCTAGCCATACATAGGGGTAGAGGTTTTCAGATAAGATATCTAGGAAGTCAAACAAATATATACAGCTCCCAAAGGGAGCAAATCTAGCCTATACAACATCAAGACTAAGAATGGTTGCCTCTATGAGGAAAAGCTGTCTTACCAAACTGGTTGAAACGTCCTCGCTCCTCAATCATGCTTCTGGTTGTGTCCTCGAGAGGAGTTTGCCAAAATGAAATGATACAATAAGAAGTAATAAGGAATGAGTCACAAGGATAACTAGCGACCTCAAAAAATAGATATGCTAGTCAGAGAAATAGAAGTCATAGAAATCAATTAGATAAGGCAATCATATAATCAATGCAATAAATCCATACAGCTCACAAAACATATATTAAGATATGAAATGAATGTATCATGATGCAATGGAGTCACGGTACCAGAAACTTATCTCCGGTGTGGGACTCTCATCGATGATTAGGAAATATATCTAATAATAACCCTTCACCAACGCAAGACTCTCATTGACTACCACGAAGTACATATCAAGCAAAAAACTTGAGTACAATACACGATACTCAATGAAATACCAAAACAAGTCAAAATATACGATATACAATAGATAATTCGAAGCTAATGCGATAAAAGTACGCCTATCGGCGTAAGAAACGCATGGTAGAATATCCACAAGGCCAAAAGGCCGTCAAGAAGATGGGTGTAATCATTTAACTCAATTATTAGGTCAATACAACTACTGAATAATTGTTTTTCCTTTCCAAAGCCTCTTAGAACTATCCCTATCTGAGCCAAAGAAGTACAAACGTGCATATAAGTGCTCATAAAACGAGGGTTTAACTATTAGATTAAAAGTAGATAGAAATTATCAAAATACACATGGGCCGAACTTAGCCAAAACCCCATATATTATACTTTTTCCGACTCCTCACAGTCACACGAGTTTAACTCTATCATCAAATTAAATATTTACGTTCAAATAGATTAAATTCCCCAATTTCATAATCTTAGCATTCTAACCCCAACTTTTCCTCTAGTTGATTTCTTATGATTTCTAATCGAAAACCTTGAATAAACACAATTATATAGATTAGAGTCGTTACTTGATTAATTTAGATGATATGATATCAAGAATTTTTTCTTACACCGACTTGGAATTACTGAAATCAAATTAGAAACAATACGGACCGATTAGAGCCCTTTTTATACCTCTGTGACATGGTACAATGCCAAATTATACATCAACAATAGTTGGTGCAATATTTTTGGTCTAAACGAGATCCTACAGAGCTCAGAATGACTCAAAATTTTTATGCAAGTTATACAACACTTATATGACATACTTTCGAACCTAAATATTGACTAATAGGAATAACTTATTAGTGAGAGTTGTGATTACTTAATTGGAATAATTGATCCTTACGGATCGCTGCATCTGGCAGTGTGCTCTGTAGCTCTTCTTCTCTCTGGCGATTTTCTAACCTAGAGGATGCCACCTTCTAGGCCGAGCATGGCCACGCCGGATGGAGGGCAGCCCGAGGTTGTCCCGCCACCCCAATCTCGTCTAGACACTTCCCTCTTGAAATCCCATTCCTAAACGACTCAAACAGCCCCTATTGTGCCGGATAAGCGCATTAGCTATTTCATGGGCCTACAATTCAGTGGACATGGAAAGAGAGGAAATTTTATATGATGAAGTAAAATTTTCAATTTTTAGTTATTGGCAAGTTCTCTTATGGAAGATGTTGAGGCGTTAGTTTTAAAGATTGACAAACAAAGGACCTGGTGAAGAACCTAGTCCTTTAGAGAAGGCATGACTGATCAAAAATATTAGAATGCTAATCCATGTAGAACTAGGAATGTTTGGTGCGTGCATACTTACTTATCCTTGTCAACAAAGAGTTTATGACGGGGATGTCTCTATGATGTTCGAACAAGAGTTGGTGCTAGACAAGGAGTATATCTCTGAAGATCTTCCCTTTCCATAATTGAGAAGATTCCTAGTCAGATACTACTAGGGTTTGCATAACCCATATAAAGGCAAGTAATTGAGTTAGGAAAAATAATTCATTCACAATGATAGTTGAGAGCAAAACACAAAGGCGATCTAGTTATAATTCCTGTGTGTTTCAACAGAAGTGGACAACCATTGAATAACTCAGAGCATATATAACATTTAGCAAAGGTTCTTAATTTTTTTTGTTTTATATTTTTGAGATTAAATTATATTACCTACATGCTTAGTCTGGGAATCACTGTTATAGGGCAATCTTTTGAGAACATTTTATAAGGCTAGAGTTTAGCTTTCAAAGTGATTAAGGTCTAGATTGTAGCCCCTTGGTTATAGAGTTTGTAATATATGACTTGCTCAATTGTGTTAGTGGAAGAGTTTTTAAATACGAGAGTTGGGTCGTGGTTTTTCTCCCTTGAGCAAGGAGTTTTCCACGTAAAAACTCTTTGTCTTTTACGTTATGTTTTAATGTCTAAAGTTACGTATATCACTCTAATGACATCTTAAGAATGATTTAAGTGAGTTTAAATTTATAATATGACCATATATGATGTTTTTATGTTGAATATAAAGTTTGAAAAAAATAGGATTTATGTTGCGGAAAAACCGACTAAGGATTTGCCTTGTAACGATGCTTTTTGAGCAATTAATTCTGTGTATTATATGAAGTTTTTTGGGGACATATCATATACCAAATTGAAGGTATTGAAGTTTAGTTTCCAACACTTTTGACTGTTTGTTTATACAACATCATCATAAAAAGATATGAGCGATAGAAGTCGGGACAGAAGAAGGCATATAAGCGCAAAAGAGGGCTAGAAGTGAAATATTTTGATTATAAAAGAGAATCTTATCTCTTTACTCGTCATTTTCAAGAAAATTCATGAGACAAACAGTACTCTCTTGAAGGTTAAGCTATTGATAGGGTTTTGGAAGGAAGAACATCAGTCTTAACTCGAAATTGAGAACGGATTATATTAAAATGCTTTACGTGACGAAAGTAACGTCGTACTACCTTCCTTTTCGTCTATCACTTAAGTTTTAGAATTATTTTATGGCTAAGTAAAGTTTTTAAGTTATGTTTTATAGCTTTTTTAAGATTTGGAAGGTGCGGAATTCAAGGAAAACAAGGCTTAAAATAAAAAACATCAAAGGTATGTAAGGCTAAACCTTTCTTCCGACAAGGAATCTATCCTGTAGCTTTGAAACTTGTCTTAGTTCCAAACTTGGTTTTTCTTGCGAAAAACATGCATGGCATCAAGGAAACCTTGTATATGCTTAATTTGTTACTAAAAACATAGGTGAAAGATGTCCAAAACAACAGTACGAAATATTTTAAAATTTGAAAAATTATTTTTAACTTCGGATAGTTGTTAGTAGTTTGACCATAACTCTTTGTAAAAAATTAATATTGAGATTAATTAAGATTCCCTGGAACCTTAAGACATATATCTACAACTTTCATGAAGACTATAAAGTCTATAGTATTGATTTAGACCCTAATAATTAGGTCACAAGAGAGGGTACTGGTGTTGCCCATAGATTCTGTCGTTGGATTTGCTATGCCGTCCGGTCGTCACATCTTATTTACCATTTAATCTATTTATGTTATCAGTTTATCTGGGTATCCATTCCTGTGTATATTATAGTGCTGGTTTTATTTTTGCGGATCATCTATTTTTAGGAGAAACTCTGCCAAAAGTTTTATAGAAATTCAAAGCATTAGAAAAATTCTAAGTTTCAGGTTGTGTCTATGATTCCATCTAGGGTATTCTTATCACTCCTTTGAGTTCATATATATTTTTGCCACATGTGTTATGCCTCATACATTCCTATGCTTATATTGTGATCATAGTATGTGTGATTTTGAGTCCCTCAAAGAGGCTGGATATTGGACACACAGTCCGGTCATATGTGATACTACCCGTCTAAGGGACACATCCCCTCTGGTTCAGGTGTGACTGGGTGTCATTCACACACTCTGACCATAGAGACTAGATATTACTGGCTAGGGGACATAGCCGATAGCACCCGCTAGGTTTGTTATATACGGATATATAGCCACAACATACACCGCATGACTATACATGAGTCTAGTTCAGATGTTCAGTTACCTGATTTGGGGGGATACAGCACAAAACACCGGACAGGTACCAGTTCAGATAAGTTTAGTTTAGCTCAGTTCTTAGTTATTAGATACCAGTTCTTAGTACCGGTATCAGTTGAAAGCTATCAGTTCCAATTTCTAGTTAAAAGTTATTAGTCATAGTACAGTCATTTATCAGTATAGTTTAGCTCAGTCTTCAGTTTCAGTTTCAGTTAGACTTCATTTTATATTCAGATCATGTTTAGTTCATGTTTAGGATTTCCAGCTTTATTGCTACACTTCAGCACATATTTTCATATTTATATTCCAGCCTTACAATACTCTCGCCCTTTTCTAGGGCATTGCATTTCATGCCCCGCAGGTACAGATATATAAGCGCTTAGGCCACGTTAGTAGGCCATTTACAAGCTATTGAAGTCACTCCGCTTACTCTCGGAATTACTTATCTTTTGGTATATGTACAATCAGCCAGTTTGGGTATGGCGGGGCCTTGTCCCGTCCTTTGTTTATTCAGTTCAGCACTCTTAAAGGCCTGTAGATATGTCCCTATGTGGTTCAGTCACTATGTTATGTATGTCGGTGAGTGATAGCCTTATTATCTTTCTAGACTTTATGTTTTCAGTAAATATGTATGTATTTATAACCAGGTTGCCAGCTCATCTCTATTATTCATAGATTATTAGTAGGTTTAGCGATGATCGACAGTCAGTGTTGGTTATCCGTCGCAGCCCTAGGTCGGGTCATGACAAAAGTGATATCAGAGCAGTTCAGTCCTAGGGTGTCTATAGGATGTGTCTAGTAGAGTCTTGTTCAGGAGTACGTTGCGCACCATACTTATGAATAGGATGCTACAAGGTATTTCAGGATGGTTGTCTTTCCTTCTTCTCTAGATCGTGCCATAGAGCAATGATTTTAGAATTCACCCTTCTAACCGTAATTTTTTTAATATAGTGATGCCGCTGAAGAAACTAACAGCTGCCTAGAAGGGCAAGGATATTGCCGGCCAGTGTACTAGTAGAGTGCCACCTGAGGTGGATGAGAGTGAGGAGTCCAGACCTGAGGCTCAATATGCAGCCTCACAGATCCCTTCAGTTCAGTGTGATATTAGAGGTACTGCAACTACCATACCTCCAACTCCTCAGCCTGATATCCAGGGGCAGGAAGTGAGGGATGCCATTAGATTATTGACCAGTGTTGTAGTTGCTCAGGCTAGACGGCACATTGATGATGACCAGGGGGATGTTGGATCCAAGATTAGGGATTTTATCAGTCTAGAGCCTCTAGTCTTTACTGGATCCCGTATAGGAGAGGACCCTCAGGATTTTCTAATGAGGATAGCCTGGGTATTGAGGGTCATGCACGTGTCAGACACGGAGCCAATAGAGTTAGCTGCATTCAGATTGCATGACCTAGCAGCATGGTGGTATCAGACATGGGAGCTATCTAGAGGGCCAGATGCTGCTTCGGCGACTTGGCAGGAATTCTCTAATGCTTTCCTTCATCAGTATATGCCTATAGAGATACAGAGAGCATGTGTTGATCAGTTCCTGACCTTGAGACAGGGAAGTTTGAGTGTAGAAGAGTATAACTATCGCTTTAATTCTTTAGCAAGGTTTGCCTCTACGGTGGTAGCGAGTATGAAGGATAGAATTCACAGGTATGTAGTGAGACTAGGTCCACACCTGGTGAACGAGTGTATGACTGTTGCTATGCAGCCAGGTATAAACATATCACACATTTAGGCGTCTGATTTATCACTTGAGGTGAGGAAGCAGAAACAGAGAGCCGATAAGGATAGAGTGTCACATAAGAGGGGAAGATTTTATGGTTCGTTTGGTGAGACATCTGGAGCAAGTAGGCAGCAGAATGTTAGACAGCCACCAGCTAGTATACCTCCATAGACTCGTGGCCCGAGATCTGATGGACCTCCTCAGTGCAGAGCTAGTCAGGCATCACGAACTTCAGGATTTCAGCATCATGGTACTTCTGTATCGGCAAGTCAGACATATCCCAGATGGCTAGATTGTGGTAGACGCAACTTGGGCCCATGTCAGTTAGGAGTTGATACTTGTTACATTTGTCGCGAGGCAGGCCATTTCATGAGAGATTGCCCGAATAGGGGCGGTAGTGGTGCAGCCCAACCAACTAGATCAACAATAGCTTACTCAGCACTAGCACGCCCTTAGGGGCAAGTTCCTCAGGCACTAGAAGGTCGGGGTCGAGGCCGAAGTAGAGCTCCTACAGCAGGCGGTCCTCAGAACTGCACCTATTCTCTGATTAGTCGACAGGAAAAAGAGGCTTCACCAGATGTAGTAAGAGGTATTCAGCTTATAAATTCTCTCAATGTATTTGTGTTGATAGATCCTGATTCTACAATATCGTATGTTACACCCTTTGTTGCTATTGTTGACACCCAATTTTGTCCCTCCTTTTTTAAAAATCGGTTATAATTTAACTAAATGTGCGAGCTGACTGTTTGTGCAAAATGTGCATTAGAAAGCATGTATTTACTTGTGTTATCCCCTACTTATATATTACATATTTAAATATGGCTATATTACGTAATTTTGCATCATTTAGGCTATTTATCATAATATGGCTATTTGCATAATTTTGGTGCATTTGTAATTTTGGTGCATTTGTAGCATTTAGTAATTATTTGTGGCATTTAGTAATTATTTGTGATTATTTATACTTCATTAATTTAATTTGCATTCCAATTCCTATTATGTGTACATTTCGCTATTTGATCATCCATTCTATACAATATATATATATACATATATTTTTATTTTTATTTCTTTAGCACTTTTAAGTAAAATATTAGCCGAACAAATAATCAATTCATTTCGACTTCCTGATTTGTCATATTCGAGTTCTACCTAAATTTAAACATGTGCAAGTCTTTCTTTTTAAAGCACTCATCTTGGAATCTTTCCTGCGAACCTGGACAAAAGTCCGTCTAGGTACGCCCATTATGTTAGAAATCAATTTCTATTTTTCTTCCAATCATTTAGTTCGAATTCTCTCGAATTTGGATATTCTCATATTCATATAATTATTTATTATATTCCAAAATATTTTTTTCTATTATCTTAAAATACTCCTTTGTCTTGAATCTGGATAAGTGTTCGTCTAGGTTCGTTCATTCTGCACTATACATTTTTTTCTACGTATTACTTATACAAAATATATTTTTTTAACTTTATTTCAATTCTTTTAAATTTCGTTTGAACCTAGACACAATACCTGACTAAATACATTTTACTACATTAAATCATCTTCTTCCTAATTTCAAGTTCCTATTCCTACTTGAATCTAGAGAAAAGGTGGTCCAAACTCATTTTCTTTATTGGAACTTTGAAAGAAAATATTCTTTAAATCCAATACAATATTCTTTCCTAAACTAGTCCTTCCCCATTTTGGAAAAGAATTCTAATAGAGAATCTTATCCAAATAAAATACCTTCCATTAAGCCAAAATTCCCCAACATCTATTCTTATCCTTCATTACATATACATCTACACTTAACATTCAAAGGGGATTATCAACACATATCCAAAAAACATACACAGTACTAAAAACCAGCAGACCCCACACCCTTACTTCTTTCTCATCCCGTATACAAACACCTACAGTACCCTCCACACAACACCCCACACACAGTGACATCAACCACCATAACAACACACACCTACATATCCCGAAATCATTACACACACAGTATCACTCCTCTCCTTTCCCAAGTATCACATACGCACACCACACACGAACACAGTACAATCGTTACCCCCCTCCTCCCTCTCACTCTCTTTTCCATCACCATACCAAGAAACCACCACACCCACACATCCACCAAAAAACAGATCCAAACAGAAACACTTCTACACACACAAAAAATCGAACACAAATAGAGGTCGGGGAGTGGTGTAAAAATGATGGAGAGAACAAACAAGGGTCGGGGACGGGAGCTACAGATCGATAACAGTGGAGTATAGCAGTGGTGACGCGTCGCCACCGGACGCCATTAAACCCATCGATGTCGTTTGATATTTTCGTCATATTCTAATCTGATTTGGGTTGCAGGAGTTAGAACAAAGTGTTAATGAGTCGCAGCGACACCGGGGTATTTTCCGCGGGAAGTCATTCCCCATTTTGCTGCTTGTCGCGCCAGGATCTGAGTTCAATTGCTCATCGTCGATGGCTTTTTCCTCTGTGGAGACAAACTGAGAAGGATAGTGGCAGCGGCGCCGCTAAAATGTCTCGCCGACGGCTGCTCCTGCCCTTCCTTTTGGCTGTGGAGTTGTTCCCTACAATCTATAATTGTTCCTTACTGTTAAAGCCCATGACTCACTATATTTTGTATTGTTGTTTCTGTGTTTGTCCTAATGTTCTGATTTGACCTTTTTGATTATATCAGGTGGGTCCCACTGACCTTTATGAACTGGTTTCGACTATTACTGATCACTTGTTGAGAATTTTGCAATACTAATTGATGATGTCGCAGTTGGGATTTTTGCATAAATTTGGACAGTTATCATTGATGAAAAATGGCCAAAGAAAATAATTATGCACATTTATTTGAGGCCTATACATTGATTGGAACATAATACTACACTTGAACAGTCTCATTCCAGTGTCTCTAAAACAAAAAGGGCTATGATGACTTGTATGAGCTGTAATTGAAAAACGATCCGGTAATGGAGTGATGGGATCGGCACTTGGCAGGGCAACACGACCGGCCGGCGTGTTTGCAGGCGTACCAACGTCCCTAACCTTTAGCCAATTCATACATACCTGAGCCTACACATTTATAAAATCTCTTTCCCCCTTTATTTTATTTTATTTTTATTACTAATCTTGATATTTTGTACTACTACTAGTACTATTATTATTATTATTATCATCATTGTCACTATTATCATTATTTTTACTAAATCATTTTGTTTATATTTTACGCGGTAAAATTAGATGAGAGACGATAGTCTATTTTGGAAGAGAACAATTCAAAGAAAACTCCTTTTTTTATTATTATTATTATTATTATTATTATTATTATTATTATTATTATTATTATTATTATTATTATTATTATTATTATTATTATTATTATTATTATTATTATTACTAGTATTTATTGCTATTATTATTTTACTAATTCATTTTCATCTTTTTTTGCAAGGTGTCATTCTCCAAGGAGGAAGTCATTAGTAAATCACACCTTTTCACTTAATATCATACGCATATTTTACTAGTCATTCAACTTATTTGTCTATTCTTAGTTACTTAGTTTATTTGCTTAGCTGCTTGTTTTGAATCCCAGCATAAAGTCCGGCCGGTAACCACATGTGGTGGAGCCTCAGAGGTGCCTAACCCCTTCCTCTCGGGTCTAGTTGAACCCTTACCTAGATTTCTGGTTCGTAGACTAAGTTTCAGAGTTAATTGTAAAAATTAGCAAGAAACAAAATAGGTGCCCTAATACGCCTAGTTAAAATATGTTAGGTGGCGACTCCAACTCTTTACCCGTAAGTTACCCACTAAGTCGAATCTTATTTCGAACTTTAACCTGTTCGGGTAAAAATACGATGCGACAGAATGGCGACGTCACTGGGGATATAAAGGTTCAAACCATTATGGACTTTAAATTGGGATTCTTTATTTGCTTTATTTTCTTGCTATTTATTTCGAGACTAACTTTTATTCCTTTCCTTTTTGCAGGATTAAAGTTTATTTTTGAATTTCCAAATTTTGGGGTTCTATTATTTGAATTTTTTAGTTATATTTTCTTAAGTTTTATTTATGTCACTCACACTTCCTGCACTATTAGAAAGTTTTTACACTTGCACACACCATCAACGGTTACGTGGGTCTCACGGCCGTTTCACTCTCAAAAAATCCTTTAGGAGGAATGGTTTGAATCTAGCTATTCTGTGGTACAACCAATAATTTTAAACGTTCCCACCCCTTGGTTGTCTACCTGGGAGGACCATGTCCTAGTCTAGATTACCCAACTCTTAGTTTAGAATCATTCATCATATCATATTTAGGACCATTTTGACTTCGGCTCAGGTCTAAGTCTATTAGTTCACCATATTAGAACAAACCAAACGGATTACCAACCCTAAGGGACGTTTGAATGTGCTACGTGTGAATTTATTTTAAATTGAACGTGTCTAATGTAAATCATTTGTTCTTAAAAGTGTGGATCGACTTAAAATTTAAATTAATTTTTTTCTACTTTTGTGTAACAAAATAAATTATTTATTTCTATTTACCTAAAATTATTATTTCTATATTTGTACAACAAAATCAATTATTTTATAGGAGGAGGCACTTCTGGGAGGATTTGGATGAGGTAGTTCGAAGTATCCCTATCTCTGAGAAACTCTTCATAGAAGGAGATTTCAATGGCCATATTGGGACATCCTCGAGGGATTATGACGATGTTCATGGCGGCTATGGTTTTGGGGATAGAAATGATGGAGGAGTATCTCTTTTGGAGTTTGCTAAAGCATTTGAGTTAGTGATAGCGAATTCGTCTTTCCAGAAGAAGGAAGAGCACTTGGTCACCTTTGGTAGTACGAAGGATATGACTCAGATTGATTTCCTTCTCCTTAGGAAGAGAGATAGAGGTGAATATGCGAAATTGTAAGATTATCCCGAGCGAGAACCTTGTATCCCAAGATAGCTCTTGGTCATGGATCTAGAGATTCGAGGGAGGAAGAAGAAAAAAGTTGTCAGTGATCGACCTAGAATTAAGTGGGGGGCCTTGACTCCAACGAAGATTTAGGAGTTGGGAAGAAGCTGGTATTGAAAAGAGCTTGGCAGAGTAAGGGAGATGCGAATAGTATGTGGACTACGACAGCTAATTGTATAAGGGAAGTCGCCAGAGAGGTGCTAGGAATCTCGAAAGGTAACAATCGTAGATTCAGAGGCGATTGGTAATGGAATGAAGAGGTCCAAGGCAAAGTGGATGCCAAGAAGGATGCCTACTTGAAGCTAGTGGAAAGCAAGGACGATGAAGAAAGAGGTCGAGTAGGGAGAGTTACAAGGCTGCGAAGAAGGAAGCGAAGCTAGCAGTTACAGACGCTAAAACAACAGCTTTTGAATGCTTGTATAAGGAATTGAGAGACAAAGGTAGTGAGAAGAAATTGTATAGACTCGCCAAGGAAAGGGAGAGGTGGTCACGTGACTTAGACCAAGTGAAGTGCATTAAAGTTGAAGATCGCACAGTATTGGTAGAAGAGGCTCACATTAGACGGTGATGGCAGACATACTTCCATAAGCTCTTGAATGAAGAGGGGGATGGGAGCATTGTGTTGGGACATTTAGAGCACTCCAGAAGCTTTCATGATTTTAAATACTGCAGTTCTATAGAATTCGAAGAGGTTACGGAGGCTCTCTGTAAGATGAGAGGGGGAAGAACCACCGGGCCTGACGAGATCCCAGTAGAATTTTGGAACACTGCAGGAAGAGCAGGTTTGGAGTGGCTAACTGGGTTGTTTGAGGTCATTCTTCAGACTGCTAGGATGCCGAAAGAGTGGAGGTTGAGTACCATGGCCCCGTTGTATAAGAACAAGGGTGATATTCAACATTGCAACAACTATATGGATATCAAACTGCTAAGCCATACCATGAAAGTTTGGGAGAGGGTTGTGGAGAAGAGGATAAGGAGGGATATCACTATCTCCGAGAACCAATTCGGGTTCATGCTTGGGCGATCCACTACGGAAGCCATTCATCTTCTAAGGAGGTTGGTGGAGCAGTATAGGGATAAGAAGAGGGACTTACATATGGTGTATATTGACCTAGAGAAGGCTTATGACAAAGTCCCAAGGGATGTTTTATGGAGATGCTTAGAAGCCAAATGTGTTCCCGTGGCCTACATCAGAGCAATTAAACACATGTAAGATAGGGCCAAGACCCGTGTGAGGATAGTAGGAGCTGACTCGGATCACTTCCCAGTCGGGATGGGGTTGCACCAGGGGTCAGCGCTTAGCGCATTTCTGTTTGCTCTGGTGATGGATGAATTGACATAGAGTATTCAAGGGGAGGTCCCATGGTGTATGTTATTTGTAGATGATATTGTTTTGATTGATGAGACTCGCGGTGGAGTCAATACCAAGTTCGAGGTTTGGCGTCAGACTCTAGAGTCTAAAGGCTTCAGACTGAGGAAGACGAAAATAGAGTACATGGAGTATAAGTTCAGTGATGCTACTGATGAGTCTGAGGTAGAAGTAACGCTCGATACTCAAGTCATCTCCAAGATCAGAAGCTTCAAGTATATTGGCTCAATCATACAAGGTAATGGAGAAATTGACGAAGATGTCAGTCATCTGATAGGGGCAGGGTGGATGAAGTGGAAGCTCGCGTCCCGGGTCCTTTCCGATAAGCAAGTGTCACCTAAACTTAAAGGAAAAATCTATAGAGTGGCCGTTAGGCCAGCGCTGTTGTACGGGGTGGAGTGTTGGCCCATCAAGAACACCCATATTCAGAGGATGAGTGTAGCAAAGATGAGGATGCTGAGATGGATGTGTGGACATACTAAGATGGATAAGATTAAGAATGTAGTCATTCGTGATAAGGTGAGTGTGGCATCAGTAGTGGACAAGATTCACGAGGCGAGACTTCGATGGTTCGGACATGTGAAGAGGAGGAGCACTGATGCTCCGGTGAGAAGATGCGAGAGGTTGGCAGTGTTGGGTCTACGGAGAGGCAGAGGTAGACTGAAGAAGAATTGGGATGAGGTTATTAGACAGGATATGGCCTTCCTCCAGATCACTGAGGACATAACCTTAGATAGAATAGCATGGAGGTCGAGGATTAGGGTAGAATGTTAGATTGTAGTCGAGAGTTGTAGGTTGTATCGGATTTAATATGTTTTCATATACATTTGCTATTTCTACCTATTCTTTATTTGTTCTGCATGCTTATGTTGTTCATTTAGGTTATATTTGGTTTTTGTGTCGATATTTGATATCGTGTTTCATTCGGATGTCTCTTCTTATTTGTTATTCTTATTTCTATTTCTCTCTAGCCAAGGGTCTTCCGGAAACACCCTCTCCACCTTGGCGGAGGTATGGTCTAAGTACATCTCACCCTCCTTAGACCTCACTTGTGGGAATACACTGGGTTTGTTGTTGTTGTTATAAAACCAATTATTTTATAAAATTATTTTTAGGTCAATTTTTTCTACTTTTATGTAAACAAAATCATAGACTTTAAGTTAATTTCTTTTACTTTTAATATAACAAGATCACTTATTTAGGAAGGCTTAACATCCTTGGCATGTTAAAGTCTATTAGCCAACTTCGTCCAAAAGTGTCATCATATGATGCCTATCATGCATATTATGTGTATTGATCTTATTAGGTCTACCTCCACGCAAAAGAGGTTCCTTGCATTATAAAACATGATATGGTTTGCATGTGAAAATTATTATCTCAACATTGACTTGTTTTTTCAAAACTCATACATTTTTAACGTGTGCATGCATACCTTCCTCCACTCCTGGCAACTTTCTAAATCGTACGGTGGTAGCAGCCACCTCTTCCCTCACATAAAATTCCTTTAGAGGGAACGACTTTGAATCTATTTGGTCCGAGACGTTCCCGCTCCCGGGTCGTCTGCTTGGGAGGATAATAAAACCCGGTCTAGCTACCTCGATTCCTTAGTAGCGGCGCTAGGAATCATGCATCATGATATGTCATTAATCGACTTGTTCTCAAGTCCGATAGGCCAACTTGTTCAAACAATCCGAACGGGTTTATAACCCCCAAAGAGCGTTGAACATGATTTATTTGCAGTTGCTTAAAGGGTTGAACGTGCAAAATGTGGACTGTTTATTGGTATTGGTCTGCATTTAGTGCTATTCAAAGGCACAAAGGTTACCCAATGGGCGTTAAAAGCTCAAATTGAATCAGAAATAATTATTTATCCATAAACGGTTGGCATTATTTTGTATTCAATGTCATTCAAAGGCACAAAAGGTTACCCAATAGGCGTTAAAAGCCCAAACTGAATCAGAAATGATTGTTTGTTCATAGATAGTCAAAATTATTCTGTATTCAATGTCATTCAAAGGGGCAAAGGTAACCTAAGAGATATTAAAAGCCCAAATTGAGTCAGAAACGACTGTTTAGTCCTAAAGGATTGGAATCATTCTGTATTCAATGCTATTCAAAGGCTTAAATGGTAACCGAAGAGGCATTAAAAGCCCATTTCGAAGCAGAAATGACCGCTCGATAGATGGGATGACACATAATGCACGTTTATCCTTTAAGCATAATATAAGGACTTGACATCCTTGGCATGTCAAAAGTCCATTAGCAACTTCCGTCCAAAGTGTGTAAAGGGTTCTCAACTCACAACGACACATTTCCTCATATCCTCTGTCGCATTGTTTTCAAAAGCTTGTGCCACACGTTGATCATTTTGCTCACAATAAAGCCAATCTTACGCATTTTCTTCTCCCTTTTTCTATCATCCTTCACCTTTTCCAAAAGATCATGGCCATTAGAACATTTGACATAGTTGTTGAAATCCCTCAGTTGCTCCGAGATTGGTGGGGAAACCTAAGCGTAGATCAACAAGAATGAGTTAAAGTGGTGTTAGGGAACCTAATTTCACTAATGGAGCACACTGTAGTAGAAGGAATGATAGAAGCAGTAGTACATTATTGGGATGCAGGCCGAGCAGTTTTTCACTTTGGGATAGTAGAGTTGACACCATTACTGGAGGAAATAGGCGGGTTAACTCAATTACCATTTAGAAGTGAAGAAGTCTTGATGCTTAAAAACATTACACCCGAGGAGTTCTTCGAAATGGTAGGGTTTAAGCCTGAGTTGTGCACTGATAGTATAAGGCAGTCAAAAATTTCTCTGACTTCTCTTTACATCAAATTTTGGTATAGAGAGGCATTTCAAGAGTCCGAAGATTATTTTAGCACTAACCAGGCAGATTGGCTAGAGCGGAGGGTACTTGCTTTTGTCACCAGCTTTTTAGGGACTGTCGTCTTTCCACAACACAAAGGACGAGTTGATGTTTGCATGGTCTCAATAGCTAATGCCTTACTCAAAGACATTAAATACACTTTGGTATCGATGATTGTTGCAGAAATATACCAAGCTTTAGAAAGATGCAAGAAGGGCGCTGGTTTCTTCGAAGGTTGCAATTTGCTGTTACAAATTTGGCTAAGGGAACATTTGCAAAATATGGATAGCACAGAGCAAGCTTTCCATTCCATATCAAGAGAAAACTGCATCTTGACTCATACTGCTCGCATGTACAACGCTCTCGAGAAATGGGACCAACCAACAACCGCCAATGTTTGGCACCATATGTTCTGTCAACTGACACCTAAAAACATATAATGGATGTTTGATTACTTTCCCAGCACAACAGTAATCACACAATCCGAGAGAGACTTA
Organism: Petunia axillaris subsp. axillaris; assembly: GCA_029990575.1. NCBI lineage: Eukaryota > Viridiplantae > Streptophyta > Magnoliopsida > Solanales > Solanaceae > Petunia > Petunia axillaris. Next base: position 119,730,975 of record JARKNS010000004.1, on the reverse strand, counting down.
TTTATCATCTTAGTGGGCTTTAGAAGAGTTTACCCATACACTACTTTAAGGGCACTTAGACAAGTAGGGAGAAAGCAGACTATACCCCAAATTGCGGACATCAGAAGTTTCAAAGCAAATATTCTCGGAGGAGTGATCCCGTTCAAAGACCAGATAATTGAACTTTGGAAAGAAAGGCAACGAATGGGAATCAACACTATTGGACGTGACAGGTTTGATGCTGGCTATGATGAAGACTATCCAGGCTGGCTTAGGAAAAACATAGCAAAGGCAGTTCAACCAAGAAAAACAACAAAAAGGAAAAGAAATGCTGATGAGTTAGAATCTGAGTACAAAAGGTTACGCAAACAACTAGTAAGTGCACAAGGGAAATTAGCAAAGAAGCAAAGTTTGGTCGAAGCAAAGAATGAAGAAAAAGGCAAATGGCGCAGTAAGGCAGAACTCCTGAGAAAACATATAGTCTATCGGCGTATGGGCTAGCGAGGGGATGAACTCTGTGGCAAACAAAGGAATAGAGGAGAAAGGAAGAAAAGTTTGGGAAATGTTGAAGAAAATCACGTTTGACATATCCCGGCTCTTGACTGTTGCAGACAATATCATCTTCCAAGGATATTTATCAGAGGCAAGCTTGTCTGAGGAGGATTCATCCAAGGAAGAAGAAGAAGAAGAATCTCCTGGGGATGGATCAGAATGAAATATGTTCACCTGGCCATGATCTAACCCTCCACCAAAGTTTTCTTTCTCTTACACTATTTCAATATCAGTCAGTGTAACAAAAGCCCAATAAACGCAATATTATCTTTAGGCTTCGCATTTTGTTAGTAAATGAAATTATGTGTATGGCACAAAGCATTTTTCAAATCATAGTGCGTCAAATGGTCCTTCCTATTATAGGATGCATTTTTTATTTGATATGCATGCATTGTCTGTTGTTCTGAGACTCTTTCTACCTAAGGAATCTTTTCTCCAAATTCAATCTCCTACCGAGGCACCTCTTCTCCCTACTCTATGTCCAAATCCTGATATCCAAAATCCTTCGCATGTCCAAACCGTCTCTAACGCACTACCAAACTCAAAGTCTATTATCCAAAAGGTTGGCTCGAGTTGAATACCAAGGCAAAATACATGGATAAGCGAGTGTACTTGTCAGGGATCTTCCGAAATAAGGGAGTTTTTCACAGCAATTCCCACCAGCTCTCTCCTCTCTCTACAAACTACCCAAGGTTTGCCAGTCTGGAAATGTGAGCATTTCAAGAAGAGAGATGAAGTCTCTTTTGACGCAACCATTCAAGACCCTACCTTCAACCACTATTGTCAAATAGCGCTACCATTTAATCTGTACCCTCATATACCACCTAAATATCCCGCTCGGCCCACTTGACATATATTCCACATTCTAGGACGAAATTATCTGCCATACCAGCAAAACACTCAATCCGACTACCAAAACGTACCACCATACCCTCCTAGTCCTCGCCCTGATGCCAACCAAAGACCGAAAAGAAACTACAGTTCACTAGCCGAATCCCACATTCAATTTTTCGTGAGATGGGAAACTGCCAGGCTTATTGTCCCAAGTACCTCAATTGTTCTAGCAAGCACTATGAATATGGAGAGAAAAAATTGGCAAAGCAAGAGAAATGTTGGTCAAACATAAAGGCACACATGACTCGCTTTAAGACCATTTGACACCAATATCCAAGGATCGTCCTTGTTGCTCTAGCCTACACAGTCATACCACCTACAGCACATGGCTGTGATCCAAAGCACTTTCCAACTCCTCCTAGCATTCAAAGGTCCAGTGAAAGATAATATTAGAAAGACAGAGATATAGCAAAGGCTTGTGCACAACAACCAAAACAAGCAAACCAATTCAACTCGAAAAGGAGAGGCAAAGACACAATGACAAAACCATCATTATATGACAAACCTGGAGACCCCTGGAGCATTTAGAAGTAAATCTTCACCCACTAGCTTAGATAAAGCAAGACAGTGAAGTTATTTGAGACACTTACCATACCAAGGGTTGAGTTGATATAAAAGCACGGGCGAATAGACTTCTTGGAGCAATTTTGGTCGAAGGCTTCTATTGGGGTGATATGAATTCTCATGACGACGACTACAATAAGACGCAACAATCTAAGAATACACATTATACATAGCCAACCTACATTGAATTCAACGACTCAGCAATAAGATATTACCCAACATGGAAAGTTGGTGCAAGGACTATATTGCAGCAATTGGTTGACAAGCATTAAAGACGTTAAGTATCTCTTCAAGGACACATAGCCGTCATGACAGACAAATTTTCAAGGAAGGATGAAAAATTCACTCAAGGTCCTGGTATTTGACAAAAGCCAACATCCCTTTCTGTTACACAACACAATCTATTCCTTACACAATATCTTTACCGCCTTTCATTGACATTCAACTCCTCACCTCCGGCTTAAACAACCGTCGGTCATTTGGCCAAAAAATTCTCGCCTTGACTGCTACATAAAGCACTTAGGCAATCTCTTGTGATTTTTTTACGATCTATCACAACCTCCAAATTCAAGCACTAATCCATCATCTGCGGTCTAGGCTTTCTCTTAAGCTCACGTGTCATTTTGTTTCAAGTCTTTGCTAATATGCCCACACTATTTTGTGCATTTCACCACTTTGTGACGGTTGCTTCGCATTTTGACACCGAAATTGGTCAAGAATCTGCATTCGAGAAAAAGCCGAAATGGCAAGCCAACCTAAAAACACTTTCCTCTACAACAAAGTCCTTTGAACCACCAGCATATAACACCAAGAGCGTTCAGACAATCCCAATACCGTACAACCTGCATTGTACGAGAGTCACAACAAAGAAATCAGATTCCTATACGACCGAGCTCACAACCTCACACTGCACCCAACTTACACAATAAACAACCTCCCGCCGTCAGGACTTCCAACTACAACAACCTTAGCGGGCTCAGCACAATCAAGGATAGACCAAAATAACAAAACCTCACGCCTTTACTCCTTCAGCCCAGTCAAAAGATATTGAAACTGACAAACAAACCAGTCCCTAGATACCCATTCCTAAATTCGATCCAACAAGATCTACACTCAACACCCAAACATTCAATACCATGACACCGCAAAATATCCAACACTAGAAAACAAAATTCAAAGTCTGATCGGCCAAAGCGAGTCAATGATACAATAAAGACCAATAAAAGGAAACTCCAACTCCCATTCAAACACACTTTCTACAAAGTCCTATCCATCAAAGTTAGCTCCATTACTTTCGAAAGCACAACCTAAGACAAATACAATTTTGGGCAATCTTCAAATCCTGCAAAATCCAAATATCAAACCCCAGTCTGAGTATGCAAACATCCATATACTCATAGTCATTAATACACTCAATCGTCACACCAAAAGACGAATGCAGATTTCTAGCCAATACATTTGGTGTTCGGTGCAATACAACTACCTTCTCTCAGTGTTCTGTCATAAAAAATAAACAGGGGCAGAATTTTTTAGGATCCCCTCAAAAATTAAAAAAAAAAAAGCAAACTTGACACTGGGGCAGAAATTTGTGAGGTCCCCTAAAAAATTTCAAGAAAAGTCCTTACAAGAGCAACATGATAGCTTCCTTAGCACATCGCATGACATAACAATAGCATTCTACTTGTTGCACTTTACTCTTGATGCATCGACTGACGGTACACAGCCCGATGTCGAATTTTGTATTTTCATTAGCTGAGGGCACACAGCCGGACGCGTCGACTGATGGTACACAGCCTGATGTCAATTTTTCATTTAAATTAGCTGAGGGTACACAGCCCGAAGCGTCGATTGAGGGTACACAACCCGATGTCGATTTGTCATTAGCAAAGAGTACACATCCCTAAGCGTCGATTGAGGGTACACAACCCGATGTCGATTTCTCATTTAAATTAGCTGAGGATACACAGCCCAAAGCATCGACTGAGGGTACACAACCTGATGTCGATTTGTCATGAGCTGAGGGTACACAGTCCGAAGCGTCGACTGAAGGTACACAGCCCGATGTCGATTTGTCACTTAAATTAGGTGAGGGTACACAGCCCGAAGCGTCGACTGAGGGTACACAGCCCGATGTCAATTTTTTATTTAAATTAGCTGAGGGTACACAACCAGAAGGGTCGACTAAGGGTACACAACCCGATGTCGATTTTTCATTTAAATTAGCAAAGGGTACACATCCCGATGCGTCGACTAAGGGTACACAGCCCGACGTCGATTTTGTCATTTTAATTTTACGGAGGGTACACAGCCCGATGCATCGATGGAGGGTACACAGCCCGATGTCGAAACTGACACCGCGGAGGGTACACAGCCTGATGCAAATTTTGATATTGTAACAAGAAGACAGCCTGGGAGGTAGACAGCCCGTTGAAAGAACAGCATGATAAAGGGTAGACAGCCCGGTGAAAGGACAACATGACAAAGGAACTGCAACCAAAATGAAAGAATGATTGGCAACCCTGCATGAAGAGATACACAACTCAATACGAAAGGAGTATACAGCCCAACGTCACAAGCACACATTTAAAGGACGCAAAGCAATGGACATACAATCCGGCGTCACACTGGCAAGATGATCCAACACAGTTCTGCACGACAAAGCAACTACCTTCTGACGAGAAGCACTTAGAAAATGGATATCCTCGAGAGGAGAGGCACATATTCCCAAGCACTGAGCACCTGAAAGTGGACCAGACAAAGGAGAGCTCAACTCAACAGGGAAGTTTACTTTATTTTTATTTTTATCTCAATTTTCATTTGTGTTTATTTTGCTATAGGGACTCTCCGATCTCTCGGCAAACCCACCCCTGAGTCCCACTCTCACACCTGCTCCAAAAATCACTACCAATTGTGCAACCACAAAGCCTCAAATATACCTCAAAGAATCATCCCAAGACCCAATTCAAAAGGCCTATCTTACAGAAATACTTTTGTTACACCCGCGAGTTGCCTAGTTTGCCGAGTCCAAAAGCTTTCAAAGATACAGTTCCGTACTCGCACCAGTGATCTACCCAATATTTCCTTGTCGATTGGGTACCAGCTCCATATTCCTTCCTATTTGTGCCTATGTGTTTGAATCGTGCATATTCATCATGCTTCACTACTCAATGTTCCTCTATTCATTCAAGATAATGTTGAGGCCAAGATGACTTCTCTATTGAGTTATAGCAGAAAATGTGTCCATGCAAACTCCTCTTTATGGGTATGTCATGCACCACATCTTCATAAATGGGATTATTGCAAGCCTCTTTTCCCGCACTCGATTTATCGATGTTACCTCATCTTTCGACAATGCTTTTTTTTTGCCTACAAACTACCTATTCTATCAAATTCCAATACGCCCGAAGCCAATCATCTCATATTCCCACAAGTAATTTGCCCAATCCATCATTACGAATTAGGATGTCATTTTGCATTTCCTTCCAGGTAATACCTACTTTGTCTAATCAAACCTATCTGCCTCAATCGTGCGTGTCTTCGTGCTTAATCGTGCCTATCTATTTGAATCGTGCGCGTTTACAAAAATCGCTCCTCAAAGTTTCTCAGTTCAGCCAAGGCAATATTTGAGGGCAAGATTACTCTTTTATCGAAATGAATTGGAAACTAGGTACGTATAAACTCCTTTTTATGGGTGTGTAGCACGCCACATTTTCATAACTACGACGATTATAAACCTCTTTTTCCATGCTCGATGTATTGAGGTTATCTCATCTTCGCTAGTGCCTTTGCTTCATTCTTTATTTACCTCGCCAAAAGGCAAAGCATGAACGAATCTAAACTTTAAATACTTGGATAAATGTAGTCTTTACATTTAAAATCGTGCATCATAAATCTCTCACACAGGCAAAACGACATCCTAGAACTACACGCGGCCTGATTCTCATGAAATCCGAGATATGTATGCAACTCAGAGACCGGGGTCCAGCCAAAATACCCCCAAAACTCTCATTTTTCCTTTTACTTTGTCTGTCCGTCGCGATAAAATTGGCTACTCTGTCAACTATCTTTGCCCGAAGACTTTTTCATCATCTCCGGGCAAAGAGGGGCAGCTGTTGACACCAAATTTTGTCCCACCTTTTTCTAAAATCGGCTATAATTTAACTTAAAGGTACAAATTGACTATTTATGCAAAATGTGCATTAGAAAGCATGCATTTACGTGTTTTTTACTCTACTTATATATTACATATTTAAATGTGGCTATATGACGTAATTTTGCATCATTTAGGCTATTTGTCAAAATATGGCTATTTGTATAATTTTGGTGCATTTGTAGAATTTAGTAATTATTTGTGGCTATTTATACTTAATTAATTTAATTTGCATTCCAATTCCTTTTTATGTGTGTATTTCGCTATTTGATCATCCATTCCATACAGTATATATATATATATATATATATATATATATATATATATATATATGTATTTATTTATTTATTTATTTTTATTTCTTTAGCACCTTTAAGTAAAATATTAGCCGAACAAATGATCAATTCATTTTGACTTCCTGATTTGTCATATTCGAGTTCTTCCTGAATTTAAATATGTGCAAGTCTTCCTTTTTGCGGAGGGCCTAGGTTCTTGGGCGGAGCGCCCATGCCTGGGTCCTCTTGAAACGTCTTCAAATCGCTCCTAAAGGCCTTGACTTCTCGTCCCTTACATCCTTCAATCTTGGTACTCGTTGACTGGAGTATTTGCTCGATTTTCCCCGCATCATCCTCCCCTTCTTGAGAAGATTTCGTCGTCGAAATCAAGGTGTCGTCGTGCATGGAATCATCATCTCCTCTGATTGCCCAATACTCTCCTCCTTTGTCCTTTTTGAACGTTGCTTTGGAATAGGCTTCCTCCAAGTTCTCCTTTTCCTTAGCATAGAGCTTAGGATCTACAAGCAACGATAAGCACAACTAAATTCCTTTACTACGAAAGTAGGTTAGTGCAAATAGTATGAAAAAACGCTCTTATGGTATACCCAAGCATCAATAGGAATAACAAAGATCATGTCTCTAAAGAGATAATAAGTACTTTGTTTAACAAAGACATGCACTCAACACAAGAATGAGCAAATAGATCATGGGAACATTGAAAATGCAAGATCAAGCTGTCAAATCTCCTATGATACTTAAACTCACGATCAACACACCATACGTTAAACGCAATGTTCTCACAATGCGGCACATTAGCTTTGGCATTCTCAACTCTCAAAGTGTGACCAATACATGGGATGGAGTAAGTCAAATAGCTCAACCTATAACTAGCATCAATTACTCCACTCCCCTTCTTTAAATCACTCTTATTCACACCAAGAGATTTCTTTCCTCCTCAAAACTCATCCTCGTGAAAATCCTTCTCACAAGACAAGCTCTCAAGAAAGGCATTGATAATGGATTCTTCTTCATCATAACCCCAACAAGTAAAAGTAGGGTCACTAAAAGAGTCATTTACTTCACTCAAGGTCTCAAACAAAGAGTTGCGTAAGGAATCAAATCCTTCACACCATGGAGGTTCTCCCATACGACCAACTCTAGTCCGATATAATTCACCACCACAAATGAAGATGCCTTCAAACAATGGATTAGTAAAAGTATGCATTTCAATTTTATGATCAAGCAAATGTGAAGTATCAAGACTAGGCTCATCACCCACACTTGAGGTGTCATCATAGACAACCTTGTCCAACTCATGCAATTTGGACTCCTCAAGGTCACTACCATCCTTACCATAACACATAGGCCCACCAAAAGATAAGCATATGAACAAGAGCATGATCAATCAGCTCATCTTCCCCTTTGTCAAAGAATGGTTGTGCGTTATGCAAAAGGTCACAAGCATGGCCAACTATCACATCTATGCTAGAGAGAAGTTCATTGAACAATGGGCTCACATTACGATGTGGCTTAGCCTTTCTCTCAACTAGTGACACACAAGAACACACAAGTTGGCAACTAGACTCTTTACTAGTGGCATTTTCAATAGAAGCCTTATAAATACCAACTAGCATTGAGTCATCACAAGATAAGTAACTAAAATGTTCATGAGAAGGTGAAGAAACACTTACGCTTGAGTTACTCCCATGAGCACTAACATCACTTGAAGTGTCATGTTCAACACCTCCTTCAAGAAGCTCACATTGAAGGTCTTCATCATCTTGTCTTCCTTCCAAATAGAATGGTTGAGGCTCCATTGGCTTGCCTCCAAAAGTACCTGCACAGAAGCTAAAACAAGAAGTAGTAGAAGGTAAAGAATGGCTAGAACAATGGGTGCTCTCACTCTCAAACTTTCATTCCTCACCTCTCCATTCTTCCATTTTTCTCTCAAGGTCAAGTGTAGTTTGTGGTGACAATCCTCTCACATCCTCTCCTTTTTCCTCTCTTGGATTGTCATCGGTCACTTTCTCACTCCTCTCGTTCTTTTGACTCTCACTTTCAAGCACAGTGGATTGAGGATCAAGATTGTACTCATTTGGAGGTGACAACTTGCATTGGCATGACAATAAGATTGTTGGCTTCCGGCTCAGGTACCATAGGTGACTTGGCTTTAGCCGCTTCTTTCAACTCCCTCATGTGTTTATAGTCCTCTCTTACATGCCTTGGAGTCAAAGGCCTAAGCACATACTTTCTTCCTTCATGCTTGACGGTATAGGAGTTGGTTCGGCCATCACGAACAACACTAAGATCATATTGCCATGGTCTTCCAAAAAGAAGATGACAAGCTTGCATCGGAACCACATTAAACATGATTTTGTCTTTATAGTTCCCAATGTTTGACTCTAGCAAAACTCACCACTTTCGAGTCTCCACATTCACTCGACCATTGAAGATGGTATGGACATGGATGCTTTATAGTGGGCAATTTCAATTGGGAAATCAGTGTTTAACTCACTATGTTGGCACAACTTCTAGAATCAATGACCATCGAACACACCTATCCCATTACAAGACATCTAGCATGAAAAAGATTCTCCCTTTGCACCGTTTCTACTTCCTCCTCAAAGAATAAGGTGCTCAAACTCCTCCTAACCACAAGGAACAAGTTAGGATCATCTCCTTCCACCGTAGTGTCTTCACAAGCAACTACTTCACTCTCCTCATTCTCGGCCTCACTATTATGTTCACAAACCAACCCGTCTTCCATCACAATCATAGCTTTGCGGGTGGGGAAATCTCTAGCATGGTGGCCATGCCCTTTACACTTGTGGCATTGCAATCTAGAAGCATTATAAGTATTCACATAGGGTTTAGAGTTACCTCTCACACTTGGTGTCGGCTTTTCATAAGTCTTCTTCACTCATTGTTCCCACTAGTGTTTTGGCTCTTCTAATCTTTTGCTTGATTCATGGGCGTAGAAGTAGCACTTCGATATCGAGTTGGCTTATCTTCTTTGATCCATTTTTTAGCATCAACTGCGACTTCAAATATGTCTTGAAGAGAATGATAGACATGTAACCTCAATCGAGAAGCTACATCACGATTCAAGCTGTTTTTGAATCGAATGACAGCTTGCACCACATCTTCGGTATCCATATCAAGTGCCATCCGGTTTCTCATAAAGTCATCAAAATACTCATGAATCGTTTTGACGCCTTACTTCAACTCATAAAGCCGTTTGAGTTTTTCTTGATGATACTTAGGTGTCACATACTTTTCATCCATGATACCCTACAATTCATCCCAAGTAACGTTCACATGCACACCAATTCTTCTTCTTGCTCTCTTGATCGATTCCCACCAAGTGAAAGGATAAGTCTCAAAGGAAGAAATGGCATATGTGGCCTTTTCCTTCTCGGACATCTCATTCATATCAAATACTCTTTCTATTTGCAACTTCCACTCAACATACTTCTCCGGATCACAAGTTCCATTGAAAGTAGGAATAGTGATCTTTACACTATTGAGATTATTATTGTCACAACCTCCTCTGTTAGGCTCCGGTTGGCCCCCAAAGTAGTCACCATAAGAATCATAAACCCTTATCACATTCCCTCCAACATACCCCATGGGTGGCCCTCGACCTCGGCCTCTACCCGTATTCACTTCCTGGCCTCAATTCATTGCTCTCTTGTTTGGATAGGGAACATCATAGTTATTATCATCATCTCCAAGTCCGGGTTCCATCCCTTCTTGAGCTACATCATCATGTTCAAGAGGTGCAACATTCCTACGGGGTCTAGGGAATGGAACATATCCTTGGAGATTGCCCAAGTTGTGGGGAATGCCCACTTATTGGAGAATGCCTTACACACGCTCTCTACGAGCAAGATCATTCTTTAGTCTTTGTTGCTTGGCTAATTCCGCAAATTGCTCCGGTTAAATAGAAGAGCCATCACTTGTACCCTCACCGGATTCAAGTTGGATACTCAGGGTCCTTCGTTCAAGACTTTCAAGTCTCAAACTCATGCCTTTCAACTCGGCCATTATAGTAGCCAAGGCATTCTTAATGGTATCATCACCTTCACTGGCCATGGTACCTACAAAACAAGAAAACGGTTAGTGAAATAACCTCAAACACACCCACACTTAAATTTCACTTGGGTACGCTCATTTAGTGGTGGTGGTTTTGATCACTCAAGCTTTAACCAAAGGTATCACGTAGTTAAACAACATTCTTAATCAACAGCCAAACAATCCACAATTCAAGCACTCTTCGGGATGAGTGGAATTAACAGGACTCGATGGACGCTAGACTCTTTAAGTGTCGACTTGAAGCAAATAGTTCTACGACTCTTCTTTGAGTTCTACTCTCCACTAAGAACGATTATCCTAAAGTCTTAATAAACTAGTACTAATCAAGTAGGAATGTTACTCAAATAGTACTAGTTGGAAGCAATGCAATCAAAAGAAATACGAAAAACTATGAAATGAAGTTGCCCGGACTCAACCCAGGGGTGGGCGGTCCGCCTGGGGAGCTAGGCAGACCGCCTGGTCTCTTGACCAGTGACCAAAGTGGATGGAGCGCCTAGGGAGTGGGTAGTCCGCCTGGGGGGTTCTTCAGCTTTCACAAAAACGTAGTTTTTTGATGGTTTTGCACCCAAGTTTTCAACGATTTCAACCCGTTTCTCAAAATCAAAGGTACCCAAAGTTGTTTTGAACTATTCCCAACAATCTTCCGTGGTTTTTAGCATCAAAAACCAATAACAAGATCACAATCAAACTTAAAAGCCTGTCAAGCTAGGGTTTCAATTTGGGGTTTTCAAATTTAGTTGGGTTTCAAATCATCAAATTTCATTTTACTACTCCAAATCACGTAAAAATGGTACCAAATGAATGGGTTTTCTTCATAGAACAAACCTCAATAACAATCAATCAACGGGTAACCTAATCCACGAATTTCAAGCAAATTTTTTGATGTTTTTCAACTTTTTCAATTTTTTTTGTATTTTTTTTCAAAAAACAATAACAGAAATCTAAACTAGAAACTAATGTAGGCACAATGAATAAGGATCGAGGATTTGGCAGGACAAATCCTGAGCCTTGCTCTGATACCAAACTGATGCAGGGAAAACAGAAGCGATAAAAATAAAGATAGAAACAAGACGAGGCTGGAACAACCTTCAAGGTAGTATCGAGGAAGTTGTCTCGATAAGCCCTCGAATCGTTGTCAAGGATCACCTATGCTAACCGAACGGTCCTCAAGAGACACTTGGCTCTTGCAAAGTGTTCGGTGGGGTTTGTAATAAACTTCAACTAGTTCTACTAATTGATTCAAGCCAAAAGGGTTTTCATTCATTTAAAGAGATTCATCTCTCAAATTGTTCTTCAATATTCAAAGCTAGGTAAAAAGAAATAAAGAGGCTATTAAGGTATTTATAAGGTTCTCCTCAAGCCTAGTTAATGACTAAAACACCCCAAAAGTTGGGTAAAAGTAGATAAGCCACGCAGGGTCCTTTCGGAAATAGCTAGATAAAATTCTCGTGTTGGCAGCATAAGGGGCGGAGCGCCTTAAATTTGCACCATTTAGACCAGTAGCTCGTGGGGGCGCAGGGCCCCAACACTTGGGCGGAGCGCCTGGTTGTTCAACTTCTTGGGCGGAGCGCCCACTTGGCCAGGCGGAGCGCCTAGGCTTGTCCTTCATTCCTTGGCCGTGAACTTCACTAGGCGGAGGGCCTAGGTTCTTGGGTGGAGCTCCTATTCCTGGGTCCTCTTGACATGTCTACAAATTGCTCCTAAAGCCCTTGACTTCTCATCCCTTGCATCCTTCAAGCTTGGCACTCGTTAATTGGAGTCCTGGCTCGATTTTCCCCGCATCAGAACTGGTGGCTGATAACTGAGAACTGATAACTGCTACTAAGCTAAAACTGAAATGTTGTCTAAAGTGGTACCTGTCTGGTGTTATGGGCTGTATCCCCCAAAATCAGGTAACTGAATATCTGAAATAGCCTCATGTATAGTCATATAGTGTATATTGTGGCTATATTCGCGTATATAACACACCTGACGGGTCTTATGGGCTATGTCCCCCAAAACTAGTAATATCTAGTCTCTCTGGTCAGAATGTGTGAATGACACCCGGTCACACTAGGTGTTTCAACTCCCGCCTTAACCGGAGTTGCTGTGTTCCCTAGACGGGTAGTATCATACGTGACCGGAGTGTGTGTCCAATGTTCAGCCTCTTTGGGGGACTCCAAATTACACATAATATGATCACAATATAAGCATAGGCATGTATGAAGCATAACACATCTGGAAACAATATATATAAATTCAAAATAATGATAAGGATACCCTAGATGAAATCATAGACACAACCCCGAACTCAGAATTTGTCTAACGCTTTGAATTTCTATAAAAATTTCGGCAGAGTTTCCCCTAAAAATGGATGATCCGCAAAAACAATACCAGCACTATAATATACATGGGAATAGATACCTAGATAAAGTGATAACATAAACAGATTAAATGGTAAACAATATGAGACGACCGGACAGCATAGCAAATCTGCAGAGAGAATCTATGGGCAGCACCACTGCCCTGTCTTAAAGCCGAATTTTTAGGGTATAAATCAATATTATAGACTTTATAGTCTTCATAAAAGTTGTAGGTATATTTCTTATGGTTCCAGGGAATCTTAAATAATCTCAATAAAAATTTTGTACAAAGAGTTATGGTTAAACTACTAAGAACTGCCCAACGATAAAAATTAATTTTTTCAGATTTTAAAACATTTCGTACTGCTGTTTTGAACATCTTTTACCTAGGTTTTTTGCACCAAATTAAGTGTATAAAAGGTTTTCTTGATTCCATACATGTTCCCCACAAGAAAAACAAAGTTTAAAACTAAGACAAGCTTCAAAAGCTACAAGATAGATGCCTTGTCGAAAGAAAGGTTTAGCCTTACATACCTTTGATATTTTTGCTTCTAAACATTGTTTTCCTTGAATTACACACCTTCCAAAGCATAAACAAGCTAGAACTAGAATTTAGGCACTTTACTTAGCCATGAAGTAATTCTAAAACTTAAACGATAGACGAAAAGAAAGGTAGCACGACGTTACCTTCATCGCGTAGAGCCTTTTTATGTAATCCGTCCTCAATTTCGAGTTAAGACTTACGTTCTTCCTTCCAAAACCCTATAAATGGCTTAACTTTCATGAGAGCACTGTTTGTCTCATGAATTTTCTTGAATATGATGAGTAAAGAGATAAGATTCTCTTTTATAATCAAAATATTTCACTTCTAATCCTCTTTTGCGCTTATATCCCTTCTTCTTACCTGATTTCTGTCGCTCATATCTCCTTATGCTAATGTTCTATGAGCAAACGGTCAAAAGTATTGGAAACTAAACTCCAAGACCTTCACTTTGGTATATGATATGTCCCAAAAAGACCTCATATACACACAGAATTAATTTCTCAAAAAGCTTCGTTACAAAGCAAATCCTTAGTCGGCTTTTCCGCAACTTAAATCCGATTTTTTCTAAAATTTAAATTCAGCATATAAACGTCATATATGGTCATATTATGAATTTAAACTCAATTAAATCATTCTTAACATGTCATTAGAATGATATACATCACTTTAGATATACGAGGTGTAACAATCTCCCTCCCTCCCAGGAACATTCATCCTCGATTGTCAAATGAAGTTTGTAGAAGCACTAAGTGAGGATCTATTATATACCTAAAGTAGTGAAGTGATGTGGATACTTGGCTCTCATATCTTCCTCAGCTTCCCAGGTCATTTCTTCTACGTTATTTCTTTGCCATAGGACCTTAATTGAAGGAATGTCTTTCGTCCTTAGTCGACGAATGACGAATCTGCCTATCTAAAATTGCAACTGGCACCTCTTCATAAGTCAACTGCTCTGTGATCTGTAAATCCTCTACTGGTACAACTCTAGAAGGATCTCCGACATATTTTCTGAGCATGGAAACATGGAATACTGGATGTACCTCATGAAGGTCTGCTGAAAGGTCTAACTCGTAGGCTACACACCAAAATCGTCTAATAATCTGATATGGACCTATTAATCTAGGACTAAGCTTTCTCTTATTTCTGAATCGAATAACGCCTTTCATAGGTGATACTTTCATGAATACCCAATCGCCAATCTAAAATTCTAAATCTCGACGTCAGTTATCTATATAGGACTTCTGTCTGCTCTGTGCTGCTAATAATCTTTCCCTGATCAACTCGACTTTATCAACTACTTGCCGGATTATATCTGGACCTATCAATTGAGACTTACCAACCTCGAACCATCCTATAGGAGAACTGCATTTGCGCCCATACAAAGCTTCATATGGCGCCATCTGTATGCTAGAATGATTGCTATTGTTGTATGCAAACTCTATCAACGGTAGATGTTCACTCCAACTGCCTCCAAAATCTAACACACAAGCTCTAAGCATATCTTCTAACGCCTGAATGGTTCTCTCAGCCTATCCATCTGTCTGGGGATGAATTGCTGTACTCAGATTCACCTGTGTCCCTAAACCTGTCTACAATGATCACAAAAATTAGCTGTAAACTGTACGCCCCTATCTGAAATGATAGATACTGGAATACCGTATAGGCGCACTATCTCTTTGATACTGGCATAATCCTCCACTGTATATGTAGTTTTTAACAAGCAAGAAATGAGCTAATTTAGTAAGCCTGTCAACTATAACCTAGATAGAGTCATCCCTGCTCTGCGTACGAGATAAGCCTATAATGAAGTCCATATTCACTGCTTCCCATTTCCATGATGGAATCTCTATTTCCTGCAACAAGCCACTAGGTTTTTGATGCTCGATTTTAACCTGTTGGCAGTTAGGACACTGAGCCACAAGTTCTGTCACGCTTCATTCTGTTCCCACCAGTAAATCTGCTTAAGATCATAGTACATCTTAGTCGAACCTGGATGGACAATGCATCTGGAATAATGTGCCTCTGTCATAATCTGTCCCATAAATCTGCCATAGCAGGAATATAAATTGTATCTTTATACATGAAAACCCCGTCTCTAGTAACCCTGTATGATTACCTCGGTTTTCTCTTGGCTATCTGTCTGTGTTCAACTAGAACTGAATCCTCATACTGGCGTTGTTTTACTTCTGTCATTAGACAAGTAGTGGCTGTGTTCTCAACTGTAACTCCTGCATCATCTGAATCTATTAATCTGATTCCAAAACCGCCTAACTGGTAGAGTGCATGAGCTAACTTTCTTTTCTGTGGCTGTAAATAAGATAAAATGCTCATGGACTTATGATTAAAGGCATCAGCAGCAACATTCGCTTTACCCGAATGATAAAGAATGTCCACTTCGTAGTCCTTCAGCAACTCTAGCCACCGCCTTTGTCATAGGTTTAGCTCCTTCTGCTGAAATACATACTATAGGCTCTTGTGGTCTGTACAAATATTAACATGAGTGTCGTACAAATAATGTCTTCAAATCTTCAATGCATGAATGACTGCTGTAAGCTCTAAATCATGAGTGGGGTAGTTCTACTCATGCTTTTTCAGCTGTCTGGAGGCATAAGCATTAACTTGTCCATGTTGCATCAATTCACAACCAAGACTAATTCGAGAAGTGTCACAGTAAATGATATAACCCTCAGATCCTTCTGGAAGTGCAAGTACTGGAGTTGTTATCAACATGTTCTTTATTTCTTGGAAGCTGTGCTCAAAAGAGTCTGACCACTGAAATTTGGTTGCTTTCTGTGTCAATTTGGACAGTGGAATTGTAGGGGGGGGGGGAAACGCCTCCACGAATATTTGGTAATAACCTGCCAAACCCATAAAACTGCATACCTACGTTGGCGTCGTAGGTCTGGGCCAATTCTTCACAGTCTCGATCTTCTGGCCATCTACTTTAATTCCTTATGCTAAACTATGTGGCCAAGAAATTCCACTGAATCTAACTAGAATTCACACTTCGAGAACTTAGCATATAATTGCTGGTCTCGAAGAGTACCCAATACTGTGTGTAAATGTTCCGCATGTTCTCAGTCAGAATTTGAATAGACGAGAATATCGTCAATAAATACATAAATCCAGATAAGGCTTGAATACGCTGTTCATCAGATCCATAAATACTGCAGGGGCATTAGTTAGTCCAAATGACATCACTAAAAACTTATAATGGACATACCTTGTGCTGAATGAGGTCTTAGGTATATCACATTCTCTGAATCTAACCTGATGGTAGCCTAATCTCAAATCTATCTTCGAGAAGCACTTGGCAGCCTAGATCTGGTGGAACATGTCATAAATCCTGGGCAGAGGGTATTTGTTCTTGATTATGACTTTCTTCAACCGTCTGTTTGATGCAGGATGAACAACGAAAAATGAAAATAAAGGATAAAAAGAAAGATACTCAATGATCTACCAAAAATTGCTAGTAGGAACTAGTCTACTTACCTTCTTGATGAAGCCAAGGAGGACCTATTCTATGCAACAACCCTCAAGACAACTAGGAATTGAAAGTTGAATGATCAAGAATTGGGACAAGCTCAATTTCTAATTCACCAAAAAAGAACAAGTTTTCCAACATGTACTAGGCTTAGCAAAAAGCTGCGTTTGTTTTTGTTATGATGTAAGGTGCTGAAAATAAACTAAATGTTAGGCTTATATAGGTGAGTGTCACATGCCTAAAAGGTAAAAGAAATAGCCCCCAGTGGGCTAAATGTCAATAGCCACGCAGAGCTAAATAAGCACCGTAAAATAAATAAGTCCAGCTATGCAAAAGCATGAAAAAGTGCTGAAAAATACAGCGCATTAAGGCCAATAAACGAGCCCTCCACGGGGCTAAATTGTCTAGAAAATATAGGCCGCATGCCACGCGAGTACCACGCGCCAAGAGTTCTTCTAGAACGCCCCTTCTCCAATGCTAACCAACAAATTCCAAGGCTCTACTAACATACGATCGGACAAATATTCTCCAAAGAATTTTCTCAAACCTATCATCTAAGATTGATGAAGGTCTGATAACTCCTTAGCCCGACTCCTAGAGTCATCCTCAATTTGGACTGCATCATCCTCCCCTTGAACTCTTCGAAATCAAACCATCATCAATACGGCAACAATGGATATTTATCTTCTCTCCTCCATAGATTACATCTACATCATTCTCCCTCTCTTAGGAAGGATTCGTCCTCAAATATGATTCCTGCAAAACATGGACAACAATGAGTTTAGATAACTCCCAAGTCTCAACTAGGCAATAGACAATAGCCGTATAATAACACACCCATAAGATGGCACAAGTGCGCCACCAAACTGCCCAAATATGATAACACTAATCGCCATGGCTTTAGAAAGCCCAAATATAAGCATAAGCCAAGAAAACATACCGTTCTCATGGAATTTACAAGTTCGGGTTGCATACCATGATAAATCCCACGGACAGCCCTCCACTTGCATTACTTTCAAACACACGGAGTGCTTTCCAAGGTTACACATAACACTAGGAGGACATATCAGACCAAAACTCGGGAACATCTTACCAGCCCATTCCAAAGCCATTAAGTCAAGTAAGTGACCAATTTTAAGCTCAATTCCCGAGTCAAAAACCAACGAGGTCAACACATCAAACATGACACGTGTCTCAATAAATTCATATTGTAACAAGCAGCTGCATGGACAAGGATGCATCCAATCATAACAATAGTATACCAGAGAAGCATGAATCATGAGATACAAATATTTCCCATCCTCTATCCTAGAGTAAGTAAAAGCATCAAGACATGTGTAACAATCAGAATTTTCATCCTTCTCATAAGAACTCCTAACACCCTCATGACCCTCATCATAGGCAAATATATAGTAAAGAAAAGTGTTTCCTAGAGTAACTTCATCAATGGTCTCCACAACAAAAGGTATATTTTCATAAACATTTATACAGCCAAGCTTAATGCCAATATTTGGACAACACAAAGAAGAAGCTGGAGTTAAACAAAGATTCACACTTCCCTTCGCATGACAATGCCCTCTACCAAGTGAACTACTACCAAATAAGGAGTTACTTCCATCACAAGAAGGAATGTTAAGAAACTCAAATTCACTATCCAAACAACAAGTATCTCCATGTAGGAACAGATTCACAAGAAAGGTCTCACTTAAATTCACATCACCATTGGCGTCAAAAGTACCAAACTCATCACATAATTCAGTCTCATTACGATGGTCCATTTTGACTTCAAAAGAACTCGAAAAGGACTCTACACCTTCAACTCCAAGATCAAACAAGTGATGTTTAAACTCTACCTCTAGGACAACATGCAATCTTTCATCAATGACATCCTTAGAAGCATTACTTTTAATACCTAGACCCTCAACACAAGTCTCAACACTAGTATTCATTACATCAAGTTCACAAGTAGTTTCAATCTTAGGAGCACATTCAAGAATAACTAGTGTATCATTGCAAACCTTGTTTAAATTTCCATTACAAGGCAGCGATGACTTAAGGTCCAAACAAGACATACCACTACTCATACTCACATTATTAACTTTTTTTTCACTAGCTCCAAGAGTACTGAGTGTAGTAGACTTACCTTGGAGGTCACAAGATTGACCTCGTTTACCTTTATTGTCTCCCTCAAGCTTAGAGTCAACACAGGTAGACCCTACATCACCATGGGCAGCCCCTAAAATGCCTTCTTCTAGCACATCCAATAAGTGTTTTTCACTCCCAAGCTTGTTTCCAATGGTACCTACAAGAGAATTTAAACAACTAAAGGAAAAAAAAGAATTACAAGTGTTAGAGTGAAAAACTTCCCCTTCTTTCTTTCTTCTTTCTTTTCTCTCATATTCCTTTCAACTATCTCTTGTCTCTTTAGTGGCAGCCCAACTACATTAGTCACCCCAAACTTTTCCTTTTGATTATTACACTCCTCTACGTGCATAGAAGATGCATAGGCACTATTGGGACTTTTCTTTGTAAGCGGGAATGGCATTAGAGGCCATCCTTCGTCGTCCACTACATGTCTTATCCAATCTCGCACAACGTTGTGATCTAAAAACCATGGTTGCCCGAAACAAAAATCATATGTTTGAAGAGGATACACATCACACCAAACCGTTTCAAGGTATTCTCCACGTGACACTACCACCTTGACCTTCCACTCAACCTTTATCCATCATAGAGATATGGATACCTCCGTCTCACCCATGTTAAGTGCAAAAGATTAACCACTTTCGGTGAAATAAGCATGGCTTTACTCAAGCCGTCAAGCTCTAGATTAAAGCCCTTATACCCACAAACATTCACCTTTAACTTTTGGACCCTCGGTGTTGGCATAATTATGTGGGGATTGCTCAAGTTTAACTCATTACAAGTAGATTTTGGAGTCATAGATGTCTGCTCCTTTTCAAGCTCGTCAACACGGGCTCCCATGCTATCAATATATCGTCCTAAGTTAGCTTTCATTACTCTCATCTCGGACCAAAGATCGGCCAAAGTAAGCTCGGGAATACCCTCTTGTTTATCAACTACTCTAGTCATGTACCTGCACACAAGCAAAGACTAGAGAACGTGTTAAGTTTAGTAAAATACAACGCATTAAGGCCAATAAACGAGCCCTCCACGCGGCTGAATTGTCTAGAAAATATAGGCCGCGTTGCGTCAAGCGTTCTTCTAGTACGCCCTTCTCCAACGCTAACCAACGAATCCCAAGGCTCTTCTAACATACGATCGGATTTTCTCCAAGCTATCATCCAAGATTGATGAAGGTATGATAACTCCTTAGCCCGAATCCTAGAGTCATCCTCAATTTGGGCTGCATCACTGTAATCTATGCACATGCGTAGAGAGCTATCTTCCTTTTTTTAACAAATAATACCGGGGCTCCCCACGGGGAAATGCTGGGTCTGATGAGGCTTTTATCTGACAAATCCTTCAGTTGCTCCTTAAGCTTCCTCAGTTCTGCTGGTGCCATCCGGTAGGGATGAATGGACATGGGCTACGTACCTGGTACTACCTCAATAGGAAAATAAATCTCCCGCTCTAGAAGAAGGCCAGACAACTCATCTGGAAACACGTCAGGGAACTTATTTACTACCGGAACTGATTCAAGAGTCGACGTCTCCTTCTCTAAGTCTCGAACATGAACAATATGATATAACCAACCTTTTGCGATTAGCTTCCTTGCCTTAAGGTAAGAAATAAACATACCCTTTGGCAATGCAGAAACACCCTGCCACTCTTTAGCTAATTCGCCTGAAAAGTGAAACTGGGTTGTCTTCGCTCTACAGTCAACATTAGCATAACAAGAAGAAAACCAATCCATACCAAGAATAACATCGAAATCAACCATTTCTAGCTTAATTATGTCAGCTGTAGTTCTATAGTCACCAATTATCACAGTGCAACCTCTATAAACATGCCTAACTATTACTGAAACACCAACAAGTGGGGCTATCTCAAAAGGTCTAATAGCCTCTGGTTCTATTTTGAATTTAATAGCTGTCGCATCCTATTTTTACCCAAACCGGTTAAAGTTCGAAATATGATTCGACTTAGTGGGTAACTCACGGGTAAAGAGTTAGAGTTGCCACCTAACATATTTTTAACTAGGCGTATTAGGACACCTATTTTGTTTCTAGCTAATATTTACAATTAACTCCAAAACTTAGTCTACGAACCAGAAATCTAGGTAAGGGTTCAAGTGAACCCGAGACGAAGGGGTTAGGCACCTCTCATGCTCCACCACATGTGGTTACATGCTAGACTTTATGTTGGGATTTAAAACATGCAGCTAAGCAAATAAACTAAGTAACTAAGAATAGACAAATAATTTGAATGACTAGTAAAATATGCATATGGTATTAAGTGAAAAGGTGTGATTTGCTAATGGCTTCCTCCTTGGAGAATTACACCTTGCAAAAAAAGATAAAACTGAATTATTAAAATAATAATAGTAATAAATACTAGTAATAAGAATAATAAGAATAAAATAATAATAATAATAATAATAATAATTATTATTATTATTATTATTATTATTATTATTATTATTATAATAACAATAATAATATTAAAAGGGGTTTTCTTTAAATTATTCTCTTCCAAAATAGATTGTCGTCTCTCATCAAATTTTACCTCGCAAAATATAAAGAAAATGTGTTACTAAAAATAATCATATAGTGAGAATGATAATAATAATAATAATAATAATAGTATAAAATATAAAGATTAGTAATAAAAATAAAATAAAGGTGGAAAGGGATTTTATAAAAGTGTAGGCTCAGGTATGTATGAATCGGCTAGAGGTTAGGGACGTCCGGTGGCGACGCGTCACCACTGCTATACTCTACTGTTATCAATCTGTAGCTCCCTGTAACGACCCTCAAATAGTCGTTACGGGATCCGGGACCTCGATTTGCGTGTCGACAGTCCCAAAAGTTCCGTTAGGTCATTTATGACCCGTCTGTGAAATCTGAGTCGAAACGGAGTTCGTTTGATAGGTTTTCGAGAAAAGGATCCGTTTATGAAATTCCGGAAAGGAATTTGGGGTTTCGATAGGTCGTTTTGAGTAAACGAACCCCGATGGAAAATCCGAGCGCACCGTTAGGTCCGTCTCATCATTTATGATACGTAGCAACCTTCAAAATTGAAAACGGACCTCGTTTGATAGAACTTTTGATAAAGTCCCCGTTTCGGAAGTTTAAAAGAGTTAAAAGAGGTTTCCGAGCTCGATTTGAGCAAATGAGCTCCGATGAGAGATCCGAAAGTTCTGTTAGGTTCGTATAGTCATTTGTGACTTGTAGCAACTTTTTGAATTGGATTCCGAGGTCGTTTGGTTAAATTTTGCTATTTTGGCGAAAGTCGAAAATTGAACCTTTGCCGTGGGACCCACTTTTTGAGTTCTGAAGGTCCGAATTGAGTTCCGTCTTGACGAGCATGTCACCCAAGTATTTTATGACTTGTGTGCAAAATTTGGAATCATTGCGAGCTTCGTAGGATCCCGTTTTACCCCTAAAAAAGTAGAAAATCTGGTGCGCTTTTCTGTTCTATTTTGGCGCAAACAGCCGGATAAAAGCTGATTTTCCGGCAAATCCGTAAGGAATTAGGAAAAACTCAAAACATGAAAGTTGTAGCCCTTTGGACATTCCTATCAAAAGTTATGATTTTTTCAAAAGAAGCTGTCACAGAGGCAAAAAAAAAAAAACTGCTATAAAAAGGCCATTTCGGGCCATTTCGGTTCATAACTTATAAAAATCATTTGGTGAGCTCTTGAGGCGATTTTTGGGTATTTCTTGAAGACCCAATCATACTTACACTTAAGTTAAGCCCTTTCAATCCATCTTTATGTTGATTAACACAAGAATCAAAGGGTTGATTCTTGGAAATGGGTTAGAACCCTAGATTCTTAAGAATTGGGGAAAGACATCGAGCAAGGCTCGCATGTGGAATCTAAGTGTACTTTTGGACTCACGGGAGCGTGGGGAGTCCGGAAAAGTACATTTTGTAAATTTAGGGCTCGGCCCTACCCGGGGGCAGTTTGGTAATTTTTACCCTAGGATGCCTATAGGCTTAAATAGCTATAATTGAGCACTCATATGTGCTATATCTTGTCTTAATAGACCTAGTGAAGAGTCCTTCGCGGACAAGGCGAGCGGGAAAGGAGATTCTTCCCGGCATTTGAGCCCGAATTTCGAGGTAAGTGAGACTTGACCTCTATTGTGCTTGTGGACTCTTCCTTCATGCTAGTATGCTTCATGTACGCATATATATACCTAACAATGGTTAGGATTAATGATCTGAATTACTTGCTATTATTGTTTGTTATAAATAGCGAGATTGTGACTCGACCGAGGTATGTGCCGGTCTAAACGCTACGTCGAGGTAGCTTAAATTTATATCGTAGTAACGCTTGCTACGCCATGCTTAGATAGCAAGAACTTGGGACATGGCCGAGGATGTTGCCGGCATGTCATGATAAATGTCTTGCCGAGGATTTTGCCGGCTTTTGTATGATATTGGTACTTGATTTGTTCACGTGCCGGGTTGGGTAGTGCTGTCTATACGTAACCTTGGGTTGGACGACATGGAAGTAGGGATTGTACCCCCAAACTGTGGTCGGGTTAACCTTCGCCTTACGTTCAGCTAGCATAACCAACCTGGGTTACGGTGACTGTGAAATATTATCGTTATTAATATTTCTGTTATTATTTCTGTTATTGTTATTAATGTCGTGGATATTAATACTGTTAGAGGGACACTTGACAGGGGGTGTGGTGCCGCCTATACTATGAGATGTGACACACTTGACAGGGGGTGTGGTGTGGACACTTGATCTTTGAGATGTGACACACTTGACAGGGGGTGTGGTGTGGTCACTTGATTTATTGAGATACGACGCACTTGACAGGGGGTGTGGTGCGATCGTAGACAGATTTGAGATGAGCCAACGACTACGGGTCGTTGGTCTACTTATTCATGATTGTGATAGTGACTTCGGGTCACGGTATATGGTTGATACTTAGTAGTGGTGTTGCTAGTCCATCGTAGGTCTAGGTTAGTCGGCACGGGAGTAGAGATTGGACCTCCAAACCGCCGCTTGACCTATGCCTTACGTTGGATGGGCATAATCCTTGAGACTTCTGGTTACTACTTGTGTGTATGGAATGTGTTACATCTATTTGTGATTTCACTACTTTATTGTATGATTACTATAGTATGTTGTTGCTTATGATGCATGTAGCGACTTGTCCCGCAAGGGTACCTTAGCGGGCCTGTCGGTGATCTTACTGGGCTTCGGCTCATAACTTACTCTGCTACGTGCGCAGGTCCTTCATCCAGTCAGCAGCCCGGACGTTAGCGGTTCCGAGGCTTCTGAGACTTTTGATTGAGGTGAGCCGACCACACAGACCGTGGTGGCATATCGCCGGAGTCACTTAGAGATAGGATTCAGATTTCTTTGATGTATATTCATACTTTATTGAGTCACTCTTAGAATGCTCCAATTCTTTTGTGGATATATTCTTTTGGACTTCACACTTTTATATTTATATATCCATTTATGATCTTTTCACATTATTGTTCTTTTCCGCATCTTGTTTCATTGGTTCGCCTAGGCAAATGTTGTTTAGGTGCCATCACGAGCCCTTGGAAATTGGGTCGTGACAGTTTGGTATCAGAGCCCTAGGTTCTAATTCGAGTCCTAGGAGTCTTGGAGCAGTGTCTGAGTAGAGTCTTGCTTATGGGTATGTTGTCGACCATACTTATGAGCGAGAGGCTACAAGGGCATGTTAGGAAATGTTTTCCCTTCATTTCATCTCTATTCGTGCTGAGTAGCTTATATAGGTGCTGACCCTTTTTCGTGTATTGATTGAGATGGCGAGGACGCGAGCATCCTCAGCCAGGAGGGCTGCATCTTCTACACCCGCGTCTGCGGGAGAGCCATCAGCACCTACGCAGCCGCCAGCTGCTAAGAAGACTTGGGCAGGTCGCCCGTCAGCCACTAGGCAGGACACAGCTACCCCTGCGGTGTCCGCAACGACTCTGTCAGCATCTATTCCCCCTGTGCCTGCTGTTGTGCCAGGCACCGTTGTGATCTCTTAAGAGGAGTATATGATACTGATGGCCTTGTCTAGCCATCAGGTCCCTGTCAGAGATGATGTTGCAGCTCCTGTTTCGGCTCCTCAGCCGACCACACCTATTATGAGCACGCCTACTTCTGAGGCTGCTCCTGATCATATTGCCCAGCCTTCTGCTTCTGCTCCTCAGGCAGGTCCTGTTATTTCTACTCCTCCTATGGGCACTGAGGAGGTTGCCAGGAGGATAGAGTCATTCATGAAGCTTCAGCCTCCAGAGTTCGACGGTACCTCAGCTACATGTACTGCCCAGAGGTACATTCAGAAGTGTGAGAAGATTTTGACAGTTCTTGCTACTAGAGACACCTTAGGGGTGCAGTGTGCTTCTTTCAGATTATCGGGAGATGCGGAGACATGGTGGGTCTCCATGATGCGGCAGAGGTCTAGTGACCTCCCTCCTTTATCTTGGGCTGAGTTCGTGTCTATGTTCATGAGCAGGTTCGTGCCCCAGAGTCAGCACGATGCTCAGAGGCGCGAGTTTGAAGGGTTGAGGCAGGGAAACCTGTCTGTTTCAGAGTATGACCCCAGGTTCTTGTGGTTGTCTCAGTTTGCGCCGGCTATGGTGGCTCAGGAGAGGGACAAGGTCCTCCGGTTTGTTGAGGGTCTTCATCCCCGCTTGCACGTAGCTGTTGCCCCTGATATGGGCAACAAGTCATATTTTGAGATAGTTGATGTGGCGCGGCGGATGGAGGATATCTTCGCCAGGGCTGACGCGGAGAGGGCGGCCAAGAGGTCGCGTCAGTCTGGTGGGTATAGTGGATCCGCTCAGAGGGGTCAGGGTCATCAGGGCCGTTCTCAGTCTAGGCCCCCGGCTGCTGCTTTGCCTGCCCAGGATTTTTCTTCAGAGACCCCGAGGCCTCAGTCATCCCAGAGGCGGGGTGGCTCTTCGCAGTCTGGTCCGCCGCAGTGCGGGAGGTGCCATCAGAGGCATCATGGGAGGTGTTCGTCTGGAGGTGGTCGTGGCAGAGGTGGTAGAGGCGGTAGAGGAGGTAGAGGTGATGGATGTTTTGAGTGTGGGTCTCCAGAGCACTATGTCAGGAGTTGCCCTTATGTTTCATCAGGTCGCCAGGGATCCGCAGCTATGGTACCATCTGGTCCTCAGGCCGCCAGGCCCGTTTCTCAGATTCCTCCTAGACAGCAGTCTCAGAGAGCTCCGGGTTCAGGAGGCTCGGCGCAGGTCTATGCTATGACTCGTGTTGAACCCCAAAAATTACCCTTTCTTTTTAAGAAAAGATAGGTTTCGGGTATATTTCAACAAAATGGGATTCCAAAGGGTTTTCTTTGGAGTCGCCACCTAATTTTAGGAGAATTAGGAACCAATTAATTAAATAGTGCGTGCAATCCTCCGTTTAAAGGAAAATGGTCTTTTTCAGAGATTCTGAGTAAGAGGTTCAATTATCTTCGAAAGAAGGTTTCAATTTGAAAGCACTTTCGAAAATCCGTAAAATTACGGTTAATCCTTCGGTTTTCACAGAATAGCTCAAAATGTTAACTTTCAATATGTCAATAAAAAGGTTTAAGATTAATATTAAAAATCTAAGATTATAATAAATAATTTAAATAAACTTAGACTTGAAAAGGAAAGAAAGAAGGAAAATAAATAAATAAATAAATAAATAATTTTGCTAAAATAGGAAACCAATTAATTGGAAAGAAGTTGCACTTTCATGGATAAAAAAAATTGAGTTACTTTTTATTAATTTCGAATTTTAATTGCACGCAGTATTTAACTAAAAGATGCACAATTCGTAAATAAGATGGAGATTCTAAAGAAATAAAATATTTACAAAATAACTCAATAAATAACTAAACATTCATTCATAATCAATCAAATAAATAATTATTTACGGGGAATTCCTATAGACATGCAATTTCTAAGGATGGGAAAGAGGAGGTTTAGAAGAAGAACCCGGAAATTGATAAAACTCATGGGAGCCTTGAATTTATTTAATTTTATACAATTATATGCCCATGAGCCTAAGTTAGAATAAGCGGCTCAACAAAGCACTTTCTATGATCTTCACTTCTTGAATCTTGAGCCCGGACTCGACCCCAATGTGACTCCAATGCAATGGATTATCCCCATTTGTGAGTTAGTGAAACTCGTCCCCAAGGAAGTATCATGCAAAGTAAAAGAGAGAACAATTAGCAAATACTCAATAATTAAGTACGAGTTCATACGAAGTTTAAAACTAAACTCTACCTAATTAAATGACTTACAATAGCAAAGATAGGCGAGGGAAAACGAAACAGGGCCATATTTTAACATCTAATAGTTAAACTTTGCAAGCAATCTTCAAATACATTCCTTGGCAAACAACACACAGTGCCAAGTGCAGAGACGAGAAAGCAGACCAAAGATAGGATCTTTATTTTAATCTTAAAATATCTCAAAGAAAGAAGACTTATCCATACACAGAAAGAACAACTTTTCCATTTCTCTTCTTAATGTGCAGATTCATAGAAAAAATGAATAGTTCAAATATACCTTTATAATAAATAAACAGAGAGAGTCATTCAGGACACACTTGGACTAAACCAAAATTCTTTTAAAACTATCAGAACAGAAGCTGTAGCTACACCAGGGACTATAAAGACAAAATGAATCATTTTTTTCGGGGAGCAATAGTAAATACACATATTTGAATTCCCTCAGACATATAAAAATTCAGTCCAGATATGACTTCTTTCTACTTGGTTCAAGGTGAGATTACAAAGGGGAAAACTGAAGTAAGATACCACTTGAATTCTAGAAACTACTTCAGGACTAAACTATACTTAAACTACTATGAAAAGAACAGCCAAAGGCATAGGAAACAAGACAAAGCAACAACTTCAGAGTGAAACTCAACCAAAAGCAGAAAACCAAGACGACATGCACTAGGGAGATTTTAACAGGCATAGAACATTCTTCTAAAATCAGGCCACAGCTTTCATTCAAACCTTGCTTTCTTTCCCTATATACTCGAGGACATCAGACCCTGGACCCCTAGAATTAGGACCTGCCTTAACAACATACTAAGGGAAACAGGAACTGATTTTGGATGCAGGCCATCACAAGAAAACTGACTTAAGGAAAGAAAAACTCTGATTTGGAAACTGACCCAAGAACCATGGAATTAATACATAAGCACTCCCTCTCAAAGCCAATTACAAAACAAACAGCAGGGCACTCAAACCAAACTGCCTGACCCCTCTATTCATCAAATGCAAACTACTGAACCCAAACACTAGCACACACATCCTGAACAAACTCCCAGACCCCCTAAACTCCATCTACACCCTCTCTTAACAATCACACCCCTCTAATCAACCTGCAAGCTCACCTGAAACCATAGAAGACCCCTCTGCTACTCCCGAGCCCACCTGAACCTACACACACACCACTGACACTTACACCCCATCCCTGCAACCTAGAACACAAACACACACATTTGCATCCTTCTAACTGATCCTACAAACATACATACACACCTGAAACAACTCCTATACAGCATCACAAACAATCAGCCCTCCAGAACACTCTATGAACAAGCATACAACAACATTCACAGACCCCTGAATTATCCACTCATACCTACAACTCCCTGCTACTACTAGAAATCAGTTGGAAAACCAACATCCTCACACTCTCACACCTCACACTGGCTGCACCCTTTAGCTCACATACAGACACTCACAAAACCTGAGAAACTCCTTACAACTCAACACCAGGACCAAGCTGACTCACAGACCCCTTTCTATTCCGCCTGAACCAATCCACAAGGCTATCTATCTTAATAGTTCCAGGCAGAAATCCTTTAAACATAAAGCAAACTTTATCTTTTAACACAATAGATGAACCGTAAAACAAACCATACTTGGGAGGAAAACTAAGAACTGAACTCAACTAGTATTCAGGTATCATTTTTTCAACTGTGAAATTGAATCAGACAAGCTTCTTAACTTAATGAACTCATGTTGTTCAATAAAGATTCAATTTTAAGCTATATTTTAAGTCAATCATAACTTGAAAA
This sequence comes from Petunia axillaris subsp. axillaris, assembly GCA_029990575.1. NCBI lineage: Eukaryota > Viridiplantae > Streptophyta > Magnoliopsida > Solanales > Solanaceae > Petunia > Petunia axillaris. Next base: position 119,701,894 of record JARKNS010000004.1, on the reverse strand, counting down.
AGACTAAAATCTAAACCTCCTTCTTTCAAACCAATCAGTCGCATATATATGTATATATATATAAAAGCATACTCCTCAGCTTATAAGAATAGAAAGAAAACAGAAAGTTAATAAGGAGAGATTTATTACCTTTTTTTTAGCAGCGGACAAGGGCGTCGATCCGAAGAATGCAACTCGAACAAGGTCGACGACTCGAGCGAGGTCGACGACTCGACTTACGAAGAAGCGATCAAACGAGATGGCAAAGCGATAATACGAGACAAATGCCAGGAACAAAATAGGAAAACCGTAACAGTATATGTATTTTTAACCAAAACTTAAACTGAAAAAAATGTATATGTTTCGCCGTTTGCCTCCCTCCCTCTTCCTACTACTGCCGCTGCCCATTTATATCCCCAAAATTTAGGGTTATAGGTGGTGAGGAAATACCCAAACGACCCCTCCAACGGCACAATTTGGATAAGGTTGTACAATTCACAGCTGGAAATAGGATGTGGGGTCGATAGAGTTTGAGAGGGAAATTGGGTTTGGGGACTGATTCGAACTAGGGGGAAACGGGTTGGGGAACTTTGAAATCGGGTAAGACAAAATTTGGTTTGGGTTTCTTTCTGAATTGGGGAGGGAGTATAACGTTTAAGATGGGTCTTGCACGGGTAGGACGGGTTTAGGGCTACAAAATGCAGTTTTAGCCCCTTTTCTTCAAAATACGATTATTTCACCTTTTTTAAATTTAAAATTGATCCTTTTATCAAATAACTAAATATTAATTAAAATATTTCGGGACAAAATTGGGTGTCAACAACTCGTCAGGATGCTGAGGCATCCAATGATGTCATCACAGGTACTATTTCTGTCTGTGGCCGCGATGCTTATGCTCTTATTGATTCGGGGTCTACCTATTCGTATGTGTCGCCGGGATTTGCCCCTTGCTTGGGCAGGGATCTGGTCTTCTTAGATGATCCCTTTATGGTTGCCACCCCTGTCGGGACTTCTATATGTGTAGATAGGGGTTATCGGCAGTGTATGATCTCCATCTGTGGTGTAGAGTCCTTAGTGGACCTGATGCTGCTCGATATGTCTGATTTCAATGTCATTATGGGCATGGATTGGCTGGCTTCCTGTCATGCGACTTTGGATTGCCATGCCAAGTCCGTGACGATCGGGGCAGAGGGTGAGTCTCGGGTTGTATGGAGAGGTTCCAGGCCTTCTCCGAAGAGTAGGATCATTTCTTTCTTGGAGGCGCAGAGGATGATATCTAGTGGGTGCGAGGGATATATTGCTTCAGTTCGGGATGTCCGGGCAGAGGAGTTATCCCTTGATAGAGTTCCGGTTGTTTGTGAGTATCCGGATGTGTTTCCTGATGATTTGCCGGGTTTGCCGCCTATGCGGGAGATAGAGTTTTGCATTGATCTATTGCCAGGCACTCAGCCTAACGTATGGCTCCTGTTGAGTTGAGGGAGCTGAAGGAGCAGATTCAGGATTTGCTCGATAAGGGCTTCATTAGGCCCAGTGTGTCTCCATGGGGTGCCCCGGTATTATTTGTGAAGAAGAAGGATGGCTCTATGCGGATGTGTATTGATTACCGGCAGCTGAATAAGGTTACTATCAAGAATAGGTATCCTTTGCCGCGTATTGATGATTTGTTTGATCAGCTTCAGGGTGCTACCTTCTTCTCGAAGATTGATTTGAGGTCGGGGTATCATCAGTTGAGGATTCGGTCCGAGGACGTTTCCAAGACTGCTTTTCGTACCCGATATGGCCACTATGAGTTTCTGGTGATGTCTTTCGGGCTTACGAATGCCCCAGCTGCTTTCATGGATCTGATGAACCGAGTGTTCAAGGCCTACCTTGACTCCTTCGTCATTGTGTTTATCGATGATATCTTGGTTTATTCGAAGAGCAGGGAGGAGCATGAGCAGCATTTGAGAGTTGTTCTTCGGACTCTGAGGGATCAGCAGTTGTATGCCAAATTCTCCATGTGTGAATTTTGGCTAAGTTCTGTATCTTTCCTAGGTCACGTGGTGACCAAGGATGGGGTGTGTGTTGATCCGAAGAAGATAGAGGCCGTTCAGAGTTGGCCTAGGCCTACATCTCCTACAGAGATTCGGAGTTTCTTAGGCTTGGCAGGTTATTATCGGCGCTTCGTCGAGGGGTTTTCTTCTATTTCAGCACCTCTGACGAAGTTGACCCAGAAGAATGTTCCTTTCCTGTGGTCCGATGCCTGTGAGTCTAGCTTTCAGAAGCTTAAGACTCTGTTGACTTCAGCGCCAGTGTTGGCCTTGCCTAGTGGATCCGGGGGATTCACCGTATATTGTGATGCTTCGGGTGTTGGCCTGGGTAGCGTTCTGATGCAGGAGGGTAAGGTGATAACTTATGCCTCGAGACAGCTGAAGGTCCATGAGAAGAATTATCCTGTCCATGATTTGGAGCTGTTAGCTGTCTTGTTTGCACTGAAGTTGTGGAGGCACTATCTTTATGGCGAGCCATGTGAGATATTCACCGATCATAAGAGTCTCCAGTACTTGTTCACTCAGAAGGACTTGAACGGGAGACAGCGCTGCTGGTTAGAGCTGCTGAAGGATTATGATCTTTCTATCCGGTATCATCCCGGAAAGGCTAATGTTGTAGCCGATGCCTTGAGTAGGAAGTCCATGGGTAGCCTCGCCTATCTTGATGCTGATATGAGGCCGTTGGCCCGTGAGTTGCAGGCTTTGTCCATTAGTGGGGTTCGGTTTGATGATTCTGTTCCAGGCTGGGTGCTTGCATATGTGGGGTCTCAGTCGTCTTTAGCTTCCCAGATTCGGGAAAGGCAGTTCGAGGATCCTTATCTGAGAGATCTCCGGGACAGGGTCCTGAGTGGGGGAGTGTCCTCGTTCGTGATTGGTGATGATGGTGCTTTGCGGCTTAACGGCCGGGTATGTGTTCCAGCCATTGCGGAGCTGAGGCAGATGATTTTGGCAGAGGCTCACAGTTCGAGATATTCCATTCATCTGGGTACTGCGAAGATGTATCATGATCTTCGAGAGCTGTATTGGTGGAAAGGGATGAAGAGGGATGTTGCTGATTATGTATCTCGGTGTTTGAATTGCCAGCAGGTGAAGTATGAGCACCGGAGGCCAGCCGGGGTGACCCAGTCTATGCCCATACCCGAGTGGAAGTGGGAGCAGATCACTATGGATTTCGTAGTTGGTTTGCCGCTGACCGTGGGTAAGCATGATTCGATGTGGGTAGTAGTTGATCGACTGACGAAGTGGGCTCACTTCATTCCAGTGAGGACTACTTATACCTCGGAGCGTCTGGCTCGTATCTTCATTGAGCAGATTGTGAGATTGCATAGTGCTCCTGTTTCTATCATTTCTGACCGAGGTGCTCAGTTCACAGCTCAGTTTTGGAGATCTTTTCAGAGAGAGCTGGGTACTCGGGTCGATCTCAGCACTGCATTTCACCCGCAGACTGATGGCCAGTCTGAGCGGACCATTCAGATCCTCGAGGATATGTTGAGGGCCTGTGCTATTGATTTTGGAGGCCATTGGGATAGCCATTTGCCGCTAGCAGAGTTTGCGTATAATAATAGCTATCAGGCTTCTATCCAGATGGCTCCGTTTGAGGCATTGTATGGTCGGAGATGTCGCTCGCCTATCGGTTGGTTCGAGTCTAGTGAGGTCCAGGTGTTGGGGCCCGATTTGGTGCAGCAGACCTTAGATAAGGTCCGGGTTATTCAGGATCGACTCCGCACGGCTCAAAGCCGGCGGATATCATATGCAGATCGGAGGCGGAGAGATCTTGAGTTCATGGTTGGGGACCGGGTATTCCTCAGAGTGTCGCCCATGAAGGGTGTTATGAGATTTGGGAAGAAAGGCAAGCTCAGTCCTAGGTTTATTGGGCCTTTTGAGATATTGGAGCGCGTTGGCGCCGTTGCTTATAGACTGGCTTTGCCTCCCTCTCTGTCTGTTCATCCGATGTTCCATGTGTCCATGCTCCGGAAGTATGTTCACGATCTGTCTCATGTGATCGATATGGCTTCCGTGGAGGTAGATGGCGACTTAGCTTATTCAGAGGAGCCTATTGCTATTGTGGCTAGAGAGGTCCGTAAGATGAGATCGAAGGTGATCCCGCTTGTGAGAGTTCAGTGGGGGCATCACTCCATTGCCGAGGCCACTTGGGAGCTTGAGTCCGAGATGCGTGAGAGGCATCCGCGCTTGTTCGATGATTCAGGTATGAAATCCTTGTATTTTCTAAGCCTGAATTTGCATTTTTAAGTTTTATTGATTTCGGGTGGTACCGAGGGGTCCTCGAAATCCGTGCCAGCTCCGTGGCTAGTGTGTGGATCCTACCTTAGACTTAGGCTCGTCCGAGGACGGCCGAGAGTCTAAGTGGGGGAGAATGTAACGACCCTCAAATAGTCGTTACGGGATCCGGGACCTCGATTTGTGTGTCGACAGTCCCAAAAGCTCCGTTAGGTCATTTATGACCCGTCTGTGAAATCTGAGTCGAAACGGAGTCCGTTTGATAGGTTTTCGAGAAAAGGATCCGTTTATGAAATTCCGGAAAGGAATTTGGGGTTTCAATAGGTCGTTTTGAGTAAACGAACCCCGATGGAAAATCCGAGCGCACCGTTAGGTCCGTCTCGTCATTTATGATATGTAGCAACTTTCAAAATTGAAAACGGACTTCGTTTGATAGGACTTTTGATAAGTCCCCGTTTCGGAAGTTTAAAAGAGTTAAAAGAGGTTTCCGAGCTCGATTTAAGCAAATGAGCTCCGATGAGAGATCCGAAAGTTCCGTTAGGTTCGTATAGTCATTTGTGACTTGTAGCAACTTTCGGAATTGGATTCCGAGGTCGTTTGGTTAAATTTCACTATTTTGGCGAAAGTCGAAAATTGAACCTTTGCCGTGGGACCCACTTTTTGAGTTCTGGAAGTCCGAATTGAGTTCCGTCTTGACGAGCATGTCACCCAAGTATTTTATGACTTGTGTGCAAAATTTGGGATTATTCCAAGCTTCGTAGGGTCCCATTTTGCCCCTAAAATAGTAGAAAATCTGGTGCGACTTTTCTGTTCTGTTTTGGCGCAAACAGCCGGATAAAAGCTGCTTTTTCGGCCAATCCGTAAGGAATTAGGAAAAACTCAAAACATGAAAGTTGTAGCGCTTTGAGTTTTGGTTCTAATGGCATCGGATTCAGGTCATTTGGACATTCCTATCAAAAGTTATGATTTTTTCAAAAGAAGCTGTTACAGAGGCAAAAAAAAAAAAAAACTGCTATAAAAAGGCCATTTCGGGCCATTTCGGTTCATAACTTATAAAAATCATTTGGTGAGCTCGTGAGGCGATTTTTGGGTATTTCTTGAAGACCCAATCATACTTACACTTAAGTTAAGCCTTTTCAATCCATCTTTATGTTGATTAACACAAGAATCAAAGGGTTGATTCTTGGAAATGGGTTAGAACCCTAGATTCTTAAGAATTGGGGAAAGACATCGAGCAATGCTCGCATGTGGAATCTAAGTGTACTTTTGGACTCACGGGAGCGTGGGGAGTCCGGAAAAGTACATTTTGTAAATTTAGGGCTCGGCCCTACCCGGGGGCAGTTTGGTAATTTTTACCCTAGGATGCCTATAGGCTTAAATAGCTATAATTGAGCACTCATATGTGCTATATCTTGTCTTAATAGACCTAGTGGAGAGTCCTTCGCGGACAAGACGAGCGGGAAAGGAGATTCTTCCCGGCATTTGAGCCCGAATTTCGAGGTAAGTGAGACTTGACCTCTATTGTGCTTGTGGACTCTTCCTTCATGCTAGTATGCTTCATGTACGCATATATATACCTAACAATGGTTAGGATTAATGATCTGAATTACTTGCTATTATTGTTTGTTATAAATAGCGAGATTGTGACTCGACCGAGGTATGTGCCGGTCTAAACGCTACGTCGAGGTAGCTTAAATTTATATCGTAGTAACGCTTGCTACGCCATGCTTAGATAGCAAGAACTTGGGACATGGCCGAGGATGTTGCCGGCATGTCATGATAAATGTCTTGCCGAGGATTTTGCCGGCTTTTGTATGATATTGGTACTTGATTTGTTCACGTGCCGGGTTGGGTAGTGCTGTCTATACGTAACCTTGGGTTGGACGACATGGAAGTAGGGATTGTACCCCCAAACTGTGGTCGGGTTAACCTTCGCCTTACGTTCAGCTAGCATAACCAACCTGGGTTACGGTGACTGTGAAATATTATCGTTATTAATATTTCTGTTATTATTTCTGTTATTGTTATTAATGTCGTGGATATTAATACTGTTAGAGGGACACTTGACAGGGGGTGTGGTGCCGCCTATACTATGAGATGTGACACACTTGACAGGGGGTGTGGTGTGGACACTTGATCTTTGAGATGTGACACACTTGACAGGGGGTGTGGTGTGGTCACTTGATTTATTGAGATACGACGCACTTGACAGGGGGTGTGGTGCGATCGTAGACAGATTTGAGATGAGCCAACGACTACGGGTCGTTGGTCTACTTATTCATGATTGTGATAGTGACTTCGGGTCACGGTATATGGTTGATACTTAGTAGTGGTGTTGCTAGTCCATCGTAGGTCTAGGTTAGTCGGCACGGGAGTAGAGATTGGACCTCCAAACCGCCGCTGAGTTGACCTATGCCTTACGTTGGATGGGCATAATCCTTGAGACTTCTGGTTACTACTTGTGTGTATGGAATGTGTTACATCTATTTGTGATTTCACTACTTTATTGTATGATTACTATAGTATGTTGTTGCTTATGATGCATGTAGCGACTTGTCCCGCAAGGGCACCTTAGCGGGCCTGTCGGTGATCTTACTGGGCTTCGGCTCATAACTTACTCTGCTACGTGCGCAGGTCCTTCATCCAGTCAGCAGCCCGGACGTTAGCGGTTCCCGAGGCTTCTGAGACTTTTGATTGAGGTGAGCCGACCACACAGACCGTGGTGGCATACCGCCGGAGTCACTTAGAGATAGGACTCAGATTTCTTTTATGTATATTCATACTTTATTGAGTCACTCTTAGAATGCTCCAATTCTTTTGTGGATATATTCTTTTGGACTTCACACTTTTATATTTATATATCCATTTATGATCTTTTCACATTATTGTTCTTTTCCGCATCTTGTTTCATTGGTTCGCCTAGGAAAATGTTGTTTAGGTGCCATCACGAGCCCTTGGAAATTGGGTCGTGACACTCCCAACCGCGACCCCTGTTTTTTTCTCTCCATCATTTTTACACCATTCCCCGACCTCTGTTTATGTTCGATTTTGTGTGTGTGTAGAAGTGTTTCTCTTTAGATCTGTTTTTCAGTGGATGTGTGGGATGTTGTGGTTTTTGGGTATGGTGATGGAAAAGAGAGCGAGAGGGAAGAGGGTGGGTAACGATTGTATTGTGTTCGTTTGTGGTGTGCGTATTTGATACTTGGGAAAGCAGATGAGTGATAATGTGCGTGTAATGGTTTCTGGATTTGTAGGAGTGTGTTTTTATGGTGGTTGACATCACTGTGTGTGGGGTGTTGTGTGGAGGGTACGGTTTGTGTTTGTACAGGGGATGAGGGAGAAGAAAGGGTGTGGGTTCTGCTAGTTTTTAGTAATGTGTATGTGCGTGTGTATGTTTTTTGGATATGTGCTGATAATCCCCTTTGAATGTAAGTGTAGATGTATATGTAATGAAGGATAGGAATAGTTGTTGGGGAATTTTGGCTTTATGGAAGGGATTTGATTGGATAAGATTCTCCATTTGAATTTTTTTCCAAAATGGGGAAGGACTAGTTTAGGAAAGAATATTGTATTGGATTTAGAAAATTTTTTCTTTCAAAATTCAAATAAAAAAAATGAATTTGGACCACCTTTTGTCTAGATTCAAGTAGGAATAGGAACTTAAAATTAGGAAGAAGATGATTTAATGTAGAAAAATGTATTTGGTCAGGTATTGTGTCTAGGTTCAAACAAAATTTAAAAGAATTGAAATAAAGCGAAAAATATATATTTTGTTTTAGTAATATGTTGAAAAAAAGTATGGTGCAAAATGAACGAACCTAGACGAACACTTGTCTAGATTCAAGACAAAGGAGTATTTTAAGATAGTTTCGAAAAAATATTTTGAAATTTAAAAAATAATTATATGAATATGAGAATATCCAAATTCGAGAGAATTCGAACTAAATGATTGGAAGAAAAATAGAAATTCATAGATTATTAGTAGGTTTAGCGATGTTCGACTCTCAGTATTGGTTATCCATCGCGGCCCTAGGTTGGGTCGTGACATACCTGAAGGAAGCGAAATATCTCGTAAAGCTCCAAACTTTGTCGTTGGATAGAGGACGAGCAGAGAAAGTAATGTGATAGTTTACATTAAAGCCTTCTATTTATAGATATAATGAGGTGGCTAGAGCTCCATAGTTCAAGTATAACTTAAAGAGCAGGCAGCTGTGAGGTAATTCCTTTGAGAGTCATATTTGGAGGTGTATCAGGACTCAGATTCATTAAAAAAAAACGAGAATGAATATGGTTTCTTTTGTTTGGATATCCCATGCAGACTACAAATGAGAATTGGTAGTAACAAGCTTTTGTATTCTAGCGGTTGTCTTTGATTTGACGTAACTTTGGGGGGATTTTGACCAATAGCCACCTTTAGGACTGCTAACTAGAAGGAGCCAGTTCTCAACTTGTGAATGAATACCCATGGTGTGAGCTGCTAATCCGGATATAGCTTGTTCTGCATAGCTTTTCAACCAAGTAGCCAATCTTATGGTCATTGATTGGAAGCAGCCAACATAAAAAAAGAAGTACTTTAAGCCTTGTCTTGAAAGTATGATAAAACCGACAAGTCTTGAAAGAGGGGGCATTTGTAGACAAATAAATTTTATTGGATTTAATTCCATATAGTAATTTGGCTATATATTAAATTCAAGATATATTAGTCCAAATAAATTTAATGGCCTAGTATATTTGGATTGGATTTAATAAAAAGCCCAATAAAGCCCACTTTACTAGCCCAAAGCTAATGGATGTCATCCTATCCTAAAGGCACAAATTAGTGCCACGTGTCAAGTGTGGCACCAACTCACGTGAAAGAGCCAATAGGATCATGCCAAATGCCGAATGACTTGGCAATCCAAGTAAAGTCCAAAATGCCAATAAATATACACCATGTGGACAAGTGACATGTTCTAGCCAATAAAATGCAGTCTTATCACTGCTAAAATCTGATTGGCCGATCCACGAGCCTTGGCCCGTTAAGGTTTCTTGCTGGCTACTCCACCCCACATCTATATAAAGGGGTAAAATCCCTCATTTGAGATGATTAGAAATTAGAGAAAGAAACTCATAACAAAAAGCAAGAAAGACCTCGTGGATCAAAGGCTGCAAATTGCTATAAATCTTCAATGATTTATATATTTCTCTACAAGTTCATCTAGAGGAAAATTCAAGATCAAGCTCAAAGGTTGAATTTATCTCTACAAGTTCATTATAAGGAAGTTTCAAGATCAAGCTCAAAAGCCCTTGGATCTCTACTTGTAATATTTATAGTTAAAAAGACGAATAAGAGGAATTATAGAGATTGTAGTGCCCTTCATAATATGTTGAAATCAATTACTATAATTGTTACAATATACTCTTGTCTTGATATTTACTTATTTCTTGATGCAAATTTACTTGTTACAGAATGATCTTCATCTGCTCCTTGTAGATTTTTGCATTTTCATATGCAAGAAATATCATCTCATCAAGTTCATGCAACTTCTCCACCCGTGACCTTCTTCCCAATTCATGTTAAGCTTTTTCAATGCCCATAAAGCTTTGCGTTCCAACTCAACAGGGAGATGGCAAGCTTTGCCAAAAACTAACCGAAAGAGTGACATCCAAATTGGAGTCTTATATGCCATGCGATATGCCCATAAGGCATCATCCAACTTTTTAGCTCAATCCTTCCAGTTCACAATACCTGTCTTGGCTAAGGTATGCTTGATCTCATGATTTGACACTTCCACTTGACCACTTGCTTGGGGATGATAAGGTGTAGCAACCTTGTATCTCACCCCATATTTCTCCAACAAAGAAATAAAGGCCCGATTGCAAAAGTAGTTCCCCCATCACTTATGATTGTGCGAGGAGTGCAAAATCTTGTGAAAATGCTTTTCTTGAGGAAGGCGATGACACTTCTAGCTTCGTTGTTTGGCAAGGCATTTGCCTTGGCCCGTTTGGAGACATAATCCACCGCCACAATTATGTACTTCATACCATAGGAGCTTGGAAAGGGGCGCATGAAATCGATCCCCCATACATCAAAGAGTTCCATTTCCACAATGGGGTATTAGGACATTTCATGCCTTCTTGAGATTCCCCCCGTTCTTTGACATTGATCACAAATCCTGATGTAGAAATGAGCATCCTTGTACAAAGTAGGCCAAAAGAAATTCCATGCAAGCACCTTTGCTACCGTTATAACACCACCATGATGCCCTTTATAAGGAGCGGAGTGACACCCTTCAAGAATAGCCCCTTGTTCGGCTTCGAAAATACATTTTCTTATCATTCCATCGACACATACTTTGAAAAGAAAGGGCTAAACCCAAAAGTATCGTCGATCATCTTTCATCAACTTCTTCTTTAGATTGTATGAGAAGTCCTCGGGAACATCTCCACATGCAACAAAATTGGCTAAGTCCGCATACCAAGGGATTTCTTCCCAAGAAACCGCCAATATTCTCTCATCGAGGAAATAATCATTGATCTCAAGGGTTTTTTTTGGGCAACCCTCCTCCTCGAAATGTGATAAGTGGTTCGCCAGTTGATTCTCGGTTTCTTTTCTATCAAGCACCTCGAGATCAAATTCTTGTACAAGAGCACCAATCATATCAATCTTACTTTTGAGTCCTTCTTAGCCATCAAATACCGAATGGCGGAATGGTCGGTGTACATAATGACCTTGAACCCCATAATATAAGATCAAAATTTTTAAAAAGCAAAGACAATGGCCAATAACTGTTCTCTATTACCATATACATTAATTGATCCTTATTCATTGTCTTACTATCATAGTAGATTGGATGAAACATCTTCTCAATTCCTTGGCCAAGCACAGCCCCCAAAGCTACATCGGTGCTATTGTTAGTCTCTTCTTCACCTCTTCAAAGGCTTTCAAGCATACTTTATTGAATTCAAACTCCAATAACTTGCACAATGGATTCAAAATCTTTGAGAAGTCTATAATAAAGCGGTGATAAAAACCCGCATGTACCAAGAAACTATTCACTCATTTGGCGGTTGTGGGAAGTGAAGTTTGGAGATAACATCAAGCTTGGCATGATCCATTTCAATTCCATTCTTGGACACCTTGTGTCCTAGGACTATTCCATCTTGAATAAGGAAATTGCATTTCTCCCAAGTAAGCACAAGCTTTGTCTCCTCACACCTCTCTAAGAGTTTCTCCAAATCAGATAGACAATCTTCAAAAGAATCTCTGACTATCGAGAAGTCATGATGTAGATGTAATCCATAGAGGAGAGGCCTTTATAATGAGTGCTATGATTTCGAGGATGAAATCTTTCCGAGAAGGGAAGGATGATGCAAACCAAATTGGCTATCATTCACTTCATATATCCGAGCTGATCTTTGGCGTTGAATTGTTGGACGTTCTGGGTCGCAAGTTCATGCCCTCAACGAGCTCAATTTGGGCATGCGGAGCTTAGAGGATACAGGCAGCAATTGCTTGCTCTCAGCCTCAATGAGCACGAACGAGCTCTTGATTCTTACTTTGCATAAACAATCTTTATAAAAATGATGGCAGTTTATTGGCCCTGCGTGGTCTTTTATATTTAGCCAATTTAGGGTATGTTTTTAGACATAATAGGTGTGTAGGGTTGATCCTATATAAACCTACACTTAGCATTATTTTCATTCAGTTCAGACCTTATGAAAAATACGCCGTTACTTTGCTCTCAATAGCAAACCTATGGAACTTGTTCTTTTGGTGAATTCAATTGAACTTCTTCCTTATCTTGATCATTAAATTTGCAAGACAATTTCTCTTGCGAACTATTGCATAGCATATGTGCTCTTTCAACTCCATTCAAGAGGTAATTAGACTAGTTCCTAATTATTGCTTGAATAATTTTGAATTTATGTCTTGTTCCTATCTTTTCCTTTCATTCTTAATTCGTATTGCATCAGTTGGTATCAGAGTTTGGAAAGGGCTTGTTTCTATAATCCCAATCATGTTCTTCGTGCTTAGAATTAGGATTTCTAGTTTTAGGGTTCTTTAATTTTGTTTTAATTTTAAAAAAATTATTTTTCACGCCGAGTTGTTGTTCACGCTGTGTTACTGTTCATCTGTGAAAAAAAGAAAGAAAGAAACACCTAAGGTTGAGATTTTTAGCCGCTATCATTGTTGAATCTTGTTGGGTGAGTTTTTTCAGCTGTGAGTTGATATGCCTAGGGTTTAAGAAAAATCGAAAAAGAAGAGTTCTTGATTGATTCTTGAAACCCTAGTCGAGTTCTTGAAAAGTTTCTTGAAGTTCTTGGTGTGTTTGCTTGAATTCCCTATTATTCTTGCTTGGATTCTTGATTATCTTGAAAGGAAAAACATTAGAACCTTGTAAGAATAAGCGTGTGATGTGTTCTTGAAGTTTTGGAACGTGTTCTTTGCTGAAATTGTTAGTTCTTGAACAACTTGTTGTTCTTGAATAGGAATTGGAATTAACTTAGTTGGATCTTGAAAATTCTAGACATTGCACGTTGAGATTGAGGGATTGATTGCTGAAATTATAAATTGCAAATAAGGAGAGCGGAGCTTCATATTGAGGGGGAACAAAAAGAAAGCCTAAGCCTAATTAAAGGGGGAACTACTTCCAATTCAATAAGGAGAAGTTTACCCACTTTTCATATAAGAAAACTAGTCTTCCTTAGGCTTTAGGAAAGGGAATTACATGCTGGAATAAGAGGAATTCAGCAAGGGAAAAATGTGTAAAAGTAGATGGAAAAGTGGTAAAAATTTTCCAAATCAGAGTTGGAAAGCGAGGAAAAAGGGAGAAAACTTATTCAACTCAAAAAAGGATCAAAAACTGATTTGGAAAACAAAATTAGGTGGAAAAACTTATTCCAATCTACAAGGGAAAGCTTAAAACAAAATTCTTAAGGGGGAAAGGGGTAGTTTCTTCATAGGAATTACCATTTCTTGTTCAATTAATTCTAGTTAGTTTCTTTGGGTATTTCTCCTACTCAATTTAATACTAACTCTTGAGCTTTTAGGAAATTCGTGCTTACTTTTCCAAACTTTCGTAGATATTTCTTGGCTTCAAGTGCTTTACTTTAAAGAACCGTCCTGCCATTGAGTCATATCACTTCACTCTTATCCCGAAGAGGACTAGTGAATCTTGTGAACTTGGAAGGTCGTTGAGGAAGTTGATCAATTCGAAGAAGCCATTTGTGACAAGTTTGTGTGATCTTACCCTATAAATTAAGTGAACCCGAGTGTCATTTAAAGATGAGGGAGTGAGTGAGATATTTTTCTAACCTTAACATATTTTTTTAGTCTTTTCTTATGTGCAAGTACATGGCTGGAGTAGGAGATAAACATGAGGGTGTCCCCGAGCTGACTTTGGTCGATCTTTTTGCCTAGATGAAAGTAATAAGAGCTAAATTGGGATAATCTGTTGATAGCAGGGGAACCTGAGTGAGCCATGTGTAAAAGGAGCAAACATCTATGACTCCATCTTCTTGTAATGAGTGAAACTTGGGCAATCCCCAGGTAGTTATGCCAAAACCGAGGTTCCACAAGTTGAAGGTAAATGTTTGTGATGATAAGGGTTTCGATCTAGAGCTTGATGAGTTGTGTGAAGTCATGCTTATTTCAATGGAAGTGGTTGATCTTTTGCATTTGAATTGGGTAAGAAGAAGATATCCATATCGCTATGATGGATATAAAGTTGAGTGGAAGTTCAAGGTGATAGTGTCACTTGGAGAGTACATAGAAATGGTCTAGTGTGATGTGTATCCTCTTCAAATATATGACTTGAGTTTCGGGCAGCCATGGTATTTACATCGCGACGTTCCATATGTGCGAGATTGGACAAGGCATGTAGTGGACGGCGAAGGATGGCCTCTAAAACCATTCCACTTACGAAGAAAAGTCCCAATAGTGTGTATGCCTATTCTATGCACGTAGAGGAGTGTAATGCCAAGCAAAAGGGAAAGTTTGGGACGACTAATACAGTTGGGATGCCACAAGAGCAACAAGAGGATGTAATTGAAAAGAATATGAGAGAACAGAAATAAGAAAAGAAAGGAGAGAAAGTCTTTCACTCTGATACTTGTAATTCTTCTTTTTCCTCTAGTTGTTTAAATTCTCTTGCAGGTACCCTTTTAAACAAGTTTGAGAGTGAGCACCACTTATTAGAAGTGCAAGAAGAGGGCATTTTTGGGGCTGTCCATGATGTTGAAGGGGCTGGCCGTTTCGACTCTAACCTTGAGGAGGAAGAAAATGAAGGTAAAGAGGGTCGTTCTTGAGACTTTCAAGGTAAGTCTACTACACTCTATACTCTTGGAGATAGTGAAGAGCAAGTTAATGATGTGAGTATGAGTAGTGATATGTCTTGTTTGGATCTTAAGTCGTCGCTGCCTTGTAATGGAAATTTAAATAAGGTTTGTGATGATACACTAGTTGTTCTTGAATGTGCTCCTAAAATTGAAACTACTTGTGAGTTTGATGTAATGAAAACTAGTGTTGGCACTTGTGTTGAGGGTCTAGGTATTAAAAAGTAATGCTTCTTGGGATGTTATTAATGAAAGCTTGCATGCTATCCCAGAAGTTGAATTTAATCATCAATTGTTTGATTCTGGAATTGAAGGTGTAGAGTCCTTTTTGAGTTCTTTTGATGTCAAAATTGAGCATAGTAGTGAAACTGAATTATGTGATTAGTTTGAATATTTTGACGTCTATGTTGATGTGAACTTGAGTGAGACTTTTCTTGTGAAACTAAGCTTACTTGGAGATACTTATTGTTTAGATAATGAGTTTGAGTTGGAAATAACTCCTTATTTGATAGTAGTTAACTTGGTTGTGGGCATTGTCCTGAGGAGGGAAGTGTGGATCTTTGTTTAACTCCTGCTTCTTGTTTGTGTTTTTCAAGTGAAGGCTTTGAGCTTGGTTGTAATTATGATTCTGAAAATATGATTATTGAAGTGGACACTATTAATGAAGTTACACTAGGAAGCACTTTCCTCTACTATTTTGTTTGCCTATGATGAGGTTCATGAGGGTGTTAAGAGTTCTTATGAGAGGGATGATAATTTTGATTGTTACACATGGATCGATGCTTTTGCTTACTCTAGGACAGAGGATGGGAAATACTTGTATCTCATGATTCATGCTTCTCTGGTATACTCTTGTTGTGATTCGATACACCCTTGTTCCTATAGCTTGTTGTTGCTATCTAAGTTTCTTGAGACATATGTTAAATTTGATGTGTCGGCCTCATTAGTTTTTGACCCCAGAATTGATACTAAAAGTGGTAAATTGCTTGACTTAATGGCTTTGGGATGGGCTGGTATAATATTCCTGTATTTGGGTTCAACTTGAGTTGTGCTTAGCCATGGAAAGCATTATGTGTGTTTTAAAGTACAACAAGTAGAGAGTTGTTAGAAATATGCTCCTCGGGATTTATTGTGGTTTGCAACTAGAACTTGTAGACTACATGAGGATGGTATGTTTTTCTTGCTTATGCTTATATTTGTGCTTTCTAAAGCCATGGTGGTTGGTACCATCGTCTTTGGGCAGTTCTGTCGCACTATTATGCCATATCATGGCTATGGCTTGTTGAAACTTAGGAGTTATCCATACTCATTCTTGTCCATGTTTTGCAGGAACCATATTCGAGAACAAATCCTTTTTAAGAGAGGCAGAATGATGTACATGTAATCCGTAGATGAGAGGCCTTGATGTTGAGTGTTGTGATTTCGAGGACGAAATCTTTCCAAGAAGGGAAGGATGATGCCAACCAAATTAGCTATCATGCACTCCGTATACCCGAGCTGATCTTTTGCATTGATTTTTTGGACGTTCCGGGCAGCAAGTTCATGCCCCAACGAGTGTCTCAACGAGCTCAATTTGGGCGTGGAGCTTAGAGGATACGGGCAGCAATTGCTTGCTCTCAACGAGCACCTCAACGAGCTTTTTATTCTTACTTTGCATAGATAGTCTTTATAAAAATGATGGCACTTTATTAGCCTTGTCTTTTACATTTTAGCAAATTTAGGGGTTGTTTTAGACATAATAGGTGTGTAGGGCTGATCATATATAAACCTACACTTAGCATTATTTTATTTCAGTTCATACCTTATGAAAAATACAGTGTTGCTTTGCTCTCAATAGTAAACCTATGAAACTTGTTCTTTTGGTGAATTCAATTGGACTTCTTCCTTGTCTTGATCATTAAATTTGCAAGAGACAAATCTTCTTGAGGATTGTTGCATATCATAGGTGCTCTTTCAACTCCATTCAAGAGGTAATTAGAATAGTTCCTAATTATTGCTTGAATTAGTTTTAATTGGTGTCTTGTTCCTATCTTATCCTTCTGTTCTTAATTCGTATTGCATCAAGTCATCCAGACGACTTCCAAAAAGTTCTCCACCATATCATGGAAAAGTGCAAGAATACACCTTCCAAAGTCCAAAAGTCATCTAGCGAAATGCAAAAGTACTATATAGGCATGTGAAGGTTGTCTTGTCTTGTCTTGATCATTTGCTTCAATTGAGATTTGATTGTATCCCGAGTATCCATCAAGGAAACAATAATAAGCACGACCCGCAAACGATTAAGCATATTGAGGAAAGTGATCTTATCTAGTTGCATTGTTGAGCTTACGGTAATGCATGCATAATCGCATACCGGTCATGGTTCGAGCTGATATAGCTTCACCCTTCTCATTATTAACCACTGTCGTCCCTCCTTTCTTGGGCACACATTGAACAGGGAGACCCATTTACTATCGGAGAGTGGAATAATCACCCCCGCGTTTAACCCCTTTTTGATCTCTTTCTTAACAACTTCTGGCATTAGAGGATTCAACCATTTTTGTGCTCCACCATAGCTTTACAACCTTCTTCGAGAAAGATCTCGTGAGGGCATACTCCCAGATCAATTCCCTTATATCCGCAAGAATCCACCCAATGGCTTTAATTCTCCGCTTCACCACTTCAACGAGTTGGTCCTCTTGTTCTTTGGTTAAGTAGGAGTAGGAAGGTATATCTCAAGTGGATTGGAAGGACTTTGAGTTCAAGAGTGGGAGGTTCTTCAATGGATAGTTTTGTAGGTTGAGTGGTTCGGTTTTCAAGATCAAGGGAAAGCTTTTTAGGAACATAAGGTCTAGTGCCTAATTCTTCCAATACTTTCACACACTTGGCTACACTCTCCTCATTATCAATGTCCATGTTCCAAATCACTAAGGGTAATTTATCTACTTGATTCACTAAGACACTTTCTTTCTCTATAAGTACATTCATAACCATATCCACAAAAGAACAAGTGGCTTCCTCCTCCATAGGTTATTTTAATATTTTGAATATATAGAACACCACCTTCTGTCCATTAAAACATAAAGTAAGTTATCCTTTCTCTACATCACACAATTCTCTCCCGGTAGCTAGAAATGGTCGCCCAAGAATTATGAGGACATCAAAGTCCATAGGGCAATCAAGAATTACAAAATCCGTCGGGAATATAAACTCCTCCACTTTCACTAGAACATTAGTAACAACCACAATTGGTTGCATCATAGAACGGTCAGCCATGTGCAAATTCATGGTTATTGATTTTGGAACCTCTTTAGCAGTCAAAGTCTTGTACACCGCATATGTCATCAAGTTAATGCTTTCTCTAAGATCACATAAAGCTTTAGGGAAATGTTTCCCTTTAATGGAGCATGGGACCGTGAAGGCTATGAGGTCCTCCATCTTCCTAGCTATATGCGTCGAGATAATAGAGCTACTTTTATGACTCACCTTACTTGGTTCATAATCTTCATAGGTCTTCTTTGTCACAATATCTTTCACAAGTTTAGCAACATTTGGCATTTGGCTTAATGCATCAACAAAAGAGGGGTTGATAGATGTTGTTGCTATTTTCTCCCAAATCTTCTTGGCTTGAGATGCTTGTCTTTGCTTAGCACTCTTTTATGGGAAAGAAAGTGGAATTTTGGGAATGAAGCTTTGCCTATAAGGGTTTTGTTTGGGTGGTGGAGTTTTCTTTTGTTTGGCTTTTTAGGTTGTAGTGACTTCGGGACTAGGTTCTTGAGGGATTGCCTCATCATTAATTGCATGCCTTGGAACATCAACACCCATATCATTAGCTTTACCTTCATTCAACTCTTCCCCAATTTTTTGTTCACAATCTTGCACCTCTAGTTCATCGCCATCATTCTTTGCTTTAGGATCATCCCATATTTTTCCACTCCGTGTCTTGATTGCCATCATATAATCTTTGCCATTCTTCTTAGGATTCACTGTGTCACTTAGAAATGATCCTTGAGGTCTTTGATTCACTTGGTGAGATAAGCTACTTATTTGAGACTCAAAAGGCTTGATAGAAGTATTATGAGATGTGACCGTTTTCTTGATATCTTTGATGTCACCGGAGTAACTTTCTTGATTCTTGAGTACTTCTCCCATCATTTCTTCCAACTTGGATGAACTCTTCCCTTCATTCTCACCTTGCTTGTATGGAGCTCTTAGTACATATCCTTGAGCCGCACCTACTCCTCTCCCATCTTGATTGTTGCTCCAATTTTGTCTACCTCAATCTTGCCTCCATTAGCCTTGTTGGTATGGCCTTTGATAACCTCCTTGATGATTAGCCACATAGTTGGCTTCTTCCTCTCCATGGACATTAGCCATAGCTCCGGAAAGTACTCCTCTTGTCCACGTTGGAGAAGAGTAAGAGGTGCACCTCCCGGGGTTGAATAGCCCATAGGAGCCACTTGATGACCGTCGTCTGTAACTTGGAGATTCTCCAGTTTTCTCACCTTCTTCTCATTGTCTTCTTTTGCACCCCTAACATGCTCAGTGATGGTAAGGATCCGAGCCATTTGCACTTCTTGATCTTCAAATCTCTTCACCATCATTAGATTCATTCCTCCATCACTATTTGGATTTTGGGCCCTAGATTGCCAATCTTGAGATTGCTTGGCAACCTTGTTGAGAATTTCCTTGACTTCTTGATAGGTCTTATCCATGATACTCCACACAAATTGTTCACAGCCGATTGGTTTATCTTGATAAGCCTTTGATAGAATCGTTATAAAAGCATCTCCTCTCCACAACCATGAGTTGGACAATGGAGTAAAACTTCTTGAAAAGCCTACCAAGCTTTGGACAATGAATCAGTAGGATCGTGCTTGAATATATATATATATATATATATATATATATATATATATATATATATATATATATATATATTCCCTTATTGAAGCTTGCTTACCCTTAGGCAAGAATTTTGCTAAGAATTGCTTCACCAAATCTTCCCAAGTAGTTCTTGCGTAGCTTGTTTAACCATTCCTTGACCTTCCCTGATAGAGAATAGGAAAAGATGCTTAGGTGCAAAGACTCTTCCAAACAGTGGGCCAACTTGTAGAGATGGCATGTTTGAATAAAATTCCTCGATGGATCATCGTGCTTGCTTCCACTAAAGTATCCATTTTGTTCAAGCCCATGTAAGATCACTTGTGGAGTGTTGATCAAAATTGTAAATGCAAACTTTTCACTTGCCAAAATATATAGGAAAAATTACCGCATAAGGACATGAGTAGTACTTATTTATTTTTTCTAGCCCTATTTTTCACTCCCTTTCTTTTTTCTTTTTTTTTGGTAATTAAATAATTTTATTACCAAGTAAACGTTTAAGCGCAACAAATAAGTAAGCATGGACGGGCCCATCTTGCTACACTTCAGTTCTTCTACACTATGTAAAAGTTTCATCACTATAGCCTGCAGTACCTATCACATCAGTGTACCTACTAATCTAAGACAATCATTCTCAGCTTAGGAACTCAGCTCTCAGTTAGGATAGAAGTTGAGCTTCAGGAGTTGGTTCTTCAGACGACTTTGCATTGAGCCTCTTTGGTGAATATCCTAAATGATATGACTAACTATGATGTTAGACTCTTTCTTTATATCCTGGAACACCCTGCAGTTTCTTTCCCTCCATACCTGGTACACAATGGCTGTTAAAGCTAGCTTGTATATCTGAGCCAGTGCACTGTTCCCCTTCATGTGATGTTCTGCCCATAATACTTCATCTTGCCATTGCAGAGTTGGTCTTTTGATCCCCATCTACTTCAACATCTTCTGCTAAATAGCTCTTGAAATAGCACACACAAAGAATAGGTGAGAGTGACTTTCATCTTGTGCATTGCATAATGGGCATACTGCATTATCTACTACTTTCCATCTGAGCATCCTATCTTTAGTACTCAACCTTTGATGTAAAGCTAAGATCAGCATAAAGAGCATCTTACTTGGACTCCTGTTGTTACAAGATATTCTTCTCCAGCTTACCTTCTGAAATATCCTTTTTGCTTGGTTATAGACTTCCCTAATAGAGTAAGACTTCATCCCTGCTAGACTTGTTTCATCATGTCCTATCTGGTGCAAGAGTTGCTTTGCAACTAAGATTTTTCTAAGCATCCAAGATCCTTGTTTCATTTCAGTATCCCACACAGACCTACCCTTTATATAGTACATATGTACCTATTGAACCCATAACTTGTCCTTCTTTTGACAAATATTCCGTAACAATTTCCCACAGCTGCTTTGTTCCAGACCTGAATGTCAAGTAGATTAATACCACCAGCTAACTTAGGCTTTCATAATTCCTCCCATGCTATCAATGCTTTCTTTGATGGATTAGCATTCCCAATCCAAAGAAACTTCCTACAAATACTTTCAATGTGCTTCATAATCTTTTCAGGAAGAATGAATATTTGTGACCAATAGGCTTGAATAGCAAGAACAACACTTCTTATCAGCTGGATTCTCCCTCCATAAGAAAGAAACTTAGTGGTCCAGGAGCTTACTTTCTGCAGCATTCTATTCAGTAGTGGTTGGCACTAGGAAATTGTCAGTTTCTTTGTACTAAGTGATACTCCCAGGTACCTAAAGGGCAGGTCTGCTTTGAAAAAACTTACCCTTTCTAGTATACCATTTTACTAACACCCCTAAAATACACAGAGCTCTTGTCATTATTGGCTTGCAGTCCTGATGCTTTAGAGAAGTCCATGAATGCCTCATACAGTAGCTCAGCTGATATTAGGTCACCCCTACAGATAATAAGAGTTCATCTGCAAAGCTGAGTTGAACTATGTTAATCTTTTCACATCTAGGATGGCAGTTGAAGTTTGGGTTCCTCTTGAGCTGCTTTAGTACTCTAGTGAGGTACTCCATAGCTAAAACAAACAAGTAGGGGGAGATGGGATCACCCTGTCTAAGGTCTTTCTTTGCTGGGAAAGGTTCAGTGGGCTTGCCATTTATAATGATAGAATAAGATACTGTGGTAATGCACTTCATTAACCATTTAACAAAGGTCTTAGAGAAATTCAAATACTGTAGCACCTGTTGTAAGTATGGCCATTCTATAGAATCATAAGCCTTCCTTATGTCAATCTTCATCATGCTTCTTGGTGTGATGTTCTTCCTGTTATAGCTCTTCACCAATTCATGACTCAGCAAGATGTTAACAGCCATATGTCTACCTGGAACAAATGCTTCCTGGCTCCCATCCACTAGATAGTCCATGATATTTTGCAACCTGTTTGTAAGCACTTTGGATACGATTTTATACAATGTAGTGGAGCAAGAAATTGGCCTGAACTCTATCACCCTCACAGGATTTTTGACTTTAGGAATTAGAGTGACAGAAGTACAGTTAATTGGCTTAAATAGGCTTCCTGTCTCAAAGAACTGGAACACTGCTTCACTCACTTCTTGACCTATTACTGGCCATGCCTTCTTGAAATAACATGCATTCATTCCATCACAACCTGGTGCTTTCATATCACAATGCCATTAAGAGCATTATATACTTCCTCAGTAGTCACAGGTTTGATGAGGCTTAGCTGCTGTTGTCTAGTGAGAACATTACCATCCTGCATTGTAGTGGGGTTCACAGCATGTATAGCTTGTGCAGCAGTACCTAAAAATTGCTTGTAAAAGCCCAGTATTTCAGCTGCAATATTAGTCTGTGTAGTAGCAGTATTCCCCATATCAGTAGTTAGTGTGCATATAGTGTTTTGTGCCACTATATTCTTCAAACTAGCATAAAAATAAGATGTGTCAGAGTCACCTAGCTTAAGCCACTACAGTCTTGATTTCTGCCTGAAAATGCTTTCTTCAATTGTTGATCATTTCTTCAACTCCTGTTTTGCTTCCTGGTCAGCTTCTGAGAGGGTTAAGTTAACCTCATCTACTAGCTGAATCTGGATTTCTAATAGCCTTTGCCTGCATAGTTCCACTTTTTTATCAATCCCACTAAATTCTTTCATTGTAAGTTGTTTAAGATCTTGCTTTACTTGCTTGATGTTGTACCAGATTCTCTTCATTGCATTAGGGCATTGTGAAGTCCAAGCATCTTTTGCCATATCTTTGAATTTGCTATATTCTGCTAAGTAATTGTAAAACCAGAAAGGCTTAGGACTAACTGTGTTGACATCTTCAAATTGCATGCTCAGGGGTGAATGATCAGAACATCCTAGTTCTAAGACACAGACTTCTAGTTGCTTTATTCCCATCATCTATTGGTTGTTAACCAGTGCCCTATCTAGCCTACTAAGCACATGGCCATTAGTCCAGGTGAATAGTCTGCCTACACTCTTCAACTCAGTAGTGCTAGTATCCTGGAGAAATTCTCTTAGGTCTTTCATTTCTTCTTCTTGTACAGGTGTCCCTATTTCCCTTTCCTCAGTTGATCTCACAGCATTAAAGTCACCCATAACTAACCATGGGCTTGCAGTAGCATTATGAATAGCATGTAGCTCAATCCATAGGCCCTTCCTTGTTTCAACTGTGGTTATGCCATACACAATAGTGAAAGAAAATATTATGTTTTACTTCTGATGTTGACCATTCCATGTATGCACTGTACTGACACCTGAATAACATTGAAATCAACTTGTTGGGGGTCCACATGATAAGTATTCTGCCCCTGCTGCTCTGCCTGAAATTTGCACACCATTGCCATCCAGCTTCAATTCTTTTTGTTGTTTTCACTAGATTTTTCTCCTTTATTTTGTGCTCTACTAGTGCTATTAAGCCTACCTTATTCTTCTTAAGAAATAGCTTGACCTCTTTTTGTTTATAAAACTTATTGAGGCCCCTAATATTCTAGACTACTATCTGCATATTTTATTATTTTGAGAGGGTCCTCTATCTCTTTCCTCCCTAACCCCTTCAGCTTGTTCCATGGTGCAATGCAATTCCCGAAGGGATTGTTAGCACAAACGCGGAAGAACAAACAAAAGGATAAAAGATAGAAGCAAGACAAAACTTGCTTCTTTCGAAAGAACAGTGAGGAACCTGTCTCAAGCTCAATCGAAAGGGATACAAGGATCACCTATACTATGCAACAATCCTCAAGAGAACATTGCCTCTTGCAAACTGAATGATCAAGAGGAATGTTCAATCGGACTAACCGAAAGCCACAAGTCCTTAAAAGCCCTCACCGGGGTTTTGCTCACGACGGAGACAAGAAGAAATGTGTTCGGCACTTTCATTCAATTCATCAATATAAAAAAAACTAGGTACTTACAATGAAAGGAAACAGTGTTTATATAGGAAATACTAAGGGTAAGCTAGTAAATAGGTCATAGTTGACCAATAGAAATAAGCCACGCAGGGCTGAGATAAAATGTGTTCGGCAGACTTTGACTTCGGTAAGCCTTGGCTTCGGTTCTCGATTGTCTGCTCGAACACACACTTGTTGCCTTCGGATGCTCAATTGTCTTCGAGCTCCTTGTCCTCGGTCACCTTGCCTTCGGGCTCAAATCTGAAGATAATGCCTTCGATTCTTGAGCTCGGCCACTCAGCTTCGGAGCAATTGTTTTCCTTCGGCCAGGCTAAGTGAACGTGCACATCGTGCAGCAGCTTGGCTTGGTTTCTTGTCATCGGTCTCCTCGGTGGATCGATCACTTGATCAGCACGTGATCGGGCTGCATCATCCTCCCCTTCTTGAGAAGATTTCGTCCTCGAAATCAAGCCCTCCTCGTCTTCCGAAGTTGGACCTACAACACAAGGAACTAAGTCAGCGACATTAAAGGTGTTGGACACGTTATACTCACCAGGGAGGTCGATCACGTAGGCATTGTTGTTGATCTTGGTCAACACTTGAAATGGACCATCCCCTCGAGGAGCCAACTTTCCTTTCCTTTGGTTCGAGAAGCGTTCCTTTCGGAAGTGAACCCAAACCCAATCTCCCTTCTTTAATTCCAACTTTTTACGCCCCTTGTTTTTCTTTAACGCAACCTTTGCATAGGCCTCCTCGAGGTTCTTCTTCACCTTTGCATGCAATTCGATCAAGGCAGCTGCTCGTCGAGTACCTTCAAAATCAAGAACAGAATCTCGAGGCAATGGGGTTAAATCAAGTGGAATCAAAGGATTAAAGCCATACACACATTCAAACGGGGTCATGTTGATCATTCTATGCACCGTTCGATTGTATGCAAACTCCATCATGGGCAAACGATCAGCCCAGTTTCCAACCTTCCCTTTGGTCATTGCCCGAAGCAAAGATCCCAAGGTTCGGTTAACTACCTCGGTCTGTCCATCAGTCTGTAGCTTGGTGCCGAGGGCACCCCACAAACACTTCCAAAAATGACTCAAGAACTTCGAGTCTCGATCACTCACAATAGTACGAGGTACACCATGCAATTTTAACACATTAGAAACAAACAATGTAGCTACATGCTGTGCATCATCACACTTTTTGCAAGGAATAAAGTGAGCCATTTTTGAAAAACGGTCAACCATTTTTGAAAAACGGTAACCCCAAGACAAAGTCCATGGATATATCAACCCAAGGTCGATCAGGCACAGGCAACGGGGTGTACAATCCATGAGGGTTGGACTTCGATTTTGCTTTCTTGCAAACGAGACAAGCGTTGCAAAGCTTTTCCACATCTCATCGCATTTTGGGCCAATGGAACTGCTCGGTCAAGATACCAAGAGTTTTATCGACACCGAAGTGCCCCATTAGTCCACCTGAGTGAGCTTCTCGAACCAAGAGCTCTCTCCACGATGACACTGGCACACAAACCCTCCCATTTTTGAAGAGGTAGCCATCATG
This sequence comes from Petunia axillaris subsp. axillaris, assembly GCA_029990575.1. NCBI lineage: Eukaryota > Viridiplantae > Streptophyta > Magnoliopsida > Solanales > Solanaceae > Petunia > Petunia axillaris. Next base: position 119,676,535 of record JARKNS010000004.1, on the reverse strand, counting down.
CCACTGATATTTCTCAACCTTTCGGCCACTCAAGATTGCGTCTCGAACACATTTCAGCTTGGGATCGTCCTCGTACATCGACTTGATGCTTTCGAATCCCATGAGCCTAGAGGCGAGAGTGGTCGCTTAGGCAAATTTCCTTGATAGCGCATCGGCCACAACATTATCTTTTCCCTTTTTGTAATGAATTACATAGGGAAAGCTTTCAATGAATTCAACCCACTTGGCATGTCTTCGATTCAATTTCTCCTGACCTCGGAGATGTTTCAAAGACTCATGATCACTTTTGATCACAAACTCTCGAGGCCACAAATAATGCTGCCAATGGGCGAGTGCTCGAACGAGGACATACAATTCCTTGTCGTACGTAGAGTAGTTCAAGGTTGCACCCTTAAGCTTTTCGCTAAAGTAAGCGATCGGCTTCGAATCTTGCATCAGCACTCCTCCGATCCCAACTCCAGACGCATCACACTCGACTTCGAATGCTTTGCCGAAATCAGGGAGTTGCAACAACGGGGCAGAACAAAGCCTAAGCTTCAACTCTTGGAAAGCCCTCTCTTGGGACTCTCCCCACACAAATGGATTGTCTTTCTTCACCAGCTCGGTTAAAGGAGCTGCCACGGTGCTAAAGTCACGAACAAACCTTCGGTAAAAGCTAGCTAAGCCATGGAAGCTACGAACTTGTGATACCGAGGTTGGAGTTGGCCAATCTTTGATGGCTTCGACTTTTTATTCGTCGACTTCGACACCATTAGCACTGACAACAAATCCAAGAAAGACTACACGATCGACACCAAAGGCGCATTTCTTGAAGTTGGCATACAACTTCTCTTCTCGAAGCTTTTCAAGTACTTGCCTTAGGTGGTCGACATGTTCATCCACGGTTCTGCTATAAATAAGTATGTCATCGAAATAAACGACAACAAACTTATTTATGAACGGTTTGATCACATGGTTCATCAATCGCATGAATGTGCTCGGTGCATTGGATAAGCCAAAAGGCATCACCAACCATTCATAGAGACCGAATTTGGTCTTGAATGCAGTTTTCCACTCGTCTCCGGGTTTCATTCGATCTGGTGGTAACCGGACCTGAGGTCTATCTTCGAAAAACATGAAGAACCACTTAACTCATCTAGCATGTCATCTAATCGAGGGATAGGATGACGATACTTTACCGTTATTTTGTTGACTGCTCGACAGTCAACACACATTCGCCATGTCCCATCCTTCTTAGGAACAAGGATAACTGGAACGACGCAAGGACTCAAGCTCTCTCGAACGAGGCCCTTGTTCAGCAATTCATCAACCTGCCGTTGGAGCTCTTTGGTGTCTTCGGGATTACACCGGTATGCAGGTTTGTTAGGGATTTGAGACCCTGGTACGAAGTCAATTTGGTGCTCGATTCCTCTCAACGGAGGTAATCCACCTGGCATTTCCTCGGGAAACATGTCCTCGAAGTCCTGCAAAACTTTATGAACAAACAAAGGCAAAGGGTTATCATTAGAAAAATCATCATTAGAGTTTAGAAGGATACCCTTGTGCACGAGGCAAATCATTATCTGACCGTGGTCGTTGCCTCGTAAGATCTCACCGGGTTGCATGATTGCACAAATTCCTTTCACTTCGGTCGGTGAGTTTGTCTCTTCGGGCCCCAATTTTGCTCCCATCGGAAGCTTAGCTTTGGCCGCTTCTTTCAATTCTTTCATTCGTTTATAGTCCTCGGTGACTTGTTTTGGAGACAAGGGTTTGAGTATGAAACTCTTCCCGTCGAGCTTCACAGTGTAAGTGTTGGATCTGCCATTGTGAACAGCTGTTCGGTCATACTGCCACGGTCGACCCAATAGCAAATGACAAGCTTGCATCGGAACCACATCGAATATCATTTCATCTTGATACTCTCCGATTTTGAACTTGATCCACACTTGTTTGACAACTCTCAATTCTCCACACTCATTCAGCCATTGTAACTTGTAAGGATGGGGATGCTTCATCGTAGGTAATCCCATTTGTGAAACCAAAGTTTGGCTCACTACATTGGCACAACTACTAGAATCAATGATCATCGAACACACCTTTCCCCTCACTCGACATCGGGCATGAAAGAGGTTTTCTCTTTGGTTGTCCTCTTCTTCAAGAGTCATGCAGCTCAAATTCCTTCGAACCACAAGAAACATTTCCGGATGATCAGCTTCGGCAGCCTCATGATCATCATCAACTTCAGCTCGATCAGTCTCTTCGATAATTTCCTCCTCGGTGTCACTCGCTTGCTCATGGACGGTTCCATCTTCGAGCAGAAGCATAACCTTGCGAGTTGGACACTCTTTTGCCATGTGACCATAACCTTTGCATTTGTGACACTGAATATTTGAAGCACTAGGAGAGTTGAGTTGAACTTTACCTCCCACTTCTCTCGACTGGTTAACGATCACACCTCTTTCGAAGGGTCTCTTCGAATCTCGAACAGTGTTAGCACTTGCTTGGTTTGGACTCTTCCATTCTTTACTTCGGTTCAAAGGAGTAGAAGTAGTAAGTCCTCGATACCGGTTTGCCTTATCGTCCTTCACCATCCTTTCAGCTTCGGTGGCAGCATCAAACAAATCTCCCAACGTGTGGTACACGTGGAGTCTCAACTGAGATGACACATCCCTAGCCAAGCCATTTTTGAATCTGATAATGGCTTGCTCTTCGTCTTCGACCAGATCAAGATTCAATCGAACCTTTTCGAACTCATCGTGGTACTCTTGGACAGACTTGGAACCTTGCTTCAACTCATAGAGCTTTTGCATTTGAGTCTGCCTGTACTTGGCACTCAAATACTTACCATCCATCGCTCTCATCAACTGTGGCCACGTATTGACTACTGGATAGTCATTTCTTCTTCTATGCCTCTTGTCAGATTCCCACCATGTTGATGCATAAGCTTCGAACGAAGCAATGGCATGGGCAGCTTTTCTCTCATCGGTCATCTCATTGGTTTCAAAGATGCGCTCCATTTTAAGCTTCCATTCAAGATACTCATCGGGATCACTAGTTCCTTTAAAGGGTGGAATAGTGATCTTGACACTGTTCAGGTTTGAGTCTCGAACACCACAAACCTGTTCGAGAAACTCATTTTCTCGATCATCAGCCTCATGCCCAATATTTCTTTCAACATTTGCGCCTCGGCCTCGACCTCGGAAATTTCCACGTCCTCGGTGAGCTTGCCTTCGTTGAGCGAATGGCGGCTCACACTCATATTCGACCTCGGGAAATTCCTCCTCATCAACCTCTTCGGTTACAGCTCCAAGATCTCTTCGGGTCCTTGGAAGTGGTAACCTCTCTCCTCGGGGAATGCCCAAGTTTTGATTTCCAGCTTGGGGATTGCCCAAGTTTTGTTGTGCTTGGGGATTGCCCAAGTTAAGCTCTCTTCGAATTGCTTCACTCGTCAACTGATGTTGTCGAAGAAGCTCAGCATACAGATCAGGTTTCATCGGAGTGGATTCACTTGTTCCAGCGCCGGACCCATGCATGGCCACGGACGCACTTCCCTGTTCGAGTTGAGTTACTCGAGCACTCACTCCTCTCACATCGGCACTGACACTGTGTATCGCAGCCATGAGATCGGCTAACGACAACTCAGGCTTCTCAATGCTTTTGCCATCGTTTCCAGCCATTGTACCTGCACAAGTCAAAGATCAAACAAAAGTTAGAGTTAGAAATCACCTCACACACTCCCTCACCTTTGATGGGTGGCACTCGGGTCCACTCAATTTATGGGTTCGGTTTTTGATCACTCAAGGACTTGTTAACAGTGGCTCGTTTGATTGATCGGTCCTCTAAGATCCTTCAAGTTCGACAATAGTCACTGCCTCTTCGGGAAGAGTGAAGTGATGTTCGACTCGATGGAACGGACGCTTTTTAAACTGAGCTCGGGGAGTCAAAAGAATTTCTACGATAGTTCGGACTTCGGTCAACCCTTCGCAAGAATTCCTATCAGCTTAAAAGAGTTAGTACGACCTTGAGTAGAACAAATACTCAAAAGATCCACCAACTGGAATTTGACACGAAAGAAAGTGAGAACCTAGGAGAATCTACCCTTTTGATTCCCTTTTGGAATCCTTTTCGATCACACCCACTCCTGTCCGTACAAGAGTGGTCCCTCCTTGGTACGGATAGGGTTTTACCTTTATCCACTTTCCTTTTTCAGCCGACAATTTTCACCTGGGGCTTTGATGTTAAAATTTTAACCCCTTTCTTCTTCAATGGAACAGTGACCTTGCTCCGGCGTACGGACACAACAACTTCGGTTCACTGACCACGAAATTCAACAGATCTGAGTTGCTCTTTCAACTCCGGTTCCAAACAACAACGGAGGAAATCAAACGAAGTTCTTCGAGCTAAGATCCAGCTCGTTCGAGTCGTACACTGTTACGATTTTGTAACAAGTTTCCGGTGTACGGACAACGTTTCCAACTTAAGAACTTCGATTTTAAGCAATAAACAAACCCAAATCACTCAAGAACCACCAACCTTCATCGGTTTCTTCCAAACACAGTGGGGTTCGAGTTTTCAGTCACCATTAAAGCTCAAAACAGTCCAAAAATTCACCAAGAAACCCTAGTCACGAAATTGGTACGTCGGGTACTTGTTGGATTCGGAACTCGATGGTGAACAAGAATCAATGGTTGTTTTTCCCAAACAACCAACAATCAAACACAATTTTTGAATTTTCTTTTTAACACTTTTTTTTTTTTTTTTGTAAAAATAACAACACCAACAGTAACAAAAACCAAGAACACGAAAAAAGGAAAACAAAGACACAAACGCACGAAAATAATGAACAGGATTGAGGTTGTAAGAACAAACTCAAACCGTGCTCTGATACCAAGATGGTGCAATGCAATTCCCGAAGGGATTGTTAGCACAAACGCGGAAGAACAAACAAAAGGATAAAAGATAGAAGCAAGACAAAACTTGCTTCTTTCGAAAGAACAGAGAGGAACCTGTCTCAAGCTCAATCGAAAGGGATACAAGGATCACCTATACTATGCAACAATCCTCAAGAGAACATTGCCTCTTGCAAACTGAATGATCAAGAGGAATGTTCAATCGGACTAACCGAAAGCCACAAGTCCTTAAAAGCCCTCACCGGGGTTTTGCTCACGACGGAGACAAGAAGAAATGTGTTCGGCACTTTCATTCAATTCATCAATATAAAAAAAACTAGGTACTTACAATGAAAGGAAACAGTGTTTATATAGGAAATACTAAGGGTAAACTAGTAAATAGGTCACAGTTGACCAATAGAAATAAGCCACGCAGGGCTGAGATAAAATGTGTTCGGCAGACTTTGACTTCGGTAAGCCTTGGCTTCGGTTCTCGATTGTCTGCTCGAACACACACTTGTTGCCTTCGGACGCTCAATTGTCTTCGAGCTCCTTGTCCTCGGTCACCTTGCCTTCGGGCTCAAATCTGAAGATAATGCCTTCGATTCTTGAGCTCGGCCACTCAGCTTCGGAGCAATTGTTTTCCTTCGGCCAGGCTAAGTGAACGTGCACATCGTGCAGCAGCTTGGCTTGGTTTCTTGTCATCGGTCTCCTCGGTGGATCGATCACTTGATCAGCACGTGATCGGGCTGCATCATTCCATCATTTTGCTAGAGTCTCCATCTCTCTTGTTGCTCATGTCTTCAGCTAGAGCATTGAAAACATTAGTTTCTACACATCTCAAGTTTGAGTTGATTGTGTTTGTTCTAGCTTTAGCAGCTGATCTTCCTTTGGCCTCTTGGCAGCCTTCAGTAGCATCTGCCTGCTCCTGCTAGTTAGGAGCCTGCACTATTACATCATTATTGATCACATTGTTATGCTTCTTCCCTTGCTGATCTTGAACCATAGTACTAAGTTGTTCATTCCCTGTATCTTGTTTAGCTTTACCCATCCATGCCTATTTCTGTTGAGTTCGTCTAACTGGTGGCTTGTTCTGCTGAATTGGTTTCTTCTCAGGAGGCTTGCATTTATGCCCAACTTGTAGTCATATTGGGCAATACACTGGTTCCCATTCATACTCAACTGATTGGTTGAACACCCTACCATTAGGATCCATCACTCTAACTTCTCTTGGTAGTGGCCTAGTAATATCCATCTCCACTAACATCCTAGTATAGGATATCCTCTCAACCTGGTAGTGCATTCATCTTCATAGATTGGAACGCCTAATGCACTACCAATTCGATCCAAAGAATCAACTCCCCAACAGTTCAGAGGTAAGTTAGGCAATGTGATCCACAGGGGGTATTGTCTGTAGTATTTCAGTGCTGAAATCAAAGTCAGGAGACCATACTCGCATAATAATAGCTTATTATAGAATGTGTATGGCCTTGAGAATAACACAACATCCCTATCCTCTATAGCTTTGAATTTAATCAGGAAATAGCCATCATTATGGTAGTACACCACCGATTTACTCACAAAATTCCAATGGTTGGTAAATTACCAATGACATACAGAATTAAAGCATGTTTCCACCGAAGGGTTTCAACCACAATTTCAGTTTTACTCCATTTTTTTTTCTAGCCATTAGCTAATTTATAGATCAATTAACCTATTTAAAAATTAATAAAAATTTTACTTTTATCCATCAATTTAAGGAATTAGTTAATATTTATCTCATATTTATTAACGTTATTTAGGGATTAAAGACATGAATTATTATAAGTGTCTATTATTTATATTAATTTACTCATTTTATAAATTAATAAACATTATATATTTGAAGAGAAAATGATCATCCTAATAAAGATGATGACTCCATATAATTCAAGAATATCTTTTAATTTAACCAAAAAGATTTTCAATCGAGTTACTTTTTTCTTAATCATCATTAATTAATGTCAAAACTAATCGTTACTTTTTTTTTTTGGGTCAAGAAAAATAATCGTTAGTATTTACTAATGTGGGGATATTTCCACTATATATGTATTTACAAATGAGTGACTTTATGATGTTTCACGAGTGACATAAGAAAAAATAGAACATATTAATAATGATAAACAAATAAAAAAGTGTTTTAAAATGTAGTAAAGCAAAAAGATTCTCGTAATTTAATTTGAGAGTACATATATAATCATTTAAGAGTAATTATAATGTGTTTTGTGTTTTCTTTTGAATCCTTTTATATTTTTCCTTTTTTTAAAGTAATTTGTTTATTTTAGTCACATTGAGGTTCTTAAAGAATATTAATCATACCAAATTTTGATTTATCTTATCCACGCATTACAGGGATCATAATAAACTAGTTACTTTTTAAAAAAAAGTCTTTATTGTTTCTTTCCTATTGCTAGTTAATAATAATTTTTTTCCCAGATAATATGTATAAGAATATATAATGTTTCCATAAATATCAAATTCAACTTTTTTACATATCTTTTCCCATTACATATTTATTTAAGTTTATATTTTATATGTACATAATGAATATTTCAATATTTTATTTTTAATAGTTATTATATATATATATATATATATATATATATATATATATATATTCATATAATTGTGTTAATATATTTAAAAAATACTTGTGTATATATGTGGAGATCATAATGTATTTGTCAGTTGTGTTTTGATGCCTAAAATAAACGGTACATACAAAATATTTTAAAATATTAAGTAAATAATTATTAAATACACGATATGTGTGATATTATATATTGTATATTTTATAAATAAATATTAAATACACGATATTGTGTATGTACAATAAATAGTACGTACACAATAATATATTAAAATATTAAGTGAGTAAATTAATATATTTAACATACTATGTGTTCAATACTTATTCACTATTTTAATATAATATTACTCTTTGTATGTACTGTGTATTCAATATTAAGTTATTTTGATATTTTCTATCCACATTTATAGTTGATATGCATTTCATTTTTGCAAATTCTCATATGGCAGCTAAAAGGTTTAAACAGAAAAAAAAATTAGATGTGTAAAAGATACCGTAGTTTTTTCTCTCTCTTATTTAATTTATTATCTATAATAATGCCTATATCTATTAAGAATGATTAATTTATATCTAGAGGATTGATAGATATCTTCTTTTATTTAAAAAAAATAATATTAATTAATTTTTTTCTTTTTTTCTACTTTAATATTGTGGCTACGAAAAGTAAGAGCTACATGCAAAATCAACCCTATATAGGGAAACAAATAAAGGCGATATGTATAGTCCCTTTAAACTAAACATATTACCAATAGCTAAAAAATATGAATGAAAAGAAAGATCCAATTAAATGGCTTTTAATTTTTAAAATGTAAAAGACAACGAACTAAAAATATTGAAATGATAAGCATCAGTATTAACTGAACTAATTTAAGGAACACGCCACTTACCAAAGAAAGGTGTAAAATCATCCCGAAGAGAGAGTTATAGAAATGCTGGTTTTAAATTTTGAAGTTAGAGAGTTAATCTACTCCTTGCATTGATCTTTTGGAATTAAAGCCAAGCTTTCCTTGTAAATATTTATTCGCAAACTCTCGGGCCAACCATTCAATTCGAATTCCTTGATTTCATCAGAATTCAGATCATAGGAAATCAAATACCCACTTATGCTTTGGAGGAGCAATAAATGATCCTTCCAAATTGCCAATGGCGATTCAATTGCAAGAGGTGTGATTTTGTATTTCATACTCCAAGACTCGTTTATACCATACTCCTTCATTATCCAAATCTCCATGAAATCTATTGCAGGATCAATTTCACAACCTGGATAGGGGTAACAAATCAACGTTAGACATCCATTCAAGACAACAAGGCCGTAACACTTTCTGTCTTTGTAATGGCAAGTATTAGGCATTTTAATATCGCGAAATGTTTCCGTAGTCATGTCAAAACAAAGAATTACACGAGCTCTATTTGCGTGGCCAAACCAATGAGAGGCACCTTTATAGAACAACTCGCCACAAGGATACCAATGCACATAAGGCAGCTGTTGATCCACATTTTCTATCTCTCTCCATGAATCAATGCTCAATTCGTAAACCTCAACTCTCCACTCTTTCATAGTAAAACAATTAAAAGGTGGTTCCCCACGAAGTTCTGCAAGCCTCGCAATCTTGTATTCATTTCCAATCGAGTCAAAACCGAATGCAATACCGTTAATGCTACGATGGAAACCCAACGGACTATCATACGGGCTAGGTTGGAGTAGCCTATAATTTCTAGTTGATGGATTAAATAATACTGTTTCTTCGCAATCTGTTAAAACAATTAAGCCATGACAAGGACCCATGAATCTGTGAAATGTACAACCTCCTGTGTTAGTCAGATATGGCACATCTAGATCTGGAGAAACATAGTGAAGATCATAATCATCATGACCACTAGAGAGAAAGGACATGATACTTCTAAATAAGTTGGGTTCTTTTAATGAGCGTTTGAAAAGAATGAGATCATCGTTGGTGGTGATGTTACGATTGAGATGAAGATTTATGAATATCGATGATTGTATGAGAGTATACAAATTCCTAGAAACACGTTTGAATCGTAAGAGAGATTTAACTGGAAATTTCAAAAGTATATACATCACCACATCTTTAGGCAACTTTATCACAATTTCATCTGCCATCTTGAATTTCTTGTGATTCAATGTTCACAGTACAATTTTAGGGACATTTTTTTTGTGTGTGTGTTAAAAGCTGTAGCACCCTATTACATGGGAATGTCATCTCTTTTGTGATGGATCCTAAATATTAGTTGTTGCCTGTTTAGCTCCATAACTACTAGGGATTTTTGGGTGAGAGAGACTCATAAGTCTTTAAATAGTTTTTTAGGACTCAAGTCTCAAAAAATAGGTAAAAGGGACACTTTTAAGATTAGTACTAATTACTAACATTTTAAAAGTCCCTCAAGTTTTTTTATTTACACAAAGCCCCCACCTCTCATCACCCACCCCCATTGACCCTTACCCCCCATCCGGCCCCCACCCCCATCACCCCCTCCCCCACCCATCCACTATTCCACCACCACTCTCCACCACTCATCGCCACCTTCTACCACCCTCCACTACCCACCACCACCTTCTATTACCCTCCACCAACAACCACCACCTCCACCACCACCCCACCACCCTCCACCACTCCAATAAAAGGATGTGTACACATCAGTTGAAATGTGTACACATATAATTAAGATGTGTACACATCTCGTCTGATGTGTACACATATACACATATTATTAATATGTGTACACATATTATTATATGTGTACACATCTCGTACACATATAATAATATGTGTACACATCTAATCTGATGTGTACGCATATTATTATATGTGTACGAGATGTGTACACATATTATAATATGTGTACACATCAGACGAGATGTGTACACATCTTTTCCAGTCGTTAAAACATCTCCAAAATTGTATAAACATGCAGAAAATATGTTTACACATATGAAAAGATGTGTAAAACGGCAAGAATTAAAAAAAAAAACTTTAAAAAAATGAAACGGGAAGGAAGAAAACGAAGAAGAACAAAGAAAAATAAAATTGATACGAAGAACAAGAAAGAAAAATAACGTGGATGGTGATGAAATAAAATTTGAAAAGAAAGCTAGAAGAAAGAAGAAGAAGGAAGAAGAAAAAAAGAGAGAGAAAGAAGAGAAGTGGGAGAATTAAGTTTGAAATATGAGAGAGAGTGTAAAAGTAGGTGGGAAGGAGGGAGATTGAAAATTTGAAAATTTGGGTGTTTTTGTAAATACGAAAATATTTATTTTGCCCACAAGTTTTTAATGACTACACTTCAGTCCTCACTTAAGTTAATTAAAGGTTGACTTGGTCTTGTCCCTTATTCTTATTTAAAGACTTGGGAGGTCTTTTCCCCTCTTTTCTCTCAACTAACTACCTGTCAAAGTTTTGTGGTTACGACTTATGAGGGTTGTCCAGTGCAAATTATTCAGAACAATATACTATTCTAGTGCAGAAATATGACACCACAAACATTGGTTTGCCTATACATATCTGCAAATTCATTCCCTGATTTCTAGGTTCAAGATCAAGCTCTTTTCTTTCTTACTGCGCTCGTGAAACACATTTATCGAGTTCGAATCATGAGCCATAGATAGAGTTCAACTATTGACCAAATAATCAAATAATTAAGTGAAAGAAAGAATAAATAATCCGATAAAATAAATTAGTACAATCAAATTAATATCCAAAATTCAACATTCATGAAGATCCCACAACTCTAAAATAAATAAATTATAGAATTAAATTAAAAGGAAAAGAATAGCAAAACTTGGTTGAAGGCATCTACAGGCGTTGCTCCTTTTGCGTTCCCCTGTTCACCCAGAGTGAATCGCCTTAAATAGTTAAGCTTACAATGCTTTTATAGTGTTTTGAATAACCTAGGTAAATATAGCCTTTTCCTACTCACGCTAGGACTCTTTAAGTTGAACGTTACTATTTCTGGGTCTTGGCCGCGTGTTGGCTTTGCGCTGGCAAAAGTCGGGCACAACTTTTTGATTCACGTGCGCTGGCACGTACTGGCATGAAGCTGGCACAAAGTGCTGAAGGTGTTTTTCGCAAGCTGTAGTTGTCTTTGCATGACTTTGGCACAAGGTCTTAAGAGTTAGTTTCATGTGTTCAAGTTGTGTTGGCATGACTTAACTCCAACATCGAAATTCATTCATGTAATACTCTAAATTATTCATTCTCTTGCTACTTTCATCAAAATCAACACCTACACATTCAAAAATCACTATTAAGCTAAATGTACATCATAATCAATTTAAGCACATAAAAATCACTAAGATGCGAGGTTAGAATCACAACAATAGTGCCTTTTTAGTCAAACATAACCACCCCACACTTAGACTTGTGCTCGTCCTCTAGCAAACTAACCTAACACAAGAACCACTCAATAGAACAAGTCTACATATGGTTATGGTTGATATCGACCATTAGACAAGTATATATGTCTATACAAAATGATCCTCAACATGCCAAAAAAATTGAAACCATTTTCGAAACACATCAACGACCAACTCAAGACATCAAAATTTAAAAAACCAACTCAATTACACTAAGTTTTCAAAAATACACGCTCATTCACACAATAAAGAAGTCAATAACTTCACCCATCACTCGCAAATTAAATAATGTGCCCTCACCAAAAAGAAATGAACCAAGAGAGCGTCCCAAAATTACGCACATTATAAATTACAAGAACAATTCGTGACATAATATAGAAAGAAGTCACTCACTCTCACAAAGAAATTCACGTGCCATATACGACGTACCATAGGTTTGCCCGTGGTTTATGACTCACTAATGTAGGCTCACTCCATCTTACGATTAACTAGGATTTTAAGGGTTGTAATGTAGGCTAAAGGACGGGTAGGATATATATGGATAAAATAGTGACTACCTCCCTAAGCACTTTAATACATTTTTTTTTTTTTTTTTTTTGCAGTTCTTCTCAAAATCAACCAAGCAACCGCCCAAACATACACCCAAGAATTTCCCTCTCAACTTTAAGCATTTTTTTAAATTTTTTGTTCACTTTTTTTTTCTTTTCTTTTCTCTTGTGTTCATTCTTTTTTATTTTTAACTTGCCAATGAATTTTTTTCTCTAAATGCACCATATTTTTCATTATTGGTTCCACTCAAAGCTGCCCAATTTTTTCAACTATATAAACTCATTTTTTTCCGATTAAAATTCTCTAAGAAGTAAGGTTGAAAAAAAATGATATTTAAGAACAAAAAGGGGTAAGAATTATAATGTGAGTGTCAAGTAAAAGGTCAATAGGCTCAAACGGGCTCACTAAGGGTTAATATATGAGGGTAGGCTAAGCAAGGCTAAAAGAGCTATTAAAGAAACACCTTGTATCATCTTCCAGAATAAAGGAAACCTAGGATTTTGCTTTGGACACACTCGAGGCAAGTTCTAGACATCAATATGACATTCACGGAACATAACTAATACCTCAAATCACACATGACACATAGTTCACTCAAGATTGTTCCATTCCAACTCTCGATTTAAGCGAACAAGGTGCAAAGTTTAAAATCAAATATTAAAGCACAATAGTTCATATAAGAGTCACGTGATTGAACTTAGGCATCTCAAGAAGGTCAATTCAAAATTCTCAGGCATGCATCAAATTTAAACACCAAAGAATCATAAGTAACACATCCTCAAGTCTAAATCCACTGGTATCAAACAAACCAAAGGTACCTAGCATTCTATTTCTTTCTTTTTCTTCATCTAAACTATTCTACTAACTAAACTACATCTAATTATAAAAAGGAAAAATCACCCGGTTCAAAGGTCTGCCTAAAGAAAAAAAGTCATCCATGACCTCTGAAAGAAAAAAAATTTTCTAACCCCACACTTAAAACTAAGCAATGTCCTCAGTGCAAACAAGTAAATGAATTAACAATGCAAGTGTGTAAGAAAAACTCACTAAATACCAAATGGCCTAGCCTTTCAATAATTTGATGAGTGCTTCCTTTGACTCAGCGTCCAGCTCCGGGTCGATAAAAATTTTCCTTTCTGGGAATTCTTCTGATAATGCATGTGATTCCAGCTTTTCCACCGTTGAATCCCGACTTTTTGCTTCCGAGGTTCTTTGATGAAAGTTAGACTCCTCTCTTCCTTCTTTGGCGAAGTCGCTCTTTGGGGCGAGCTCTCCCCGACCGAGCGCTCAAGGTCGCATGTTCCTATTTGCGCAGCGACTGCATAGCACTTTTGAGTCATTGACCAGTCACCTCGAATTGCGTGAGGTCCCCATGGAGTGGGAAACTTAATAAATTGGTGAAAGGTTGACGGTACAGCTTCTATTTCGTGAATCCAAGGTCTTCCGAGGATAATATTGTATGCCATGTCCTCGCCCAGTATTTGGAAAGTTATTTCTTCCTCAACTCCACCGGTGGTGGTTATGAGGGTGATTTCTCCTAGAGTTCTTTCCACAGAGTTATCGAACCCTGCTAAGGTGGTCACTTATCGGACAACAAGGTCCTTCAACCTCATCTGTTCAATGGCTCTGAGGTTAATTATATTTACGGAACTCCCAGGGTCTACTAGGACCCGTCTTACATCTGAGTCATTGACCCTTAAAGTAATAACCAAAGCTTCATGATGAGGAGTCATTGCCTCGTGGCGGTCTCACTCGTCGAAAATAATATTTTCACCGATTCTCTCCACTTGAGTTCTTTTTTCCATATCAGTTGCGAGTTTCGCAAGTTTCCTCATCGAGGGGAGATTGATACCGTTTATATCTATACCGCCCATAATGACGTTTAAAGATTTTCGACATGTCGAAGTGATATTCGGGACAAACGTTATTAACAGTTCCTCACAAACAGCACCAATTTGTGTTGGCCTAGATCAGGATAGGACAACAAATCGAATTTGTATTGGGTTCAACTGGTAATTTGCTTGTATTGAAGTGATATTCGGGATAAATTGAATTCGAACTAAATGAAAACTTTGAAAAAGTAACGAGGCGAGAAATAAGATAAACGAGACAAAAAATAAAAGTAAAGTTCTGTATTGTATTATTGTGTTTGTTGCTTACAAACGAGCCCTATTTATAGTCAGAAGAAAGAATGACGTTTGTAAATGTCATAATGGTGCCTTTATGGCCATTACTCTGCATTCAATCCTGATTGACCCACGATCCTTCTCTTAAATGCTAGAGCAACGGTCGACGATTACAAAGGTTAACCCTCGTCTCCCGAGGTATGGCATCCGCTTGAGGTTACAAAGGGTTTTCTCCGAGCTCAGTGCTTCGAGCTCACTCTCCCTCATTTCCTAAGGTGATTTTCGGGGGGAGAGACCATGCAATGTTTCCTCGGAAGCTTGTCTCGTGGTGCAGTCTTCGTGTTGCACCTCGAGGTCTTGCTCGAGATCCCGGTGATTTTTCACCCAATACAATTTTCAAACAGAACTATACATGCTACGATCTCTCTGATATTAATTGGATTTTTAGGTAGATCACTCTGTTTCTATCTTGGACAAAACTTCCGGTCATGAAATTATCTCAGTTAAGGAGAAACAAATAGAAATAACTTCATCAAAGTTGCTACAGTTGATTCACAAGTAAATTCTTTAAAATCAAAATCTCAATTTTGGAAAACCTTCGATGGCTTCCTTATGAAAACATCAATTTTTATTTGAGTATAGAAGATATCTCTTTATTTTTCATGATATTGACCGCATATATGATCCCTATATGCATTTCAGTGGGTTGGTCTGGTATGATAACTTACGTGAAAGAGTATATTACAAAATTTCTAATTCATGAATTTATAATGATGGCTTTCGGTTTTTTGTTGCCCAGCGATTGCTGCCTCAACCGAGAACAGTGGTTAACACAATTGCATTAGGACACCGTTACTACTTTCTCAGAGTTTTGGATAATACAAGTCATTCTTTTCATTTCTGGAATGGCTTTCGTGTGTTACAATTGTATAGGTTTACTTAATCTAATCATATTCATCGATCGACCTTGCAACAGGAATCGTGTAACACAAAATCCATCTCTCAAACGCTACGAAGCACCAGACAAACGTAGTTCGCCAGAGTTATTTGTGATCAGTTGCCTTACGATCAATATTATTTATTCTTCAATTCATAAAAAAGTTACCAACTAGACCATTGGTTTTCTATTATGAATGGTAAACACTATATGTGATAGGATTTTGAAGTCCATGTAGAAAAGTTTTTTACCATAGCCAAGACGGTTTGATTGCTTTGTAAGAAGCAGGAACCATTCCATTAATTCAAATGTTGGGCCCGTGCTTCGAACGGGTGTATCCCATCTAGTCTCTGCTTCTTATAAGAGGGAATAGCACACACCTCTCTGTCAACATGTGTGCTTTCTGGAATTTGCTTTCTGGAATTAAAATACTTTTGAAGGTCTTTTTGTCATGTCCATCAGGTAATTTTGTCATTTTGTTCTGTTAGTGCAAAAGGAATGATGTACTTTAGCTGTGTTGACAGTACCTCTTTTAAAAGTTTTATTTTACCCTTATTTCTGCATATTATTACCATAAATACACATATACACTTTTTTGTCAATCTAGCAAACTTTGAGTTCCTTTCAATTCCCAAGAAGCAATTGAGGTACTCGTATCATATAAGAGTGACACGTGCTCAAAAATTCATGTGTCAGCAACAATTTGTTTGTGATGTTTTTGCAATAAAAGAAGTCGCTATTTGGCAATCATGTTTTGAGGTTTTCCCAAAGATTTTAAAACCACCAAATTAATTAACCATACTTCTTAAATATGATCAATATTCTAAGAGATAGTAACACTGATCAAATTGAAACAATGAAGACCCCATCTATAATTACCATTAGACTTCTTGTATCAGCCTATAAGCGAACTCTTTTCAATTTGGTATCCTTATATGTTGACTTGCCATCATTATGAATCCATATTTGTATACTAATCAAGCAATTGATTAACAATATAAATTTGGTCAAATTTCAGATTTTATAACTTTTTTCAAGGTAAACAAGAAATCCCAGTTATGTAGTGATTAGACAAGAAAGTTAAAAAGAAATATGTGGATAGTAAATACATTAACCGTGTTAGAATAAAAATGCGAAAGGATAATTATATTCAGAAGATAAAGACAGTCTCTAGCATTATTATGGAGTTCTATCTAAGTCCAGAAAGCGAGTGATTATTCAAAACAACATTACTTGAAAGTCGAGAGAGCTATAATAGATTATTTAGTCAATAAAATTATCTACCAAATTATAATGATATATAAAGAAAAAAAAGTCAGAAAACATTAAATGTGACCTACATTTTGTATTCAATATTGAAGAATAATTACATTAGATAAACTATGACATTATACACATAGATAGCTGATATTCTCCTTCATAAGTATTTTGGGAGAAATAACTCTACTTATGCTTGTATTCATGGGCAAAAGTAGTTTTATGTCCAGGCTTTTAATTTCCTTCATAGCTATACCATGCAATTTTCCTAGCTTATAACCTAGATAATGCCACATTAAGTATTAAGAATGAATGTTGCAAGAAGGCCAAAGCATCCAATCAAACTTACTTCCACTCTATCGATAATATATCAATTCAAACTCACACAAAAGTTTTCTTCTTTAATTAAACCTTTTAGTTGTATATTGGATGAAATTCCGCTGAAGGGTCCTGGGATCACCAATTTTTAGTTTCTAGCCCTAATGAAAGAAGTATAAATTATGTAACACTTAATGGCAATTTGCTGGAATCCGACAGAAAATATTTTAACTTAATCTTGACAATCACACATAAAGTTCGCTGGTGATCTTCTAAATAGTGCTCCAAATTCTGCGTTGAGCTAAAAATGATCTGAAGTTAAACACTACACCAAAATATTCTATTTGTATAAATCTTCCTCTATATGAAGCTTGGGCCTGGGCTAGCCCGGGCTTTCAGTCACTAGTCTATTCTTCCTTTATAAATGGCAATAAGCACCTCATGGTCAATTTCCTTGCCGACCAAAGGGTATTTTAGGAATTTCACATATTACATGCTTTGCTGTGCTGACACTGCGAAGGTTGTATTTTTTGTCCTATGACTAAAATGTTAGGCCACGTAACGTTGTTTGCACCAACAATTTATTGATGAGTTGCAGATTTTACAGAACCTTTTCTTAAGGTGTCATTTTACCCCCTTCTTTGGGACCTTATTATGGAATATATACGTGTACTTTTTCCATAAATCTTGTAAACTACAAGAATCTTTCGTTTGCCTAGAAAGGCATCAAAGCATCTGATGTTAGTTGAAAATTTGCTTTTTCCTGAAGTAGAAACTTGGACCCCACATCCCACATTTTATCCTCTCTCAGCTAATTATCACATACTTAGCTATGAAGTTTACAATGAAAACATATTTCAAGAATTAAGGTGAAGATCTATTTACCTCTAATAAATACCAAGAAAAGTAACAACCTAGAAGTAAATATTTCTTTGAGAAAAGGCCCAAAAAATACTACTACAAGGTTGTCTTCATCTATACTATATATATAAGTGGGAACAGCAGGCAGGTCTCCGTTGACATGCATGTCTGTCCTGGGGGCAGATCAGTCATTTCACAATGCAACATGTATCATTCATTTGTACTACGTACCTTAAGAGGCGTACATTAAAGGAAAACAGCAATTTCGAAATTATAACGTGGGCCCGAAACTAGCATTAGCTGTGCTTCCCCACGTGGCCCAGATGCCATAGCCTCGCACCCTAATCACCACCCTCACCACCATAAAAAGCTTTCAAGCTCTACCGTCAAAGCTCCACCTCTTTAGCCACCACTGTAACTTCGCCCTCACCACAGCTTCATGCTATCATCATGGCACCGTCAGAAACACCAAAGCATTGTGATACCAAAAGTCAGGGGTTTGTCATCTAATCAACGCCGCCAAGTCCGTCACGGCTCCACCTAAAAAAACCGATATGTGATTCTTTTGGAATTTGGAGTCTAGAAATGTATGGAGGATAAATAAAGGAGGAAAATATCATCCTATATCACTTCAAGAAAAGAAAAATTAAAGATCCACGACAGAAAATAAAACTGGTCTTTAGAAAATGATGCAAAAACAAATCTTGACAATGTTTCATTAAAACAAGAACACAAAAAAAAAAAAAAATAAAGAAGAAGAACTCACCAAAGACTTGACTCTTGTGTTAATTACGTGAAATATGGGGAAATGATGATGCAAAAACATCACGATTTCTTATATCATGCATAAAAGAACACGAATGAAAAAAATATAGTATAAGAGCTCAAAGAAACAAAAACATAAAAATGCAAGCAATTACTTAGAGGGAGGTCTGAGGTTTGTGAATGGAAAACTTTGGATATAACGAGGACAATGAGTTTTGTAAGTATTTTTCTTTTGTGCTCAACTCATGACAGCTGTCACAGCTTTTCACTCACATACCCCACAGGAAATGTAATTTCTTTAGGTTATCTTCTACTCTTTTTTTGTATGTCAAAGGTCACTAACATTTTCCTTACACTTTTAATTGAAAGTGCAACACACCTTGTACATAGCATTTTCTTAATGGTTCGTTTGACCACATGAATTCTCTATTTCTTTCCTTAATTCTAATAGAAGAGTTTTTGAAATTTAGTTGAAAAAATGGTATTTGGAAGTTGAAATTATATTTGAACATATATTTTATTTGAAAATAATAAAATTTTATGAGAGAAGAAAAAGTCTTTTTGAAAAAATTCGAACAAGTGTTCCAAACCACTTTTTAATTTTTCAAAAATTATGTTCCCAAAAAAATTGAAAAAGTTATTAAAATTCATGGACAGACATTTTTCTTTTTCAAATTCATTTTAAGAAAATGAAAAAGTTTAGATGTACAAACGGGTAATTAGTAAATATACTACTCTAAATATCATAATAATAATTTATTGAAACAACCTCCATAATTAATATTAACTAATTCTTGTAATGGATTTGCCAAGAACTTAAATTAACATTCAAAATGGAATGGATGTAGTACATAGCAAAAACAGTACTTTTTTATTTAACTAATTCTTGATGCATAATTTAAGGCATCATATGTATTGCTCCGAGTTTGACTTGGGGTACTAATTCCTTACAACTAATGAAGATACTACTCCAATATTTTTAGTGGACTCTTCGTATACTTAATAATGGAATGAATCAAGTTATTTTAAACGAGAGTGAGGAATAAAAATGAACACTATGATTGTTTGTTACTTAGAATTTCAGCTAGATAATGCCTACTAGAAAAATTGATAACATATGATAACACTACCACCCTGTTTCAGATGTTCAGACATTTTTTTCGTTAATTTAAAACTAAAAGCTTTTTATATTGAAAATTATCTCCCCTAAACTCATTTTATAGTCACACAAAATACTATGAAATGTGTTATAATCATAACTTTCAAAACTCTTTTTCATCTTAAATTTTGCATATACTCAAATTTTATCACATAAATTAACAAATGAAGTATAATTTTACCGACTAACCCGGCTTAACGTTGGCCGGGGCCCAGCTTAACGCCGGGCAGCCGTGACTAGTGTTAGAATAAAAATGGAAGAGCACAAAAAGAAAATGAAAAAGTAGAAGCAAGAATGTAGAAAACAGGGTCAAACCTTTCACTAAAAACGGAGAACAATAAGAGCACTCAAAACCTGTGCCTTTCAGTTTCAATATTAAAATAAGACATCTACCACTTTGAATAATACATGAAAACAAAAATAAGGTCTATAACTAAGGAGCACTAATAATTATAGAGGGCTAAACAGACCGCATTCTTAATTCGTCGAATTAAAAAATACTTCAACTAAATTACAAGTGTTAAATAAAGAAAAGGAATTGGGTAAAATCGAGGATCATGTTTGGGAAAAATAGAAACATAGGAGGAGGAAGAAGATGCAACATCGTGCCAAAATTCTTTCCATTTGTTCTTAACTAATTTTACAAATGTTTTTGCAAAACTTCCCAATGTTTTGCACAATGTATGCCTCATAATTATGGCTTTCTTAATTACATAAATATCCGTGTCAAACAATGAGTATGTAGATTTATTCAAATTTTGAATGATTGGCTATCTTTGAAGTGCGCGACTAAAATCCTTCAATAGTATATAGTCAAATGTTAGACCTCAAAATGCACATTATAAAGTTAGTTAATTCTAGAATTTACATAAATAAAACTAATTCTATAACTTGGTATGTAGCGAAAGTTTTGTTGGGATTTGTGAATGGGAAAAGGCACATAAACACCGTTTTATTGGAGAGGTGTCATACCTTTTCTTCACACCCACCCTATGATTGAAGGTCTTGTCTTAGATTGCAGAAAACATAGATGGTCCCTCGAAATTGGCTCTAATTCCCACTTGAACACTCCAACTTTTCCTATGATCATTTAGAAACTCCTTGTAGTCCCCACCGTGTCTCCTGAGCACTCCCGTCTGACTTGGCAAAACGTGTGTCTCCCAAACTCGGATGAGCACGTTGGGTTAATTTTTACTGCTTCCAACGGTAAAAAAAACGTGGGAAATTACTTTTATCTCCTTTCTTCTTCCTTAAAACCTAATTGGCAACCTAATTTCACCTTTTTCCTCCATTGTTTCTCTCTCCCCGTAACTCTCCCTCTCTTTCAACTTTATTTATTCTTCCTCCATCCTTCTTTATTGTTTGTCTTCTCTCTCCCCGTAACTCCCTCTCACCCTACATTTTAGCTAATAACAAAATAATGGCTACCCAAATTTTCTGTCATTATGGAAGAATTGCTAAATTGCAAGTGTCATGGTCACATTCTAACCCAGGTCGCAGATTCTTTGGGTGTCATTATGGGCGGGTAAGTTACTGAGCTTGTTTTGATCCGCCATTTTTAAAGATCAAATTTTTTGCATTTTTACATTTTTACATTATGCTTTTAGGTCTGGTGCAACTTCTTTATGTGGTTTGAAGAACAATTTCCCGAACAAGTTACGGTTGTTATTTGGGGATTATTGAAGAAAATCAAAGCTCATGATGAAAGAGAAGAACATGATGAAGAGAAAGTCCAAAATTGTGGTTATCACATTGATTGTAGCTTGGATTTGTATGGAACTATGTGTAAAGTACATTGTTAGGTGTTTTCGAAGTTGTTTTGTTGGTATGGATGGATCATTTTGATGTATGAACCGGCTGCCTATTTTGCTTAGTTATTCTCCATCCATTTTGATGTATGAACCGGCTGCCCATTTTGCTTAGTTATTGTATAATAGTCTTGGTTTATTTAAAGTCATGCCTTTATGTAATGTTGTGTTTGAAATAAAATGGAAGTTGCACAATATTTTGATACTAAATTTAACATTCCACAAGCACAAATCTATTGAATTGTTGAAGACAATCATAAAAAGCAAGTAATGGATAGATCCAAGAGTAAATGATCATTAACTAGATAGAGATAATGGGTTAAAATGTTTCCATTAATAACTTCCAAAAGAACAAAACAAGGTGGTAACCACACTTGAATAGGTTCAAATATATGACCTAATAAACTTAGTCTTATATACAAATAGGTTCATATATGACCTAACACACAAAATGAACATATATCTTCAACTCCTAGCTGCCTCCTCTTACATCTTGAGATAATCCAGCTGCTGCAGTCCTTAACTTCATTCTTTTTTGCTGCTGCATTTTTTGGAGTTGGTTATTTGTAACTGCATTTTTTCCTTGCCACCTCAATGATTTTGGTTTGTATCCAAGATCAAGACCAGTTTGACTTGCATCCTTGAAGTTTCCAGTTGAATCAACCCTTTGTGTTGGTCTGCCAGGCTGAAATTAATAAAGAATCATGAAAAGCAAGTAAATGGTAACAAGAAAAATTCAAAGGAGCAGATCACATACATCCATGACTTGTCTTCCAGTGCGTATGTCAGTATATAGGCCAAATCCAACTTCTCTTGGTCTCTTACTCCCAGCTGCACCACCAGTAGCTTGTGCCCCACCTCCCCTACCTCTTCCACCACCAACTACATCACCTATTTGCCCTATGTCAATTCTAATTCCACTGCTAACACCAGGAACATTAGTGGTATGGCCCCTGTCTCTACCAGTACCAGCAACAACACCTTCTTGCCCCCTGTCAACTCTAATTCCAGCAGCAACACTAGTGGTATGGCCTCTGCCTCTACCAGTACCAACAACAACACCTTCTTGCCCCCTGTCAACTCTAATTCCAGCAGCAACACTAGTAGTTTGGCCCCTGCCTCTACCAGTACAAGCACCAACATCTACTTGGCCTCTGTCAACTCTAACTCCAGCAGCAACACCACTTTGGCCCCTACCTCTTCCAATTCCAGCAGCAACACCAGTTTAGCCCCTACCTCTACCACTGTTGACACCTACTTCCCCACTGCCTCTTGCCTTTCCTAACCCTGCTCCTTTACCTCTTCCGGTTGTGTTAATCCTTTTAACTTTAGAGGAATCAGCACATAGAGAAGCAGGGTTAACCATACTAGATGTTTGAGTAAAAGGTTATTGACTAGAAGGTGCTTGAGTAGAATTTTGTTGACTGGCAGTTCCATTGCCTTGAGTAAATGTCTATTGACTGGCATTTCCCTTAGTAAATGTTCCTTGAGGCTGACTTGTACTTGGCTACAAAATAAAATCAAACTATTAGTAAATACATAAAAATAAGAGTAAAAAATATTTACATAAGTAAGAAAGAGTTTCATACCTTTGAATTACATCCTTTCTTGTTGTGTCCAGCTTGCTTACAAATAGAACATGTCATTTTTGCTCCTCTTTTTGACAGTTTGCCCCACTTCTTCCTAGGTTCATCCCTATCTTTTCTCCTACATCTTTTAGGTCTACCAGGCATAGGCTTAACTTTAGGAGGCTCCACTGGTGGATTAGAACTTGCAGGCCATAAATTCATGCTGGGTATTGGTTGGATGAAAAACTTATATACATCCAGGAAAGACAGTGTCTTTCCTATACCAGTGGAGAACATGGTTTTCAGGTTCTTCTCCTATATGGTAAAGTGCACAACAGCATGAGAGTATGGAATGCCTCTCAACTGCCATAACCTACATGAGCAGGTTCTCTTATTAAGATGAACAGTGTGCCTAACATTCTCTTCAAGTACTTCACAACCATGTTCACAATTCCACACAATATCAAGTGTCCTCCCAACTCTCTTGTTGTATTCTAATATTGCATCTGCCATAGGTGTGAGATCATTCTTCCACTTTGCAGGAAATTTAATCATATCAACTTGCCTAGACATAATCTTATGCCTAATTTCCTCCAATATTGTTATGACTGACTTATGTCTAGGGCCTACTATCCATGAGTTGAAAGTTTCACACATGTTATTTTCCACTACATCACATTTTGAGGTCTCACTAAAGTATGCCCTACACCAATACTCTTTGTTGTATTCTAGCAAGTGATCACAAATCCGCCTCTTCCCTAATTTCTCCATCTCATAAAACTCCTATTGTAACTTTACCTCATAACTAGTTTTGGAACACCTCCAAAACTATTTTATCATTTCCTCTCCCCTGCAACTTTTTTACCAGTTTGCCCAAATGTGCCTTGCACACATTCTCCTTTCAGCATTAGGTAACAAATCTCTAACTACTGATTGGAGACCCTAATTACAAATAATTAATAACAATCAATTAAATATTAATAAACAGAGGCAAGAAAATAATAAAAAAAAATAGAATATTGATGAACAGAGGCAAGATAAGAGAAATTTGTGCCTTTTGCATGTCAGACATCACAGTAAGTCCATCTCCTTCACCTAGGTCCAAATCTGTTATCAACAACTTGATGAACCACTCCCATGAATGGATGGTTTCTTGGTCTACTACTGCCCAGGCAATTGGGTACATATGCTGGTTACCATTCTTTCCAATAGCTACTAGCAGCTCCCCTTTACATGCACCCTTGAGGAAACATCCATCAAACCCTATAATCCTTCTACACCCTTCCAACCATCCCTTTTTTTAATGCATCAAAGCACACATAGAAATATTTGAAGAGATGTGTCCTAGGGACTGTCTCAGAGTCTGTTCTAACCCAACATGATGTTCCAGGATTGGTACTCTTGATTATATCAGCATAATCAAGCAGCCTTGAAAATTCTTTAGCCCAATCTCCCATGAAGTGCCTATTGACCAACATCTTGGCCCTACTACACAAAGATCTTCAAACATATAACCCCCACTTCTTTCTTATATGGTCTTGCAACTTCACAATCCTAATTTCAGGGTGTTCAATA
Organism: Petunia axillaris subsp. axillaris; assembly: GCA_029990575.1. Classification (NCBI taxonomy): domain Eukaryota; kingdom Viridiplantae; phylum Streptophyta; class Magnoliopsida; order Solanales; family Solanaceae; genus Petunia; species Petunia axillaris. Next base: position 119,651,746 of record JARKNS010000004.1, on the reverse strand, counting down.
ATTTTATCCCTCAATTTCCTTGCAATGAACTTGGTGTTACAAAGCTTGTTCTTGTTTGTTGTTTGACATTTATGCACAGGATAATACCTATACACAATACAATCACCAGAATCTTTGTCAACACTAGCATATATTTCCCACTTACACTTTTTCCCTACATATTTAACTCTAACCCTTTTTTTGTTCATTAGGTCTTAACTAAAGTTTGACCTTATTTTGGACAGCATAATCAGCAACTACCTCCCTAAAATTCACAGCATTATCAAATATCATTCCTAGTTCAAAGATTGCATATTTACAGTTTTCATCATACCTGACCTTTGAACTAGTCCTCCTAGCTGGTAGATCCACTCCTGGAACAGCACAAGGATCCAATTGTTCTCTACTGTCTACACTTGCATCATCAGAGCTGTCAAGGTACTCTTCATCTCCTGCCAATTTCCCAGCAAATTTGGCTACCTTGTTATTGTACATGTCTTCAAAACCCTTGTCAATACCAGCTTCTCCTAGAATGACTTCTTAAGTAATGTTTGGTTTCTTCAATTGTTTCTTCTGCCCAGATCTGGCTTGTTATTCTCTTCTCTTCTCTTTTCTAGCAGCATCTCTGAAAAATCTCAACTCTTCATCAACCTCACTGTCATCTTCATCTGGCAGCCCCTCAAAGTTTTCTTCATCATAATCAGCACCACCTTCATTCTGAGGATGCATCTGAAGCTTCAAGTTCTTGTTCAAGTCCTCCAGTTTCATCAGCTATATCAGCTTGATCAAGTCCTCCAGTTTCATCATTTTCATCAGTTTTATTATGGTTACTTTCTCTTGTTTCTTCAGTATTTATATCCTCACAAGATGTGTTTGCCCTAGACCCATCCCCACTTGGACTATTATTAAATGTGTCTTGGTTGGTGTCACCTACAGGTGCCTCAATAAGTCCAACTATTGTGGGCCCACTAGACTCGGCAGTGGGTCCACTAGCCTCTACTGTGGGTTCACTAGCCTCTACTGTGGATTCCTCTACTACATGCCCAACATCCTCTACTACATTCCCAACATACACATGCAAGTGGTACCAATCATTCATATGTTCAACCACATTTAATAGTTGAAAATCATTTTCCATTAAAACTAATTTTCCATCACTAGGGTTTTTTAGGTAAAATCCAAAAATTGTAAGATAACCTAATGACTTAGTATAATGGTAAAATTCCATAAGTGAAAAGTGGTCTTTATCTATAGGATCAACTATAACTCCCAACTCACCCACATACTCTTTTTCGGTAACACGACCCCCATGGTAAAAATGCACGTAAAGGTGACCCATTACTGTAAAACAAGACACAAAAGAAGGAATATTATACAGACAGTGGGACTTACTAATATTCATTAACCCCTTTACCAAAAACCCTTTTTGAATAATTTAATTAAAATCGAAATCGAAAACACAAAACAAAGATTAAATTGTAACAAAATGTTCTTACTTGTTAGTTGTTCAAGAATGTTTACTGAAAAGGACCCCTAAGATGGAACCCCGATCATCGATTACGGTTTTGAGATGTGTGGAAGAAGGGATCCGACGGGTAAATATATTTTAGGTTTAGGTTAAGATGGGGGGAAACCGCTGGGTCGGGTTATTTTAACATCCATTTACTTTTATTTTTTACTTTTTATTACGTGTATTTAATTTGCCAACGTGGAAATGAGTTGTTAAATTTTTATTGGTCTGTTTGACACATCACAGCGTTTGGCTTTCACGCGTAGAACTTAACAGACGGGGGTGCTCAGGAGACACGATGGGGACTACAAGGAGTGTCTAAATGATCATAGTGAAAATTGGAGTGTTCAAGTGGGAATTAGAGCCAACTTCGAGGAGCCATCTATGTATTCTGCCTAGATTTAAATATACTTTTGGAAGAGAAAAATGAGAATTACTTCTTCTCTTCTTTGCATTATTTTTTTAAATAAAATAAAGTGTCGTATCGTGCGATTCGCTGCCGGCCATTTGCGTTCGCTGTTACTGCCGTTTGGAGTACCACTACTGCAGTAAGATAAATCCGTTCTATCCTGAGAGGATCTAATCCAAAAACCTCGGGTACTGTGAGGGGATTAAGTTCCTTAAGGACATGCCGTGAATTCGGCGGAATCGGGTTTGTTCATCTCCTCCTTTTCGTTTCAGATTATATTTCGAATACAAAATTTCTAACAATCTTAAGGAACTTAATTATTTTTCTGTTTTTGAAATAAGTATGATTATGTCAATGGAAAAGATTGTATTACATTCACAAGAACAATCTTTTTCACGCCAAAGGTTTTACACCTTCTATTGCATGGGCAATACATTTCAGAATAGGCGTGAAAAATGGCCATAAACACTGTTTTCAAGTTACAGATCCAACTAGTTCTGCATATACTTAAATTAGATAGCTGTAATAAATTGCAACTAGAGAAATGATGGCCTGCTTCACTTGCTTCATCTGCATTATGAGCATATTTTTAATAAAGAAAAAGTTTGGTACGTTTACTAAAAGAGATGCATTGGATTACTTTAAAAGAGACGTGTCTCCTTGTAATTTAAACAAGGAGATGTTTCTTCATAATAGTTGTCTTGTACTGCAATATGCAATTCCTATATGTGAAGTGTCGCATAACCAGTTATGAATTGATGCAACTTTGTTCACGTAAAGAGAGAGTATATGGTTATGGAGTTGTTATTTCTTATTCCATGCATAGTATGGTTTGTTTTAGAATTATATGCTACTAAGCAGAACTAACAAACAAGGTGCAGGAATAAAAGTGAGTGAAAAGTTTGTTCTTATAAGTTTGCACTCAATGGATGTGGCACTACACTTACTGAAATCAACGCCCAATTGGACTTTATGGTGATACCTCTGGCAGCAACTCTTGAAAGAGAAACAATGCAGCCAGTGCAAGAATAATTCATATGAAAACTCAATCACGGGAAAAGGCAGAATCGCAAAGAGATCCATGGTGAAGCCATCTTTGGCTATGAAAGTTGCAACATCTCGGGTTTATATAATTGTGGATATATATCGCGTCCTCGGTTAAAGATTAAAATCTTCGTGATTATCTACTCCTAATTGGTGTGGAGATTAAACTCTTTACCATGGTATTAAAAGTCGGTTTGAAGATTAAACTCTTCACTGTACTTTTAAATTTAGTTTGACGATTAAAACTTCACCGTTATATAATGAATCGGCTTGAAAATTAAAAATTTTGCCGTAGTAGTAAATCGGTTTAAAAAGTAAAAACTTCATCGAAGTTGAATCTTAATTATTGGAGAACAAGTTATGTAAATAGGGGTTTGCATCATTCCATGTAGTATTACTTCTTGTTGCTGCCACACTCTACCCATGCATTTGGTAGTTTGATTAATTTGCATCAGGAAACTTATTTGATATAGAAAATCAAATATAAGGCGGTCTGATGCTTTCAAGTTTAACAGGACTTGGTTTGTTAGATTCATGGAAAAATAGGCAACTGCTTCAAACAAGGAAAGAATTGAAGTGACTAAAAAGTACCTAGTTTAAACTAAACTTTTGTTTACTAGTGGGGTAAGAGGATCAACGTGGATCCATAAGGAAAAAGACAATTGAAATCTTTGATTTTGCAATTGTTTGTTTTCATGTTCATATATGAAGCAGTTGAGATATGTGTGTAACGGATCACGCTGAATACACACACTACAATCCGTAAGAAAACAAACGGAGGTGCGAAGTGGTTTATGGAATCTAATGAGATTTCGAACTAACTGTCGTTGTTGCAATTAACTGTGGCTTTCTAAAAGTTTTGCATGGTCTTTGCTTTTCACCCTGGATATACAATAGATTTCTTTGAAAACAAACCAAGAGAATTAAACTTGTGCGGCCCGGTTTTTGGTTCCGGACATAATACAATTGGAAATAGAGATATTGAAAGTCGTTTTAGACCTTGTGTCATATATGATTTTGAGTTCATGAATATGACATATGAAATATTTGAAATGCGGGGGCGTTTATGCATGACAATCAATGTGTACATTATTTAGAAAAAAAACAAATATGATTTTTTGAACCCCACAAATTCTTAGTGGATATTGATTTAGTAGTCGGTGAATTCGCAACATGTTCATCTTAGTGATGACTAATCGGTGAAACTACCAATGCGATGATTGATTAGTACCTTTTCTAGAAAGGTTGTGATATTTCATGAAGTGGTGTCACTGGAAAAGTATGACTTTCATGAAAAGATGTATCGGTTGAAAGATAACTTTTTGTATAGATATGACCATTCATGAACGGATGTATTAAAATATTGGTCTATAAAATGGTAAATCAACTATTAGTATTAACGATAAAATCCATATCAAGTTGGATTTGAGCGATGAACCAACCAATGATGATTATAAAATCCATATCGAGTTGGATTTATATAATGAATGAAGGTTCTATAATTTCGGCATCACTTAGATTTGTATTCCATGTCGGAATAATAAATAATAGCATACAATTGTTAGGAATATGCTGAAATTGTTGAGAAATATATTAAATATTAAAAGGTTGTGGCCACAACTGATGCAACCATTTCAAGTTGTTGATGTAGTGATGCTAAATTAAACAATACCCAATGACTGCTCTAACAATGCGCGGTAAAGAAGCTAAATGGCTATTGGAAGACATTCCATTATGGCCCAAACAGTTGCAATAGTCAAACGACAATTGGATGGGCTGGGAGCGCTACGTATAACGGTTAAAATCGTTACAAACAATGAAGATATAAAACCGTTAAACAACTACTCTCTAGAGAAATTATCACAATTGACTACAGTCAAAAGGATAATGTGTTAGATCCACTTACAAAAGGCATAAGTAGAGAGATAGTTGAGAGGTCATCGAAGAGAATAAGACTATGGGCGAGGACAAGTGACTCATAGCGGTAACTCTACCTAGAAGACTGGAGATCCTAAGATCTAGGTTCAAGGAGCTCAAACAAAGTTATGAGTGACGGTTCAACATTGTTAAATAAAATTTATTTTGGTCCATTCTCGTGATGAGACAATGTTCAGTACCAAGGATAAAATGTTAAAGACGGTTTTTAATGATTATCTAAGTTTGATATGGAAATTATCAAATAGTATACATCTAGGGGATTACACGTTTAGAATTCACCTATGTAAGTGTGAAGTGGAAGCCGCTTCAAGGAGAATTCTGTAATGCCAATTTTCTATATACTTATGAAACCAGTCGGTGTTCATGGCTGAAACGAACACAACAATGAGAACTAAAGACGGTTAAGGGTTAATTGTGTGACATACATTATCTAGGTATACACCAAAGCTCGACGGTTCAAAGATATATAATCTACCGATTGACCAAGTATATCCGATGTATGTTCACTACGGAAAGTTCAAAGGGAAACCTACTTATCCAGATGCGTTTAATCCTTACTTGCGAATCACACAGTTTTCTTGCATATATTTTCATCATGTAGCCTTTCCCTATTCATGTGGGGGATTGTTGGGGTTTGTGAATGGGAAACGGCACATAAACACCTTTTCATTGAAGATGTGTCATACCTTTTCTTCACACCCACCCTATGGCTATAAATAGAAGGTCTTGTCTTCGATTTAAATATACTTTTGGAAGAGAAAAATGAGAATTGCTTCTTCTATTCTTTGCATTATTTTTCTATATAAAATAAAGTGTCGTGTCGTGTCGTGTGATTCGCTGCCGGCCATTTGCGTTCGGTGTTACTGCCGTTTGGAGTACCACTACTGCAGTAAGGTAAATCTATTCTATCCTGGGAGGATCTAATCCATAACCTCTGGTACCGTGAGGGGATTAAGTTCCTTAAGGACACATCGTGAATTCGGCGGGCTTGAGTTTGTTCATCTCCTTCTTTCTATTTTTGAATTTTTATTTCAGATTATATTTCGAATACAGAATTTCTAACAAGTTTTCTAAATTATAGTTATTAAAGATCATCCTATCATAAGTTATTAATGTTGCTTTCTTGTACTAATTTAGTCACTATGAAATGTTATACTCAGGTAACTGACTAAGATAACAAAACTTGCCCAATAAGCATATGACCTGATTAACAATACAGATAAGAATAAATCATTTCGATCAACAAAATATTATTACGGTCTTTACTTTACCTAGGAATAACAAAGCAAAATCAAGAGGAAAAATAGAACAAGGCCACAGATGGATAGAGTATCTTTGACTCAATTAGTGAATATAGTATGCTCCTTATTAAAATATTTATTTTTTTGTGAAAAAACATGCACCATATATGGATGCAAATGGTATGACGGAAATAAAAGTTCAATGACAAAGGCTTAATTAGAAAGAAGAAAAAATTACCAGAAAAGAAAATTAACACCGTATATTTTAAGAGATCTCTTAAAAACAGATAAAATTTGAAACATGACTTGAAAGAGCCTAACTCATGCAAAATGCACTATGGGGCCCGTGCATGCACGGGCACTCCCACACTAGTCTCTCCTTATATATAAGAGAGAAGTGAAGCTGCTCAGGGTCGTCCAGCTATGGGAAAATCTGGAATATCAATTTACCGGTGCTTAAGCTGTACTATACATGATGCATATGCAGCTGTATATTTTTTGCTTTAATGGAAAGAGACAAAAACTTTATTGACAGTACCACGTGCATCAATTGAAATATCTGCTGAAAGTAAGGGTACAATTGGTAACTTACGATATTTTGCCACTGCTTTCCTAGAATATCCTCATTCTTTTTAAAAATTACCATGCCAGCTGCCGCCTTCTTTGTCTTACACCGACACACACGTATAAAATTAGACACGGAGCACGTGGCTGACAAGGTTATGTAGATAGAGGAAAGTGCACTTGGTGCTCGCATGGGCCCACTAACTGTCTTGGTAGGGAAAAGTGCACGAAAGGCCACTTTTGCCACTGGTCTTTGGGCACAGGCTACTAATACCAAAATATTTAGTTTGTGGCCACTTTTGCTTAAAGAGATAGAACTTCAGTCCAGAGGCCGGATTGAAGTTCAGTCCTTAAAGATTGAACTTCAATCCAGGGCCATATGGACTGAAGTTCAGTCCAGTCTTTAAGATGAAACTTCAGTCCAGGGCCATATGTACTGAAGTTCAATCCTTAAAGATGGAACTTTAGTCCATGGTCATACCATGGACTGAAGTTCAGTCCATGGCCATATGGACTGAAGTTCAGTCCTTAAAGATGGAACTTCAGTCCAGGGGCCGTATGGACTGAACTTTAGTCAATTATCAGAACTTAAGTCAATATTTATTTAGTAAAGGCCCAAAAGTGACCTCTAGTGTAAGACCAAAGAAAATAATGGCCTCAAACCAAATACCAGTGTTAAAAGTGGCTGCTAGGCGAAATTTTTACGTCTTGGCAGTTTATGACAAAAGCCTATAAAAATTGTTACTCAGTACTCTACTAACCAACAATTTGCGCCAATAGACACTTCTAGGGTTGCTTTCACACTTATAGTCAATATAAAAGATTCTTTATTTATAGCCTCAATTACTACAAATAGCAGATACATGAGTTGAAATTTGTAGACATGCGCCAGATTTTAGTCCAAAATTTATCGCGATAGTCAGGAATTTCCAGAGAGTTTTGTACTGATATGAAGCTAAAAATTAGAAATCTCATTGTAGGGATAAAAAATGTAAATATTTTCTATCTCTGTAAATATTTTATACCAATACCTACTCCAATAAGATCGATTAAATATGTGACCTGCATGTGCACCCAGAAATGCAACCTCATTTTTTCATAGAATGCACATGCAGTTGTTAAACAATGTTGTGAATTGTAGCCTTTACATGTCGGTTCACAATTTGTTTACTAATGTAGTAATCCCATAAATTATATACCATCTTTTACTGTAAAAAATAAATAAAAGATTATGTATCTCCAATTTAATAAATTTCTACCACCAAGTGATGTGGTGTAGCGGATGGGGCTACTCCTCCCTTAATCAGAGGTCTCGAGTTCGAGCCTTGGTATGGAAAAATAATTGGTAGGGAGCGCTCCCTCCGAATCGGGCCCTACGCGGCGTGAATTCAAATTAGTCGGGGCTCCAATAAGAATACCAGACACCGGGTGGGAAACAAAAAAAAAATATATGCATGAAGATGAATTTCAAATTTCCACTAAAATTTATACTCCCTAAAATATAACTACTATAACATATCAAATGAAGATAAGGCACGTTAATTCAACCAAAACGATGACATAGACTTCAAAAGATTTGAGAAAAATGTATCACAGTTTGTACTTTAATAAAGAAAAATTTGCTTCTATTTTCTTAAGTTCCTAGAGTGAATAATTGCTTGCTTTAAAAAACAAAGCCTTTATACTATAATTCAACTAATACTTATTTCGAGATTGAAGCAATAAAGCAATACAGTGAGAGTTTCAATGATAACATATATTCAAAATATAGTTATATTTAAACTTTACAATTAAAAGAAAAAATGGGAGCAAATTAAGAGAAATATTTATTGGGAGGCTTACTGCCCCTAGTTTCTCCTTTATACAAGAGGCTTAATGTGCTGAAGCAGACATGTCTTCGTTGACATGCCTGCTTGGGGCACTTTGGTAATTTAGATGGATATTGCAAGTGTTTCATTGGATAATAAGAGTATTTCACCGTAGTTTTTATACAAAATTAGGCTATTGACAAGTTTACCCTTCAATTACATCATCAGTCATCACAATTATTTGTCTTCCTCAGATGTGAAGTCATGTCTCAAGAACACGTGTCCCCACTCTCCTCTCCTTTCTTTTTGGATAAGTATACATAAACAAGCTCCAAGCAGTACTATTGTATTGCCGATTCTGCTGTGTATTTACTCACTTTTATCCTAAAGTTTCCTTATTTTAATAACAAAAGAATAAAAACTTATCTAGAGTATTATTTGTTATGAATTCTTATACTGATCAGTCTATATTAATCTGCTACCAACTTGATGTTATGAATTGTTCTTTTGATCATTTTTAATCAAATGAGAGTTTGATGTAATATTATTTCTCGAGAGAATCATAATTGAAGAAACTATCAGTTCATTATAACGTTTATATATGATTATGCTTTTTGTATACCCAGAGAGTCTTTGGCCATCACTTTCATCCTTCGAATATGGGTAATACTAAGTCTTCAAGTATGGGTATTAGTTTCTGATACCACTGTGTGCTAGGAAGCAACCACTAAGGGAAAAACAAATAAGTAAATGTGTAGAAGAATTAATTGTAGTCATCTAGCTTAAAAAGGTTTACCAAATTCATCTTTTGGAGAAGTTTTAATCCGCTAAAACAAAAAAAAATTACAAAACAAAAATAAAAAGGAGTGTTGCAGCAAGGCTTTCGCCTACATCTATGCCATTAATAGGCTATAATATAAAGCAAACGCTAAAACAGAAAATTAATTCGGTTATAACCATGGTTTAGCGAGTTGCTTAGTTTAAGTAGATATTCTATGAACAAGTGTCATGAATTTGATAATGTACTAGCTAATCTGGACTGATGATGTACTAAAGAGGAACCGCCTTCGTATTCTTTCCATGTATAAAATATTCAATTATCAAGTTTCTATCTTTTATAGTGTAATAGCTTTTGTACTGTGTTAGATTTGAAGACATGACTTTCCCAAAGATAAAGCTGAAATATAGTCTTTGCATATAGCAAAATGATATACTGGATCGGTTAAAAGTTAACATGGTAAGAACTATTAAAGATATATTATTGAATTAAAGAACTCACTTGAATGAAAGTCTATTGGTCATTCTTCACCATATGTGCAGTAGATTCCAGAAAGCGCAAAAATATTTTGTCAATTATGTTATTTATAATTTGAGAGTAATAAATAGATTGAATTTATAATTTTTAATTGAAGATTTTATATTACATTCATAATTCTCAACAACCAATTGTAAATCAATGCATATATTAAAGCCAAGGAAGTAATTAGGATTTTAGACAAAGGTAAAGATGATAAGTAGGAAAGTATAATTCATATGCGGTATCTTCTAATTATAAATTATCTCATAAAGGTACTCAAAATTATTGATCACGACTTTCTGTAAATTATGATACGCAAATAATTAGTTACTTTCATTATTGATAAAAGCAAACAAAAGAAAAATACTTAATAATTTTACCAACAATGAAAGATTAATATTACTTAAGACGAATTTTCTTAAATGATCAAAGAAACCAATGAAACAAATGAAGCAAATGAGTTACTTTTAACTGTGTGCACTATGTACATAAAAAGAAGAAACTAGTAATTTAACATACGTACACTGATGGGCAAATGCAGGAAATCTTGAGGCAATACATAGAAGAACAAAGGTAAATTCTATAAAATAATTGTTTTATTATCAACGATATATAAAGTAATAATTAAGATCAAAGTAAAAAAGTAATACTCAAAAACTAATTAAAAAATCATAGCAGTCATTAATATCTCTAGGGTCATTTGGAAAAGATTTCCAAATTAAATTTCTTTAAAAAAGAAAAAGAAATCAACCTAAATAGCCGGCCATTCCAAAAAAAAAAAAATCGATAATTTATAATACATGTATAATATGTATCCCACTTGTAGGATAATACTGATTGTATTGTTGTTGATGTATAATATGTATATAATCAATATAATTTTATATACCCATTATGAAATGTATACTATTAATCCAGCCTATTATCTAAGTAAAGATTTCCAAAAATAAAATTACATCAATGTTTACATAATATTATTGGGCCCGTGCTGGCACGGGCTTTGCCTTACTAGTACTATATAGAAGCGCCCTAATGGGCTGAAGCAGGCATGTCTTCGTTGACATGCTTGCTTGGAAATTCTGAAGGTACTTACGTAAATTCATTAAAATAGATTAATGTAATTAGTTGAAAAAGTTATATAATGTAGCTCCTATGTAAAATTATCACTGCTTTGACTAAATTACCCCTATTCTGATCTACTCATCTGCCAGGTGTCTTTTCCGCACAAAAGCATGTGTCCTTACATGTGCTACCTCTATTTTCGAATTTCGTGCACCTCCTTTAGCTCTTTATTAAGCATATTTGTAATTTGTAGTAGTATATGATAAACTTTGAGAATGAACCCAAAAAAGGAATCATGTCAGTATTTATTCTTGTGCTTAATAGTTATTATGCTTCGGTTGGAACATGAAGTTATTAGAAGGCTCCTCCTAAAATAAAAAGTTCCCTACAAACATAATTTTTACACATATTAATACTATATCACTAATTCATGAAGTTTAACAATAATCAAAAGAAAACTACAAAAAGAAAATTTGTCACACTTGTGTACTTAAAAAAAATCTTAGTTTAGGAGTTCAATTCATGCATTAAAATTTAAATTATGTAAAACTCCGCCGTAAAAGAATTGTCGCTTTAATAGAATCTTGAGTTCTCTTCTCCGTTATTTGGAAGGACGTCTTTACTACTTTTACAACAATATTGAACGCCAAAGAAGTTAAAAGAAAGGAAAATATTCTTTTAATTTATGTGTTACAGTTAAAAAGAATTTTTTTTTTAAAAGATCATGGGCTCAAACAAGTAATATCTTTTTTAGGTGGTTATAAGAGTTTTGAAATTCTTATTTTTACCATATCATAATATTTGTGTGGCTATATAACTTTCTCATTAAATTAAAATATGAAATTAAAGTTAAATTATTTTTAAAAACTTAGTATTTTCTTGATGAACGTAAAAAGAGGAAAATTGACACTTATTGGGAGACACATGCAGTATAAAATATATTATTATTTTTTAGATATATTAATAAAAAAATATTATCGCATAAACTAGAACTAATAAAAAATTTTAAACTTGTGGTCGAAAAATGAACTATAAAAACGAGAAGTTGAAAGTTAGATTATATTAAAATATTAAAAGATTTTTTTATTTTGAATTTAAAAAAAATAAATAAGAAGGATTAAAGCTTTTACATTGTGCTTGGGCCCGTGCTTGCACGGGCTCCTTTCTTACTACTTCTTATAAGAGGCAACAGCACACACTTCTCCATCAACATGTGTGCTTCATGGAATTAAATTAATTTTGAGGGTAAAATTGTCATTACGCTTAGCTAATTTGGGCAAATTAAGTATTCAGTGCTAACGACTGTTGTACTATGAGTTGTGTAGGGCTGTACAACTTTTAAGACTCTTATTTTACTCCTATTTCCGTAGGTTATCACAAATTCACAATAAATGCACTTATATACTGTTTGGTAAATCGACCATTATTTAAAATATTAGATTTCAGGACTGGCGCGCGTGGCAAATGAAGGATACAACTATTTCGTTTTCTTTCCACGCCGACACCGTCTTCCCTGTGTTCTTATCAAAAAACTCTTTGTAAACCGCTAACTACTAGGTGTACTCCTGTATTTTCTTGGGTTTTGCTGTTGCAAAGTTATGCTCTGATTTGGTGTCTATTATATTGCTATTTGCTATTCTTTCACGGCGGAAAGAATTACGTGACTGAGGTGATCTCTTCTGTTCTTTTCTCTCCGTTTTGATTTCCATTATAAAACTTTGTAATAATACATAATTTAGTGCTGGGGTGCTGTAAAGGGAGACTTTAAGTTTCTGGTGCCCCAAGTTTCTGTATCTGTTGCAGATTTGTAGGGCCGATGGATTTTTAAGTTTTGATATCGTATTTAGACATGAGTTTCACTAAAAAAATAAAATGAAATTTGCGAGTGATACTAGAAATACTTCTCAAGTGTTCCAATGTTTTGTAATATCCATCTTTTGGTTTTTTAGTGCAATCTATAATTGTAATGTAGTACACTTTTTTATTTCATATTAACTGATTGGTTTATGCCATTCCATGTTCTATAAAAGTTAACTGCTTCTGCTATTCTCTATGGTGCCACTTCTGACCTTGATGTTTATATATGAATAAGAGTATAATTTTTAGTAAGAAATTCATTTTCAATAACACAGCCAACAATCTGCAAATTTTCGAACATAAAAGGTCTCTTCTTGAGAAATTAACAGCTTTTACTGATTGTGCAAGCGCCTATTGTAGTTTCTCTTTTAATTTGTCACTTTACCTAAGTTTCTTTTTTGGTTGTATAGCTGCTGAGCTGTACATCTACTTGTAAACTTTCATTAGCTTCCCTTTAGGGTCCTGCTTGTTCTTCTTTTTGCAAGGGGAGAGCTGATCGCTTAGTCAATATCTTGAAAGTCCCCTAACATGTGCCATATATATATTTTTTTTAAAAGCAAAAACCAATAAACTTAAAGCTTAGTGGCTAATTTTAATTAAATAAATTAAATAAAAATAAATAAAGTCTTTACAATCATGATAAAATCTGACCATACTAATCAGAGGCGGATCCAGGATTCGGAAGTACCGGGTGCCAGTTGAACGTAGACGCATTGGTATGTATACGGTCCAAAAAGATAACCGTTTGGTCAGTTTGATAAACTTTGAATTTTAGTTCAGGTTATTCGTCTTTTTATTTATATAGACAAGTCGATTGCACTAAAAGAACATAATAAGTACGATAACTTCATAAAACTACAGATAATATTACTAATATCATGAATATATATAATCGGTAATGGTATCAAATAACATGTACATTTGCAATACTTCAAGTTATTAGTAAAAAAAATTCTATCATTCAAATACTTGATCATCAATATTATTAAGCACTTTATTTTTTATTTACTTCATTTTTTGTCTCTTTTTTTTAGTGAGGTTGCTGCTCAGAAATTGTTTTTTTTTTCCACAAAGAAGGTTATTTTGGATGATTTAAAATATAAAATGTCGACAAAATAATCTTCTAAGACTAGTTGGTCCTACTTTGGTGAAAAATAGGGAAAATAAAGGACAAATTAGAAATTGTTGAGAAAAAATATAAAATCAAAACAATATTAAAGAGAAGGAAAAAGTACCGTGGAAAGAAAAGAAAGGAAAAAACACTTTTGGGTAGGGTGGGGTTACGGGAAGGGAAGGGGGGAGAACAAATTAGAGGTTCTGTCTAGTATTGTAGGCTAGCAGGAGTCGATCCCGCGTCACTAAGGAGCAAACATTGATCCTCTGCCACTGGCACCATGAAGCCTCTTGTTACAGAGGGTGCCACTCAATGAATATATACGATTTCTTATGTAAATATTCATGTATATATAATGTTTCAACCGAAGTTACAAGGTGTCGTGGGATCCGCCCCTGATACTAATACTAAGTAATGCCTAGCTAGAACACTAAGAACTGCTTGCCAATATTTTACACTTACTCCCTTGGGTTGAGCATAATTAAATGCTAATACCACCAAATGAAGCAAGTATATCATCTTGACAAATAGCTTTACATAAACATCCCTAGCTAATAATAAAATTAGTGAATAATAATCTAGATAATGTAGTGATGGAATGATGATAAAAGCTAATCCAATGTGTGTTAATGCGTTGAAGTTATTCCATAGGTGTTGTTCAAGGTCGCTCCAAGTATTTGAGGCATCAAACAGGCGAAACATCAACCCATGCCTCGTGCTATGGGCTGAAGTTGAGATTTCTACGCATACGCTCATCCATGCTTCGCGTGGGTGACTGTTTGGAGTGGGAACCTGGCGTTTTAATCCCAAACACCCGTGGACGCTTTGACAAATGGCCATTGGTTCAAATTTAATTAGATCAATTAAATTCCAGTCGAAACACTCAGTGTTACTTCGCATGGCACATTGTATCGACTGAAATTGTGCATTCTTCCAGTTGAAACACCAGCTGGTGCGTCGCCTCAGCCACTGTTTCACCTGGAACATGAAAAATCTGCCATCCAAAACTTTGTTTATTGCCCCAATGCATCCTAAACACAAGCAAATCATTGAAATCTTCATCAAAACTTGCGATATTTCCATTCCATTGCATTCAATTCTTCCATTCATCTCACACAAAATACGAGGGATCTTCACAACATGAATTATAACTATGAGTGTACCTACCAAAAAAAAAAAAACAAAATTAATAGTAAAAGCCTCCATGCTCTCCTCCACATGGATTTGAACATGAAGGAAAATTCTGCCTCCTTTGTTTCTAGACATTCCTCCTCGGCCTAATGCGAATATATGGCTCATTACACTTATCCCCATTCATACTATCCAACTCATGAAACAAATTAACTATGACATCTCCTTGATCAATAGCCAAGTTCGTCAAGTAATCTGCCAATTTATTCCCTTCTCTAGACACATGCATCACCGCCACCTCTCTACCCTCCATCAAACTCCAAATCTCCTGCATTATTTGTACAATTTGTCAAGGCACCTCCCAAATTTTTGTCACTGCGTTCTTGAGCAGCATTGAGTCCGTTTCAACAATAACTTGTGCATAAGAAGTAGAAACCACATACCTCAAGGCCATAAGAAATGCAGTTGCATAGAAACCACATACCTCAAGGCCATAAGAAATGCAGTTGCCTCCGCTTGAGTACTCGTGGTCATGAAATCTTCCATCTCCTTAGCACAAGCATAAACAATATCCCCCTGTCGTCTCGAACACAAAAAGCCCAAGAACTAACACCTGGATTACCTCTAGAAGCACCATCCATATTAATTTTGATCCACCCCACCTGAGACGGACTCCAAACAACCTTTGTCATCACAAGCTTAGGCGTATGATCTCTTAACACCTTTCCTCCTGCGAACTCTCAACAACATAATAATATGTTGAGTGACAAGATACACCAACCTATGAACTGAGGTCGACCCACCATATCTCAAATTATTCCTCCGTTTCCATAATTCCCACAAAATAAAAATGGGAATAACATCGTAAATCAACCTCAGGACAGGGCTACCAGGAGCATCCCACCACAAATTTATCACTTGTGTCAAGTGCAACCCATCAAAATTAAGACTTGCAGGACCTCCAAAATATTTTCAAACTGATACGGGGAAAAACACGCGGAAGCAAATACACAATACAAGTGGAAGCAATTAAAGGGATAAGAAATATAATTTGGGAAGACAAGAAATGAGAAGAAAGAAAGAATCAAACTCACATACGTTAGTTGATTCAAGGGGAAAAAAGACTCGAACCAATCAAAGGATCATACTAGGACGATCCCCGTGGATTCCAAGTTAACGAGATACATGAAGCCTTGGGCTTCAACAAGAAGGCAAAGCCTCTCTTCCAACTCTCCTCTCTACAAGATTCGACAATGTCTAACTAATGAATGAAAATGGCTAAGGTCCTATTTATAGTCTTTCTAAGACAATGTGAAATGACTGAAATGCCCATGGGTTGGGTTAAGACATATAAGGCCACTTAAGGGAAAAATAGGAACTTCCCACAAAATCAAACAAGCTTCAACGTTAGACGCTCCGCCAGGGATCTGGGCGCTCCGCCTGGATGAGTTTTTGCTCAAGTTTGGCTCCAGGCTTAGGCGCTCCGCCTGGTGTCTAGGCGCTTTGCCTGGCTGTGCTTGGGTTTAGGCGTCCGCCTGGTTGTGCTGTGCCTCAACTTGGGCACTCCTCCTAGGAGCTGTCCTGACTGAGCTAGACACTCGGCCTGACTAAGCTAGGCACTCCTCCTTCTATGGTGCCCCGATGCATGATCTTCAAGTCACTTCTGGAGCCCTTGACTTGCCTTCCTTGTGCTCTCACGCTTGGCTCTTGATGGTTGGTGTCTTGGCTTGATTTTTCCTTTATCACAGACATACCGTGCTACAGACGCATTAAAAAACACATGGGAAACAGTTTCCACATCAGGGTTCACATAACAATGATACCTAGGGAGGAACTGAATTCCCCACCTCTTCAGCATATCCTCTAAGGGCAACTTAAATTTCCACAACCTCCACAAGAAAAATAACATCTTAAAAGGAATACCTTTAATCCAGATGTTCTTGTAGAGATCAATTGGCTTCTTCCTTTGCCTCACCAAATGATATGCTGAACAGACTGAAAAAGTGCCCCGAGGCTCCAGCATCCAAAAAGGCAGTCCCTCTGGTCTGGACAAGCAGGAGGCTTAACATTATGAATCACATGCGTAACAATGTCTTCAGGCAATAGCTCCCTGAGGCGCTGCTCCAGCCATACTCCATCCTCAGTAACTTTATAGACACACACTACAGTTTCATCGCACAGAAACTCAAGAGAAACTGCATGATACAACGGACCAATTTCAGTCCAGTTATCAAGCCAGAAGTATGCATTGCCCTTTTTCTGCTGCCAAATTATCTCATGATCTATCTCAAGCCTGCTCAGCAACATTTTCTTTCATGCATAAATCCCCTTCTTCCATGACACCACCATAGAGTGATGCTTTTTCAAGTATTTGTTGCTCATATAGTCCCTCCACAAAGACTGCTTGGTACGAAAATTCCACCAAAGCTTTGCAAATAAGGCCTTGGAAATATCATACAAGCTCCTAAAGCCAACTCCACCTTCATTCAGAGGATGACACAGAGTCTTCCAAGAAGCCCAATGCCTGCTATCCTGGCCCACAGTGTTACTCCAGAAGAACTTGGCAAACATCCTGTGAAATTGAGCAACCACCCCAGCAGGGAGGTCACATGCAGATAACAAGCGAATAGGCATACTCTGAAGTACTAAGGAAATCAGAGTCGCTCGTCCACCTATGAAAAGAAGTTTACCAGTCCAGGAGTCAAGTTTTTCTGCACCTTCTCCACCAGCTCATTGTAGTGACAGTTCTTCCTCCTAGCATAATAAATAGGCACACCAAGATACTTGAAAGAAAAATCACCCCTCGGTATCTCAGTGATATCAAGCACCCTGTCAGCTATCAACTGTGAAATCTGGCCATGCATATACACATTACTCTTCTCCTTATTGATTTTCTGACTACTGGAAAGCTCATAACTAGCAAGAGTATCCATCCCCAATTTCAGAGATCCCTCTTCAGCAAATGAAAAAAAAAATAATATCATCCGCGTACGCCAGGTGATTAAAAAATGGGACTTCACTTTGGCATCCCATATGGCACAAAGTTATCATCTCTATGCAGTGCATTTAGAGCTCTAGAAAGGCACTCAGCAGCAAGCAAAAATAAGGTAGGCGACAGAGGATCACCTTGTTTCACCCCCCTGGAAGACTGGAAAAACCCATATAGTTGGCCATTAACTAGCACGGAGTACCAGTTATTACACAGTGTCCTGTAGACCATGTCAATAAATATCTCACAAAATTCCATCCTCTTCAGGGCCTTCGTTAGAAAAATCCATGACACCTTATCATACACCTTAGCCATATCTAGCTTGATTACCATATTAGCTGGCTTCCCCTGTCAGCAATATCACGCACAATTTCTTGTACCAGCAAAATATTCTAAAAAATGCTCATTCCCTTCACAAAACCAGGCTGCTGTGTTGAAATACTTCCAGGCAATAAAATAGAGAGCCTGTCATGAATTATCCTGGAGAATACCTTATTGCTGAAGTTGCTCAGACTAATTGGTCTCATGTCTGAAAAGGTAGCAAAATATTTCCTTTTAGGCAGGAGAACCAAGTTAGTAGCAGTAATGTACCGAGGCAGTAAGTGACCCCGAAAGAATGCCTTTACCATTTTGACCACATCAACACCAATAATATCCCAACAAGAATGGTAAAAGGCACCCGTAAAACCATCAGGGCCCTCTGCATAGTCAGCATTAAGGCCAAAAGCTGCCTTCTTCACCTCCTGTTCATCTGGCTCAGCAATAAAAGCAACATTCTGATCCTATGTAACAAGACTAGGTAGGTGATCAAGTATAGAGAAATCATCTGGCACCGAGTCATTAGAAAACTGAGCCTGAAAAAATCTGATTGCCTCCTGAGCTATGTCTGTATCGTTCTCAAGCCAAGAACCAGTAGCATCCTAAATTCTTCTAACTTGCTACACCTTTCTTTTCCCATTTATACGAGCATGAAAAAATTTTGTGTTTCTATCCCCGTCTTTGAACCACTGCATACTGGCTTTCTTCTTCCAAAACTGTTTCTCCAGAGTATAAAAATCGAATCAACTCTACATTTACTCTCTGAAGTCTCTCTCTATTGTACCCAGTGGGATGCTCCTCGAACTACTATTCGTATACTCGGACCACCTTCTCTAGCGTAGCAATCTGTCTGAAAATGTCACCATACGTCTCCCTGCTCCAAATAGACAATGCCTTTCTCAATTTTTTCAGCTTGCACTGAAAATTATAAAAAGGATCCCTGCTAAAGTTTTCAGCCCAGTTTTCTCTGACAACAGCCTGGAATGAGTCATGTTGTACCCAAAAGTTCAAAAATCCAAACGAGTTCTTCACTGTAGGGCTATCCACATCAATAGTAATCAACAATGGTGCATGGTCTAATCAAGTGCTCTACTTCAAACCGAGGAAATAGTTCCTGAAATGCTTGATTCACAAGGCACCTATCAAGCCTTTTGAGTATGCATGAATCATCCGATCTATCATTCCACCAAGTATACTTACTGCCCTTGAAACCCATGTCTGACAGCTGACAAGTGTTTATAAAGTGCACAAAATCTTCAACCTCCGGATAATAAACTGGCAGGCCTCCAAACTTTTCAAGTTCATCAAAAATGACATTAAAGTCACCCCCACCAGCCATGGGATGTCATGTCACTATCCTGAGCATACAAAAGGTCCCACAGCTCCATCCGACTGAAGCGATCAGTACTGGCATAAACAAACGACACTACAAATTCCAGCAAACTGTCCAAGTGCGTCAGCTTCAAAGACAATATTTGTGCTGTATCATACACCACATCCACCTGATATTTATCATCCACAAAAGCCCATATTTTTCCATTAAAATTATGCCAAGAAGAACCCATACCTAGCCACAGATGATACTCGTCAGTATGTCTATGGTGCTGAAACGGCTCCATTAGTGCAATAACTGAAAAGTGCTTCTGTCTATGCATTGTGACCACTCTATCGAAGGCCTGCTGAGTGTTGATAGACCTTATATTTCATATGAGTGAGCTATTCATTGCAATTGAGAAATTTTGGAAACCGTCCTCCTTGTTGATACCCCTCTAGGTGCTGGAGGAACACTTACACCTCTTTTCACCGGTGCCTGCTTGGTTTTCTTCTTTTGTGGTTCCACCTGTTTGGGTGATATATAACCTTTTTCAGCAACATTAACATAATTCTGAGCAGTAGACTCAGTATCAAGCTTCTCATCATCACCAATTTACACCTGTTTTTCAGCCGGTTTGTAAAAAACATGCACTAAGGCTAGTGTGGGCTTAAAGTTCTTTGCAACCAGCTGTGTATTCTTCTTTTTAGGACTATCATAAGCTGCTTTCAACTTCTGCAGCTCCTTATCAGTGGCTGGCCTACCTCCTGTGTTAACCACATCAATCTGCATGTCAGCACCCCTCTGTGGCTTTACAGCACCACCCTGTGACTTTTCAGCACTTGCATTTTCTGACTTGAACCACATTTATCTTTGTCTTCTTTATCTTCCTTGCCACTATTATCCCTTGACATATCACCCTCCAGCCCCAAGTATTCATCAGAAGGATCTTCTTCAAAATTTTGTGGATCAACAACATAATGTTCACTCTACTCTCCATAATCCACCAATTCATCATCATCCTCATCCGAATCAACTACCTCCAGCTGGTCATCCTTCACACCACCACCATCATCTATAGTAACCTTGGCCACCAAATATTTTAAAGGAAATTCCTGTTGGGAAGTGTTTACAGGAACATGGACAACGGAAATAGGCGATGCATCAGTAACAAGAGCTCCCTGTGGAGCTGTGTCACCAATTGTTTCACTCTTCTTCTGTTGCTAAGGCTGGGGTATAGCAAGCTGTTTCCCATCATTCTGTCCTTTTTTATTATACCATGTCTGTTTTACCCAGTCCACAATCGATTTAGGCATATAAACAGTACCTTTCCCGGCTGATTGTTGAGTTGCACCGCCATTCTTGGTTGCACTATCTTAACACCATTCTTTGCTGCAACATCTCCTTTTTTACCATTAGCAGGTGGAACGTCATCCTTTGATACAACTATTGCCTTGTCACCCAAGTCACCAACTTTTTAAGTGTCATCCTTCTGCAAAGCTGAAAATTTATTGTTCCCAGTCTGCACCAAAGCTAGCTTGTCATTGGGTTTCACAACACTTTTTGTAGCCTGAGTATTGTCGTACCCCTTACGTGTTTTCTTACTCTTTGGATCATTCCACTCATTCTTCTTTCTCACATTGCCCACAACCTTCCCACTAGTTAGGATACGAAATTGACACGACCCGAAATCCAGTTAGGCCGTGCGGGCACCCGACATCCTCCCCTAGACCCGTCGGGCGAACCCTTACCAATTAAATTAGGAAAATAAATATAACAATTCATAAATGAGGACAAGACTTAAAAAAAAAAAGAAACACAGACATACTGATACCTCTAAGCTGTTTAAAGAAATTACAGCTGACTACCCAACATACTAGGTTTAGGGCTATCCAGACTAGACATCTAAGAGTAAGAAAGAAGACAGATACTTCCTGAAGGGAGCAAAATGCAACTGAAATAATAAACAAAAAACTGGTGGACATCCGGAATAAAAGTTTGCTCACCCTGACACCTGAAGTCGTCTTCGCTCCTTCACAACGTGGCGAACTCAATCCTGGAGCGAACCTGCCGAAACGAAATAGATAGACAAGAAGCAAACAACAAACTAGGGTGAGTCTAAAGGACTCAATAAGTGGGGCAGACTAGCCACCTCGTAGAATAGGATAGCTAGCCAGGGAGAAGAAACAGATAAACCAAATTCTTCTTATTTAAATTATAAAAAGGCAGAGCCAGATAACCACCGGAAACACGTATGAAACCATAAAATCAACCAGGAATACGAGCCAAAAACATATCAACAAATAAGTAATGCACGTATAAGCAGAACAGTAGTTATGTACTGCAAGTCTACACAATGGTATAAAATGAAATGAGATGAAATATGATGCAAAGGGTCACATGTGCCGTAATCCCATCCCGAAGCGGAATACTCCTGAATTCGAGGGGAATCCAATCTGATAACCAACTGGAGCGGAATACTCTTGCTCCTGGGGCTGCACTCTCCTGGGGCGGAATACTCCTGCACCCGATATAATGTAAAGCTGAGGCGGAATACTCCTGCACTCAGTATCTGACATAAGGGCGGAATACTCCTGCTCCTGGGGCGGAATACTCATGTACCCTATATGATATAAACCAGAGGCGGAATACTCCTGCACTCTCCTTGGGCGGAATACTCCTGCACCCAATAAAATGTAAACCAGAGGCAGAATACTCTTGCACTCTCCTGGGGCGGAATACTCCTGCACCCAATATGATATGAAATGTAATGCATATGCATGACATATAATGCATATGAATGCAATGTGATGCAATAATAACCCTTCACCGGCGCGGGACTCTCATCGACAGCCGGGAAGTAGATGCCAACTCACAGCCAGAGTACAATGCTCAGATCCTCAATGCAATACCAACAACAGGACATAATATATAATATACAATATTAATCCAAAGCTAAGGCATAATGAGTATGACTATCGGCAGCTACACACGGAAGGAACACGTGGTAGATTATCCACGAGGCCAGGTGCCTCCAAAGAAATGGATATAAACACTTACCTTGATACAAAGTTAGCACAGTTACGCAACAACCGCTTTGTCCTTTGGATTCATTTCCAAACGATCCCACTGTGTTTAATAAGCAGAAAAATATATCAAATAAGGCTAAAGGCTTCATTCCCCACATCTTAGGGTAGTCCGTTAGGAACCTGATACCCTATTCGCATACGCAATACGCAGGCCAAACCTATGTACATGGTTTAAGGTCACATAATCAAACCCTAAATAAATTACATTTTTTTATTGCCCATAACTTACTGAGTACGAATATATAATTAATTCCATTATCGGGGTCCAATTGACCCTTTAAACTATTAATTGAACTTATTAAAACGATGTCTAATATCCCAATTTTTACGTCAAAATATATTCAATCACACGTGATAAACTCAAATAATATATTAAGATCATTACCTGAATATTTCGGGGTAAAAATTCTACTTTTCTCTGGCTCTTTTCTAATTTTCTGGCATCTTTTTCCTTTCTCTGCTTTTGTTTCATTTTCTGTTCTCTTTTCCTTTTTGAGCTTCGAACTGAAGCTTGTTATATAGGTATATATACCCCTGCACATGTGCCACCGCCTTTCAATTTCAGTTCCTTTCTTCTTCTTTTTTTGTCTTTTTCTTTTATTTTCTTTTATTTTCTTTTACTTTTGTATTTTCTTTTCTTAATCGAAAATTAAAACGGTACCCTTATGATAATCGAAATAATTCCAACTTTTGCATACAAATTATACAAAATATATGTAATACATTTGCTAAGGCGGATCTCAAATCGTATTCCCGAAATTCAATATGCAAATTAATTGGAAAAAGGTCAAATTATTTAACTTTTGACATTTTAGCGAAAATTAGCCGAATAACATCGAAATTCACTTTCGAAAGTTCACAAAAGTTACAAATAATCATACGAACCTAACGGCGCTTTTGGATTTCGAATCGGAGCTCATTCGCCAAAACCGAGCTCGAAAATCTCTTTTTAATATTTATAGACAATAAAAACTGAAACATTCTTCCGATGCCTACCAAACGAGGTTTGATTTAGCTCAAATTTTACAGATAAGTCCCTATAGTCCTTACGAATATTTTAAAATTATCGGCACGCCAATCGGAGTCCTAACTCCCGAAACGACTAACCGAGGTCGTTTCAGAACTGGAGGAGCTGGAAGAGCAGGATTAACCTTTGGAACGTTTTCATGTGCATCCGAGGCACCATTATCATTTTGCTTGTCCCAAAGCTCTGGGTGGATAACCTTGCACTTGTTTTCATCATGACCCTGCAAATTACAATTTTTGCAATACAATGGAAGATAATCATACATGATATCTACCCATGCAGAGATTACAGCACCAGTGTCATCATCCTCCTCATTAATCAAAATACGAGTAGGGTGCTTTGCCAACAAATCTAATTCAACTTTGACCTTGGCACATCTTGGTCTAGTCTTATTCAGAGTTGCAGGATCGACTTTCAATGGGGTTCCCTCTGCTGAAGCAGTGGAAAAAATAAACTCTGTAGCATAAAAGTTTGGAGGCAAGTTTGGAAAACTAATCCATGCAACAGCCATTGAAGTCTCCTCCTCAGGCTTCCAATGTCTTGTCAACTTCAATGATCTCATAGGAAAAGATTTACATCTAAACTTAATCCAATAGGCTGGGGTTGATAAGAAATTAACATAATCTTCCAATAGCGCCCGTTTAATCAACACGTACCTACTGTCCAAGTAACCAATATTGCAATAACCTTTGATCCCACATTGGCTCGGGATGATTTTACATAAAGTTTCCAAGTAAGGCCTACCGTACGAAAATTTTCCAATCACTGCTAGTTGTAGCTGCTCCTTTGTAATAGATTTCTTAACTTCTGATGTCTTCCATGTAAGAGTAGCTGTTCCTTGAGCATAAACAACAGTACGAAACAAACGTTGGTCAATATCAATTTTTTGAACCTGTGGTTTTAACATATGAGAATAAGGGATTGATGGGTTTGGTGGAATTGTACTGGGGTTTGCATGCAGAGTAGGGACGGGTTGAGCAACCCTTGGGAGGGGCTGCCCAATGGGTGGCGCGGCCATGACCGCCGTTTGAGAGTGGTGGTGCGCTACTTCTCCAAAAAAATAGGGGGAGAGAGCGTAGGTTTTTTTAACTGGTTATGTGCCATATGTTGGCGAAGCTTTACTCACCTATTTTTAACTTGAATTTTTTTTTAACTATTCGAAATACATGAAATGTCTTCCAAGCAAAGAGACAAACATCTATGTACAGAAGAGATAATGTCTTCTAAGCAAAGAGACAAACGTCCATGTACAAAAGAGATACAGTCTTCACAGCAAAAAGACAAAACAAAGGAGATGATATTTTCTAAACTAACAGAAAAACGTCTGTGTAACAAGAGAGAAACACTGAAATGAAACTCAGACGGCGTGATGTTTATCTGCATATATCATCTGATAGAAAAGAGGCAATGTTACTAGAATGATGCACCAAAGAGCCGGAAGTGAAAAAAAGGAATCCCTAAAAAATATCAGTTTTCAATTACCCAGCTAAAAAAGTAAAGTCCCAATGTGATCCGATGTTTAAGAAACAGAGTGCTCTTAGCATTAGAGAGTCTTCCGCTAACACAGAAGGTAAGACTGCCAATCACCTTTTCTTTACTGTTAAGACATTTTGTAGGTCTGTATGCTAACTTACTATTCAACGTGTTTCACTGTCTTTGATATTCACAATACCAGCCAGCCATAAAGTTACTACTTTATCAAGTTATTCTCATAAAGGAAAAAAGTCCTGTCATCCATATTTGAAAAAGGTAAGGTCAGAATCTCTAGCTCTAACTGTCTTATTACACCATACCTTCATTTAAATATAACAATATGTTTACCAGGATCAACATTCGGGACATCTAAGAGACAATAAAAATGTCACCCCTGAGATTGCTACAAACAAAGGTTAGTAGTAATTTTATGTTAAACTCTGTATTCACAATTACCGTTTCGGGTTATCGTTCAATTATAACAATATTTACGCCGTATAGGCCATAGACTAAACAAAATCGTCTCTTGGATTTTTTTGAAAAATTGTCGAAATACATTTGTTTTAAAAGACGTTCCAAACTGCAGATTTTGCAATGGAAAAAGGTTTCAATATAAACCACCTGAGTTTTGCTGCAGCGGTGGATTAGTTAAGTTAGTTTCTTACGGATTGCCAAGAGATTTATTAAATTTGTGTATGGGAAATACGGAAGAATCTAAACACTTCTGCACCTACATTAGAACATACAATAACATGTTTGCATTTACCTCTCTTGGTGTTAAATATGATAAAGATCTAGCGAAGAGATATCATGGTATCTATACATTTCGAGTACATGGCCAAATGTATCATTTTATACCTGACCTACTTCCTTCAGATAAAAAGGGGAAGAATCTCCAATTATACTTTTATGACCATGATAATGAGCTGACTAATAGAATGGGTTGTTTAGTGCATATTGATGAATCAATTGTCAAATGACTTATGAATATACTGACAATTAATCCATACTCTATCTTTCTGAAATCCTTGACGAATATTTCAGTATTGTCCAATTTTTGTATTACTCTTAAATATGATTCTGGTCTAGATAACATATGTATAATTTACCTGCTGCAACAGAGGTAGCAACAATATGGGTTCAAGATAATACTTTTGATACTATTCCTTAGCCACATATTCGTATACATACCTGTAGTAATAAGACACAATCAGTAAATTATTATTATGGATGTTATGATCTCTTAAAGTATCTGTTACTATTTTCGTATGGTCAAAATGGATGGCACTGTGGTATTAAAAGGATTAGACGAAGTAATCAATGTTACTGTGAACATGAAGAATTACCAAGTGTAAAGAACATATGTTCGATTGATGGATTTCTTGATATGGAAGCTCAAAATCTAGAAAAAGGAAAATGAAAAAGGGAGACAGTTTCTTGTCATGAGTATTATTGTTACAAATTCAAAATAAGAGATGATGAGGAAAACAAAGTTTTCCACAGTGGAAGGTTATTTCAAAAATTCATAGTCGATGTGTTCATAAAGCTTGACACGCAAATGATAGCTTTTTATTCACTTAATCAAGATTTGTTTTGACTAGAGGCGCTAAGGGGCTTCTTGATTTTTTAAGACTTGGGGAAAGAGACGCTTCCAAAATTGGAACAAAAAAGTTTTCTTCCTGTTGCTTACGTAGGAGGTCCAAGGGATATGTGTCGACGTTATATAGATGCAATTGCTTTAGTACAACGTTTTGGAAGACCTGATAGTTTTTTAACTATGACATGTAATCCAACTTGGCCAGAAATAAAACATCTATTATCAACAGATGAGGCTCAAAATAGACCTGATTTAGTGGCGTGAGTATTCCTAGCAAAAGTAGAAGAATTGAAAGTAGATATTTTGAAAAGAAAAATCGTTGGGAAAGTAGTGGCTTTTATGTATACTATAGAATTCCAAAAATGCGGTCTTCCACATGCTCATTTTCTTATCATACTTACTAATGGATACAAATTGTTAACACCTGAATCTTACGATAAGTTTGTGTGCGCTGAAACTCCTGATCCTACTGTTGTACCCTATCTAAATCCACTTGTTCTCCAACATATGATGTATGGACCATGTGGTCATTTAAACCCTTCATGTTTATGTAGGAGATATGGGCATTGTAAATTCCAGTATCCAAAAGATTTTTCTGAACAAACATCAAAAGGAAAAACTCTTATCCGATTTATAAGCGACGAAACACTAGGGAACATGTTATATGAAGGACCAATTCATGGATAATTCGTGGGTTGTACCATACAACTCTTTCTTACTTTCAAAGTTCGATTTTCATATGAATGTTGAAGTTTGTGCTGATATTAAAGCTGTAAAATTTATTTACATATATATACGTAAAGGAAATGTTAAAATTGCATTTGCTTTACATAACAATGTAGAGGTAGTTGAAATAAAAGAATATCAATATGCTAGATGGGTATCACCGCCTAAGCAGCATGGCGTTTATTTGGTTTTCGTATTAGTGAAATGACTCCTAGTGCGTATCATCTTCAACTACACTTACAAGGCCAACACTTTGTGTCTTTTAAGAGTACTGAAACTGTCAATAGAATTTTGAACAATTCGATGGTTAGAAAAACAATGTTGACTAGATTTTTTTAAATGAATCAAAACGACAAACATGCTATAGATTTGCATCTACTCTACAAGGAATTCCCGGAATACTTTGTCTGGTCTCCGAAATATAAAATGTGGACGTGTCAAAAAAAAGATCATGTAATCGGCCGTATCGTAACTTGTCATCTAACTGAAGGAGAAAGATATTACCTGAGGATACTCTTAATGAATGTAAGAGTCCCAAAGTCATACATAGATGACACGACGCAAATTTTTGGCTAGGCCGTGCGAGCACCCGACTACATCCCCTAGACCTATCGGGCTAACCCTATCAGCTGAATCAATTCAAATGGTGGAAAGTTCTCTAGAGAGCAATAGAAATATTGTCCAAGCTAACAAGAATGGTATAAGACTAATTCAAAATTACACAAGATAACCCATCGGAACATATATATATATGATGGGCAAAAACACAAGCTGTCTGAATAAACACAGCTAACTACCCAACAACATAGGTTTAGAGGTTCCTAGATCAGACATCTAAGGAAATCCAAAAATATATACACATCTCCCGAAGGGAGAAAAATATGACATAACTAGAACACCTATAACTGGTAGCTTTAATGAACAAGCTAGCTCACCATAGATAGCTGAGATCGCCTCGCTCCTTATTCGGGATGCTGGCTGGGTCTTTGATGCAAGCAGAAATAGAGACAAGTAATCAAAAGACACAAAATAAAGATAAAGGGGAAAAAAGGATATGAAGGAGAAAGAAAGGATAGAGAAACAAGTAAAGATGTAACTAGACAACCTAAGTCATCAATTTTTAGACTTCCTAATTAACAATCAACACAAGTTTAAGGTCTGTTTCTGTCTCGAGGCTTTTTCTATCTCGGGGATACTTCTGTCCTGAGGCTGTTTCTATCTCGAGGCCCTTTCTATCCTGAGGCCCTTTCTGTCCCGAGGCTCTCTCTATTCCGAGGCTGTTTGTGTACCGAGGTTGTTTCTGTCCTAAGGTCTTTTCTGGCTCGGGGCTCTGTCTCGAGTCTCTGTCTTGGGTACTGATACAGCCCAAAGTGCTGATCAACCGAGGACACTTCAACCAAAGGAACCGAAGGCAGTGACTGAGCAACCGAGGAGGCCAATCACTCGAAGTCAAGCCAAGCTGCTCCATGACATCCACATCCAACTGGCGATGTCGGGAGGAGGTATGTGTTCGGGAGGAGAATTGCAAAGTGTTGGAACCAAGGGATTCATCTTCAAATTTGAGCCCGAGGACAAGGTTACCGAACAGCAGCTCTTGGCGCCGGGCAGCACAGAGCCGAACACAACAACATGTGTTCGAAGCTAAGTCAAGCGCCCTAGGACAAGCGTGTTCGAACAGACAGCCAAGGCTCACCGAAGTTAGAGACTGCCGAACACATTTTCTTATTCAGCCCTACGTGGCTTACTGCTATTGGTCACCTGTGACCCTTTTACTAGTTTACCCTTAGTATTGCCTATATAAACCTTGCTCCATTTCATTGTAAGGACGGAGTTTTTGGGATAATTAAATTGAATGAAAGTGCCGAGCACATTTCTTGTCTCCGTCGTGAGCAAACCCCGGTGAGGGCTTTTATGGACTTGTGGCTTTCGGTTAATCCGATTGAACATTCCTCTTTGATCATTCAGTTTGCAAGAGGCAATGTTCTCTTGAGGATTGTTGCATAGTTAGGGTGATTCTTGTATCCCTTTCGATCGAGCTTTGAGACAGGTTCCTCACTGTTCTTTTGAAAGAAGCAAGTTTTGTCTTGCTTCTATCTTTTATCTTTCTTGTTATCTTCCGCGTTTGTGCTTAGCAACTCCTTCGGGTTTGCATTGCACCATCTTGGTATCAGAGCACGGTTTGGGCTTGTTTCTACAACCCCAAATCCTGTTCACGTTATCCTTATTTTCGTGCGTTTGTGTCTTTGTTTTCCGTTTCGTGTTCTTGATTTGATTGTGTTACTGTAGGTGTTCTTATTTTACAAAAAAAAAAAAAAGGTGTTAAAAGGAAAATTCAAAAATTGTGTTTGATTGTTGGTTGTTTGGGATAAACAACCATTGATTCTTGTTCACCATCGAGTTCTGAATCCAGCAAGTACCCTACGTACTGATTTCGTGACTAGGGTTTCTTGGTGAATTTTTGGACTGTTTTGAGCTTTAATGGTGACTGGAACTTGAACCCCATTGTGTTTGGAAGAAACCGATGAAGATTGGTGGTTCTTGAGTGATTTGGGTTTGTTAGTTGCTTGAAAAATCGAAGTTCTTAAGTTTGAATCGTTGTCCGTACGCCGGAAAATTGTTACAAAATTCGTAACAGTGTACGACACGAACGAGCTGACTCTTAGCTCAAAGGACTTCGTTTGATTTCCTCAGTTGTTGTTTGGAACCGGAGTTGAAAGCAACCCAGATCTTGTTAGAAATTGTGGTCAGTGAACCGAAGTAGTGTGTCCGTACGCCGGAGCAAAGGTCACTGTTCCATTGAAGAAGAAAGGGGGTAAAAGTTAAACATCAAAACCCCAGGTGAATATTTGTCGGCTGAAAAGGGAAAGTAGATAAGGTAAAACCCTATCCGTACCAAGGAGGGACCACTCTTGTACGGACAAGAGTGGGTGTGATCGAAAAAGATTCCAAAAGGGAATCAAAGGGTAGATTCTCCTAGGTTCTCACTTTCTTTCGTGTCAAATTCTAGTTGGTGGATCTTTGAGTAATTGTCCTACTCGAGGTCGTACTAACTCATTTGAGCTGATAGGAACTCGTGCGAAGGGGTGACCGAAGTCCAAACTTTCGTAGAAATTCTTTTGACTCCCCGAGCTCAGTTAAAAGCGTCCATTCCATCGAGTCGAACATCACTTCACTCTTCCCGAAGAGACAGTGACTATTGTCGAACTTGAAGGATCTTAGAGGACCGATCAATCAGACGAGCCACTGTTAAAAAGTCCTTGAGTGATCAAAAACCGAACCCATAAATTGAGTGGACCCGAGTGCCACCCATCAAAGGTGAGGGAGAGTGTGAGGTGATTTCTAACCCTCTCATTTGTTTGATCTTTGACTTGTGCAGGAACCATGGCTGGAAACGATGGCAAAAGCATTGAAAAACCCGAAGTGTCGTTAGCCGAGCTCATGGCTGCGATACAAGGCATCAGTGCCGAAGTAAGAGGAGTGAGTGCTCGAGTAGCTAACCTCGAGCAGGGAAGCGCATCCGTGGCCATGAATGGATCCGGCGCTGGAACTAGCCAATCCACTCCGATGAAACCTGAGCTGTATGCTGAGCTTGTACGACAACATCAGTTGACAAGTGAAGCCATTCGAAGAGAGCTTAACTTGGGCAATCCCCAAGCGCAACAAAACTTGGGCAATCCCCAAGCTGGTTATCAAAACTTGGGCATTCCCCGAGGAGAGAGGTTACCACTTCCAAAGGCCCGAAGAGACCTTGGAGCTGTAGCCGAAGAGGTTGATGAAGAGGAATTTCCCGAGGACGAATATGAGCATGAGCCGCCATTCGCTCAACGAAGGCAGGCTCACCGAGGACGTGGAAATTTCCGAGGTCGAGGCCGAGGCGCAAATGTTGGAAGAAATATTGAGCGTGAGGCTGATGATCGTGATGATTAGTATCCCGAACAGGCTCGTGGTGTTCGAGACTCAAATCTGAACAGTGTCAAGATCACTATTCCTCCCTTTAAAGGAACTAGTGATCCCGATGAGTATCTTGAATGGAAGCTTAAAATGGAGCGCATCTTTGAAACCAATGAGATGACCGATGAGAGGAAAGCTGCCCATGCCATTGCTTCGTTCGAAGCTTATGCATCAACATGGTGGGAATCTGACAAGAGGCATAGGAGGAGAAATGACTATCCCGTAGTCAGTACGTGGCCACAGTTGATGAGAGCTATGGATGGTAAGTATTTGAGTGCTAAGTACAGACAAACTCAGATGCAAAAGCTATATGAGCTAAAGCAAGGGTCCAAGTCAGTTCAAGAGTACCATGATGAATTTGAGAAGGTTCGATTGAATCTTGATCTGACCGAAGACGAGGAACAAGCCATTATCCGATTCAAAAATGGCTTGGCTAGGGATGTGTCCTTTCAGTTGAGACTCCACGTGTACCACACGTTGGAAGATTTGTTTGATGCTGCTACCGAGGCTGAAAAATTGGTGAAGGAAGAAAAGGCAAATCGGTATCGAGGAGTCACTACTTCTGCTCCCTTGAACCGAGGAAAAGAATGGAAGAGTCCTAACCAAACAAGTGCTAACGCTGTTCGAGATTCGAAGAGACCCTTCGAAAGAGGTGTGACCGTTAACCAACCGAAAGAAGTGGGAGGTAAGGTGCAACTTAACTCTCCTAGTGCTTCAAATATTCAGTGTCATAAATGCAAAGGTTATGGTCACATGGCAAAAGAGTGTCCAACTCGCAAAGTTATGCTTCTGCTCGAAGATGGAACCGTCCATGAGCAAGCGAGTGACACCGAGGAGGAAATTATCGAGGAGATTGATCGAGCTGAAGTTGATAATGATCATGAGGCTGCCGAAGCTGATCATCCAGAAATGTTTCTTGTGGTTCAAAGAAATTTGAGCTGCATGACTCTTGAAGGAGAGGACAACCAAAGAGAAAACCTCTTTCATGCCCGATGTCGAGTAAGGGGGAAGGTGTGTTCGATGATCATTGATTCCGGTAGTTGTGCCAATGTAGTGAGCCAAACTTTGGTTTCACAAATGGGATTACCTACGATGAAACATCCCCACCCTTACAAATTACAATGGCTGAACGAGTGTGGAGAATTGAGAGTTGTCAAACAAGTGTGGATCAAGTTCAAAATCGGAGAGTATCAAGACGAAATGATATTCGATGTGGTTCCGATGCAAGCTTGTCATTTTCTATTGGGTCGACCGTGGCAGTATGACCGAACAGCTGTTCACAATGGCAGATCCAACACTTACACTGTGAAGCTCGATGGGAAGAGTTTCGTACTCAAACCTCTATCCCCAAAGCAAGTCACCGAGGACTATAAACGGATGAAAGAATTGAAAGAAGCGGCCAAAGCTAAGCTTCCGATGGGATCAAAATTGGGGCCCGAAGAGTCAAACTCACCACCCGAAGTAAAAGGAATTTGTGCAATCATGCAACCCGGTGAGATCTTACGAGGCAACGACCACGGTCAGATGATGATTTGCCTCGTGCACAAGGGTATCTTTCTAAACTCTAATGATGATTTTTCTAAAGATAACCCTTTGCCTTTGTCTGATCAAAAAGTTTTGCAGGACTTCGAGGACATGTTTCCCGAGGAAATGCCAGGTGGATTACCTCCGTTGAGAGGAATCGAGCACCAAATTGACTTCGTGCCGGGATCTCAAATCCCTAACAAACCTGCATACCGGTGTAATCCCGAAGACACCAAAGAGCTCCAACGGCAGGTTGATGAGTTGCTGAACAAGGGCCTCGTTCGTGAGAGCTTGAGTCCTTGCGCCGTTCCAGTTATCCTTGTCCCGAAGAAGGATGGAACATGGCGAATGGTGTTGACTGTCGAGCAGTCAACAAGATCACGGTAAAGTATCGTCATCCTATCCCTCGACTAGATGACATGCTAGATGAATTAAGTGGTTCTTCATGCTTTACAAAGATAGACCTCAGGTCCGGTTACCACCAAATCCGAATGAAACCCTGAGACGAGTGGAAAACCGCATTCAAGACCAAATTCGGTCTCTATGAGTGGTTGGTAATGCCATTTGGCTTATCCAACGCCCCGAGCACATTCATGCGATTGATGAACCATGTGCTCAAACCGTTCATAAACAAGTTCGTTGTCGTTTATTTCGATGACATACTTGTTTACAGTCGAACCATGGATGAACATGTCGAACACCTAAGGCTTGTGCTTGAAAAGCTTCGAGAAGAAAAGTTGTATGCCAACTTCAAAAAGTGTGCCTTTGGTGTCGATCGTGTAGTCTTTCTTGGATTTGTAGTCAGTGCTAATGGTGTCGAAGTCGACGAATCAAAAGTCGAAGCCATCAAAGATTGGCCAACTCCGACCTCGGTATCACAAGTTCGTAGCTTCCATGGGTTAGCTAGCTTTTACCGACGGTTTGTTCGAGACTTTAGCACCGTGGCAGCCCCTTTAACCGAGCTGGTTAAGAAAGACAATCCATTTGTATGGGGAGAGTCCCAAGAAAGGGCTTTCCAAGAGTTGAAACGGAGGCTTTGTTCTGCCCCGTTGTTGCAACTCCCTGACTTCGGCAAAGCATTCGAGGTCGAGTGTGATGCGTCTGGAGTTGGGATCGGAGGAGTGCTGATGCAAGAATCGAAGCCGATCGCCTACTTTAGCGAAAAGCTTAAGGGTGCAACTTTGAATTACTCTATGTATGACAAAGAATTGTATGCCCTCGTTCGAGCACTCGCCCATTGGCAGCATTATTTGTGGCCTCGAGAATTTGTGATCAAAAGTGATCATGAGTCCTTGAAGCATCTCCGAGGACAGGAGAAGTTTAACCGAAGACATGCCAAGTGGGTTGAATTCATTGAAAGCTTTCCCTATGTAATTCATTACAAAAAGGGAAAAGACAATGTTGTGGCCGATGCGCTATCAAGGAAATTTGCCTTAGCGACCACTCTCGCCTCTAGGCTCATGGGATTCGAAAGCATCAAGTCGATGTACGAGGACGATCCCAAGCTGAAATGCGTTCGAGACGCAATCTTGAGTGGCCGAAGGGTTGAGAAATATCAATGGCATGATGGCTACCTCTTCAAGAATGGGAGGGTTTGTGTGCCAGTGTCATCGTGGAGAGAGCTCTTGGTTCGAGAAGCTCACTCCGGTGGACTGATGGGACACTTTGGTGTCGACAAAACTCTTGGTATCTTGACCGAGCAGTTCCATTGGCCCAAAATGCGACGAGATGTGGAAAAGCTTTGCAACGCTTGTCTCGTTTGCAAGAAAGCAAAATAGAAGTCCAACCCTCACGGTTTGTACACCCCGTTGCCTATGCCTGATCGACCTTGGGTTGATATATCCATGGACTTTGTCTTGGGGTTACTGAGGTCGGGGGGAGGACATGATAGCATCTTCGTTGTGGTTGATCATTTTTCAAAAATGGCTCACTTTATTCCTTGCAAAAAGTGTGATGATGCACAGCATGTAGCTACATTGTTTGTGTCTAATGTGTTAAAATTGCATGGTGTACCTCGTACTATTGTGAGTGATCGAGACTCAAAGTTTTTGAGTCATTTTTGGAAATGTTTGTGGGGTGCCCTCGGCACCAAGCTACTATTCTCGACGTCTCACCATCCTCAGACTGATGGACAGACCGAGGTAGTTAACCGAACCTTGGGATCTTTGCTTCGAGCAATGACCAAAGGGAAGGTTGGAAACTGGGCTGATCGTTTGCCCATGATGGAATTTGCATACAATCGAACGGTGCATAGAATGATCAACATGACCCCGTTTGAATGTGTGTATGGCTTTAATCCTTTGATTCCACTTGATTTAACCCCATTGCCTCGAGATTCTGTTCTTGATTTTGAAGGTACTCGACGAGCAGCTGCCTTGATCAAATTACATGCAAAGGTGAAAAAGAACCTCGAGGAGGCCTATGCAAAGGTTGCCTTAAAGAAAAACAAGGGGCGTAAAAAGTTTGAATTAAAGAAGGGAGACTGGGTTTGGGTTCACTTCCGAAAGGAACGCTTCCTGAACCAAAGGAAAGGAAAGTTGGCTCCTCGAGGGGATGGTCCATTTCAAGTGCTGAGCAAAATAAACAACAATGCTTATGTCATCGACCTCCCAGGTGAGTATAATGTGTCCAACACCTTCAATGTTGCTGATTTGACTCCTTGTGTTGTAGGCCAAATATCAGAGGCAGAGGATGAACCGATTTCGAGGACGAAATCCTCTCAAGAAGGGGAGGATGATGCAGCCCAAAGTGCTGATCAACCGAGGACACTTCAACCAAAGGAACCGAAGGCAGTGACTGAGCAACCGAGGAGGCCAATCACTCGAAGTCAAGCCAAGCTGCTCCATGACATCCACATCCAACTGGCGATGTCGGGAGGAGGCATGTGTTCGGGAGGAGAATTGCAAAGTGTTGGAACCAAGGGATTCATCTTCAAATTTGAGCCCGAGGACAAGGTTACCGAACAGCAGCTCTTGGCGCCGGGCAGCACAGAGCCGAACACAACAACATGTGTTCGAAGCTAAGTCAAGTGCCCTAGGACAAGCGTGTTCGAGCAGACAGCCAAGGCTCACCGAAGTTAGAGACTGCCGAACACATTTTCTTATTCAGCCCTACGTGGCTTACTGCTATTGGTCACCTGTGACCCTTTTACTAGTTTACCCTTAGTATTGCCTATATAAACCTTGCTCCATTTCATTGTAAGGACGGAGTTTTTGGGATAATGAAATTGAATGAAAGTGCCGAGCACATTTCTTGTCTCCGTCGTGAGCAAACGCCGGTGAGGGCTTTTATGGACTTGTGGCTTTCGGTTAATCCGATTGAACATTCCTCTTTGATCATTCAGTTTGCAAGAGGCAATGTTCTCTTGAGGATTGTTGCATAGTTAGGGTGATTCTTGTATCCCTTTCGATCGAGCTTTGAGACAGGTTCCTCACTGTTCTTTCGAAAGAAGCAAGTTTTGTCTTGCTTCTATCTTTTATCTTTCTTGTTATCTTCCGCGTTTGTGCTTAGCAACTCCTTCGGGTTTGCATTGCACCAGGTATTCTCTTAGAACTTGCTTTCCATGCCCTCAAAAGAAATCCAAGCTCTTGATGTCGATTATGAATCCTCCACAGCTTCGAGTGCTTATCCGGATTGCACCAGTCCTGGAGCAAAATCTCTCGAAACGAAAAAAGGCAACAAGAAAATAAAGAGGAAGTGAGTCATAAGGACTCAATAAGTGAGGAGTAACTAGTTATCTCGAGGGATAGTTAAGCTGGTCATGGGAATATAAATAACAGTAACCAAACAGATAAACCAAGCACAAATAATCGATGCAACAATTTCATATAACCAACAACACACAAATAAGGACATAAAATTAATGAATCACGATGCGATGGGGTCACATGTGCCCGAAACCTATCTCCGACGTGGGATTCTCATAGACTATCAGGAGATACATGAAATAATAACCCTTCACCGGTGCGGGACTCTCATCGTCTACTGGGAAGTACATTTTATATTCACAACTGGAGTATATCAGTCCTACTTTTAATGAAATATAAAATCAATATCACAACATATGATGTACAACATAAACCCGAAGCTAAGGCGCAAGAAGTACGCCTATTGGCAACTGTACACGTAAGGAACACATGGTAGAATATCCACAAGACCAAAGGCCACCAAAGAAATGGAAATAATCACTTACCTTTGGCTGAAGAAGAAACCCACTACTCAACATCCGCTTTCCCTAGCCAAATCTTCTCCAAACGTTCTCGCTCTATTAAAGGAACAAAATACAATGACTACCGAAGCTATCGGTTAAACATTCCAATCCTTAAGCTAAAATGGTTAAGAAGTCAACTTAAAAGTTAATGCTGGGCTAAGGGGGTCAAACCCCAAAATCAAACTCACAATCGTGTTATCCAATAACAACCAAGTCTAAATATATCATCAAGTACCTATTTAAGCTCTCCAATCTTAATATTTTCAAAAGAAACTATGGAACATATCAAAAGTGAACCAATTTGTGAAAATTTTCAAACACTTCAAAACAACAATCTGGGCAGCAACATGCGCTGTTTTACAACCCCTTTTTGGTACAGTAGAAAGGAGAATTATGTCTTGCACTAAATAAGAAAGTTTAAGATCCATAAGTTTTCTTTCCCGAAAATCTAGAATCATCTAAATTGGAGTTTCACATAAAAAATTATGCTAAAAATTTCAAAGGTTGTACAGTGTAAAAACGGGACTAAAAACTTGTAATGCCTTGGAGCTTATTTTCATCATAGTAGAAAGCTTAATTTTACTTTCTAATAAACATGAATGTTTTGGATCTACAGGTTATCTTTTTAAAG
Source organism: Petunia axillaris subsp. axillaris (assembly GCA_029990575.1). Classification (NCBI taxonomy): domain Eukaryota; kingdom Viridiplantae; phylum Streptophyta; class Magnoliopsida; order Solanales; family Solanaceae; genus Petunia; species Petunia axillaris. The sequence continues at coordinate 119,613,945 of JARKNS010000004.1, read as the reverse complement.
AATATCAGATTTCGAAAATCATAGTTTTTTTTATCAAAAATTATGTTCAAAATTGCAAGGGCTGTACAATGTAGAAATGGAACAAAAATGCAGTGTCTCACTTTCGACGTCGGAAACAATAGAATCAGATTTTTTGATAAACATAAAAGTTATAGATCTATAAATTTTCTTTCTATAGAACTTTGAACCACTTAAATTGAACTTTTGAATAATATGCTAAAAATACCAAGGCTGCAGAGTATGAAAACAGAAATTTAAACAAAACTTACCACGAAACAAAGTATCCACTCTTGAATCAACCCCAAGCAAGCCTATGTTGATGATCTAATGGAAGGCTAGAAGATGTTCATGCAAGATAGTTGAATAGTTTGAGATAAGATAAGAAGGGTTTCATCTAAGGAACTTGTTTCTAGCCAACAAGGAAGAGAATGACAAGTAGATGTGAAAACTAGTGCAGCTTCTCTTTGGACACTTGACTTCTTGCATGGATTGACACTTAACTAGTATGCATTAGATGTTACAATTATTATTATTATTATTATTATTATTATTGTTATTATTATTATTATTATTATTATTATTATTATTATTATTATTATTAATATTAATATTAATATTATTATTATTATTATTATTATTATTATTACCATTATTATTACCATTATTATTATTATTAGACATATTTAAATAGAGGTTGGAACATTCTCCCCAACTTAAATACAAATTCGTCCTCGAACCTGTTCCACCCAATATCAACAATCGATTTATACACATGCATCCAATATCAAATTGATTTTCACTCACAATCGAACTTCATAAAAGCTCAAAATTTGGCTAAGTCTCAAAATTTCAATAATTTCGTCAGTTTCCTTTGAAAATTCGATTATCCAAAAAGAAAATTCTTGTCTCAAATACGAACAACCACTAACCACATAATAGGCCATACATAGGCCCCAAACATAGCTTAAGATAATCACTATTACTTCGACAAGGAAGCAACGAATCAAACACACTTCGTCAAAGAGACAAACAACTTTAACGAATCAAATACGCCCCGACAATGTGTTAAATATGCAACAACTCGCAATTATCGTATGAAATTATATCCAAGGACTTTAAAATTCATATACCTGATGCCTCAAACAAGTGGGGATATCTATCCCGCAGGCCTGACTCGAGCTCCCAAGTATACTCCTCATGAGGACGATTGTGCCATTGCACCTTTACTATTGGAATTTCTTTAGAACACAGCTTTCGGATGTCTCTACCAACTATGGCAGCTGGAGACTCCTCATAAGCTAGATTCACATCTAGCTGAGCTAGATCTATCTCGATTACTTCGGAAGGATATCGGATGCACTTTCGAAGCATTGACACATGAAAGACTGGATGAACTGGCATAGATGCTAGAAAATCGAGCCGACAAGCAACTTTACCATTGAGCTTCTTGATACGCAAAGGGCCAATGAATCTTGGACTAAGCTTCCCTTTACTCCCAAATCTCTTTACACCCTGCATCGACAACACTTTTAGAAATAACATGTCACCCACCTCGAACTCTGATACCGCCCAACTCCGTGCTGATCAAACATTCATTCCATCGAGGCCTATGACACGAAGCCAAGCCAAGTTGTTGCATGATACTCACATTCATTTGGCTTGGTCAGGAGAAAGAAACCACTCTAAAGTTGATTGGCCGAGCGCAAGATTTGAAGGCATCATCTACAAGCTCGAGCCCGAAGAAGGGAGCAACCGAACACTCAACATCGACGCTGAACAATAAAGCAAACAACCAACCGAAGGAAGAGCACCCGAGTTCAAGTGTTCGAGCTCATGTGTTCGAATCAAAGGAAGCGACCGAACACTTCACATTGACGCCGAGCATTGAAAGCAACCGAAGGGAGAGCGTCCAAAATTCAAGTGTTCAAATTCAAGTGATCGAACACTTAGCTTATTCAGCCACTACATAGCTTATTCTTATTAGTCATATGTGAACGTTTTACTATTTTGCCCTTAGTATTGTCTATATAAACTCCTTTCCATTTTATTTGTCAGTAGCTAGACTTTGATTGTTGAATATTGAATGAGAGTAGCCGAGAGAACTTTCTCTTTTGTCTAAGATGTGAGCAAACCCGACGGGGTCCTTTGGAACTTGTGGCTTTCGGTGAATCCGATTGAACAATTCCTCTTTGATCATTAAGTTTGCAAGAGGCATTGTTCTCTTGAGGTTTGTTGCATAGCTTAGGGGCTCTTTCCTTCTACTTGAATCGTACCGAGACTAGTTCCTCGGAGCCGTTCTAGCAAGAAAAGATGTGTCAAGCTTCTATCTTTATTTTCTGCTGTTGTCTTCTGTTTCTAAGTCTAATCTCCGATTAGCTTGCACCAAACTCTAACTCCCGGCTCCTTCGGTTCGAGTATGATATTTGCCTTCTCTTAGCGGTCAGAAGGCGATCCTGAATAATATGAACCGTGTCCAGAGTCTAGCAAACCATCTCTGGATTCATCACCTCTACATCTCGAGACTCAAACTAGCCAATCGGAGAACGGCATTGACGCCCATATAAGGCCTCAGATGGAGCTATCTGGATGGAAGACTGATAGCTATTATTATAAGAAAACTCCGTTAAGGCCAAATGATCATCCAATGGCCTCCAAAGCCTAATGCACAAGCTCTCAGCATATCCTTCAGAACCTGAATAACCCGCTCTGACTGAACATCAATGTGAGGATGGAATTCCGAACTGAGCTGTACTTGGGTCCCCAACTCCCTCTGAAAAGACCGTCAGAACTGGGAAGTAAACTGGGAACCCCGATCTGAGATAATATAATCAGGAGTACCATGCAGCCTAACCACCTGCTCAATAAAAACCCAAGCCAACTTCTGAGTTGAATTAGTATTCACAGGGATAAAGTGGGCTGATTTAGTCAGTCAGTCGACAATAGCCCAGACTGAATCATGGCGTTGCAAGGTCTTCGGCAGACCAACCACAAAATCCATCGTCATATGCTCGAACTTCCACTCAGTAATGGGAAATGCTTGAGCTAACCCTTCAGGTCTCTGGTGCTCGAACTTAATCTGCTGACAGTTTAAGCAACGAGACACATAATCGAACACGTTTCTTTTTATCCTCTTCCACCAATATAGCTCTCGGAGGTCCTCTTAGATCTTAGTAATGCCAGGATGAATAGAATAATGCGAGCTATGAGCTTTGCAGAGCACAGACAGTCTCAGATTGCCCATATCAGGGACATAGAGTCGGCCATTAAATCAAAGAACACCATCAGAATCAAGCTTGAAAGAGGGTACTCCTCCACTTAAGACACAAGCACGCAACTCCTGCAAATGAAGATCCTCAAACTGTCTTTCCTTAATCTGACTAACTAAGAAAGTCTCTGCCACAATACATGCCAAGACTCGGCTAGAGTTTGGACGAAGAAATCTCACACCGAAGTCGCCAAGGGACTGCAACTCTCGGGCCAAAGGTATCATGTTTACATAAAGGAAAGCCAAGATGCCCATAGACTTCCGGCTCAAAGCATCTGTTACCACATTCGCTTTCCCAGGATGATAACGGATTGTGATATTATAATCTTTAATCAATTCAAGTCACGTCCCCTGTCGACCATTAAGATCCATTTGAGATAAGAGATACTGCACACTCTTGTGATCGGTATACACCTCATAAGGCTCGCCGTAAAGATAGTGCCTCCAAATCTTCAGAGCGAATACCACAGCTGCTAACTCTAGATCATGAGTCGGATAATTCTTCTCATTTGGCTTCAGCTGCCTAGAAGCATAAGCAGTCACCTTCCCGTGCTGCATAAGAACACATCCAAGACCCACACGGGACTCATCATAATAGAGTACAAACCTACGTGCGCCCGATTGAAGAGATAACACTGAAGCTAAAGTCAATAAGGCCTTTAGCTTCTGGAAGCTCGCCTCACACTCATCGAACAATCGAAACTGAACCGCCTTCTGAATTAGGCGAGTCAGGGGAGCTGCAATTAATGCAGGCCAAATCGGACCAAGACACCAACCATACAGAGCCAATATCGAGAACACAAAGAATACAAGTCAAGGGCTCCGGAGGAGGATTCGAGAGTGATTTGAGGTCATGGACTTGAGCACCATTGAGGAAGGACCGACTATGGACCAAGGAGGAACACCTAGAGTCCATTTTGAGCTATCTCCACACCTCCCAGGAAGAGGCGGACTGCCCACAGTACTAGGCGGACCGCCTAGTTGATGGCCAACTCTCTGGATCTCAAAAAAGGCGGAGTGATGCAATCCGGATTAGTATCCAAAGTGGTGGGGAGTTTATACTCAATATGCGGAACTTGGAATGCTTCAAAGAGAGCTTGGAAACCAAGATTCAAGTCAAAGAAGGCCAAAAGACAAAAATGCAAGCATGCTGGAATTTTGGGAAAAACTTACTCTGCGCGATCCCGAGCCAAGCCACGCGATCGCGATGAAGGATCAAAACACCCTGCGAGATCGCGAGCCAAGCCACGCGATCACAATGAAGGAACAACATACTATGCGCGATCGCATAGAGCCATGCACGACCGCGCTGAAGAGGACAAGCCCTTCTTGTTGAAGCCCGAGGGTTCGTGTATCCCTTTTAGCTTGGAACCGAGTGGACGCCATCCTAGTGTGGATCCTCGATATGTTCAAGTTTCTTTCTCTTTCCCGGATATTCAATCATGTTTGAATCGAATATCCTTTCTTTCTTCTATTTCTGTTCTTTCCCGTCCCTATTTTCTTATCGTTGTGTTTACTTCATCGCTTCCATTTCTTTATCATGCTTCCACGTGGTTTTGATTGCATCAGTTTGGTATTAGAGCAAGGCTCGGGATTTCTTCCTACAAACCCTCGATCCTTGTTCATTTTATCTTTTAGTTTAGTTTATTGTTCTTGTTGTTCTTGTGAAAAAAAAATGAAAAAAACGAAAATTTGAAATTCAAACGAATTCCCCATCCATTGAAAAGTATTGGAGATTGTTCTATATTATTTTTTGGTACCCTCATATCACGTTTTGGTGTTATGGATTGAAAATTTGAAAGTCAAAGTTCCCATTTTTGAAACCCTTGTTCTTGAGATTGATTCTTGAGTTTGATTATTTGTTTGGATGTGAAAATCATCGGGGTTTGTTAGGAAGCACATTATACAACTTTGGGTACCTTGGAAATTGAAAAAAAGAGCTGAATCGAGGTGATTCAAGTGGAAAGTTGAAGTTGAAAATCGGATTTTGCTTCGGCTGCAGCAAAGCTGCGTGATCGCGCAAGCCCGGGCACGTCCGCGCTGGGAATTTCATTTACTCAATGTGAACGCGCAACATTTAGCGCGATAGCGAAGAGAAAAAAATAATTTTGGATTTTAATTGTTCTACGCGATCGCGACCTTCCTCACGCGACAGCGAAGAATAACATTTTTCTAGAAAAACAGTTTCTTGACAGATTGTTCGCAACAGCTTCCAGACAAATTCAAAACATCAAAACTCCAATCATTTCATCAAATATGGTGAGTTTCTAGATCATAAACAAAATTTCATCCAAATCCGAATCCGATTTGAGTCATTCTTATGTCACTTCCTTATTAGTTTTGTAACTTTTCTCTTTTAGTTTCGTTACTTGTTTTATTTGTTCCTAGTCCATTTGTGTGTCTTTATTCGTTTCTTTGGTGTCTTATAAGCTCCATTCTGAATTCTATACTTGGACGTGCTAGTTGTTGATCTTATCACTTTGGTTCCTATAAAGGGGATAAGGCCATCTTTGAAAGGAAAAAGGCGAAAGTGGTGAGAGCAATAGAGTGTGGTCACAAGAGCCAACGAACTTGAGTGTATACACGAGTGGAAAGAAAATTGAGTGAACATAACTTGAGTAACACACGTGAGGTAGTGAACTTGTGAGATCCTTTACTCTTATTTGTTACAACTATGGCTTCGGATAATGATTGTGGAGGGTATGGTTCGTGTGGAGATGATGGAGACTATGGTTCCTATGATGGTGATGATGGGTATGACGATTATGGGAACTATGGTTCGTATGAGAATGAAGCGGGTCACTACGTTGATTATGAGGTTGATGAAGACTATGGGGCTTGTGAAGGTGAATGTAAAGATCCTTATGCTTCTAGTCAAGAACATGAAGGTAGTGACGCTTCGAGGTATGATGTTCCGACTTACTTTTCTTGTGTTGAACTTGAACATGATGAAAGTGGCATTAAGGGAATTGATGATGAATTTGATTATATGAATTGTTCATTTGCATCTTCTCTTGGTGTTTCTTGTGGAGTACAAGGGAGTAGTAGAAGTCCTTCCATTAGTATGGGAGGAGGTGGTGGTTGTTCCATGGGAAAAGGAAGGCTTGCCTATCCTACTTGTGATAAATAGGTTAATTCTCCTAACTCCCATTAAAGGGTGGATTGAGAAGTGGTGTTGCTCTTGCTACCAAAGGCTTGTATTGTTCTAACAATGCCGTGAGGAGTAGAAGTAGGAGTGGTGCCATTGACTATGGGACTGATGTAGGTAATCAAACGCGGAAAGTAAAAGATAGGAACGAGACGTATCTCGATCACAAATCTCAAGTAGCAACGGAGAACTTGTTCCGTTACACCCCGAGAGGAGGTCAAGAACACCTACGCTAGGCAACTACCCTCGAGCTAACGTGAGCACGCAAGTAGAATGGTCGGGGGGGATTGGAATTCATCTAGATCCGCTAGAGGAAGAACAAGTCCCAATTCAAGGTTTTTCATTCAATAAGAGTTCAACTCTTCAACACAATTGTTTGTTTTCATCAAAGGTAAGCTAATGAAAAAATAACAAGCAATCTAGCTATTTATAGGTGTTTTTAGACACCATATGAAAGGTCTAATATGCCCACACTTAGGCTTAGGAACAAAGGACCACGTAGGGTCAAAATAGTCTTATCATAGCTAGGATTCTCGTTCTTCAGCATTCCGGGCGGAGCGCCCGGCCAAATGATCAGTGGGGTTGCCTAGGCGGGGCGCCCAGAGTTGGGGCGGAGCGCCTCAGCCTAGGCTTCTTCAGGCGGAGCGCCTGGGATGCTAGGCGGGGCGCCCAAAGCACTGGGCTGCTCCTCTTGTGCTATAATCACTCTGTACGGCCTCCAATTGCGTCCTTCTTCTAGGCCCTTCCTCACCAAGTGTAGGTGTACTCCTTGGATCTCCCTAGCTTGGCTCCGAGTGAAGGGTCTCGTGGTTTGCCCGGCATCATCCTCCCCTTCTTGAGAAGATTTCGTCCTCGAAATTGAAGCATTATCATCCACGACCTCTTCATCACCTACATCCATAGGAACCAAGTCACAAACATTGAAAGTATTAGACACTTGACACTCACTTGGTAAGTCGACCACATAGGCGTTGTTGTTTATCTTTGAGAGCACTTGGAATGGGCCATCTCCACGGGGTGCTAACTTCCCTTTCCTAAGGTTTGGAAACCTTTCTTTCGGGAAGTGCACCCACACATAGTCACCCTTCTTGAGTTCCACCTTCTTGCGTCCATTGTTTTTCTTGGAGGCTACCTTTGCATAAGCTTCCTCCAAGTTCTTCTTCGCCTTAGCATGTAGCTCCATCAAAGCCTTGGCTCTAGCTTTACCTTCAAAATTAACAACCATTTCCCTTGGCAAAGGGGTTAGATCAAGGGGAATCAAGGGGTTAAAACCATACACACACTCGAATGGAGTCATGCCAATCATCCGATGCACGGTTCGACTATAGGCAAACTCCATAAGAGGTAGCTTATCTATCCAAGTCCCACCTTTACTTCGGGTCATAGCTCTAAGAAGAGCACCCAAGGTTCGGTTCACCACTTTGGTTTGCCCATCGGTTTGGGGGTGGTGGGACGTAGAAAACAAGAGTTTGGTGCGAAGGGCACCCCATAAACTCCTCCAAAAATGACTTAGGAACTTAGTGTCCCTATCACTCACTATGGTTTGAGGCACACCATGCAATTTCAAGACATTATCAATAAACAAGGTAGCAACATGTTGTGCATCATCACATTCTCGACATGGAATGAAATGAGCCATTTTGGAGAACCTATCCACAACAACATAAATGCTATCATGGCCCCTCCTAGCCCTTGGTAAACCCATGACAAAGTCCATTGATATATCCAACCACGGACTAGTAGGTACGGGGAGTGGGGTATACAAACCATGGGGGTTCGACTTGGACTTAGAAACCTTGCACTCAAGACAAGAATTGCAAAGTCTCTCAACATGGGTCCCCATTTTAGGCCAATGGAATTGTTCCCGAAGGATGGCCAAGGTTTTGTCCCTACCAAAGTGACCCATGAGTCCTCCACAATGTGCCTCTTGCACAAGCAATTCCCTCCATGAGGACTCGGGTATGCACACTTTACCATTCTTAAAGATATATCCATAAACCCATTGGTACTTCTAAACTCTCTCCCCCTTTTCTAGAGCTTCATGGATGCTCTTGAGCTTCGGGTCATGAGCATACATCAATTTAATGCTCTCAAAACCCATAAGCTTAGAGGTGAGAGTGGTGGCTAGAGCAAACTTTCTCGAAAGTGCATCCGCCACAACATTGTCTTTCCCTTTCTTGTATTGGATCACACAGGGAAAAGACTCAATGAATTCAACCCACTTGGCATGTCTCTTATTGAGCTTCTCTTGGCCTCTCAAATGCTTGAGTGACTCATGGTCACTCTTGATTACAAACTCACGAGGCCAAAGGTAGTGTTGCCAATGGGCAAGGGCTCTCACAAGGGCATACAACTCCTTGTCATACGTAGAGTAATTCAAGGAGGCCCCTTTCAACTTCTCACTAAAGTAGGCAATGGGTTTGCTATCTTGCATTAAAACACCACCAATTCCCACCCCCGAGGCATCACATTCAACCTCAAATGCCTTTCCGAAGTCGGGCAATTGCAATAGAGTGGCGGTACTCAACCTACTTTTCAACTCATGGAAGGCCTTCTCTTGAGGCTCTCCCCAAATAAAAGGTTGGTCTTTCTTCACCAATTTGGTGAGTGGAGCGGCAATGGAGCTAAAGTCTTTAGCAAATCGCCTATAAAAGCTAGCAAGACCATGAAAGCTCCTCACTTGAGTCACGGTAGTAGGAGTAGGCCAATCACGTATGGCCTCTACCTTAGACTCATCCACCTCCACTCCTTGGGCACTCACAACAAACCCAAGGAAGACTACCTTCTTAACACCAAAGGCACACTTTTTAAAATTAGCATAGAGCTTTTCGGCTCTCAACTTTTCAAGCACTTGCCTAAGGTGATCAACATGGTCGTCTATTGATTTGCTATAGATCAATATATCGTCAAAGTAGACGACCACAGACTTGTTGATGAATGGCTTTAGAACATGGTTCATTAGCCTCATGAAAGTGCTAGGTGCATTGGAGAGCCCAAAGGGCATCACCAACCATTCATAGAGACCAAACTTGGTCTTGAATGCGGTTTTCCATTCATCACCGGATTTCATTCGGATTTGATGGTAGCCGGACCTAAGGTCAATTTTGCTAAACACACATGAACCACTCAATTCATCTAACATATCATCAAGTTGGGGAATGGGATGACGGTACTTTATCGTTATTTTGTTCACGGCCCGACAATCAACGCACATCCTCCAAGTGCCGTCCTTTTTGGGAACAAGGATCACGGGCACGGCACAAGGACTCAAGCTCTCACTCACCAAGCCCTTAGTGAGCAATTCATTAACTTGCTTTTGCAATTCTCTTGTATCTTCCGGATTGCTCGTATAGGCCGGCTTGTTTTGGATTTGAGATCCCGGGACAAAGTCTATTTGATGTTCAATACCCCTCGAAGGAGGCAATCCATCCGGCATCTCATCTGGGAACATGTCCCCAAAATCCTTCAAGATATTCTCAAACACACTAGGCAAAGGGTTAGAAGAAAAGTCACAATTAGAGTTAAGGATCATACCTTTGTGCACTAGGCATAGGAGAAACTTGGTGCCATCATTTCCTTTTAAGATCTCGCCCGGTTGCATCATGGCACAAATGCCACCGGTAGAAGAAGAAGGTGGGATTGCCACCATGCTTTTGGACAAAGGGCTAGTCTAAATGGTTGACTTGGCCTTTGCTACCTCCCTCAACTCCCTCATCCTATTGTAGTCATCACTCACTCGTTTGGGAGTTAGGGGTTTCAACACAAATTTCCTCCCTTCATGTTGGAGCGTGTAAGTGTTGACGCGCCCGTCATGAACCGCTTGTCGATCAAATTTCCAAGGCCTTCCAAAGAGAAGGTGGCAAGCTTGCATGGGCACAACGTCGAACAAGTGTTCATCCACATAACTACCCATTTTGAACTTGATCATTGCTTGCTTCACTACCTTTAACTCCCTACATTCACTAAGCCATTGCAATCGATATGACTTGGGGTGCTTCACGGTAGGCAACTTCAATTGGGTTATAAGAGATTGACTCACAACATTAGCACAACTCCCGGAGTCAATGATCATAGAGCATACAACACCCTTAACACGACACCTAGCATGGAAAAGGTTTTCTCTTTGCAAGGTTTCACCATCCTCCACAATCATAGCTCCTAAGCTCCTCCTCACAACTAGAAAAGTATGAGGTTCTTCATCCTCCACCATGTCATCTTGATCATCCTCCTCTACTCCCTCATCTCCCTCTACTCCCTCATCATCCTCCGGTTCACTCTCTTGTTCATATGCATTTTCATCAACAAGAACCATGGTCCTCTTCATAGGACACTCCTTAGCAAAGTGTCCATACCCCTTGCATTTGTGACATTGAATGGAAGAAGAAGTAGGAGTATTCAATTGGGTTTTAGAATTACCTCCCACGTTGGGTGTGTACTTCTCAAACGGCTTCTTCATATCTTTGCTAGCACTTGCTCCACTAGGGCCACTTGCATTTGTGAATTTTGCATTGGGAGTAGGATTTTTCCAATCCTTTGACTTGTTCATGGAGGTAGAAGTGTTGCTCTTGTAACGGTTGAACTTCTCTTTCTCAAGCCATTTCTCGGCTTGAATAGCGGCGTCAAGAACTTCTTAAAGTGAAAGATAAGCATGCAATCTCAATTGTGAAGCTATACCATAGCTCAAACCATTCATGAAACGGATCACGGCTTGCTCCTCTTCTTCGGTGTCCATATCTAAGGCCATTCGAGTTCTTTCAAACTCATCATAATATTCATGCACCGTTTTGACACCTTGCTTCAACTCATAAAGTTTCTTGAGTTGCTCTTGACGATATCTTGGAGTGATGTACTTGATACTCATGATACCCTTCAAGTCATTCCAACCCACATTCACGGGAACTCCCGCTCTCCTCCGTGATCTCTTGACGGATTCCCACCAAGTAGATGCATAGGATTCAAAGGATGAGATAGCATAAGTACCTTTCTTCTCATCGGTCATCTCATTTGTGTCAAACAATCTCTCCATGTGTAGCACCCATTCAATGTAAGCCGCCGGATCACAATTCCCTTTAAAGGTTGGGAGATTAAGCTTCACACTATTGATGTTGGTGTTGTCACGACCCCCACGGAAAGGCTCCGGTTGGCCCCCATAGTGATCTTCATTCACACCATACTCCCTTCTAGCATTCCCTCCAGCATACCCCATAGGTGGCCCTCGACCTCGGCCCCTACCTCTATCCACATTTCGACCCCAATTCATACCTCGCCTTGGTTGAAAGTGATAATCAAACCCATACATATCATCTCCATAATCGGCTTCCTCTCCTTCTTGAACTTCATCGGCTTGCTTAAGAGGTTGCACATTTCGGATGGGTCTTGGTAGTGGAATGTTTCTTGGGGGGTTATCCAAGATACGGGGAATGCCCGTTCGTTGGGTATTGCCCAATACTTGATCAAGTCTCTCTCGATCATCCTTTACCCGTTGTTGATTGAGCAATTCAATGACATGGCTAACTTGCTCCGGGGTAAAGTTAGGAGTACTTGAAACTTCAACTTGGACACTCGGGGTCCCTTTCTCAACTTGGACACTCGGGGTCCCTTTCTCCGATTGGACATTTGAAGTCCCTTGCTCAACTAGGGCACTAGAGTTCACCCTCTCAAGGCTTTCAATCCTCAAGTTCATACTATCCAATTTGGCAAGGATAGTAGCAAGGACACTCTTAGCAAAATCCTCTCCTTCGGAAGACATTGTACCTACACAAGTAACAAACGTTAGTAAAACAACCTCACACACTCCCTCACTTGAGATCACTCGGCTCTCTCGGTTAGTGACGGTGGGTATTTCACTCGACTTGTGGTTCCAAAGCTTCACGTAGATGAGTGGCAATTCCTCAACTCAACCAAACTATTCACGAGTCAAGCACACTCCAGGGTGAGTGGAGTTAATAGGACTCAATGAAAGCTAGGCACTTTGAAGTGAGGACTTGAATAAAAAAGAGTCTAGGAATCTTCTGGGAATTCTACTCTCCAACTAATGCACGAATCAATAAGCAATGAAAGATTAGTGCTAATCAAGTAGAAAGATTACTTAGATAGGCACTAATAAGAGATTAGGCAACAAAGAACAAGCAATCCTAGAAGAAACTACCCAAAAACAACCCTTCAGGATGTTAGGCGGAGCGCCCAAGGCTTGGGGCGGAGCGCCTGACAAATTGGTGCAGTGGGGTTGGGCAGGCGGGGCGCCTGGGAATTAGGCAAAGCGCCTGGGGCAAGAACAAGTCAGGCGGGGCGCCCAAACTTTAGGCGGAGCGCCTGGACGAAGAACACCTGGGTTTTTCCACTCCGTGTTCTTCGTTTTCAACCCAATTTCTAGGCCGATTCCGAGGTGTTTTGGCCAAATCCAAGGTACCCAAAGTTGCTCCTTGATACACCTACAATCCCCAATCAATTTCACACCCAAAAAACCAACAAATAATGTTCAATCAAGATTCAAAGTTTTCAAGATTGGGGTTTCAACATGGGTTTCAAGGTTCAAGGGTGGGTTTTGATTCTTCAAAAACTATGTTACCGAACTCCGAATCACACGATTCTTGTTGCAAATTGTTCGGTTTTCAATAAAGATCAATCCCCAATAATCAATTCCAAAACCCCATAAACACACAACCCAAAATCATCCAAATTCCTCAAGAACAAGGGTTTGGTAGGGTTTATCAACAATTGGGGTTTTCAAATTTCAATTCAATCCAATCCCAACAATTTGGTACCCAATCGTCAAGTTTTCAACAAGGATTAATAATCTATAACACCCACTTCAAGAATCACAATCACCAAAAAGTTACACCAATTTTTGAATTTTTTTGAATTTTTTTTTCAATTTTTTTTGTAATTTTCTTTTTGCAATACTTCAACAACAAGAAATCTAAACAAACTAACCTAAGCACAAAGAATCAAGGGTCGGGGTTCGTAGGAACGATACCCCAACCTTGCTCTGATACCAAATGATGTGGGTAATCAAACGCGGAAAGTAAAAGATAGGAACGAGACGTATCTCGATCACAAATCTCAAGTAGCAACGGAGAACTTGTTCCGTTACACCCCGAGAGGAGGTCAACAACACCTACGCTAGGCAACTACCCTCGAGCTAACGTGAGCACGCAAGTAGAATGGTCGGGGGTGATTGGAATTCATCTAGATCCGCTAGAGGAAGAACAAGTCCCAATTCAAGGTTTTTCATTCAATAAGAGTTCAACTCTTCAACACAAGTGTTTGTTTTCATCAAAGGTAAGCTAATGAAAATAACAAGAAATATAGCTATTTATAGGTGTTTTTAGACACAATATGAAAGGTCTAATATGCCCACACTTAGGCTTAGGAACAAAGGACCACATAGGGTCAAAATAGTCTTATCATAGCTAGGAATCTCGTTCTTCAGCATTCCGGGCGGAGCGCCCAAGATTGGGGCAGAGCGCCCGGCCAAATGATTAGTAGGGTGGCCTAGGCGGGGCGCCCAGAGTTGGGGCGGCGCGCCTCAGCCTAGGCTTCTTCAGGCGGAGCGCCTGGGATGCTAGGCGGGGCGCCCAAAGCACTGGGCTGCTCCTCTTGTGCTCTAATAACTCGGTACGGCCTCCAATCGCTTCCTTCTTCTAGGCCCTTCCTTACTAAGTGTAGGTGTACTCCTTGGATCTCCCTAGCTTGGCTCCGAGTGAAGGGTCTCGTGGTTTGCCCGGCATCAGGGACTAAGACTAGGGGAGAGAGTTCCTATTACACTCCTACCCCTAGGAGAAGTTCTTATGGGTTCCATGGTGAGACTCCTTCCTCGACTTTCAACAGCACTTTTAATGTTGGAAGAGTTACGGGAATTGGAAGTTACACTAGCAATATTGCTAGTAGAGAGGGATAAGGGAGACCCAAGTTGTTGGTGTTGATACTCTTGGGCATTCAAGTTCTTTCTTGGATGCACCTATACGAGACTTGGGTAGAAGTAGGTTCGTTGTTGAGGTTAATGGTAATGGAGGATACTTGCTCAAGATTGGAGATACCGATGCCAATTGCATTAGCACTTCTTTGGTTGAGACCCTAGGGATACCATGCTATAAATTGAAACATCCTTATAACTATATTGGAGTGCGGGTTTCCAAGGAGGCTTGGGTGCTCATATCTCATAGGAGTTACAAGTGTTATGCTTGGTGTGATGTGTATCCCATGGCACATTTTGATGTATGGCTAGGAGAGCCACGGCTTCACAACAAAGAGTTTCAATATAGTGCCATAAGGGATGTATATCTTGTGGGTATGAACCAAAAGGTTTATGAGTTTACACCTTACGAAACAAGGGGCAAGTTGCCTACTAGTGTACATTCTTGGGCTATGCAAGGGAGCAAGGGCCGAGAACCTCATTCCATGATTGAAAGAGTGCAGTCAAGAAGTCCTACAAACACAAAAAGTGGTGGGACAAGTGGTGCAGAGGAGTTGACAAGTGTCAACAAGGTGAACCTAAAACCACAAGCTTCAAAGTTAAGTGGTTCACCAACAAAACAGAAGGAGACATCAAGTGATGAGTCTCCAAGTTTTAGATTTGGTTGATGTTAAAAGTCCACCTACTCCGACTATGGGTATTCTTGGGCCCCGTCCCAATTCGAACGAATTTGAGAGACAAAAGATTGAGAGGAGTAAGGGAGTGACCGGTGACAACTCTCGAGTTGAAAAATGAGAGGTTGTGTTGAGTGATGTGAGTGAGTTGTCACCACCTGAATCTACAGCCGACCTTGAAAATAAAATGAGGTAAAAGAAAGAGGGAAAAAGAATCATTGAGAGCGAGGACACCCCTTATTCTAACCTTAACCCTTTATCTTTTTCTTCTACTTGTCTGAGTTCTTGTGTAGTACTCTTGGAGGCAAACCAATAGAGCCTCAATCATGTTCCAATGTGGAAGGGCAAGGTGAAGAAGATATAGAATGTGAGCTTCAAGTTGGAGGAACTACCAATGACATTTCAAGTGCATTGAGTGAGCAAGATGATCACTCAAAGGTATGTGTTAGTCCTTCTTCCCATGAGCATGATACTTCATTGCCTTGTGATATTGCTTGTGAAAAATCCATGCTAGTTGATGATTCGTATGGTTACAATGTGTTTGCGACTAGTGTAGAGTCGGTTGGTCAACTTGTGTGTGCATGTGAACCACTAGCTGAGAGGGTTGATAAGCCACATCATCATGTGAGCTCAATTTTCATTGAACCTCTCTTTAGTGAGGATGTTGTAGTTGCCCTTTCTTGTTACCCTTGTTATGACACACCACCAATCTTTGATAAAGGGGAAGATGAGTTGTATGATCATACCCTTATTGTTGTTATTTCCTATGGTGGATCTATGTGTTGTAGTAAGGATGATGGTGATCTTGAGGAGTTCCTAGTAGATGAGATGGATCGAATTGTATTCGATGACTCCTAGTGTGGATGATGATTCTAGTTTGGATGCCTTACCTTTGATGGTTGGTGAACATATCTTCACTAACCCTATGTTTGAAGATGATTTTGAAAGAAGTGGTGATGTGTATTCAACTAGAGAAGAGTGTGAGCTTGAACCTCCATGGTTTGAGAAGCTTATATCTATAGACAATCCATTGTTTAAGACCTCCCTTGGGAGCTTGTCTAGTGAGGAGGATTGTCTTGGAGATGATTTTGGAGGTGAGAAGCTATCTCTTGGTGCGTATAAGAGTGCTCTTAAGAAGGGGAGTGGAGTCTTTGATGCTAGTTGTTGCTTGAACTATTTTTCTTGTTCCATTCCCTATGTTGATCACATCTTGACTGTTGAGCATGCCAAAGCCATGATGTCACCTTATGATAAAAATTCATTGAAGGCTTGGTATGTTGGTCATGAGCGTAGGGATCGTAAGGAATTTGATTGCTACATCTTACATGTTTTATGCCCTTTTGATCTCCTTGCTTATTCTAGTGTTGGATGCACTTTCTTGTTGAACCAAGAAGTTGTTTCTTTTGGGGACGTAAGCTTTTTGATTGATATTGATGCTTGGCTTTACCATAAGAGTGTGGTTTCCACACTTTTGGGCACTAACTTACTCTTGTAGTAGGAAGTTTCATTTGTCTTTACCTTGCTTGTAGGTCTTGTTGGTTTGATTTCGAGGATGAAATCCTTTCAAGAAGGGGAGGATGATGCAATCTCGATTGGTATCCAAAGCCGTGGGGAGTTTACGCTCAACATGCGGAACTTGGAATGCTTCAAAAAGAGCTTGGAAACCAAGATTCAAGTCAAAGAAGGCCAAAGGACCAAAATTCAAGCTTGCTGGAATTCTGGGAAAAACTTACTCTGCGCGATCGCGATGAAGGATCAAAACACCCTGCTCGATTGAGAGCCAAGCCACGCGATCGCGATGAAGGAAAAACATACTCTACGCGATCGCGTGGAGCCGAGTTGGAACCGAGTTGATATCATCCTAGTATGGATCCTCGATTGGTTCAAGTTTCTTTCTCTCTCCTGGACATTCAATCGTGTTTGAATCGAATATCCTTTCTTTCTTCTATTTCTGTTCTTCCCCATCCCTATTTTCTCATCGTTGTGTGATGCAGGGCATACTACCTCAAGGCCTTTCACTAGAAGTCAAGCCAAATTGATTCAAGACATTCATCTTCACTTGACTTGGAAGGACATGGAAGAAGGCTCTGAGAGCATCTTGAAGATCATAAATTGGAGTGCCATGAAAGGAAGATCGCCTAGGCTACTTGGAGAGGCATCCGGGACACATTTTGAAGCATTCCAAGGAGCCACAGGAGGAGGCGAACAGCCCACTTTTCTAGGCGGACCGCCCCCTCAACTCTCTGAAGATTAAGGGGCGGACCGCCCCTGTACAGAGGCGGGGCTCCTAGTACACTGTGAGACACAATCAGGCGGGGCGCCTACTTGGGGTGCTTGCTACACTAGGCTGGGCGCCTACTCCACTGAAGACAAGGACGGGACACCTCATTTATTTGCTATGTTTTAACTATTATAGCCCTACGTGGCCTTTGTTATTTAAACCCACTTTGGGGGTACTTTAGGGCTTTCATTATGTATAGGTGAAGCCTATAAATACTTCACTAGTCATCATTGAACCTTAGCTTACTTTGATTATTGTATGAATATTGATTAGAGTTGAAACTCTTGAGTTATGAAGAAAACCCTTTTATTGGCTTGAATTCACTAGCGGATCCTAGATGATTATCGAACCGACACCCGATCATTCTACTTGCGGGTCCCGAGTGTGACTCGAGGGTGGTTGCTTAGCGTAGGCTCTTCTTGACACCGATATGAGGGTTTCACGGAACAAGTTCTCCGTGGATACTTCGTAGGGAGTTCGAGAAGCGTCTCGTTCCCTTTATCGTTCTGTTGGTCTTTTGATTTCGATCATTATCATCTTGAGACACAATCAGGCGGGGTGCCTAGTATTCAGGCGAGGAGCCTAGTAATCAGGCGAGGCGCCTGGTACACTAGGCTGGGCGCCTACTCCACTGAAGACAAGGACGGGACACCTCATTTATTTGCTATGTTTTCACTATTATAATCCTACGTGGCCTTGTTTATTTAAACCCACTTTGGGGGGTACTTTAGGGCTTTCATTATGTTTAGGTGAAGCCTATAAATACTTCACTAGTCTTCATTGAACCTTAGCTTACTTTGATTATTGATGAATGTTGAATAGAGTTGAAACTCTTGAGTTATGAAGAAAACCATTTTATTGGCTTGAATTCACTAGCGGATCCTAGTTTATTATCAAACCGACACCCGATCATTCTACTTGCGGGTTCCGAGTGTGACTCGAGGGTGGTTGCTTAGCGTAGACTCTTCTTAACACCGATACGAGGGTTTCACATAACAAGTTCTCCGTGGATACTTCGTAGGGAGTTCGAGACGCGTCTCTTTCCCTTTATCGTTCTTTTTGTCTTTTGATTTTGATCCTTATCATCTTGGTATCAGAGCAAAGCTCGAGTTTTGTTCCTACAAACCCCCGACCTTTTATTCTTCGTGCCTAGGTTGGTTTCTATCGTAGTTTCTTGTTTATTGTTATTGAAAAGAAGGAAAACACAAAAAAATAAAAAAAGTTGAAAAACACCAAAAATTTGATCATGTGTTCTTTGATTGATGGACCCGTTGTGTGATTCATATTGGGGTTTGTTCCTCGTTGGAAACCAGTTATTTTGGTGCCCTAAACCCGTGGTTTGAAGTTGAATCACAATATTTGAAAATTTGAAACCCTTTGAAAATTTGAAACCCTAGCTATGAACTTGATGAACATGGTGATTTGATTTTTTTTGATTGGGGTTAGTTAAAAATCATTGGGGTTTGATCCTTGTAGTTGAAAATACATTTGGGTACCTTCGGATTGCTAAAACAACTTGAGGTTTGTTGGATTTTTGGGTGCAAAACCAAGAAATCACGAGCTGGGACGGTGCTGAAGAACACACTTGGCGGACTGCCCCCTAAACTCTCTGATTCTCAGAGGCGGACCGCCCCTGTGTCTAGGCGGACCGCCCACTGTGAAACATGTGGGGCGCCTGTTTTGCTGAAAATTGTTTTCGGGTAGTTGTTCGTAGGATCTCTTGTTCCTTTGATTGCATACCATCTAGCTAGTACTTATTTGAGTAACCTTCCTACTTGATTTCTGCTAGCCCTTCGAAGCTTTTAGGAAACTCAAGCCTAATTAGGAGAGTAGAATTCAAAGAAGACTCATAGTATCATTTGACTCAAGTCCTCACTTAAAGAGCTTATCGTTCCAATAGAGTCACATCAACTCCATTGACCCCGGAATACATTTGGCTCGTGAATTGAGTGATTAAGTTGAGGTTTGTTGATCAACTTAGTGAAGCTTTTAGTCTTCAAGCTTAAGTGAAAAATCTACCACCCACTAAACGACTGAACTGAGTGAAACACTAGTGAGGGAGTGAGTGAGGTTATTTCACTAACATTTGCTCATTTTGTAGGTACGATGGCCAATGAAGGTGATGATTTCACAAAGAATGCCGTTGCTACTATCCTTGCCAAATTGGATAGTATGAACCTAAGGATTAAAATCTTGAGAGGGTGACATCAAGTACCCTAGTTGAGCAAGGAAACACAAGTGTCCAAGCGGAGAAAGGGACCCCGAGTGTTCAAGTTGAGAAAGGGGCCCCGAATGTCCAAGTTGAAGCCATTGAAAGAACAAGTAGTTCAACCTTTTCCCCGGAACAAGTTGTTGAATTGCTTAGACAAAAAAAACGAGTAAGGGAGGATCGTGATCGAAATGAACAAGTGTTGGGCAATACCCAACAAGTGAGCATTCCTCACATAACGGGCAATCCCCAAAGAAACATTCCATTTCCCGGACCTATTCGAAATGTTCAACCTCCTGAGCAAGTTGATGAAGCTCAAGAAAAGGAGGAGGATGACTATGGTAATGGTGAGTATGATGCTCCTTATCAACCTAGGGGACGTAATGTGGATAGGGGTAGAGGCCGAGGTCGAGGGCCACCCATGAGGTATGTTGGAGGGAATGCTAGGAGGGATTATGGTGGTTATGGAGACAACTTTGGAGGCCAACCGGAGCCTTACCAAGGGGGTCGTGATAACGACAATCTTAATAGTGTGAAGCTCACTATTCCTTCTTTCAAAGGAAGTAGTGACCCGGTGGAGTACATTGATTGGAAGTTGTCAATAGAGTGAATATTTGACACCAATGATATGCCCAAGGAGAAGAAGGCCAAGTATGCAATATCTTCCTTTGAGTCCTTTGCTTCTACTTGGTGGGAGTCAATCAAGAGGAATAGAAGGACGGGTATGTTTATCAATGTTACTTGGGGTGAATTGATCCATATGATGGATGAGAAGTATTTGACGAACCAATACCGTGTGGACAAATACAAACGTCTTTATGAGTTGAAGCAAGGTTACAAGACGGTTGGGGAGTACTTCAATGAATTTGAGAAAATCCGGATGACCCTAGACTTAGATGAGAAAGAGAATGAGCCGGCCTTGATTCGATTTAGAAGTGGTTTGAACCAAGACATAGCTTCACAATTGAAGTTTCACAAGTATGAAGACCACTATGAGCTATGCAAAGATGCGGTTGAAGCCGAGAAATGGCTCAAAGAGAAGAAATCCATTCGCTACAAGAGTAGTACTACTGCTCTCATGAGCAAACCGAATGAGTGGAAGACTCCTACTCCAAATGCAAGATTTCCAAATGCAAGTGGTGCAATTGCTAGCAAAGATGTGAAGAAGCCTTATGAGAAGTCTACACAACATGTGGGAGGTAACTCTAAAACTCACTTGAGCAATCCTACTTCTACTTATACTCAATGCTATAAGTGTAAAGGTTATGGACATATTGCCAAAGATTGCCCGACCCTGAAAACTATGGTGATAGTGGGTGAATTGGTGTATGAACAAGATAGTGAACCCGAGGATGGGGGAGTAGAGGGTGATGAGGAGGTTGATGTGGAGGAGGATGCAATTGAGGATGATGATCCTCATGCTTTCCTTGTTGTGAGGAGGAGTTTAGGTGCCATGTTTGTGGATGATAGTGAGACTTTGCAAAGGGAAAATCTCTTCCATGCTAGATTCCGAGTCATGGGTATTGTTTGTTCCATGATTATTGACTCGGGAAGTTGTGCCAATATTATTAGCCAAATACTAGTTTCCTAATTGAAGATACCCACTTTGAAACACCCCAATCCTTATCGTTTGCAATGGCTTAGCGAGTGTGGTGAATTGAAGGTGGTAAAGCAAGTCATGATTAAGTTCAAGATAGGGAACTATGTGGATGAACACATGTTTGACGTTGTTCCTGTGCAAGCTTGGCCATGGCAATTTGATAGACATGTGGTTCATGATGGCCGTGTCAACACCTACACGGTGAAGCATAAAGGGAAAATTTTTTTGCTCAAACTCTTGTCGCCCAGCAAGTAAGAGATGACTATAGGCGAATGAGGGAATTGAGGGAAGCGGCAAAGGCTAAGTCGGTTGTTGAGACGAGTCCTTTGACCGAAAGCTTGGTGGTGACACAACCATCTTCTACCGGTAGCATATGTGCCATGATGCAACCGGGTGAACTCTTAAGAGGAAATGATGGCAACAAACTACTCATTTTCCTAGTACCCAAAGGTATGATTCTTACATCCGATGTTGATTATTTCACTAACCTTTTACCTAGTGCAATTGAGAATGCTTTGAAGGTATTTGAAGACATGTTCCCAGAAGAGATGCCGAGTGGACTTCCTCCATTGAGGGGGATTGAGCACAAAATTGATTTTATCCCGGGGTCTTAAATTCAAAAAAAAAACTGGCTTATAGGAGCATTCCGGAGGACACAAGAGAGTTGCAAAAGTAAGTAGATGACTTGCTCACCAAAGGATTGGTCCGTGAAAGCTTGAGTCCATGCGCCGTACCGGTCATTCTCGTACCAAAGAAGGATGGGACATGGAGAATGTGCGTTGATTGCCGGGCGGTAAAAAAGATAACAGTAAAGTATCGTCATCCTATCCCTAGACTTGATGATATGCTTGATGAATTGAGTGGTTCACATGTTTTTAGCAAAATAGATCTTAGGTTCGGCTACCATCAAATCCGGATGAAACCCGTAGATGAATGGAAAACCGCATTCAAGACCAAGTTTGGTCTATATGAATGGTTGGTAATGCCCTTTGGGCTCTCCAACGCACCTAGTACTTTTATGAGGCTAATGAACCATGTTTTGAAACCGTTTATCAACAAATTCGTGGTTGTCTACTTTGATGATATTTTGATTTATAGAAAGTCATTAGACGACCATGTTGATCATTTGAGGCAAGTGCTTGAAGTGTTGAGAGCCAAAAAGCTCTATGCTAATTTTAAGAAATGTGAATTTGGTGTTGAAAAGGTAGTCTTCCTTGGGTTTGTTGTGAGTGCCCAAGGAGTGGAGGTGGATGAGTCCAAGGTAGAGGCTATTCGTGATTGGCCTACTCCCACTACTGTGACTCAAGTAAGGAGCTTTCATGGTCTTGCTAGTTTTTATAGACGATTTGTGAAAGACTTTAGCTCCATTGCCGCTCCACTCACCGAATTGGTGAAGAAGGACACACCTTTTCTTTGGGGAGAGCCTCAAAAAAAGGCCTTCCAAGAATTGAAAAGTAGGTTGAGTACCGCCCCTCTATTGCAATTGCCTGACTTCGGAAAGGCATTTGAGGTTGAATGTGATGCCTCAGGGGTGGGAATTGGTGGTGTTTTAATGCAAGATGGAAAACCCATAGCCTACTTTAGTGAGAAGTTGAAGTGTGCCTCCTTGAATTACTCTACGTATGACAAGGAGATGTATGCCTTAGTGAGAGCTCTTGCTCATTGGAAACATTATCTTTGGCCTAGGGAATTTGTGATTAAGAGTGATCATGAGTCACTCAAACATCTTAGGGGCCAAGAGAAATTGAACAAGCGTCATGCCAAGTGGGTAGAGTTCATTGAGTCTTTTCCCTATGTCATTCAATACAAGAAAGGGAAAGACAGTGTTGTGGCGGATGCACTTTCTAGGAAGTTTGCTCTAGCCACAACTCTTGCCTCCAAGCTCATGGGTTTTGAGAGCATTAAGTTGATGTATGCTCAAGACCCTAAGTTAAAGAGCATTTATGAAGCTCTTGAGAAAGGAGAAAGAGTTGAGAAATACTAATGGGTTGATGGCTATATCTTTTAAAAATGGTAGAGTTTGTGTTCCCGAGTCCTCTTGGAGAGAATTTCTTATTCGTGAAGCACATTGTGGGGGCTTGATGGGACACTTTGGGAGAAACAAGACCTTGGCCATTCTCATGGAACAATTCCATTGGCCAAAGATTGGGGTACAAGTTGAAAAGCTTTTCAAAAATTGCCTTGAGTGCAAGCATGCTAAATCTAAAGCTAACCCCCATAGTTTGTATACTCCTCTCCCGGTACCTACTAGCCCGTGGATAGATATTTCTATGAACTTCTTTATGGGATTGCCACGGTCTAGGGGGGACATGATAGAATTTATGTTGTCGTGGATAGGTTTTCCAAAATGGCTCACTTCATTCCATGCAAAAAGTGTGATGATGCACAACATGTTGCTTCTTTGTTCATTGATAATGTGTTAAAGTTGCATGGTGTGCCTCAAACCATTGTGAGTGATAGGGACACCAAGTTCCTTAGCCATTTTTGGAGTAGCTTATGGGGTGCTCTTGGCACCAAGCTATTGTTCTCTACGTCCCACCACCCTCAAACGGATGGGCAAACCGAAGTGGTGAACCGAACTTTTGGTGCTCTTCTTAGAGTTATGACCCGAGGTAAGTGACACGACCCGAAATCCGGTTAGGCCGTGCGGGCACCCGACATCCTTCCCTAGACCCGTCGGGCGAACCCTTACCAATTAAATTAGGCAAATAAATATAATTCAATTCATTAATAAGAACAAGACTTAAAAAAATACTGACATACTAATACCTCTAAGCTGTACAAAAGAAATTACAGCTGACTACCCAACATACTAGGTTTAGGGTTAACCAGACCAGACATCTAAGAGTACAAAAGAAGACACATACCTCCTGAAGGGAGCAAACTGCAACTGAAATGATAACCAATAAACTGGTGGCCATCCGAAATAAAAGCTGGCTCACCCTGACAGCTGAAGTCGTCTGCGCTCCTTCACAACGTGGCGAACTCAATCCTGGAGCGAACCTGCCGAAACGAAATAGATAGACAAGAAACAAACAACAAACAAGGGTGAGTCAAAAGGATTCAATAAGTGGGGCAGACTAGCCACCTCAAAGAATAGGACAGCTAGCCAGGGAGAAGAAATAGATAAACCAAATTTCTCTTATTTAAATTATAAAAGGCAGAGCCAGATAACAACCGAACACATGTATGAAACCATAAACTCATCAACAACCAGGAACGTAAGATAACCAAAATATATAGGTATCCCGAACACATCAGCAATCAGAAATACATCCTGTTGCGGCGTGCAACCCGATCCAAATATTCATCCTGTTGCGGCGTGCAACCCAATTCATATATTTATACTGTAGCGGTGTGCAACCTGATCCGTATATTTATACCGTTGCGGCGTGCAACCCGATCCATATATTTACACTGTCGCGGCGTGAATCCCGATCCATATATTTATACCGTTGCGGCGTGCAACCCGATCCCCGCAATCCAGAATACGAGCCAGAAATATATAGGCAAACTGAGATATGTCCACGATATAGTATACATACCGCATACATAAAACACAACACAGTACACACAATAGTCAGTATGCGATGCAATGAGATGGGATGAATGCTGTACGATGCAATGCAGTCATATGTGCCAAATAGGTGGAGCGGAATCCTTCTGCTCCGGGGGCGGAATCCTCCTACCCTCAATATGATGCAATGGAGCGGAATCCTCCTGCTCCGAGGGCAGAATCCTCCTACTCTCAATATGATGCAATGGAGCGGAATCCTCCTGCTCCGAGGGCGGAATCCTCCTACCCTCAATATGATGCAATGGAGCGGAATCCTCCTGCTCCGAGGGCGGAATCCTCCTACCCTCAATATGATGCAATGTGCATATGAATGCAACATGATGAAATAATAACCCATCACCAGCGCAGGACTCTTATCGACAGCTAGAAAGTATATACCAACTCACAACCAAAGTACAATACTCAGATTCTCAATGCTATACCAATAACAGGACATAATATATAATATAGAATATAAATCCAAAGCTAAGGCATAATGAGTACGCCTATCGGCAGCTACACACGTAAGGAACACGTGGTAGAAAATTCACGAGGCCAGGTGCCTCCAAAGGAATGGATATAAACACTTACCTCTCTCAAAAGTTAGCATTGCGACCAACAACCGCGTTATTTTTTTGAATTCATTTCCAAACGATCCCACTGTGATCAATAAGCAGAAAAATATATCACATTAGGCTAAAGGCTTCATTCTTCACATCTTAGGATAATCCAGGTAGGAACCTGATACCCTATTCGCATACGCAATACGCAGGCCAGGCCTATATACAGGGTTTAAGGCCACATTACCAAATCCCAAATAAATTATATTTATAAGTTGCCCATAACTCACTGAGCACGAATACATAATAAATTTCATGATCGGGGTCCATTTGACCCTTTAAACTATTAATTGAACTTATTAAAACGATGTATAATATTCAAAGTTTTACCGTTAAAACATATTCAAACACACGTAATAAACTCAAATAATATATTAGGATCATTACCTGAATGTTTCAGGGTGAAAATTCTACTTTTCTCCAGCCCCTTTTCTCATTTTCTGGCAGTTTTTTTCTCTTATTGCGTTTTTCCATTTTGCTCCTCTCTGTTTACGTTTTTTCATTCCTTAACAAAAGTTAAGGATATATATAACATCCACCGCCCATCACTTTCACTTTCTTTCTTTTCATTTGACTTTTCTCTTTTTTTATTTTTCTTTTATTATATTTTCTTTTCTTAACGAAAATTGAAACGGTGCCCTACAATATTCGAAATAATTCCAACTTTTGCATACAAGCTATGCAAAATATATGTAATATACTCGCGAAGGCGGATCTCAAATTGGACTCCCGAAACTCAAAATGCGAATTTAAATGAAAAAAAGTCAAATTATTTAACGTTCGGCATTTTAGCGGAAACTAGCCGAACAACATCGAAATTCACTTTCGAAAGTTTACAAAAATCACAAATAATCATACGAACCTAACGGCGCTTTCGGATTTCAAATCGGAGCTCATTCGGAAAAAATCGAGCTCGAAAATCTCTTTTTAATATTTATCGCCAATAAAAACTGAAACCTTCTTCCGATGCCTACTAAACGAGGTCTGATTCAGCTCAAATTTTACAGACAGGTCCTAATAGACATTATGAGTATTTTAAAATTACCGGCATGCCAATCAGAATCTTAACTTCCAAAACGACTGACCGAGGTCGTTTCATTCTCCTCCACTTAAACTCTCGTTCGTCCTCGAACGAGCCTAAGTCTAAAGCAAGATTCAAGCAGATAGCAAGAGAACTTACACAACTTTCATAAACTATTCCACGGATATTATCTCATGATTACAGAATTAGAATTATGAAACGCACATCAAACCCTTGGATAAAAACATAGCTGGATAATATCATAACGCCATTGCCCAACTTATTCTGACTAAACCGATCCTTCCTCGATCACGAGAGGAGAATTCTACATTTTCGAAGCAAAGATATACGAAACTCTGGATGGACTAACATGATTCAGGCGAGAATCACCTTTTCGATATACCTTTCGATAAAGAACAGGTCGCTAAAATTAAGAATTAGCTCACACTTGATGTAATAGAGGGAGCTTTTGAAGTACCTTGTCACTACACACTATAGAAGATTTGATGCAAGCTATATTATTTTTACGAACGCACTATACAACATCTCAGTTGATTTAGTATTACCATTCAGTATTTGGAGGAAGACTCCTCCACTAAAAGCACAAACTCATGCAGCCATTTGTATAGGAATAACCATCCTCGCACAGTCTGCTGGACTAAAGAAGATTTAGCTAAAAGCTGAACATAGGCAGACCTAAGCTACCAACTACCCTTTCGAGTTGCCAAACAGCTGCAACTCTCAAGTTCACAACTCCATACCTTTGCCGTAAACACCACCGCCTGATGGATGGTACTTCTATATAAAAATTTCGGCAGAGTTTCCCCTGAAACTAGATGATCCGCAGAAACAGAACCAGCACTATACTATACATGGGAATGGATACCCGGATAATCTGATATCCAAAACAATAATATGCTTACCCGGTTACAATAACACGTACTCTGGCTCAACAGAGGGAACATCATAAGCGGCTACCAATCGCCCAAGCTCACTAGTGCCGGACGAAGAAGAAATGGAAATGGACCGAGGATAGAAATAATTAGAGCTTCAAGAAGCTCATCTTCTTATTTCTTGGCTACAAGAGCTAGACTACTTCCGAGTCAGGCTAACCAAAGAATCAAATTGAAGAAATAGACATTAAATAAACTTTATGGAATGACATCTATGCCAATTTAACCTCCCAATAAGAAGGTGACAATTTGCCAGAAAATCCTTTTATAATTAAGATAAGCTTTAGAATAACTTGACTGTACTAGCGTTTTGAACCAAGATGAAATACGTAGATCGAATATTACTTACTAATCACTTTGCACCGGAAGAAACGATAACACTTTCTGTTGGTGATGAACTAGAATCCCATCATCCAACCAAGATGAAATTCCGAGAAGAGAGATAAACTGATTTGATATAATAAGAGAAGGTGGAACAACAAGATGCCAGGCAGACAATACTAACACTTACTGCCAAATCTCTCGCATTTAAACTAGAAAAATTAGTAAGGTCTCACAAATGTCAGGAATAAATCATACCATAAGCTCGCCCCTCTACCGCAACCGATTCTTAATAGAAACGACATCCAAGGAAACCATTGAAACATGATAGGACACCCATTTCCAGATCGATCAAAAGAATCAAATCTTACTCACATTTAAGAGAAGAAGAAATACATGGGTGTACTACATCAGATACCTCAACATCCTGCCAGACTAGCATTTCATAGAACTGCCTCTGCGGCTGAGTCGAGCCACTACCCTGATAATTACTTCTAGAAGAACCACTACCACCACGCTCTCGACCTCTACTGGATGGTGGAATTTCTCTGGCTGATTGAGATCTAAATGAAATCCCCTGCGACTGCGCAGATGCCTAATAACGAGAGAAAGCACGACTGCTTACTTATCGGAGTAAGGAAAAACTCCTCAAAGGATCGCAAGACTCACGACAATGATAACACATTTTCGCTGAAAAGTGGAAGCTGGAAAAATTGTTGATAGCTACAAAGAGAAAATAACTGGGTCTAATATTAAAGAACTATTGGCGCATTCTAAGAATCGCGTGACACGAGCTGAGATAACCTGGAAGGTGGCTTCCAAAAATAATCAGAACTTTTACCTCCAAATGAGGTACCATGGTTTCCCACCAGGGCCGTGGGATCTCTTACTTTCCCGCTCTAACTCTTCCCGCTCTAACTTATGGTATGCCTCGAACCTTCGGGCAATATTAACAACAACATCAAATAAAATCTAGACCTCAATTTCTCGAGCCATCTGGGATTTCAAGAAAAAATAAAGGTCATCAGTAAATCTCTGAATCTCTCGAAAGGCTCATGAACTAGTTCTAATGCATATCCAGCCATTCTATTGAATTCAATCTCATATTTTGAAACACCAACAGGCTAACCGACAGGCTACCCTGTCCAATCCACTCAAACTGGCAACACTCCCCATTTCGCTCGCTACTCGAAAGGAATTTTTTTTTCCACGAATCCAGAAGAAAACCGAACCAAGTTAGCTGAGACCCATCAATTCAAGGCTGGACCTTGAAACTGGAAAGCAGGATAATCAACACTATACCGTTCGATATAATCAAGAGCCTGAAGGATACAAATACCCTGACATTATTTTTTTTTAAAAAAAATCACGGGGTTTATCTGATGCATTGCTTAAGAATATCGGAAGGTTCAACCGCGTAAAATAATGCAACCCCTTCGGACACTATGACCGAACTGATACCTCGGCTGGCTAACAAGTCAGAACAATTAGAGGTACAACACATACTACCTCCGGAATATAATTTACTGCAGCAATATTAAGAACCAGAAAAGGAGCTCCCTTAGATTGAACGTCTGCACATGCGGCAACCTGATAGGCTGCCCAACGAATAATAGGTTCTTACAGTATATGCGTCGCCAAGATTCTCGTAAAGCATCATAAAGAGCCAAGAGAACTACAAGGCCATGCTCCCTTATCCATCGCAAGCTCGTACAACTGGGGCCTCTGAAACTAGGTCGTCAGCACGACAACTCTCGGGGCTTCGTCAGTGCTAGCCCCAGGCTAGACTGCTTCGTCCTGAACTCCTTCCATTTGCTGATTTGTCGTACGAGGGTTCACAATTACCACGAACGGATTAATAAAAATACTTTTGCATCCAAGACCGACGCACGATCAGAACTGAAGGAAGTGAAACTTCCTAAATGCCATCATAGCCTCTCGTAGATAAGTACGGACGTCTACGTACCCATCAGCGAGACTCTACTAGACGCTGTCTTAGTCTGGATAGACTCTAAACTGGGCTCTGATACCAACTGACACGACCCGAAATCCGGTTAGGCCGTGCGGGCACCTGACATCCTTCGCTAGACCCGTCGGGTGAACCCTTACCAATTAAATTAGGCAAATAAATATATTTCAATTCATTAATAAGAACAAGACTTAAGAAAATACTGACATACTGATACCTCTAAGCTGTACAAAAGAAATTACAGCTGACTACCCAACATACTAGGTTTAGGGTTATCCACACCAGACATCTAAGAGTACAAAAGAAGACAAATGCCTCCTGAAGGGAGCAAACTGCAACTGAAATGATAACCAATAAACTGGTGGCCATCCGAAATAAAAGCTGGCTCACCCTGACAGCTGAATTCGTCTACGCTCCTTCACAACGTAGCGAACTCAATCCTGGAGCGAACCTGCCGAAACGAAATAGATAGACAAGAAACAAACAACAAACAAGGGTGAGTCAAAAGGATTCAATAAGTGGGGCAGACTAGCCACCTCAAAGAATAGGACAGCTAGCCAGGGAGAAGAAATAGATAAACCAAATTTCTCTTATTTAAATTATAAAAGGCAGAGCCAGATAACAACCGAACACATGTATGAAACAATAAACTCATCAACAACCAGGAACGTAAGATAACCAAAATATATAGGTATCCCGAACACATCAGCAATCAGAAATACATTCTGTTGCGGCGTGAAACCCGATCCATATATTCATCCTGTTGCGACGTGCAACTCAATTCATATATTTATACTGTAGCGGTGTGCAACCTGATCCGTATATTTATACCGTTGCGGCGTGCAACCCGATCCATATATTTATACTGTCGTGGCGTGAATCCCGATCCATATATTTATACCGTTGCGGCGTGCAACCCGATCCCCGCAATCCAGAATACGAGCCAGAAATATATAGGCAAACTGAGATATGTCCACGATATAGTATACATACCGCATACATAAAAGACAACACAATACACACAATAGTCAGTATGCGATGCAATGAGATGGGATGAATGCTGTACGATGCAATGCAGTCACATGTGCCAAATAAATGGAGCGGAATCCTTCTGCTCCGGGGGCAGAATCCTCCTACCCTCAATATGATGCAATGGAGCGGAATCCTCCTGCTCCGAGGGCGGAATCCTCCTACCCTCAATATGATGCAATGGAGCGGAATCCTCCTGCTCCGAGGGCGGAATCCTCCTACCCTCAATATGATGCAATGGAGCGGAATCCTCCTGCTCCGAGGGCGGAACCCTCCTATCCTAAATACGATGCAATGTGCATACGAATGCAATATGATGCAACAATAACCCATCACCAGCGCGGGACTCTCATCGATAGCTGGAAAGTATATACCAACTCACAACCAAAGTACAATACTCAGATTCTCAATGCAATACCAATAACAGGATATAATATATAATATAGAATATAAATCCAAAGCTAATGCATAATGAGTACGCCTATCGGCAGCTACACACGTAAGGAACACGTGGTAGAAAATTCACGAGGCCAGGTGCCTCCAAAGGAATGGATATAAACACTTACCTCTCTCAAAAGTTAGCACTGCGACTAACAACCGCGTTATTATTTTGAATTCATTGCCAAACGATCCCACTGTGATCAATAAGCAGAAAAATATATCACATTAGGCTAAAGGCTTCATTCCTCACATCTTAGAATAATCCAGGTAGGAACCTGATACCCTATTCGCATACGCAATACGCAGGCCAGGCCTATATACAGGGTTTAAGGCCACATAACCAAATCCCAAATAAATTATATTTATAAGTTGCCCATAACTCACTGAGCACGAATACATAATCAATTTCATGATCGGGGTCCATTTGACCCTTTAAACTATTAATTGAACTTATTAAAACGATGTATAATATTCCAAGTTTTACCGTTAAAATATATTCAAACACACGTAATAAACTCAAATAATATATTAGGATCATTACCTAAATGTTTCAGGGTGAAAATTCTACTTTTCTCCAGCCCCTTTTCTCATTTTCTGGCATTTTTTTCTCTTATTGCGTTTTTCCATTTTGCTCCTCTCTGTTTACGTTTTTTCATTCCT
This sequence comes from Petunia axillaris subsp. axillaris, assembly GCA_029990575.1. Taxonomy (NCBI): domain Eukaryota; kingdom Viridiplantae; phylum Streptophyta; class Magnoliopsida; order Solanales; family Solanaceae; genus Petunia; species Petunia axillaris. Next base: position 119,582,283 of record JARKNS010000004.1, on the reverse strand, counting down.
TAACAAAAGTTAAGAATATATATAACATCCACCGCCCATCACTTTCACTTTCTTTCTTTTCATTTGACTTTTCTCTTTTTTTTTTCTTTTATTATATTTTCTTTTCTTAACGAAAATTGAAACGGTGCCCTACAATAATCGAAATAATTCCAACTTTTGCATACACGTTATGCAAAATATATGTAACATACTCGCGAAGGTGGATCTCAAATTGGACTCCCAAAACTCAAAATGCGAATTTAAATGAAAAAAAATCAAATTATTTAACGTTCGGCATTTTAGCTGAAACTAGCCAAACAACATCGAAATTCACTTTCGAAAGTTTACAAAAATCACAAATAATCATACGAACCTAATGGCACTTTCGGATTTCAAATCGGAGCTCATTCGGCAAAAACCGAGCTCGAAAATCTCTTTTTAATATTTATCGCCAATAAAAACTGAAACCTTCTTCCGATGCCTACCAAAAGAGGTCTGATTCAGCTCAAATTTTACAGACAGGTCCTAATAGAAATTACGAGTATTTTAAAATTACCGGCATGCCAATCAGACTCCTAACTTCTGAAACGACTGACCGAGGTCGTTTCAGTAAGGCCGAGACGTGGGTTGATAAGTTACCTCTTGTGGAGTTTGCATATAACCGTACAGTGCATAGTTTGATTGGCATGACTCCATTTTGAGTGTGTGTATGGCTTTAATCCTTTAATTCCACTTGATCTAACCCCATTGCCAAAAGATTTTGTTGTGAGTTTTGAAGGCAAAAGCCGGGCAAAGGCTATGGTTGAGCTTCATGCTAAAGCAAAGAAGAACTTGGAGGAAGCCTATGCAGAGTTTGCTTCCAAGAAGAACAAGGGAAGGAAGAAGTTTGAGCTCAAAAAGGGAGATAGGGTGTGGGTACACTTCCACAAGGAAAGGTTTCCAAACATTAGGAAAGGAAAGTTAGCACCCCATGGAGATGGACCGTTTCAAGTGCTTTCCAAGATCAACAACAACGCCTATATGATTGATCTAGCGGGTAAGTATAATGTCTCAAATACTTTTAATGTGACTGACTTGACCCCTTCTTATGATGGGGATGGTGATACCGGAGAGGAGGAGGCCATGGTTTCGAGGACGAAGCCTTCCGAAGAAGGGGAGGATGATGCGGCGCATACTACCTCAAGGCCTTTCACTAAAAGTCAAGCCAAATTGATTCAAGACATTCATCTTCACTTGACTTGGAAGGACATGGAAGAAGGCTCCGAGAGCGGCTTGAAGATCATAAATTGGAATGCCATGGAAGGAGGATCGCCTAGGCTACTTGGAGAGGCATCTGGGACACATTTTGAGGCATTCCAAGGAGCCACAGGAAGAGGCGGACACCCCACTTTACTAGGCGGACCGCCCCCTCAACTCTCTAAAGATTAAGGGGCGGACCGCCCCCTGTACAGAGGCGGGGCGCCTAGTGCACTGTGAGACAAAATCAGGCGGGGCGCCTACTTGGGGCGCCTGGTACACTTGGTTGGGCGCCTACTCCACTGAAGACAACGACGGGACACCTCATTTATTTGCTATGTTTTGACTATTATAACCTTACGTGGCCTTTGTTATTTAAACCCACTTTGGGGGTACTTTAGGGCTTTCATTATATTTAGGTGAAGCCTATAAATAATTCACTAGTCTTCATTGAACCTTAGCTTACTTTGATTACTGATAAATGTTGAATAGAGTTGAAACTCTTGAGTTATGAAGAAAACCCTTTTGTTGGCTTGAATTCACTAGCGGATCCTAGTTGATTATCGAACCGACACCCGATCATTCTACTTGTGGGTCCCGAGTGTGACTCGAGGGTGGTTGCTTAGTGTAGGCTCTTCTTGACACTGATACGAGGGTTTCACGGAACAAGTTCTACATGGATACTTCATAGGGAGTTCAAGACGCGTCTCGTTCCCTTTATCGTTCTTTTTGTCTTCTGATTTCGATCCTTATCATTGTGTTTACTTCATCGCTTCCGTTTCCTTATCGTGCTTCCGCGTGGTTTTGATTACATCACGGTGCGCCTCATAAATGGGCGGACCGCCCACTTTTTTACACTCTGCACTGGGTGGACCGCCCACTCTATTAGGTGGGGAGACTACTCTGCAAGATGGGGCGCCTAGTTTTGCTAGTTTTGGACGGAAATTTTAACGTGTAATCCCTATTTTAGCCCTACATGGCTTGTATTCTTTATACTCCTCTTATGGGCTTTTAGACATTTCACTTAGGAGTGTGGCACACGTATAAATGCCACACTTAGCCATTTCATTCTTTTGTTAACTTTGTTGAATCTTGAATAGAGAAGAAAGAAAAGAGAGGCATTGCCTTCTTTTAAGAAGCTTGAAACTTCATGTATCCCCTTAACTTGGAATCCATGGGAATCATCCTAGTATGATTCCTTTGTTTGGTTCGAGTCTCTCTTCTCCCTTGGAATCAATCTACATTAGTAAGTTTGATTCATTCTTTCTTATTTCTTCCTTTCCCAATCCTTATTTCTTCTTATCTCGATTTATTGCTTCCGCTTGTCTAGATCATTTGCTTCCGCTAGTTTACCCTGCATAAGTTGGTATCAGAGTGCGGCTAGGTTTTTTTTCTACTAACCGTCGATCGGGCCAACTTATCCTTGTTCTTGTTAAAGAAAAAGAAACAAAAATTGAAAAAGTTGAAAATTACAAAAAAAAAAAAATGCATAGAACTTGTCGGAATTGATTCCCCATTTTTGAAAATTATTGGGGATTGTTCTATATCGTATTCCCGTTCTTTTGGTACCACAAAATCGTGATTTGGTGTTGTGAATCAAAATTTGAAAATTCAAAAATCCCAATTTCTTGAAACCCTAGAAATTTTTGTTCAAAATCAAAAATCCATTTGTTGTTGATTCTTTGGGTGTAAAAACTAATTGGGGATTGTTTAGATTCATTGAAAATACCTTTGGGTACCTTTGGATTGGGAAAAAAAGTTGAAAACCTTGGAATTTGGGTGCAAAACGGACCAAAAATACATTTTACGAAGGTGCAGAAAGTTGCAGTAGGCGGACCGGCTACTCTGGTGCACAGCCTCAAGATCTTGAGTGGGCAGACCGCCCCCTTTTTTCCATGCAGGGCGCCCACTCCTGAAGGGTGTCCAGGGTAGTTTGTTTCGTAGGTTTTTACTTGTTCTTTGCCTCCAGGCTTCTTGGTTAGTGTTTCTTGGGTAATTGTCCTACTCCATTGACACTAACTCTTGAGTGTATTAGGCTTACTCGTGCGAATTGGAAACTTGATTCCAAGAAGACTCGTAGAAAATTCTTTGGCTTCAAGTGCTCATTTAAATAGCTGTCCGTCCATCGAGTCCCATTAACTCCATTCCGAACCAATACTTGGACATATTAGTTCTGATCGCCGTGGTTTCTAAGAGATTATGGCCTTGCCCTTGAGTGTTTATATAATGAGTGATACACGTGAGGGAGTGAGTTTGTGAGGTTCTTTTCTCTTATTGTTGCAACTATGTCGGATGATGATTGTGGAGTTTATGATTCGTGTGGGGATGATGCGAGTTGCTATGATGATGGTGGAGACTATGGTTTCTATGTTGATGATGATGGGTATTGCTATGATGATTCGGGAAACCATGGCTCCTATGGTGATGAAGTGGGTTACTATAATGATCATGAGACTCATGAAGACTATGAAGCTTGTGAAGATGAATGTGAAGACTCTTAGGCTTCTAGTCAAGAAGCCGAATATGGTAATGCTTTGAGGTTTGATGTTTATACTTACTCTTCTAGTGATGAATTTGAATATGAAAATAGTGACATGGAGAATGTTGATAAAGAATGTTATACAGATTATTCATGTGCATCTTCTTCTCTTTTTGTTGCTCCAAATACGCAAGGGAGTAATAGAGGTCCTTCCATTAGTTTGGGAGGAGGTGGTGGTTGTCCCATGGGAAAGGGAAGGTTTACATCTTCCACTTGTGCTAAAGGGCTCAATGCTCCTAATTCCCATGTGATGCAAGATTAACAACGAAAAACGAAAATAAAGGATAAAAAGAAAGACACTCAATGATCTACCAAGATTTGCAAGTAGGAACTAGTCTACTTACCTTCTTGATGAAGCCAAGGAGGACCTACTCTATGCAACAATCCTCCAGACAACTAGGAATTGAAAGTTGAATGATCAAGAATTGGAATAAGCTCAATTTCGAATTCACCAAAAAAGAACAAGTTTTCCAACATGTACTAGGTTTAGCAAAAAGCTGCGTTTGTTTTTGTTATGATATAAGGTGCTGAAAATAAACTAAGTATTAGGCTTATATAGGTGAGCCTCACACGCCTAAAAGGTAAAGAAATAGCCCCCAAGTGGGCTAAATGTCAATAGCCACGCAGCGCTAAATAAGCACCATAAAATAAATAAGTCTAGCTATGCAAAAGCATGAAAAAGTGCTGAAAACTACAGCGTATTAAGGTCAATAAACGATCCCTCTACGCAGCTGAATTGTCTAGAAAATATAGGCCGCGTGCCACGCGAGTACCACGCACCAAGCATTCTTCTAGAACGCCACTTCTTCAATGCTAACTAATGATTCCAAAGGCTCTTTTAACATATGCCTCCCTTCCTCAACACTTGCACAATCATGGCTCTTCATCACCATCAAGTGAACATCATGAAGCTCCTTAGCTTGGCTCCTCGTGAATGGTCTTGAAGGCACGAACGTAGCTTGATCAGGATGGACTGCATCATTCTCCCCTTTCTGAGAAGATTTCATCCTCGAAATCGTGCCATCATTATCTCTCAAAGCGGCATTACCTGCAGCACAAGGAGTTAAGTCTGAAACATTGAAAGTTTTAGAGACATTATACTCACTAGGCAGATCTATAGCATAAGCGTTATTATTGATTTTTTGAAGCACTTGGAGTGGACCATCGCCTCTCGGGGCTAGCTTCCCCTTCCTTTGGCTCGGGAACCTCTCCTTTCGGAAGTGCACCCGAACCCAATCATCCTTCTTCATTTCCAGCTTTTTTCGCCCCTTATTCTTCTTGGTCGCCACTTTCTTATAAGCTGCTTCTAAGTTCTTCCTTACCTTAACATTCAACTCGAGCAACGCGGCTGCCTGGGTGTCACTATCAATATTACTAAATGCATCTCTAGGCAAAGGAGTAAGATCAAGTGGAATCAAGGGGTTAAAGCCATAAACACATTCAAATGGAGTTATACTAGTCATCATATGCACAGTTCTATTATAAGTAAACTCCATAATAGGCAACCTATCAGTCCACGTCCCCGCCTTACCTTTGGTCATAGCTCTAAGAAGAGCTCCCAAGGTTCGGTTAACAACCTCAGTCAGACCGTCAGTCTGTGGATGATGAGATGCAGAAAACAATAATTTGGTACCAAGAGCACCCCACAAACACTTCCAAAAGTGACTCAAAAATTTCGAAGCCCTATCACTAACAATTGTACGAGGCACACCATGCAGCTTTAACACATTAGCAATGGACAAGGAAGCAACATGTTGTGCATCATCACATTTTTTACAAGGAATGAAATAAGCCATCTTAGAGAACCTATCAACAACCACATAGATACTATCATGACCACTCCTAGAACGAGGCAGCCCCATAAAAAATCCATGCAGACGTCTACCTAAGGACTAGTAGGGACGGGTAAGGGAGTGTACAAACCATGATTACTAGACCTAGACTTAGCCCGTTTGCAGTCTAAACAAGCACCACAAACACGCTCAACATCACGCTTCACCTTAGGAAAATGAAACCGCTCCCCAAGTATAGCCAAGGTCTTATCTACCCCAAAGTGACCCATCAAACCTCCACAATGTGCCTCACGCACCAGCAACTCATGCCATGAAGACTCGGGTATACAAACTCTCCCCTTCTTAAAAAGGTACCCATCATGCCATTTGATACTTCTGTATTTGCTGTCCACTAGCTATGGCATCACACACACTCTTAAGCTTAGGGTCATGCATGTACATAGACTTAATACTCTCAAAACCCATCAGCCTAGAAGCTAAAGTGGTAGCCAAAGCAAACTTCCTAGAAAGTGCATCAGCCACTACATTTTCCTTTCCCTTTTTATAATGAATTACGTAAGGGAAACTCTCAATGAATTCAACCCATTTGGCATGCCTCTTATTCAGCTTCTCTTGACCCCTAAGATGCTTGAGCGACTCATGATCACTCCTAATGACAAACTCCCTAGGCCATAGATAATGCTGCCAATGGGCTAAAGCTCTCACGAGGGCATACAACTCTTTGTCATATGTAGAGTAATTCAAGCCTTCAACTTCTCACTAAATAAGCAATAGGCTTCCCATCGTGCATTAGGACGCCACCTATCCCAACCCCCGAGGCATCACACTCAATCTCAAATGCCTTGCTAAAGTCGGGGAATTGAAACAATAGGGCGGAACTAAGCCTATGCTTCAACTCTTGGAAAGCCTTCTCTTGAGACTCTCCCCACACAAAGGGTTGATCTTTCTTTACTAACTCAGTGAGTGGTGCTGCTATAGTACTAAAATCCCTCACAAACCGTCTATAGAAACTAGCTAGATCATGGAGACTCCTAACTTGTCTCACACTAGTTGGAGTAAGCCAATCTCTAATAGCTTCAACCTTAGACTCATCCACCTCAACACCATTAGCACTAACTACAAAGCTAAGAAAGACAACTCTCTCTACATAAAAGGCACACTTTTTAAAATTAGCATAGAACTTTTCAACCCTCAACACATAAAGTACTTGCCTTAGGTGATACACATGGTCATCTACACTTTTGCTATAAATCAGAATATCATCAAAGTAAACGACTACAAACTTATTAATGAACGGCTTAAGTACATGATGCATTAGTCTCATAAACGTACTAGGTGCATTGAAGAGGCCAAAGGGCATCACCAACCATTCATATAGACCAAACTTGATCTTGAACGCAGTCTTCCCCTCATCACCCAGTTTCATACGGATTTGGTGGTAACCGGACCTAAGATCAATTTTAGAAAATACATTTGAACCACTTAACTCATCTAGCATGTCATCTAATCTAGGAATGGGATGACGATACTTTACCGTTATTTTGTTGACTGTCCGGCAATCAACACACATCCTCCAAGTGCCGTCTTTCTTATGAACAAGGATCACGGGCACGACACAAGGACTTAGACTCTCACGGACCAGCCCCTTAGTTAGCAACTCATCCACTTGACGCTGCAGCTCCTTGGTATCGTCTGGGTTGCTTCTATTGGCTTGTTTGTTAGGTATTTGTGAGCCCGGTATGAAATCTATTTGATGCTCAATTCCCCTCAAAGGAGGCAGCCCACTCGGCATCTCCTCGGAAAACATATCCTCATATTCCTGCAAAACATCATTAACAACACTAGGCAAAGGGTGAACATTAGTAGTAACATCAGCATTAGAGCTCAAATAAACACCCTTATGTACAAGGAAAATTAACAATTTAAAATCATCATTACCTCGCAAATACTCACCTGGCTGTAACATTGCATAAAGATTACTAGGCAGGGATGGTGTAGTGGTATAAGTTTCGGCCTCTAGCTTAGTCTCCGTAAGAGACTTTACTTTAGCCGCCTCTTTCAGCTCTCGCATGCGCATTAATCATCACTAACCTGTTTGGGTGTCAAGGGCTTGAGTGTATAACTCTTTCCCTCTAACTTGACCGTGTAAGTATTAGCCTTACCATCGTGAGTGACACCCCTATCAAATTCCCAAGGCCTGCCCAACGACAAATGGCAAGCCTGCATCGGCATTACATCACATATGAACTCATCTTGATAAGCTCCCACCTTAAACTTAATAAGCGCTTGCTTCACCACCTTCAAATCACCACACTTACTCATCCACTGCAGCTTATAGGGATGGGGATGCTTAATTATGGGCAGCTTAAGTAGAGTCCCCAACGTCTGACTCACTACATTAGTGCAACTACCCGAATAAATAATCATAGAGCACACCTTTCCCCTCACCCTACATCAAGCATGAAACAAGTTCTCATGCTGCTCCTTCTTCTTCTACACTCATTACACTCAAATTCCTACGCACCACTAAAAACATGTTCACACTCTCATCTTCCACTACATCTTCCTCACACTCAACCATTTCAGCCCCCTCATCTCCCTCAATCTTCTCATCACTCTCCGCCTCACGGACAGTACCATCATCAAGAATAAGCATCATTTTTTGCGTAGGACAATCCTTTGCAAAATGCCCAAAGCCTTGAAATTTACGACATTTAAAAGAGGAAGCACTACGAGTATTAAGTTGAGTTTTAAAAATACCTCCCGACCTCGTAGGATCAATTTTTGGCATCACTTTGTCCGCTGATTTATGCACATCACGGCCCACACTTGCTCCCCCGGTACTTGGTGTCCTCCACTCCTTGTTTTGGCTGATAGGAGTAGAAGTAGAACTACCTCTATAGCAGGCTGCCTTCTCCTCTTTAATCATCTTCTCGGCTTCAATGGCAGCTAGCAATGCATCATAAAGAGTCAAGAAAGTGTGTAGCCTGAACTGATTAGATATGTCACGATTTAGCCCATTCTTGAACCGTATGATAGCCTCGTCCTCTTCTTCTTCTTCCATGTCAAGTAATAGCCGAATCTTCTCAAATTCATCATGATATTCTTCAACAGATTTCAGCCCTTGTTTCAAGTCATATAACCTCCGCAGTTGCTCTTGTTTTTGCTTTGGATTGACATACCTCCGGGTCATTACTTGTTTCAATTCTCTCCAAGTTATGCGCGCGGGCTGATTGTGTCTTGTTCTAGACCGTTTCTCGGCCTCCCACCAAGTAGAAGCATAGGAGTCAAAGGATGCAATGGCATAGGTAGCTTTCTTCTCCTCAGTCATGTCATTAATATCAAGAATCCTCTCAACTTGACGCCTCCACTCTAAGAACTTGTCAGGATCACTAGTTCCCTTGAATGAGGGAATGTGAAACGACCTCGGTCAGTCGTTTCGGAAGTTAGGACTCCGATTGGCGTGTCGATAATTTTAAAATATTCGTAATGTCCATTAGGACCTGTCTCAAAAATTTGAGCTAAATCAGACCTCGTTTGGTAGGCATCGGAAGAAGGTTTCAGTTTTTATTGGCGATAAATATTAAAAAGAGATTTTCGAGCTCGGTTTTACCGAATGAGCTCCGATTCGAAATCCGAAAGCGCCGTTGGGTTCGTATGATTATTTATGACCATTGTGAACTTTCGAAAGTGAATTTCGATGTTGTTCGGCTAGTTTCCGCTAAAATGCCGAAAGTTAAATAATTTGACTTTTTCTATTTAAATTCGCATCTTGAGTTTCGGGAGTCCAATTTGAGATCCGCCTTCGCGAGTATGTTACATATATTTTGTATAACTCGTATGCAAAAGTTGGAATTATTTCGAATATCATAGGGTACCGTTTTAATTTTTGTTAACAAAAGAAAATAAGATAAAAGAAAATAAAAAAAATATATAGAAAAAGACAAAAATGAAATGTTGGCGGTGGGTCCTTAGCTTAGCTTTTAAGCTAAGGACCAGGTAGTATTGTTACAGTGCAAAACAGAAGCAAAAATGAGCGAAATGAGCAGAATCTGAGAAAGTGAGAAACGGAGAAAATTATAAAAAAAAATGCCAGAAAATAAGAAAAGGGGCCGGGAAAAAGTAGAATTTTCACCCTAAAATATTCAGGTAATGATCCTAATATATTATTTGAGTTTATTACGTGTGTTTGAATATGTTTTAACGGTAAAACTTGGAATATTATACATCGTTTTAATAAATTCAATTAATAGTTTAAAGGGTCAAATGGACCCTGATAATGAAATTGATTATATATTCATACTCAGTGAGTTATGGGCAACTTATAAATATAATTTATTTGGGGTTTGGTTATGTGGCCTTAAACCCTGTATATATGCCTGGCCTGCGTATTGGGTATGCGAATAGGGTATCAGGTTCCTACCTGGATTGCCCTAAGATGTGAGGAATGAAGCCTTTAGCCTAATTTGATATATTTTTCTGCTTATTGAATAGAGTGGGATCGTTTGGCAATGAAGGTAAAGGACAAAGCGGTTGTTGAGTAATTGTGCTAACCTTGTAACAAGGTAAGTGTTTATATCCATTTTTTTGGAGGCACCTGGCCTCGTGGATTTTCTACCACGTATTCCTTACGTGTGTAGCTGCCGATAGGCGTACTCATTACGCCTTAGCTTTGGATTTATATTTTATATTATATGTTATGTCCTATTGTTGGTATTGCATTGAGAATATGAGCATTGTACCCTGGATGTAAGTTGGCATCTACTTCCCGGCTGTCGATGAGAGTCTCGCGCCGGTGAAGGGTTATTGTTGCATCACATGGCATTCATACGCATTATATGTCATTCATATGCATTACATTGCATATCATATTGGGTGCAGGAGTATTCCGCCCCAGGAGCAGGAGGATTCCGCTCCATTGTATCATATTGAGGGTAGGAGGATTCCGCCCTATGAGCAGGAGTATTCCGCTCTTATGTCAGATATTGAGTGCAGGAGTATTCCGCCTCAGCTTTACATTATATCGGGTGCAGGAGTATTCCGCCCCAGGAGAGTGCAGGAGTATTCCGCCTCTGGTTTATATTATATCGGGTGCAGGAGTATTCCGCCCCAGGAGCAGGAGTATTCCGCTCCAGTTGGTTATCAGATTGGATTCCCCTCGAATGCAGGAGTATTCCGCTTCGGGATGGGATTACGGGCACATGTGACCCTTTGCATCACATTTCATTTCATTTCATTTCATCTCACTTCATTTCATTCCATCTCAATTCATACCATTGTGTAGACTTACGGTATATGTCTACTGTTCTGCTTATATGTGCGTTGTATATTTGTTGATATGTTTTGGCACGCATCCTTGGTTGAGTTTATAAGTTTCTTACATCGTTTCGGTTGTTATCTGGCTCTGTCTTTTTATAATTTAAATAAGAGAAATTTTATTTATCTGTTTCTCCTCCCTGGCTAGCTATCCTATTCCTTGAGGTGGCTAGTCTGCCCCACTTATTGAGTCCTTTTGACTCACCCTTTTTTTTTTGTTTGTTTCTTGTCTATCTATTTCATTTCGGCAGGTTCGCTCCAGGATTTAGTTTGCCACGTTGTGAAGGAGCGAAGACGACTTCAGCCGTCAGGGTGAGCCAGCTTTTATTCCGGATGGCCACCGGTTTATTGTTTATTATTTCAGTTGCATTTTGCTCCCTCCAGGAGATATCTATCTTCTTTTGTACTCTTAGATGTCTAGTCTGGATAGCCCTAAACCTAGTACATTGGGTAGTCAGCTGTAATTTCTTTTGTACAGCTTAGAGGTACCTGTATGTCTGTGCTTTTTCTAAGTCTTGTTTTTATTTATGAATTGGATTATATTTATTTTCCTAATTTAATTGGTAAGGGTTCGCCCGACGGGTCTAGGGGAGGATGTCGGGTGCCCGCACGGCCTAGCCGGATTCCGGGTCGTGTCAGTTGGTATCAGAGCCTAATTTAGAGTCTATCCAGACTAAGACAGTGTCTAGTAGAGTCTCGCTGATGGGTACGTAGACGTCCGTACTTATCTACGAGGGGCTATGATGGCATTTAGGAAGTTTCACTTCCTACATTTCTGATCGTGCGTCGGTCTAGGATGCAAAAGTATTTTCGTTAATTCCTTCGTGGTAATTGTGAACCTTCGTGCGATAAATCAGCGAATGGTATGAGTTCAAGACGAAGCAGTCAGGCCTGGGGTTAGCACTGACGAAGCCCCGAGAGTTTTGATCGTGCTGACGATCTAGTTACGGAGGTCCCAGCTGTACGAGCTCGCGATGGGCAAGGTAGCAGGGCCTTGTAGTTCCCTTGGCTCTCTACGATGCTTTACGAGAATCTTGGCGACGCAGATATCGTAAGAACTTATTATTCGCTGGGCAGCCTATCAGGTTGCTGCATGTGCAAACGTTCGATCTCAGGGAGCTCCTTTTCTAGTTCTTAATATTGCTGTAGTAAATTATATTCCGAAGGTAGTATGTGTTGTACCTCTAATTGTTCTGACTTGTTAGCCAGCCGAGGTAACAGTTCGGTCTGAGCGCCCAAAGAGGTTGCATTATTTTACGCGGTTGAACCTTCCGATATTCTTAAGCCATACATCAGATAATCCCTGTGTAAATTTTTTAAATAAAATAATGTCAGCGTATCCTTCGGGCTCTTGATTATATCGAGCGATATGGTGATGATTATTCTGCTTTCCAGTTTCAGGGGTCCAGCCCTGAATTGGTGGACCGCTATCTTATTAATTAACTTGGTTCAATTTTCCTTCTAGATTCGTGGAAAAGTTCTTTTCGAGTAGCGAGCGAGATGAAAAGTGTTGCCAGTTTGAGTGGATTGGACAGGGTAGCCTGTCGGTTAGCCTGTTGGTGTTTCAGAATATGAGATTAAATTCTATAGAATGGCTGAATATGCATTAGAACTAGTCCATGAGCCTTTCGAGAGATTTAAAGATTTATTGATGACCTTTCTTTTTCCTTGATATCCCAGATGGCTCGAAAAATTGAGGTTGGGACTTCATTTGACGTCGTTGTTGATATTGCTCAAAGATATTAGGCATATCATAAGTTAGAGCGGGAGAGCAAGAGATCCTGTGGCCCTAGTGGGTAACCATGGTACCTCATTTGGAGGTAAGAGTTCTGATTATTTTGGGAGGTCACCTTCCAGGTTATCTCAGCTTGTAGAGCGTGATTCTTAGAGTGCGCCAGTAGTTCGTCAATATCAGACCCAATTTTTCTCTTTGTGGCTTTCAATAATCTGTCCAGTTTCCACTTTTAGCAAAAAGATGTTATCATTGTCGCGAGTCTGATTATCCTTTGAGGAATTTTCCTGTTATCATTGTCATGAGTCTGGTTATTCTTTGAGGAGTTTTTCCTTACTCCGGCAAGCAGGCAGTCGTCTTTTCTCTCGTCATCAGGCACCTGCATAATCGCAGGAAATTTCATATAGATCTGAATCAACCAGAGATATGCCCTCATTCGATAGAGGTCGAGAGCGTGGTGGTAGTGGTTCTTCTAGAAGTAAGTATCAGGGTAGAAACTCGACTCAGATGCAGAGGCAGTTCTATGAACTGCTTGTCTGGCAGGATGCTGAGGTATCTGATATAATAGACCCTGAGATGTCTTCTTCTCTTAAATGTGAGTAAGATTTGATTCTTTCGATCGATCCAAAAATGGTGTGTCTTATCATGTTTCGATGGTTTCCTTAGATGTCGCTTTTATTAAGAATCGGGTGCAGTGGAGGGGTGAGCTTCTGATATGATTTATTCCTGGCATTTATGATGACCCTAATAGTTTATCTGGTTTAAATGCGAGAGTTTTGTGAATGAGTATTGGTATTGTTTGCTTGGCATTTTGTTATGCCTCATTCTGTTATAATGTCAAGTCAGTCTACCTCTCTTTGGAACTCAGTGTCGGTAGGATGATGAGATTCTTATTTGTTACCATCAGAAAGTGTCATTGTTTCTTCCGGTGTAAAGTGGTTAGTAAGTAATACTCGATCTATGTGTCTCCTCTTGATTTGTGACGCTAGTAGAGTCATGTTATTCTACAAGTTTGTCTCGGTATAAAAGGGTATTCTGGTAAATTGTCAGAGTTTCCTTCTTATTGGGAGGTTAAATTGGTATGGATGTTTTTCCATAAAGCTTATTTAATGTCTATCTCTTCAATTGCGATTCTTTGGCTCGCCTGACTCGGAAGTAGTCTAGCTTTGGTAGCCAAGCAAATAAGAAGATGAACTTCCTGAAGCTCTAATTATTTCTATCCTCGATCCATTTCCATTTCTTCTTCATCCGGCACTAGTGAGCTTGGGCGATTGGTAGCCGTTTGTGATGTTCCCTGTGTTGAGACAGAGTACGTGTTATTGTGGCCGGGTAAGCATATTATTGTTTTGGAAGCATATTATTGTTTTGGTCCAGTTGTCTCATCTTGTTATCCGTTTAACATGTTTATGTTATCAGTTTATCTGGGTATCCATCCCCATATATTGTATCGTGCTGGTTCTGTTTTTGCGGATCATCCAATTTCAAGGGAAACTCTGCCGAAATTTTTATATAGAAGTACCACTCATCGGGCGGTGGTGTTTACGGCAAAGGTATGGAGTTGTGAACTCGGGAGTTGCAGTCGTTTCGCAACTCGAGAGGGTAATTTGGTAGCTCAGGTCTGAGCCGAATTCTATTTTTAGCTATGTCTTCCCTAGTCCGGTAGACTGTGCGAGGATGACTATTTCTATTCTAGTTAGCGGTATGAGTTAATGCTTTAAGTGGAGGAGTCTTCCTCCAATTGATACCGAATCATAATATTAAATCTCTAAGGCGTTGCTGAAGCGTGGGCTGATTCTTGGTTCCATCGACCTGTTCTAAATCGAAAGGTATATCGAAGAGGTGATTATCGTCTGAATCATGTTAATCCATCCAGAGTTTCGTGTGTCTTTGTTTCAAAATGTAGAGTTCTCCTCACGTGTTTGAGGAAGTGTCAGCTTAGTCCGAATAAGTTGGGCAATGATGTTATCATATTATCCAACTATGTTTTTATCCAAGAGTTTGATGTGCGTGTTATAACTCTAATTCTGTAATTATGAGATAATTTCCATGGAGTAGTTTATGAAGGGTGTGCAAGTTCTCTTGTTACCTGCGTAAATCTTGCTTTAGATTTAGGCTCGTTCGAGGACGAACGAGAGTTTAAGTGGAGGAGAATGAAACGACCTCGGTCAGTCGTTTTGGAAGTTAGGACTCCGATTGGCGTGTCGATAATTTTAAAATATTCGTAATGTCCATTAGGACCTGTCTCTAAAATTTGAGCTAAATCAGACCTCGTTTGGTAGGCATCGGAAGAAGGTTTCAGTTTTTATTGGCGATAAATATTAAAAAGAGATTTTCGAGCTCGGTTTTACCGAATGAGCTCCGATTCGAAATCCGAAAGCGCCGTTGGGTTCGTATGATTATTTATGACCATTTTGAACTTTCGAAAGTGAATTTCGATGTTGTTCGGCTAGTTTCCGCTAAAATGCCGAAAGTTAAATAATTTGACTTTTTCTATTTAAATTCGCATCTTGAGTTTCGGGAGTCCAATTTGAGATCCGCCTTCGCGAGTATGTTACATATATTTTGTATAACTCGTATGCAAAAGTTGGAATTATTTCGAATATCATAGGGTACCGTTTTAATTTTTGTTAACAAAAGAAAATAAGATTAAAGAAAATAAAAAAATATATAGAAAAAGACAAAAATGAAATGTTGGCGGTGGGTCCTTAGCTTAGCTTTTAAGCTAAGGACCAGGTAGTATTGTTACAGTGCAAAACAGAAGCAAAAATGAGCGAAATGAGCAGAATCTGAGAAAGTGAGAAACGGAGAAAATTATAAAAAAAAATGCCAGAAAATAAGAAAAGAGGCCGGGAAAAAGTAGAATTTTCACCCTGAAATATTCAGGTAATGATCCTAATATATTATTTGAGTTTATTACGTGTGTTTGAATATGTTTTAACGGTAAAACTTGGAATATTATACATCGTTTTAATAAATTCAATTAATAGTTTAAAGGGTCAAATGGACCCTGATAATGAAATTGATTATATATTCGTACTCAGTGAGTTATGGGCAACTTATAAATATAATTTATTTGGGGTTTGGTTATGTGGCCTTAAACCCTGTATATATGCCTGGCCTGCGTATTGCGTATGCGAATAGGGTATCAGGTTCCTACCTGGATTGCCCTAAGATGTGAGGAATGAAGCCTTTAGCCTAATTTGATATATTTTTCTGCTTATTGAATAGAGTGGGATCGTTTGGCAATGAAAGTAAAGGACAAAGCGGTTGTTGAGTAATTGTGCTAACCTTGTAACAAGGTAAGTGTTTATATCCATTTTTTTGGAGGCACCTGGCCTCGTGGATTTTCTACCACGTATTCCTTACGTGTGTAGCTGCCGATAGGCGTACTCATTACGCCTTAGCTTTGGATTTATATTTTATATTATATGTTATGTCCTATTGTTGGTATTGCATTGAGAATATGAGCATTGTACCCTGGCTGTAAGTTGGCATCTACTTCCCGGCTGTCGATGAGAGTCTCGCGCCGGTGAAGGGTTATTGTTGCATCACATGGAATTCATACGCATTATATGTCATTCATATGCATTACATTGCATATCATATTGGGTGCAGGAGTATTCCGCCCCAGGAGCAGGAGGATTCCGCTCCATTGTATCATATTGAGGGTAGGAGGATTCCGCCCTATGAGCAGGAGTATTCCGCTCTTATGTCAGATATTGAGTGCAGGAGTATTCCGCCTCAACTTTACATAATATCGGGTGCAGGAGTATTTCGCCCCAGGAGAGTGCAGGAGTATTCCGCCTCTGGTTTATATTATATCGGGTGCAGGAGTATTCCGCCCCAGGAGCAGGAGTATTCCGCTCCAGTTGGTTATCAGATTGGATTCCCCTCGAATGCAGGAGTATTCCGCTTCGGGATGGGATTACGGGCACATGTGACCCTTTGCATCACATTTCATTTCATTTCATTTCATCTCACTTCATTTCATTCCATCTCAATTCATACCATTGTGTAGACTTACGGTATATGTCTACTGTTCTGCTTATATGTGCGTTGTATATTTGTTGATATGTTTTGGCACGCATCCTTGGTTGAGTTTATAAGTTTCTTACATCGTTTCGGTTGTTATCTGGCTCTGTCTTTATATAATTTAAATAAGAGAAATTTTATTTATCTGTTTCTCCTCCCTGGCTAGCTATCCTATTCCTTGAGGTGGCTAGTCTGCCCCACTTATTGAGTCCTTTTGACTCACCCTTTTTTTGTTGTTTGTTTCTTGTCTATCTATTTCATTTCGGCAGGTTCGCTCCAGGATTTAGTTTGCCACGTTGTGAAGGAGTGAAGACGACTTCAGCCGTCAGGGTGAGCCAGCTTTTATTTCGGATGGCCACCGGTTTATTGTTTATTATTTCAGTTGCATTTTGCTCCCTCCAGGAGATATCTATCTTCTTTTGTACTCTTACATGTCTAGTCTGGATAGCCCTAAACCTAGTACATTGGGTAGTCAGCTGTAATTTCTTTTGTACAGCTTAGAGGTACCTGTATGTCTGTGCTTTTTCTAAGTCTTGTTTTTATTTATGAATTGGATTATATTTATTTTCCTAATTTAATTGGTAAGGGTTCGCCCGACGGGTCTAGGGGAGGATGTCGGGTGCCCGCACGGCCTAGCCGGATTCCGGGTCGTGTCAGAATGGTAACCTTGACACTATTTAGACCACTCTCTCGAGCACCACGGGCTGGTTTGGGATACCCCTCATAGTAATCAGCATACTCATCAAAGTCAGGCTCCAAATTCCTTCCTCCTAAGCCCCCCAAGCCCCCTCTAGGACCTCGACCAAAGCCACAGCGAATTACATTACCACGGTCCCCATATGCTTGTCTTACCCTTGGTTCTTGCTGCCCAAAATCATCATCGTCATATTCCCCTATCTCGGGTTGATCATCCTCATGGGCTGCTCTTATTTCCCCCACAGGTACTATGTTTCTCCGGGCTGGCATTAATGGTGGTATATTGCCCTGGGGAATACCCAAGGTTCTCAAATTACGAGCATCTCTTTCTCTCAACTCTTGTCGATGAGCTATTTCAGCAAATTGTTCAAGCTTCACAGTCGAACCATCAATAGTTCCTTCCCCGACATTCTTCTGAGTACTAGCTGAATTTTCAAGTGTTCTCATTGCCCTTATTTCAGCCTAGAGATCAGCTAAAGTAATCTCGGGCACAACCTTGTTTCCTTCAGTAGCCATGTACCTGCACAAAAACAAAGACCACAGAACGTGTTAAGGTTAGTAAAATACCTCACCCGCTCCCTCACTTTGAATGACACTCGGGTTCACTCAAAATTTAAGGTAGTATCTCACAAACTTGTCCAAAATGGCTTCCTCGAATTGATCAAGTTCTTCAACGACCTTTCAAGTTCACAAATTCACTAGCTCTCTTCGGGGTGAGTGAATTTATAAGACTCTATAGGTGGGCAACTTTTAAAGTGAGCACGGGAATTCAAAGAATTAACTACGAAAGTTGGAAATTCTGAGTTTAGCACGAAGTCCTACAAGCTCAAAGATTAGTAATTAACTTAAGTAGAAGAATTACCTAAGAATTACTAATTAGAAGTGATGTTCACAAAGAAATAAAGAAATCCTACGAAAAATCGGATCTTCTACCCTTAAATAGGTGCACAAGACAACCCCTTTTTCAGTAGGCTAAGTTTTTCCCTATTTTCCCTTGCTTTTCAACTCAAATTTGGAGAACTTTTACCAATTTTCCCAACTACTTTTCACATGTTTTCCTTGCTGATTTACCATCCAAAAAATGCGCAAAACACTCTCCTAAAGCCTAAGGAAAAACTAATTTCCTTACTTGGAAAGTGGGTAAACTTCTCCCCTTTGAATTGGGATTGTTTCCCTCTTGAATTAGGCTTACGTTTTGCTTCTTCTTTCCTCTATATGCAGCTGATTTCAAGCCTCCTTAACACCACAATTTTCAGCAAAGAACAAGATCAAAACATATAGAAAGGCTAAGGATTCAAGATCAAAAATGAATTCTTTCAACCAAACTCAAGAACAAGAAGTTGTTATTCAAGAATTCTTATGTTTTTAGCCAAGAGCACGTTTTTAAGTTCAAGAATGGTTCAAGAGGCGCTGCACTATTACTCAAACAAGTTTTCAAGTATTCTCCTTCAAGAAAAATCAAGAATCAAAGCAAGAACGGATGAAAATCAAGAAACACACCAAGAATTGTCAAGAAACTCTTCAAGAATTATTTTTAAACTTCAAGATTCAAACAAATCCCTTCTTTAGTAAAGTTTTCTTGTAACCTAGGTGTCCAAAAGACAATACACGACTGATCTTTTTGTTTTTTCAACGTTTTTCCTTCTTTTTTTTAATCAAAAATGAAAATTTCAAGAAACTCACTAAGAAACCTAATTCTAGGCACGAAGAACAGGATTGGGGATGTAGAAATAAACCCTTTCCAGGCTCTGATACCAACCGATGCAAGATTAACAACGAAAAACGAAAATAAAGGATAAAAAGAAAGACACTCAATGATCTACCAAGAATTGCAAGTAGGAACTAGTCTATTTACCTTCTTGATGAAGCGAAGGAGGACCTACTCTATGCAACAGCCCTCAAGACAACTAGGAATTGAAAGTTGAATGATCAAGAATTGGAACAAGCTCAATTTCGAATTCACCAAAAAAGAACAAGTTTTCCAACATGTACTAGGTTTAGCAAAAAGCTGCGTTTGTTTTTGATATGATGTAAGGTGCTGAAAATAAACTAAGTGTTAGGCTTATATAGGTGAGCCTCACACGCCTAAAAAGTAAAGAAATAGCCCCCAAGTGGGCTAAATGTCAATAGCCACGCTGGGCTAAATAAGCACCATAAAATAAATAAGTCTAGCTATGCAAATGCATGAAAAAGTGCTGAAAAATACAGCGAATTAAGGCCAATAAATGAGCCCTCCACGCGGCTGAATTGTCTAGAAAATGTAGGCCGCGTGCCACGCGAGTACCACGCGGCAAGCATTATTCTAGAACGCCCCTTCTCCAATGCTAACCAATGACTCCAAAGGCTCTTTTAACATACGCCTCCCTTCCTCAACACTTGCACAATCATGGCTCTTCATCACCATCAAGTGAACATCATGAAGCTCCTTAGCTTGGCTCCTCGTGAATGGTCTTGAAGGCACAAACGTAGCTTGATCAGGCTGGACTGCATCACCATGTGAAGGTTGATTTGAGAAGTAGTGTTTCTCTTGCTACAAAAGCCTTGTATTGTTCTATCCATGCCGTGAGGGGTATGGGTAGTTGTAGTAAAAGTGGTGCTATTGGCTATGGAACCAAGGCTAGGGGTAGAGTTTCTACGATACTCCCACCCTTTGGAGAAATTCTTATGGGTTCCATGGTGAGACTCCTTCCTCGACTTTCAACAATATTTCAAATGTTGAATGAGTGACGGGAAGTGGAAGTTATACTAGTACTGTTGCCACCAGAGGAGGGATAAGGAAGACCCAAGTTGATGGTGTTTTTACTCTTAGGCCTTCAAGTCCTTGCATGGATGTATATCTACAATACTTGGGTAAACATAGGTTAGTTGTTGAGGTAGATGGGTACGAGAGAAACTTGCTCAAAATTGGGGAGACCGACGCCAATTGCATTAGCACCTCTTTCGTTGATAGGCTAAGGATACCATGCCATGAGCTCGAATATCCTTATGAGTATGATGGAGTGTGGGTTTCCAAGGAAGCTCAGGTGCTCATAACTCATGAGAATTATAAGAGCTATGTTTGGTGTGATGTGTATGCCATGCGGTATATTGATATATGGCTAGGTTAGTCGTGGTTGCATGACAAGAAGGTGTGATATATTGTTATTAATGATGCGTATTTTATGAAGGTGGGTCAAAAGGACTATAACTTTACACCTTGTCGGGCAAGAGACAAGTTGCTTGCTAGTGCACATTCTTTGACTATTCAAAAGAGCAAGGAGTGAGAACTTCATTTCATGAATTAACTAGTGCAATCAAGAAGTCCTACAATCACAAGAAATCATGGGACAAGTGCGAGTAAAGGGTTGACAAGTGTCAACAAGGTGAATCTGAAACCACAAGCTCCAAAGCCAAGTGGTTCACCAACAAAGAAGAAGGAGACATCAAGTGATGAGTCTCTAAGTCCTAGATTCCGGGTTGATGTAAAGAGTCCACCTACTCCGTCTATGGGCATTCTAGAGCCTCGTCCCAACTCGCCCGAATATGAGAGACAAAAGATTGAGAGGAGTAAGGAAGTGACCAGTGATATTCCTCGAGTGGAATAAGGAGAGGCTTTGTTGAGTGATGTGAGTGGGATGTCACCACTCGAATCTACACCTGGCCTTGAAAAGTAAATGAGGGGGAATAGAGAGGAAAAAAGAATCATTGAGAGTGAGGGCACCCTTTATTCTAACTTTAACCCTTTATCTTTTTCTTCTATTTGTTTGAATTCTTGTGTAGGTATTCTTGGAGGCAAACCGATGGAGCCTCAATTATGTTCCAAAGTGGAAAGACAATGTGAAGAAGATTTCCATTGTGAGCTACAAGGAGGGACTAGCCATGATACTTCAAGTACTTTGAGTAAGAAAGATGGCTACTCAAGTGTAAGTTTTACTTCTTTTTTCGATGAGCATGTTGCTTCCTTGTCTTTGTGATAGTGTTTGTGATAACTCAACACTAGTTGATGATTTGTATGATTAAAATGTGTTTTCAACTAGTGTGGAGTCAGTTGGTGAACTTGTGTTTGATTGTGAACCACTAGTTGAGATGGTTGATAAGACACATCATGATGTGAGCCCAGCATTTAATGAACCTCTCTTTAGTGAATAAATTGTACTTGACCTTGCTTGTGAACCTTATTATGACACCCCACCCATATTTGATAAAGGAGAAGATGAGTTAAATGAATATCCTATTCTTCCCTTTCATTGTTTATTTGATAATGGTGGTCTTATGTGTCGTAGTGAGGGTAAACATAACCTTGAGGACTCCTTAGTGAATGAGATGGATATGATTGTATTTAATGACTCCTCAAGTGTGGATGTTGTCTTTAGTTTGGATACTTCACCTTAGTTGGGTAATGAACTTGGGAAGTGTGCCTATACTAACCCTTTGTATGAGGGAATCTTCAATAGTGATCGTGATTTGTATCAAACTAGAGTAGAGTGTAAGTTTGAACCTCCATGGATTGGAAAGTTTAACTCTATAGACAATCCATTGTTTGAAACTCCAAGTGAGAGGATCTTCCTCGGGAGTTTATCTAGCGAGGAGGATTGTCTTGGGGGACAATGTGGAGGTGAGGAGGTACCTCTTGGTGTGTGTAAGAGTGCTTCTAAAAAGGGGAGTGGAGTATTTGATGTTAGTTGGCGCTTGAATTATTTTGCTTACTCCATCCTATCTATTGATCACACCTTGAGTGTTGAGCATGTCAAAGCCAAAGTGTCATATTGTGATAATATTGATTTTAAGGCTTGGTGTGTTGGTCATAAGCTTAGGGGTCATAGGGAATTTGATTGCTATATCTTGCATGTTCTATGTCCTATTGATCAATTTTCTTGTTCTTGTGTTGAATGCACTTTCTTTTTGAGTCAAGTACTTGTTGTTTCCTTTGGAGACATGAGCATTTTTATTAGTATTGATGCTTGGCTCTACCATAAGAGTGTTTTTTCACATTATTTGCACTAACCTACTCTTGTAGTACGAAGTTTGGATTGTGTTTGCCTTTGCTTGTAGATATTGATGGTTTGATTTCGAAGACGAAATCCTTTCAAGAAGGGGAGGCTGATGCAGGCCAAATTGGGCCAAGACACCAACCTTCAAGAGCCAAGCTCGAGAGCATAAAGAATACAAGTCAAGGCCTCCGGAGGAGGATTCGAGAGTTATTTGAGGTCATGAACTTGAGCACCATTGAGGGAGGACCGACTACGAACCAAATAGGAACACCTAAAGTCCATTTTGAGCCGTCTCCACACCTCCCATGAAGAGGCGAACCGCCCACAGCACTAGGCGGACCGCCAAGTTGATGGCCAACTCTCTGGATCTCAAAGGAGGCGGAGCGCCTCTGTAAATGGGCGGACCGCCCACTTTCTTACACTCTGCACTGGGCGGACCACCCACTCATCTAGGTGGGGAGCCTACTCTGCTAAGTGGGGTGCCTATTTTTGCTAGTTTTGGACGGGAATTTGACGTGTAATTCCTATTTTAGCCCTACGTGGCTTGTATTGTTTTTACCCCCTCTTATGGGCTTTTAGACATTTCACTTAGGAGTGTGGCACACGTATAAATTCCACACTTAACCATTTCATTCATTCGTTAACTTTATTGAATTTTGAATAGAGAAGAAAGAAAAGAGAGGCATTGCCTTCTTTGAAGAAGCTTAAAGTTTCATGTATTCCCTTAACTTGAAATCCATGGGAATCATCCTAATATGATTCTTTTGTTTGGTTCGAGTCTCTCTTTCTCCCTTGGAATCAATCTATATTAGTAAGTTTGATTCATTCTTTCTTCTTATTTCTTCCCTTCTCAATCCTTATTTCTTCTTATCTCGATTTATTTCTTCCGCTTGTCTAGTTTATTTGCTTCCGCTAGTTTACTATGGATCAGCAATAGTTGAGAGTTTCTCCATGAATCTCCGATAATATCCTGCTAATCCAAGGAAGCTGCAGATCTCCGTCTGAGTGGTAGGGCAAGGCCAATTCTTCACCGCCTCAATTTTTTTTTGAGTCCACTTTAATATCCTCACTGGGTATCACATGACCGAAGAACGCCATAAAATCAAGCCAGAACTCACACTTTGAGAACTCTGCATACAACTTGCGATCACTGAGGATCTGAAGAACCACCCTCAAATGATAATCATGTTCCTCGCGACTACAAGAATATATGAGAATGTCATCGATAAAAATAATGACAAAGGAAAATACCACCTAGCTATTAAACCCCCTACCCCAATCTAATTTTCGAACCCACCCACCCCATCCTATTTTTCACTTTTACTATTAGCACAAACATTATTTTCATCTCCAAAATACAAATATATTCAGGAATCTATATACCAAAATCAGTCCATTCCCGTGTAGGGAAATAAAATTCTGAAATTTTATTGAAAAAAATTTCTTGAATAATTTATAAAAATCTAGAAATGCAATTGTAAAAAACAGAGAAAAAATAAGTTTTGGATATTTTCATATCCAAGGTGGAGCTACGTTTTTATCCTCTGATCTTTTTGACAATTACGAAGGAGTGTTATAAAGAAATATTTAAAGTTAAAGAAATAGAAGGCAAAGTGAGTGATATGGATGTGGTCTATGTGAATTAAAAAGGAAGGTAAAAAACTAGCCTTTGGTTCTTGGTATGTCGTTTTTTTAATTTTAATTTAATTTAATAATTATGTTGATTGCAAGATAAATAGAAAAATATATTAACAAATACAAGTGGTGGATGGTAGGGTGTGGGGCTGTCAGAAATTAAGTTGGTATTTAATGTTCATTAGGTATTTTTCTTTTAAATTTTGTAGTATTTTTCAAAAATTAAAAATTAGAATGAATGGTTTCCGTTAGAAATAATGGTATTTTTAGCCAAAAGTTACACATAATGGCATTTTTGAGTAAAAAATATAATGACAATGGCATATTAACACCATATTTTAACGCGTGGCATAATTAGACATTTTTCGATAGTCCAATAATAATTTTGGCTCTTTATCCAAATATCAAATACTTAAATTATTTCAATTGTCAAAACGATAAATTGAGTCATCAAAGGAAGTATACCAAACGGTTTTAATTCTTATCTAGGTTTTCCCTGCCTCTTCCTGTTTCTTTCTATTTTCTCTCACTGCTCGATTACATCATTTCTGCCGTCATCAGGAGAGAAGCGAAAAAATTTCGAAAGAATTTCAAAAAAGTACTAGAAATATTATAAATGATTTGAACTAATGATGTATCTAAACTCTAAAGTAAAATCTGAACCTCTTTTTTCATGTTACTAGAGTTTTACCTCTTTCAAGGGAGAGGGCGGGATTCTAAAGTATAAATATATTCACAAATTATTTTTTATTATTTTTACACAGTATAATTTTTTAACAAAGAGGATTCATATGAACTCCTCCTTACACTTTCTTCAACCCCTATCTGACATAACTCTTCTGCGAAATATATTTTCTTTCTCTTCATACATATTATCAGCAATAATTTGCTATTGCAAGTTACAATTGCGACCAATTGCTATTCTAATTGCGGAAGCCAAAGAAAAGTTATGTACAAAGCAATGTGTTTTGCCCAAATAGCTCTTCCTCCTCAACTTGTCAAATAGGTCAATACTTAATACTTATATTCACAAAATAAAAATAAAAGCAGCAATTTTTTTTTTTTAAAAAAAAAGAAAAGCTCCATCTGAGAATTAATGTCATATTTAATGCTATGCACGCTCTAACCAGAGAAGCGCTGGAAACTTGAGTGTATTCAATGAAATAATAAAAAAGAGAAAATCAAAATAAATAAAAGAAGAATATAACGGGAGGTGTGAACACACACACACACACATATATATATATATATATTCCCTCTATGGATTTTCGCTACGTTTGCTCCTCATTAAGAAATTGAACGATTTTTTTGTGCGAAAAGAACTCAGTTCTTATATATAGTGTAATGTAAAATAGAGTCGGAACCATTAACCAAGAGAGCAACAATAACTCAACAACTTTGATTTTCTTTTAAAGGGCTGTGCGGGCACCCAACTACCTTACTTAGACCTGTCGGGCGAATTCTATCAGCTGAATCAATATAAATGGTATAAAGTTCCCTTGAGAACAATAGAAAAATTATCCAAGCTAACCAGAATGATATACGACTAATTCAAGATACCACAAGATAACCCATCGTATATATATATAATGGACATAAACACAAGCTGTCTGAATAAACACAACTAACTATCCAATAACATACGTTTAGAGTTTTCCTGATCAGACATCTAAGGAAATACAAAAATATATATACATCTTCTAAAGGGAGAAAAATATGACATAACTAGAACACCTATAACTGATGGCTTTAATGAACAAGCTGGCTCACCATAGACAGCTGAGATCGCATCACTCCTCACTCGCAATCTGGCTGGGTCCTGGAGCAGAATCTGCCGAAATGAAAAGTAGCAATAAGGAAACAAAGGGGGAGTGAGTCATAAGGACTCAATAAGTGAGGAGTAACCAGTTATCTCAAGGGATAGATAAGCTGGTCATGGGAATATAAATAACAACAACCAAATAGATAAGCAAAGCACCAATAATTGATGCAACAATTTCATAAAACCAACAATACACAAATAAGGACGTGAAATGAATGAATCATGATGTAATGGGGTCACATGTGCCCGCAACAAGTATAATTGGTCATTTGTAGTGATAGTGATCATTATTTGTCACTCTAACAAGTATAGTGGGTCATTTCTACTCATAATGATCATCATTTTTCACTCTAACAAGTATAGTGGGTCATTTCTATTCATAGTGATAATCATTTGTCAGTCTAACAAGTATAGTGGGCCATTTGTAAGTATAATGATCATCATTTGTCACTCTAACAAGTATAGTGGGTCATTTATTATCATATTGACCATCATTTATCACTCTAACAACTCTAATTGGCCATTTCTAGTCACAATGATCATCATTTGTCAGTCTAACAAGTATAGTGGGCCATTTGTAGGAATAATGATCATCATTTGTCACTCTAACAAGTATAGTGGGTCATTTCTACTCATAGTGATCATCATTTCTCCCTATAACAAGTATAATTGGTCATTTTTAGTGATAGTGATCATTATTTATCGCTCTAACAAGTATAATTGGTCATTTGTAGTGATAGTGATTTTTATTTGTCACATAAACTACTCTAAGTGATCTTTGTGGTGAAAGTTGATAAATTTATCACTTTTACAAGTATAATTGGTCACTTATAGTTTTATAATCATCATAATTTGTCACTCTAACTACTCTAACTGTGAAATGTATGATGAAGATAGAAACAATAAAATACCGCACGCGGAACATCACAAACATGTGACAAACCTCTATTTGATGTTCGGAACTAGACTATATATATGGATCATCATACGATGAAGATAGCAACATTAAAATTGTGCGCTCCGAATGACCGTATAACGCGACGAACATCAATAGGTTGTTTGAAACAATCCTACGATAGATGATCATCACTTGTCACTCTTACAAATATAATTTGTCATCACTACTAATAATTGTCAACATTTATCACTCTAACAAGTATAATTGGTCATTACTACTGATAATTATCATCATTTCTCAGTCTACCAACTATATTTGGTCCTTTTAAGCGAAATGAGCATCATTTGTCACTTTTACAATTCTAGTGGGTCATTTCTAGTGATAATCATCATCATTTGTTAGAGTGACAACTCAAATTGGTCCTTTATAGTTAAAATGAACGTCATTTATCACTATATTCGGGAAATTTGGTCTTGTATAGTGTTAATGATCATCATTTATACCTGGAACATACCAGTTGTGTTCCGAACATAGTTTAGTCTTGGAATACATTGGATATGTTCCGAACTTAGTGTATGAATTTATTAACTTTTCCAGAAATGGAGTAGAACAAGTTGTCATTTGGAACGTCGTATTGTAATATCCTAAACGACAGTTGGTGTGTTGCGAACTATAAGCAAATATGATGGTTTGGAGACAACAATTTAACAGTACTAATTAAAGACCTTCATAAAAATATTAATTGAAAAGACATAAGAAAAGCATATTCATAAACAGTACAACTACTTAAACAATTAATATATAATAGCGTCTTCGTTATTTTTTTGGCCTCCACCAAAGTGATTTTGCAAAATCCTCTCAATCCGATCTAACTGTAATTGCATATGCTCAAGTTTTGTCTCGAGTGTTTGAATGGACCTCTCGCAATTATCTGCTACCTCCTTGATGTCTAAGACTTCAAAATGCACGTCTAGCAGTCTTGTAGGAAGCGACTTGTTTGGAGGCTCTCGGACTAGGTGGTACTTATTCCATGGATCGTTAAATGCATTATTGGCCATCTGCATGAAAAGTTGTTTAAAATTAGAAAAGAATCAAAGTGGAATTATGTTTAAGGAAATATAACCAGATTAGATTTTGAAATTGTTTTAGGAAAAACGTATAAAATATGGAAAGCTTGAGTACCTCAACTTGTTCTTCCTTGATATAGAAACTGGTGAAAACTGAACGTAATACTTGGTTAATGCGAAATGAATTGTGAATTTAGTTCATCAAGGAGGTATTTATAGATATTTTGAAGTGGCTTTTAATTTCTAGTGCAAGCATTTTCAATGGCCGAAGCAAATGGAGGGACGCATATTTACAAGCGTGTATGTGTTTTGACGTGACTGTTGCAGCAACCAACTTGGATTTTAGCCGTTTGGTGTACTTTTATTTGGGCATCCTAACTGTTCATTGTAGCCGTTTGTGTCTTTTAAATTTTGAACGGCTTGTTCGGAACATCACCTATAAAAGTATAATATAATATAATTGACAAAATATTCCGAACATTTTCTCGAAGGTAGCACTTGGTAAATGCTACAACTATGAATTGTGAACTAAATACCTCACAAGCTTTCACATGCCTTGACATCATTCGGAACATCAAGTGTAATATCCTAAACAACACTGGATGTGTTGCGAACAATAAGCAAATATGTGCACAACATAAATTAAGAAACTAGTAAAGCAAATATGCACACAATATAAATTATACAAGTAGGACGAAAAGTCCATTATGCAATTCAAATAGAAATCAAAATAACCCCAATAATCGAAGTTATAACGAGGACGATGCTTCGTCCAAATCACAAACTCAATTTGTAGGCTGACTTGTAGCCTCATTTCCACTACGAACAACAGGGCATGTAGTTTTCTTGTGACTATATCTCTTGCAGTTGCCACATTTATTTCTCTTCTTTGGAAGACGTTCCCCAATAGATCGAATTCGGTTAACCCTTCTCCTTCCACGGTTGTTCAGCTTTGGGGGCGGAGGCACTGGATAAACTATCTCTTCAGCAGGGATGACCCATGATTCTTCAGGAGGTACTTCATTGACAGGCTCTGCATAGGCAATGACGTATGCTTGTGTTGTGTAATATCCAGAAGTGTATTCATACACTGTACTTCCATTTTCTTCGCCATGCAACCCCCTAATTGCTGCCATAGCATGTACACAAGGTAGCTGATCAAGATCAAACTCCCTACATGTACATGTCCTCTCATATAGATCAACTTCTGCCTCATACACTTGACTAATGATTTCGAAACCATAAGTTCCCTTCCTGTTTACAACTAGCTTGTCTCCCACTTCTTTATTCTTCCTTATTTTTATTTCAACATCTGGGACGCATAAATTTGTGTGGTTGATTAACTTCATAGCCCTAGTGTGAAATTTTTCCGCAAAGTTCCTACCTATATCCTTCAAGAGGGCACCAATGGGGGTATTCTCTTTGCTCCTTCAGCATGGAATTAATGGACTCAGCTATGTTTGATGTCATAACTTGAAACCTATTAAAAAGAATAAATATTATAATAATAATAAAAAGATGTTCCTAACATAAAGCACAAGTGCAGATATAAGAATAAGAAGTGCGGAACATTCATGATGTTCCTAACATGAAGCATAAGTTCAGAACGACAATAAGGAGTTCGGAACATCGTTTGAAAATAAAATTTCCTAATAATGTTCTGCACATAAATGATATGTTCGGAACGCTTCATGTGACGTTCGGAACAGATTGAAAGCATGACAGTAATATCAGACTTTCTTATAGTTTACCTGTTTCCTGGGAAATATAATCTGCTCCATCAATGATAGCCAAGAACATTTTCAAGGTAATCCACTACCCTCCAATCAATAGTCCTGATCTCATTCATAGCATCGGTGAACTCCTCTACCCTGTATGCCTTTGCTGCAGTATAGTATTTATGAAGACTGATTCCAAACTGAAACTTTGTTCGGATGCTTTCACCAAGGTGCAACATGAAAACTCCATAATGTGCAGAAGGAAACACTTGGGCGACCATTTTCGAGATGCTCGGATGTCTATCCGAAACAATGCACAACTCTTCACTATCTGAAACTATACAGCGTAATTATTCGGAAAAAAATGCTCATATGAGGCGTCACACACTTTGTCTACAACACAAAAAGCAACAGGGAATACGTGACTCATTGCATCCTAAGTAACAGCAGACAAAAACACCCCTCCATACTCGCCAAACAAGTGTGTACCGTCAACGGCTAGGACTTTTCTCACGTAAGCAAATCCCCTGATCCACGCACCATAAGAGAGAAAAAAATATAAGAACTTCCCTGTGCTAGAAAGCCTCAAATCTGTCTTGGTTCCTGGATTCTTACTCCTAACCATATAAGCATAAGCATCATGAATACCTTTCTCATGTGTTCCCCGTGTCAAAGCTTTTGCAAATTGACAGCCCCTAAGACACTTCAGGTAGCTAACCTTACAACCAAAATCGTTTTTAAGGGACTCCTTTGACAGCTTTTGTGGTTGGACCTTTTCCCATTAAATATTTACCTTTCATGAAATCACCAATTATCTGGGTAGTGGCGTGTGAATTATGAGTGGAATGATGTTGGACACCGCATGTGTGCAAGTTATTGTAAACGCTAATGTAGAACCTATCATTACTTTTATACCTCATTGCCCTTAACCACCATTTTCATTTCACATCTAAACATCTAGCATTAAAAATCTTTGCAGTATTCTTCAATGCTTTGTAATTAAAACGATGTTTAACTGCTGCAATCTTCAATTTGGTGACCAGTTCTTTCTTATTGGTGAAAGTCATACCTTTTTCAAAACCTGTGCCATCGACGAAGTGAAATATCGGCTCCCTGCTTTGTAATGGAAACACAGGGGTATAAATGGCAGGATCTTCCTCTACATATTTTTCCTTCTTCTACTTTTTCTTCATCTACATCTACGCCTCCTCTGTCTTCTTTTACCTCTCCTCCTTTGTCTTCTTCTACTTATTCTTGTAAGTCATCCAATCGCTGACTAAAATCATGCCCTCCATTATTTAGCATTTCTTGGTCATTAGAGCCAACACATTCCTCCTTCGTAGAAACCACAACTACCCTTAGAGTGGGCCTAGCACCATTACGATCAACATCAGCCATATAAAGGCGTACATCATCATCATTTCTTATTGTAACGGGGGGAGTCTTTTGATTTGCGGCAACACTCAGCATGTAAGTAATGCAAATGTCCCTCGGATTGTCTCTTATCCCCCAACTTCCGATGATTTTGTTAAGTAGAACATCATACGTAAGATCTCTAGGCACAAGAATGGGTCTTGACTCTTTAACCTTCGGAACCCAAGCATAACATTTAGAACGCTCCACCCATTCACCTTGATAATTAACTCCTAATATAACCTCACCCATCGATGGTCACCTACAATAAGTTGGAATGACCAACTATTAGTATTACTAATATTTATACAGTATGTTCCAAACCTCAATGTTGCTCATTTGGAACATCGTTACTGACGTTCTGAACATCACGTTACAGTTTTTCATTGCTTAATGAAAGATGTTCCATACATCAATGTTGCTCGTTTGGAACATCGTTTCAGACGTTCTGAACATCACCTTACACTTTTTCGATGCTTAATGCAAGATGCTCCAAACTGCTAACAGAACGCTCAAACATCCTAGCAGGATGTTCCAAACATTATCTGTGAAAATTCCAATAAATACGTATGTCGTGTAAAACGCTAGTGATATGTTTGGAATTACAATTACGACCATAGGAACGTCGAAATGATGTTTGGAATTTCAGGCAGATTGTTCGGACGAACTGAATCCGTAACAACCTCGAATCAACAAAAATAGCTTAAAATAATTCTAAATTTAGTACACTTACCGGAAATGACTGGATTGATACGATTAAAATTAGAGAAACAAGATTTCCCCTTTAATGGATAAGAAACGACCAGATTTAACGAAATGCCGTATAACCCAAATGTGGGTGGTCTCAGCTTGTATTGCCTAAACCTGGAAAGGATATTCAGTAAATAAGCTCAGCAGCTATGGTGGAATGGGTATTATTTCGATTTACGAAAAGAAGCTCAGCAGCTATGGTGGAACTTTGGGCGGGAATGGAATGGGGAAAAATGGAGGGAAAACGGGGGAGAGGAGAGAGGGAAGCAGCTAGGTAAATGGCCAAATTTGGCAAAAAATAAGCTTTTATACATGGACTATTGTGTAACTTACAAATATTTGGGGGGGCGGATGTTAGATATTTAATACCACCAATTAAATGAGGATCCTAGATTTCATGTTTAAAACTTGAGCCTTTTTCCACTAAAAAAAAGACTTGGCAAGTCCTGCCATGCCAAAGCCCCAAGTTACTTTTACTACTATAGCAGAGCTGGTAATCGGACAATGATAAAGACTTGTACTACTTAAAAGCCAAAAATGATGCTCAAAATGGATTGCTAGCAGCATCTATCATTGTGGATTTGATAGAGTTGATTGGCCTCTGTTATACTCTATGCACCTCCTATGGACACTAAAAGTGGGGTTGAATAGTGTCCTCCAATTTTCGTCGAAGCACCTGACTCTCAATCGCAAGAATCCAGTTCTTGTGTCGTTACTTTCACCAAAAACATAAACACACAAAGTATAATAGTAAACTAAGGACACAGTGTTTTTACGTATAAAACTCTTTGCTCAAGGGAGAAAATCCACGACCCACACTCTGGGATTTCTGGGGCAATTTTTGCAAAACGAGTTAGGGATGCGGAAGATTATAACTGGGGCAGAATTTTGCAAGAAGCGGCGTTGGTTGTTAACGATGAGTTGGCAAGAACTCTATAATTGGCTAAGCGAACAGTGCAAAGTTCAAGGCAAAGGACGTTCAGTTTGTTTTAAGATATGTTACAAGTTTAAGTCAAGGAAAAATTTTCAAAATGCATCTTTGACTTCATTTGCATGCTTACTTCACTCGCTATATTGCATTAAAGTATTTTATCTTGCCTCTATTTTTCAAAGTCTATGCTATTTGAGTTCATGAGCCAAGTTTCTGAAAGCAATTTGCAAATCCAAGTCCAATGAAGACGAGGAAGCAGCAGAAGCAGCAAGATCAGGATGAAGTCTGCACAAATCAAACGCTTCCTCTTTCCTCTCCAAAACTAACAATTTTTCTTTGAGAGCAGGAACATGAAAGCTTGCAATGAAAGGATCATTCACATTATGGATGAACAATTTATTGAACTCGCATTCAAAGTTGCCTTGCAGATTGCGTCGCAATCCCTTTTTATGACTTAAAGCATTATGCTTTGTCATGAGTTATTTCCGAACAGGCGGCATTTCTACCCCTATGACTTTCATTCCTTATAGGCGACAAAGCCGAGGCTTGTTTTGTGTTTTCAAAAATAAGCCAAATAGGGCATCGCTTGGTTTCAGGTGATAATCCGCACATGGCCATCCTTGCCGGATTGTCTCGCCAATTGATTTATCAATGGCTATCTCACCGACTACATTTCCGCACTACTTTTCTTTGCACTTGCTTTGAATTATGTCTTCACACTTGCTTTAAAATTAACGCCTATCATAAGCTATTGGAGGCCTTCTTCTAAAGCCTATCATAGGCAATTGAAGGCTCTTTTGTTATTGATCCTACCGTAAGCAATCGGAGGTCTTATTATCAAGTCTATCGTGAGCAATCGAAGACTTCATTAACATTAAAGCCCACCATAAGCAATTGGAGGCCTTATTCAGAAGCCTATCATAGGCAATTGAAGGCTCTTTTGTTATTTATCCTACCGTAAGCAATCGGAGGTCTTATTATCAAGTCTATCGTGAGCAAACGAAGACTTCATTAGCATTAAAGCCCACCATAAGCAATTGGAGGCCTTATTCTGAAGCCTATCATAGGCAATTGAAGGCTCTTTTATTATTTATCCTACCGTAAGCAATCGGAGGTCTTATTATCAAGTCTATCGTGAGCAAGCGAAGACTTCATTGGCATTTGAAGCCTACCATAAGCAATTGGAGGCCTTATTCTGAAGCCTATCATAGGCAATTGAAGGCTCTTTTGTTATTGATCCTACCGTAAGCAATCGGGGGTCTTATTATCAAGTCTATCGTGAGCAAGCGAAGAAATCATTATCATTTGAAGCCTACCATAAGCAATTGGAGGCATTATTATGAAGCCTATCATAGACAATCAAAGGACGCTATTGTTATGGAGCCTACTGTAGGCTCAATCATGATTTATAGCCGAAAGGTGGCATTTCTATCTCTTATAATTCTTATAAATTTTAAACATATCCGTTTCATTTCTATTTCTCTTTAAGAAGGCACTTATTAAAATTTCATTGTTGTGATTTACAGATATCGCTAAATTTGGAGAAGTACCTGCTTTAATGAGCTTTCTGTCTTTTGCTTTACTTTAATTTTGTTTGTTTAGTTCGTCTTGTAGATGAACATCTCGGGTTCTTCAACCCAAAAATAGGATATCTCGGGTCCTTCCACCCACAAATAGGATATCTCGGTCCTTCCACCCACAAATAGGATATCTCGAGTCCTTCCACCCACAAATAGGATATCTCAGGTCCTTCCACCCACAAATAGGATATCTCGGGTTTCTCCACCCACAAATAGGATATGCAGGTTTCTTTCAAGTTGCATTAAGACACTGGATGCTTCAAGACCAGACGTTTCATTTTTTTTGTCAAGGGATTGAAACACAATACAAGATTGCGTTTTAAACTGCCTCTTCATCATTTAAAGCATTATGCGTATCATAGTTTGTTGCCGAACAGGCGGCATTTTCTATCTTTATGATTCGTCTTTCAAAATAAACGTTATGTTGAAGCCTGCATAGATAGTCTAAGACAAGTCGGCTGAAAGACCACTTTCGGAGTGTTTTCGCGATGTCGGTTGTCTTGCAATATTGGCATTTTATATTTAAAGTAGATTGATAGTCGAAGACAAGTCGGCTAAAATAAGACAAGTCGGCTGAAACACCACTTTCGAAGTGTTTTCGCGATGTCGGTTGTCTTGCAATATTGGAATTTTATACTTAAAGTAGATTGATAGTCTAAGACAAGTCGGCTGAAGCACCACTTTCGGAGTGTTTCGCGATGTCGGTTGTCTCGCAATATTGGCATATTATATTTGAAGTAGATGATAAAGATAGACAAGTTGACTTGAGACATTATGTCCCGTTAGTCGACTTATTTTATGAAAGCCTTGAATTTTACAATTCGTTCTCGCTTTACTTATTGTCTTGCTTTACTGTTTCAGAATAAGGATCAGCTTAGAGGTTCTCCGGGCGGAGTACCTTGTCAGTTGATCGAAGGAAGAACTTATCGATGATACCGCAACCCGCATTTACAATTGTATCACTTTATCTATTTCTTATTCCAACTATTACAGTTTATTAGCAGTCGCACGCTTACCGCTTGTTGAGATTATTACAGGATTTTTAGCAGCATCGTAGCAGCATTTAGAGCATAACATGGAGCTTTTCTTAGCAATGAACCGGGGCAATCGTTGATATGAGCTAGACTCGTCAACGAAGACCTGAAGAATCGCACCCGCATAAGTCATCCACCATAGAGGTAAGTCTCTTGTTAACCCTGAGTCTGAGATTTGAGATTGAAGACAAGATGGCTCGGTTGTCGAGGTGCAGTGGAAGCTATGTCCGTGTAAACCCCTCTTTATGGGTGTGTCGTCGACCACATTTTCATTAGTTGGGAGATTACAAGCCTATTTTCCCGCGCTTGAGTAGTCGTTACTATCTCGTCTTTGATTTTAAAATCGCGTCGAACTACATATGGCCTGATTCTCTTTAAGCCCGAGATATGCAGGCAACTCGGAGACCGGAGCTCGGCTATGTCCATAAGCCTCGCATTTTGATCCTAGGAATCAGAGTCTTCGCTTTACAGTGACAAAATTGGCTTTCACGTCAACTTTCTTTACCCTGAAAACTCTTTCATCCTTTTTGGGTAAAGAGGGGCAGCTGTTGACACCAAATATTGTCCCGGAATTTTTCAATTAACGTCTAATTATGTTTAAAATAAGGTTAATTTTTAGAATAAATTAAGTCCATAATTTTAATAAAAAAGGGTCATAATTGTTTTTCGTTTTAAGTCCCGGCCTATTTTACGCAATTCGCATTTTACAATTTTCGTAGCCCAAATTCTAAAAGCCCTAATCCCCTCCCTATAAATTCTAAAACCCTAGCCCACTATTCATTCATCATCTTCCCCACTTACAAAAAACCCTAACACACTTCAAATCTACATCATCATCATCTTCCTAAAAACACCCAAAACTCATTTAAACACACGCGCGCGAGCAAAACAGATAGGGAAAAAGGATTGGGGAAATACACAAGCTGAGGCGGAAAAGGAAACAGAGGCTAACACACACAAAGCCATCGGAGTAACTGGCTGGAAAATCTGTCATTGGTGGTCTCAATCCTATGTTTTTGCGACCCGTTATCGATAAGATAAAATAAAAAGAAAAGAGATGATGAAGGCGAGTCGTAGCGACGCCCCCTAGGAATAGGCCGGCAGTCGCTCCTCGCCACTGATCTCTCGGCCTTGTTGCTTTATTGGTTATCGCGATTTGGTTCTCTCGCCGCTTTGACGAAATCTTTTCTCTACTACAGTTGTTGGATGTTTCTCTCTGTTTCTATGATTTATGCTGCTACGTGTGTGGCAAAAATTGTTCTGGGTCTATTTGTTTCTCTACGATATTGACTCATGGTTCCTTGTTACTGGATTGTTGTAATTTAGCCTAATATGATCCCAAATCTTCGTTTTTGGTCTTGCCCTGATCTGTTGTTTACCTGGGAATTGCTCCGCTGGTTTCCCTCGTTGGAATATGGCCGGAATTTTTGCCGGCGTTCGTTCTTGATTCTGTGGTCACAATTTAGGCTGTTACAATTATCTACATCTGTTCTTGTTATTATTGATGTATATCTGCACATTGTTGGCTCTGATTTTGTCTTTGTTGCCTTATTTCTATCCATCATGGTTTGGGTCCTGCAGCTCTTTATGGTTTTGCCTTCACTATTACTGATCATTTCCTTGAGAAGTGTTGCAGATCCTTGACACTGTGGACCCTAATCTGGACAGTTATTGTGATAAAATGGCTTATGAAAATACTTCATTTGAGGCATTTGAACTGATATTGAACAGATATTGACATGATACTACACCCGGTCGATGACGTTTGGAGGCCAACGAGTCTCGTCTCGTTACATACGCATTGTCTCTTGTCCCTACGAATAAATAGGCGATGATGAATGTATGCATTTGAGGCAAAACAAGTCGAATAGAGTGGTGGGTTTGGTACTTGGCATGGCAACACGACCGGCCGGCGTGTTTGCAACCGTACCAACATCCCGAGCCTCTACATGACGCGCCATACAAATCTGAGCCTAAATTTTGCAAAAACAAACCCCCCCCCCTACTATTATTATTATTTTTATTACTACTATTATATATTATTATTATTATTATTACTTTATTAATTTATTATTAGTATTTTATTTTCATTGGTTATTACGCTTTATTATCGTACTAATCCAATTTTATTTTATTTGTTTTGCGAGTTACCTTTGATTGAATGAATATGCCGCTCCCGGGTTCTACCTTTTGAACTTATTCTCATTATTTATGTATTAGACTTGATATAATTTGTACAATTTATTTTTAAAATGAACCTTTGATAATATATGATTATCTGATTGATTGCTTTACTTTATGTTCATTACCTTTTATTTTAAAGTCGTTATTTAATTTATTGCAAACTGGGGCCATTTAGCAAAATGCGTGCAAATTAAATATTTTTTATAAGCAAGTTTTATTTCAATTAATTGTTTTTAGATAAATTTTCTAGAAAAGCATATTTTGCAAATGTTTTGGAAACCTGTCGGATTAACCGTTTTTAACGGAATTTCGGAAGTGCCTTAAAAATCTTCTTCCGAAATTAATAAAACCTCTTACCTTTAGAATCTCTGAAAGAAAGAACGTCTTTTTATAAAAATGGAGTTTTTGCACGCATTTGTTATTTGTTTCCCTATTTTCCTTAAATTGGGTGGCGACTTCAAAAACTTCAAAAGAGTTAGTCCATCCTGTCGATATTCCTAAATTAATTATTTTCGGGGTAATTTTTGGGGTTCAACAATATACAGCTAAGAGAATTCCTAGACTGCGGATGATAGACTAATGCTTGAATTATATATTATGAAAAATTGCACAGAGGTTACATAAGATTGCTTGAGTGCTTTATGTACCAGTGAAAGCACAGATTTTTGTCGAATGATCGCTGCTTGCTTTGAGAGATTAGACTAAGATGTCGATTGGAAAATTGTTAACAGTGTTGTGATAAACTGTGCAAGGTTAAGGAAATTTTAGACGTTGTATGATAAAAAGGGAGGTCGGCTTTTATCTAACAGCAAGGACTTGAGTGCAAGCACTGTTTCCTTTAATAACTTTTCTATCGTGATGCTTGTATATTCTTGAAGAGATACTCATCCATAACCGCTGCATTTCAAACTTTGCACCAACTTTTCTTATTGGGCAAAATAAAATTTTTATTATATAGGGACCGAATCCGGTGTGGGTTACCTACATATGCTGCTACTGACAGGAATCAGGTCAAAAAGTAGCTCAAAATACATAAAGAGGAAATCTTAAAAGCATGTGCCATAAGGCTTGTTTTAAAGTAAGACAAATGTCTGCAAAGATGATGCAACTTGAAAGCTCTCTTCTTGTACTCGGATGTCTATCCTTAAACTGCTACATCTTTGACTGTGAATGCATGATCATCTACAACTGCTTTGTCATTAGCATCTTTGATCTTGATTTGTCAAGACTTTTTAATATTTGCTTTCCAGGGCTCCTTGTTAATTCTACTTTCAATAGGGTGCACTATCCCTGTATCCTTCAACCTTTCGTATAAACTTGCATATGATCCTCTAATGGAAGTGAATTTGCAATAAGCACCACGAGAGGAAGTCGCAGTGCTATTTGCTAGCTTCTTATAAGAAATTGGGTTGACTGCCTGCGAACAAACTTTTAGTATTGGTGTGAAGGTCAATGGTTGGCACCACATGATCTGAGGTTTTCCCTTCGGCACTTTGACTATCTTGCCATTTTCCAATAAACTCTGAATCTTCTTTCTTATAGCAGTGCATTCATTTGTGTCGTGGCCAGGTATATTGGAATGAAATGCACAATGTTTGGTTGAATCAAGGTGTGGGGGTAATAGGGTAAAGATTCCTCCACGTTGTGGTTGCAGCATCTCGATAGACTTTAGTTTTTCAAATATAATGGTAGTTGATTCATGGAATGGAATGATGGCTTGGTTATTGAGAGATAGTGGGATAGGGCTTAGGGTTTCGGCAATGATAGCTTTCCCTTTCTTTGCAGCGGTCATACCATTAGGTTGTGCTTTAGTCAAATTATTGCCTAAGACCTTTTCAGAGATTGGTTCTATTATATTTTTCCTTTTCTGCAGGCTATTTCATGTACGATGGTCGCCGTAAGATCCATATCGCTCGATAAAGTCCTCGACCAAATCACTCCAAGAGGTCCATTTGTGTCTGGTTCTATGTTCCAAATCAACGTTGGTCCCGTTAGTGTCTTAACAAACAGTTTCATCTTGAGTTCATCGTCGTGTTTCATACTTGCTAGTTTGTCAAGATATGCTCCCAAATGTACATAGGAATTTTTGATTCTATCATATAACAAAAGCTTTGTCACAATGTCAATCTCTGGTTGTTGCGCATAGACCTTTACAACAATTGGTGCATTCTACTCACTTCCCATTTCCTTATTGCTCCCTATTAACCCTTTGAATGCCCTTTCCACTATGAACTGGTGCAAATTTGGAAAATTCTTTGAATCACACTCATGTATTGCGGGTGGTGCAATAGTGTAGACCGGAGCAACAAAGTGATCCTCTAACATTGGTTTCGAAAAAATCTTGTGGTAAGTCAGGTGTACTTTTGAGGTTAACGAACATATCTCTTACCCCTATCAATTTTTCTCTCCATGTGCATATTGTTTGCTGTTGATACCCAATTTTGTCCCGAATAAGTTAATTAAAGTCTAATTATTCTAAATTAAAATTAATGTTGAAAATTCAAAAGTAATTCAAAGAGAAAAGGCTAGAATTATAAGGCATAGCCTAATTTATATCATACCCGTGCAACCCCTCAATTTCCCAGTTTAATCTAAAACCAGGGCTAAAATCGTTCCTTATCCGCGAAATTGGCCTATCTCTGCAAACAATACATATACACCACACACACAACCATTTCCCCACTTTCAGAAATCCCAACCCGTTTACAATTAACCCTCAACCAACGATGTCAATTTCGATTTCCCCCCAAAACTCGAGCAACGATCCAAAACCCTTGGTCCCCACCCCTCTCCAGCTCATCTTCTCCGTACAGAGGTACAAGAAGCCAATCTCAAGCGTTCATTTCGAATCGAGTTCTAATCCGAGCCGTAAATCAACTCTATCGGGAATTTTCTTGTTTAGATGAGGATTAAAATTGTACTACCTTGAGGGGTGAGACAATTTTAACCCTTGTCTAACAAGGAATTACAATCGAGGCCTGAATTCAAGTTTTTGGAGCCTAAATCTGAAACCCTAGCCTACTACTATATATTGGTAAGTATTTCTCATTTTTAAGGGGATGATTTTTTTTTAAGGAAAAGAGGCAGAAAAAATAGGAATACATAGGGGAAAAACAGCAGTAAAAAAGGGAATTCTGTTGTCACTTTTAAGTAAGATACATACATATCACTGTTTGTCCATTTTTTTTTGAGATTATTATTATCGAGTTCGAGTCGTCGTGTTGTTCTTGCTCGAGTCGATCGCTTCAGCTTATCGCTTTAGTTCACTGCTTATAAAAAGGTAAAATCGAAACCTTTACATTATTATTTTATTTAGTTACATGTTGTTTTCCTGTGCAAAAGTCTGTTTGAATGTGATGTTGGACGTTATTGGTTGATATCAAATGTTGAAATGAGGTCTGCATATAAAGAAGAAGTTTGAACTTCATGGGCATATGCATTTGGCTAAAGTTTAAGCTTATCTCTGTCAGCTAGGAGATTGTTAAAGCTGAGATTAAATTTATGCTTAGTGAAAAATCTTGTCAAAAGAGTATAAGAAACTAGTTTTAAACAAAAACCTTTTGTCTTTGTTCATTAATGTTAATATGGGTAAAGTTTCAATCTTTAAATATCATGAAATGTTGATTTAATGATTAAAGTATCTGGTTTGTCTGGTTTGCTCTAAGATTCAGGGAGGTGTTTCGGTTTGCAGTTTGTTTAGCGAATTGCAGGGGTATGTGGATATGTGTAGGAGTCAATAGAGTAGGTTGCAGGTGCTTGAAAGGGATAGGAGTTGTTTCTGGAGGATCAGGGGTGAGCTTGTCTGGTTTCTGGTGATGGCTAGGTAGTAGGAGGAGGTATGCAGGGAGATGTAGTTAGTTCTTGAGGCAGTGAGAGTGGTTTCAGCTTGGAGTTTGCTTTCCAAGATTTTGAAAGGAGTGTTTCAGGCAGGTTTGTATTTATTTGGAGATGTTCTAGTAAGCTGAGGGTTGTTTTTTAGAGTTAGGGTGTCTGGTGTTTGTTAGAGGGCTGTGAGTGTGTGAGAGGCAGCAGCTGTTGAATGACTTTGTGTGTGAATGGTTGAGAGTGGCCCAGGAAGGAGTAGGAGTTCAACCAGAGGCTGAGTTCATCTCAGATCTTGTTATAGTGCATCAGGGGTTCAGGGTGGTTTCTGTCTGGCTCAAAGGAGAAGTGTTAGGGCCTGTTTCTGTTTCTTGCATTTTCTCTGATTGTTGTGGTTTTAAATGAGGGAGTTCAGGGTTGTTTGTAAAGTGTGGTGTGCAGATTCAAGGAGTTGTTGCTGGATGGGATTGCTATAGGAGAGGATAGGGTTTGTTTCAGGTTGTAATAGGGTCCTGTATGTCTTGATGAAGTCTGTAGGTGTCATGGTCTGTGTGCAGGGTTGTTCCGGAGTTTGTTAGAGGTTCTAGGAGCATTGAGAGGGTGCAGAGTGTGCTTTGTTTCTGGTAGTAGTCTGTTAAGCTGTGGGGGTTGTGTGTGAATAGTATAGGGTATGTTAGGGTGTTGTTTCTGGTTCTGTTTGCTGCAGCTTGTGAAGGAGAAGCAAGGAAGGATGTTTCTCTGGTTTCCTTTGTGAGGATGTAGGCAGTTTTTGGCTATTGAAGCTGCAGGTAGTCCAGAGGAGGAAGTTAAGTGTTTAAGGGTGTTTAGGCAGAAGGATAGCGAGTTCTGGTGGTGTGTGGAGTTGTTTCTAGTTGCAGCAGGAAGTGTGGAAGTGTTTATGGTGCTGTAGGAGTTAGAGGATGAAGGGTCTTGTTTAGTGAAGTTAAGCAAGATCTATGTTCCAGTTTCTAATGGCTTTTTTTTGTCAGTTTCAAGAGAGTAGTTCTGTTTTCTAAAATGAATGTACTCTTATTCAAATTTTTTCCTTTATAGAAATTGAAAGAATAACACGCTTGACAGTTCAAACCCCTCCCTTAATGTTTGTTGTAAAACTTGTTATGTAATTATTTTAGTATAATGCTTATCTTAGTTTGTGTTCATGCTATCTTGTAAGGAAATATAAAGGTGCCGTATGCTTCATTCCTTGAATTTAAAAGATTGAAAGAGTAGAGTTTGTTCCTTTTGAGTTCTGCCATGGGGTCTAAGTGATTAATTGGAGTTGAAAATTTTAGTTCTGTTAGTATATCAAGTTAAACATAGTATCAGTTTTGGATAATATTTTGGTCCTTACAACGCCTGATTAAGACATTGAAAACTAATTTTGCACAAAACTAATTAACGAAGGTGCATTTGAGGATCTCTTAGAATAGCTAAGAGGCATCATCTTGTTGAATATAGTTTATACTAATTTTATAATTATAAAGTTCAAATCCAATTTTCTCAAATACAAGTATGGGATTGATCTTGTTTTCA
Organism: Petunia axillaris subsp. axillaris; assembly: GCA_029990575.1. Lineage (NCBI taxonomy): Eukaryota > Viridiplantae > Streptophyta > Magnoliopsida > Solanales > Solanaceae > Petunia > Petunia axillaris. The sequence goes on along the minus strand of JARKNS010000004.1, from coordinate 119,539,603 downwards.
TTTAATATTCTGTTATAAAGTTCATTTACTAATTTAGTATTTCCTATTTCTTTTGCATAATACACCTCTTGGGACGAGTTTGAGTTGCTAAACTCACAAATTGGGATGACGTGCATTTGGAGGTTACTTGAACCGCTCCGCATTTTTGGGACTTGATATCCCCGAAAATGTAAAACAAAAAAATGAAATGAATGAAAATCACAAAGTCCAAGGCTCAATTATTGAGTTTGCGCTTCCGGGTTCTACCTTCTAAACTCTTTCTTTCCCGTCCTCGTTAGAAAAACATGTTTTAGGAGCCCTGTAAAAATAGAAATGGTATTTGAATTGTGAATAATTATGGTAAATTACTTAGATTATTTTATATGAATGCTTTGTATCATTTCTTTTCGAATCGCCAATTAATTTATTGATATTTAGAATCATTTGTCGATTAATGAGTGCAAAATCAAAATTCGACTAAAAATCGTACCCTCGTCATAATTCGCATTTGAATTGCTTCTTTATTTATTATATTAAATATTCAATTATTTATTTATCTAATCTAATTTATTAATTTAGTTAATCAATTAAATATTAATCCTTTATTTATTTATTTATTTAATCTAATCTATTTAATTTCAATTAATCATTTATTTAATTAATTAATATTTATTTATTTATTTATCTAATTAATCGATTATTATTCATTTAATTGAAATCGGCAAGTATTTATTTATTTAATTAAGTTATTTATTTATTTATTTATCTATTTATCTATTTATTCAATCAATTAATTAATCCTTTATTATTATCCAATTATTTATCTAGTGTGTTTTTATTTAATTATCTAACTTCATTTAACCTTTACTCATTCTATTAATTAATCAATTGATCATTATTTCATTATCCATTTAATTAATATTAAATTTGGTCATTTATCTGTATAAGTATCGGCATAATTAAAATCTCGTCTTATCTATATTTATTCCTCTCATCTTTATTTTAAATTAATTTTATATACTTATTATCCTTAACGAATTCGTGAAAATCGCCGGATTAACCGCATTTAGCGGATTTTCGAAAGTGCTCCCGCAAGGGACCTTCTTTCGGAAATAAAAGAACCACTTACCTAGAATCTCTGATTTTAATTTAATTTCCATTAAATAAAGAATAAATTGCACTCATTAGTTAACTTAGGTTCCTAATAATCCTTAAATTAGGTGGCGACTCCAAAGAAACCCTTTGGAATCCCATTTTGTTGAAATATACCCGAAACCTGTCTTTTCTTAAAGAAAGGATAATTTTGGGGTTCAACAGCGTGGCGACTCCGCTGGGGATACGCAAATGGTTCTAACCAAAAGATTTTCACGAATTTGCTTTCTTTATATATGTGTTGATTGTATGTATGCGTAGCTTAACTCTTTGTTTGTTTGCATGCGTAGAATTAATTGTTGGAAATGAATGTATTGAAGCATGTTTTTATTTGTGCATAGTCTGCATTCCGTTCATATTTCCTCCCTCATGGAGCCTGTCAATTCTCTTTCACCTCCTCGATTTCATCACGGGGCACCCGCTTGATGGGTAGTTATGCAGGAAGGGCATTGCCCTTACCTCACTCTTTGAAACTTCTTTCGTGTCACCAAAAGATAGTTCGGGATATTGAGATTGCCTGGTTTTGTCATGGCCAGTTCTACTGCGTTGTGAGGCCAGGTCTATTCTGCATAGGCCAAGTCAGCCTCAACCGTTAGCCCACTCTTAGAAGGAGATTAGGAGCATGCATGCATTTACACCTTAGTCTGGACCCGGTCCTTGGTACCACCTCCATAATTAGAAAACCGCCCTTGCGTCAGCGGTTTCTTGAAACCCAACGACAATGCATATTATGTGCTGTGTGATAACGAATTCTCAGTCCTAACCTTGTTTTGAACAAAATCAGATTTGGAATTTTGTCTGCTATGTTGTCTTTTAGGTCAGAAAATGGAAGAATTTAGCATAATTGAGATCATAATGCAGATTTTGTGAACAAGGTAGAATTGTATTCGGGAGAAAGTTAGGCAGATTTGGTTGGCTTGTGTTTTGGAGATGGTCTGGTGTAGTGAGGTCTAAGAGGCGAAGCCCCTGGTGTCTTTAAAAGATCAGTGGGGTCCCTCTCATGAATGGCTTTGCGTGTGTGCAGGCCCATGTTGACTAACCAGCTGCAAATTCTTATAGAATGAAGTATGCTTGTCGCATACTAGGAGAGCGAAGCCCCTATATCTTTGAATGACCAATGGGGTCCCTCCTTGAAGACCAGTGCGGTCTTGGCTACCTAGGAAACTGAGAGGCTTGATTCAAGCCGAGGACCAGTGAGGAGCCCTATGAACAAGGTCTGTGAGCCTTGCAAAACCTAGGAAGCTGAGAGGCTTGACTAAAGTCGAGGACCAGTGAGGTTTTATTTTGAAAGGCCGATTGGCGCCTTTCATGATTTGCAGTCTGGTATTGTGAAGGCAGTTGAAATCTCACCCTTGGATGTTGTGAAATAATTGGGAGTGGTGCTTGGAGGAGCGTTGATGTTTGCAAAAGGTATAGAGGTTTGTTTCGGGTTTTAGGCATTTGGGTTTAGAATTTTGTGCAGATGTTGTAGAGAGCAGGAGCTGTATCAAAATTTCGAGTTGACACCAGCTTTTTGGAAGTTAGTTGGGATAATGGAATTGCAATGTCGAGGCGGAGAGCTGATTGTTATCAATTATTGTTACTATTTATCGCTTACTCTAAATCTGAATTGCTCAAAACTGGCATGAACTATTTTTCATTACCACTTGTTGCGCGTCTTAGGCCCACCTCTGGCACAAAGAGGCACCTTACAGGGTAGGAAGCGTTCGCATTTTTTATTTACGCCCAATTACTTGTGGTTGCCACATGTCAAATTATCTGTCCAATATGCGATTACTTGCTAAATATGTGCTGCTTGCCCGAAATTTGTTGGCATTGATTGCGCTATGATTGAATTTGTTCGGCGGTATGGTAAGCTTAACGTTATGTTACTTCGACCTATCTTCTGTAAAAGTTAACCGCTCTATGAAGTTGTTTATTCACCTATCATCTGAATTCATGTATACCATTATTTTAAAACGTCTTTTAAATGTTATTTTGTTTATCTTAACCCTAGTCTTGTCATTTTGCAAAATATTGTTTAGCGTCATATTTAAAGTATTCGCAAGTACGTTTTCCTTTTGAAAATAACTTCAGAGTTAAACAAGTGTTTTCGCATCTAGTTTGCTTTAACAAAATGAGTGTCTTGCTCTAAATTTTGGGTCTTTTCAGTACGGTCTCAATTTATCCATTTTGGAATAAGTTGACCCGTCAGTTTCATCTTTAATAAATTTTTATTAAATTCGGTACGCGTTGCTAAAGGGTTAATTATTTGAACATCAAGATCAGGATCTATGGCTCGTCAAATTGCTGTGATTGACTTGACTGGAAATGATAGATCCCACCAAGACAAGGTTAACAAGCTTGAAGCAACCGTAGCAAGTTTGGAGAAGAGACTTGATAGCCTTACTGAATTGGTTATCACGCTCATGGATGCTCGCAACCCAGTGTGTAATGTGCCAAGCCCAGGACCAAATGCTCCTATTGCTCCTATTTATACTGTTGCACCTCCTACAATGCAAGTAGCTCCAGCATTTGAGTGTGATGCTCAACAGTTCCCTAATTTGCATGCATTCCTGTTGGAGAAGGAATTTGGTGGCTTCTCATCAAAAACAAGCAATGAGAAAAGCAACGGGGAAGGGCTTCCCAATGCTAAAGAGAACAATGGCACAATGGCAGATGGGAAAGCTCTACCATCTCAAGCAGGCTTAGATGGAGTAGAAAAGGAAAATGTGTTTCTTGACATGGCTTATCCACCAGTGTATGATGGGATAGGAAATCCTCATGATCATTTGAAAGCATTCACTGATTGGGTGGAAATATTTGGAAGCAATGGAATCAAGCTGAGATTATTTGTTAAGACGCTCGCGGGGCCGGCTTTAACATGGTTTGCAATACAGGATCTTGGAAAGCGATTCACATGGGATGACTTAGCTCGTAACTTTATCAAGCAGTACGAACTCCCAAACCTGACCTTTGCAAGAAGCGGTCAACTGAAAAGAAAATCTGTAGAGCTTCAAGAAGAGCCGGTTGCAATAACTTCTGACAAGAGAAAGTGTGAATTTGTTGAGGCACAGTCCAAAGACAAAGAAAAAGCTGTCATGTCAAAACCTTTGCCAGCCATAGCTGGGGAACCTAGTGCCAATGCGCAAGTAATTGTCAATCCAAGTTCACCATCAAACCATGGCAAAAGATCTGCTTTCGCATTCACACGGCTCCCAGAATCTTACGTACGACTATTTGAAAGGCTCAAGGAGTTCAATTTGGTACATCCTATAGAACCAAAATCATGCCGGTCACTTAAGCCTGAGAACTTTGGAAAATTCGTCATTTACCATTCAGGAATGCATGGGCATTATATTGGGGAATGCATCACCTTTAAGGAGAAAGTTGAAAGCTTGATTAACTCTGGCCAGGTCAAGGTTCTACCAACAAACGGCACTGGCAAACCTTTTGTCGCAATCTTTCCATATGCAAAGGGAGGTCCCTCGAAGAAGGGCATTTAGGCACCTATTAAGTTCCAGAAAAGTAGTAGAGTGGCAGAAGCAGAGGTTAGTTTATTTGCATTATTAGGAAGTAACTATTGTATTTTCCTTTTGTTAGTTTTGTTAAAAGAAAAGAAAAGAAAGAATATCAAATTATGAATGTTTGAATTTATTTCTATGTAAGCAAACTACTGTAACCGGTTTCCCAAGGCGGGAAGCGTACGCAACTCATATCGAGTTTCGGTTACACCATCATTTGGAAAATCTCTTCTATGTAAGCAGAACTACGCACGGTCTGATTCCCAAGGAGGGATACGTAGGCTCCTCCATCGGGCTCGACCCTTTAGTATTTAAATTTTAATTTTTTCAAAGATAGAAACTGGGTCAAATTTTGCAAAGCAAGTAGAAGACGTGGGAGATTGCAACTGGGGCAGCTTTTGCAAAACCATTTGAAGTGTTGAAAGTCATAACTGGGGCAGTTTTTTGCAAAACAAGTTGAAATGTTGAAGTCATAACTGGGGCAGAATTTTGCAAAAAGCAAGTTGAAGACATTGAGTTGGTTTGGTCGTTATTAGAAGCAGTTTTCAAGGGATTGGTGCTGAATGTTGTTTTGCAAGAAGAATCGATAGTCGAGCAAAGCATTGATGTTCAAAATAAGCCGACCATTTTAGCAATTTGTGTCAAAATGGTCTAGCACGCATACTAATTTAGTAAAAACTCTCAAAGTTGTTTTTCTCAATTCGCGTCTTGATAAATCAAATTTTGTTGATCATTGAGTTTCGAACTCTTAAATATTTTACTCATGTGTTGAGTCGGGATTTTGGTCCCATCCATTCGGCCTAATGGCCTATTTTACATTTGAAATTTTATGCATGCATTATCATTTTATGTATTAACTTGCTTTTGTTCAATGTGTAGAATTTATTTGTTAAAGGTTGGCTAGCATTGAACACTGAAATGGCTGAGAATCTGCATCAAGGACGAAACAACATGGCAAAGCAGCTTCGGCCAACCAGTTCTGGTATGAGTATCTTGCAAGCGCAAAATGATGATGTTGAAGAACATGTGGTCCAAAGGAATAGGATTGTCAACATTGTCAATACTAGCAAACCTTTGCCAAATGCAAGCTTTACCTCCAATCCACCTTACTTAACAATGCCTAATTACCAAATGCCTATATATCCACAAATCCCACAAGAATATCTTACCAATCCAAATGCTTGGCCGGCTGCAACTTTATACCAACCACCTTTTATCACTATACCTGTTGTGGAGAGTCAATCAAATCAATTGATAGTGCGTTCACCAGAATTGCCTAAGAAAGAAGTTGAGATAACTTATCCTCACAATGTGGATGAACAGATTTTGAGAAAGATCATAGGAAAAGAATTGCGCTCTAGGAACATTCAGAGTTTATGTTATGAAGACTTGTGCATTCATCCGAATATTGAGCTTCCACGTGGGTACAACATACCAAAACTCAACACTTTCGATGGAAAGGGAAATCCCTACATTCATTTGAAAGATTATTGCGGCAGATTGATCGGAATTGGGAAGAATGAAGCTTTGCTAATGAGACTATTTAGTCAGATTTTATCAGGAATGGCACTTGCATGGTATACTAAACAGGATTTTACCAAATGGCACACATGGGAAGACATGGCTCGAGACTTTGTGGAACAATACAAGTTCAACATAGTAAGAGATCCTTATCTAATTGATATGCGCAAAATTTAGAAGATGCCGCATGAGTCTGTTGCAGAATTTGCTGTGAGATGGAGGCTAGAGGCTTCTAAGATGCATCCTCCATTGCCTGAAGATGAGCTGATAGCAACTTTCATTGACCTTCAAGAAGGCATATTTTACGAAAAGCTACTTTTTGCCAATTTAAAGGATTTTCCCAGTTTAATTCGGTATGCAAAGATTTTGCAAGGAAAATTTCAAACCGGAAGGTTGATTGACTATGACACTATAATGCCAGTTTTCAATTGTTCTGATGCACCTGAAAATATTCAAGACTCTCAGCCTTCGCAAGTGCACTACAATCATGATATGCAAAATTCAAGTCGCCAGCATGGATCTTATCAGGCACCATCTGGTCATCAAAGCACGAAGAAGTTTAGACCTCGTACATTCACTCCTCTAGAAGAGTCTGTGAGTAGAACATTTGAAAAATTGCAAGCTGAAGGACTTTTCCAACCAAGGAAAAGAACAATTCCCAAGCACTTGCCTCCACATTTTGATCCATTAAAGCATTGTGCTTATTATTCAAATATCCAAGGTCATGATACTGAAGAATGCAGTGGCTTGAGATACAAAATTCAAAGCTTTATTGATAATGGAAAAATAATAGTGCAAGAAGATCCATTAAGTGGTTATTGCAGCATTCCTCCCGCAGGCACAATTTTTGTTAAAGGCGAGGCATTAACCCCAAGATATTCAAAGAAGAAGCGGTTTGCAAGCTAAGAAGACTGCAAAGACCGTATTTTGCAGCTTGAAATGACATTTCATTGCCCAACTATCTTATGTTTTAACTACTCTGTTGCAATTTTATTCATCCTGGTTGTAATGAACTACGTTATGTTTTGCTACCCTTATTGGGCTTAGCCCCAAAATCAATGAAATTTTGTTTATTCCCAAATAACCCAAGCCAAAACAGTTATAGATGGTTTATCTTGTGCAAAGAGAAGAGTTTCAAGAATGTCAGATTTTCGCAGCAACAACACATTTTGATTGCCATGCAAGCAAAATGCAGATTTGAAGCCAAATTAGGTGTTCAAACAAGCCAACCGTTATTTGATCAAAAACTAACAATTGTTCTTTGATTAAACAGGGCAAATTTTGCATTTACTGCAAAGTTCAGCATCAAGGTGGAAGGAGCAATGCAAAGTGTCGCGACTTCCCAGAAATTTTATAGTACTTACAATTTTTCTTTGAATGCAGAAATCTCAAGCGGCAAAACGAGAAGAACTCGCAACTATTAGTTCCTCGAAGAATATTTGCCTTATCGCATATGCAGAACAATTCTATTTCTATCTTCATAATTTTAGCTTTTGCTCGATTATCGCATCACCAGCACAAGCCAGACGATTTCAGATTTTGCAAGATGCAGGGTTTATCCACCCACAAATAGGATATTCGGGTCCTTCCACCCACAAACAGGATATTCGGGTCCTTCCACCCACAAATAGGATATTCGGGTCCTTCCACCCACAAATAGGATATCTGGATTCTTCCACCCACAAATAGGATATCTGGGTCCTTCCACCCACAAATAGGATACTTTGGGTCCTTTCACCCACAAATAGGATACTTTGGGTCCTTCCACCCACAAATAGAATATTTGGGTCCTTCCACCCACAAATAGGATATTTGGGTCCTTCCACCCACAAATAGGATATTTGGGTCCTTCCACCCACAAATAGGATATCTGGGTCCTTCCACCCACAAATAGGATACCTGGGTCCTTCCACCCACAAATAGGATATCTGGGTCTTTCCACCCACAAATAGGATATGCAGATTTCTTTCAAGTAGATGATAGTCTAGGACAAGTCGGCTGAAGCACCGCTTTCGGAGTGTTTTGCGATGTCGGTTGTCATGCAATATTGAATAATGATCAGCTTAGAGGTTCTCCGGGCGGAGCATCTCGTCAGTTGGCCGAAGGAAGAACTTATTGATGATATCACAACCCGCATTTATAATTTTATGTTATCACTCTTTTATTTCTTATTCCAATTATTACAGTTTATTAGCAGTTGCTCGCTTACCGTTTGTCAAGTTTATTATAGGATTTTGGCAGTACCGCAGCAGCATTTGGAGCATAACGTGGAACTTTTTCTTAGCAGTGAACTGGGGCAATCGTTGATATGAGCTAGACTCGTCAACGAGGATCTGAAGAATCGCACTCGAACAAGCAAATGCTTACCTAATCTTTCATTCCAGATTAGGGGTCAGTTTGAATTCTTTCCTATTCGTGCGTCTTTTTCAATCAATCGTGCGAGTTTTCGTGTCTAAGTGTCGTTGAACTACATATGGCCTGATTCTCTTTCAGCCCGAGATATGTAGGCAACTCGAAAATCGGAGTTCGGCCATATTCATAAACCTCGCACTTTGATCCTTGGAATCAAAGTCTTTGGCTTTATCATGAAAAAATTGGCTTTTTCGTCAACTTTCTTTACCCTGAAAACTCTTTCATCCTTTTCGGGTAAAGAGGGGCAGCTGTTGACACCCAATTTTGTCCCAAATAAGTTAATTAAAGTCTAATTATTCTAAATTAAAATTAATGTTGAAAATTCAAAAGTAATTCAAAGAGAAAAGGCTAGAATTATAAGGCATAGCCTAATTTATATCCTACCCGTGCAACCCCTCAATTTCCCAGTTTAATCTAAAACCAGGGATAAAATCGTTCCTTATCCACGAAATTTGCCTATCTCTGCAAACAATACATATACACAACACAAACAACCATTTCCCCACTTTCAGAAATCCCAACCCGTTTACAATTAACCCTCAACCCGCGATGCCAATTTCGATTTCCCCCCAAAACTCGAGCAACGATCCAAAACCCTTGGTCCCCACCCCTCTCCAGCTCATCTTCTCCGTACAGAGGTACAAGAAGCCAATCTCAAGCGTTCATTTCGAATCGAGTTCTAATCCGAGCCGTAAATCAACTCTAACAGGAATTTTCTTGTTTAGATGAGGATTAAAATTGTACTACCTTGAGGGGTGAGACAATTTTAACCCTTGTCTAACAAGGAATTACAATCGAGGCCTGAATTCAAGTTTTTGGAGCCTAAATCTGAAACCCTAGCCTACTACTATATATTGGTAAGTCTTTCTCATTTTTAAGGGGATGATTTTTTTTTAAGGAAAAGAGGCAGAAAAAATAGGAATACATAGGGGAAAAACAGCAGTAAAAAAGGGAATTCTGTTGTCACTTTTAAGTAAGATACATACATATCACTGTTTGTCCATTTTTTTTTAGATTATTATTATCGAGTTCGAGTCGTCGTGTTGTTCTTGCTCGAGTCGATCGCTTCAGCTTATCGCTTTAGTTCACTACTTATAAACAGGTAAAATCGAAACCTTTACATTATTATTTTATTTAGTTACATGTTGTTTTCCTGTGCAAAAGTCTGTTTGAATGTGATGTTGGACGTTATTGGTTGATATCAAATGTTGAAATGAGGTCTGCATATAAAGAAGAAGTTTGAACTTCATGGGCGTATGCATTTGGCTAAAGTTTAAGCTTATCTCTGTCAGCTAGGAGATTGTTAAAGCTGAGATTAAATTTATGCTTAGTGAAAAATCTAGTCAAAAGAGTATAAGAAACTAGTTTTAAACAAAAACCTTTTGTCTTTGTTCATTAATGTTAATATGGGTAAAGTTTCAATCTTTAAATATCATGAAATGTTGATTTAATGATTAAAGTATCTGGTTTGTCTGGTTTGCTCTAAGATTCAGGGAGGTGTTTCGGTTTGCAGTTTGTTTAGCGAATTGCAGGGGTATGTGGATATGTGTAGGAGTCAATAGAGTAGGTTGCAGGTGCTTGAAAGGGATAGGAGTTGTTTCTGGAGGATCAGGGGTGAGCTTGTCTGGTTTCTGGTGATGGCTAGGTAGTAGGAGGAGGTATGCAGGGAGATGTAGTTAGTTCTTGAGGCAGTGAGAGTGGTTTCAGCTTGGAGTTTGCTTTCCAAGATTTTGAAAGGAGTGTTTCAGGCAGGTTTGTTTGTATTTGGAGATGTTCTAGTAAGCTGAGGGTTGTTTGTGAGAGTTAGGGTGTCTGGTGTTTGTTAGAGGGCTGTGAGTGTGTGAGAGGCAGCAGCTGTTGAATGACTTTGTGTGTGAATGGTTGAGAGTGGCCCAGGAAGGAGTAGGAGTTCAACCAGAGGCTGAGTTCATCTCAGATCTTGTTATAGTGCATCAGGGGTTCAGGGTGGTTTCTGTCTGGCTCAAAGGAGAAGTGTTAGGGCCTGTTTCTATTTCTTGCATTTTATCTGATTGTTGTGGTTTTAAATGAGGGAGTTCATGGTGGTTTGTAAAGTGTGGTGTGCAGATTCAAGGAGTTGTTGCAGGATGGGATTGCTATAGGAGAGGATAGGGTTTGTTTCAGGTTGTAATAGGGTCCTGTATGTCTTCATGAAGTCTGTAGGTGTCCTGGTCTGTGTGCAGGGTTGTTCCGGAGTTTGTTAGAGGTTCTAGGAGCTTTGAGAGGGTGCAGAGTGTGCTTTGTTTCTGGTAGTAGTCTGTTAAGCTGTGGGGGTTGTGTGTGAATAGTATAGGGTATGTTAGGGTGTTGTTTCTGGTTCTGTTTGCTGCAGCTTGTGAAGGAGAAGCAAGGAAGGATGTTTCTCTGGTTTCCTTTGTGAGGATGTAGGCAGTTTTTGGCTATTGAAGCTGCAGGTAGTCCAGAGGAGGAAGTTAAGTGTTTAAGGGTGTTTAGGCAGTAAGGATAGCGAGTTCTGGTGGTGTGTGGAGTTGTTTCTAGTTGCAGCAGGAAGGGTGGGAGTGTTTATGGTGCTGTAAGAGTTAGAGGATGAAGGGTCTTGTTTAGTGAAGTTAAGCAAGATTTATGTTCCAGTTTCTAATGGCTTTTTTTTTTGTCAGTTTCAAGAGAGTAGTTCTGTTTTCTAAAATGAATGTACTCTTATTCAAATTTGTTCCTTTATAGAAATTGAAAGAATAACACACTTGACAGTTCAAACCCCTCCCTTAATGTTTGTTGTAAAACTTGTTATGTAATTATTTTAGTATAATGCTTATCTTAGTTTGTGTTCATGCTATCTGGTAAGGAAATATAAAGGTGTCGTATGCTTCATTCCTTGAATTTAAAAGATTGAAAGAGTAGAGTTTGTTCCTTTTGAGTTCTGCCATGGGGTCTAAGTGATTAATTGGAGTTGAAAATTTTACTTCTGTTAGTATATCAAGTTAAACATGGTATCAGTTTTGGATAATATTTTGGTCCTTACAACGCCTGATTAAGACATTGAAAACTAATTTTGCACAAAACTAATTAACGAAGGTGAATTTGAAGATATCTTAGAATAGCTAAGAGGCATCATCTTGTTGAATATAGTTTATACTAAATTTATAATTATAAAGTTCAAATCCAATTTTCTCAAATACAAGTATGGGATTGATCTTGTTTTCATTTAATATTCTGTTATAAAGTTCATTTACTAATTTAGTATTTCCTATTTCTTTTGCATAATACACCTCTTGGGACGAGTTAGAGTTGCTAAACTCACAAATTGGGATGACGTGCATTTGGAGGTTACTTGAACCGCTCCGCATTTTCGGGACTTGATATCCCCGAAAATATAAAACAAAAAAAATGAAATGAATGAAAATCACAAAGTCCAAGGCTCAATTATTGAGTTTGCGCTTCCGGGTTCTACCTTCTAAACTCTTTCTTTCCCGTCCTCTTGAGAAAAACATGTTTTAGGAGCCCTGTAAAAATAGAAATGGTATTTGAATTGTGAATAATTATGCTAAATTACTTAAATTATTTTCTATGAATGCTTTGTATCATTTTTTTTCGAATCGCCAATTAATTTATGGATGTTTAGAATCATTTGTCGATTAATGAGTGCAAAATCAAAATTCGACTAAAAATCGTACCCTCGTCATAATTCGCATTTGAATTGCTTCTTTATTTATTATATTAAATATTCAATTATTTATTTATCTAATCTAATTTATTAATTTAGTTAGTCAATTAAATTTTAATCCTTTATTTATTTATTTATTTATTTAATCTAATCTATTTAATTTCAATTAATTATTTCTTTAATTAATTAATATTTATTTATTTATTTATCTATTTAATCGATTATTATTCATTTAATTGAAATCGGCAAGTATTCATTTATTTAATTAAGTTATTTATTTGTTTATTTATTTATCTATTTATTCAATCAATTAATTAATCCTTTATTATTATCCAATTATTTATCTAGTTTGTTTTTATTTAATTATCTAACTTCATTTAACCTTTACTCGTTCTATTAATTAATCAATTGATCATTATTTCATTATCCATTTAATTAACCTTAAATTTGGTCATTTATCTGTATAAGTATCGGCATAATTAAAATCTTGTCTTATCTATATTTATTCCTCTCATCTTTATTTTAAATTAATTTTATATACTTATTATCCTTAACGAATTCGTGAAAATCGCCGGATTAACCGCATTTAGCGGATTTTCGAAAGTGCTCCCGCAAGGGACCTTCTTTCCGAAATAAAAGAACCACTTACCTAGAATCTCTAATTTTAATTTAATTTCCTTTAAATAAAGAATAAATTGCACTCATTAGTTAACTTAGGTTCCTAATAATTCTTAAATTAGGTGGCGACTCCAAAGAAACCCTTTGGAATCCCATTTTGTTTAAATATACCCGAAACCTGTCTTTTCTTAAAGAAAGGATAATTTTGGGGTTCAACAGCGTCATGGGATTCCAGCCTACCCATGCAAGCTATATATATATATATATATATATATATATATATATATATATATATATATAAGGTATATATATACTATGCACATATCAGTTCCTCTTTTCAGTTTTCAATCACCCGCGACCCGATTCTCAAACTTTTCGACCCGTGAATCAGAACCAGAAACCCGACCCAAACACTCATCTTCTCCGTACAGCTGATGTGCTGGATGAGTTGCACTTTTCCAGCTGTGTTTTCGGAGTTTTCTCACTTGTTTTTCTAGCAAACGGTCATTTAATCCGATCCATCCATTTCAAATTGAAGCAATCCGAGCCCTTGATCTCTTTCTTGGAGATAAGGATGAGAGAGGTGTAGTTTTACCCTTCTCACCTTTATCTCACAAGAGATTGATCGAAAATAGTAGGGAGTAGGTTGGAATTATGTTTGAGGTAAACCCTAAAATATCAGGTATAAATTCTTAGCTTGGATTCATTTTTGAGGCAGTCTTGAAGTTTAAGGGTATAGGAAAATTAAAGAAAAGAGGCAGAAGGTATAACATATAGAGATAATATTTTTTTCAGTTTCGACTTTTCTTCTAAAAAGTACAGAAATTATAGTCATGGTTTCTGCTAAAGTTTTCGGATTAGATTTGTTTTATGTCGTCGCTTCGCTACACTAGTCGTCGACCTTGTTCGCGTCGCTTAGTCGAGTCGCGTTTGCTTCGGACCCTCGCCCCATTTACTGCCATTAATAAGGTAATACTCTCTAATTTTACAACTTTTATTGTTCTGTTCCGTGGTTAGTTGGAAAAGTGTTGTCTTATTTCAGTTGTTATGAATCCATTTTACACTGTTTTATTATCACTAATTCAGCTTTCAGTTGTTTAATTATAAGTAAAAGGATGATCAGTAGGTTCTTCCATAGATTATCTAGTTTTAAAGATGTGTTCTTTATCACCCTTAGGCATTATTCCAGTTTTAAAGTCATGCCCCTCTTTGAGTCTCTTTAGTCTGGATTTTCCTTATTTGTTTGACTTGAACAAGAGCTTGTCGTGAAAGGCTGAAATCCCATTGTTGAATTGAATAAGAAATTAAGTTTCAGTCCATTTGTTAAGGGTCCCTTATAGTATTTGATTCTGCTCTGTTTTAAAGAGGTCTATGTACCCTTGTTTTGCTATGAAATATGTTTTGAATTTGGTGGAGAAAGTCTAAAGCAAAATGCAGTAGCCATGGATTCTGATATGTCCCTTTAACTATTATAAAGATTGATGATTTTGCATGCACAACTCAAATCTGTATGAATAATATGCTGCTTTTCCAGTTATCTTAGATCTCAATAGTGAAAAGTTGAAGGTAATGGTGGAGTTTTGTTCTGATTGTTTGTGAAGTTTCTAGATTGAGAAAGGAGGTGTGCTGATATCTGGTGAGCTAGGGTAGCTAGAGGGGTTGTTCCTTGCTTGTTTAGGTGGTGTAATGGGATGGTGTAGGGTCTGTAAGAGTGTTCTTGGAGTTCAGGGAAATGGTAGGCTGATGGAGTAATTGCAGTTTGTTTCTGGTTAGTTCTGAAGTAGTACAGAGTCTTAGTTGGTTTGATTCAGATGTTTGGATGGTTGTTGTTGCTCAAGTAAGTTTGAGGGAGTGAGGCAGGTAGCAGGATTGGTATCTGTTTGTTCCTGGAGTAGAGTTTTGTGTGTGTTAATGCAGTGTGTGCCTGTGAGAGATGAGAGAGTTTTCTGGGAGGCAGTGTTGAGTGGTTGTAGGTGTTTAGGCTTTGTTTGGTTCCTAGTCTATGAGAATTTAAATGAAGTTGTTTCATCTGAAGTGAGGGTGTTCCTGGTGAAGTCTGTCTGGTGCTGGCAAGGGGTTTGGCAGGGCAGTAGCAGTGTTAGAAGTAGGTGAGATGGTCTGAGGGGTGCAGCCTGGTTCTGTTACTCTTCAGGTTTTCGTGCAGTTGTGGAGATATTGTGAGAGTGTAGGGTGATGAGATTGGTTGAGGGAATTACGCAGGGAACTAGGAAAGAGTGTTCTGGCAGGGTTCAGGTTGTTGAGAGAGTTGTTATGGTTTGCTTCAGTTTAGGCTAGTAGGCCCAGGTTGTTGCTGTGAGTTGTTGAAGAAGCTAGGAGTAACAGTGGTCCCTGGTGGTTGTGAGGGATGTTTCAAATGTCTAGGTGTTGATAGAAAATGGTTGGTTGGGTGTGATGTTTGGCCGGGTAGTGGTCTGATGGTTTGTAGGAGGAGGCAGATATGTTTGTTAAATTTGTTTCATGTTGTCTTGTGTCATAAGTTTGTGAGAGTAGAGTAGGCTGGGGTTTGGTTTGGTTCGTGGGAGTCTCCAAGGGGTGCAGATCATGGTTTGTGTAGTTTTCTAGTTTGTTGTCTGTCCAAGAGGAAGTAGAATGGGATAATGTTGCAGCATTTTTTTCTTTCTGTTTCAGTTTGTTAAGGTTTCAATTCAGCTTGGTTCAGTCTACTTGGTTAAACTTCTGTTTCTTTTAGTTTAAACTACTGGTTTAGTTAATGCTAATTTTGCTTCTTGTATCAATTCACTGCTCGCTTAATAATATAGGTATTCAGCTTTAGTAAAACTGTAATACGAGAGTAAGTGCATATCAATGTCTTGTCCTTTTTGAGTAAATTATATGTTGTTCCATCTTAGATTTTCTCATGGTCTAGTAATTGCTATGTTAGTTGACTGCATATTTGCATCAGTCTACTCCAGGTCTGTTTTATGTAATTGTAGGCTTCTACCTTTCCCTTTACTCTTTTGTTGTTCTTATGCTAAGAAATGAGTAGAGTACGTATGTGCTGGATTTTGCTCGCTTAATTGCTTCTTGCTTATCAAGCACGATCTGACTGTTTTGGTTAGAATTTAGGCCTGGTTTGTTTTATGTGTGAGGCTGCTTCCTGATCTCTTGTTTTTACTAACAAAAAATAAATGTTTGGCATCCCATTCCCTGTATGCTTATTTGTGATGTTTCATGAAGTCTGCATTTAATGAAAGATGTTCTTTGATGCAAATTTCTGTACTCTCATTTCTCTTTATTTGTTTACCGGTTATTTATGAATCAGTTTTCTAATCCTTTTTTCCTTTTATTTGCATAATACAACCTTGGGGCGAGTTCGGCTAAAACTCACAAACGGGGGCGGCATGCATTCGAAGTTACTTGAACCGTTCCGCATTTTCGGGACTTGATATCCCCGAAAATGTAAGAAACTAAATATGAAAATCACAAAGTCCAAGACTCAATGATGAGTTTGCGCTTCCAGGTTCTATCTTCTAAACTTCATCCTTCCCCGCTCCCTTAGAAAATGCATGTTGTATAGGATTTCCCCATAGACCGGATTAGAAGCCCTGTAGGATAGAAATGATATTTGAATTGTGAATAATTATTGTAAATTACTTAAATTATTTTTATATGAATGCCTTGTATCATTTCTTTGCGAATCGCCAATTAATTTATGGATGTTTAGAATCATTTGTCAATTAATGAGTGCAAAATCAAATTCGCTAAAAATCGTACCTTCGTCATAATTTGCATTTGAATTATTTATTTATTGATTATATTAATATTCAATTATTTATTTGTAATCTAATTTATTTATTTATTTAATTAATTAAATTTTAATCCATTATTTATTTATTTACTTAATTTAATTTATTTGATTTCAATTAATCATTTATTTAATCAATTAGATATTTATTTACTTATTTATTTAATCAATTATTATTTATTTACTCCTTTATTCAATTAAAATTGATAAGTATTCATTTATTTAATTAAGTTATTTATTTGCTTATTTTTTTATCTATTTATCCAATCAATTAATTAATCCTTTATTATTATCCAATCATTTATTTAGTTTGTTTTTATTTAATTATCTAACTTCATTTAACCTTTACTTATTCTATTAATTAATTAATTTATTATTATTTCATTATTTATTTAATTAATCTTAAATTGGATCATTTATTTATCTAAGTATCGGCATAATTAAAATCTTATCTTATTTATATTATATTATTCATTATCTATTTATTTTATTTGAAATTTATCCTAAATTGATTATCGTTAAGTAAAATTCGTGAAAATCGCCGGATTAACCGCTTTTAGCGGATTTTCGAAAGTGCTCCCGTAATAAGGACCTTCTTTCGAATTTAATAGAACCACTTACTCAGAATCTCTGATTTTTAATTTAGTTTCATTTAATTAAAGAATAAATTGCACTCATTAGTTAACTTAGGTTCCTAATAATCCTTAAATTAGGTGGCGACTCCAAAGAAACCCTTTGGAGTCCCATTTTGTTGAAATATACCCGAAACCTGTCTTTTCCTAAAGAAAGGGTAATTTTTGGGGTTCAACATTTGTCGCAACGACCCCATCTTGCTTCGAAAAATCACAGACAAGTTCACTCTGCTTAGCCATATCTCCTATTTTGGTGTTCAACTTGAGCCGACCTTTTCGAAAGGAAGTCTTTGAGTCAGGGATAGGAAATAATCAGAATGTGCAAAAGATTTCAAATACCAGAATTTGAGTATTAGCTTGGAAAGAAAAGTAAGATTATCTGTGTTCGAGGAGATTGATTTTCTAAGAGTTTTCTTAAATAGGACGAGGATTGGGAAGCATATTTGCACGAGTCATACTAAGAAAAGGGACAACTAAAGCGATATTCAAATTGATGTGGGCAACATACAAGCAAATAAAAGTGCACGAAGGACCTCTTCATGCCAAAGGTGGGCCTAAAGTTGCTTTCAAAGTCATTTGGTGCCAAGTCTGACATTTCAAAGCCTCTTTTGAATTAAGCAAATGATAGGTACTTCGCATATACGTCATTTAAATCGATGCGACACATAATTTGAAAAGTGAGTCATCCGAGTTAGGAATCCTTTTGACGTTTAGACAAGGTTTCTGATAGACATTTAACATGCAAAGGATGTTAAGTCTTGCTAGATTTATATGATTCTTAATGGAAAAATGTGTGTTATGTGTCATCCCATTAAAAACGGTCATCTCAACTTCAATTTGGGCCTTAAATGCCTCTCGTGCATTTTGAATGGCACTGAATGCAGACTAATTCTGATCGTATGAAAATAAACGATCCACATTTGGTATATTTGACCTTAAGAATAATGCACACAGAGTTATGTCCAAGCGTTCCTTGGGGTTAGTAGCCCATTTGGTTCGTTCAGACATGGTGAACTAAAGTCTTAGGCGTAGTTGGAGTCATATTTTCCTAGTAATGGCATGATGTATGAACTTAGTAATGTCTCCTTTAAGATTTTGGATGCCTAGACCGGTTCTTTCAAGCAGACAACTTGAAAGTTGAAGACTTGCAAACCACCAACAGCCCCGCAAGTTCGGCTAAATTTTACAAGACTTTCTCTTAAGTGTTATATTTTTTAAGGGAAAAGGGTGGCCGTGGGTTCCACATAACCGTCCCTTCCTAAGGGCTCTAATAGAGTGGAAATTACCAGGAGTGGCGGACGAAATGGCTAGAATGAAATAATAAATGCGCAAGTTGACATAAAAATATATTGAAATTAAATTTAATAAAGGGAAACAAACAAGTTAGTCTCGAGAAATAGTATAATCAAGCAGAATAATAACGATAATTAAAAATGACAACAAAGAATCATAAAAATAAAAATGTTGATAAGGATTTAAAAAACTCGTGATTTGGAAGCCTAATGGAGCTTTTTAAGAGTGGGTTTAGACGAGGTTCTTACAAACGGAAAATTTGTAAGTGGAAAAGTTTTTGGGACCGTCGGTTGTACCACGCAATTGGCCTATCCCAAAAATTTTCCGAAAGTTTCTTTGCAGGAGATAAAATGGCCGTCAAACCGACGCAACCGCTATTTTTTTGAATATGTCGCACGAGTGGAATTGGACATGAGAGGAATGACAATTTTAAATACACAATCGTTAAAAATCAAATAAAAGAATTAGTCACAAAAATAAGAAAAAGAAGTGACAAACAAAAACAAAAGGAAAAAGTTAGTTCAGAATAATAATTTATAATAGCAAAAATAAACGCTGAATATCCCAAATTTTAATTCTGTTGTAGTTAGAACTTTTCAATATTCCAAGGGGAGTTGCCATTCTGTGCACCTCTTTTTCAAGCTCGAATCAAGTTCAAAAAGTAGGTTTGTCTAGATGACCGTTTGGAATGAGTTTGGAGTCGTCACCTAATAAATTTGTCTAAGACGTATTAGGTCGCCTATGATATCTAAGTATCTAAATGAACTCTGTGAAGTCATGCTAGTAGAGATTCTAGGTAGAAAGCCTTGTGACTCGGGAGGAAGGGATTAGACATTTCTCGTGTCCCACGAAAAGTGGTTCTCGACCGGATTCATATTTTGGGATTTTTAAACTAAATACGTAAATGAGTTCAAATTGTGCAAAGGTCGTAAAGCAATTCTAGGCTAAGGTTATAACATGAAGTACAAGTCAAGTTAAGCTAGTGGTGCAAATCAAACATAGAATTATCTAATCCCTCAGCATTTCAGGCCGAAAAACTAAGACTGATTGTAAAAGAGACATTCTATGCAAAATCAATGGGCTTACTATTACCGTTTGGCAGGCTTACACAATTTTGAATTTGCACTTATGGCCTAAACCCACTGCATAGTCGCAGTTTTACCCTCTAATTTTAACTTTTAATTATACGAGGCTAGAAACACAATAGGTTTACTTCTGCAAATCTGAAACGAGTTAGTTTTCTGAAAATGTTTCAAACGGTAAAAAGAAGTAGACATTTTTAGCTTCCCATAATACAATCACTTAGAATAGGGACAAATAGAAATTATTGTATTTAAGGAATGCCACTTTTGGAGGGATATTTTGGCATCAATTATCAAACACCTATTCGAAGAGACCTTTGCTTTGGGGTCACATTTCAAAGTAATACTTTATATATGTAAGTAGAGAAAGGAAATTTTTATGACTTGTATAAAATAAACAAATATGATTTGGAAAATATTTGATTATACGCATAGGTATATGTAAAATATAGGAATTACATAGTTTCACAAATAGCATATAAATCATGATGTGGAAGGTATTAGTGTACCTTTTTCGGAAAAAATAGCCTTTTGTATTGGCTTGACACCTAAAGTCAATACCTCACCTTCCACTCTATTAATTAGTGTGTAGAGGATGTTAGCTTTCCAAAAAAATTTAATATTTTTAAAGAAAAATCGGTGTTGGATTTAAAACTGGCAAGTTTTGGAAATTTGCAGACAAATACCTCAATCGAGGCAGACTTGCAAAAATAGCCTTTATTTCATAAAAAAATCAGATTACATTCCTTATAGATTTCAGACTTCTAAAACCTGTTTTATATAGTTTTTCAGATTCGCAGAAACAACCCATAAAATATACTCCCTCCGTCCCAAATTAGTTGTCGCTTTTAGCTTCTTCACGCCCATTAAGAAAATCATTAAATAAAGTGTGTATTTTACTATGCTACCCCTATTTAATGTTTGACTATTAAATATTGTTGAGAATTTTTTTAATTATTAAGGGTTTAGTTGTAAAAGACTAACAATTTTTGTCTTGAAATCCTAAAGTGTCAACTAATTTGGGACACACCATTTTTTCTAAAGCGACAACTAATTTGGGGCGGAGGGAGTAAAAGAAAAGGTAAGAGATACCCCTGTTTAAGCCGTTTTTTTTTTTTTACTCCTCATAGCCATTAACATGGCTTTGCACCTATTTTAGAAATGTACACTAGGGGAATCCTAACAAATACAGATTGAGGGTCTAGGGGAGGAACAAGATTACACATAGAAGATAGAAAGAGGTGTGCCCTGTATGCACTTTTAAATGAATAGCTAAGTTCAATCTTTCACATTTAAACATCAACAACCAATTTTCCATGCTCAATCTTGCATATTCCAGATTTGGCTATTGTCATGGTCAGCACAAATTTTGACTCGCTGTTAATGAACCGGGCGAGTCGGGTCAACTTCGTCTTGACCCGTTTTGCTCGGCTTTGGTTCATCTTGCCCGCAAAAGCTTTCTATTTGTCATCATGTGTATCAATGTCTTGATGTTGCTTTGATTCTTCGGATTTGAGCAAATTCACCTGAAATCTCCCCATTCTTTTTTAGCTTTTCATAATATTGAAGGGGATGATTTTTCTTTCTTTTTATGCTGTAAACGAGACAAGGGATAGAGTGAGTGAGCAGATTAAGAGGCGTTAATGGTGGGGAAGAGGTGGCGTTGATTGTATTTGAACGGAATTGTGGAAGAATGGGAGAGATGAGTGAGGCAGGGGTGGCGGGGGTTAAAGGAAGGGGCTAGAGGGAAATGTTTTCAGGGTTTCCATATTTGGGGTTGTGTATATAATTAAAAATGACCGAACAAATTGTGGCCGTCGGATAAAAGCTATAGACGGCTATAATAGTGTATGTATGGTAGGTTGTGTATATATGTGTATATTTGAGTGAATTAAAATGGGTATTTGGCTAATATTTAATCTTTAAAATGTTAATAAGTAGAAAGAATTACTCATTAAAGTATGAAAATAATTTTGATAAATATTACTATAACATAATAGCTAAATATGAGTTGAATTAAAGGTGATTAAGAATAAGTACATCATTAATTAAATGTATCAATTACACAAATAATTTCAAATTAGACATGTCTTTAGGAAATAACCTAAATGATGTAATTATGCAATATAGTTGCAATTAAGTAAATATTGTAAAAATAGGGATTAAGGATAAAAGTTTCACACATAAATGCATGTTACCTAATGCAATTTTGTTCAAAAAATCTATTGCAATTTTAAGTTAAATATAGCCAATTATAGAATATGAGGGATAAAATTAGTTGTCAACAGTTACGTCTCTGGGAGATATCCGTGAACATCTTGAGTGGGAAGAGGATTGGCTTGAGGCTACAAAGCCAATAGTTAAGTTGCACATGGCAACATCCTCTAAAGTCAAGGGTCGCACAAAGAGAAAGAATTGGCGTAAGAAAAGAAGGCCAACTCAATCACAGTCAGCTAAAAGAAAAAGGGCAGAAAAGCAAGGAAATAATAAATGTCCCAAACGTGTTAATGTTGTAAAAATAAAATGCTTAACAGTGATAAAAAGGGTCATTATACTAAGGATTTCTCTGAGCCTCCTAGAAAGGTATTTCACAAAACTCAAACAAGTGAACTTTGTGTTTCTTGTTCAGTATTTTTGACTAAATATAATCTTTTGTGGATCGTAGATTCGGGAGCAACAGACCACACAATAAGGGAATGCAATGTTTTTGTTGAGTTTCGGCGTATTTCACGTAGAACAACGTGAATATATATGGGCAACAACAATAAGGTTGTTATTGAAGGGATCTGTACTAATACTACATGATGTCCTCTATGCTTCAGGAATTCGTCGAAATATTATTTCTGTTATTGTGTTTATTAGGTTTGGATTTAGCTTATTTTTCCATGACAATTCTGTCAAATTGACTTTAGCTTCTACTTTTTTTGGTTTTGACCATATGACTGGTGGATTTGTTATTATGGATTTGGATTATGATTCATAAAATAATAATGCAAGTTTTCGTATATTTTCTTCCTCACATAAGTATGATAGTGATGTAAACATTTGGCATGCTAGACTTGGTCATATTGGCCAAGAAAGAATGCAAAGAATAGCAAAATATGATTTTCTTAGTGGTATTGAACATGTGAAATTTTACACTTGTGAAAGTCGTCTAGCCGGAAAATCTGCAAAAAGATCCTTCAGTAAAGCAACTAGAGCTAAATATCCCTTGTAATTATTCCATTTGGACATCTGTGGGCCTATGAATGTCACCTTTTATCACATTTATGCACGACCAAAGTTATTTTGGTTATGTCTATTTAATTCCCATAAACCATAAGTAAAAAGTTGTTTCAAACGCAATATGAGCTTAGTGGAAAATCAATTAGACAAGAGGTTAAAAGTTCTGAACTGATCGAGGTCGAGAGTACTTGTCAATTTAATGTAATGAGTTATATGATAAAAAGTGAATAGTTCATCAGTTGACTGTCACAAATACTCTATGGCAAAATGTTGTTGCGGGGAGAAGAAACATGACGCTCCTAGAAATGGTTAGGTCAGTGATGGCACAAGCTAACCTCCCAATTAGTTATTGGGTCGAGGCATTGCTTACTGGTACCTATGTACTTAACCGAGTGCCAACAAAATCAATTACAACCACTCCATATGAGTTATGGACTGGAAGAGCTACCTAACATAAGTGTATTAAGACGTTGGGGTTGCGCTGCCTATACATATGATTCCTCTCACAAGCATGGAAAATTAGGCCCAAGAGGAAAGAAAAGTATCTTTATAAGATACTGAATTTGAATCACGAGATGTCACATTCCTAGAACATGAGTTTCCTAAAAAAAGTGAGGTAGGTCGAGACCTAACCTTGTTTGAGATGAAGGATCAAGATGTACAAAGATCACTTCATTTGAGTGTGAGAAATTTAACCGATGATGAATTAGTTTCTCATTAGAAACCTTCTTCTCATCAGATGCGAATTTAAGTAATCATTTGACATCAAATAGTGACCAAATGGATCTTGTTCCAAGTGGGAGCTAGACGGTCTCTGATCTTATTCTAAGTGGGAGTAGGATAGATGTTCTTGATCCAAGTGGGAGCAACGTTGATCCAAATGGGAACAATGAAGAAGAATCACAAAAAGGATGTGGTTCACGTAAAATGATTCCCCATCGGCAATTTGATAATGAAGGTGGTAACTTTATATGTTGCTCTTACAAGAAGAAAACGAGCCTAAGCATGTGAAAGAGGCTCATGATTGTCATTCTATGGAAAACTAGACAAAAGACAATGGAAGATAAGCTAGAGTATATGAGATGCAACAAAGTCTGGGAACGAGTTTATCTCCCAAAAGGACATAAAGCTATTGGGAGCAAATGGGTTCTCAAGATTAGGCTTAAAACTGATAGCGCAGTTGAGAGATATAAGGCTCGATTGATGGCGAAAGGTTATACAAAACAAGAAGGAATAAAATACGGGACATTTTCACCTATTGTACGATTTACCTTAATTCGCCTCGTTTTAGCTATTGCAGCAAGTTTACATCTTGAATTGCATTAGATAGATGTAAAGACTGTCTTTCTCAATGGAGAATTAGATGAAGAAGTTTATATGGAACAACATGAATATTTCTTTGAAAAAGGCCACGAACAAATGTTTTGTAGATTTTTGAAGTCTAATTTTGGCCTCAAACACTCTTCAAGACAGTGGTATATACACTTTCAAAATGTAGTCTTATCCAATAGTTTTGCTATGATTGATGAAGACCATTGTGTTTATACCAAGAGATTGAGAAATAAGCTCTTAATTTTTATATTGTATGTCGATGATGTACTTATAAAGGGAAATAATAAGGAACTCTTAACGAGGTAAAGTCTTGGTTGTCAACTCAATTTGAGATGAAAGATATGGGTAAAGCTGCTTATATTCTTGCGATCAAGATTCCAAGAGATCGTCTTAAGAAACTATTGTATCTCTCTCAAGAGAATTACATTAGAAAAATTCTTGAATGATTTAATATGCAATATAGCAACCAAATTGACACTTCTATCGGCAAAGACCATAACTTGAGAAATAATTTGTGTCCTCTAACTCCTGAAGAGATAGAAAAGATGAGACGGGTTCCTTATAGAAGCACAGTCGGTTGTCTAATGTATGCTATGATGTGTACTAGACCTGATATTTGTCAAGCAGTTGGCATGGTAAGTAGATATCAATCCGATCCAGATCCAGCATATTGGCAAGCAATAAAGAGGATTATGAGACATCTAAGAGGAACAACTAACTATGCACTTTGTTACCATGGCGGCAAAGATTTGTGATTAGTTGGATGCACTGATGCTGATCATGGAGGAGATTCAAATGAGAGAAAGTTTACCTTAGGATATGTTAGTAATGGTGCCATATCATGAATGAGTAAAAATCAATCATGTGTAACACTATTTATGATGGAAGTCGAATATGCGGCTCTCTCTAAAGCAACACAAGAAGCTATTTTGTTGAATTATGCTCTTGAAAAGCTTGTTGGGTAACACTGAAAATGATGAACCATGGTGCCATATCATGAAGGAGTAAAAAGAAATCGTGTGTAACACTATTTATGATGGAAGCTGAATATGCGGCTCTGTATAAAGCAACACAAGGAGCTGTTTGGTTGGATAAGCTCTTGAAAAGCTTGTTGGGTAACACTGAAATGATGAACCAGTACTGGTCTACTGTGATAGTAAGGTTGAAATTGATGCAACCAAAAGTCCTAAGTGTGATACTAAGCACGTAGATATCAAGTATAACTATCTAATATATAAATGCAAGAGGTTAAACTTGGAGAAAATATCTGCAGAAATATTATAGCAAATCCATTGACCAAGCCTTTAACTAGAGATAAATTTGTGTGAACACTAGGTCTGAAGGCTTGCGTAAACTTTGAATACTTTGTATTATTCTTTATTTTTTCCTGATGTTCACAAAACTATGTTCTTTAATGATCAATAAAGTTGATTTACTTACATACATATTCATGATTATTGAGTGTTTAGTACATTCTTTAATTATATTTTATTTTAGTATATCAGGTAGACAGGAGGTAGGCCTTGTCACACATGCAACCACCTCCTTATCTTAGTGATAAGAAGAGATGAGACTTGATTTTAAGAAAAGTTATCGAATTGATAATTTGAGAGCTATATACTTAGAATCACTAAAGTTGCTTAAACTATATCATAAGGTTATTAAGGTGAAAAAAAAAATATTCACTTATTCTACTTTGTGAGTTAGATGTGAGTTTAAGGAACTCAAGGAATTTAGATACTTATGGTGTCTGAATTTCATCTATACAACATTCTTTAAGAAATAACGACATATGCTCCATAAGGAAATAAGAAGATGTTGTAGAACATGCTTCATACCATGTGTGCTAATATCGACCAATGAGTTAACATAAGTTTAATCTCAACTTAATATTGTGTGCGACCTAACACCATTATGGTAACTCATATATTTGTACCCTCAGTGACTCTGATCAGATACTTGAGACTTAGTTTAATGTTAGCTATCTTAGTGTGTTTCCAAAAGACCATATAAGTGAATGTGTTCTAGCGGAGCATATCTAAAAATAGCCGTTGAGTAAATGTTTAAAGAATCGTGAGAAGAGGAAGATCATTAATAGAATCTCATTAATTTGTGTTCACTGGTGCACCAATTATAACTTTTAAGTTATAATTTTGAATACAAAGAACAATGATATTTGAGATTTTGAGAGTATATCAAAAGGTGATTCATATGATCTAGGGTACATCATAGTTTATAATCTTCTTCCAGGTTTGTACTCGATGAGAGGCTATATACTCCTAACAGATATATAGGACAAAGCTCTCAGAGTATGCTGGTCCTACGGTCTATTTCACTGTATGAATATTTGTAGAGATAAGGTGAGAATATGGTTTTCATATTATAAGAGTACTCCCATTATGTTTGAGTGGAAGATATTGGGCTTAAGAGTCCATCAAAAAAGGAATGCTCTTAGAGCCTATCCAGGTAAAAGGATAAAGTTACCTAATAGAGTCCTGTAAGAGGACAAATACAGTAATACAATAGATAAAAGATACATACTTTCCACTCCTCTCTCTACAAATATCTAGTGTTTAGACTGTGAATAAAGGGATTGCTCCGTTACTGTGACAACCACCGACGATCAGTGATTCCAGCCATAGTTCAAGATCCATTGCTTTTGCTTTCTTTATAAGGAGACAAGTAAGTTATCGGATTATATTTTTGATTAATCTTTTTAGTATATATTTGTATATTTATAATCCTTCATACAGACGAGAGGGAAGGATGACCAATCAGCAGGTTGCGCATATCAACAGAACGAGATAACATAATAGCCTAAGGAGCCACAAGGAGTTTAATCGATTAATGACTTTTGGTGAGGTGGCAGCTTATGTGGGGCAGAGGTGGACAATGATGACAACGATCACTTAGTGTAGTAGAAATGGGTCAACTTATTGGTAAATGGGTTATTGACTGGGATTGCAGGATTTTATTTTGGGGCTAGCTATTACTCCCCGTCCCATTTTAATTATTGCTTTCAGTTTTTGTACGTCTATTGAAAAAATCAATAACTAAAGTATATATTTTACTATATTACCCCTATTTAATATATAACTATTAATTTTTTTGAGCATATCTTTAATAATTAAGGATATATTTAGAAATAATGAGCACAAAATGTCTTGAAATTCTAAAGCGTCAACTAATTGGGGACAGAAAAAGTATATCATGAGGCTAAAAAATAATAACGTTGGATTGGGCAAGTGAATAAATTAGCTTGTATGTAATTAAAATACTGATTATCATTAATAGTTAGTATAAATTAGAAAACTTATAAGTAAATATAAATAATATATTTAATCACAAATTAGTGAGGTCAAATAAATCTAATTAAAAAGAAGTAGTCACAAATAACTATTAAATGGTACTGGTAATGCAGTAATTTCATATATTGATACAATTAAAATATGTATTTAAAAAATAAGATAATTGATGCAATTATATAATGCAGTCACAAGTAAATATATATTGTCTGATTAGGAGATTAATCCTAGGAGTTGCACATATAAATGCATGCCTTATAATTAAAATTTTATTTTAAAAATTAATGTTGCACTTTTAAATTAAATATAGTCAATTATATAAAAAGGAGAGATAAAATTAGATATCAACAAGATATTACGATCTGAACACCTAGAGGCAACAAGTTTTGCGCGTTTCATTCAAAATTTTGAGAAGTGTGTAGGTTTATACATTATACACATATATACTATACGACCAATGACTAGTTTCCCTTTTAAAAGTTTTATAGATTTTCAGTTTTATGCTGTTAACTCGACAACATCATCATCTTTTGAGTTTAAAATTTAAATCTATTTTCTTACCTAAGAATGAGCTCTGACAAAGAAAGTGGAGATCATCAACAAATTAGGAATGAATTGTACCATACTCTAGGGATGACATCTGTTGACAGCTTGAACATTGAAGATACTGGGCTAATATTGATTCGAACGACACTTTCATCCTCATATTCTTCATTGTTCAAGGCATGAAACTTTTTCTTAGTCATTGTTTAAGTATGGGACTGTTTATCCTTGTTTAGTTCATGTCGAGTTTAAAAAGTAGCATGTCTAAGCATTAATTTTTAGAACTTGTTGTGTTGCCTTATAGAGCATGTGAATTGCATGTGTTGATACCCAATTTTATCCATCCTTTTTAAATAATTATTTATATTTAATTTAAAGGTGCAGTATTAACTGTTTGAACAAAATTTGCATTAGAAGGCACGCATTTATTTGAGTAATTTTCTATTTATACTTTATATATTTAATTATGGCTATATTATGTAATTACACCACTTAGGCTATATGTTAAATGCATCTCAAAATTATGATTATTTGTTTAATTTAATTATATTAGTGTCATTTATTATTATTCGTGACTATTTATACATAATTAATTTTATTTGATCCCAATTAAATTGTGTAATTTTGACTAGTAGCCATTTTGTACGCAGGCTCAATAAGGCTCAGCCTCCATTTCAAAATTAATAGATTAATAGCCACTCCATAATAAGTTGCACTAAAATACCCCTAATTAAACAAAATATATTCTTCTTCATTTCCAAAACCTATTTCACCATATTCAAAGTATATTGAAGACCCAACAATAGCTTTCTTCTCGCCATTCACAATTCCAGCCAATAATTCTGTTCATAATTCTCTATGTATGTATGTATGTATATCTATTTACTGACTCAATTTGTCAAACCACAGCATATAACTTAAAAATCAGATAATAACGAGTTTTATACCAAGAAAGATAAACTAGTAGAATATACCAAAGACGTGAAGAACCAATATTTTTGCCTCAAATTTCAGTTTTAAATAGTGTTTTCCTCTCGAACTCCAGAGCTGTATATCTGAAAATTTCCTTATCAAGTACAAATTCTAGGAAAAAAACTAAGATTTCGCCTTTTCAAATTCAAATCACTAGATAAAATACTGAGATTTCAGTTTTTAAGTTCAAATCTCAAGGGATAAAATATGAGATTTCAGGTTTTAAGCTCAAATCTCAAGGGATAAAATACTTAAATTTCATATTTTAAAGTTCAAAACTCGGTATAAAATATTGTGATTTGAGGGTTTTAAAGGACTTTAAAATCTCAAGATTTTCACCTTTATAAAGTTCCAGAAAAAAAAAAAACAGAAATCCCTGAAAAAATAAAGATTTTCACCTTTCATTAGACAATCCCAGAGAAAAAACTGATATTTTCACCTTTTATTAGACGATCCCATAACAGAAAAAACTTTGATTTTTACCTTTGATTAAAAAAAAGGAAACATACTGAGATATTCACTTTTTTTTTTAGAAATTTATGGAAAAAAATTGAAATTTTCACTTTTTAAATTCCAATTCCATGACAAAATCCTGAGATTATCTATTTTGTTTTTTTTTTTAAATATTTGGGCAGAAGGGTGGTGCTATTCTTTGGGCAGAGGATAGTGGATATTTAAGATGCTGCAATAACATGGATATTGAAACAAGCTAGGACAAAGGGCAAAAATAAAAATAAAAACAGGCTATTCTTCAAGTAATTAGTAAGCACGAGTTATAAATCAAACATCGGTTATCAAAATGGCTGCATAATTCATTTTATATTGGGAGATTAACACAAATATAACACCCTAACATCAAATTTACAAAAAATAGCAATACTTATCACTTTACAAAATATACCAATAGTTTTTTACATTTCATATACAAGTTTCAAATTAGAGTTTCATCTCCTTCTTCCTTACCTTCTCCCAACCATCACTGCCTGATGGCTGCTGCCACCACTCGCCGGCGCCGGCCAGTCGCCGCCAGCCGCCACTGCCACCACCCGAATTTATTTATTTATTTTTTTGAATCTATAAGATTTAACATACAAAAATACACTTATATACATTGCAAAATTTTAAAATTTAATTTTTTGAAATTATACACAACCAAACATACACAAACATACAAAATATAAACACAACACAAACAAAAATATACAAAAACATAAATACAAATAACTATCCATTTTAGACATGCATACAACAACATACACATATATATAAATACATACACATACAAAAAGGTGGATATAAACATTCATATATAAAAATATACAAAGATATACATATGTATATATACAAAATACAAAATGTACTAATATCATACATATTTATACACATACAAAAAGGGGAAAAAGAAGCAGATCGGAGATGAACATACGTGTTTTATACCAAAAAATACAAATATATACATGCTATACACATACAAAACGAAAAAAAGGGGAACCAAATCGGAAAAAATCACCGGAAATACAGAGATCGGAGCAGCGTGCTACTGCAGTGCAGCAGCGCCGCTGCATTGGCAGCAGCAACGATGTGGGGATGATTTGCGAGGCGACAACAGGGAGAAGGAGAGAAGGAGAGAGCGACGCCGATGGGGTCTGGTTACCAGTGAAGCAGGGGTGACGGCGGCGGGTGGGGTGAGTGGATGAGTGGAGGAGAGGAGAGAAGGAAAGAGGAAGAAATTAGGATTTATTTTTGGGGGGAAATGGGAAAGTATTGTTATGTTATTGTCATGTAGTGTAAATGTTTAAAAGTATCGGTATTTTTTGTAATTTAGCTATTAGGGTAGTCACTTTGTGTAAATTTTCCTTTTATATTTAAACCAACAACTCATCTGCCCTCCAACCCAAATTATTTCCATCTTTGTTTCATCACGTGAATTCTCCGTGATTATCCCTTTTCTAAAGCACGCAATTAATTGTTTTTCCATTTGATCACTACATCAAAATGTTTTCTTTCTTTCCTAATTATGTGCAATTGCATTAATTTCTCTCTATCACTATTATAGGGATACGAGTCCAGCTGGCGAGACTAGGCTTATCTTACAAGTCACCGGGAATAGAGGATACACGCCCGCTCCTTGGGCTAACGACCGTTCAGACGGCATGACCATAGGACGCAGGGCATACATTCCACCGCCTGAGGTTTACAGTCTCCTAGTTAGGGTTTAATATACCACCACCGGCTTGAGTTATGGCCCATAACCTTGTTAGTCTTTGTATTTTACCTTAATTAAAACTGGGTATCCACTACTATAAATACCTCTCCTTACAATGTATTGTACAAGGAAGCGATTCAACACAGAATCCGGCTATTCTCAAGGAATAAGAATACTTTACTTTTCTTGCTCATTATTTCTCTCTTTACTTACTTTTCCATCGTCTTTATTGTATTGCTTGTGACCTCATTCTAAATTAATAGTTTAACCTAGGCGACCGATTTTAGGCATAAATAGTTTGGTGCCCACCGTGGGGCTCAGGAAATTATAGGTATTCTACGAAGGAAAAGGCGTAATCATATCAAGCAACTGCAACCACGCCATACGAGATATTGGTAATGAGATCCAACAGATAATTCATAACTCGATCAATACAACTGATACTGTGAACGACTATCTAAGATAAAAACCCTGTTATCTGTCATCATGGTCAAAATCTTACCAGTGTACCACACCTCATCATGCTTCTTATGGAGCAATGCCATCATTCTTTGCGAGGCTCACTAGGAGATAGCCAAGAAACTACGTATCAACACCATCGAGTTTGATGACAAGGACTCACAACGAGTTCATCACCCTCACTGAAACACTTTGATAATCACCTTGCAGGTAGAAGATGCTCGAGTCAAGCATGTGTTGGTAGATCCTAGCAGCACGGTCAACATTACTCATTGGAAGGTTGTTTGCCAGACAGAGGTGCAGGATCAGGTAATTCCCAGCCCGTACACCATAACCAGCTTTAACAGCTCCAGCGAGAAGTCTGTAGAAGAGATACTGCTTTAGGTACACCTACCGGGAGTAACCTGGTGGCGTCCTTCCAAGTATTACATATGACTTCTCATATAACATTATTTTTTCAGAGGCCTTGGATTCACGAAGTGCGCGCACTGTCGTCTACGCTTCACCAAATCCTTAAATACCCAACTCCCTGGGGGGTGAGAGAAATTCAGGGAGAGCAAAAACTATCCTGGAGTTGTTATGTAACTACTGAGATAGATGCCCTAAAAAAGGAGACGAAAAACTAGAAGAAGAAGTTAGATAAGTTGCTTGGTCTCAATCTGGTCATCTTTCAGGTTCGGTGTCCATAAAGCGGTCGGGTCTTGAGAACTAGCCATCACACCTTCTGACCAGGAGTAAGAAAACAAGCTTACCAAAGCTATAGTTGATGACCTTGACCCGCTGATCTTCAACGAGAATGTTCCTGATAAAAAATTTTATGTGGGGGCCAAGCTCTCAGCCGAAGCCAACCAAGAATATGCTAACTTTCTGCGTGCTTGGTCAGGCACCTTCGCCTGGACACATACCTACATGTCATGAATATTAATCAGCATCATCACACATCATCTGAACGGCGACCACAACTTTAAGCCAATCGAGCAGAAGAAACAGCCGATCAGTCGTGAAAAGGGGTTGGCTGTCCACGAGGAGGTCAAAAAGCTACTAAAAATGCTTCCATTCATGAGGTTCAATAACCCGATTGGCTATCCAATGTTGTATTAGTCCCCAATAAGAATGGGAAGTGGGCGTTGTGCATTGACTTCTCAGATCTGAACAAAGCATGCCCGAAGGATTCTTTCCCACAGCCCAACATCGACCAACTCATTGATTCAATGGTACGCCACGAAGCTTTCAATTTTTTGAATGCATACTCAGGGTATAATCAGTTCCTCATGAACTTGGATGACAAAGAAAATACTTCTCTCATCACGGATAAAGGAACTTATTGTTACAGGGTAATGCCTTTCGGATTGCAAAATGCAGGAGCGACTTACCAAAGGTCAATAAACCTGATATTCAAGGAGCAGATTGGTAAGACCATAGAGGTTTAAATAGAAGATATTTTGGTCAAATAAGAATTCTCCAAGGATCACATCGGCCTCATAACATGGACAAAGGGACTTGTCGAATGTCGTCCGATTATAACACCTTTGACACCGGTTCTGATGATTGTTTGAGAATGTAGAATGAGAGGTCAACTAGGGAGGTCAAAATATAAAATAGTTGATGGCGGACACCGGTCACGCCAACCTTAGGAATGGTCCTTTCAGAAGCCTATTCTTTGCCTTGATCAATCTGTCACGAGGTTCATAGGAGGCAAGTTCCCACCCCAAAAGTTGAAGAAAAGGAAAATGACATAATTTGCTGTCAGAATTGGGGGAAAGTCTTTGGCCTCAACATGGTGAAAATTTGTGAAGAGCCCAGCATTGCAGAAGCTGAAAATTGACCATGACGAGCAACTGAACAACTGGGAAGCATTGTAGCTTGTTTTGATATCCTTTCTATGTACTTGGTTATTAAGGGTGTAATCCAAGTACATTTATTTTTCTCGTTTTGATATTCAAACCCTTATTTCTCAAAATTAACCCAAAAAAAAAGAGCAATCCAATTCTTCTCTCATCATTTTGTCTTTTGTCCTTCACGATTGTCTTCTTATTTTTTCTATTTTGTTTTGGTCGGCCTTAATAACATGACATGCGCGCGGAATCCAAGTTTTGATCTTAATAGGTGGTATAACATTATCTTGACGAACTGTTTGGATAGTGAAGAAAGTGTGATGTGGGAGGTATAGGAAAGGATCAAGTCATTTTTATTAAAGTTGAAATACCATGTTTGAGGATCTATGTTGGAGAAGAAATCAAGGACATTGAGAGGAACAAGTCCCATTTCCACTTGACCCTAGGTCAATTCATTATGTTTCACATTTGTGCTAGACATTCTCGGGTCCGGATGCCCAACAGCTTTCATTTCTGCTACCCAAATACATACCAATTTGCTAGCCCTTTGAGCCTGGTGTATTTTCTTTAGCTACCCTCCTTTGTTGAATTTGATTGAAATTGAAAAAAATAATGGAAAAAAAAAGAAAGAATAATAGAAAAAGAAACAATAAATATACCTCAGTTAGAGCTACGTCTGACCTGATTCCTCTAAAATGGATACGTACCCAACCATTCGAGTGCGGTCATAACATGAAAAAGTTAATATTCCCCTATTTCGCGTTCCAGTACTAAGAAAATTAAGATCCCCAGTTAATCCTAAACTACGACAGAAGTTTATTATTTTTTATTAATTTTTTTTAGAAAAAAAATAAACGGGGGAAATTCAATATTCTCCTATTTTCTTTGTGTTGATTATAGGGGAAAGCTCAATACTACCCTGTTTTCCTTGTGATCATAGCGGGATAATTCAATATTCCCGGTTTCTTTGTTTCAACCCAAGGGAAAAAATTCAATATTCCCTTGTTCTGTTTGTATTCAACCTGGAGGAAAATCTCAACGTTCCCCGACATTACCATATAAATAAAAGAAATAAAAAGAGGGCTCAGTTTCCACTAAACTGGGGCAGAAATTTGTCTTTTATTTTTAAGAAAAAGGGAGAAACATCCCTAGTTTCCACTAAAATGAGGCTAAAGTTTGTTGTTATTTTTAAAAGAAAATGATTCCAAGGGTTGTTACATTCATCTAGTCGTCTCGTGAGATGTTTTTCGAGCTTTCTTGTTGAACATTTCTTTCTATCCTAACCAAATTCCACGTTACAGTCCAAATAAAGTCCCTTACGAGTGATCATTGAGAATGTCAAACCAAGTAGGCCGTCAAGAGACAAGTTTTGCACAATGAAGTTGGATTTTATTCGTCAACAATCACAATCAAGAGACGGGAGCTTGAAAGCCATTGAAGAAGGAAAATCTAAGGGAACCAAGTTAGCTGAAATCAAATAAAGAAGGGAAAGAAGAAAGACGGGGTCAACCAGCAAGGAAAGATGGCAGGTCAATGGGGAAAGAGTAGAAAAATGAAAAAAAAGGAAAAAAAGGGAAAAGAAATTAAGTCTTGTCGGTGAAAACCTGAAAGGACACCGCAAAACAAAAGTGAGGTAAAAGAATAAAGAGAGAGGCTAGTTGTTGAAAATTTCAAAGGACACTACAAGTCGAATGGGGGTCGTTTGATTTGTTATTAAGCTCGGGGTAAGAAGGATTGTCAAACTGGGGGCAAGGTCAGGGATATGCCGTGTGACCCGAATCAAGAGTTGTTTCCAAAATACATGTCATGTTTAATAAAGTCATCATTTCACCTCCGGATAAATTTCTTCTACCTTTCAGGGACATCTTTCGTTCAATGTAACATCCTTGAGATTCCTCATTTCACCTTTCATTTTATTCATCTCATTTCTTTCTGAGCAATATAAAGTTTCGCAAGCCTGTCCACAAGTGTCAATTGTACTTAAAAAAAGTCGGGAATGTGAGCCTAACACCATGGATTTTACCGTGAAGAGATCATCAAGAAATATGCAGACTTCAAGATGCAGTTAAATTTTCAAGTCAAAGCCCGTCCGAGCAGCAATTTCAACCTTCAAATCAAAGCCCACCTGAACAGTTTTCAACTATCTTAACTTTAAAGTCAAAGCTCGCCCGAGCGACAATGTCAAGCTTTTAACCATTTCAACTTTCAAGTCAAAGCCCGCCCGCGCGGAAATTTCAAGTTATCAACGGTTTCACCTTTCAAGTCAAAGCCTGACCAAGCGGTAATTTCAAGTTCTCATCATTTTCAACTTTCAAGTCAAAGCCCACCCAAGCGACAATTTCAAAATTTTAGAGTTTTCAACAAAGAAGTCGAGGAGTCCACCTAAAAAATAAGGAATACATTATAAAAAGTCAAGACATCCACCTGAAGAACTAGGGAATATATTGAAGAAGTCAAGGTGCCTACATGAAGAAAAAGGGAATCCATTTCAAGAAAATAAGGCACCCATTTGAAGAACGAGGGAGTTTATTTCAATAAGTCGAAGCACTCACTTGAAGAATGGAGGAAGTTATTTAAATAAGTCAAGGTTCCCACCTAAAGAACGAGGGAATACATTTGAAGAAGTCGAGGCACCCACCTAAAGATCGAGGGAATCCATTTCAAGATGTCAAGGCACCGACATGAAGAACGAGGAAGTTCATTTCAAGAAGTCGAAGCACTTACTTAAAGAAAGAAGGAATTCATTTGAAGAGGTCAAAACACCCACTTGAAGAACGAGAGAATACATTTGAAGAAGTCTAGGCTCTAGCCTGAAGAACGAGGGAGTACATTTCAAAGACGTCAAGGCACCACCTGAACAACGAGGGAGTTCATTTCAAAGAAGTCGAGGAACCCACCTGAAGAACGAGGGAATTCATTTCAAAGAAGCCTAGGCGCCCACCTGAAGAACGAGGAATTCAACTTCAGTAAAAAGAGGAAGACCTACTTGAACGAAGATTGGTGGTTATATTTTCTACAAGAGCAAGACCCACCAGAACCAAGAGCGATGATTTTATTTTCAACATATGAGGGGAGATAGAACCAAGAGGCTCATCTCAGGAAGCATGAAGACTTAGAGTAGGCATTGTAACTTTAAATTTCAATGTTGCATTTTCATTTTCTTTGTAAAGCAATGACCGCTAGCCAACAACTAGAAACAAGTGACCAGCAGCAACAGTCTCAGTGTGTTAGAAGTGTTTTGGGTAAGTCTTAGTGTCTCAAGCATCTTGTCAGTCTAGTGTGTCTAGAAAATATTTTTAGGTAATCTAGAAGTCTAGAAGAGTTGAGTGTTTGTTTGAATGCGATACTCCCAGCTATCATACGTGAGGAACTATACTGATCTGATTCCTTAGTCCGAGGATATGTAGGTAATTTTGTAGTCAAGGTCAATCACCACTTTGAAGAGCATGTTATTGGCATAAAAAAGGCCAAAATTAGTTGTCGATATGTCTTTATCCGAAAACTCTTCGTGTCCTGAAACAAAGGGGCGACTTTAATCATCTAATTTTGGTAGGACATAAAAAAAAATGTGTAAAATAATTGTGTTATTATGATGTGAAATTTTCTAGTTTTTCACTCTTGTTTAGCCGTTTAAATTATTTAATGAGAAGAAAAATACAAAATATTCAAAAATATTTGAGTTTGCTTTTGTATTTAATGAAATTGTGTGGATTTTCATTTTATTTAATTAACTAGGACTAATTGTTAATTTAAGTCGGCGTGATGGAGTTGGGTTTTGTTTTAGTCAATAGTATTGGGTTTGTTTGGTTTCAGAAAAGAAAGAAAGAGTCAGCCCAATCTTCACATTGATCCGACCTAGCTCCCATGGTATAAAATCAATTTCTTTACTATTTTTATCATTTTTCTCCAATTCTTAAAACAAAAACAAAACTCTCCCAAATTTTTGAATGCCCACTGGATTCTGCCATAAGCCGCCGGCAATGTCGACACGCTCTTTTCCGGCCAAAAATACCTTTTGATATTCTTCTCAGCCTCTGCATTCCATTTTTAAGGTCAATTTCTCCAAATTTTCACTCATTTGGAATAGATCGGAGTTTGAAGACGCGAAAAAATCCTAGTTCCGGTGATGGTATGTTTTCTCCGGCCAACCCATATATCCACAGGTTCACCCTACTCTCCTCTACATGTTTATGGGCCTAATTAGGCACAAAAATCCCTCATTACCCCCCATTTTCACCTCTACCCATTTTCTATTTCTTCCCTATGATGTTGTTTGCTTGTGTTTGATTTGTATTGGTGGAGTAGTGATTGATGATGAGGTCATTCTGGTAGTGATGTAGCTTTTTGGCGAGACAGTGGTGCAGGAAAGTGATGGTGCAGTGTTAGTAGTTGATAGTGAAGCAAGGGTGTGTGTGGTGTTAGTGTTTGAATTAGTGGTGGTATTCCAATAGTTATGATGTTGCTTTGAGGAAGAGGATGGTGTTGAGCGAGACTGTTTCGACACGAGGCAGTAGCAAGGCTGTTTTGGTAGCTGATTGTGGTGTCGTACGGGTTTGACGATTAGGTGGCAGCGAGAGGAAGCTGTGTTGTTGGTGACTTGATGGGGAGAGCAACAGCAAGGCTGGTGGTGATGGGCAGTATTGTTAATTGCCTTAACGGGTTAGAAGTAAAACCCCCCTTTGTTTTCCTTGTTTCTATTTTTTAAGTTGTTAGTATCTTTATGTTTGTTCTAGGTTAGTTCATACATATATGAAGTCATTAGTTCTTGAATATGTAAATTATTGATTTTTGTATGGCTCAATGCCTATTGTGTTGACAAATCGAGAGAGAAACAAAGCTGGTATCATGATCTCTTTAAATGTTTGTCTAGTCGAAATCGTGTAGTATGCAGTCTAAGTATGTGTTTCTATATTTGGTTCTCCCAAATGCATACGCAAGTATACGTGATCGACAAGTAATATAGTAGTGAGTCGAGTATCGTTCCCATGAGAACTATTGTTAATAACCGTATTCTAGTAAACAAGTTCCTAAAAACTATTCAGGGATCTTTTACAATGATGGTTGTAACTTTTGACAAGACTCGGAATCCGGTTAGGCCGTGCGGGCATCCGACATCCTCATCTAGACCCGTCGGGCGAACCCTAGACCCATGGTAATACTACTGACGGTGTTCTCATGTATAAAGATAGACTTTGTGTTCCTGATGTTGCAGATTTACATGTACAGATTATGATAGAGGCACATTATTCCAAATATACTGTTCATCCAGGTTCGACTAAGATGTACCATGATCTTAAGCAGATTTATTGGTAGGAAGGAATGAAGTGTGACATAGCAGAATTTGTGGTCCAATGTTCTAATTGCCAGCAAGTTAAAGTCGTGTCATCTTTCCAGACTTTATGCTTTCAGCAGATTGGTACGTATATATGATCAGGTTGCCAGCTTATCTCTGCCATTAATAGATTATTAGTGGGTTTAGCAATGATCGACACTCATTGTAGGTTTCTGTCGTGGCCCTAGGTTGGGTCGTGACAAAAATGGTGTCAACACCATAGAGATTTATTATTACCATTCAGTATTTGGAGGAAGACTCTTCCACTTCAAGCACAAACTCATGCAGCTATTTAGATAGGAATAACCATCCCCGCACAGTCTGCTGGACTAAAGAAGATTTAGGTAAAAGTTGGGCGTAGGCAGACCTAAGCTACCAACTATCCTTTCGAGTTGCCAAACAGCTGCAACTCTCGAGTTCACAACTCCATACATTTTCCATAAGCACCACCGCCTAATGGATCAAATCAAAGGTCAAATGATGCCTCTCATTATACTTAGTAGCCTTAAAAAAAACAACAGTGTGCTTACTCGGTTACCTTGACACGCACTCTGGCTCAACATAGGGGACATCACGAGTGGCTACTAACCGCCCAAGCTCACTAGTGTCGGATAAAGAAGAGATGGCAACAGACTTAGGATAGAAATAATTAGAGCTTCAGGAAGCTCGTCTTCTTATTTAATTAGCTACCAGAGCTAGACTACTTTCGAGTCATGCTAGCCAAAGAATCGCAATTAAAGAAATAGATATTAAAT
This sequence comes from Petunia axillaris subsp. axillaris, assembly GCA_029990575.1. Classification (NCBI taxonomy): domain Eukaryota; kingdom Viridiplantae; phylum Streptophyta; class Magnoliopsida; order Solanales; family Solanaceae; genus Petunia; species Petunia axillaris. The sequence continues at coordinate 119,500,041 of JARKNS010000004.1, read as the reverse complement.
AAGCTCTATTGAACAACATCCATGCCAATTTTAACCTCCCAATAAGAAGGAAATTTTGACGATTTACCAGAAACCCTTTTATAACCCAGATAAGCTCATAGGATAACATGACTCTACAAACATTTGAACCATGGAAGACACATAGATCAAATATTACTTACTAACCACTTTACACCGGAAGAAACGATAACAATTTATTATGGTGACGAATTAGGATCTCATTATCCTACCAACACGGAATTCCGAGAAGTGAGGTATACTAATTTGATATAATAATAGAAGGTGGCACAACAAGATGCCAGACAGACAATAACGACACCCACTGTCAAATCTCTCATATTTAGACCAGATAAATTAATAGGGTCTCACAAATTTCTTGAATAAATCATACTAGAAGCTCACCCCTCTAACGCAATCGATTCTTAATAGAAACAATATCCAAAGAGGCCATGGAAACATGGTAAAATAAACGAAGTCCAGACCGTCAGAAGAATGAAATCTTACTCACATATAGTGGAACAAGAAATACATGGTTGTACTACATCAGATACCTCAACATCCTGCCAGACTGTAGTTCTTAGAACTACCTCTGCGGCTGAGCCGAGCCGCTACCCTGATAATTACTTCTAGAAGAACCACTACCACCACGCTCTCGACCTCTATCGAATGAGGGCATATTATTGGTTGATTAAGATCTATATGAAATTCCTGCGACAGTGCAGGTACGTGATGACGAGGGAAAAGACGACTGCCTACTTGCCGGAGTAAGAAAAAACTCCTCAAAGGATAACCAGACTCATGACAGTGATAACACCCTTTTCGCTAAAAATGGAAACTGGACAGATTATTGATAGCTACAAAGAGAAAACTGACTCTGATCTTCACGAACTACCTGCGCACTTTGAGAACTACACTCTACAAGCTGAGATAACCAGGCAGGTGACCTCCCAAAAATAATCAGAACTCTTACCTCCAAATGAGGTACCATGGTTGCCCACTAGGGCCACGGGATCTCTTGCTCTCCCGCTCTAACTCTTCCCGCTCTAACTTATGGTATGCCTAATACCTTTGAGCAATATCAACAACGACATCAAATAAAGTCCCAACCTCAATCTCTTGAGCTATCTGGGATCTCAAGGAAAAAGAATAAATCTTTGAATCTCTCGAAAGGCTCATGGACTAGTTCTAATGCATATTCAGCCATTCTATAGAATTCAATCTCATATTCTGAAACACCAACAGGCTATCCGACAGGCTGCCCTGTCCAATCTACTCAAACTGGCAACACTTTTCATCTCGCTCGCTACTCGAAAGGAACTTTTCCACGAATCTAGAAGAAAAACTGAACCAAGTTAGCTAATAAGAGAGCGGCCCACCAATTTAAGGCTGGACCCTTAAACTAGAAAGAAGAATAATCAACAACATACCGCTCGATATAGTCAAGAGCCTGAAGGATATGCTGGCATCATTTTATTTTAAAAAAAATCACGAGGTTTATCTAGTGCATTGCTTAAGAATATCGGAAGGTTCAACCAGATAAAATAATGCAACATCTTCGAACACTCGGACCGAGCTATTACTTGGGTTAGCTAACCAATTAGAATAATTAGTGGCGCAACACATGCTGCCTCTAGAACATAATTTACTGGGGTAATATTAAGAACTAGAATAGGAGCTCTCTGAGACCGAACATCTACATCTGCGGCAACCTGATAAGCTGCCTACCGAATAATAGGTTCTTGCGGCATCTACACCACAAAGATTCTCGTAAAAGCATTGTAGAGCCAAGGGAACCATAAGGCCCTGCTCCCTTGCCCATCGCGAGTTCGTACAGCTGGGACCTCCATAACTAGATCGTCAGAACGATAAAAAAACTCTCGGGGCTTCGTCAGTGCTAGCCCCTGGCTAGACTGCTTCGTCTTGAACTCATACCATTTGCTGATTTGTCGCACGAGGGTTCACAGTTACCACGAAGGAATTAACAAATTAACGAAAATACTTTTGAATCCTAGACCGACGCACGATCAGAGAAGAAGGAAGTGAAACTTCCTAAATGCCATCATAGCCTCTCGTAGATAAGTACGAACGTCAACGTACCCATCAACGAGACTCTACTAGACACTGTCTTAGTCTGGATAGACTCTAAATCGGGCTCTGATACCAACTGACACGACTCGGAACCCGGTTAGGCCGTGCGGGCACCCGACATCCTCCCTTAGACCCGTCGGACGAACCCTTACCAATTAAATCAGGAAAATAAATATAACAATTCAAAAATAAGGACAAGACTTTAAAAAAAAACACAGACATACTGATACCTCTAAGCTGTACAAAAGAAATTACAGCTGACTACCCAACATACTAGGTTTAGGGCTATCCAGACTAGACATCTAAGAGTACAAAAGAAGACAAATACCTCCTGAAGGGAGCAAAATGCAACTGAAATAACAACCAATAAACTTGTGGCCATCCGGAATAAAAGCTTGCTCACCCTTACAGCTGAAGTCGTCTTCGCTCCTTTACAACGTGGCGAACTCAATCCTGGAGCGAACCTGCCGAAACGAAATAGATAGACAAGAAACAAACAACAAACAAGGGTGAGTCAGAAGGACTCAATAAGTGGGGCAGACTAGCTACCTCAAAGAATAGGAAAGCTAGCCAGGGAGAAGAAATGATAAACAAAATTTCTCTTATTTAAATTATAAAAAGGCAGAGCCAAATAATAACCAGAAATATGTATGAAACCATAAACTCAACCAGGAATACGAGCCAGAAACATATCAACAAATAAGCAATGCACATATAAGCAGAACAGTAGTTATGTACCAACAGTTTACACAATGGTATGAAATGAAATGAAATAAGATGAAATGAAATGAAATGAAATGAAATGAAATATGATCCAAAGGGTCACGTGTGCAAAATAAATGGAGCGGAATCCTCCTACTCCGGGGGCGGAATCCTCCTACTCTCAATATAATGCAATGGAGCGGAATCCTCCTACCCTCAATATGATGCAATGGAGCGGAATCCTCCTGCTCCGAGGGCGGAATCCTCCTACCCTCAATATAATGCAATGGAGCGGAATCCTCCTGCTCCGAGGGCGGACTCCTCCTAACCTCAATATAATGCAATGGAGCGGAATCCTCCTACTCTCAATATGATACAATGGAGCGGAATCCTCCTGCTCCTGGGGCAGAATACTCCTGCACCCAATGACATATAATGTATATGAATGCAATGTGATGCAATAATAACCCTTCACCGGTGCGGGACTCTCATCGACAGCCGGGAAGTAGATGCCAACTCACAACCAGAGTACAATGCTCAAATCCTCAATGCAATACCAACAACAGGACATAACATATAATATACAATGTAAATCCAAAGCTAAGGCGTAATGAGTACGCCTATCGGAAGCTACACACGTAAGGAACACGTGGTAGAACATCCATGAGGCCAGGTGTCTCCAAAGAAATGGATATAAACACTTACCTTGTTACAAAGTTAGTACATCCACACAATAACTACTTTGTCCTTTGGTTTAATTGCCAAATGATCCCACTCTATTCAATAAGCAGAAAAATATATCAAATTAGGCTAAAGGCTTCATTCCTCACATCTTAGGGCAATCCAGGTAGGAACCTGATACCCTATTCGCATACGCAATACGCAGGTCAGGCCTATGTACAGGATTCAAAGCCAAATAACCAAACCCCAAATAAATTACATCTATATGTTGTCCATAACTCACTGAGTACGAATATATAATCAATTCCATTATCGGGGTCCAATTGACCCTTTAAACTATTAATTGAACTTATTAAAACGATGTATAATATTCCAAATTTTACCATTAAAATATATTCAAACACACATAATAAATTCAAATAATATATTAGGATCATTAACTGAATATTTCAGGGTGAAAATTCTACTTTTCTCCGGCCCCTTTTCTCATTTTCTGGCATTTTTTCCATTTCTGGCAATTTCTCCTTGCCTGCCTCTGTATTGTTTTTTTGTTTCTATTTTTGCTAAGAACTTACATATATGCTAAGCGCACCGCCATCTGGTCACTTTCATTTTCTTTCTTATTTTGTCTTTTGTCTTTAGTCTTTTCTCTTTTTTTTCCCTTTAAAATTCGCTGCTACGGTAAAAATTAAAACGGTAACCTACAATATTCGAAATAATTCTAACTTTTGCATACAAGTTATACAAAATATATATAGCATGCTCGCTAAGGCGGATCTCAAATCGGACTCCCGAAACTCAATATGCAACTTAAATGGAAAAAAAGTCAAATTATTTAACTTTCGGGATTTTAGCGGAAACTAGCTGAACAACCTCGAAATTCACTTTTGAAAAATCACAAAATTCACAAATAATCATACGAACCTAACGAAGCTTCCGAATTTTGAATTGGATCTCATTCGCCAAAACCGAGCTCGAAAATCTCTTTTTAATACTTATCGACAATAAAAACTGAAACCTTCTTCCGATGCGTAACAAACAAGGTCTGATTTAGCTCAAATTTTACAGACATGTCCTAATAGATATTACAAATATTTTAAAATTATCGGCACGCCAATCGGAATCCTAACTTCCGAAACGACTAACCGAGGTTGTTTCACTTTTCTACTATCTAAGCAAACAATAATTTAAAGTGAGTAATGAAGTCAAGTAATCGAGAGCAATTTATGAGTTCTTATCAATAAGAGAGAAATGGTTCAGAGTTAGAGCGACAAAAAATCTAGTTGAGTTTTCCAGTCAATTCTACTTCTTGATTTCCTAGATTGCTAACTAACAGGTTAGATATATTCGTGAAAACTTGTCGATATGCAAGCTACTTTAACGCCTATATGTCTGTGAAATTAAATCAGATGCACGCATTAAAGCACTCTGTATTTAGCTAAGCAAGCGAATATGTATTTGTCTATCCTACCCGTAAATCGATTCCCTCATGCCCAGGTTCACAATCAATCCCTATTTTTTCTTATATGCTAGGATAGATTACTTCCTCCATAAAATAACGATGTTATAAGGTTTTTATCTTGTTTACAATGTGCTACGATAAGTTAAACTAAAGCCTAAACTAGTTGGGAAAACTTGTTCTTGCCAGACTCGAAGCTTTCTTGGAAGCCCCGCTTTCAGTATAGCTTTCAAATCCAAGGCTATCTCTGAAGCTTTGCTCTCAAAACAACTTCCAATCTTCAGAGCTTTCTTTGAAGCTTTGGCTTCAAAATAGCTTCCAGCACATCAGTTTGGTCCAAGCTTTGCTTTTCAAAGTATTTTGCTCCGCTTTGTTTGTTCTTGCCTCGAATTTATCGAAACCATTCCTAAAATCACACACACGATAAGTGAGCGCAAGAATTATAATTGTCACATATAACGAGCGCATAAAGTACCAAAATGTGATGAAATATTAACGTAAACTAGGCGAATATCGCCTAATATCACCACCTCACACTTAGATCTTTGCTCACCCTCGAGCAATCACCAAAACCAATTTCCCAATTAGATCCCAACACTCGATAGAACAAGGCTACCTATTGTTATGGTTGATACCGACTATTAGACAAGAGCATAAATACGTACCATGTGACCCACATCATGCCAAAAAATTCATCATATTTTAAAACACTAGAGCGATCAGCTCAAGACATCCCAATTTTGAAAACCAACTCAATAGTACCGAGGTTTTACAAAATCATACCCATTCGCTCAACCAAAGAGTCTAATAATGTCACCTTTCTCTTGCAAACCATGTGCCCTCACCCAAAACAATGAATCAAGAGAGTGTCCCAAAAATCACCCAAAAGAATAGATTTCAAGAATAGATTAGAGACATATATAGAAAGAATTCACTCGCTCTCACAAAGAAGTTCATGTGTCACACACAACGTACCATAGGCTTGCCCATAGTTTAGGATTCTAATAATGTAGGCTCACTCCAATTTGGGATTAACTAGGACTTTAAGGGTTGTAATGTAGAATAAAGGACGGATAGAATAAATATGGAGAAAATAGTGACTACCTCCCTAAGCACTTTAAACATCACTTTCAATTTTTAGCTCAATTATTTTCAAAACCAACCAAGCAACCGCCCAACGTATACCCAAGAACTCCCTTTCAACTTTAAGCAATGTGAAATTTTACTTTTTGAACAACACTAGCAAGGATTGTTTTTTTTTTCTTTTGTTTTCTCTATTTTATTTTCTTTTTCACTTTTTTTTTCTTTTGCTTTCATCTTTTTTTTCTTTTGCTGGTGAGCAGTCTCACATTCTCGAGGAAAAGCAGATTGTGAAAGACCTGGCAAGCACATAAGCTCGATCGGGCCTTACTCACTCAACAAGGGCAGAAACTTCACTCGCCGAGGAAAGAAAATCTGGAATTTTTAGGGAGAAGGATTTGGCCCTGACTGAGAAACTAACAAAAGGAAAACGAAATGCAACTCATCCGAATAAGACCAATTGGCATAGGCCATAGACAGAGAGGATGAAAGAACGACATAGGAATTTCCGCCAAGCCAACAAGAAAGCAGAAACTGCATGAGGTAAGACTAAGGGCCTTGTGCGCCCTGCAAGAGATTACCGGGGGTCTCGGTACCAGGGGGGCGCGGGAACAAGAAACTCCAGTAAATAAAAGAAAGACAATAGGAGTCCTCTCAATAGCCGAGGCGTTAGCACTTCTCAGATCAGGCTAGGCCTCTCCAGCTGAGCTGGGCACCGGGGCCCTGGATGCGCTAGCGATTGGCACATAGGGGAATGGTTGCCCGGGTTTCTCGGCCTGGTATCCTGCACCTCGCGTTCATGATATCTACATTCAACTGTGCCCCGGAGACACGGTCGAAGCACGCCCGTCCAGTGTGCTTCTTTCACGACATGCTATAGTTCAGGATGAGAAAAGATCGCTGAGAAAGCATCTTGGCGAAGATAAAAGAATTCGACACCTGAAAACCCCGAAACAAAGCCCGTATTCTTCCTAACCCCCCTATTCTTAGCATCTAGGATCATTTCAATTTTTTCAACTCTTGCTAATGACTTTTCTCAAAAAAATACTATATCTTTCCTTGATTAGTTCCACTCAAAAGCTACCCAAATTCTCCAACCACAACTCCATAAATATGAAATATTTTTCAATTAAAGTGTTCTAAGGAGTAAGGATTCAAAAAGAGGAAAATTAAAAAAAAAAAAAAAAGGTAAGGCTTGCAATTTTGGTGCCAATAAAAAGGTCAATAGGCTCAAAAGGGCTTACTAAGAATAAATATTTAAGGGTAGGCTAATTAAGGCTAATAAGGCTTATTAAAGAAATGCCTGTATCATCTCTCGACTAGAGCGAACCTCAGATTTCTCTTTGAACACATACGAGGCAAGTTGTAGATATCAATATGCAAGCATGGAACACAACTAAATACCTCACATCACACATGGCACATAGTTCACTCAAGACGATTCCACTCCAACTCTCAGTTTAAGCAAACAAGGTGTAACTTTTGAAAATTAAGAAATAAAGAACAATGGTTCACAAAAGAGTCAAGTAGTTGAACTTAAGCATCTCAAGAAGGTTATTCTAATTTTTCTCGGCATGCATCAAAATTTAAAGACCAAAAGGGTTCACTAATAGCACATGCTCAAGTCTAAATTCACCGGTATCAAACGAACAAAAGGTACCTAGCATTCTATCATTTTTCTAAAAATATTCTACCAACTAATACTACACTACTCCTAAAAATAAGATATTATTAGTTCAAAGGTCTACCCACGAAAAGGAACCGATGCCATAAGAAAAACCACGGGCAGATTACGTGTACCACTAACTAAACCTAAAAAGAAAATATTTTTGAAATTTTCCATTGGTTTTCCAATTTTTTTATTTTTTTATATTAAAGCAAGAAACAAATAAAAATAAAGTCAAGTGAAAAAAATAAAAATTGCTAAAAAGAAATTGCTTACGGTACAGTCATCCACAGCCTCAAAAATTTGGGAATCCCCTCACCCTACTTAAATAAAGCAATATCCTCAATGCGATAAAAATAAAGTAAAAGAGTTAAAGGACTTCCCTGAAGGCCCACCAGCCTAGGTCTCATCATTAGCGTCATCATCAAAATCCTCCCGCTTTGCATGCTTGAGAGTTTCATCATCAGGTGCAACAGCAGGCACAACAACCTTGCTTCGTACAGATCCTCCATGCCGATATGGTGGAGTGTGTGTCTCCTTTTCATCCCCTTCATCTTCTTCCTCCTCTTCTCTGCCCTCTCCCTCGTCACCACTGCTATCCGCATCAATCACGTCAGAATCAGTATTTTCATCCTCTTTAGGAGGCACTTCTACTGTCTGAATCATACCCAACAACCGTTTGGACGAATCCAACAAGGGAAGTTGAGGATCAAGTGCTTCCATATCCATCCCTGCTTGCCTTGCCAAATATTCTATCATCAAGTATTTACGACCTTCTATATTGTCTTTTATATCACACCGTTCATCATTGGATAGTCTGGAGGCATTTGCACTCGGGCCTTGCAGTGCCAAAATATCATATTTTCATTCCATGGCCGATACAATTTGATCACCAATGCTATCTACAGGCACACCTTCTTTCACTAGGTACTGAGTAAGAACATTGCCAAAGGATAATCTCTTAGATTTGTTGATGCGTGTTTCCTTAATTGCTTTATCTGTCACGACCCAAAATCTGGATCCGTGATGGCACCTAAACGATATTGCCTAGGCGAACCAACAGAAACAAAAATGCGGAAATAAACTGAAAGAAGAGAAACATGATGAAATATATATATATATATATATATAATTGGAATCCAAAAGAAGGTAGACACCCCTGTCTACTATACCCAACAAACACCAATGGAGCATCTATAGAGTGACTCAATCGAAATAAAATACAACAGAAGTGAAGTGGAGTCTATCTCTATACAACACTGGCGGTACGCCACCGTGGACTGTACGGTTGGCTCGCCTCAACAAAATAATACAGCAGCCTCGAACGGTCGCTACTGTCTCGATGGCTATCAAGAAGAAGTACCTGCACATGTGGCAGAGTAAGTTATGAGCCGAAGCCCAGTAAGATCACTGACAGGCCCGCTAAATCACCCTTGTGGGACAAGTCGCAAACATGCATCGCAAGCAACTAAGCACGTCATTTCTACGTAAATAAATAGCGCAGTCGCACATATTCACAATATAATTATCCAAGTATATATAATTATATATATATATATATATATATATATATATATATATATCCATACGTATGTACCTATGTACATACAGATAGCATATGTCACATACACATTAAGTAAGCCAGTAGTCTCAGAATATCATACACAAGTCAAAGAGGATTATGCCCACCCAACGTAAGGCCTAGATCAATCAAACAGTGGTTTGGAGGTCCAATCTCTACTCCCACGCCGACTAACCTAAACCTACGGTAGGTTAGCAACACCGCCAACGGACGTAGGCAACAATACATTCATCACTCAATATCAGCACGCACCCTGTGCGGCTCCGTCTATAGGCCATAACGCCATTGTCAACATAAACAACATACCAGTGACCCGTAGTCACTGTCTCAATCATAAGGAGGTAGACCAATGACCCGTAGTCATTGTCTCATCTCATCTATATACGACCACACCACACCCCCTGTCAAGTGTGTCGTGTCTCAACAATCTAGTGACCACACCACACCCCCTGTCAAGTGTGTCACATCTCAAATATCTAGTGACCACACCACACCCCCTGTCAAGTGTGTCACATCTCAATAATCAAGTGTCCACACCACACCCCCTGTCAAGTGTGACACATCTCATAGTATAGGCGACACCACACCCCCTGTCAAGTGTCCCTCTAACAGTATTAATATCCACGACATTAATAGCAATAACAGAAATAATAACAGAAATATTAATAACGATAATATTACACAGTCACTGTAACCAAGATTGGTTATGCTAGCTCAATGTAAAGCAGAAGTTAACCCGACGACGGTTTGGAGGTACAATCCCTACTCCCGTGTCGTCTAACCAAAGGTTACGAGGAGTCAGCACTACACAACCCGTCATGATAACCATACAAGTACCAAATTCGTACATAAGCTGGCAGAAACCTCGGCAAGACATAATCAATGATATGCCGGCAACATCCTCGGCCATATCCCCAGGTCCTTGCTATCTAATCATGACATAGCAAGCAATCCCACAATATAAGTCATCGCTATCTCAATGTAGCGTCTAGACCGGCACATACCTCGGTCAACTCATGTACTCACTATTTATGATCAAATAATAGTAAGCAATCCCACAATATAATTAATCGCTATCTCAATATAGCGTCTAGACCGGCACATACCTCGGTCAACTCATGTCTTTACTATTCATATTTAATTAATAGAAATATACCTAGCCAACGCTAGTCAATTCATATTTAACACATAGCCCTAAGCTAATCACATAAGACTACCCGAAGCGTCCTAGCATGCTGGACGTATCCACAAGAAAAGTAGAGGTCAAGTCTCACTTACCTCGAATTTCGGTTCAAGCTAGGAAGCAAATCTCCTTTCATGCTCTTCTTGTCCTCGGGGAACTTTCCTCTAAGTCTATCAAGACAATATAGCACTCATTAGTGCTCAATTATATGCAATTAAGCTTCTAAGCATTTTAGGGTAAAATTACCAAAATATCCTCGGGTGGGACCGAGCCCAAAATTAATAAAATATACATTTCCGGACTCCCCACACTCCCGTGAGTCCAAATATGCAATTAGATTTCTCATACGAGCCTTGCTCGTTGATTTTCCGCAAATCTTAAAATTTAGGATTCTAACTCATTTCCTATGAATCAAGCTTTGATTCTCATGATATATGATATGAAATGAGTTATGGAGGCTTACCTTATGATTATACACGTTTTGAACCTTCCAAAATCGCCTCCAAATCGCCTCCTTTGAATAAAAATTCGGTTTCCCGAAATCTGTCCCGAAATGACCCTTTTATAGCAGTTTTTACCACTGTAACAGCCTCTGTTCCAGTAATCAAAACTTTTTATAGGAATGTCCAAATGACGCGAAAATGGTTCCATTAGAACCACAACTCAAAGGGCTACAACTTTCATGTTTTGAGTTTTTCCTAATTCCTTACGGATTGGCCGGAAAAATGCTATATTTCCGGCTGCTCGCAACAGAAACAGTAGCAGAAAACAGCAGTTTCGCACAAGAAAAATCCGAACTGTTTTGGGTCCAAACGGGACCCTACGAAGCTTGGAATGACCCCAAATTTTGCACACAAGTCATAAAATACTTGTGTGACATGCTCGTCAAGACGGAACTCAATTCGGACCTCCAGAACTCAAAAAGTGGGTCCCACGACAAAGGTTCAATTTTCGACTTTCGCCAAAATAGCGAAATTTAACCAAACGACCTCGGAATCAAATTCCAAAAGTTGCTACAAGTCACAAATGACTATACGAACCTAACGGAACTTTTGGATCTCTCATCGGAGCTCATTTGCTCAAATCGAGCTCGGAAACCTCTTTTAACTCTTTTAAACTTCCGAAACGGGGACTTTATCAAAAGTCCTATCAAACGAGGTCCGTTTTCAATTTTGAAGGTTGCTACATATCATAAATGACGAGACGGACCTAACGGTGCGCTCGGATTTTCCATCGGGGTTCGTTTACTCAAAACGACCTATCGAAACCCCAAATTCCTTTCCGGAATTTCATAAACGGATCCTTTTCTCGAAAACCTATCAAAGGGACTCCGTTTCGACTCAGATTTCACAGACGGGTCATAAATGACCTAACGGAGCTTTTGGGACTGTCGACATGCAAATCGAGGTCCCGGATCCCATAACGACTATTTGAGGGTCGTTACATTCTCCTCCACTTAGACTCTCGGCCGTCCTCGGACGAGCCTAAGTCTAAGGTAGGATCCACACACTAGCCACGGAGCTGGCACGGATTTCGAGGACCCCTCGGTACCACCCGAAATCAATAAAACTTAAAAATGCAAATTCAGGCTTAGAAAATACAAGGATTTCATACCTAAATCATCGAACAAGCGCGGATGCCTCTCACGTATCTCGGACTCAAGCTCCCAAGTGGCCTCGGCAATGGAGTGATGCCCCCACTGAACTCTCACAAGCGGGATCACCTTCGATCTCATCTTACGGACCTCTCTAGCCACAATAGCAATAGGCTCCTCCGAATAAGCTAAGTCGCCATCTACCTCCACGGAAGCCATATCGATCACATGAGACAGATCGTGAACATACTTCCGGAGCATGGACACATGGAACACCGGATGAACAGACAGAGAGGGAGGCAAAGCCAGTCTATAAGCAACGGCGCCAACGCGCTCCAATATCTCAAAAGGCCCAAATGAACCTAGGACTGAGCTTGCCTTTCTTCCCAAATTTCATAACACCCTTCATGGGCGACACTCTGAGGAATACCCGGTCCCCAACCATGAACTCAAGATCTCTCCGCCTCCGATCTGCATACGATATCTGCTGGCTCTGAGCCGTGCGGAGTCGATCCTGAATAACCCGGACATTATCTAAGGTCTGCTGCACCAAATCGGGCCCCAACACCTGGACCTCACCAGACTCGAACCAACCGATAGGCGAGCGACATCTCCGACCATACAATGCCTCAAACAGAGCCATCTGGATAGAAGCCTGATAGCTATTATTATACGCAAACTCTGCTAGCGGCAAATGGCTATCCCAATGGCCTCCAAAATCAATAGCACACGCCCTCAACATATCCTCGAGGATCTGAATGGTCCGCTCAGACTGGCCATCAGTCTGCGGGTGAAATGCAGTGCTGAGATCGACCCGAGTACCCAGCTCTCTCTGAAAAGATCTCCAAAACTGAGCTGTGAACTGAGCACCTCGGTCAGAAATGATAGAAACAGGAGCACCATGCAATCTCACAATCTGCTCAATGAAGATACGAGCCAGACGCTCCGAGGTATAAGTAGTCCTCACTGGAATGAAGTGAGCCGACTTCGTCAGTCGATCAACTACTATCCACACCGAATCATGCTTACCCACGGTCAGCGGCAAACCAACTACGAAATCCATAGTGATCTGCTCCCACTTCCACTCGGGAATGGGCATAGACTGGGTCACCCCGGCTGGCCTCCGGTGCTCATACTTCACCTGCTGGCAATTCAAACACCGAGATACATAATCAGCAACATCCCTCTTCATCCCTATCCACCAATACAACTCTCGAAGATCATGATACATCTTCGCAGTACCCGGATGAATGGAATATCTCGAACTGTGAGCCTCTGCCAAAATCATCTGCCTCAGCTCCACAATGGCTGGAACACAAACCCGGCCGTTAAGCCGCAAGGCACCATCATCACCAATCACGAACGAGGACACTCCCCCACTCAGGACCCTGTCCCGGAGATCTCTCAGATAAGGATCCTCGAACTGCCTTTCCCGAATCTGGGAAGCTAGAGACGACTGCGACCCCACATATGCAAGCACCCGGCCTGGAACAGAATCATCAAACCGAACGCCACTAATGGACAAAACCTGCAACTCACGAGCCAACGGCCTCATATCAGCATCAAGATAGGCAAGGCTACCCATGGACTTCCTACTCAAGGCGTCGGCTACAACGCTAAATTTCCCGAAATGATAGCGAATAGAAAACATTATAATCCCTCCAAATAATTCTGGGTCCATCACGCTACCGCTGCGCCACTCTGATCCCACCTTCAATACCGATAGCCACTGACTCGACATGGCAACCCAGTGTCACATGACAGGATACCAATAAATCAATATCCCTAGTGACGTCAAATCCGTCATATCTAAAACCAGCGAGTCTACTAGGGACTCTACACCGCATATAAGAACATAAGCGCTTCCAATAACCCTTATTCATACATACAAAATCTCCCGATAGATATACCATCCATTTAAGGATCATCAAATAAGGGCAAATCCAATCCTTGCCCTAATAAGGGCAAACCCAGGCGATAGATATAAATAAGCAAAACCCCGGGTTAAATAAACAACGGCACTGCGACCACAAATAGAATGCATACTTGCAATATCATCAGTAGGTGCCTCGGCACCCTGCCTGGTCATAGCATAGCCTACACCGCTCCTCCTGAACCCTGGCATGGGCATCCTCCAAGCGCCTGGCAGCATCCACTACCTTGCGATAAGTCATGCCAATCGCAACTGTAGTGACAGCAAACTGCAACAGAGGGTTAAGACCCTCAATAAATCTCAACACCCTGTCCCTCTCGAGTGCCACCATAGCTGGCGCATAACGGCACAGCTCCAAGAACCTGGTGTCATAGGCAGACACCGACATGCTTCTCCGCTGCAACCTCTAAAAATTTTCTCACACTCCTGAAGAAAATGATGGGCAGAACAAGTGGCAGATGTGCCATCAAACTGAGGAGGCCTGATCTTCATAAAAGACTCAATCCTCCAAGCTACCTCCTCGGTACCCATAACCGGAATAGGAATAGCGGAACCCGGCTGAACAACATGACCCATATCCGGAGTAGCCTCATAGGTCGGCGTACTCATAACTGGAGTGGTCGGCTGAGGTGCCGATACAGGTAATGCAGCATCCCTACTAGCGGGGGCCCGATGGCTGGCCATGCCCACTAGTCTCATATACTCCTCCGAATAAATCACAACTGCGCCCGACACGATAGTAGGCAAAGATGGAAGTGGAACAGGTGCTGATGGTGTCGCTGCAGACACCGGAGGAATAGCTGTGTCCTGCCTAACAGTTGGCGGACGACCATTCCAGGCATTAGTAGGGGCTCGCATCTGTGCTGGTGCTGATGTACCAGCCTACGCTCCCTGAGCGGCTACCCTGGCAGAAGATGACCTCGTCTTCCTCATCTCAGCAGATATACGAAGGAAAAAAAAGGTCAGCACCCGTACACTACATCGCACGACAGAGATGAAACGAAGGGAAACATTTTCCTAACATGTCCTTGTAGCCTCTCGCTCATAAGTATGGTGCACAACATACCCATAAGCAAGACTCTACTCAGACACTGCTCCATTGACTCCTAGGACTCGACTTAGAACCTAGGGCTCTGATACCAAACTGTCACGATCCAAAATCTGGATCCGTGATGGCACCTAAACGATATTGCCTAGGCGAACCAACAGAAACAAAAATGCGGAAATAAACTGAAAGAAGGTATATATATATATATATATATATATATATATATATATATATATATATATATATATATATATATATATATATATATATATAAAATATGAATCCAAAAGAAGGTAGACACCCCTGTCTACTATACCCAACAAACACCAATGGAGCATCTATAGAGTGACTCAATCGAAATAAAATACAACAGAAGTGAAGTGGAGTCTATCTCTATACAACACTGGCGGTACGCCACCGTGGACTATACGGTTGGCTAGCCTCAACAAAATAATACAGCAGCCTCGAACGGTCGCTACTGTCTCGATGGCTATCTAGAAGAAGTGCCTGCACATGTGGCAGAATAAGTTATGAGCCGAAGCCCAGTAAGATCACTGACAGGCCCGCTAAATCACCCTTGCGGGACAAGTCGCAAACATGCATCGCAAGCAACTAAGCACGTCGTTTCTACGTAAATAAATAGCGCAGTCGCACATATTCACAATATAATTATCCAAGTATATATAATTATATATATATATATATATATATATATATATATATATATATATATATATATATATATATATCCATACGTATGTACCTATGTACATACAGATAGCATATGTCACATACACATTAAGTAAGCCAGTAGTCTCAGAATATCATACACAAGTCAAAGAGGATTATGCCCACCCAACGTAAGGCCTAGATCAATCAAACAGTGGTTTGGAGGTCCAATCTCTACTCCCACGCCGACTAACCTAAACCTACGGTAGGTTAGCAACACCGCAACCGGACATAGGTAACAATACATTCATCACTCAATATCAGCACGCACCCTGTGCGGCTCCGTCTATAGGCCATAACGCCATTGTCAACATAAACAACATACCAGTGACCCGTAGTCACTGTCTCAATCATAAGGAGGTAGACCAATGACCCGTAGTCATTGTCTCATGTCATCTATATACGACCACACCACACCCCCTGTCAAGTGTGTCGTGTCTCAACAATCTAGTGACCACACCGCACCCCCTGTCAAGTGTGTCACATCTCAAATATCTAGTGACCACACCACACCCCCTGTCAAGTGTGTCACATCTCAATAATCAAGTGTCCACACCACACCCCCTGTCAAGTGTGACACATCTCATAGTATAGGCGACACCACACCCCCTGTCAAGTGTCCCTCTAAAAGTATTAATATCCATGACATTAATAGCAATAACAGAAATAATAACAGAAATATTAATAACGATAATATTACACAGTCACTGTAACCAAGATTGGTTATGCTAGCTCAATGTAAAGCGGAAGTTAACCCGACGACGGTTTGGAGGTACAATCCCTACTTCCCTGTCGTCTAACCAAAGGTTACGAGGAGTCAGCACTACACAACCCGTCATGATAACCATACAAGTACCAAATTCGTACATAAGCCGGCAGAAACCTCGGCAAGACATAATCAATGATATGCCGGCAACATCCTCGGCCATATCCCCAGGTCCTTGCTATCTAATCATGACATAGCAAGCAATCCCACAATATAAGTCATCGCTATCTCAATGTAGCGTCTAGACCGGCACATACCTCGGTCAACTCATGTACTCACTATTTATGATCAAATAATAGTAAGCAATCCCACAATATAATTAATCGCTATCTCAATATAGCGTCTAGACCGGCACATACCTCGGTCAACTCATGTCTTTACTATTCATATTTAATTAATAGTAATATACCTAGCCAACGCTAGTAAATTCATATTTAACACATAGCCCTAAGCTGATCACATAAGAATACCCGAAGCATCCTAGCATGCTGGACGTATCCACAAGCAAAGTAGAGGTCAAGTTTCACTTACCTCGAATTCCGGTTCAAGCTAGGAAGCAAATCTCCTTTCATGCTCTTCTTGTCCTCGGGGAACTTTCCTCTAAGTCTATCAAGACAATATAGCACTCATTAGTGCTCAATTATAAGCAATTAAGCTTCTAAGCATTTTAGGGTAAAATTACCAAAATACCCTCGGGTGGGACCGAGCCCAAAATTAATAAAATATACATTTCCGGACTCCCCACACTCCCGTGAGTCCAAATATGCAATTAGATTTCTCATACGAGCCTTGCTCGTTGATTTTCCCCAAATCTTAAAATTTAGGATTCTAACTCATTTCCTATGAATCAAGCTTTGATTCTCATGATATATGATATGAAATGAGTTATGGAGGCTTACCTTATGATTATACACGTTTTGAACCTTCCAAAATCGCCTCCAAATCGCCTCCTTTGAATAAAAATTCGGTTTCCCGAAATCTGTCCCGAAATGACCCTTTTATAGCAGTTTTTACCACTGTAACAGCCTCTGTTCCAGTAATCAAAACTTTTTATAGGAATGTCCAAATGACCTGAAACCGGTCCCAGTAGAACCACAACTCAAAGGGCTACAACTTTCATGTTTTGAGTTTTTCCTAATTCCTTACGGATTGGCCGGAAAAATGCTATATTTCAGGCTGCTCGCAACAGAAACAGTAGCAGAAAACAGCAGTTTCGCACCAGAAAAATCCGAACTGTTTTGTGTCCAAACGGGACCCTACGAAGCTCGGAATGACCCCAAATTTTGCACACAAGTCATAAAATACTTGTGTGACATGCTCGTCAAGACGGAACTCAATTCGGACCTCCAGAACTCAAAAAGTGGGCCCCACGGCAAAGGTTCAATTTTCGACTTTCGCCAAAATAGCTAAATTTAACCAAACGACCTCGGAATCAAATTCCGAAAGTTGCTACAAGTCACAAATGACTATACAAACCTAACGGAACTTTCGGATCTCTCATCGGAGCTCATTTTCTCAAATCGAGCTCGGAAACCTCTTTTAACTATTTTAAACTTCCGAAACGGGGACTTTATCAAAAGTCCTATCAAACGAGGTCCGTTTTCAATTTTGAAGGTTGCTACATATCATAAATGACGAGACGGACCTAACGGTGCGCTCATATTTTCCATCAGGGTTCGTTTACTCAAAACGACCTATCGAAACCCCAAATTCCTTTCCGGAATTTCATAAACGGATCCTTTTCTCGAAAACCTATCAAAGGGACTCCGTTTCGACTCAGATTTCACAAACGGGTCATAAATGACCTAACGGAGCCTTTGAGACTGTCGACACACAAATCGAGGTCCCGGATCCCGTAACGACTATTTGAGGGTCGTTACATTATCATATAGTGCCCAATATTGACAGGTTTCCCCGTTATGAAAAAGAATATGATGCACGCCTTAATTTTCGTCACGTCAGTAAAGTGGTCGAATGGAAACAATCTTGCATTGATTAACCTAAAGCCAAATTCGTGCTTCCTTTTGAAACTTGTAAAATAGCATAGACTTGTGTCGACCCGTTTTATTCTTCCTGCCCCACCTGTGACAAACATCATCTCCACATAATATCTGCCTCATGGTTTTGTAGTCCGGCTTGCGAATGAAGTCTCTTAATTCATCAAGATCAATAATCCTCCACGTCTAAAAAGGTGCAAAGGGCTGAAGCATCTTACCTCACGGACTGGCCTCGAATTGTAACCAAGTCATCTAGTTTCTCCAAGTCTCAATTAGCATACAACTCTATCACAAGATCAAGGTTAGCATCCCCCGGACTCTCAATACAGATCCCCACTTCATCTTATGAATAACATCCCTTATATTTTAAAATCACCTTATCAATTCATTTTCATCTATAGGAAGCTCGGGGATGTAGCCGGCTAATTTGAATTCTTGTACCAAACTTGGCATTCCCTTTTTTTCACAAATGGTAATCCATACTTGGTTTCCCCCCGGGCCGTAGACTGGAGACAGCGCCCTTTGGAATTTTTGGTTTGGCTTTGCCTTTTGCTTTGCCCTTTGCATCTTGACTAGTCGATGCTCCACCTAGTTTTGGCCTTTTGGGAGCAGGAGCAGTTGAGGAAGAGGAGGCTCTCTGTGTACTTTTCACCACTGTACCTGCACCACAAAGTCGGATTTTAGAATCGTAATCAAACAAGCAACAACCCTCGGGGTATAGGAATAACCCAACACTTACATCTAACTATACTATAAGGAATAAAACAACACGAAAACAACTGACTAAACTAAAATAACCAAGGAAAAACAGTAGGGGTAATGGGGAAAGGAAGCAATAAAGCCTCAGCGCATATAGCGCGGTAGTGCACTATGGCATATGTAACTCATGATTAAGTCAGGTTTATCATCAGAAGTGATCAATTCAATTCAGACATCATGTTATTTAGTTCATACATTTATGCAACTCTGATACTCAAGAATTCACAAAATTTAAGCGTTTATTCACTGTGGCATTATGTCAAATATGTTGTGTGCATCGCTTTTAAGCTTTAGTTTCATAGATATTTAGTGGGAAAGAACCCTCCATAATTTTTAAGGGAGACCGCTTTAAAGATACTAGAATAACCCAACAAAGTTCAGAGTTCAACATAACCCGAAAAGGGTTCACAAAATTCAGCATACACACGCAACTTATTGTCTAGAGAGGAAGGGGATGGGACCGTTACACTTTAGCAGCAACAACTAGGATGAGAAAGAGGGATGAGAACTTACCGAAGAAGTTGCAAAGTAGTGAAGAAGATTAATTGAATTGAATTTAATTGTGAAGGTTGATTTTGCCTTAGGTGTTTTTGTTCTCTGCTTTTTTTCGTGTTTAATCCCAGGGGAAGAGGGAAAGGGAGTCTGTGTATTTGCGTTGTAATTTCGTGGGTCAACCCACAAAATTTGAACTTTCGTGAGAGCGATCTACACAGCGACGGCTGCACATCAATTCACACATTTTGGGACATTCTGTGTACATACAAGCGATACAGGGAGCGACGCCTTCAGCTTTTTTGACGCAGATTCTGACTTGAAAAATTCTAAGTGTTGAGAACTATGAGAGCTCTTCCTAGAGCGACGCTTTAGAGATCGCTTCCAGCAAGTCTGGAGCAATTTTCCTGTGAGAGAGATAGGTAGAGCGCTGCTTTGACAATAACATCCAACAGGTCTGAAGCAATGTTGCCTGAACGTCGTGGAACTTGCCTGCAGCTGTTAAGAACTCAGCTTCTTCAATATGTTTAGAACTGCAATTTTCTCAGATCATAGCTTCAACTATTTCGCAACTCTTCGCCTAAGTATTCTGCACTATTTTCAATACATGATTCACATTCCGAACATCCTGAGCCATACAATGAAAATTGGGTTGCCTCCCAACCAGCGCTTGATTTAATGTCACGACACGACTCTTTTTGTATGTTTTTACATACAAAGCTCGGGTTGCCTCCCGAGAAGCGCCTTAGTTAACGCCATGGCAGGATGATTACAATTCACGGCTTATGCAATGTGATGGAGGTATGGTGATCTACCAAACCTCCCCAATAGTCCTTAACTCTTTGCCCGTTCACCAAGAATGTCTTTTCGGAATCCGAGGCTCTTAACTCAACCGCTCCATGTGCAGTAACATGAACTACCTCAAAGAGATCCGACCATCTAGACTTCAACTTTCAAGGAAATAGCTTCAATCTAGAGTTGAACAACACCAATTGGCCCGGCTCAAATTGACGATGCTCTATATGCTTATCATGCCATCTCTTCATCCGTTCCTTATATAATTGCGTTCTCATACGCATGGAAATGGAACTCATCTAACTCGTGCAATTGAAGCATCCTCTTCTTGCATGCAAAGTCCATACCCAAATTTAGCTTTTTAATTGCCCAATACACCTTGTGTTCTAACTCGACCGGTAAGTGACATGCCTTACCATAAACAAGCCTATATGGAAAGGTTCCAATTGAAATTTTAAATGCCGTTCTATAGGCCCACAAAGCATTGCCAAGCTTCATAGTCCAATATTTCCTTGAAGCTCTAACAATTTTCTCAAGAATCTACTTTATCTCTCTATTTGACACCTCCACTTGGCCACTCGTTTGTGGTGATAAGCTGTGGCTACCTTGTGAAGCACCTCCTACTTAGCCAAAATTTTATTGAACAAACAGTTGCAAAAATACGTACATTCATCACTGATGATAGCCCGTGGTGTCCCAAAGCGAGTAAAAATATTTTTCTTCAAAAACTTCTCTACTACACTCGCATCATTGGTTGGGAGTGCAACAACCTCCACCCATTTCGACACGTAGTCAACAGCTACAAGAATGTATTTATTTCCATTGGAAGGTGGAAACAGACCCATAAAATCAATTTCTCAACAATCGAACAACTCGATAACTAGGATGTTACTCAAAGGCATCTCGTGACGGCTCGAGATATTACTAGTTCTCTGGCAGCGATCACATTCCTTGACAAAAGCATGAGCATCCTTGAATAGAGTGGGCCAAAAGAACCTCGACTGAAGTACCTTCGTAAATGTTCTATCACCACTATGATGACCACTATAAGGAGAGGAATGACAGCTTTGCAACAAAGACTCAACTTCCTCTCTTGGAATAGATCTCCTCACCAATTGACCCGGGCCTATTTTATATAAGTAAGGGTCATCCCAGACATAAAATCTGTACTCATGGAGAAGTTTTCTATTCTGTTCAGTTGTAGCATCAGGTGGATAAACATTACTAACCATCAAGTTCACAATATCGTCATACCATGGCATCTCGGCTACATGTAGAGCAAAAAGTTGCTCATATGGAAAAACTTCATTTATCTCAGGCCCTTCATCTCAGTCCCTTTTTAATCTCGGATCTCCCCATCAAATTCTTGGAGTAGAAGTACCCAGCAAATCAGTATAAGCTAGGAATTATTTTTCTCAAATAAATACCGGATTGCCGCATGATCAGTGTAGACGATAACCCGAGTACCAACCAAGTAAGATCTAAACCTGTCAAAAGCATAGACAACATCCATCAATTCCTTCTAGTTGGTAGTGTAGTTGGATTGAGTAGCATCAAGGGTCTTTCTTGCATAGTATATAAAATGAAAAACTCGATCCTTTCTCTGCCCAAGAATCACCAAAGACTGAGAAACCATCCATGAATACCTCAACAATTTTTTCCACCATGTCGGTGAAAATAGCCATCATGCATCGCTGAAAGGTCTCATACATGTTACATAGTCTAAATGACATCCTTCTAAAGGCATAGATGCCATAAGGACATGTAAACGTCGTCTTTTCCTGATCTTTTAGTGCTATCACAATCTGGTTGTAGCCCGAGTATCCATCTAGGAAATAGTAATACTCATGCCCGGCTAACCTGTCCAACATCCGATCTATGAATAGAAGTGGAAAGTGGTCTTTTCTGGTGGCTTTGTTTAATTTTTTATAATCAATGCAAATGCACCACCCCGTGACTGTTTTTGTAGGAATCAACTTATTTCTGCTCGTTTGTCATGACTGTCATGACTTCTTTCTTTGGAATACATTGGATTGGACTGAACTAATTACTTTCAGAAATTGGGAAAATAATTCCAGTATCAAGCCACTTGATAATTTCCTTATTCACAACCTCCTTCATGACTGGATTTAGCCATCTTTGTTGCTTGACATTTGGCTTGTGACCTTTCTTCAATAAAATTTTATGCATACAAAAAGAACAACTAATACCTCTAATATCCGCAATGGTTATCCAATTGCCTTATTGCATTCTCGCAACACCCTTAGAACCTTTTCAACCTGCACATCAGACAACAAAGAAGAAAGGATTACGGGCAAGGTGTTACCCTCACCTAAATAAGCATAACAATGAGGAGGTACGGGTTTAAGTTCAAGAATAAGAGGCCCATCAATAGATGGTTTAGGAGGAGCTAGTGTCAGCTATCTATCGAGCTCCTCAAACTTCTTCCACCCTCGGACATATTGACACACCATGTTGAGAATCTCAAAGTATTCCTCAGTTTCCTCATCATTGAGTACATCATCTTCATACATTAATGCTCTTTCAAGAGGATCGTCATTAGAGCCAATAGTGATTTTTCAGAGACAGTTAACTCCCTATCCAACACTTTTACCATAGATAACTCTTCATAGTGTGATAGAAGTTGAGTAGCCCGGAACACATTAAACACAGCTTCTTCACCATGCACCCTCATGACCATCTTCCCCGCTCTAACTCGAATCACAGCATTAGTAGTAGCCAAAAATCCTCTTCCCAAGATGAGAGGAACCTTTTGGTCAGCCTCATAACCTAAACAAATGAAATCAGCAGGAAGGATAAGTTGGCCTATTTGTACAAGAACATCTTCAATAACTCCCTCGGAACATGTCAAAGATCTGTCAGCCAACTATAGGGTCACAGTGGTTGGTCTTGGCTCACCCATAGCTTTCGAAACACCGATGATGACATTAAATTTACACTAGCGCCTAAGTCATACAAAGCTCGTCCAACCTCATACTTCCCAATTTTTTAAATAATTGTGAAGCTTCCAAGATCTTTCAATGTTTTGGGAAGTTTGCTTCTCACTCTAGAACTACACTCTTCAGTAAGTGCAACTGTCTCAAACATGGTCAGTCTCCTTTTATTCGCCACAATATTCTTGATGTACTTTGCGTATTTTGGAACATCTTGCAAAAGATCAACCAAAGGATTA
The DNA here is from genome assembly GCA_029990575.1 of Petunia axillaris subsp. axillaris. NCBI lineage: Eukaryota > Viridiplantae > Streptophyta > Magnoliopsida > Solanales > Solanaceae > Petunia > Petunia axillaris. The sequence goes on along the minus strand of JARKNS010000004.1, from coordinate 119,476,294 downwards.
TTAACTTGTATATGACTCAAGATCTCCAAAAATTTCTTACAAGGTGTATCCACTTTTTGCTTTTTAAGCCTTTGAGGGAAAGGTAGTGATGGTCTAACAATATCACGTTTGGGTTGCTTCTCTACCACTTTTTCAGCTTGCTTTTCAGCTTTTTTTTTTCAATATTCGGCTCCAGTTCTCCAACAGGCTTCTTTGGAATTTTTCTCTATGTCGCTTAGCAAGGCACCATGTTGTCTAATATTTTGTGCTCCAGCTAACTGACCCATTTGGTGTTCCAGGTCTTCTTGAGTATTAGCAAGATCTTTTATGGCGTGTGCCTGAGCTGCACTGTCAGCTATAATTTTCTACTTGCCTGCCAACATCTACTTTATCAAATCTTCGACTGAACTGGTCGAATACGTTGGTTGAGCCTGAGATTGTGAATTTTGATAGTTATTCTAAGATCTCAGATTGCCTTGATTAGCTTTGTTACCACCCCAAGAGAAATTTAGATGACATCACCAATTGGGGTTGTAGTTGTTACCAAACTGATTATGATTTTGTCCCTGAGACCTATTTTAGTTCCCCATGTAATAAACTGACTCTGAATTGGTGGGGAAAACCATAGTAGCATGATACTCTCCACATACATCACAGAAACCTTGGCACTATTGCAATTGTTGAACTGGTTGCACTTGTTGCTGAGTTGGTGGCAATGTTAACTGCTTGATCTGGTTAGCTATTGCATCCACCTTTGCAGTTAACGCTGAGAAAGCATCCAATTGAAGTACTCTAGTAGTGTTTTGACTAGGAGCTCTACCATCACCCTGCAAGTCAGGATTGCTCTGAGAAAATTTATCTAGTAGTCCATAAATCTCATTAAAATTCATGGCCAAGACTTGGCCTCCAGCAGCAGCATCCACCACGATCTTGGTATGAGCATTCAAACCTTCTACGAAATTATAGGCTAACAGCTCAGTGGACTGGTTGTGGTGCATGCAATCTCTCAACAATGACTTGAACCTCTCCCAGGCTGAATACAATGACTCTTCATTTCTTTGTCTGAAAGACATGATTTCACTCCTTATTCTGGCTGATTTGGCAGATGGATAGAATTTAGCCAGAAATTTCTTAGCTAAATCATCTCAAGTCCTGATAGACCTAGGCTTTCTAGCCTCTAACCACTTCTCTGCAGCCCCGATCAATGAAAATGGGAAGAATATCAATCGAACATAATCAGTTGAGACACATGTTGGTATGTATGTGTCACTAATCTCCAATAAATTCTGGATATGTTTTTGTGGATCCTTGTGTAGTAATCTAGCATATTGCCCAGTCGCGTACAACAGTTATACCATGCCTGCTTAATTTCAAAATGCCCAGTAATTTTAGACTTAACAATGCTCGAGGCTACTCCCTCAAAAATGGGGAGAGCAGCATCTCGCACGGTCAAAGCTCGTAGTTTTGCCACTCCTATAGGTAAGGAAGCGAGTTCTACTGCAAGTTCTTTACTCACTCTTGCTTCTCTGCTCAACCTCCGTAAGGTTCTTTCAAGTTCGAAATTAAAAGGTTCAAGTGGTTTGTCCTTTCTCTTCTTTCGCATTCAAGACCTATTACCTGAAAAAGCACAAGAAAATCAAAACAAAAATCAAACCTGAATAGAAATAATAAATCATTCAAAAAGAAAAAAGGTCAATTGTTTCATCCCTCGCAACAGCGCCAAAAACTTGTTGCTCCCAAACGCATACGCAAGTATACGTGGTCGACAAGTAATATAGTAGTGAGTCGAGTATCATTCCCACAAGGAATATTATTAATAACCGTATTCTAGTAAATAATTTCTTAAAAACTATTCAGGGATCGTTTTCAATGATGGTCGTAACTTTTCTACTAGCTAAGAAAATAATAATTAAAAGGGAGTAATGAAGTCAAGTATTCGAGACCAATTTATGAGTTGTTATCAATAAGAGAGAAACGGTCCAGAGTTAGAGCGACAAACAATCCAGTTGAGTTTTCCAGTCGATTCTACTTCTTGATTTCCTAGATTGCCAACTAACAGGTTAAATATATTCATGAAAACCTGCCGATTCTTCACGGCTCTATACAAGCTACTTTAACACCTATATGTCTATGGAATTAAATCACATGCATGCATTAAAGAACTCTGTATTTAGCTAAGCAAGGTGAAATAGGTATACGTTTATCCTACCCACAAATCGATTCCCTAATGCCCAAGTTCACAATCAAGCCCTATTTTTTCTTATGTGCATTCATAAATTCTTTTTGCCGATTTCAACTTATAAACTGTAGATAGTGTTCAATTATCAGGCCTCAATAACCAAATAATTAGGCTCAAGAAAGAATAAAATATCTATCAAGGTAAATCAATAGGTAGAATTCAACTTTTAAACATCAACCTTCATGTAATTGCTCTGACCCTAGAATGATATGTTTAGCTACACATATTCATGGTAACAACACAAGAATTCATGGAAGAATGATGATATATTGTAATAGATGAAAGGAAGAAATTAAAACCCTTATTTTACGTGTTATTTGTCAAAACTCTGCTCCAAATCTGACTTCCTCCCTAAATAACGTAGTTATAAGGTTTTTATCTTGTTTACGATGTGCTAGGATAAGTTAAACCAAAGCCTAACTAGTTGGGAAAACTTGTTCTTACCAGACTCAAAGCTTTCTTGGAAGCCCCGCTTTCAGTATAGCTTTCAAATCCAAGGATATCTCTAAAGCTTTGCTCTCACAGCACCTTCCAATCTTCAGGCTTTATTGGAAGCTTTGGCTTCAAAATAGCTTCCGATGCATCAGTTTGATCCAAGCCTTACTTTTCAAAGTATTTTGCTCCGCTTTGTTTGTTCTTTCCTCGAATTCATCAAAACTATTTCTAAAATCACAAACACGATAAGCGAGCGCAAGAATCACAATTATTACATATAGTGAGGGAGGCTGTGAGTCACCTGGGCTACGGATTTTTCCGTTGGTTGATTCTCGAGCACATAAAGTACGAAAATGCGATGAAATATTAAGGTAAAGTCGGCGAATATCACCAAATATCAATGTTAGTTTAGACTTAGTTGAATATGTACTATTTTGGCTAAGCATGGATTAGTGAAATATTGTTTCTAAGTTGCCTGTTTAGTTTGTCTTTTCTTGAGTTCAGATCTGTCTGTTGAGTTTGCTTAAGTATGAAATTGTATGATCATTGTGTTTAGTTGGCTTAACTATGAGATACTTGTTGTGCAACCCTTTTATATTAGTTAAAGTGTTGGTGGCTTCTGTTTTGGTCAAGCATGAAATGAGTATGAGACTTGTCTGTGAGTTTGAGAGCTATCAAGCACGAAATCAATCTATCCTTTATTTTTCAAGTTGAGTCTGAAATGGTCGAGTCTGTGTTTTTAACCAGGTAGTCTGTCCTGATTTAGTCATGTATCTGCCTATATGAAACTAGATAAGCTGATCTGTTCGAACAGGAAGTTCTGTGTGGATATTGGTTGTGAGTTTGATTAATGAGTAGGAATGAAATTTGTTCGGCTTGATTCGCTAGTCTAGTGGGTCAAAAGTCTTTAAGAGGAGTTAAATTTAGTTTGTGAGTCCAAGTTTGAAAATCTAGTTATGCGCTGGGAGATAAGTATTGGAATTGGAGTCTTCGGTAAAATTAGTTTGGGGCTTGGACTATAGATTGAGTTCAATTTTAGAGTTCTTTTAGAGGGTGGAAAGTCAAAGGAAAATGACAAGATTGGCATTATAAAGCAAAATATTCCCTGCCATTTTTTTAATCTAATAGAGGGGAATCTTTGCCATGTGTTTTTCTATTGCAAGTTTAAGGCACTCTTCTGACTTTGGACTGAGACACTCCTTACACTCCACACTCCTTGCAAGGGGTTGTACTGTTACTCTCCTTAAACTCCACCCTCAAGGCTATATAAGAGGGCCTTCACTCTTCATTTTATAAGACACCAATAAGAGCTGATCAATCCAAACATTCGCCCTTGATAAGAAAAAAAAAACTAATTTGAAATAAAGAGAGTGAAGAGGGAAAAGTTTCAGAGAAAGAAAGGAAGGAAAAAAAAGGAAAGAAAACTAGAAAGAAAAAAATTAGAGTCACTTTTGAGTTGAATGTTTTGAGGTTTAAGTCAAGTTTAAGGTTGGTTTGGTTGCTGTTGTTGATTTCTTTGTTGTTGAGTTGGGCTATTTGACTCTGTTACTTGCTTGGAAGTTTAATCTACACTAGGTAAATCTTCCACTTTCATGTTGTTTCTGTAGGAATATAAACACAGTGGAAGCAATTTCAGGATCATGACTCACATGTAATCTAGACAAACTAGCAAGCTATTTAGTTTTACATAAATATAAAACAGAATACATCTTGAAGCATGACTTCAACCGCGAAACTAATCTTCAATCACGAGAAAGATCATCCACGGGATCGTCCTCCAATTTCATGATATTTTGTCGTGTGCCCGAACAATAATTGGACAAATAATCACTTGGGTGGGACGAGTATTTTAGAGAGAGAAAACTAATAGGTTTTTCATGTGTTCTTCCTTTTGGTCAAGAATCCCCTTTATATAGTTTTGAGGGAAAATCATTTTCCAAAACTGTCTAGAATTCTTTTCCACCAAGAAACCTCTCTCCTAGTCCTAATTAGATTCGGTCATAACAGGGACCACAAAATTAATAATGAGGCTTCCAATTATGGAATTAATTCTTTTTCTCTAGAATTAATCTTTCCATAATAAATTACAAATTATTTCCACTAGAAATTCGTAATTTCACTCCTCAATTAAATTTTAAATTCTTCCATCAAATCTTATTTAACTCCACACGTTAAGATTACAGACACCAATCAATATTATTATATTACTGACAATTCAATATATTGACTAAATGAATATCGTTTAGACTTCCGCTTTAACTTATTCCATGTGCCGGATATAAAATCCACTGGCCAGATTTACATATAGAAACTTATAAGCTTTCATAAAGGGGTGTCATCAATCTCTACACCGAGACGTAGATTCTATCAACTAGCTATCACTTCGCAAATGCATATTATCATTATCCAACTTATCAGAAATTATTTGACCCAAATATCCTGGACCTCACCTATTGATAAATAAAGACAATAAATAATATGCACCACTAATAATAGTTATATCAAGATTAAGAGTATAACTACATTTGATGAGCTAGAGAGTTTGTTTAATATAGTCAGTATAAAAACACTTATCTCTAGTTGGCCCATTCAATACACACAAAGCGTACTAGCACAAGAAGTTGGAACTATACCGTTCGTATAATCAAGATAAATTATATATAATCTTGTACTACAATCATACCGACGACTTTGTCCAATTTCCATCTTAGATTGTGAACATCACTTTATTATGACTTAATCTTCCGTGTATAAGCTTGGCTCTACACACTAAATCAACTACTATATAAATAATAGGACACACATGACACAATTGATCTAAATAAATAATAACCAATTGTTCAACTATGAATAATCTAACTAAAACTGCATGGTTATTAGTATATCCCAACAATCTCCCACTTATACTTATAACCATGCCATTGTTATAATACATACTATATCTAAACGCATGGTTAATAGTATTTATCCCATCAAACTCCCACTTAGACTTTTAACCATGCATCTACAACTTTCATAGGCATTCCTCTTACATGAATACTAAAAGGATCTAGCCAAGTTGTTTTCTGATGCAATCAATGTCCAACAGTGCTTTTAGATTATTAGTTGGCTGGTCTTAACCTCTGCAGGGATCCAGTCATGAAACTCTCCCAAGAATGCAGACCAAACAATTTTTCATTTTTTTTCCTACTACAACAAAGTACTACTACTAAGTCACACTACTATGTTCTTGTGGTGAAACCACACAACAATTAGAGTCTCAAGTCTCAATATTCTTTTCTTACCTTACGATATTAGAATATGAATAATTTTTTTCTTGTAGTATATATTAATGACTTATCAAAAAAATCACTCCCACTACTTTGGAGTAGTGGATTTCCAAACATCTTTTGTCTATTGACATTTCTCCCACTATTTAAATGCAATGGAACGTCAATTCCAACAAATGGATTGGATTTCTTGAACATTTGGATATTCAGGTGATACACTTGTTATTTCTTTGTACAGTTCCAGTAAATAAAATTTACTTCTAGGAGCATTGTTTATTAAATAGTCATATTCTAGAAATCTAGTATTTTTTATAACAAATACCTTCTTTTCATTATGACAGGTATATAAACTTCTTTCGTCCCCTTTGGATAGCCACTAAACATATACGCATTCTTCCTTGATTCCAACTAATCAGTTTTTCCTTTTAAAAGATACCAACATAGAAGGACTATATTTAGAATGTAATTTATAGTTTTTAAGGCATATTCTCAAAAAATGAAATAAAACAACAAGTTTGAACAACTTTACATTTATCTAGCCATCTCCATAAGAGTCTTATTTCTTCTTTCTTCTACACCACTTTGTTATAGCGTCCCAGGTGTAGACATACTTCCTTATTCTGGTAAGTATTTAGTGAACATTGCAAAGAGATATCGCCACCACGATCAGATCGCAATGGCTTAATATATTTTCCATGATGCTTTTCTCTTTCAGTCTTAAAATCCTTGAATTTCTCAAAGCATCAAGACTTATAGTGCATCAAATAAATATACTCATATTTTTAGTAATCATTTATGAATGTCATAAAAATACTCAAAACACCTCTTGCATGTATGTTCATCAGACTATACTAATCAGAACGAATTAATTCTAACTTATCAGTAGCTCTATCTCCTTTTAAAGGGAAGTATCACTTAATCATATTTCTTTTTAACAAGAATTCTCAGGGTTGGTAGTGCCTCCACTTTCAATGAACCTTAAAGATTCCATCCATAACCAACCAAAACTTTCTATTAAAATAAATATGACCTTGTACAAGAGCAACAAATAAGTGTTATTCAATTTCAAAGAATATTTTCTCTTATGGGACAGATCAATATCGTTAAATTCGTAAGACATATCAAATGAAAAGGCCTTGCAACATTGTACCACAAAAGATAAATATTTATTAACCTCAATAACACCAAAGTTATTGGTAAAATAAATTGAATATCCATCTCTTATTAAGCTAGAAACTGAAATCAAATTTCTTTCTAACTTAATGTACATATAATGCATCCTTTAAATTAATGTGTTATCATCACCAAAATAAATCCTTGAAAATATATTTTGTGAGATAATAACACTTAGGTATTTGAATAAAGACATATCTATTTAGTGAGATAAAATAATTTAAATAGATCAACTCAGATTATGTAACATTGAATAATCAAATTTATAACAGATCACATACATATTTTCATACAATTTGAATAGCCAAATTCGTTGGGAAAGTAACTATTCATGCACCATATACATGCAAAGTCAGATTTCAGTCATTAAATTAAATAATATCAAACTCAGTTGGAGAGTCTACTATCAATTTAATTCAAGTGAATATCAATTATTGAAAGCCCTAGTCTCATTGACTCAACATGCAATTTTCAGTTGGAGAGATATATACAAGTCATCAACAACTAGTGATTAAATATAGTATACCAATAATACATTTATCCGTTAGGGAGGAAGACCTATTGTCAACATGTAAATATATCATTTATACTAGTATTTAATCATGGATATCGTAGGGAATTTTAAGCCAAGTATACCTAACAATAAATTTATCCGTTAGGGAAGAAGACCTATTGTCAACACGTAAACTTATTGTTTATACTAGTATATGATCATGGAGACTATATAGAATAATCCCTATTATCACTGGGTGCCAACCATTAACTTTTCGCAGAAAAATAATTTCCAGAAAATAGAAATACGTCCAAAACACCATCTTAACAACCTCAAATTGCCGAAAAACAACTTGGTTCACTGCAAATCAGTGAGTTGTTTTCATTGAGCCGTTTTCGATGAACCTACCAAATTTCAGGTCAATCAAAATTTTCTGATCTCCAAACCTATGACCAAATTCAGACAAACATTGTTTTCACTTTTTTAGAATTTAAAATATCTCTGTTGCTTGTTCTAATCATATATCAGTATATTATTTTTATATCCATGAATTAAGATCAAACAACATATTTTGAAAACTTCTTTTTCATTAAAACAGTGCAACTCTTAAGTCTCTAAGAATATAAAATATGAACTACATTCTTATCATATATCAACACATATTAAATCATCATACATTATCATGTCCCAAATTTAATATAAACCAAAATTGATATATAAAATGACTTTTCATATTTAATTCACGTTTAAATCCAGCACACTACGTAAAACTCCATCCAAACGATCTCAAAACGTCAAACTGACATCACTCACTCCAAAACAGTGGAAAAAAATTACTTGATCTTTTTTTTTAAATGTTTCTACCGAATTTCAGGTCAATTAGAGATCGTACATTCATGATTGCAAAGTTATGACAAAATTCGAAAGATAACCTTTTAGGCAGTTTTGTGAATTGAAGAAAATACGATGCCAATTTTCATTCTCATTATAATTATCCCATGAGCACAAGGTATACATGTATTACTTCTTTGACTAAGATACACAAAACCTCATCCTGTGTCAAATTTTCCCCTCAATTAATACACGTGAGAATCCAAGATATTATATCTCACGAATTAATTTAGTATTTCTAGTTATCAATAAATTAAATCTTCTTTTCAAGTAGATAAAATTCTACCACTAGCGTACACTTACCAAAAGACTATTTATACACGGTATATTGAGAATATTCAATGACTCAAATAAATAGATCACTCTGGTGAATCCTATTTATTTATCATAACTCTCAATCCATGCATTGACATAACCTCACATGTATAAAACTATTGAGATTTATCAATGATTCCTGATAAATACATCACTTTGGTAGTAACAATTTATTCATCATAAATTCTCAATGATGTATGTCCTCATCTACTATAATATATTAAGAATTTTCAATGACTCCTGATAAATATTCCACATAAATGGTAACCATTTATCAATCATAAATTCTTAATCCCTATACGATATAAACACCATTAAGAATTTTCAAATACTCTAAATAAATAAACCGCTTTGATTGCAACAATTTATTTATCATAAAATTCTTAACACATTTATAAAGTATTAAGAATTTTACCATGATTCTAAATAAATAAATCAATTTGGTTGTAACTATTTATTAATCTAAATTCTTAATTCATGTAGTACATGACCATGTATAAAACTGTTAAGAAATTTCAATGATTTCAAATAAATAAATTATTTTAATTGCAATTATTTATTAATCATAGATTTTTATATATACATCCGTTAATATACACATGAGAAAAGGGGACTGTACTCATAGTAGTCTCACAAAGTTTAGATAGCGCCCATGAAATTATTCTTTTATGATCCAGGGTCGAAATTCAACAAAAGTACGTAGAAACAATTAGTCTTTTAGTTTCATTACAATATGTTCCTACTTTGAAGTTCTACCCATCATAAACTATTCCAGAATATTACTGGCACTTTATCACACAAATTTATGAAAATTTTCATCAATCCTTGTGAGCCTAGGAGCAAAGACAATCACGGCCATTGCTTAAGACACAAACAGGAAATCCTTATGTGAATGAAAAAGTTCAAACATAATCCAAAGACCAATCCCACATGCAAAACTCATAAGTAAATTACTTTTGACCAATAAATTACTAACAAAAGTAATCTCAAGTGAAAAAAAAAAAAGGGGCACCATTCTTTCTCGTTGCAGCTTGCCTTAAGCCGCCGCACAGATCCCAAAAACAGGGTAATCTGTAGCAATTCACAAACGGCGCAAACTCGGAAAAGATTACTGCTTATTGAGTTTCTAACGATTTTTTTTCTTTTATCATCTAGGTTATCTAGTTCGACGTGAGTAGGCTCAGATACCAATTGTAGCAATATAAATACAGCGGAAGCAATTTCAGAATCATGACTCACATATAATCTAGACAAACTAGCAGGCTATTTAGTTTTACATAAATATAAAACGGAATACCTCTTGAAGCGTGACTTCAACTGCGAAATGAATCTTCAATTACGAGTAAGATCATCCATGGGATCGTCCTCCAATTCCATGATCTTCTGTCGTATGCCCGAACAATAACTGGACTAATAATCACTTGGGTGGACCAAGTGTTTTAGAGAGAGAAAACTAATAGGTTTTTCATGTGTTCTTCCTTTTGGTCAAGAATCTCCTTTACATAGTTTTAAGGTAAAATCATTTTCCAAAACTGTCTAGGATTCTTTTCCACCAAGAAACCTCTCTGCTAGTCCTAATTGGATTCGGTCACAACAGGGACCACAAAATTAATTAAGAAAAATTTATACAAAATGACTACACTAATAGCTAAATTATAAAAAATACCGATACTTTTACTATATTTATAAAACATAACAATAATATAACAATAGTTTCCCATTTCCTCCAAACATAAACCCTAATTTCTCCGTCTCTCTCCTTCTCTCCCCTCCACCACCCACCCACCACCGTCCCCCTCCCTCTCGCCGCCAATACTGCTGCTACCGTCCCCATCCCTCTTCCAACCACCGCCCCCTCCCTCTCGCCACTGTCTCTGCTTCTCACGGCGCTACTACCGCCGCAGTGCAGCGGCGCTACTCCTCGCGGCAGCGCTGCTGCACTGCAGCGGTGCAACACCCCGATCTATGTTTTTCCGGTGGGTTTTCCCGATTTAGTCCTTTTTTTTTTTTTCCTTTTTGTATGTGTATATATGCGTATGTTTATGTATATATTTGTATGTTTTTTTCCTTTTTGACGTGCAAATTTGTCAAGAAAAGCAAGTGAGCTGAAGTGAAAATTTGCAAATATAGCCAGTTCAAATTTCAACCTTTAAGTTTAAGGCTACACTTGTGTAAAAATAAATGAGCCACACTTGTAATATATGTGAGGGGCCATAAATATGAAGTAAAGAACATGCCATTTTTTAAAGGGACGTAAGATAAAAGGGCACTCGAATCGTTTGTGATAAAACCTGGCACGCTAAAACAAGTTTGAGCCAAAGTTAAAGACTTTGTCATTCTTTAATTCAAAAACTAGTAGATTAAAAGGGGTCATCTGTTTATTTGTAACTCAACCATCTTCAACGTTTAAAAATTAGCTAGCTTTATTTTTTTTTGAATAACGTTCCGCATCACATCACATGATTCTATATTAATTAGTTTTGCTTTTTAACAAATAATAATGTTCAAATGTGACTCTTTTTAAGTCAAGTTATTTCGAACGGATGAAGTGCCTGTACGAATTAATTGATTTAAGTCGAAAGATTTCGAATGAGTAAAGTGCTTGCGCGATTATATCTCGATTTAAGTTTCCATTTATAGTGACAATTTAATAATAAATCAAAGCATAATAAAACAAAGGCAAAATATCACAAACAATTTCGGGAGTCGAAACGCATCAATAAAACCAACTGTGTTTGATACAGGACTCGAGGGTGCCGAAAACCTTCCCGAGAGTCAACCTAGATCCTTACCCCCGAACTCTGACTTGGCACACTTTTAACTTGTCAAGTGGCGACTTCGAATCTCTTAATAAATGGTGTACCTTAAACCAGCAGTCGCTGCCTTTTAAATCACTTTGTTCACTTGCCTTGGGAAAAAATAGATCATAACACATGCTTCTTTCACTTCCTAACTGCTTACGTCAACACTCAGCAAGTGGAAAAATTAACTTTATGGGTAAAATTTTTCACCTATAATTACGGGGATACGAGTCTAGCTCACGAATACTAGACTTATTCTACAAGTCATTAGGCACTGAAATAAACGCCTGCTCCACAATCCACGGCCGCTCAGCGGACACGGGCCTTGGGACGCGAGGTATACATCCCGCCGCCATAAGGTTACATTCTCCTAGTTAGGATTATTTTGTATCACCGCATAGAGAAAATAGGCCCACGACCTATAGACTTTGTATTTGGCATAATTAGGACTGAGTAAATCTATCACTACAAATATTTTTCTCGCCTATTGTATTATTCATCAAGTGATTTCTCCAAGAATCCGACTTTACTCAAGGAATTTCCTTAGTATTTACTGTATTGCTTGTGATCCTTTTATAAATTTTATCTTTTTAACCTATTAAGTAATTTTTAGGCATAAACATTCATGACTTATATTGAGGACCTAGACTATTATGTTCAGGGGATATTTTTTGTATATTTATTCTATTTATGGATAACATTTGAGACATTACTCTATTTTTCTTTATTAAATTATTATTAATTGTTTATGATTTAAGTGGGTTCGTCCAATGGGGTAGATTCGGGTTTCCTCACGACCAGTCCGTAATTAAGGACCGTGACAGTAATATATTGGGGTTTTTTGAATAGTTGTGAATGGGAAAGGCACCATAAGCACCTCTTTGTTGAAAAGGTATCACACATTTTCATTACACCCATTCTTGGTCTATAAATAGTGAGACTCTTCCTTATTTAGATATACATAACAAAATATTTCTCCTCTCTTCTAGAGTCGTGTGATTTGCTACCGAATTTGAGTTCGCTGTTTACTGTGATTTGAATCACCGCTATCACAGTAAAGTTAATTTCGTTCTATCCTGGGAGAAATTAATCCACAACCTTGGGTAACTGTGAGGGGATTAGATTTCTTAAGGACAGGCAGTGTATACTGTTGGCTCGGAATTTTTCTACTTCATCTCTTTCTGATTTTCAGTTTATTTTGAAAGTGCAGATTCTAACAATCTTAAGAAATCTAATATTTTTGATGTGTTCGAATAACTGATGGAGAGGACCTGAAGTATGGTTGAAGTAGGAACGTTGGTCCAAACGTCTTTTGGTGAATGCACAAATACACATTCATTTTGCACCAGGGAAGTCTCACTTGGCATCATCTGCTTTAGTTATTTTATTCTCAAAATTTTTGGGATGATTCTTTACTTTCTGCTTACGAATTAAAAACTTCATTATAAAGTCCTTGTTGTTTTTTGGCGGAAAGGATACAACTGCAAAGAGTTCTAGAAGTGGACATGCGTTGGAAATTCTAAGGAAAGCTGAAAGATGAAGTTTCTAATTTGCCTACCGTGTTCTTAATCAATACTAAAACTAAATATATTGATAAATACAAATTGAGGGTATTAAAGTTTGGCAGAAGGGATTGAATTTGACATCATCACTCTTTATGAAAAGGCATCACAAATTACAACTCCTTTTGTTTTAGATAAATTATATGTTTATCTATTGGATATTTACTTTGCAGAAAACTGCGAAACGGTGCCTCATTTCATTGGCTAGAGAAATTAGAGCACAACAAAACGGCTCTAAAGAAATCTGTGCAAGTAAATTGTGAGGTGGACCAATTATGGGGTCGTATATTTTTTATCACAATTTTGTCACTAGCCATATACTTTAATATGGTTATTAACAATATGTTTTACTGGCCGAAGATTGGACAGGTCGTCCTTTGCATTATTTATTTCTTTTGAGAGCCTTGGTGGCTGTCTACACCTAATTTTGAGATTAAAATCCTTGAGAGTTTCTACTATTGTATTTTAAGACTAAAATCTTCGTGATTTTTTATTTCTTTTCCTACTCGGTTTGAAGATTAAAAACTTCACCATTGTATCAAATCGGCTTGAAGATTAAAAACTTCGCTGTTGTATTGGATTGACTTTGAAGATTAAAAACTTCTCCTTTATATTGAATCGGCTTAGAAGATTAAAAACTTCGCCGTTAGTGAATATATAAGGTTATGTCTTATTCCAATAAAGAGGAAAAATTGGAGTGAAATTTTGATTGTTGTCTCTTGCAAAGAGAAAGTAAGAAACAAAGAGATTGGTTTCTTAGCTCTTTGTTTCTTAGTGGGTAAATCCCAAATCTCAAAATTAATTTGGTCTTGTACCAGGAAAGATTCTTTTTCTGGTCATTATTATCGGCTGGTTGTGGCCGTCGTCGAGAGAAATCAGGTGTCTCTATTGTCGAAAGACAATGGTAGTCCAACCTTTGAAATATGAATGATTTGGACTAACAGGTGAGACCAACAAAATGCATAAATCATTTGTGACTTTGTCCAATTATGTTGTCCTTTGCACGTTGGAAGCTAATGGAGTTTCCGGTAAAAAGGTGAAGATCTGTCATGTTTTCTTTGACAATTAATTGATTATGTAATAATTATTAAAGACCTTATGACCGATATTATGGATATTGAAAGATCATGAAATATTTGAAATGTGGGGGCGTTTGACTTTAGCATGATAAAGTCAATGCTAGACTTAATGTCTATATTATTTAGAAGAATTAGATACTATTCTTTTTCTTGTGACCCCACAAATCCTTTGTGGATATTGAAATGGTAGTCGGTGTATTCATAACTTGGTCTTCTTCGTGATGAATAGTTCGTAAAACTGTCAATGCGATGGTTGGTGATGTGCTTTTTCAGAAAGGTTGTGTAATTTCAGGAAATAGTGTCACTTGAAAAGTTGTGACTATTCATGAAAAAGATATGTCGGTTGATAGATAATGTTTTGTATAGACATAACCGTTCATGAGCGGATGTATTAAAATATTGGTCTATTAAACAGTAAATCAACTATTAATATTAATGAGAAAACCATATAAAGTTGGATTTAAATGGTGAACCAACCAAGTATAATTATGAAATCTATATTGAGTTGGATTTGAAGCGGTGAACCAACCAATGATAATTATAAAATCAATATTGATTTGGATTTGTATAATGATTGAAGGTTCTTTAATTTAGGCATCAAGTAAATAGCAACACGGAAATGGTTGAGAAATATATTAAATACTAAAAGGTTGTGGCCACAACTGATGCAACCATTCCAAGCTATTGATAGTGATGCTAGATTAAACAGTGGAAAAATTGAAGGGCTCCAAAAATTTTGGAAAATATTCAATTTTGGCTCTAGCCGTTGACAGCGGTTTGCATACATTGCAATAGTCAAGCGTCAATAGGAAGGGTTGGGAGCAATATGTATAACGGGAAATCGTTACATACAACGAAGACATAAAACCATTTGACAACTACTCTCTAGGGGATTATCAATATTGATATTGTAAGGTCAAGTGATAATGTGTCGGATCCGCTTACAAAAGGCTAACTAGAGAGGTAGTAGAGGTCATCGAAGAGAATGGGACTATGGCCGAGGACAAGTCGTCATGGCGGTAATTCTACCTAGAAGACTGGAGATCCCAAGATCTAGGTTCAAGGAGCTCAAACAAAGTTATGTACGACCGCTCCAACATTGTCAAACAACTCAACCCATTCTCGTAATAAGACAATGTTCAGTACCAAGGATAAAATGTTAAAGACATTTTTTAATGATTATCTAAGTTTGATACGGGGTTTGTCAAACAGTGTAGATCTACGGGATTACACGTTTAGAAATCACCTATGTGAGTGTGAAGTGGAAGCCGCTTCAAGGAGAATTCTGTAAGGCCAATTCTCTACGCACTCATGAACCAGGCGATGTTCATGGCTAAAACGAACACAACAATGAGAACCAAAGACGGCCAAGGGCTAATTGTGTGACATATATTGTCTAGGTATACACCAAAGCTCGACGGTTCAAAGATATCAAATCTACCGATTGACCGAGTATATCCGATATATGTTCACTACGGAAAGTTCAAATGGAAACCTACTTATCCAGATGCAATTAGTTCTTACTAGCAAATCACACAAGTTGCACATTTTTCACTATAGAGCCATTCCCCATTCATGTGGGGGATTGTTGGGGTTTTTTGAATAGTTGTGAATGGGAAAAGGCACCATAAGCACCTCTTTATTGAAAAGGTATCACACCTTTTCATTACACCCATTCTTGGTCTATAAATAGTGAGACTCTTCCTCATTTTAGATATACACAACAAAATATTTCTCCTCTCTTCTAGAGTCGTGTGATTTGCTACCGAATTTGAGTTCGCTGTTTACTGTGATTTGAATTACCGCTATCACAGTAAAGTTAATTCCGTTCTATCCTGGGAGAAATTAATCCACAACCTTGGGTAACTGTGAGGGGATTAGATTTCTTAAAGACAGACAGTGTATACTGTTGGCTCGGAATTTTTCTACTTCATCTCTTTCTGATTTTCAGTTTATTTTGAAAGTGCAGATTCTAACATAATATTCATGTACTTTGCTAGCAAATTCTTGTTTTTGCTGAAATTGTTGCAACATCAAATCTTCATCATCACTAGATTGCACCATATACCTTTTTATACATCTGCCTGATCTTACTCGTTTCTTTTGAGCCTTCAAATTGAACTTTCACAACTCTCATTCATGTAGCCAAAGGTCAAGATTGATTCCTGGGCTAATTTTTCTCCTGTATAAAAAGAAAACGCCCAAAGCTAAATTTCACCATCTCAAACATTACACTACTCTAACAGAAAGTGTCCAGATTTGAACTAGAACAAAATCTCTTGCTTGTCATACTTGTATTACTCGACTAAATTAGGTATATTGTTTCATTTTTCCCCCACAACATACGTGCTCAAGATTTTTCAAATGATACTCTTTGCAAGCTATAGCCTTACTATTAAGCTGATGACAACATTAGAGCTTCACTCATGTTAAAATGTATGAATATGTCAAACTTCTTGTATAATTGCCTCGTTGCTTGTTTTAGCCCATAAAGCCACTTTTCCAGTTTGCACGCCATATGTGTTTCTTCTCGTCTACTACAAATATGAAAGGATTCATATTCATATAACAAAATCTATAATAAATAGATTACACAAAAACATTAATTAGAGAACTTACTTGTTCTCCTTATAAGCGAAAGCGGTATGATCTTTACTACGGCTGGAATTACTGGTTGTCGGTGGTTATCACAGTAATGGAGCAACCTCTTTATCCACAGTCTAAACACCTAGTTATTTGGTAGTGAGAAGGAGGAAAAGCAGTAGAGAAATATACGTATTTTTATCTGTAGTCTTTTACTGTATATATAACTGAATATACAGTAGTCGTCATCTTATAGGACTCTACCAGGTAACTTATTATTTTACCTGATAGTCTTTAAGAGCACCTCTTTATGGGTGGACTCTTTATCAGATAAACCTAACATATCCCACTCACACATAATGGGAGTTCTCCTATAATGTGAGAAACATATTCTCATCTCATCTCTACAAATATTCATACAGTGAAATAGACCGTGCGACCATCATACTGTGAGAGCTACATGCTATACATCTGTTAGGAGTATATAGCCTCTCGTCAAGTACAAACTTACAAGTATATTATAAAGTATGCAATACCCTAGATCATATGAATCATATTTTGATACTCTCTCAAACTCTCAAATATCATTGTTCTTTGTATTCACAATTATAACTCATAAGTTTTAACTGGTGCACCTGTAAACACAAATTAATGAGATTCCATTAATGATCTTCCTCTACTCACGATTCTTTTAACATTAGCTCAACTGCTTTTCTAAATATGTCCCACCAGACCGCATCCATTTTCATGGTCTTTTGGAAACACACTAAGATAGCTAACATTAAACTAAGTCTCAAGTATCTGATCGGAGTCACTGAGGGTACACATTTTGATCCATCATAATGCTCTGGGTCTCATGCAACCGTAAGTTGAGATTAAAATTATGCTAACCCATGGTCGACATTAGCACACATGGTATGAAACACGTGCTACAATATTTTTTTCCTTTCTTTAAAGAGCGTATGTCTTTATAAATTATGCTGTATAGATGAAATTCAGACACCATACGTATCTAAATTCGAGTTCCTTAAACTCACATCTAGCTCACTAAGTAGACTAGGTGAACATCTTTTCACCTTAATAACTTTATGTCATTATTTAATCAACTATATTGGTTTTAAGCATATAGCTCTCAAATTATCCATTTGATAATTTTTTCTTAAAATCAAGTCTCATCTCCACTTATCACTAAGATAAGGGGGCGGTTGCATGTGTGAGAAGGCCAACATCTTCTCTACCCGACATACGAAAATATAATTGAAGAATGTACTAAACACTCAATAAATCATGAATAAGTATGTAAGTAAATCAACTTTATTGATTATC
The DNA here is from genome assembly GCA_029990575.1 of Petunia axillaris subsp. axillaris. Lineage (NCBI taxonomy): Eukaryota > Viridiplantae > Streptophyta > Magnoliopsida > Solanales > Solanaceae > Petunia > Petunia axillaris. The sequence continues at coordinate 119,458,149 of JARKNS010000004.1, read as the reverse complement.
AAAGAACATAGTTTTGTGAATAACTTGAAAACAAAGAATAATACAAAATTACTCAAAGTCTACACAAGCCTTGAGACCTAGTGTGTCGCACAAATGTATCTCTAGCTAAAGGCTTGGTCAATGGGTCTGCTACAATATCTTCTATAAATATTTTCACCAGGTTCAACCTCTTGCATTTATACATGTCTCTTGCATAGTTATACTTGATATCTATGTGCTTAGTATCACAATGATGCTTAGGATTTTTGGTTGTATCAACTGCAGCCTTACTATCACAGTAGACCAATACTGGTTCATCATCAGTGTTACCCAACAAGATTTTCAATAGCCTATTCAACCAAACAGCTTCTTGTGTTGCTTTTGACAGAGCCACATATTCGGCTTTCATCGTGGATAGTGCTACACATGATTGCTTCTTACTCTTCCATGATATGGCACCATTACTAAGTAAGAAGACATATCCTGAGGTAGACTTCCTCTCATCTAAATCTTCTCCATGATCAGCATCAGCGTATCCATGTAATCGCAAATCTTTGTCGCCTTGATAACAAAGTGTGTAGTCTGTTGTTCCTATCAGATATCTCATGATTCCCTTTACTGTTTGCCAATGTGCTGGACCTGGATCGGATTGATTTCTACTTACCAAGCCAACTGCTTGACAAATATCAGGTCTAGTACACACCATAGCATACATTAGACATCCAATTGCACTTCTATAAGGCACTCGCTTCATATTTTTTGTCTTTTCAGGAGTTTGAGGATACAAATGATTTCCCAAGTTAAGGCCTTTGCTGATAGGAGTGTCAATTGGGTTTCTATTTTGCATATTAAATCGTTCAAGAATTTTCTTAATGTGATTCTCTTGAGAGAGATACAATAGTTTCTTAGGACGATCTCTTGAAATCTTGATTCCAAGAATATATGCAGCTTCACCCATATCTTTCATCTCAAATTGAGATGACAACCAGGCCTTTACCTCGTTTAGTAACTCCTTATCATTTCCAGCTATAAGTATATCATCGACATACAATGTCAGAATTACAAGCTTTTTTCTTGATCTCTTGGTATAAACACAATGGTCTTCATCAACCATAGTAAAACCATTGGATATGATCACATTTTAAATGTGTATATACCACTGCCTTGAAGATTGTTTGAGGCTATAAATAGACTTCAAAAGTCTATAAACCTTTTGTTCGTGACCTTTTTCAATGAAACATTCGGGTTGTTCCATATAAATTTCTTCATCTAATTTTCCATTGAGAAAGGCAGTCCTTACATCCATCTGATGTAATTCAAGATCTAAACTTGCTACTATAGCTAGAATCAGGCGAATTGAGTCAAATCACACAACAGCTGAGAAAGTCTCTTCGTAGTCTATTCCTTCCTATTGTGTATAACCTTTCGCCACCAGTCGAGCCTTATATCTCTCAACTGTGCCATCAGCCTTGAGCTTAATCTTGAGAACCCATTTCCTCCCAATAGCTCTGCGTTCTTTTGGGAGATCAACTAGTTCCCAGATTTTGTTGACTCTCATTGATTCCATTTCATCTTCCATTACTTTTATCCATTTTTCCTTAGAAGGGTATGAGAGAGCTTCTTTTGCATTTTTAGGCTCGTTTTCTACTTGTAAGAACAATAGATTAGGTAGCAGCTGCGTTGGTGGTTTTTGGGCAGCAGTTGGTAGCACTAGTGCCAAGATGGTGCTGCAGCTGCGAAGCAGTTTGCAATGCTTGCTATCGACGGGTTATGAAGCAATTTTTCGCTTGCTTTTCTTTTTTGTTTTAGTTTACAAATTAGTCAATGTATAACATGAAATCCATAGATGTTATCAAGTGAAATGAATGGTTATCAGTTTGAATTGTGGCTTGTGAGCATTCTCTAGTCAACTAGTGCATCTATATATTTTAAGTTTGTTGCTGCCTATAAGTTTTATGATAAATATAATCCTGTGCTGCTCGTTGTAATAAGGATCGCATGTACTTGTTCATTAGTGCGGTATAAAGAGTTAAGTTCAATTGAAATTGAAAGTCTTTTGTTTGTTACTTGCTCAATGAGGTAGGTGAGTAGACATGAATCTGTTCAAATTGATTTTTTTTTAGTCCATTAGAGCATAGAGAGTGATCTATTTTGGTATTCGCTTAAGTATCAATGTTACTATCCTGTTCTGTTTAAGTAGCAAAGTTATCTAAGCTTGTTTGTCATTTTCTTTAAATTTTGGTAAACATGAAACCTGGTTGAAGTTGTGGTATTTGATTCCTATTGAGCATGATTAATTTAAAATGGGTCGTATAGTCCATTTGTTCGAATATGGAATGTGTGTCTACTGTGATTAGCAAATGATATTGCCTGGGCTGTTGTATTATGGTAGACAAGTCTGAATTAGTAGTGTCAAGTAGGGGTCTGTATACTTCTATTTCTTGTGTCATTGTTGTTTTATACTCATATCATGAACCAGTTTAAGTTGCCCACTTTCTCATTTGTGTGAGTTCTTTGAGTTGTGGACTTGGTCCAGTTATGTTTTGTGCCATGAATCAGAATTCGCATGGGACAGATTTAGTTACATAATAGTAGTCAAGATGTGGGAATCTGGTGTGTGTAAAAAATATATGGACTTAGGTCCATTTGGTTTGTCATTCTAATTAAGTTTAATCTGAAATTTAGAAGGTAAGTTTTGGTTCATTGGAGTTTTCTATAAGTGTGAAAGTTCAAAAGAAAGAAAAGAAAAAGAGTCAAAGGAAGTACATAGTGTCAGCCCAGAAGAAGAGCCTTTCGCATGGGTTTGGTACTTTCTCTGAAAAGTAGGATGGCTCACATGTGAGCCTTGTTACTTTTATTCAACTTTTTACCCCACCTTTGTTGCTCTATTTAAAGAGAGCATTGAGACTCTCTTTAGAGATCCATATACACAGACACACACATCTGGAAACACTTAAAAAAGCTAAAAATACTCTCAACCTTCACACTTGAAATACTTGAAACGAGAGAAGACAATAACATCTCAGAGTATCCACTCTTAAGAAACGAAAACAGATCTGAAAGATGAGTGAAAAAATGAAAAAGAAAACTTGAAAGAAAGTAGGAGAGTAAGTAGTGAAAATGGTGAAAAAGCACTTTAGAATTTAAGCTTCTTATAGAGGTTATCTTTGGCTGTTGCTGTTCTATCTTGGGTTGTTAGTGACTACTGGTTGTGTGCTGCTGATGCTATTGGTTGGAGGTTTTTTTTTCTGGAGAGTTCAGTTCATAGGATATTTTTCTACACCTGAGGTAAATATTTTATCAGACTTGTATTTTGTGTTGGAAAATATTGGCTGTCATGGATATGAAAATGGCTTAGTCCAGGCCCGTTAAGCTTTCATCGCTTGTCTTTCCAAAATCTGTTTAAAATAAAGCTGCTTAAAATATGGCCGCATCTCACTCCACGATGGGCTTGCTGATAGGTGAATTTTAGAATTGTATTGACCATGTTAAAAAATGAGACATGAAGGTAGTATGAATTTATAAATGTGCACCAACCGGATGTTTAATGTAAATAGAAAATCTGGACATTAACAACGAGATAAAGCGGGTTTTGAATGTTAAATAACTTGAAAAGTATTAGAGTGCATGTTTAAGATTATACCCACTTTAGAATTACTGGACTATGGAAATGTGAATGGCTTGTTTGAAACTTGGCTAAATGTAAATCGCTAAATGTAAATTGATTAAGCAAAAAAAGGACGTTAGATGCAAATAATACGTTTTACCTAAATTGGGCAGAGACGTACCTGGCAAAGCTGGTTGAATTTAATTACATTTTATAACTTTATGAAGTTGAACTACATTATTTACTTTGTTAACTTGAGCAATTACGGCTAGGCAAGTATTTAGAAGCATGCAATTAACACCGAATATAATACAAATGCCCCAATATTTACATGGAACTCACTTATGTTGTAAGATTCGAATGGACAACGAGTCCGCGGTTAGTCTTCATTAGAGTTTTCATCAATGAATAGGGAAAACTTTCAAAATTAAAAATAGAGCACGACAAACGTCAAAAGTTCACATAAAACTCATATTATTGGAGATTCGAACGGGCACGGTGTCCATGGATAATCTTCGATAGAGTTTCTATCAATGAACGAGCGACTTTCAAATTAATAGAGATAACGATATCTCACACGGTTAGGCAAGTTTTTTTTTTTTCGGCCGAAATAAGTTTAAACAAATGTCTAAATGTTCACACGAAACTCTATTAAGTTGAAAGATCTCGCCGGAGCAAGGTGCTTGCGCAATTATATTCGACTGAGTTTTTATTCGTTGAACGGTTGACTCAATTAAAATATAAGCGTCGAAACAAAAAAGTAAAATTAAAAGTCCAAAGTTTACGTGGAACTCACTTATGTCGAAATTCAAATGAACATAGTGTTCGTGGTTAATTTTCGGTAGAGTTTTCCATCAATGAACAAGTGACATTTCAATTAAAAAATTAAAGCGCAACAAATTAAAATGCCAAATACAAACAAACAATAATTCACAAATCTGGAGAACGTCAATAAAGTAACTGTTCTTGTACAGGACTCGAGGGTGCCTAACACCTTCCCGAGAGTCAACGAGATCCTTATCCGGAACTCTGACGCAGACCACTAAACGAGTCATAAGTATTCTAAGATGCCTTTTTGGTGACTTGGCACACCTTTGAACTATGTCAAGTGGCGACTCCGAAAAATCTCTAAATAATTGTATACCTTTAAAACACCCAAGTCACTACCTTTTATTTTATTTTAGTAAAATATTAGGGCGTGACAAATACATTTAATTTGGCTGACTTGACTCCTCTTGTTGTAGGAGATGATGGAGCCGAGGGCGATGAAGCTTGGATTTCGAGGATAAAATCTTCCCAAGAAGGGGAGGATGATGCCGGGCAATCCGTCACTAGACCCTTTACTCGGAGTCAAGCCAAGAAGGTTCAAGAGATGCATTTATAGTTGGTGAGTAAGGGACTCGAAGAAGGAAGCGATTGGAAGCCGTTCCGGATGATCTAGGCAGAGGCGCCCCGCCTAGAGCAACTAGGCGCTCCGCCTAGCTAGGCAGGCCGCCAGGCGCTCCACCCAGCCATGGGGCGCTCCGCCCAGACGACCTCACTGGTCAATTTCGCGGGCGCTCCGCCCAAGCTACTGAAAGGCGAGAATTTAAAGTGTGTTAAGACTATTTTTGGCCCTACATGGTCTTTTAACTTAAAACCTAATGTGTGGGCATTCTAGACCTTTTGCTTAATATCTAGAAACCTCTATAAACAGCTTAGCATAGCCTCTTTCATTAGTTAGCTTATTTGAATGATTAAACACTTGTTGAGAGTAGTATCTCTTGGTTGAATGAATGAACCTTGTTATTGGGACTTGTTTTCTTCTAGCAGATCTAGATGAATTTCATTCCCTCCCCGATCATTCTACTTGCGGGTTCTAGTTGACTCGAGGGTAATTGCTTAGTGTAGGTGTTCCTTGACAATCTCCCGGGGTGTATCGAAACTAGTTCTTCGGTGCTACTTGGGTTATCGTTCGAGCCACGTCTCGCTTTTTATCTTGTCTTTACTTTCCACGTATTCCGTACATCAGAATAGGAATGTGCCCGTTCAGCTTGCACCGAGCCTAATTACAAAAGCCCACATAGATCATGTTCGGGAAGATTACAATTGGGGCCCCGAGGTCCAGATTTTGGTTCCTTCTCGGGAGCATTGCACTTGCGATAGAGGTGCCAGGCTCTTCTTTGTTTACACCGACCATACAATTTATGCTTGGCTTAGCTGGGTCCCGGCGTTTGGAGGGTCATTTAATGTCTTGATTTTGTGAGCCAACGAGCCAAGATCCCTTTTACTTTTGACCATTTAGTTTCCTTTTTTACCCCACCATGCATAAAGATGGAGTAGTTCAGTTGAGCAAATGGGGCAAGTTTTCTTTAATCACAGAGGGTGATGATACCGAGGACCGTGGTTGGTGCGACGAGTTCGTTCTTATCCCCACTACACTTTTTCTTCCGAGGCTGGATTCCCCGAAGTGTGGAATAGAACTCGTAAGTTTCCGAACCCTGACTTCTCATTTTTCATTTGCATAACTCCTAAGACATTAATAAATTCTTAATATTTTCAGTGAAGAAGCTTCCAATTAACCCTCTGAAGGGTTTGACTGCATGGATGCAGGAAATCATTGACGCCAAGTCGAGGCTGGAGAGATTGCGGATGATCTTGGTGGCGTTGGATGAAAACCAGTGGTCGTGCAAATGGCACGGTAAGTATGCGCTATTCCTTCCTTCTTCTTAGCCCAAAACTTATCCTTACTCTACCTCCTTCTTATGCAGGCATCCCCAATAGGGCAGTTACCGAGCCGGAGGAAGAAGAATAGAAGGAGAAAAAGAAAGACAAAAAGATGAAGAAAAATTAAGAAGGAAGAGAAGAAAGAATTTGAAGTCCCTGAGGCTGGGGATAGCTTGAAGGATTTAGAGGACTCGGTTGGGGTCCTCTCCAAAGCCAAATCTTCAAAGAAGTCGCCCAGCCGTAAGACTTCAAAAGGTTTGAATCCTCGGCTTACTTGCTTTCTTCATCTCTTTTCTCGTTTTCTTTTAATGACCCTCTCATCTGTTCAGATTCAACAAAAATGAAGGGAGTAGCAGCTAACCTTTCCAATTCAAAACGCCCTCGGGTTGAGTCACCTAAGGTTCCTCAGTGTGACCAAGTTGACGATCCTGCAAATGGAGATGCCCATAACGAAGTCGAGGTGACCAACCTCGAGGAAAACTAAGTTGCTGCTGAGAAGTGTCCTTCTGCCGAGGAGAAGGCAGCTGTTGATCTTGCCCTAGGTGAAGTAAGGAAAGATTAAGACTCCGCTCGGGGTGATCATCCCTCGTCTTCCGAAGCGAGTTCTAGAATGATAAGCATCCCTCCCGATCTGTGCATGCTGGACGACACAGTGGCAGTTCCCATTAGTCTTAAGGACTTGTTCGGCCCAGCAGAACGAGAGCGCCTCAAGAATTTGCCAATCGACGACTTGATAGCTTACGCATCTCAGCATGAAATCCATGTGATCTTCTTCTGCTTTAAATTCTTTCATTCTCAGTTGCATTTGCACCTCTATAACCCCTTTCCTTCTATTTGCAGAGTTTCGTTTATACTATGAAGGTGGCCGAGATTGAGGCTCATCGAGCGACAAACCTGAGGAAGATTGGGGAGCGATGGGATCGCATAAAGGCTGGGCTTCAAGCCAAAGTCACTGAGCTCGAGAAGCCTTTTCTCAACTCTGAGATTGATCTAGACCAAGCTCGCAAAGTAGCTTAGCAGTCAGAGCCTGGGCTAACCAAGTCTAGGGAGGCCATTGGTAAACTTGAAGCTGAGAAGAAGACTCAAGAAGAAATCCTTCAGGTTGAAATTGAAGCAGCAAATGCAACGATCAATGATTTGACGGGACAACTTTAAAGCCAATCGAAGGAGCTCTCATCAAAGGTGATCGAGCTTGGGGCCCAAACTCAAACCCTTGGGGCAAAGGTTGGGACCTATCAAAGCGAAAGAGTCATGTTTTCTTCCAAGCTTAAGTCCAAGATCAAGGCTAAGCTGAAGTCTCGGGATACTAGGGCCCAAGTTGACAAAAACTAGGCTATTATCCAGATCAAGCTGAAGACTCTTGAGCAATGCAAAGCTAGAGTGGACTTGGATTAAGAAATAGCTAAGGCAAAAGAAGGTGTTTCCAAGGCTCAGGTGCTGATGAGAAAACATCCTTCGACCAGTGAAAGTGGTGCAAGCTAAATCCGAGGATGAAGCTAAGCAACCGAAAACAATAGTGGAAAACAAAGATAGAAGCTTGACACAGCTTTTCTTGCTTAAACAACACCGAGGAATTGGTCTCGGTACGATTCAAGTAGAAGGAAAGAGAACCTAAGCTATGCAAATCAAAGAGGAATTGTTCAGTCGGACTCACCGAAAGCCACAAGTTCCAAAGACCCCATCAGGTTTGCTCACATCTGAGACTAAAAGAGAAAGTGCTCTCGGTTACTCTCATTCAATATTCAATACTCAAAATCTAGGTACTTACAAATGAAATGTAAAGGAGTTTATATAGACTATTCTAAAGGCATAATAGTAAAACGATCATATGCGACCAATAAGGATAAGCCACGCAGGGCTGAATAAGTTAAATGCTCGACCTGTTGAATTCGAACACTTGAAATTCGGACGCTCTCCCTTCGATTGCTTTTCAATGCTTGGCGTCAATGTGAAGTGTTTGGTTGCTCTCTTTGATCAAACACATGAGCTCGAACACTTGAACTTGGACGCTTCATTGTTCAGCGTCGATGTTGACTATTCGGTTGCTCCCTTCTTTGGGCTCGAGCTTGTAGATGACGCCTTCGAATCTTGAGCTCGGCCAACCAAATTTGAAGCGGTTGCTTTCTCCCGACAAAGCCAATTGAATATGAGTACCATGCAGAAACTTGGCTTGGCTTCGTTTTATCGGCGTCGATGGAATAATTGTCTGATCAGCATGGAGTTGGCCTGCATCATCCTCCCCTTCTTGAGAAGATTTCATCCTCAAAATCGAGCCCTCTTCAGCCTCCGATGCTTGGCCTGCAACACAAGGAGTTAAGTCAGCAATATTAAAGGTTTTGGACACATTATACTCACCAGGGAGGTCGATCACATAGGCATTGCTATTGATCTTGATCAGCACTTCAAATGGACCATCCCCTCGAGGATCCAACTTCCTTTTCCTTTGGTTCAGAAATCGTTCCTTTCAGAAGTGAACCCAAACCCAATCTCCCTTCTTTAACTCCAATTTTTTTCGGCCCTTGTTTTTCTTTGTTGCCACTTTAGCGTAAGCTTCCTCGAGGTTCTTCTTCGCCTTTGCATGTAACTCGATCAAAGCAGTGGCTCGCCGAGTACCCTCAAAATTAATAACAGAATCTCGAGGCAATGAGGTTAAATCAAGTGGAATTAAAGGGTTAAAATAATATACACATTCGAATGGAGTCATTCCAATCATTCGATGCAATGTTCGATTGTATGCAAGTTCGATCACGGGCAAGCGATCAGCCCAGTTTCCGACCTTACCTTTGGTCATAGCTCGAAGCAGAGCTCCCAAGGTTCGGTTGACTACCTCGGTCTGTCCATCAGTCTGAGGATAGTGAGACGTCAAGAATAGTAATTTGGTGCCCTATTTCCAAAACTGACTCAAGAATTTTGAGTCTCGATCACTCACAATAGTACGAGGCACACCATGCAATTTCAACACATTAGATATAAACAAAGTAGCTACATGTTGTGCATCATCACACTTCTTGCAAGGAATAAAGTGAGTCATTTTGGAAAACGGTCCACGACAACAAAGATGCTATCATGTCCTCCCCCCGACCTCGGTAACCCCAAAACAAAATCCATGGATATATCAACCCACGGTCGATCAGGCACAGGTAATGGAGTATACAAACCATGAGGGTTGGATCTCGATTTAGCCTTCTTGTAAACGAGACAAACGTTGCAAAGCTTTTCCACATATTGTTGCATTTTCGGCCAATGGAACTGCTCGGTCAATATACTAAGAGTTTTGTTGACACCGAAGTGTCCCATTAAGCCTCCAGAGTGAGCTTCTCGGACCAAGAGCTCTCTCCATGACGATACTGGAACACAAACCCTCCCATTCTTGAAGAGGTAGCCATCGTGCCACTGATATTTCTCAACCCTTCGGCCACTCAAGATTGCATCACAGATGCTTTTCAGCTTGGGATCATCTTCGTACATCGACTTGATTCTTTCGAATCCCATGAGCCTCGAGGCGAGAGTGGTCGCTAAGGCAAATTTCCTTGATAGCGCATCGGCCACAACATTGTCTTTTCCCTTCTTGTAATGAATTACATAGGGAAAGCTCTCAATGAATTCCACCCACTTGGCATGTATTCGGTTCAATTTCTCCTGGCATCGGACATTTTTCAACGACTCATGATCATCACAAACTCTCTCGGCCATAAATAATGCTGCCAATGGGCGAGTGCTCGAATGAGGGCACAATACTCCTTGTCATACATAGAGTAATTCAAGGTTTCACCCTTAAGCTTTTCGCTAAAGTAAGCGATCGGCTTCGATTCTTGCATCAGCACTCCTCCAATCTCAACTCCGGATGCATCACACTCGACCTCGAATGCTTTGCCGAAGTCAGGGAGCTGCAACAATAGGGCAGATCAAAGCCTCCGTTTCAACTCATGGAAATCCCTCTCTTGGGACTCTCCCCAGACAAATGGATGGTCTTTTTTTACAAGCTCGGTTAAACGAGCTGCCACGGTGCTAAAGTCACGAACAAACCTTCGGTAAAAGCTAGCTAAACCATGGAAGCTATGAACTTGAGAAATCGAGGGTTGGAGTCGGCCAATCTTTTATAGCTTCGACTTTTGACTAATCGACTTCAACACCATTAGCACTCACAAGAAATCCAAGAAAGACTACACGCTCGACACAAAAGGCACACTTCTTTAAGTTAGCATATTGATGTTTGGCAATATTTGCCTATTTTACCTTAATATCTTCTCACATTTTGGTACTTTATGCGTTTGTAATATGTGATAATTGTGTTTCTTGTGCTCACTTAGCGTATTTGTGATTTTAGAAATGGTGCGGATGAATTCGAGACAAGAAAAATCAAATTAGAATTAATGGACACATTGGAAGCTATGGTGGAAGCAAGGCTTCCAAGAAAGCCCTGAAGAGTTGGAAGCTATACTGGGAGCAAGGCTTCCACGAAAGCTTTGAAGCTGACGAAATAAAAGTTTTTCCAACTAGATTAGGCTTTGGTTTAGCTTATCCTAGCACTTTGTAAACATTATAAAACCTCATTTATTTCGTTACTTCTGAGGGAGGTCAGTTTTGGAGAAGAGGAGAGGAGCCCTAGATGTCTTCTAAACAAGTTCTTTCTCTCTTTCTCTTATTCTTCTCCTTAATTTTATAGTTTGATCGTTCTACGATCAAATACATGAACGTTGATGTTTGAAAGTTGATTTCTACCTATTAATTTACCATTACGGATTGTTTATTCTTTCTTGAGCCTAATTGTTTTGTTATTGAGGCCTGATAATTGAACACTATCTACAGTTTACAAGTTGAACTCGGCAGAGGGAACTTGTAAATGCAAATAAGAAAGAATAGAGATTGATTGTGAACCAGGGCATCAGGGAATCAATTTGCGGGTAGGATAGACATATACCAATGCGCCTTGCTTAGCTAAATACAAAGTTCTTTAATGCATGCATGTGATTTAATTCCATAGAAATATAGGCGTTAGAGTAGCTTGCTATTGCTCCGAACGCACACGCAAGTATACGTGGTCGACAAGTAATAAAATGATAAGTAGAGTATCGTTCCCACGAGGACTATTCAGACTGACGCTTAACAAACAAATTCTAACTACTATTCAGGGATCTTTTTCCAATAGTGAGAGTTTTTATTAACTAAAGAACAATAATGTAAATGGTAGAAATTCAGTCAAACAATGGTGCAAACTTTGGTTGTAAACAATATTAACGAAACGGTCCAGGGTCAGAGTTACGAACAATCCAATTGAATTTTTCAATTGATTCCACTTCTAAAATCCCGGATTACTAACTAACAGATTAAATGTACCCGTAAAAAGCTTTCGATTCTTCACGGTCTATGCAGGCTACTCCAATCCCTATATGTATATGGGTTGAATCACGTGCACGCATTAACGAACTCTGTAATTAGTTAAGCTAGGCGAGCAAGTATATGTCTATCCTACTCATAAATTGGTTCCCTGATGCCCGGGTTCACAATCTAGCCCTACTCTTTCTTATTGGATTCATAAATTTCCTCTTTCGAGTTCAATCTAAAAACCATAGATAATGCATAATTATCGAGCTCTAATAATTAAGCAAGTGAAATCAAGAAAGAATAAGTAACCCGTTATGGGATTCAATTAATGGAAATCAATCTTCAAACATCAACTTTCATGAAATACTCTAACCCTAGAACGAGAGATTTAGCCACGCATACTCATAATCACAAGACAATAATTTGATGAAATAATGATGAAATGATTAATAGATGAAAGAATAGGAGTAAAACCCTTGTTTAATGAAGTATTGTGCTCTCGAGTTGCTCCAAAGTCTGAACTTCTCTCAAAACTAAGTAGAAGAGTATTTATAGTGTTTACAAAATCCTAGTAATAAGTTACGCCTAAGCCTAGACGAAATAGGAAGTCCAAAAAGGCTCCAGGGGCGCTATAGCTGGCGCCCCGCGCCTCGGAACGCGCACAACTAGGCAGATCCCGTCGAAATCCACGCGCAATAGCCACGCTTCGCGCTGAAAATCGCGCCAGAAGCTGGGCGCCATAGGGGCGCGGCGCGCCACTAACCGCGCTAGCCAGTTTTTGATTTTCCTTGCTCCGCAGCTCGCTTCGTGTCATGCCTTCGTGTGCTCGATCCAATCTTCAATCAAATTCCAGCCTTTTCTTGCTCGATCATGCTCTTTAAAGCTCCAACTGCACTTCATAAAAACCTACAATCATACGACACAATATTAGTGCAAAATCACATTCGTTAACTAGAAAACGTGCGAATAAAGTACTCAAACGTGAGGAAATATTAAGGAATTATAGGAATAAAATGCCAAACATCACCACCCCACACTTGAACCTTTGCTCTCCCTCGAGCAATCACAAATAATTTCCCAACCTAGGTAGAACAGGTCTGCCTATGACTATGGTTGATACCGACCATTGAACGAGTCCACACATGACTACTATGGGTCCAACAAACATGCCAATAATTTATCAAACTCAACACATGAGAACAACCACCCCAAGACAACTCAAATGCACAAACTCAACTCATTACAACTATGCTCCCATATAATCACACCTACCTAATCAACCAAGAAGCCACAACTTCATCTATCTCATGCAAACTATGTGCCCTCACTAAAATGAAGCAAGAGAGTGTACTCCAAATATCACACACAACACTGAATACCAAGAATACAACGGGTACAATAGCATAGAAAGAATTTACTCACTCTCATAAAAAGCTCACATACCACACACGATGTACCATAGACTTGCCCGTAGTGTAGGACTCCACTAATGTAAGCTCACTCAAATCGGAATTAACTAGGACTTTAAAAAGGTTGTAATGTAGGCAAAGGGGCTGGTAGGATACATATGGGTAATAGTGACTACCTCCCTAAGCGCTTTAATACATCGCAATACAAATTAAGCACAAGTCTCATCAAAGCCACCCAATCACAGCTTTCACACACACCTTCTCAACAAGTAGCAATTTTTTCTTTTAAGCACAACACTAGCAAGGATGGATATTCTTTTCTTTTTCTTTTTCCAAATTTTTTCAGTTTTTTTTTTCATTTGTTTTTTTTTTCTATTCACTTCTTTCCAACCCTTGCCAATGCTCATAATCAACTACTTCACAATTCCTCACATATTCCCTTCATTGGTTCCACTAAAAAACCTCCCAATATTTCAACCATAAACTCCACAATAATATCACATTATCAATTAAAGTGCTTAAGGTGTAAAGGGCCAAAAGAAAGCAATTTAGAACAAGTGGGTAGGCTTGCGGTGTGGGTGCCAACAAAAAGGTCAAAAAGATAACAACAATCAAGTCCAAGGTGTATATATAAGGGTAGGCAAATCAAGAGAAGGCCTGTATCATTTCCCGACTAGAGTAAACCTAGGATTTCGCTTTGCACACACGGGGCAAGTTCTAGACACTAATATGCAAACATGGAGCAAAATAAGAATATGCCTCACAACACACATTGCACACAATCTACACAAAAAGGCTCCATCACAACTCTCAATCAAGCAAACAGGGTGCAACTTGTGGAATATTAAGCACTAATGCACAAAGGTTCACAACGAAGTCAAGTGAGTGGACTCAAGCATCTCAAGGGGGTCGTTCCATTTTTTTTCTAGGCATGCATCACAATTTAAAATCAAAGTACACCACAAATAGCACATGCAACAAATTCAAGTCCACCGGTATCAAACAAATCAAAGACACCTAGCATTCTACCTATTTCCTTCATCTAGGGTCACCTATACTAACTACTCTAATCCTAAAAATAAAAACTACCTGGTTCAAAGGCCCCCCCCCCCATGGAAAAGAACCGAGGCCATAAGAAAAACCACGGGGTGGATGACATATACAACTAACAAAGACTAAAAAGAAAATCTTTTTGAAATTTTTTTATTGGTTTTCTAATGTTTTTCATTTTTTCATATATTAACGCAAGAAACAAATAAAAATAACGTCAAGTGACAAAATAAAATCCTAACGGTACATGCATCTCTAACCTAAAAAATAAAGGGGAGTTCCCCCACCCCACACTTAAAACCAGCAGTGTCCTCAATGCTAAAAATAAAAAGTGCAAAGGTAAAGGAAAATTTCCCTGGAGGCCAGTTGGCCTACAATGGAGGGTGCGCTGGAGTGCGATCCTAATCCTCCTCCTCCACATCTGTGGCACCACCCTTAGCATCTGTCACCACACCATCACTGTCCGGATCACGGTCTACGATGTCCGAATCAGTATTCTCATCCTCCTCCGGGGGCAGCACCACCGCCTGAGTCATACCCAGCAGGCATTTCGAAGACTCCAATAAAGGAACGATGCGATCAAGCGCAGCCATATCCATGCCAGCCTGCCGGGCCATGTGCTCCATCATCAAGTACTGTCGTGCAGACAAGTTGGCGTCTCTGTCCCGCCACTCGTCTGCTGTCAATCGCACTGGTAAAGTGGTGGTCACATTCTTCACTGCTGCGATATCAAACACCTTCTCAATGTCGGGGACAAAGTGATCCCCGACCTCATCAACTGGGATACCCTCCTTCTCGAGATATTGGGTGAGGATGTTCCCAAAGTACAACCGACTACATGTCTTCGAGTTCCTTTGCTCTCTCATCACCTTCAACATGTAGTAGCCAATGTTAAACGGCCTCCCGGTTATGAAAAAGTAAATCATGCATGCCCGAGTCTTGGTGACCTCGGAATAATGAGACGAAGGCAGGATGCGTACATTGATCAACCTCATCCACACTCGAGCTATCTTCAAAAATTGCGAGAAAAACATGTGTCTGTGTCTACCTATCTCCGATCGCTCCCACCTATGAGTGGAACTGATGAGAATCAAACGCGGAAAGTAAAAAGGATTAGAACGAGACGTAACTCGATCTCTAATCCCAAGTAGCAACGGAGAACTTGTTCCGTTACACCCCGAGAGAAGGACAAGAACACCTACGCTATGCAACTACCCTCGAGCTAACGCGAGCACGCAAGTAGAATGGTCGGAGAGGAAAAGTATTCATCTAGATCCGCTAGAAGAACTACAAGTCCCAAAACAAAGGGTTTCATTCAATAACCAAGAGCCTTGCTCATGTTCAATATTCATCAATCATCAATAATAGACTCAGTTCAAAATAGGCTTAGCATGGCTATTTATAGTGTTTACCAAGCTAGCACAATGACTAAAATACCCTTACTAATAAGGTTTACAAAATAAGCCACGTAGGGCAAAACGGTAAAAGAAACATAGGCCTTCACAGCTGGGAGGGGCGCCTGGACTGTAGGAGGGGCGCCTGGAATTGTAAGCAGCTAGGCGGGGCGCCTGGCTGGCCTGAGCCTAGGCGGGGCGCCTGGGCAGGCGGGGCGCCTGGGTGCATTTCAGCGCCTTAGGCAGTGAGTTGGTCAGGCGGGGCGCCTGGCTCAGGCGGGGCGCCTGGCCCTTCTGTGCCGGATTCTTCCTTAGGCGTGAGGCCTAGTTTGAGCACCCGAAATGGCTTCCACTCGCTTCCTTCTTCAAGGCCCTTCCTCACCAAGTGTAGGTGTGCTCCTTGGATCTCCTTAGCTTGACTCTGTGTGAAGGGTCTATTGGGGGTTTGGGTCTCATCATCCTCCCCTTCTTGAGAAGATTTCGTCCTCGAAATCGAAGCATCATCACCCACGACCTCATCACCACCTACATCCAAAGGAACCAAGTCACAAACATTAAAAGTATTAGAAACTTGATACTCACTTGGCAAGTCGACCACATAGGCGTTGTTGTTTATCTTTTAGAGCACTTGGAATGGGCCATCTCCACGGGGTGCCAACTTTCCTTTCCTAAGGTTTGGAAACCTTTCTTTCCGGAAGTGTACCCACACATAGTCACCCTTCTTGAGTTCCACCTTCTTGCGTCCTTTGTTTTTCTTTGAGGCAACCTTAGCATAAGCTTCCTCCAAATTCTTCTTCGCCTTTGCATGGAGTTCCATTAATGCCTTCGCTCTAGCTTTACCTTCAAAATTAACAACCATTTCCCTTGGCAAAGGGGTTAGATCAAGGGGAATCAAGGGGTTAAAACCATAAACACACTCGAATGGAGTCATGCCAATCATTCTATGCACTGTTCGATTATAGGCAAACTCCATAAGAGGTAATCTATCAATCCAAGTCCCGGCCTTACCTCGGTCATGGCTCTAAGGAGAGCACCCAAAGTTCGGTTTACCACCTCGGTTTGCCCATCCGTTTGTGGGTGGTGGTACGTTGAGAACAAGAGCTTGGTGCCTAAAGCACCCCATAAACTCCGCCAAAAATGGCTTAGGAACTTAGTGTCCCTATCACTCACTATAGTTTGAAGCACACCATGTAGCTTCAAAACATTTTCAACAAACGAGGAAGCTACATGTTGGGCATCATCGCATTTCTTGCATGGAATGAAATGAGCCATCTTTGAGAACCTATCCACAACAACAAAAATGCTATCGTGGCCCCCCCCCCCCTAGTCCTTGGTAATCCCAAAACAAAGTCCTTTTAAATATCCAACCACGGGCTAGTAGGTACGGGGAGAGGGGTATACAACCCATGGGGGTGGGCTTTGGATTTAGCACGGTTTCACTCAAGGCAATTGTTGCAAAACTTTTCCACTTGCACCCCCATCTTTGGCCAATGAAATTGTTCTTTAAGAATAGCCAAAGTCTTTCTTATGCCAAAATGACCCATGAGTCCCCCGCAATGCGCCTCTTGCACAAGCAACTCTCTCCAAGAGGACTCAGGTATGCACACTCTACCATTTTTAAAGATATATCCATTAACCCATTGGTATTTCTCAACTCTCTCCCCTTTCTCTAGAGCATCATGCACACTCTTTAGCTTTGGGTCATGAGCATACATCAATTTGATGCTTTCGAACCCCATGAGCTTAGAGGTGAGAGTAGTGGCAAGGGCGAACTTCCTAGAGAGGGCATCCGCCACAACATTGTCTTTCCCTTTCTTGTATTGGATAACATAGGGAATAGACTCAATGAATTCAACCCACTTGGCAGGTCGCTTATTGAGCTTCTCTTGGCCTCTTAGATGCTTGAGTGACTCATGGTCACTCTTGATCACAAACTCTCTAGGCCACAAGTAATGTTGCCAATGGGCAAGGGCTCTCACAAGGACATACAACTCCTTCTCATATGTAGAATAGTTCAATGAGGCCCCTTTCAACTTCTCACTAAAGTAGGCGATGGGTTTGCTATCTTGCATTAAAACACCACCAATTCCCACCCCCGAGGCATCACATTCAACCTCAAATGCCTTTCCAAAGTCGGGCAATTGCAATAGAGGGCCGGTACTTAACCTACTTTTCAATTCTTGGAAGGCCTTCTCTTGAGGCTCTTCTTACACAAAGGGTTGGTCTTTCTTCACCAATTCGGTGAGTGGAGCGGCGATGGAGCTAAAGTCTTTAACAAATCGCCTATAAAAGCTAGCAAGACCATGAAAGCTCCTCACTTGAGTCACGGTAGTAGGAGTAGGCCAATCACGTATGGCCTCTACCTTAGACTCATCCACCTCCACTCCTTGGGCACTCACAACAAACCCAAGGAAGACAACCTTCTCCACACCAAAGGCACACTTTTTGAAATTAGCATAGAGCTTTTCGGCTCTCAAGGCTTCAAGCACTTGCCTAAGGTGGTCAACATGTTCATCAATTGTCTTACTATAGATCAAGATATCATCAAAATATACAACGACAAACTTGTTGATAAAAGACTTCAAAACATGATTCATGAGTCGCATGAAAGTGCTAGGTGCGTTGGAAAGCCCGAAGGGCATTACCAACCATTCATAGAGACCGAATTTGGTCTTGAATGCGGTTTTCCATTCATCCCCGGGTTTCATCCGGATTTGATGGTAACCGGACCTAAGGTCGATTTTGGAAAAGACACACGACCCACTCAATTCATCCAACATGTCATCAAGCCGTGGAATAGGGTGACGGTACTTGACCGTTATCTTATTCACGGCTCGGCAATCTACGCACATTCTCCAAGTGCCGTCCTTCTTTGGAACAAGAATGACCGGTACGGCACAAGGACTCAAACTCTCCCTTACCAAGCCTTTGGAAAGCAAGTCATCAACTTGTTTTTGCAACTCCCTTGTATCCTCGGGATTACTTCTATAGGCCGGCTTATTTGGGATTTGAGAGCCGGGAATAAAGTCAATTTGATGTTCAATACCTCTCAAGGGAGGTAAGCCATCGGGCATCTCATCCGGGAACATGTCCCCAAAGTCTTTCAAGACATTTTCAAACACACTAGGCACAAGGTTAGAAGAAAAATCACAATTAGAGTTAAGGATCATACCTTTGTGCACTAGGCATAGGAGGAACTTGGTGCTATCATTGCCTTTCAAGAGCTCGCCCGGTTGCAGCATGGCACACATGCCACCGGTAGATGAAGTAGGTGGGATTGCCACCATGCTTTTGGACAAAGGGCTAGTCTCAATGAGTGACTTAGCCTTTGCCACCTCCCTCAACTCCTTCATTTTCTTGTAGTCATCACTTACTTGCTTAGGAGTGAGAGGTTTAAGCACAAATCTCTTCCCTTCATGTTTGACCGTGTAAGTGTTGACACGACCATCATGCACCACTTGCCTATCGAATTGCCATGGCCTCCCTAAGAGTAGGTGGCATGCTTGCATAGGCACCACGTCAAACAAATGCTCATCAACATAGCTACCCATCCTAAACTTGATCATGGCTTGTTTCATTACCTTAAGCTCTCCACATTCACTAAGCCATTGTAACCGGTAAGGTTTAGGATGCTTCATGGTAGTTAACTTCAATTGAGCCACAAGTGATTGACTCACCACATTTGCACAACTCCCGGAATCAATTATTATAGAGCAAACAACATCTTTGACCCGGCACCTAGCATGGAAAAGATTTTCCCTTTGCAAGGTTTCGCTATCTTCCACAATCATAGCCCCTAGGCTCCTTCTCACAACCAAGAAAGTATGAGGATCCTCCTCCTCCACCGTGTCATCAAGCAAATCATCCTCCTCTACTCCCTCATCTCCATCTACTCCCTCTACTCCCTCATCTCCCGACTCACTCTCTTTCTCATATGCATCATTACCAACAACAATCATGGTCCTCTTTGTAGGACATTCCCTAGCAAAGTGACCATATCCCTTGCACTTGTGGCATTGTATGGAAGTAGAAGTAGGAGCATGCAATTGAGTTTTAGAGTTACCTCCCACATTAGATGTGTTCTTCTCATATGGCTTTTTCACATCCTTGGTAGCATTTGCACCACTTGTCCCACTTGCACTTGGGAACCTTGCATTTGTGGTAGGAGGCTTCCAATCCTTTGGTTTGCTTGTTGGAGTAGTAGTGCTACTCTTGTAGCGAAGAGATTTCTCCTCCTTGAGCCATTTCTCGGCCTCAACCGCATCTTCACATAGCTTGTAATGATCATCATATTTGTGGAACTTCAATTGCGAAGCTATGTCTCGGTTCAAGCCCCCTTTGAAACGGATCATGGCCGTCTCATTGTCTTCATCATCTAAGTCAAGGATCATTCAGATTTGCTCAAATTCATTGAAGTACTCACCCACCGATTTGTAACCTTGCCTCAACTCAGAGAGACGCTTTTGTTGTTCAACCCGGTATTGATTAGTCAAGTACTTCTCATCCATCACACGGATCAACTCTTCCCAAGTAAGATTAATAGCCATACCCGTCCTCCTTCTATTCCTCTTCACCGACTCCCACCAAGTAGAAGCAAAAGATTCAAAGGAGGATATTGCATACTTGGTTTTCTTCACTTCGGGCATATCATTGGTGTCAAAGATACGTTCCATAGCCAACTTCCAACCAATGTACTCCACCGGGTCACTACTTCCTTTGAAAGAAGGAATAGTGAGCTTCACACTATTAAGGTTGTTGTTGTTGTCACGACCCCCTTGGAATGGCTCCGGTTGGCCTCGATGGTGATCATCATAAGCAACATAGTCTCTTCTAGCATTCCTCCCTCCATATCCTAAGGGTGGCCCTCGACCTCGGCCTCTACCCCGATCCACATTTCGACCCCAATTCATACCTTGCCTCGGTTGAAAGTAATCATCATACCCATAAGCCTCATCAACATACTCGGCTTCCTCCCCTTCTCGAGCTTCAACGGGTTGCTCAAGAGCTTGGACATTGCGGATGGGTCTTGGAAGTGGAGTGTTTCTTTGGGGGTTGTCTAGAATACGGGGAATGCCCGTTCGTTGGGTATTGCCCAACACTTGATCCATCCTCTCACGGTCTTCCTTTACCCGTTGTTTTGCTTAAGTAATTCAACAACTTGCTCTGGGGTAAAGGTAGGACTATTTGAGCCTTCTCCGGTTTCAATTTGGACACTCGGGGTCCTTTTCTCAATTTGGACACTCGGGGTCCCATGTTCACCTTGAGTACTCGAGGCTCCCTTTTCAAGAGAATCGATCCTTTGGTTCATGAGGTCCATCTTGGCAAGAAGATTAGCCAAGGCCTCCTTAATGAAATCTTGACCTTCGTTGGCCATTGTACCTACAAAGAAAGAAAACAAGAGTTAGTTAAAACACCTCACTCGCTCCCTCACTTGTGTTCACTCGGATCACTCTTTTGTGTGGCGGTGGATATTTCACTCGACTTGTAGTTCCAAAGCTTCACGTAGATGATTAGCAACTCCTCAACTCAACTAAACTACTCACGAGTCACGCACACTCCGGGGTGAGTGGAGTTAATGGGACTCAATGAATGCTAGGCACTTTGAAGTGAAGGACTTGAATCAAAAAGGTTCTACGCTTTTCCTTAGAAGTCTACTCTCCTTGCTAGGCACGAATCACCTAAGAGCAATTAAAGGGTTAGCACTATTCAAGTAGATCGGTTACTCAAAGTAGTACTAACTAGATGTTATGTTATCAAACAAAGGGAAGTACCTATGAAAATCTACCCGAAACAATACGTTCAGCACTCAGGAGGGGCGCCTGAAACTCAGGTGGGGCGCCTAGCTGTGCAGTGAATCAGGCGGGGCGCCTGGGACCTAGGCGGGGCTCCTGAGGTCTTAGGCAGTAGCCAAGTCAGGCGGGGCGCCTGGCCTGAAGTCTTTCCCAATTCGTTCCAAACTCGTTTCAAGTCGATTTTCAAGCTCCAAATCCGATGTTTTCAACTTGTTTTCACAATCCAATGATACCCAAAGTTGTTTTTGATCTTCCTTAACAAAACCCAATCAAATTATCAAGCAAACAATCAATCAAATCAAGGTTCAATATCAAGAACTTCAAGAACACAAGGGTTTAACAAAAGGGTTCAACAAGGATTGTGATTCATCAAACTTGGTGTTATACATGTTCAAATCCCACAAAATTGGTACAGAATCGCTTGTTTTTCAATGAAGATCAATCCCCAATATCAAGTTTTCAATCAAACATCAATCCAACCCAAGAATCAAGTCAAAATTCATCAAGAACAAGTTCTTCAAGGGTTTAAGGGGTTTTGGGGTTTCAAATTTTCAAACTCCACCAATCCAAACAATTTTGGTATCCAAGCAACGGGAATTCAATCACGATCAAGAATCCATAACACCCATATCACAAATCATCCAAATCAACAAGTTACACCAAATTTTTGTATTTTTCAAGTTTTCAATTTTTTTGTAATTTTCTCCTTTCTAATAACTTCAACAACAAGGAAAACTAAAAGAAGATACTAGGCACGAAGAATCAAGGGTCGGGGGTTTGTAGAAACAAAACCCGAGCCTTGCTCTTATACCAAACTGATGAGAATCAAATGCGGAAAGTAAAAAGGATAAGAACGAGACGTAACTCGATCTCTAATCCCAAGTAGCAACGGAGAACTTGTTCCGTTACACCCCGAGAGAAGGAAAAGAACACCTACGCTATGCAACTACCCTCGAGCTAACGCGAGCACGCAAGTAGAATGGTCGGACAGGAAAAGTATTCATCTAGATCCGCTAGAAGAACTACAAGTCCCAAAACAAAGGGTTTCATTCAATAACCAAGAGCCTTGCTCATGTTCAATATTCATCAATCATCAATAATAGACTCAGTTCAAAATAGGCTTAGCATGGCTATTTATAGTGTTTACCAAGCTAGCACAATGACTAAAATACCCTTACTAATAAGGTTTACAAAATAGGCCACGTAGGGCAAAACAGTAAAAGAAACATAGGCCTTCACAGCTGGGAGGGGCGCCTGGACTATAGGAGGGGCGCCTGGAATTGCAGGCAGCTAGGCGGGGTGCCTGGCTAGGCGGGGCGCCTGGCTGGCCTGAGCCTAGGCGGGGCGCTTGGGTGCATTTCAGCGCCTTAGGCAGTGAGTTGGTCAGGCGGGGCGCCTGGCCCTTCTGTGCCGGATTCTTCCTTAGGCGTGAGGCCTAGTTTGAGCACCCGAAATGGCTTCCACTCGCTTCCTTCTTCAAGGCCCTTCCTCACCAAGTGTAGGTGTGCTCCTTGGATCTCCTTAGCTTGACTCCGTGTGAAGGGTCTCGTGGGGGTTTGGGTCTCATCAGGAGCTCTCACCACACAATGTCTCTCGCATGGCATTGTAGTCTGGCCTCTTTATAAACTCCCGCAGCTCGTCATAATCGGGGTCCTCTACCCCTAAGAAAGTGTTCAATGCAGTGTGATCCAATCTCACCTTCTCACCGCGAATAGAGACCATGTTATCATCTTTCCATGCTTCATCTGGGTCCCAATTGGCATAGAGCTCCTGTACTAGGTCGAGTTTAGCATGGCCCGGACTCGCAAAGACCGAGTCTCAATGCAATGCGTGAATAGCATCACCCACACCCCGACACTTTTGCATCAATCTCCTCTCATCAATGGCCTTCTCGGGAATATATCCCGCAAGCCTCACACTCTTGTACCAAGTTTTGCATTCACCCTTCTTCACAAAAGAGAGGTCGAACCTCGTCTTACCACCGGGCCTTGGGATCTTTAGGAACTCTAGCCTTGGCCTTGGCTTTGGGCTTGGCCGGTGCCTTGCCCTTTGCCTTGCTCGATGAAGGCCCGGCTTGGAGTGATCTTTTAGGAGCTGAGGCGGAGGAAGAGCTCGTTTTGTGGGGTGTTACAACCATGGTGCTTGAAGAGGTTAGATTGAATGGAGAATAACTTGTGATCAATTTCATGATTAGTAATGAGGTTGGAGAGTTTTGGGAGTGTTTTGAGAGAAAATAGTGAAGAAAAGGGGAGGGGATCGGGTAAAGAGGGGAAAGGGAATCCGGGTCGCGGGTTAAAACCCGTTTGGACCCGGATTATTAAAAAAATTTCGCCTAGCGCCTTGATTCCTCGGCGCGCCACTAAGGCGTGTGAAGTCTAGACATTATGCCCACCCTCGCGCGATGGGAGGCGCGGGGCGGGCCTATGGCGCCCATTGCTTTTCCTTCAGTGATCATCTAGGCGCGTTGGGAGGCGCGGGGCGCTCCCAAACGCGCCTGAGTAAATTTTTTCGTACCAAATTTTGATTCCAAGTGCGACCCCAAGCGCGGGGCATGCCTCAAAGCGTCGCATACCCCTCAATACATCAACTGCATCTCGTTTAGCACTCCCGACACCTAAAAAAATGACACAACAAAACAAAAACTACGTGACACTATAAAACACAAAACAACTACACTATCACAAGTACAAACTCGGGTTGCCTCCCGAGAAGCGCCTTATTTAACGTCGTGGTGCGACGAGTATCAATCATGGATCCCTCAAAGTAATGGCGGTATGATGTTTCACCGAACATCCCCAATAATGCTTCACCCTTTGGCCATTCACCAAGAACGTCTTCTCCGAATCGAGGGCTCTCAACTCAACCGCTCCATGTTCGGTAACACGAACTACTTCAAACGGCCCCGACCATTTAGATTTCAACTTGCCGGAAATAGTTTCAACCTCGAATTAAACAACAACACCAGCTGCCCATGCTCAAACTGACGACGCTCAATGTGCTTGTCATGCCACTTCTTTGTCCGTTCCTTATACAATTTTGCATTCTCATAAGCATGGAAACGGAACTCTTCAAGCTCATGCAATTGAAGCATTCTCTTCTCACCCGCCAGTGCCATATCAAGATTGAGCTTTTGAATCGCCCAATATGCTTTATGCTCTAGCTCAACGGGCAAGTGACAGGCCTTATAATATACAAGCCTATATGGAGAAGTTCCAATAGGCGTTTTAAATGCAGTCCGATAGGCCCAGAGAGCATTATCTAACTTCATAGCCCAATCCTTCCTCGAGGCATTCACAGTCTTCTCAAGGATTTGTTTGATCTCTCTATTGGACACTTCCACTTGGCCACTAGTTTGGGGATGATAAGAAGTTGCCACCTTGTGGCGGGCCCCATACTTGACCAACAATTTATTGAACAACCGGTTGCGAAAATGAGTACCTTCATCACTGATTATAGCCCGCGGTGTCCCAAAACAAGTGAAAATGTTTTTCTTCAAGAATTTTACCACCACACCCGCATCATTTGTTGGAAGTGCCACAGCCTCCACCCATATAGACACATAATCAACCACCACGAGAATGTATTTGTGGCCCATAGAAGGTGGGAATGGTCCCATAAAGTAAATCCCCCAACAATCAAACAGCTCAATCTCCAAGCTATTGTTCAAAGGCATCTCGTGACGCCTAGAAATAGTGCCCGTTCTTTGCCAATGATCACACTTCTTAACAAAAACATGAGCATCTCTAAATAAAGTAGGCCAAAAGAACCCATACTGAAGTACCTTTGCAGCTGTTCGATCTCCACCAAGATGACCACAATAAGGAGAGGAATGGCAGCTCTGTAGAATCGACTCAACTTCTTCCTTTGGAATGCACCTCCTAGCTAATTGATCAGGGCCAATCTTGTACAAATAAGGCTCATCCCACACATAAAATCTGCTCTCATAAAGGAGTTTGCACTTTTTCTCAGCTGTAGCACCAGGAGGATACACATTACTCACAATTAAGTTCACGATATCAGCATACCATGGCACCTCGGCTGTAGCTAAAGCAAAAAGCTGGTCATTAGGGAATACCTCTTTAATCTCAGGCCCTTCATCTACATGATTTCTATTCTCCAGCCTTGACAAATGATCAGCTACTTGATTCTCGGTCCCCTTGCGATCTTGAATTTCAACATCAAACTCTTGCAATAGGAGAACCCATCGAATTAGCCTAGGCTTGGAATCCTTCTTCTCAAACAAATACCGGATTACGGCATGTTCAGTGTAGACAACAACACGAGTGCCAACCAAATAAGATCTGAATTTATCAAAAGCATACACAACAGCTAGCAACTCCTTCTCAGTGGTGGTATAATTGGATTGGGCTGCATCAAGAGTCTTGCTTCCATAACAGATGAAGTGAAAGATTCTTCCAATTCTTTGGGCTAGAACAGCCCCAATACCATTATCACTCGCATCACACATCAATTCAAATGGCAAAGACCAGTCAGGAGCAATGATGATTGGTGCAGTCACCAACCTTTTCTTCAATTCTTCAAATGCCTTGAGACAAGCATCATTGAACTCAAATTTCACATCCTTCTCCAACAACTTGCACATGGGATTAGAAATTTTGGAGAAGTCCTTTATGAAACGCCTATAGAAACCTGCATGTCCCAAGAAACTACGCACCCCTTTAACAGAGATAGTGGTGGTAATTTCTCGATAGCCTCAATATTTGCTTTATCTACCTCGATCCCCTACTTTGACATCTTGTGCCCAAGTATGATGCCTTCTTGAACCATGAAGTGACATTTTTCCCAATTTAGCACCAAATTTGTTTCTTCACAACGGCTCAGCACAACGTCTAAATTCTTCAAGTAGTCATCAACGGAATCACAAACTACTGAGAAATCATCCATGAACACCTCAACAAATTTTCCACCATGTCGGTGAAAATGGCCATCATGCATCTCTGAAAAGTCCCAGGAGCATTACATAGTCCAAACGACATCCTCCTAAATGCATAGGTGCCATATGGACAAGTAAATGTAGTCTTCTCTTGATCTTCAGGATCTATCACAATCTGATTGTAGCCCGAATACCCATCCAAGAAGCAGTAATACTCATGCCCAACAAGTCTATCCAGCATTTGATCAATAAAGGGGAGTGGGAAGTAGTCTTTCCTGGTGGCCTTGTTTAGCTTTCGGTGATCAATGCAAATTCGCCACCCTGTGACTGTTCTAGTAGGAATCAATTCATTATGCTCATTCTTCACCACTGTCATGCCTCCCTTCTTAGGAACACATTGCACTGGACTCACCCACTTGCTGTCAGAGATAGGAAAAATAATACCAGCATCGAGCCGCTTGATAATTTCTTTCTTCACCACGTCCTTCATGATTGGATTTAATCTCCTCTGCTGCTCTATAGATGGCTTAAGGCCTTCTTCCAAAAGAATTTTGTGCATGCAGAAAGAAGGACTAATCTCTCTAATATCAGCAATGGTCCAGCCAATAGCTCTCTTGCGCTCTCGCAGCACTCTCAACACCTTTTCAACCTGCACACCAAACAACAAAGAAGAAAGGATCACGGGCAAGGTATTACCCTCACCCAAATAAGCATAATGCAAATGTGCAGGTAAAGGTTTGAGTTCAGGAGTAGTAGCCTTATCAATAGACGGTTTAGCAGGAGTTAAGGTCAACGGTCTATCAAGCTCCTCAAATTTCTTCAATCCTGAGATGAATTTATTCTGCATATTAAGAATCTCCACATATTCTTCAATTGCATCATCCTTCAGGATATCATCATCATCACACAAGAGAGCCCTCTCCAGAGATTCAACATTAGAGGCTAAGAATGACCTCTCATCAGCAGTCAACTCTTCATCTACCACTTTTACCATGGACAACTCTTCATAATGGGCAGGAAGCTGGGTAGCTCTAAACACATTGAACACAGCTTCTTCACCATTTACCTTCATAATCATCTTTCCAGCTCTAACTCTAATGAAAGAATCAGCAGTAGCCAAAAATCCTCTTCCCAATATGAGAGGAACCTCAGGATCAGCTTCATAGTCAAGAATAATGAAGTCAACATGCAATATAAACTGACCCACTTGTACAAGCACATCCTCAATAATCCCCTCGGGGCATGTCAAAGATCTATCAGCCAGTTGCAGAGTCACACAAGTTGGTCGTGGTTCGCCAAGGCCTAGCTTTCTGAAAACTGATGAAAGCATTAAATTCACACTAGCACCCAAATCACACAAAGCTCGTCCAACCTCATGCTCCCCAATTTTCAAGGGAATAGTAAAACTGCCAGGATCGTTCTATTTCTCAGGAAGCTTGTTTCTAACTCTAGAACTGCACTCCTCAGTGAGTGCAACTATCTCGAACTCAGTCAGTCTTCTCTTGTTAGCAACAATATCCTTGATGTATTTAGCATATTTGGGAACATCCCGCAATAGCTCCACCAAAGGAATATTTACCTGAATCTGACTTAAGATCTCCAAAAATTTCTTGCATGCTGCATCAACTTTTTGCTTGTGAAGTCTCTGAGGGAAAGGTGGTGGTGGTCTCATAATAGTAGGCTCGGGCTGCTTTTCTATCACTTTCTCAGCTTCTTTCTCCCCCTCTCTATCAGCATTAGGCTCTAACTCACAAACATGCTTCCTTGGCTTTGGGGGAACTTCTTCTAGAGCTCTTCCATTCCTTAAAGAAACTGCTTGCACAAATTCCTTAGGATATTTCTCTGTATCAATTGGCAAAGCACCCCGAGGTCTATTATTTTGTGCTCCAGCTAGCTGCCCCATTTGTCTCTCAAGATCTTTCTGCGCATTGCTCAAATATTTTATTGTTTGTGCCTGAGCTGCTGAATCATCCATGAGTTTTTACTGCCCTGCAAGAATTTTTCTAAGCATATCCTCAACTGAACTAGGCTGCTGTGGCTGAGCCTGCGACTGTGACCCCTGTTGTGGCGCATTTTGAAGATTATTTTGGGATCTCTCATTGCCTTGTAGCGCTCACGGTTATCCCTCCAAGAAAAATTTGGATGACTACGCCAATTGGTGTTGTAGCTATTACCATATTGATTTCGATTCTGACCCTCTGACCTGTTCTGATTACCCACATAATACACTGACTCTGAATTAGATGGACAGACGTCAGTGGCATGATCATCTCCACAAACCTTACAAAAGACTTGAATTTGTTGCACTGGAGCTGCTTATTGTTGAGTCTGCGGCAGAGCTAGCTTGCTGATTTGATTGGAAATAGCATCCATTTTCGCCCTCAGCTCTGAAACTGCATCTAATTGAACTACCCCAGCAGATTTCTGTGCAGTAGCTCTACCACCTCCCTGCCAATCAGGATTGCTCTGCGAAAACTTGTCTAGTAAATCATAGATCTTGTCAAAATTTAAGGCCAGTACTTGGCCTCCAGCAGCAGCAGCATCTACCACGATCTTAGTATGCGCATTCAACCCCTCAACAAAAGTATGTGCAAGAACCTCATTAGATTGGTTGTGGTGTGGACAATCTCTCAATAAAGCTTTAAATCGTTCCCAAGCTGAATACAAAGACTCTCCTTCTATCTGTCTGAAGGACATAATTTAACTCCTCAGCCGGACTGTCTTGGTAGATGGATAAAACTTAGCTAAGAACTTCCTAGCCAAATCATCCCAAGTAGTGATAGACCCATGCTTTTCAGCCTTTAACCACTTCCTTGCTGCCCCAATCAGTGAAAACGGGAACAACGTCAAGCGAACATAATCAGTAGGAACTCCTGTTGGTGTATAAGTATCACTGATCTCCAGGAAATTCTTAATGTGTTGCTGCGGATCTTCATGAAGTAATCCAGCATATTGCCCAGTCACATGCAGCAACAGAATCATGCCGGGCTTAATCTCAAAGTGCCCGGTGATAGCGGGCTTCACAATGCTAGACGCCACTCCCCCCAGGCTGGGAAGAGCAACATCTCGTACCGCTACTGCTCGTTCTTCTGCCATTTCAGTGGGTAAGGAAGAAAGTACAATTGCTAGTGCTTCTCGGTCTCTCGCTTCTCTTCTTACCCTTCTCAAGGTCCTCTTAGGCTCGGGATCAAAAGGTGCGAGTGGTTCGTCCCTTCTATTCCTTTGCGTGCAAACCGGTTGCCTGAAACAGCACAAGAAACTCAACAAAAAATTAAACCTGAATAGATAATAAGTAATCGTTCAAAAAGAAATCAATCAATTATTGGTCCCCGGCAACGGCGCAAAAAACTTGTTGCTCCCAACGCACACACAAGTATACGTGATCGACAAGTAATAAAATGATAAGTAGAGTATCGTCCCCACGAGGACTATTCAGACTGACGCTTAACAAACAAATTCTAACTACTATTCAGGGATCTTTTTCCAATAATGAGAGTTTTTATTAACTAAAGAACAATAATGTAAATGGTGGAAATTCAGTCAAACAATGGTGCAAACTTTGGTTGTAAACAATATTAACGAAACGGTCCAGGGTCAGAGTTAAGAACAATCCAGTTGAGTTTTCCAATTGATTCCACTTCTCAAATCCCGGATTACTACCTAACAGATTAAATGTACCCGTGAAA
This sequence comes from Petunia axillaris subsp. axillaris, assembly GCA_029990575.1. Lineage (NCBI taxonomy): Eukaryota > Viridiplantae > Streptophyta > Magnoliopsida > Solanales > Solanaceae > Petunia > Petunia axillaris. Next base: position 119,428,307 of record JARKNS010000004.1, on the reverse strand, counting down.
ACCTTTATATTCTTTACGGTCTATGCAGGCTACTCCAATCCCCACATGTCTAGGGGTTCAATCACGTGCACGCATTAACGAACTCTGTAATTAGTTAAGCTAGGCGAGCAAGTATATGTCTATCCTACTCACAAATTGGTTCCCCGATGCTCGGGTTCACAACTAGCCCTACTCTTTCTTATTGCGTTCATAAATTCTCTCTTTCGAGTTCAATCTAAAAATCATAGATAATGCATAATTATCGAGCTCTAATAATTAAGAAAGTGAAATCAAGAAAGAATAAGTAACCCGTTATGGGATTCAATTAATAGAAATCAATCTTCAAACATCAACTTTTATGAAATACTCTAACCCTAGAACAAGAGATTTAGCCACGCATACTCATAATCACAAGACAATAATTTGATGAAATAATGATGAAATGATTAATAGATGAAAGAATAGGAGTAAAACCCTTGTTCAATGAAGTATGGTGCTCTCAAGTTGTTCCAAAGTCTGAACTTCTCTCAAAAACTAAGTAGAAAAGTATTTATAGTGTTTACAAAAGCCTAGTAATAAGTTACGCCTAAGCCTAGACGAAATATGAAGTCCAAAAATGCTCCAGGGGCGCTATAGCTGGCACCCCGCGCCTTGGAACATGCACAACTAGGCAAATCCCTTCGAAATCCACGCGCAATAGCCACGCCCCGTGCTGAAAAACGCGCCAGAAGCTGCACGCCATAGGGGCGCGGCGCGCCACGAACCACGCTAGGCAGTTTCTACTTTTCCTTGCTCCGCAGCTCGCTTTGTGTCATTCCTTCGTGTGCTCGATCCAATCCTCAATCAAATTCCATCCTTTTCTTGCTCGATCATGCTCTTTAAAGCTCCAATTGCACTTCATAACAACCTACAATCATACAACTCAATATTAGTGCAAAATCACATTCGTTAACTAGAAAACGTGCGAATAAAGTACTCAAACGTGAGGAAATATTAAGGAATTATAGGCATAAAATGCCAAACATCACTTGCATAGACTCGTGAAGAATCGAAAGGTTTTCACGAATATAATTAACCTGTTAGTTAGCAATCTAGGAAATCAAAAAGTAGAATCAACTGGAAAACTCAACTGGATTGTTCGTAGCTCTGACCCTGGGCCGTTTCTCTTTTATTGATAACACCCTAGAATTCGCTCTATTACTTGATCTCAATTACTTGCTTTTAATTATTGTTGCATAGTTAGTAAATTACAAACCATCATCGAAAAAGATCCCTGAATAGTTTATAGGAATTGTTTGTTAGAATACAGTTATTAACAATAGTCCTCATGGGAACGATACTCATCTTATCACTTTATTACTTGTCGACTACGTATACTTTCATGTGCGTTTGGGAGCAACAACTTTTTGGCACCGTTGCCGGTAACTAAATAATTGACTGTTTTCTTTTTGGATAATTTATTATTTTCTATTCAGGTTTAATTATTTTTTAGTTTATTATTGTATTACTTGTTATCATGGCATCTTTGAATAAAAATTGGTCGAATGATGGTTGCTCATATTTTACTGATTCTTGTCTACTTTGTGGAGGACATCACTTTTGGGAAGATTGTCCGAGTCTTTCGACCCTGCGGGACTGGTTATGTGAATTTTCTACACCCTTTGATTGGACTTTTTGCAAATTGTGTGGTGGTCTATTGAATTCTTGTCCCAAGTGTCATACTCCTTCCTCTATCAATGTGTGTGATGTTTTTAAAACTGTTTGTGAGTCTGACAGGAATGAAGAAGTGCAGGTTCTAAGTCAAAATTTTCTAACGAAGCAAGCCAACCTTTTAGAAGCATATGGGGATTGTAGAAGTGAACTTACAAATATAACGAGGCAATTTATGGAAGAAACGGTTGTGCTCAGGCACGAAATCGACGAATATGGTTTGACTATTCACGACTTGGAGGCGAATTTGAGTGACACGATGGAGGCGTCTGAAGCCCAATTATCAGTTGTCGCGAATAGTAGATTTGAGATAGAAGAGCTTAGGAGCCAATTTGAGGAGCAAAAAGTGGAATTTCTACTATTAGACCCAATATTAGTTGATGATGCCAAAGTTGAGAAAATTACATTGGAGTTAAGTGAGGAAATAGAAAATATCGTATTTGAGAACTCTAGTATTTGTGCAAGTGAGACTGTCAAAAATTATGCAATTTTGAAGTTAGAGCGCATAGGACCCCATTCTAATTACTTTTCTACCTTGTGTTTGGATGATAACGTGAGAATCAAGCCATCCGAGCCTGTTAAGAAGTGTAGGAATGAGGAACAAGGTGCCTATATTTTGAAATTTGTTATTCCAAGAAAACCAAACGACATTCCTCACTTAAGAGCCAAAAAGTGTAAAATACGACATTGCTTAATTGATTCTTTGGTATTTTTACCACCACCCCAATACCATAGACGTAAGCTTGAGGTGAAGTTGGGGAGACAATTCATTAGTTCAAAGTGGGGGCAAAAGTGGCGAAGTTGCTTTCGTCGTGCCACGACGTTAACTAAGGCGCTTCTTGGGAGGCAACCCAATTTTTATTGTTTTAGTCGTTTTATTTATGTAGTATTACATAATTTTTCTTGTCATTTTTGTAGGGGCTCGAGAAGTTCAGAGTGTGAACCATGTATTAAAGAGAATAGTGGTAGAACCACTAAGGCGAGTAGTTGCGGAGCAGTTGAAACCATGGTCTTAGAAAATGCAAGAGGGATCAAATTGAGCAAGTTGTAAGAAGTCTTTGAATTCCCACAATGTTCAGGCTAAAACATGACTACAGACATAATGCAAAACTTAGAATCGTTAAGAAGTCCACAATCTGCCCAGAAACAGTTGGAGGCATCACTCCCTCTGTCGCAACGTGCTAAACAGAAGACCTCAGACACTGCGACGCGATCTCCAAGCGTCGCTGTGGTCATAGCTCTCCAGAGTCACGCGACGGCCAGAGCCTCGCCCCCTGCATCGCAGCTAGTGAGGCAGTAGGCTCTGAACTGCTCAAGAAATCTTAAAGCGCCGTGTGATGCATCGCATCTACGCAAACCGATGGTCCAGTTCTGCCACCGCGATCGCCAAGGCGTCGCTTCACATAACGCTGCAGCCACACGATAGAAATCTTTTTGGAGACACTGGACACAGCCATAAGTAAAGCGTCGCCTCCAGCGTCGCCTTGAGTAAATCAGTGAGCTTCCACAGCTCAAGCGATCGCAGAGCGTCGCTTGAGTCATTACTCCCAGGTAAGTTCAATGCTTTTACAGGTCGACCCGATCTTGACCCGTTGACCTGCGAACAGTTTAAAACCCAGAACCTTGTTCCCTCTCCCCGTTGGTTTAAAACACGAATAAGAGAAAAAAAACAGAGAACACGAACTCAGGCAGGTAAGTAAACGATTTCCTTCATTGATTCATAACTGAGGCAGGTAACTTCCACTCCTCTCTCGTATTTTTGCTACTGCTGCTACACTGCAACAGTCCCATACCCTTCGCCGCTTAGTTCTAGTCGTTAATCGCAGCTGGGAACTGTTTGAATCTGTGTTGAAACCTTCAATTTTGATGGTATGCCTGGTATGCTGTAAAGTGATCTCCTATAAAATTTGTGATGCCGGGCAAACTAGCTCGAGACTATTCACTCGAAGTCAAGCCAAGGATATACAAGACGCTCACTTACCTTGGTTTGGAGGGGCGTGGATGATACGAGCTCGGGAGAGGACTTAAAGACAATGCATTGGAGCTCAATCCATGTGGAAATAGGGCAGGAAACAGTGCAGGAAGCAGGGGAGCAAAACAGAGCAAAACAGGGGACACCTGCTGAGCTTACTGCCTGACGGAGGGGATTTCTTTTTCACGATCGCGAAGAGTATTTATTTTGTCTTCGCCTTCGCGTCACCTTGGGCGCGATCGCGACCCTCAGCTTTTAAGTGCGCTGCGCGATCGCATATACTCTAGCGCGATCGCGAAGGGAACTTGAGTAGCAGCGGACCAGAATCTTGTAAACATTATATTGGGGTGTTATAAATACACCCCTACTTCATTTATTGCTTTCTTACACTACTTTGAACACAAAACATTAAATGAGCAATGCTCTTGAACCTTGTAAGACTTTTGGCTTGAAATCAATTGGATGAATCCAAGTTGCTCTTCAATCCATCTTCGATCATTCTATTTGCTCGAGCCTCGTGTCTCTTGAGGATAATTGCTTAGCATAGGTGATTCTTTCCAATCGTTTGGGGTGTAACGGAACAAGTTCTTCGTTGCTACTCGAACTTTAGTGTGAGTCTCGTCTCGTTCCTTATCTTTTATCGCTTTCGTATTTTCGATTGCATCAGTTGGTATCAGAGCAAGGCTAGGGTTGCGTTCTTACGAACCCTCGTCCTACTCTTCGTGCTTGTCGTCTTTGTTTCTTGTTTATTTTCTTGTTCTTATTCTTGTTATATTGAAAAAGAAGAAAAAAATTCAAAAACTTGAAAACCCAAAAAAAATTTGGTGGAAATCGCTTGTTGTTACGATTTTGTTGGTGTTGATTATCGGGGATTGATTGTTTATGTAATCTCGACAATTGGGAACCAACAAAACACGTTTTGGAGTTGAAAATCAAAGGTTGGAAAATTTGAACCCTAGGTTGAGAATTTGCCAAAATTTGCTAGAACTCAATTGATGTTATGAATTCTTGTGTGTTTGGTATCAGGGTTTACTCCTTATAGTTTTCCGTTGTTTTGATATCACAATAACATCATTTGGAGTCTTGGAGTGAAAATCGAAATTTTAAACTTTGAAGGTTTTGAACATTTGAAGAACTTGATCAAAAATCATTGCAAAACAAGTTGTTGTTGGTTGTTTGTGTGTTAAAACCAGTGGGAATTGTTTACTATAGTTGGTAACACCATTTGGAAGCTTGAAAACTGAAATAAATTGAATTTAGGTTGTTGTGAGTGCCAAAACTGCAGTTTCTGTCGAGTTTCTGGTTCTGCTGCACAGACCTGCGCGATCGCGCGAGGTCTCACGCAATCGCGTCCCTTCTGCATTTTTGTTCATCGCGATCGCGCCACTCTGCACGCGATCGCGAAGGGTAACAATTTCCAGAATTTCCTGAACTGGGACAGAACATTCGCAAAGCTATCGTAACAGTTTCCAACCACCAAAACTCCCATAGCATCATCAAATATGGTGAGTTTCTAGATCACAAACCAAAATTCATCCAATTCCGAATCCGTTTAGTGACGATTCGATCTTTGAACATTTGATCGCGTCACTTCCGGTTAGTACTTTGAGGGTAACACTTCTACCTAATTAGTACTAATCCATTGTGCGAATAGGATCCTCGTGCCTAGAAGGAGAGTAGAATTCAAAGAAGATTCGTAGTTAATTGTTTGGTTCAAGTGCGCACCATATAGCTTAGCGTTTATCGAGTCCCATTGAATCCACTCTTCCCGAAGAGCATTTGGTTCTTGTATTTTGGTTTGATCATTGAGGAGGTTGCGCAACTACGAGGAGGCCGTTGATCTCAAGCTTGTGTGAACCTAACCCCAGCTTGAGTGAACCCGAGTGACAAACAAAAGTGAGGGAGTGAGTGAGGACTTTTACTCTAATCTCTTTTCTTGTTTTTGATTGTTGTAGGTACATGGCGGAGGAGAAAGCAAAGAGTACCATTGAGGTTCCAACCGACGTCTTGGCTAGTTTGCTAGCCGAGGTGAAGGCCTTAAACCTTAAGATGGAAACTTTTGAAAAGGGGAGGACCCCGAGTGTCCCAAAAGATACCGGTGAAGGTACTAGTGATGATTCAATCATGAAACCGGATCAATATGCGGAGCTAGTTCATCGACAACGGTTGAGGGATGAGGCTCTTGCTAGAGAAAGATTGTTGGGCAATCCCCAACCCTTGGGCAATCCCCAAGGAGATGTTCCATTCCTAAGGCCTCGGAGAAACATTGCACCTCTTGAGCAAGTTGATGAAGCTCAAGAAGGGGAGGGCCTCGGACTTGATGATGATTACTTTGATGCTCCCTATCCAAATAGGAGAGCGTTGAATGGAGGCCGAGGTGTAGATAGAGGTCGTGGGCGAGGTCGGGGACCTCCAAGAGCTTACATAGGAAGAAACTTGGGAAGGGAATATGATGATGTTGATGACAACTATTCAACCGGAACCAAACCGAGGGGGTCGTGACACTAATTTCAATAGTGTCAAGATCACTATCCTTCCTTTCAAAGGGGCTAGTGATCCGAAAGCGTTTCTTGAATGGAAGGTCCAATTGGAGCGGGTCTTTGACACAAATGATATGACCGAGGAGAAGAAGGCCACTTATGCTATATCATCATTTGAGTCCTATGCCTCTACTTGGTGGGAATCCATCAAGCGATCAAGAAGAAGACTTGGGTTGTGGATGAACATCACTTGGGAAGAGTTGAAAGAGGTTATGAACAACAAGTACGTGACTCCCAAGTATCGACAAGAGCAACTCAAAAAGCTCTATGAATTGAAGCAAGGTTACAAGTCCGTTGATGAATATTTCAACGACTTTGAGAAAAACCGGATGGCTCTTGATATGGAAACGGAGGATGAGGAGCAAGCTATCATCCGTTTCAAAAGTGGCTTGAGTAGGGAGATTTCCTCCCAATTGAGACTTCACATCTTCTACTCCTTACAAGATGTTTTTGATGCCGCGGTTGAAGCCGAGAAATGGCTCAAAGAAGAGAAGGCTCCTCGCTATAGGAGTACTACCACTACCACTCCATCAACTCGCACCAAAGAATGGAAAAGCCCATATGCTAGTGGAGCAAGTGGGAGTCGAGAAGTGAAGAAGTCGTTTGAAAGGGCCACACCGAAAAGCGACCACAAAGAGGTTGGAGGTATTTCTAAAACTACTTTAAATACTCCTTCTTCTTCTTCTTTCCAATGTCATAAATGTAAGGGTTACAGACACTTTGCCAAAGAGTGCCCTACCCGGAAAACAATGATTGTGATGGATGATGAGTTGGTCTATGAGGGTGAAAGTGAGTGCGAGGGTGAAGTTGAAGAGGAGAGTGAGGAAGTTGAGGGTGAGGAGAGAGCGACGGAGGGGGATGATCCTAATATGTTCCTTGTGGTACGCCGCATTTTGGGAACCATGTTGAGTGAGGAGAGGGAAGATGAGCAAAGGGAGAACTTGTTCCATGCCCGTTGTAGAGTGAAGGGGCAAGTTTGTTCCATGATTATTGACTCGGGTAGTTGTGCAAATGTGGTGAGCCAATCCTTGGTCTCACAATTGAAATTGACTACCATTAAGCACCCTAACCCCTACCGTTTGCAATGGCTAAGTGAGTGTGGGGAATTGAGGGTAGTGAAGCAAGTCTTGATTAGGTTCAAGATTGGGAACTATCAAGATGAACACATGTTTGACGTGGTGCCAATGCAAGCTTGCCACCTTTTGTTTGGAAGGCCTTGGAAATACGACAAACAAGTGGTTCATGATGGCCGAGCCAACACTTTTGAAAGAGGTTTGTGCTTACACCTTTGACCCCAAAACAAGTAAGTGAAGACTATCGGCGAATGAAAGAGTTGAGAGAAGCGGCTAAGGCCAAGTCTCTGGTTGTGGCCAAACCTTTGGCCGAGACTCCACCATATTCCACCGGTCGCATGTGTGCCATGATGCAACCGGGTGAATATTTGAGAGGTAATGATGGCACCAAGATGCTCATATGCCTAGTGCACAAAGGTATGGTTTTAAATTCCGAAAGTGATTATTTATCTAACCCTAACCCTTTGCCTAGTGCCATTGACAATGTCTTGAAGGTCTATGAGGACATGTTCCCGGAAGAGATGCCGGATGGATTACCTCCCTTGAGAGGTATTGAACACCAAATTGACTTCGTCCCGGGATCTCAAATTCCCAACAAGCCGGCATATAGAAGTAATCCCGAGGACACAAGGGAGTTTCAAAAGCAAATTGATGAATTGCTTACCAAGGGCTTGGTGAGGGAAAGCTTGAGTCCGTGTGCCGTGCCCGTGATCCTCGTTACAAAGAAGGATGGCACTTGGAGGATGTGTGTGGATTGTCGAGCGGTCAACAAGATCACGGTAAAGTATCGACATCCCATACCTCGTTTGGATGATATGTTGGATGAGCTTAGTGGTTCTAGTGTCTTTTCTAAAATAGACCTTAGGTCCGACAACCATCAAATCCGGATGAAACCCAGGGATGAATGAAAAACCGCATTCAAGACCAAGTTTGGTCTATATGAATAGTTGGTGATGCCCTTTGGCCTCTCCAACGCACCTAGCACTTTCATGAGATTAATGAACCACGTGCTTAAGCCGTTCATCAACAAATTTGTGGTCGTCTACTTTGATGACATGTTGATTTATAGTAAGTCAATAGACGACCATGTGGGCCACTTGAGTCAAGTACTTGAAGTGCTACGAGCCGAAAAGCTCTATGCCAACTTTAAGAAGTGTGTCTTTTGTGTTGAAAAGGTTGTCTTTTTGGGCTTTGTTGTTAGTGTCAATGGTGTGGAAGTTGATGAGTCCAAAGTTGAAGCCGTTAGAGATTGGCCTACTCCTACCACCGTTTCTCATGTGAGGAGTTTCCATGGCCTTGCTAGTTTCTATCGTCGCTTTGTTAGAGACTTTAGCACCATTGCCGCACCACTCACCGAGTTGGTGAAGAAAGATAGACCCTTTGTGTGGGGAGAGCCTCAAGAGAGAGCTTTCCAAGAATTAAAAGGTAGGTTGAGTACCGCTCCCTTGCTACAATTGCCCGACTTCGGGAAGGCTTTTGAGGTTGAATGTGATGCCTCGGGAGTGGGAATTGGGGGTGTTCTCATGCAAGAAGGGAAACCCGTTGCCTACTTTAGTGAGAAGTTGAAGGGCGCAACCTTGAATTACTCCACATATGATAAGGAGTTGTATGCCCTAGTGAGAGCTTTGGCCAATTGGCAACACTATCTATGGCCTCGGGAATTTGTGATCAAGAGTGACCACGAGTCACTCAAGCATCTAAGAGGCCAAGAGAAGTTGAACAAAAGACATGCCAAGTGGGTGGAGTTTATTGAGTCTTTTCCCTATGTAATTCATTACAAGAAGGGCAAGGACAATGTTGTAGCCGATGCGCTTTCTAGGAAGTTCGCCCTTGCTACCACTCTTGCTTCTAGACTTATGGGTTTTGAGAGTATAAAATCTTTGTATGAACATGACCCAAAGTTCAAGAGAATTCATGATGCTCTAGTGAGTGGGAAGCGAGTGGAGAAGTACCAATGGGTAGATGGCCACATTTTCAAGAAAGGAAGAGTATGTGTCCCCGAGTCCTCTTGGCGAGAATTGCTAGTGCGTGAAGCACATTGTGGAGGCTTGATGGGTCACTTTGGGAGGGATAAGACTTTGGCTATTCTTATGGAGCAATTCCATTGGCCTAAGATGGGGTTGCATGTTGAGCGGCTATGCAATGCTTGTTTAGATTGCAAGCACGCCAAGTCTAAGTCGAATTCCCATGGCTTGTATACTCCTTTGCCTATTCCTACTAGCCCGTGGATGGACATTTCTATGGATTTTGTTATGGGATTGCCACGGTCTAGAGGGGGACATGATAGCATTTATGTTGTCGTGGATAGGTTCTCCAAAATGGCTCACTTCATTCCTTGTAAAAAGAGTAGTGACACACACCATGTAGCTTCTTTGTTTATTGATAATGTGCTAAAATTGCATGGCGTGCCTCAAACCATTGTGAGTGATAGGGACACTAAGTTCCTAAGCCATTTTTGCAGATGCTTGTGGGGTGCCCTTGGCACCAAATTGTTGTTCTCGACGTCCCACCACCCTCAAACGGATGGTCAAACCGAGGTGGTGAACCGAACCTTGGGGTCTCTTCTTAGAGCTATGACCCGAGGTAAGGCCGGGACTTGGGTGGAGAAGTTACCACTCATGGAGTTTGCATATAATCGCACCTTGCATAGAATAATTGGCATGACTCCGTTTGAGTGCGTTTATGGTTTTAATCCTTTGATTCCACTTGATCTTACCCCTTTGCCAAGGGAAATGGTTGTTAATGTTGAAGGTACAAGCCGAGCTAAGGCCTTGATGGAACTCCATGCCAAAGCAAAGAAGAACTTGGAGGAAGCTTATGAAAAGCTAGCCACCAAGAAGAACAAAGGGAGGAAGAAGGTGGAATTCAAGAAAGGAGATTGGGTGTGGGTGCACTTCCGGAAAGAAAGATTTCCAATGATTCGAAAAGGGAAGTTGGCACCCCGAGGAGATGGCCCGTTCCAAGTGATATCCAAGATCAACAACAATGCCTATGTGATTGATCTACCCGGTGCGTATAATGTTTCAAATACTTTCAATGTTAGTGACTTGGCTCCTTGTGATGTAGGTGATGCCGTGGAGGATGACGCCTTAATTTCGAGGACGAAATCTTCTCAAGAAGGGGAGGATGATGCCGGGCAAACTAGCTCGAGAACATTCACTCGAAGTCAAGCCAAGGATATACAAGACGCTCACTTACACTTAGTTTGGAGGGGCGTGGATGATACGAGCTCGGGAGAGGACTTAAAGACAATGCATTGGAGCTCAATCCATGTGGAAATAGGGCAGGAAACAGTGCAGGAAGCAGGGGAGCAAAAAAGAGCAAAACAGGGGACACCTGCTGAGCTTACTGCCTGACGGAGGGGATTTCTTCTTCGCACTCGCGTGCAAACCTTCGCGATCGCGAAGAGTATTTATTTTGTCTTTGCCTTCACGTCACCTTGGGTGCGATCGCGACCCTCAGCTTTTAAGTGCCCTGTGCGATCGCATATACTCTAGCGCGATCGCGAAGGGAACTTGAGTAGCAGCGGACCAGAATCTTGTAAACATTGTATTGGGGTGTTATAAATACACCCCTACTTCATTTATTGCTTTCTTACACTACTTTGAACACAAAACATTAAATGAGCAATGCTCTTGAACCTTGTAACACTTTTGGCTTGAAATCAATTGGATAAATTCAAGTTGCTCTTCAATCCATCTTCGATCATTCTATTTGCTCGAGCCTCGTGTCTCTTGAGGATAGTTGCTTAGCGTAGGTGATTATTTCCAATCGTTTGGGGTGTAACGGAACAAGTTCTTCGTTGCTACTCGAACTTTAGTGTAAGTCTCGTCTCGTTCCTTATCTTTTATCGCTTTCGTATTTTCGATTGCATCAATTTGGGAGGGTTGTCTCTTTCCAAATGGCTATGAAACTGAAGTTTAAAGCTGATGCACGCAACGTGTTCGATAAAATGCCTCAGTGAGTAAAAGTAAGATTTTTGCGAATTCTTGAGTAGCAAAATTTTATATAGGCATAAATTTAACATTATGTTAATTCAAGTGATTGAATTGGTTGCTTGTATGCTAAATTGAGATTGAAAATGAAACAAAATAGATGCCATTGGATAAGGTCGCACATAATAAGCATCGAGTCCTGATCAGCCCGCTACCCGCTTGTGTTAGTTAGTTTTAAATTAGTTAGTTAGTTTTATTCCCATTATAGTGTAGTTAGGACTAGGTGTGGGTTCGTTACGACGCCTGTTGATTCTTGTACGCGTAGCTTCTTGTCTCGCAGGTTTAGGTGATGTTGAGCTCAAGTGCGGTGTGCGCGCACACCCAAGCCTTAAAATAACGACATGTCGGGGGAAGTCTGAGTACCCCTTGCTCTACGGACGCTTGGTGGGTTCATAATGGAGATGGTGCCACTGCTAGCGCCAAAGGCTAGGTCGTTTAGCCTTCAGGGAAGTTTCTTTTACTCTAGCACTTTATTTTTCTCGCGTTGAGGACATTGCTTAGTTTTAAGTGTGGGGTGGAGGAACTTCCGTTCTTTTTGAGGTTATGGATGATTGTACCCTTTAGCTATTTAATATTAGCAATTTTTATTTTTGTCACTTGACGTTATTTTTATTTGTTTCTTGCTTTAATATATAAAAAGTAAAAAAAAAAAAATTAGAAAACTAATGAAAAATTCCAAAAAAAATTTCTTTTTAGTTTTAATTAGTGGTACATGTCATCCACCCCGTGGTTTTTCTTATGGCCTCGGTTCATTTCCATGGGTAGACCTTTGAACCGGGTAAATTTTTATTTTTAGGAGTAGTTTAGTAGTATTAGTTAGTAGAATATGTTAGGAAAATGGTAGAATGCTAGGTGCCTTTGGTTTGTTTGGTACTGGTGGATTTAGACTTGAGCAAGTGCTATTTGTGAATCCCTTTTGGTCTAAAAATTGTTATGCATGCTTTGAAAAATTTGAATGACCTTTCTGAGACGCTTAGGTTCAACTACTTGACTCGTTTGAGAATTATTGTGCCTTAGTGCTTAAATTTCCAAAGTTGCACCTTGTTTGCTTGAACCGGGAGTTGGAATGAAACCGTCTTTAGTGAACTATGTACCATATGTGATGTGAGTTATCTTTTCTTATGTTCCGTGCCGCATATTGATGTCTAGAACTTGCCCCGTGTGTGTTCAAAGCGAAATCCTAGGTTTGCTCTAGTCGGGAGATGATAGGCATTCCTTTGATAAGCCATTCTAGCCTTGATTAGCCTACCCTTTAATATTATCATTTTTAAGCCTTTTTGAGCCTATTGACCTTTTTGTTGGCACCCACATTTCAAGCCTTACCCCTTTTGTTCTTGATTATCTTCCTTTTGAACCCGTACTCCTTGAAGCACTTTCATTGAAATAGTTGATTGTTTGTGGAGTTGTGGTTGCAGAATTGGGTAGCTTTTGAGTGGAACTAATGAATGAAAAATATGGTGCATTTTGAATAAAAATACATTGGCAAGGTTGGAAAAAATTGAAAAAAAAGAGAGATGAAAAGAAAGAAAAAAATGAAATGAAAAAGAGAAAAATAAAGAAAACAAAAGAAAAACAAATCTCAATCCTTGCTAGTGTTGTGCAAAAGTAAAGTTACAAAATGCTTAAAGTTGAAAGGAGACTTTTGGGTGGTTTCTTGGTTGTCTTTGAAAAGAATGGTGGAAAGAAAAAAAATGAAAGTGATGTATTAAAGTGCTTAGGGAGGTAGTCACTATTTTATCCATATTTATCCTACCCGTCCTTTAGCCTACATTACAACCGTTAAAGTCCTAGTTAATCCCGATTGGAGCGAGCTTACAGTAGTGGAGTCCTACACTACGGGCAAGCCTATGGTACGTTGTGTGTGGCACGTGAACTTCTTTTGGAGAGCGAGTGAATTCTTTCTATATTATGTCCCTCATTTACTCTTGAAATATATTCTTTGAGTGATATTTGGGACGCTCTCTTGATTTCTTTTGGTGAGGGCACATGGTTTGCGCGAGATAGGTGAAGTTATTGACTTCTTGGTTGAGTGAATGGGTGTGATTTTGTGAAAGCTTGGTTTCATTGAGTCGGTATTTGAGATTGAGACGTCTTGAGTTGCTTGTTCTGTTGTTGGGTAATGTGATGAATTTTTGGCATGATGAAGGTCACATGGTATGTATATGCACTTGTCTAACGGTCGGTATCAACCATAATCATAGGTAGACCTGTTCTATTGAGCGTTAGGATCTAGTTGGGAAATTAGTTTTTGATGATTGCTCGAGGGCGAGCAAAGGCCTAAGTGTGGGGTGGTGATGTTTGGCAATATTTGCCTACTTTACCTTAATATCTTCTCACATTTTGGTACTTTATGCGGTCGTTATATGTGATAATTGTGTTTCTTGTGCTCACTTAGCGTATTTGTGATTTTAGGAATGGTATGGATGAATTCGAGACAAGAACAATCAAATTAGAGTTAATGGACACATTGGAAGCATGGTGGAAGCAAGGCTTCCAAGAAAGCCCTGAAGAGTTGGAAGCTATACTGGGAGCAAGGCTTCCACGAAATCTTTGAAGCTGACGAAACAAAAGTTTTCCCAACTAGATTAGGCTTTGGTTTAGCACTTTGTAAACATTATAAAACCTCATTTATTTCGTTATTTCGGAGGGAGGTCAGTTTGGAGAAGAGGGGACGAGCCCTAGATATCTTCTAAACAAGTTCTTTCTCTCTTTCTCTTATTCTTCTCCTTAATTTAAAGTTTGATCATTTTAGGGTTAGAGCAAATACATGAAGGTTGATGTTTGAAAGTTGATTTCTACCTATTAATTTACCATTACGGATTGTTTATTCTTTCTTGAGCCTAATTGTTTTGTTATTGAGGCCTGATAATTGAACACTATCTACGGTTTACAAGTTGTACTCGACAGAAGGAACTTGTAAATGCAAATAAGAAAGAATAGGGCTTGATTGTGAACCTGGGCATCAGGGAATCGATTTGCGGGTAGGATAGACATATATCTATTCGCCTTTCATAGCTAAATACAGAGTTCTTTAATGCATGCATGTGTTTAATTCCATAGAAATACAGGCGTTAGAGTTGCTTGCATAGACTCGTGAAGAATCGAAAGGTTTTCACGAATATAATTAACCTATTAGTAAGCAATCTAGGAAATCTAGAAGTAGAATCAACTGGAAAATTCAACTGGATTGTTCGTAGCTCTGACCCTAGACCGTTTCTCTTTTATTGATAACACCCTAGAATTCGCTCTATTACTTGATCTCAATTACTTGCTTTTAATTATTGTTGCTTAGTTAGTAAATTACAAACCATCATCGAAAAAGATCCCTGAATAGTTTATAGGAATTGTTTGCCAGAATACAGTTATTAACAATAGTCCTCGTAGGAATGATACTCATCTTATCACTTTATTACTTGTCGACCACGTATACTTGCGTGTCCGTTTGGGATCAACACATATAACTTCTCTTCTCTAAGCTTATCAAGCACTAACCTTAGGTGTTTGACATGTTCATCCACAGATTTACTGTGAACAAGTATGTCATCAGAGTAAACGACAATAAACTTATTTATGAACGGTTTGAGCACATGGTTCAGCAGTCGCATGAATGTGCTCGGTACATTAGAGAGGCCAAACGGCATCACTAACTATTCATAGAGACTGAATTTGGTATAGAATGCGGTTTTCCACTCGTCTCCGGGTTTCATTCGGATTTGGTGGCAACCGGACTTGAGGTCTATCGTCGAAAAGCATTAAGAACCACTTAACTCATCAAGCATGTCATCTAATCGAGGGATAGGATGGCGATACTTTACCGTGATTTTGTTGACTGCTCAGGAATCAACAGACATTCGCCATGTTCCATATTTCTTTGGGACAAGGATAATAGGAACGACGCAAGGACTCAAGCTCTCTCGAACAAGGCCCTTGTTCAGCAATTCGTCCACCTGCCTTTGGAGCTCTTTGGTGTTTTCGGGATTACACCGGTATGCAGGCTTGTTGGGGATTTGAGACCCCGAAACGAAGTCAATTTGGTGCTCGATTCCTCTCAACGGAGGCAATCTACCTTGCATTTCTTCAGGAAACATGTCTCCGAAGTTCTGCAAAACACTTTGAACAGCACTAGGCAAAGGGTTATCGTTAGAAAAATCATCATTAAAGTTTAGAAAGATACCCTTGTGCACGAGGTAAATCAATATTTGACCGGTGTCGTTGCCTCGTAAATACTCACCCGGTTGCATGATTGCACAGATTTTGTTGACCACGAGTGGTGGAGTTTTGGCTTCGGCCACAATTGGTACTCCGACAGGAGTCTTTGCTTTGGTCGCTTCTTTCAGCTCTTTCATCTGTTTATAGTCCTCACTGACTTGTTTCGGAGACAAAGGTTTGAGTATGAATCTCTCCCCTCCGAGCTTAGCAGTGTAAGTGTTGGTCTGACCGTTGTGGATAATGGATCGATATATTGCCACGGTCGCCCAAGAAGCAAATGACAAGCTTGCATCAGGACCACATCAAACATCATTTCATCATGATAGACCTCTACTTGAAATTTGATCAACACATGCTTCGCCACTCTTAATTCTCCACACTCATTCAACCACTGAAGCTTGTAGGGTCGGGGATGTTTAGTAGTAGGCAGACCCATTTGTGAAACCAAAGTTTGGCTGACTACATTCGCACAGCTTCCTGAATCAATGATCATCGAACACACCTCCCCCTTCACTCGACATCGGGCATGGAAGAGATTTTCCTTTGGTTGTCATCTTCCTCTTCCATGACCATGGTAATCATGTTCCTCCAAACAACTAGAAGAACATCCGGATGCTCAACCTCGGTGGCGTTACATCCATCATCCTCAAATTTAGCTCGATTAGTCTCCTCGATCACTTCCTTCTCGGAGTCACTCACTTGCTTATGGACGGTTCCATCATCGAGCATTACTATGATATGACGAGTTGGACAGTCTCTTGCCATATGAACATAGCCTTTACACTCGTGACACTGAATTTTCGAAGAAATGGGAGTATTGAGTTGAGCTTTACCCCCCATGTCTTTGGATTGGTTAACAGTCATTCCCCTCTCGAAGGGTTTCTTTTGATCTCAACCGATGTTGGCATACGTTGGGTTCGGACTCCTCCATTCTTTACCTCGGTTCAAAGAAGTGGAAGTACTAACTCCTCGATACCGGCTTGCCTTGTCGTCTTTCACCCACTTCTTAGCATCAACGGCTGCATGAAACACATCCTCTAAAGTTTAATATTCATGCAGTCTTAATTGAGATGACATATCCCGAGCCAAGCCATTTTTAAATCGAATGATGGCTTGCTCATCATCTTCTTCCCAGTCAAGGGCCAATCGAATTCTTTCGAACTCATCATGGTATTCTTCGACCGATTTGGACCCTTGTTTCAACTCGAGGATCTTTCGAAGTTGCTCCTGCCAATATCTGGCATTCACATACTTAGCATTCATTGCTCTTTTCAACTGTGCCCATGTGGTGACCTCGGGATAAGCATTCCTTCGTCTCAACCTTTTGTCAGCCTCCCACCATGTAGATGCATATGCCTCGAATGAAGCAATAGCATGTGCAGCTTTTCTCTCTTCGGTCATCTCATTGGTTTCGAAGATTCGCTCCAATCGAATCTTTCAATCAAGATATTGGTCCGGATCACTAGTTCTTCTGAATGGTAGAATAGTGATCTTGACACTATTCAAGTTTGAATCTCGAGCACCATAGATCGGCTCCGGATACTCATCATAATAGTCATCAGCCTCACGTTCAAAATTTTAATAAACATTTGCAGCTCGGCCTCGACCTCGGAGATTTCCGCGACCTCGTTCGACCTGCCTTCGTTGAAGGAACAGTGGCTCATATCCAGCTTCGACCTCGGAAAATTCTCCATCATCAACCCCTTTATCAACGACCACAACTTGTCTTCAGGCCCTTGGAAGTGGTATTCTTTCACCTCGAGGAATGCCCAAGTTTAGAAAACCAGCTTAGGGATTGCCCAAGTTTTGTTCTGCTTGGGGTTTGCCCAAGTGTTGATTAGCTCGGGGATTGTCCATAGCTTCATTTTGCACGACCTCATCCTTCAACCGTTGTTGTCGAACGAGCTCAGCAAATTGCTCCAGTTTCATAGGAGTGGAGTTGCTCGTTCCAGCACCGGACCCAGGTAAGACAACGGACACACTCCCTTGCTCGCGGTTAGCTACTCGAGCACTCACTCCTTTTACTTCGGGACTGAGGCCTTGTATCGCAGCCATGAGATCGGCTAACGACACCTCGGGCGCTGCAATGCCCTTCTCTCTGTTTCCAGCCATTGCACCTGCACAAATCAAAGACTAAAATAAAGTGTTAAGGTTAGAAATCACCTCACACACTCCCTCACTTTTATTGGGTGCCACTCGGGTCCACTCAAAATTTGGGTAAGGTTTTAGTCACTCAAAGAACTTGTTAGCAGTGGCTTCGTCGGATTGATCAATGTCCTCTAATATCCTTCAAGTTCGACAATAGTCACTGACTCTTCGGGAAGAGTGAAGTCATGTTCGACTCAATGGAACAGACGTTGTTTTTACTGCATTCGGGAAGTCAAAGAATTTTCTACGAAAGTTTGGACTTCGGTCACCCCTCGCACGAATTCCTAAAAGCTCAAATTCGTTAGTACGACCTCGAGTAGAAGAAATTACTGCAGAGATCCAATAACGAGAATTTTCAATCACAAGAAAAGTGAAGACCTAGGAGATTCTACCCTTCGATTCCTCCTTCGGAATCCTTTGATCACACCAACTCTTGTACGGACAAAAATGGTTCCTCCTTTAGTACGGACTATGGTTCAACCTTATCCACTTTCCTCTTTCTGACCGACAAAATTTTTGCCTTGGATTTTTGGATTTAACAGTTTACCCTTTTCTTCTTCTCAATGGAACAGTGAACTCACAGCTCCGATGTACGGACATAATTTTTAACTTTGTTCACTGACCATGATTCAACAGAGATTCTGGGTAGCTTTTACTCCGGTAACTTCAACGTCAGAGGAGATTCAAGTTTCCAGTCGAGCTAAGAACTCAGCTGCACTTGTCCGTACACTATTACAACGTAACAATTTTCCAGAGTACGGATGGTGGCAAATCGATGGAAGTTTAAACTTTAAGCTCAAAATACAACCCAAATCAAACAAAAACCACCAGTCTTCAACGATAAACACCAAAACACACTGGGTTCGTTATCAGTACCACCAACGTCAAGAACAATCCAAATAACGTCGAGAAACCTTGGTCGTCAATCGTGTACGACAGGTACTCGTTGGATTCCTTAGCCGATGGGAATGACGAATCTGTGGTTGTTCGATTCAAACAGCCAACCAACAACAAATTTTTGAATTTTTCTTCTTTCACTTTTTTTTTTTGTAAAATAATAACACCAACAGTAACAACACAAAAACAATAACAAGAACACGAAACGGAAAACAAAGACACAAACACACGAAAATAAAGAAACGTCGAACAGGATTTGGGGTTGTAAAACAAGCCAAAACCGTGCTCTGATACCAAGATGGTGCAAGCTAAATCCGAGGATGAAGCTAAGCAACCGAAAACAACAGCGAAAAATAAAGATAGAAGTTTGACACAGCTTTTCTTGCTTGAACGGCACCGAGGAACTGGTCTCGGTACGATTCATGTAGAAGGAAAGAGCATGATGCAAGCTAAATCTGAAGACAAGCAAGCAATCGGAAACGGCAAGAACACGACGCGAAAATGATAAGAATAAAGTGGCTAAAGTAATAAAGTAAATAAGATAACAAGAAATGAGGGATGAGGGAGAACAGAAATAGAAGTAAGAATGGATAATCCGAATCAAAGCATGATTGAATATCCAAGGGAGAAAAGGAAACTTGAACATAACAAGGATTCATACTAGGGATGAAATCCATTCGGTTCCAAGCAAAAGAAGGCATACACGAAGCCTCAGGCTTCAACAAGATTGGCTCGGCCAAATCCTATTTCTATTCTCACAATATCATCAATCAACTAACTATCTAATGAGCTATGCTAGGGGTTTATATAGACAATGTAAAGGGCAAAATAGTAAAACGGTCACAGAAGACCAATAAGATAAAGCCACGCAGGGCTGAAGCAGTTTTATGTGTTCGGCAGCTCGAACACATTTGAGTCGGACGCTTGCTTGCCTCGGACACAATTAGAATCGGCCGCTCTCCTGTCACGGGCATATTTGCAGCCCTTCGCTCAATTTACTGCTCAGTGTCATTCTTCTTTGATTAGGTTACTTTTCAGCTTCGGGCTCGAGCTTGACATTTCTTTCCTCGGACTCAAGCTTGATCGTTGAGCTTCCATAAGTAATGCTCGGTCTTATAGCTTCCGAAGTCAGCAACGGTCACTTGTTGTCTGTTCGGTGGATTTCCATCGTTATTGCTCAGCGAGGCAATCTTCGAGATATTCCATTCCAGCCACACTATTTGATCATGGTCGTCATGTGACTCCTCGGTGGACTAACTTGATGAATCGAACAGGTGAGCCTAGTTCGTATTACATCATCCTCCCCTTCTTGAAAGGATTTCGTCCTCGAAATCAAACAGACAAGACCTACAAGCAAGGCAAAGACAAACAAAGCTTCCTACTACAAGAGTAGGTTAGTGTCCCAAAGTGTGGAAAACACACTCTTATGATAGAGCCAGACATCAATACAAATCAAACAGCCTAACTCTCCGAAGGAAACAACAAGTTCTTGGCTCAAATAGAAACGCTACCGAACACAAGAGCAAGCAAAGAGATCAATAAGACACCGATCATGCAAAACATAGCAATCAACGGACCTATCACCTCTAAACCTATGGTCAACACACCGAGCCCTTATTTCGGTTTTATCACCATGTGGCTTATGGGCTTTGGGATGCTTGGTACTTGAAGTGTGATCAACATGTGGGGTAGAGTAAGTAAGATGGTTCAATCGACAACTAACATCGAATACTCCACTACCCTTCTTAAAAGCAATCTTACTCACACCAAGAGAGAGCTTTTCACCTCCAAAATCACCTTCAAGACAATCCTTCTCATTAGACAAGCTTCCGAAGAAGGTTTCACATAATGGATTATCTAAGGGGTTAAACTTTCCAAACCGAGGTGGCTCATACTCTCCTCGAGTAGGATGCACATCACCATTTTTGATAATTTTTTTCAACCTTTTCAAATTTTTTGTATTTTCTTCTTTTTCAAGTAACAACAACAAAGTAAAGATAAGATGAACAAGGAACGTGAATTTTTAAGAATGAAATCCATGCCTTGCTCTGATACCAAGCTGATTCAAGCTAAATCCGAAGACAAGCAAGCAATCAGAAATAACAAGAACACGATGCGGAAACGATAAGGATAAAGTGGCGGAAGTAATAAAGTAACCAAGATAACAAGAAATAAGGGATGGGGAGAATAGAAATAGAAGAAAGAATGGATAATTCGAATCAAAACATGATTGATTATCCAAGGGAGAAAAGGAAAGTTGAACCTAATAAGGATTCATACTAGGGATGAAATTTATTCGGTTCTAAGCCAAAGAAGGCATACACGAAGCCTCGGGCTTCAACAAGATTGGCTCGGTCAAATCCTATTTCTATTCTCACAATATCATCAATCAACTAACTATCTAATGAGCTATGCTAGGGGTTTATATAGTCACAGGTGACCAATAAGATAAAGCCACGCAGGGCTGAAACAGTTTTATGTGTTCGGCAGCTTAGCTCGAACAAATTTGAGTCGGACGCTTGCTTGCTGTGGACACAATTAGAATCGGACGTTCTCCTGTCATGGGCACATTTGTAGCCCTTCGATCGATTTACTGCTCGGCATCATTCTTCTTTGATTCGGTTGCTTTTCAGTTTCGGGCTCGATCATGAAATTTCTTTCCTCGGACTCAAGCTTGATCGTTGAGCTTCCATAAGTTATGCTCGATCTCATAGCTTCCGAAGTCAGAAACGGTCACTTGTTGTCTGTTTGGTGAATTTCCATCGTTGTTGCTCGGCGAGGCAGTCTTCAAGATATTCCATTCCAGCCACACTATTTGATCGTGGTCGTCATGTGACTCCTCGGTGAACTAACTTGATTAATCGAACAGGTGAGCCTGGTTCGTATTGCATCAGAGCACCTAAACTATGCAACAATCCACAAGAGAACAATGCCTCTTGCAAACTTAATGATCAAAAAGGAATTGTTCAATCGGATTCACCGAAAGCCACAAGTTCCGAAGACCCCATCGGGTTTGCTCACATCTGAGACTAAAAGAGAAAGTGCTCTCGGCTACTCTCATTCAATATTCAATACTCAAAATCTTGGTACTTACAAATGAAATGTAAAGGAGTTTATATAGACTATTCTAGGGGCATAATAGTAAAACGGTCACATGCGACCAATAAGGATAAGCAACGCATGGCTGAATAAGCTAAATGTTCGACCTGTTGAATTCGAACACTTGAAATTTGGACGCTCTCCCTTCGATTTTTTTTCAATGCTTGGCGTCAATGCGAAATGTTCGGTTGCTCTCTTTTATTCGAATACATGAGCTCGAACACTTGAGATCGGAGGCCTCATTGTTCAGCATCGATGTTGAGTGTTCGGTTGCTCCCTTCTTCAGGCTCGAGCTTGTAGATGACACCTTCGAATCTTGAGCTCGGCCAATCAACTTTGGAGCGACTACTTTCTCCCGACCAAGCCAGTTAAATATGAACATCATGCAACAACTTGGCTTGGCTTCGTGTTATCGACCTCGATGGAATAAATGTCTGATCAGCACGAAGTTGGGCTGCATCAGAAGCTCGAGTGATAAAGATGAAGAGAGTGAAGGTTCAGAAGCCTCGTCTTCTACCGCTGATGAGTGAACTTTGTCTGTTCTCTCTCTCTCTATTTTTTTTTGGTTTGGCCTTCGATTTTTAGGCCTCCGGGCCGTTATAGATAAATTTTATTACGGTGGCCTTCGAGCCGTTAATGAATATTTGAATGCCTCAAAATGTTAATCTTGTGCTTCATTTTGAAAGTGTCTGTCATGTCACTTGAGTTTTTTGCTTGCAAGACTTAGATAGTATAAAATGAAGCTAGCCTAGAATGACGTCTCGTTCACGAGTCGAAGCATAAAAATAGAAATTGGCTTTTAACATTGAATAAAAAAGAAACTGGATCAAGTATTATTGATGAAATTCGAGCCAATTTACATAAGCCCTAGTCATGACAAGACATAGGCAAATTCTTATTACAACAGCTGCCTCGGACGATTACGATAATCAACTAGACTAACTCCTAAGGGAATAGTTCCGGGTGTACGAATTGCTAGTGTTTGGGTCCCGTTCGAAGCCTCCAGTTATAGAGTGAGTCGAAGACCGACTGAGCTAACTCCTCTCGCATCTCCCCAGTGTTCGGGTGTGAAGAATGCAGACCTGAGCACTGTCTGTCGTTCCCTCCGCTTCCTTAAAGTGACAAGCAAAGATAAACGAGGGGTACCATCATTCGACCCAAGCGTTGGACCGTTGAATAGTCGATGCTGTAAGCGAAAGATTGTGCTTGACAAAGGGTAACGTACCTCAATGTTAGACATAATGGGACCTTTTCCATTTGAGAGCTAATTTTAAGAACTGAGCCCTCCCCCACATCAGGGAGTAATTGCCATTTGGACGGCGCAATCGGAGCTACTCCACTCTTTATCTCAACCGAATAATATTCACGAGCTATTCGTTGCTTATCTCAGATAGCACAAATTCCCCATGGGGTTGGAAATTTAATTACTTGGTGCAAGGTAGATGGAACAAATTCTATCTCATGGATTCAAGGCCTTCCAAGGATAACATTATAAGCCATATACTCGGCCATCACTTGAAAAACAGTCTTCTTATCGACTCTTTCAGCGGTTATAGTAAGAGTGATTTCTCTAAGTGTCTTTTCTGTTGAGTTGTTGAATCATATCAATATGGTTGCTTTCGGGACGACGAGGTCCTTCAACCACATCTTCTTAATAGCTCCATAATTGATGATATTTACCGAGCCGTCGGGATCAATCAAAACTCGCCTGACATCGTAATCATTGATCCTTAACATGATCACCAAAGCATCATGATGAGGGAACATCATCCCATTACACTCTTCTGCATCAAAGACTATTTCATTTTTCGACCCACCAGCTTGGGTCCTTTTCTCCACAGTGATTGAAAGTTTTGCGAACTTCTTCGCAGCAGCAAAGTTGACGCTGTTCACTTCTGATCCCCCAGTTATCACATTCACCACTCTTTTTGGAGACTGCGTCTTCAGTGGCTGTCCCCCTCCCCTATTCTTAGAAAATTTTGCTTTCCACTATCGATGAGATACTCAGCTAACAAACCCTTCTTGAGAAGATGAGCCACCTTAAGGCGTAACGCCTTGTAGTCCTTGGTGGCATGCCCATAATCTATATAAAACTCAGAATGCTGAGTCTGATCTCCTTTTCACGGGGGCGTTCTCATATCCCTCGAAAACCTCACACCTTGACCCTTCATCCTTTTTATAGCGTTTACCAGTTCGGAAGTGGAAACGTTAAAATTGTAATCAGGAATTCTGGGCAAATCTTTATCCTTGGATACCAAGGATGGTCCCGAAGAGTTCTTTGGATTGGCATTTGTGATGACTTTCCCCCTAGCCTTTGACTTATATGTTGTTGTCCTCCGAGGCGTTGACTTATATGCTATCTCTGCGAATTAAGAGGCTTGTATCGCCTTTTAGAATACTCTTAAGGCAGCATCGGCCCGTCGAGAGGACTCTGTGTGGCCTCACTATGAACTGTACCAACCTGTCATCCTCCATTCGGCCTCTTCGAGCCTAATTTTTTTAGAAGCTCTGTCATGTAGTCCATCCCAAGTTTGGGCCTTATACTGTCGGAGCTCTTTCTTCAATTCAGCAGCACCCTCGGAATTGCTCACATATATATTTCTTTCGAAAGCCATGATTGCCAAACTATCATCCATTTTCGGCAAGTCAATCCTTTCGGCCTGCAAGCGCTCGAGGAAATCCTTGATTGGCTCGAGGTATTTTTGTTTAACCTCGAAGATATCCTCCCTTCGTTTGAGGATTTTCTGGGCTCTAGTATGGGCCTTGATAAACATATAAACCAATTCTTCTAAGTTCGATATTGACTCATAGGGGAGGTGCATGTACCAGCACATCGCTTCTTTCTCAAAGGTATTAGCTTTCTCAAGGGTATTAGCAAACTTCTTAATAAACATTGACTCCCTTTCCGTCGGAGTCAAGTCGTTGCTCTTGGCCATAGCCACATACTCAGTTATGTGATCAATGAGGTCAATTGTCTCATCATACTTTTTCAGGATTTGCAACTTAAAATGTTTGGGAGTGGGAGAGGGAGCAGCCTCGGGCTTGAAAGGTTGCTGCCTGCATTTCTCAATATCTATAGCTCGTTGAAGTTTCTTGACCCCAGGGACATTTTCAAGCCGCTTTTCCATGCTGGCCTCAAATTCTTTCTTCCATTTCTCAAAGCCCGACGGGACGCTAGTTTCAGCTGCTGGTTGAGCTGCCTCGAAGGGTTGATTCCCCAATGAAGCAGACCCCGAGCCACCAAATGTGACCCCGTTTGGAAGTCCCTCTACTGTTTCGCCCGTAGGAACAACGTTCAGGATGTTTCCATTGAGTAAGGCAGGTGGAGGCTCGGTGGGATTTGTTGTGCTTCTTCCATTTCTAGAGAAAGAAGTAAATTGCTCTTGAAGCTGTTGCAAAGTGGCCATCATATATATTTGGAAAGGGTTACTTGAACTTAATGAAGAGGGGTCGACCGGTGGTGGAGTAACCTTAATTGGGGGAGTTAAACCAGTGGGTCATGTTAAACTAGCTGATTGAGTCAGACCAGTAGGCGGTATTAAACTTGTTGGCGGCATTAAGTGAGTTGGCGGTGTTAAGCCAGGTGGTGTTCAGCCAGTTGGCGTAATTGGTGTTCCACCACCTGACTAAGTAACGCCAGTGTTCGGGTCAGGAGTTTGGACCGTTGTGTCATCAGAGGTGTTAGTATTGTCTGTCACTGAATGATATTAGTGAGACTGGTATGTACAACTGGGAGCGTGACTTTGGAACAAATGTTATTGCTAATTCCCAACATACGACACCAATTTATGTTGGCCTAAATATGATTAGAACATAAAATCAAATTTGTTTTGGGTTAACTAGCAATTATTTATATCAAAGCCGTAAAATGACAACAAATTTGATAAAGAAATTGGACAACAGCTAAGAGATAAAGAATAAGTGTTTGTGATATATTTGTGGATGCCTTTACATAATTTCTCCCTCACTATTTATAGTCCACGAGGGCATGAAGAGCAATAAATAAATTCATTAGCCATTATTCCACATGCAATAGTGGCCAGACCATGATCTCCCCATTAAATATGCGGGCAACGGTCGACGGTTACAGAAGGCAGAACTCTATCCACCTAAGACTGAATCTTCACCGAGGGGTGCACTGCGCGCCTCGTAGGTGGTTGCCCTTTAATTGCCTCGAGTAGTAACTTGTAGCCATGATCTCTTATTTAAAAGAAGACGATTCCAAAAGAAAGTCAGATCCCTGTTCGTGATCCCACCCCTGGAATCACTTCACGCAAGCCTCGGGAATCGAGCGAGCGTCTTCGAGAGATCGTTTCCAAAAAATTCAACTAAACCATGCGTTGAGCCTTAGCGTCGAGGTCCGGTAAATTTTCACCCAATACACGAATAATGATCGACAATAGCGCAAGTTTGAAGAAAATAAGACGATAAAGTAAAGAGAAACTTATCAAATACCGAAAACAAAAAATAATAATAAAAAAGTTAAAAAAAGGCACTTAATTAGTACTATTATAGAAGCGTGAGTTGAGAGGAGCTTGGGGTCGTCCTCCTTGCCGACCCCAAGTAGCCACTTTTAGTGGTGATCTTTGAAGCATAGCCACTTTTAGGAATAACTTACTAATTAGGTGGCCACTTTTAGGATTGCTAATTAGAATATACTCAATTGTTTTTAAAATAGGTACAAGATAATCACAATTTCAAAATTCGGCCAAAAATATGAACTTCGAGAATTCTCTTAGAATTTGAACTTATACAACTGAACCTCTAATACAATGTCCAGAAGTTTTGAACTAAGAAGTTACATTTTAGGAATATTGCCTTAAATTTTCCGAGAAATAAAGGTGCTTAATAAAGGTCGTGGAACTTAATCGACCATATTGAGAGCTGAGGTTGTCTATGTGAGTTATGTTGATTGTATTCCTTGATTGACTTACTGATTTAGCAAGGTAATGTCTCTTGCCAAGTCTTTATTTTTAATAGTAGAAATTTAAACTCTCGAATGATAAATGACATTCAACTTAAACTGAGACTGTTAGAAAAATTACATAAATCATTAATAACTAACATGAAAGCAAAATAATAAGATTATTATAGAAAATAACAAAACAACAAAACTTCAATAAATTATCTCGGGCCCTAGGTAGCCACTTTTAGTGCTATCTTTTGAACCATAGCCACTTTTAGGCATCACTTGCCAACTACGTAGCCACTCTTTGGACTTATAATTAGAATATAATTGAAATATTAAATAGGTACAAAATAATCACAACTCAAAATGCAGAAAAAAAAAGTTGAAGATGAACTTTGGGAACTCTCTTGGAGTTTGAACTTATACAAGTGAATCTCTAATAGAGTGAAGCATTACGCTGAAGTTTTAGAGAACTAGAGGTTCTTAATTAAAGTCGTGCAACTAAGTCGACCATACTGAGAGGTCAGATTGTCTTTGTGAGTTATGTTGATTGTATATCCTTGATTAAATTAATAATTTAGCAAAGTAATGTTTCTTGCCACATCCTTTGTTTTCGAATAGTTAAACTCTCAAGGAGAAATACCTTCGTAATACCCTTTACGAATGAGACTGAGATTGCTAGAGGTATTACATAAATCATTAATAATCATATGAAAGTTTAAAGAAAAAAGCAAGAGTATTATACAAAATGAAAAAACATAGAAATTCAATAAATTATCAGTGTAGTCTTGGGCCAGTCACATATGAACGGAGAAATAAAAAAAATCATATCTTTTTTGGAATAAAAGGGATATCGTGTTACCTTACGACCTCAACAATACATACCTTCTTAATTGTGGGAATGAAAAGGGAACCATGACTTTTATCCAATATACAAAAATATACTTGCAAGCCGCATTAGAAATATGAATATCTACGAATGATTAGAAGTTAAAACAACTTCGTGTCGAGCACAAGTTGTAAATCGAAAACATGTCGAAAAATAAAATTATTAAAAGATTTGTTCAATAGTGTTTAATTTTAGCAACCTTTCTTAAGTAAATTTCTGACGATCCTCCAAGAATGTTTTTGACTATCCACTAAAAGTGTTCAAGTTCTAGCAATGAAAATTAATTTTTTAATTTTATTTTAAGGGTTCAAAATTTAAATAGTGTATTGGAGTATCTATATTAAGTCAGCCCGGGCTCACGCCACTAGTAGGTTTATCGAATCAAGGGGCACAAACTTTAAACAAAAAGACAAGTCTAAAAATAAAAGAAGGAAAAGCGTGCTTTCGTAGTGTGCGCCACCACGAGTACATATTGGCTGACCTCAAACTTTAATAACTCCATAAATTAAAACTATAAGACTCCGTGTCAAAAGCTCCTACAGCTTTATCATGTCATACATGACTTACGTGTAAAGCTTGGGATTATGGGTGGCTAACGGCCCGGTTCCGGTCCAGGACCGGCACCGGCAACCGGTTCCGGTTCGGATCTGGGCCAAAAAAATTTCAAACCATTTAAAATCCGGTCGATCCGGTCCGGTCTCATCCGGTTTAAAAAAATTGGTGCCGGATCGGGATCGGCACCGGCGACCGTTAAGCCTGTCGGTCCGGTCCGAACCGGTCCGGTTTAACGGTTTCTTTAATTGTTTTTTATTTTTTTTCTTTCGGCAAATAAAGTTGAAAATTGAAAAACTTAACAATTTATGTAAACACTATTTGTAATAATTATGTAAATTATATTTTTTAATGAAACAAAATAATTATGTAAATTATATTTTTAAATTTATTAATGTAAGTAAATAACTAAATACTAAACAAACGTTGATTGGAAAAGAAATACATACAATTTATTGAAAATTCGGGAAATACAATTCAAATGACAAAAGCAAACTAGAAATTGAAAATTACAAAGATACTAAATAAATTAGAAATTCGAAAATACATAATTGAAATGACATAGAAAATTTCTTAACCATTTCTTCAATTATTACGCAGATATGTGCCCCCCACCCGACGACTCTATTCGTAATTATGTTGTTTTTCTAAGTGTTGTATAAGTTTATGGGTTCCACCCACTAAGCTCCACTCTCTTTCACAAATTCTACATTTAGCTTTGTGATCTTCTCTATTATACTCCATAAATTCCCAAATTTCAGAGCGACATCTTCGTTCAGGACGTTGTGGAGCAGCGGGAGCAGCAGGATTAGCGGGAGTTTGATTTCCAGCCATTATAATTTATAATTGTTTGGATTTTGGAAGAAATTTAAAAAATAGCCTTTGAGAGATAAATTGATAGAAAGTGCTAAATTGTGTGATATAATGATGAAATAATAGGGTATATATAGATAAAAATAGGTTGGGGAGTATGGGGGCGTTTAGGGGGAGGGGGTGATAGGCAAATATAGCCGTTTTTTGCCGTTGGCCAACGGCTATATTTGAAAGAGAGCCGTTGGCCCAAACTGCCGGTCAGGTCCGGTTTCGACCCGGTCCGGTCCGGCAGTCGGCCAAATATACTTTTTTGTTTTTTTATTTTTATTTTTTTTTCTTTGTGTTTTATTTAAAATGGTGGATAATTTGAAAAATATTACAAAAAAATATTATCAAGTTTTTACTTGTACATATGTTTGGAATGTTTAGTTTATTTCAATGTTTAAAGTTTAAATTTAGAATTAAAAAACTTGTAGTATTTTTTTAAACTTTGAACTTTGAAGTGATGAAATTTTTGAAGTGATGATTCAAAGTTCAAACTTTTGAATTAATTTGTTAAGTTCAAAATTCAAACTTTGAATTATCAAATTTGATCTAATTTACAAACTAGTAATTAATTGTAGTATTTTTGCGCAAACTACAAATTAAAAATAAAAAGTATGAAGACAATAGTTGTGATTGAATTCCAAGACTTGGAGCAATTTTATTGAATTGTTTAAGACATAAGTAGTGCAACACATACTACAATAGCTAAACTTTCAAACTTGTAATTTCAAAATTCTTATTTAGAAAATTACATTCTTTTAAACATATTGGCTAGTTTCTTGAGGATAGTTGTAGGCTTTTCTTTAGGAACTAGCCGTTGTTGTTCTTGTTCATCATCTCCTTCTGGTTCTTCTTCTTCTTCTTCTTCTTCTTCTTCTTCTTCTTCTTCTTCTTCTTCTTCTTCTTCTTCTTCTTCATTGCCGGTTTGACTCCCTTCACTTGTTCCCTCGCTCAAAATTTGATCGAGATATGCTTTACCTTTTTGCTTAGTAAGTTCTGGTGACCAAAGTTTCTTCGCTCTGCTCTGATCCAATCCCTGAATAAAACTCCTGTCTCCCTTACCTCCTCCTTCAACGAGTATCTGTGATCTCCAATTTGAAATCTTCCTCGGCTAAAACCGCTTTCCGATGCAACTGATGAAGCTTGAATTGTTAATATATCCCGGACCATTTTTGAAACAATTGGAAATTGCGATTCTTGATTCTTCCAATAATCCAACAAATGATGAGTTCCAAAGTAGTTGAATTTTTTTGGATATTGAATTAAATACACTTGGAACTCGCTGTATTCCTCCCCGTACTCGTCCTGTTCTGAAAGCAACTTTTCATCAAGTCCCCAAAAAGTGCTCATCCCCGCCTGTGAAGAACTTTGCCCGGTGGATTGTATTGGTTCCATTGGTGTAGCAGTGTCTGCCCAAGCACTATACTTTACAAAAACAGCCACGGTATCGACATAAACTTTAGCAATAGCCTCTTCTACACTTGGATACTTGTTTGTAGCAATTTCAGTAGGAGTAATTTCTAAATTTGCATATATTTCTCTAACAAGTAGTTCAGTTAACTTAATTTTAAAAGCAGGATGCAGCACAGAAGCAATGTAAAAAAGAGGAGGAATTGGAAAAAAATATTTTCTAAATTTTTCAATCATTCTCTCTACAACCGGTTTGTAAATTTCATATTTCTTATATAATTTCAATAATTCCGATATTCCAGCTATATAATATAACATGGTAGGAGTAGTTGGATAATATTGACCGAAAAATTTTAAAGTAGCGTGATAAAGTTTTTGTAAAAACTGAAGAAGATGTTGAACAAGTTACCAATCCTCATCTTTAAGGTGATAGATTTCCATAAAATGTTTATTATACATTTTAGAAATAGGCACTCTATATTCATAAGCAACATTCAATGCATCATATAAAGTGTTCCACCTAGTACAAATTTCTTTTGGGACTCTCCTAATTGGCATTCCTAATTCTATACATTTTCTTTCCCATTCTCTTCTTCTTTCTTAGTTTTTATTTCTAAAAATATAAGTAATAGCTATTTGCACCTTACTGATAATGTCGTTAAACAAGTCAAGACCATCTTTTACTACTAAGTTGTAAATATGATATGCACACCTAACATGAAAAAATTCCGCAAAAATGGGGGTTCAAAATAGGTATCAAATTCCTAAGTGCATATGTGTTGTTTGTAGCATTATCTACCGTAATACTAAAAACTTTGTTAGTTAAACAGTACGTACGACAAATTGATGAAACCTTATTACAAACATAATTTCCCGTGTGTGGTTCATCAACAACTTTATAAGAAATAATACAGTTTTGAAATACCCTATCAGAATCTATCCAGTGAACAGTAATAGTAATATAATCACATCCATTAGTAGAACGACCCATATCCGTAGTAAGACATACTCTAGTGTAAAACTTATCAAACATATATCGCAAATAATCCTGATATTCGTTCTTAAATTTAATAATATCATTTTTAACAGTAGTTCTTGGAAAACCTTTAAAAGAAGGATTATATATAGACTGAACATAATGAAGAAAACCAATAGAAGAAGGAAAACTATAAGGTAAACCCCCGAGGGCAACTAGTTTAGCAATAGTTTCCCTATCCTTTTGTTTATCATAAGTAAGAAGTCCTCCTGTTGTTTGGTTAATTCTTGTTTGGGTACCCGAAGATTCATCATGCGATACTCCCCCATGTTCGGTCCCTAAATATATACCACCCGCCCGCATTGACCATTCTTTAGTATGTTTCTTTTGTAAGTGGACCCTAAGTTTACCCCTCCCACCCTCATTACCCCCAGTTTTAAAAACCCACACTTTTTCACAAATCCCACATATGGCCGTCTGCGATTCAACATTCTTTGTTGCAAATTCCCACACCTCAGATCTATCATGTTTAACCGATATTCTAGTAGGAGGTACAGGAGGCAAGTCAGACTGAACTTCAGGTGGACTAGCTTGAAATTCAGGTGTTTCTTCTAAATTAACCCCGCTTTGATTCCCATATCGTGTTTCTAACATTTCGTGATCAAGTATATTATCAGCGCTAACATTATGATAATATTGAGAATCATCTATGTGGGTGAACTAACTAGAACTACCAGCAATTTCTTTACCCCTATTTCCCCTACGACCACGTGCCCGCCCTCCACCACTAGTTCCAATTGAACCTCTTTGAGACATAATAATAGCAAATAAAATAATTATATGACAAAAAAATTATAAAATAGTAGAATTAGGAACGACCAACCAAATATAACCGTATAATTGAGGTGAAGTTGAAAATTGAGGCCTCCACTTCAATTAATTAGTTGAATACTTGATAATCGAAAAATTACAAAAATAATCAAATTGATATTTCAACCAAGTAGCGCCTCCAATTGACCCAATACTTGATATTTGCAAACTTCACCAAATAGCCAAATATAACTTTGATAGCAACTCCGATTAGAACTTGATAAAGTAGCCAAATTATAAACTTTTAACAAATAGCCAAAGAAGAATAATAGCAATATTGTAGAAAATTTGACAGAATTAGAGAGAATTGGAAGATTTGTGTGAAAAATATGATGAAATAATGGGGTATTTATAGGAAAAAAATAGTTAGGGGTGGTTATGGAGTGGTAGAGGGGTCAAAATGGCCGTTTCTGGCCGTTGGACAACGGCTAGTTAACGGCTGAAAATGTGACTTTTTTATTTTTTTTAGACCGGTCCAATCCGACTCGGTCCGGCCAGTTCCGGTCCATTTTTATACCGGTCCATCCGATTTTTTTTCTTCAAACCGAGTCGGAACCGGGGTCGGGGACCATTAGGGGATATTGGTCCGGTCTCAACCGGTCCGAGCCGGCTTCCGGACCGTTTTCCACCCTTACTTGGGATCAATTGGACTTTGTCTGAGCGGGTTTTGCATGAAAAATCTCTTTTTAAGTTGTTACCGATAAAAGAAATGAAAATGTTGCGTCAAATTGAGTAAACAGATTCCCTATGACAAACTCTTAGTTGAACTAAGTTTGTAATGTCATTTATGAGTTATAGGTGCAATCAGAATCAAATTTCTACGTTGTTTGATTCGTTTTGGCTATAAAACTGCTTTGGTCAATTAGGAACTAACCCTTTTTTCTCGCGAGTTCGGTGTGTAATTTGGGAATCAGCTCGTAGATGAGTTGTGAATATATTCCTAGACTTGCACGTCCAGTTTGTTTTGATTTTGAGATTCCTATGGGCAGTGGCGGATCCAGGATTTGAAGGTGGTGGGTGCTCACTTCTCTTAACAAAAATTTGCTACCTTACGAAAGGTGAGTTTTGTATTCAAAAGGGTTTAAGTTTTTTTTTTTAGGCAGATTTTATTTATATATTTACACCTAATAAATAAAGTAAAAATAGAAAAGTAGTAAATAGTACTATTTAGGGGAAACTTTAGCTATATTATGCTCACAAATTAATGCTAGCTTCAGTTAAAGGAGGTCCACAAGTACAATCTCTTGTTAGAATAAAAGAAGGAAGTCCACAAGTACAATCTCTTGTTAGAAAAAATGATTGTTCCTGCCAGGTTTCGAACCCCAGTGCTTGAGGTTATGAGCACCAAAGCTCTAGCACCAATTGCTCAACCAAAGCACCTGTAGGGCCTTTTGGTTCATGGGTGTATTGGATAAAAGCTGACTGGACTTGAAAAGGTGACACGTGTCTACCACGTGGCACGAACAGACGTTTCAACGGACAGACATCCAACGGACAGACATTTATCACGAGCAGACCTAAAGGAGTTATGAAACACTTCAATAGTCAATACGGTCTAAGTGAGCAGTTATTAACATGATCATCCACGATCATTCAATTAATGGTCATTAAGGCAATCATTACAACCCAGCGGTTATGACTCCAACGGATATGTGCCCAGCAGTTACTTATCTAGACGGATCCACGCCCAGCGGTTACGAATCCCAACGGGTGCCTATCAGGCTTATAAATAGTATTTGCCTTAATCGATTGTAAAACAACTTACTTCCGGTCTACAATATCAATAATAATACTCTCTCACTCTTGCTCAGATATTCCTTTTGCTAACATTTGCCTATTGTTTTAGTTCTTTGATCGTCTAAGTGCGATTGGTATCGAAGAGCTCTCCTCGAAGACAAGCGATACGATACGGTTACTTCTCCTTGTTTCCGTTTATGCTTTATCTGTATTAGTTCATACTCACATCTTGTCCTCGAATTATTACCATTTTAGCTCATTTTTTAAACTCTTAATCTCAACTATTGATCGTGACTCCGCAAATACAAATTTAATTGTTAATTGGCCTAAAATTGGATCTAGATTAAATAATTTGGCGACCACAGTGGTACTCACCTCTCTCCGAAGGAGTAAACCGATGAATAAACGAGGCACTCACCTCTCTCCGAAGGAGTAACCCTTCCACCGCAAGTGTTGACGCTGCAGCACCTGGTCGTGACACACCTTCTTCACATACTTTGAGGCAAGGTGGAAAGCGGAATAACGGAGGAACTGCAGATCCAATGACCCAAATCAATCAGAATCAGAATGGAGGGTCAATGGCGCCTACGGACATGAGCCTTGTTGTTGTAACTCTCACCAAACAATTCAAAGAAAGCCAGGAAGCACTTCAAAAATCTCTTCACGAGAGAATTGATCGAATACCAGGCGCTCCACCCACGCTGAAGAAAGTCGATGTCCAACGTTATTCACAGTGACCCCGGAAGAAGGAGGCAGCCCCGAAGGCGATACCCAAGACGTTCAAAATGCCAAACATCCCGAGGTATCGCGGAACATCTGATCCCAACGAGCACCTCATGATGTTCAGCAACTTTATCAAGGCTAGCGATCTCACCGACGAGGAGATCGAATCTGTCCAGTTGAAGAAGTTCGGGGAAACCCTAGCAGATGGAGCTCTACGATGGTACTCAATATTTCACCCAACTCCATTGGGTCCTTCGCAGATATGGCTGAATTGTTCGTGAAAGCACACACAGGCGCTCAGAAGACGGAGACCCGCGTAGAGGACATCTTTGAGATCAAGCAAAGACCCGACGAGTCTCTCCACAAATACGTGGATCGTTTCTAAAGAGAACGTATGATGCTCCCCAAAGTACCAGACAGATGGGCAGCGATCGTATTTTATAACAGCTTGGATATCAGGAGCTCAGAGGACACGCGTAGACTTTATGAGTCTCTTCGCGAGTTCCCAGCAGCCAGTTGGTCAGACGTCTACAACCGTTACAATTCAAAGGTACGTATCGATGAAGATAAATTGATTCGAACAGGTACTCGAGGAAGGGCTCAGGCACGCAATAGCGGATCCGGTGGAAAGGCAGAGACCGAGAAGGCAGACGTACGTTGTGAACCGTACCAGATCAGTCACGCACCCATTCCAAAGGACGCAACCGCAACAATAAAGGGTTGTCCTGGAGAGATGATTCAGAATCAAGCCTCCGTGGAGCCCCAAGCCTGCCGAGTTTCAACGTGGAGACGTCTGAAGTAGTGGCAGAACTCAAAGACATGGGAGAGAAGGTCAAATGGCTGAAAAACATGAAGACCGACCCAAGCAAGCGAAACCAGGACCTGTGGTGCGATTTCCAGCGTGACCATGGCCATACCACTGAAGACTACAAAGCCCTAAGGTATGATATTGCTCATTTGTTGAAACAGGGATTCTTGAAGGGGTTCCTGACCGAGAAGGGAAAGCAGACTCATGCGAAAGCACGGCAGAACAAACCTGGCCCTCCACGAGCATCCTCTCCAA
The DNA here is from genome assembly GCA_029990575.1 of Petunia axillaris subsp. axillaris. Classification (NCBI taxonomy): domain Eukaryota; kingdom Viridiplantae; phylum Streptophyta; class Magnoliopsida; order Solanales; family Solanaceae; genus Petunia; species Petunia axillaris. The sequence goes on along the minus strand of JARKNS010000004.1, from coordinate 119,392,698 downwards.
GGAGGACAGTTAATGTTATTTCAGGTGGAATCGAGATAGACTCCGTTACTTTCACAGCAAAGAAGTATGCAAAGGTCTCCATCACAAAAAACAAGCGCCCACGATCAGAAGAAGTAATCACATTTGAGGATTCTGATGCAGACGGCTCGTAATTTCCACATGCTGATGCGTTAGTCATAACGTTATGCGTGGCGGAGTTCGACGTCAAGAGAGTACTCATTGTTGCGGGCAGCTCTGTAAACATTATCCGATCACGGGCTGTCAGAGAGATGCAGTTGTCAGACAAGATCGTACCCATATCTCGAGTTCTCTCCGGCTTCAACAATTCAAGCGAGAAGACTCTCGGGGAGATTACCCTGACAACTCTTGCCGAAGGGGTAGCGAAGGAAACCACTTTTCATGTTGTTGATGCGGATCTAGCTTACAACATCATTTTGGGTAGACCTTGGATCCACGACATGCAAGCTGTTCCTTCAACCTATCATCAAGTATTGAAGTTCCCATCTGAATAGGGAGTACATGAGGTCCGAGGAGAGCAACGCTCTGCCCGAGATTGCTATTCAGTGGCTCTCAAACTACCCGAAGAGAACAAATAGCAATTACAGCGACCGGGGCCAGACATACCACCTGAAGAGGCTAAGTACGAGGTCCAAGAATTCATCACAAAGATGGACGAAAGAGAAAACCACATGCCAACCGTAGAAGCTTTAGAACCCGAAGAATTGTTTGCCGACAAGCCGGAGTGGAAGGTGTACTTAGGGACTGAACTGAGCGAACGCCTACAGGGAGACATCCTCCAGTTCCTCAAGGAGCGGCATACAACATTCGCCTGGTCCCACGCTGATATGACAGGTATTTCTCCTGACATCATTACTTACAGGTTGAACGTCGATCCGTATCACCGCCCGGTGAAACAGAAGACGAGCCAGCAAGGAGCCTTTCGGAACCAGGTCATCAACGACGAGGTCGATGGGCTGTTAAAAATCGATTCAGTAGGTGAAGTCAAGTATCTAGACTAGCTAGCCAACGTGGTTATCGTGCCTAAAGAGAACGGTAAATGGCTAGTCTGCATTGACTTCACGGATCTAAACAAAGCCTGCCCGAAGGATTCATATCCTCTTCCCAGGATAGATCAACTGATCGACGCAACAGCCGGACATGAGGTGCTTACCTTCCTCGATGCATATTCCGGATATAACCAAATATTGATGGACCCTGAAGATCAGGAGAAAAAGGCGTTCATAACTTGTCGAGGTATGTATTGTTATAAAGTTATGCCATTTGGACTAAAAAATGCAGGTGCAACATATCAGCGTCTAGTCAATCGAATGTTTCATGACCATATCGAAAAGACTATGGAAGTGTGCATCGATGATATGTTGATCAAATCCAAACGAGCAGAAGACCATCTGGCACATCTGAAAGAAGCTTTCCGAATCTTGGATCAGTATAACATGAAACTGAATCAAGAAAACTGTGCTTTCGGAGTCGGATCGGGGAAGTTCCTGGGATTCATTGTTTCTCAGCGTGGAATTGAAGTCAATCCCGCTCAGATTAAAGTCATTGAATCTATCCCAGATGTACTTCACAACAGGAAAGATGTCATGAAACTGACGGGAAGAGTGGCGGCCCTACGCAGATTCATTTCCCGATCATCTGACCAATGCAAGAGTTTCTTCGATGTCTTAAAGAAAAACAAGGAGTTCGAATGGACCCCTGAATGCCAGCAAGCATTGAAGGATCTAGAAAAGTATCTATCCAATCCACCACTGCTCTCCACACCTCAGGAGGGTGAGCAGCTGCTAATTTATTTGGCAGTCTCAGAATCATCGGTAAGCGCTGTTCTAGTTCGGGAAGAAAAAGGTAAACAACTTCCTATCTATTACATTAGCAATGCTCTAATTGATGCAGAAACGCGCTATCAACCTTTAGAAAAATTGGCACTGGCACTAGGAACTGCTGCTCGTAAGTTACGCCCTTATTTTCAAAGTCATTCAATAGCTGTGGTTACAACCTTTCCTTTACGAAATGTTCTGCACAAACCTAAATTTTCAGGAAGGTTAGTAAAAGGGGCTATAAAATTATCTGAATTTGATATTACCTACCAGCCTAGGGTGGCAATAAAGTCACAAGTTCTAGCAGACTTCGTGGCAGACTTTAGCACTAATATATACCCTGAAGCAGAAAGATAAGCTATTCTTTATACAGGGCAGGCTCCTGGCATGTGGACCCTTTACACAGACGGCTCCTCGAGCGTCAAAGGGTCTGGGCTTGGATTAGTTCTCGTCGTTCCATCTGGTGAGACGGTAAGGCAGGCTATCAAGTGCCCATTTATTACTAACAATGAGGCCGAATAAGAGGTCGTTATTGCAGGATTAGAACTAGCCCGAAGTTATGGAGCAACCATCGTCAAACTAAAAAGCGACTCTCAGCTGGTGGTCAATCAAATAAATGGAGGTTTCATTGCAAGAGAATCCAGGATGAAAGTGTACCTCGCCCGAGTAAAAGAGCTCCTAACACAGTTTGACGAATGGGAAGCAATTCAGATTCCACAGGAATAGAACCATGAAGCTAATTTTCTTGCAAACATGGGATCAGTGGCAGAGATAGGGGTAGCTAGCTCTTCAGCTGTTGTTCAACTTCTCTACACGACCATGGACAGAGAAAAGTTCAAAGTCAACACCATCAGCGCTACCTGGGACTGGAGGAATGAGATAACAAATTATCTTATCCATGGAACTCTACCCACAGATACAAAAGCTGCTCGCAAACTCCGAGTAAAAGCTGCTCGATATACAATTCTCAACGGCGAACTCTACCGCAGGATGTTTGCAGGACCTCTCGCAAAATGTCTCGGACCAAGTCAAATCAATTATGTGATGAGAGAAGTCCACAAAGGCTGTTGTGGAAATCAATCTGGGGGCATGGCATTAACCTGGAAGCTGATTCGTGCAGGTTACTATTGGGATAAAATGGAGAAAGATACGAACGAATTTGTCAAAAAAGTGACAAGTGCCAGAGGTTTTCCCATCTTCTCCATCAGCCAGCAGAACCAGTTCATTTAATAATCTCTCCGTGGCCCTTCATGAAATGGGGGATGTACATTGTTGGTCCTCTTCCCACAGCACCAAGGGGGATGCGGTTCTTACTGATCATTACTGATTATTTCACAAAGTGGGTCGAAGCGGCAGCATACTCAAGGATACGACAAACAGAAGTTGTCGACTTCCTCTGGCGTTTTGTCATATGTCGCTTTGGAGCACCTAAGGAAATAGTCATGGACAACGGCCCGCAATTTATCGGCCAGAAAGTGACTAGGTTCCTCGACGATCTGCACATCAAGAGGATCACTTCCTCTCCGTATCATCCTGTTGCCAATGGACAGGCAGAATCTACCAACAAGATCATCGTTGAATCCCTTAAAAAGCGCCTCGAGCAGGCAAAGGGATGTTGGGTAGAAGAGCTACCTGGAGTACTATGGGCTTATCGCACAACAATAAAAATGAGTACCGGAGAGACTCCTTACTTATTGGTATATGGTGCAGATGCTCTAATCCCAGTTGAAATAGGAGAACAGAGCCTGCGATATGCACATGCCACTGAGGAATCAAACTCAGTCAACCTCTCCGAAGAGCTGGACCTCTTCGAAGAACGCAGAGAACTAGCTCTTGTACGAGTAGTCGCTCAAAAAGAACGAATCGAACGGTATTACTATCGGGGACTGCGCGTACGAAGCTTCCAGGTTGGAGACTTTGTACTCAGAAAAGTCTCCCAGAGAACACAAGAGACAAATTCAGGGAAGCTTGGTCCTAACTGGGAAGGCCCCTACAAAGTAATTGCTTCAGTCGGCAAGGGATCTTATCGCTTGGCACGACCAGACGGCTCCACTGTCCCGAACAGTTGGAATGTGGTTCACCTCAAAAGGTATCACTTTTAAGTGGTAAAATGGTTAGTTATCTTACACTTACCTTTTATCTTTACGTAAGTTCTTACTTTTATTATACTTTCTCTCTAAGTGGTACTAACGACCTAAACAAGGTCAGATCCGTTTAGCTCAACTGGTAGAGCTCGAAGTTCTTCAACTTCGCGGCTGTGGGTTCGAATCCCACAACGGACACACTCCTCGTTTGGTTATATGTGTTCTATATGCTACTCACCGAAACTCTTTTCATGTTATCACTTTACGTGCTCCAACATAAAAACAAGGGAGGTGGTGAGAGGACCCTGTAGGCCAGGTAAGACCTTCATAAAGGCAAAAGACCTTACCAAAAGGCGAATTTTTAAAAGTTATTCAAAAACTTTTACGTGACAAGACTTCCACGAAAATAAGAGGAGTCGTTCACAAAACCAAACTTTTACGTGACAAAACTTCCACGAAAATAAGAGAAGTCGTTCACAAAACCAAACTTTTACGTGACAAAACTTCCACGAAAATAAGAGGAGTCATTCACAAGGCCAGCAACTCGGCAAAAGCCAGTCTACAAAGCCGTGCAAAAACCTTCGACTATCAAAACGATAAGCAAGGTTATACGCATAGAGAAATGATTCGGCCAAAACTCTAACGACCACGATTCGGTCAGACTACTTACAACTTACGACCTCTTCCAAACGAAAGGCTAAGTTAAAAACATTCGGGCAAACTCCTGGAGACCAGAACTTAATAAAGTTCTAACTTCAGAAAATTCCCAATCATAAGGCACGAAAGCCACAACACATGCAAACAAAAGATCAAAAGTTCAGGCTAAATATAGTCATTCAGTAGATCTAAATAGCATATATACATTATCCTATAAATTGATAAAATGCCGAAAACGGTTGACAGAAGTTTACGGAGTGATCAAAGGCCAAACGAAACCGGCCATACAAAGAGACCTGAAAGTCTTTACTAGACTTCTGTCCACCAACAAACAAGTTCGGCTCTTGCCAGACAACAAAAAATACATCAATCAAAGATTGAGAAAGGGCATCAACATTTAGGGCTAAGACCAGAACTCGACGCACCAGCTCCGTCAGTTCTGCCATCATTCCCTGAATTCTTGCCGTCATCTTCGTCTTCATCTTCATCTTCGCCTTCAGACTCCTCAGGAGAGAGATTCAATGCTTGTATTATTCTACGAACAGCGTTCTTTGTTGTCTGCAGCATCTCCTCGACATTAACTTGTCTAGCCTGAATCTGCACGAGCAACGTACGCTTGGCCTCAAGAGCAGCAAGCTTGGCTTTGATCTCAGACTGATCGCGCAGGTTTGCCAAGTCTTTGGTTAATGCGGTCTGAGCACTCATTAATTGAGCGACCTGATCCTTGGCAGCCTGGAGATCAGCCCTGGCTTTAACAGATCCTTTATTGGCTCTCTGCAGATCCATCTCAAGGGATGCGCGATCCTCAATAGCACTGTTCAAAGAAGTTGTACATTCTTCGAGAAGTCTCTCCAGACCCTGAGTAGAGCGTGCGAACCCTTCTTTCTCTTCGAGAAGAAGGTCCTTCTCTCTGGTGAGTGCGTTGATCTGCTCAACACGTTCATTGTTGACATCAGTCAACCGATTAACCTCACCACCGAGTAGACCACACTGCTCTATCAAGGTCTTGTTCTCCTTCAGAGCTTCCAGCACCTCTTTCTTTACCTCGAGCACTTGATCGACGTTGTTAAGCCTGGAGCGAAACATGAGCTCGGCAGCCAGCATACTTGACTGAAAAAGCAAAATAAGTCAAAGTTAGAAGTCCGAGGCTAAAGTTATTTCCAAAGCAAAGCGGAAAATACTTACCCGGGCAGAGTCAGCAGCAATCTGAAAGGCCAACTCCTCATCGCTTAGCTCCCTCAGCACCCATTCTTCACGGGGACCGATGAGCGAGGAGACCGCCTCAGCCAAGCCGCCTGGTCCAGTTATGAAGTTAACATCAGGGGCAAGTTTCAAAGTATGCTTCCTCTCACAGAACTTGGGTTCCCAAGCCTGCTCAGAGGGATAATTTGACCCAAACTTGTAACGGACACCCCTGACGTCCTTCAACTCTGTCCGGCCACCAATGACTGACCGCCAAATGAATCTCGACGATGAAAGGTTAGAATCATCTTCCACTCCAGGATTTATCGTCTCACACTCGCGAAGACCAACAGGCGTCACTCCCTCAGTAGCCACATTCTGCAGGTCCTCGAAACGAAAAACACGGGGACCCCGGGTACCCTCTTGGGGAACTTCTTCCCTAACTTCTTCTTTCACCTCTTCATTTTCTTCTTCTTCTTCACCCACCTTTCTCTTCCCCTTGTCTACACGAGAAGGACCTGCCTCCGCCCCGTCATCAACTCGGGTACTCCTCTGCGGAGTACGGACAGCCTCCTCCTCGGCCCTTCTTCTGTCACTTCAAAGATGAGGTCTTCGCCTAAGGGGAACATCAACTTCGGTCTCAGTGTCCAAAAGATAGATAACATCTTTGGCTATACCCTCTCCCCGTGCAGAATCGGGGACTTCAGCAGCATCTTGGGCACTCTCCTCTACGGGCTTCGGTACACTGACCCTAGATGAAGGCTCACCCCCAACAGATCAGGTTTGCCCGACAGCCACAGAAGTCTTATGAGCAGACTTCTTCCGTGCTCTGCCTTCATCTTGGCTCTTCTTCTTTCTCTTCAGGAAGCCCAAACCACCAGACAAGAGTTCCTCGCCCCCTCCCTGCTGCGCAGTGCCTCCACCGAAGCTAGTATAGCCTCGGCCTCAGCATCTGGGTCAGCGACAGGCTCGGAAGGCCCGTCTTGGGGAGGAGCAGGAAAGAAATCTCCTGAAGTACCCAAACCTACAAAAAGGTAAAGTGGTCAGACACGGAGAAGTTTCAAAGAAAAAGAATAATCATGAAAGCAGAAATATTCTCACCATGATTTTTTACAATCAACCTTTTATGAGCAGCAAAATGCGCCCACTCTCTTCTCTCAGGAACGAACTCCTTCAAAATTGGCTCAACCCATGCCGTCAGCTCATCGACAGATATGAGCCCGTCGTAGGGTTGCTTGGCCACTACAAAAAGAAATTGAACGGAGTTAGCAAATGAGAAAAAGAAGGACGCGAAGAAACTAAAGAATACTCGGGGACTTACGCTTCTTATTCAAGACTTCTGGAAGATGAGTCTTGTCGTCAAAAGTCAAGGCCGAGGAGCGCACGAACAGATACTGATGCACGCAGCCTCGGTCACCAGTATCCTCAGAACTGCGCACCAAGCCCTTGCTTCCGCGCATCCTGGCGTTTACATAGCCATCTTTAAAAATTTGTATACTATACAAAGAGATAAAATGCTCGTATCCAAAAGATTGATCGGTTTATGTCGCAAACCAATCTAAAAGTGTAACTAATCTATATATACTGGGGCTCAGTTGCCCCGGTCAGAGAAGGTACTCCATGCAGAGCCTCTCCAACACAGGGTGCAGGGGTAACCTACATCCCACAGTGAAAGGGTAGGTGCACATGGCTGTCCACCCACCCCTATGGGAGGTAATATTCTCCTCCTCGGAGACCGGCAAGAGGGGAACCTCGTCGCCCCAGTTACAGTCTGTTCTCACTCGTGGGATCACCTCCTTCGTGATCCCAGACCTAAACCTATACGCCGGCCAATTGCGCGTATCTCCTTCTCTATTATTGAAGGACTTAATGTTACAGTCCGCCTCTAATTCACCCCATTTCGTGGGGATAATTTCTGCAGCAGTAGCCTGAGTAGCCCGGGGCCTAGGAGTGGCTGCCGAGGAACTACCAGCAATGTCAGTGCTTTGATTTTTCCTAGATCTTGAAGTCATGGTTTCAGGAAAAATATGAAGTTTTCAAGAAGAATTTAAAATCTAGTTCAAAGGTTTTCAAAGAACAGCGGAGAAGAAATAAAGGCAAGTAAAAAGTTTCTCATCAAGCAAACCCCTATTTATAGGAGTGAAGATTCAGCCCCACAACTTCCTTCGAGACACGTGGAGGTCATCAGAGAAACTACGATCAGATCTGGCCGTCGAAAGAAAGAATAGGGTTCATCAAACTTTATAGTGTCATCATTATTCTGAAGAGCAGCGGTCACCTCGCGATCAACAGACGACGTGTGCACGTGACTGAAGCGGTTAAAATCATTACTTTTACCCTTGGGACGCGCAGTAGTCACTTCAGAATGGACTGCAGTTCCGCAGGCGTGCCAGCTGCAGTTACTTTTTTATACGGCGCATTAAATGCGCACGTCATAAGGGCTTGTCACATAGCTCATAAGATTCGTACGTCATCAAGCCACATCACACGAAGACAAAAGTTTACAAGAAATTCCCGCCAAAATTCATATCCACCCTCGAACAGATACTCTGCTCGAAAAGTGCGGGGACTATCTGTAATGGATAAAAGCTGACTGGACTTGAAAAGGTGACACATGTCTACCACGTGGTACGAGCAGACGTTTAAACGGACAGATATCCAACGGACAGACATTTATCACGAGCAGACCTAAAGGAGTTATGAAACACTTCAACAGTCAACACGGTCTAAGTGAGCAGTTATTAACATGATCATCCACGATCAATTAATGGTCATTAAGGCAATCATTACAACCCAGCGGTATGACTCCAACGGATATGTGCCCAGCAGTTACTTATCCAGACGGATCCACGCCCAGCGGTTACGAATCCCAATGGGTGCCTATCAGGCTTATAAATAGCATTTGCCTTAATCGATTGTAAAACAACTTACTTCCGGTCTACAATATCAATAAGAATACTCTCACACTCTTGCTCATATATTCCTTTTGCTCACATTTGCCTATTGTTTCAGTTCTTTGATCGTCTAAGTGCGATTGGTATCGAAGAGCTTTCCCCGAAGACAAGCGATGCGATACGATACGGTTACTTCTCCTTGTTTCCGTTTATGCTTTATCTTTATTAGTTCATACTAACATCTCGTCCTCGAATTATCACCATTTTAGCTCGTCGTTCAAACTCTTAATCTCAACCATTGATCGTGACTCCGCAAATACAAATTTAATTGTTAATTGGCCTAAAATAGGATCTAGGTTAAATAATGGGTGCTCCTTTTATATATATACGTTTTCTACATACTGTCTATGTACATATACACATTCCGTCGAGTTCAATGGGTGTTCGAGCACCGGATCAGACCATGTGGGTCCGCCCCTGCCTAAGGGTGTTTCGGAACGAATTTGCATCATTTGGAAAAAAGTTGCAAGTTGTTGATTTCTGGTGCAAAAATTTGACTTACCAGATTGCGAGGAATGGTACACGATCGTGAAGTGTCTCGGAGACAAGGTGCATGACCATGATGAGCAAGCCAGCTTGACCTTCGCGATCGCTAGAACTATTATGGGACCACGATTATGGTGTGCCCAGCTCAGCTTTCTTACTGAGCTTTCGAGATTTTCAGTTTTGTTTCACTATTTTGAGAGTTGGAGAGCACGTGGGTATGATTTTAAACACTTATTTATTGGTATTGATAATAGTTTCAAGTTAGATTTTATGCCTAAATCATTGAATTTGAAAGACTGAATATGGGGCTTAAACTGTAACTGGTGAATTGGGTCTTATCCCCAGGATGGAATTCAGGTTAGATCTTTTAAAATATTAATTACCCAAGATTGGGAAAATGTGGAATTGAAGGGGCAATCTAACCTCGATTAGAAAATGGAATGGGCAGTGGGGATTTGATCTAGAATTGACTTTGTTGATAGAGTGCATATGTAGGAAAAATCATTTATTTGACATAAAATTACACAATGAATCATATTTTCAATAGTTTAGGACGATTGGGTTTAATTAAGTTTTATCTCTTTGCTTATGGCGAAGAGACTTACCACTTTCATGGTAAGTGAAACTTTGAAGTTCTATTTTGCTCATTTTTCTAAAATCATGAACTGTAACCCGTACGATATGACTCATGGATTGGTCTTAATGGATTAGGACAACAAATTAAATTTATGATGGGTTTACAAGCAATGCCTAATATCAAAGTTGTTTAAAAATAATGAATCGAAATAAACAATTGAGCAACACGAACAAAAATGTAAGATTTCAATATCAATTGTGATGAGTACAAAATTTTCCAGAATTTCAGTATATATTTTTAGATGATTACAATATGAAAGGAAGTACTATTTATAGATCATGAGATGGGAAAACATTATGGCCATGTTCCCACGTTTTAGTCGTGGCTTTGCCCACGTTTATCATGTTGAAAACCAAGTTAATGGGCGAAGATCATGGGGCACCCACTCCGCTGAAATAAGAGATGCCCATCGAGGCTGCAATTTTCCACCTCGGAAAGACGAGCCTGTTGATTCACCGAGACAATTATCTCCTGAGGTATGTCAACAACTCCGACCTCGGTGGCCATGTTGTTTGCCTCGTGCATAGATCTGTGAATCTTCGTCAGACGTGTTCAAAATTATGCCCACGAGGCGCCACATAAGCAAACTATTTTTTGCCCAATACAGATAGTCCCCCCACTCCTCAAGAACATGCCAGAGTTTCTGAGGAGTGGAACAAAATTAAGCGGGAGAATGACTCGGCGAGATACACGCTAAGGATTTGAAAAAGGAGTCTATCACTTTAACTTCTTGTTACGCTATATGTGGTGACCGTTAGATGGTCACGAACGGTCTCGCCATTTCAGTTGCTATTCCTAATGTTACAGTAATGACGGCCTCTACTCTCTTCCTTGGTTGTAAGAAGGCCATTGATCACCTTTACTTATTTTTCTAGTGTAGTTAGTAGTTGTTAGTATCATTTCATTACATTGTTATCCTCGTTTGGCTTAGTCAAATAGGTTTAGTTGCTACGCTACTTTAATCGTATCACTTTGTTCCTTGTGGATTCGACCCCGACTCATAGTTAGGTAAATTATATTGCGATGACCGTTCATACCTCAAGCCGAGGTGTGTGCTGAGCATTGTCAAATTACTGTGAAGATTTGGGAAACCATGGCTCCTATGGTGATGAAGAGGTTCACTATGATAATCGTGAAGTTGATGAAGACTATGAAGCTGATGATTATGAATGTGTTGATCCTTATGCTTCTAGTCAAGAATACGAAGATGGTGACGCTTCACGGTACAATGTTCCTACTTACTCTTCTTGTGATGAATTTGAAAATGTTGATAGTGACATAGAAAGAGTTGATGATGAAGTTGCTTATAGACATTATTCATGTGCATCCTCATCTCTTAATGTTACATGTGAATAAGGGAGTAGTAGAGGGCCTTCCATTAGTTTTGGAGGAGGTGGTGGTTGTTCTATGGGAAAGGGGAAGCTTGCCTATCCTACTTATGCTAAACGGCTCAAAGCTCCTAATTCCCATGTGAAGGGCAGAATGAGAGATGGTGTTACTTTTGCTACAAAGGGGTTATATTGTTCCATCAATACCGTGAGGGGCTTGGATAGTTGTAGTAGGAGTAGTATTATTGCCAATAGAACCAAGGTGAGAGGTTATTATGGGTTCCATGGCAAGGTTCCTTCCTCGACTTTCAACAACACTTCTAATGTTGGAAGAGTGATGGGAAGTCGATGTTACCCTAGCAATGTTGCTAGGAGATGAGGGATAAGGGAGACCCAAGTTGTTGGTATTGATACTCATGAGCATTCAAGATCTCTCTTGGATGCATCTCTACGAAACTTGGGTGGACGTAGGTTCGTTGTTAAGGTGAATGGTTATGAAGGGTACTTGCTCAAAATTGGTAATACCGATTCTAATTGTACTAGCACCTCTTTGGTTCATGAGTTAACGATACCATGCCGTGTGCTAGAGCATCCTTATGAGTATAATGGAGTGTGGGTTTCCAAGGATGCTCGGGTACTTCTATCTGATAGGAATTACAAATATTATGTGTGGTGTGATGTGTATCCCACGCGACATGTTGATGTGTGGTTAGGTGAGCCATGGTTAAAAGACAAGAGGTTGCAATATAGTGCTATGAAGGATGCGTATCTTGTGGGTTTAGGTCAAAGGTTTTATAACTCTGTACCTTATCTGGCAAGAGGCCAATTGCCTACTAGTGCACCTTCTTTGGCTATGCAAAGGAGCAAGGACCGAGAACTTCATTCTATGGTTGAAAAGGAACAATCGAGGAGTCCTACAAACACAAGAAATGGTGGGGCTAGTACAAGAAAAGAGTCGGTGAGTGTCAACAAGGTGAACCCGAATCCACAAGCTTCAAAGCCAAGTGGTTCACCAACAAAGAAGAAGGAGACATCAAGTGATGAGTCTCCAAGTTCTAGATTCCGGGTTGATGTAAAGATTCCACCTACTCCGGCTATGGGTATTCTCGGGCCTCGTCCCAACTCTCCCAAATATCAGAGAGAAAAGATTGAGAGAAGTAAGGGAGTGACCGGTGACAACTCTCGAGTAGAAAAATGAGAGGTTGTGTTGAGTGATGTGAGTTGGTTGTCGCAACCCGAATCTACACCCGACCTTGAAGAAAAAAATGAGGGAAAAGAGCGAGGTAAAAAGAATCATTGAGAGTGAGGGCACCCTTTATTCTAAGCTTAACCCTTTATCCTTTTCTTTTATTTGTTTCAATACTTGTGTAGGAATTCTTGGAGGCAAACCGATGGAGCCTTAATTATGTTCCGAAGTGGAAAGGCAAGGTGAAGATGGTTCCAAATGTGAGCTACAAGGTCAAGAGACTATTCATGACACTTCAAGTGCATTGAGTGAGCAAGATAAAAACTCAAAGGTATGTGTTAATTCTTCTTTCCTTGAGCATGTTACTTCCCTGTCTTGTGATGTTGTTTGTGAAAACTCTATGCTAGTTGATGATTTGTATGATTACAATGTGTTTGCAACTAGTGAGACGATTGGCCAACTTGTGAGTGAATGTGAACCACTAGTTAAGAGGGTTGAAAAGCCACATCATGATGTGAGCTCGGTTTTCATTGAAACTCTCTTTAGTGAGGATATTGTGGTTGACCTTACTAGTGAGCCTTGTTATGACACCCCACCCATATTTGATAAAGGAGACGATGATTTGCATGAATATCCTATTCTTCCCTTTAATTATTTAATTGATAGTGGTGGTCTCATGTGTTGTAGTGAGGGTGATCGTGACCTTGAGGAGTCTCTAGTGTATGAGATGGATCGAATTGTGTTCGATGACTCCTCAAGTGTAGATGTTGTCTCTAGTTTGAGAACTTCACCTTTGCTTGCTAATGAGCTTGAGAAGTGTGCCTATACTAATCCTTTGTATGAGGGCAACTTCAATAGAAATGGTGATTTGTATCAAACTAGAGTAGAGTGTGAGTTTGAACCTCCATGGATTGGAATGCTTAATTCTATTAGACAATCCATTGTTTGAAGCTCCATGTGAGATGAGTGACCTTAGTTTTCTCCTTGGGAGTTTGTCGAGTGAGGAGGGTTGTCTTGGAAAGGAATGTGGAGGTGAAGAGGTACATCTTGGTGTGTGTCAGAGTACTTTTAAGAAGGGGAGTGGAGTAGTTGATGTTAGTTTTCGCTTGAACTATTTTGCTTACTCCATTCCATATATTGACCACAACTTGAGTGTTGAGCATACCAAAGCCATTGTGTCACCTTGTGAAAAATTGTATTGAAGCTTGGTGTGTTGGTCATGAGCTTAGGGGACATAGGAATTTGGTTGCTTAATCTTGCATGTTCTATGTCCCATTGTCAAGTACTTGTTGTCTTCTTGGGAGAAATGAGCTTTTTAATTGCTATTGATGCTTGGCTCTATCATAAGAGTATGTTTTCCACACTTTTGGCACTAACCTACTCTCGTAGTAGGATGTTTGTTGGTGTTTGTCAATGCTTGTAGGTTTTGATGGTTCGATTTCGAGGACGAAATCCTTTCAAGAATGAGAGGTTGATGCGGGGCATTGAGCCAAAGCGCCAACCATCAAAAGCCGAGCTTGAAGGACCAAGGGGATGTGAGATCAAAAGCTTCAAGTGCTTCGGAGCCGATCTAAAGAGATTCAAAATGCTCACCCATACTTGGGTTGGAAGAGCTTTGAAGATGGAAGCTTTGGAGATGACTTGAAGAGTTTTTAGTCGAGTGCTTGGAGCGACAAAGCAGTTGGCGGACCGCCCAAAGTACTAGGCGGACCACCTACCCAATGATGCACTCTCTAGATTTTTCACCGGGCGCTCTGCCCACCCAGCCAGGCACTCCGCCTCTGTAGGCTGAGCTACACTAGGCGCTTCGCCTGCCCACTAAGCGCTCCGCCTACCTCTATCAAGCCATGACGGGATTTTGTGTAATCTTTAGGTGTAATCCCTATTTTGACCCTCCGTGGTCCTTATTATTTTACCCAACTTGTGGGGCTATTTTAGACCTTTTATCTTAAGTGAGAAGAACCTATAAATACTTCACTTAAGTCATTTACTTCATTAGTTAGCTTTTATTGAACATTGAAGAAGAGGGAACGTAGAAGAGGCCGAGCCTTTCTAGTTTCGAAGCTTGAAGCTTCGTGTATGTCTCGACTTAGAACCTATGGAGATTCATCGCTAGTATAAAACTATTGTAAGGTTCGAGTTTCAATTCTTTCTTTTGGATAATCAATTCATGTTGTGAATCGTTTATCCGTTCTTTCTTCTATTTCTCGCCTTCCTAGTCTCGATTTTCTTGATATCTTGTTGATATCCCTTTATCTCGTTTTAATTGCTTCCGCTTGTATCGTGTATTTGCTTCCGCTAGTTTTCCGCTACATCAGTAAGTTTCCTCAAGTTTTAGTTTCTTTTAAATTCAATAGTACTATTCCCAACACTTGACACCTTGTATTTTCAGGGTTTCGTTCTTTCATTGAGCGGTGTGCAACTTGAGCGTGAGACAGCCGAGGAGGTTGGGCTCGTAGCAAGCGCTTGGGATCGGCAAAAAGAGGGATACTTGGCTCAAATTTCTGAATTGCAATCTCAGATAGCCAAGTCTAACCTTAAGTTGGAGCAAGCTCGCGAGGCTGCTTCCATGCTTGAGTCAGATAAGCGTGAGGCCGTTGCTGCCTCTGAGGCTCGACTGCAAACAATGAATGAGAATCATATGGCTGAGCGCTCGAGGCTAAACTTGGAGATTGAGCAGCTTCATGCTTAGTTGACTCTGACCAAAGCGCAACTTGTTGATAACAGCCACAAATATCATGAAAAGTTGAAGAAGTATACACTCAAAATTCAGAAATTGGAAGGTCAAGTGGATAGGGTCCCAACACTTGAGACCGAGGTTACATGACTCGGGGGTAAGATTTCTAGCTTTGAGAAGCGAGCCAAGGTCAAGGCCACAAGGGCAAAATTTGAAGAGACCTGGGCCATTATCAAGACTCGGCTGAAAGCTCTCAAGCAATGCAAAGCCGAAGAGGTAAGTTCTGGATGAAGAAATTGCTAAGGCTGAAAGACGCTGCCAAGTTCAGAAGATTATCGACGAGCTTCCCTCGAGCAATGGATCGGATGAGTATGAAGCGGAAGATGGTGAGGAGGGCACTGAAAGCGCCGAGGATGGGACTTTTGAGGGGAAAGATGGTCCCAATGCTTAGAAATTTCCTTCTTTATTCCTGCTTTCGTTATGGCTATCGAGCCGTTTTTTTTGTAAATGACTATGGCCTCCAAGCCTTTATTAGTACAATGAATTTCAATCTCTTTTTTAAGTATTAGCCTTTACTTTGCCTTGAAAGTGTTTGACAAGTCATTTAGGATATTTGTTTGCTTCCAAGACTTTATTAGAACTTTTGATAAACCGGTGCTAGCTTGGAACGACGTCTCATTCCCGAGCCGTGGCATGGTGAAGTGACCTCGGTCGAATAATATTACTTCGGTAAATTAAACATTGAAATAAAGAGATGTTGAATCAAGTTCATTTCATTGATAGCAATAAGCCATAATAGGCGTTACATAAGTGTCAACCTAGTCAAAGCTGGACTTAGACGAAATGTTAAACTGAAGCCACTATGGGGCAAAAATACAAGATACTAAACTACTCCTCGGACGATAGTTCCCGGTATGTGAATAGCTAGTTTTCGGGTCCGTTGCAGTTCCTGGTACGAGAGGCTTCAAGTCAATCTTGACTGCATACCGTCTCCTACATCCCACTAGTGTTCGAGTGTGAATTGGTGGACTCGAGCACTGTACTTCGTTCTCTCCACTTCCTGAAAAGGTCAAGCAAAGAAAAATGAGGGGTTAGTTAGAATTGTCCAACCTAAACAATGGAGCGTTCAAGGCTCGATGCCGCAGGTCAAATTTTATTGACGAAGGGTAATGTACCTCGGTGTCAGAAATACTACCGCTTCAAATTGGAAAAATTCCAATTTGAGGGTTCGAGTTTTCCTTTCAAGTCTTCCAATTGATAAGATCCCTTTCTAATGATTGCCTTGATTCAATAGGGTCCTTCCCAATTAGCCTGCATTTTTTTCCTTAGTAGATTGATTCGAGGCCTTCAACACATAATCCTCAAATTTAAACTCTCTAAGTATGGCTTTCCTGTTGAGGTAGGCCTCGATTTTCCTTTTCTGAGTAGTTAGCAGAACCAAGGCTAGTTTCCTTTTCCCTCGAGCAAATCCAACTCGATACGCATAACCTGCTGGTTAGACTCTTCGGTAGCATGAGCATACCGAAGATTGCGCTCACCAGCTTCCATGGGGATCAATGAGTTCATTCCATAGGCGAGAAAAAAGGGAGTTTCACCAGTGCTATTCTTTTCTGTGGTTCGCATTGCCTAGAATACCTCAGGCAATTCATCGGGCCATGGGTCTTTTACTGCATTGAGCCTCTTCTTTATATTTTCAATAATCACTCTATTCAAAGACACGGCTTGACCATTCTCACTTGGATGATATGGAGTCGATACAATCCTTTTTATGCCCCATTTATTGAGAAGATTTACGACACTCGCGCCTATAAATTGAGGGCCATTGTCACAACTAATATCCTTTGGAACGCCGAACTTGTAGATGATATTCTTTCGAATAAAGTCTATCACCTCTTTTGCCTAACTTTGGCGAAAGATCCCGCCTCCAACCATTTGATGAAGTAATCAGTCGGCATGAGTATGAAGCGAACATTCCCTTTGGATTTTGGAAGTGGACTAATTATATCTATCCTCCACTTCTGAAGAGCCATGGCAACATGACTGAATGTAGAGGCTCGGCCTGTTGATGAATCATTCGAGCGTGTCGTTGGCACTTGTCATACTTTTTCGAAACTTTGGCGTCTGCGTTGATATTTAGCCAGTAATATCCAGCCCGAAGCAACTTGGCCACTAGAGCTTTACGACTTGAGTGATTGCAACATTTACCTTTGTGTACTTCTCTCATCCCATATTCAACTTCCCTCGGAGCCAGACATTTGGCCATCAGGCCACAATACATCTTTTTGTACAACTTCCTAAGAACCATTAAGAAAGAAGCTGCATGCGTCCAAAACTTTTTGGCTTCTCTCTTATCTATTGGGAGAGGCCCTAAGTCAAAATAGGAAATGAACTTGGTTCACCAATCCCAAGTATGATCTACCGAATTAACTTCCAACTTAACTCCTTTGATCGCAGAGGAAAGTAGCCGAACTACAGAATTAGTCCCCGAATGTTCCTCTTCGATAGCCGAGCCCAGGTTGTCCAAGGTATCAGCCTCATCATTTTCTTCTTGGGGTATTTGTTTTGAATTCTCCATTCTTGGAACTTAGCTAAAATTTATTGAGCTCGGGCTAAGAATCGCTGCATCCCTGGCTCACGAGCCGAATAGTCCTCGATTACTTGATTCACTAGCAACTGTGAATTACTTCTCAACTCAATCATTTCCACTCCATTATTTGGCTAGTTCCAACCCCACTATGGCAGCCTCGTATTCCACCTCATGTTGGTTATTTTCTTGAATCTGACTGAATGCCTCACTTTTTCCCCCATTACAGCAACCAAATCTATTCCGAGCACCGAACCTTTTGAATTAGTAGTCCCATCAGTGTAAAGTATCCGTACCCCCGACATTGGATCTTTAGACACTTAATTTTCCCTTTTATCCTCAGGAAGTATCCCAGCACTAAATCAGCCACGACATCCGCCAAGACTTGGGATTTTATGGCTGCCCGAGGTAGGTAGGTAATATCGTACTCGCTTAAGTCGACCACCCATTTAGATAACCTCCCTTACAACTCAAGTTTATGTAATATACTTCTCAGAGGGAAGGTTGTAGCTACGGCTATAGGATGATATTGAAAGTAAGGCCGAAGTTTTCGAGCAGTAACCACTAAGGCAAGCGCCAACTTTTCAAGATGAGGGAACCTGGTTTCAGTATTGAGGAGTGTTTTACTCACATAGTAGATGAGTTTTTTCTTTTCATCCTCCTCTCGAACCAGCACTGCACTCACTGACACCTCGGACACAGCTAGGTAGACCAACAATGTTTCCCCATCTTTTGGCTTGGCGAGTAGCAACGCGTTAGCCAAATAATGTTTTAACTCCTTCAACGCTTCTCTGCACTCCGATGTCCATTCGAAGGTAGTGTTCTTTCTTAAGACCAAGAAGAACTTGTGGCATTGCTTAGAGGACCTCGAGATGAATCTACTAAAGGCAGCAACTCGACCAGTCAATCGTTGAAATTCCTTAGTCCCCGAGAGCACCTCGAGGATTTCTTCAAAAGCTTTGATTTTCTCAGGATTAGCCTCGATTTCCTTTTTGGAGACTATGAATCCTAGGAACTTTCCCGAACCGACCTCGAACGCACACTTATCGGGGTTCAGCTTCATATAGTACTGCCTTAAAAAGGGCGAAGGCCTCCCTTAGGTAATTTAAGTGATCTTCCACCTAGAATGTTTTGACCAGCATGTCATCTATGCAAACTTCCATTGACTTTCAAATATAATCATTAAAAATTTGACATACTAGCGTTTAATAAGTTGTTCCAGTATTCTTGAGTCCGAAAGGCATCATTTTGTAGTAGTAAGTGCCTCGGCCAGTGATGAACGAGGTTTTCTCTTCATCATTCGGGATCTATCAAGATTTGATTATATCCCGAGTAGGCGTCCAAGAAGGTTAACAGCTTATGTCCAGCTGTGGAGTCTATTAGCCTGTCTATCTGAGGCAATAGGTATGAATCTTTGCTCAAGTCTGCATAATCCACACATCCTCTATTTACCATTATTCTTTGGCACAACTATGACATTAGCAAGCCATTCAGAATACTTGACTTGCCATACGATGCCGTTATCTTGCAACATTTTTGTTTTATCTTAAATCACTTTTGTTCTTATGCCAGCATAGGGCCTCTTCTTCTGCTTCACCGGGGTATAGCGTGAGTCCACATAAAGTTTTATGTGTCATGATCTCCGGATTGATGCCGACCATAACCACGCGAAGCAATCATCATTGAACTTTAATAGTTCAACAATAGCTTTACTCGACTCGAGGTCCAACTCCTAGCCGACAAACACTTTTATATCTGGAAATTCCTTTGATAACGCAAAGTATTCCAACTCCTCAATATATGAGTCCTCGACCGTTTACTTTCGAGGCTCTTGAATACACACCAGGATTTTTTCCATCCCATCTGCTTAGGTATCCATTTTACGAGCCAATCCCCCATCTTCATCAAACCCCGACTGCATTGATTTCTATTTCTTCGGTCCACTCGGGACGAATCTACTCTTCAAAGCAACCGAGTAGCATTCTCTAGCTACTCGTTGCTCTCCTCGAATCGAGCGGATTCCCCAAAGGATTGGGAACTTAATGATTTGGTGAAGCGTGGATGGCAAAGCTTCCATTGCATGAATCCAAGATCTCCGGAGGATGACATTGTAAGCCATGTCCTCGGGCATGACCTGGAACATGGTTTCCTTCACAACTCCTTTTGTTCACGTGTTCAGTGTAATCTTACCCAACGATTTATCCGTAGGGTTGTTGAAGCCAGTCAGGATGGTCACCTTCAGGATGATTTGATTCTTTAACCACGTCTTTTAAACAGCCTGAAACTTATAATATTCTCCAAGCTAGACTCGCTTATTGTTTGAGTCACTGATTCTTAACAAGATGACCAAAACATCATGATGGGGAAACATCATCCCATCACAATCATCATCGTCTAAAAAATCTCCTTACTCGAACCTCCAGTTCGAGTCCTCTTCTCTATCGTTAATGAGAGTTTAGCAAACTTTTTTACTGCGGCAAAATTCACGTTGTTCACCTCCGAGCCTCCTTTTATCACATTCACAACTCTTTCGGCGGGTGGTGCCCTCGATGGTTGTCCATCTCCTCTATTTTTTGCGAAGTTTGTTTCCCTTTGTGAGCAAGAAATTCTCTCAACATACCCTTATTCAGAAAATGGGCCACCTTGAGGCGAAGAGCTTTGCAATCCTCGGTGCGGTGATCATAATCGGCATGAAACTCGCAACGCAAGTTATGATCTCTCTTTCCCGGGATGGCTCTCATATCTTTCGGTAACCTTACCCCTTTGTCCATCTTCCCCTTCAACGCGTGTACCAAGTCTGTGGTTGACACATTGAAATTGTAATCAGGGATCCGAGGAAAATCCTTCCACTTGGATACTAAGGCGGGTCTCTTAGTGCTTTTCTGGTTAATATTGGCATTAACCCTACCTCCGAGCCGCTGGCTCACATAGTGTGCCCCGAGCCTCTGACTCATGCATTGCTTTTGTGGTTTGTAGGGCTCATACTTACCCCTAGAGTTTCCACGTGGCGCCTCGGTGTATCGAGAGGACTTAGGGCGACCTCTGTAGTTAGAGCTTTGATCAGCAGCTCTCCATTCAGCTTCTTCCAACCTTACTTTGGTAGTAGCTTTATCGTGTAGCTCGTCCCACGTTTGAGCTTGGTATTATTAGAGTTCTTTCTTCAGCTCGGTGGCAGCTTCCGAGTTACGAACATTAATGTTCATTTCAAATGCCATGTTGGCCAGGTTATCATCCATTGTTGGCAACTCTATCCTTTCGGATTGAAAGCGCTCGAGGAAGTCCTTGATAGGCTCCCCAAATCATTGTTTTACTTCGAAAATGCCCTTCTTCCTCGAGAGGATTTTTTGTGCTCCAGTGTGAGCTTTAATAAACGAATCAGCCAGTTCATTAAAGTTTGAGATAGATTCTAAAGGCAAGTGCATATACCAGCGTAGTGCACCTTTTTCCAAAGTATCTCCAAATTTCTTCAAAAACATTGACTCCTTCTCTATCTCGGACAAATCATTTCCTTTCATCATCGCCATGAACTCAATTACATGTACAACTGGGTCGGTGGTACCATCATATTTTATTTTAAGATTTGCATCTTGAAATATTTTGGAATGGGTTCTGGGGCAGCCTCGGGTTTGTAAGGCAACTGCCTTCATTTATCAATATCTAACACCCTTTGGGTCTTCCTCACCCCGGGGATGTTCTCGAGTCGCTTTTCGACTTGGGCTTCGATATCCTTTTCTATTTTTCAAGGTCTAAAGAGACGTTTGTTTCCGCAATAGTGGGAGCCGTTGCGAACGGTGGATTGGCGTTTGGTATAATCCCCAAGCCTCCAGATGTAGCCATGTTTTGAGGTCCCCCTGTTGTCGCACCCGTATGAGCAAAGTTTGGGATACCTGTATTCGGAGCTACAAGTGGTCTGTCAGTAGGGGTGGCATTGTTTCTCATCGGGGATGCTTCCAATGAACTATGGAACTTAGCGTTGAAATTTGTCTGTTTGGAAAATTGCCTCTGGAGTTGTTGTAGGGTATTTATAACGTAGGCTTGGAATGGGTCATTTGACCCTAATAAAGAAGGGTCGATTAGAGGCGCAAGAGGAGGTGGAGCTATGATGTTCGGTGGTGGTGGAGGCATAAACATCTCAGTATTAACCTATCCAGAGCCATCGCTAAGGATCCGAAGTATTAAAGCGAACAAATGTGCCGCACAACTTTGCAACAAGACGTTACTGCTTGAATCCCCACAGACGGTACCAATTTGTATTGGCCTATATCGGATTAGAGCAACAAATCGAATTTATGATGGTTTACAAGCAAGGCCTAGTATCAAAATTTCTTAAAAATAATGAATCGAAATAAACAATTGAGGAATAAGAAAAAAAATGTAAGATTTTAAGATCAATCATGATGAGTACAAAATTTGTCAGAGTTTCAGTATATATTCTAGATGATTGCAATATGAAAGGAAGTACTATTTATAGATCATCAGATGGGAAAAGATCATGGCCATGTTCCCATATTTCAGTCGTCGTGGCTTTTTCCACGTTTTATCCTATTGAAAACCAAGTTAATGGGCGAAGATCATGAGGCACCAACTCCGCTGAAATAGGAGATGCCCATCGAGGCAGGGATTTTCCACCTCGGAGATACGAGCCTGTTGATTCACCGAGGCAATTATCTCCCGAGGTACGTCAAAAACTCTGACCTCGATCTTTTACCTCAGTGGTCATATTTTTTACCTCGTGTATAAATCTGTGAATCTTCGTCTGACGTGTTCCAAATTATGCGCTCGAGGCGCCACGTAAGCAAACTATTTTTTGCCCAATAAAATTCAATATCTTTCTAAATGGACTGAGCGTGTACTAGGTCATATATTCTATTATGGAACTATTCCTTCTTCAAGAATATTATTTATGCTTTCCCTACCTTTAAATTGACTTCATCGAGATATTATACCATGATTTATATCTATTAATGATTTGAGCATGTTTTATAGTTGTGATTATATTATTGGTAGTGATCTGGAGCTGTGCTCTCCACTATCCAGCTTATGTTATTGGTTGATAGTGATATGGAGCTAAGCTCTTGGCTATCGATTGTAATGTTGTACCGATAATGACATGGAATATCGAGGGAATAAAAATTACAGATAACAAAGGGGAGTAAAGCTCCCGGCTTTCTGGCTCTTAGCCTCTTACTAGTTGGATTACATGGATTATGTAAATATTATATAGCGATTGAAATATTGGTCTTGTATGTACTATTCTATCTAGTACTTTCAAATATTTATTCTAGAGGGATAAAATAGTGTGAATCTTATGAGTGTCAATAGTTCATAGTTTGGTTATGCCAAACATAACTTGCTCGTAAATCGTTATTGGTCAGTAAATGGAAGTATAGCGGTTTACACAGTAAACAGACTTGCAGTAATAAACTCCAGTTTAAGCAGGCTCATAATGTCATTTTGATTTTGTAGATAAAAACCTATTTGAATCTCGAGATCGTTTTGTCATTTTGGCTATTGAGATAGTTTTGGCTAATTAGGAATCGGCCCTCTCGTTTTACTTGTTTGAAGGGGGAAAAGTGCATGACAGGCCACTTTTACCAGTGATATTTGGTTTGAGACCACTTTTTTTATTGGTTTTATATGAGAGGCCACATTTTGGAACTTCAATCCTTGTGGGTTGAACTTCACACAAGTTCAGCCCACAAGGGTTGACGTTCAACTTCAGTCCATCACAAAGGTTGAAGTTCAATTTCAGCCCATAAAAGTAGAAGTTTACGCATCTATGCCAAAAAGTTCATCTCTTATAGATTGAAGTTGAACTTCATAAGTTAGGCATGAAGTTCAACTCACAAGGTTTGAGCTTCAGCCCACAGAAATTAAAAATCCAAAAAGTGGCATCTCATGTAAAACCACTAAAAAAAGTGACTTCAAACTAAATACTAGTGACAAAAGTGGCATGTGGACGAAACATTCATGTTTAGAGTCCATTTTTAGAACCGAGCCCAATTATTATTAAATTCGCACCTTTGATCTAATTTGACATGTAAAATCATATTTTGAGCCTGTTTGGGTGGGCTTATAAGCAGCTTATTTTAAGTAGCTCATAAGTCAAAAAGTGACTTAAAAGATATTTTTTGAGGAGTTAGAATTTCCTAACTTCTCAAAAAGTAGCTTTTAAGCCACTTATGGCTTATAAGTCCAAAATTTTTTAAATTATCAAATATTTATTAATGACCTTATAAGCTTATAAGCCACTTTTAAGCTCACCCAAACGGGGCATTTGTATAGTCTGGATCGATTGGAGTTTATTTTGAGGTACTTCTTGCTTGGATTTCATCCGAAAAATCTACCACTTTTGAAGTGAGACTTCACCTTATATTTTGCTTGCTTTCGGAAAGAGCATGATTTGAACTTGTATGATATGCATGTATGGCGTTCTAATTTACTACTATGTTATGGACAAGCCCATACTAAATCATATATTATATAAAGAAACTGTTTCCTCTATTAAAATACTAGTGTTGTTTTATAAAGCTTGCAATTGATTCAAATACAATATTATATCATGATTAATCACTGATTTGACTAAAAGAGAATGGCATTGATTTATGCATTACTTTTTGGGCTTGAACGGGATATGTATTCTTTATTTTGATGTTAGAGTATATTCTGCTTGTTTCTAGCATTACTGCTATTCTTTCTTGGTTGGTACATACACTGTGTGGGCTACTAGTCTATTTTTTACGGTGAGGTCTATGATGTTGGATGGAATTAGCTACTAATCTAATGTTATATGGTGATATCCCATGCTACTAATGTTGATGAGCCACTAGTCTACCCATACGTTATTATGTTGGTAAACTAATATACGAGGAGGTAGGTAGAATTGTGGCAAAAAATTTCACCCAGTTCCCTCAATAAGACATGATTTTACCTAATTGTCTCCACTTACAAATGTTTTAAGTAAATGTCCTCCACATCATACCCCCTTATGAAAGGACTATTTTGCCCCCAACTTATTTAATTCACGCTGAAAGGTTTCCTTTTCTCTATCTCCATTCCTGGCCTTCTTCTTTCTTCTTTGTGTGCTGAAAATTTGGGATTTTTTTTCTTGTGTTTGCTTAATTCCAGTGATTTGAATGTTTTTATTGCCTATGGCTATTAGATATTCATGTTTTGCATAGAGCTTAAAATCTTGACCATGGCCAAGAGTTGCATAGGCTTTCTCTGCAAGTTGCTTATTGCAGTAGAGTTTAAAGTCTTGGCTATTGCCAATACTTACAGAGATGTTCCGTATAAGTTGTCGCTTCCACCAGAACTTAGAGTCTTAGCTATTGTCAAGAGTTGCACAGACTTTCTCTCCAACTTCTTCACTGCAGTAGAGGTACTTGGCTATTGCCAAGAGTTGCAGAGACTGTGTCTCCAACTTGTTCACTGCAGTAGAGGTAAAAGTCTTGGCAATTGCTAATACTCTTAGAGATTTTTAGTGTAAGGTCCCCCTTGCCAGAACTTAAAGTCTTGGCTATTTCCAAGAGTTGCAGAGACTTTCTCTGCAAGTTTTGCACTGCAATATAGGTAAAAAGTCTTGGCAGTTGCCAATACTTGCAGAGACTATTTGTACAAGTTGCTCCTTCTACTGGAGTTTAAAGTCCTGGCAATTGTCAATACTTGCAGAGACTATTTGTACAAGTTGCCCCTTCCGCTGGAATTTAAAGTGTTGGCTATTGACAATAGCTGTAGAGACTTTTTCTGTAGTTGTAGAGATCATGGCAACAGGGCTTAAAGTCTTGGTAATAGGCAAGAAGTCTCTACAAGCCTCCCATTGCAGTAAAGTTTAAAGTCTTGGCTATTGCCAATACTTCAGAGATTTTTCAGTGTAAGTTCCCCTTTGCAGCAGAACTTAAACTCTTGGAAATAGTTGCAGAAAACTTTACCCTTGCAACTTGAAGAAATCTTACATTGAATCTTCTCTTGAATAGAGCAATCTGTAAAAGGAATGAGGCTTTAAGGTTTTCTTGATCGCGTGAATGGAGAAAAGGAAGCGGAATGTCTGGGCGCATCTTTTTATTGGTTTGTAGGGGTATTTTGGTCCGAAAAAAGTTTCATTAAACTAATGAGGGCCTTTTTGCTAAACATCTGTTAGTGAAGTCAATTTGGCAAACCATTGCTTCTGGTAGCATATTTTTGCAAATCTCTCGAATTGTGGTGATTGGCCAAAAAAGGCCACTAAGTTTAGCTTAGTAACAAATTGTTTAATAATAACCAAACTAAACAACGTCATGACTTTGAAAAATAGCTAGTGATAAAATAGCTAGACGTCTAAGTGTTGCACCTAGCCCATGTGGTTGAGCATCATGCAATGTTAATACTATCAATTGAGGCAAATTTAACACCGTGAAAATACCCTTCACATAAACCACGCTGCCAATAAGAAATAAACTGTTTAAAGAATTATCCAAGTATGTAGTTAATGATCAAAAATGATGTACCTCCAAAACAGTGATGCACCAATAGCTTGGCCATATTTGAAAATTTTCTTTATAGCATTTATTATACTATGATGCAATGTAAAATGCGGAAGCTAAAACATACGATATGCGGAAGCAAGTAAACGAGATAAACAAGAAATCAAGATTGGGAAGGTAAGAAATTAGAAGAAAGAATCGAATTCAATTCACACATGTTGATTGAATTCAAAAGGGAGAACGGGAAACTTGAACCTTACAATGGAATCAAACTAGGTGTCGATCTCCATAAGTTCCAAGTAAAGTCAAACACGAAGCCTCGGACTTCAACAAGAAGGACTCGGCCTCTTCAATGTTCTTTCTTCTCTCTATTCAATATCAAAACTAGCTAATGAAATAAAATGATTAAGGAAGGCTTTTATAGTCTTCCTTTACACCTAATGAAATGTCTAAAACACCCCTAAAGTGGGTTATAACAATACAAGCCATGTAGGGCCAAAATAGGTATTTTACACAAAATCCAGTCAAGACAAACAGGGGGAGACGCCCTCCTCAGTGGGGAGACGCTCCGCCTCAGTGTGCTTTAGTGAGGGGCGGTCCGCCTAGTGCCTAGGGGTGGCCGCCTCATGCTGATCCAGAGATTGAACTTTGAGGGGCAGTCCGCCTAGTAGTGTGGGCGGTCCGCCTCTTCCTGGAAAGTATGGATACGGCTCAAAATGGACTCTAAGTGTTCCTCTTTGGTCCGTAGTCGGTCCTCCCTCAAGCGTGCTCAAGTCCATGGCTTCAAATCACTCTCGAACCCTCCTCCGAAGCCCTTGACTTGTGTTCCTTGTGCTCTCAAGCTTGTTTCTTGATGGTTGTCGTTTAGGCTATTTTATATTGCATCATCCTCCCCTTCTTGAAAGGATTTCATCCTCAAAATCAACCCATCAAAACCTACAATCAAAGCAAGCACAAACCAAATTTCCTACTTCACAAGTAGGTTAGCTTAACAAGAATAAGTGCAAGTGGTGTGGGAAAACACACTCTTGTGATAGAGCCAAGCATCAATACCTATCAAAAATCTTATGTCTCCAAAGGAGACAACAAATTCTTGGCTCAACAAAAACAAGCACTCTTACTCAAAACAAGCAAAGAGATCAAAGTCATGCAACGTGTAGCAATCAAATGTCCTATGACCCCTAAGCTTACTATCAACACACCAAGCCTTCAAATCAATTTTATCACAATGTGGCACATTGGCTTTGGCATGTCCAACACTCAAGGTGTGCTCAACATGTGGGATGGAGTAAGCAAAATAGTTCAATTCACAACTAACATCGACTACTCCACTCCCCTTCTTAAAAGAATTTTTACACACACCAAGAGGTATCTCCTCACCTCCAAAGTCACCTCCAAGACAATCCTCCTCATTAGATAAACTCCAAAGGAAGGTCTCCAAAATAGGTTCTTCATCATTTTAGTCCATACAGCGAAGGCTAGGACTACGAGAAGATAGGTCAACACGACCAATATCAAGACCACTCTCCTCACTTGGAGTCCCAAACAATGGATAATCCATAAAGCCTAACTTTACAAACCATGGAGTTTCGATTTTACCACCAACCCTAGTCCGATACAATTCATCACCACAAATAAGATTGCTTTCAAACAATAGAAATGTAAAAGCATGCACCTCAAATTCATGGTTACACAAAGCATAGTATCAAGACTAGATTCTCCACCCTCACTCGAGGAGTCATCGAAAATAAATCGTTCCATCTCATACTCTGGAGACTCCTCAAGGTCATAACCATCCTCACTACGACACAAGTGGCCACTGCTATCAATTAAGCAATCAAAGGGAAGAATAGGATAATCATGCAATTCATCTTCTCCTTTATCAAATATGGTGGGGTGTCATAACAAGGTTCACAAGCAAGGTCAACTTCAATATTTTCACTAAAGAGAGGTTCAATGAAAACCGAGCTCACATCATGATGTGGCTTTTCAACCCTCTCAACTAGTGGTTCATTTTCACACACAAGTTGACCACTCGACTCCACACTAGTTGCAAACACATTGTAATCATACAGATCATTAACTAGCATAGAGTTTTCACAAACAATACCATAAGACAAGAAAGTATCATGCTTAAGGATAGAAGAACTAACACATACCTTTGAGTCGCATCTGGGCTCACTCAATGTACTTGAAGCATCATGGGTAGTTCCTTCACCTTATAGCTCACATTTGGCATCGCCTTCACCTTGTCTTTCCATCTCGGAACATGATTGAGGCTCCATCGGCTTGCCTCTAAGAATACCTACACAAGCACTCACACAAGTAGAAGAAAAAGATAAAGGGTTAATGTTAGAACAAGGGGTGTCCTCATTCTCAATTTTTTTTCCCTCTTTCTTTTCCCTCATTTTCTTTTTCAAGGTCGGGTGTAGATTCGGGTGGTGACATCCCACTCACATCACTCAACATTTCCTCTCTTTTTTCCACTCGAGGAATGTCACCGGTCACTCCCTTACTCCTCTAAATCTTTTGTCTCTCATATTCGGGTAAGTTGGGACGAGGCCCAAGGATACCCATAGCCGGAGTAGGTGGACTTTTTACATCAACCCAGAATCTAGGACTTGGAGACTCATCACTTGATGTCTCCTTCTTCTTTGTTGGTGAACCACTTGGGTTTGAAACCTTTGGCTTCGGGTTCACCTTGTTGACAATTGCCAACTCTTTTCTTGCACTAGTCCCACCATTGCTTGTGTTTGTAGGACTCCTTGTTTGCACCTTTTCATCCTTGGATTCAAATACTTGCTCCCTTCCTTTTTGCATAGACGAAGAAGATGTACTAGGATAGAATTTAAACTTTGCCCGGCAAGGTTCAAAGTCATAATTTCCTTGTCCCTTGCTCACTTTGTACACATCCTTCATGAGATCATACCGCACCCTCTTGTCTTGCAACTATGGTTTTCCTAGCCAAACACCATAATGCTCTATGGGATACACATCACACCAAATATATTCCTTGTAACTCCTATGAGATATGAGCACCCGAGCCTCTCTAGTAACCCAAACACCTTGACACTCATAAGGATGTTTCAATTTATAGCATGGTATCTTTAGTTTAGTAACCCAAGAGATGTTAACAAAATTGGTGTAGGCTTCACTAATCTTCAGCAAGCATCTTCCTCCACCATTCGCTTCAAAAAGGAACCTAGTCTCACACATGTCTTTTATAGGATCACCCAAGTAAGGATTTTAAATTCCAAGGACAACAGTACCATCAACTCGGGTTTTCCTTATCCCTCCACTAGTGGCAACACCACTAGAGTAACCTCCACTTCCCGTCACTCTTCCTACATTAGAAATATTGTTGATAGTCGAGGAAGGATTACCACTATAGAACCCATACGTGCCTCTCACCTTGGTTCCATAGCCCATAGCACTACTCCTACCACTACTACTACTAGAGCAATGTACCCCAATCGTAGTAAGAGCAATCTCATTTCTCATTCCACCCTTCACATGGGAGTTAGAGGCATTAGGCCGCCTAGCGTACCTAGAAGATGCAAGCTCCTTCTTTCCCATAGAACGACCACTACCTCCTCCCATACTAATGGAAGGACCTCTAGTACACCCTTGTACTCCACTAGAAACACCAAGAGAAGATGCAAATGAATGATGTTCACCCTCATTATCAATTCCCTCTATGTCACTATCTACATGTTCATAATCATCACAAGAAGAGTAAGTAGGATCAATGTACCTTGAAGCGTCACCATCTTCGAATTCTTGACTAGAAGCATAAGGATCATCACATTCATCATCACAAGCCTCATAGTCTTCTTCAACCTCACGATCATCATAGTGAACCGCTTCATCACCATAGGAGCCATGGTTTCCATCATCATAGTATTGGCCATCATCACCATCATAGGAACCATAGTCTCTCTCATCACCATACGAGTCATAGCAACTCGCATCATCCCCACATGAGCCATAATCTTCTCTATCATCATCTGACATTGTTGCAACACCAAAAGCACAAACCTCCCGAAAGTCACTCCCTCACGTGCATTACTCAATTTATGAATACTCAAGAGCGAGGCCTTTACAACTTGGGAACCAAGGTGATCACAACTAGTATGTCCAAATTAAAGTTCGGAATGGAGTTAATGAGACTCGATGTGCGGACGACTATTTAAAGTGCGCACTTGAGGCCAAAAGGAGTTCTACGACTCTTTTTTGAATTCTAGTCTCCTCTACGCACGAATACCCAAATACGCTAAAGGAATAGTATCTTTCGAGTAGGCCAATTACCCTAGAAACACTAACCAAGAAGCCCGTGGGCGGATAACAATAAAAAACCTACGAAAAAACTACCCGAACAACCCTCAAGAAAAGAGGCGCTCTGATAGCATCAAGGATAAGGAAGAAGCTTTGGAAGCACCAAGAAGACCATTGACAAGATCACAAGCTCAAGAATTGCAAGTAGATGTTGATGGACTTCAATTACACATAAAGAAGCTATTAATTGTGGAGGAAGAGCTCCCAAAAGAAGATGAATTAGCTAAGTGTTGCAACTATTTCATGGTGCAAGTCCAAGTCCAAGGGAAGGTCGATTGGGGCCCAAAAATCAGCCATTAAATGGGCAAAATAGCCTCCAAAAGGAGGGTAAAATGGGGCCCACATTTTTGGTCAAAGAGTCAGCAAAAAGAAGCTTAAATAAGTCCTAAATTAGGGTTTAGAGGCGTGGAAATCAGCCTTGGAGGCTAGTCAACAAGTCAAAGTTAGTTAGGAGGAAACTAGTAAAAGTTATCCTAGTTAGTTGGTGATTTGGTTTTCTATTTCTAGTAGGCTTTTATTCCTTTTTACTTATGACTTAGTTTACCTAATTTGAGTAGGATTTAAAGCTTTATTGGCTGCCCCTTTCTCTATATATAGGGGAGTCTTTCATTATTATTTTCAGCTAGACATTATTATCAATAAAATTGTGAGGTTCTTTTCTTGCACTTTTGAGTGTGATTGTTCTTGGATTTATTCTTCAACCTTCGAGATTCAACTTAAGGTGGTAAGAACTAAATTCTTCATAACTCTTAGATTACTTTTAGGTATTCAAGAAAGGCGGTAATTCTATTGTTGTTCTTGTTACTCTAACGGGGGCCGGGGTTCCATAATCTACTTCTTGCTAAATTCTCTACCAAAGGCGATTAGCTAGTCTAATTGTTGTTGTTAGGAATTCTTTTCAAGAATTAGACTTGTCTAGAATTTCTTGGCTCATCCTTGAGATTCGTGATCCATCCTTGAATTCAAGAAACTCGTCCTTGAATTCATTCTATCTTTCTATTTTTGTTCTTTTCCGTTTCTACCATTTCTTTTAGCTTCCGCAAATTTCTTTAAATTCTTGAATTTTATTATCAAGTTCTTGGATCCTTAACGAGCGCGTTATCAAGTGGTATCAGAGCGGGTGTATCAAGGTTCCGTTCTTGATAGTCTTGGGGTGTTCTTGAGCACAAAAAAAAAAACGTTACTGTAGCACGTGAACAGTAACCGAAAAAAAATTACTTTGCTTATTATTTTCAAATTCCTATATTATTTGGTTTCCTAGTCAACAAAGGAAACAAGAAGAGGGGATCCTAGTCTTGGAAAAAAAAGGTAATATCTTTTCTTATTATTTTGGGTTGGGTTTTCCTTATTCTTTTCTTTTCTTACCAATCCTATTCTACCTAGGTTTGGTCTTTCACTTTTCTTTTCTTTTTCTAATTCTAATTCTTACCATTTAAGGTTGTGACTAGTAGGGTTTAATTATAAATCCTAAGAACATCAACCAAAAGTCGATTAGAGGGAAGAGCTAGATTTTGAGAGATCCACCTAACTTTAATTTTTTTAAAGATGTCTAATTCGGGTGATGATATGGATCCAAAGAAACAACAATTCACTATGAAATCTATGTTTGATCAATTCAAGAGATGGACTATGAAATTTGAGGAAATGAAGGATACCATAGCTGAATTTAAAAGGGAAAATAATCCTAGGCCCCAAGTTAGAAGAAATACAACCAATGATGATTTTGATGATGATGCAAATAGGGTGGGAAATAGAAGGGGGGCAAAGAGCTAGGGTGGAAGATGATAATCTAAGTAGCATAAAGATGAAGATGCCATCTTTTAAAGGGACAAGAGATCCAGACTTGTACCTTGAATGGGAGAGAAAAGTAGAAGCTATCTTTGATTGTCATAACTATTCTGAAGGTAAGAAAGTTAAGCTTGCAGTTGTTGAATTTTCTAATTATGCTGCTATTTGGTGGAAAAAGCTTTCTAGGGATAGAGAGCAAGATGGAGAACCTCCAATTTCTACATGGGCCGAGATGAAGAGAGTAATGAGGAAGAGGTTCGTGCCATCCTACTTTCAAAGAGATTTACAGCAACGTCTTCAAACTTTGAAGCAAGGATCTATGTCTGTTGATGATTATTTCAAGGCGATGGATATGGCTATGATCCAAGCTAATTGTAATGAAGATGAAGAAGCTACTATGGCTAGGTTTCTTAATGGCTTAAATAGGGAGATTGCAGATGTAGTAGAAATACAACAATATGTAACTCTAGATGAGTTAGTTGATTTAGCTATCAAAGTGGAAAGGCAAAATAAAAAGAGGCAGCAAGCTAGCACTTGGAGGAGTCGTCCAACATCTACACCAAAGAAGACATGGCCGAGCAAGGACAAGAAAACCATGTCTAAACCTAATGATGATAAGGGTAAGGGCATAGTAGGAGCCAAAGATGGAGGTAGAGTTCCTAATCCTAAACCTTCTCTTCCTACAAGTTCTATTGAATGTTATAAATGTAGGGGAAGAGGACATAAGGCGTTTGAATGCCCAAATAGGAGAGCTATTCTTATTAGGGACGATGGGGGATTTGATAGTGAAAAAAGTGAAAGTGAGGGAGAAGTAGAAGAGGGTATTGAAGAAGAAGAGGAAGACATGGCTAATGAGGGCTTGAATTTTGTAGTTAGGAGAATTATGAACATTAATTTGGGAAATTCTCATGTGGAGCAAAGGGAAAATATTTTTCACACTAGATGTGGGACAAACGGGAAAATTTTTTCGATGATTATAGATAGTGGGAGTTGTGCTAATGTTGTGAGCAATTATTTAGTAGAAAAATTAGGGTTGGAGTTGATGAAACATCCCACACCTTATAGATTGCAATGGTTGAATGATAGTGGTGAGCTTAGGGTTAATAAACAATTCTTGATACCATTCAATGTGGGAAAGTATGTTGATGAAGTTCTTTGTGATGTGATACCCATGCAAGCTTGTCATATCTTGCTTGGACGTCCTTGGCAATTTTATAGAAGGGTTATTCATGATGGAAGGAGGAATAGATATTCTCTTGAGCTCAATGGCAAGAAGTTTACTCTTGCACCATTAACTCCTTCCCAAGTGTATGAAGATCAAAAGAAATTGAGGGAAACAATGGGGAATAAAGGGGAGGGACAAAAGAGTGAGCTTGAGAGAAAAGAAAAAGACGAAAAAAAGAGAGAAAATCGTGAGGAGAGAGTGGGCAGCAACGAGAGTGGAAAAAAAATTGGGAAGAGTGACAAAAAAGAGAGCTTTGGTGAGAGGCAAGAGGCTAAGCTTGAAAAAAGAGTGAGTCTTGTAAAAGCCAAAGAGTGTTTGAGGGCACAAAAAGAGGGGCTGCCCATAATACTTCTTACATATAGGGAAGTTTTACTTAATGATGAATTACTAACTTCTTCTTTGCCTAGTAGTATCTCTAATCTTTTGCAGGATTTTGAAGATGTCTTTCCGGAGGATGTTCCTAAGGGTTTACCACCTCTAAGAGGAATTGAACATCAAATCGATTTTGTGCCCGGATCTCAACTTCCAAATAGGCCAGCTTATAGGAGTAATCCTGAAGAGACTAAGGAGCTACAGAGACAAGTAGATGAGCTGCTTGAAAAGGGATTTGTGAGAGAAAGTATGAGTCCATGTTCTGTTCCCGTTCTATTGGTACCGAAGAAGGATGGAACTTGGAGGATGTGTGTAGACTGTCGCGCCATTAACAAAATAACGGTAAAGTATCGCCATCCTATTCCTCGTCTTGATGATATGTTAGATCAATTACATGGCTCTAAAATTGATTTAAAGAGTGGTTACCATCAAATTAGAATGAATCCTGGCGATGAATGGAAAACTGCTTTTAAAACTAAGTATGGCCTATATGAGTGGTTAGTGATGCCTTTCGGCTTAACTAATGCACCAAGTACTTTCATGCGCTTAATGAATCATAGCTTTAAAGATTTTCATGGGAAATTTGTTGTAGTATACTTAGATGACATTCTGATTTTTTCTAAGACTTTAGAAGAGCATGTAGAACACTTAAAACAAGTCTTTAAAGTGCTTAGGGAGCAGCGTCCATATGCAAATCTGAAAAAGTGTACCTTTTGTGTTGATAAAGTGGTTTTCTTAGGCTTTGTGGTTAGTTCTAGAGGAGTTGAGGTTGATGAAGATAAAATCAAGGCAATTAAAGAATGGCCTACACCTAAGAGCATAACTGAAGTTCGGAGTTTTCATGGTCTTGCTAGCTTTTATAGGAGGTTTGTAAGGGACTTTAGTACAATTGCAGCACCCTTAACTGAGATTATTAAGAAAGATAGACCGTTTTCTTGGGGGGAAGAACAAGTTAGGGCGTTTAACTTGCTAAAGGATAAGTTGTGTTCCGCTCCTTTATTACAATTACCTGATTTTAACAAGTCTTATGAAATTGAATGTGATGCATCTGGTAGAGGCATAGGAGCTTTTCTAATGCAAGATTCTAAACCTATTGCTTACTTTAGTAAAAAATTGAGTGGAGCTACTTTAAGTTATTCTACTTATGATAAAGAGTTATATGCTTTGGTTAGAGCTTTAGCTACTTGGCAGCACTATTTATGGCCTAAAGAATTTGTAATTAAAACTGATCATGAATCTTTGAGGCATTTAAAGAGTCAAGGCTTAATAGAAGGCATGCTAAATGGGTTGAGTTCATAGAAACTTTTCCTTATGTGATTTCATACAAGCAAGGGAAAGACAATGTGGTAGCTGATGCACTTTCAAGAAGGTACGCTCTTGTTTCTACTCTAACTTCTAAATTGATGGGGTTTGATCAAATTAAGGGGTTGTATGCTAAAGATGCTGATTTTGGTGTTGCGTTTTTGAAATGTTTAAATGGACCTTTTGAAAGGTTTAATTTGCAAGATGGGTTTCTCTTTAAAGAAAACAAGTTGTGTGTACCTAAATGCTCTTTACGGGAATTATTCGTGAGGGAAGCACATTGTGGGGGACTTATGGGTCACTTTGGAGTACCAAAAACATTGGATATACTTGCTAAAAATTTCTTTTGGCCTGGTATGAAAAAAGATGTTGAAAAGGTGTGTGCCCAATGTCTTGAATGTAAACAAGGTAAATCTAAAGTGTTACCACATGGGTTGTACACGCCTTTACCTGTTCCATCTTCACCTTGGGTTGATATTTCTATGGACTTTGTGTTGGGTTTGCCTAGAACAAGGTATGGTAAAGATAGTATTTTTGTTGTGGTAGATAGGTTCTCAAAAATGGCTCGTTTCATTCCATGCTTGAAAACTAATGATTCTTCTCATGTTGCTGATTTGTTTTTGAAAGAAGTTGTTAAATTGCATGGTATACCTAGAACTATTGTTAGTGATAGGGATGCTAAGTTCTTGAGCCACTTGGCGTGTTCTTTGGGGGAAATTGGGTACTAAATTACTATTCTCTACATCTTGTCATCCCCAAACTGATGGACAAACGGAAGTAGTTAATAGGACCTTGGGAAA
This sequence comes from Petunia axillaris subsp. axillaris, assembly GCA_029990575.1. NCBI lineage: Eukaryota > Viridiplantae > Streptophyta > Magnoliopsida > Solanales > Solanaceae > Petunia > Petunia axillaris. The sequence continues at coordinate 119,356,804 of JARKNS010000004.1, read as the reverse complement.
CATGTTGAGGGTTGTTTTGAAAGGTAAGTTAACCTCTTGGGAAGATCACTTGCCTATGGTTGAATTTGCTTACAATAGAACTGTTCATTCTTCCACAAGTATGTCTCCTTTTGAAATTGTGTATGGATTTAATCCTATTACTCCCCTTGATCTTTTACCTTTACCTACTAATGATATTGTTAGTCTTGATGGTAAGAAGAAAGCAGAGATGATGAAAAAGATCCATGAGCAAACTAAGCTTACAATTGAAAGGAAAAATGAACAAACTACGAAGAAACATGGACCGAAAGCAAGTTATATTTGAGCCCGGCGACTTAGTTTGGGTGCATATGAGGAAAGAAAGGTTTCCTTCTAGGAGGAAGTCAAAACTGAATCCAAGAGGTGATGGACCATTCAAAGTTCTTGAAAGAATTGGGGATAATGCTTATAAGCTTGATCTTCCTGGTGAGTACCAAGTTAGTGCTAACTTTAATGTTGCCGATTTATCTTTTTGTGATGTAGGTTTGAATTCGAGGATGAATTCTTCTCAAGAAGAGGGGAATGATAGCATCAAGGATAAGGAAGAAGCTTTGGAAGCACCAAGAAGACCATTGACAAGATCACAAGCTCAAGAATTGCAAGTAGATGTTGATGGACTTCAATTGCACATAAAGAAGCTATTAATTATGGAGGAAGAGCTCCCAAAAGAAGATGAATTAGCTAAGTGTTACAACTATTTCATGGTGCAAGTCCAAGTCCAAGAGGAGGTCGATTGAGGCCCAAAAATCAGTCATTAAATGGGCTAAATAGACTCCAAAAGGAGGGTAAAATGGGGCCCACGTTTTTGGTCAAAGAGTCAACAAAAAGAAGCTTGAATAAGTCCTAAATTAGGGTTTAGAGGCGTGGAAATCAGCCTTGGAGGCTAGTCAACAAGTCAAAGTTAGTTAGGAGGAAACTAGTAAAAGTTATCCTAGTTAGTTGGTGATTTGGTTTTCTATTCTAGTAGGCTTTTATTCCTTTTTACTTATGACTTAATTTACCTAATTTGAGCAGGATTTAAAGCTTTATTGGCTGCCCCTTTCTCTATATATAGGGGAGTCTTTCATTATTATTTTCAGCTAGACATTATTATCAATAAAATTGTGAGGTTCTTTTCTTGCACTTTTGAGTGTGATTGTTCTTGGATTTATTCTTCAACCTTCGAGATTCAACTTAAGGTGGTAAGAACTAAATTTTTCATAACTCTTAGAGTACTTTTAGGTATTCAAGAAAGGCGGTAATTCTATTGTTGTTCTTGTTACTCTAACGGGGGTCGGGGTTCCATAATCTACTTCTTGCTAAATTCTCTACCAAATGCGATTAGCTAGTCTAGTTGTTGTTGTTAGGAATTTTTTTCAAGAATTAGACTTGTCTCGAATTTCTTGGCTCATCCTCGAGATTCGTGATCCATCCTTGAATATAAGAAACTCGTCCTTGAATTCATTCTATCTTTCTATTTTTGTTCTTTTCCGTTTCTACCATTTCTTTTAGCTTCCGCAAATTTTTTTAAATTCTTAATTTTACTATCAAGTTCTTGGATCATTAACGAGCGCGTTATCACGCTCCGCCTTAGGATAGGGGCGGTCCGCCCTGGAAAAGCCCAAGAGCTGATCAGAGAGAGGCGGTCCGCCTCCCCAGAGTAGGCGCCCGCCTACCACTGCTTTCTGCAGTTTTGCGAAACGCGTTTTGGCTCATTTTGCACCCAAAAATCCAACGTTTTCGACTTGTTTTCAATTCTAATGATACCCAAAGATGTATATGATGATTTTAAACAATCCCCAATAGGTTTTAACCCCAATCGAACAACAACAAATCGATTTTGATTCTTGAGCAAAATTCTGGGGTTTTTGAAAATTTTGGAGATTCCAATTCTTCAAATTTTGGAATACATCACCAAATCTTGTAATTTTGATACAAAAAGAACGCTAATCACATAAGGAACAAACCCCAATAATTTTTAATATATGGGTGTTCCAATCCAACAAGTTCCACAAAATTTTGGGAAATTTTCAAGTTTTTCTATTTATTTTTTTTCTCGTTTTTCTTCTTTTCTTCAAGAACAACAAGAACAATGATAAACTAACACATTGAACAAGGAACGGGGGTTTGTAAGAACATAACCCGAGCCTCGCTCTGATACCAACTGATGCAATGTAAACTGCGGAAGCTAAAACATACGATATGCGGAAGCAAGTAAATGAGATAAACAAGAAATCAAGATTGGGAAGGCAAAAAATTAGAAGAAAGAATCGAATTCAATTCACACACGTCGATTGAATTCAAAAGGGAGAAAGGGAAACTTGAGCCTTACAATGAAATCAAACTAGGTGTCGATCTCCATAGGTTCCAAGTAAAGTTATACACGAAGCCTCGGGCTTCAACAAGAAGGGTTCGGCCTCTTCAATGTTCTTTCTTCTCTCTATTCAATATCAAAACTAGATAATGAAATAAAATGACTAAGGAAGGCTTTTATAGTCTTCCTTTACACCTAATGAAATATCTAAAACACCCCCAAAGTGGGTTATAACAATACAAGCCACGTAGGACCAAAATAGGTATTTTACATAAAATCCCGTCAAGACAAACAGGGGGAGGCGCCTGCCTCAGAGGGGAGGCGCTCCGCCTCAGTGTGCTTCATTGAGGGGCAGTCCACCTTGTGCCTAGGGGCAGCCGCCACATGCTAATCCTGAGACTGAACTTTGAGGGGCGGTCCGCCTCTTCCTGGGAGGTATGGATATAGCTTAGAATGGACTCTAAGTGTTCCTCCTTGGTCCGTAGTCGGTCCTCCCTCTAGCGTGCTCAAGTCCATGGCTTCAAATTACTCTCGAACCCTCCTCCGAAGCCTTTGACTTGTGTTCCTTGTGCTCTCAAGCTTGGTTCTTGATGGTTGTCGTTTAGGCCATTTTATATTGCATCATATTATAGTGTTTATATTTGCATTATTTTTGTTGTCTTCTCATGTATTTACAAAGACTTGTCCCGAGGGGAGAGGTAGCAGGTTTGTCGATGATATAACTTAGTGTCTTCATATGTAGATCTATTTTCTAGCCGAACAATCTTAATTGATCCATTCGAGGCTATGGACTAGAGATATCAAGGTTAGCCAACTGCATTCACCATAGTGGCACGTCGTCCTATCTTAACTTATGTTTTGGACTTTCCTTACATTTTTCGACTATGTTGTGGATTGTATAAACTTTCGTTGTAGAAGGGATAGAGTAATGGAGTTGTATTGAGATTTGGGGAATTTTTATCTATCTATTTAGTATCTCATTCTGTATATGATAAATTTTATTTTATTACCTTATTTCTTCCAGCCTATAATGTTGATATTTAATGTTCATGAATTGGTTTGTCTACGAATAATATGTTTAGGTGCGATCTGGTCCAAAAATTGGGTCATGACAAATTGGTATCAAATTCAAGTTACAGTACTAGTCCTAGGGAGTCGAAGCATTTTCTAAGTAGAGTCCTTATTATGGGTATGTTGTGACCTATGAGGGGAATTTTAGGAAAGAGTCGTTCGCTTCACTTCATTTCTCCTTATACTATGTAGCTTTAATATGTAGTATTCCTTTAATGCTTTCACCACATTTTGTGAGAACACGGTCTTCTTCTTCTTCTTCTTTTGATGGAGTTCCTCATGTACTGCCCGTGCAGCCAATTGCCAGGACTACGAGAGGTCGAGTTGGTGCTGTGGCTAGTTCTCAGGCTAGAGGAGCGACAACTACTAAGGTTGTTGTAGGTAGGCCTCTTCTACTAAAACGATTGGTCTGGTACCAACTATTTCATAAGAGATTTCGGTTTCATCTATTCTGTCAGTTATACCTTCTCTTGTGCCTAGTATTACCGTACCAATTGCTGTAGAGTTTCAATTGAGGATGGTGGACATGCTCAGATCTTAATTCTAGGGATTTTTTCTTGAAATGTTGTGAAATTTATTCTTCCAATATATGGGTGCGTCAGAATTTTTTTTTTTTCCAAAAATTGTAGAAACACCATAGGGCATGTCATTTTCAGTTTAAACTTGAACATCAAAGGTTGACATTCTGTTAGTTTTAATTATACAGAAAACGCAACCCAGCTGTAAGTTTTCAAAAAATTGTGAAAATTCAGAAAACTACTTACCCTATGGCGATTTCTTTGATAATTTGTAAGTGCTTTTACTTTCTGAAAAACTCCACCCTAGAAGGAGCTTTCTTCAGCTTACAATCAATAGCCAAGCTTTTCAGCTTTTTGAAAAGTACATAATGGAAAATGTTTTTAGTAGTGGCAATTGTAGCCACAGTTATTGCGTTCAGCAAATGTAGTCTATATAACCAAGGGTGGAAAAAAATTGTAACTCATCTACCTTTTGTACACCATTCAGCAAATGCTAGTGTATTGCTTAGTTTTTTTTCCTCAGCTGTTTCTTAGTGGTTTATTGAGGAAGATTTTAAGTTATTCCACTGAATCTAATAAGTCATATGTTTTATTGATTTGTTTAATTTTATTTCTTTTTTTGCATGTTGCATACTTACTCATAATTATTATTATAATTGTGACAGGGATTGAATGATGACCGTGTGAGAGTTGTATTTTACTGGGGCGGAAAAATTATTTCTAAAAATAACACAATTGATTACAGTGAGCGTCCTCGTGCTATTGTTAAGATTTCGCCAGATGCTGAGTATGATTGGTTGGTTAGGAACCTGCATATTAGAATGAAAACCAACCCCGTAGAGGTAAGACTTGTTATTACTAGGAGATGGCCACATTCAACTGTGCAGGATTGTACTCGTTACATAGAATTTCCAATTGTTGTTACTGAATCTTTGAAATTTTTTTTGTTGACGCCTGAGACTGTGCATTATATGATGAACTTTAGTTTGCTTGAGATGTACATTAAAACTTAACCATTGGAGGATAATGAACATCATGTAAATAAGCCATTTCCTGAAGTAATGAGTACGTTACCAGAATTTTCCACTTTTACAAGCTTGTTAATACAATATACACCGCATCAATATGATTTACCGTCAAAAATTCAAGGCCAGGGATATACTGAATTTGAGATTAATTTTTCAGATCACAATAACCCTTGTTATGCTTTTAGAGATTCTGCAGGATCAGCAGGGCATTAGAATTTCCTAAGCTACGTAGAGTATTTAAAATACAAGCTCGAGTAGAGGCTGGTCATCATGCTGATTAAGGGGATGATGATTCTAAGATGATATCCCAAATTACCAATATGATTCTGATGAGATAGCAAATTCTAGTGAAGAAAGTAGTGGTGAAGATGATGACCAACATCCAGCCGAGGAAGTACCCAACATACCACTTTATAATGAGTACAACCCATTTCTTTATGATCTTCAAGGACAGCCAGAACTGTTTGCTTCTACCCCCGAGTCAGAGGGTGTTCGGTGTAGGATATGGTTGGATGATAACACATCAGATCTCGAGGCTGAAATGTTGTTCTAAAGCAAGGACATGTTGAAGAGCGCAGTTAAAAAGTGGAGCTTACGAAATAATAGAGAAATTAAGGTATGAGAATCAAAGAAAGAACATTGGATAGTTTAGTGTAGGAGGTGGGAGTCTGGTTGTAATTGGATGCTCAGAGCCAGGAAAACGTCAAAAAATCTATGGAAGACTAGAAAGTACAACAGAAAACACACTTGTCAAATGGAGTTAATTGCATATGACCATTTCAACTTAGACATTAACATAATTTCCTCTATTATGTTAACCCACATGAGGGATAATTTGGTATAATGTGAAAGATGTAACAAATACAGTTACACTTGCTGTAAAGCATGTACCCTCTTACAAAAAGGCGTCGCTCGGCCGAAGGCGTGCATTCAAGAAAATATTCGGTGATGTTGATGAATTGTTGTCTTTACTTCCTAGATATTCGTTTGCTCTTAAACATTATAATCTAAGAACAATTATCGAATTGCTGCACGGGGACCAGTCAACGGTGGAGGTAAATTTCTTTAAGTGTGTATTTTGGGCATTTGAACCGTGTATACAAGGATTTACAAAATGTAGATCTGTTATATCAATTGATGGTACTCATATATATGGAAAACATAATTTGAAGCTATTGATTGTTGTTCGCAGAGGAATTACTTTGATATCTGACAGGACTCCTGTAATTCTTCGATTTATAGAGAATATGGTTGCTTTGCAGGAGCCGAATTTATATCATCGGCTATGTCTTAGGCATCTTAAGAGCAATTTTCTGTCTAGGTTTCAAAATAAGGAGCTCGAGAGATTTATGTGGAAGGCTGCAACTCAACATCAAGAATGCAAGTTCACCAGCACTATGGATATCATAAAAGAAGCTAAACCTGAAGCGTACAATTATTCAATGAACATCCTACTAGATAAGTGGACTGTTTATTGTGATGGTGGAAGAAAGTGGGGCATCTTAACAACAAATCTCTCAGAATCATACAATGGTTTCATAAAGAAAGCTCGTGGATTGCCAGTTACAGCAATGTTTAAGCTCACATATGGCAGTTAGTTGAGAGATTCGTGATTTGAAAGCAATAAGTGCAACAACTCTTGTTTGAGCAGCAAATCTTCACACCAATGGTGATAGATAAATTTGCAAAATATGAAAAGAGGTCGAAGCTTCATACTGTCAAAAGTTATAATCTAGAAACAGGTGTTTTTGAAGTAGAAACTAATCAACGTCAAATCCGTGGAGGTAGGGTACACCATGTGAGGTTTGATAACAAAACTTATAAATGTCAAAAGTGGCAGCCTTACCACATGCCTTGCTCATACATGCTGAAGGTGGTTGGATAGATGCATAGGAATGCACATAACCTGGTAAGTGAATTTTATGGCACACTGTACTATTTGGAAACTTATCGTCTGTCATCTGAACCTCTCAGAGATGTAGCATATTGGCCGGAGGCCCGTTTAAGATGATTTGTAATCGTTCTTTCATCCGGTGAATTTGTCAAAGAAGAACTATATGTATTTATAATGAGATGGACATTGGGCATGCAAGATATGCCAAAGCGTGTGGAATGTGCAGACATACATGCCATGATAGGCGTGGTTGCCCGAACTAGGAACATATATATAACAATCGTTGGCATTAGTTTGATATTGTGTTATGTATTAAGTCCTAGTATTTTTTTTTTTGGTAAGTTGTAAGGTACCACTAATATCAAAACAAAAATACAACCTAATGAGCATCCTTACTCCCGGGTCCTTTTGTACCAAAGGATCATGATCTCAAACACTCCTATCTAAGTACAAGGCTGATCCTGAATTAATAGTACTAACTACCTGCTACTAGTTACACTACTGAAACCAAAGTAAATACAATATCAGACAAAAAAAGATCATTAAATCAGACATAAAGACGACCACTAAAAACCTCTATATCAGACGTTGAACCACTAAGACATACACACTACTCAGCCCAGCTACATATCCTTGCTATCAGACCTGTGCATCCTTGTGCTATCCTTGATTCCTTGCAGCTTCCTATTCTTATCTGCAGCGCTCTTTGAATCATTTTCACAATCTCTGGCAGTGGCATTCGTTGCTGGTTGAAAGCCTTGCAGTTCCTACTTTTCCAATTGTAGTATACAGTTGCACTTATAATTGCAGCAGCTACATTCTTCTTGAACCTCTTCCATCTTCTAGTCTGAATCCACTCTAATATTTCTGTGACTAGTTTTCTTGTAATGCACACACCATTCCACTGTTTCATTGCTTCCAGTATTTGATTAAACTAAGAGCATTGATAGAATAAGTGCTCAGCTGTTTCCATGACTTGATCTTCACATATGCGGCATGTTGTATCATCACAGTGTAGGTTGATTTCCTCCATTCTTCCTCTAGCCAACAACCTTCCCTTCACAACAAGACACAAAATGAACCTGTGTTTTGGAGGTGCTATAGAGTTCCAGATTAGATCGGCTCCAAGCAACTTGTAGCAGCTTCTGGTCAAAGAATGTACCCCATTGCTTATGAGCATGTATCTGTCATTTTCATACCAGTCCTGCATTCTCACTTTCAGCTTATTTAACTGTTTTGAATACCAGCTACTATCTAGTGCTGGGGAGTGTGCCCGGATGCTCTCATCTCTTTTCATATACACCCCATGGATCCAACCCATAGCACGTCTTTTTTATTTGTAAGCTGCCACAGTAACTTCCCTAAAACTACCATATTCCACAGTTGACAACTTCTGATGTTCAGCCCCCCACACTTCTTTGGTACACAAACAGAATCCCAAGCCACGAACATAACTCTCATCTTTTCCTGTGTAGATCCCCATAGGCATGCTCTACACCTGCTATCTATCTCCTTTACTATACTCTTTGGTAGTATGAACACTGCACCCTAAAATTTATACACAAAGAAGAAGACATAGTTGATAACTAGCAATCTTTTGCATATGTCATCCTAATTCTGGTTGTTATTTTATCAACTAGTTGATGACAATTAGCTTTATTCTATTTCCTTGCTGATAAGGGCAGTTCCAAGTATCTTATTGGGAATTTACCCAGTGTGAAACCAGTCCATCTTAGCAGCATCTTTTTGACACTCTCAGTCACACTAGCAAAAAAGATGCTTGATTTATCCAGGTTGGTAATCAGCCCAGATACATCTGTGAAGTGTTGTGGTTCGTCCATGACTCTATTTACTGACTTCAAGACCCCTTTACCGAAAATCATTAAGTCATCCTCAAAAGATGAGATGATTTAACTTTGTCTGTTTGCACATAGAGTGAAACCTAAAGTATGGGAGTTCCCCACAACTGTCATAACTCTGGAGAAGTACTTCATAGACAAAACAAAAAACAAAAAGGGCATTGGATCCCCTTGCCTTAAACCCCTTTTCCCAGGAAAGAAACCACAGCTTTTACCATTCACCCTTACAGAGAATTAAGTCTAAGTATTGTTTCTTATGTTTGATATTTTTATTTATCAAGTAGTATCAATTTGTTTGCTTATGTATCATATGTTTTAATGTCAGGTATTGTTATGTTTTTTTCATTCACGTCTCATTTTGTTGATGTAATCACTGTATGTCTTTGGTCGAAAATTTCATTTGATATGACAACTCAAACACGTAAACCCTGCTGCATTTAAATTCAATTGATATGACACATTTGGATGAGTGACACTTATCTAATTAATTAATAGTGGTATAAATTATATTCATTTAAACAAGTATCTTGATTATAATTAAAATAATATTTTGAAAAATACCCCATCCCTTCCTTAATAAATGTCCTTTTACCTTTTTTATTTGTTTCAAACTAAATAAAATATTAATTATTCTTTTTTCATTTAACCTTAACATTGAAGAGCCAATAAATTGAATAGCCAATAAATGCACCATTCTTTCATCCAAATGCTATGTGTATTAACCACTAATAGAAAAGTAAGAAAGAGAAAAGAACAAAAAGAAACAATTAAAAGAACTACAATTAAACCAGTATTAGCCCTGTGGAAACTGGAATAAAGTCTAAAATATTACTGTACATATATACTTATATAAAATATTACTATACATATGAAACTTCATTAATAACATACATTAGTCGATAATAAATACAACATCAATGTGTGCAACATCCCCTACGTTGAATATTTGCTCGACACCTAAGTACGTGCTGATGTGCATGACTGCGACCATCAGGATTGTCAGGCCTAGTAATATGTGCACATATATATTTTATCCAATAAACAAGAAATTACTAGATGAGAATTTAGTAAAAATAAATTAAGTGCATGCATATATAAAATTTGGCTAAGTATCTAATATACTCTCTCGTGCAAGGATTGATGTATAATAATGTGGTGTAGATTAGAATACCAATAAACTGGTAAGTAAACCTTCTCTTTTCTAGCACAAAAACACTCCGGGGTAATAACAGCCTGAACGGGCACACTTCAACTGAAACATTATCTGTGAGCCAAACCAAGATGCCTTATTTTAATAACTAATTAAGATAATATATCTCCTATAAAGAAATACGGAAAGTGCACTTAACAGTTAATAGTACTCCCTCCGTTCAACAAAGAATGACATGATTCGGGTTTTAAGAGTTAAACAAGTTTTTCTTTGACCGAAATATTTTCATATATCTTTTTAATATTTTGAATTATTAATTATTATGACTTATAGTACTTTTTATGTAGTTTCTGGATATATAAGTTTTGTTCTAAAAAACTTAAAAATGATGTCCAAATTTACAGTCAAATTAAAAAAGTTTGACTCTCGAAATCCGAAATATGCCATCCTTTTTGGTATAGAAGGAGTACGAAAAGTTTTATTTTGCATGAGGCACAACTTATGTCAGAGACAATACTTGTATGAGTACCTCGTGCTCTAAGAAACTCACAAGGATGTTCTTCGGGCTTAGAGCCCCAGGGACTTTCTCTATCACCCTTAGTTTTATTTTTAATGCATTGAGTACAATGCATGATTTTAAATATGGGGTGGGAGTATTCTTAATTGTATTATTAATCACCTTTGTTTTTCTTTGTGCATCGGTTCATTTCCAAAGGAAGTAGTTTGAACGGGGAATAGGTAGATTTTTTTTTAGGATTAAGAGAGTAGTAAATAGATGGGAGAGTGTTGGCTCCATGATTTGACTAGTTTTATATAGATACTTGATTTGGGGTATGTGAACTTCATGCATATATTCTGTCAGGATCTATTTGCCTTGAGAAATACTGAGTGTATTATTTGAAGCCTATGATCATGATGTTGACTCTAGATTTGCTTGAGAGTTTATTTGTGTTTGCTTTGTTTAAGAGCGCGAATTGAGCTGTTTTGAGTAGGTTATGTGCCATGTGTGAGTGCGGATTTTGTTTTCTCCATGTTTAATACTTGATGTCTAGAACTTGCCCGGAGTGTGCAAAGCGAAATGAGAAGTTTGCTCGGTTAGGAAGTGATATAGGCATTCCTTTCATAGCCATTTTATTTGAAGCTTCAGAATTAGATGTTTACCAGTGAAACTTTGACCATAGCTAACCCTTTTGAGCCTGTAGCCTTTTCTTTGATAGCCATTGGGGTTCCTATTTATTGTGTTAAATACCTGCGAGTTGTGCCTGTGTTGTCATGAGCTTAAAAGGCTAGTTAATGAAGTAGAAAATTGTGGTTGTTGGAGGAAGACAAAAGGTGCTTTAAGTGGACGCTATGTGGAGGGATTTACTAAAAGGAAAAAAATGAAAGACGAAAGTGAAAGCTTAAACTATTGTGCAATAGCTGAGATATGAAAAAAAATTATTGTTCGAAAGAAAGAAGAAAAATAGAACAGTCCCTATCATTAGCCCCTACTTTTCTTAAAGACGAAGATTAGTAAAAGTTGACTCTATTCTGGTTGTTGACACCCAATTTTGTCCCTCCTATTTTAAAGCAATGGTTTTACAATTATACCCACGATCATGCATTTAGTTTTTGCCCCGTCAATTCTTTCAAATTATCTTCTAATAATATCCTGACAATCAAAACTATTTTTGAAAGCATCATCGCAAACTATAGCCATTTTTACAAATGTACGCTTCCATTTTTTAAATTCCGCAATACCTCAATTTTTGATAAAATTACTCCGTTTATTTTAAATCCTAAAATACATTTTTTATACGCTTCCTAGCCATTTGAATGATTTAAATTAATTCCATAATTTTTCTATAATTTTATACCTATTTTATACTAAAATTATGCCTAATATACACTATTTATGCACTATATATACATAAATACATATATACACGTACACGCACACACACCCCTACACATCAGCTCATTTTTGCCACCTTTGTGCCTACGTGTCTAAATCTTGGCCGTCCACATAATGGATCTTACGATCTCCCTATCCCATTTCACCAAAACACTCAGCCGCCGCATCCCAATTCTCTCTCGTCTCAACCCTATATCGCTACTGTCAAGGGCCAACTCCACCGGCAAAACAACGAAGAAATTACATTTTCTTGCTCTCCTCGTGGTCCGCTACAAAACCCCTATGGAGATTTCTCCAAACGACGAGGTCAAAGACTTGACCTTTCGTCGATGTCGTCACTGTCACCGGAGAAAGAAAATCAGGCGAGGGTTTGCAAAACCTAGTTTCTACAACCTGTCAGAGGGAAAATCCTTATGCATGTACAATGTGAAGATGGGTCGCGATTGACCCGGTTCCAAATCAAACGGATATTCCCTTTTCTTTGTTGTTTTACAGTTTTAGAAGATAATTATGTGACATTCATGCTTAGCCAGATATTCTGAGTGATTAGTTAAGATGTTTGTATGATTAATCAGTAATTGTTACAAGTTAATTAATTAGGGCACAGACCATGTGATCACTGATTTTTACCCTATTTCACTGTCAAAATGAGCATCGTCTTGAACTATTAAATGCCTAAATTTTACTACATCTGCAGTCTATGCTCTGTATCTCTTGGATTCAGTTTTGATCTTTAGAGTCCATCACAATTTTTATGTTAATTTTGATTAACCGATAATGTGTCCAGTCGACTAGATTGCATATGTAATTGGCTCAATTTGAAATTTGATTGAAACTTTGTCTTGCATGATTAAAGGAAGTTGGTTTATGCTAAATTGAGATATGAAAATGACTGGATGCTTGAAATGAAAAGGATAATTTGAGTTAGCATGATTAGAGGGATCCGGATTAAATTCAGTTTGAACTCTTAATTGACAACTAGAATGGAATTAGTGTTGTAATTGATATAGTGTAAATTGAAGTTTGCCAAGGTAGTTGACTGATTTTCGAACCTAAACTAGTCTAGAATATTTTTGCATATTGGTTTTTGAATCTGGAAGGCTTATTGGTTAAAGGGAATGAACTATATTTGCTAGGGGGTCCAATTTACCTTAAGTTTAGGGCCTGATCAAGCTATACTTGGAAAGTCCACCTAAGTGGATCCTTTAATTATGGGAAATAATATTCTCTTACCTTTTGGGGTCTTGCCCGTTTGAACTTAAAACCCTTACCCCTTTGCCTATATAAACTGGCTTATTCTTGATACTTGGACACACTGAAATACACAAAAACCTACTCGATTAAAAATATTCTCTCTTCCCTTAGTTATTCTGAAGGCTTTCATTATTTTTGCAACTGAAAAAAAGAGGCTGTGAAAGGCTACTAATTGCTGCATCATCATTGTTTCTTTCTGGCTTACTTGTTAACTAATTCACTAAAGGAAGAAGATGGGCATTACCTGCATTACTACTTTCTTTTGGTTCCTAACCTGATTAGAAGGTAAACAAATATGTCTCTCACTAATATATTCTCTCACCTCTGACTGTCTATGTTTAAAACTATCTATGTGCTTCTCCCCTGTCTTTTGTGTGTGTCTGTTTGGGGGCTACATATTTGCCCTTCCTGCTAACTATTCTATGCAGCGTGTGTGGATAGTCTTTTGACTATACCAGGGCTTAACTCACAGGTTTTTTGACTATCTGAAAGAGCCATACTAAAGCTTCACGATCACTGGGAATTAGGCTTACACAAGCCTTGTCTGAAGTGTATACAAAACCTTGTTTATTGTCTTTCTTCTTTCCCTTGTAGCTTCCCCTGTTATGCTTGTATTTGTTAGGATAAATCCTGCTTGTATTCATTTTAAAACAGGGATACAGTCGTAAGATTGTATAATTGGCTATCTAGGGGCCTTTTCTCACCCTCCTCTTTATGTGATAGCATCATGCTTAGGAAAATAGAAATCTTTGCATCCAGGCTCGAGTTTAATTGATAACTGGACATTATGATATAGCGTACGATGATCTGAACTAAGTCTAGAAGTGTTTTCACTGAAGCATTTACACGTTAAACTTAGAAGCATGATTTTCTTTTACGCCTAGTCGACTAAAGTCAAAATCCAAAGTAATTCTTATGCTAAACTGTTGAAACACGTGGTTTCTGATAAATAGGGGCTTATTGCGTGATTAATTGCTTAATTTGAATCATTTTTTGCAAGACAAAATTGCCCTTATGCATAACTAAGCTGGACCAAAACCTTTTAAAAATCTGACTCTTTTGTGTGTTTAAACCATTTTTTTACAATTCTTGGGCTCGTGTACACTAATATCATGGTGTATGGGGGCGTATGAATCATTGGGGTCAAACATACCAATACTTATATTTATTTTCTAAACTCTAATCAATTATTCATGTATCTGCATGATTTTATCTATAATTATGTGCGGCAGCCTTTGTTTGCATCTATGTGCTTATATGAATCTCGTTTTCAAAAATAGCCCTCTTCACCTATATCTTTTCAAAACTGATCCCTAAATAAAATAACCATTAAGGTTAGGGCTCAGCAATTAATAACGAGTCACACCGACCCTAAATGACTAATATTTTATTTTAAAAATAACACCCATTTGATTTTTGGTCTAAATCTGAAAATTTTTACAAAACTGCCCATTTGTGTAAATAGCTATAAGTATTAAAAATTGCACAAGTAAGCGGAAATAGAACACTCTTTGCATATTTAATTATACTTGTGATTAGGATTTTGTATTAGAGGCCGTAAAATGCGATTAGGCTTAAGTATAGGTCGTATATGAAACTTACTTGCATATGTGTGGATTAGAATTAAATAGACATATTATTTTCATGAACTAGATATGAATTTAACCTCCCAAGTTAGTATTGCATGAGAGTATTCACAACTTTATTCCAAAATATAGACTCGGACGGGAACCACCTTTCGTTGGACTCGGGGCAGTGCCTAACACCTTCTCCCCTAAGCCATTTGGACTTCTTACCCTTTTGAATCTCTGAAACAGACTAGTATGGCAATGGAACTCAACCTTAGAAACTTAGGTGGCCTAATACACCTTATAAAACTACATTAGGTGGCGACTCCAACTCTTGAACTCAAACGAGTTACCCTGTCAAATCCAAAACCCGACTCGCTTCGAGTTGAGTCTAAAATCGGATGTAACAGAATGGCGACTTCACTGGGGATATTCAAAGTACTAACCACAACAAATCTTTTAATTTTGGGATTTATTTGATCATTTTCTTGCTTTTCGTATTATTATGATTTTACTAACTTGGTTTCTTTATTGTTTTTCTTTTTCCTTTATTTATTTACTTACTAATTGAATTTGAAATTTTCATGTAACATTGGCATATTTCACTCATACTCCCCCGCTCCTGGGAAACGACACTTTGCGCAGACACGGGCGATTACGTGGATCCCACGGTCACTTCACCACAAAGCATCTTTAGGAAGGATATTTTGAAATATAGTTGGTCTGTGGTACAACCAACAATTTCAAATGATCCCACTCCTTGGTCGTCCGCCTTGGGGAACCGCATCTAGAATTACACCACTCTTTGAATGTAATGAGCATGTATCATGCCGTAGGAAGGGCTCCCCGTGAGCCGGCTAGTCCTCAACTTGTCCAAACTACCTAACGGGTTTCTAACCCAGAAGGGACGTTTGGACATGCTTATGTGCATTTGAGAGAAAAGAAAAAAAAAGAAAAAAAATGAGTGAAAAGTAAAGTAAGACGAGAATAAAAACGCATTTTGATTTGCCGAATTATTTTCAAGGGAGGGGGTTCTAATCCTTTATTTTTCTTTTTCTTTATAGGTCACAATGGGTCAAAAATTTCACCGTTTTGGAATGACTATGGGCGCACCTCCTTTGTTAACTAGTTGGTGGAGTAATTTTTCATTAAGTGAACAAACCGAAGTACGTCAACATTTAGGTTGTTTGGTTTCACTTTTAGAGATAAAATCGTGTAGAGAGATGATTGAAGCATCAGTGTCATTTTGGGATGAAGAACTGAATGTGTTGAGATTTGGGGATATTGAATTAACACCTTTGTTGGATGAAATAGGAGGGTTCGGGTCACACTCTGGGTTAGACAAACACCGTTGGCAAGGGGACCGCATGCTGGCTCCAAGTGTCCCCACAGTTGAAGAGTTCCATAAAAAGTTAGGGATGTTGAATAGCGTGAATGTGGAATTTTTACAAAAAACGAAGATACCCTTTTCCTGCTTCTACAACCGGTTTGGGTATTTGAGTGCGTTCGACGACCATAAGAAAGATTTTGAGTCCTACAGTGATTGGAAGAGAGCTAGACTGCTTGCATTTGCTATTTTTTTCTTAGGAGTAATGGTATTCCCCGAAAGTTCGAGTCACGACATATGTTCAAGGCTTGTCATGGTTGCCGATGAAGTATTCGATGGGATTGATAGTTACCGTTATACCATAGTTCCTATGATAGCGGCAGACATTACCAGGGTTTGGGTTGTTGCAAAAGAGGAGCAAAATATTTCCAAGGTTGTAACCTTCTTCTAAAGGCATGGTTCAAAGAGCATTTGAGGAAAGTGAAGGGCATACAAGAATTGCCTAAGCTGACTGGTTCCAATTACTTGGTTGGAGAGCGGTATGGGGTTCCAAAATTCAAGCAGCCAAGCAGTGCAGAAAAATGGGTAAAGTTGTTCGAGAACATAACGGATGACTCAATTTAGTGGATGTTCACTTGGTTTCCTTCATCAGAATTCATTATTAGTTCCGAGAAGACACCCTTCGTGATACTTATAGGATTAAGAGGTCTCTAACCTTACCAACCATTGAGGGTGACGAGGCAAGCAGGGAGGAAGCAAATCATACCATTGATATCAGACATGAAAGATTATCAATTCGAATACACTGGAGATGTTGTTCCAAGGGTCAAGAGCATTAGAAAATCCTGGGTAGGAAGACAAGTTATGGGAGAAGCATCGCTAGCATCAGACAGATACAATGCTGGATGTGAACCGAACTACAAAAGCTGGTTACGCTCTAGTATAAAGGGAAATGTGGTAGTAGGGCCAAGTCGAGGGAATTGCATAAGAGATCGTGAGGCGGAAGCTCAAATCCGATACCGAGGATTCATGTTGAAAGCTGTTAAGATGGATAAGGAGAACAAAGAAGAGATGGAAGTATGGAGGAAACACGCATTAGGGCTAGAGGAAAAGATAGAGGCGTTGGAGACGAAACTTGAACAATGGAATTCGGAGTGTGCAGAAATAGACATTTTACACTTAGTGGTGGCTAAAGAATACTTAACCAAAGCTATGGAAAAATTCAAGGAGATTACACGAGAAGCAAAGAGAGCCAGGCTGGAGTAGGAGCGTTCTACCTAGTCGAAGTGTCATTTTCATTATCTTTTTTTTTTTTTTTTTTTTTTTTTTGTATTTTATTTTCCGAAAAAGTCATCGTGTACCAAGTTTCAAAATTGATTTTGGGAATTTATGAGAATAATTGGCAACAAAAAGCGTGTTTATTTTCTTTGCATCATGACAAACTTAGGAAGACTATACGTCCTTGGTGCGTAATAGTCCATTAGTAAGCCCACATCCAAATGTCGAAGGTTTCTTAACCCGAAAATGACAAAATTGCATCTCTACATGGATTCAAAGAAAAGTTTGCACAAAATATTGATCGTCTGCTTAAACATGATCAAAACTACAAGAATGTTTTGGTCTTTACCATTTCTTGTTTTGTTTTCAGACTATGGCTGCAAGAGGTACACTCCCATTTGAGATTGTTTCCCGACCTCCTCACTTGATCAGACTCTGGTGGGAAGATTTGGCTGTTGTCAGCAAGGCTCACGTTCAAAAGATGTTGGGAGAACTGGTGGCTCTCAAAGCCTATACCGCCATGCCTTGTTTGGTTGAAGCTGCTACACATTTTTTGGACTGCAAAAGAGCGGTCTTTCATTTCAATGGTTTGGAGTTAGCACTAATGTTGGAGGAATTTGGAGGACTAGTATGGTTAGAGCCTGGGCCCGAGACTATGATTTATCTACGAGAAGTGGAACCTAAGGAGTTCATTGAATTATTCGATGCTCCTTATGATCCATACGTCGAAGGGGTCCATGATGGGAAAGTCACGTTGGAGTACTTGCATTCTCCGTTTGGAGATCCAACACTTAGGCATGATTGGACTGGGCCATGGGAAATTAAAGACTGGGAGTGGACTGAATCCAACCCTTTCATCATTGCTTTTCTAGGAAGCATGGTTTTTCCCGAGAATAAAGGAAAGATTGACATAAGGCTGGAAAGAGTAGTGGAGGGATTGCGCAAGGGAGCTCACAAACGTCAAGTAAGTTTGGTTCCGATGATTCTGGGAGAATTTTATAGGGCTTTAACCAAATGTAGGAAGGGAGGAGACTTCTTCGAAGGGTGCAATCTGTTGCTGCAAATATGGTTGATAGAGTATTTGCACAGTGTCCCCGTTATTCCAGTAGCACCAAAACCATCTTGGAAAGGAGGGATTCGCTCACATAGACACCGCATGGCTGGAACAACGGTATGGGAAGACCCAGCAAACATGGAAGGATGGTACATCAAGTTCGAGGAGTTGCAAGAGGTACAATGGGTAATTGAGAACTATGCCGGATTCGTTGTTTCCATACAAGGTCAAGACATCACTTTTTTGACATTGATTGGATTCCGAGGAACTCATCACTATGTTCCTCTAAGAGTCCTCCGACAAGTGTGAATGACACAACAAACTCCGCAGTTGACTGAGGGAAGAAACTTTAACGTTGATATAAAAGACATCGAGCACCCAATGGTTCGCACCATACTGACAATGCGGGAAAAGAGGCTTATTATGCAGTTTTGTCGTGGTCGAGACAGTAGGGTGAACCCTGCAGCTACTTTGGCTTATCCTCAGTGGCTCAACGAGGATAAGGCGAGATTCCGATCAAAGACTACAGTAAAAAGGAAAACCAAAGCTCCGAGTGCTGCTGAAAATACAAGAAGCTGAGACATGAGTTTGATCAAGGAAAGAAGGAGTTAAGGGTGACACAAGAGAGGGAGATGAAGAGACAATACAAGGATAAGATCAAAGGGGATGAACTCAAGTATTTGACCGGTAAGGTCATGGCTGCAAGGCAAGCTACTGGGAATATACAAGATTTGTTCAAGGGATGGGGAGAGTATTTTAAGGCAGTACCACTAGAAGAGAAGGAAGCAAAGGGAATAGAAATGTGTGAGTTCTTCACGAAAGCTATGGGTGACATGGAAGCTGGGAAGGACCTGATGGAGATATTCGCCGATCCTCCACCCATGAGTTTGGTTCACAAGCCCAAGGAAGAAGCCAAAGAGAAGAAGGAAAAAGAAGACGTTGGAACTGATGCTTGATTTGAAGCCTCTTTGCTGTGCACGTAGTCTGGTCATATTGAGTCGAGTCGTCTAGTCCTTTTTGTCGTTATTTTTGTTTTAACCGAGTCATTGTCTCAAATTAGTGGTTGTAATAAAGCCAAGCAAATCAAATAAAATTTCATTATTTTCGAGTTTTTTAGGCTTGTGCTGATTATGCTTATGCAAACGAAATGATGTGTTTGGTGCAAATGTTACTTCGAATCTTCTGTAGGCCTACCTCTGGCACAAAAGAGGTCCCCATGCATGATAGGACGCGATTTTATTTAAACTAACATATACTCACATTTTCATCCTTTATTTTTGATGTATCAGTCCCCAAGTCCCTGATAGCTCGGTTTGTGCATTCAGGCCGTGCCGCAATACCGATTGAGATCCAGAGGATGAATCCCAATACCTCCCCCTTTACCTACAAGGACAAGGACGAGACGAAATATCATGGCTGATTTTGACAAAGTTGGAAATGGAACTCCTGAAAAGCAAGATGTGCTTGCCTACGAAGACTATGCTAAGTTGGAACAGAGACTGTTCGAGTTGGAGAGTAGGATCCCTCTTGCCCGTACTGATGAGATCGTTGAACCAAACAAAACCACCCGCCATCACGGAAAAGATCCACTCTACCCTGAAAAAGACATTCCTTATCCTACCTACACTGCACCACTGAAAGTACCACAAACAACTTACCCTCCTTCATTGTTGAAACAAAACCAATCGCGTCACCCACCAAAGATCATGAAATGTATGCATGGACCAAGGAAGACACAGACAACACCAAGGAGAAAGTCTAATGGTTGGTAGAGAAGTTCAAGCAATTCCAAGGCACCAAATGAACCCGAGGGCTAGCTTATGAGGACCTCTGCTTGTATCCTGATTTGAAGCTGCCCGAAGGCGATAAAACGCCTAAGTTCAACATGTTCGATTGCAGTGGAGACCCAATGGCTCATTTGAGATCTTATTGTAACAAGTTGATTGGAGTTGGATATAACGAAAAGATCCGCATGCAATTGTTCAACCACAGTCTGACCGGAGATGCGCTGGTATGGTACTCTAAGCAACAAACAAAGAAGTGGACGAACTGGGAAGCAATGGCTGGAGACTTCGTCGACAGTTTTGGGCACAACACTGATGCTATGCCCGATCGGTTCTACTTAGGGAAATTCTAGAAGAAGCCCACCGACACTTTTAGATAATTTTCAACTAGATGGAGGGCTGAAGCCTCCAAGGTCCAACCTCCCATGGATGACGCCGAGATAGTGGCAACCTTCATCCGCATACAAGAAGATGTCTACTTTGACAAAATGCTGAATCTGCAAGATAAGAAGTTTTGAGATTTGATCAAGATTGGAGATATGGTCGAAGATAGACTGAAGACTTGAAGGATCGTTAGCTTGGCTTCACTACAAGCCACTAACAAAGCCCTACAAGCTGGAAGCACTACTACATCAAGAAAGAAGAAGGACGATGTCTCCTTCATTGCTGCATCACTCGACCACTCTCCTACCCATAACCACTACTACCAAACACCTCCTCCATCCTACCCGTACATTCCACCCACATCCACCTATCCAGTCTACAACACTCAGCCTATGTACCAAAACCCACCACCACAATGACCAATATACCCACAAAGCCCCAACTACCGAAACACCAATCCCTACTCACCAAGGCCTCACGCCAATAACAACCTAAGACCAAAAAGAAACTATACCCCATTGGACGAGTCCCGCACTCATTTGTTCGAGAATCTCAAAGCAGCCGGCCATATACAACCCCTACCATTCAAAATGCCTGATAGGATGACGCCCTATTTTGATCAAACCAAAACCTGTGCTTATCACTCTGGAGGACCTGGTCACGATACTGAAAAGTGCTACGCTTTGGGGGACAAGATACAAGACTTGATCGATCAAAAGGTGATACACTTGAAAACTCCGAATGTGCACAACAATCCCCTGCCTAACCACGGAGACAATAGGGTGAATTTGATCGAGATAGATGAAGAATGAAACCTGGAGGGGACCATTGTTAAGGCAAAAGAAGGTGCACCAGCAATTTCTGCAGTTGCTCAAGCCGCTACAGCACCAGAGCCCATCGAGGTGGAAGTGGCTCCAAAATTTTATGTTGATGTGGTTCCCTCATACAACGACAAGGCGGTACCATGGGACTATGAGATGGAGAGGAAGAACAAATCAACAGTTGAGACGGTTGCTGCACAAGGGATGAATAGGAGTGGGAGGATTTACACTCCAGAGGCATCAATGAGGAGGAGTCCCAAGAATTGTGGAAGAAAGTACAAGCAAAGGAATACTCCGTGGTTGAACACTTGGGCAAGACTCCAGCGCAAATCTCTGTTTTAGCCTTACTCCTCAAGTCGGAGAGCCACCGAAATGTTTTGATGAAAGTGTTGGACGAAGC
Organism: Petunia axillaris subsp. axillaris; assembly: GCA_029990575.1. NCBI lineage: Eukaryota > Viridiplantae > Streptophyta > Magnoliopsida > Solanales > Solanaceae > Petunia > Petunia axillaris. Next base: position 119,335,209 of record JARKNS010000004.1, on the reverse strand, counting down.
ACATGTTCTGGTAGACACCTCAGTTGAGAACATGGCTAGCATGGTTGGACAAGTCATGGAGGCCAACTGAATTGCTTTTCATGAAGATAAGCTGCCACCTGAAGGGTTGAGGCACAACAAAGCTTTGCACGTTACTATTAAATGCAAAGATTGGTTCGTAGGAAGAGTCCAGATCGATGGAGGTTCTTGTCTGAACATATGCCCGTTCATCACTCTGAATAGAATGGGAATTAACCAAGGCAAGATAAGGGAGAGCGACATGAAGGTGAAGGCGTTTGATTGATCGCAAAGAAGCACCATTGGGGAAATTGACTTAACTATCATGGTCGGTCTTGTGGAGTTCACTACTGAGTTTCATGTCATGGACATCTCTGCTTCTTACAACCTGCTACTGGGAAGACCTTGGATTCACATGGCTGGAGCAATGCCTTCTACATTGCACCAAACAGTGAAATTCGAGTGGGAACACAAAGAGGTGGTAGTGTTCGGTGAAGGGAACAACTCCATCTACAATGAGCAAACCATACCAGCAATCGAAGGGAATTCTCTTGATGGGCAGACATTCTATACTGTAGAACTCGTTGGAGCAGTGCAAGGCGCTCGAGGAGGACGCCGCAAGAACTACAACTCGAGTTGGAATCCCACAAACATAATCCAAGGGGGGTATACTGTACACTTCGCTCCCAAGTTGGTCAACACACCCCCTGGGGTTGAAGAAAGGAAGAGAAAATTTTACAGCGCCTACTGGGATGGCCGAGACAAAGGCTATGAAGGGAGGAATTTGGTTTGGGAGCCAGTCATATCTGATTGGGGAGTGCCCTTACGTGAATTTCGTGAGACCTTATAAGCTAAGACCGAGAAGCGACCAATGTACTCACCTAACGCCCATCCCAATTGGAAGCGCATCTCCGAAGAGACAAAAAGAAAGCAAGTGTGGATACCCAAGGCACCCGAACATATGAAGGTGATAATTGGAGAGCCATATGTACTCCCACCACCTGCAAAATGGCCCGGAGACTGGGTCGCAGGCATCATGGTTAAGCAAGGCTATGAACCTGGATGGCATGGTTGATCCGATCAAAATTGTGATGAGGCCCGATAATGAGAAGGCTGGCATAGGGTACATTGTGACCTACGAGAAGATCATGAAAGAATCATCATTGAACTTCAAGTTCTATAAGAAACGTACCAAGACTCTCTTACATATTTTCATCTCGTCTGAAGAGGATCTGCTGGCGCGAGTGTAAGAGTTGTTCATATCTAACAAAGACTGTTGTGTGATCCTGGAAGAACATGTTGAACCTCCTGCACTGATAAAGGCTGGATCTGGAGCTGCATTGAACAACTGGATCAGTAACCGGGCCCGAGCTTACCGTGGACCTTGGTAGAGCTGGGAGATAGAATTTATTTTATGCTTTCTAAATTAAAACCCAACTTTGAGTCGTGAAATTTGCATTTTTCTTTCTTGTTGCACATGTCTCCCTACAAACTTTGTTTTGGAAGGATTTATAAATAAAATATCGCACTATTTCCCGTTTAACTTTTGTTTTAATCTTTTAGTTCTGCAATTTTTTTTTCAGCATTCAAACTAATAATCTCATTGAGTCCACAATCGCAACGTGTAATGAAACGATGGATCTTGAGGAAACTGGGGTTGACTATGATGATTTTGATGAAACCACACAAGAAGAAATTAAAATATTTGAAAACAAGCCTAAGCCAAACCTAGAGGAAACTGAGGTGATAAACCTAGGAGATGAGGAAATTGTGAAAGAGACAAGGATCAGTGTGCATCTCACCGCCGAAGATAAAAAGCGATATACTGAATTTCTTAAAGAATATGAGAACGTATTCACATGGTCGTACGATGACATGACTGGCATAAGCACGGATATGGTAGCTCATAAATTACCTATCAATCCGGGCTTTCTGCCGGTCAAACAAAAGGCCCGAACTTTTAAGTCATCACTTCTGTTAAAGATTGGGGAAGAGGAAACGAAGTAGCTCAATGCAGGAATTTTAAAAACGGTCAAATACCCGACCTAGCTGGCTAACATTGTTCCTGTACCGAAGAAAGATGGAAAACTCAGTGTTTGTGTGGATTATAGAGATCTGAATAGAGCAAGTCCGAAGGATGATTTTCCATTGCAAAATATACACATCCTGATTGAAAATTGCGCGAAACATGAGCTACAATCCTTCGTAGATTGTTTCGCCGGTTATTATCAGGTGCTTATGGATGTGGAAGATGCCGAGAAGACAGCTTTCACTACATCTTGGGGGACTTATTGCTATAAGGTTATGCCGTTTGGGTTAAAGAACGTTGGAGCAACATACATGAGGGCAATGACAACTATGTTTTACGACTTGATGCACAAAGAAATTGAAGTCTACGTGGATGACGTGATCATCAAATCAAAGAAGAATTCAGAACATCATGACAACTTGCGCAAGTTTTTCAATCGCCTGCGAAAGTATAATCTGAAGCTGAATCCAGCTAAATGTGCTTTTGGTGTTCCGGAAGGGAAGCTCCTAGGTTTCATCATCAGTAGAAGAGGTATCGAGCTAGATCCGTCCAAGATCAAAGCCATCAAGGAATTGTCGCCGCGAAAAAGCAAGAAAGAGGTTATAAGTTTCCTGGGAAGTCTCAATTACATCAGCCGGCTCATAGTACAATCCACTGTCATCTGTGAGCCTATCATCAAGGTACTAAAGAAAGGCACAGCGATCAAGTGGACAGAGGACTGCCAAAAAGCATTTGATCGAATGAAGGAATACATGTCTTGCCCGCCCGTGCTGGTTCCACCTGAGCCTCGGCAACCTTTGATCTTGTACTTGTCCGTGGTATATTCGGCCTTTGGTTATGTATTGGGACAACATGATTCAACTGGAAGGAAAGAGATAGCAATATACTATCTAAGCAAGAAGTTTACTCCTTATGAGGCCAAATACATATTACTGGAACGCACGTGCTGTGCGCTGACCTAGATAGAACAAAAGTTGAGACACTACCTGACATCTTATTCAACATTGCTAATATTAAGGATGGACCCTCTCAAGTACATCTTCCAAAAACCAATGCCTACTGGAAAGCTGGCTAAATGGAAAATGTTGCTCAGTGAATTTGACATCACTTTTTTCACTCAAAAGGCGGTGAAAACTCAAGCCTTGGCTGATCATAAGGCCGAGAATCTAGTAGGAGATGACTATGAATTATTGCACACCTATTTCCCCGACGAAGAAGTCATGTTCGTAGGGGATCACCGAAGAGTATGATGGTTGGAGGCTATTCTTTGATGGAGCGGTAAATTTCAAAGGAGTCGGCATTGGAGCGGTATTAGTCTCCGAGACTGGACAACACTACCCCGTCACAGCCAAATTAAGGTTCCCCTGCACCAACAACATAGCGGAGTATGAATCTTGCATCTTGGGTCTTAGATTGGCGGTGGACATGAACATACAAGACCAGTTAGCAATCAGAGATTTTGACTTGTTAATTCACCAAGTCTGAGGAGAATGGACAGCAAAGAACTCCAAGATACTACCGTACCTGGAGTGAATAAAAGAGCTAAAGAAATGTTTCAACAAGAGAGAGTTACAGCATGTCCCTAGGCTGCAAAATGAGTTCGCGGATGCTTTGGCCACCATATCTTCCATGATCAAACATCCAGAAAAGAACTACATTGACCTAATACCCATGACAGTGAGGAAGCAGCCAGCATATTGTTATCATGTAGAAGAAGAATCAGACGGAAAACCTTAGTTCTACGACATCAAAGGGTTTCTCAAAAACGGTATTTACCCAAAGGATGCAACAAGTCTTCAAAAGAAAACATTGAGGAGGCTGGCAAATGGTTTCTTTCTGAACGGAGAAGCTTTGTACAAAAGGACACCTGATTTGGGATTGTTAAGATGTGTGGACGCCAAAGAAGCCGCTAAATTGTTGGAAGAAATACATTCTAGGATGTGTGGCCCACATATGAACGGTTTCGTGCTTGCAAAGAAGATGTTGAGGGCTTGCCATTTCTGGATGACAATGGAGCATGATTGCATAAAGCACGCCAAGAAATGTCATCAATTCCAAGTCCATGGAGACATGATTCGAGTGCCTCCTAATGAATTGAACATCATGGGATCACCTTGGCCTTTTTCCGCCTGTGGAATGGATGTCATAGGACCTATCGAGCCAGCTGCTTCCAATGGACATTGCTTCATATTGGTGGCCATCAATTATTTTACCAAATGGGTAGAAGTTGCATCGTACAAGTCAGTAACGAAGAAACTGGTATCAAACTTTGTCCGTGATAAGATGATTTGTTAATTTGGCATTCCTGAGTCGATCATCACTGACAATGGATCCAATCTCAATAGTGACCTAATGAAAGCGATCTGTGAGGTCTTGAAGATCAAGCACCACAATTCCACCGCATATAGACCTCAAATGAATGGTGCGGTCGAGGCGGCCAACAAGAACATCAAGAGGATATTGCGCAAGATGACAGAAAATTCAAAGCAATGGCATGAGAACCTACCCTATGCTCTGTTAGGGTACTGCACCACAATGAGAACATCAACGGGGGCTACTCCTTACTTGCTGGTGTGTGGAACTGAGGCAGTGATACCCGCGGGGGTCGAGATACCATCTTTGAGAATTATCTAAGAGACACAGTTGAAAGATACTGAATGGATCAAAGGAAGAATTGAGCAATTGGCCCTCATCGACGGCAAGAGACTGAATGCGGTATGTCATGGACAATTATATCAGAGGAGAATGGCTAAGGCATTTAATAAGAAAGTTCGAGAAAGATCCTTCAAAACTGGGCAATTAGTACTGAAGAAGATATTTCCAAATCAAGAAGAGGCAAAGGGCAAGTTTGCACCAAATTGGCAAGGGCCATACATGGTTCACCGAGTTCTGAATGGAGGAGCATTGATATTGGCAGAGATGAACGAAGAAGTTTGGCCAAAACCAATCAACTCAGACGCTGTCAAAAGATACTATGTATAAGAGCTTGTACTAATTAGTGATTTCGCCATTCTGCAATGCATTATGTAATCTGAACTACGTCACGACCTGATTCCCCAAGTGGGATACGTAGGCAACCTACCCAAGGTTCGGTCGCATAAATACAAACATTTCATGTTCCCACAAAGCAAATATTGGGGCAGAATTTTTGAGGAACTCTAAAAAATTCCTAGAAGGCAAACTTAGTCGACATTGGGGCACAAATTTTTGAGGATCTCTCAAAAATTTGAAGCACAAACTGGGGCAGAATTTTGAGGTCGCCCTCAAAATTCACTTGATGGAGTTTGGAACAGCATGAAGAGAAACAACTATGGCTTTACACAATGCGACTCGTGACTCAATGAGGATAAAATATTTCATTTCATCTCTTTCTTATAAAAGCTTTTCGAAAACATTTGAATTATTTACTACTTTATGCATATCCTTATCAGCTCGGCCAAGATCCCGGCACTCATGGACAGCACGCGCGAAGCAAGCCAAGAATGCACAAACCAGACCACCCTGCGCAACTCACCAATCTTTCTTTGGATGCAGACACAAAAGATACGCAACTCGGCAACACACGACAGACGTGTTATAACAAAGGTTTGCATTTAAATTAGCTGAGGGTACACAATTTGAAGCGTCGGTTGAGGGTACACATCCCGATATCGATTTGCATTTAAATTAGCTTAGCGTACACAACCCGAAGTGTCAGTTGAGGGTACACAGCTCGATATCGATTTGAATTTAAATTAGCTGAGGGTACACAGCTCGATATCAATTTGCATTTAAATTAGCTGAGGGTACACAACCCGATATCGTTTTGCATTTAAATTAGCTGAGGGTACACAGCCCGAAGCATCGGTTGAGGGTACACAACCCGATATCAATTTGCATTTAAATTAGCTGAGGGTACACAGCTCGAAGCATCGGTTAAGGGTACACAGCCCGATACCAATTTGTCATTTAAATTAGCTGACGGTACACAGCCCGAAGCGTCGGTTGAGGGTACATAGCCCGATATCGATTTTTCATTTAAATCAGCTGATGGTACACAGCCCGAAGCATCGGTTGGGGGTACACAACCCGATATCGATTTGCATTTGCATTTCTCGCGGAGGGTACACAGCCCAATGCATCGACTGAGGGTACACAGCCCGACGTCAGAACTAACACTTGGCACAACAAAGGACACACAGTCAAGCATAGCAGACACAGCTACATACGACAAAGAATCCTGGAAAGACAATCCAGCCTGATGAGAAGGTATGCCTTACGTTCATTTATACATACATTATTGCACAGACTCATCTTTATTGCAGGATATGCACTCAGAAAAAGCGAACATTGCGGCCTTACGTCTCCCCACATTCTCTTAAGTCATAGGCACTCCTCTAGAGTCATGAAAAAATTGGCCATACTGTCAACTTCTTTGCCCGAAGACTCTTTCATCAACCCCGGACAAATAGGGCAGCTGTTGACACCTAATTTTGTCCCTTCTATTTTAAAGCAATGGTTTTCAAATTATACCCACGATCGTGCATTTATTTTTCGCCCCGTCCATTCTTTTAAATTATCTTTTCATAATAGTCTGATAATCAAAGCCATTTTCGAAAGCATCATCGCAAACCGTAGCCATATTTACAAAATGTAAGCTTCCATTTTTTAAATTCCGCAATTACCTCTATTTTTGATAAAATTACCAAATTCATTTTAAATCCTAAAATACATTTTTATACGCTTCCTAGCCATTTTAATATTTTAAATTAATTCCATAATTTTTCTATAATTTCATACCTATTTTATACTAAAATAACGCCTAATATACACTATTTATACACTATATATACATAAATACATATATACACGTATATGCGCACACACCCCTATACATCAGCTCATTTTTGCCACCTTTGTGCCTACGTGTCTAAATCCTGGTCGTCCACGTAATGGATCCAACGGCCAGGATGCAAGTTTCCTATTTTAACTATACCTCACCCCCAAAACCCTATCTCCCTATCCCATTTCCCCAAAACACTCAGCCGCCTCGTCCCAATTCTCTCTCGTTTCAACCCTACATCGCAACTGTCAAGGGCCATTTCCGGCCAACTCCACCGGCGAAACAACGAAGAAATTACATTTTCTTGCTCTCCTCGTGGTCTGCTCAAAACCCCTATGGAGATATCTCCAAACGATGAGGTCAAAGACTTGACCTTTCGTCGATGTTGTCGCTGTCACCGAAGAAAGAAAATCAGGCGAGGGTTTGCAAAACCTAGTTTCTACAACCTGTCGGAGGGAAAATCCTCATGCATGTACAATGGGAAGATGGTTCGCGATTGACCCCGTTCCAAATAAAACGGGTATTCCCTTTCCTTTGTTGTTTTACAGTTTTAGAAGATGATTATGTGACATTCATGCTTAGCCTGATTTTCTGAGTGATTAGTTAAGATGTTTGTATGATTAATCAGTAATTGTTACATGTTAATTAATTAGGGCACAGACCATGTGATCACTAATTTTTACCCTATTTCACTATCAAAATGAGCATCGTCTTGAACTATTAAATGCCTAAATTTTACTACATATGCAGTCTATGCTCTGTGTCTCTTGGATTCAGTTTTGATCTTTAGAGTCCATGACAATTTTTATGTTAATTTTCATTAACCTATAATGTGTCCAGTTTACTAGAATGCATATATAATTGGCTCAATTTGAAATTTGATTAAAACTTTGTCTTGCAAAGATTAAAGAAATTTGATTTATGCTAAATTGAGATATGTAATTTTTATGACTGGATGCTTGAAATGGAAAGGATAATTTGAGTTAGCATGATTAGAGGGATCCTGATTGAATTCAATTTGAACTCTTAATTGACAACTAGAATGAAATTAGTGTTGTAATTGATATGGTGTCAATTGAAGTTTTCCAAGGTAGTTGATTGATTTTCGAACCTAAACTAGTCTAGAATATTTTTGCATATTGGTTTTTGAATTTGGAAGGCTTATTGGTTAAAGGGAATGAACTATATTTGCTAGGGGGTCTAATTTATCTTAAGTTTAGGGCCTGATCAAGCTATACTTGGAAAGTCCACCTAAGTGGATCCTTTAATTATGGGAAACAATATTCCTTTACCTTTTGGGGCCTTGCCCGTTTGAACTTAAAACACTCACCGATTTGCCTATATAAACTGGCTTATTCTTGATACTTGGACACACTGAAATACACAGAAACATACTCGACTAAAAATATTCTCTCTTCCCTAAGTTATTCTGAAGAGTTTCATTATTTTTCAATTGAAAAAAGAGGCTGTGAAAGGCTAGTAATTGTTGCATCATCATTGTTTTTTTCTGGCTTACTTGTTAACTAATTAACTAAAGGAAGAAGCTGGGCATTACCTGCATTACTACTTTCTTTTGGTTTCTAACCTGATTAGAAGGTAAACAAATATGTCTCTCACTAATATTTGCTGTCATCTCTGACTATCTATGTTTAAAACTATCTATGTGCTTCTCCCCTGTTTTCTGTGTGTGTCTGTTTGAGGGCTACATATTTGTTCTTCCTTCTAACTATTCTATGCGGCATGTGTGGATAGTCTTATGACTATAACAGGGCTTAACTCACAGGTTTTTTGACTATCTGAAAGAGCCTTACTAAAGCTTCACGATCACTGGGAATTAGGCTTACACAAGCCTTGTCTGAAGTGTATACAAAACCTTGTTAATTGTCTTTCTTCTTTCCCTTGTAGCTTCCCCTGTTATGCTTGTATTTGTTAGGATAAATCCTGCTTGTATTCATTTTAAAACAGGGATATGTATAATTGTCTATCCAGGGGCCTTTTCTCACCCTCCTCTTTATGTGATAGCATCATGCTTAGGAAAACAGAAGTCTTTGCATCCAGGCTCGAGTTTAATTGATAACTGAACATTACGATATAGCGTACGATGATCAGAACTAAGTCTAGAAGTGTTTTGACGGAAGCATTTACAAGTTAAACTTAGAAACAGTATTGTCTTTTACGCCTAGTCGAGTAAAGTCAAAATCCAAAATAATTCTTATACTAAACTGTTGAAATACGTGGTTTCTGATAAACAAGGGCTTATTGCATGATTAATTGCTTAATTTGAATCGTGTTTTGCAAAACAAAACTGCCCTTGTGCATAACTAAGCTGGGCCAAAACCTTTTAAAAATCAGGCTCTTTTGTGTGTTTAGACCATTGTTTTACAACTCTTGGGCTCTTGTAGACTAATCTCATAGTGTATGGGGGCGTATGAATCATTGGGGTCAGACATACCAATACTTATATGTATTTTCTAAAGTCTAATCTAATTATTCATGTATCTACATGCTTTTTTCTATAATTATGTGCGGCAGCCTTTGTTTGCATCTATGTGCTTATATGAAACCCATTTTTAAAAATAGCCCCCTTCGCCTATATCTTTTCAAAACTGATCCCTAAACAAAATAACCATTAAGGCTAGGGCTCCACAATTAATGACGAGTCACACCGACCCTAAATGGCTAATATTTTATTTTAAAAACAACACCCATTTGATTTTTGGTCTAAATCTGAAAATTATTTACAAAACTGCCCATTTGTGTAAATAGCTATAAGTATTAAAAATTGCACAAGTAAGCGGAAATAGAACATTTTTTGCATGTTTAATTATACTTATGGTTACGAATTTATATTAGAGGCCATAAAATGCGATTAGGCCTAAGTATAAGTCATATATAAAACTTACTTGCATATGTGTGGATTAGAATTGCATAGACATATTATTTTCATGAACTAGAAACGATTTTAACCTCCCAAGTTAGTATTTCATGATAGTATTCACAACTTTATCCCAAAATATAGATTCGGATGGGAATCACCTTTCGTGGGGCTCGGGGGAGTGCCTAACACCTTCTCCCCTGAGTCATTTGGACTTCTTACCCTTTTGAATCTCTGAAACCAGACTAGTATGGCAATGGAACTCAACCTTAGACACTTAGGTGGCCTAATGCACCTTAGAAAATTATATTAGGTGGCGACTCCAACTCTTGAACTCAAACGAGTTACCCAGTCAAATCCGAAACCCGACTCGCTTCGAGTTGAGTCTAAAATCGGGTGTGACACTGGTAAAAGAAAGATTGGTTGGCAGGAAAATATTTGAATAAATTGTGGTGTATTAAATTGCTTGGGGTGGTTAGTTACTATTACCTAAATATATCATACCCATCCCATTGCCTACATTACAACCTAAAGAAGTTGCAATTGATCTTAGCCGAGTAGATGGACATTAGTCGAGTCCTACACTAAGGGAAAACTTATGGTACATCTTCTGTTGTAAGTGAGTTCTTTTCTGAGAGTGAGTGTTTCATCTATATGTGAACGTTTTGTTCATGATCATTCTTTTGTGTGAATTCCTTCTCTAATATTTTATTTGATTGTGAGCGCACATGATTTACAAGAATCGAACTCTTTTATTAGTCTCTTAGATAGAGTGACTACTTGCATGACTTATTGGGTGCGTCTGGAGTTGATGTGGGATTAAGAGGTTGATTTGATGCACTTGGTTGTTTTAAATATTCTTGACATGGATTTCGTGAGAATAAAGCATGATTAGTGCATATACAACTGGCTAAGTGCCTATATAAACTCAAGTTATTGTGTGAGTGGTTTTGATGTGTCTTGAGTTCAAGCTATAAGTTGCTCGAGGACGAGCAAAAGTTTAAGTGTGGGGTATTGATACGAGGCTAGATATTACTATATTTCATATACTTTCGCCTCATATTCATGCTTCTACTTGTCATATTTGTTAGCACTTTGAGCTAAATTTCTCTCAATTGGTGTGTTTCATGTTGTAGGAATTATGTTGATGATATGAACTATTCGTGGAGCAAAGTTTAGTGAAAATAAGAGTTTTGAAGTCTGAGTAGAAGCCCGAGGGTCGAGCGAACCAAGGCATGGAGGAAAACCAATAAAAAATTGGACAAGCAGTAAAATAAGCATGTTGCGCCGCGCTGCGCCACGCAACAGGGGAGAGATCCAGAGAATTAAAAATTTTAAAATCCCGCAGAAAGTGGCGCGGCGCCATAGGCTTAAAATCCTGACATTCTCAATCCGACTTATTTTGGATTCCCGACTTGTGTGGGTCTATGGGGACGGTATAAAAGCCCTAAAACACGTCTCAAAACACAACTTTTGACTTGGGAAAGAGCAAAAGGAGGCTAGAGCTTTGGAAACTTCAAAAACACAAGAGTTTTTCCTTAAATTCTTCCTTTCTTTTTGTAGTTTATTCATTCATAAATTATCTTGACATGATTCTGATAAACATGAATGGCTAAGTTACACATTCTAGGGTTGATAACCACTCCTATACTTATGTGTTATGAATTATTGCTTTAATGAATGGAACTTGTTAACCTTCCTATCTAAGTGTTTATGATTTGTATGCTATTGATTGGTAGAGCTCTCAATTGATTGTGCCCTTTATTCTTGTGCATCTAGGGATATATTCATGAGTTAGGGTTAAAAACTTAGCAATATTTCAACCTAAAACAAAGACGTTACTTAGGTTTTCAAAAAGGTGATTTGTGACCATTGACCCCGATTGTGAACCATACTTGTAGTCCTACGTATCTTCATTAATTAATTAAAAAATTGGTTAGTGAAAGTTACAATTATTACACGGGAGTGAATAGTTGTGAATTTGGAGCAAGTGTTCAATAGGAAGAAGCAAGTTGAATCCAATAATGCATTGTTCTAACACATGAGTAGGAGTTGGGTAAAATCAATCCTAGACTTCTAAATCCTTGGTCTAATTTATTTCTTGCTACTTTGCTATTTATTTTATGTTAATTAGTTGTTACATTGAAACCATTATAAAAATATAAACTTTCGAAATTAATTAATTATATAAGTTAGTTAGATTAACAACTAGATTTCGAGTGTTCTCTATGAGATTCGACCTCAGGACTTTAAGTACCGAACTATATTTGTCGCGACCGCTTAGTTCATTTTATAAGACATAGTTGGGCGATCACTTTTCTTTTTGTTTCATATAACAGGAGCACTAATACATGGAAAGAATAGTAGAAAAGGAAAGGGAAAGATAGTTTGAAAAATGAGCGAGAGAAGGAACATATCAAATTTTTGTCAACACTCAAAAGTGGACCCCATAATCCACTTGGCAAACTATAAGAAGAGACTCATACAATACAAGTAATGTCTCTGACACTAGTTGTGCCTCATGCAGAGTAAAATTTTTCAGGGAGTACTAGTTGTTTTCTTAACAAAACTTGTAAGGTAAACCATCAACAAAGTTAATGGACTTTTGTTTCCTTCAATACTTGTATTATCATTTATGTTATACTATCCCCATAAAACATATCTTTTGTATAAAATTCGACAGTCTCCTTTATAAACTGGACTATCTAATAGTTTCAACCTGTCCAATTTAATATAGTAAATACACATAACAGTATCCCAGCAATCTATAATCAACCGTGGCCCAGTCTACCACTTAAAATTCATAAAACTCATACTATCTCACTAAGAATCAGGGGCGGAGTTACAGCCAAGTAAGGGGTGGTCAGGCGAACAATCTTCGCCGGAAAATTATATCGTGTATATAGGTTAAATTCTGTTAAAAATATGTATATCTAATAGTTTGAACAACCTTTGTAGAAAATGATATTTTGCTTTAGCGGTTAGGATGCGTATGAAAAAAGGTGAAGCTGCCTGGATCGAATCTGAGTTGCTGCTTTCTTCTTTTACTGACTATTCTCCTACTCTAATTGTAAATGATAAAATGTCTAACTACTATGTGGTCCCATAGGTAATAAAATGGGGAAAGGCTTCCAAAGCATTCAACCATCAACTTTAAATAAAGACGTCCAAACCATTAAGTCTTAAATCAATTAATACTACCTGGTAATATTTCATCTATTCTTTTTTAATCTTATTCAGTTTGGTATTTTAATAAATTTTATATGGAAGTTCATTACTTTAAAGAAGCTTACTTTTGAATTCCGGATCCGACATGAATACGAGATTTTTTGTGCGCCTGACTGTACTTGATTTTAAATATCCTAAGTAAATGCACGTGATCTTGCCGAAAGTATTAATTAAAACTTGAATGAAAAATAATTTAAGCCTAAATATATAATAGATAAATCAATGTTATGTTATTCCATTTGAATGTGTGAACTGTATTTAGTACCAAACTCCATCAATTCGATCGTTTTTAATTTATAAAATAGTATGTGTACTTTTAAGGGTACACAACTGGAAAAAAATAAAAAATTTATATTGTTTGGATTTGGCGTAACTAAACTATTGAGATCCTTCCTGATATAAACTATTCGGTTGAATCAAACATCAATAACAACACTCGAAAATTTTGTTATTTGATGGAGTATGTTTAAATCTGAAACAAATTTGATATGTTTAAATCTTGAACAACCTTACTAAATTTTCTAGCTACACCACTGCTAAGAATGCAATATAAAGTTAGTATCCAATCAATGAGGAAACTAAAATCTTTGAATTTAAAGCCGTGAATTTAGCTAGTGTAATACATGTCCATTGAAACATCGAGGGACCAACGGAATACAGTGTAATACATTATTATATTCAGGAGTCAACACACTGAAATGTCACAGTCATCTCGGATAATAGATATTTGAAGACCACATAGTGCAAAGGAATCATATCTTCCAACTATCAGCAAGGGACCAATGGAATCCTATACATAATACAAGTGCGGAAAATGAATCTAGCTCGTGGCAATAACAGAGTGCGGGATCCATTGACCTCACTTGTATCCATTTCACTTGTACAAGATAAAAAATGAAATACAAGTAATAGAACTATGCCAGGAGATTTTTCTTGTTTCAAAGCAATAGAAAAATTTCCTATCAAATAAACATGATTCTGAAACTTGATCCACGTAACTACAGAAGTGTTCATACACCTTTAAGCAACATGTATAATCTAGCTCCTTTCCCTTTTTCTAGTAAAGACCCTGGTCTTGACATTAGTTTCAAATGCATGTGAAGGACAATTACTAGACAGTGGCTTCTAATTCCACATTAAGACCAATATTATTCTTTAGAACAGTAGATTTCTATTGGATTTACCATTAAATATATGAGTTGGTCCATTAGTAAACCCATTATTTGCACTCTGCCAGTAGTCTGTAAGCTAACTTTTGATTAGGAAACCATAGAAGCCTACTACGATGAATTCATCATAAAGTTACAGTTTCATCAGCTTTTAGTTTCAGTGTGCCGAATCATTAATATTGTAAAATATTTTACCATCTAATACTGCTTGATTAAAAAAAAATAGGACACTGGATGATAACAAGTGACATAATGGACTTACATAGGAAGTAACCTCACCAACAAAGCAAAGGAAAGGGCAGAATAAAGTAAAGAAGCAAAATAAAACTTGGTATCCAAGTATAGCCATGAACTGATTATAGTTGGAGGGTAAGAATTACAATACCAATTTCACGGACTACAGGAATTTCATTACTCATTAACCTGAGCAAATTCTTATATATATATATATATATATATATATATATATATATATATATATATATATATATATATATATATATCCGATGAAAGCATCTAGCCTGGGATAGTGAAAAAGAAAATCAAGTAAGCCTTACGAGTGAATTAATTACTTGAGTGAACAAAAATTTCAAGAATCTTACCAAAACCTCGTGCGAACCGGCTAAGGTTTTATATCTTTGTTCAAGCTGACAAGATGGATTACTAACAAGGTGATGCGTGATACTATTATACAAATTAACATACTCATTGTCTATCTGTTGACACTCAATTTTGTCCCGAGGCTTCTTAAAATTAATAAAGTATTGTAAATATTTTATAATCAGGGTTAAATTTGAAAATTAGAAAAAAAAAATAAAATAAAAGGAAAACAATTTAAATTTCAAAGAAAATGGCTAAATTTGTAAGGCGCACCCTAAAATTAGCCTACCAATGCAAATTCCCCTTTTTAACTATTCCAAATCAGAACCAAAGATCCCTAACCCATTTTTTTCAGTTTAACCCGTCACCCAAACCCGCTGCCCATATTTCCAATTGCCCCCAAAAAATCCTGAAAAATTCAACCCGACCCTACGCATTCCTATTTCCAGCTATCATCAGTACGAATTCGTACAAAACCTTATCTCTTAAGATCCGTTGGAGGTATTTTGGACAGCCTTGATAAAACCCTTTTAAAATCCAGTTCTAGCAGGACAGAGTCGTGAAAAGGCCCGGGAATAGGGGGAAGATAGCATAAACAATGAGAACAGTAAATATAGAGAAAAAGACAGAATATACAGCACACTTAAATTTTTACTTCCTCCGTTCCAATTTATCTGACAGCATTTCCTTATTCGTCTGTTCCAAAAAGAATGGCAGCATTCTAAATTCGGTAACAATTTAAGTTCAAAATTACAGTTTTGCCATTACTGAAATGATTTACAACCACACAAACATCTCTGCCTTATTTTACACCACAAATTTTAAAAGTCTTCCTTCATTTCTTAAACTTTGTGTCGAGTCAAACTATGACATATAAAATGGAACGGAGGGAGTAGTTTGAAGTTAGAAAAGTATAGTGCCCGTTTCGGTTAATTTTTGGTTGTGTCGTCGCGTCGCCATTCAAGTCGTCGACCTTGTTCGAGTCGTCTCTTTTTCGATTTGTTTATTTTTGGATCTTCGCCCTCGTTCGCTGCTCCGCAATAGGTAATAATCCTTTCATCTTTTTTATTTTAAGTTTCTGCTTCTTCATTTTTTTAATGTTCTTATTTTCTCGTTTGAAGTTCTGGCTTGAAATCAGTTCATGTATGTTTATGGATGTCGGATAAACATTAGTATGGCTGTTTTCTGTGTGCAAGTAAAAAGGTTCAGTTTGTTCTGTTAAAACTTCAACATGATAATCCTTTCTTGAGTAAGTGTAGTATCTATTTCTCTTAAGCGTATAAACAGTAAAGATTGAATTTATATAAGTTATTCATCGCGTATGGTTGAATGTTGATATTGAAAGTTATTCCTAGTTAGTCTAGTGTTCGTCCAGTTTCTTCATTGCTTGTTCCTGCTTTCCTGTTTCTGTAAGAAAGCCTTTGAAGGGGAAAGGGAGTGCTGAATGTATAGTAGAGAGGCTGCAGGTTTGTGTGTGTTTATTTGTAGGTGGTAAGAGTTCAGGAGTCTGTCGTGGGCTCTGGTCTTGTTTTGGAGATCAAAGGGGCTGGCCAAATTTTGTTCAGGTGATATAATGTGAGGTGTGTGTGAAGTTGTTCAGGCAGCCTATAGGAGTTTGCAGATGGACTGTAGATTGCTTTAGGTTGATGTTCTTGAGGAGTCTTTGGGTCTGGTTGGTTTGCTAAAGGATAGAGGAGCCTCTGGTAGTTTGTAGTATTAGCAGGGAATGCTAGGGGGTTCGGGATGGTGGTTCTATGGTAGAGAGGATATTGGAGATGTAGGGTCTGTTCTAGTTGTTGCAGCTCCTGGAAGTTGTTTTCAGGTAGTTAAGTAGGTGGGAGTTGTAACCTGCAGCAGTAGCATGTTTATTCAGGAAGAGTGTGGAAGATGAGGAGAGCTACAATCTTTGGTTTTTTTTGTGTTAAGGTAGTTTTGGTGGTAGTTTAGCAGGTCTTGGGGGTTGGATTATTGTGTTGCAGGTTCCTGAAGGAGCAGGGTTTAAGCTGTGGTATGGAGTGGTCTGTTCTTGTCCTCTTGCGAAAGTAAAGAAGTCTTTTGAAGGCTAGCTTTGAATGTTAAAAAAGGAAGGCATTTAAGGCCAGTTTCTGTACAAGAATGTAGGCTGTGGTGCAGCATCTTCTATGTGTTATCCAGTGTTGTAAAAGGCGAGAGAGGCGCCGCCTAAGGCGAGGGGCGAGGCGAGGCGAGGCGACCCTCTCTCCCCATTTAAGGTTGAGGCGCTGAAGGTATCAAAAGGTGACAGAGGCGCTGCCTTAGGCGACAGTGGCGAGGCGAGGCGAGACAAAAAGGCGCTGGAATTTTATTTTTTTAAATTTTTTTAAGGGCTGCTGTAAAAATACACTTAAAACCCAAAATTAGGGTTGTGTTAAAACACAACAAAAAAGGCTGCGCTGCTCTCTTTCTTCTCCAGCTGAACAGGTACGTACTATTCTGCTTCTTTCTTCTTTCTTCTTCTAATCTTCTTTCTTCTTCTTCTATCTTCTTCTTAATCTTCTTTCTTCTTCTTAATCTTCTTTCTTCTCCAGAATGGGCTGATTTTTTCTTTCTTCTTCTTTCTTTCTTCTTCAGTTCTTCTCCAGAATGGGCTGATTTTTTCTATCTTTTTTTCGTTTTCCTTCTTCCTATAGCATGTTCAATCACAATTCACAGCATAACAGTGTCAATTTTTTTTTTAAAACAGTAATGAGTGCAGCAGAGGAGGGTGGTTCTGGTTCCAAAAAAAATGATAAAAAGAAAGATCCGGGTTGGATATATGGTATTGCAGGCCCTACTAAAGATTCTGTGATTTGTGTATTTTGTAAAAATACATATAGGGGTGGTATAAGTCGCCATAAACACCATTTAATTGGTGGGAATAAAAACGTTAAGCAATGTGACGCTTGTCCGCCTGAAGTTAGAGAAGAAATAAAAGCGTATGTTGATGGTAAAAATTTTTTGAAAGCTCAAATTTTGCAAGAGCAATCTTTTGTCAATTTAGATGAAGATGATGAAATGGATGAATATGATGAAATGATGCCTCCTCCCTCAAAAACTCAAAAAATATCATCTAGTGGGTCATCCAAGAGCGTGACAAAAGGTCCTATCAATGCTTTCCGTTGGTCAACAACCAACCAAAGTGCTTTATTTCTCACAAAAACCACTAGGAAAGGTAGGCTCGAGTTCCTCGGGAAAGGGAAAAGCTGATGAAACCAAGAAAATTTTAAGGGAGCGGGCGGTAAGTGCTTTTGCTGCATGGATTTATGATGCAGGGCTCCCTTTCAACTGTGTCAATTACCCTACTTTTGATAGGTTCATTGAGCTTGTAGGACAGCATGGCCCTGGAATGGTTGCTCCTACCTATCATGAAGTAAGGGTGACTCAGCTGAAAAAAGAGGTGAAGAAGGTAGATGATATTATTGAAGAACATAAAGTCCAGTGGACAAAGTTTGGTTGTTCCATTATGATGGACAAATGGACAGCACGAAATGGGAAAATGATCATCAATGTTTTGGTGAATTCTCCTAGAGGTAGTGTGTTTCTTGGAACATATGATGCTAGCCATGAATCTACAGATCACGCCAAAATGTACAAATTGTTTGAGACAACTATTGAGCAAATTGGACCTGATAATGTTGTACAAGTTGTGACTGATAATGCTAGTGAGAATGTGAAAGCAGGAAACTTGATGATGGGTGCATATCCACACATTTTTTGGACTTCATGTGCCGCTCATTGTATCAATTTGATGTTTGGCGACATCTTCAAGATAAATTTGTTTGCTTCAGGTAAATTTAAATTTAATATATTTTTTTTTATAGTTCATAGTTATGTCTACTAAAATATTACTTTTACAGCTTTTAAGAAGGCCGTGAAGGTATATTCCTACATATATCAAAGGCCATTGTTGTTGAACCTGATGAGATCATTTACTGGTGATAGAAATTTGGTGAAGCCGGGCAAGACAAGATTTGCAACGGCTTTCTTGACTTTACAAGCTCTTTACTTGCAAAAGAAAAATTTGAGAACTATGGTGATCTCACCACAGTGGACAGAAAGTAGATTTGGAAAGGAAATTATGGGGAAGGAAGTTGCCACAACTGTTCTTTCTACATATTTTTGGAATGAAGTTGTCCGGTCACTTCGAGTTGGTGGTCCTTTGCTCAATGTACTCCGTTTGGTGGATGGGGAAAAAAGGCCACCTATGGACTACATTTATGAAGCAATGGATAGAGCCAAAGAAACAATTGAAATGAGCTTTGGAGACGATTTGAGGCAATATGAGAAAGTTTTTGAAATTATTGATAAAAGGTGGAATGAACAACTTCATCGACCTTTGCATGCAGCAGCCCATATTTTGAACCCAGGATTGTTTTACAAAAACAATACATCTTCCACCCATGGCATAGATGCAGAAGTTTGGTCGGATTACCATAAATGTGTTGCGAAGATGTTGTTGGATGAAAAAGTACAAGATGCAAGAGTGAGTGAGTTTCCTAAGTACAAAGAAGCATCCGGGATGTTTGGTTGTGGTCAGGCTGTTAGAACAAGAGACACCATAGCACCAGGTAAACGAGTTGATTTAGTTTTCCTTATAGTTTTAATTAAGTGATTTGGCTTGATTATACTTATTAACCTTTAAATTTATTTTTTCTTTAGCTGCATGGTGGGATCAATTTAGTGGTCAAACTCCAAACTTTCAAAAGTTTGCTATAAGAGTGCTCAGTTTAACATGTAGTTCATCTGGATGTGAGAGAAATTGGAGTGTGTTTGAACATGTGAGTAGAAAATTTATTATATTTTAATTTCTATTTTACATTACTATTAATATCATCAATAAATTAATCTCTACAACTTATGCGCAGATTCATTCCAAAAAGAGGAATAGGCTTGACCTAAAGCATCTCAATGATTTAGTGTACATTAAGTACAATAAAACATTGAAGCGACGTTGGGAGAAGCGAGATGACATTGATCCAATTATCTTGGATAATGTTGATACGGCAAATGAATGGTTAGATGGATTCCCTGAAGATGGAGATGATGAACTAGTATATGAGGGAGATGATCTAAATTGGGGTACTGTTGTTGCGGCAGTTGGAGCTAATGAGAGAAACTATGGTCTTAGGAGGAGTTCTTCAAGTTCTAGGTCACGTAGCAAAAGAGTAGCTACGCCTAGTCCTACTACAAGTTCAAGTCGGTCCCTAGTTGATGAAGAGTCTGAGGAGGAAGCAGCTGAGGGACAATATAATTTCTGTAGTGTTGGGATTCTAGAAATTGGAGATCTTGTAGAAGAATAGATTTTAGCATTGCTTGCCTAATGAATTATGGAGCCATTCAAGTTTTAGACTATCTATTTTTAGTTTTTTAAATTGAAATATTTCCTATTATTATGCTATTTCTATTGAGATTTTGGTTATTTCTATATGTATTACAATATTTTTATTTTTTGACATTATTTGGCGCCTCACTTTAAAAAGGCGAGCGCCTCGCCTCTCGCCTCTCGCCTCGGTGAAATTTGCCCTCGTCGCCTTTTGTCGCCTTACACCGTCCAAAACACTGGTGTTATCAAGCATGTTTCAGAACTGCATCTCATTTTCAACTTCTAATTCCTTTCCAGCTTTTTCAAATCCCAGTTTTAGCCTTTATTTGTCTTGTTTCATATATCTTTGAGTCTGCTTCATTGGTCTGACAGGTCCTAAGCTTCAAATGATTTTAATAAATACAACTCCGGGTATACATCTTTGGTTATGAATGAGTCATTTGCAAATGATTTTTTTTTTGACTGAATGTTCCTATTTTCTTGTTTGTCTTGCTAAAATGTTGGATAGGGTGAAGTCTTGCCTGCTTTCTTTTTGTGAAATGTGAAAAAGATTGTACTTTTACGATTATTTCAAAACTCATTTGTCTTTCTGAAATTGCTTGGTTTTTCTTTAAATATGTCTAGTTGGAATATTTGCATGTCCTTTTTTTTTTTTGGTTTAAAAGATAGAGGAAGGAGCCTTGGATTGTTGAAAATTTCTTGGAAAGCTCGTTTATTGGTCTTTCTTGGTAATAGGATAGAGGCTAAACCTTTGTGGGAATAATTGGTATGTGTATTCGAATCAAGATAATTAGGCAGTCATGTGATCTTAATTCATACTTGGTCGCAATACTTTCTGTTTTAGTTAAAATTAACTTAGTGTGTGCTTCATGAGTTTAGTTTGTTTTTGAGTGATTATTGTCAAGATTGTACAACCTTTTCTTGTTCTATTTCAAGTCTGAGTTTCCATCATTGAATTACAGAGCTGGAAATTTACTTTGGTTCATTCTAAGTTCAAGGTTTTGTCTCTTGGTTGTAACTTGCAAGGAGTTGGTTTAAGTACCCTTTCATGGTTGTGTTTCATTCATGTTTAGATAGTTATTACTGATGTTCAGTGATGGAAACTAGGATAACACCTGTTTTGTTGATAATCATGTAACGAAGCCTCGATATTATTTGTAGTTATGACTTTTGTTCTCATGCCTACTTAAAGAAAAATAAAAACAATTTTTATGTGTTATTATCATATTTGGACTACTGTTTCTTTGCTTGCCATGTCAAAGTTTCTTTTGCTAGTCGTGAAGCAGCATGTGCACTCGTCTGGATTATTTGATGAGCTTTTCTGAAGCAAGTGTTAATTTACAGGCACAGCTTAATCGAGACATGCATTTAGATTTTGGCCCTTTATTATAATAGTATAAAATTAGCATAACGTAAATATGTAGTCATTTAATTTTATTTAGTTGTGGTTAGTTTTCATTCTTTTCTTAAAATAGGGTATGAAAGTGTCTATTTGGAATGTAAATTAAATAATGGCCAGGGGATGAACTTTGCTATTCTTACTGGCTGAATGTCGAATTTATGAACCTACTTCGCTTTGTTCTAACTTTATGTCTGCTTTTGAATTTACTCAAGTGTATTGGATTCTTCTATCAATTAGTACACATGTTGTTTGGTTTTACTCTTTTGCTTAATTCACAAACTATGTCCGATCCTTAGAGGTATTTATTAATTATTTATCATTGTTTGTTTTTGACATGGCAAACAACTTGGGACGAGTTTGACTAAAACTCTAAATTGGGGATGGCTTATATTGGATGGACATTGGAGTCATTTGGGGTCCAGTTCGGGCTCAAGCATTCAAGAAATGTGACCTTTAGAAAACTTAGAAAATTCAAGGCTCCCGCGAGTTAGTCATTTTCCGGGTTCTTCTGAACTTCTTATCTCTTTCCCTATCTCTTATAAATTTGCATATTAATAGGAATCCCTATTAGAATAATTGATTGTTTGTAGAATAATTATTTTCTTATATTTATGAATGAATATTTGATTGTTTGAGTTATTGCTTTAGGTTCATTACCTTTAATTTTGTAGTTGCTATTTACATTTAATGCAAATTGGGACCATTTTAGCAAATGCGTGCAAGTTATAATATTTTTGCAAATAAGTTTTATTTCAATTAATTACTTTTGATAATTCTTTTAGGAAAGCACATATGAATATTTTGGAAACCTGTCGGATTAACCGTAATTACGGAATTTCGAAAGTGCCTTAAAAACCTTTTTTCGAAATTAGTAAAACCTCTTACTTAGAATCTCTGAGAGACTCCCTTTTTCCAAAAATGGAGTTTTGCACGCATTTGTTTATTTGGTTCCCTGTTTTCCTTAAATTGGGTGGCAACTCCAAAAACTCCAAAAGAGTTTGACCACTCAGTTGATATTTCGAATTTTACCTTTTCGGGTAATTTTTGGTGGTTCATTACTACCTCGTCACCAAATTAAACTTCTCCAAATGCTAATTGGTCCCTTCGCTCACTCCAAAAATTTACCTCAACTGCATACTTATGCTCCCAATTAGTCTCAGCCTTACCTCTACGATCAACATCAAAATGCTTGAATTTCCATTCTATATCATCGGGGATATGTTGTGCCAGCCCAAATTGATGTAACACTCTATCGGGTTAGTGTCACTCGACAGCATCTCAGGCAATAAGAAGTGCAATAGCTAGCCAGATACCATGTCCTCAAGTACAGTAATCCGGCAAAACGGCTAAGATGTTGTCACTGTAAGACTGCTAATTGAACTTTTTCAGCAACAAACAAATAGATTGATTAGAAATAACTTAGTGAAAAATGACTCAATTGTTGTACACAATGGTTAGTACTTATTCTTTTTCAGACTATGATGTGAGCTTCTAATAGTTTATGAGGACAAGCACAATAGCAATTAATATATATACATGTTCGTCCGTGAGTAAATTCAATTGATCACGAAACAAATAAGGAAGGTGCGCTGCTTCTGTGTCGTGATGAAGTGCAACCAACCAAATAGAGGCTCGAGGTGGTCCAGAAAATCCAGCAACGACCCAACATAGGCCATCTAATTGTAGCCCTCTTCTTGGACTAAATGGTAAAGTTCTCTCATATATCCATACCTAAAATATATGAATACAATAAATAATTTAATCAAAATAGACAACATAAAAAACTTTTGAAAAGTATAATAAATTTTCTTGCTTGCAGCAAAGGTAAAAACCCAGCGATAATTTCACTCCCTTGTTGCGATCCTCGACAAAGATATCTATAGAGTATTGCAAGCGAAGCTGCACCCCATGCATAATCCCCAAAATGATCTAGATCCTCATGAAACTTTAGATTCATCAACTTAATACGACATGATGTGTCAATGGCAAGAATTCCACATATCATCCATAATAAGTATAGCCTAACACATTGTTGAACTACAACCTCAAAAGTCCAACTAGTAATTGGGAGTAGTGATGTAACATAAGCAATAAGGATCTCATCTTTAAGCGACTTCCATCAAAATCGGTGTCAAGTAGTGCCCAACCAAGAAGTCGCTGCATCATCTGTTGCCACTCTACAGTTGTAACTGATCATATGTGCCCATTACAGGCAACCCACCGACCGGTAAGCCATATAGTACAGACACATCCTGGAGTGTAATTGTTGCTTCACTTGTCTTGAGGTGAAATGTATGCGTCTGCGGACGCCACCTCTCCAATAATGATGTGATCATTGTATGATCAAGCGATGTATGTCCTGCTGCATAAATTCCATAAAACCCAGCTCGATACAAGTACTGCAGTACAGGTTCGTGTAGTGGATTCTCCTTGATATACTACCAAAACTCTCTATCAAGATGCTGACACCGAGGCGTCTCATGTGTCCCATTATCCCATACATCCTGAATACGATTCTCACTTTGTCCAACCAAAATACGGTAGTCAAATGGACTCGGATGCACGATTCGCTTATCCATATAACCTAATAATTTAAACAAAATAATAATCAATTATAAATAAATTTCTGCACACAAAACCAATAACAAGTGATCTCATGTTAGTAAAAAAATAAACAGACTTCACAAAATTTCTAATAAATAAATAAATACAAAACTAATTAAATTGGTCAGTATGTCAGTATATATTAATAAAGAAGCACCCTAGAACCAAGTTGGTGTTAAGGTAGTACAACTGTCAACATCCCTTCTGTACAAACAAAAAAGAAGAAAATCTGATGTTAAAGCCCTAATCTTGTAAGGACTCTATGAAATCTAACATACTATTTTCATCCTTAATATCCTATAAATAACACAACCAACTATCTTCCCTTCGAAGCAGGTTCCCTCCATAAACATGGTCTAGTAACAATCTTAATATTTTCAAAAGAACAAGTTACAACTTTTATAGCCATCTTATCTATGTTATAGCAAGGGTAAGTAAGAGATACATTAGAGCCATTCCTAAAATGTATGAAAATATAGGATTAAGTGTGTGTTGACACCCAATTTTGTCATTTTCTCTATAATTGGCTATATTTAATTTAAAGGTGCAATGTTGACTGTTCGAGCAAATTTGAATTAGAAGTCATGCATTTACATGCGTTATCCCCTATTTATACATTATATTATTTAATTGTGGTCATATCATTTTTTAGGCTATGTGTTAACTACATGAATTTGACTATTTGTGCAATTTACTGTATTTATAATATTTAAATATTTACCTATGACTATTTGTACTTATTTGATTTAATTTTACTGCGATTATCTTTTACGTGTGCATCTTATTTTCTTACATAATATGTATTTGTATTTTCATTTATTTGGCACATTTAGTTAAATGTTAGTCCAATTAAGCATATCCAGTTCAAAGGTCATTAATAATATACCACCCATTTATTTCATAATTTTGACACATTTATTTGGATTCGAAATTTCAAAATCTCCTTTGAACCTAGACAAAAGTCTGACCAGATACATCGATTTTACACCATACATTTTTTCTTTCTACATATTCACTTTATTTCATGATAATTGAATTCTTTCAAATTCTCATTGAACCTAGACCAAATATCCACCCAAATATATTCGCTATAATAAATTAGTTGAAATCCAAAAAATCACTTCTCCTCCTAAAACATGTCAAAATCTTTGCCTTGATTTCCAAGTCTATCCTAATGTCCTTGAATCGCTCACCCTTATTAGCTCTTTCCAAATCAGGTCATAATCACCCTCAAAATCTCTTTGTTGAACCCCCAAAAAATATAACCCCGAAGGATTAAATTTTAGGAATATCGACAGGATGGACTAACTCTTTTGGAGTTTGTTGGAGTCGCCACCCAATTTAAGGAAAACAGGGAACCAAATAAACAAATGCGTGCAAAACTCCGTTTTTATAAAACAACGGTCTTTCTTTCAGAGATTCTAAAGGTAAGAGGTTTTGTTAATTTCGAAAGAAGGTTTTTAAGGCACTTTCGAAATTCCGTTAACAACGGTTAATCCGACAGGTTTCCAAAATATTTGCAAGTGCTATTTATGCGCTTTTCTAAAAATAATTAATTGAACCATTAATTAATTCAACTAATTAAATTTAGTAACTTTTCAAAATATTTAAAAATTTATTCAAAAGGCTTTACTTGTCTCTTTTTTTTTAGAAAAAATAATAAAATAAAATAGAATATGTAAAAGTAAAATAAATTAAAAGCGCATTTTCCTTTGAAAAAGAACGATTTGATCGTCCTAATTTCTTTGCCAACTCGTATGTGATAGCGCATAAATGGCACTTGCTTAATTTCAACTTTAAAATCCGAGTATCTCACCATAAGATGGAACTTAGATTTCAAGTCGCTTTTTGCAAAGTCGTTTCGAGACATTTAGAAGTTAACTTAAACTTCTTTATAGATTTTGACTTTTTAAAGAAACTACTTCGTATCAATAAGATAGAAGTCTTTTCTTATAGTCATTTATTAATCGTGATTTTTGAAAATTTATGAAATTTTGCACGCATTTGCTTAAATGGCCTGATTTGCAATAAATTAAATAACAATTCAAAATTTAAAAGGTAATAACCATAAAGTAGATAATAAATCAATCAATAAAATATTTATTCATAAATATAAGTATATAATTATTCTACAAGTAATTTATATAAATATCCTAAGGAGAAAGGAAGACCAAGAGCTAAAAGAAGAACCCGAAAATAGCAACTCGCAAAACGAGCCTTGAATAGCAGTTTGTCAATTTGAGACCCGAACTTGACCTAAAACGGCTCCAATGCAAGCCATCCTCATTTGTGAGTTAGAGAAACTCGATCCCAAGAGTGTTTTATGCAAAAGAAATAGGAGATAAAGAATTAGTAAAGGCTCAAGAAATATATGCAACTTCATTTATTTAAGCAAGAAAAATGAAACTAGACATACAACCAACATTCTAAATAATTCTAACAACCACATCAGTGATAAGAAATTAAGCAAAATCTTGAATTTAAGAAATAACCATGAAACTAAAAAAAATAACCCATCAGCCACCAAACAAAACTCTCACCCCAATGAAGGAATAGTCAGACAACGCCTATTTTAAACAAAATAAGCTTACCGTAACTAAAAAAAAAAATTTCAGACATGCTTTGTATTTGAGACAAATGTCAAATAAAATAAAATAAAATAAAAACCATAACAATATCAAATTAGCACTCCAAAGCAAAATGTTCTTGAGACATCACAACTTAAGTACAAAGATTAACCAATGGGTATGGCAGCAATAAGACATCACTCTATAGTCTGCAAATTAATCTTCTACAACACAAAAATAAAGAAATTGTCGTGGTTCTACATTGCCCTAACTCTCTGCGCAAAATTACAGGTCAGTCGCATAGTCAGACCAAATGAATAAGTTTGGTAGGCTGCCTTAGTGAAGACAAAATCTAGGGGGTGGTGGCTGCTGGGTAGATATCTAAGCAGCTCTCATAGCAATAACCTGAGATTCAAAGAGTCAATTAAAGTGGTTTACTTATAATTACTAAATGTATTACCAATATATTGAAAACGATAAATATAATCTATACTATAATACTTATGTGCTATCTGTAATATATTTTTTAAGAATAAAGTAACCTTAGATTTGATATAAGAATGAATACAGCTGTAGGACTAACTAATTACTACTAACAAGGATTTCCAAAACACAGAAGGAAACAATTTAGGAATTTGATGATTTCTTACTACTCCTATAAAATATAAACCAACTTCAATATATGCCATAAACACACAAGCCTACCATCCATTAATGCCAAACTAAAAGCTCTCCACTCGCTGGCCAAATATAGTTTTGCACGAAAGAAAGTGCTAGCTTTCTCTTTATCATTTTTTAAACAGTTACAAATCAAGAATTTTCTAATACCAGTTGGTGTATTATGCCATCAATATTACTTTACTAATAGTTCAACTAAACAAAAGAGAAAATATAGTAGAAATCTTCAGGCAGATTTATTTATTTGAGCAAATATTATAATTTGAATTGAACTAAATAACCATTCCCTTGGAAACTAAACAATTAAGCAAAAGGGGTCCTGATATGTTCAACTTTAATGGAACTTACAAGGAATACTAGCTTTTAAAGCAACCAAACTCAACAAGAATTTCAAAGTCATCTTAATTCCTGTTTTTGATAGAAGTTCTAACCACATGTCAAAACCTCAGCGATAAAAAAGAAATGAGCTTAGCTATAACTAGATACATTTTAGATCATGACTTAACAACAGAGCAAGTGCTTACCTATTTCAACATTTTAATTGTAAGACCAATTTTCAGAACAACATTGAATTCCTTTCTTTAATTACAAATCCCAAATAGGTACATCTCACTACCTAAAATCCCATAGCAGGACTTGGGAATAAGCTCACTTAGAGCACTCTAAATACCAGACTCCAACCCTCACACAAACTCCCTCAACAACCTGCAACAACCAATACACATGCAGGCATACTCACATACACCCACCACTCATACTTTTGCGCATCCCAACAGACCTGCACTTCCCACACAAGAAATTGCACTCACATGCATACTTACATGAGAGGAAAAACATACAAGCTCATACATACACGCAAAACCTACATACAAACAGACCTTGCCCTGATCCAAACCAAAACCTGAAATAACCCTAACATCCCCTACACTAATTTGACAGACTACCAGATCACTTGAATAACCCCTTCCCATTTACTAGATTACTATAAGATAACAACATCAAAACTTCTAAAGAAAGACAGGACATGACAGGGCTTTAAAATTTAGCTTCATACTAGAAGAAACAAGCTTATACTAGCTGAATGCAGAACTGCTAGCAAAACAACATCTACATGACTCAAGCTCTATGATATCTAATTGACTGAAAGACCAACAGGAACATACCTAAGATATATAAAACAGAGAATGCTATTTAACAAGAAACTGGAAACTAGTAGGCAAGGGAAGAAGTGGCTTAAGCTATCATAACCCGGACTGAATAAGAATTCTCCTACACCTAGACAGGGGCCTGAGAGCAAACAAGGAACCTAAAACAGCCTTCCCACTTCATCCAACAACTTCCAAAACAGATCATGAACCAAACCATAAAAAAATATACACACGGCACCCTCTCAAATGCTTTCCCTGCTCACCACTAATACATACTCCAACTTGAACAGTCTGCAGGACCAACTAGAAACCACTCCAGACCTTCAGACTTCCACCAAGCCTCTCTCACATCTAATAAACTAAGAAACTGACCTCACACAACTCACAAGAATCAAGGACCAGACCCTAGAGCTCACAGAAAACCTGAACCAGAAACAGGACCAGGCTGCAGCTTCTAGCAACTCCCTCAGACCAACCAAGCACAACCTCAAAACATCTGCAAATACCTATGAACTAACCTGCCTGACCCCTGCATTCCACACACCTCACAGACCTCTACGACTTCTCCAGACACCTTACTGAACTAACACTCTCACAGATTCACACCTCACAGGCTCTCTTAACCATTACCAGCCTAGACAACTAGCAAGCAACACGACACAACAAAAAAAAATGCTAAACTTGATATTAACCCAGAAATAACATGCCGAGGAAACAGAGGTTGAATCTTTAATTCTAAATTCATACTTTATCCAACAAATGATGAAAGTTTAAGAAAATCATCGCTCATATCTCAACACAAACTGTTTCAAGTCATGATTTATACACACAAATAAAGATTACATTTAACTAAGCAAGAACTGATTAATCATGACATAGAAAACAAGGAAAAAGAAGAGGCTTGAGGGTGTTACCTGTTGCGATGCAGTGAAAAGGGGCGAGGGATTTGAATACGCGCACTTGAACAAAAACGATTCGGACCAAACGACGACTTAGAGATTGAAGCGACAACGCAAAACTCGAGACCGATGCTTGGATCCCAAAACTGTAACGAAATGCTATATCTATCTTCTCTTTTAAGGATTAAAGATGAAAATATCCCTATAGGTTCTTCCTCTTCTCTGTATCTCCCTTTCCCTTTCTCGCTGCTCACCCCGACCCCATTAACGACTATTTCTTTTTCTCCTTTTTCTCCCCTATCACGGCTGCCCCCCTTAATGGCTGCCTCCCCTTTTACGAACTAGGAAAAAATCACCCATTTATGTGTAAGCCCCTTAGGGTTATCAGATTCCTAGAAATACCAAAAGAACCCTCCAACGGGCTCTAATGGATAAGCTTGGTACGAAGATGGATGAGCTGGAATGGGGGACCATGAATTTTTGTCAGATTTTTGTGGAAAAATGGGGGGAAATCGATTAGGGCTCGGGTTTGCGGGTATGGGCTTAGGGATTTCAAAATTGGGAAAAAGGTTGAAATGTATGCGTGTGTATGTATATGAAGTGTTTGCAAAGATAGGCTTGAGTTTAAGATTAGGAGCAATTTTAGCCCTATTTAGGATAATTTAGGTAAATGTAAGGGTTGCACGGGTAGGCTAGAAATTAGGATATGTGTTGCATTTTTAGACCTTTTTAGGATAATTACACTAAATAGAGGTGTTGCGCGGGTGGGTTTAATTTACGGCTGTGCATTGCACATTTAGTCCTTTTTGGGTCAAATTTCAATTATTCCATTTATCCTAACAATTGATCTTTTTTTTAATAAAATAATTAGATATTAATTAAAAAATTTCGGGACAAAATTTGGTGTCAACAGCTGCCCCTCTTCACCCGAAAATGATGAAAGAGTTTTCAGGGTGAAGAAGTTGACGGGAAACCAATTTTGTCACGATAAAGCCAAAGACTTTTAATTCCGAGGACTAAAAGTCGAGGATTATGGACATGGCCGAACTCCGGTTTCCGAGTTGCCTACATATCTCGGGCTGAAAGAGAATCAGGCCATATGTAGTTCGACGACACTTAGATACGAAGACTCGCACGATTGAAAGAAAAGACGCACGAATAGAAAAGAAACCAAACTGACACCCTAATCCGAAATGAAAGATTAGGATAGACTTGCTTGTTCGAGTGCGATTCTTCAGATCCTCGTTGACGAGTCTAGCTCATATCAACGATTGCCCCAGTTCACTGCTCAGAAAGAGTTCCACGTTATGCTCCAAATACTGCTGCGGTGCTGCTAATATCCTGTAATAAACTTGACAAACGGTAAGCGAGTAACTGCAAATAAAGCTTAATAAATGAAGTAATAAAGGAATAACGACAATAAAACTTGTAGATGCTGGTTGCAATATCAATGGTAAGCTTGTCTCCAATCGACTAATGGAGAAATCTGGCTTTGTGAGGCAAGATGACTTTGGGGCCGTTGGTAGACTGAAAAATAAAGCAATAAAAAGCTTCAATTAATAGGAACATAAAGTGAACTTTAAACTAAATAATGAGGATAAAAATGCCGCCTTTTCGGCAATAACCATGATAAAGCCTAAAGCTTTCAATCATGAAGAGGCAATTCGAAAAGCAATCTTGGATTGGGCTCCAACTCAAAGTAAGTACACATCCGAAGGAATCTCATTATCCTGCCAGCCTTAACAAACTTATTAGCAATGTAAGGCTATGAAAATATGTATAGAAAATGTATAAACGCCTCAGGAGGCTACAAAATGTGCTAAAAAAAAAGTGTGCTAATATTAAACATCTATCGAGACCATAAAAGATTACTCCTTAGAGGAATTTAAATAATCAACACCTTCGAGGTGATATAAATACGCCTTTGAGGCAACAAAATTAATGCCTTAGAGGCATTCAAATAACTAACACCTTCGAGGTGATATAAATACGCCTCTGGGGCAACAAAATTTCGCCTTAGAGGCATTAAAATAACTAACACCTTCGAGGTGACATAAATACGCCTCCGGGGCAACAAAATTAACGCCTTAGAGGCATTCAAATAACTAACACCTTCGAGGTGACATAAATACGCCTCCGGGGCAACAAAATTAACGCCTTAGAGGCATTCAAATAACTAACACCTTCGAGGTGACATAAATACGCCTCCGGGACAACAAAATTACGCCTTAGAGGCATTCAAATAATTAACACCTTCGAGGTGACATAAATACGCCTCCGGGGCAACAAAATTTCGCCTTAGAGGCATTAAAATAACTAACACCTTTGAGGTGATATAAATACGCCTCCGGGGCAACAAAATTTCGCCTTAGAGGTATTCAAATAACTAACACCTTCGAGGTGATATAAATACGCCTCCGGGGCAACAAAATTTTTGCCTTAGAGGCATTCAGACAACTAACACCTTCGACGTGACATAAATACGCCTCCGGGGCAACAAAATTTTGCCTTGGAGGCATTCATATAACTAACACCTTCGAGGTGATATAAATACGCTTATCGAAATCGTGAACATAAAGACGCTTTTCATAAGCCTGAAATATAAAGACGCTTCTCGAAAGCGTGAACATGTAAATGTGTTATACTTTCTGAACTCTTCCATGGAGGAATGGTCCTTGACTACAAAACAAAGTGAGCCTCCAGGATTGGCAATATCTGTAAATCATAAGAAATGGAACCTTAGTAAGCATTCTCATAAGCAAAAGTGAAATGAAACAGATATTCTTAATAATTTGCAAGAGTTATGGGAAATAGAAAAGCCGCCTTTCGGAAAATTGACGAAGCGTCAGGTCATGAAACACGAGCTTTATCCAAATATCATTGCAATCTCTAGCAACGAGAATCTTGGAGATGGACTTGCTAAGATGTATATCTTCCGTTGCGGTTCTTAATATCCCTGATCTCAAAGAAAAATTGTTAGTTTTGGGAGGGAGGGGGGAGCGTTTGATTCATGCTGACTCGAGCCTTCATACTTCAACCGCTTTCTTCTTCTCCCTTTGTCTAGATTTGCGATCCGTCTTTTGAGACTTGACCAACAAACTCTTTGTCGAGCAATACGGCTTTTTGCAAAATCTGCCCCAGTTATGATCTTTCAAATCTTCAACTTGCCTTGCAAAATTTGCCCCAGTTATGATCTCCTGAATCTTCAACTTATTTTGCAAAATTTGCCCCAGTTGCTATCTTTCAAACCTTCAAATTATCTTGCAAAATTGCCCCAGTTGCTTGCCTTAGGGTAGACTGGAAATTTTAATATTATAGAGTCGAGCCCGTTAAGAGCGCCTACGTATCCCTCCACGGGAATCAGACCGTGCGTAGTTCTGCTTACATAAAGATTTTTTGGGGGAAAATATGGCAATCTAAGTGCGAAGCCGAATCCGAATTGGAATACCTACACATCTGCCCAGATGCATAGTTCGGAATTACATCATCAAAGATAAACAAGCCTTAAAGCATTACAAAACCTGATCGAATCCGATGTGGATTGCTTACTTATCCTGTTGCCATTTCAGGAATCAGATCAAAAGTAGTTCAAAATTACATAAAAGAGGAAATAGGGAAATCCTACGCTAGTGTAACCGAGCTCTATCTGAGTTGCTTACGTATCCCAGCCCTGGGAATCAGGTTACGCGTAGTTCGCATTACAATTAAAATTACATGAAATGAGAAAAAACACTTGCTTGCGCCGCTTGTGAGCTATCTTGATTGTACTTGGATTGATAAATTTTGGTATTCTCCCATCTGGATTGATCCATCTTCGATTAAATCTTGGATCTTGTGTTTAAGAGCAACACGTTCGTTAGTGTCGTGCTTGAAAAATTCTGCATGGTAAGCACAATATTTGGTTCCATCAACCCATTGTGGGGGAGGGTCAAATGTACCATTTCCTGATAGTAGTTCTAGCATTCCCACATCTTTTAATCTTTCATACAATTGAGCTTGTGGTTCACCTAAAGATGTGAATTTTCGACGCTGCTTCTTCTCATATTTGGGATGCGATCCTGATGGTTTAGACTGGCGAGCCACAGGTGGCTGATGTTGTTGAGGGTAATTGTATGCTTGCGGTTGTGAATAAGGGTGATAAGCGGTTGCTGCAAATTGATGGTAACTGGGTTGGGCATTATAGACTGGACATGGAGCGGGTGGATTTTGATGCTGACTTGGATAAGTTGGATATAGTGTGCTTCTGTAAATAGATTGATTTGATGAGTTTCTGAAGGTTGGCTTCTTGTTTGGCCTTTGGTTGATATCAGCCATATCAATTCCAAATTCATCTTCCCTCTTTCTCTTCTCAAAATTGCCCATACCAGTCTGGATGGTTTGCGTAGTTGCCTTCATTGCAGCAAAACTTACAATTCGCCCTGTCTTAACCCCTTCTTCAACCATCTCTCCCATCACAAGAAGTTCAGAATAGGGTTTACCCATCATAGGGAGCAAGTGCGTGTAATAAGAATCATCTTGGGCTCGGATGAAGTATTTTACCATGTCTTCCTCAGTCATTGGTGGTTGCACCCTTGCAGCCTGCTCACGCCATCTCAGTACGTATTCCCTAAAGGTTTCTGTTGGTTTCTTCTTCAGATTGGACAAGGTTATAAGGTCAGGAGCCATCTCGACATTGTACTCAAACTGCTTTGTAAAATCACTGGCTATGTCATCAAACTCACGCCACTTGCTTATATCCTGTCTTGCAAACCATTCAACGGCAATACCTTCAAGACTATGACTGAAGAAGGCCATCAGAAGTTCCTCTTTACCTCCCACAACCCTCATTCGGTTGAGATATTTGGTCAAATGAACAAATGGGTCACTATGACCATCATACATATTAAATTTCGGCACCTTAAACCCGGGAGGAAGAGTAACATCAGGGTATAGATAAAGATTGCGGTAGGAGATGCTTTGACTTCCTCTAGACACTTGCAAATCCTTGATGGATTGTTGCATGATTTTCATTGTTTGGATTATCTCCTCTTGCTCAACTGTCTTTCCCTACTTTTCTACAGTTACGGGCACTTCAATGGGTGCTTTGGATTGTGGAGGACGAGGAGTATCTTTGGCAGGTAAGTATTGATAGTGAGGCAAGTTGTTCTGGTTAATGAATGCATTCGGAATGTTGTTAACTGGTGCAAGCATATGAATGACACTGGAATTTAAAGGCGTGTTTGGATTGGCAGTTTCAACATTGGGGTTCAGAGTTGAAAGCACGGCTGGCGCGTTTTGGTGGCTCGACCCTTTCATTCTGTCTAGTTCAGCTTGCATACACTCAATCTGCTTAGCCATTCTAGCAATTTGTTCATCAGGAACAACAACTGCTTGCTCATTAGAAGATGCAGGGATACCAGTCTGATTATCAGTCATTGCTTACTTCACTTTAGATTAGACACTTAACCAACTCGGGAGTCAACACGAATCAAACTCTCTCTGTTTCGGGAATAATCAAACAAAAGAAAAATTCTAAAGGTAAACTATGTTAGTTTGCGTGTCATTAACAACATTGCATACAATCACGTAGCGCGCGTCACGTAGCGCTATGCATTTTAAGCAAGTTTGACATGTGGCAATCACAACTAGTTGAGCGTAAATGAAAATGCGGGCGCGTCATACCCTGTAAGGTGCCTCTTTGTGCTAGAGGTAAGCCTAATCGCGCAAACAAGTGGTAACGAAAAATAGTTCATGCCAGTTTTGAGCAATTCAGATTTAGAGTAAGCAATAATAATTGATAACAATCATCTCTCCGCCTTGTCACTGCAATTCTGTTATCCCAACTAACTCCCAAAAGTTGGTGTCAACTCGGAATTCTAACACAGCTCATGCTCTCCACAACATCTGCACAGAATTGTAAACCCAAATGCCTAACCTTAAACAATCCTCCACATCTTTTGCAAACATCCTCGCTCCTCCAAGCACAACTCCCAATTGTTTTATAATATCAAGGGGGTGAAATTTCCAACCGCCTTTCATAATACCCGACTGCAAATCATGAAAGGCGCCAATTGGCCTTTCAAAATAAAACCTCACTGGTCCTCGGCTTTAGACAAGCCTCTCAGTTTCCTAGGTTTTGCAAGGCTCACCGACCTTGTTCATAGGGCTCCTCACTGGTCCTCGGCTTTAATCAAGCCTCTCAGTTTCCTAGGTAGCCAAGACCGCACTGGTCTTCAAGGAGGGACCCCATTGGTCATTCAAAGACACAGGGCTTCGCTCTCCTAGTATGCGACAAGCATACTTCAATTTTATACAGTTGCAGCTGGATAATCAACATAGGCCTGCACACACGCAAAGCTATTCAAGAGAGGGACCCCACTGATCCTTTTAAAGACACCAGGGGCTTCGCCTCTTAGATCTCACCACACCAGACTATCTCCAAAATACGAACCAATCAAATCTTCCTAACTTTCCCCCGACTGCAATTCTGTCTATGATCTCAATTCTGCTAAATTCTTCCATTTTCTGACCTAAAAGGCAACACAAAAGACAAAATTCCAAATCTAATTTTGCTCAAAACATGGTTAGGACTGAGGATTCGTTATCACACAGCACATAATATGCATTGTCGTTGGGTTTCAAGAACCCGTTGACAAAAGGGCGGTTTCTTAATTCCTGGAAACGGTATCAAGTACCGGGTCCAAACTAGGGTGTATATGCATGCATGACCTAATCTCCTTCTAAGAGTGGGCTGACGGTTGAGGCTAATTCAGACCTATGCGGGATAAACCTGGCCCCATAAACCAGTAAAATCGGCCATGACAAAACCAGGCAAACCATATCCCAACTAACTTTGGTGACACGAAAGAAGTTTCAAAGAGTGAGGTAAGGGCAATGCCCTTCCTGCATAGCTACCCGTCAAGCGGGTACCCCGTGATGAAATCGAGGAGGTGAAAGAGAATTGACAGGCTCCATGAGGGAGGAAATATGAACGGAATGCGGACTATGCACAAATAAAGAAATAATTCATACAATCTAAGGCAAACCAAACAAACAGATATAATAAAGCAAATAAATTAGGCATGCTAGTTGCAAATAATTGGAAACCTTTATGGTCAAAACCTTTATTGTCCCCAGCGGAGTCGCCATGTTGTTGAACCCCCAAAAAATATAACCCCGAAGGATTAAATTTTAGGAATATCGACAGGATGGACTAACTCTTTTGGAGTTTGTTGGAGCCGCCACCCAATTTAAGGAAAACAGGGAACCAAATAAATAAATGCGTGCAAAACTCCGTTTTTATAAAACAACGGTCTTTCTTTCAGAGATTCTAAAGGTAAGAGGTTTTGTTAATTTCGAAAGAAGGTTTTTAAGGCACTTTCGAAATTCCGTTAACAACGGTTAATCCGACAGGTTTCCAAAATATTTGCAAGTGCTATTTATGCGCTTTTCTAAAAATAATTAATTGAACCATTAATTAATTCAACTAATTAAATTTAGTAACTTTTCAAAATATTTAAAAATTTATTCAAAAGGCTTTACTTGTCTCTTTTTTTTTTTAGAAAAAATAATAAAATAAAATAGAATATGTAAAAGTAAAATAAATTAAAAGCGCATTTTCCTTTGAAAAAGAACGATTTGATCGTCCTAATTTCTTTGCCAACTCGTATGTGATAGCGCATAAATGGCACTTGCTTAATTTCAACTTTAAAATCCGAGTATCTCACCATAAGATGGAACTTAGATTTCAAGTCGCTTTTTGCAAAGTCGTTTCGAGACATTTAGAAGTTAACTTAAACTTCTTTATAGATTTTGACTTTTTAAAGAAACTACTTCGTATCAATAAGATAGAAGTCTTTTCTTATAGTCATTTATTAATCGTGATTTTTGAAAATTTATGAAATTTTGCACGCATTTGCTTAAATGGCCTGATTTGCAATAAATTAAATAACAATTCAAAATTTAAAAGGTAATAACCATAAAGTAGATAATAAATCAATCAATAAAATATTTATTCATAAATATAAGTATATAATTATTCTACAAGTAATTTATATAAATATCCTAAGGAGAAAGGAAGACCAAGAGCTAAAAGAAGAACCCGAAAATAGCAACTCGCAAAACGAGCCTTGAATAGCAGTTTGTCAATTTGAGACCCGAACTTGACCTAAAACGGCTCCAATGCAAGCCATCCTCATTTGTGAGTTAGAGAAACTCGATCCCAAGAGTGTTTTATGCAAAAGAAATAGGAGATAAAGAATTAGTAAAGGCTCAAGAAATATATGCAACTTCATTTATTTAAGCAAGAAAAATGAAACTAGACATACAACCAACATTCTAAATAATTCTAACAACCACATCAGTGATAAGAAATTAAGCAAAATCTTGAATTTAAGAAATAACCATGAAACTAAAAAAAATAACCCATCAGCCACCAAACAAAACTCTCACCCCAATGAAGGAATAGTCAGACAACGCATATTTTAAACAAAATAAGCTTACCGTAACTAAAAAAAAAAATTTCAGACATGCTTTGTATTTGAGACAAATGTCAAATAAAATAAAATAAAATAAAAACCATAACAATATCAAATTAGCACTCCAAAGCAAAATGTTCTTGAGACATCACAACTTAAGTACAAAGATTAACCAATGGGTATGGCAGCAATAAGACAACACTCTATAGTCTGCAAATTAATCTTCTACAACACAAAAATAAAGAAATTGTCGTGGTTCTACATTGCCCTAACTCTCTGCGCAAAATTACAGGTCAGTCGCATAGTCAGACCAAATGAATAAGTTTGGTAGGCTGCCTTAGTGAAGACAAAATCTAGGGGGTGGTGGCTGCTGGGTAGATATCTAAGCAGCTCTCATAGCAATAACCTGAGATTCAAAGAGTCAATTAAAGTGGTTTACTTATAATTACTAAATGTATTACCAATATATTGAAAACGATAAATATAATCTATACTATAATACTTATGTGCTATCTGTAATATATTTTTTAAGAATAAAGTAACCTTAGATTTGATATAAGAATGAATACAGCTGTAGGACTAACTAATTACTACTAACAAGGATTTCCAAAACACAGAAGGAAACAATTTAGGAATTTGATGATTTCTTACTACTCCTATAAAATATAAACCAACTTCAATATATGCCATAAACACACAAGCCTACCATCCATTAATGCCAAACTAAAAGCTCTCCACTCGCTGGCCAAATATAGTTTTGCACGAAAGAAAGTGCTAGCTTTCTCTTTATCTTTTAAACAGTTACAAATCAAGAATTTTCTAATACCAGTTGGTGTATTATGCCATCAATATTACTTTACTAATAGTTCAACTAAACAAAAGAGAAAATATAGTAGAAATCTTCAGGCAGATTTATTTATTTGAGCAAATATTATAATTTGAATTGAACTAAATAACCATTCCCTTGGAAACTAAAAAATTAAGCAAAAGGGGTCCTGATATGTTCAACTTTAATGGAACTTACAAGGAATACTAGCTTTTAAAGCAACCAAACTCAACAAGAATTTCAAAGTCATCTTAATTCCTGTTTTTGATAGAAGTTCTAACCACATGTCAAAACCTCAGAGATAAAAAAGAAATGAGCTTAGCTATAACTAGATACATTTTAGATCATGACTTAACAACAGAGCAAGTGCTTACCTATTTCAACATTTTAATTGTAAGACCAATTTTCAGAACAACATTGAATTCCTTTCTTTAATTACAAATCCCAAATAGGTACATCTCACTACCTAAAATCCCATAGCAGGACTTGGGAATAAGCTCACTTAGAGCACTCTAAATACCAGACTCCAACCCTCACACAAACTCCCTCAACAACCTGCAACAACCAATACACATGCAGGCATACTCACATACACCCACCACTCATACTTTTGCGCATCCCAACAGACCTGCACTTCCCACACAAGAAATTGCACTCACATGCATACTTACATGAGAGGAAAAACATACAAGCTCATACATACACGCAAAACCTACATACAAACAGACCTTGCCCTGATCCAAACCAAAACCTGAAATAACCCTAACATCCCCTACACTAATTTGACAGACTACCAGATCACTTGAATAACCACTTCCCATTTACTAGATTACTATAAGATAACAACATCAAAACTTCTAAAGAAAGACAGGACATGACAGGGCTTTAAAATTTAGCTTCATACTAGA
Source organism: Petunia axillaris subsp. axillaris (assembly GCA_029990575.1). NCBI lineage: Eukaryota > Viridiplantae > Streptophyta > Magnoliopsida > Solanales > Solanaceae > Petunia > Petunia axillaris. The sequence goes on along the minus strand of JARKNS010000004.1, from coordinate 119,295,681 downwards.
AGAAACAAGCTTATACTAGCTGAATGCAGAACTGCTAGCAAAACAACATCTACATGACTCAAGCTCTATGATATCTAATTGACTGAAAGACCAACAGGAACATACCTAAGATATATAAAACAGAGAATGCTATTTAACAAGAAACTGGAAACTAGTAGGCAAGGGAAGAAGTGGCTTAAGCTATCATAACCCGGACTGAATAAGAATTCTCCTACACCTAGACAGGGGCCTGAGAGCAAACAAGGAACCTAAAACAGCCTTCCCACTTCATCCAACAACTTCCAAAACAGATCATGAACCAAACCATAAAAAAATATACACACGGCACCCTCTCAAATGCTTTCCCTGCTCACCACTAATACATACTCCAACTTGAACAGTCTGCAGGACCAACTAGAAACCACTCCAGACCTTCAGACTTCCACCAAGCCTCTCTCACATCTAATAAACTAAGAAACTGACCTCACACAACTCACAAGAATCAAGGACCAGACCCTAGAGCTCACAGAAAACCTGAACAAGAAACAGGACCAGGCTGCAGCTTCTAGCAACTCCCTCAGACCAACCAAGCACAACCTCAAAACATCTGCAAATACCTATGAACTAACCTGCCTGACCCCTGCATTCCACACACCTCACAGACCTCTACGACTTCTCCAGACACCTTACTGAACTAACACTCTCACAGATTCACACCTCACAGGCCCTCTTAACCATTACCAGCCTAGACAACTAGCAAGCAACACGACACAACAAAAAAAAATGCTAAACTTGATATTAACCCAGAAATAACATGCCGAGGAAACAGAGGTTGAATCTTTAATTCTAAATTCATACTTTATCCAACAAATGATGAAAGTTTAAGAAAATCATCGCTCATATCTCAACACAAACTGTTTCAAGTCATGATTTATACACACAAATAAAGATTACATTTAACTAAGCAAGAACTGATTAATCATGACATAGAAAACAAGGAAAAAGAAGAGGCTTGAGGGTGTTACCTGTTGTGATGCAGTGAAAAGGGGCGAGGGATTTGAATACGCGCACTTGAACAAAAACGATTCGGACCAAACAACGACTTAGAGATTGAAGCGACAACGCAAAACTCGAGACCGATGCTTGGATCCCAAAACTGTAACGAAATGCTATATCTATCTTCTCTTTTAAGGATTAAAGATGAAAATATCCCTATAGGTTCTTCCTCTTCTCTGTATCTCCCTTTCCCTTTCTCGCTGCTCACCCCGACCCCATTAACGACTATTTCTTTTTCTCCTTTTTCTCCCCTATCACGGCTGCCCCCCTTAATGGCTGCCTCCCCTTTTACGAACTAGGAAAAAATCACCCATTTATGTGTAAGCCCCTTAGGGTTATCAGATTCCTAGAAATACCAAAAGAACCCTCCAACGGGCTCTAATGGATAAGCTTGGTACGAAGATGGATGAGCTGGAATGGGGGACCATGAATTTTTGTCAGATTTTTGTGGAAAAATGGGGGGAAATCGATTGGGGCTCGGGTTTGCGGGTATGGGCTTAGGGATTTCAAAATTGGGAAAAAGGTTGAAATGTATGCGTGTGTATGTATATGGAGTGTTTGCAAAGATAGGCTTGAGTTTAATATTAGGAGCAATTTTAGCCCTATTTAGGATAATTTAGGTAAATGTAAGGGTTGCACGGGTAGGCTAGAAATTAGGATATGTGTTGCATTTTTAGACCTTTTTAGGATAATTACACTAAATAGAGGTGTTGCGCGGGTGGGTTTAATTTACGGCTGCGCATTGCACATTTAGTCCTTTTTGGGTCAAATTTCAATTATTCCATTTATCCTAACAATTGATCTTTTTTTTAATAAAATAATTAGATATTAATTAAAAAATTTCGGGACAAAATTTGGTGTCAACAGCTCTTCCCTCCCTAAATTAAGCTCCAAACCTCCCCCAATTTCTCTCCCCAAAATAACCCAAAATCAAATTTAAAATCCCCTCAAATCCTCCAAGTCACTCCACAATTCCCTCTCAATTATCATCAAATCTCTCTTCTTCCTAAATTAAAATCCCCACCTGTATTTCATTCCCCCTATCTTTGGAACATACTCCAACATTTACTAAATCACAGTATCTCACCATAAATCTCTCCCCTTACTAAAATTACAATTACACTAATGGTGGATCTCCGACCACAATCATGGCAATTCTCTGCCCGTTACAAATCTGTGGTTCCTTGTGTAAACTCAATTCCAATTATCTAATGGGATGAAATTTCAATCAAAAGGCACCACCATATCCTTTGAATCCTCTCAATACATCCTCTCTCTATATCATACATACATCTCTCTCTCATCTCTCTATTCATACCCACACACTACCGAGAACTCCACAGTACAGTACACACACACGGCAAAGGCAGAACTAAAACACCCTAACCCTTCTCCCTCTCTACAACACACTCCCCTCATCTTCCCCACTCTCAACACAGATCAGAAACAGAGCACCACCACCATATCGGAGTACAGTAACCCCACTATTAAACACATTCATAAGAACAAATACATACACACAGAGATCGAAATGGGAATTGGTGCAAAACAAGGGGAGATCGGGAACTTGTGTGGTGAAACATGTGATGGTGTTACAAGCCACGACCACCGAGAAATTTGCTGGTGAGCCCATTCTCTCCTCTGTTTTGTGAACCCGCCACTGAATCAGAATTAAAAATGAAGGGGTCGCAGCGAGGCCGCCCCTCTCACCGGAGGAATGACTGGTGTCGCTCCTCCTCCGTTTTGGCTATCGTTCTGATCGACACCCTTCTCCATTCTTGATCGTTGTCCCATCCATAGCCGCCCTGTTCATTGCTAATATATTTCGCGATGCTTCATCCATCTTGGCTAAGGGTTCTGTTGTTTCATCTTATACAAATCTCGTCTGTGGCTTGTTACTATTTCTGGGGATTGTTATTTGACCGGTTTTTCGTACTGTTGGTTTTGGTGGTGTAGCTCGTCTGGGACTCTGCGAAATTGAGTTAACAGTCTTTGAAAAAATGTGCCTGCTGGTTTCGTTATATTTTTCTGCGTGGGATTATTTTCATTTGTTAATTTTGCTACTGGTTTGCGTTAAATGCTGCTACTATGACTTTTCTTGTGGAGAACATTGCAGACCTCTTTTTGGTACTTTTTGCTATTGCTTTAGATTGGTCCCACACTTAACTACTATGCGAATTCTTCAATTGTTTGCTGGAGATATTGGTTAGATTTGAACAAATGCTATACTATAGTTGACCATGCTCTTTGTCTTTACTGATTTAAACGGATGCTATATTACGTTGCTGGCCAATGAGAATAACAATGTAAGGCCTACGGATCGATTTGAATGAATACTACACCGTTCAGACAGTGACGTTTTGGAGGCCAAAACGAGTCCCTATGTTGTTATATGTCCCTTACGTTTCCCTCCGAAAACAAAATAGGCGATGACGATGATATATATACATTGTTGCAAAAACAAACGAGATATGCAAGGGGACCCGCACTTGGCATGGCAACACGACCGGCCGGTATGTTTGCAGCCGTGACGGTATCCTTAACCCTCTATCACCCGAATCTGGGCCCAAACCTTTTAAAAATCCTTTTTTTCTTTTTATTTTCTTTTTATTATCGCTTTTATTATTATTATTATTATTATTATTATTATTATTATTATTATTATTATTATTTATCATTATAATTATAAGTATTATCATACTAATTGGTTTTCATATTTTTGTGAGGTACATTTGGGAGAAATTCGTTAATGACGACCAATCGGAGAGGAAAATAATGTTTTGTAACTATTACATTTTTACTCAATCTTATTTTATTTTGTTTATGATTCTTGCTAATTTGTTGTTTTATTTGCAAGGTATATTCGAAGACGACGCTCCTAGTTCAATTTGCCATTTTATTCTTTCAATTTTCATTTTGTTGTTATTAATTTATTTTTGATACACTAACTAACTTAGTCTTTATTTTGCGAGGTCTATTTGGTTGAAATTCACTAAGGAAGAAAACAACCAGAGAAGACGAGCCTTTCATTTAATTTTAGAATACAATTATTCGTATTTAAACCGTATATTATTCGAATCCTAATTATTTAGTCTTGCTGGTAAACATATTTAGTGGAATCTGAAAGGTGCCTAACACATTCCTTTCGGATTAACCTGAACCCTTACCTAAAATTTCTTATTCGTAGACTAAGTGTCGGAGATAATATGATGCAGGACAAACCACCACAAGGCCATTCACTAGAAGCCAAGCCAAAGCAATCCATGACGCTTACTACTTGATTCGGAAGGGCATTGATGATACAAGCTCGGGAGATGATTCGAAGATCCTGCATTGGAGTTCAATCGAATGAGGGAACCTGACGAGTCCAAAGTGTATATGGTTTTTTCTGCTCGTACGTGTCAAATTCTAATATAGTTTAAGATATCGTCCCACAGAGATTGGAATCACCTAGGCTACAGGTTTATATTATCTTTGTTGCGATTTGAGAGGATCAAGTTGATGAAAGGAGAGTTGATTATAAGTTCTAAGTACTGAAAATAAAAATAATAAGCATTTTTAGATTTTCTAAATAAAAGATAGAGGTTGGGATATTCTGAATCTCAAAGATAATATTATTATAATAGAATAAAAAACTTTATTATTTATTTCTCTGTTTAATGAAATGATCGCTTATTGCTAATTCAACCAAATCACATAAAAGAAATCCATTAATAGCACCACTTGCGCTTATACTATTAATTGATTAACAGTGAAACAAAGACCTTGTTTAAAGAATAATTGCTTATTTCTAATTCAATCACTCCACATAACAACAATTTCATAATAGCACCACTTGCGCTTATACTATTAATCTATTGAAGTTAGTGACATTAAACAATAACTGATTAATAGCACCACTCTCGCTTATACTATTAAGCAATTAAAGTAATGGCTTTAAACAAGAAGTATTTCTGTTGAGTACACTAAGTGAGTAAAAACCTCTTTCGATTAGTTTTTACTAAATCAATAAACTTATTTGAGTCGATTTCCTCCGTGAGAATTAGAATTGAAAGAAATAAGATAAAGATTATGGTTAAACCTAGTGTATAAATATGATAAAGAAAGAATCTCAACACGTAAAGATAATAAAATTTAGACATCTATTATAATAATATTATCAAGCTTTATCTTAATATCCCAACCAAAGAAAAATTACTCCATTATGGAGAAAAGATAAAAACTAAAAAAAATATTAATATTCCTACTAAGGCAAAAAGTAAAACTAAAAGAGAAAGAAAGGGAGCAAGACTAGCTCTTGCCTCTGCAATGGGATGCCTTTCATATAAATCTTGAGCACTAGAAAAATTATAAAGCTTAAATGATCATAGATCCAACTATGCTTGAATTTATAACTTTCCCGTCGATGGAAAAGTTGCTAACTTCACAGACTTGATGAGTAACTTGAATTTGTGACTTGAGAGTTTCCCATAGATGCCAAACCTTGTCTAGTGGACTTTCCATAAGCTAGAGTTGTTTGAATTTATAGCTTTCTCAAACATTCAAATAGTTTGGATCTATAGTTGCGAAAATGGCTTTGTCCGTAGTTGCGACTATTTATTCATAGTAGAAAAAATCACTAACGTAAATATTAGTCTTATCATCACACTATAAGCCGTATAGCGATATGAATGATCAATTTCTTCTTCTTTGAATGTTTTCTTTCTCCCACAAAATATGTTATAAAATATGCGAGAAATGGCTATATTTATTCATGTTTTATTAAAATACTTAATATATAATATATAAAAATATATGAATAAATTATATCCATTAAATTTCCCCATACTTGAATCTTTGCTCGTCCTCGAGGAAAAAGATTTTTTTTTAAAAAAATATTTTCTTCAAAACTCATGATCTTTGTAGGATAGAAAATTTATTCAAGATAAACTTCCTTTATCATGCTCGATGCAATTATTCTTTTTACTTCACCATATTCTTTACCTTATTTCTGAATTTTGACTTGATAAATAAGAACTTGCAGCCTTCTCCTTGAATCTTTCAAAATTGATAGAGTTATGATCATGTATTCAGTGAGTATCATAGTCTTGTCCATAGGCTTGCTCGTCATGTTCATCTCCACTATAGATACAATACTGACTTTCAAAATCTTTTTAGAACTTTTCATGGCTTGTAATGTTAGGCTTCTGGCTGGTAGGATAAGGATATTTGATAGTGACTGTTCTTCTTCCAGCTTAGAGCAAACATTTCTCACAATTTTCTCCATTCAGTAATACTTTTTTTTTCATCAATTTTTTTCTTGCTATCTCATATATATATATATATATATATATATATATATATATATATATATATTCACAACATTGCGTCTTTTTGTAATATTTCTTCCTTTTGATGATGTTTCATGTTTTCTCATTCTAAGCTGAAAGAAATAATAACTCTTTTTTACCTTTATATATATGTAAAACAATGTATACATATATAACTTTTTTTTTGTTATATATCATGGTGTAAAAGAATATAGGATTAAGGCTCAAAGAAGGGTTTTAAAAGGTAAAATATGTATATTTGGATAGAAAATTGGGAGGCTTGAATTATGTATCGAAGAAGGCCTAATTTCATTTTTCAAAAATCAATATCATCCATTATTTAGCCTTGAAGAACATTCAAAGCAAAATCTAGCCAAGTTTATTGATTCTACCTTCTTTGTAATCATAATTTTTCTCAATTCCAATGATTTCCTAAGTTGAAGATGTTTGTCTTGCTTTCACAAAGTCAAAATCATATACATGACAAATCATATGGTGAATATAAAAAGAAATAATATTGTACATAATGAAAAAATATATATATTGTTAATTAGAAACCTACAATTAAGACCATAAATAAGAAGAAAATAGTATATAATATATAAAAATAAAAGTAAAAATATATAGTTAAAAAAAAAAGAACTTAAAATCATATTTATACCAAAATAACCTCCCCCATACTTGAACATTTTATTCTCCTGGATGAAAATGCATTTTTAGATAAGTGAAAGAAAGGAGAGTGAAAAAAAAGAATGAAGAAGGATCAAGAGGTAGTTGGATTATATAAATATAATATAATTAATATAAAAATACTACTTTATTAGTAAAATTAAAATCTTTTTGGCTTTTGACGAGGCCAAAGTGTATAGGATTTTCCTGCTCGTGCTTTGTCAAATTATAGTATAGTTTAAGATATCGTCCCACAGAGATTGGGAAATCTATGCTACAGACTTTGAATATTCCAACTACTATTTGAGAGAATCAAATTGATGAAAAGTGAGTTTTTTGAACTTTTAAATAACTTTAACTAAAACAAAATAACTTGTGGAAGATTTTCAATTTAAAAAGAGTTGGGAATCATTGAATTCACTTGATAATATTTATAATAAAAATCTCAATTTTGACATATATTTCTCTAAAGAATAATTGCTTATTTCTAATTCAATTATATTTTGCTCACAAGAAAATAATCAATTAATAACACTCCGTGAGGTTATGCAAATTAATTGAGTTATAACAAGTGACAATTAAACCGAAATATTTTTCTTGCCTGAATTGTGCTAAAAGGTAGTGAAAACTTTGTGAGAATATTTTTACTAAAAATCAATAATCTTGCCTACAACAATTCCTCCGTGAGAATTAAAACTGAGGCAAGCAAGACTACGGATTTGAAATGGTAGATTACTAAAATTTAATTTCAATCTACTTATTTTACTCATCAGTTACCACATATTAATTTTGATCCATGAGAATTACAAAATTAATATGATAATAACCTCGAGATAAAATATGTAGGAGTGATAATAAAGAATAATAAAACTAACATTCCCGCACAGTGTAAAATGTGAAATAGATAATTTCAGGCCAAGTATGTATTAAAACTAAGATAAGTATTAAAAATATATCAAGCTTCATCAACTATCCCAACAAAAATAAATTACTCCATTATAGAGTATGAAAATATAAAAAGGGAATTTAAAAGACTTATAATTAAAACTAGGAGTATTTTACTACTAGCAAAAGAAAGACAAGAGAAAGAGAAACTTTACAGAGCTATAGCTATTCTATAACTTAGTGTTCAACTACGGGAATTGTCCTCTATTTATAGATGGAGAATTTCTTCACCAATTGTTGTTATGTCAAGGATGAAGATGTGTAACAAGTTTCCTTCAAAGTGACATGGATACGTGAAGTCCTCTCTTGCTCCTTTCTTTGCTTTAGTTCCAATATTCTTTTATTAAATGTGTAATTCCATATTACCAATATGTATAATAAGGAGCAAATATTGTAGCCAAGATATGTAACAACTTTCTTGCATAGTGAGGAAGACATGTCATGGACTTCTTCTTGCATACGTAAAACTCTTCTTCCTTTGTTATTTACTTTATTCATGATATATTTCTCTTTTCAAATATTTTTTTTCTCTGCAAGATTTGTTAGAATAGCTATAGCTCTTTAAAGTTTCTCTTTCTCTTGTCTTTCTTTTGCTAGTAGTAAAATACTCCTAGTTTTAATTATAAGTCTTTTAAATTCCCTTTTTATATTTTCATACTCTATAATGGAACTCTTGTCTTTCTTTTGCTAGTAGTAAAATACTCCTAGTTCTCGGACACATATGGTTTTTATTGTTTTCTTGATGGATATTCAGGGTATAACCAGATACCAATTGCACCAGAAGATCAGGATAAAACAACTTTCACATGTCCCCATGGAACCTATGCGTATAGGAGAATGCCATTTGGTTTATGCAATGCACCTGCTACATTTCAGCGATGCATGTCTGCAATTTTCTCTGACATGACTGAAATATTTTTGGAAATTTTTATGGATGATTTCACCCTTTTTGGTAAAACATTTGAAGATTGTCTCCACCATTTGACCTTAGTTCTTAAGAGATGTGAAGAGACAAACTTGATTCTTAATTGGGAGAAATGTCATTTTATGGTTACTGAGGGAATTGTTTTAGGACATAAAATCACTGCTAAAGGGATAGAAGTTGATAAGGCTAAAATTGATCTTATAGCAGGATTACCCCCTCCTACAACTGTTAAAGGCATTAGAAGTTTTTTAGGCCATGCAGGTTTTTACAGACGGTTTATAAAAGATTTTTCAAAAATTTCAAAACCTCTGACTAACCTTTTGATGAAAGATGTCAAGTTTGATTTTTCAGGTGATTGTATAGAAGCTTTTGAAACTCTTAAAGAGAAATTATCATCTGCCCCTTTAGTTGTATCCCCTGATTGGAGCCAACCTTTTGAGGTCATGTGTGATGCTAGTGATACAGCTGTTGGAGCTGTTTTAGGCCAGAGAAAAGATAGGATTTTTCGTCTCATATACTATGCCAGTAGGACTTTAAATGAAGCTCAGCTGAATTATGCCACAACAGAAAAAGAACTAGTGGCAGTAGTATTTGCTTTTGATAAGTTTCGTTCTTATTTAATAGGAACCAAGGTCACTGTTTTCACTGATCACGCGGCTTTAAAATACCTCTTAACAAAGAAAGATGCCCGGCCTAGATTGTTAAGATGGATTTTACTTCTGCAAGAATTTGACCTTGAAATAAAAGACAAAAAGGGAACCGAAAATCAAGTAGCTGACCATTTGTCTAGATTAGAGAACCCTCCTTCTGAGTCTTGTGAAATAAAAGAAGAATTCCCTGATGAACATATCTTTTCTGTCAGCTTTGTTGTGACTCAACCACCCTGGTTTGCAGACATTGCAAATTACTTGGTTGGAAAGTGGACACCCCAAGATCTCTCTTACCAACAAAGAAAAAAAACTCATATCTGATGCTAAGCATTATCTGTGGAATGATCCTTACTTATTTAAATATTGTGCAGATAATATTATTAGAAGGTGTGTGCCTGAAGAAGAAATGAGCAAGATTTTGCATCATTGCCATGATGGAGCAATTGGAGGACATTATACTGCAAATCGGACTGCCTTTAAAGTTTTGGAGGCTGGATTCTTCTGGCCAACACTTTTCAAAGACGCTCGTGCATATATTGCACAATGTGACAGGTGTCAGAGAACAGGTAACATCACTAAAAGAGATGAAATGTCACTGCAATCAATTCAGGTATGTGAGATATTTGATGTCTGGGGTATAGATTTTATGGGACCGTTTCCTTCATCTCATTCATTTGAATATATCCTTGTGGATGTTGATTATGTTTCACGATGGGTTGAGCTATTCCCACAAGAAAGAATGATGCTCGAACTGTGTGCAATTTTCTCAGAAAAAATATTTTTACCAAATTTGGCACACCACGAGTTATCATTAGTGACCAAGGCACTCATTTTATGAATAGACAATTTGCTGCATTGCTATCAAAATATGGTGTAACTCACAAAACAGGAACACCATATCATGCTCAAACTCAAGGGCAAGTTGAGGTGTCTAACCGCGAATTAAAAAGGATACTTGAAAAAACGGTTGGAATCTCAAGAAAAGACTGGGCTTTAAAATTAGATGATGCATTATGGGCATACCGAACGGCATGTAAAACGCCAATTGGAACATCCCCATATAGATTAGTCTTTGGAAAAGCTTGCCATTTGCCAGTCGAATTAGAACACAAAGCTTTTTGGGCATTAAAAGCACTGAATTTTGATTTAACATCTGCTGGTAAAAATAGATTTTTTCAGATTAATGAATTGGAAGAGTTGAGGCTGGAAGCTTATGAAAATGCCAAGATTTATAAAGAAAAAACTAAAAAATGGCATGACAACTTGATTCGACAAAAATGCTTCAAAATTGGAGATCAGGTACTTCTGTACAATAGCCGACTCAGGCTATTTCCTGGAAAATTGAAATCCAGGTGGACAGGTCCTTATATGGTTACAGATGTCACTTCATATGGAGCAATTGAAATTCAACAGATTAATGGAGGAGACAAGTTTAAAGTCAATGGCCACACGCTAAAATTGTATTTTGGAGGACATTTTGAGCAGCAACCATCAGTAACCATGATAGATTGACGAGTTTCACAGTTACTACGTCGAGCTGACGACGTTAAACTCAGAACTAAGGTTTCTTACCCGTAGCCATTGAGGGTGAAGCAATGGAGCCTTATAAGTCCAACATAGATCTGACTAATTAAATGCTTAACCAATTGATCTGGTCAATATCCAGATTATTGTACAACCGGAACATCTCATGAAGGAGTCTACAAAAACAGTGTCACCTAGACAGAAGTAACTCCATGGTGATCGGTATGCCTAAGTTACTGGTTGGTTAACCATTCAATTGTGCAAATCTAATCTTGGCACATGTAATTTTCTAGTTTATATTCAAACTAGGACCTTATGACTGTTAAGGTGTTAAAATAATCAGTCTATTACACATAGAATATGTGTGGTCATAGTTTCTTTCAAGCTTCCTTCTTTGATCGTAATTTTGAAAGCCAAAAATATTTTTTTAAAAAAATATTAAGTAGTAAGTTCTATTTTAATTTTCCTAGTTTAAAAAAAAATTCCTTTTACTCCCTTTCCACTCGTGTTGAAACGTGTTTTCATTCTGGAGAATGAAATGTTCAAGTGTGGGGGAGGATTATTCTAATTTATATATTTTACATATAATATCTTCTTCTAAACTGTGATTTTTGTAGGTATTTAATTAACAACATAAATTCTTTACATTATGCTCAATATTATTTCTTTTTATTTTTCACCATATGTTTTTCATGAACGATTTTGATTTTGTGAAAACAGTAGCAGGCATCTTCGACTCAGGAAATCATTGGGATTGAGAAAAGTTATGATCACAAAAGCAGGAAGAATCAATAAACTTGGCTAGAACTTGCTCTAAATGTTTTTCGAGGCGAAATAATGGATGACACTGATTTTTGAAAGATGAACTTAGGCCTTCTTTGATTCCGAATTCTAGCCTCTTTATTTTTCATCCAAATATACATATTTTACCTCTTAGAACCTTTTTAGCCTTGATCCTAATTTTTTTAACACCTTATTTCACTTTAAAAAAAAAAAGAGGAGAAAAATATATATATATTAGTCGTATACTTGTATATATCTCTATATATACGCATAAAAATACACTTTCTTCCAGCAGTTAATGTGCACAGATTGATATCAATAAGAGGAAGAAGTACCAAAAAAAAAAAAGAGAAGAGAATATATGATTGTTAATGATATTGAAAAGGCAAGGAATGTAATAAGGAGGAGTGCTTACAAAAAAAAGAAAAAAAAAAGGATGAAAATACTAAGAACCAAGAAATGTTTGCTCAAAGTTGGAAGGAGAAAAGTCACTATAAATATATCCTTACCCTACCAGCCTCTAGCCTGACATTAAAAGCCAAGAAAAGTCCTAAAAGATTTTAAAAATTAGTGTTGTATCTATATTAGTGGAGATAAACATGAAGAGCAAGCATATGGACTCGGCTATGATACTTACTGAATAAGTGATCATAAATTTATCAATTCTAAAAGATTCAAGGGGCGAAGAATGCAAGCTTTTGTTGATCAAGTCAGAATTCAGACATAAGGTAAAAGATTTGGTAAATTTAGAAAGGATAATTGCATTGAACATAATGAGAGATATTTATTTTGAATAAATTGCATATCCTACAAAAGTCGCAATTTTTGAAGAAAATCATTAAAAAAAAATCTTTTTACTCGAGGACGAGCAAAAGTTCAAGTGTGGGGGAATTTGATGAATATAATTTATTCATGTATTTTTTATATAAAAATATAAATATTTTAAATAAAATCATGAATAAATATATTTAGTTCTCCTATATTTTCTAACAAATCTTGCAGTGAAAAGAATACTTGAAAAGAGATATATATCATGAATAAAGCAAATAACAAAGGAAGAAGAGTTTTGCGTATGCAAGAAGAAGTCCATGACATGTCTTCCTCACTATGTAAGAAAGTTGTTACATATCTTGGCTACAATATTTGCTCCTTATTATACATCTTGGTAATATGGAATTACACATTTAATAAAAGAATGTGGAATTAAAGCAAATAAAGGAGGAAGGGAAGACTATCATTATGCAAGGACTTTCTAAACATATTCATCAAATTGGCATTTTTCAAGACTCTACGTATTATGTCATTATGCAAGGAACTTGCTATACATCTTCATTCCTTGACATTACAAGACTTAATGAAGAAATGAGTTTCTATAAATAGGGAGCACTTCTCCCGTAGTTGAGCACCAAGTTATAGAATAGCTATAGCTCTTTAAAGTTTCTCTTTCTCTTGTCTTTCTTTTGCTAGTAGTAAAATACTCCTAGTTTTAATTATAAGTCTTTTAAATTCCCTTTTTATATTTTCATACTCTATAATGGAGTAATTTTTTTTTGTTGGGATAGTTGATGAAGCTTGATATATTTTTAATACTTATCTCAGTTTTAATACATACTTGGCCCTAAATTATCTATTTCACATTTTACACTGTGCGGGAATGTTAGTTTTATTATTCTTTATTATCACTCATACATATTTTATCTCGAGGTTATTATCATATTAATTTTGTAATTCTCACGGAGCAAAATTAATATGTGGTAACTGATGAGTAAAATTAATATGTGGTAACTGATGAGAATATTTTTACTAAAAATCAATAATCTTGCCTACAACAATTCCTCCGTGAGAATTAAAACTAAGGCAAGCAAGACTACGGACTTGAAATGGTAGATTACTAAAATTTATTTTCAATCTACTTATTTTACTCATCAGTTACCACATATTAATTTTGCTCCGTGAGAATTACAAAATTAATATGATAATAACCTCGAGAAAAAATATGTAGGAGTGATAATAAAGAATAATAAAACTAACATTCCCGCACAGTGTAAAATGTGAAATAGATAATTTCAGGCCAAGTATGTCTTAAAACTGAGATAAGTATTAAAAATATATCAAGCTTCATCAACTATCCCAACAAAAAGAAATTACTCCATTATAGAGTATGAAAATATAAAAAGGGAATTTAAAAGACTTATAATTAAAACTAGGAGTATTTTACTACTAGCAAAAGAAAGTCAAGAGAAAGAGAAACTTTAAAGAGCTATAGCTATTCTATAATTTGGTGCTCAACTACGGGAGAAGTGCTCCCTATTTATAGAAACTCATTTCTTCATTAAGTCTTGTAATATCAAGGAATGAAGATGTGTAGCAAGTTCCTTGCATAATGACATAATACGTAGAGTCTTGAAAAATGCCAATTTGATGAATATGTTTAGAAAGTCCTTGCAGAATGATAGTCTTCCCTTGCTCCTTTATTTGCTTTAATTCCACATTATTTTATTAAATGTGTAATTCCATATTACCAAGATGTATAATAAGGAGCAAATATTGTAGCCAAGATATGTAACAACTTTCTTGCATAGTGAGGAAGACATGTCATGGACTTCTTCTTGCATACGTAAAACTCTTCTTCCTTTGTTATTTGCTTTATTCATGATATATATCTCTTTCCAAGTATTCTTTTCACTGCAAGATTTGTTAGAAATATAGGAGAACTAAATATATTTATTCATGAATTTATTTAAAATATTTATATTTTTATATAAAAAATACATGAATAAATTATATTCATCAAATTCCCCCACTTGAACTTTTGCTCGTCCTCGAGTAAAAAGATTTTTTTTTTTTAATGATTTTCTTCAAAAATTGCGACTTTTGTAGGATATGCAATTTATTCAAAATAAATATCTCTCATTATGTTCAATGCAATTATCCTTTCTAAATTCACCAAATCTTTTACCTTATGTCTGAATTCTGACTTGATCAACAAAAGCTTGCATTCTTCGCCCCTTGAATCTTTCAGAATTGATAAATTTATGATCACTTATTCAGTAAGTATCATAGCCGAGTCCATATGCTTGCTCTTCATGTTTATCTCCACTAATATAGATACAACACTAATTTTTAAAATCTTTTAGGACTTTTCTTGGCTTTTAATGTCAGGCTAGAGGCTGGTAGGGTAAGGATATATTTATAGTGACTTTTCTCCTTCCAACTTTGAGCAAACATTTCTTGGTTCTTAGTATTTTCATCCTTTTTTCTTTCTTTTTTTTGTAAGCACTCCTCCTTATTACATTCCTTGTTGATATCAATCTGTGCTCATTAAATGCTGGAAGAAAGTGTATTTTTATGCGTATATATAGATATATATACAAATATACGACTAATATATATATTTTTTTCTCTTCTTTTTTTTAAAGAGAAATACGGTGTTAAAAAAATTAGGATCAAGGCTAAAAAGGTTCTAAGAGGTAAAATATGTATATTTGGATGAAAAATAAAGAGGCTAGAATTGGGAATCAAAGAAGGCCTAAGTTCATTTTTCAAAAATCAGTGTCATCCATTATTTCGCCTCGAAAAACATTTAGAACAAGTTCTAGCCAAGTTTATTGATTCTTCCTGCTTTTGTGATCATAACTTTTCTCAATCCCAATGATTTCCTGAGTCGAAGATGCTTGCTACTGTTTTCACAAAATCAAAATCGTTCATGAAAAACATATGGTTAAAATAAAAAGAAATAATATTGAGCATAATGTAAAGAATTTATGTTGTTAATTAAATACCTACAAAAATCACAGTTTAGAAGAAGATATTATATGTAAAATATATAAATTAGAATAATCTTCCCCCACACTTGAACATTTCATTATCCAGAATGAAAACACGTTTCAACACGAGTGGAAAGGGAGTAAAAGGATTTTTTTTTTAAACTAGGAAAATTAAAATAGAAAATACTACTTAATAATTTTTAAAAAAAATATTTTTTTGGCTTTCAAAATTACGATCACAGAAGAAAGCTTGAAAGAAACTGTGACCACACATATTCTATGTGTAATAGACTGATTATTTTAACACCTTAACAGTCATAAGTTCCTCGTTTGAATATAAACTAGAAAATTACCTGTGCCAAGATTAGATTTGCACAATTGAATGGTTAACCAACCAGTAACTTAGGCATACCGATCACCATGGAGTTACTCCTGTCTAGGTGACACTGTTTTTGTAGACGCCTTCATGAGATGTTCCGGTTGTACAATAATCTGGATATTGACCAGATCAATTGGTTAAGCATTTAATTAGTCAGATCTATGTTGGACTTATAAGGCTCCATTGCTTCACCCTCAATGGCTACGGGTAAGAAACCTTAGTTCTGAGTTTAACGTCGTCAGCTCGACGTAGTAACTGTGAAACTCATCAATCTATCATGGTTACTGATGGTTGCTGCTCAAAATGTCCTCCAAAATATAATTTTAGCCTGTGGCCATTGACTTTAAACTTGTCTCCTCCATTAATCTGTTGAATTTCAATTGCTCCATATGGAGTGACATCTGTAACCATATAAGGACCTGTCCACCTGGATTTCAGTTTTCCAGGAAATAGCCTGAGTTGGCTATTGTACAGAAGTACCTGATCTCCAATTTTGAAGCTTTTTTGTCGGATCAAGTGGTTATGCCATTTTTTAGTTTTTTCTTTATAAATCTTGGCATTTTCATAAGCTTCCAGCCTCAACTCTTCTAATTCATTAATCTGAAAAAATTTATTTTTACCAGCAAATGTTAAATCAAAATTTCGTGCTTTTAATGCCCAAAAAGCTTTGTGTTCTAATTCGACTGGCAAATGGCAAGCTTTTCCAAAGACTAATCTATATGGGGATGTTCCAATTGGCGTTTTAAATGCCGTTCGGTATGCCCATAATGCATCATCTAATTTTAAACCCCAGTCTTTTCTTGAGATTCCAACCGTTTTTTCAAGTATCCTTTTTAATTCGCGGTTAGACACCTCAACTTGCCCTTGAGTTTGAGTATGATATGGTGTTCCTGTTTTGTGAGTTACACCATATTTTGATAGCAATGCAGCAAATTTTCTATTCATAAAATGAGTGCCTTGGTCACTAATGATAACTCGTGGTATGCCAAATTTGGTAAAAATATTTTTTCTGAGAAAATTGCACACAGTTCGAGCATCATTCTTTCTTGTGGGAATAGCTTCAACCCATCGTGAAACATAATCAACAGCCACAAGGATATATTCAAATGAATGAGATGAAGGAAACGGTCCCATAAAATCTATACCCCAGACATCAAATATCTCACATACCTGAATTGATTGCAGTGGCATTTCATCTCTTTTAGTGATGTTACCTGTTCTCTGACACCTGTCACATTGTGCAACATATGCATGAGCGTCTTTGAAAAGTGTTGGCCAGAAGAATCCAGCCTCCAAAACTTTAAAGGCAGTCCGATTTGCAGCATAATGTCCTCCAATTGCTGCATCATGGCAATGATGTAAAATCTTGCTCATTTCTTCTTCAGGCACACACCTTCTAATAATATTATCTGCACAATATTTAAATAAGTAAGGATCATTCCACAGATAATGCTTAGCATCAGATATGAGTTTTTTTCTTTGTTGGTAAGAGAGATCTTGGGGTGTCCACTTTCCAACCAAGTAATTTGCAATGTCTGCAAACCAGGGTGGTTGAGTCACAACAAAGCTGACAGAAAAGATATGTTCATCAGGGAATTCTTCTTTTATTTCACAAGACTCAGAAGGAGGGTTCTCTAATCTAGACAAATGGTCAGCTACTTGATTTTCGGTTCCCTTTTTGTCTTTTATTTCAAGGTCAAACTCTTGCAGAAGTAAAATCCATCTTAACAATCTAGGTCGGGCATCTTTCTTTGTTAAGAGGTATTTTAAAGCCGCATGATCAGTGAAAACAGTGACCTTGGTTCCTATTAAATAAGAACGAAACTTATCAAAAGCAAATACTACTGCCAATAGTTCTTTTTCTGTTGTGGGATAATTCAGCTGAGCTTCATTTAAAGTCCTACTGGCATAGTATATGGGACAAAAAATCCTATCTTTTCTCTGGCCTAAAACAGCTCCAACAGCTGTATCACTAGCATCACACATGACCTCAAAATGTTGGCTCCAATCAGGGGATACAACTACAGGGGCAGATGATAATTTCTTCCTAAGAGTTTCAAAAGCTTCTATACAATCACCTGAAAAATCAAACTTGACATCTTTCATCAAAAGGTTAGTCAAAGGTTTTGAAATTTTTGAAAAATCTTTTCTAAACTGTCTGTAAAAACCTGCATGGCCTAAAAAACTTCTAATGCCTTTAACAGTTGTAGGAGGGGGTAATCCTTCTATAAGATCAATTTTAGCCTTATCAACTTATATCCCTTTAGCAGTGATTTTATGTCCTAAATCAATTCCCTCAGTAACCATAAAATGACATTTCTCCCAATTAAAAATCAAGTTTGTCTCTTCACATCTCTTAAGAACTAAGGTCAAATGGTGAAGACAATCTTCAAATGTTTTACCAAAAAGGGTGAAATCATCCATAAAAATTTCCAAAAATTTTTCAGTCATGTCAGAGAAAATTGCAGACATGCATCGCTGAAATGTAGCAGGTGCATTGCATAAACCAAATGGCATTCTTCTATATGCATAGGTTCCATGGGGACATGTGAAAGTTGTTTTATCCTGATCTTCTGGTGCAATTGGTATCTGGTTATACCCTGAATATCCATCAAGAAAACAATAAAAACCATATCCTGCTACTCTTTCTAACATTTTATCAATAAATGGTAAAGGAAAATGGTCTTTTCTGGTGGCATCATTGAGACGTCTGTAATCAATACAGACTCTCCATCCTGTAACTGTTCTGGTAGTTATGAGTTCATTATTTTCATTTTTTATTACCGTCATACCTCCTTTCTTTGGTACCACCTGAACAGGACTTACCCAAGGGCTGTCAGAAATGGGGTAAATAATACCTGCTGCGAGAAGCTTAATAACCTCATTTTTTACCACTTCTTGCATTGCTGGATTTAATCTCCTTTGGGGTTGGACTATTGGCTTGTAGCTATCCTCCATGAGGATTCTGTGCGTGCAAATTGCTGGACTAATGCCTTTGATGTCTGCTATAGTCCACCCTATGGCTCCTTTATGTGTTCTGAGTACTTCAACCAATTTATGTTCTTGTTCTGCAGACAGAGAAGATGAAATTATTACTGGAAATAATTCAGGCTCAAGATAAACATATTTCAAATGGGAAGGGAGAATTTTGAGTTCAATTTTTGTCTGAACTTCTTCTGGTTGCATTTCATCCTCTTCCTTAGAATCATGTTCCAATAATTTTGCGTCACTTCTAACTACAAGATCATCATCCTGTGTGGTTCCAGATTTAGCCAAACATCTCTCCATTGAGTCTAAAATCAATTGATCATCTTTAAATTCATCTGCAAGATCACCAATCATGTCAATTGAAAAACAAGAAGATGATGTCTCATCTCCTGAAAATTTTAGGATCTTTTGCATATCAAAAATGACTCTTTCTTCATCAACTCTTAGAATCAGTTGTCCTTGATGAACATCTATAACTGCTCTACCTGTAGCAAGAAAAGGTCTACCTAAAATTATTGGTTCATCAGGACATTCTTCCATTTCAAGTATTATGAAATCTACAGG
Organism: Petunia axillaris subsp. axillaris; assembly: GCA_029990575.1. Taxonomy (NCBI): domain Eukaryota; kingdom Viridiplantae; phylum Streptophyta; class Magnoliopsida; order Solanales; family Solanaceae; genus Petunia; species Petunia axillaris. The sequence goes on along the minus strand of JARKNS010000004.1, from coordinate 119,276,143 downwards.
GAAAACAAACTTATCTACTCTCACAAGAACATTTTCAATTATTCTCTTAGGTTTTTTAGTACTTTGATCTGCAAATTGAAGAGAAACAACTGTATTTTTCATCTCACCAAGATCCAATTTCTTAAAAATAGAAAATGACATCAAATTAATTGAAGCTCCAGAATCACAAAGTGCTTTTACAAAATGTAATCCTCCCAAGGTACATGGAATTGTAAAACTTCCTGGATCACCAAGCTTTTGTGGTAGCTTATTTTGAAGTATAGCACTGCATTTTTCAGTAAGCATTACCACAGAAACTTCTTCCTATTTTCTTTTGCTTGGCAAGATTTCTTTTAGAAATTTGGCATATGAAGGCATTTGCAACAAAGCATCAGTAAAAGGAATATTAATGTGAATTTGCTTTAAAATTTCCAAAAACTTTGCAAATTGATTATCAAGCTTTTCTCTTTTCATTTTTTGTGGAAAAGGAATTGTCACAGGGAGAGGAGTTACTTTTTCAATATTTTTTTCTTTTTTTTTGGACTTCTTTCTCTTGTGACAGTTCACTGAGTGTTTCAACATTCTTACCTTTGTCTACCTGTTGCTCTGGCTGGTTCTTTTCATGACTGTCAGCATATGGATCATCAAGATTCTTACCTGACCATAAGGCAATGTCCTTAAGGTGTTCTTTTGGATTTTTCTCCGCATTGCTTGGTAAGGGACCTTGAATCTTTTCTGAAACAAGAGTTGCCAATTGGCTTACCTGAATTTCCAAATTCTTAAGGGCAGAATTTTGGCTTTCCATTTTCTCGTCAGTGGCCTTAATGTACTTGTACAAAAGGTCATCTAGACTTTGATGGGCTTGCTGAGGCCTTTGTTGATATAGAGCTGCTTGCTGATATGGCTTGAAATTCGGTTGCACACGATTTTGATTCTGGTATCCGGGTGGTCCTTGTACCTGTTGCTTCTGGAAGCTTTGAGAATTCTCAGCACCATTTGGATTGCTCCATTGAAATCCTGGAGGTTTTTGTGCCATTGGACTTCCAAAAAGGTATGGCTTGTACCTGATGGCATTGACCTGTTCATCATTCTGATTGGTTGCTTGGCATTCATGGTTCAGATGGTTTCCTCCACACATGTCGCAAGTCTCAGACTGGCTTGGTTGTTGTGTATTAACCTGAAAAGATTCAAACTTTTGTGCCAAAGAAATAATTTGTTGTGTTAGTGTATTTAAAGCATCTGCCTGATTTACCGTTGCAGCTCTTTTTATTACTACACGATCAGATGGCCATTGAATAGCATTTTCTGAAATTTCATTCAACAATTGCAATGCTTCAACATTGGTTTTTCCCATTATGGAACCTCCTGCAGCTGCATCTATCACATTTCTAGAAGATGGTTTTAACCCGTGATAGAAAATGTACAGCTGCATATGCTCAGGAATGTCATGATGTGGACATTATCTTAGCATTGTTTTTAATCTTTCCCATGCTTGATAAACTGACTCAGTGTCAGTCTGCAAGAAATTGAAAATATCTTGTCTTAACTTTGTTGTTTTAGCAGGGGAAAAATATTTGTTTAAAAATTTCTGAGTCATCTGGTCCCATGTAGTAATAGAACCTTGCGGTAAAATCCGCAACCAAGTCTTGGCATCTCCTTTTAAAGAAAAAGGAAATAGCCTTAACTTGATTGCTTCAGGAGATACTCCATTATATTTAGCAGTTTCAACTAGTTTCAAGAAATCAATTAAATGACTGTGTGGATCTTCACTTGGATCACCGGTGAAAGTACATGATTGTTGAATTGTTTGAATCAGGCCGGTCTTGATTTCAAAGTTGTTGGCCGCAACTGGGGGTTTTCTCACACTAGACTCACAGTTGAAGCGGTCTGGTCTAGCATAATCCCTTAGGATTCTGTTTGCTGGTCTTGGAGCCACTTCGTCAAACTGATCTTCTACAATAACTGGTGGATCGACACCCAGTTGGTTATTGTCATCTCTTAGTTGCTGCTCCATTTTGTCACAAATTGCGCTTTGAGAAGATGATGATTGTCCTTTTCTGCGCAACCGTAAAGATTTTTCAATTTCAGGATCGTAAATGAGCAACTCTTTGTTAGAAGAGCGGGTCATAAACTACTTGAAATTTTTAAATAATAAATTTTTTTTTAAAAAAAATAATATTTTAAAGTAGTAGTAATATCAGTACCAGAAAGAAAATAGTATAAGGAAGAAAAAATTAAAGATAATAAAAATAGTAGGTATAAAGTAAACTAGTTAGTAATAATAATATAATAATAAATATAAAAAAAGAATATGGAAGAATTAGTACTAACAATAAAAATACAAAAGTACTATATATAAAATAGCAACTAGTAAGTAGTACTAGTAGTGCAAAATATAGATAACACTTGAGTAGTTTGAAAAGAAGGAAAGTAGTACGTAAGTGGAGTAGTAGTAGTTTTATTAAAGTAAAAGTAATAAAAGTTGGTAGAAGGCCTTTCAAGGAAAAAGAAAAAGAAAAATAAAAATAAAAATAGTACAATACTATTGTTATATGAGCAATAGAAATGAAATAACAATGAGGTAGTACAATATTATTGTTATTTGAGCAATGAAAAGAAATAACGATAATTAGATAGTACTAGTTTGTGATAGAACAAAAATAGTAAGATGACATAAGTTATTGTTTATGTCTAACTAATAATAGTATTAAGAAAATAATAGTAATACTATAATTTAAATAGGAAAAAAAATAATTGTGCTATAATATAAATAGAAGCAGTATTAGTAATAGCACTATAGAAACTTAAGAAGAAAAAGAAAGTAAAATAGTGTAGAAGTAATAGTAGCAATAAAAGTAATACTAATATAATAATACTTGTAATACTACTAATAATACTAAATAATTAAAAAGAAGACTTGTTATGTCAAAACAGTACTTACGTAGCAGTACAAACAACAATTTCTTTCTTTTTTTTCTTTTTTTTTTTAACTTTTTCTTAAAAAGTTTAGTAGCAATAATAATAACAATAAGAAATACTTAATATAGAGAACTACTAATATATTATATTATAGACTATAGTAATTAGTAATGGTAAATACTTTAAAGAAAATTTATAATAATAATAATTATAATAAAACTTAGATATACTAAAGTAGACGTTATAATAAAAGTAGTAGGGAAAATTAAATGATAGATGAAAGAAGTGACATGGACTATTAGATAAACACTTTAATATTATTTGCTAACTAAAAATAATAATATAATAAAATATACAAAACAAAATATAAGTGTTAGAAGAAAAAGAGAAAATGTTAGAAGTTGTAAAGGAAATATTAGAAAGAAGTACTTGAATAGCAAGGAAATATTAGAAGAATGATGTAGGGAAAACGCGGAAAAATAAAAGGGATAAAGAACGAGACGTAACTCGATCTCTAATCCCAAGTAGCAACGGAGAACTTGTTCCGTTACACCCCGGGGAGAAGGACAAGAACACCTACGCTATGCAACTACCCTCGAGCCACACTTGGGACTCGCAAATAGAATGATCGGGGCGGGGTTGTTAGGCAACTAGAATCCACTAGAAGTGAAATGTAGCGTTTCAGAACCCCACAACTCTTTTTTGGCAGAAAAGGGTCTCTGATTTTCTTTCCCATTTTCTTTTATTTCTAAGTCTGATTAACACTAATCATGGACCAAATTAACACTTTTAAAACTTGAGGGTATTTCTTAAAACATACATAATAATTATTTCAAACCTTGGGAACACCACACCTCACTCATCAGTTAACCCCTTTCCCCTTCCCCGCGTGGCTTTTCTTTGCCCCAACTTCACACTTCATCTCCTTTTTCACTCCAAATTCTCTGTGTTTTCAAGGAATCCGACCAGCAAATACAACAAAGTATTTTATATAAAAGGTAAACTATGTCGTTAACTGTGGTGTAAATGTCGAACCTTGGTTTTAGATTTTAATTTTTTCGTCGATAGTGATTAACGATGATTTGGGTGTTTGTTTTTGTACAAAAGGTGTAATATTGTGTTGAAATTGAATGGCATTATGTGTTTTAATGGGTAAAGTAGTTCCGAACTACAAAGGGGATTTTCAATGTTCAACTGAAATATTTAGGGTGTTTACATTTTTTGGTTAAATTGTGACGATTTTGAGGGTTTTCTGGGAACCAACACTGCTTTATTTAGTTGCAATTTGAAGTTATTGCTATTATGTGTCTTGATGTTCCGAACACCATCTGAAGGTTCTAAACATCTAATAGGATGTTCATGTTTTTCTTCTGTAACTAAATTTAGTATCCCCTTGTTTTGCTTTGCAGAAAAATGGTAAATTTAAAACCGAGAAATAAAGATGAAGATGAGCAGAAGAAGCAGCCTACAAAGACTCCCAAGAAGGCGATTTCTAAGGAAAAGGGCCCTTCGCCGAAGAAGAAATTTGACAAGCCTAGTACTTCAGATTCGGAACGTACTCCAACAGATTTAGAACCTACTCCTAAACGCCCAAGAACTACTAAACCCACTAAAAGAAAATTAGTTGTGGAGAGTGACGAATATAGCCAAGGAGAAGTAGCAGGTCCATGGAACAAAGGTGATAAACAAGAGGAAAGCCAAAGTCCAGCACCAAGTTACGATCTAAGTAAAGGTGGGGAGGATTTGGAGAGGGCTGCAGATGAGGGTGAAAGAAGGGTGGATTTAGATGACACCGGTATTGATGAACTGTTAAAAAGTGATTTTTTGAGGACTGGAGTGGAAGATGGTGATGGTGAAAAGGAAGAGGAAGATGGTGATGGTGAAAAGGAAGAGGAAGATGGTGGTAAAAAAAATGTAGAGGCTGATGATTTAAGTAGAGAAAAAGGAGAAGAAGTAGAGGGGGAAGCAGATAAAACAGGGGAGACTCAAAGAAGCAGCAAAAGAAGTAGAAGAGAGGCGGAGGATGTAATTTTAAAAAGCAACTTTCTGAAGGATCGTGAAAAAAGAGTTAAAATAGATGGGGAAGCTGTAAATAATGCAGGTGGAAATGTTGAAGAGGAAGCAGGTGAAGAGAAGGAAGCTGCTGAAGGAACATCTGGATTGAAACTGGAGGAAGACCAGGTAATAGTTGAATTGAAACGCGTATTGTTCGGAACGCCAGAGTTGATGTTCTACACGACATTTTGTACGTTCCCAACATCAACATTAAGGCTGGTAGCTCTCGTTCGGAACACGATACATGTTGTTCCCAACAGTAGCAACTGTCGTTCAGAACCTCAGCATACTCATGTTCCGAACATTTAATAATTTACTATCATTGTGATTCATTTTATTAATTTTATGCAAAAATTATGTGCAGTATGAAGACGTTGGTCATGCTACTTTCAAGAGTAACGTTGAGGGTCTCTTCAAGACCTTCCTGACCAACAATGAACCTTTTAATGGGAAGATTACTGTTCGTTCTTCGTTGGCTAGGGGTATGATACAGTTCAAGGAGGTACTGAAAAAATTGCAGGTGAGAAGGGGATTTGCCAATAGCTATTTCGGTCCTTTCTTGCAATTACCGGAATATCCACTGTTTGGCACCAAGTTGGTGCATAACCTCCTCATGCGAAGGATTATTTGCAAGAAGAAGAAAGAGGTTTGGATATCCTTCAATGGATTGCCAGCACGTTTTGGCCTATCCGAGTTTGCACTAATGACAGGGCTAAACTGTGGGCCCTATCCAAGTAAAGAGTACATGGATAAAATTAATGAAAAGGGGAAGGAATTGTGGAAGTTTGTTGTTGATTATTTCCAGGAGAAAAAGAGGAAGGAGAAGGAGAAAGAGATAAAGGGAAAGGAGGAGAAGAAAAAGGAGGAGAAGGAGAAGGGTAGTGGGAAGCGGAAGGGGAAGAAGAAGGAGGAGGAGTCACCCTCAGCCTCACCTTCACCCTCACCCTCACCTTCACCCGCAAAGAGGAAGTTCAACAAGCCCAAAAAACAAAAACAGCCGAAGAAAAAGCAAGCTGTGAAGTCTGGTGACTTGCTTGAGTTGGTATGTTCTAGAACCTGTCCCAAGAAGTGGTATTTAAATCTGTGCATGGCTTGGTTTGTTCATACTATTCTGTGTGCGAGGGATTCCAAATATGGAATAGAGGAATGGGTGGTGTGCTTGTCCGCTGATCTTGCGGCATTCAAGCGTTATCCTTGGGGTAGGATGAGTTTTGAATTAACAATGGAATATCTGATCAAGCCAATGGAACCTCGTGCAGAAGGAAGCCAGACTTACAATCTTTATGGCTTTCCATGGGCATTCATGGCCTGGGCTCATGAAGCCATTCCTGCCTTGAGACCAAAGGATTTGCCAAAAGAAAAAACAATCCCAAGGATCATAAACAGGCTTACTGAAATTTGTGAAAGAGATACGGACAGGTTGTTTGACCAACAAGATGTTCCTGTAAGTATTCCGTTTTCCATATATGTTATGTAATGTTTGGAACAACCTCGTTGTTGCTGAGATATTTCTAATTGATGTTCGGAACATCTTAATGAAGAACCTTCAACTTCTACAGTCAACAATGTTCGGAACATCCTTTTCCGATGTTTTCGAACAACAAGACTTTGTTCCAAACAACATTAAAAGATTCTTAAAATTTAGTTGATATTTATTTAATGTTGTTGGGTATATTAACAGGTTGTTCACCCTTTCCTCATTCCTACCGATGAAGAGCTGGACATGGATTACTTTCTAGACCTCATGCCATTTGATGACTCAGAGGACGACACAATAGATCGTTTTTGTAAAGTGTTTGAGGATGCTTGCAGCATTGGCCTTGTTGGTGGCACTACAATTTGTATCTTCAACAACAATCCTGCAACCCCTCCAAGACAAGTGATAGAAATTAAAGCTATGGAAGCCCCAGAAACGACGATGTTTGGGAGTGATGGTGAATACAAGGAAGAGGGAATTGGTGGCCTGCAAGATGTAAATATTTACATTGGAAACAAAGGTGATGGTGATGTAGTTCGCGGTGAGTTTGAAGTTGCCGGTATCACTGAAGTTGGTATAGTGAAGAGGAGCTCCAATTGCAGAGGCTGCAAATGTGGTGAATGCAGCGGATGGAGGGAAGCAATGGAGCAAAAGATTTTGGCTTACGATCAAAAGATGGTTGCTTATGATGAAAAGATCGTGGCTTATGAGAAAAGGATGGTGGCTTATGAGCAACAGATCGTGCCTTACGAGACAAAGGATGGTGCTTCTGAGCAAATCAAAGGTGATTCTTCTTGTGGTGATGGATTCGACATCCCCAAATGTAGCAGTTGCAATTGCAAAGAGTGCGACGATTGGCGTAAAGGCATGGTGATGGAGATGGCGGCCGTGAAGGAGACGATTGAGCAGTTGAAGCGCAAAACAATTGTAAAACCTGCAAAGGCTGTGAAATCACCACAAACAGAAGAGGAGAAGAAGCAGGAAGAAGTTTGGCCTAGTCTGAAAGTGGATATTTACAAGCCATTGAAGCGGAAAAAAGTTATGGCCTTGACCACATTTATGAAAAAGAGGAAGAAACAAAAAGATGTTTTTCTTGGAATGCCGATGAATTACCTAGATTTCAAAGACCTGATGGACAAGACTGTGTGGCTGTGGGACATTGTAAGTTTATTTTAGAATGATTTTCTGAACTTCACATTGTTGTAGGGAACATTCTAACTGTGTTCGGAACATCATTAGTATGCTTGGATCAACAAAAGCATTTCTAGCTTCTCATAGATTTATAGAACATCACACAGTCGTTCCGAACATGGAATGATGTTCGGAAAGACAGAAATTTCCTTCACTCACTTATACTCCAATTATTATTTGTCTCTCTTATATGTTCTGCAGTATGTTGAAGCTGTGTTGACAATGATGCGGGAGAGGCATTTGAATTACCCCTATCATTACGATCAAAGTGACCTCATTCTGGATATGGCAATCTTGACAATGATGAAAAAACGCTACTACCAACTGGAAAAAGATGCGCAGGATGATAAGATACCGCTGGATGAGGCGTTGAATGCGTATAAGTTTGATGAGGAGTATCTGAAGTATGCACATGGAGAGCTACCCTACCCAGGGGGTAGGTGTTGGGCTGGTGCTAAGAGGATCTTCGCCGTCTTCAACATCAACGACAATCACTACGTGTTGGTGGTGTTTGACATGGTTGAAGCGAAGGTTTGGGTGTATCATTGCAATCATGGTGTTAATGATGATGAAAAGTTCTTTCCAATAATTGTTCCCATTCTGTACATGTTCCCGATCTATGTCAGAAATTCTAAGCTATTCAAAGAATTGGATCCGATGTGTAATAAAGGAGACATGTGGTTGTTCGAGAGAGTGCCAAGATCACTTTGTCCACAAAATCTAACAGGGCAATCCTGTGGAGTGTTCGCGTTGATGTACATTGAGCATCTCATTACAAACACCTCCATGGGCAAAATTAATGACAATGAGGCTGATCGGTGGAGGCAACGTTTAGCCGTTTATATTTACGACGGCAAAATGAAACCTTGATTTGGGGAATATGTAATATTTGGATAATCTTTTAACTTTTTTTTGGTAATGTAATTAGGTATGGATGACTTTTATTTTATTAGCCAAGTAACAAGTAACACTTAACAGTAACAGCTTTTGATGTGCTTAAATATTAAATATTGACGATTATTACATCAGTTCCAGAACGACATCAATCTGTTCCTGAAATGCAAAGTGATGTTCCAAACATCTGCAACATTTAATTAAGTTTACCCTGGAATGTGAATGTGAACTCGATTCTCCACTTATAGGTGCTCCCCTTGTGAATGTGAAGAAAGGGGCCATCGACGAGTCTGTTGGGAAGGGCTTTATCGAAAGTGACTTTTGATGAAACTCGTAACCGTTATGTACTACTCAAACGAGCGCAACAGATAATATTGTAACTGTTGTACCTTTTAGATTTTAACATGATGTTCGGAACATTATTAAATATCGTTCGGTATACTGTGCTTATTTTAATTATAGATAGATTAGTTTTTTAAGAAAAAGAATAGAGCATATCAAGTGCTCATCAATTATATGGAACAAGATATATATGTTTTGCGTGGAATAACGATGTTCCAAACGAGATACTCTAATTGTATAAAGGTTAATAATGTTCCAGAACGACACAAAACCTTTCTGAACGGCGTCATGGAGTTCTGAACTAGATAAAAGTAATTTCCATTGATAATCATTGTAGAGCTTTACAAAAAAGAATGCTAGTTATATTAGCATTCAAATGGAGAAACTGCACATCACTGTCAGTGCTTTACAAAAGGAATGCTACTTATACTAGCATTCTACCAAAAGATACTAGATTATAAAGATTCAAAAAGAAATATATAATAACCTTAATAGGAACATCCAAATCTAGCGTGAAGGAGAGGAGTAGAAGTCAAGGTAATGGATCCCCTTATCAGCAAGCAGCCCTTTGAGCATTCTTGTGATCCTACGCCTTTCCTTCGCCATCTTTCTGACGTCCTTTTTGTAGTCATGTAGGAATCCCTCAAACTGGAACTTCCAACCCCACACTTCTGCCCTTAGTTGTTCCAATATGTCAATAGCCCTTTCAGTTTGTGATTCGTCTGCAAGTGATAATGCCCTAGAGGTGGAGGCTATATTAGCCGTGGAGGCACCTCTAGCCGTGGAGGCTCCTCTGGCCGTGGAGGCTCCTCTGGCCGTGGAGGATCCTCTTGCTCCTCTTGTTCGTGGTTGAAGTGCCATTTTTGAAGATGAATAGTTTGTGATTCCTTGAATTGTAAGTTGATGAATATGGATTGAAATGCTTTGAGCCGTTGGGTATTTATAGAAGTTGAGAGAGGCAACCGAAACGTTTGTAGCCGTTTCGTGTATTGGTATTTGAGCGAGTTGTATTGCAGCCGTTTCTGTATTTCAAATTTTGAACAGGTTCCGAACGTCAGCCTATATTAGTGTAATTGGTGTAACGTATCCATGAAATGATGTTCCGAACCTCATTTCGACCTACCTGCAGACCTAGTCTAGTTTACGAAATGAACGCGACAAACTTCCCGTTGATGTTCAAAACACCGTTATATGTATGGATCATCATAACAAGTATAGTTTGTTATTTATAGTGATAGTGATCGTCATTTGTCACCCTATCAAGTATAGTGGGTCATTTCTAGTTAAAATGACCATCATTTGACACTCTTACAGGTATGTTGGGTCATTTCTAGATTATAAGGATCATCATTTGTCTGTCGAACAACTCTAGTTGGCCATTTCTACACATAATGGTCATCATAATGCACCCTTACAGGTATCTTGGATCATTTTTAGGTATAATGATCATCCTTTATCACTCTTACAAGTATAGTTGGTCATTTATTATATGTATGGATCATCATTTCTCCCTACACCAAGTATAGTTGGTCATTTATAGTGATAGTGATCATCATTTTTCACTCTTACAAGTGTAGTTGTTCATTTATTATCATATTGATAATCATTTTCCACTCTTACAAGTATTGTTGGGTCCTGCCTAGTCATAATGATCATCATTTCCCACTCTAACGACTCTACTTGTCCATTTCTACTCATAAGGATAACCATTTGTCCCACAAACTACTCTAAGTGGTCTTTGTGATGAAAGTGGATGAATTTATCGCTCTTACAGGTATATTGGGTCCTTTGTAGGTATATAATGATCATAGTTTGTCACTCGAACCACTCTAGATGTGAAGAGTGTGATGAAGATAGCAACAATAGAAGTTCGCGCTCGGAACATCGCATGAACGCGACAAACTTCCCGTTGATGTTCGAAACATCGTTATATGTATGGATCATCATAACAAGTATAGTTTGTTATTTATAGTGATAGTGATCGTCATTTGTCACCCTATCAAGTATAGTGGGTCATTTCTAGTTAAAATGACCATCATTTGACACTCTTACAGGTATGTTGGGTCATTTCTAGATTATAAGGATCATCATTTGTCTGTCGAACAACTCTAGTTGGCCATTTCTACACATAATGGTCATCATAATGCACCCTTACAGGTATCTTGGATCATTTTTAGGTATAATGATCATCCTTTATCACTCTTACAAGTATAGTTGGTCATTTATTATATGTATGGATCATCATTTCTCCCTACACCAAGTATAGTTGGTCATTTATAGTGATAGTGATCATCATTTTTCACTCTTACAAGTGTAGTTGTTCATTTATTATCATATTGATAATCATTTTCCACTCTTACAAGTATTGTTGGGTCCTGCCTAGTCATAATGATCATCATTTACCACTCTAACGACTCTACTTGTCCATTTCTACTCATAAGGATAACCATTTGTCCCACAAACTACTCTAAGTGGTCTTTGTGATGAAAGTGGATGAATTTATCGCTCTTACAGGTATATTGGTCCTTTGTAGGTATATAATGATCATAGTTTGTCACTCGAACCACTCTAGATGTGAAGAGTGTGATGAAGATAGCAACAATAGAAGTTCGCGCTCGGAACATCGCATGAACGCGACAAACTTCCCGTTGATGTTCGAAACATCGTTATATGTATGGATCATCATTTCTCCCGAAGATAACAACATTAACAATTGTGCGATCCGAACGGCTGTTTAATGTGACGAACGTAATGGTGGAGTTCCGAACATTTTTTTTCATTCTGGATATTTGGACGTGGATATTGTTAATGATCATCAGTTATATCTGGAACATAACAGGTGCATTCCGAACATTTGTTTTCATGATGGAACACACCTATTATGTTCCGAACGTTTTGTATGATTTTATTAAGTTTTCCAGAAATGGAGTAGGCCAAGTTGTCGTTTGGAACATCGTTTTTAATATCCTAAACGACAGTTGATGTGTTGCGAACTATAAGCAAACAGGATGGTTTGGAGACAGTTTAACAGTACTAATTAAAGACCTTCATAATAATATTAATTGAACAGAGATACAAAAGCATATTCATAAACAGTAGAACTACTTAAACATCTAATATATAATAGCGTCTTCGTTATTGTTTGGATCTCCACCGAATTGATTTTGCAAAATCCTCTCAATCCGATCTATCTGCAATTGCATCTGCTCAAGTTTTGTCTCGTGTGTTTGAATGGACCTCTCACAATTATCTGCTACCTCTTTGATGTCAACAACTTCATAATGCACGTCTAGCAGTCTTATGGGAAGCGACTTGTTTGGAGGCTCTCGGACTCGGTGGTACTTATTCCATGGATCGTTTAATGCGTTATTGGCCATCTGCATGAAAAGTTGTTTAAAATTTAGAAAAGAATCAAAGTGGATAGTTATGTTTAAGGAAATATAAACAGATTAGATGGAGAAATCGTTTTAGAAAAAAGGCAGAAAATATGGAAAACTTGAGTACCTCAACTTGTTCTTCCTTGATATAGAAACTAGTGAAAACTGAACGTAATACTTGGTTAATGCGAAATGAATTGTGAATTGAGTGTTCATCAAAGTGGAGGTATTTATAGATGTTTTGAAGCAAATGAAGGGACGCATATTTACAAGTGTCAATGTGTTTTTTGACGTGACTGTTGCAGCAACCAACTTGTATTTTAGCCGTTTAGTGTATTGGTATTTGCGTTCCCAACTGTTCATTGTAGCCGTTTGTGTGTTTTAAATTTTGAATAGCTTGTTCAGAACGTCACGTATAAAAGTATAATATAATATCATCGACACGAGGTTCCGAACATTTCCTATAAGGTAGCACTTGGTAAACGCTACGACTGTGAATTGTGAAATAAAGACCTCACAAGCTTTCACATGCCTTGACATCGTTCGGAACATCACATGTAATATCCTAAACAAAATGGATGTGTTGCGAACAATACGCAATTATGTACACAACATAATCACAAAAGATGCAGTAAAGCAAATCTGTGCAAACCATAAGTTAAGAAACAAATTTGGCCAAATATGTACACAATATAAATTATACAAGTAGGACGAAAAGTCCATTATGCAATTCAATAAATATCCAAATAATCCAAATAATCGAAATTATAACGAGGACCATATAAATATACAATTCACAAACTCAATTCGTAGGCTGACTTGTAGCCTCATTTCCACTACGAACAACGGGGCATGTAGTTTTCTTGTGCCCATATCTCTTGCAGTTGCCACATTTATTTCTCCTCTTTGGAAGACGCTCCCCAATAGATCGAATCCGGTTAACCCTTCTCCTTCCACGGTTGTTCGGCTTTGGGGGCGGAGGCACTGGATAAAGTATCTCTTCAGCAGGGACGACCCATGATTCTTCAGGAGGTACTGCATTGACAGGCTCTGCATAGGCAAGGATGTATGCTTGTGTTGTGTAATATCCAGAAGTGTATTCATACACTCTACTTCCATATTCATCGCCATGCAACCCCCTAATTGCTGCCATAGCATGTACACAAGGTAACTGATCAAGATCGAACTCCCTACATGTACATGTCCTCTCATATAGATCAACTTCTGCCTCATGCCCTGGACTAATGATTTCGAAACAATAAGTTCCCTTCCTGTTGACAACTAGCTTGTCTCCCACTTCTTTATTCTTCCTTACTTTTATTTCAACGTCTGGGACGCATAAATTTGGGTGGTTGATTAACTTCATGGCCCTAGTATGGAATTTTTCCGCAAAGTTCCTACCTATATCCTTCAAGAGGGCAGCAATGGGGTATTCTCTTTGCTGTTTCAGCATGGAATTAATGGACTCAGCTATGTTTGATGTCATAACTTCAAACCTATTAAAAAGAATAAAAATTATAATAGTCAAAACATGTTCCTAGCACAAGTGCAGATATAGGAATAAGAAGTGCGGAACATTAGTCATGTTCCTAACATGACTCACACGTTCAGAACTCCGATAATGAGTTCGGAACATCATCGGAAAATAAATATTCCTATAATGTTCTGAACAAATATGTTATGTTCGGAGAGCGCAATGTGACGTTTGGAACATATTGAAAGCAGACAGTAATATATTACCTGTTTCCTGGGAAATATAATCTGCTCCATCTATGATAGCCAACAACATTTTCAAGATAATCCGCTACCCTCCAATCAATAGCCCTGATCTCATTCACAGCATCATTGAATTCCTCTACCCTGTATGCCTTTGCTGCAGTGTAGTATTTATGAAGACTGAATCCAAACTGAAACTTTGTTCGGATGCTTTCACCAAGGTGCAACATGCAAACTCCATAGTGTGCAGAAGGAAACACTTGGGCGACCATTTTCGAGATGCTCGGATGTCTATCCGAAACTATGCACAACTCTTCACTATCTGAAACTATGCAGCGTAATTGTTCGAAAAAATACTCATATGAGGCGTCACACTCTTTGTCTACAACACAAAAAGCAACAGGGAATACGTGACTCATTGCATCCTGAGAAACAGCAGACAGCAAGACCCCTCCATACTCGCCAGACAAATGTGTACCGTCAACGGCTAGGACTTTTTTCACGTAAGTAAATCCCCTGATCCACGCTCCATAAGAGAGAAAAAAATACAAGAACTTTCCTGTGCTAGAAAGCCTCAAATCTGTCTTGGTTCCTGGATTCTTGCTCCTAACCATATAAGCATAAGCATCAAGAATTTCAATACCTTTCGCATGTGTTCCCCGTGTCAAAGATTTTGCAAATTGACAGCCCCTAAGACACTTCCAGTAGCTAACCTTACAACCAAAATCGTTGTTAAGGGACTCCCTGACAGCTTTTGTAGTTGGACCTTTTCCCATTAAATATTTACCTTTCATGAACTCACCAATTATCCGGGCAGAGGCGTGTGAATTATGACTGGAATGATGTTGGACACCGCATGTGTGCATGTTATTGTAAACGCTAATGTAGAACCTATCATTACTTTTATACCTCATTTCCCTTAACCACCATTTGCATTTCACATCTAAACATCTAGCATTAAAAATCTTTGCAGTATTCTTCAATGGTTTGTAATTAAAACGATGTTTAACTGCTGCAATCTTCAATTTGGTGACCATTTCTTTCTTATTGGGGAAAGTCATACCTTTTTCAAAACCTGTGCCATCAACGAAGTGAAATATCAGCTCGCTGCTTTGTGTTGGAAACACAGGGGTATAAATGGCAGGATGTTCCTCTACATATTTGTCTTCTACTTCTTCTTCTTTTTCTTCATCTACATCTACGCCTGCTCTGTTTTTTTCTACCCCTCCTCCTCTGTCTTCTTCTGCTACTTCTTCATGTAAGTCATCCAATCGCTGACTAAAATCATGCCCTCCACTATTTGGCATTTCTTGGTCATTAGAACCAACACATTCCTCCGTCGTTGAAACCACAATTACCCTTAGTGTGGGCCTAGCACCATTACGATCAACGTCAGCCATATAAAGGCGTACATCATCATCGTTTCTTATTGTAACGGGAGGAGTCTTTTGATTTGCGGCAACACTCAGCATGTAAGTAATGCAAATATCCCTCGGATTGTCTCTTATCCCCCAACTTCCGATGATTTTGTTAAGTAGAACATCATACGTAACATCTCTAGGCACAAGAATGGGTCTTGACTCTTTAACCTTCGGAACCCAAGCATAACATTTAGAACGCTCCACCCATTCACCTTGATAATTAACTCATAATATAACCTCACCCATCGATGGTCACCTGCAATAAATTGGAATGACCAACTATTAGTATTACAAATATTTATACAGTATGTTTCCAAACCTCCATGTTCTCGTTTGGAACATCTTCCTGACGTTCTGAACATCAGATTACAGTTTTTCATTGCTCGATGAAAGATGTTCCGAACCTCAGTATTGCTCGTTTGGAACATCTAATACAGACGTTCTGAACATCACCTTACACTTTTTCGATGGTTAATGCAAGATGTTCCAAACTTCAACAGAACGCTCAAACATCCTACAGAATGTTCCGAACATTATCTGTGAAAATTCCAATAATATACATACGCCGCGTAAAACGCTAGCGATATGTTTGGAATTACAATTACGGCCATAGGAAAGTCGAAATGGTGTTTGGAATTTCACGCAGATTGTTCAGGAACTGAATCCGTAACAACCCCGAATCAACAAAAACAACAAAAAAGATGTTCGAAAATTTAGTACACTTACCGGAGATGACTGGATTGATACGATTAAAATTGGAGGAACAAGATTTCTCCTTTAATGGATAAGAAACGACGACCAGATTTAACGAAATTCCGTATAACCCAAATGTGGGGGATCTCAGCTTGTATTGCCTAAAACTGGAAAGGATATTCAAGAAAATAAGCTCAGCAGCTATGGTGGAATGGGTATTATTTCGAAATACGAAAGGAAGCTCAGCAGCTATGGTGGAGCTTTGGGCGGGAATAGAATGTGGAAAAATGGAGGGAAAACGGGGGAGAGGAGAGAGGGAAAGCAGCTAGGGAATGGCCAAATTTGGCAAAAAACTAATTTTATATACATGGACTATTGTGCAACTTACAAAACTTTGGGGTGAGAATGTTACATAGTTAATAACACTAATTAAATGAGGACCCTAGAATTCATGTTTAAAACTTGAGCCTTTTTCCACACAAAAAAGACTTGGGGAGACCTGCCATGCCAATCCCCCAAGTAACAAGTCCCAACTAAGGTTGGTTTTCATAAACCCAAAGAGAATCCACTCTTTACAATATTCAATTCATCATTCAACATAAACTAAGTGTAAAATAAGCTAGGCTTGGCTATTTATAGTGTTTCCCAAGCTTACACAATGACTTAAATACCCTTACTAATAAGGTTCACTAAATAAGC
Source organism: Petunia axillaris subsp. axillaris (assembly GCA_029990575.1). Lineage (NCBI taxonomy): Eukaryota > Viridiplantae > Streptophyta > Magnoliopsida > Solanales > Solanaceae > Petunia > Petunia axillaris. The sequence continues at coordinate 119,259,380 of JARKNS010000004.1, read as the reverse complement.
CACGTAGGGCAAAACAGTAAAAGAAACATAAGTTCAGCAGCTAGGAGGGGCGCCTGGGGCTGGGAGGGGCACCTGGAGCATGCTGAAGCTAGGCGGGGCGCCTGGGGCTAGGCGAGGCACCTGGGCTAGGCGGGCGCCTGGGCTGGGGCGCCTAGGCAGGCGGGGCGCCTGGGCACAATTCCCTTCCTTAGGCAGTGAGCTTCCTAGGCGGGGCGCCTGGGCTAGGCGGGGCGCCTGGCTGTGCTGGGCCTTCTTCCTCCTCCTTAGGCGTGGTGCCTAATGTTGAAACCATCCGGAACACTTCCAAAGCCCTTGACTTCAAGTCCTTTGTATCTTCCAAGCTTGGCACATGTTGGAAAGTGTTGGAAGGTGTCTTGTCTCGATTTGCCCTGCATCATCCTCCCCTTCTTGAAGAGATTTCGTCCTCGAAATCAATGCATTCATGTTCATGGCATCATCTCTTCGGGTGCCCAATGCTCTCCTCCTTTGTAACTCTTGATCGTCACCTTGACATAGGTCTCTTCCAAGATCTCCCTTGCCGTAACATGGAGCTTAGAACCTACGAGCAACGACAAGCAAACACAAGAATTCCTACTTTGAAAGTAGGTTAGTGCAAGAAGTGTGGGAAAAACACACTCTTGTGATATAACCAAGCATCAATGAGAAGCACAAATATCAAATCTCCAAGGAGAACAATAAGCACTTGGTTAAAGGTCATCATGCACCTAACACAATTGTGATCAAATAAGCCATGGGGATATGGAAAATGCAAGATCAAGCTATCAAAATCCCCTTGAACCTTAAGCTCAAGATCAACAAACCAATCAATCCTCATGGTGTGATTAACAAGTGGAGTGGAGTGAATCAAATAACTCAACCTCCAAGGGTTATCAAGTACTCCACTCCCCTTCTTTAGAGCATACTTACTCACACCAAGGGATTCTCTTTCACCTCCAATTTCATCACCTAAGCAACCCTTCTCAAAAGACAAGCTCTCAAGGAAGGCATTGATGATAGATTCTTCTTCATCATAACCCCAACTAGCAATAGTAGGGTCACTCAAAGAACCATCTACCTCACCCAAATTCTCAAACAATGGGTTGCCTAAGGAATCAAACCCTTCACACCATGGGGGTTCCATTTGACTACTCACCCTAGTTCGATACAAGTCATTACCACTAATGAGGATGCCTTCAAACAATGGATTAGTATAAACAAGCATCTCAATATCATGATTAAGCATAGACAAGTTATCAAGACTAGGTTCACTTGAGGAGTCATCATAGACAACCTTGCCCAATTCATGCAATTTGGACTCCTCAAGGACAAGACCATCCTCACCACAACACATTGGTCCACCAAATAGAAGTATGTCAATAAGAGAATGATCAACTATCTCATCTCCCAATTTGTCAAAGGTTGGTGGTGTGTCATAGCAAAGGTCACAATCATGGTGAACCATCAAATCTACACTAGGGAGGGGTTCAATGAACAAAGAGCTCACATCATGATGTAGCATAGTGCTCCTCCCAACTAGTGTTTCACATGTAAACTCAAGTTGACAACTAGACTCTTCACTAGTGGTATACTCACTAGATGCATCAAAAACACCAACTAGTGTTGAGTCATCACAAGACAAGTAGCTAGTAGGTTCATGAAAAGGTGAAGCAACACTTACATTTGTAGTACTCCCTTGATCACTCACAAGGTTTGAAGTGTCATATGCAACTCTCCCTTCATGAAGCTCACATTGAGGCTCCAATGACTTGTCTTCAAATGTACCTACACAAGAGCTTTCACAAGAAAAGGTAGAAGATAAAGAAGGGTTAGAACAATGGGTGCTCTCACTCTCAATTTTTCCTTCCTCACCTCTCATCTCTCTCAATTTTACCTCATGGTCAAGTGTAGTTTGTGGTGACAATCCCCTCACATCACTCCTCAAATCCTCTCCTTTTTCCTCTCTTGGATTGTCACCGGTCACTCCCTCACTTCTCTCTATCTTTTCTCTCTCATTTGAAGTGGAGTGACTCTCATTTTCATCTTGCAATGGCAAAACAATAAGATTGTTTGCCTCGGGCTCACGTACAATGGGTGACTTTGCTTTAGCCGCTTCCCTCAACTCCTTCATTCGTTTGTAGTCTTCCCTCACTTGCCTCGGAGTCAAAGGTCTAAGCACATACTTTCTCCCATCTTGCTTAACCGTGTAGGAGTTGGTTCGGCCTTCATGCATTACACTCCTATCATGTTGCCATGGCCTCCCAAACAACAAGTGGCATGCTTGCATTGGGACCACATCAAACATGATCTTATCCTTATAGCTCCCAATGCTAAACTCAATCAACGCTTGTTTCACCACTTTAAGTTCACCACACTCGCTAAGCCATTGTAATCTATATGGTCTTGGTTGCTTTAGAGTAGGTAACTTCAATTGGGAAATCAAGGTTTGGCTCACTATGTTGGTACAACTCCCCGAATCAACAACCATTGAACATATTTGGCCCATTACTCGGCACCTAGCATGAAAGAGGTTTTCCCTTTGATCATTTTCCACCTCCTCTTCCATAACAATGGTACTCAAGCTTCTCCTAACCACCAAGAACATTTGAGGGCCATCATCCTCTTCTACGGCCTCCTCACAATCAACTTCCTCATCCTCCTCTACTTTCTCATTTTCGGACTCACTTTCTTGTTCATACACCAAATTGCCAACCACAACCATGGTTCGTTTTGTGGAGCATTCTTTAGCGCCCAAAGCCCTTGCACTTATAACATTGAGTAGAAGTAGAAATAGGATTACTCAAGCGAGTTTTAGATGTACCTTCCAAAGGTGGAGTAGTCTTCTCATATGGCTTCTTCACTTCTTTGCTAGCATTGGCACTTGGAAAGCTTGCATTTGGAGTCATCCACTCTCTTGGTTGGTTCACGGGAGTAGGAGTGCTACTCTTGTAACGGGTGGACTTTTCTCCCTTAAGCCATTGCTCGGCTTCAATAGCGGCTTCCAATAGATCTTGAAGTGAAGGATAAGAATGTAACCTCAATTGAGAAGCTATACCATAGCTCAAACCATTCTTGAAACGGATCATGGTTTGCTCTTCATCCTCGGTCTCCATATCTAAGGCCAATCGGGTCTTCTCAAACTCATCATAGTACTCATGAACCGTTTTGACACCTTGTTTAGATCATAGAGCTTCTTGAGTTGCTCTTGTCGATATCTAGGAGTTACATACTTGGTATTCATGAGGGCCTTCAATTCATTCCATGTCACATTCACATGCACACCCGCTCTTCTTCTTGTCCGCTTTATGGATTCCCACCTAGTAGAAGCATAAGACTCAAAAGATGAAATAGCATAAGTACCTTTCTTCTCATCGGTCATCTCATTTGTGTCAAACACTCTCTCTATGAGTAGAACCCATTCCATGTATGCCTCCGGATCACAAGTTCCTTTAAAGGATGGAAGATTAAGCTTCACACTATTGAGATTGTTGTTGTTGTCACGCACCCCATAGTTAGGCTCCGGTTGGCCACCATAATGGTCTTCATGAGCAACATATTCTCTCCTAGCATTCCTTCCATCAAATCTCATGGGTGGCCCTCGACCTCGGCCTCTACCCCGATCCACATTTCGACCCCAATTCATTGGCCTCCTAGGGTGATAAGGAGCATCATACCCATAGGCCTCATCACCATACTCGGCTTCCTCCTCTTCTTGAGCCTCAACAACTTGCTCAAGAGGTGGGACAAACCTAACGGGTCTTCGAGGTGGAGCATTTCCTTGGGGATTGCCCAAGTTGAGAGGATTGCTCTCTTGTTGGGGATTGCCCAACTCACGCCCTTGTAAAGCTTCAACTTTGCTTCGTTCATACTTCTTGGTTAGCTCAACGAAGTGTCCGGGAGTCATAGGAGTGCTATGACTCGTGCCCTCTCCGGATTCAATTTGGACACTCGGGGTCCTCCTCTCACCGGACTCAACTTGATTCCTCTCGACGGTTTCAAGTCTCAATGAGATATCCTCCAATTTAGCCATAATGGTGGCCATGAAATGCTTCATGGGATCATCTCCATCGTTTGCCATTGTACCTACAAAGAAGTAACAAACGTTAGTAAAAGACCTCACTCACTCCCTCACTTGAGTTCACTCGGATCACTCTTTTGGGGGTGGTGGTGGATATTTCACTCGGACTTGTTACCAAAAGCTTCAAGGAGTTGACTATCAATCCTCAACCCAACCAACTATTCACAAGCCAATTGTACTCCGGGGCGAGTGGAGTTAATATGACTCGATGAACGCTAAGCAATTTGAAGTGAGGACTTGAATCAAAAGATACTACGGATCTTCTTTGAATTCTAGTCTCCTTTCTAGGCACGATGATCCTAATAGCAATTAAAAAGGTTAGCACTATTCAAGTAGAACGGTTACTCAAAGTAGCACTAACTAGATGTTATGTTATCAAACGAAGGGAAATTCCTATGAAAATCTACCCGAAACAACACTTTCAGCACTCAGGAGGGGCGCCTGAAACTCAGGTGGGGCGCCTAGACTGTGCAGTATTCCAGGCGGGGCGCCTGGGACCTAGGCGGGGGCGCCTGAGGTCTTAGGCAGTAGCCAAGTCAGGCGGGGCGCCTGGCTTAGGCGGGGCGCCTGGCCTGAAGCCTTTCCCAACTCGTTCCAAACTCGTTTCAAGTCGATTTTCAAGCTCCAAATCCGATGTTTTCAACTTGTTTTCACAATCCAATGATACCCAAAGTTGTTTTTGATCTTCCTTAACAAACCCCAATCAAATTAACATCCAAACAATCAATCAATTTCAAGATTCAATGCCAAGAACTCAAGAACAAGGGGGTTTTTCAAAGGGTTTTCAAAATGGATTGTGATTCATCAAACTTGGTGTTATACATACCCAAATCCCACAAAATTGGTATCAAATCGTTTGTTTTACAATGAAGATCAATCCCCAATATCAAGTTTCCAATCAAACATTCATCTAGATCTCTGATACCAAATGATGTAGAAAATCAAACGCGGAAAGTAAAAAGGATAAAGAACGAGACGTAACTCGATCTCTAATCCCAAGTAGCAACGGAGAACTTGTTCCGCTACACCCCGGGAGAAGGACAAGAACACCTACGCTATGCAACTACCCTCGAGCTAACGCGAGCACGCAAGTAGAATGGTCGGAGAGGAAAAGTATTCATCTAGATGCGCTAGAAGAACTACAAGTCCCAAAACAAAAGGGTTTCATTCAATAACCAAGAGCCTTGCTCATGTTCAATATTCATCAATCATCAATCCAACCCAAGAATCAAGCCAAAATTCATCAAGAACAAGTTCTTCAAGGGTTTAAGGGGTTTTGGGGTTTCAAATTTTCAAACTCCACCAATCCAAACAATTTTGGTACCCAAGTAACGGGGATTCATCCACGATCAAGAATCTACAACACCCATATCATAATTCATCCAAACCAACAAGATACTCCAAATTTTTAGATTTTTCAATTTTTTTGTGTTTTTCTTCTTTCTATAACAAGAACAAGGAAACTAAAGATAGAATCAACCTAAGGCACGAAGAACCAAGGGTCGGGGGTTTGTAGAAACAAAACCCGAGCCTTGCTCTGATACCAAATGATGTAGGGAAAACGCGGAAAAATAAAAGGGATAAAGAACGAGACGTAACTCGATCTCTAATCCCAAGTAGCAACGGAGAACTTGTTCCGTTACACCCCGGGAGAAGGACAAGAACACCTACGCTATGCAACTACTCTCGAGCCACACTTGGGACTCACAAATAGAATGATCGGGGCGGAGTTGTTAGGCAACTAGAATCCACTAGAAGTAACAAGTCCCAACTAAGGTTGGTTTTCATAAACCCAAAGAGAATCCACTCTTTACAATATTCAATTCATCATTCAACATAAACTAAGTATAAAATAAGCTAGGCTTGGCTATTTATAGTGTTTCCCAAGCTTACACAATGACTTAAATACCCTTACTAATAAGGTTCACTAAATAAGCCACGTAGGGCAAAACAGTAAAAGAAACATAAGTTCAGCAGCTAGGAAGGGCGCCTGGGGCTGGGAGGGGCGCCTGGAGCATGCTGAAGCTAGGCGGGGCGCCTGGGGCTAGGCGGGGCGCCTGAGCTAGGCGGGCGCCTGGGCTGGGGCGCCTGGGCACAATTCCCTTCCTTAGGCAGTGAGCTTCCTAGGCGGGGCGCCTGGCTGTGCTGGGCCTTCTTCCTCCTCCTTAGGCGTGGAGCCTAATGTTGAAACCATCCGGAACACTTCCAAAGCCCTTGACTTCAAGTCCTTTGTATCTTCCAAGCTTGGCACATGTTGGAAAGTGTTGGAAGGTGTCTTGTCTCGATTTGCCCTGCATCAAAGAAGTACTTGAGTAACAAGGAAATATTAGAAAGAAGTACTTGAGTAACAAGGAAATATTAGAGAAATTACTTAAGTAACAACGAAATGTTATAGTTAATATATTAGTAAATAATAGTAATATTAGTGGTTGTAATGTAAAAAATGTAATATAATAATAAATTTAATATACTAGGGAAGTTTATAATAATAATAATAATAATAATAATAATAATAATAATAATAATAATAATAATGATAATAAAAAATAAAAATAAAAATAAAAAATGCTAGAAATAAAGAAAAAATGCTAGAAGCAGATATAATACTGTAAGAGATTAAAGGTCGGTATCAGTAGTTATAGTAGTATTTTATAGATTATATAAATATTAATTATATTAATAAGTTCTCAAATTAGTAACCAAATATTTAGTCCGAAGTAGATGTCTGCCAATCCCCGGCAACGGCGCCAAAAATTTGACGAGGCCAGAGTGTATAGGATTTTCCTACTCGTGCTTTGTCAAATTATAGTATAGTTTAAGATATCGTTCCACAGATATTGGGAAATCTATGCTACAGACTTTGAATATTCCAACTACTATTTGAGAGAATCAAATTGATGAAAAGTGAGTTTTTTGAACTTTTAAATAACTTTAACTAAAACAAAATAACTTGTGGAAGATTTTCAATTTAAAAAGAGTTGGGAATCATTGAATTCACTTGATAATATTTATAATAAAAATCTCAATTTTGACATATATTTCTCTAAAGAATAATTGCTTATTTCTAATTCAATTATATTTTTCTCACAAGAAAATAATCAATTAATAACACTCCGTGAGGTTATGCAAATTAATTAAGTTATAACAAGTGACAATTAAACCGAAATATTTTTCTTGCCTGAATTGTGCTAAAAGGTAGTGAAAACTTCGTGAGAATATTTTTACTAAAAATCAATAATCTTGCCTACAACAATTCCTCCGTGAGAATTAAAACTGAGGCAAGCAAGACTACGGACTTGAAATGGTAGATTACTAAAATTTAATTTCAATCTACTTATTTTACTCATCAGTTACCACATATTAATTTTGCTCCGTGAGAATTACAAAATTAATATGATAATAACCTCGAGATAAAATATGTAGGAGTGATAATAAAGAATAATAAAACTAACATTCCCGCACAGTGTAAAATGTGAAATAGATAATTTCAGGCCAAGTATGTATTAAAACTGAGATAAGTATTAAAAATATATCAAGCTTCATCAACTATCCCAACAATAAGAAATTACTCCATTATAGAGTATGAAAATATAAAAAGGGAATTTAAAAGACTTATAATTAAAACTAGGAGTATTTTACTACTAGCAAAAGAAAGACAAGAGAAAGAGAAACTTTAAAGAGCTATAGCTATTCTATAACTTGGTGCTCAACTACGGGAGAACTGCTCCCTATTTATAGAAACTCATTTCTTCATTAAGTCTTGTAATGTCAAGGAATGAAGATGTGTAGCAAGTTCCTTGCATAATGACATAATACGTAGAGTCTTGAAAAATGCCAATTTGATGAATATGTTTAGAAAGTCCTTGCATAATGATAGTCTTCTTTTGCTCCTTTATTTGCTTTAATTCCACATTCTTTTATTAAATGTGTAATTCCATATTACCAAGATGTATAATAAGGAGCAAATATTGTGTAACAACTTTCTTGCATAGTGAGGAAGACATGTCATGGACTTCTTCTTGCATACGTAAAACTCTTCTTCCTTTGTTATTTGCTTTATTCATGATATATATCTCTTTCCAAGTATTCTTTTCACTGCAAGATTTGTTAGAAAATATAGGAGAACTAAATATATTTATTCATGATTTTATTTAAAATATTTATAATTTTATATAAAAAATACATGAATAAATTATATTCATCAGCTTTCAAATATACGATCACAGAAGAAAGCTTGAAAGAAACTGTGACCACACATATTCTATGCGAAATAGACTGGACTAATTTTAGACTTATCTGTCATGAGGTCCCGGTTTAAGTATAAACTAGAAAATTTACCTGTGCCAAGATTTGAACTGTATCATTCAATGGTTAACCAACCAGTTACTTAGGCATACCGATCGCCATGGAGTTACTCCTGTGTATGTGACTCTGTTTTTGTAGAGGCCTTCATGAGATGTTCTGGTGTACAATAGTCTGGATATTGACCAGATCAATTGGCTAAGCATTGAATAACTCTAATTTATGTCAGACTAATAAGGCTCCATTGCTTCTCCCTCAATGGCTATGGGTAAGATGAAAAAAAACTTCTTTTTTTTTTCTTTTTGAAAACTCATTAAAAGAAAGAAAAGAAACATTAAGAGAAAAAATTTTATATATGTGCACACAAATTTTAAAAAAAGAATAAAAGGGTATAAGAAAACTCTTCTAAAGTTTTTTTTTTCGTGAACTAGTAAACTCCATCCCTAATTCAGAATCAATATTTTTTTTTCTTTTGTTAAGTTTACTTTTGGAGCTTATTAGGTCGAGAACATCAAAAGATATTTTATTTGTACACTTATTCCCGTCTTTTGATTTGTTTGCCTTACCTTTAGCAGTGTAATTACTATCAATGAGGACCCTCAACATTTTGAATTTTTCACGATGGTCATTCCATGCATTTTCCTGAAAATCCCCAATAACAAAATCCACAGAGTCATAGTGATCAAAAGAAACGGAAGAATGATAATCAAATAAATGTATGTTAAATCTATTTATCTTTATGACTTCCTCATCTTAATTGTCTTCCAAATTAGTCAAATCTTGTGGATATATAGAATCGGGTAAGGACTCAGGACCTGATGATTCAAATTCAACCAGACTTTCATTGTCAGCCAAGTTTACCATATCTAATTTTTTTTTTCTTGAGTGATGGTATTTTTCTCATATGATATCGTTTCATTTAATTGCTCATTACCATCATTTAAGGAGATTACCATACTGACTAATTGATTTAATTGCATTGTTATGTCAGTAATGGTTGCATGAGTCTGTGTAATTTTCTTATCAGTATTTTTCATGAAACTAAGCACGTATTCTTTCAAACTCACGTCCACCTCTTGAGGTGGTTGGCTCTCATTGTTTTGATTCTCTTATAAATATTGATTGCACTCCGAATTGCAGTCATATCCACTAGAATTAGTGTACCTGTAAGAACTAGAACCGACGTAAGATTGTTCATCAAATAAACTAAAAAGAGAAGGATTACCTGCTTGACATGTATGCCCAAGGTGATTTCCACCACAATATTCACAAGTAACGGTCTTTTGGTTTATCAACTCCTCAATGTCTTTCATTCTCCTTTGGTATATTAATTTTTAAATTTCTTTCAATTTTCCAGAATCACTATATGAATATGTGTTACTTGTTTTGCATTCATGACTGTGGTGATTTCTATCACAATATTTACAAGTAACAAATCTTTGGTTGGATTTTTCAAAAATATTTGCAATATCTTTTGGTGTCTCAGAATCATCATATGAGAATGTATCCTCTGGTTGGCAAAACTCATCAAAAAAGTCCTCATCATATTTCCGAGTGACTGACTGACAATTCAATGTTGAATGTTGTCCACTACATATATTAAAGTGATAATCTTTTGACAATGATTTTCTGTCAACTTGGCAAAGTTAATGCTTTATTGATTAAAGTTCATTTTTAAGTGTTGAGTGATATTCTCATTAAAAACTCATTTTTTTTAAAAAAAAATAAAAAATTCAAGTGTTATTAGTAGTACCCATAATAATAATAATAATAATAATAATAATAATAATAATAATAATAATAATAATAATAATAATAATAATAATAATAATAATAATAATAATAATAATAATAATAATAATAATCAAATTAGTAGAAAAATAATTAACCTGAAGTAGATGTTTGCTAATCCCCGACAACGGCGCCAAAAATTTGACGAGTCCAAAGTGTATATGGTTTTTTCTGCTCGGACGTATCAAATTCTAATATAGTTTAAGATATCGTCCCACAGAGATTGGAATCACCTAGGCTACAGATTTATATTATCTTTGTTACTATTTGAGAGGATCAAGTTGATGAAAGGAGAGTTGATTATAAGTTCTAAATACTGTAAATAAAAATAATAAGCATTTCTGGATTTTCTAAATAAAAGATAGAGGTTGGGATATTCTGAATCTGCAAGATAATATTATTATAATAGAATAAAAAACTTTATTATTTATTTCTCTGTTTAATGAAATGATCGCTTATTGTTAATTCAACCAAATCACATAAAAAAAATCCATTAATAGCACCACTTGCGCTTATACTATTAATCTATTGAAGTTAGTGACATTAAACAATAACTGATTAATAACACCACTCTCGCTTATACTATTAAGCAATTAAAGTAATGGCTTTAAACAAGAAGTATTTCTGTTGAGTACACCAAGTGAGTAAAAACCTCTTTCGATTAGCTTTTACTAAATCAATAAACTTATTTGAGTCGATTCCTCCGTGAGAATTAGAATTGAATGAAATAAGATAAAGATTATAGTTAAACCTAGTGTATAAATATGATAAAGAAAGAATCTCAACACGAAAAGATAATAAAATTTAGACATCTATTATAATAATATTATCAAGCTTCATCTTAGTATCCCGACCAAAGAAAAATTACTCCATTATTGAGAAAAGATAAAAACTAAAGAAAAATATTATATTCCTATTAAGGCAAAAAGTAAAACTAAAAGAGAAAGGAAGAGAGCAAGACTAGCTCTTGCCTCTGCAATGGGATGCCTTTCATACAAATCTTGAGCGCCTATTTATAGAAAAATTATAAAGCTTAAATGATCATAGATCCAACTATGCTTGAATTTATAACTTTCCCGTAGATGGAAAAGTTGCTAACTTCACAGACTTGATGAGACTTGAATGTGTGACTTGAGAGTTTCCCGTACATGCCAAAACTTGTGCTAGTGGACTTTCCATAAGCTTGAGTTGTTTGAATTTATAGCTTTATCACACATTCAAATAGTTTGGATCTATAGTTGCGAAAATGGCTTTGTCCGCAGTTGCGACTATTTATTCATAGTAGAAAAAATCACTAACGTAAATATTAGTTTTATCATCACACTATGAGCCGTATAGCGACATCAATGATCATTTTCTTCTTCTTTGAATGTCTTCGTTCTCCCACAAAATATGTTATAAAATATGCGAGAAATGAATATATTTATTCATTTTTTATTAAAATACGTAATATTTAATATATGAAAATATATGAATAAATTATATCCATCAGAACCCTATGCTTCAGGGCCAGACGGAGCGCCTGGACCCAGGATGAGCGCCTAGCTCCTGATCAGTGAGGCGCCCAGGAGGATCGTTCAGCAGCAAGGCGGAGCGCCCAGAAGCAAGGCAAACCAGGCGGAGCGCCTGACCAGCTAGGCGGAGCGCCTGACCAGCTAGGCGGAGCGCCTAACTTTTTGGTCAGTGGCTCCGCGCCTGGATCCAGGCCGAGCGCCCAGAACGCTGACTTCTCCCACTTTTTGTGTGAACTACCTAGTTTAGCCCTAAGTGTTCTATTGCATTTCAATCTAGATGAGGGGCTTTTTAGACATTTTATAACTTGTAAAAGGGTGTTATAAATACACCCTTCATCATTCTATGCCATTAACCTACCTTGAACACAAAACATTGAAGAGATTTTCTCTCAAAACACTTTGATTATTTTGGCTTTAAATCTATTGGAAGAATCCAAGTTGACCTTCAATCCTCTTTGATCATTCTATTTGCGAGAGCCGGGTGACTCTTGAGGATAGTTGCATAGCATAGGTTCAACTTGACTCGAACGAGGATGTATCAAAACATCGTTCTTTGGTGCTACCTCGTAAGTTGTTTAAGTTGCGTCTCGCTTTATCTTTATTTTATCGCTTCCGTAGTTTTTCCCTTATCAGCTGGTACTAGAGCAAGGCTCGGGTGTTGTTTCTACAAACTCTCGATTCCTTGTTCGACGTGTTTTTATCTTGTTCTTGTTGTTACTCATGTTCTTGTTCTTCAAAAATTGAAAAGGAAGAAAAAAATTTAAAAAGTTGAAAATCACAAAATTTGCTAGATCTTGTTTGTTGTGATGATTTTGTTGGTGTTTGTTATTGGGGATGTTCAATGATACTAACCCGTTGTTTTGATAACCACATTACGTCGGTTGGTGTTGCGGAATGAAAATCGAAATTTTTGAATCTCAAAATTTTTGAAAACCCTTGAAAAATTCACTAAAAATGTTGAATCAAGATTTTTGTTGGTTGATTGTTGTCATAAATCATTGGGGTTTGTTTGTAGTAGCATAAAACACCTTTGGGTATCATTTAAATTAAAAAAACACATTTAAATTGCTGGAAATTTTTGTTGCAAATCGCCAAAATCACGTTTTTGTGAAATCTGAGACACAGGTTCAGGCGGAGCGCCTAAATAGCTCACTGCCCGAAATTGTCAAATTTCAAGGCGGACCCCCTGAGTCTCTGGGCGGACCACCCAGACCTGGAACGGGTTCGGGTAGTTTATTTTCTTAGGTTTTCGTATTTCTTTGGTTCATGTTGCTTCCGGCTAGTACTTTGAGAGTAACACTCCTACTTAATTAGTGCTAGTTCATTGAGCGAATTAGGGTACTTGTGCCTAGGGGAGAGTAGACCTCAAAGAAGCCTCGTAGTTTAATTTTGGCTTCAAGTGCGCACTAAATAGCCTAGCGTTCATCGAGTCCTATCAACTCCACTCTTCTCGAAGAGTATTTGGTTCTTATGAATTGGTTTGGTTATCGAGGAAGTTGATCAACTACTAGGAGGCCATTGAGCTCAAGCTTGTGTGAACCTACCCTAACTTAAGTGAACCCGAGCGACAATCAAAAGTGAGGGAGTGCGTGAGGACTTATACTCTAATATTTTTTCTTGTTTTTTATTGATTGTAGGTACATGGCGGAGGAACAAGTAAAAGATACCATTCAGGTGCCAACAAGCATCTTGGCTAATCTCTCAGCTGAGGTGAAATCTCTAAACCTCAAAATGGAAATGTTTAATAAAGAAAGGACCCCGAGTGTCCATAAAGATGCCGGAGAAGGCACAAGTGACGGCTCAACCGTGAGACCAGAACAACTTTTCGAGCTAGCTCGTCAACAACAGTTGAAAGAGGAAGCTCTTGTTCGTGAAAGATTATTGGGCAATCCCCAAAGTAGAGTTCTACTCATAAGGTGATACAGGGCAAATCGAGCTAAGATATCAACCATCAAGAACCAAGCTTGAGAGCATAAGGAATGTAAGTCAAGGTCTCCGAAAGCGACTTGAAGATCATGCATCGGAGCACCAAGGAAGGAGTAGCGCCCAGCTCAGCCAGGAGGAGTGCCCAGCTCCTAGGAGGAGCGCCCAGACTACTCATGTTCCATGCAGAGTGCCTAGACTACTCTTGGTCCAGGCGGAGCGCCTGAGTTCTAGGCGGAGCGCCTAGACTACTCTTGGTCCAGGTGGAGCACCTGAGTTCTAGGCGGAGCACCTAGCTGTGGCACCATTTTGATCAGTGGGAATTTCTGGCAGAGCACCCAAGATCTAGGCGGATCGCCCAACGCTGAAGACTTATTGATTTTTGGAGTGAAGTTCTTATTTTGCCCTTAAGTGGCCTTATATGTCTTATTTCACTTTGGGGGCATTTTGGTCATTTCACCATGTCTTATGAAAGACTATAAATAGGACACTTAGCCATTTTTCTTCATTAGCTTTATTTTTAGTCTTAAGAGAGAAGAGAGAACGTTGAAGAGGCCGAGCCCTTTGAGTTCGAAGCTTGAAGCTTTGTGAACCTTGTATAACTTGGAACCTATGGAGATTCATCGCTAGTGTGAAATCCTTGTAAGGTTCGAGTTTCACTTTCTCCCTTCTGATAATTAAATTCTTGTTTGAATTGTTTATCCGTTCTTTCTTCTAATTCTTGTCTTCCTAGTCTCGAGCTTCTCGATATCTTTGATATCTCGTTATCAAATTTACTTGTTTCCATTCGTTTATCATATAGTTAGCTTCCGCGTATTTTACCCCTTATCAGTTGGTATCAGAGCAAGGCTCGGGTTATGTTCCTACAAACCCCCGTTCCTTGTTCCTTATGTTAGTATCGTTGTTGTTGTTATTGTTGTTGTTGTGTTTGTTCTTGAAGAAAAGGAAGAAAACAAAAAAATTGAAAAACTAGAAAACTTGAAGAAAATTTGGTAGGTCGGGTTGGAATCGAATCCCCAAGTGTTAAAAAGTATTGGGGTTTGTTCCTTATTGTATTCTCGTCGTTTTGATACCGATATATCACACTTTGGTGTTACGAATAAAAATTTTCAAAATCAAAATCCAAAAAGTTTGAAAATACTTGAAAACGGTTCAATCTTGAACGAAGCTTTTTGTTGTTTGTTTGGAGTTGAAAACCATTGGGGATTGGTAATAATAGTTATATACACCTTTGTGTATCATTGATATTGTGTATTGGGTTGAAATCGAACCAAAAAGTTGGCCAAAACTCGCCAAAACCCGTTCTTGGAGTCGGCAGAATCGCGCCCCAGGCGGAGCGCCTAAGCTTGGGCGGACCCCCTAGCATTTGGGCAGACTGCCACCCAAGGCGGAGCGCCTCCCACAACTGGGCAGAGCGCCCACCTCTGAAACGGCTCTGAATTGTTTCGTTTCGCTTGCTTTTGTGTTCCGTTTGTTTCCTAACTTCTTGGTTAGTGTTTCTAGGGTAATTGGCCTACTCCATTGACACTAACTATTGAGCGTATTAGGACACTCGTGCGTAGAGGAGATTAGAACTCAAAGAAGAGTTGTAGAACTTTCTTTTGGCCTCAAATGCGCACTTTAAATAGCCGTCCGTACATCGAGTCTCATTAACTCCATTCCGAACCTTAACTTGGATCTACTAGTTGATTGATCATACCATTGTGGTTTCTAAAGAGATAAAGGCATCTTTGGTTGGGGGTTATAGTGTTGAGTGCCACCACCAAAGGTAAGGGAGAGCAAGTGAGGTTGTTTACACTAACCTTTGCACTTTCTTAAAATGTCTTCTGTAGGTACAAGGAGCCATAAGGGAGGTTTTAATGGAAGTGGGAATGGTGAGAAAAGTGTAAATAGGACCGAGTTATATCAAGCTTACCTTCGGGACATTATGACCAAGGTAGATGCAATAGACACTTGGATTCAACACTTAGAGGGTAATGTGGATATGGATGAGACCGGGGGAAGGGATGGTATGAATAGTTCTATGAGTTGTGGAACCAAGAAGGGTAGAGGAGGTTTCTACCAAACTCCTACTTCAAGGAGTTCCTATGGGTTCTATGATGAGACTCCTTCCTTGACTTTCAACAACACTTCTCATGTTGGAAGAGTGACGGGAAGTGGAGGTTATTCTAGTGGTGTTGCCACTAGTGGAGGGATAAGGCGAACCCGAGTTGACGGTGATGCTAGTCTTGGACATTCAAGCTCTTCCTTGGATGTACCTATACGGAACTTGGGTAGAAGTAGGTTCGTTGTTGGGGTAAATGGTGTTGGAGGAAACTTGCTCCAAATTGGTGAATCCGGTGCCAATTGCATTAACCCGTCGTTAGTTAAAATGCTAAAGATACCATGCTTTAAATTGAAACATCCTTATGAGTGTCATGGTGTTTGGGTTACTAGTGAGGCTAGGGTACTCATATCTCATTAGGGATACAATGAGTATGTTTTGTGTGATGTGTATCCCGTACCAAATGTGGGCGTTTGGCTAGGTGAACCATGGTTGCACGACAAGGAGGTTTAATATAATGCTAAGCGGGATATATATCTAGTGGTTGTGCAAAGGAGAATGGTGCGAGAACTTCAATCCATGGTTGAAATTAAGCAATCAAGAAGTCCTACAAACACAAGAAACGGTGGGACTAGTGCTAGAAAGGAGTTGACAAGTGTCAACAAGGTGAACCGGAAACCACAAGCTTCAAAGACAAGTGGTTCACCATCAAAGAGGAAAGAGACATCAAGTGATGAGTCTCTTAGTCCTAGATTCCGGGTTGATGTAAAAATTCCACCTACTCCAGCTATGGGTATTCTTGGGCCTCGTCCCAACTCACCCGAATTTGAGAGACAAAAGATAGAGAGGAGTAAGGAAGTGACCGGTGACATTCCTCGAGTGGAAAAAGAAGAGGTTGTGCTGAGTGATGTGAGTGGCATGTCACCACCCGAATCTACCTCCCGACTTTGAAAAGAAAATGAGGGAAAAGAAAGAGGGAAAAAGAAAAATTGAGAGTGAGGGCACCCCTTATTCTAACATTAACCCTTTATTTTTTTCTTCTACTTGTGTGAGTACTTGTGTAGGTATTCTTGGAGGCAAATCGATGGAGCCTCAACCATGTTCCAAGATGGAAAGACAAGGTGAAGGAGATGCCGAATATGAACTACAAGGTGGAGAAATTCATGACACTTCAAGTGCATTGAGTGAGAAAAATGGCCACTCAAAGGTATGTGTTAGTTCTTCCTCCCTTGAGCATGATACTTCCTTGTCTTGTGATGTTGTGTGTGAGAACTCTAGGCTAGTTGATGATTTGTATGATTACAATGTGTTTGCAACTAGTCTAGAGCTTTTGGGTCAACTTGTGTGTGAAAATGAACCACTAGTTGAGAGGGTTGAAAAGCCACATCATGATGTGAGCTCGGTTTTCATTGAACCTCTCTTTAGTGAAGATGTTGTAGTTGACCTTGTATGTGCGCCTTGTTATAACACCCCACCCATATTTGATAAAGGGTAATATGAATTGCATGATTATCCTATTCTTCCCTTTGATTGCTTACTTGCTAGTGGTGGTATCTTGTGTCGTAGAGAGGATGGTTTTGACCTTGAGGAGTCTCTGGAGTGTGAGATGGATCGATTTGTTTTCGATGACTCCTCGAGTGAGAGTGAAGGACCTCATCTTGATACTATGCTTTCGTGTAACCATGAATTTGAGGTGCATGCTTTTACATTTTTATTGTTTGAAGGCAACCTCATTTGTGGTAGTGAATTGTATCGGACTAGGGTTGGTAGTAAATTAGGACCTCCATGGTTTGAAAAGTTAGACTCTATGGACGATCCATTGTTTGGAACTCCAAGTGAGAAGAGTGGTCATGATATTGGTCGTGCTAACCTATCTTCTAGTAGTCCTAGCCTTCATTGTGTGGATTATAATGATGAAGAGCCTATTTTGGAGACCTTCCTTTGGAGTTTGTCTAGTGACGAGGGTTGTCTTTGAGGTGAATTTGGAGGTGAGGAAGTCACTTTTGATGTGTGTAAGAGTGCTTCTAAGAAGGGGAGTGGAGTATTCGATATTAGTTGTGAATTGAACTATCTTACTTACTCCATTCCATATGTTGAGCATGCCAAGGCCAATGTGTCACATTGTGATAATATTGATTTGAAGGCTTGGTGCATTGGTCATAAGCTTAGGAATTATAGGGAGTTTGATTGCTACATATTGCATGACCTTGATCTCTTTGCTTGTTTTTATTATGAGTTCGAGTTCTTGTTGAGCCAAGAATTTATTGTTTCCTTTTGGAGCATATACTTTTTAATTGGTATTGACGCTTGGCTCTATCACAGGTGTGTGTTTTACACACCATTTGCACTTATTGTTGTTTAAGCTAACCTACTTGTGAGGTAGGAAAATTTGTTTGTGCTTGTTTTGAATGTAGGTTTGATGGTTTGATTTCGAGGACGAAATCCTTTCAAGAAGGGGAGGATGATACGGGGAAAATCAAGCTAAGATAACAACAATCAAGAACCAAGCTTGAGAGCACAAGGAATGCAAGTCAAGGTCTCTGGAAGCGACTTGAAGATCATGCATCGGAGCACCAAGGAAGGAGGAGCGCCCAGCTTAGCCAGGATGAGCGTCCAGCTCCTAGGAGGAGCGCCCAGACTCCTCATGTTCCAGGCGGAGCGCCTAGACTACTCTTGGTCAAGGCGGAGCGCCTAGCTATGGCACCATTTTGATCAGTTGGAGTTTCAGGCGGAACGCCCAAGATCTAGGGGGAGCACCCAACGCTGAAGACTTCTTGATTTTTGGAGTGAAATTCTTATTTTGCCCTTAAGTGGCCTTGTATGTCTTATTTCACTTTGGGGGCATTTTAGTTATTTCACCATGTCTTATGAAAGACTATAAATAGGACACTTAGCTATTTTTCTTCATTAGATTTGTTTATAGTCTTGAGAGAGAAGAGAGAACGTTGAAGAGGCCGAGCCCTTTGAGTTCGGAGCTTTAAGCTTCGTGAACCTTGTATAACTTGGAACCTATGGAGATTCATCGCTAGTGTGAAATCCTTGTATGGTTCGATTTTCACTTTCTCCTTTCGGATAATTAAATTCTTGTTTGAATTGTTTATCCGTTCTTTCTTCTAATTCTTGTCTTCCTAGTCTCGAGCTTCTCGATATCTTTGACATCTCGTTATCAAATTTACTTGCTTCTGCTCGTTTATCGTATAGTTAGTTTCCCGTGTATTTTATCCCTTATCATGCGGCCCCGTAGAAATGTCGCGCCCTTTGAGCAAGTTGATGAAGCTCAAGAAGGGGAGGGTCCCGGATTTGATGAAAATTATGATGATTTTGATGCTCCCTATCCAAATAGGAGGGCAATGAATGGAGGCCGAGAAATGGATGGAGGTCGTGGGCGAGGTCGAGGACCTCCAAAGGCTTATGTTGGGAGGAACTTGAGACTAGAATATGAGGATTTTGATGACTACTATGGGGGCCAACCAGAGCTAAACCGTGGAGGTCGAGACAACAACCTTAATATTGTGAAGACCACTATCCCACCTTTCAAAGGGACTAGCAATTCGAAAAAGTTCTTAGAGTGGAAGGTTTAATTGGAGCGGGTGTTTGATACAAATTATATGTCCGAGGAGAAGAAAGCCACTTATGCCATTGCTTCATTTGAGTCATATGCTTCCACATGGTGGAAATCCATCAAGAGGTCAAGAAGAAGAGTTGGGATGCCCGTGAACATTGCTTGGGAGGAATTGAAAGAGGTAATGAGTACCAAATATGTGACACCCAAGTATAGGCTAGAACAACTCAAGAGGATTTATGAGTTGAAACAAGGCTTCAAGTCAGTTGATGAGTATTTCAACGAATTTGAAAAGAACCGAATGGCCCTTGACATAGAAATCGAAGATGAGGAACAGGTATCATCCGATTCAAGAGTGGTTTGAGCTGGGAGATTGCTTCTCAATTGAGGCTACACATCTTTCATTCTCTTCAAGATGTTTGTGATACCACGGTTGAAGTCAAAAAGTGGCTCAAGGAAGAGAAAGCTCCTCGCTTTAGGAGTAGTACTTCTACTCCAATGACTCGACCCAAAGAATGGAAAAGCCCAAGCACAAGTGGTGCTAGTAGAAGTCGTGATGTGAAGAAGCCTTTTGAGAAGGCCACTCCAAGAAGCGACTTCAAAGAAGTGGGAGGTACCTCTAAAACTCAACTAAATACTCATTCTTCTTCTTCTTTTCAATGTCACAAGTGTAAAGGCTATGGCCACTTTGCCAAAGATTGCCCCACTAAAAAAATAATGATAATCATAGATGATGGGTTGGTGTATGAGGAGGAAAGTGAGCCCGAGGGAGAAGTTGTTGAGCATGGTGAGGTAGTTGAGAGAGAAAAGGATGTGGCAGAGGGTAATGACCCAGCATGTTCTTAGTGGTACGTCGTAGTTTTGAGTGCCATGATGAGTGAGGAGGAGGTGGATGTACAAAGGGAGAACTTGTTCCATGCTAGGTGTAGGGTGAAGGGACAAGTGTGCTAAATGATTATTGACTCGGGTAGGTGTGCTAACGTGGTGAGCCAAACCTTGGTTTCACAATTGAAGGTTTTTACCCTTAAACACCCATGCCCTTACCGATTGTAATGGTTAAGTGAATGTGGGGAGTTGAAGGTGGTGAAGCAAGTCTTGATAAAGTTCAAAATTGGGAACTATCAAGACGAGCTAATGTTTGATGTGGTGCCAATGCAAGCTTGCCACCTCTTGTTTAGTAGGCGTTGGCAATATGATAGGATTGTGGTACATGATGGCCGAGCCAACACTTACACGACCAAACATGAGGGTAAGAAATATGTGTTGAAGCCCTTGACGCTAAACAAGTGAGTGATGATTATAGGCGCATGAGGGAGTTGAAAGAAGTGGCTAAAGCTAAGTCCATTGTGGTGACTAAGCCTTTGCCCGAGAGCCCTACTACTCCATCATCTATCACCGGTAATATTTGTGCCATGATGCAACCGGGTGAGTAATTGAGAGGAAATGATGGCACCAAAATGCTCATTTGCCTAGTGCACAAAGGTATGGTTTTAAATTCTGAAAGTGATTATTTTTCTAACCCTAACCCTTTGCCTAGTGCCATTGAGAATGTTTTGAAGGTTTTTGTGGACATGTTCCCGGAAGAGATGCCAAGTGGACTTCCTCCTTTGAGGGGGATTGAACACCAAATTGATTTTATCCTGGGATCCCAAATCCCAAATAAGCTGGCCTATAGGAGCAATCCCGAGGATACAAAAGAGTTGCAAAGGCAAGAGGATGAGCTGCTCAACAAAGGCTTGGTTCGTGAAAGCTTGAGTCTGTGTGCCCTACCGGTAATTCTTGTGCCAAAGAAGGACGAGACATGGAGGATGTGTGTTGATTGTCGTGCGGTCAACAAGATAACGGTAAAGTACCGTCATCCCATTCCTAGACTTGATGACATGCTTGATGAATTGAGTGGTTATACTATCTTTACCAAGATAGACCTTAGGTCCGGCTACCACCAAATCCGGATGAAACTAGGTGATGAGTGGAAAACAGTATTCAAGACCATGTTTGGTCTCTATGAATGGTTGGTGATGCCTTTTGGCCTCTCCAATGCACCTAGCACTTTCATGAGGTTGATGAGCCATGTCTTGAAGCTGTTTATCAAAAATTTGTGGTTATCTATTTTGATGATATTTTGATATATAGCAAATCAATAGATGATCATGTTGGCCACTTAAGTCAAGTTCTTGAAGCGCTAAGAGCCGAAAAGCTCTATACCAATTTTAAAAAGTGTGCCTTTTGTGTTGAAAAAGTTGTCTTTCTTGGGTTTGTTGTTACTGCAAATGGTGTAGAGGTTGATGAGTCCAAAGTTGAAGCCATTAGAGATTGGTCTACTCCTACCACTGTATCTCATGTGAGGAGTTTCTATGGCTTTGCTAGTTTCTATAGGCGCTTTATTAGGGACTTTGGCATCATTGCCGCACCATTCACCGAGTTGGTGAAAAAAGACAAGGCCTTTGTGTGGGGAGAGCCTCAAGAGAAGGCTTTCCAAGAGTTGAAAAGTAGGTTGAGTATCGCCCCTTTGTTGCAATTTCCTGACTTTGGAAAGGCATTTGAGGTTGAATGTGATGCCTCGGGGGTGGGTATTGGGGGTGTTCTCATGCAAGAAGGGAAATCTGTTGCCTACTTTACTGAAAAGTTGAAGGGGTGCAACCTTGAATTACTCCACGTATAACAAGGAGTTGTATGCCCTTGTGAGAGCTCTAGCTCATTGGCAACACTATCTATGGCCTATAGAGTTTGTGATCAAGAGTGACCATGTGTCACTCAAGCATCTTAGAGGCCAAGAGAAATTGAACAAGAGACATGACAAATGGGTAGAGTTCATTGAGTCTCTTCCCTATGTGATTCATTACAAGAAAGGGAAAGACAATGTTGTGGCCGATGCACTTTCTTGGAAGTTTGCTCTTGCCACAACTCTAGCTTCCAAGCTCATGGGTTTTGAGAGCATTAAGTTGATGTATGCTCAAGACCCTAAGCTAAAGAGTATTAAATGATGCTCTTGAGAAGGAAGAAAGAGTTGAGAAGTACCAATGGGTTGATGGCTATACCTTTAAAAATGGTAGAGTTTGTTTGCCCGAGTCCTCATGGAGGGAGTTGCTTGTTCGTGAAGCACATTGTGGGGGCTTTATGGGTCACTTTGGGAGAAACAAAACCTTGGCCATTCTCATGGAGCAATTTCATTGGCCAAAGATGGGATTGCAAGTTGAGAGACTTTGCAATACTTGCTTTGATTGCAAGTATGCTAAGTCCAAATCTAATCCCCATGGTTTGTATACTCCCCATCCTATTCCTACTAGCCCATGGATGGATATTTTTATGGATTTTGTTATGGGGTTGCCATGGTCTAAGGGGGCACATGATAGCATTTATATTGCCGTGGATAGGTTCTCCAAAATGGCTCACTTTATTCCTTGTAAAAAGAGTCATGATGCATAACATGTAGCTTCTTTGTTCATTGATAATGTGTTAAAATTGCATGGTGTGCCTCAAACAATTGTGAGTGATAGGGACTCTAAGTTCCTTAGTCATTTTTGGAGATGTCTTTGGGGTGCTCTTGGCACCAAGTTGTTGTTTTCTACGTCCCACCACCCTCAAACGGATGGTCAAATCTAGGTGGTGAACTGGACTTTGGGTGCTCTACTTAGAGCCATGACCCGAGGTAAGGCCGGGGCTTGGGTTGAAAAATTGCCTCTTATGGAGTTTGCATATAACCGTACATTGAATAACATGATTGGCTTGATTCCATTTGAGTGCATTTATGGTTTTAATCTTTTGATTCCACTATATCTAACCCCTTTGCCCAAGGAAATGGTTGTTAGTTTTGAAGGTGAAAGTTGAGCTAAGGCAATGCTCGAGATCCATGCCAAAGCAAGGAAGAGATTGGAGGAAGCCTATGCAAGGTTGCCTTCAAGAAGAACAAGGGAAGGAAGAAGTTGGAAATCAAGAAAGGAAATTGGGTGTGGGTCCACTTCCACAAAGAGAGGTTTCCAAACCTTAGGAAAGGGAAGTTGGAACCCCGAGGAGATGGACCCTTCCAAGTGCTTTCCAAGATCAACAACAATTCCTATGTGATCGATTTACCCGGTGAGTACAATATTTCAAATACTTTCAATGTTAGTGACTTTGCTCCTTTGATGCAGGTGACGATGCCGTGGAGGATGATGCCTTAATTTCGAGGAGGAAATCTTCTCAAGAAGGGGAAGATGATGCAGGGCAAACCACCACAAGGCCCTTTACTCGAAGCCAAGACAAAGCAATCCATGACGCTCACTTATACTTGATTTGGAAGGGCATTGATAATACAAGCTTGGGAGGTGATTCGAAGATCATGCGTCAGAGTTCAATCGAAGGAGGGAACCCTACACTTCAGAGCCAGGCGGAGCGCCTGGACCCAAGAGAAGCGCCTAGCTCCTGATCAGTTAGGCGCCAAGAAGGAGCGCCCAGCAGCTAGGTGGAGCGCCCAGAAGCAACGCAAACCAGGCGGAGCGCCTGACCAGCTAGGCGGAGCGCCCAACCTTTTGGTCAGTGGCTACACCAGGCGGAGCGCCTAGATCCTCCAGAACGCTGACTTTTCCAACTTTTTGTGTGAACTACCTAGTTTAGCCCTAAGTGTTCTATTGCATTTCAATCTAGCTGAGGGGCTTTTTAGACATTTCATAACTTGTAAAAGAGTGTTATAAATACACCCTTCATCATTCAATGCCATTAACCTACCTTGAACACAAAATATTGAAGAGATTTACTCTCAAAACACTTATATTATTTTGGCTTGAAATCAAATGAAAAAATCCAAGTTGACCTTCAATCCTCCTTGATCATTCTATTTGCGAGAGCCGGGTGTCTCTTGAGGATAGTTGCATAGCGTAGAATCTACTTGACTTGAACGAGGGTGTATCAAAATATCATTCTTTGGTGCTACCTCGTAAGTTGTTTAAGTTGCGGCTCGCTTTATCTTTATTTTATCGCTTCCGCAGTTTTCCCCCATATCATAACACTAAAATTGGATAGAAATAAAGTAGGTGCCCTAATACGCCTAGTTAAAAAATATGTTAGGTGGCGACTCCAAGTCTTACCCGTGAGTTCCAATAAGTCGAGTCCTGTTTTGAGCTTTAACCAGTTCGGAAAAAAATAGGTGTTGACAGAATGGCGACTCCGCTGGGGATATCAAGGTTCTAACCATAACAGACTTTATATTGGGATTTTCTCTCTTATTTATTTTATTGACATTTTTTAGACTTACTTTTTTCTTTTCTTTTTTTGAATGAAACTTAGTGTCCTTGGAACTTCTTTTATTATTTTAATTTTGTTGGGTTTTCTTTGTACTTCCTGCACTTCTGGAAAGTTTAAACTTGCACACATCATGAATGATTACGTGGATCTCACGGTCATTCCACCGTCAAAACACCCTTTAGGGGGAACGGTTTTGAATATAGTTGGTCTGTGGTACGACCATAACTTGTCTAGAAATCCCCTCTTAGAAGTTTCTTTTAGGAGAAGGCATCATATTCCATGCTTCAACAGTTTTCAAATCCTCCACAAGTTTCCTAAATCTTTTTTTTTAAAAAAAAAAAACAGTTTCTCTTCATGATTCCTTTTGCATTTTTAATATTGTCTTGTTCCTATTATCCTATTTTTCGAAACTAACTTGTTTTTTTTTTTTGTTTTTCTTTTTACTCATCTTTTTAAAAAAAAGTTATTTTGTGAATTGCTGCAACATGTGCATCATTTTTCAAATCTTACACGTTTTTAGAAAACATGTGCATTTTTCTTTCAAAACTGGTACATTTTTAAACGTGTGCATACCGCTCATACTTCCCGCCACTCCTGGCAGTTTCAAATCGTGCATTGAAAAACAAGGTGGTTACGACCGCCTCTTTCCTCACAAAATACCCTTTAGGGGAACGACTTGGAATCTAGTTGGTCCGAGACGTTCTCGCTCCCGAATCGTCCGCTTAGGAGGATAATAAAACTCGGTCTTAGTCAACCCAGCTCTTAGTGGTAACTCTAGGATCATGCATCATAACATATCATTAGGCGACTTGTTCTCAAGTTCAATAGGCCAACTTGTTCAGACAATCCTAATAGGTTTTTAACCCCAAAGAGCATTGAACATGATTATTTGCATTTACTTAAAGGATTGAACGTGCAAATGTGGATCGTTTGTTGGATTTATTCTGCATTCAATGTCATTCAAAGGCACAAAAGGTAACCAAAGAGGCATCAAAGTCTAAATTGAAGCAGAAACGATCATTTATTTCCAAACGTTCGGAATTATTCTGTATTCAATGTTATTCAAAGGCACAAAAGGGTAGCCGAAGAGGCATCAAAAGCCCAAATTGAATCAGAAACGATAGTTTGTTCCTAAATGTTTGGAATAATTCTATATTAAGTGCTATTAAAAGGCACAAATAGTAACCGATGAGGAATTAAAACTCCAATTTGAAGCAGAAAAAACCGCTTGATAGACGGGACGTACATAATGCACATTTATCCTTTAGTAATTATATAAAGACTTGACATCCCTAGTATGTCAAAAGTCCATTAGCAAATTTCGTCTAAGGTGTCCAAAAGGTTCTAAACCTGAAACAATAAACTTTTCATATTCTAGGCTGCATTATTTTTTTCAGAAAGCTTGTGCCACACGTTGATCATTTGCTCGCAGTAAAGCGAATTTTAGGCATTTTCTTCTCCCTTTTCCTATCTTTCTTCACCTTTTCCAAAATATCATAGCCATTAGAACATTCGAAATGATAGCTGAAAACCCTCAGTTGCTTAGAGATTAGTGGGGAAACCTAAGCATAGATCAACTAAATCAAGTCAAAATAGTGTTAGGAAATCTGGTTTCACTAATCGTGCACACTACAGTGAAAGGGATAGTAGAAGCAGCGGTAAACTATTGGGATGCAGACTAAGCGGTTTTTCATTTTGGAAGCGTAGAGTTGACACCATTGCTGGAAAATATATGCCGATTGACTCAGCTTACATTTGAAAGTGATCAGATATTGATGCTTAAAAACATTACACCCGAAGAATTCTTCAAAATGGCGGGATTCAGGCCTGTATTGTGCATAGCATGCAGTGTTAATGGCTTCAGCCCAAAAATTTTGTGGTAGGTTTCTAGGTAGTAACATAGTCCTAGCCATTTCTTCTAAGATTTTATTTTTCCTTTCCACTACTCCATTTTGCTGTGGAGTTCTAGGTGAAGAAAAATTATGATCAATACCATTTTAATTGCAAAAATTAAAAAATATTTGATTCTCAAACTCAGTACCATGATCTGACCTTATAGCAACAATATGACTGTCTAGTGTTCTTTGAATTTTCTTAGCAAATATTGAAAATGCATTAAATGCTTCTTCCTTAGATGCAAGAAATAGGGTCCATGCAAATCTAGAATAGTCATCTACTAGTACCATAACATATACCTCCACGGCTCATTGTTCTCATTGGTCCACAAAGATCCAGATGGACCAGTTCCAAAGGTTTGGTAGTACTTACCTGCTTCTTTGGTTTAAAAGAAGATTTTACCTGCTTTCCTCTGGCACAAGCCTCACAGACTTTTTCATCCTTAAACTTGATGTTACAAAGTCCTATTACCAAGTCTTTGGAAACCAGTTTATTCAACTGTGAGAGACTTGCATGACCAAGTCTTTTGTGCCACAAGAGGGGATCATTTAGTATAACACTCAGAAAACTCACGCTGCCATAAGATAGTGTTAATAAATCTACTTTGTAGATATTTCCATGTCTGCATCCCTGCAAAATAATCTCTCTAGAGGTTTGATTAGTAACAGTGTATCCAGTAGATGAGAAATTAACATTATTACCTTTGTCACACAATTGAGATATACTCAATAAACAATGCTTCAGTCCATCTACTAAAACATATTATCTATGCTATGTGAATCAGATTCTTCCTACCTTTCTAATGCCAATTATTTACCCTTTCTTACCATTATCGAAGGAAACACTTCCTCCTTGGAAGCCTGAGAGTGAAAGGAACAGTTTCTTGTATCCTGTCATATGCCTTGAGCAACCAATGTCAATGTACCATTTATGGTTTCTCACCTTCACTCTAGCCTGCAAAAGAAAAATAGGGGTTAATTTAAGAATCCAAACTAGTTTGGGTTCCATTTCTTGAGAAAAAGGATGAATCAGATTTTTCTTAGCCCAAAATAGTAATGCTTTCTTTGTGTGAACGGTTTTCTTTGCCACAGAGTTATGAACAGGTTTGAAGGACCTGTTCCTTTGTAGTACTCTTTCCAGAGATTGGCAATTTTCCTTTAAGTGACTAGTGTTCCCACAGTGTGTGCATAACCAATTTTCAGTAAGAGCCAGATACTTACTTTTAGGATCCCATTGAGTTGTGGATTGAGATTTCTTAAACCCAACACCTTTTCTATTATTACTCTGATTTTCCTGTAACCATTCTAATGCATTAAAGGAATTGTTCCACTTGACAGTTTTACTTGATTGTTTTATACATTTCTTCTTTTGTTCTGATCAAGTCCTCTTCTAAGGATTTTTTTTTTCATCTTTTTCAAGCATTTCATTGACAACAATTGTCAAATTTTCTTCAGCAATGAGCTGATGAGAATTAGCAATACCTTTACCCTTTCCATCTGTCCTAACTTCTAAATTTTCATACTAAAATTCTTGAACAGTTGATTCAAGTGTAAGGACCTGTTTCTTTAACATGCTATTTTCCTTTTCAAAGTATCGTTTTATATAACTACCTTTTTGTATTCAGTTTCTAAATTCTCAATTTCATCATGCAATTGATCTTTACTATCTCTTAGAGATTTTAACTCATTTAGCATTGTGGAACACTTTAACTAATTTTTCCCTAGGCATGTTTTTCACATCCCTTTTTAGTTTAGAAACAAATACCTCATCATCTTCTTCATTTTCTGAATCTTCAAGAGCCATTAGAGCAAGCTCATCATCAGATTGCTCATCTTCACTGTCTTGCAGGCCAGCAATCATTGCTTTGGTTGTTCCACTGTTCTTACAGACATGTTCCCTAGCCTTCCTTCTTTGCTCAACATATCTCTTCCTCAATTCTTCTTCCATAACTGGACATTTGCTGATGTAATGTTTCATGCTTCCACATTTGAAGCATTCTCCGGCCTGTTTCAT
This sequence comes from Petunia axillaris subsp. axillaris, assembly GCA_029990575.1. NCBI lineage: Eukaryota > Viridiplantae > Streptophyta > Magnoliopsida > Solanales > Solanaceae > Petunia > Petunia axillaris. The sequence continues at coordinate 119,231,040 of JARKNS010000004.1, read as the reverse complement.
GTGAGAAGACCTACCCTGTCCACTAGCCCTCTTTTTCTTATTCAAGTATCTTTGAACACTTTTAGCTATGAGGACCAGTTCCTTGTCATCAATAGACTTATTTGCAGCAGTTAAGGCTAAGTTAGATTCAGTTTTAACTGGTTCCTAAGTTTTTAACCTTCATTCTTAGTTCATAAGTTTTCAGATTGCCTATAAGCTCATCTAAGGATAATGTGGTAAGATCCTTACTCTCTATTATAGCACATGCCTTAATCTCCCATGAGTCTGGAAGGACTCTAGTTAGAATCTTCTCAACTCTATCGTCAAAAGTTAAAACTCTTCCTAATGAGATAAGTTCAGATGCAATCATATTAAATCTAGTGTACATCTCAGAAATAGACTCATTTTCTTTCATTTTAAAGCTTTCATACTCAACAAAAAGAAGTGTACCTCTAGATCTTTTCACCTGACTTGTTCCTTCATGAGCAACGTGCAAAGCATCCCAAATTTCTTTGGCAGTAGTGCATCCTCTAATCCTAGTACATTCATCAGGACTGAGTCCACACACAAGCCACTTTCTGGCTTTAGTATTCTTTTTTCATTGTCTCAAATCCTCACCAGTGCATTCCCTTCTTGTTTTGGGGACCTCATTGCCTTCAGTATCCTTTTTCATGGGAATCATGTGACCCTCAGTAACTATGTCCCATAACTCATAATCCTCATCTTGAAGATGATCTCTCATCCTTTCTTTCCACCATGAGTAGTATTTCCCATTGGACAAAGGTGCCCTCACAGTAGACTGACCCTCACTGTTTTCTTGTGATGTACTCATTCTCCGAGGTGTTAGCCTATTCAAGGATAACCTGCTCTGATACCAATTATTGTTTTCCCAAGAGTCATCACAGAAGGACCAGTTCCTTTTATGTGTTCCTTTACTTGTAAATTGCGGAATTAAGTTAAACAAGAGTAAACGAACACTGATTTTAGCGTGGAAAAACCCCTTGAACTTGGGATTAAAAAACCACGACCTACTCTCTCAAGTAGGATTTCAACTTCACTATTTGAAAGATTCACTTGGTTACGAGACTGCTCTCTTACTAACCTAGGACTAACTCTAATCCTATAGTGACCCCTTTCACAATCAGTGAAGCTCCTCCAAGTAACAAGACTTGAATGATACGTACTATTACAAAACTTCTATGAAAGCAAAATAGTACAACTTAATATATCCTACTACAGATGAACTAAGACTGAACTTTGATAAGACTCAATCTAAGGAACAGGTTCGTCACTTAGTTCTCTGTAGCTTAATGACTATTCAAATACAATTTCGACTCAACTATGCTAAAGCTCTTTTTCTCACTGTATTTGTGCGTACTTCAACAACTGAAGCGCTCCTTGATTTATAGCTCTGAAATCTGAAGAGTCTTGAACAATTAGTACTCCAAAGCCTCCATGAGTTTGAGTCCTAATAGAACTCCTTGCTAATCTACAAGCCTTATCCTAAGCTTATGCAATCTTTTCTTATCACGTACAAATCTGCATGAGTATCAAGATAAATATTAGATAATAGAATAATAATTAATTCCCTGCTTAATTGATTTTGCAATATTATTTATTTAGCTGTCGTAGTAAAAAGGAACAAGTCCTTCGATCTGTTCCTTCATCATCAGTCAAAACTTCTAGCTTATTCAAGCTAACACTATGGTTGTCTGAAGACTAGATTAGCAAAATTGTGCTTGCATGCCTCTCCGATTAAAGCAATATAAACAACCGACAATATTCACTTAGCTGAAAGGCGAAAAAAGAAAGGCTAAATTACACAACTATACAAACTAATTCTACTAACATACAAATAAAAATATTACTATAGTTTCAAAAATAGCAATACTTTTTTAATCAAAAAATAGCAAATGTACATAAAAGATGGAAATAAAACCCTAGACCTGTTTCTTCCTCCGCACTACCCTTCCCCCAACCCCGTGCCTGCAGGCTGTCACCTACCATAGAACACCGGATTCCGGTCACCGGATATTTTATGCCAAATATTTTTCCATTGTATAGACAATACATACAATAGACATACACGTGCTATACAATAACATATAGTTAAACAAATGATGTTTACCATTGAATGGAACTTGTATGTCCATTGGATGTATAATGTATGTAAAAAAATATACCACCTTACATACAATGGAAAAACAATAGACATACAACCCTTCCATCTTCAAACCACCACCAAACACTCCATAACCACTATCATAATCACCATAAAAATAAAAATAAATAAAAGTAGGGGAAGAAGAAGAACTAACATGCATACACACAAGTATAACACACAAGATACAAATGTGATACAAATTAATAAAAATAGCATACAACCCATATACAAGTCACATACATCTGCCATACAGTTCGCATACAAATACCATACAACTGGCATACAAGTCATAAAATTACAGATCTACAACTCTAAGATCTGGAAGCAGTAACCAAAAAAAAAAAATGAATAGTATCTTTTTTAGCGTTGCAGTATTATGATGAAGGGGAAAGTGGTTGTGGCGATGGGAAAGTAACGACGATGATGGGAAAGTGATGGGGACAGGAGTAGTGGTGGATGAGGGATGGTGAGCAACTAGTGAGGTTGAGAGAGATATATCAAAACTAGGATTTATTTATGAGAGAGAGTCTTATTTTTACATATTTGCTATTTTTTTGTAATAAATATTAAAAATATCGCTATTTTTTTTAAAAAAATCAAAGTATCTCTATATTTGGTAAATAAATTTCATAAAGTTATATGTGGTGTAATTTATTCAATCAACAATGCACTAAAATCGGGAATCCACTTTCTACATGTGGCAAAGAAGATCAAACAAGTGCCTATGGAAAAATATCAAGGGATACACAACTTTCAGAGGCGATCACGACACATCAGTTCAAATGTCATAAAAGACCATTAACTTTCCAAATGGAATCAATACTGCTTCGAGTAATTTAGACCTTCCTAATTCTGTCGAAATATAATACGATATATAAGATTAACTTTCCATTTTCAACATCCCAATATAGGGAATGACACTGCCAACCGCCTATGCCGTACATGCATTGTCTGATAAGTTCGACAACACTGGCCGTGATTAAAGGATTCTGCGAAAAACAAGAAATCACATCAAAATCATTCAAGCTCAACACACATGTCCTACGCATAACCTCAACAATATAAATATTCCACCTAGGTTTATCCTTGGTCCACAAAACAAGTACTAAAGTACCCAACCTGAACACTTAAACTCACTGTACTGAATCTCCCAATCCAACAAGATATAGGAGTCCACTATCAGAAATGATAAGTAAGCGCACATACTCCCCAAGTCTGTGTGCTTGATCAAAGTCATCCTGACTTCATCTAAGTAGAAAGAAACCTAACTCAAGATCCATAGCAACATATTTCTACTCTTGTTAGGAAAACATCAACTCCAATCCAAAATCATAGAGAACTAGAAGTCATTACCGTACATGTGTCATACTTTCGAAAATAAATATAACCAAGAGCTAATGATTCTACCTTTAGACACAGAAAAATTCTAGAAATTTCATCAAACGTTCGCTTAGGCCTCGAAAAAATCCCAAATTACATTGGTGGTTGGCACAAAGAGTCTCAACCACATGATACGCCAAAGTCATCGAGTCGACTGAAACTTCAGCCAGCTCAAATTTTGCTCAATGATAAATGGATCATAGTGTCTATATACTCTTGTGTGATTAATTTAAACTATACTTCAATGTGGGTGCACCTCTATACCTATATTAGGTGTTGGATCACAGAACTTACACTGAAAGAGTACCACCTTTTTATTGCACCAACCAGGAAATTTTGGTTCTTAAATCACCTAGAACACAGTATAACAGTACACATCCCTATCTTTGTCACCAGTATCACCCTTCACCAATGTATACGACGTTATAAATTGTTTACTTATTCTAGGATTATTCTTCTACATGAAACTTGTACTCATTGACAAAGTACATATACATCTTCTGACTTTATAGCGAGGTCCCTAAGATTTATACCACAAAGATTATTATCTATATTCTATGCAATTGATTAGGTTTTGTACCTATATATAGCTCAGAAACTTAGAAGTTAAAATATACACTACATAGTTTGTTAATAATCAAATTCGTTTACCATAAGTTATACTTACAAATTCCACAAACCACTTTGAAAACTTTTCATAAACACCACAAAGCCCAAATAAACCCACACAGTAACCATTGCACACAGTTTGAAAAAAACTGAAACTTATTAACTCAGAAGAGCAGACAAGACATTTACTTCCAGTTTCTCCTATGAGATAAATTTATTTCAAGTAGCTCATAAGAGGAGACAGGAAATTTACTTCGTGTATGTCCAAGTAAAGACATTTAATTGTCATAGCTCGGAAGAGCAGACAAGCAATTTACTTCCAGTATCTCCCAAGGAGAGACAGTTAGCTCCAGTAGCTCCGAAGAACATGGACGACATTTATTTCTAGTATCTGCCAGGAGTGACTTTTATTTCAAACAGCTCAGAAAGAACTAGACATTTATTTCTAGTATTGTATGGGCCTAAATCGTTTTTAGGTACACAAATCGAATTTGGATTCGAATACAAGCAAATCTTTGTATCAAAGCGGTAAATGATTCACTGAATAGATGAAAATACGTAAACAACTTGCTTTCAATATACAGGCGTTCAATACAAATTTTGACAGAGTTTTGGTATGTATTTCTGGATGTCTACAATACAAAATGAACTTCTATTTATAGGCCTAGGGGCCTTTCCCACGTTCTCCATCACCAGCATGCCTTCCTCCCACGATCTGATCAGCAACATGGATGAGTTAGTGGGGCAGAGTAGTGGGCTGCAGAAGCCGTTGGGACCGAGGTGTCAACCGAAGTCTTGCCACAAGGCTTCGGTTGTCTAACCTTGCTGTCCGAGTGGGGTGGAGCGCCCCCTTAAGCTCAAAGCTTAATTTCTCTTCGGTTGAGCCTTCGGGCGTTGACCTTGGTGATTCAGTCACGAGATCGATTATTTTCCCTTCGGAGCGCCAGCTCGTTTTGTCTTCGGTCTACCAACTCGAGGTGTTGACCGAAGACGATAAATTTTACCCAATACAGATAGTCCCCCCACTCCTCGGTAGACGCCGAAGTCGCCGAGGAGTGGAATGAGTTTGAGCGGGAAGTCGACGTGGCGGAACCCTATCCACGAATTTTCAAAAAGTTGCGCATCTGTAGGGTCGCCGTTCCGCGTTACGTGGCGGCTCGCGATAGGTCTCTGAGCGGTCACGCCGTCTTTTTGTTTTCCCCAACGTTTCAGTCATCATTAGCTTCTCCTACTTGCACGTGTGCAAACACTATAAATACTTCACTTCTGTCATTTTCTTCTTTCATTCGATATTTTGCCTTTGAGAGAAGAAACGACTGAAAATTTCTGATCGCTATTGTTGCTACTGTTCACGGCTCCCAAGAAATTCTAATCTTTACTTCCTATCTCCCATCATGTCTGCTAATGTTTCTGCCACCATTTCTGGTCAAGGCTCAAGCGATTCCGGCGAAAGAGCGGAACGCTTCGCGGCCATGGCAATGAATGATGAAGCTATTCCCTCTGTGCCGCCATTGCAGGTGGCTGGAGTGGGAGATGGTGGCGAGGCCACGTCGGCTGCTCCCACTCCCCTGAGACGTAAAACGAAAGCGGGTCGCGGCTCAGCTGAGGCCAGCGAGTTCGTGGACTTGGATGTGGGTGACGACATTGAGGGTGGCGATGTCGCGGATGTGAGAGAGGTGGGTGCCTCGGTCGGAGGAGCAGAAGTGAGTGAAGTGAGTGGCTCAAAAGGCGAGACCGAGGCGGGGCCTTCAAAGAAGTCAAAGAGAAAAATCCCACTCGAGGTGGAGATTGACCCTCGGTTGGTCATCCCCTCGAGCTTTAATAATGAAAAGGATCTGAAGGTCCATGCCCAATCAGATGCTCAGAGGGGGAAGAGAAGGAACATCCCCGTTCACGTTACCCCGAGCATCGTGACCGAGGAGAGGATTGAAGCAGTTCGGGCTGACTGCCGCTGGGGGCCCGAAGTGGAGATTAGGATCCCGGCGCCTGGCTCGGCCGCATCTACGCACGTTGAAGGATACTCCACGGTTTTTACTTACCCCTTCACCATAGGTTTTGATTTGCCCGTACACCCCATAATCGACACGTTTTGCAGATCATATAACCTGTGTCTTGCCCAACTTGGGCCCGGGGTTTGGAGGGTCGTCCAAGCCCTTGAATATTTGAGTTGTGCCGCGGGGATGCCATTCACTTTCCAGCACTTGATTTCACTCTACTACCCCTATTTCCACAAGGCCGGGGTTGTCGCTCTCTTGCCTCGGGGTTCGTATGCAATCTTAAGCAAGAGCGAGGATCATGGGGACCGAGGATGGAACGATCGGTTCGTGCTCATTCCCACGAGCCTGGATTTCCCGAGGCGTGGAATGCTCAGCGTAAGTATTTATCTTCATTCTTCCTTTGATTTGCAATCATCGCAATTGTTAACCGACCTCGCTTTCCTTTTTTATCCACAGCTGAAAAAGTGGCGGTTGTGCCTCCGAGTAACCTGCTCGGGTGGGTGACTGAAGTCATGCAGCCGAAAAAACGCCCCGAGCGGCAATGGATGGTATTAGCCGCTCTGCCTGAGAACCGATGGGCGTGTAAGAGGCACGGTGAGTCACTGACTTTGTGTCGCCGAGTTTCGTTTTGAATTAAACTAACTTTTCCACTTTGATTACATAGGTCTCCCCAGCAAGGCCGTGAGAGAGGCCGACGAGGAGGAGGAAGCCGAGGCGGAGGCGGAAGGTGGAGAGGAGGAGAAGAGAAGTAAGAAAACGAGGAGAAGTGAGAAATTGGTGACCGACGTCACCGAAGGAGTCGCCAAGATGGCGGAAATGGCGAAGAGGCTTGTCGAGGAGAAGAGAGCTAAAGCCTCCTCGAGCCAAGGGACTTCACAAGGTGAAATTTTCTTGGGTAGGTTCTCCTGTATTTCTGCCGCCACTCATACTTATGTTAGACAAATTGCTCCTCTTCCTGCCCAAGGTGCCAAGAGGAAAAGGGCGACTTCGAAGCGGGCTACTAAGGCGAAAGGTCTTCGAGTCGAGGAGGTTGCCGCTTCCGCTGCTGTGGCCCCCGTCGCTCAACGCCGAGGGCTAGTGGACGAGCCTAGTGATGAGGAACTACCCCCGCCGGTTCCCGAAGAGAGGCCAGATCCAGTCCCCGAGCCTGTTTCAGAAAGGGTTGAAGGGGGTGGATCAGCCGAGGTCATACACGTGGAGGAGTCTGACCAAGAGGCCGCGAGGAGGAAGGGCAAGGCGAAGGTGAGCGGGGGGTTGATTAAGAGCATGGTCAAGGCTTCAAGGGACTCATCGAAGCCCACAAACATTGCGGCTCGGGCCTTGGAAATATACCCCGACGCTAACTTGCTGGATGCCACGAAAGAGGATATTGCGGCTCTTGATGGCTTGCTTGGTCCCGCCGAGGCTCATGCTCTTCGAAACCTGAGCCCAATGAGCTTGATGGGCGTCTCCGCCGCTTCCGCTCTTCGGGTAAGTTTCAATGCCCCCTTTTCGTAACTTGTCTCGCCAATCTTTGAGTACTGACACATGCTTCAATTGCAGAGCTTGGTCCTCGCGCTGCGAGCTGTTCACCTCGAGCGAGATCGTGCTCAAGAACTTCAAGCAGCTGCTACCGCTTGGGATGCTCAGAAAAAGGTCCTCAAAGGGCAGGTCGCCGAGTTGGAGGCTCGGTTCGCAATTTTGAACAGCGAACTGGAGCGTGCCAACGAGGCGGCGGCGAAAGCCGAGGATGACCTTCGGGCGGTTGCAGAGTCCTCCGAGGCTCGTGTTCGAGCTGTGACGGACGAGTTTACTGCTGAACGCTCGAGGCTCAGTCTTGAGAATTCCCGCCTCGAAGCTGAATTGTTCAGGGCGAAGACCGAAGTCCGTGAGGCGGGGGAGAAGTATCGTGGCGAGCTCTTTGAATATAATGCTAAACTTCTTGAGCTGCAACGCCAAGTGGGCGAAGTGCCAGCTCTTCGGGCCAAGGTATCCAGGCTTGAAAGGCGAGTTGCCCATCTTAACGAGCGGGCCGAGGTCAGATCAACAAGGGCCAAATTTGAAGAAACATGGGCCGTGGTCAAGACTAGGCTCGATGTCCTCGAGCAAGTTCAGGCCGGGCAGATCGCGCTCGAGGATGAGATCGTCAAAGCGAGGGAGGCTGCTGCCGAGGCTCAAAGAATTGTGGACGAACTTCCCTCAAGTGAAGAATCAGATGATGAGAGCGACAGTGCCGAAGAGGGCAGCGAAGATGCTGATGGGGCGTTGCCTTAGTAGACTCTTGATGTCTTTCATTTTTTGAGGCCTTCGTGCCTTTGTACTTATGTTTGACCCTCGGGTCATTTTTAGATGTATGTAACTTCAGCCTTCGGGCTTTTAATGAAAGATCGCTTTGTGAATTTTACGTTTATTTTTCATGTGTTTCGAACACTTTTAGAAGTGAATGACATGCTTGTAAGACTTTAAGCGAAATTTGACCGGTGCGAACTTAGGACGACGTCTCGTCCTCGAGTCGATGCAATGCGCGGCTCAAGTAATAACACAAGTAATAACACGGATAGAATGAGAATACCCGAAGTCGCTTTGTTAATATTAACGAGCCGAAAGGCTATGTACATAAACCAAGTCGGGATGGACCTCGGGTGAACAATGAATTAATGAACAAACTAAAGCGTAATTTCAAACTAAAACATGCCGCTATCGGGCTAATTTACAATGTACTAAATCTAGTCCTCGGGCGACAGTCCCCGGTTGTCGGCTAGATAAGCATCGGTTGGGAGGCTCGATGTCGTCCTCGGTGTCAACCCTTCTCACTCCCCCCCCCCCAGTGTTCGGTTGTGAATCTTGATGAGGATCCGAGCACTGGAATCGGTTTGATTTGCTTCCTGAAAAGGTCGAGCAAAAAAGGTGGAACGAGGAGTGAGTTAGTACATTGTTTATCAATGCCATGGGAGCGTCGTTCGGCTCGGGGCTGTTTAATTGATAGAATTGAAGGATATTTACCTTGGCTAAAAGTAGTATCGCTTTAGATGAGAGATGTTCCAGTTCAGCGGTTCGGGCTCGCCTTGGAGAGACTCGATTTGATAAGAGCCTTTTCCAACGATTGCTTTGACCCTGTAGGGTCCTTCCCAATTTGCGATAAGCTTGCCCCCGTTGTCCTCCTTTGTTGATTGATTCACGGTTTTCAACACATAATCTCCCACCTTGAAGTCCCTAAATTTAGCTTTCCTGTTGAGGTACGCTTCGATCTGTCTTTTTTGGGCGACAAGCCGAACCAAAGCTAATTCCCTCTTCTCTTCGAGCAAGTCTAGCTCGATGCGCATCGCCTCTTGGTTGGCATCTTCGGTTGTGTGAGCATACCGAAGACTGGGTTCGCCCACTTCCACTGGGATGAGAGAATCCATGCCGTAGGCTAATGAAAAAGGGGTCTCACCGGTGCTGTTCTTCTCCGTAGTTCGCATGGCCCACAGAACCCCGGGCAACTCCTCGGGCCAAGGGCCTTTCTTCTCATCGAGTCGTTTCTTCAAATTCTCAATTATGATCCTGTTTGAAGATTCGGCTTGGCCGTTAGCACTTGGATGGTAGGGAGTTGAGGCTATCCTTTTGATTCCCCATTGTTTAAAAAAGTCGGTGATAGCCGCCCCCATGAATTGTTTGCCATTGTCACAAGCGATTTCTTTTGGGACGCCGAACCGGTAGATGATATTCTTTTTGATGAAGTCGATTACCTGCTTCTGTTTTACCTCGGTGAGCGCTGCGGCTTCCACCCATTTTGTGAAGTAATCAGTCAACACCAAGATGAACCGAACACCACCTTTTCCTTTGGGTAGTGGTCCAACAACGTCCATTCCCCATTTCATGAAGGGCCATGGTGATACCACCGAGTGTAGAGGCTCGGCCTGTTGGTGGATCATTTGCCCATGGCGTTGGCACTTGTCACACTTTTGCACGAAGGCTTTCACATCGGCGCTAATGGTGGGCCAATAATACCCAGCTCTTAGCAATTTACGCACCAACGATTTTCTCCCCGAGTGATTTCCACACTCGCCTTCGTGTACTTCGGCCATCACGTACCTTGCCTCGTCGGGGCCCAAGCATTTGGCCATCGGGCCGCAGTACAACCTCTTGTATAAATTGCATTCGATCATGTGATACGAAGCCGCTTGGGTCCTTAGCCTTTTCGCTTCTTTCTTATCTTGGGGAACAGTCCCCGAGTCGAAGTAGGAGATGAACTTGCTTCGCCAATCCCATCGATTGTCAACCGAATTGACTTGCAACTTCATCTCTCTCATTTGGGCGGACAGCAAACGAACCACCGAGTCAGTCCCCGAGTGAGCTTCATCAATGGCCGAACCAAGATTCGCCAAGGCGTCCGCCTCGGAGTTTTCTTCCCGAGGTACTTGTTTGACACTCCATTCTTGGAATTGGGCTAGGACCCTCTGCGCCCGATCTAAGTAAAGCTGCATTCTGGGCTCTCGAGCCGTGTAATCGCCGAGGATCTGGTTGACCACCAATTGCGAATCACATCTTAATTCGATTCTATCAACCCCCATTTCTTTGGCTAGCTCTAAGCCAGCTAGAGCCGCTTCGTATTCTGCCTCGTTGTTGGTGACCTTTTTGAATCGAACAGAATGCCTAATCTTCTCCCCGGTGGGTGTTCTCAACACAATGCCTAAACCCGAGCCCTTTGAATTCGTCGCCCCATCGGTGTGCAGTACCCACAGCCCCGAAGAGGGTCCCTTCGTCTCAAAGCTTTCCTTTTCCGCTTCGGGCAATATCCCAACGCTGAAATCAGCCACGAAGTCTGCCAGGACTTGAGATTTGATGGCAGTTCGAGGTTGATAAGTGATGTCATACTCACTTAGCTCAACTGCCCATTTGGACAACCTCCCCGATAACTCAGGCTTATGCAATATATTTCTCAAGGGGAAGGTTGAAACTACCGCTATTGGGTGACATTGAAAATAGGGCCGCAGTTTCCGAGCAGTAATGAGCAAAGCAAGTGCTAGTTTTTCCAAGTGTGGGTACCTGGTTTCAGCATCGAGGAGCGTTTTGCTCACATAATAGATGGGCTGCTGCTTGCCGTCTTCTTCTCGAACCAACACAGCACTCACTGACACCTCGGACACTGCCAAATAGACAAGCAATGTCTCCCCCTCTTTTGGCTTAGCGAGCAACGGTGCGTTAGCCAAATATTGTTTCAAGTCTCTCAGAGCTTGTTTGCACTCCGGTGTCCATTCGAAGTTGCTGTTTTTTCTCAAGACGGAGAAGAATTTGTGACATCGCTCCGAGGACTTTGAGATAAAGCGGCTCAAGGCAGCGATTCGGCCAGTCAGGCGTTGAACTTCTTTAACCCCGGAAAGCTCTTCGGGGATGTCCTCAATTGCTCTGATTTTATCTGGGTTGGCTTCGATTCCCCGCTCGGAGACAATAAATCCCAAAAACTTGCCCGATCCTACGCTGAAGGCGCACTTCTCGGGGTTCAATTTCATGCCGTATTGTCTTAGCACAGCAAAAGCTTCCCTCAGATGACTCAAATGATCCTCCACTCGGATCGATTTGATGAGCATGTCGTCTATGTAGACTTCCATAGACTTCCCGATGTATTCCTTGAACATGCGACATACTAACCTTTGGTAGGTTGCCCCGGCGTTCTTCAAACCGAAGGGCATCACTTTGTAGCAAAAGGTACCTCGGTCAGTGATGAAGGAGGTTTTTTCCTCGTCCTCGGGGTCCATGAGGATTTGATTGTAGCCCGAATACGCATCCAAGAAAGTTAATAGTTTGTGTCCAGCCGTGGAGTCTATTAACCTGTCGATTTGTGGCAATGGGTAAGAATCTTTGGGGCAAGCTTTATTCAGGTCGGTGTAGTCTACACACATTCTCAACTTGCCATTTTTCTTCGGCACAACTACCATATTTGCCAGCCATTCGGGATACTTCACCTCCCTAATGAAGCCATTTTCTTGCAGCTTCGTGGTCTCATCTTCAATCGCCTTCTTTTTCACCCCGGCGTGAGGTCTCTTCTTTTGTTTCACCGGGGTGAACTTTGGATCTACATTCAGCTTGTGAGTCATGATCTCCGGATCGATACCCGTCATGTCTGAATGAGTCCAAGCAAAGCAGTCGTGGTTGGACCTTAGGACTTCCATAATTGCCTCTTTCGACTTCGGGTCCAACTCCGAGCCGATGTGTACTTTCCTCTCTGGGAACTCTTTCGATAGAATGAAAGAGTCCAGCTCCTCAATGGTAGAGTCCTCGGCCTTTTGCTTCCGAGGCTCTTGCACGCATGCCGGGATCTTTTCAAATTCATTTTGGAGGCTCGCCTCGCTCGACCCCGGGTGCGTTGGTTGCTATTTTTTGGGCCCGCTCGGGGCGACTCCACTCTTCAGCACTACCGAGTAGCATTCCCTCGCTACTCGCTGCTCCCCCTTAATGGACCGAACCCCCCACGGCGTTGGGAATTTGATCACTTGGTGTAAAGTGGAAGGGACAGCTTCCATGGAGTGGATCCATGGCCGCCCGAGGATTACATTATAGGCCAGGTCCTCGGGCATCACTTGAAACAGTGTCTCCTTAGTGACACCCTCAGCGAATGTCTTCAGCGTGATTTCACCCAACGTCTTCTCCGTTGAGTTGTTAAAACCAGCCAACACTGTTGATTTGGGAACGATTTCCCCTTTTAGCCACATCTGCTTCACCGCCCCGTAGCTGATGATGTTCACCGAACTGCCGGGATCAATCAATACTCTCTTGATGTCGGCATTGTTAATTCTTAGCATGATGACTAGAGCATCGTGATGGGGGAACATCATCCCATCACAGTCATCCTCATCGAACACGATGTCCTTGCCCGAACCTCCAACTCGGGTCCTCTTCTCCATGGTGATGGAGAGCTTAGCAAATTTTTTGGCTGCGGCGAAGTTCACGCCGTTTACTTCTGATCCCCCGGTGATGACGTTAACTACTCTCCCCGGAGGTGGAGCCCGAGGTGGTTGCCCACCGCCTCGGTTCTTTGAAAAATTATCTTTCCCCTTGTCAGTGAGGAATTGAGCCAAGACTCCTTTTTTCAGTAGGTGAGCCACTTCGAGGCGCAGAGCTTTGCAGTCCTCTGTCTTGTGACCATAATCTGCATGAAACTCGCAGTGCAAATTCTGATCCCTTTTGTCCATCGGGGTTCTCATATCTTTGGGAATTCTTACCCCGGCTGTCCCCTTGACGACGTCGACCAGCTCCGAGGTCGATATGTTGAAATTATAATCTTGGATTCGGGGGGGATCCTTTTTGGGAATCGAAGCGGAGCTCGAGGGGTTCCTTTGGTTCACGTTGGATTGAACCTTCCCTCCAAGCCTTTGGCTTATGTGAGACGTCGGGTATGAGTTACTGGGGTTGTTTCCCAGCCTCTGAGTAACATGTTGCCTTGGCGAGGTATAAGGTTCATACCTCCCTTTCGAATTATTTCGTGGCGCCTCGGCGCGATTTGAAATATCACCTCTGTTTTGGTAACCTCGGTTTTTGAACTCCGCCTCCTCCAATCTGATTTTGGAGTAAGCTCTTCTATGTAGATCCTCCCACGTCAGGACCTGATACTGTTGCAACTCCTTTCGCAATTCAGCAGCAGCATTTGAATTGCGACTGTTGATACCTTTCTCGAAGGCCATGATAGCCAAGGTATCATCCATTCGAGGCAACTCCATGCGTTCAGCGTGAAATCGCTCGAGGAATTCTTTAAGTGGCTCGCCAGACCATTGCTTTACTTCACATATATCCTCCTTCCTCTGGAGGATCTTTTGCGCGCCGGTGTGCGCCTTGACGAAGGCGCTGGATAGCTCTTTGAACGAAGAGATTGACCCCGGTGGCAAGCACAAATACCACCGAAGGGCACCTTTTTCTAGCGAACTACCAAACTTTTTTAAGAACATGGATTCGAGCTGCATGGACGTCAAGTCGTTGCTTTTTACCATGGACATATACTCCCTGACATGCTCCTTGGGATCAGTTGTCCCATCGTACTTTTTGAGGAATGTGAGTTTGAAACCCACGGGAGTTGGAGCGGGCGCTGCTTCGGGCTTATAGGGCTGCTCCCTGTATTGCTCGATGTCGAGGTCATCTTCCTCCTTGCTTATCCCCGGGACGCGCTCGAGGCATTTTTCGAAGCGCGCCTCGATGCGTGCCTCGATCTCTCTGCTCATTTTTTCAACGTCAACCGATGACGTTGTTTCCGCCATAGAGGGAATCGTCCCGAAGTGTGGCGTGGAAGATGGATTACTCCCCGACCCCCCAGACGCGGTTCCGTTGTGAGGTCCCCCTGTTGTCGCGCCCTGACGAAACGAAAGGCGGGGTGCCTCCACCAGGAGCCGAGGGCGGGGTGCCGTTTGGGGCGGCGCTGTTTCGTCCTTCTAGCGAGGCGCGAAACTCGGCATTGATACTAGCCTGCTCATCCTGCTTATTCTGGAGAGCTTTTAGTGTGGTAACCACGTACATTTGAAATTCTTCGGTAGTCATTGGGGTGAAGGATTGTTGGTTCGTCGGAACGTCAACCCGATCGCCATTACCACCATTGTTGTTATCAGCCATAGTGTTAGATCACAAGTTTCTTGACGAGGAACAGATTTCGAACTTTGGAACAAAGCGTTATTGCTTATATCCCCACAGACGGCGCCAATTTGTATGGGCCTAAATCGTTTTTAGGTACACAAATCGAATTTGGATTCGAATACAAGCAAATCTTTGTATCAAAGCGGTAAATGATTCACTGAATAGATGAAAATACGTAAACAACTTGCTTTCAATATACAGGCGTTCAATACAAATTTTGACAGAGTTTTGGTATGTATTTCTGGATGTCTACAATACAAAATGAACTTCTATTTATAGGCCTAGGGGCCTTGCCCACGTTCTCCATCACCAGCATGCCTTCCTCCCACGATCTGATCAACAACATGGATGAGTTAGTGGGGCAGAGTAGTGGGCTGCAGAAGCCGTTGGGACCGAGGTGTCAACCGAAGTCTTGCCACAAGGCTTCGGTTGTCTAACCTTGCTGTCCGAGTGGGGTGGAGCGCCCCCTTAAGCTCAAAGCTTAATTTCTCTTCGGTTGAGCCTTCGGGCGTTGACCTTGGTGATTCAGTCACGAGATCGATTATTTTCCCTTCGGAGCGCCAGCTCGTTTTGTCTTCGGTCTACCAACTCGAGGTGTTGACCGAAGACGATAAATTTTACCCAATACAAGTATCTCCAAGAACTGACCGTTATTTCTCACAACTACAAAAGGACAAGTAAGATAGTGGCATAGTTCCCCATGGAGAGACATTTATTTCCAACAAGTTCAGAAAGCATGTCGAGGAATTTACTTCAAAGTCACCAAAAAAAAAATGCAAGAAATAACGGCGTCTACTAAAAAAAAATGCTCAAAATGCCGAGAAAAGAAGGCAGTTACTTTTAACTAGCTTTTTAAAAAAAATTCCATCATCCAAGAGTACACAAAAGGCGTTTACACTTAAAATTCAAGGAAAGGTCATACAACCTCACGACTCAGACTATTACCTACAAGCGACATGATCTTATGGAAAGCAGGTGTTTATTTCAATTTACTCCCTCCGTCCCAAATTAGTTGTCACTTTAGCAATAATCATTTGTCCCAAATTAGTTGACACTTTAGCATTTCAAGACTAAAATTGTTAGTCTTTTTCAATTATACCCTCAATAATTAAAAAAATTCTCAACAAAATATAGTAGTCAAACATTAAATAGGGGTAATATAGTAAACTACATACTCTATTTAATGGTTTTCTTAATGGACGTGAAAAATCTAAAAGCGACAACTAATTTGGGACGGAGGGAGTACCTGACAAAAAGAGATAAGCAACTTGGAAATATTCATTCGATTGACACTTGCAAATACATTCACGCCCATTATACTTCTACCGCAAAATACTTTCTCAATATCTCGGCATCTGACAAGTTGTTCCCTGTTTTTTTGCCTCATTTCTCAAATTCTTGTTTCGATATCTAAATCGTGTATCATCAAATCTTCACAAAAGTTACATGCCATTATAAAACCACACATGACCCAATTCTCGTGAAACTCAAGATATGTAGGAAACTTAGAGAGTAATGTTCGACCACAACACCCCATAACTCTTTGTTCCCTTTATAGCACTTCGTTTGGTCTATCGTGATAAATTTGGTTATTCCATCAACTTTTTTGCTCGAAGACTCTTTCAGCATCCTCGGACAAAGAGGGTCAGCTATCGCTATCCAATTTTGTCCCACCGTACATGTAATTGGATATATTTAGCTTAAAGGTGCAATAGTAATTTTAGAAATAAAAGTGTCTTAGATGGCATGCATTCTTCTCTGTAGCCCTTATCATTAATCCCCTATATACATAGTATTTTACTTGTGTGTGGTTATGCTGTAGAATTGCATCATTTAGGTCATTCATTAAAGACATGCACAATTTTTATATGTTTGTGTAACTAATCCACTTAGAGTATCAATTTGTGATTATTTATAACTAATTATCTTTATTTGAGCTCAACTGTTAATATTTGTGAAATGACCTAAGTTAGTCATTTTAGAAGTTAGGACTCTGATTAGCATGCCGATAGTCTTAAATACTCCGTCAGATCCATTAGGACTTGCTTGCAAAATTTTAGCTGATTCAGACCTCGTTTGATAGATTTTCTGGGAAGGTTTCTGTTTCGGTTGTTGGTAAAGCCTAAAAGAGGTTTCCGAACTCGATTTTAGTAGATGAGTTCCGATTCAAAATTCGAAGGTTGTGCTAAATTTGTGTCGTCATTTTTGACCTTGGAAACTTTCAGAAATGAAATTCAAGGTCGTTTGGACAGTTTTCACTAAAGATCTGAAAGTTAAGATCCTATTCAAGGTCCGTCATCTCGAGCATATCATACAAGTGTTGTATGACTTGTGTGCAAAATTTAGGGTCAATTCGAGCTTTGTAGGGTCCCGTTTTGACCCAAAATGCGCACAAGTTGTTGCCGGTGCATTTTCTGGTGCTATGGAGACAGTTATTTAACCTACTACAATGGTTTTGGAACCGTTACAATAGGCTTTTTTTTAAAAAAAAAATTAAATAGGGCTCTGGTCGACCCATTTCATTTCTAACTCAATTTCAAACATTTCTAATCAGTTCTAAGGCAAAATTCAAGTACCAAATAGCTAGAATTCATCAAGTAACATTCTTTAATCCTTCTATTATGTTAATTCATAATCCCTAGGCTTAGATTTCTTGAAATGGAATTGGGGAAGTGGGTTGGAACCCCAACAATAATGAAATTGGAGAATTTTATGAAATTGAATTTGAATGTGAAAACTAGTAATAAATTTGGACTCGCAGGTCAGTAAGGAATCCAAAAGGCTAAATATACAGTTCGTGCATGCTTATATATGTAATTTCTATTTTTTTCGGGAATCCAAAAGTAGTTGAGTCAATAGTCAATTTAGCCCTAGCCTAAAGGTAAGTGGTTTCATCCTTTCTTTGACGGCCTTTGGCCTTAATGAATGATCTATGCACGTATCCCTCACATGCGTAGCTACCGATA
Source organism: Petunia axillaris subsp. axillaris (assembly GCA_029990575.1). NCBI lineage: Eukaryota > Viridiplantae > Streptophyta > Magnoliopsida > Solanales > Solanaceae > Petunia > Petunia axillaris. Next base: position 119,213,368 of record JARKNS010000004.1, on the reverse strand, counting down.
AGACGTACTTACTACGCCGAAGCTTCTTGGATAGTTGCTTATTATGTTGTTAAGTGTTGTTCAATATTTACGTCTAATTGGGAGTATCTACTCCAGCTTGGGAGTTTGATATTTTCTGTTTGCCTTGTATGTGTGTTAGAACGTATTGTATTTTCTTCAAGCTAAGGAGAGGGGGTTGTGATTGTTTTGAACAGTAATTATAGAATATTAAGCCTATGTCTATGAAAGAAACTCAAAGGTATGGAATGGGTTGTGGATACCGAATAGTTAATTACTTGTTTTCTTGTGTTATGTGGATTTGTGTCAGGTACATGGTATTAGGCTTGGTGTCAGGCCTAGAATAGAAATATAATTGTTGGAAATATGAACTTGAATTGTTAGGCTATGATGCGTGAACACTATTATGAGGATAGAAACTCTATCATGGTTAAGAACACCTATTGTTGAACCGTAGGCTTACTAATGAATTGAGAACAGAAGTCATGGTACGATTATGGTTTAAACTTAGAGATAGACGTATCCTGTTAGGTTGGAAACCCTTATAGGTCGCAAGGTAGGCTAATCCATTTTATGATATTTCAAATTACGTGGAATAACATATCCTATCTTCATAGGTGAGCATCGTACGACAGCATGAGTATTCCGCCCTAGGAGCAGAAGTATTCCGCCCTACGAGCAGGAGTATTCCACACAAATTGTATATTATATCGCTGAACTCGAGGAGTGTCTCGAGCTGCGGCAGGTTAATATTGATTTATATATCTCACGGTGGCGATGAGAGTGCCACACCAATAAGGGTTATCAGGTATCCGGGCACATGTGACCCAATTGCATCATATTGCATTCATCACATTTCATTACAGTGGCTGCTGATTATTGTGTGACTGTTATGCTATGTTTGAGTATGCGATATGTATATCTGGTTGTTGATATGTTTCAAATTGTCTATATTTTTTCTGACTATTTTGTGTCCATAGTTTTTATATGCTTCTAATTGTTTATACATTTCTAGTTTGTATTTTCTCATTCCTTTTCCCTGGCTAGCTTACCTGTGCTTCGTGGTGACCAGTCAGCCCCTACTTATTGAGTTTTTTTTACTCACCCTTGCTTGTTTCTTGTTGTCTATATTTGCTTTGCAGGTTTCGCTCGAGGACCGTTTGAGAGGCGGATGTGATATCAGTTGTCAGGGTAAGCCAACTCTTGTCCAAAACGGCCACCAGAGCTAGTTTTGCTTAGATATTCTAGTTTTGTTCCCTTCGGGAGGTGTATGTATTAATTTGTACTCTTAGATGTCTAGTGTAGATAACCCTAAAGCTAGTATAATAGGTAGTCAACTGTAACTTCTTTTGTACAGCTTATGTATATCAGCAAGTTATGTTTTTTTAATCTTGTTCTTATTTATGAATTGGTTTTATATTCATTTCTTAAGTTCAGTTGAAAAGAGTTCGTCCGATTGGTCTAGGGGAGGATGCCAGGTATCGGCACGACCTAATTGAAAACCTGGGTCGTGTCAGCTGGTATCAAAGCTCGATTTAGAGTCTATCCGGCCTAAGACAGTCTTGTAGAGTCCCCGCTAATGGTTACGATGACGTCCGTACTTAACTAAGGAAGGCTGTGGTGGCATTAGGAAGTCTCCATTCTAACTTCTTTCCCGATCATGCGACAATTTTCCTATATAAGGATAAATTTGTTTCTTTGACTCACCTGCAGATGGTAAGAATTTGTGTATCATCTCAGCAAGAAACGGGAGAAGCGGAGGCAACATGTGAAATATTAGCTACTCTGTGGGGTGAAGATATGGGTGTTGGCCGAAATGATCATGAAGCTCAACTTCAGGTTGTGGCCCCACTTAGGGCTGGAGATGCTTAGATAGCAAAATGTGTAAATTACGATGGTAATTTCATGAATAGGGACAACTCAGAGGTGGTAGTAGCAGGTGTTTTGCCTTACTAGGCCAGGTAGAGGTTCTGTTTAGGAACCTACAAAGGTTTCTTCCTCGTGACCAGGCGGAATTTATTAATCATCAGAATAATTTGGGATGTTATCTCTACTGTGATCCAGGTCGTCATAAGAAGGATTGTCCTGACGTCTGCAAAAAGATGGTCACAGGCTCCATGGTTTTAGAGGTCATTCTAGTACCTCAGTATGGGGTAAGGGTTTTCATTCTCATGGGAAGCCACCTATCGAGTCAGCTCAGCTGTAAGTGTTTTGTACTTATAATGTCCCAGCAACTCAACACAATCATCCTCGGTTTCCTTTCCGTCGCCATCAGCAATTTATTCAACGTTATTATGGTTTGAGGTGTTTCCGTTGTTGCAATCCTGGTCATCGTAAAAAGGAATGTCCTCTTATGCAGCAAGGGTACGACCACCCTTTCCCTCGACCCCTGATATTGGCCCAGCCACAAAGGCAAAACTATGAATTACCAATCAGGCAGGATGATACAGCATCCAATGCAATAAACCTAGGTAACTTCTCATTCCATTATCTGTAAATATGATCTTTGCTTCTCGAATTGATTTGAGGTTCATATACTCTAATGTGCTTCTGTGATTCTTCTTGAATGTTTCTCCAGTTAAGGACTAGTCATGGTAGAGGGGTATAGTTCGATCATGTTATATCTATTAAGGGTCATGGGACCCTAATTATCCCTTAAGTCCGGAAAGAGAAATTTTGGAATGGGTGCGGATTTATCGAGCTAGCATTGTAGTATGCCACCCTCGATGGTAGTATGGTAGTTTTTCATTCGCCGCCTGTGGAGCATATCATTTTCATTATAACTGAAAAGCAGTCAATAAGTAAAACTTGATCTACATATCTCGCCTTGGATCGAGATACTAGTATGACCATTTCATCCTGCGAATAAGATTTGATTCTTTTGGTCGATCTGGAATTGACCTGTTTTATTATAATTCCATGGTTTCCTGGAATGTCATTTCTATTAAGAATCTGTTGTGATATATGGGTGAGTTTCTCGTATGTTTTATTTCTAGGGGTTGTGAGACCCTGATTATTTATCTGGGTAAGATGTGAGGGATTTGGAAGAAAATATCGGTGGTTCCCGCTTGGAATATGGCTGTGCAACTTTTTGTTGTTATATCAAGTCAGTTTATCTCTCTCTTTGGATTAAGTGTCACAACCTAAAATTTATTTAAATTGGGCAGTGACTAGGGTGTTTTAAGGTACACAAATTTGTTGAGATTACGAGAGTTGCCACTTGACAAGTTAGAGGTGTGCCAAGTCACCAAAGTGGTGTACCTTGAACACCTATGACTCGTTTAGTGGTCTGCATCAGAGTTTCGGGTAAGGATCTCAGTTGACTCTCGGAAAGGGGTTAGGCCCTGTGCTAAGCACAATTGCTTTATTGACGCACTCTGATTTTAGTGAATTATGTTTGTTGTATTTGCCATTTTTATTTGTCATGCATTGATTTAATTTGAAGTCGCTCGTTCATTGATGAAAACTCTACAGAGATTAACCACGGACCATTGCTCGTTCGAATCTTTGAGTTTCATGTAATCATAGGACTTTTATTACGCTTAAATTTTAAGTTAAAGCCGTCCGTTCATTGATGACAACTCAGTCAGATATGATCGCGCAAGCAACTTGCTCAGATGAAATCTTCCAACTTTAATTGAGTTTCATGTAAATACTTGGCATTAATTTTTTTTTTATTTCGGCCTATTGGCTTGCCTAACCGTGCATTCTATCAATTATATCAGCTCGTGTCCTTTCCACTTAAATTCACGAGAAAAGTATAACTGGCTATTTTTCATTTACTAGACCAATTCATGTCTAACTAATTCTTGACTAATTCACTCCTAACTAGTTCATTCAAGTTTCCAACTTTTAGGTGTTAGGCACAGTTGCAACAAGTTTGCGCTAAACAACCTTTCTCCAGCTTTTACAAGCTTGAACTGTTTGCATTAAAGTCCTAATGTCGTCTGTTGCTCCCAACGCACACGCAAGTATACGTGGTCGCCAAGTAATAGAGTGATAAGTAGAGTATCGTTCCCACGAGGACTATTCAAACTGGACTCCTAACAAACAATTTCTTAACAACTACTCAGGGATCTTTTTCTAATAGTGAGGATTTTATTAACTAAAGAACAGTAATTAAAATGGTAGAAGTGAATTCAAACAATGGAGCAAAAGCTGGTTGTAAACAATATTAATGAGACGGTCCAGGGTCAGAATTACGAATAATCCAGTTGAGTTATCCTGTTGATTCCACTTCTCAAATCCCAGATTACTAACTAACAGATTAAATGTACCGTGAAAACCTTTCGATTCTTCACGGTCTATGCAGGCTACTCCAATCCCTATATGTCTATGGGTTGAATCACGTGCACGCATTAACGAATTATGTAGTTAGTTAAGCTAGGCGAGCAAGTATATGTTTATCCTACTCACAAATTGGTTCCCCGATGCCCGGGTTCACAATCTAGCCCTACTCTTTCTTATTGCGTTCATAAATTCCCTCTTTCGAATTCAATCTAAAAACCATAGATAGTGCCTAATTATTGGGCCCTAATAATTAAACAAGTGAAATCAAGAAAGAATAAATAATCCGTTATGGGATTCAATATATGAAAATCAACATTCAAACCTCAACCTTCATGAATTCACTCTAACCCTAGAACGAAAGAATTAGCCACGCATACTCATAATCACAAGACAATGATTTGATGAAATAATGAAATAATAATGTAATAGATTAATGAAAGAAAGAAAAACCCTTGTTCAAGATGTTATGAGCTCTCCAATTTGCTCCAAGGTCTGAACTCCTTTCAAAAACGAAGTAAAAGAGTATTTATAGTGTTTACAAAAGTCTAGTAATAAGTTACGCCTAAACCTAGACGAAATAGGAAGTCCAAAAACGCTCCAGGGGCTCGAAATGCGCGCATCCAAGCAGAACCCATTGAATCTCGCACGCAATAGCCATGCCCCGCGCCAGTAAGCGCGCCAGGCCATTTTGGTTGCTTTCACCATTCGTAGCTTGCTTCGTTCCGTACCTTCGCGTGCTCGATCCAATCCTCAAAGTGGTCATATTGGATCCTTGGGAACCATCACAAGTACGATCCAACTCCAACCTTTTCTTGCTCGGTCATGCTCTTTCAAGCTCCAATTGCACTTCATAACCACCTTCACACATACGACATAAAATCAGTGCAAAATCACATTCATTAACTAGAAAATGGGCGAATAAAGTACTCAAACGTAAGGAAATATTAAGAAAATATAGGTATAAAATGTCAAACATCACCACCCCACACTTGAACCTTTGCTCGCCCTCGAGCAATCACAAATAACTTCCCAGCCTAGGTAGAACAAGTCTGCCTATGACTATGGTTGATACCGACCATTGAACAAATGCATACATGACTACTATGGGTCCAACCAACATGCCAATAATATATCAAACTCAAAAACTTGAGAACTACCACCCCAAGACAACTCAAATGCACAAACTCAACTCATTGCAACCATGCTCCGACAAGTCACACCTCACTACTCAACCAAGAAGCCACAACTTCACCTATCTCATGCAAACCATGTGCCCTCACCAAAATGAAGCAAGAGAGTGTCCCCCAAGTGTCACACACAACAATGAATATCAAGAATAGAACGGGGACAATATCATAGAAAGAATTCACTCACTCTCATGAAAATCTCACATGTCACACACAATGTACCATAGGCTTGCCCATAGTGTAGGACTCCACTAATGTAAGCTCACTCCAATCGGGATTAACTAGGACTTTAAAAGGTTGTAATGTAGGCTAAGGGGCTGGTAGGATACATATGGGTAATAGTGACTACCTCCCTAAGCACTTTAATGCATCACATTCAATTTAAGCACATATCTCATCAAAGCCACCCATTTCACCACCCAACCAATTTCACACACACCTTTTTCAACAAGTAGCAATTTTTTTTCTTTTAAGCACAACACTAGAAAGGATGGATATTCTTTTCTTTTCTCTTTATTTCTTTTTTTCCTTTTTTCAATTTTTTTTCTTTTTCTTTTCAAACCTTGCCAATGCTCCTTCAACTACTTCACAATTTATCAAGTATTCTCCTCATTGGTTCCACTCAAAAACCTCCCAATACTTCAACCACAAACTCCACAATAATGTAAAATCATCATTTAAAGTGCTTAAGGAGTAAAAGGTCAAAAGAAAGCAATTTAGAACAAGTGGGTAGGCTTGTGGTGTGGGTGCCAACAAAAAGGTCAATATGGATCACAACAATCAAGTCTAAGGTGCATATAAGGGTAGGCAAATCAAGAGAAGGACTGTATCATTTCCCGACTAGAGCAAACCTAGGATTTCGCTTTGAACACACACAGGGCAAGTTCTAGACAACAATATGCAAATATGGAATATAATAGAATATGCCTCACAATACACATTGCACACGATCTACAAGAAATGGCTTCATCACAACTCTCAATCAAGCAATTGGGGTGCAACTTGTGGAAAATTAAGCAAAAATGCACAAAGGTTAACAACAAAGTCAAGTGAGTGGATTCAAGCATCTCAAGAGGGGTCGTTCCATTTTTTTTCTAGGCATGCATCACAATTTAAAACAAAAAGACACCACAAATAGCAATGCTCAAAGACCAAGTACGTCGGTATCAAACAAATCAAAGGCACCTAGCATTCTACCTATTTCTTTCGTCTAAGGCCACCTATAACTAACTACTCTAATCCTAATAAAAATAAAAAAAACTACCCAGTTCAAAGGTCTATCCGTGGAAAAGAACCGAGGTCATAAGAAAAACCACGGGGTGGATGACATGTACCACTAATAAAGACATAAAAAAGAAAATCTTTTTGAAATTTTTCATTGGTTTTCTAAATTTTTTTCTTCATATATTAAAGCAAGAAACAAATAAAAATAACGTCAAGTGACAAAAGAAAATCCTAACGGTACATGCATCCCTAACCTCAAAAATAAAGGAGAGTTCCCCACCCCACACTTAAAACTAAGCAATGTCCTCAGTGCGACAAAAAAGATAAAGTACAAGGGGTAAAAGAACTTCCCTGAAGGCTCTAGTCCTTAGTGCTAGCATCCTCCAAGCTTCCGTATAGTATGAGGTACTCAGACTTCCCCCAACAGGTCATCAATATTAGGTGGGGGGTGAGGACACCCCACACTTAAACTCGACATTACATGAACCTGCAATCCAAAGAAAAACAAAAATTACGCGACACTATCAATAAAATAATACAAGTATAAACTCGGGTTGCCTCCCGAGAAGCGCCTTAGTTAACGTCGTGGCACGACAACACTTTTAGCTTACTTCCAGCATTTATGTCTTCTCTTCTTACGACGAACCTTTGCTTTCTTCCTTTCTTTGAGAGAACCTCCCTTCAACTTCACATGTGATGTGCCATTGCTATCTTGTTCCACATTCTGCTCACACAAGTCATTTGGTTTACTTCCATGTTCTTGTTTGACACATTCAATCAAAGAGCACTCTTCAACCTTAGTTATGTGCTCCTTCTCATTATAAACCTTAAAAGTAACCTTTTCTCCATGCGCTCTAACAGTCATCTCTCCCAGCTCCATGTCAATCAGTGCCTTCGAGGTGACTAAAGAATGGTCTCCCCAAAATGATTAGAGCTTCTCGGTCCTCTTCATAATCTAGGACTAGAAAATCAGTAGAGAATTTAAACTTACCAACTTTAAGCAACACATCCTCCAACTTACCATCAGGGTGAGTAAGTGATCCATCCGCCATCTTAAGAGTAACCGAAGAGGGCTTGATCGCTCCTAGCCCTAACCTTTTGCAAACAGATAGAGACATGAGATTTATGCTCGCAGCCAGATCACACAATGCACCAGTGATATTATGCCCTCAATGGTGCAAGGAATAGTAAACCTCCCAGGATCTTGAAGTTTTTGAGGTAGCTTGCTCAAGATTGTGCTACACTCCTCGACTAACTCAACTGTATCTATCTCTTGAGGCTTTTTCTTCTTGACTAAAATTTCTTTTAAAAACTTCACAAAGGATGGCATCAATTCAAACACTTAAGTCAAAGGAATGTTAACTTGATGCTCTTTCAACATACTCACAAATTTTTGATACTGGGCCAAATCCTTCGATAGTATAAGTCTCTGCGGGAATGGTGGAGGCGGCAGAGGTGCCTCCTTTTTCTCTTCTTTATTCTTTACCTTCTCCAGTTTTTCAATTTTTTCTATTTCAGCTCTCTCCTTAGACATGGTCATCAGCTCTCCACCTTCAATTAAAGTCACTGCAAGACATTGCTCAGGCCCTTTTTTGACAGTACTGATTGATCCCACCAACTGCCCCAACTGGTGCTCCAGGTTCTTTTGAGCATTGGCAAGATCGTGTATGGCCTGTGCATGAGCTGCAGTGTTAGCTATCATCCTTTGCTAGCCTGCCATTATCTGCTTTAGCATATCTTCAACTGAATTGCTAACCTGTTTTGGTGGAGCTGGAAGTGGGTGGTAATTATTTGGGGCTCTCGTATTGCCTTGATAATAAGCATTACCAAACTGATTTTGACCCTGCAGCCTGTTTTGATTACCCACGTAATAAACTGACTCTGGATTAGAGGAGCTAACCTCTGTAGCATGATCTTTACCACAAACCTCACAAAAACTCTGGAGTTTTTGCACTGGAGCTACTTGTTGCTGAGTCTGCGGCAGAGCTAGCTTGCTAATTTGATTGGAAATAGCATCCATCTTCGCCCTCAGCTCTGAAACTGCATCTAACTGAAAAACCCCAGCAGATTTATGCATAGTAGCTCTACCATCTCCCTGCCAATCAGGATTGCTCTGCGAAAACTTGTCTAGTAATTCATAGATCTGGTCAAAGTTTAAGGCCAACACTTGGCCTCCAGCAGCAGCATCTACCACGATCTTAGTATGCACAGTCAACCCCTCAAAAAAAGTATGTGCCAGAACCTCATTTGATTGGTTATGGTGTGGACAATCTCTCAGTAAAGCTTTAAACCGCTCCCAGGCTGAATACAAAGACTCTCATTTTCTTTGTCTGAAGGACATAATTTCACTTCTCAGCCAGGCTGTCTTGGCAGATGGATAAAACTTAGCCAAGAACTTCTTTGCCAAATCATCCCAAGTAGTGATAGACCCAGGCTTTTCAGCCTTTAACCATTTCTTTGCTGCGCCGATCAATGAAAAGGGAAACAATGTCAAGCGAACATAATCAATAGGAACTCCCGTCGGTGTATAAGTATCACTGATCTCCAAGAAATTCCGGATATGTTGTTGTGGATCCTCGCTAAGTAATCCAACAAATTGTCCAGTCACATGTAACAGTTGTATCATGCCGGACTTAATCTCAAAGTTTCCGGTAATTTAACGCTTAACTATGCTCGAGGCTACTCCCTCCAGGCTGGGGAGAGCAACATCTCGCACAGCTAAAGCTTGTTCTGCTGCCATTCCTGTAGGTAAAGATCAAGCAGGACCTAATACTTGAAACAACACAAAACTCAAAACAAAAATTAAACCTGAATAGGTAATAAGTAATCGTCTGAAAAGAAAACAGCCAATTATTTAATCCCCGGCAACGGCGCCAAAAACTTGTTGCTCCTAACGCACACGCAAGTACGTGGTTGACAAGTAATAAAGTGATAAGTAGAGTATCGTTCCCACGAGGACTATTCAGACTGGACTCTTAACAAACAATTTCTTAACAACTAGTTAGAGATCTATTTCCAATAATGAGGATTTTATTAACTAAAAAACAGTAATTAAAATGGTAGAAGTGAATTCAAACAATGGAGCAAAAGCTGGTTGTAAACAATATTAATGAGACGGTCCAGGGTCAGAGTTACGAACAATCTAGTTGAGTTATCTTGTTGATTCCACTTCTCAAATCCCGGATTACTAACTAACAGATTAAATGTACCCGTGAAAACCTTTCGATTCTTCACGGTCTATGCAGGCTACTCCAATCCCTATATGTCTATGGGTTGAATCACGTGCACGCATTAACGAATTATGTAATTAGTTAAGCTAGGTGAGCAAGTATATGTCTATCCTACTCACAAATTGGTTCCCCGATGCCCAGGTTCACAATCTAGCCCTACTCTTTCTTATTGCGTTCATAAATTCCCTCTTTCGAGTTCAATCTAAAAACCATAGATAGTGCCTAATTATTGGGCCCTAATAATTAAACAAGTGAAATCAAGAAAGAATAAATAATCCGTTATGGGATTCAATATATGGAAATCAACATTTAAACCTCAACCTTCATGAATTCACTCTAACCCTAGAACGAAAGAATTAGCCACGCATACTCATAATCACAAGACAATGATTTGATGAAATAATGAAATAATGATGTAATAGATTAATGGAAGAAAGAAAAACCCTTGTTCAAGATGTTATGAGCTCTCCAATTTGCTCCAAGGTCTGAACTCCTTTCAAAAATGAAGTAAAAGAGTATTTATAGTGTTTACAAAAGCCTATTAATAAGTTACGCCTAAATCCTAGATGAAATAGGAAGTCCAAAAACGCTCCAGGGGCGCTATAGCTGGCGCCCCACGCCTCGAAACGCGCGCACCCAAGCAGAACCCGTCGAATCTCGCACGCAATAGCCATGCCCCGCGCCCCAAACCGCGCAAAGATGCTGGGCACTTTTGGGGCGCCCCGCGCCAGTAAATGCGCCAGGCCATTTTGTCTCCTTTCGTCGTTCGCAGCTTGCTTCGTTCCGTGCCTTCGCGTGCTCGATCCAATCCTCAATCCAACTCCAACATTTTCTTGCTCGATCATGCTCTTTAAAGCTCGAATTGCACTTCATAACAAACTACACACATACGGCATAAAATCAGTGCAAAATCACATTAATTAAGTAGAAAACGGGCGAATAAAGTACTCAAACGTAAGGAAATATTAAGGAAATATAGGCATAAAATGTCAAACATTATCGTCCAGTATTTAAAATATATCCAAATTAATGGGTGTATAGTTACATCATGTAAAAACTTGGCATTAATTTTGTTTTTGTTTCCGCCTATTGGATTGCCTAACCTTGCGTTTTGTCAATTTAATCAGCTCATATCCTTTCCACTTAAATTCACGAGAAAAGTATAACTTGTTATTTTTCATTTACTTGACCAATTCAGGTCTTACTAATTCTTGACTAATTCACTAGTTCTTTCAAGTTTCAAATTTTAGGCGTTAGGTACAGTTGCAACAAGTTTGCTCTAAGCAACCCCTCTCCAGCTTTTACAAGTTTGAACTATTTGCATTTAAAGTCCTAATTTCGTCCAGTATTTAAAATATATCAAGATTAATGGGTGTACAGTTACAAATCTGATTTTAAGAAAAGTTCCACACTCCTAATTTGCAACTTTGCTTCTTTTCATTTTGTTTTTTGAACGCAAACAATCTTATGAACAACATAAAATAGAAATTCAACATTTTGAGCATGCATTCACTGCCATTTGGGGCTTAAAAAGGCTATCATCCACACGAGTATTTACAGGCGTTTGAACATGAAAAAAAATACTTACAAAGTAAGAGGAGAACTTAAAAGAAAAAATACCTAATGCCAAAGTTCTTTAAACTCAAGAACAAGTAAAGTCCTCAAGCCAAAGAGAAAACCAACTGATTCACAGCAATGAGTTCCACCAGTAGCCCAAAAATGAACCACCACAACAGTAACAACAATAAGTCCAAGACAAAATCACCAGACAAACCTCTTTTCTTGACTCTTAACCTTTAAGGTCAAGAGATGTACTCAAACTCCCTATTTCTCCTCTTTTTTCTCAATCTCTCTATTTTTTTTTTCCAATTCTTAAAGTTTCTTTTATTTCTTGCTCTCATTTTTCAGATCTAGAGAAAATGTGTTCCAGAGTGTTAAGAGTGTGTTTTTGTGAGGTGAATCCCCTTTGAGATGTGTTGTATCTGATCTTATATAAGCAAAGGAGGAGTGTGTGGGAGGACAAGAACAAACACATGTGAATGTTTTGCCTTTCCTCAGGGCATTTAATGTTTTGTTTGGCATGGTCGGGTAATAGACAAAACTGATGGCTGTAAAAGCCTATTTCCAAGGCTCCAAGTTTACATTTTTCATTTGACTTTTGACAACTTCTTGTTTTTTTTTTTTTTTTTTTAAATTTTCAGATTTTGAAACTTCTCAAAGACTCCTATACACTAAGCTAGCAAATCTAATCTTAATGAAATCTAACACTAAAACAAGTCCAACACAAAAGGGAAAATACTATTGACATAGGCAGAATTACACTTGACTAGAAATCAATCACCAAAACCAGGCTATCCTCATGTTCAGATTAAGGCTAAACCAACATAATGAAACAAAGCCAAGCAAACACTCAGATGACTTACATTTTTACTAACTGAATCAATGGAAAACTTATAATTCATGCCAAAATGATTCATATAAAAACAACAGTGAATAAGTCTCAAAACATAAGAGAACAATCAATTTCACTCATGAATAAACGACGTGTCTAATAACTCAATTCATTTGATTGTTTACAAGTCATGGTTTCAAACTAAAAATTACTACTGTATCTAATAACCAAATATCTTAACTAATCAAACAAGACTATTTTTCCACCATTAACATGATCTAAGAGAAAAGAAAGGAAAGGGGCTTAGTGCTTTCACCTAACCGATATAAAATAAAGCGTCACAACCATTGTATCACAGCACCGCTATTGCTCCGCCCAGGTCCAACACTGCTGCGTCGATGTCGGGGAACCAACACGGGCAGTGCCATCGCCACTGTTTCGGGAAACAAACACTATCGCAGCAACAACTCCAAGCCACATCACGTCGCTGCAGTTCCAAACAAGCTGCCACACATTCAAACTACCACCACTGTCATTAAGGCGACACCACAGGAAACAACCTCTTTATGGATACAAACTCACACCGCCGCTACTCATCGTTGCATCAACACCCGTGCCTCGGCATCACCTCGCCCTTGCTAAGTCATGCATTGCCTCGTTTCACAACTGTCAAGACTGCCCTGCTGCTGCTGTAACCAAACAACTACACCGCAGCCTCTAAACATTAGCGGAAACATTGTCACAGCCGCTACCTGAACGGACATCAAGCCACTGCCTAGTCTCACCATCGCTACCAAATCCAGACTACGCTACTGCGTCATCAAACCAATACCACTATAGCAGGACCCACCACCTCCATATCAACACCACTGCCTTACATTGAACCCAACATCACAGCTCTATGCCCCTGCTGTGTCACCTTTGCCATCGACACACATAAACACAATAGCCCCGTCTCACATCACCCATCGCAGCTTTATTTATACGAGCAAGAAGATCCCCCACAAGCCATCGTCAAATCATTTTCGCCATTATAGTTTTAACAGCCTCCACATCCAGCCATCGCAACACTCTTACAAAATCAGCTATTCATCTCATTGCGACATCTCCGCCTTTCACCACTGTCACTATATCGACAGCCACCAATGAATCCTATCACCACCAAAAATAGCTCCCAATTGCTTCGCCAAGCCACCGAGGAATTAATCATTATGGTCATTTCAAAATGCCGTCGTCCACAACCACAGCCCCAACACGAACCTCATCGCACACCACATATATCCCCATAAATCATCACATCATGGCCAAAGAACTCAAGAATGAAACGGAACAGCCATCATAGACGAACGAAAATGTAGGAGTTTTCAGGGGAAACTAAGGGTGGAATGAGATAGAGGGGATGACGATGAACCTGCAGATGTATTTTATTCGATTGGAGACGAGGGCGGCGAGGTTGGGAATTTAGGCAGCGTTTTGTTTTTCTTCAGACTTTTGGAAAAATTGGCTTAATTGGGAAAGGTTAACGGAATTAAGGGGAGGAGTTCTGGGCCTGCGGGTCAGTGTGCATTGGGCTGCATTTTCCCTTTCAATTCTGAATTGTAAGTGGCCCAAATTGCATTGAACTACATTAAATTTTACTCACTTAAACCAACAATTAGCCTAACTAATTAAATTAAACCATTAATAACACTCACAAATAACACATGGAACATTTCAATTAACACAAAAATGAAGGCTAAACATGTTCATAAATAATCATTTTTTGGGTGATTTTCTAGCATTTTCTTCCTAATTAATTACTAAAATAGCCAAAAGAAAGGATTAAAAAAATCAACAAAATCAGACGATAATTAATACACCTATTGTATACAATTTATTTTTTTGTGCCAAAAGTAAGTGATTAGAGCTGCCCCTCTTTGTTTAGGAACATGGAGAGTTGTTTGACAAAGACATAATCAACCACTAATTTTGGCTTTTTGGTTCTAGCCTAAAGCACTTTGCAAAATGGTGACCGTACCCTGACTTTCGGCTCTAACCAACAACAAGGCTACCTACATATCCCTGAACTAAGGAATCAGGTCAGTGTAGTTCCTCACGAGCGGTAGCTGGGACTACCGCTTTCAGACAGACAACGTAGCACTTCAAGAGTCATTAAGACTAGCACCAGACGCTTCTAGACACACTAGGACTCACACTAGACGCTAAGGCTAACTGGGATTGACTCGAAATACTTTTTGACACACTTAAGACTATTGCTGCTGGTCTTTTGTTGTTGTTTGCTAGCTAGTGGTCATTGCTTTTACCAAGAAAAATGGAATTACAACATTGAAAACTGTAAAAAATTACAACTCCTAGACTATATCTTCATGCTTTTCAAGGATGACGGACTGGTCACTTCTTCAATTGATTGGCCGCATCTTAGTTGTGAAGCGAGCCTCCCAGTACCCAAATGGGTCTTGACTTGAAAGATATCACTGTAGCTCATCATGCAGGTGAGTCCGATTTGAAACTTGAAAATGGCCGCTTTTGTTTGAACGAATTTTATCTTGAAAGGAAATAATCGTTTATACTTGAGCAGGTCTTGACTTGAAAAGAAAATGGTCGCTTATATTTGAGCGGACCTTGACTTAAAAAGGAAATTGAATGCTTATATTTGAGTGGAACTTCACTTGAAAGGAAAATGTCCGCTTACATTTGAGCAGATCTTGACTTGAAAGGAAAATGACCGCTTATGTTTGAGAAGATCTTGACTTGAAAAGGAAATGATCGCTATATTTAAGCAGATCTTGACTTGAAAAGGAAATGATTACTATCTTTTAGCAGATCTTGACTTCAGAAGGAAATGATCGCTATCTTTTAGTAGATCTTGACTCAGAAATGATCGCTATCTTTTAGCAGAAACTGACTTGAAAAGGAAGAGGTCGCTATCTTTTAGCAAAGACTGACTCAAAAAAGAAGTGGTCGTTGTGTTCTAGCAAAATCTGACTCGAAAAAGAAATGATCGCTATTTTTTAGCGAATACTGACTCAAAAAAGAAATGGTTGCTATATTTTAGCGAAAACTGACTCGAAAAGAAAATGATTGCTATCTTTTAGCGGGGACTGGCTCAAAAGAAAGGATCGCCATCTTTTAGCGGAAATGAATTTTTTGCATTATCACGGGAGGACCCGATTATTGAAACTAAAACTTTTACATTATATGGGAGTGTCCGACTACTAAGATTTCTACATTATATAGGGGGGCCCGACTATTGAAACTAAAACTTTTGCATTATATGGGAGTGCTCGACTTTTGAATCTAAAACTTCTACATTATATGGGAGTGCTCGACTTTTGAATCTATTTTCTACATTATATGGGAGTGCCAGACTTTTGAATATATTTTATACATTATATGGGAGTGCCCGACTTTTGAAACTAAAACTTCTACATTATATGGGAGTGCCAGACTTTTGAATCTAAACTTCTACATTATATGGGAGTGCCAGACTTTTAAATTTAAAACTTCTACATTATATGGGAGTGCCCGACTTTTGAAACTTAAACTTCTACATTATATAGGAATGCCTGACTTTTAAATTTAAAACTTCTACATTATATGGGAGTGCCTGACTACTATTTCTACATTATGTGGGAGTATCCGACTATTGAAACTAAAACTTTTACATTATATGGGAGCGCCCGACTTTTGAATCTAAACTTCTACAGTATATGGGAGTGCCCGACTTTTGATACTAAAAGTTTTACATTTTATGGGAGTGCCTGACTTTTGAATCTAACTTTTACATTATATGGGAGTGCTCGACTATTGAAACTAAAACTTTTGATTGTTGAGACTATATCTTTTTACATTGTCAAGGGTGAGCCCTATTTGCTGAATTCAACATCTTCCATTATAATGGGAGGCCCTATTGTTTCGGTTGACATCTTTATGGCGAGTCATATCCTCTTTGGTCATTAACCCATGGTGAACACTTGTCTGAAAGATGGGAATTCTACCGGTTTCACTCATGTGGTCTTGACTTGATAGCTGAAAACTTCACCAATCTTTCAAAATGGCGTTTCAGTTGGAACTTAAAAACTGTCATACTCAGTGCAGGTGGTCCTTGCTCTTGCCAACAATGCACAAAATATCATTCTGCCATTCTTTCATTCTGGTTACACAATCCCCAAATCATGTCCTTGTAAAATGAGGTTGGTGATTCTTGTCTTGCCCTTCAAAGTAATTTTAGACAAACAATGTCTTGATATTGTCAATCTATTTCTGATCTCCCAACAAATAAGTCATTCAATGCCAAATGTTCACCCGAATCTTCATTTAAACACTTGTGGAAAAAGCCTGGCATGTGTTTTTTGTTGCCGAGGTGCAGCATGGGAGTTGCCCATTTGGATCTTGACAATGATATGGCACAACTGTGACACATGTAAATGGATTTTGAAAAACTTTCTTTTTGCTTGTTTTTGATGTTATTCAAAGGAAAGAAATAAGAAGAAAATTAAAAGGAAAGACGAATTGAGGAAATCCGAAAAGAGACATCGAATGAAAGATGTCCTTGAAAGATAAAAGAGAAACTATTTAGAGGTGAAATAACGACTTCAATGAATATGACATACATCTTGGAATAAAGTCTTGACCTTTCAAACACGGTCTGCCCTTAATTTTTCCCCAGTTTGACACACTAGATGCAATTGCATGCTTGCTCTGATCATGATGAAAAATCAAACATCCCTCATTCGACTAGTGGTGCCATTGATTTTCTTTAATTTGGCTGTAGACTCAAAGGCAAGTATTGCGTCTATTTCTGACCAATGGACTTTGAACTTTCATAGGATGAGATTGAAAAGGAGCGGAACATCAAAATTCCATTTTTTTCGGTATGGTATGAAACTAAAAAGCAGGGGGGTATTGAATTTTTCCCTTGATGTGAAACAGAAAATCAGGGCGACATTGAACGTTTTTCTTGGGATAAATACGAAGAAAACAAAGAGGAATATTGAATTTTTCCCTTTCTTTAAAAAGTAAAAAAAAAAAAAAAAAAAAAAACTTCTGCCCCAGTTTAGGATAAACTGGGCCTTTGATTTTTTTTGTAGGGGCCGCAAACTTGGAGGCAAGTTTTGTGTCAATATGAAACAGGGGAAAAAGAAACTTTTCCCTATTATGACCGCACCGGAATGGTTTTCTACGTATCCTTCTGAGAGGAATCAGGTCAGACGTAGCTCTAGCAACTTAATGCTAGATTTTGTATTGTTGTTTTCTTTGTCTTTATGATTTTTTGTCTTTTTTTTTTCATAAGTATAATGATGTTGATTCCAGAGGAGGGTAGCCAAAAAGAGAAAAATACAGAAGGCTCAAAGGGCTGACAAGTTGGTATAGTGTTTCGGTAGCAAAAATGAGAACCGTTCGTCATCCCGACCGAGAATGTCTCACACAACTATGAACCATAATAAGTCGACATAGTATCGTACAAAAACAAGACTTGATCTACTCAATGTCCTCGATTTCTGCTTAAACGATGATCTTCAAAGAATGGCATTTCAAACTTCATCCGGAGTGATTGTGCGCAATTTGGAAAACTCTCACATATCTCCTTATCACATTCGCCTAACTGTCTAGTTGGTTCATTTAGAAATTGCTGGATTATGTGTTTAGATGAAGACGTAAATTTCATGCGCATGTCATATTATTAAAGCCGCCAAAAAGTAAAACTACCAAAAAAACTAAAGGAACGAAATAGAAAATAGAAGAGGTACAATGTTTTGAGATGAAGAGTGAAACTCGCTTTTCATTGAATCAAAGATATAAGGGTTTGAACATTAAAACAAGTAAAATAATGCACTTGGATTACAACTCTTAAATAAACAAGTGCACAGAAAGATTAGTAAAATAAGTTAACAAGTGCCCTCTTAGAAGGGATGGGTGTTGCTTCTCATTGTTCATTTTTACATCAGGGCTGATGTATTGCACTCATGCCATATTGAGCCCTTCATCAGATTGTACAATGTTGGTGTCAATGGCGTGCTTCAAACTTGACAACATCTTCTTCTTTCCCTCATTTTTTTGAAAAACCAGCGGGGTATACATGTTTTCTTTGGAACAGATGAATGACCGGGTTAGACACTTAATTGGCTCAATGACCACATGTTGCCTTGTTGTGTTGATAGTTGATGCATTTGGCCCACCTACTGATATAACAATAGATGACTCATGGCATCTGGTGTCTGGAGAAGGACTAACTGCCAAAATCAGCTTCACCTAATTCCTTTTAAAGTCTTCTTTTGTGAACACTTTCCCAACCATACATGTGTCATTTGGAGCATTATGAACCGACAGAGGAATTTGGTTCACATGTTGTGTCTCATCCCATACCACCTTTATCTGATTTTTGTCTATCATTGCTTCAATTTATTTTTTGAGATCCCAACAGTTTTCTATGTCATGTCCAGGTGCTCCAAAATGAAAAGAGCAACGGCGCGAGCGATCCATTTTCCCAGTTGGATTCATGTTTCCTGAGATAGGTTTCAGCATATCATCTTGTTATGCTCTGATTGGTGTGAACCTAATCATCACCCTTCGTCGCAGCTTCTTATGACATGCACTCATACGGGAGCATGTATTTTTTCTTTTTTGGGAGGGATGGTTAGGTGAAGGCTGGAAGTAATTGCGAGGAGTGTTACATGTGGTTTGTGTGGCTAATGCACGCCATTACGAATATGAAGATGTTGGAGCATATGGCTGCACTTTGTGGAGTGAAGGGGCTGGATATTTTGGACTATGTGGGGAATGACAATGTTGATGAATCTTATGTGGAGCTTGGGGATGTGAGTGAGGTTGTTTTCACTGTCTCTCGCTCTATTTTTTGGAACCTTTTTCTATTTGTCTTTCATTCGCAAGACTCTCTCGCCTAGCTAAGCAAGTGAATTATAGAGCAGAGGCCGAGAGTGGAGCAAGTGGAGGCGGTGGTGCCTGTGGACACATTGTTGAGGATCTCGCCTCCTTTGTTACACTATAGTAGTGGGGACAGTTAGGAGAATATTGAGAATCCTCAGCTGTTGTAGGTAGGTCGTGTGCCTGATGCACGATTCTCGATGCAAAACCTGTGAGACTGGCTAGCATGGGAGGAGCTGTCTGTTCTGAAGTAAAGGCAAGATATAGGTCAGCCACCAATTGTTTCAAATTTTTAACCTCTTTAGTCAACCTCTCATTCTGCTTGGCCATCAACAGTTTCATAATTTTAGCCTCTCCAGGCAACCTCTCATTTTGCTCGGCCACCAACTCTTTTAGATTTTTTAGCTCTTCGATCAACCTCTCATTCAGCTTAATCAAACGCTCGTGAGCACCAAACTCAGAATTCACACCTTTAGACGTTATGATCACTAGTCGAGTTGATTATGTTGTGTACGGGTGATATGATTCCAGAATGTCTGTCCAAGTTACCGCAGATGTCCAAACAACTAATGCCAAACAAATTGGGTTTGCAAAAAATACACTTTGACAAGCTTATGGTTGTTATGCGTCATCCCGAAAAGGTTCGCAGCATATGCTGCTTGTACCGACCCTATCCAAGAAATACTGTCTACGTATCGCATTGAGAAAAGTCAGAACACAAAGCATAGACGACACGTAACTCGAGATAATGGATATGCTTGACTCTTCTTTTTCTTTTATCCTTTTACTTTTAATCATTTTTCTTGAAACAACTGACATAATTTAAACAATGACATGAGACAAAAGTCAAAAACAAACACACGACATCTGGGTATTTGCAAAATTAGAGAAAAACGAGAATATGAAATGGCAGACATGAGACACATGAACGATTAAAAAAATTTGGCCATTATAGTGGCATAAAATGACGACAAATTATTCTCAAACTTAGGGTAAAATAAAGATACAAACTCAGACACAGGAACTTTCCAAAAATATTGTCATATAACGTAAAATGACGACCAAAAATGTTTTTGAGACTCGGAGTGAAAATCGGACTCAGATCTAGGCAGACAAAAAGGGTTTCAAAAAAAAATTTGTCATTATAATAGCGTGACACAACAAAATTTTTATTTTTTTCTTCAATTGGGGATAAAATCCGGACACAGACCTAGACAAACAGAAAGAGTTTCAAATATTTCACCATCATAGTAACAACAAATTATTTTCAAAACCAAACTCGGACCAAAACCCAAATACGGAACTAAACACAAGATTCTAAAAAAATTCGTCGTTACAATGGCTTAAATGACGACTAAAATATTTTTTTGAGACTCGAGACTCAAACCCCCATCCTTAATTAATTTTTTTTGATGACTCAGATAAAGGTATTAAATTGACCTGAATCCCGAAAAATTTGTCATTACAATGACATTAAAATAACAGTTTCATTTGACAACTTGGGATAAGATCCCAGACTCAAATTTGGACAGTTTTTAGAAAAATCATCATCATAACGACGTAAAAGTTGGACAAAATTAAGGAGCCCTTTGATACACATCTAGACACAAATTTCAAAAAATTTCGCCATTATAATGGCATATAAAATTATTTTCACATTTTAGGATAGACGGTGAGATTTGACTTAAACACAAATGACCTAAAGAAAATTCAGCATTATAACGACACATATTTTATGACTAAAAAACCTTTCCAAGGATTTTGACACAATATCTAAAAAACGGCGTGAAAATACTGACACACACTTTTTTTTTTACCCAAAACTGTATGTTCATTTTGTATCCATTTCAGTATACCCCGACCCCCAAACCAATAACAGTCAGCATAACGACCTCCCGAACATATGCTACACAGAAAATATCATAAATGTGTCTTTCTGGGATGTGGGTCCCGTCTTGACACGAAGGAGGTCAGCCTACAAGTGCAGTGTCGTTGTACCGCACCTCACTAAGTCATCAAATAAAATGCAAATAAATCGGGCCTAAAGGTTTCACTCAAGGTGACACAACTGACTCGGTGTCTAGACTGGCTCAAAACCTGATGGACAAACCAGGCGGAAAGCACATCGAGGTTGTCCGGCAACAGTGTCTCCGGCCTAACCCCGACGCACTGTCCTCCTAAATTATGAGTAATTTTGTGTAAGAAGGTTGCCCAGATGGTGAAAGCAATACTGTTATATATATATATATATATATTAGAGACTCAGAGGGTTTTCGCGAGAAGAGACAGTTTATAGACAGTTCAGTTAAATATTAAAGCAGTAACGTTCAAAATATCGCAACAAAACAAACATATAGTCACAAGCCTAAAAGCGATAATGATCAAAGTCTGACATTCTAGTTTCCCCAGCGGAGTCGCCAAGCTGTCACGACCTAAAATTTATTTAAATAGGGCAGTGACTAGGGTGTTTTAAGGTACACATTGTTGAGATTTTCGGAGTCGCCACTTGACAAGTTAGAGGTGTGCCAAGTCACCAAAGTGGTGTGCCTTGAACACCCATGACTCGTTCAGTGTTCTGCGTCAGAGTTTCGGGTATGGATCTCGGTTGACTCTCTGGAAGGGGTTAGGCATCCTCGAGTCCTGTGGTAAGCACAAATACTTTATTGACGCACTCTGACTTTAGTGAATTATGTTTGTTGCATTTGCCATTTTTATTTGTCATGCATTGATTTAATTTGAAGTCGCTCGTTCATTGATGAAAACTCTACCAGAGATTAACTACGGACCATTCCCATTCGAATCTTCAAGTATATGTGAGTTTCATGTAAACATAGGACTTTTACTACGCTTAAATTTTAAGTTCAATTCGCCCGTTCATTGATGTCAACTCAATCAAATGTGATCGCACTAGCAACTTGCTCGGACAAAATCTTCCAACTTTAATTTTCATGTAAACACTTGGCATTAATTTTGTTTTTGTTTCCGCCTATTGGCTTGCCTAACCGTGCGTTTTGTCAATTAAATCAGCTCATATCCTTTCCACTTAAATTTACGAGAAAAGTATAACTGGCTATTTTTCATTTACTTGACCAATTCACGTCTTACTAATTCTTGACTAATTCATGCCTAACTAGTTCTTTCAAGTTTCAAATTTTAGGCGTTAGGTACAGTTGCAACAAGTTTGCTCTAAATAACCCCTCTCCAGCTTTTACAAGTTTGAACTATTTGCATTTAAAGTCCTAATTTCGTCCAGTATTTAAAATATATCAAGATTAATGGGTGTACAGTTACATCATTAGCAAATCTGATTTTAAGAAAAGTTCTACAGTCCTAATTTGCAACTTTGCTTCTTTTCATTTTTTTTGAACGCAAACAAGCTTATGAACAACATAAAATAGAAATTAAACATTTTGAACATGCATTCACTGCTATTTGGGCCTTAGAAAGGGTAACATCCACATGAGCATGTACATGCGTTAGAACATGGAAAAAAATACTTACAAAGTAAGTGTAGAACTTAAAAGAAAAAATAACTAATGCAAAAGTTCTTTAAACTCAACAACAAATGAAGTCCTCAAGCCAAAGAGAAAACCAACTGATTCACAGCAACGAGTTGCACCAGCAGCCCCAAAATGAATTAGCACAGTAACAACAATAAATCCTAGACAAAATCACCAGACAAACCTCTTTTCTTGACTCTTAACCTTTAAGGTCAAAAGATGTACTAAAACTCTCTATTTCTCCTCTTTTCTCTCAATCTCTCTATTTTTTTTCTAACTCTTAAAGTTTCTTTTATTTCTTGCTCAAATTTTTCAGATCTAGAGAAAATGTGTTCCAGAGTGTTAGAGTGTGTTTTTGTGAGGTGAATCCCCTTTGAGATGTGTTGTATTTGATCTTATATAAGCAAAGGAGGAGTGTGTGGTAGGACGAGAACAAACACATGTGAATGTTTTGCTTCTCCTCAGGGCATTTAATGTTTTATTTGGCATGCTCGGCTAGTAGACAAAAGTGATGGCTGTAAAAACGTTTTTCTAAGGCTCCAAGTTTAGTTTTTTCATTTGACTTTTGACAACTTCTTGTTTTTTTTTTTTTTTTTTTTTTATTTTTGAAATTTTCAGATTTTGAAACTTCTTAAAGACTCCTATACACTAAGCTAGTAAATCTAATTTTAATGAAATCTAACACTAAAACAAGTCCAACACAAAAGGGAAAATGATATTCACATAGGAAGAATTATACTTGTCTAGAAATCAATCACCAAAACCAGGCTATCCTCATGTTCAGATCAAGGCTAAACCAACATAATGAAACAAAGCCAAGCAAACACTCAAATGACTTACATTCTTACTAACCGAATCAATGTAAAACTTATAATTCATGCCAAAACGATTCATATAAAAAATACGTTGAATGAGTCTCAAAACATAAGAAAACAATCAATTTCACTCATGGATAAACGACATGTCTAATAACTCATTCATTTGATTTTTTACAAGTCATGGTTTCAAATTGAAAATTACTACTGTATCTATTAACCAAATATCTTAACTATTCAAATAAGACTATTTTTCCACCATTAACATGATCTAAGAGAAAAGAAAGGAAAGGGGCTTAGCGGTTTCACCTAACCGATATAAAACAAAGCGTCACAACCATTGTATCACAACATTGCTATTGCTCCGCCGTTTCTCCTAGGTCCAACACTGCTGCGTCGATGTCGGGGAACCTACACGAGCAGTGCCATCGCCACTGTTTACGGGAAACAAACACTATCACAGCAACAACTGCAAGCCACATCACGTCGCTGCAGTTCCAAACAAGCTGCCAAACATTTTAACTACGACCACTGTTATTAAGGCGACAACAAAGGAAACAACCTCTTTATGGATATAAATTCACACCACCACTGCTCGTCGTTGCATCAACACCCCTGCCTCGGCATCACCTCGCCCTTGCTAATTCGTGCATTGCCTCGTTTCCCAACTGTCAAGACTGCCGTGCTGCTGCTGTAACCAAACGACAACACCGCAGCCTCTAAACACTTGCGGAAATATTGTCACAACCGCTACCTGAATGGACATCAAGCCACTGCCTAGTCTCACCATCGCAACCAAATCCACGCTATGCTACTACATCCTCAAACCAATACCATGATGCAGGGTAAGCACGTAAGCGAAAATAAAAGGGATAGGAGCAAGACGGATCTTGAATTCCCTATGAAATAGCCACGAAGAATGGGTTTCGTAACACCCGCGATTCGGGTCAAGAAAAATCTATGCTATGCAGACAGTCCTCAAGAGCACCCGGCTCTTGCAAATAGCCCGGTCGGGTTAGATTGAGGGTCAATTAGCGCAACCAATTGATTCAAGCCAAAAACAAAGGGTTCCATTCATAGAGAAATCTCATCTCTTAAGTGTTTGTTCAATATCCAAAATAAGGTAATGAAGTAAAAAAGGGCTTGAGGTATTTATAGAGTTCTTCTCAAGCCTAGATAATGACTAAAACGCCCCACAAGTTGGGTTTAATGAAGTAAGTCATGTAGGACCATTATAGGAAATAACTAAGCTAAAATCCCGTAAGGAACAGGGCTGGGCGGAACACCTAGCTCCTTAGGCAGAAACTCAGCCAGGCAGAGCACCTGCTGAGGAGGCAGAGTGCCTGGCTCCTTTGTATATCGGGAGGAGCGCCTAGGACTTTAGGCAGAGCGCCTGGCCCTGGGTCCTCTTGATGCTTCTTCAATCCACTTCAAAAGCTCTTGACTTCTTGTCCTTTGCATCCTTCAAGCCTGTCACACGTTGGAAAGTGTTTTGGCTCGATTTGCCAGCATCATCCTCCCCTTCTTGAAGAGATTTCATCCTCGAAATCAAGGCGTTCTCGTCCATGGCATCATCATCTCCTCGGGGTGCCTAATGCTCTCCTCCTTTGTACCTCTTGAATGTCGCTTTGACATAGGCTTCTTCCAAGATCTCCCTTGCCTTGACATGGAGCTTAGGACCTACAAACAATGACAAGCAAATACAAAACCTCCTATTTCGAAAGTAGGTTAGTGCAAAAAGTGTGGAAAACTCACTCTTATGGTATAACCAAGCATCAACAATAATAATAAATATCTAAGTCTCCAAGGAGAACAACAAGTACTTGGTATAATGAAAACATACACTCAACACAAGAATGAGAAAATAGGTCATGGGAACAAGGGAAATGCAAGATCAAGATATCAAATTCTCTTTGACCCTTAAGCTCACAATCAACACACCAATCCATCCTCAAAGTGGAGTGGAGTAAGTCAAATAGCCCAAACTACAATTAACATCAATTACTCCACTCCCCTTCTTTAGAGCATGCTCACCCATACCAAGGGTTTCCTTTTCACCACCAAGTTCATCACCTAAGCAATCATTCCCATAAGACAAACTCTCAAGGAAGGTATTAATAATGGCTCCTTCTTCATCGTAACCCAAACAATCAATAGTAGGGTACTCAAAAGGTCATTTACCTCACTCAAGCTCTCAAACAATGGGTTGCCTAAGGGGTCAAATCCTTCACACCAAGGAGGTTCTATTTTACTCCTAACCCTAGTCCGATACAATTCACTACCACAAATGAAAATGTCTTCAAACAATGGATTAGTAAAAGCATGCATCTCAATTTCATGATCAAACAAAGGCATAATATCAAGACTAGGTTCATCACTCTCACTTGAGGAGTCATCATAGACAACCTTTTCCAACTCATGCAATTTGGACTCCTTAAGGTCATTACCATCCTTACCATAACACATAGGTCCACCAAATAGAAATATATCAATAAGGGTATGATCAACTTCCTCATCTCCCCCTTTGTCAAAAATTGGTGGTGTGTTATAGTGAATGTCACAATCAAGGTCAACTATCACATCTACACTAGAGAGAGGATCATTGAACAATGAGCTAACATCAAGATGTGGCTTAGCATCCCTCTCAACTAGTGATACACAAGAACATACAAGTTGACTACTAGAGTCTTCACTAGTGGCATATTCACTAAATGCATCACAAACACCAACTAGATTTGAGTCATCACAAGACAAGTAGCTAGTAGGCTCATGAGAAGGCAAAGTGGTCTTGTTCAATTCCTTCTCCATGAAGCTCACATTGAAGATGTTCATCCTCTTGTCTTTCTTCCCAAGCACATAGTTGAGGCTCCAATGGTTTGTCTTCAAATGTACCTACACAAGAGCTAACACAAGAAAATATAGAAGATGAAGAATAGTTAGAACAATGGGTGCTCTTACTCTCAATTTTTCTTTCCTCACCTCTCATTTCTCTTAATTTTCCCTCAAGGTCAAGTGTAGTTTTTGGTGACAGTCCACTCACATCACTCCTCACATCCTCTCCTTTTTCCTCTCTTGGATTTTCACCGGTCACTCCCTCACTTCTCTCTTTCTTTTGTCACTCAAGTTCAAGTACAATGGAATGAGACTCAAGATTGTCTTCATTTGGAGTAGAGTAACTCTCATTTTCAACATGCCATGGCAAGACAATAAGATTATAGGCTTCGGGCTCAAGTACCATAGGTAACTTAGCTTTAGCCGCTTCCCTCAACTACCTCATACGCTTGTAGTCTTCTCTTACTTGCCTTTGTGTCAAAGGCTTCAGCACATAATTCCTTACACCTTGCTTAACCATATAGAGTTGGTTCGACCATAATATACCACACATCTTTCATATTGCCATGGTCTCCCATCACTTGACATCTAGTATGGAAAAGATTCTCTCTTTGCACATTTTTTTTATCCTCCTCAAAGAATATAGTACTCAAACTCCTCCTCACCACTAAGAACAAGTTAGGATCCTCTCCTTCTTCTATAGCCTCTTCACAAGGAACTACATCACCCTCCTTATTTTCGGGCTCACTCTCTTGTTCATATACCAACCCATCTTCAATCACAATCATGACTTTACGGGTGGGATAATCTCTAGCAAAGTGGCCATACCCCTTATACTTATAGTATTGAGTAGAAGAAGAAGTAGGAGTGTTCATTTGAGTTTTAAAATTACCTCCCACGTTTCATGTTGGCTTTTCATACATCTTCTTCACATCTCGACTTGCACTTGCACCCTTTGTGCTTTGAGTCATCCATCCCTTTTGCTTACTCACAGGAGTAGGAGTAGCACTCTTGTAGTGGGCAGACTTCTCTTCTTTGAGCCATCTCTCGGCTTCAACCGCGACCTCAAATAGATCATGATGAGATTGAAACTTGTGAAATCTCAATTGAGAGGCTATCTCTTGGTTCAACCCACTCTTGAATCGAATCATGGCTAGCTCATCTTCCTCCACATCCATGTCTAAGGTCATTCGAATTTGCTCAAACTCATTATAGTACTCTCCAATCGTCTTGTAGCCTTGTTTCAACTCAAAAAGCCGCTTGAGTTGATCTTGACAATATTGGTTAGTCACATACTTCTCATCCATCACACGAGTCAATTCACGCCAAGTAAGATTCACGGGCAAAGCATTCCTTAGATTCACGGGCAAAGCATTCCTTCTTCTTGACCTCTTGGTTGCCTCCTACCAAGTAGAAGCAAAAGATTCAAAGGAAGATATAGCATATTTGGCTTTCTTCTCTTTGGTCATGTCATTGGTATCAAACACTCTCTCCATGGTTAACTTCCACTCAAGATACTCAAACGGATCACTACCCCCTTTGAATGTAGGAATAGCGAGCTTCACACTATTGAGATTATTGTTGTAACAACTCCCTTTGTAAGGCTCCGGTTGGCCTCCAAAGTTGTCACCATAAGCATCATAATCCCTTCTACCATTCCCTCCAATATTCCCCATGGGTAGCCCTCGACCTCGGCCCCTACCTCTATTCACATCCCGACCTCCATTCCTAGCTCTCCTAATCTGAGAGGGAGCCTCATAATCATCAACATCAAACTCGACCTCCTCCCTTTCTGGAGCTTCATCAACTTTCTCAAGAGGTGTAATATTTCTACGGGCTCTAGGGAGTGGGCCTTTTACTTGGGGATTGCCCAGAAGGTGGGGAATGCCCGCTTGTTGGGGATTGCCCAATATACGCTCATTTCAAGCAAGATCATCTTTTAGCTTTTGTTGCCTAACCAATTCGGAAAATTTTTCCGGAGTAATGGTTGAGCCACTTGTGCCCTCATTGTTTTCAAGTTTGACACTTGGGGACCTTCTTTCAAGATTTTCAAGTCTTAGGCTCATACCATCCAACTTGGCCATGATGGTAGCCAAGGCACCCTTCATATGATCATCACCTTCACTAGCCATGGTACCTATAAAACAAGCAAACGATTAATGAAATAACCTCACACACACACCGTACTGGAATGTCACTCGGGTACACTCGTTTAGTGGTGAGGGATATATCACTCAAGCTTGAACCAAAGGTGAACACGTAGTTGAACCACGTTCCTTATCAACAACCAAGCAATCAACAAGATCAAGCACTCTTTAAGACGAGTGGAATTGATAGGACTCGATGGATGCTAAGCTCTTTAAGTGCGGACTTGAAACAAATGGTTCTACGAATTCTTCTTTGAGCTATACTCTCCACTAAGCAGGATAATCCTAAAGGCTCAAATGATTAGTTCTAATCGAGTAGGAATGTTACTCTAATAGTACTAAATGGATGCAATATAATCAAATAAAACATGAAAACTTAGAAGAAAACTACCCAAAACCACGCTACAGGGTCAGGCAGACCGCCCAACTTTGGTGCAGTGAGCAAGCCAGGCGGAGCGCCTGAAGCTAGGTGGAGCAGCTAAAGCTATGCACAACCAGGTGGAGCGCCTCCAATTCAGGCGGAGCGCCCACTGTTGTTCGTCAGCTTTTTCCAACAACGTATTTGTTCAATTTTTGCCAAAATTTTGGATCGATTTCACCGTATTTTGTCAAAATCTAAGGTACCCAAAGTTGCTTTTCACTAACCCCAATAGTTTTTATCATCAAACACCTAATAACTGATGCAGGGAAAACACGGAAGCGAAAATAAAAGGGATAGGAGCAAGAGGGATCTTGTACTCCCTACGAAGTAGCCACGAAGAATGGGTTTCGTGACACCCTCGATTCGGGTCAAGAACAATCTATGCTATGCGGACAGTCCTCAAGAGCACTTGATTCTTCAATCTTTTGTTTCACAACTCCAAATCACAAGATATTGGTACCAAATCGACAGGTTTTTGATATAGATCAAACCTCAATCACAATCAATCAATGGGCCAATCAATCCATGAAACACTAGAATTTTTTTTTTTTTGTAATTTTCAACTTTTTCAATTTTGTTTGTATTTTTTTGTATTTTTTTTTCTTTTCAAACACCAACAACAAAGAACCTAAAATTGAAACTAACTTAGGCACGATAAATAATGGTCGAGGGTTTGAGAAATAAATCCCGAGCCTTGCTTTGATACCAAACTGATGCAGGGTAAACACAGAAGCGAAAATAAAAGGTATAGGAGCAAAACGGATCTTAAACTCTCTACGAAGTAGCAACGAAGAACGGGTTTCGTGACACCCTCGATTCGGGTCAAGAACAACCTATACTATGCGAACAGTCCTCAAGAGCACCCGGCTCTTGCAAATAGCCCGGTCGAGTTGGATTGAGGGTCAATTTGTGCAACCAATTGATTCAAGCCAAAAACAAAGGGTTTCATTCATAGAGAAATCTCATCTTTTATGTGTTTGTTCAATATCCAAAATAAGCTAATGAAGTAAAAAAGGGCTTGAGGTATTTATAGAATTCTTCTCAAGCCTAGATAATGACTAAAACACCCCACAAGTTGGGTTTAATGAACTAAGCCACGTAGGGCCATTTTAGGAAATAACTAGGCTAAAATCCCGGAAGGAACAAGGCTGAGCGGAGCGCCTAGAACTTAGGCGGTGCTTCTAGCTCCTTAGGCAGAAACTCAGCCAGGCAGAGTGCTTGCTGAGGAGGCGGAGTGCCTGGCTCCTTTGTATCTCGGGCGGGGCGCCTAGGGCTTTGGGCGGAGCGCCTGGCCTGGTCCTCTTGATGCTTCTTCAATTCACTTCCAAAGATCTTGACTTCTAGTCCTTTGCATCCTTCAAGCTTGGCACACGTTGGAAAGTGTCTTGGCTCGATTTGCCCCGCATCATACCACCATAGCAGCACCGACCACCTCCATATCAACACCACTGCCTGTCATTGAACCTAACATCACAGCTCTACGCCCCTGCCGTGTCGCCTTTGCTATCGACACACATAAATATAATAGCCCCATCTCACATCACACATCGCAGCACTATTTATACGAGCAAGAAGAACCCTCCCCCCCCCACAAGCCGTCATCAAATCATTGTCGCCATTATAGTTTCAACAGCCTCCACATCTAGCTATCGCAACACTCTTACGACATCAACTAATCATCTCATTATGACATCTCCGCCTTCCACCACTGTCACTATATCGACAGCCACTAATGAATCCTGTCACCACCAAAATAGCTCCCAATTGCTTCGCCAAGCCACCGAGGCATCAATCATTATCGTCATTTCAAAATGCCATCGTCCACCACCACAGCCCCAACATGAACCTCATCGTACACCACATATATCCCCACTGATCATCACATCAAGCCCAAAGAACTCAAGAATGAAATTAAATGGCCATCATAGACGAACGAAAATGTAGGAGTTTTCAGGGGAAACTAAGGGTGGAACAAGATAGAGGGGACGGGGATGAACCTGGAGATATATTTTATTCGATTGGAGATGAGGGCGTCCCATCGCCTGCGTTGGTCAGCGACGAAATCCGGCGAGGTTGAGAATTTAGGCAGCGGTATGTTTTTTTCAGACTTTTGAAAAAATTGGCTTACTTGGGAAAGGTTAATGGAATTCAGGGGATGAGTTCTGGGCCTGCGAGTCAGTGTGTCAGGCTGGATTTTCCCTTTCATTTATGAATTGTAAGTGGCGCAAATTGCATTGAACTAAATTTAATTTTACTCACTTAAACGAACAATTAGCGTAACTAATTAAATTAAACTATTAATAACACTCTCAAATAACACATGGAACATTTTAATTAACACAAAAAATGAAGGCTAAACATGTTCACAGATAATCCTTTTTTTTCGGGTGATTTTCTCGCATTTTCTTCCTAATTAATTACTAAAATAGCCAAAAGAAAGGATAGAAAATCAACAAAATCACACGATAATTAACACACCTATTGTACACAATTTATATTTTTGTGCCAAAATTAGGTGATTACAAGTAGAATGATGTGAATTCTATTCGCCACCATCAGAATGTGTTGTTTCTCCTTAAGGTGTAAGGATATTGGTAAGTAAAGATTGTCTATGTGTCTTGCCATGGTGTGAGACACTAGCAGTGATATCTTTTGCTATGAGCTTGTCCTCGTTGTAGAGAAAATTTTTTTGTGTGTCCATTGACGACTTGTTTGGGCTTCCTTCTGATGAATAGGTTGGGGTTGGCATGAATTATGTGCCATAACTCCACTCAATGTTTATTTCTTCCATTGTGGTTTTTTGGTTAGCTTGACTCCGAAGGTAGTATAGCTCTGATTCCAGACAAGTGTAAGATAAGGGCTCTAGCCGTTTCTATCCTCGGTTTAATGTTATCGCTCTTCGCTAGTGATATTCTCTGTGTTGGGCCGGAACGAATGTCAATGCAACCATGTAAATGTATGAGAATAAGATCAGTCTGACCCGACCCCATTTGCTAACGGATGAAACTTTCCCATTTTTTTTCTTTTATCTTTTATAATTAGAATTATGAAAATTCTTGTTTGTTTATTTGACTATGTACTAAAAAAATATAGCCATTTTTATTATGCTTTGATAATTAGTTGACATAGAAATAATGGATAGAAATGTATTTGAAATGACCCTGACCAGTAGTTTGGTCTAAGATTTTTGAACCGGCAGTCTTAAAAGCTCTGAAGGTTTAATTATGACCTGTCTGTGAAGATTGATTTGAATTCTGTTTGGTTTGTCTTGGACAACATTGTTGCTTTCAAGTTCCGGTAAAGCCATTGAATGATTTCCGAAGGTCATTTCGAGTAAATGAGCTCCATTTTGAAATTTGAAAGTGTCGCTAGGCTCGTATTGTCAATTGTGACTTTTAGGTGCTTTAAGAAGTAGATTTAGAGGTTGTTTGGATGGCTTTGACATGTGTTATGAAAGTAGAAATTTTTCCCTCTTTTGGTTTTACTTCTCGTACTTTGTATTTGAGGTTAATTTCGGAATATGAGTTCATGAGTAAGTCTTAAATATGTTTCAACACTTGTGCGAAAATTTGAGGTGTTTCGCGAAGCGTAGGTCTAATTTGGACCAAAAAAAAAAATAATAGCACCAGTTTATGATACCGAAGTGCCGACATGACCGCGAGGGTCGTGGCGCAACCGTTCTAGGGGACTATGTCCCTTGGTTTGCGCGATCGCGGCCACTACGGTGTGATAGCTATGAGGTCTAATTCACGATCGCCACTGAAACTCAGAGATAACGCATATTGGGGCATATAAAACTGTAGCGGGTTGGCAACACTCTATTTCAAGTTAAATTCAATTGTCCAACTAGGAAAACTAGAAATTAACCCCTGCCTTCCCTTAGGCTCAAAGAAACCAAAACAGAAACAAGCTTCAACCAAACAACTTATATCACTTTACAAGACAACCATGAAGCTGATTTTAAGACCCAATCAGGAAGGGAAAAACTTGAATCAGAAGCTGGACTAGAAGACTGAGCAACTATTCTCCACTTTCATTCTAGAACCAGAGCAAAGCATACCTAGAGATTACAATTTTACAAGCTAATCTTATACAAACTACTCTACAACATTCCAGCCTAAGACTCTTTCTAAATCCAGTATTCCAACTTCGCAATTACCTGCATCACAATAAGAAAAGGCTCCAAACAGAGCTGAGACACTAGACTGCTGCAAAGCTTACTAAATAGAACCAAGATGATCCCCTTTTACATCAATTCCAATAGGTAAAGGCTTAAGTGCTAGAACTTAAAAGAAGCCTCAAGGGTTAAAGAAGAAGCTTAAGCCGAATAACCAGACACTAAAGCTATAAATTAGAGGAAGGCTGAATTAAACTCAATATGAAACTGGGACAATCAGGGCTGATACAAACATACTAGACCAAAACTGGACACTAAACTAGCTTATTATTTTAGAAGAAGCTGAACCTCTACTACATGACAAATAGGACAAAAAAGACTGAAAGTTGAACTGAAACAAAACTTTATAGAATCTGGAACTACTCTAAAACCAAGGCTGATGCAAATAACTTGAATTGACCATAGAATAATCCTCATTTCAGCTTTTGAGAGATTGCTAAACAAGAGGAAACACAGCAGGATAAAACACTAGGAGATCACAGCCTAAAACATTTTCTAAAACCCCACTGTTTAGCTTACAAATTCAGATAGATTTCCTTGTTGAAACAACTTGTTGCGCCCAAAGCACATCCAAGTATACGTGGTCGACAAGTAATAAAATGATAAGTCAAGTATCGTTCCCACGAGGACTATTCAGATTGGACTCCTAACAAACAATTTCTTAACAACTACTCGGGGATCTTTTTCCAATAGTGATGATTTAATTAACTAAAGAACAGTAGTTAAAATGGTGGAAATTTAGTCAAACAATGGAGCAAACGTTGGTTGTAAAGAATATTAAGGAGAGGGTCCAGGGTCAGAGTTACGAACAATCCAGTTTAGTTATCCTGTTGATTCCACTTCTTAAGTCCCAAGATTGCTAACTAACATGTTAATTTTACCCGTAAAAACCTTTCGATTCTTCATGGTCTATGCAGGCTACTCCAATCCCTATATGTCTATGGGTTGAATCACGTGCACGCATTAACGAATTCTGTATTTAGCTAAGCAAGGTGAATAGGTATATGTCTATCCTACCCACAAATTGATTCCCCGATGCCCAGGTTCACAATCAAGCCCTATTCTTTCTTATGTGCGTTCATAAATTCCCTCTATCGAGTTCAATCTAAGAACCGTAGATATTATTCAATTATTCGGCCGTTATAATCAAAATATTATGATCAAGAAAGAATAAACAATCTATAATTGGAATTCAATTCATGAAAATAAATATTCAAACCTCAACCTTCATGAATTCACTCTAACCCTAGAACGATGGATTTAGCCATGCATGCTCAAAATAACAACACAAAGATTTGATGAAATAATAAAATAATGATGTAATAGATTAATGGAAGGAAGAAAAACCCTTGTTCAAGATGTTATGAGCTCTCCAAATTGTTCCAAAGTCTGAACTCCCTTAAAAAATGAAGTAAAAGAGTATTTATAGTGTTTACAAAAGCCTCGTAATAAGTTACGCCTAAACCTAGACGAAATAGAAAGTCCAAAAACGCTCCAGGGGCACTATAGCTGGCGCCCCGCGTCTCGAAACGCGCGCACCAAAGTAGAACCCGTCGAATCTCGCACGCTATGGCCCCGCTCCGCGCTCCAAAATGCGCCAACAAGCTGGGCGCTTTTGGGGTGCCCCGCGCCAGTAACCGCGCCAGGCCATTTTGGCTGCTTTCGTCGTTCGCAACTTGCCTCATTCCGTGCCTTCGCGTGCTCGATTCGATCCTCAATCCAAATCCAATCTTTTCTTGCTCGATCATGCTTTTTAAAGCTCCAATTGCACTTCATAACAACCTACAATCATACGACACAAAATCAGTGCAAAATCACATTCGTAAACTAGAAAACGTGCGAATAAAGTATCCAAATGCGAGGAAATATTAAGGAAATATAGGCATAAAATGCCAAACATCACCACCCCACACTTGAACCTTTGTTCGCCCTCGAGCAATCACAAATAACTTCCCAACCTAGGTAGAACAGGTCTGCCTATGACTATGGTTTATACCGACCATTGAACAAATGCATATATGACTACTATGGGTCCAACCAACATGTCAATAATATTTCAAACTCAAAAACATGAGAACAACCACCCCAAGACAACTCAAATGCACAAACTCAACTCATTGCAACCATTCTCCCACAAGTCACACCTAACTACTCAACCAAGAAGCCACAACTTCACCTATCTCATGCAAACCATGTGCCCTCACCAAAATGAAGCAAGAGAGTGTCCCCCAAGTGTCACGCACAACAATGAATATCAAGAATAGAACGGGGACAATAACATAGAAAGAATTCACTCACTCTCATAAAAAGCTCACATGTCACACACAATGTACCATAGGCTTGCCCATAGTGTAGGACTCCACTAATGTAAGCTCACTCTAATCGGGATTAACTAGGACTTTAAAAGGTTGTAATGTAGGCTAAAGGGCTGGTAGGATACATATGGGTAATAGTGACTACCTCCCTAAGCACAAGTCTCATCAAAGCCACCCATTTCACACACCTTTTTCAACAATTAGTAATTTTTCTTTTAAGCACAACACTAGCAAGGATGGATATTCTTTTCTTTTCTCTTTTTTTTTTTCAATTTTTTTCAGCTTTTTTTTTTCTTTTCATTTGTTTTTTTTTCTATTCATTTCTTTCCAAACCTTGCGAATGCTCCTTCAACTACTTCACAATTTTATCAAATATTCCCCTCATTGGTTCCACTCAAAAACCTCCCACTACTTCAACCACAAACTCCACAATAATATACAATCATCAATTAAAGTGCTTAAGGAGTAAAAGGTCAAAAGAAAGCAATTTAGAACAAGTGGGTAGGCTTGCGGTGTGGGTGCCAACAAAAAGGTCAATATGGGTCACAACAATCAAGTCCAATGTGTATAAGGGTAGGCAAATCAAGAGAAGGCCAGTATCATTTTCCGACTAGAGTAAACCTAGAATTTCGCTTTGCACATACACGGGGCAAGTTCTAGACACCAATATGCAAACATGGAGTAAAATAAGAATATGTCTCACAACACACATTGCACACAATCCACACAAAATTGTTGCATCACAACTCTAAATCAAGCAAACAGGGTGCAACTTGTGGAAAATTAAGCACTAATGCACAAAGGTTCACATTAAAGTCAAGCGAGTGGACTCGAGCATCTCAAGGGGGTCGTTCCATTTTTTCTAGGCATGCATCACAATTTAAAACCAAAAGACACCACAAATAGCACATGCAACACGTTCAAGTCCACCGGTATCAAACAAGTCAAAGACACCTAGCATTCCACCTATTCCTTTCGTCTAGGGCAACCTATAACTAACTACTCTAATCCTAATAAGAATAAAAAACTACCCGGTTCAAAGGCCTCCCCCTGGAAAGAACCGAGGTCATAAGAAAAACCACGGGGTGGATGACATGTACCACTAATAAAGACTAAAAAAAGAAAATCTTTTTGCAATTTTTCATTAGTTTTCTAATTTTTTTTTAAAAATTAAAGCAAAAAACAAATAAAAATAACGTCAAGTGACAAAAGAAAATCCTAACGGTACATGCATCCCTAACCTCAAAAATCGGGAAGTCCCCCACCTCACACTTAAAACTAAGCAACGTCCTCAGTGTGACAAAAAATAAAGTACAAGGGGTAAAAGAACTTCCCTGAAGGCTCTAGTCCTTGGTGCTAGCATCCTCCAAGCTTCCGTATAGTATGAGGTACTCAGACTTCCCTCATCAGGTCAACAATATTAGGCAGGGATGAGGACACCCCACACTTAAGCTCGACATTACATGAACCTGCAATCCAAAGAAAAACATAAACTACGTGAAACTATAAATAAAATAACACAAGTACAAACTCGGGTTGCCTCCCGAGAAGCGCCTTAGTTAACGTCGTGGACGACGACACTTTTAGCTCACTTCCAGCATTTATGTCTTCGCTTTCTTTCTTTCTTTGAGAGAACCCATCTTCAACTTCACATGTGATTTGTCACTGCTATTTTGTTCCACATTCTGCTCACACAGGTCATTTGGTTTACTTCCATGTTCTTGTTTGACACATTCAATCATAGAGCACTCTTCAACCTCAGTCATGTGCTCCTTCTCATTATACACCTTGAATGTAACCTTTTCTCCATGCGCCCTAACAGTCATCTCTCCCAGCTCCATGTCAATAATTGTCTTCGAGGTGACTAAGAATGGTCTCCCCAAAATGATTGGAGCTTCTCGGTCCTCTTCATAATCTAGGACTACAAAATCAGCAGAGAATGTAAACTTACCAACCTTAAGCAACACATCCTCCAACTTACCATCAGGGTGAGTGAGTGATCCATCCGCCATCTTAAGAGTAACTGACGAGGGCTTGATTGCTCCTAGCCCTAACCTTTTGCAAACAGATAGAGGCATGAGATTTATGCTCGCACCCAGATCATACAATACACCAGTAATATTATGCCCTCTAATGGTGCAAGGATAGTAAACCTCCCAGGATCTTGAAGTTTTGGAGGTAGCTTTTTCTTCTTGACTAAAATCTCTTTTAAGAACTTCACAAAGGATGACATCAACTCAAACACATCAGTCAAAGGAATGTTAACTTGAAGCTCTTTCAACATACTCACAAATTTTTGATACTGGGCCAAATCCTTCGATGGTATAAGTCTCTGCGGGAATGGTGGAGGCGGCAGAGGCGCCTCCTTTTTCTCTTCTTTCTTCTTTACCTTCTCCACTTTTTCAACTTTTTCTATTTCAGCTCTCTCCTCAGACTTGGCCATCAGCTCTCCACCTTCAATTAAAGTCACTGCAAGACATTGCTTAGGCCCTTTTTTAACAGTACTGATTTCTCCCACCAACTGCCCCAACTGGTGCTCTAGGTTCTTTTGAGCATTGGCAAGATCTTGTATGGCCTGTGCAGGGGCTGCAGTGTCAGCTATCATTCTCTGCTGGCCCGCCATTATCTGCTTTAGCATATCTTCAACTGAATTGCTAACCTGCTGTGGTGGAGCTGCATGCGGTTGGTAATTATTTGGGGCTCTTGTATTGCCTTGATAATAATCATTACCAAACTGATTCTGACCCTGCTGCCTATTTTGATTACCCACGTAATAAACTGACTCTGGATTAGAGGAACAAACCTCTGTAGCATGATCTTGACCACAAACCTCACAAAAACTCTGGAGTTGTTGCACTGGAGCAACTTGTTGCTGAGTCTTTGGCAGAGCTAGCTTGCTAATTTGATTTGAAATAACATCCATCTTAACCCTCAGCTCTGAAACTGCATCTAACTGAAGTACCCCATCAGATTTCTGCGTAGTAGCTCTACCATCTCCCTGCCAATCAGGATTGCTCAGCGAAAACTTGTCTAGTAATTCATAGATCTGGTCAAAGTTTAAGGCCAGTACTTGGCCTCCAGAAGCAGCATCTACCACGATCTTAGTATGCGCAGTCAACCCCTCCACAAAAGTATGTGCAAGAACCTCATTGGATTGGTTGTGGTGTGGACAATCTCTCAATAAAGCTTTAAACCACTCCCAGGCTGAATACAAAGACTCTCCTTCTATCTGTCTGAAGGACATAATTTCACTCCTCACCCGGGCTGTCTTGGCATATGGATAAAACTTAGCTAAGAACTTCTTAGCCAAATCATCCCAAGTAGTGATAGATCCAGACTTTTCAGCCTTTAACCACCTCTTTGC
The DNA here is from genome assembly GCA_029990575.1 of Petunia axillaris subsp. axillaris. NCBI lineage: Eukaryota > Viridiplantae > Streptophyta > Magnoliopsida > Solanales > Solanaceae > Petunia > Petunia axillaris. The sequence continues at coordinate 119,174,592 of JARKNS010000004.1, read as the reverse complement.
TTCCCCAATCAGTGAAAATGGGAACAATGTCAAGCGAACATAATCAATAGGAACTCCCGTCAGTGTATAAGTATCACTGATCTCCAAGAAATTCTGGATATGTTGTTGTGGATACTCGCTAAGTAATCCAGCAAATTTTCCAGTCACATGTAACAGTTGTATCATGCCGGACTTAATATCAAAGTTTCTAGTAATTTCAGGCTTAACTATGCTTGAGGCTACTCCCTCCAGGCTGGGGAGAGCAACATCTCGCACAACTAAAGCTTGTTCTGCTGCCATTCCTGTAGGAAAAGATCAAGCAAGACCTAATACCTGAAACAACACACAACTCAAAACAAACATTAAACCTGAATAGATAATAAGTAATCGTCTGAAAAGAAAACAGTCAATTGTTTAGTCCCCGGCAACGATGCCAAAAACTTGTTGCTCCCAACGCACACGCAAGTATACGTGGTCGATAAGTTATAAAATGATAAGTGAAGTATCGTTCCCACGAGAACTATTCAGACAAGACTCCTAACAAACAATTTCTTAACAACTACTCAGGGATCTTTTTCCAATAGTGATGATTTAATTAACTAAAGAACAGTAATTAAAAGGGTGGAAATTCAGTCAAACAATGGAGAAAATATTGGTTGTAAAGAATATTAAAGAGATGGTCCAGGGTCAGAGTTGCGAACAATCCAGTTGAGCTATCCTGTTGATTCCACTTCTTAAGTCCCAAGATTGCTAACTAACAGGTTATTTGTACCCGTGAAAACCTTTCGATTCTTCACGGTCTATGCAGGCTACTCCAATCGCTATATGTCTATGGGTTGAATCACGTACACGCATTAATGAATTCTGTATTTAGCTAAACAAGGTGAATAGGTATATTTCTATCCTACCCACAAATTGATTCCCCAATGCCCAGGTTCACAATCAAGCCCTATTCTTTCTTATGTGCGTTCATAAATTCCCTCTGTCGAGTTCAATCTAAGAACCGTAGATATTGTTCAATTATTCGGCCGTTATAATCTAACAATTATGATCAAGAAAGAATTAGCAATCTGTAATTGGAATTCAATTCATGGAAATCAACATTCAAACCTCAACCTTCATGAATTCACTCTAACCCTAGAACGATGAATTTAGCCACGCATGCTCATAATAACAACACAAGGATTTGATGAAATAATGAAATAATGATGTAATAGATTAATGGAAGGAAGAAAAACCCTTGTTCAAGATGTTATGAGCTCTCCAAATTGCTCCAAAGTCAGAACTCCCTTGAAAAACGAAGTAAAAGTGTATTTATAGTGTTTACAAAAGCCTAGTAATAAGTTACGGCTAAACCTAGACGAAATAGGAAGTCCAAAAACGCTCCAGGGGCGCTATAGCTGGCGCCCCGCGTCTCGAAACGTGCGCACCCAAGCGGAACCCGTCGAATCTCGCACGCCATGTGCCCGCTCCACGCACCAAAACACGCCAACAAGCTGGGGGCTTTTGGGGGCGCCCCACGCCAGTAACCGCGCCAGGCCATTTTGGCTGCTTTCATCGTTCGCAGCTTGCTTCATTCCGTGCCTTCGCGTGCTCGATCCAATCCTCAATCTAAATCCAATCTTTTTTTGCTCAATCATTCTCTTTAAAGCTCCAATTGCACTTCATAACAACCTACAATCATACGATACAAAATCAGTGCAAAATCACATTCGTAAACTAGAAAACGTGCGAATAAAGTATCCAAACGTGAGGAAATATTAAGGAAATATAGGCATAAATTGCTAAACATCAAAACAGTTACAAAATCTCTTCAATTAGCCACATTCTTCATTGCATTATTCAACTTCTAAAACAAAGCTTAACATGACCCTTTGATGCAAACTAAACAGTTTTCTTTATTGCATTTACAGACTATATACAGATCATTCTCCTAACATGATGAACATTTCAAATGGTTATCTTACACTCTTTAACTTAAGCTTCATACATAACTATTACTCTAACACTAAAGTTAACAATTAAGCTAATAAACACTTACATTATAAGCAACAAGTTCAAGGAAAAAAGAAAAATACTGACATTTTTTAAGGCAACGAAATGAGTTCGACTCTGAGCAGCTCCAACACTTCAAACTAGCAGTCGCCTCAAGAAAACACAGGCGATAACAAACTAAATTTTTTTTTAACTAGAACAGAAAAAGGGCTAGAGTTTCTTAAATTATCAGGGCACCCTTTAAACTTAAACTTTTCAACCCCTTTTCCACTTAATTTTGGGGGGTATTTATAGGTTTTTGAAGGGTTCTGAATAACTAGAATTTCAATGTGGGATCAAATGATTCTAAGGTTGTAAAACAGTAAAAAATAAGAGTGGGATGCATTGTATCCTAAGTTTGAGTCACCTAAGTATGATATGTAGGCAACCCAAGTTGTTCCCAATCCACCTCTATCCGTTTATTGTATATATCATTAGTAGTTAGCAAAGAAAATTAAAGTTGAGAAAAGGTTCAACCCAAAAAGAAGTGACAGATGAATAAAATAGGAACATAAGAAGGAGGTGGGAGAGTCGAGGAAGAATTGAGAGCTTTAAATGATGAAAGAGTTGGGCTCAAGGAACGTAGTCACTATTACCAAAATCATTATCCATGTTTTGAATTAAGAAAATGGTTTTTGTGTGAAAAAGTCTATATTCTTTTATTTGAAGAGTGCAAGTTAGTCTTTTAGTTGGATTGAGTTTTGATACATAGTGAAGTTGCATGAGAAAGTGAAGCTAGTTGATTCATTGAGGAAACTCTTAGAGGTTCATTAGTATCCTTTGACCATGATTGAGTAGAATGCATGAATGACTTGTCAAGTATGCACGTGAGTGGTAGTGATTAGTTAGCCAACTGAGTCATTAGTGCTAAATTGTTTTGCCAAAAGTTGAGACTTGACTTCGTCTTGAGCTAAATTAGAAAACATCACTTGGTTTTGTTTAGAGTTTGATTTGCTTTACCACAAGTAAAGACGTAAGTTTGGCAGAGATGATAAGTTGATATTTTTCCAACTTTAGACTACTTCTCACATTTATTTATGAGTCTAAAAGCATAAGTCGATGTGCATAATTGATTGAATTTCCTAGTTTCAGATTTTATGGAGTAATAAAGTAGAAGACCAAAAGGAGAAAAAATAAGCTAGTGTACCGATATGAAGAATTTCAAAAAAGGGTGCTCTACCCTCTCAACAAGTGGGAGGGGTCGCCCAATTAAGGAAGCAGATAGAAACTTAGTTTGATGGCTGAAAAGGGCAGCCTACATCACTTAGAGGACAGACAGCCTTTCGACGAACGGGCGGCTGCCTCATGCAAAGCATGGCCGCCTATTCTTAAATCCCACAAATAGATCTGGAAATAGAAGAACAGACGATTGGCCCACTTGAATAAGGTGCTCCCCCTACCTGTAAGACAAAAAAAGAAGTCAGGCCACGTCAAGAAGGGCAAGCGCCCTACCAAAAAGAGCAGTTTTGGTATTTTAAAAAGTTAGTAGTATAAATTATTTAAGGTTAGGATTTTATTAATGTCTTATTACTAATTCAACTTGTGGAAAGCTTAAAAGGAAAGAAACAATTGTTAGCTTATTTCTTCCTAGTTTTCATTTTCAAAACATGAGTAGTGTAATCCTTATTAGCTTATTGTTAATTTCAAGCCCTAGTATGAGTAGGTAAACTCATAACTATTAATATAAACATGCTATAGTGGTTGAAAATCAATGGGTTTTTATTAGTTTCGATTATATTATCTTGGATTTAAATATCTAGTATCTATACTTCTTAATTTACTTCATTGTGCGAATATTCCTTCATATATGAAGTAATACAAATGAGGGTAACATACTCGTAGAGCCAGGAGATAATAGATCCAATTCTTATATTTTGATTTGTATAGAGTCATTTATTGTTGTCTTCCTTTAACAATATATTGTTAGCCAGGGGCAGATCCAGCAATGGCCTAAGAGGTGCCACGGCGTCTGCTTGCTTCGATTGAAATGTTATCTGTACAGATATACACAGTAAGAAATCGAATATAAAGATAAAGTGGCACTCGTTGTAAGAAAAGCTCCCATGGTGCCACTAATAGAAGGCGAAATCATCCTCTGAAGTTATCTGGGATCGATCTCTGCTTTAAGCATATTTTTATTTTTTGCTCTACTCATTCTCTCTTCCTACCCTCCCATCCGCCAACCCCCCCTCCTCCAACCAAACATAAGTCTCTCGTAGTACTCCCTCAATTAATGGAGTAAAAGTAGTTTCACTTTTTGGATGCATAAATTATTTTAGGTAACTGATAATCATAGATTTCTCTCACTTTAATTACTGAATTTGGTTTGAATTTATTTTTCTCTAAACAACTTGTAATTCATCCTTTTTTTTCTTTTTCTTTTTTCACCCAAATATGAGCAATTAGTCTTAGAAAATTATTTTATTAATTTTTTATATTTCCTACTTCCAAAAAGAACCATTTGATCTTTTCATTTTTAAAGGAAAAATATCGGAATAGAATTAGTGATTAGTATTGTTAGTTTGTTATATTTGAAAACGAAGCATTTGCAAATGTAAGTAAAGATTCCATCGTCAATACTTTTTAGAATATGAAAACTCGTCGTGAATAACTATAAATGAATTTATGTAATTTATGAATCATTGGAAGTTTATGAAATGCGCTAAGTTGTCATAATTACAACTTTTTTTATTTTAGTCACTTTATCTATATATATAAAAATATGATTAGCTCAGTCCGAAACCTAAAGTTGAAAAACCGGCTAAACATTTATACTAACTGGACGTGTAATGCAAAGTGGCACACGGTGCTTCCTCAATCCTGGATAAGCCACTATACATCATGCAACATAAATCTCGACGAAGAATAATCATATCATCTTTCGAAACTCGCATTACCTTATCCTACATGTGCTCCGTGTGAGTTTTCATGCAATTAACTATTTCTTATTTATCAAATCTCGAATAACAGCGAAAAAGGAAAGGTATAGTTAAAAGAAATAAGGAGGTTACTTTAGAAACTTCTAACATAGCACATAAATGAAAGAAGGGAGAGACAGAAGTCAATTGATAAAGATACTTAATGTTTTTTTTTTGGGTTAAAACTAGCAACCATTCATTTAAACATTAGATAATAGCGTACATAATGGACTTTGACCTTCATGCATAGCATGTGAAGTTTTTGGTCTGTTCTTTTCAAAAATATTAATACATAATTCTAAACAAGTAGCATAGCAAAATAACATATTGGACTGCACTAGAGAGCTCCCATATTTGACTAAGGTATCTGCCAATTCATTTGCTGCACTGGGTACATATCTAACCTTCACCTGCTCCAGCTCCATGATAAAAAACCTACAATCCGAAAAAATATGTGAGTATAAACTGGTAGGATTATTTAGAGTGGAAATTAATATCTGAGCATCTGTCTCAATGATCAATGACAGTAGATTGTATTCCTTTGCGATACGAAGGCCATTTAGTAAGCCTTTTAGTTTACTATAAAGAGAGTTCGGGTTAGGGAATTTTTGAGCAAATCCCATAATCCTATCTCCCTGAAAATTTCTAAAGACTCCACCTGCGCTCCCTAAATTACTATTTGATTTAAAGATTCCATCAATATTGAGTTTATAGAAACAAAAGTCAGGGGGCTGCCATGGGGGGATATCTTTGGTTCTGGCTATAAGGGATGGGCCCTGGTTGCGCCTTCCTAGGGTTACAAATTCAATAGCTAATTTTAATACGTTGTTTCCATTGCACATGTTTGGGTTTTGGTTAAATAGAAAAGAATTTCTATTTTTCCAAATCATCCAAGCAATGAAAAGGTATGGGGGGGGGGGGGGGGGAATGGCTAATGAGTTGTAATGGATAGTATTGGCTTCGTCAAAACTGGAAGTTTTCATTCAGTTTGTAAAGTCTGTAGTTGGCTTTGATATAGTAAGAAAAAAATTCCAGATAACATCTGCCCTAGGGCAGAGACAGAAAATGTGGTCTACTAATTCAATATGGTGAGGGCATGACTTGCAGTACTGGGATGTGAAATATGTCTATGAAATAGGTGCTCAGTTGTTGGTAGTTTTTTAAGGGCGAGCAGCCACATGAAAGTCCTAATTTTAGGTAAGATATTGATATGCCAAATCCATTGGTGGTCAAACAGTTGATGCTCCCTTTGGTTGGGTGATTCTATAAGATTGTGAGGTATGGAGTTTGTGGAAAAAATTTCTGTGCTAGTCATATTCCAATGGAAGGTATCACTATTTTGAGGGTTGGTTGAAATCTAAGTGGAATATATTAGGTTCCTTATATTGTCAGGTAGGTGGAAAGATATTTGAGATAGGTTCCATGAGTTGCCTTCGCGCAGGGAACTAACTTTGAGGTTTAGGTATTCCCTGGGAATAGCACCTAAAATAAGACTTCTAAGGGTCCCTACATGGTTTATCCATTTATCTTCCCACACGTTTATATCGTTCCTGTTTCATATCTTCCAAGAGATGCCTTGAGAGCAGACTTTATTACCATGAAGTAGGCCTTTCCAAATGAAGGAGTCAGTGGCCTTGCGTTGAATCACATTAATTACTCTCTTGTTGGGATTGTATTTAGCTTGAAGTATTTCCGACCAAAGGGGTTTTGGATTGACTCTAAATCGCCAAGCTGGCTAGTAAGTAATTTAATATTCTTGATCCTAGCTTGGGTAATACCTAACCCTCCATACTTTTTAGGTGAGGTTACTATATCCCAATTTACAAGATGTGTTCTCCTTTTCTCGGTGGTGGTGCCCTATATGAAGTTTCTGACTATTTATCTATGTTTTCAGTGATCTCTATTGGTAGTAGTGCACTTTTCATGGTATAGGTAGGAATAGCCGATAGCGTAGCTCTAGCAAGGATCGTGCGACCTTCCATAGGTAGCATGTGGGATTTCCATCCTTTTAATCTGATTCTCATTCTATCTAATAAGTGTTGGTAATCTTTCATTTTAGGAGAGCTATTCGTGATATTGAATCCCAGGTATTTCCTAAAAGATTTAGCTTCTCTAATGCTAAGGATTTTGCTTATGTGTGAACTTAAGTGAGAAGGGCAATTTGCTGAGAATACTGTTCTAGATTTAGCGTTGTTGACTTTCTGCCCTGATGCAATGCCAAAGTCAGAAAGAGTTTTGAGAATAGCTTCTGTTGTCTCTTTGTTAGATTCAGCAAAGAGTACTAGGTCATCTGCAAACATTAGGTGGGAAATTTTTGGTCCTGAGCGAGAGAGCTTAATTGGCTTCCAGGATCCATTTGTGACTGCTTCATTTATTTTCCGGGTAAGGGCTTTCATACATATTATAAAGAGGTAGGGGGATAGGGGGTCCCCTTGTCTCAATCCTCGCGAGGGTATAATAGTTGAAGTAGGGATGCCATTTACCAGGATTTGAGTAGTGGGGGTCGTGATACAGGACATGATTAGAGCAATAGTATTTTTGTGAAAATTTAGCGCTTCTAGTGAACTTTTAATAAATAACCATTCCAATCTATCAAAAGCCTTTTCAAGGTCAATCTTAATAATTATTTTGGATTTTTTGCCTTTAGTTTTTCCCAATGATAACATGGCTTCTTGAACAATGATAGCATTATCTAATGCCTTTCTGCCTGACAGAAAACTACATTGATTTGGGCTAATAAATTTATGAAGGAAAGGTCTGATCCTATTCACAATGATTTTAGAAATTATTTTATAGATAGTGTTGCAGAGGCTAATAGGCCTATATTGCTCAATAATTTCAGGGCTTTTGACCTTTGGAATAAGGACTATGAACGTATTATTGATATTGTCAAGAACTTTATTTGTAAGAAAAGCTTGTTTGCAAGTGGTGGTAACCGAGTGCTTTGTGTCTGTCCAATACTTTTGAAAGAAGATTGGGTGGAGCCCAGCAGGGCCTGGTGCTTTAAGTGGTTGGAAAGAATTAGTGGCTGTTAGAATTTCTACGTCTTCTAGGGTTCTACTTATGTGGTTGCTATGTTCGTTTGACAAATATATGGATGTTATGTCCTCTTTGGAAATATTGGACTTTATGAGCCCAGTACTATAAATATTATGATAGTAGGCCACAATATTATCCCGTATTTCCTTACTGTCATAATTCCATTCACCCACTGAGTTTTTTAACCCTAGAATACGATTTCTCCTATGTCTTTGAATGGTAGACAAATGGAAAAATTTTGTGTTACGATCTCCATCGTTGAGCCACTGAACCCTAGATTTTAGTTTCCAGAAATCCTCCTCTTGCTTGAGAATATTGTTGTATTCTTTTTCTAAAGTTTCCTCTAGCTCTAAATGAAAGTTGCTTTTGTGTATAACATTCATTTCCTGAATTCCCTCGCGTCGAGCTAAAACAATTTTTTTTTTCCGTTTAAATATATTGCCAAAAACATCTTTATTCCAATGTGAAGCATTTATAGTGAAGCTATATGAGGAGTTTGCATAGTCTTGATTTTCAAACCAGGAGCTTTTGACAATATTAGGAAAATCCGAATGTGAGAACCACATAATCTCTAGTCTAAACAGTGATGTGGGGGCCGTATAAGTTGTAAAACAATTAAGTAGCAAGGGGCAATGGTCCGAACGAGTACGAGGTAGGTGTCGTACGATTGAGTTAGGAAACATAGCCAACAAATCATTTGTCCCCACAAATCTATCTAACCTTTCATAAATTAAAGTGGTCCTGTTTTTATGTTTGTTTGACCATGTAAAACGTGGCCCAGTAAACCCAAGGTCAACAAGCCCTATAGCATTTAGACAGTCCGTGAAAGCATTAATTCGTCTATTACTAACAGGGTTTCCTCCAAATTTTTTAGCAGCTGTGGTGACTTCATTAAAGTCTCCACATATTAGCCATGGCATTTTGTTGTTCTCATGTATTTTTTTAAGATTTTCCCATAGTTTTAGTCTACGTGCGATTATTGTACTAGCATAAATAACTGATAATTTAAAGGTGTACTTTGTACCAACCTCAATAACTGTGTGTATCTCCTGTGAAGTGGAATGCGCAGAGTTTCTGACAGTGACCAAATCTTTTTTCCCCATAAGGACAATGCCTGTAGAGTAACCATTAGATGGTACTTCCAAAAGATCATCAAATTCTAAAACAGTAGTGTGTGCTAGATGGGTCGTGTATCTTGTCTCTGTTAAAGACAACATTGCTGGTTTCGTCCAAGCCAGAGTATCTTGCAGATTTCGAGTACATGAGAAGCTATTTGCACCTCTACAATTCTAGAAGAGAATGGACATTTTAGTTTGGTTGTTGTTGGCCAGCGTCCTTGCTGCCAATGATCCCGTCATCTGCATGTCCACAGTGTTCAGGTATATGTTCCTGGCCTCCTCCCTCGCCGATACTGGTAGAAGCAACCTAATGTATTTTCGCTGATAAGGAAAGTAGCAAATCGCTATGATAACCCTGCAAACATCTAGAGGGCACATCACCATTTTTCTTACTGCGAACTCTTCTTCCAGTGGTAGTATTTCCGGTGCATGCAAAGTAATTAATTCCATCATCGTGACATCGCTTCTTAGTGCGACCGTCTGAATCTGAGCATTCTGCATCTGATTTCTCGCAATTCTTGCGTCGTCTTCGTCCATGAACGCCGGGACCTGATTCCACTGGGGAACTATCTGCTCTGGTTTTGGTTCCACAATTTCCCTTGTTGGTGGATTGGGTAAGAACCTTGATAAGTTGTTCCGTTGGCGTAATTCCATTGATGCAGGGATGGTACTGGTACCGGCGGGTGATTCTCAATTTGTACTTGCAGGTCCATGGTCCTCAATTCATCCATTGTTAAGTTGTGGTTTTGCACTAGATCCTTTAGAGTTAGTGCCAGCCGCTGGGTTAAAGAACTTGCTATATTTGAAATTTTGCAATTTCTCTCTCAGTGGCTCATCTCGTCCTGACGAAAAGAGTAGGTGCGATGATCTATTACAGTCGCGATTTGACTGGCCCTTTGAGTGTGTGTCTGGCTTAGCGTCAAGGGAATTTGGGGTGGTGGTAGAGTTAGTGGTCGCAGGGTCAGGTTCAGAGATGGGTCGTGGATTTGACCCCTTGTGTTGGACTGTATCAGCGTGTTTGGTAGTGGGTTTTGGAGGTGGCTTACAGAGTTGGTTGTTTGAAGTATGGGGAAAGCTATCAGATATGGAGTGGCCATGGGTTAGCGAGGTGTCATAGGTGGGTTCCTTCGTTGTCGCCTTTGGTAGAAATAACTGACGCGGGGGCGATGGTGACAGCGGTGCTCGCTGTTCAATTGATTGCGTGTCATGTTCCTTTGCTTCTGAGAATTGTGAGTTAACAGGGATGGGAATATGTGTGGATGTAGTGGGAGATAAAATGGTGTTAGGTTTTGGGTGGGTTAGGGGTGTAGTCGATTGGCTTTCGGGGGGGGGGGGGGGGGGTCTGACAGTGTAAATTCAGCTTTTGGGATATTATGTATCTTTGCATTTAATGTAACCGGCGGAGGAGCAGATACGATTATCAGTGCATTATCAGCTGCTGTAGTTGTATTAAGTGGACTGAGAATTTTTTCTTCTATTATATTATATGCTATTTTTGTAGAAAAAATGTGTTCATGGTACAATCCATATCTGAGTTGTTTTGATGTAAACAAAAAGGAATTTTTGTCGACGAGGTTTGAGTGTCATTTTCAACTTGCATATCAGTCAGAGAACTTTCCATGTCCTAGAGATTTTGGGGTTTTGTGTTGGTTATGTAGGTAAACGTGGACTGACTTGGTTCTTTTTAAGGATTGAGACGGTTTGATTGGTTGATTGGTGTAAACGATCACATGTATCCACATTGTCGTGTATTTTTATACTGCTAGGAGGGGTTATTGGGTGGGTCTCCCTTTAGATCTGATTGGGACTTTTCCGAGGTAGGTAGATGGAATGGTTGATTTCTTTTGTTTGTTTGGCTTTCCTCTATTATTGGTTTATGTTGCACGTTTTTGGTTGGCAACGAATGTTGTCCTATTGTTATGCCTTTGTTTTTCCTTGTATTATTCCTTTCCTTTAAACTTAAATCTTTTGATTTTCCTCAACGACTTTTGCTTTTCCTCTGTCTTTATTTTCCTTCTTTTTGTACTGAGTATTTTCTGATAAACTATTGATACCAATATTCTCAGATTTTTTGGTTTCGTTTATTTCCGAATTGCTAAACTTTTGACTCGGTATTTTCAATATTTTTTTATTCTCTTCTTTTGTGCTATCCTCTTTTTTACTCACTGATTTTTGACTCTCTGAATTTTTACTATCATAATTTTCATTTTTTTCCTCTCTTCTTTTTTTTTTTCATCTCCTGACTTTGACTTTCAACAACTTGTTGGGTGTGTTTACCTTGTACATTGTGATGCTTGGTTACTCGCAGGCCTTCAGAAGGTCTCGTATTTTGTTGGAATTTTTCTTCATTCTTGTGGCCTTTATCCGTCATGCTGTGCGTAGTATTTCCGCGCTCCCTTATCCAGCTGGATCATGTATACTTGTGACTATTTTTTTCCTTCCGTAATTGACAGTTTTCCATTGGCTATGATCTAAGGGTGCCTTAGAAGAGGATGGGGGTATTGTTTTCTTTGTCTCCTTGAGCTTCTATTTTTGGTTGTGTTTTCAAAGCACATTGGTAGTGCAAGTGTCCTAAGTATCCACAGTGCTGGCATAGTATTGTACTTTCTTCATATTGTATCTTTTGTAAATGATTTCCTATGAGTAGGTCTTTAGGCATTGGTTTGTTCATGGGCGCTAAAATACATAGTCTAGCATACCTTCCTCTGCTAGCTTGTACCGTGCAGTTGTCGATTTTTATAACTTCTCCTATTGATGATCCTATTTTATGTAAAAAGGAGAGGTCATAATATTCCGTCGGGAGTTCTGGCAGTCTAGCCCAAATAGATGCATAACTAGGTTGTTTTTCGATTATGGAGAATTTTGGTTTCCATTATTTAACTAGTATATATTGTCCACTGATGAACCATGGGCCTCTGAAGAGGGCTTTCTGATAGTTTTCTATTTTTTGAAAGCGTATAGCATAATAATCTTCACCCAAGTCTATCATAGTGAGGTCTTCAGTTGGTTTAAGAATAAATTGTAAGCGCGATCTAATTAAGTTATACCCTATTTTTTTCCCTAGGACTTTAAGTATGATGGTTTGGCTCCATGGCGAATAAAGTCGCTTTTTTTCATCAGAAGATATGGGAATAAAGTGAGGGTGATTTAAGGAGTTGTCATTTTCATTTGTTAAATCGAATAATTCAAGGTTTTTCTTTGTTTGAGGTATGTTACTAGCGTGTGAATCTCCTGAGGAAGATATTAGAGTATCGCGAAAACTTACTGGCTCTTTTTCTTTTTCTTCCATATTGGATTCTTTGGGCTTGTTGTTGCTTCTGTCCATTTGGTCCATCTCTTGATCTGTCATTTTAATTTCCATTTCAGCCAGATTTGTCATGAATTTAAGGATACATAATGTTAACTGTAGACAGTTAAATTTTGTTGGATCTAAACCATAAAACAATTTGGTTATATATTAAATTGAAGATATATTAGTCCATATAAATTAAATGGGCTAGTATAATTGGATTGGATTTAATACAAAGTCCAATTTTATTGGGATACAAATAATAAGCCCACTTTATTAGCCCAAATATAAAATCCTAAAGGCCCAAGCCAGTGCCACGTGTCAAGTGACGTGGCGCCAAGTCAAATAAAAGAGCCAATAGGATCATGCCATATGTCAAATGACATGGCAATCTAAGTGAAGTCCAAAAGGCCAATAAATATGCGCCACGTGGACAAGTGACATGTTCTGGCCAATAAAATGCAGCCTTGCCACTGCTTAAATCTGATTGGCCGGTCCATGAACTTTGGTCCGTTAGGGTTTCTTGGTGGCTAATCCACCCCACATCTATATAAAGGGGTCAAATCCCTCATTGAGGAGGAGAAATCAGAAGGAGGAATTCATAACAAGAAGCAATAAGGAGCTCGTGGATCAAAGGCTTCAAATTGCTATAAATCTTCAAGGAGTTATTTATTTCTTTACAAGTTCATCAAGAGGAAGATTCAAGATCAAGCTCAAAGGCCCTTGGATTTATCTCTACAAATTCATTATAAGGAAGATTCAAGATCAAGCTCAAAGCTCTTGGATTTATTTCTACAAATTCATTATAAGGAAGATATTCAGGATCAAGCTCAAAAGCCCTTGGATTTCTACTTGTAATATTTATAGTTGAAAAGACGAATCAGAGGAATTATAGAGATTGTACTACTCATCATATATTGAAATCAAATACTACAGTTGTTACAATATCTTCTTGTCTGGATTATTTATTTATTTCTTGACGCGAATCTACTTGTTACAAATTTTGGCACGCCTAGTGGGACAATCTCTACCTCTCATCTCAACTTTTCAATTCGCAAAGTTCAATGACATTGAGATGGCTTCTAAGAACACCAACTCAAAATCTGCTGCTGCTACTGCAAAATCTGCTTGGCCTCATGATCTTGATGCCAACTCTAAGTTCTCCTCTGAAGTTGAGAGCGTCATGAATGCTACTAAGGGAAGCTTTGGACCAGTTACGAGGAAAAAAACAAATTTGTTTGGACAACAAGCACTCCAAGTGCCGTACACATTGACTCCAACATTTAATTTTTCATCTTCGAAAGGAGATGTATCTTCTACTGGTGGATTGGAGGAAGAAAGCAACATTGCTGAAATTGTTGAAAGAGCTTTAGCTCGGGTTAGCATTTCTGGTTCTAAGAAAAAAATCATGAAAGGACGTGACGATGATTCGAGTGTTGGATCATCTCCAACCGCGTCGCCGGACATAGGCAAATCAAGGATTAATCTGTGGGAAAATTCATGCTACTCTCCATCATCTTCAATAGCCGTGCAAGCGATGGCGACTAATACTTTAACGATGGAGGAACAACTTGCAAGCTTAGCAAAGGCGATTGATAGCTTGACAAACTATGTCAAAGATCAAGACGCTCGCATCACCAAAATGGAAGGCATGATGGAGGGCGAATCTAGCCATGCGCCAGGGAAGCGTCCAAAAGTTCAAGAAATAATTAATACTCCAGCGAAGCAAGCGACACCTGCTAAGGAAATCCAAGTTTTTGCTGATGGAGTGATTCCAATTGATCAGTAAAGGAGATTATTATGGGGACGATTAAGGATAAGTACAAGGTTGCTTCCAAGTCTTCTCTCGCATATGCGAAGCCTTACACTACAAGGATTGATAACTTGAAAATGCCCGCTGGTTATCCACCCCCAAAATTCCAGCAGTTTGACGGCAAGGGAAATCCAAGCAACATGTGGCGCATTTCGTTGAAACGTGCAATAATGGTGGAACTTATGGAGATTATCTTGTCAAGCAATTTGTTCGCTCCCTTAAGGGAAATGCCTTTGATTGGTATACGGACCTCGAGTCTGGTTCTATTGATAGTTGGGAGGAGTTGGAGCATGAGTTTCTCAAACTATTTTATAGCACAAGGCGTACCGTGAGCATGATAGAGCTCACGAATACCCGCCAACGAAAGGAAGAAACAGTTATTGATTTTATCAATCAATGGAGGCATGCAAGTCTTAACTGCAAAGATAGACTCAGTGAAGCTTCAGGAATTGAGATGTGCATTCAAGGCATGCATTGGGGGCTCCGCTACATCCTGCAAGGAATAAAGCCTAGGACTTTTGAGGAGTTGGCCACACGCGCTCATGATATGGAGTTAAGCATCACTTCCAGTGGAAGTGAAGGACCGCCTGTCTATGAATCTCGCAGAGGAAAAGACAAGCAAGAAGTCAAGAAATGGAGCAAGGTGGCGCCCAAGGCCGAAAATAAAGAATCTATGAATGTTGATGCTGCACCTTTGAAGTTCACCACAAAGGTAAGCAAGAAGCATAGCGTGAAGGCAACTTCCTTTAAGGACAAGCCAAGTCGAAAGTTGACTTTAAAGGAGATGCAAGAAAGGGAATATCCATTCCTAGATTCCGATGTTCCCGCAATTTTTGATGAACTTCTGGAGTTAAAGTTCATTGAGTTACCAGAGATGAAGCGTCCCAATGAAGCTGGAAAGACGAATGATCCGAATTATTGCATGCATCATCGACTCATGGGGCACTCACTCGAGATATGCTTCGTCTTCAAAGATAAAATAATGGAATTGGCCAATGAAGGGAAGATTGAACTGCAAGATGAGAAGGAAGACGTGAACCAGGTTTCTATCTTCTTTGGCTCGCACGACCCTGTGATTACCTGCAACTTCATTGAAGGATATGAAGAGAATGAAGTCATGATCAAGTTTGGTGACTTTGAACCTATCTTAATAAATCAATCGCTACAACTCAATGTGTGGAGCTTGGAGCAAGCATCAACGGAAGAAGGTGAAGCTCAAACTGATCAAGGAGATGATGAAAGTTGGATATTAGTGACTCGGCGGAGGCGCAACAAAATGAAGTCACGCAGTGAATCAGCTGAGCAACCAACAAGGCAAAAGATGGTGAAAAGGACAAGAAAGCAAAATGCTATTCGACGTCCACGAAAGGAAAAGATGGAGGTTTACCACTATCAAAAGTCGCGTCAGCCAGTGACTTTGGAAGAATTTATTCCAAGTTGGTTCTGCACGAAGATTCCTAAGGGTGATACTAAGGCTTCGTGTTGTAATGCTGATAAAGAAGAAGAGAAGAGTGAAACTTCAGAGTTGTTTCCACCGGCACAATCAGAAGAGCTTATTGAACATATCTCCTAAGAAGCAAATACTTGTGAAGAAAAGATCACCTTCACGAATGATGACATTCTACTTGGTGAGACTCCTCATAATCGTCCCTTATTCGTGGTTGGCTATGTTAATGAGCAAAGAGTGAATAGAATCTTAATTGATGGAGGATCTGGAGTCAACATCTTGCCTATCCGCACGCTGAAGGAACTTGGCGTCTCTACTGAATAACTAACGCAAAGTCGCCTGTTGATTCAAGGATTCAACCAAGGGGGGCAAAGGGCTATAGGTGCTTTAAAAATGGATCTCACCATTGGAGAGATGACTTCAAGCACATGGATGCATGTGATCGACGCAAGAACTTCATATAATATCTTACTTTGTAGGCCTTGGATAAATGAGAACAAAGTGGTTCCATCCACTTATCACCAATGCCTAAAATATCATGAGGGTGGAGTCGAAAAGACGGTCGTTGCTGATGACAAGCCGTTTACCGAAGTAGAGGCACACTTCACTGATGCAAAATTTTACTTGAAGAATGTCGTGGGTGGAGTAAAAGCTGATAACAAAGCAACAACCAAAGATGCCGAACTCGCAGCTAAAAGGGCTGAGGTAGCAGCTGGTAAAGCAAAAGTTGTAGCTGATGGAGATAAAATTCTCTTCAGTCAAGGTAACGTGCATAAAGCAAATGTTGCAGCTTCAAGAAAGAAAATAAGTGCTACGCTCCGCTACGTTCCAAAATTGAAGAAAGAAGAAGGCCATTCATCTAATCTCCAAAGTGATCAGCTAAAAGGATTAACTCTCCCCGTTAGGCGAATTGACGCAATGAAGCTAACCTAAAATTTGCTTGGTGGTTTTGTGGCTAAAAATCCACCGCTGAATAAAGAATCCCTACGAAGCGCACAAATGAGGGGTTTGATCCGAATGCTTACAAGTTGTTTGCAAAGGCTGGATATGATCCCAATGAACCATCTACATTAGGGAAGCTTTTACCTAAAAGTACCATGAAGAAATCACGCGAAGGCTTGGGTTATGAGAAATCTCCACCGGTTCGTATCTCTATAAGAAGGGCGAGCGTTAATTACATTACTGCTGAAGATGAGCCTGAAGTTTCAAGTAAGAGGTCTTCCGTCTTTGATCGGCTGGGAAAACCATCTTCAAGAACTTCTGTCTTTAATAGATTGGGACCTTTGAATAAGAAGAACAAGCCTCCAAGGAAATCTAAAAATGAGAAAGTGCATATCGCTTCTAGATATTGTCAGAGTCTTATCCCTTCAAGAATGAGACGCGAAGAAAAATTGATAATCTCGTGCGAAAATGTGCTAAAGGCCAAGACTCATACTATAGTTCACACGAAGGAGCGTGATGAAGATGGAGAAAGCGTGGGATCTTCATATCACATCATCGCACTAGAAGAGGAAAGTGTTCTATCTTCAAATGGGATCATAAATGAATTGGAGGATGTTTCTTATTGTCACCACATATCATTCAATAATGATGATCCTCATGAAGTAGAAGATGCTACAGATGCTCCACCTGAGCTAGAGGAAGGGGTAAAGGCAACAATTGATGCATTGAAAGAAATTAACCTTGGCACAGACGAAAACTCAAGGCCTACTTATATAAGTACTTTGCTGGCAGCCGATGAAGAAAATCTTATTTGGAGCTGTTGAAAGAGTACAAGGATGTCTTCGCTTGGAGTTACAAAGAGATCCTGGCTTGGACCCAAAAGTGGCAGTTCATCATCTCGCAGTCAAGGGTGGCGCTCGTCCCGTAAAACAAGCCCAACGTCACTTTAGACCAGATTTGGTCCCTTTTATTGAGAATGAAGTCAACAAGCTCATTGAGGCTGGTTTTATTCACGAAGTCAAGTACCCCACATGGATTTCAAGCATAGTCCCTGTAAGGAAGAAGAATGGCCAAATTCGAGTTTGTGTCGATTTTAGGGACCTCAACAATGCATGTCCTAAAGATGAGTTTCCGCTGCCTATCCCAGAACTCATGATCGATGCAACAACTGGTTATGAGGCTATGTCTTTTATGGATGGCTCCTCCAGCTATAATCAAATTCGTATGTCGCCTAAGGATAAAGAATTCATGGCGTTCCGAACTCCTAAGGGTATTTATTGCTACAAAGTGATGCCTTTTGGCTTGAAGAATGCTGGAGCAACTTACCAAAGAGCTATGCAGAATATCTTTGATGACTTGCTTCATAAGAACGTAGAGTGCTACGTTGATGACTTGGTGGTAAAATCTAGAAGAAAGGGGGACCACTTGCAAGATTTGAGAATGGTGTTCGAGTTGTTACGAAAGTACCAACTTCGAATGAATCCTTTGAAGTGCGCATTTGGAGTTACTTCTGGTAAATTTCTTGGTTTTATCGTACGACATCGAGGTATTGAAATTGATCAAGCAAAAGTAGATGCAATTGTAAAGATGCCCGAGCCCAGAAATCTCCATGAATTGAAAAGTCTGCAAGGAAAGCTAGCTTACCTTAGGAGATTCATCTCAAATCTAGCTGGGAGGTGTCAGCCGTTCAGTCGTCTCATGAAGAAGGGTACTCCTTTCGAATGGGATCAAGCTTGCAGCAATGCCTTCGAGAGCATAAAATCCTACTTGATGAAGCCTCCCGTGCTAGCAGCTCAAATACCTAGAAAGCCGTTGATATTATATATTGCAGCACAAGAAAAGTCAGTGGGGGCACTTTTGGCTCAAGAAAATAGCAAAGGAAAGGAAAATTCACTTTACTATTTGAGTAGAATGATGACACCAAATGAGCTGAAGTATTCGCCAATCGAAAAGTTATGTTTGGCACTAGTCTTCTCCATTCAAAAGTTGAAGCATTACTTTCAAGCTCATATCGTACGACTGGTTTCTAGAGCAAACCCCATCAAGTTTGTCATGTCAAAGCCTGTCCTTAGTGATCGATTGGCAAGATGGTATCTCCAGTTTCAACAATTTGAGATTATATATATCCCTCAAAAGGCAGTCAAAGGACAAGCGCTGGCAGGTTTTTTGGCAGATCATCCAATTCCTGATGATTGGGAGATAACTGATGAGTTACCTGATGAAGATGCAATATTCGTCGAAGTTCAACCGTCTTGGAAGATGTACTTTGATGGAGCTTCACATCGTGATGGAGCTGGTGCTGGAGTAATTTTTATAACGCCCCAAGAAGAAGTATTGCCATATTCCTTCACCTTGACTCAACATTGCTCCAATAATGTCGCAGAGTATGAAGCGCTCATACTTGGGCTTGAAATGGCCGTCGACATGAAACAATTGCAGTTGCAAGTCTTTGGAGACTCTAAGTTCGTGATCAATCAGCTTCTAGGAAGCTACGAGGTAAAGAAGCCCGATTTGCGTCCCTATCACGATTATGCACAGAAGTTGATAGGATGGCTTGGTGATGTAACTCTTCATCATGTGCCAAGGAGGGAGAATAAGAAAGCTGATGCCCTAGCCAATCTAGCTTCAACACTTGCACTGCCAGATCAGACGAAAGTTACTATCTGCCAAAAATGGGTAGTACCACCTTTAGACAATGAAGAGGTTGAAAGGAATGATCTCCAACATCTTGTTGCCGTTTCTGAAGTCGACGAGGAAGACTGGCGGCAACCTATCATTAACTACTTGAGTCATGGGATACTGCCAGAAAATCCAAGAAGGAGAACTGAGGTTCGCCGCCGAGCTCCATACTTCCTCTACTACAAAGATACTCTATATAGAAGGTTATTTGAAGGAGTGCTCTTGCGATGTTTAGGAAAGGATGAAACGCTTCAAGCCATGCAAGAAGCGCATGCTGGGGTATGTGGATCACATCAGTCTGGGCCGAAACTCCACTTCCACATAAAAAGGATGGGATATTATTGGCCAACGATCGTAAAGGATTGTTTGGACCATGCTCGACGATGGAAAGCTTGCCAGCTCCATGCAAATTTTATACATCAACCACCAGAAGTGCTACACCTGACTGTCGCATCTTGGCCATTTGACGCTTGGGGGCTAGACATTGTCGGACCATTGCCGAAGTCTTCTGAAGGACACTTGTTCATTTTGGCTGCAACTGATTACTTCTCGAAATGGGCAGAAGCCGTCGCTCTTAAGGAAGTGAAGAAAGAGAAGGTTGCAAACTTTATCCGAGTAAACATCATCTACCGCTTTGGTATTCCTCGTTATATAATAACTGATAATGGCAAGCCATTTGACAATAGGTTGATGAATAGTATTTGTGATCTCTTTGGCTTCAAGCAGAGTGAGTCTTCTATGTACAATGCTGCCGCTAATGGTCTAGATAAAGCATTCAACAAGAATTTATGCAAATTGTTGAGTAAAGTTGTCTCCAAGTCTAAGCGAGATTGGCATAATAGGATGGAAGAAGCTTTATGGGCATATAGGACGACTCATCGCATGCCAACACAGGCAACTCCCTACTCACTTGTCTATGGAGTTGAAGCAGTCCTACCACTAGAGCGTCAAATACCATCGCTGCGACTTGCTATCCAAGAAGGGCTCACTGATGAAGAAAATGCTGGCTTGCGCCTTGAATAGTTGGAGGCTCTTGATGAAAAAAGACTTGAAGCTCAACAAAGTCTCGAATATTACCAAGCTCGGTTATCTCGTGCCTTCAATAAAAAGGTTCGCTAAAGGTCCTTCCAGGTTAGTGATCAAGTTCTTGCATTAAGAAGACCCATCATCACCTCCCATAAATCTGGGGGCAAGTTCACTGCAAAATGGGACGGGCCATATGTTGTGCAAGAAGCCTATTCAAGTGGTACTTATAAGCTTATTGATGCTAAAGGAAAAAGAATCGGTCCCATTAACGGGAAATTATTGAAGAGATACTATCCATGAAGAAGATCGCTCCTTGACGCATGAGCATAAACTGCAAGTTACTCCTGGCCCGCAAGAGTATAAACTGTGCACGACTAAATTAAAAAAGAAAATGTCCGCTAGGTTGAAAACCTCGAAAGAGGCGGCCTAGGCAAAAGTTAGGACAAAAAAAAAAAAGAAGTCCGCTAGGGTGAAAACCTCGAAAGAGGCGGCCTAGGAAAAATTTAGGACACAAAAAAAAAAAAAACCACTTGTACCGAACTACGTAATGACTTGATCCTCTTCACCGAGGTACGTAGGCAGCTTAGAGTTTCATTCTAAGTTCAGTCGCATAAAATACAAAAGGTGGGTCTCCACTAATCTATTTGAATATCAAGTTTTTATTATCAAAGGTTACAACCCCAAGGAGAAACGTGGATATTTAGTAGCTTGCTTTAGATGCCAAAGTCAAAATCAAAGCATTCTTCAAGACGAATTCAATAAATAATTGAGAAAGGAACCATCTTTGTGCATGAAACATGGTAAATTCATTTGTGCAATAAAAAGATGATTTCAACTTGAATACGTTTTGCAAGAAAGTTGGAAACCTGACAGGATGTAAAGGTTATGAATATTTTGCTGAAGCTGTGCAAATCTCCAAGTCAAACGGACACTCCAAATAGTTCCTCGTCTATCAAAAATATTGGACCAGCTTTGAAGACCTAAAAGAAAAGAACGGATCATGAAGTATGTTGTCTGAAATCATAATGTGTATATTGTTGAGTCAATTTCAAAAAAATAATTTGTACAAGATCCATGAGGCTTTTGGCTATGAATTTCGGATATGTCTTAGCTCTTGAAGTTGCGGATCTATAGAACTAGGAGGCTCATGAATCAGATTTTTCCACGTCAAGATATGAATTTTCAAGCGAAAACAAAAGCGGAGAATAGTACTTGACAGAATTTGATCCTGGCTTAAAAGTATCTCCTGAGATTGTACAGAGAGGGTTTTGTCGCAATTTCCTGATTTGCTGTTGTTGTCGGAGACTGGTGATAGGAAAATCAAGTGGCATGCAATTCGGACGCTCCCACAAGAAATGATTTTTTTTTCGGCCAAGAAGCTTAAAGCTGGGTGTTTTGGCTGTCAAAATGCAACTTCAGCAATAAAACTGTGCAAATTCGGATAGAATCAAGACCTGAATTTTTTAATATATTATAATTCGAGGAATCTTCTTTTAAATGTCATAGACGGCTCATGATTTGGACACTCCTATATCGAGATATGATTTTTTCGTGACTTGCACAAATCTGTGAAATCCAACACGGCAGACAATGTTGTCAAATACAAAAAAATTAATTCCTGCCGATCCTGGGGGACTTTGGAGCTGAATTTTGGATATGTAATATTCTTTCGAGTTCCGATCGCATAGAAAAAAGCGGCTCTCAATTTGGATTCACCTTTATGGAGATACATTTTTTTTATAGCAACACGCTGGAAGCTGTGAAAAAAATACAATATCTGAATTCAGGACTGATTTTAAAATATAAACTGTACAAATCTGGAAATAATCAGTACTTGATTTTGATGTATGTTTTAGCCCCAGAAGTTAGCTTTTCAACGGTCCAAACGGCTTATCATTCCGATGCTCCTAGCTCAAGCTATGAATTTTACGGAAAGGTTGCGCAGTGCTGCCAGGCCAACACGGGAAAAGTTCTATCAACTTCATAAATTTATTTCCATTGATACAGGAGGACTTTGATATCGAATTTTGGATATGTTTCAGCCTCCTAATTTAAAAGTTTGTAGAGACCAACGACATTTGATTTAGATGCTCCTATCTTGAAATATGATTCTTTTGGCTTGAGCGCTCAAATCTGAAATCCACCATGACGGACATCTATAGCAACTTCAAAAATTAATTGTCGTCTATCCTGAAAGCATCGTGATCTAATTTATAAATAATTTGTATCTCTTGAAATCATGGTTCTATAAAATTAAGAAGCTCCTCATTCGAACACTCCTAGAGCAAGATATATATTTTTCTGTGAAGACGCTCGAATATGATGATTAAACTTGACGAGTGAAAGGATCATTTGCAAAGAAGGAAATTCTCCTAATAGTCTCTCGCGCGCCATAGAAAAATATATCTCTACGCCAATGAGGAATATGTCCATTGAAGACTATGTCATTGTATACTTTTGAAGAGTATATCACTGAGCGCCATTGACGAATATTATCTCCATATCCCGTCAAAGGTTCTCACATTATCGGGCAAGGCAAACTCTTCAACTGTAACATGTAGATCTGCAAAAGAAACGGAAAGACGAGCTGTAATGAAGTACACGAGGAAGAGAAGGCTTACCGTATGATTTTGAAACCATGATCCAACCAACCAATTTTGTCTTGCTTGCCGCAAAGTATAAAGTGAGGCCAAACAAAGGTCACTGAAGCAACCAAAATAAGAAAGAAAGAAAGTATGCACGCTCTTCAGGTAAAGGAAGTTAGAAGGTCTTGCAAATAAAAGGATTTCTTGAGTTCTAGTTAAGTTGAAAACTAAGATTTTGAAGTCCTAAATAACAACGACCATTGTTCATCCGCAATTATGACGTAAAGAGCAAGATGGCATGGCTATGTTGTCTTATCTAGAGCAGAGAAAGACAAACTTTTTTTAAACAGTAAAGAACAAGTTTTGGTAAAAAGGTGCTTCAAATAAAGAGATATACAGCAGCTTGAACTATGATATAAAATGTTGAATAAAAGTTACCAAGTCAACAAAGTTGATCTGCGAAAATATGAGGCGTGAAAAAAAAAAAGCCTGAAAGCTTGATATGCAAATTCTTTGCATGGTGTACGGCTGGCTCGAATTCTTGGAATTGGATGCATGTCTATCTGACTTATGGCCCTTTATATAGATGGTGCTTCATACTTCCGTGGCCTAGTAGAAGTTAAGTGAAGCAATTTGATTCCTAGTTGGATTTGTTACTGAATGAGAATTGAAACTGTGAGATAACTCCAAATAAAAGGGAGTATTGATCCCCCTATTTTTGCTATGGAAAGGATACATACGTGGCACTTTTAAATGAGATATATTGATACCTTAATTTGGGCAGATAGCTTAAGGTTCTATATCAACAAAGAAAAGTGGCCACTAAATTACGTTTGTTCACTTTTAGATACATAAGAAGATGCAAAGTAGTTCTCTCATGATTTAAAGTACCACATTCAGGGCCACTAGCTGAAGTACAGCCAGTTTGTGACTCAAGCTGGCCAAAGTAGCCACTTTATGGACTACTTATCAGGAATTGTCTATATGAAAAAAAAAATTACTTCAACCCTAGTCTTGAAAACTGTAATTTCACACCCCGACAAGTCTTGAAGCAAGGGGCATTTGTAGACAGTTAAATTTTGTTGGATCTAAACCATAAAACAATTTGGCTATATATTAAATTGAAGATATATTAGTCCATATAAATTAAATAGGCTAGTATAATTGGATTGGATTTAATACAAAGTCCAATTTTATTGGGCTACAAATAATAAGCCCACTTTATTAGCCCAAATATAAAATCCTAAAGGCCCAAGCCAGTGCCACGTGTCAAGTGACGTGGCGCCAAGTCAAATAAAAGAGCCAATAGGATCATGCCATATGCCAAATGACATGGCAATCTAAGTGAAGTCCGAAAGGCCAATAAATATGCGCCACGTGGACAAGTGACATGTTCTAGCCAATAAAATGCAGCCTTGTCACTGCTTAAATTTGATTGGCCGGTCCATGGGCTTTGGCCCGTTAGGGTTTCTTGGTGGCTAATCCACCCACCATCTATATAAAGGGGTCAAATCCCTCATTTGAGGAGGAGAAATCAGAAGGAGGAATTCATAACAAGAAGCAATAAGGAGCTCGTGGATCAAAGGCTGCAAATTGCTATAAATCTTCAAGGAGTTATTTATTTCTTTACAAGTTCATCAAGAGGAAGATTCAAGATCAAGCTCAAAGGCCCTTGGATTTATCTCTACAAATTCATTATAAGGAAGATTCAAGATCAAGCTCAAAGCTCTTGGATTTATTTCTCCAAATTCATTATAAGGAAGATATTTAGGATCAAGCTCAAAAGCCCTTGGATTTCTACTTGTAATATTTATAGTTGAAAAGACGAATCAGAGGAATTATAGAGATTGTACTACTCATCATATATTGAAATCAAATACTACAGTCCTCACAATATCTTCTTGTCTGGATTATTTATTTATTTCTTGACGCGAATTTACTTGTTACATTAACAACATAGAAAATTACGAAAATTTCAATTGAGCGTAATAAGTATACCAATTAGGCATCATTTTGCTTTGCATTTCTTCTTTTTGTACGTTTACCTACATACAGAAAACCAAGCGCAGTAGTTTAATCTTCACTATTCTCAAACATATTTTTTTTTTGAAGCAGAATATGTATATATAAAAAAAAAAGTAAAATACCTTGGATCTTCAAAAAGATTCATATAGCGCCCCTCCATTGGGAAACTAAAGCAATGTAGCTTTCTTGAGTGCGTAGGAACAGATACACGAAGAAGTAGAACTCTCAAATATTATAATTCCATAACGCAACTGAAATAAAAGTGATAGTAAATGAGAAAAGCAAAATATATATAGATTGGAGGGTTGAATAAATGCCACAGGTTGTGTATTACTCCCTCCGCTCCATTTTATTTGATCACTTTCCTTTTTTAAAAGTCAAACAATATAAATTTTGACCAATATTTTGAGGTATATTTCTTTACCATATTAATATAACAAGAATTGCAATTTGTAGTACTTTTCGTGTAGTTTTTTAATATCTAAATTATAATTTTAAAATATTGATTAAATCTAGTTCAATTTAAATCCAAAAATTGGTCAACTTGACTCTCGAAAAGTGAAACATATCAAATAAAATGGACCGGAGGGAGTATTGATGATTGTAAAAAATATCCCGAGTGTGTATCGATGGATTAGTCGAATTATTGGGTTCTAATTTCTATCTGCCGAATTGCTAACCATTTAATTTATGGGGGAATCCCAATTATTGTGTTATAAATGATGTGATGATGATTAATATCTTAATTCCCATTTAATGACTATATGTTATTACTGAAACATCTTTTTACAATCAACTAAACAAGATTCTCCTTCCTTTACTACAGAAAAGAAACAATAATAGTTTTAGAAAAGAAATTAAAATAGAGAAATTTATCGAAGACTGAGGGAAAGAACTGCAAGATGGGGAGAAAAACATAACTAAGAGGAAAATAAATTTCTCACATTTTCATGTGAATGACGGCCAAAAGAACTATTCCACCTCGCTTCTCTCTAGACTAAAATTAATAGACGTGTAAAATTCTTAGCTGGGTTCTTAGTGATCCAGTTGCTTGAAGAAGAAAAAATATTTCTATAAAGAGATATTTTTGAATGAAACAAATTTCCTATATGAAAACTGTAATGGTTCGGACATGTGAACGAGAGGTATGACACGAAGCTAGATATTACTATATTTCTTATACTTTCGCCTCGTATTCATACTTCTACTTGTTATATTTGTTAGCACTTTGAGCTAATTTCCTTTCATTTGGTATGTTTCATGTTGTAAGAATTATGTTGATGATATGAGGCACTTGTGGAGCAAAGTTTAGTGAAAACAAAGGTTTTGAAGTCTGAGTAGAAGTCCGAGGGTCGAGCGAATGAAGGCGTGGATGAAAAATAATAAACAAAATAAACAAGCAGTAAAATAAGCCTGTTGCGCTGCGCGACGCAATAGGAGAGAGATTAAGAGGATATGGAATGTGAAAATCCTGAAGAAATTGGCCTACTGCACCGCACTACGCAATGCGCACCGCCATAGGCTTAAAATCCTGACATTCTCATTCCGACTTTATTTTGGATTCCTGACTTGTATTGGTCTATGGGGATGGTATAAAAGCCCTAAAACACGTCCCAAAACACAACTTTTGACATAGGAAGGAGCAAAAGGAGGCTAGAGCTTTGGAGACTTCAAGAACACAAGAGTTTTTCTTAAATTCTTTCTTTCTTCTGGTAATTTATTCATTTATGAATTACTTTAACATGATTGTTATGAATATGAGTGGCTAAGTTATCCATTCTAGGATTGATTGAACCACTCCAATACTTATGTGTGACGAATATTTATTTTGATGAATGAAACTTGATAATTTTTCATATCTAAGTGTTTATGAACCACTCCAATACCCATTCTAGGGTTGATTGAAATACTCCAATTGATTGTACCCTTTATTCTTGTGCATCTAGGGATAGATTCATGAGTTAGAGTTAAACAGTTAGCAATATTTCAGCCTAAAACAAAGGCATTACTTAGGTAGTCAAAAGGGTAATTTGTGGCCATTGAACCCGATTGTGAACAATAATTGTAGTCCTACATATCTTCATTAATGAATTAAAAAATTGGTTAGTGAAAGTTATAATTATTACACGGGAGTGAATAGTTGTGAATTTGGAGCAAGTGTTCATTAGGAAGAAACAAGTTGAATTCGTTAAATGTTTATTCTAATACATAGGTAGGAGTTGGGAAGATCAATCCTAGGTTTCCATCTCTGGAATTAATCTAGTTCTTACTACTTTGCTATTTACTTTATTGTTAATTAGTTGTTACATTGAAATCATCATAAGAATATAAACTTTCGAAGTTAATTGATTAGATAAGTTAGTTAGATTACCAACTAGATTTCGAGTGTTTTATGTGGGATTAAACCTCGGGACTTTAAATACCGAGCTATATTTTCCGCGACTGCTTAGTCTCTTTTATAGGACGTAGTTGGGTGTGATCAAATTTTGGCGCTGTTTCCTGGGAACACAGTGTTATTAGTTGTTAAGATATCTAGTTTATTTTTCTATTAACTTCACTCTTGTCATCTTGATCTCGTTTCTTTGGTATTTATAATTGAAAGTTCCGATCCCGAAGAATTCTGAATGGCTCAAGATTTGTCTCTTAATGCTTTCGCGCAACCTGTGGTTGAGAAACTAGTGTCTGCTATTCTACTTCCAACATTCGAGGCAGAAAAACTTTATATCACCCAGACAATGGTTGCTTTGCTTGCAAATGCTGGTTTATTTGTAGGTAGAATTACTGATGATCCTGAAAAGCATTTGAAAAAGTTCATAAGGGTTTGTGAAACTCAAAAGCAGGCTCGAGTGCTACAGAGGTTATGAAATTGATGTTGTTCCCATTCTCGCTAATGGAAGATGCCAGTGATTGGTTAGACTTATTGCCAGTTAATTCTATTATGTCATGTGATGACTTGATGATAAAGTTCATGAAGAAGTTCTTTCCACCCAATAAGACTGCCAGGCTAGTTGATGAGATACTTATGTTCAGGAAGACCCCGCTAGAGACTTTGCCAAAAGCTTGGGAGAGATTTAAAAGTTATTTGAGAAAGTGTTCTCATCATGGTATTCCTAACCAAATGTTGGGGCAAAGGATCTACATGGGCATGAGAGATAAAGCTAAGGGAACTTTGGATGCAGCAGCTGGTGGAGCATTTTTGAGTAAAACATTTGCTGAAGCGAAGACCCTGCTTGATGTGATGGCTCAAAACTCAGGTTGGCTTAGAAGAGATGCATCTGCTGGCCTATGTACGGGGGCTTTAGCTGTTGGTACTACTTTTGGAATGGAAGAACATATGTCAAAATTGCAGGCTACACTTGATGTTATGTCGAAACAACTAAATGAGAAGATGCTGAAATCTGTTAACTAAGTTGAGTCACGGGCTCAGACTCAAGTTCCAGATCCTGGTAATTTTCTTGATGCTGATTTTCTTGCTTATACTAAAGATATGAACTTCGTGAATTATGGGCATCACTAAAAATATAATCAACAGGGTCAATTTAGGCCAGTGCAACAACAAGCAACTTTACCCCTGCAGTAGATGAATGATATAGCTGAGATTAAGACTATGGCGCAGGCTATGATGGGATTTAATAAGCTGCTTCACGACCAAGTGACAACACATGACACTGCAATAAGGGGTATAGAGACCAAGTTAGGACAACTGTCCCTAGCTTTACATAATAGACCTCAAGGTGCTCTACCGGGCGACATGGTGGGAATCATAAGGATCCAAACCCTTATCAATTGATGGTAGTCACTTTGTGGAATGGTAGAGACTTGGACAAGGAGCAAGAATTAGCTAAAGGTGCACTATCCACCATGCCAAATATTGAGCCTGTTGATGACTCAGCCAAACTGGCTGGCAATGATCATGCTGAGAAAGAGACTACTCCAAAACATGCTCCTAGTACTGAGAAGGTAATTTCTAAAGAACCTGTTAAAAAAGTCGAGAGGGTTGTTGAACAAGGTAAAGTGTCAAGAGAGCAGAACTCCAAGGCGAAAACACCACCACCTCCTTTTCCTCAAAGATTGGCAAACCAACAAAAAGGTTTGAAGTTTAATAAGCTTTTTTATTTGTTGAAACAATTGAAGCTTATTATGCCTTTCATGGAAGTTATGTGAGAGGTCCTTGGATATGCTAAATTTTTAAAAGATCTTCTATCTAAGTAGGTTGACTTTAATGAGGTAGAGATGGTCGAGTTGAATAAGGTGTGTAGTGTTGTCATAACAAAACCTGTAGCTAAAAAGAAGCAAGTTCCTGGTAGTTTTACAGTCCAGTAGTCTATTGGTGATCCCACAATTGGTAAGGTCTTGTGTGATTCTGGTGCCAGCATTAATCTGACGCCGCTGGAAGTATATAAAAAGTTGGGTTTGACTGGCATGAGAGAGACTTCAATGCAAATCCAGCTGGTAGATAGAAGACAAAAGTACCCTGTTGGAATAGTTGAGGATGTACTTGTGCATGTGGGTAGTTTTATATTTCCAATAGATTTTATGGTTCTTGATTTCCCTGTTGATAAAGATGTCCCAATTATCTTAGGCTGTCCATTCTTAGCTACTGGTAGAGCAGTGATTGATGTTGACAAGGGGAAGATGACCTTGAAGTTGTATGATGAAGAAATAGCTGATGATATTGGCAAATTACTGAAGGGACATTGTGATGATGTGAACTGTTCATGTGTGCATACATGTGAGCCTGGATGAGCCATGGTTTGAGCTGATTGAAGTCATGCCACGACTATAACTAAGGAGCTTCTCGGTAGGCAATCCGTGATTGTAATTTTATACCAAAAAAAATTAAAAAAATGAAAAGATAAAAATACAAAAAAAATTTTGTTATCTTTTCATGGATATTACTTGGTGAGTTTCTTTGTTTTGCAGGTTTCAACTGGTTTGATGTCTAAGTGTGGGGTGCTTGCAACCTCATACACTTGGATGAGGATGTCTTGCTTGGAGGAAGGCTGAGTACTTCGTGCCCTAAGGAAGCTCACATGGATGTTCTTCGGGCTTAGAGCTCTAGGGAGTTTCTCTATTGCCCTTAGTTTTATTTTTAATGCATGGAGGGGAATACCTGATTTTAAGTGTCGGGTGGGAGTCTTTCTATTTGTGTTGATAATCCCCTTTGGTTTTCTTTGTGCATCGGTTCTTTTCTAAAAGAAGTAGTTTGAACCGAGTATAGGTAGATTTTTTTAAGGATTAGTCTGTAGTAACTGGATGGGAGAATCTTGGCTCTACTTTGACTAGTTTTATATAGATACTTGATATGGGGTATGTGAACTTTATGCATATATTCTATCATAATCTATTTGTCTCGAGAAACGTTGAGTGCATTTGTTGAAGCCTATGACCATGATGTTGACTCTAGATTTGCTAGAGAGTTTGCTTGTCATTGCTTTGTTTGAGAGCGCGAATTGAGCCGTTTTGAGTAGGTTATGTGCCATGTGTGAGTGAGGATTTTTTTATCATGTTTAATACTTGATGTCTAGAACCTGCTCGGTGTGTGTGCAAAGCAAAATGAGAAGTTTCCTCAGTTAGGAAGTGATATAGGCTTTCCTTTCATAGCCAATTTATTTGAAGCTTCAAAATTAGATGTTTACCAGTGAAACTTTGACCCTAGCTAACCCTTTTGAGCCTGTAGTCTTTTTTTGATAGCCATTGGGATTCCTGTTTCTTGTGCTAAATACCTGTGAGTTGTACTTGTGGTGTCATGAGCCTAAAAGGCTAGTTAACGAAGTGAAAAATTGTGGTTGTCGGAGGAAGACAATAGGTGCATAAGTACAGGCTATGTGGAGGAATTTACTTAAAAAATGAAAAAAAAAGAAAAAAAAAATGAAACTGAAAGCTTGAAATATTGTGCAATAGCTGAGATATGAAAAAAAAAATCATTGATCGAAATAAAGAAGAAAAAAATGAGTAGTCCCTATCATTAGCTCCTACCTTTACTTAAACAAAAAGGTTGGTGAAAGTTGATTCAGTGATGGTAAAGAAAGATTGGTTGGGCGGAATAATATTTGAATTAATTGTGGTGTATTAAATTGCTTGAGGTGGTTAGTCACTATTAACTAAATATATCATGTCCATCCCATTGCCCATGATGCAAACCAAACCACGCGGAAGCAAGATAAAGAAACGGAAGCGATAAAGTAAACACAACAAAAAGAAAATAGGGATGGGGAAGATCAGAAATAGAAGAAAGAAAGGATATTAGATTCACACACTAATGAATATCCGGGAGAGAGAAAGAAACTTGAACCTATCGAGGATCCATACTAAGATGACATCCACTCGGTTCCAAGCTAAAAGGGATAGACGAAGCCTCGAGATTAAACGAGAAGGGCTCGGCCCCTTCTAAGTTCTTCTATTCTCAAATAAACATCAACTCACCCAAGGACTAAGCTTAGGATTAGACTATTTATAGTAGCTATGTATTTACAATGATAAATGGTCTAAAATGCCCTTCACGCTAATTCTGAAATGCTGCCTGACAGTTCTTCATCGCGATCGCGCATTGCTTATAGCGATCGCGGGGAGCAGGTTTTTCCTTCATCGCGATCGCAAGCATACTCTCGCGACCGCGTAGAGTAATTTTTCCCAAAATTCCAGCAAGCTAGCATTTTGGTCTTTTGGCCTTCGACTTGAATCTGGGTTTCCAAGCTCTCTTTGAAGCATTCTAAGTCCCGCATGTTGAGCGTAAACTCCCCACGGCTTTGGATACCAATCTGGATTACATCATCCTCCCCTTCTTAAAAGGATTTCGTCCTCGAAATCAAGCCAACAAGACCTACAAGCAAGGAAAAGAAAAACGAACTTCCTACTCCAAGAGTAGGTTAGTGCCCAAAAGTGTGGAAAACACACTCTTATGGTAGAGCCAAGCATCAATATCAATCAAAAAGCTTATGTCCCCAAAGGAAACAACAACTTCTTGGCTCAACAAGGTAGTGCATCATCCACTAGAATAAACAAAGAGATCAAAAGGGCATAAAATATATAAGATGTAGCAATCAAATTCCTTACGATCTCTACGCTCATGACCAACATACCAAGCATTCAACGCATTTTTATCATAAGGTGACACAATGGCTTTGGCATGCTCCACATTCAAGGTGTGATCAACATAGGGAATGGAACAAGCAAAATAGTTCAAGCGACAACTAGAATCAAAGACTCCACTCCCTTCTTAAGAGCACTCTTATTCACACCAAGAGATAGCTTCTCACCTCCAAAGTCACCTTCAAAACAATCCTCCTCACTAGACAAGCTCCTAAGGGAGGTCTCAAATAATGGATTATCTATAGTTAAGCTTCCCATATCATGGAGGTTCAAGCTCAAACTCTCCTCTAGTTGAATACACATCACCACCTCTTTCAAAATCCCCTTCAAACATAGGGTTAGTGAAGACAAGTTCACCACCCATCAAAGGTGAGGCATTCAAACAAGAGTCATCATCCACACTTGAGGAGTCATCAAATATAATTCGATCCATCTCATCCACTAGGGACTCCTAAAGGTCACCATCATCCTTACTACAACACATAGATCTATCATAGGCAATAACATCCATAAGGGTATGATCATACAACTCATCTTCCCCTTTATCAAAGATTGGTGGTGTGTCATAACAAGGGTCACAAGCAAGGTCAACTACAACATCCTCACTAAAGAGTGGTTCAATGAAAATCGAGCCCTTTATCAAAGATTGGTGGTGTGTCATATCATGGTGTGACTTTTCAACCCTCTCAACTAGTGGTTCACATTCACACGCAAGTTGACCATTCGACTCTACACTAGTTGCAAACTCATTGTAATCATACAAATCACCAACTAGAATAGAGTTTTCACAAGAAATATCACAAGACAAGGAAGTATCATGCTCATGGAAAGAAAGACTAACGCATACCTTTGAGTGGCTATCTTGCTCACTCAATGCACTTGAAGTGTCATGGGCAGTTCTTCCAACTTGAAGCTCACATTCTAGATCTTCTTCACCTTGCCCTTCCACATTGGAACATGATTGAGGCTCCATTGGTTTGCCTCCAAGAGTACCTATACAAGAACTCAAACAAGTAGAGGAAAAAGATAAAGGGTTAAGGTTAGAATAAGGGGTGTCGTCACTCTCAATGATTCTTTTTCCCTCTTTCTTTTCTCTCATTTTCTTTTCAAGGTCGGGTGTAGATTCGAGTGGTGACAACTCACTCACATCACTCAACATAACCTCTCATTTTTGCACTCGAGAGTTGTCACCGGTCACTCCCTTACTCCTCTCAATCTTTTTTCTCTCAAATTCGGGCGAATTGGGACGAGGCCCAAAAATACCCATAGCCGGAGTAGGTGGACTTTTAATATCAACCCGAAATCTAGGACTTAGAGATCATCACTTGAAGTCTCCTTCTTCTTTGTTGGTGAACCACTTGACTTTAAAGCTTGTGGTTCCGGGTTCACCTTGTTGACACTTGTCAACTCCTTTCTAGCACTTGTCCCACCACTTCTTGTGTTTGTAGGACTTCTTGATTGCACTCTTTAAATCATGGAATGAAGTAGCTCCTTGCTCCTTTGCATAGAGCAAGAAAGTTCACTAGTAGACAACTTGCCCCTTGTTCTGTAAGGTGCAAACTCATAAACCTTTTGGTTCATGCTCACAAGATATACATCCCCCTTAGCAGTATGTTGAAGCTCTTTGGTGTGAAGCCATGGCTCACCTAGCCGAACATCAAAATGTGCCATGGGATACACATGACACCAAACATAATACTTGTAACTCCTATGAGATATGTGCACCCAATCCTCTTTGGAAACCCACAGTCCATTATAATTATAAGGATATTTCAGTTTATAGCATGGTATCCCTAGGGTCTCAACCAAAGAGGTGCTAATTCAATTGGCATCGGTATCCCCAATCTTGAGAAAGTATCCTCCATTACCATTCACCTCAACAACAAACCTACTTCTACCCAAGTCTCGTATATGTGCATCCAACAATGCCCAAGAGTATCGACATCAACAACTTGGGTCTCCCTTATCCCTCCTCTACTAGCAATATTGCTAGTGTAACTTCCACTTCTCGTCACTCTTCCAACGTTAAAAGTGTTGTTGAAAGTCGAGGAAGGAGTCTCACCATGGAACCCATAAGAACTCTTTCTAGGGGTAGGAGTGTAGTAGGAACTCTCTCCCCTAGTCTTGGTCTCATAGTCAATGGCACCACTCCTACTACTTCTACTCCTCTTATTGTTAGAACCATACAAGCCTTTGGTAGCAAGAGCAACACCACTTCTCACTCCACCCTTCATATGAGAGTTAGGAGCATTAACCCCTTACGCACAAGTAGGATAGGCAATGTTGACATCCAATTTTGCCCCTCTTATCTTTCAAAATTAGCCGTTCTTGAATATTGCACACACTCGTGTATCCATTCCCACCTCGTCTATTCTTTTCAAAATATCCTGGTAATTGAGGCCATTTTCAAAAGCCTCGTCTCAAACCATAGCTATTTTGTAATTTTGCTACAATTATTCCTATTTTGACAAAACCCTCCAAAATTGTTTTAAGCCTCAAAATCGCAATTTTTAGGCATTTTAGCCTTTCTAATATTTTAAAATTAATTTCCTAATTTTACCATAATTTTATACCTTTTCAAATCCATTTTATACCACTTTATATCATTTTATACATATTTTATACCTATTTATATACATTCATACATATATACACACATATACACACAAGGCATACACATCAGGCTATTTTTACATGTCACGCCTACGTGGATCGATCCTGATCGTCCATGTAGATGATCCAATGGTTCAAATTAATTCCCTTTGTTTCTACACCTAAAAACCCCCAAAATACTTTTCATTTTCCCCACACCCTCGAACAGACACACACTCTCTCTCCCTTGGTGATCTCGATCTCCCTCTCAGTTGATCACTTTTCCGGCCGTTTGAGCCGGTGAAAATTGGGGGAAATGGTGTCTTTAGATTTCCCTCGTTGTCCGCGACAAACCCCACACACTTTCGATGGGGTTTGGGCGAGGGGAAGCTTAACCCTAAGTCAGTTAAATCATCACTGCTAAAGGGCGATTCCGATCAACTCCACCGGCGAAACTGGGTAAGCGTTGTTTGATGTGATTCATGGAGGGAAACCCTCAGGTTAACACGATTAAAGTGGGTTAAAATTGACCCGACTCGAATTATAGATGGGTAATCCTTTTTCTTTTCTTTAACGTTCAGATTTGTTTGAATCCATGTTTATATGTGCCTGTATTTCCTGTGTATCAATGCAAGTTATCCGATTACTTGCTAAGTAATTAGTAAAATCCACATGATTATTATTCTTGTTATTTCAATTATTAAAACTGAGTGTTTCTTTGAAAACTTGCATGACTGTATAAATATGCTCACCATTTAGGGCTTGGACCATCTCTGTTAATTTTAGTGAAAATCAGGGACAATGTCTATGTTCCTTCTTGTTGAAATTCAACTTTCTACTTTGTCAAAGGGTGCGATTTTTGTGGTATTGTTTTTGAAATCTGGTTGGATGACTTGTTTTACTTGTTTGGAAGAATCTAAGTCTGTTGAGAATGTCTCTGATTGATACTTAGGTGGGATTTGAATCTGACAATTTATGTAGTATCAAGTAGGGTATTTTCAGAATGGGTTTGAATTATTGTCGAACCTAGACTCGATTAGGTTCAGTGGGGGGAAAACCAAATCTATTTTGAATTTATAATCTGCCTTAGACTTAGGAATTTGACTGAACTATATTTTGTAAATTTGTGTGATTGATTCCTTTAACTTTGGAAGTAATATTTCTTTGCCTTTTCTGCTCTCTCTCACCCGTTAGAATCAGGACTCCCTCACACCTATATAAACTGGGCTTTACACATTGAAAGACACACATAATCCTACATAGCACTCTCTACGCACATGGTTCTCTAATCCTAGCATACTCACTGCACTCACACAAAAACTTGACAATTGTTTTCACTCACAATAGCATCTAGCACCCACTGGGAGATTCTTTCTTTGTTCACTCTTCTGGCCTAACTGTCTGTAAGTATTAAGCAATACTCACAGCCTTGTTTGTTTATTTTCACTTCACTGAAGGTATTCCTCATCTCTCTCTCTTCTTTAAACTGCATATTGCCTTTTGATTAAAAACTGGTCTTCTATTTGTCTTCGATTGGAACTGCCTGTGTGATCACTTCTTATGCTCTGTATATGCTTGTCAAAAAGGCTGTACCCTGTTCTTGTTAGTGCCTATTCAGGGCTTCCTTGTTATACTATGGTGCTCTGTATATATTTGATTGAAAGGCTGCACTCTTGTTCTTGTTAGTATCTGTGCAAAGTGTCTTGATTGCCTTTTTGTGCTAATTCATTCATGCAGGAATTATGAGGGTATCCTTAAGGGATGCCAAGGAATTGTTACAGGTTTTGGCCTTTACATAGACCCCAGTGAGGGTACTCTGGCTGTCTGCAAGCCCTAGGCCTTGACAACCTGGTTTCTGACTCTTAAACCTGGACTCCCTAACCCAGATATTGGTTATATTACACTTAGTAGACAAACTGAGAACTTTGACTATGCTTAGCATGATCTATTCCTGACCTGATGAACATACCCTTAGAAACTGCCCTCTATTATGTACATTCATTAGGTCTGCCTATTGTATTTTCTTAAAATAGGGCACATAGTCATGAGACTGTGTAGAAGGCTACACAGGAGCCTCCTTCTTTCCTTTACCTCTTTACGTGCTACATCATCCATGCCTATAGGCTTTCCTTTGAAAACTGAATGTTATGGCAGGTCACACCTCTTGCTAAAATCTGCATGTTTTCTGAATGATCGTGATACTACCTACAATATGTTTCACAGGTATTTATTACTTGAAAGCATGTTTTTAAGATGGTCAATTTAGAGTGAATATGTTAAATCGAGGTTCTTAGTGAAAAGTGTTGAAATCTGGACCTATTACACAAAAACAAAGTTGTTTCTATTTGCACGATTGGTCTAAGCCCACAACGTTTTAGAAAACAGGCCTCTTGATGTGTTTTAGTCATTTCTTGTTTTGCGCAGTTGGTCCAGGCCCATTAACTTTTTTTTTTTTTAAATCGCAGCCTGCTTATGTGTGAAAATATTTTTTTAACTACTCTAAACGCTCTTGTACACTAATCTAATAGTGTATAGGTGTATATAAAGTATTAGGGGTCATTTATACGATCTAAAACTATATTTTGAAAGTATGATAATCATCTAGTTCATGTATTTGCGTGAATATACCTATATGTATACTTATTATGTGCGGCAGCCCCTTATTTGTCTCTATGTGTTTCTTACGATCCTGTTTTTAAAAATAGCCTTCTCGCTTATATATATCTTCCAAAAGTTGACCCCTACATAAAAAAGCCATTAAGGTTAGGGCTCGACAACTAATGACGAGTCACACCGACCCTAAATGAGCCGATATTTTATTTTAAAACAAACTCCTTTTGGTTCTTTGTTAAAACAAAAACTATTTGTGAAACCAATTGCTTGTGCAAATATTCTCCTTTTAGAGTATGATCATATTTGTGAGTCAGGTTAGAATACCCATTTACATAATAACTTTTGTGTACGATTAGGCTTAAACTTAGGCCGAATATGAAATTTGTTTGTGCATGATGTATCTTAGTTTTAAATGTTAAATCCAAGTTAGTATTCATAGACATCGTTTACATCCCAAAATTAAGTCTCGGACGGTAACCACCTTTGCTGGGACTCGGGGAAGTGCCTAGCACCTTCTTCCCTGAGTCACTTGGACTTCTTACCCGTATGGAATCTTTGAAATAGACTGGTAGACCTTTTGAGCTTAACCTTAGACACTTAGGTGACCTAATACACCTTAGAAATTATATTAGGTGGCGACTCCAAAACCTTAACTCAAACGAGTTCACCCAGTCAAATTCGAAACCCGACTCGCCTACAGTTGAGTCCAAAATTGGGTATGACAGAATGGCGACTCCGCTGGGAATACTCAAAGTCCTAACTACAACGAGTCTTTATTTTGGGATTTATTTAATTATCTTGTTATTCATTATTATCATTGTTATACTAACTTGGTTTCCTTTTTTTTTTTGTTTTTCTTTCTTGCACTTTATTTATCGTATTAAATTATTTATGTGACATTTTGCATATTTCAATCATACTCCCCCACTCATGGGAAACGACACTTCACTTACACACGGCGGTTACGTGTATCCCACGATCGCTTCACCACTAAAACATCTTTTAAGAGGGACATGTCGAAACATAGTTGGTCCATGGTACATCCAACAATTTCGAATGATCCCACTCCTTGGTTGACCGCCTTGGGGAACCGTGTCTAGAATTACACCACTCTTCTGTTGTAATGAGCATGCATCATACCGTAGGAGGGGCTCCCCTTGAGTTGATTAGTTTTCAACTTTTCCAAACTACCTAAATGGGTTTTCCGACCCCAAAGATACATTTGGACATTATTATGTGCATTTAAGAGAAAAGAAAAGAGAAAAAATGAGACAAGAATGAAAACGCATTTTGATTTGTTCAATTATTCTCAAAAAATGAACGGGGTTTTTAAATTTTATTTCTTCTTTTTAGGTCACAATGAGTCAATATTCCATCATTTTGGGATGACTATGGGCGCACCTCCTTTGTTAACCAATTAGTGGAACAATTTGTCACTATGAGAGCAAACCGAAGTACGTCAACACCTGGGTCATTTGGTTTCATTACTAGATATGGAGCCGTGTAGAGAGATGATCAAAGCAGCAGTGTTATTTTGGGATGAAGAATTGAACGTGTTTAGGTTTGGGGACATTGAATTAACACCTTTGTTGGAAGAAATAGGAGGTTTTGTGTCGCACTCGGGATTAGACAAACATCGTTGGCAAGGGGGTCGTATACTAGCACCTAGTGTCCCAACAGCTGACGAGTTTCGTAAGAAGTTAGGAATGGTAGCAAGTGTGGACGTGGGATTTTTACAACAAAAGAAGATCCCCTCTTCCTATTTTTATACTCGGTTTGGAAATTTGAAGGCGTATGATAGTCATAAGAAGGAGTTTAAGTCCTATGGTGATTGGAGACGGGCTAGACCACTTGCATTTGCTATTAGTTTCCTGGGAGTGATGGTTTTCCCCAATAGTTCAAGTCACGACATATGTTCGAGACTTGTCATGGTTGCCGATGCAGTGTTCAACGGGATTGATGGTTATAGTTATACCATAGTTCCTATGATAATAGCGGACATTTATCGAGCTCTGGGGTGTTGCAAAAGAGGAGCGAGGTATTTCAAAGTATGTAATCTTTTACTACAAGCATGGTTCAAGGAACATTTAGGGAAAGCAAGAGGTGCACAAGCATTGTCCAAACCAACTGGTTGAAACTACTTGATTGGGGAACGGTATGGGGTTCCAAAACTCAAACAACCAAGTAGCACGGAGAAGTGGGTGAAATTGTTCGAAGACATAATGGAGGACTCGATCCAGTGGATGTTCACTTGGTTTCCTTCATCAGATTTCATCATTAATTCTGAGAAGGCATCATTTGTAATACTTATGGGGTTAAGAGGCCTTCAACCTTACCAACCATTGAGAGTAATGAGGCAAGCGGGGAGGAAGCAAATCATACAATTAATACCGAACACGAAAGACTATAAGTTTGATACATTGAAGGCATTGTTCCAAGGGTCAAGAGCATTAGGAAGTCATGGGAAGGAAGACAAGTCATGGAGGAAGTATCATTAGCACTTGATAGATACAACGCTGGATGCGAACCAAACTACAAAAGTTGGTTGCGCTCTTGTATAAAGGGAAATATAGTAGTAGGGCTAAGTTGTGGGAACAACGTAAGAGATCGTGAAGCGGAGGCTCAAATTCGGTACCGAGAGTTCATGTTAAAAGCTGTCAAAATGGATAAGGAAAACAAAGAAGAATTCAAAGTGTGGAAGAGGCATACATTGGAACTAGAAGGAAAAATAGAGACACTAGAAAAAAAACTTGTACAATGGAATTCAGAGTGTGAAGAGGTAGACATATTACACTTGGTAGTAGCCAAAGGGTACTTGATCGAAGCTATGGAAGAAGTCAAGGAGATTACACAAGAAGCAAAGAGGGCCAAGATGGAAAATGAGTGTGCTGCCTAGTCGAAAGTGTCGTTTTCACTTCTTTTGTAACTTTACTTTTCCAAATTATTGTCATGTACTGATTTATAAATTTTTGAGAATTTATGAGAATAATTGGCTACAAAATGCGTATTTATTCTTTTGCATAATAACAAAACCTAGGGAGGCTATACGTCCGTGGCACGTGATAGTCCATTAGTAAAACTATGCCAAACGTCAAAAAGGGTTTTTAACCCAAAAAGTGACAAAATTGCATCTCTGCACGGATTCGAAGAAACGTTTGCACAAAACATTGATTGTCTACATGATCAAAACTATAAGGGGTGTTTTGGTCGTTTACCTTTTCTTGTTTTGTTTCCAGACTATGGCTGCAAAGGGTACTCTCCAATTCGAGATCGTTTCCCGACCTACCCACTTGATCAGACTTTGGTGGGAGGATTTGTCCGTCGTCAGCAAAGCTCATGTTCAAAAGATGTTGGGAGAACTAATAGCTCTCAAGAACTACACTGCCATGGCTTGTCTGGTTGAAGCTGCTACCCATTTCTGGCACTACAAAAGGGCTGTGTTTCACTTCAATGATTTTGAGTTGGCACCTATGTTGGATGAATTCGGAGGATTAGCAGGGTTAGAGCCTGGGCCCGAAACCATGATTTATCCGCGAGACGTGGAGCCTAAGGAATTCACTGATTTTCTGGGAGCTCCTTATGACCCATATGTCGATGGAGTGACTGATGGAATGGTCACGTTCGAATACCTGCACTCTAGGTTTGCACACCCGACACTCAGACACGACTGGAATGAGGTGTGGGATGTTCAAGATTGGGAATGGACTGAATCCAATGTTTTCATCATCGCTTTTCTTGGAAGCATGGTCTTTCTCGAGAAAGGAGGCAAGATTGACATAAGGCTAGGGAGAGTAGTAGAAGGACTGCGCAAAGGTGCCTTCAAACGTCAGGTGAGTTTGGTTCCAATGATTTTGGGGGAAGTTTATAGGGCCTTAACTAAATGTAGGAGAGGAGGAAACTTTTTTGAAGGTTGCAATCTGTTGCTGGAAATCTGGTTGATAGAGCATTTGCACAGCGTCCCTGTCAGTCCGGTGGCACCAAAACCCTCTTGGTAAGGAGGAATCCGCTCACATAGGGCCCGCATGGCTGGAAAAGTGACATGGGAATACCCCGCAAACATGGAAGGATGGTATATTAGGCTCGAGGAACTGCCAGAGGTGCAATGGGTGATCAAAAATTGTGCTGGTTTTGTTGTCTCTATACAAGGTCAAGACATCACCTTCTTGACATTGTTGGATTCAGAGGAACTCATCACTATGTTCCTCTAAGGATCCTTCGGCAAGTGGGCATGACACAACAAACTCCGCAGTTAACTGAGGGAAGAAGTTTCAATGTCGACATAAAAGACATCGAGCACCCAATGGTCCTCACCATACTGATAATGTGGGAGAAAAGGCTCACTATACAGTTTTGCCGTGGTCGTGACAATAGGGTGAACCCCACAGCTACCTTGGCCTACCCTCAGTGGCTCGACGAAGACAAGGCAAAGTATCGATCTAAGACTACACCGAAAAGGAAAGCCAAAACCCCAAATGCTGCTTAAAAATAGAAGAAGCTGAAGCAAGAGTTTAATCAAAGAAAGGAGTTAAGGGCGACACAAGAAAGAGAAATGAGAAGACAATATAAAGATAAGATCAAAGGGGACGAACTCAAGTATTGGACTGGCAAAGTCATGACTGCAAGGCAAGCTGCTGGAAATTTGCAAGATTTGCTCAAGGGATGGGGAGAATACTTTAAGTCAGTACCATTGGAAGAAAAGGAAGCAAGAGGATTGGAAATTTGCGAGTTCTTGGTAAAGGCTTTGGGTGACATGGAGGATGGGAAAGACTTGTTGGAAACATTTGCAGATACTCCGCTCCTTAGCATGGCCCACAAGCTTGAGAAAGAAGCCAAAAAGGAAGACGATGAAGCAGATATTTGAACCTGAAGTCTTTTTTTTGCTTGGCACCTAGTCTAGTCGTGTTGAGTCGAGTTGTCTTGTCTTTTCTTTATTTGTCATTTTCATCTTAATCGAGTCATTAGTGGAAGTAATAAAACCAAGCAAAAGTAAATGAAATTTCGTCATTTTTGGGTTTTAGAGTGGTGATGATCATGTTTATTCAAACAAAATGATGCGTTTGGTGCAAGCGTTACTTCGAATCCGCGATAGGCCTACCTCTGGCACAAAAGAGGTCCCATGCATGATAGAATGCGATTTTATTCGAACTAACGTATACTCACATTTTACCTTCTTGTTTTGATATGTCAGTTCCTAAGCCCCCTAAAGTTTGGTTTGAGCATTCTGGCCGCACCGAAATACCGGTTGAGGTTTAAAGGATCGATCCCGACACCTCCCCATCTACCTACAAGGACAAGGACGAGATGCAGCATCATGGCTGAGTTCGACAAGGTTGGCTTTCTTGAGAAACAAAGCATGGCCGCTTATGAAAACTACACTAAGCTGGAGCAGAGGTTGCACGAATTGGAAAGTAGGAATCCTTACCACCAAAGGCACCACAAAACAACATACCCGCCTTCACCGTTGAAACCAAAACCATGGCATCACCTACCAAGGACCATGAAATGTACGCCTGGACTAAAGAAGACCCAGACAACACCAAAGAACAAGTACAATGGTTGGTGGAGAAGTTCAAACAACTCTAAGGCCTCACACCAATAATAACTGCAGACCCAAAAGGAACTACACTCCGTTGGCTGAATCTCATACACAGTTGTTCGAGAGGCTCAAAGTAGTCGGTCAAATACAACCAGTGCCATTCAAAATGCCTGAGAGAATGGCACCTTACTTTAATTAAACAAAAACCTGTGCCTATCACTCTGGAGGGCCTGGTTATGACACCGAGGAGTGCTATGCTTTAAGGGATAAAATACATGACCTAATCAACCAAAAGGTGATACACTTGAAGACTCTGAATATGCACAGCAACCGTTTACCTAATCATAGAGACAGTAGGGTAAACTGATTGAGGTGGACGAAGAATGAAATTTGGAAGGGACTATTGTTAAGGCGAAAGAAAACACATCGGCGACCGCTTCAGTTGCTCAAGCAGCCACGACGCCAGATCCTATTGAAGTGGAAGTAGCTCCTAAATTCTATGTCGATGTGGTTCCACCATACAGCGACAAGGCAGATCCGTGGGACTATGAAAGGGAGAAGAAGAACAAGGTTGTAGCTGAGACTGTTGCCGCACAAGGAATGACTAGGAATGGAAGAATTTACACTCCCGAGCATCTAGTTCAAGAAAGACGAGGCATTAGCGAGGAAGAG
This sequence comes from Petunia axillaris subsp. axillaris, assembly GCA_029990575.1. NCBI lineage: Eukaryota > Viridiplantae > Streptophyta > Magnoliopsida > Solanales > Solanaceae > Petunia > Petunia axillaris. The sequence continues at coordinate 119,131,193 of JARKNS010000004.1, read as the reverse complement.
TCCGAGGGACTATGGAAGAAAGTACAAGGTAAAGAGTACTCCGTGGTTGAGCACTTGGGCAAAACTCCAGCACAAATCTCTGTTTTGGCCCTACTCCTCAAGTCGGAGAGTCACCGAAGTGCTTTGATGAAGGTATTGGACGAAGCACATGTTCCAGTGGACACTTCAGTTGAGAATCTGGCTAGCATGGTTGGGCAAGTCATCGAGGCCAACCGAATTGCTTTTCACGGAGATGAGCTACCGCTTCAAGGGTTGAATCACAATAAGGCTTTGCATATCACTGTCAAAAGCAAGGATTGGTTCGTGGGAAGAGTCCTGATCGACGGATGTTCTGGCATGAACATATGCCTGTTCATCACTATAAAAAGAATGGGCATTGACCAAAGCAAGATAAGGGAAAGCGACATGAAGGTGAAAGCATTTGATGGGTCACAAAGGAGCACCATTGGAGAGATTGACTTGACTATCATGGTTGGCCCTGTGGAGTTCACTACTGAGTTCCATGTCATGGATATCTCCGCTTCCTACAACTTGCTACTGGGGAGGCCCTGGATCCATATGGCCGGTGCGGTGCCTTCTACATTGCACCAAACCGTGAAGGTTGAATAGGATCACAAAGAGGTAGTGGTGTTTGGCGAGGGGAACAATTCTATCTACAACGAGCAAACCATACCAGCAATTGAAGAAAATACTCCTGATGGGCAGACGTTCTATACTGTAGAACTTGTGGGGGCACTACAAGGCACTCGGGGAGGACGTCGCAAGAGTTACAATTCAAGCTGGTATCCCACAAGCACGGTCCAAGGAGGCTACACTGCGTACTTTGCTCCTAAGTTGGTCAACCCGCCATCTGGTGTTGAAGAGAAAAAGAGGTTACTAGGATAGTCAAGGCAAGGGCAATGAAGGAAGGAACTTGGTCTGGGAGCCGGTCATGTCTGACTGGGGAGTGCCATCACGAGAATTTTGTGAGACCCTGCCAGCTAAGATCGAGAAGCGGCCGATGTACTCACCCAGTGCTCGCCCCAATTGGAAACGCAGCTCTGAAGAAACAAAAGGGAAGCAAGTATGGATACCCAAAGCACTGGAACATATGGAGGTAGTGATTGAAGAGTTATACATACTTCCACAACCTGCAAAGTGGCCTGAAGATTGGGTTATAGGCATCATGATCAAACAAGGCTACGAACCAGGCAAAGGTTTAGGCAAGAATTTGGATGGCATGGCCGAGCCAATCAGAATTATGGTGAGGCCCGACAACGAGAAGGCTGGCATTGTGTATGTTGTGACCTATTAAAAGAGCATGTAAGAAGCATAAATAGATTTCAAGTTCTATAAGAAAAGCACTAAGACTCTCCTGCATATCTTCGTCTCGGCTGGATACTTGGATGGTCGAAAAGGGGAGGTGTCCGCAGCACAAGGAGCGAAACCAAAAATAGTTGATGCTGAAGAGGACCTGCTGGCAGGAATGAAAAACCTATTTGTAGCTGATGAAGACTGCTGTGTGATCTTAGATGAACATGCTGAACTTCCTGGACTGACGAAGGCTATATCTGGAGCGGCATTGAACAACTGGACCAGCAACCGGGCCCGAGCTTACCGTGGACCTTGGTAGAGCTGAGGGGATCAAAATTTATTTCTTATGCTTTCCAAAATAAAACCCGACCCTGAGTCGTGGAGTTTGCATTTTTCTTTTCTTTTGTATATGTCTCCCTATAAACTTTGTTTTGCATGGATTCATAAATAAAACATCGCACCGTTTCCTGTTTAATTTTTGCTTTAATCTCTTAATCCTGCAAAATTTTACTTTTTCAGCTCTCACATTAATAATCCCATTGAGTCCACAATCGCAACGTGTAATGAAACAATGGAACTTGAAGAAGCTAGAGCTGATTATGATGATTTTGATGAAACTACACAAGAAGAATTTGAAAGATTTGAGTGTAAACCCAAGCCAAACCTTGAGGAGACCGAAGTGATAAACTTAGGAGATGAGGAAATTGTGAAAGACACAAGGATCAGCGTACACCTCAATGACGAGGACAAAAAGCGATACACTGAGTTTCTCAAATAACATGAGGACGTATTCGCCTGGTCGTACAATGACATGACCGGCATAAGCACGGATGTGGTAGCCCAGAAATTACCTATCAATCCGGGTTTTTCGCCAGTGAAAGAAAAGGCCCGAACATTCAAGTCATCGGTTCTGCTAAAGATTGGTGAAAAACTGACTAAGCAGCTTAGTGCGGTTCTGAAAACAGTCAAGTATCCAACTTGATTGGCTAATATTGTCCCAGTGCCGGAGAAAGATGCGAAACTCCAAGTTTGTGTGGACTACAGAGATTTGAATAGATCAAGTCCAAAGGATGATTTTCCTCTACCAAACATACACATCCTGATTGACAACTGCGCGAAACATGAACTGCAATCCTTCGTAGATTGTTTCGCCGAGTACTACCAAGTTCTCATGGATGAAGAAGATGCCGAGAAGACAGCTTTCACTACATCTTGGGGAACTTATTGCTACAAAGTCATGCCATTTGGGCTGAAGAATGCTGGGGCAACTTACATGAGGGCTATGACGACTATGTTCCATGACCTAATGCACAAAGAGATTGAGGTCTATGTGGACGACGTGATCATCAAATCGAAGAAAATTTTGAAGCATCTTGACAACTTGCGCAAGTGCTTTGACCGCTTGCGAAAGTATAATCTGAAGCTGAATCCGGAAAAGTGTGCTTTTGGTGTTCCGGCAGGGAAGCTCCTGGGTTTATTGTCAGTAGGAGGGGTATTGAGCTGGATCCTTCCAAGATCAAAGCCATCAAAGAATTGCCACCCAAAAAAGCAACAAAGAGGTAATGAGTTTCTTGGGAAGGCTCAATTACATCAGCCGTTTCATAGCGCAATCCACCGTCATCTGTGAACCAATCATCAAGTTGTTGAAGAAAGATGCAGTGATCCAGTGGACAGAGGATTACCAAAAAGCATTTGATCATATAAAGGAGTACATGTCTTGTCCGCCTGTGCTGGTACCGCCTGAGCCTGGGCGACCTTTGATTTTGTATCTGTCTGTGGTAGACTCGGCCTCTGGTTGTGTATTGGGACAACATGATTCAACTGGGTGGAAGAAGCAAGCCATATACAATCTAAGCAAGAAGTTCACTCCTTATGAGGCCAAGTACACATTGTTGGAGCGCACATGTTGTGCACTCACATGGATAGCACAAAAGTTGAGACACTACTTGACATCCTACTCAACACTGCTGATATCGAGAATGGACCCTCTCAAATACATTTTCAAAAAACCAATACCTACTGGAAAGCTGGCTAAATGGCAAATGCTGCTCAGCGAGTTTGACATCACTTTTGTCACTCAAAAGGCGGTGAAAGCTCAAGCTTTGGCTGATCATATGGCCGATAACTTGGTGGGTGACGACTATGAGCCTTTGCACACCTACTTCCCTGACGAAGAAGTTATGTTCATAGGAGAAGAGATCACCGAAGAATATGATGGTTGGAGGTTATTCTTCGATGGAGCAGTCAATTTCAAAGGAGTTGGCATTGGATGGTATTGGTTTCCGAGACCGGACAACACTACCCTATCACGGTCAAACTAAGGTTCCCTTGAACCAACAACATGGTCGAGTACGAAGCCTGCATCCTGGATCTTAGATTGGCAGTAGATATGAACATGCAAGAGCTATTGGCAATCGGGGGTTCTGACTTACTGATTCATCAAGTTCGAGGAGAATGGACAACGAAGAACTCCAAGATACTACCATACCTAGAATGCATAAAGGAGTTAACGCAAAGATTCACCAAGATAGAGTTCTAGCACGTACCTAGACTGTAAAATGGGTTCGCAGACGCTTTGGCTACCATATCTTCCATGATCAAACATCCGGACAAGAACTTCATCGACCCAATATCAGTGACGGTAAAGAAACAACCAGCTTACTGCTATCATGTGGAGGAGGATTCGGACGGACAACCTTGGTTCTACGACATCAAAAGGTTTCTCAAAGATGGTAGTTACCCAAAGGATACAACAAGTCTCCAAAAGAAGATGATAAGGAGGTTAGCTAATGGTTTCTTTCTGAATGGAGGAGTTTTGTACAAAAGGATACCCGACTTGGGTTTGTTGAGATGCGTAGACGCAAAGGAAGCTACCAAATTATTAGAAGAGGTACACTCTGGGGCGTGTGGCCCCCACATGAATGGTTTTGTACTCGCCAAGAAGATTTTGAGGGCTGGCAATTTTTGGATAACAATGGAGCATGATTGCATAAAGCACGCGAAGAATTGCCATCAATGCCAAGTTCACGGAGATATGATTCGAGTGCCTCCCAATGAGCTGAACATTATGGGATCGCCTTGGCCTTTTGCTGCCTGGGGAATGGATGTCATAGGACCTATCGAGCCAGCTGCTTCCAATGGACATCGCTTCATATTGGTGGCCATTGACTATTATACCAAATGGGTGGAAGCCGCATCATACAAGTCAGTAACAAAGAAGGTAGTGTCGAACTTTGTCCGTGATAAGATGACCTGCTGATTTGGTATCCCTGAATCCATCATCACTGACAATGGGTCCAACCTCAACAGTGACCTAATGAAAGCAACCTATAAGCTCTTCAAAATCAAGCATCGCAACTCCACCGCATACAGGCCTCAAATAAATGGAGCGGTCGAGGCGGCCAATAAAAACATCAAGAGAATATTGCACAAGATGACAGGCACTTCAAAACAATGGCATGAGAATCTACCCTATGTCGTGTTAGGATATCGCACTACAATGAGAACATCAACAGGGGCTACTCCGTATTTGCTGGTGTATGGCACCGAGGCAGTGAAACCTGCGGAGGTTAAGATACAATCTTTGAGAATCATCCAAGAGACGCAATTGAAAGATGCCGAATAGATCAAAGGGAGAATAGAGTAGCTAGCCCTCATCGACGGTAAAAGATTGAATGCAATTTGTCATGGGCAATTATATCAGAGAAGGATGGCAAAAGCATTTAATAAGAAAGTACGAGAGAGATCCTTTGAACCTGGGAACTAGTACTTAAGAAGATATTCCCAAATCAAGAAGAAGCAAAGGGCAAGTTTGCACCAAACTGGCAAGGACCATACATGGTCCACAGAGTTTTGAATGGAGGAGCATTGATACTGGCAGAGATGGATGGAGAAGTATGGCCAAAACCAATCAACTCAGACGCTGTCAAGAGATACTATGTATAGGAGTTCATACTAGTCACCGATTTCTACATTCTGCAATACATCATGTAATCTGAACTACGTCACAACCTGATTCCCCAAGTAGGAGGCAACCTATTCAAGGTTCGGTAGCATAAATACAAAACTTTCATTTTCCCCAAAAAGCGAACACTGGGGCAGAATTTTTGAAGAACTCTGAAAAATTCCCAAAGGACAAACATAGTTGGCACTGGGGCAGAAATTTTTGAGGACCTCTCAAAAATTTCAAAATGCAAACTGGGGCAGAATTTTGTGGGCGCCCTCATAATTCGTTTGGAACCGTACAAAGGACGACAACTTCGGTCTTACACAACGCGACTTGTGACTCAATGAGATAAAATATTTTATTTTATTTTCTTTCTTATAAAAGCTTTTCAAAATCATTTGCACTATATCCTATTTTATGCATATCCCTATCAGCTCGGCCAAGATCCCGTCACTCGTAGATAGCAAAACGCGAAACAAGCCAAAAATGCACAATCCAATCCCCCGCACAACTCACCAATCTTTCTTTAGATGCAGGCATGCAAGATACCCAATTCAGCAATGCGCGACAAAGATAATTTTCAGCAAAGGTTTGTCATTTAAATTAGCCAAGGGCACACAACCCGAGGCGTCGCTTGAGGGTACACAACCCAATATTGATTTGTCATTTAAATTAGCCAAAGGCACACAACCCGAGGCGTCGATTGAGGGTACACAGCCCCATATCGATTTGTCATTTAAATTAGCCAAGGGCACACAACCCGAGGCGTCGATTAAGGGTACACAGCCCGATATCGATTTGTGATTTTAAAATTAGCTGAGGGCACACAACCCAAGGCGTCGATTGAGGGTACACAACCCAATATCGATTTGTCATTTAAATTAGCCAAGGGCATACAACCCGAGGTGTTGATTGAGGGTACACAGTCCGATATCAATTTATCATTTTAAATTAGCTGAGGGCACACAACCCGAGGCGTCGATTGAGGGTACACAGCCTGATATCGATTTGTCATTTTAAATTAGCCGAGGGCACACAACCCAAGGCGTCAATTGAGGGTACACAACCCAATATTGATTTGTCATTTAAATTAGCTGAGGGTACACAGCCCGAATCGTCGGTGGAGGGTACACAGCCCGATATCGATTTTTCTTTTAAATTAGCCAAGGGCACACAACCCAAGGCATCGATTTAGGGTACACAGCCCGATATCGGTTTGTCATTTAAATTGGCTGAGGGGACACAGCCCGAGGCGTCGATTAAGGGTACACAACCCAATATCGATTTGTCTTTTAAATTAGCTAAGGGCAAGGCGTCGATTGAGGGTACACAGCCCGATATCGATTTATCTTTTAAATTAGTTGAGGGTACACAGCCCGAAGCGTCGGTGGAGGGTACATATCCCGATATCGATTTGTCTTTTAAGCCAGCTGAGGGTACACAGCCCAAGGCGTCGGTAGAGGGTACACAGCCCGATACCGATTTGTCATTTTATTCTTTGCAGAGGGTACACAGCCCAATGCACCGACAGAGGGCATACAACCCGATGTCGAATCTAACATTTGGCAGTAGAAGACACCCAATTACGGTATGGCAAACACGATCTCACGTCGCAATAATCCTGGAAAGACAATCCAGTCTAGCGGGAAGGTACGTTTTATAAATACATTATGTTTGCAAACACATTTTCATTCCTTTAACATACTCCAAGCAAAACAAACATCTCAGCCTGATGCCCCATATTCCTCTTGAGTCATAACCTTGTCTAAAGTCACGAAAAAATTGGCCGTACTGTCAACGTCTTTGCCCGAAGACTCTTTCATCATCCTCGGGCAAAGAGGGGCAGCTGTTGACACCCAATTTTGTCCCTCTTATCTTTCAAATTAGCCATTCTTGAATCTTTCACACACTCATGTATCCATTCCCACCTCGTCTATTCTTTTCAAAATATCCTGGCAATTGAGGCCATTTTTCAAAAGCCTCGTCTCAAACCATAGCTATTTTGAAATTTTCTAAAAATTACTCCTATTTTGACAGAACCCTCCAAAATTGTTTTAAGCCTCAAAAGCCATGGCCTTCCAAATAGAAGATGGCATGCTTGCATAGGCACCACATCAAATATGTGTTCATCCACGTAGTTTCCTATCTTGAACTTAATCATGACTTGCTTTACCACCGTCAATTCACCACACTCGCTAAGCCATTGCAAACGATAAGGATTTGGGTGTTTCAAGGTGGGTATCTTCAATTGGGAAACTAGTGTTTGGCTAATGACATTGGCACAACTTCCCGAGTCAATAATCATGGAACAAACAAGACCCATGACTCGGCATCTAGCATGGAAGAGATTTTCCCTTTGCAAAGTCTCACTATCCTCCCCAAACATGGCACCTAAACTCCTCCTCACAACAAGGAAGGTATGAGGATTATCATCCTCAATTGCATCCTCCCCCATATCAACCTCCTCATCACCCTCTACTCCCTCATCCTCGGGCTCACTATCTTGTTCATACACCAATTCACCCACCACAACCATAGTTTTCCGGGTAGGGAAATCTTTGGAAATATGTCCATAACCCTTACATTTATAGCATTGAGTAGAAGTAGAAGTAGGATTGCTCAAATGAGTTTTAGAGTTACCTCCCACATGTGGTGTGGACTTCTCATAAGGCTTCTTCACGTCTTTGCTAGCAATTGTACCACTTGTGTTTGAAACCTTGCATTTGGTGTATGAGTCTTCCACTCCTTTGGCTTGCTCTTGGGAGTAGTAGTGCTATTCTTGTAATGAGTGGACTTCTCCTCTTTGAGCCATTTCTCGGGTTCAACCGCATCATCATAGAGGTCATAGTGGTTGTCATACTTGTGGAACTTCAATTGAGAGGCTATGTCTCGATTCAAACCACTTCTAAAACGGATCTCGGTCGGTCCATTGTCTTCTCCATCCAATTCTACGGTCATCTGAATTTGCTCAAACTCATTGAAGTATTCCCCAACAGTCTTGTATCCTTGCTTCAACTCATAGAGGCGTTTGTATTGGGCATGATGGTATTGCTCGGTAAAATACTTCTCATCCATCACTCGAAGCAATTCTCCCCAAGTAACATTTATGGCCATGGCATTTCTTCTTCTACTCCTCTTGACCGACTCCCACCAAGTAGAAGCAAAGGACTCAAAAGAAGATATTGCATACTTGGCCTTTTTCTCCTCGGTCATATCATTGGTGTTAAATATTCGCTCCATGGACAACTTCTAATCAATGTACTCCACCGGTTCACTACTCCCTTTGAAAGAAGGAATAGTGAGTTTCACATTATTAAGGTTGTTATTTTCTAGACCCCTTGGTACGGCTCCGGTTGGCCTCCAAAGTTATCTCCATAACGACCATAATCCCTCCTAGCATTCCCTCCAACATACCCTGTGGGTGGCCCTCGACCTCGGCCTCTACCCCTATCCACATTACGACCCCAATTCATGGCTCTCCCATTCGGATTAGGAGCCCCATATTCACTACCACCATACTCTTCCTCCTCCCCTTCTTGAGCTTGATAAACTTGCTCAAGAGGTTGAACATTTCGAATAGGTCCGGGAAGTAGAATATTTCTTTGGGGATTCCCCATTATTGAGGAATGCTCACTCGTTGGGTATTTCCCAACACTTGTTCATTTCTTTCGCGATCTTCCTTTACCCGTTGTTGTCTAAGTAAATCAACAACTTGTTTCGGGGTAAAGGTGGAACAAGATGTACCTTCACCGGCTTCAACTTGGACACTCGAGGTCCCTTTCTCAACTTGGACACTCGGGGTCTCTTTCTCGGTTTGGATACTTGAAATCACCTTCTCAAGGTTCTCAATCCTTAGGCTCATACTATCCAATTTGGCAAGGATAGTAGCCAAGGCATTCTTTGTGGTATCATCTCCTTCGTTGGACATTGTACCTACAACAATCAAAAACAAGCAAAGAGATTAGAGTAAAAAGTCCTCACTCGCTCCCTCACTTTAGTTTGCCTCTCGGGTTCACTCAAGTTTGGGGTAGGTTCACTCTAGCTTGATTCCAAAAGTCTTCCTCGGAGTTGAACAACCACCTTAACAACCAAACAATTCAACAAGTTCCCAATGCTCTTCGGGAAGAGTGGATTCAATGGGACTCTATGGACGTTCGGCTTTTAAGTGAGCACTTGAGCCAAAGAAATTCTACGAGTCTTCTTTGAATTTATCAATCACCAACACGCACGAATATCCTAAGAGCTCAATAGATTAGAACTAATTGAGTAGGATAGTTACTCTCAAAGTACTAACCGGAAGTAACGGAAACAAATAAAACAAGAAAGCCTACCAAACAAACTACCCGGGAGCCTTCCCAGGAGGAGGCGGTCCGCCTAGGCAGGGTGGGCGGTCCGCCTGTGAAAAATACAGAGAGCTGAAATTTTTGGACGGTCCGCCTACTGTGTTTTCCTGCACAGTTTCAACTCCGTGTTCTTGGTTTTAGGCACCCGATTTTCCAATATTTTCAAGGTATTTTCCCAATACAATGGTACCCCAATGTATATTCAGTTATTACAAGCAAACCCCAATGGTTTATAACATCAACCAACCAACAAAATTCCAAATCAAGAAAATTTTGAACAATTTCTAGGGTTTTCAACTTTTGGGGCTTTGATTTTCAAATTTTCGATTCACAACCTTAAAACGAGTTTTGTGGGTACCCAATCAACGGGAATGTGATAACAAACAATCCTCAATAACAATCATCAAAGAAAAAATCATAACCAAGAACATCTAGTGATTTTTTTTTTTTTTTGTTTTTGAATTTTTTTCTTCTTTTTCAAATTAACAAGAACAAGAACATGAAAAAAAACAAGAAACAAAGATGAGAAGAACGAAGAGTAGGATGAGGGTTCATAAGAATGTAACCCTAGCGTTGCTCTGATACCAACTGATGCAATCAAAACTACGAAAGCGATAAAAGATAAGAAACGAGGTGAGACTAACACGAAAGTCCAAGTAGCAACGAAGAACTTGTTTCGTTACACCCCGAACGATTGGAAAGAATCACCTACATTATGAAACTATCCTCAAGAATAACGTGGTCCTTGCAAATAGAATGATCGGAAATGTTTGACGTTCAACTCAGAATCCACCAATTGAAATCAAGCCAAAATCAAGGGTTTTCAATAGAAAGTGTTTCATATGTTTTGTGTATTCATAGTAAGCTAAATGAATTCAAGACCTAATGAAGACTTTTATAGTCTTTTACAACTTGTAATGAAAGGTCCTAAATACCCCAAAAGTGGGTTAAAACATTAAAGGCCACTTAGGGCTAAAGTAGGAATTACATGCTAAAAACAAAAGAAACCTGTCATGCTTCCACAGGGGGTAGGCGGTCCGCCCACCCCCACTAGGCGGTCCGCCTTATCATAGTCCTGAGAGCAACCAGTGAGTAGGCGGCTGCCCCTAGCAGGTAGGCGGTCCGCCTCACCTAGATCTAGAGAGTCAACAATTTGTAGGCAGTCCGCCCCTTTTGGTAGGCGGTCCGCCTCTTCCCGAAGCTTCTTGAAGTGCCTCAATTTGTGTCTCTTGAGCCTCTCTATGTGGTCTAAGTGGTCCTCCATCCATGGTGCTCCAATGCATGATCTTCAAGGTTGTTCCCGAGTTTCCATCTTCCACGTCCAAGCTCTTCCCTACCAAGTGAATGTGAGCATCATGGATTGCTTTGGCTTGACTTCAAGTAAAGGGTCTTGGCTTGGTTTTCATTGCATCATCCTCCCCTTCTTGAGAAGATTTCGTCCTCGAAATTAAGGCGTCATCCTCCAAGGCATCATCACTTACATCAAAAGAAGTCATGTCACTAACATTGAAAGTATTCGACACATTATATTCACCCGGTAAGTCTATAACATATGCATTATTGTTGATCTTGGACAACATTTGAAATGGTCCATCTCCTCTTGGTGCCAACTTCCCCTTCCTATGGTTTGAAAATCGTTCCTTGCGGAAGTGCACCCATACCCAATCTCCCTTCTTGAATTCCACCTTCTTCCTTCCTTTGTTCTTCTTTGTTGCTATCTTCTCGTAGGCCTCCTCCAAAGTTTTCTTCACCTTGGTATGAAGTTCAAGCAATGCGTTGGCCCGAGCAGCTTTACCTTCAAAATCACGAACCACATCCCTTGGCAAAGGGGTAAGATCAAGAGGAATCAAAGGGTTAAAATCATAAACACACTCAAACAGTGTCATGCCAATATTACGATGCAATGTACGGTTATACGCAAACTCCGTGAGTGGTAGCTTATCAATCCAAGTCCCGGCCTTGCCTTTGGTCATAGCTCTAAGTAGAGCTCCCAAGGTTCGGTTCACCACCTTGGTTTGCCCATCAGTTTGAGGGTGGTGGGACGTAGAGAATAGCAATTTGGTGCCAAGAGCACCCCACAAACACTTCCAAAAAAGGCTAAGGAACTTGGAGTCCCTATCACTAACAATGGTGCGAGGCACTCCATGCAACTTTAATACATTATTAATAAACAAAGAAGCTACATGTTGTGCATCATTAGTCTTTTTGCACGGAATGAAGTGAGCCATTTTGGAGAACCTATCAACGAAAACATAAATGCTATCGTGTCCTCCTCTAGTCCGGGGTAAAGCCATAACAAAATCCATAGAGATATCAACCCACGGACTAGTAGGTACGGGCAAAGGAGTGTACAAGCCATGGGCATTGGATCTAGACTTGGCCTTCTTATCATCTAAACAAGCATTGGAAAATCGTTCCATAAGAGGCCGCATTTTTGGCCAATGGAATTGCTCTTTAAGTATGGCCATAGTCTTATCCACCCCAAAGTGACCCATCAAGCCCCCACAATGTGCTTCTTGCACTAGCACATCTCTCCAAGAGGACTCGGGAACACAAACTCTACCATTTTTAAAGATATAGCCATCAACCCATTGGTACTTCTCAACTCTTTCTCCCTTCTCAAGAGTTTCATGAATGCTCTTTAGCTTAGGGTCTTGAGCATACATCAACTTAATGCTCTCAAAACCCATGAGCTTGGAGGCAAGAGTGGTGGCTAGAGCAAACTTCCTAGAAAGTGCATCCGCCACAACATTGTCTTTCCCTTTCTTGTATTGAATGACATAGGGAAAAGACTCAATGAACTCCACCCACTTGGCATGACGCTTGTTCAATTTCTCTTAGCCCCTAAGATGTTTGAGTGACTCATGATCGCTCTTTATCACAAATTCCCTAGGCCAAAGATAATGTTGCCAATGAGCAAGAGCTCTCACTAGGGCATACATCTCCTTGTCATACGTAGAGTAGTTCAAGGAGGCACCCTTCAATTTCTCACTAAAGTAGGCTATGGGTTTTCCATCTTGCATTAAGAACCACCAATTCCTACCTCCGAGGCATCACATTCAACCTCAAATGCCTTTTCGAAGTCGGGCAATTGCAATAGAGGGGCGGTACTCAACCTATTTTTCAATTCTTGGAAGGCCTTCTCTTGAGGTTCTCCCCACACAAAAGGCTTGTCCTTCTTCACCAATTCGGTGAGTGGAGCGATAATGGAGCTAAAGTCTTTCACAAATCGTCTATAAAAACTAGCAAGACCATGAAAGCTCCTCACCTGAGTCACGATAGTAGGAGTAGGCCAATCACAAATGGCCTCTACCTTAGTCTCATCTACTTCCACTCCTTGGGCACTCACAACAAACCCAAGAAAGACTACCTTTTCAACACCAAAGGCACACTTCTTAAAATTAGCATAGAGCTTTTCGGCTCTCAACACTTCAAGCACTTGCCTTAAGTGATCAATATGGTCGTCTATTGATTTGCTATATATCAATATATCATCAAAGTAGACGACCAAAAAGTTGTTGATGAATGGCTTTAGAACATGGTTCATTAGCCTCATGAAAGTGCTGGGTGCGTTGGAGAGGCCAAAGGGCATCACCAACCATTCATATAGACCAAACTTGGTCTTGAATGCGGTTTTCCATTCATCCCCGGGTTTTATCCGAATTTGATGGTAACCGGACCTAAGGTCTGTTTTCGAAAAGATGCTAGAACCACTAAGCTCATCTAACATGTCATCTAAACGAGGTATGGGATGTCGATACTTTACCGTGATTTTGTTGACCGCACGACAATCCACACACATCCTCCAAGTGCCATCCTTCTTTTGAACAAGGATCACGGGTACGGCACAAGGACTCAAGCTTTCCCTCACCAATCCCTTGGTAAGCAATTCATCTAGTTGCTTTTGCAACTCCCTTGTGTCCTCGGGATTGCTTCTATATGCCGGCTTGTTTGGGATATGAGATCCGGGACAAAGTCAATTTTATGTTCAATACCCCTCAAGGGAGGTAATCCATCGGGCATCTCATCCGGGAACATGTCCTCATAATCCTTCAAAACATTTTCAAAAACACTAGGCAAAGGGTTAGAAGAATAATCAAATTCGGAAGTAAGAACCATACCTTTGTACACTAGGCAAATGAGTAGTTTGTTGCCATCATTTCCTCTCGAAAGTTCACATGGTTGCATCATGGCACAAATACCACCGGTAGAAGATGGTGGAATCACCACCACGCTCTCGGCCAAAGGGCTAGTCTCAACAACCGACTTAACCTTTGCCGCTTCCCTCAATTCCCTCATGCGCTTGTAATCATCACTTACTTGCTTGGGCGACAAGGGTTTGAGCACAAACTTTTTCCCTTCATGGTTCAGCATGTAGGTGTTGGCACGGCCATCATGAACCACATGTCTATCAAATTTCCATGGCCTTCCAAATAGAAGATGGCATGCCTGCACAGGCACCACATCAAACATGTGTTCATCCACGTAGTTTCCTATCTTGAACTTAACCATGACTTGCTTTACCACCCTCAATTCACCACACTTGCTAAGCCATTGCAAACGATAAGGATTTGGGCGTTTCAAGGTGGGTATCTTCAATTGGGAAACTAGTGTTTTGCTAATGATATTGGCACAACTTCCCGAGTCAATAATCATGGAACAAACAAGACCCATGACTCGGCATCTAGCATGGAAGAGATTTTCCCTTTGCGAAGTCTCACTATCCTCCCAAAACATGGCACCCAAACTCCTCCTCACAACAAGGCATGAGGATCATCATCCTCAATTGCATCCTCCCCCATATCCACCTCCTCATCACCCTCTACTCCCTCATCCTCGGGCTCACTATCTTGTTCATACACCAATTCACCCACCACAACCATAGTTTTCCGGGTAGGGCTATCTTTGGAAATATGTCCATAACCCTTACATTTATAGCATTGAGTGGAAGTAGAAGTAGGATAGCTCAAATGAGTTTCACAGTTACCTCCCACATGTGGTGTGGACTTCTCATAAGGCTTCTTCACGTCTTTGCTAGCAATTGTACCACTTGTGTTTGGAAACCTTGCATTTGGTGTAGGAGTCTTCCACTCCTTAGGCTTGCTCATAGGAGTAGTAGTGCTACTCTTGTAACGAGTGGACTTCTCCTCTTTGAGCCATTTCTCGGTTTCAATCGCACCATCATAGAGGTCATAGTGGTTGTCATACTTGTGGAACTTCAATTGAGAGGCTATGTCTCGATTCAAACCACTTCTGAAACGGATCTCGGCCGGTCCATTGTCTTCTCCATCCAAGTCTAGGGTCATCCGAATTCGCTCAAACTCATTGAAGTATTTCCCAACCGTCTTGTACCCTTGCTTCAACTCATAGAGGCGTTTGTATTGGGCATGACGGCATTGCTCGGTCAAATACTTCTCATCCATCACTTGAAGCAATTCTCCCCAAGTAATATTGATGGCCATGGCATTTCTCCTTCTACTCCTCTTGACCGACTCCCACCAAGTAGAAGCAAAGGACTCAAAAGAAGATATTGCAAACTTGGCCTTTTTCTCTTCGGTCATATCATTGGTGTCAAATATTCGCTCCATGGACAACTTCAAATCAATGTACTCCACCGGGTCACTACTCCCTTTGAAAGAAGGAATAGTGAGCTTCACACTATTAAGGTTGTTATTTTCTCGACCCCCTTGGTACGGCCCGGTTGGCCTCCAAAGTTATCTCCATAACCACCAGAATCCCTCCTAGCATTCCCTCCAGCATACCCTATGGGTGGCCCTCGACCTCGGCCTCTACCCCTATCCACATTACGACCCTAAGTCATGGCTCTCCCATTCGGATTAGGAGCCCCATATTCACTACCACCATACTCTTCCTCCTCTCCTTCTTGAGCTTGATCAACTTGCTCAAGAGGTTGAACATTTCGAATAGGTCCGGGAAGTAGAACATTTCTTTGGGGATTCCCCATTATGTGAGGAATGCTCACTCGTTGGGTATTTCCAAACAGTTGTTCTTTTCTTTTGCGATCTTCCTTTACCCGTTGTTGTCTAAGTAAATCAACAACTTGTTCCGGGGTAAAGGTGGAACTAGATGTACCTTCACCGACTATAACTTGGACACTCGAGGTCCCTTTCTCAACTTGGACACTCGGGGTCTCTTTCTCGGTTTGGATACTTGAAGTCACCTTCTCAAGGTTCTCAATCCTTAGGCTCATACTATCCAATTTGGCAAGGATAGTAGCTAAGGCATTCTCCGTGGTATCATCTCCTTCGTTGGACATTGTACCTACAACAATAAAAAACAAGCAAAGAGATTAGAGTAAAAAGTCCTCACTCGCTCCCTCACTCTAGTTTGCCTCTCGGGTTCACTCAAGTTTGGGGTAGGTTCACTCTAGCTTGATTCCAAAAGTCTTCCTCGCAGTTGAACAACCACCTCAACAACCAAACAATTCAACAAGTTCCCAATGCTCTTCGGGAAGAGTGGGTTCAATGGGACTCTATGGACGTTCGGCTTTTAAGTGAGCACTTGAGCCAAAGAAATTCTACGAGTCTTCTTGGAATTTATCAATCACCAACACGCACGAATATCCTAAGAGCTCAATGGATTAGTACTAATTGAGTAGGAGAGTTACTCTCAAAGTACTAACCGGAAGTAACGGAAACAAATAAAACACGAAAGCCTACCAAACAAACTACCCGGGAGCCTTCCCAGGAGGAGGCGGTCCGCCTAGGCAGGGTGGGCGGTCCGCCCGTGAAAAATACAGAGAGCTGAAATTTTTGGGCGGTCCGCCTACTGTGTTTTCCTGCACAGTTTCAACTCCGTGTTCTTGGTTTTAGGCACCCGATTTTCCAATATTTTCAAGGTGTTTTCCCAATACAATAGTAGCCCAATGTATATTCAACTATTACAAGCAAACCCCAATGGTTTATAACATCAACCAACCAATAAAATTCCAAATCAAGAAAATTTTGAACAATTTGTAGGTTTTCAACTTTTGGGGCTTTGATTTTCAAATTTTCGATTCACAACCTTAAAACGAGTTTTGTGGGTACCCAATCAACGGGAATGTGATAACAAACAATCCCCAATAACAATCATCAAAGAAAAAATCATAACCAAGAACATCTAGTGATTTTTTTTTTTTTTGTTTTTGAATTTTTTTCTTCTTTTTCAAATTAACAAGAACAAGAACATGAAAACAAACAAGAAACAAAGATGACAAGCGCGAAGAGTAGGACGAGGGTTCGTAAGAATATAACCCTAGCCTTGCTCTGATACCAACTGATGCAATCGAAACTACGAAAGCGATAAAAGATAAGAAACGAGATGAGACTCACACGAAAGTCCAAGTAGCAACAAAGAACTTGTTTCGTTACACCCCGAACGATTGAAAAGAATCACCTACGCTATGCAACTATCCTCAAGAATCACGTGGTCCTTGCAAATAGAATGATAAAAAATGCTTGATGTTCAACTCGAAATCCACCAATTGAAATCAAGCCAAAATCAAGGGTTTTCAATAAAGGCCACTTAGGGCTAAAGTAGGAATTACATGCTAAAAACAAAAGAAACCCGTGATGCTTGCACAGGGGGTAGGCGGTCCGCTCACCCCCACTTGGCGGTCCGCCTCATAAAAGTCCTGAGAGCAACCAGTGAGTAGGCGGCCGCCCCTAGCTGGTAGGCGGTCCGCCTCACCTAAATCCAGAGAGTCAATAATTTGTAGGCGGTCCGCCCCTTTTGGTAGGCGGTCCGCCTCTTCCTGAAGCTTCTTGAAGTGCCTCAATTTGTGTCTCTTGAGCCTCTCCATGTGGTCTAATAGGTCTTCCATCCATGGTGCTCCAATGCATGATCTTCAAGGTTGTTCCGGAGTTTCCATCTTCCACGTCCAAGCTCTTCCCTACCAAGTGAATGTGAGCATCATGGATTGCTTTGGCTTGACTTCTAGTAAAGGGTCTTGGCTTGGTTTGCATTGCATCAATGATCCAACGGTTCAAATTAATTCCTTTTGTTTCTTCACCCCAAAACCCCCAAAATATTTTTCATTTTCCCCACACCCTTGACCGGATACTCTCTCTCTCTCCCTTGGCGATCTCGATCACCCTCTCTGTTGATGACTTGTTCGGCCTTTTGAGCCGGTGAAAATAGGGGGAAATAGTGTATTTAGATTCCTCTCGTTGTCCGCGACAAACCCCACACACTTTCGATGGGGTTTGGGTGAGGGGAAGCTTAACCCTAAGTCAGTTAAATAGTCACTGCTAAGGGGCGATTCCGATCAACTCCACCGGCGAAACTGGGTAAGTGTTGTTTGATGTGATTGAAGGAGGGAAACCCTCAGGTTTACACGATTAAAGCGGGTTAAAATTGACCCGACTCAAATTATAGATGGGTAATCCTCTTTCGTTTCTTTAACGTTCAGATTTGTGTGAATCCATGGTTATATGTGCCTATATTTCCTGTGTATCAATGCGAGTTGTGCGATTACTTGCTAGGTAATTAGTAAAATCCATATGATTATTATTCTTGTTATTTCAATGATTAAAATTTAGTATTTCTTTGAAAACTTGCATGACTGTATAAATATGCTCACCATTTAGGCCTTGGACCAACTCTGTTAATTTTAGTGAAAATCAGGGACAATGTCTATGTTCCTTCTTGTTGAAATTCAACTTCCTACTTTGTCAAAGGGTGTGATTTTCGTGGTATTGTTTTTTAAATCTGATTGGATGACTTGTTTTACTTGTTTGGAAGAATCTACGTCCGTTGAGAATGAATCTCTGATTGATACTTGGGTGGGATTTGAATCTGACAATATATGTAGTATCATGTAGGGTATATTCAGAATGGGTTTGAATTATTGTCGAACCTAGACTCGATTAGGTTCAGTGGGGGGGGGGGGGGAAACCAAATCTATTTTGAAGTTATAATCTGCCTTAGACTTAGGAATTTGACTTAACTATATTTTGTAAATTTGTGTGATTGATTCCTTTAACTTTGGAAGTAATATTTCTTTCCCTTTTCTGCTCTCTCTCACCCGTTAGAATCAGGACTCCCTCACACCTATGTAAACTGGGCTTTACACATTGAAAGACACACAGAATCCTACAACACTCTCTACACACAGGTTCTCCAATCCTAGCATACTCACGGCACTCACACAAAAACTTGACAACTATTTTCACTCACAATAGCATCTAGCACCCACTGGGAGATTCTTGCTTTGTTCACTCTTCTGGCCTAACTATCTGGAAGTATTAAGCAATACTCACAGCCTTGTTTGTTTATTTTCATATCTCTGAAGGTATTCCTCATCTCTCTCTCTTCTTTAAACTGCATATTGCCTTTTGATTAAAAACTGGTCTTCTATTTGTCTTGGATTGGAACTGCGTGTGTAATCACTTCTTATGCTCTGTATATGCTTGTCAAAAAGGCTGTACCCTGTTCTTGTTAGTGCCTGTTCAGGGATTCCTTGTTATACTATGGTGCTCTGTATATACTTGATTGAAAGGCTGCACTCTTGTTCTTGTTAGTATCGGTGCAAAGTGTGTCTGTTGCCTTTTTGTGCTAATTCTTTTATGCAGGAATTATGAGGGTATCCTTAAGGGATGCAAAGGAATTTTTACAGGTTTTGGCATTTACTTAGACCCCAGTGCGGGTACTCTGGCTGTCTGCAAGCCCCAGGCCTTGACAACCTTGTTTCTGACTCTTAAACTTGGACTCCCTAACCCAGACATTGGTTATATTACACCTAGGAGACAAACTGAGAACTTTGACTATGCTTAGCATGATCTATTCCTCACCTGATGAACATATCCCTTAGAAACTGCCCTCTATTATGCACATTCATTAGGTCTCCCTATTATATTTGCTTAAAACAGGACACGTAATCATGAGACTGTGTCGAAGGCTACACAGGAGCCTCCTTCTTTCCTTTACCTCTTTACGTGCTGCATCATCCATGCCTATAGTCTTTCCTTTGAAAACTGAATGTTATGACAGGTCACACCTCTTGCTAAAATCTGCATGTTTTCTGAATGATCATGATATTATCTACAATATGTTTCACAGGTTTTTATTACTTAAAAGCATGTTTTAAGATGGTAAATTTAGAATGAATATGTTAAATCGAGGTTCTTAGTGAAAAGTGTTGAAATCTGGACCTATTACACTAAAACAAAGTTGTTTCTGTTTTCACGATTGGTCTAGGCCCATAACATTTTAGAAAACAGGACTCTTGATGTGTTTTAGTCATTTCTTATTTTACGCAGTTGGTCCTGGCCCATTAACCTTTTTTTAAATCGCGGCCTGCTTATGTGTGAATTTTTTTTTAACTACTCTAAACGCTCCTGTACACTAATCTAATAGTGTATAAGGGTGTATAAAGTATTAGGGGTCATTTATATGATCGAAAACTATATTTGCGTGAATATACCTATATGTATACTTATTATGTGCGGCAGCCTCTTATTTGTCTCTATGTGTTTCTTACGATCCTGTTTTCAAAAATAGCCTTCTCGCTTATATATATCTTCCAAAACTTGACCCCTACATAAAAAAGCCATTAAGGTTAGGGCTCGACAATTAATGATGAGTCACACCGACCCTAAATGAGCCGACATTTTATTTCAAAACAAACTCCTTTCGGTTCTTTGTTAAAACCAAAACTATTTTTGAAACCAATTGCTTGTGCAAATACTGCCCTTTTAGAGTATGATCATATTTGTGAGTCAAGTTAGAATACCCATTAATATAATTACTTTTGTGTACGATTAGGCTTAAACTTAGGCCGAATATGAAAGTTGTTTGTGCATGATGTATCTTAGTTTTAAATGTCAAATCCAAGTTAGTATTCATAGACATAGTTTGCATCCCAAAATCAAAACTCGGACGGTAACCACCTTTGGTGGGACTCGGGGAAGTGCCTAACACCTTCTTCCATGAGTTACTTGGACTTCTTACCCGTATGGAATCTCTGAAATAGACTAGTAGACCTTTTGAGCTTAACCCTAGACAATTAGGTGACCTAATACACCTTAGAAATTATATTAGGTGGCGACTCCAAAACCTTAACTCAAACGAGTTCACCCAGTCAAATCCGAAATTCGACTCGCCTCGAGTTGAGTCCAAAATCGGGTATGACAAGCAAGTCTCCCTTTTCCCATGGAACAACAACCTCCTCCTCCCATACTAATGGAAAGACTTCTACTACTCCCTTGTACTCCACAAGAAACACCAAGAGAAGATGCAAATGAACAATTCATATAATAAAATTCATCATCAATTCCCTCAATGCCACTTTCATCATGTTCATATTCATCACAAGAAGAGTAAGTAAGAACATCATACCTTGAAGCGTCACCATCTTCGAATTCTTGACTAGTAGCATAAGGATCAACACATTCATCATGATAAGCTTCATAGTCTTCATCAACCTCACGATCATCATAGTGATCCACTTTATCCTCATACGAACCATAGTTCCCGGAATCATCATAGCAACACCCGTCATCACCACCATAGGAACCATAGTCTCCATCATCTCCACACGAACTATACCCTCCACAATCATCATCCAAAGCCATAATTGTAACAAATAAGAATAAAGGACCTCGCAAGTTCACTCCCTCACGAATATCACTCAAAAGATGACACTCAATTTTCTTTCCACTCCTTTATACACTCAAAGTCGTTGGCTTTTGTGACCACACTCTATTGTTCTCACCACTCTTATGAAACGACCTCGGTCAGTCGTTTCGGAAGTTAGGACTCCGATTGGCGTGTCGATAATTTTAAAATATTCGTAATGTCCATTAGGACCTGTCTCTAAAATTTGAGCTAAATCAGATCTCGTTTGGTAGGCATCGGAAGAAGGTTTCAGTTTTAATGGCGATTAATATTAAAAGGAGATTTTCGAGCTCGGTTTTTGCCGAATGAGCTCCGATTCGAAATTCGAAAGCGCCGTTGGGTTCGTATAATTATTTGTGACTTTTATAATTTTTCGAAAGTGAATTTCGATGTTGTTCGGCTAGTTCCGCAAAAAAATGTCGAAAGTTAAATAATTTGACCTTTTTCATTTAAATTCGCATCTTGAGTTTCGGGAATCCCATTTGAGATCCGTCTTCGCGAGAATGTTACATATATTTTGTATAGCTTACTTGAAAAATTTGGGATCATTTCGACTTCTCTAGGATTCCATTTTAATTTTTATCGTCGTAGCGAATTTAAAAAAAAAAAAAAAAAAAAAAAAAAAAAAAAAAAAAAAAGAGAGAAAAAGTCAAAATGATTGTCGGTCAGCTAAGGGGATTTAATCCCTTAGCTTAGAAATTAGCAATACATACAGAAACATTCGAACAAACCTACAGAAAGAAAAAAATTAGAAAAGAGAGAAGGAAAAAGGGAAAAAGGAGTGGAAAAATAGTGGAATTTTTACCCCAAATCTTCAGGTAATGATGTTAACTCATTATCTTAGCTTATTACGTGTGTTTGAATATATTTTTATGGTAAAAATAAGGATATTATACATCACCCTATTGGCGTAAATCGATAGTTTAAAGGGTCAATTGGACCCCGATGATGGAAATGATTATATATTCGCACTCAGTAAGTTATGGGCAACATATAAATATAATTTATTTAGAGTTTGGTTATGGGACTTTGAACCCTGTATATAGGTCTGGCCTGCGTATTGCGTATGTGAATAGGGTATCAGGTTCCTAACTGGATTGCCCTAAAACATAAGGAATGAAGCCTTTAGCTTTATCTGATATAATTTTTCTGCTTATTGAATAGAAAGAGATCGTTTGGCGGTTAATCCAAAGGAAAAAGCAGTGGTTGAGTATCAGGGCTAGCTTTGGGATACGGTAAGTGTTTATATCCATTTCTTTGGAGGCACCTGGCCTCGTGGATTTTCTACCACGTATTCCTTACGTGTGTAGCTGCCGATAGGCGTACTCATTACGCCTTAGCTTTGGATTTATATTATATATTATATGTTATGTCCTATTGTTGGTATTGTATTGAGGATTTGAGCATTGTACCCTGGCTGCGAGTTGGCATCTACTTCCCGGTTGTCGATGAGAGTCCCGCGCCGGTGAAGGGTTATTGCATCACATTGCATTCATATGCATTACATTGCGTATCATATTGAGGGCAGGAGTATTCCGCCCCAGGAGCAGGAGTATTCCGCTCCATTGTATCACATTGAGGGTAGGAGGATTCCGCCCCAAGAGCAGGAGTATTCCGCTCTTATGTCAGATATTGAGTGCAGGAGTATTCCGCCTCAGCTTTACATTATATCGGGTGCAGGAGTATTCCGCCCCAGGAGAGTGCAGGAGTATTCCGCCTCTGGTTTATATTATATCGGGTGCAGGAGTATTCCGCCCCAGGAGCAGGAGTATTCCGCTCCAGTTGGTTATCGGATTGGATTTCCCCTCGAATGCAGGAGTATTCCGCTTCGAGATGGGATGACGGGCACATGTGACCCTTTGCATCATATTTCATTCCATTCCATTTCATTTCATACCATTGTGTAGACTTGTGGTACATAACTGATGTTCAGCTTCTACGTGCATTGCTTATTTGCCTATATATTTCTGGCTTGTATTCTGAGCTGCGAGGATCGGGTTGCACACCGCTACAGTATAAATATATGAATTGGGTTGCACGTCGCAACGGTATAAATATATGGATCGGGTTGCACGTCGCAACGGTATAAATATATGGATCGGGTTGCACGTTGCAGCGGTATAAATATATGGATTGGGTTGCACGCCGCAACAGGATGAATATATGGATCGGATTGCACGCCGCAACAGGATGTATTTCTGATTGCTGATGTGTTCGGGATACCTATATGTTTTGGTTATCTTACGTTCCTGGTTGTTGATGAGTTTATGGTTTCATACATGTTTTCGGTTGTTATCTGGCTCTGCCTTTTCATAATTTAAATAAAAGGAATTTTGTTTATCTATTTCTTTTCTCCCTGGCTAGTTATCCTATTCTTTGAGGTGGCTAGTCTGCCCCACTTATTGAGTCCTTTTTACTCACCCTTGTTTGTTGTTTGTTTCTTGTCTATCTATTTCGTTTCGGCAGGTTCGCTCCAGGATTAAGTTCTCCACGTTGTGAAGGAGCCAAGACGACTTCAGCTGTTAGGGTGAGCCAGCTTTTATTCCGGATGGCCACCAGTTTATTGGTTATTATTTTAGTTCCATTTTGCTCCCTTCAGGAGGTATTTGTGTTCTTTTGTACTCTTTGATGTCTAGTCTGGATAACCCTAAACCTAGTATGTTGGGTAGTGAGCTGTAATTTCTTTTGTACAGCTTAGAGGTATCAGTATGTATGTATTTTGGTTTTAAGTCTTGTCCTTATTTGTGAATTGTTATATTTATTTTCCTGATTTAATTGGTAAGGGTTCGCCCGACGGGTCTAGGGGAGGATGTCGGGTGCCCGCACGGCCTAACCGGATTCCGGGTCGTGTCATCTTAGCATTTTTCCGCTCAAAGATGGCCTTATCCCCTTTATATGAACCAAAGTGTTAAGATCAAGAACTAGCACGTCCAAGTATAGGTTCGAAATGGATTTTATAAGACACCAAACAAATGAATAAGGAAACACAAACAAACTAGGAACAAAGGAAGACAAGAAGGAAAACTAAAAGAGAGAAGTTATAAAACTAATAGAAAGTGACACACGAAAGACTCGAATCGAATTGGCACGAAACAGATTCAGATTTGAATGAAATTTTATTTATGATCTAGAAACTCACCATATTTGATGAAATGATTGGAGTTTTAATGATTGGAAACTGCCCGAAAGCTGTTGCGAATATTATGCCAAGAAAATATTTTTCTAGAAAACTATTGTTCTTCGCTATCGCGTGAAGACGGACGCGTTCGCGTAGAACAAAGAATTCCCAAGATTAATTTTCTCTTCGCGTTGGCGCTAGACTCTGCGCGTCCGCGTTGAATAAAATTTTTTTCCTAGTGCGGTTGTGCCATGGCTTGCGATATCGCACAACTCTACCGCTGATGAACCAAACTCCGATTTTGAACTTCAACTTTCCACTTGAATCACCTCGATTCAGCTCATTTTTTTCAATTCCCAAGGTACCCAAAGTTGTATAATGTATTTCTCAACAAACCCTGATGACTTTCACGTCCAAACAATCAATCAAACTTAAGAATCGATGTCTTCAAGCTCAAGAACAAGGGTTTCAAAAATGGGAATTTGATTTTTCAAATTTTCAATTTGTATTACCAACACGTGATATGAGGGTACCAAATCAATGGGAAAACAATATAGATCAATCCCCAATACTTTTCAGTGGATGGGGAACTCGTTTCACAACACGAATTTCAATTTTTTTTTCACAAGAACAATAACAACAAAAACACGAATCTAAAGACACGATGAACAAGGAACGTGGATTCGTAAGAACGAAACCCGAGCCTTGTTCTGATACCAAATGATGCAAACCAAACCACGAGGAAGCAAGATAAAGAAACGGAAGCGATAAAGTAAACACAACAATGAGAAAATAGGGACGGGGAAGATAAGAAATAGAAGAAAGAAAGTATATTCGATTCAAATACTAATGAATATCCGGGAGAGAGAAAGAAACTTGAACCTATCGAGGATTTATACTAGGATTACATCCACTCGTTCCAAGCTAAAAGGGATACACGAAGCCTCGGGCTTCAACGAGAAGGGCTCGGCCTCTTCTAAGTTCTTCTATTCTCAAATAAACATCAACTCACCCAAGGACTAAGCTAAGGATTAGACTATTTATAGTAGCTATGTATTTACAATGATAAATGCTCTAAAATGCCCTTCATGCTAATTCTGGAATGCTGCCTGATAGTTCTTCATCGCGATCGCGCATTGCTTATCGCGATTGTGCAGAGCAGGTTTTTCCTTCATCGTGATCGCGTGCATACTCTCGTGATCGCATAGAGTAATTTTTCCCATAATTCCAGCAAGCTTGCATTTTGGTCTTTTGGCCTTCTTTGACTTGAATCTTGGTTTCTAAGCTCTGTTTGAAGCATTCTAAGTCCCGCATGTTGACCGTAAACTTCTCACGATTTTGGATACCAATACGGATTGCATCAGCCTATAATACAATCAAAAGAAGTCCTAATTGATCTTAGCCGAGTAGATGGACATTAGTCGAGTTCTACACTAAGGGTAAGCTTATGGTATGAAACGACCTCGGTTAGTCGTTTCGGAAGTTAGGACTCCGATTGGCATGTCGATAATTTTAAAATATTCGTAATGTCCATTAGGACTTGTCTGTAAAATTTGATCTAAATCAGACCTCGTTTGGTAGGCATCAGAAGAAGGTTTCAGTTTTTATTGGCTATAAATATTAAAAAGAGATTTTCAAGCTCGGTTTTTGCCGAATGAGCTCCGACTCAGAATCCGAAAGCGCCGTTAGGTTCGTATGATTATTTGTGATTTTTATGAACTTTCGAAAGTGAATTTCGATATTGTTCGGCTAGTTTCGGCTGCGATGCCGAAAGTTAAATAATTTGACCTTTTTCATTTAAATTCGTATCTTGAGTTTCGGGAGTCCGATTTGAGATCCGTCTTTGCGAGTATGTTACATATATTTTGTATAACTCGTATCCAAAAGTTGGGATTATTTCAAATATCATAGGGTACCGTTTTAATTTTCGTCGCGAAAAGAAAAAAAAAAGAGAAAAAGACGAAAGACAAAAAAAAAAAGAAAAAGACAAAAAAAGGAAAAAGTGAATGGCGGTTTTAAAGATGGATGGCGGTTTTATAGCTCATCTTTAACAGAAATAACATTAACGTAACATTAACAGAGAATTAAAAAAATTACGCACTAGAAAAAGAAAATGCCAGAAAATAAGAAAAGGGGCCGGAGAAAAGTAGAATTTTCACCCTGAAACATTCAGGTAATGATCCTAATATAGTATTTGAGTTTATTACGTGTGTTTAAATATATTTTTGCGGTAAAATTAGGAATATTAGACATCGCCCTAATGACGTAAATTGATAGTTTAAAGGGTCAAATGGACCCCGATAATGAAATTGATTATGTATTCGTGCTCAGTGAGTTATGGGCAACTTATAAATATAATTTATTTGGGATTTGGTTATGTGGCCTTAAACCATGTATATAGGCCTGGCCTGCGTATTGCGTATGCAAATAGGGTATCCGGTTCCTACCTGGATTGCCCTAAGATGTGAGGAATGAAGCCTTTAGCCTAATGTGATATATTTTTCTGCTTATTGATCACAGTGGGATCGTTTGGCAATGAATTCAAAGAATAACGCGGTTGTTGGTCGCAATGCTAACTTTTGAGAGAGGTAAGTGTTTATATCCATTTCTTTGGAGGCACATGGCCTCGTGGATTTTCTACCACGTGTTCCTTACGTGTGTAGCTGCCGATAGGCGTAGTCATTACGCCTTAGCTTATGATTTATATTGTTTATTATATGTTATGTCATATTGTTGGTATTGCAATGAGGATCTGAGCATTGTACCCTGGCTGTAAGTTGGCATCTACTTCCCGGCTGTCGATGAGAGTCCCGCGCCGGTGAAAGTTTATTATTGCATTACATTGCATTTATATGCATTATATGTCATTCATATGCATTACATTGCATATCATATTGGGTGCAGGAGTATTCCGCCCCAGGAGCAGGAGTATTCCGCTCCATTGTATCATATTGAGGGCAGGAGTATTCCGCCCCAGGAGCAGGAGTATTCTGCTCTATTGTATCATATTGAGGGCAGGAGTATTCCGCCCCAGGAGCAGGAGTATTCCGCTCCATTGTATTATATCGGGTGCAGGAGTATTCCGCCCCAAGAGAGTGCAGGAGTATTCCGCCTCTGGTTTATATTATATCGGGTGCAGTAGTATTCCGCCCCAGGAGCAGGAGTATTCCGCTCCAGTTGGTTATCAGATTGGATTCCCCTCGAATGCAGGGGTATTCCGCTTCGAGATGGGAGGACGGGCACATGTGACCCTTTGCATCAGATTTCATTTAATCTCATTTCATTTCATTTTCATACCATTGCATAGACTTGTGGTACATAACTACTGTTCTGCTCATATGTGCATTGCTTATTTGTTGATATGTTTCTGGCTCGTATTCCTGGATGAGTTTAAGGTTTCATACGTGTTTCTAGTTATTATCTGGCTCTGCCTTTTTGTAATTTAAATAAAAGGAATTTGGTTTATCTGTTTCTTCTCCCTGGCTAGCTATCCTATTTTTTGAGGTAGCTAGTCTGCCCCACTTATTGAGTCCTTTTGACTCACCCTTGTTTGTTGTTTGTTTCTTGTCTATCTATTTCGTTTCGGCAGGTTCGCTCCAGGATTGAGTTCGCCGCGTTGTTCAGGAGCGAAGACGACTTCAGCTGTCAGGGTGAGCCAGATTTTTTCCGGATGGCCACCAGTTTATTGTTCATTATTTCAGTTGCATTTTGCTCCCTTTAGGAGGTATCTGTCTTCTTTTGTACTCTTAGATGTCTGGTCTGGATAGCTCTAAACCTAGTATGATGGGTAATCAGCTGTAATTTCTGTTGTACAGCTTAGAGGTCAGTATGTCAGTGTTTTTTTAAGTCTTGTTCTTATTAATGAATTGAATTATATATATTTTCCTAATTTAATTGGTAAGGGTTCGCTCGACGGGTCTAGGGAAGGATGTCGGGTGCCCGCACGGCCTAACCGGATTTCGGGTCGTCCTCAATTTCTCGAGCCATCTGGGATTTCAGGGAAAAATAAAGGTCATCAATAAATCTCTGAATCTCTCGAAAGGTTCATGGACTAGTTCTAATGCATATTCAGCCATTCTATAGAATTCAATCTCATATTTTGAAACACCAACAGGCTAACCGACAGGCTACCCTGTCCAATCCACTCAAACTGGCGACACTTTCCATCTCGCTCGCAGCACGAAAGGAACTTTTCCCACGAATCTAAAAGAAAAATCGAACCACGTTAGCTAATAAGAGAGAGGCCCACCAATTCAAGGCTGGACCCCTGAAACTGGAAAGAAGAATAATCAACACCATACCGCTTGATATAATCAAAAGCCTGAAGGATACGCTGGCATCATTTTATTTTAAAAGCTCACACATGGATTATCTGATGCATGGCTTGAGAATATCGGAAGATTCAACCGCGTAAAATAATGCAACCTCTTTGGGCACTCGGACCCAATAATTACCTCCGCTGGCTAACCAGCTAGAACAATTGGTGGCACAACAAATGCTGCTTCTAGAACATAATTTACCGTGACAATACTAAGAACTGGAATAGGAGCTCCATGAGGCCGAACATCTGTATCTGCGGCAACCTGATAAGCTGCCTAGCGAATAATAGGTTCTTACGGTATCTGCGTCGCCAAGATTCTCGTAAAAGCATCGTAGAGAGCCAAGGGAACCACAAGTCCCTGCTCCCTTGCCCATCGCGAGCTCGTACATCCGTAACTAGATCGTCAGCACGATCAAAAACTCTCGGGGCTCCGTCAGTGCTAGCCCCAGGCTAGACTGCTTCGTCTTGAACCCAGACTGTTTGCTGATTTGTCGTACGAGGGTTTACAATTGCCACGAAGGAATTAACAAAAATACTTTTGCATCCTAGACCGACGCACGATCAGAAAAGAAGGAAGCGAAACTTCCTAAATGCCATCATAGCCCCTCGTAGATAAGTACGGACGTCTACGTACCCATCAGCGAGACTCTACTAGACACTGTCTTAGTCTGGATTTTATTTGATGTTGTTGTTAATATGCCCGAAGGTTCGAGGCATACCATAAGTTAGAGCGGGAAAGTAAGAGATCCCGTGGCCCTGGTGGACAACCATGGTACCTCATTTGGTGGTAAGAGTTTTGATTATTTTGGGAGGTAACCTTCCAAGTTACCTCAGCTTGTGTCACGTAATTTTTAGAGTGCGCCAGTAGCTCGTTAAGATCAGATTCAGTCTTTTCTTTACAACTATCAACAATCTGCCCAGTTCCTATATTTAGCGAAAGGGTGTTATCATTGTCGTGAGTCTGATTATCTTTTGAAGAGTTTTTCTATTATCATTGTTTTGAGTCTGGCTATCCTTTGAGGAGTTTTCCCTTACTCCAACAAGTTAGCAGTCATCTTTTCTCTCGTCATCAGGTATCTGCGCAGTCGCATGGGATTTTATTTAGACCTCAATCAGCAAAACAAATGCCACCATCCGGTAGAGGTTGAGAGTGTGGTGGCAGTGGTTCTTCAGAAGGTGATTATCAGAGTAGTTGCTTAGTTCAGCCGCATAGGCAGTTTTATGAACTGCTTGTCTGGCGGGATGCTGAGGTGTCTGATATAGTAGACCCTGAGATTTTTTATTCTCTTAAATGTGAGTAAGATTTGATTCTTTTGATCGATCTGGAAATGGTGTGTCTTATCATTTTTCAATGGTTTCTTGGATATCGTTTCTATTAAGAATCGGTTGCGGTAGAGGGGTGAGTTTCTGATACAATTTATTCCTGACATTTATGAGACCCTACTAGTTTATCTGATCTAAATATGAGAGATTTGACGGTGAGTATTGCTATGGTCTGCTTGGCATCTTGTTATGCCACCTTCTATTATTATATCAAATTAGTATACCTCTCTTCTCGGAATTCTGTATTGATAGGATAATGAGATCCTAATTCGTCACCATCAGGAAGTATTATCATTTCTTCCGGTGTAAAGTGGTTAGTAAGTAATATTCGATCTACGTGTCTCCTCTTGGTTCAAAATGCTAGTAAAGTCATGCTATCCCATGATCTTATCTGGATTATAAAAGGATTTTCTAGTAAATTGTCCGAATTTCCTTCTTATTGGGAGGTTAAATTGGTATGGATGTTTTTCCATAAAGCTCATTTAATGTCTATTTCTTCAATTGCGATTTTTGGGTTAGCCTGACTCGAAAGTAGTCTAGCTCTGGTAGCCAAGAAATAAGAAGATGAGCTTCCTGAAGCTCTAATTATTTCTATCCTCGGTCCATTTCCATTTCTTCTTCGTCCGGCACTAGTGAGCTTGGGCGATTGGTAGCCGCTTGTGACGTTCCCTGTGTTGAGCCAGAGTACGTGTTATTGTAGCTGGGTAAGCATATTATTATTTTGGATATCAGTTTATCCGGGTATCCATTTCCATGTATAGCATAGTGCTGGTTCTGTTTTTGCGGATCATCCAGTTTCAGGGGAAACTATGCCGAAATTTTTATATAGAAGTACCATCCATCAGGCGGTGGTGTTTGCGGCAAAGGTATGTAGTTGTGAACTTGAGAGTTGCAGCTGTTTGGCAACTCGAAAGGGTAGTTGGTAGCTTAGGTCTGCCTATGTTCAGCTTTTAGCTAAATCTTCTTTAGTCCAGCAGACTGTGCGAGGATGGTTATTCCTATACAAATGGCTGCATGAGTTTGTGCTTTAAGTGGAGGAGTCTTCCTCCAAATACTGAATGGTAATATTAAATCTCTGAGGTGTTGATACCACTTTTCTCACGACCCAAAGTAAGGCCACGGTAGAAATCTGCAATGAGTGTCGATCATTGCTAAACCAGCTAATAATCTATTAATGACAGAGGTAAGCTGGCAACCTGATCATATATACGTACCTACCTGCTGAAAGCATAAAGTCTAGAAAGATGACACGACTTTAACTTGTTGGAAATTAGAACACTAAGCCACAAATTCTGCTATGTCACACTTCATTTCGTCCCACCAATAAATCTGCTTAAGATCATGGTACATCTTAGTCGAACCTGGATGAATACTGTATTTGGAATAATGTGCCTCCATCATAATCTATCCACGTAAATCTGCAACATCAGAAACTCAAAGTCTATCTTTATATATGAGAACACTGTCAGTAGTAACCCTGTATGGTGACTCCGGTTTTCTTCTGGCTATCTGTCTGTATTCAACCAGAACTGGATCCTCATATTGACGTTGTTTTACTTCATAAAAAAATTTAGAGTTGAAGGTCTAGTGCAGCTTGTCGTCCATCCATCATTGGCATATCTCATTCATACCTCAACTCCTTGAGAGGTTACTTTAGCGTTGTAAGTACTCATGTAATCAACTTTGTTGCTGGTATTCTGCCTCAGCTCATGGTCCAACTACATGTCTCTTTTATATTTACTTTTTCAAGTCATAATATTTCCAATTCAAAGACAATACCCTGAAGTAGATGTTCAGTCTGAAGATCATTCCTGGTCTGCATCATACTATCCAGTAGTATTTGCATAATCCTTATCTTTACATGGTAGACCCTGTTCAGATGAACCTTTGATATACATTAGGATATGAGTAACTACATTCCCACAAGGAGCTTGTGGAACAACAGTAAAATCAACCGAGATATTGCATAGTGCATTCGTAAAATAATATAGCTTGCATCAAATCTTCTATAGTGTGTAGTGACAAGGTACTTCAAAAGTTTCCCCTATTGCATCAAGCGTGAGCTAATTCTTAATTTTAGCGACCTGTTCTATATCGAAAGGTATATCGAAAAGGTGATTCTCGGCTGAATCATGTTAGTCCATCCAGAGTTTCGTATATCTTTGCTTCGAAAATGTAGAATTCTCCTCTCGTGATCGAGGAAGGATCGGCTTAGTCCGAATAAGTTGGGCAATGATATTATCATATTATCCAAATATGTTTTATCCAAGAGTTTGATGTGCGTGTTATAACTCTGATTCTGTAATTATGAGATAATGCCCGTGGAGTAGTTTATGAAGGTCATGCAAGCACTTTTTCTATCTGTGCGATTTTTTTTTAGACTTAGGTTCGTTCGAGGACGAACGAGAGTTTAAGTGGAGGAGAATGAAACGACCTCGGTTAGTCGTTTCGGAAGTTAGGACTCCGATTGGCGTGTCGATAATTTTAAAATATTCGTAATGTCCATTAGGACGTGTCTGTAAAATTCGATCTAAATCAGATCTCGTTTGGTAGGCATCGGAAGAAGGTTTCAGTTTTTATTGGCGATAAATATTAAAAAGAGATTTTCAAGCTCGGTTTTTGCCGAATGAGCTCCGACTCAGAATCCGAAAGCGCCGTTAGGTTCGTATGATTATTTGTGATTTTTATGAACTTTCGAAAGTGAATTTCGATATTGTTCGGCTAGTTTCGGCTGCGATGCCGAAAGTTAAATAATTTGACCTTTTTCATTTAAATTCGTATCTTGAGTTTCGGGAGTTCGATTTGAGATCCGTCTTTGCGAGTATGTTACATATATTTTGTATAACTCGTATACAAAAGTTGGGATTATTTCGAATATCATAGGGTACCGTTTTAATTTTCGTCGCGAAAAGAAAAAAAAAAAGAGAAAAAGACGAAAGACAAAAAAAAAGAAAAAGACAAAAAAAGGAAAAAGTGAATGGCGGTTTTAAAGATGGATGGCGGTTTTATAGCTCATCTTTAACAGAAATAACATTAACGTAACATTAACAGAGAATTAAAAAAATTACGCACTAGAAAAAGAAAATGCCAGAAAATAAGAAAAGGGGCCGGAGAAAAGTAGAATTTTCACCTTGAAACATTCAGGTAATGATCCTAATATAGTATTTGAGTTTATTACGTGTGTTTAAATATATTTTTGCGGTAAAATAAGGAATATTAGACATCGCCCTAATGACGTAAATTGATAGTTTAAAGGGTCAAATGGACCCCGATAATGAAATTGATTATGTATTCGTGCTCAGTGAGTTATGGGCAACTTATAAATATAATTTATTTGGGATTTTGTTATGTGGCCTTAAACCCTGTGTATA
Source organism: Petunia axillaris subsp. axillaris (assembly GCA_029990575.1). Lineage (NCBI taxonomy): Eukaryota > Viridiplantae > Streptophyta > Magnoliopsida > Solanales > Solanaceae > Petunia > Petunia axillaris. Next base: position 119,097,859 of record JARKNS010000004.1, on the reverse strand, counting down.
GGCCTGGCCTGCGTATTGCGTATGCGAATAGGGTATCCGGTTCCTACCTGGATTGCCCTAAGATGTGAGGAATGAAGCCTTTAGCCTAATGTGATATATTTTTCTGCTTATTGATCACAGTGGGATCGTTTGGCAATGAATTCAAAGAATAACGCGGTTGTTGGTCGCAATGCTAACTTTTGAGAGAGGTAAGTGTTTATATCCATTTCTTTGGAGGCACCTGGCCTCGTGGATTTTCTACCACGTGTTCCTTACGTGTGTAGCTGCCGATTGGCGTAGTCATTACGCCTTAGCTTTGGATTTATATTGTATATTATATGTTATGTCCTATTGTTGGTATTGCAATGAGGATCTGAGCATTGTACCCTGGCTGTAAGTTGGCATCTACTTCCCGGCTGTCGATGAGAGTCCCGCGCCGGTGAAAGTTTATTATTGCATTACATTGCATTTATATGCATTATATGTCATTCATATGCATTACATTGCATATCATATTGGGTGCAGGAGTATTCCGCCCCAGGAGCAGGAGTATTCCGCTCCATTGTATCATATTGAGGGCAGGAGTATTCCGCCCCAGGAGCAGGAGTATTCTGCTCTATTGTATCATATTGAGGGCAGGAGTATTCCGCCCCAGGAGCAGGAGTATTCCGCTCCATTGTATTATATCGGGTGCAGGAGTATTCCGCCCCAAGAGAGTGCAGGAGTATTCCGCCTCTGGTTTATATTCTATCGGGTGCAGGAGTATTCCGCCCCAGGAGCAGGAGTATTCTGCTCCAGTTGGTTATCAGATTGGATTCCCCTCGAATGCAGGAGTATTCCGCTTCGAGATGGGAGGACGGGCACATGTGACCCTTTGCATCAGATTTCATTTCATTTCATTTCATCTCATTTCATTTCATTTTCATACCATTGCATAGACTTGTGGTACATAACTACTGTTCTGCTCATATGTGCATTGCTTATTTGTTGATATGTTTCTGGCTCGTATTCCTGGCTGAGTTTAAGGTTTCATACGTGTTTCTAATTATTATCTGGCTCTACCTTTTTGTAATTTAAATAAAAGGAATTTGGTTTATCTGTTTCTTCTCCCTGGCTAGCTATCCTATTTTTTGAGGTAGCTAGTCTGCCCCACTTATTGAGTCCTTTTGACTCACCCTTGTTTGTTGTTTGTTTCTTGTCTATCTATTTCGTTTCGGCAGGTTCGCTCCAGGATTGAGTTCGCCGCGTTGTTCAGGAGCGAAGACGACTTCAGCTGTCAGGGTGAGCCAGATTTTTTCCGGATGGCCACCAGTTTATTGTTCATTATTTCAGTTGCATTTTGCTCCCTTTAAGAGGTATCTGTCTTCTTTTGTACTCTTAGATGTCTGGTCTGGATAGCTCTAAACCTAGTATGATGGGTAATCAGCTGTAATTTCTTTTGTACAGCTTAGAGGTCAGTATGTCAGTGTTTTTTTAAGTCTTGTTTTTATTAATGAATTTAATTATATTTATTTTCCTAATTTAATTGGTAAGGGTTCGCCCGACGGGTCTAGGGAAGGATGTCGGGTGCCCGCACGGCCTAACCGGATTTCGGGTCGTGTCATGGTACCTCTCTTGTTGCATGTGAGTTCTTTTATGAGATTGATTACTTCTTCTTTATGTGAACTTTTGTTCATGATTCACTCTCTTGTGTGAATTTCTTCATTAAACTTTAGATTTATTGTGAGGGCACATGATTTACGAGAAGCGAGCTCTTTTATTAGTTTCTTGAATATAGTGAGTACTTGCATGACTTATTTAGTTAATATGGAGTTGATATATGATTGGGAGGTTGATTTGGTGCACTTGATTTTTTTTTAATATTCTTGACATAGATTTCATATGAATAAAGCATAATGAGTGCATATGCAGCTTGTTAAGTGCCTATATAAATTCAAGTCATTGTGTGAGTGATTTTGATGTGTCTTGAGTATAATTTATAAGTTGCTTGAGGACGAGTAAAGGTTTAAGTGTAGGGTGTTGATACGAGGCTAGAGATTACTATATTTCTTATACTTTCGCCTTATATTCATGCTTCTACTTGTCATATTTGTTTGCATTTTTAGCTAAATTTCACTCATTTTGTATGTTTTATGCTGTAGGAATTATGTTGATGATATGAGACATTCGTGGATGACACGACCCTAATACTCGGTTAGGCCGTGCGAGCACCCGACCCCCTCCCCTAAACCTGTCGGGCGAACCCTATAGATTGAATCGATATAAATTGGGAAGAATTACCTTGAAATAAAAAAATGAACCAAACTTTAACAACATAAGATAACTCTCAAGGATAGACAAACATACAAGCTGTCTAAATAATACAACTAACTACCCAGAATATACAATTTTAAAGGTTTCCAGATCAGACATCTAAGAAGGCCAAAAGATATACACATCTCCCGAACGGAGCAAAAGTAAGAAAAACTGTAATATCTGAAGTTTGTGGCCGCAATGAACAGAATGGCTCACCGTAGACAGCTGAGAACGTACTACTCCTCAATTACGGCGCGACTGACTGGGTCTTGGTGCAGAATCTGCCGAACGAAAAGAAAACACAAGGACAATAGGGGGGTGAGTCATGAGGACTCAATAAGTGTGAACAAACTAGCAACCTCAAAAAAAATAGATACGCTAGTAAGGGAAACGGAACCAGACAACAATCAACAAATATGCAATGCACATATAAGCAGAACAGTAGTCATGTACAGAAATCTACGCAATAGTATGAAATGAAATGGAATGGGATGAAATGAAATAAAATGAAATGAGATGAAATGAAATGAGATGCAAAGGGTCACATGTGCCCATAATCACAGCCCAAAGCGGAATACTTCTCCATTCGAGGGGAATCCAATCTGCTAACCAACTGGAGCGGAATACTCCTGCTCCTGGGGCGGAATACTCCTGCACCCGATATAATATAAACCAGAGGCGGAATACTCCTGCACTCTCCTGGGGCGGAATACTCCTGCACCCGATAAAATGTAAAGCTGAAGCGGAATACTCCTGCACTCAGTATGATATGCAATGTAATGCATATGAATGCAATGTAATGCAATAATAATCCTTCACCGGCATAGGACTCTCATCGACAGCCGGGAAGCAGATGGCAACTCCAAGCCAAAGTACAATACTCAGATTCCCAATGCAATATCAATAACAGGACATAACATATAATATAGAATGTAAATCCAAAGCTAAGGCGTAATGAGTACGCCTATCGGCAGCTACACACGTAAGGAACACGTGGTAGAAAATCAACGAGGCCAAGTGCCTCCAAAGAAATGGATATAAACACTTACCGTATTCCAAAGCTAGCCGTGTTACTCAACCACTGCTTTTTCCTTTGGATTAACCGCCAAACGATCCCGCTCTATTCAATAAGCAGAAAAATTATATCAAATAAAGCTAAAGGCTTCATTCCTTATGTTTTAGGGCAATCCAGTTAGGAACCTGATACCCTATTCGCATACGCAATACGCAGGACAGGCCTATATACAGGGTTCAAAGTCCCATAGCCAAACCCTAAATAAATTATATTTATATGTTGCCCATAACTCACTGAATACGAATATATAATCATTTCCATCATCGTGGTCCAATTGACCCTTTAAACTATCAATTTACGTCATTAGGGCGATGTCTAATATCCCTATTTTTACCGTAAAAATATATTCAAACATACGTAATAAGCTAAAATAATGAGTTAACATCCTTACCTGAAGATTTGGGGTAGAAATTCCACTATTTTTCCACCTCTTTTTTTCCTTTTTCCTCTCATTTTTTTCTAATTTTCTCTTCTCTGCTATTTTTGCTCCAATGTTTCTGTATGTTTTGCTACTGATTAATCCCTTAGCTTACCGATATACGTAATTATTATTTTTTTTAATTTTTAAAAATTCGCTACGACGATTAAAATTAAAATGGAACCCTAGAGAAGTCGAAATAATCCCAAATTTTTTAAGTAAGCTATACAAAATATATGTAACATACTCGCGAATACGGATCTCAAATCGGACAGCCGAAACTCAAGATGCAAATTTAAAGGAAAAATGTCAAATTATTTAACTTTCGGCATTTTTGCGGAAACTAGCCGAACAACATCGAAATTCACTTTCGAAAAATCACAATAGTCACAAATAATCATACAAACCTAACGGTGCTTTCGGATTTCGAATCGGAGCTCATTTGCCCAAACCGAGCTCAAAAATCTCTTTTTAATATTTATTGACAATAAAAACTGAAACCTTCTTCCGATGCCTACCAAACGAGGTCTGATTTAGCTCAAATTTTACATACAGGTCCTAATGGACCTTACGAATATTTTAAAATTATCGGCACGCCAATCGGAGTCCTAACTTCCGAAACGACTGACCGAGGTCGTTTCATTCTCCTCCACTTAGACTCTCGTTCGTCCTCGAACGAGCAAGAGTCTAAAATAGATTTCACACCTCTAATGAGAATGCTTACATGAATTTTCAATGACATTTATTACGTAACAAAAATCATATACAATGATTAGAACTTTTAGGCTTAAAAGATCAAGTTCGAACATGAATCGTCGAAGAGGTAAGGATACCTCTCACGCATAATGGACTAAAGCTCCCAAGTGTCCTCCTCATGTGGACGATTATTCCATCGCACTCGAACCATCGGAATCTGCTTCGAACGAAGCTTCCGGATATCACGCGCTACTATAGCTACTGGGAACTCCTCGTAAGCCAGATTCACATCTAGCTGAGCAGGGTCTAATTCGATCACTTCGGAAGGATCTCGGATACACTTTCGAAGCATTGATACATGGAAAACTGGGTGAACTGGCATAGAAGCTGGCAAGTCGAGCCGATAAGCTACCTTACCAATACGCTTCTCAATACAGAAAGGGCCAATGAACCTGGGACTAAGCTTTCCTTTCCTGCCAAATGTCTTTACACCTCGCATCGGTGACACTTTCAGAAATACCATGTCCCCGACCTCGAACTTTAACTCTCGGCTCCTCCAGTTCGAATATGAAATCTGCCTACTCTGGGCGGTCTGTAAACGATCCTGAATAACAAGAACAACCTCAAGAGTCTGACGAACCATATTTGAACTCATCACCTCGACATCTCGAGACTCAAACCAGCCAATGGGAGGACGACATCGACGACCATATAAGGCCTCAAATGGAGCCATCTGAATAGAAGACTGGTAGCTATTATTATAAGAGAACTCCGCTAATGCCAAATGATCATCCCAGTAACCCCCGAAGTCAAGTGCACAAGCTCTCAACATGTCATCCAGAATTTGAATAACCCGCTCAGTCTGACTGTCAGTCTGAGGATGGAATGCTGTGCTAAGCTGCACTTGGGTCCCTAACTCTCTCTGAAAAGACTGCCAGAACTGAGAAGCAAACTGGGAACCACGATCTGAGATAATGGATACAGGAGTACCATGCAGCCTAACCACTTGCTCAATGAAAATCCGCGCCAGTCTCTGAGCTGAATTAGTAGTCTTTACAGGGATAAAGTGAGCTGATTTAGCCAGTCGGTCGACAATGACCCAGACTGAATCATGGCGTCGCAGGGTCTTTGGCAGACCAACTATAAAATCCATCGTGATGTGCTCCCACTTCCACTCGGGAATGGGCAATGCCTGAGCTAGCCCTGCTAGTCTCCGGTGCTCGAATTTAACCTGCTGACAGTTCAAGCAACGAGATATATAATCAAATACATCTCTCTTCATCCCCTTCCACCAGTATAGTTCTCGGAGGTCCTGATACATTTTTGTAATACCAGGATGAATGGAATAACGCGAGCTATGAGCTTCACCGAGCACTCACTGCCTCAAGTCCCCAACATCAGGCACACAAAGTCGACCATTAAACCGAAGAATTCCATCTGAATCAAGCTCGAAGGAGGGAACTCCTCCACTTAGGACACGACCCCGCAACTCCTGCAGATGAGGATCCTCGCACTGTCTTCCCTTAATCTGACTGACTAAGGAAGACTGAGCTGCAATACACGCTAAGACTCTACTGGAGTCTGGAATGAAGAAATCTCACGCCAAAGTCGCCAAGGGACTCCAATTCTCGGGTTAATGGTCTCATGTCAGCATAAAGAAAAGCCATGCTGCCCATGGACTTCCTGCTCAAAGCATCTGTTACCACGTTCGCCTTCCCAGGATGATAATGGATAGTGAGATCATAATCTTTTATCAATTTAAGCCACCTCCGCTGTCGGCCGTTAAGATCTTTCTGAGAGAGAAGATACTGCAGATTCTTATGATCCGTATACACCTCACAAGGCTCGCCATAAAGGTAATGCCTCCATATCTTCAAAGCAAAGACCACAGCTGCCAATTCTAAATCGTGAGTCGGATAATTCTTCTCATTCGACTTTAACTGTCTGGAAGCATAAGCAATTACCTTCCCGTGCTACATAAGAATACAACCGAGGCCCACACGAGATGCGTCACAATAAACTACAAATGCACCGGTGCCCGAATGAAGGGATAACACTGGAGCTGAAGTTAATAAGGCCTTAAGCTTCTAGAAGCTGGCCTCACACTCATCGGACCATCGAAACTGAACCGCCTTCTGCGTCAGGTGAGTCAGGGGAGCTGCAATAGTAGAGAACTTTTCCACAAACCTCCGATAATAACCTCCCAATCCAAGGAAGCTGCGAATCTCCGTCGGAGTGGTAGAACGAGGCCATTTCTGCACTGCTTCAATCTTCTTCGGATCAACATTGATACCTTCGCTAGATACTACGTGACCTTAAAATGCTATAGAATCAAGCCAAAACTCACATTTCGAGAACTTGGCGTACAACTTACGATCACGGAGGGTCTGAAAAACCACCCTCAGATGATAATCATGCTCCTCGCGGCTACGAGAATAAATAAGAATATCATCAATGAAGATAATGACAAAGGAATCAAGGAATGGCTTAAACACCCGGTTCATGAGATCCATAAATGCTGCAGGGGCATTAGTCAGCCCAAAGACATAACTAGGAACTCATAATGGCCGTAACGAGTCCTAAAAGCAGACTTCGAGATATCTGACTCACGAATCTTTAGCTGATGATAACCAGATCGCAGATCGATCTTCGAAAAGAACTTGGCACCCTGCAACTGATCAAACAAATCATCAATGTGAGGCCAGGGATACTTGTTCTTGATGGTGACCTTATTTAGCTGACGATAATCAATACACATCCGCATAGTCCCATCTTTCTTTTTCACGAATAGAACAGGAGCACCCCACGGAGAAATACTCGGCCTGATGAACCCCTTATCAAGCAAATCTTGCAACGGCTCCTTCAGCTCCTTCAACTCTGATGGGGCCATATGATAAGGAGGGATAGAAATAGGCTGAGTCCCTGGCACTATATCAATGCCAAACTCGATCTCTCGATCAGGAGGAAGTCCTAGCAAATCATCTGGAAACACATCAGGGAACTCCCTAACGAGAGGAATAGAATCAAGAGATGGAATCTCCACAGTGGTATCTCGAACCATGGCAAGATACGCTAAACACCCTTTATCCATCATCTGTTTTGCCTTTAGGAAAGAAATAACATGTCCTCTGGGTGGAAAATAAGAACCCTGCTATACTACCGGTGCTGAACAAGGAAGAGACAACTGAAGAGACTTGGCATGATAATCTAATATGGCATGACACGACGCCAGCCAATCCATGCCAATAATAACATCAAAATCAACCATATCTATGATTAGAAGATCTACTAGTGTCTCACAACCCCCAAAAGATATGGTACAAGCTGGATAAACTCGATCCACGATGATAATGTCTCCAATAGGAGTAGAAACACAGAATGGATCACGAAGACACATATAATCAACATGAAAACCCGAAGCAAAATAAGGAGATACATATGAATATGTAGACCCCGGGTCCACCAAAGAATATGCATCTCGACCACAAACAGATAAAATACCTGTAACAACAGCTGGGGATGCCTCGGCATCCTGCCTGGTCGGCAGTTCATATAGCTGTCTCTGCGGCTGAGCTGAGCCGCTACCCTGACGACCACCTCTAGAGGGACCACTAGGACCACGTCCACGACCTCTACCGGGTGGTGGTGCACCTCTAGCTAGCTGAGACCCTGGAGGGGCACCCTGAGGCTGCTGCTGCATAGGCGCTGGAAGGCGAGGGAAAGGGCGGCTACTACCCTGCTGAAGGAGATAAGAGCAATCCTTCTTATGATGCCCTTGATCCTGACAAATAAAGCACCCTGGAGCAAATCTACGCTGATCAAACTGAGACTGATCTCGCGGGCGAAACCAAAACTGACCCTGAGAAGAAGTAGGCGCGTTCTGAGAACCACGCGCTGGAAACTGAACTGGTCTGACAGGAGGCCGACTCTGCTACTGATAACTCCTACCTCCATACGAGGTACTAGAATGCCCTGGACCATGAGATCTCTTACTCTCCCGCTCTAACTCCTCCATCTCCAATCTATGATAGGCCTCATACCTCCTGGCAATATCAACAGCGACATCAAATAGAGTACCAGCCTCAATCTCACGAGCCATCTGGGACCGCAAATGAGGAAAAAGTCCATCAATAAAACGTCTGACCCTCTCAGAGGGCTCCTGCACAAGATCTGGAGCATAGCTGGACATTTATGAAAATAAAAGCTCGCACTCCGTGACTGACAGGTTACCCTGTCCAATCCTCTCAAACTGTCTCCTCTTGTCATCCTGCTGACTGTGAGGGAAAATTTCTCCATGAATCGATGAGAGAACTCACTCCAGGTCAGCTTAGGTAAGCCTTGCCTAGCTGATCGGAGTGCGGTCCACCAAGCTAAAGCTGGACCCTCAAGCTGGAAAGCAGCAAACTCAGCTCCATACTGCTCAAGATATCCAAGGGCCTCTAAGATACGCTGACATTGATCAAGAAACTCACGAGGCTTAAGCTTATCTGATTTCTGACCAGAGAACTTTGGAGGACTAAGTCGGGTAAAATAATGCAACCTTGCCGGATCATCAACCTGACCTGCTACCTGGACTGGCTGACTAGCCTGAACAACCGGAGGTACAACACCCGCCACCTCTGGAACATGACCATCTGGAACATGAACTGCTGGGGCTACCTGTGGAGCTGGAATGGGGGCTTTTTTAACCTGAGAACCAATATCTACCGCAGCATGAGGAGCTGCCTGAGGGATAGGAGCATCTACAGCAGCCTGAGGAATAGGAGCATCCACAGCAGCCTGAGGAATATGAGCATCTACGGCAGCCTGAGGAATAGGAGGTCCCTGGGGCATCTGCATCGCTAAGAATCGCATAAAAGCGTCATGAAGTGCAGGGGGAACGAATAAGCCCTGCTCCCCCTGCCCGGTAAAAGTTGGCACTACCGGAACCTCTTCAGCAGGATCAACACGATCCACCATCCTCGCGGCCTGGGCAACTCTACCTCTGCCTCGACCACCACCTCTACCGCGCCCAACACCGCGACCTCGCGGAGCAGCAGGCATAGGGGCGACCGCTGGCTCCTCCGCCTCTCGCCGAACATTCGCGTGCCTTCTCACCATACTGCGGAAAATTAAAAATATTTAACTTCAGATAAGAAGACTCACGCACGACAGGAAAAAAAGAAGGGAAACTGCCTAAATGCCATCATAGTCTCTCGTAGATAGGTACAGACATCTCCGCCCGATCAGCGAGACTCTATTAGACACTGTCATGATCTGGAAAGACTCTAAACCTCGCTCTGATACCAATTGACCCGACCCGAATTCTCGGTTAGGCCGTGCGGGCACCCGAACCCATCCCCTAAACCTGTCGGGCGAACCCTATTGACTGAATCTATATAAATTGTGAAGAATTACCTTGAAATAAAAAAATGAACAAAACTTTAACAACATAAGATAACTCTCAAGGATAGACAAACATACAAGCTGTCTAAATAATACAACTAACTACCCAGAATACACAATTTTAAAGGTTTCCAGATCAGACATCTAAGAAAGCCAAAAGATATACACATCTCCCAACGGAGCAAAAGTAAGAAAAACTGTAATATCTGAAGTTGGTGGCCGCAATGAACATGATGGCTCACCGTAGATAGCTGAGAACGTACTACTCCTCAATCACGGCGCGACTGGCTGGGTCCTGGTGCAGAATCTGCCGAACGAAAAGAAAACACAAGGACAATAGGGGGTGAGTCATGAGGACTCAATAAGTGTGAACAAACTAGCAACCTCAAAAAAATAGATACGCTAGTAAGGGAAACGGAACCAGACAACAATCAACAAATATGCAATGCACATATAAGCAGAACAGTAGTCATGTACAGAAAATCTACACAATAGTATGAAATGAAATGGAATGGGATGAAATGAAATAAAATGAAATGAGATGAAATGAAATGAGATGCAAAGGGTCACATGTGCCCATAATCCCAGCCCGAAGCGGAATACTCCTCCATTCGAGGGGAATCCAATCTGCTAACCAACAGGAGCGGAATACTCCTACTCCTAGGGCGGAATACTCCTGCACCCGATATAATATAAACCAGAGGCGGAATACTCCTGCACTCTCCTGGGGTGGAATACTCCTGCACCCGATAAAATGTAAAGCTGAGGCGGAATACTCCTGCACTCAGTATGATATGCAATGTAATGCATATGAATGCAATGTGATGCAATAATAACCCTTCACCGGCATAGGACTCTCATCGACAGCCGGGAAGCAGATGCCAACTCCAAGCCAAAGTACAATACTCAGATTCCCAATGCAATATCAATAACAGGACATAATATATAATATAGAATGTAAATCCAAAGCTAAGGCGTAATGGGTACGCCTATCGGCAGCTACACACGTAAGGAATACGTGGTAGAAAATCCATGAGGCCAAGTGCCTCCAAAGAAATGGATATAAACACTTACCGTATTCCAAAGCTAGCCGTGTTACTCAATCACTGCTTTTTCCTTTGGATTAACCGCCAAACGATCCCGCTCTATTCAATAAGCAGAAAAATTATATCAAATAAAGCTAAAGGCTTCATTCCTTATATTTTAGGGAAATCCAGTTAGGAACCTGATACCCTATTCGAATACGCAATACGCAGGCCAGGCCTATATACAGGGTTCAAAGTCCCATAACCAAACCCTAAGTAAATTATATTTATATGTTGTCCATAACTCACAGAGTACGAATATATAATCATTTCCATCATCGGGGTCCAATTGACCCTTTAAACTATCAATTTACGTCATTAGGGCGATGTCTAATATCCCTATTTTTACCGTAAAAATATATTCAAACACACGTAATAAGCTAAGATAATGAGTTAACATCATTATCTGAAGATTTGGGGTAGAAATTTCACTATTTTTCCATCACTTTTTCCCTTTTTCCTCTCCTTTTTTCTAACTTTTCTCTTCTCTGCTATGTTTGCTCCAATGTTTCCGTATGTTTCCCTTAGCTGACCGACATACTTAATTATTATTATTTTTTTTTAATTTTTAAAAATTCGCTAGGACGATTAAAATTAAAATGGAACCCTAGAGAAGTCGAAATGATCCCAAATTTTTTAAGTAAGTTATAAAAAATATATGTAACATACTCGCGAAGACGGATCTCAAATAGGACTCCCGAAACTCAAGATGCAAATTTAAAGGAAAAAGGTCAAATTATTTAACTTTCGGCATTTTTGCGGAAACTAGCCGAACAACATCGAAATTCACTTTCAAAAAATCACAACAGTCATAAATAATCATACGAACCTAACGGTGCTTTCGGATTTAGAAACGGAGCTCATTCGCCCAAACCGAGCTAAAAAATCTCTTTTTAATATTTATTGACAATAAAAACTAAAACCTTCTTCCGATGCCTACCAAACGAGGTCTGATTTGGCTCAGATTTTACAGACAGGTCCTAATAGACCTTACGAATATTTTAAAATTATCAGCACGCCAATCGGAGTCCTAACTTCCAAAACGACTGACCGAGGTCATTTCAGTGGAGCAAAGTTTAGTGAAAACAAGGATTTTGAAGTCTGAGTAGAAGCCCGAGGGTCGAGCGAACGAAGGCGTGGATGAAACATAATAAAATAGTAAGCAAGCTGTAAAATAAGCCTGTTGCGCAGCGCTGGGCGGTGCGCTTCACGACGCAACATGGGAGAGATTAAGAGAATATGGAATTTCAAAATCCTGCAGAAATTGGCCTACTGTACCATGCTGCGCAATGCGTTGCGCTGCGCCGCAGGCTTAAAATCCGTACATTCTCATTCCGACTTTATTTTAGACTTTCGACTTGTGTGGGTCTATGGGGACACTATAAAAGCCCTAAAATACGTCCCAAATTTACAACTTTTGACCTGAAAATGAGCAAAAGGAAGCTAGAACTTTGAAGACTTCAAGAACACAATAATTTTTCTAAAATTCTTTCTTTGTTCTAGTAATTTATTTATTTATGAATTACTTTGATATGATTGTTATGAACATGAGTGGCTAAGTTACCCATTATAGGGTTGATTGAACCTCTCTAATACTTATGAGTGACGAATATTTACTTTGATGAATGAAACTTGTTAATTCTTCCTATCTAAGTGTTTATGATTTATATGCTATTGATTGGTAGAGCTCCCAATTGATTGTGCCCTTTATTCTTGTGCATCTAGGGATAGATTCATGAATTAGGGTTAATTACTTAGAAATATTTAAATATAAAATAAAGTCATTACTTAGGTAGTCAAAAAGTAATTTGTGGGCATTGAACCCGATTGTGAACAATAATTGTAATCCAACATATCTTCATTAATAAATTGAAAAATTGGTTAGTGAAAGTTATAATTATTACACGGGAGTGAATAGTTTTGAATTTGGAGTAAGTGTTCAATAGGAAAAATAAGTTTAATTTGGTAAATGTTTATTCTAATACATAAGTAGGAGTTGGGAAGATCAATCCTAGGTTTCCATCTCTTGAATTAATCTATTTCTTACTACTTTGCTATTTACTTTATTGTTAATTAGTTGTCACATTGAAACCATCATAACAATATAAAATTTCGAAGTTAATTGATTAGATAAGTTTGTTAGATTAGCAACTAGATTTCGAGTGTTCTCTGTAGAATTCGACCTCAGGGCTTTAAATACCGAGCTATATTTGCCGCGACCGCTTAGTCCCATTTATAGGGCATAGTTGGGCATAATCAATGTAGAGGTAGACTGAAGAAGAATTGAGGTGAGGTGATTAGACAGGACATTACTCTCCTGTTGATCGCTGAGAACATACCATAGATAAGAAAAGCATGAAGGTTGATATTGTTATTTTCTGTTTACCTAGATTATCTTTAATTTTTATGTAAGTATTCTCTTTACCATGGTACTTTTATCTTGTTTTCCCTTTTCAAACATGTTTTCAAAAATGTTATTCTTTATCCGAGGGTCTTATCTAAAGTAGCCTCTCCACCTTGATGGGGGTAAGACTTGTGTTCTTCTCACCCTCCCTAAACCCTATTTGTGGGATAACATTGAGTATGTTGTTTGTTTGTGACTAACTCCAACTCATTACACAAATATTTATAACTATTGTTAAACTAACTACTTGACTAACTACCTAGATAAATAAATCTAACCACCATAGTTAGTGATAACTAAGTCTACATAAAAGAATAAGCCTACCTAGATAAATAAATCTAACCACCATAGTCTACTAATATATTTCTTCTTTTGTTGTACATTTGTATCCAAACCTGAAAACCAAACAAAAGTGTATCAATTTGATTCTTATTTGTTCACTTTTAGACTAAAAAAAAAAAGTGTAAATAGTATAAAGTTGACATATTGTCAGCTTATCAGCTCCCCCAAACTTAAGTTTTTGCTTGTCCTCGAGGAAATCAAATTCAAACAAGAATAAGAAGAATATTTTTAAATCAACCCAAGGTAGAAATCAATCTTCAAATACTTTTTTAACACAAAGCATGACTAATAGCTCAATTGGTACCAATAATTCAATCTTTTCTCACATGCATGCTTGACAAGCTACAAGGCAAGGTATCTCAAGTAGAGAATTACACAACCAAGTCACGACATAAGAGTCTCAAGAGTTAACTTCGCTCATCAACCAACCTCATTCTCTCATGCATCCTCATTGTATGTTTAAACTCATCCCTCTATTCAATTCACTTGCACAACCTCATGAAAGAAATTGACTCTATTTCCATAGAAGATGGACATATCAGCATGAAACACAAAGACTCAACAAGTACAAACTCTCGCTCTCACAAGGAATATTCACAAGCGTCAAAAAGGTACCATAAGCTTGCTCATATTGTGATTCTCCACTAATAGAATAGTGTCAAATATTGGATCTCTAGGACTTGATTAGGCTTGTAATGTAGGCTACAGGCTAGTTAGGATAAAATTTTGAAAAAATCGTGACTACCTCCCTTCACACCACACACTCACCTTACTTCTTCATTCATCCTTCATTTCCTTTCACCCTCTAACTTCATTCCCTTTTATTTTCCTTCTTTCTTTTTTGTATTTTTCTTTTCCTCTTCATTTTTTACTCACTTGTCACCATAGGAAGCCTAAGGAATATTTATTTCTCTAACTCTACCAATGATATATACAATGACCTAAACTAAATGCATCTCGCGCGTAGTTCATTAGCTCACCTTTTTTTGTCTTTTTCTTTTTGCAATTTTTTTTATATACATATGAGCAATAACATTATCACAAGGCTTCCTAGGCACAACTTTTCCACACAGTCCCTAAAACATAAGTGTTTTGTCTCAATTTAGAAATTTGATCAATAAATCGAGGGAATTTATACTCAACCACTAATGGAATTTTTGTGCAAGGTTACCAAATGAAAGGCTAAGGCTCAAAAGGGATAACTAGTAATATTTTTAAAGTGAAAGATATATGAAGAGGTTTAAGAATGGCTTCCAAAGAAAGACTAGATCATTTCCAAGTCTGAAACTAAATACTATTTCGCCTCAAACACAAATCGGGTAAGTTCTAGACCAAAAAGGTGCACTTGTGAACAATATGACCAAAACTCACCCCACACAAGCAAGTGAAAGATGAAAAAAATTAATTCCAACCCATAAGCACAATCAATCACAAGGCATAATGGTTCACAACAACGTCAATGACTCAAAAAGGTAACTAGCGAGCCTAGAAGTCACCAACAAGGTCATAACTCTCTTGATCACTCACAATCACTTTTGTCTCACACCATGTAATCAAGATTAAAATGTATTCGTACCAAGTGAAACACAAGCCACCAATTATCAAAAGCAATTCATTCATTCATTCAACTTGGTTCAAAGTTCTACTTCGGAAAGAACCAAGAAAGAAAACCGGAAGCTTATTCACAAAATAAAAACTAACTAGAAAGTATTAACTACTACACTAGAATTTGAACCCCTCCCCCAACTTAAGACTCTAGCATCGTCCCCGAATGCTAAGTAAATCAAAAGTAGGCACAAATGGGGTTAGAATAGACTCCCTGACTCATGGATAGGGCTTTCCTTTTTCTTCCAACTCTAACTAAGGTGGCATTAGGTGGTGTGCCTTTCCCCCTTCCATATCTTGACGATTCCTTCATTGGTTTTAGTCATTTGGTCTACAAAGAAACTCAAAAATCATGTTAGATAATGCCCAAAGCGATGGACTTACGAAACCAATCATTGTAGAAAATTTGAGTTAAGAGAGCAAAGGGCAGCCACTCTTCTTAAAAAGGGTAGCCACCTTTTTACCCAAAAATGGGTCCCATGGCATGGAAATCAAGAAAAATATATACAGATCACATGGGTTCCTTACCAAACACCATACTTCCACTTTCAAGAACATAATTTTTTTCTTAAGTCTCACAATTTCATTCACATGGAATCAAGATTCAAGATTTTTCAAGCAATTCATTATAAAGGTACAAAATTTACCTTTACCTTCCCCCAACTTATCATTCATCCCCAAATTGATATTAATCTTTGATTTCATGGTTACCCATAGGTTTATCTAACTAATCTAATATATTAACTACAAAAATAAGATATACTAACTACTAATTTCAACTAAAAATTTAAGAAAAAGTAAAAGGAACTATACTAAAAAAATTTGAGCAAGTTACTCAATCTACTTAGAAGATGGCAAAATCAAGTAAATAATGGCGAAAAAGTATTATGGAGTGTGATGGAAATGGCCAAAAGTGGTGTTTCTAGTAATGGTTATGAGGTGAAAATTGATGGTGTGATGTAGGGCAAGAAGAGAGAAAAAGGGCGTTGGAATTTTTGGAAGAAAGGGATGTTGGTTCTTTTAGTTTATGTTGATTTTATTATCTTTTTAAAAAAAAAATGATCGGGTATGGAAATTACTTGGGCCGCCCCACCTCCCTAGGGGGTGGACTCTCTTTACACCTCAAGTCTACATTATGTCCAAGCTTTGTTGTAAAAGGCGGTTGCCTCATTTTCTAAGGTGGTCACCCTTTTTGATATTTTGCACGTTCTGTCCTCTGTTGCACTTTGTGAAGGGCGGTTGCCCTTTTTGCTGAGGTGGTCACCTTTTGCAACTTTTTTTTAAACATTCTTTCCCACTTGTTCGTAAAAGTAACCCCACCCCAGTGTATGGGTGGTTTCCCTTTCAACAAGTGGTGGCCACCCTATAGCTGAGGTGCTCGACCTTTTTTCACAATTTTTCCAAACTTGATGCTTTCTTCCATCACTCACTTTCAATCAAGGAACCTACACATGAAACAAACTAATTAGCTAAAGACTTGGGTTGCTTTCCAAGAAGCGCCTTAGTTAATATCGTTGCACGACGTCGGCCCGTTTCTTCAAGGATCGATCAAAACTATGAAGGCCTCCACTTTGGCGCCTTCCATCACTATCATCAATATAAACAAGTTGGGTATGGAGGATGGGCTGGAATAATGTGTCGCTCGATATCTATTCAAACTAAATCCTTTCTTATTTACATCTTCAAGATCAAGAGAACCATATGCCATTATATCAACAACCACACCATTTTAAAACTTTCTGGAAAACCATTGGATTCGAGAATTGACTAAAGGCATCGAATCATCTTTGTTGCACTCCCTATTCTATATATTCTTGTAAGCCGACCCTGTTCCACCATTATGTTCTCCAAAAGGAGAAGAAATACGAGCATCCTCTGCAAGCGTCTTTCTTTTATGATGGTAAAATAGCCCAGAATTTCACCAAATGCCACATAGATGGCCGAATTTTCATTCTTCAACTATGATAGTATCACTTCCAACTCAATATCCGGTGGCTCCTCAATAGATGGCTTTATTTGTGGAGTTTTCCGATTCTCCAAGTCAAGAGAGAGTTTCTTAAGAGCATAGGTATGAGTTCCAAGCCCCTCTAAAGCAAGCACACATTCCTTGATGCTCTCCTCATAATCAATATCCAAATTCCAAATCATAGATGCCAAAATATCTTCTTGGCTCCCCATCACACTTTCCTTCTCCACCAAAGGTTCCACAACCATGTTAACATAAGAGCAAGTTGCCTCCTTAATTGGTTGCTTCATAGACTTGCACACATGAAAGACCACATTTTCTCTATTGAATCAGAATGTCAATTCCCCTCTTTCCACATCACACAAAGACCTTCCCGTGGCTAAGAAAGGTCGTCCAAGGATAATCGGAAGATCAAAATCTACGGCACAATCCAAAATTACAAAGTCCGCCGGGAAGATAAATTTATCAACCCTGACTACAACATTCTCCCCTATACCAATTGGATTCTTCACTATTCGATCGGCCATTTGAAGCTTCATTGAAGTGGGCCTTGGCTTTTCAAGCCCCAAAGTCTTGTAGACGACATAGGGCATAAGATTGATACTCGCCCCCAATCACGCATGGCCTTATCAAAGTGCCTCCTCCCAATAGTGCACGGTACAGTCAATGCACCTGGATCTTCCATCTTCAAGGGAATGGTATGGGACATGATTGCACTATATTGATGGGTTACCTTGATGGTTTCAAAGTCCGCAAATCTCTTTTTGGTAACCAAATCTTTCACAAAATTTTCCGCATCCAACATTTGGCATAAGGCATTGACCAGTGGGAGATTAATGGATGTCGTGGGGATATTTTCCCAAACTTTCTTGGCATTATTGGCTTGTCTCAACTTTGCATTTCTTTGGAGAAAGGGTGGAGCAGGTTTTGGGATAGTGACCTTCCCAAGTTTTTCCACTTCTTGTTCTTATAGCCATCACTTGCTCTTTCCTACTTCTCTTGGGATTCACTACCGTGTCTGTATTGGGTAAAAACCCCATCGCCTCAGTGTAAGGGCTCGAGCCATGGAACAGTCAAAACTTACGAGGGAATCCTCCTGAGGGGAGTAGTCTTCAGCACCGCCTCGAGAAGATTCCAATCGAAATTAGGATAAACGACATGGTGACCCCTCGAGAAGTTGAAACACCTCGGCGAACGAGGCCCTGTCTTCTGTAAGCGTCGATCGTTTCTCTGACATTTAAGGAAAGGAATATGAGCTGACCACAACCAAATGCGGAATAATGGCCATAAAGCCTTAATTATTATAGCCGTAACGTTATCATTTTCTTTGATTATGAATAGGACTCATTTGTAATCAAGCAGAACATCTAGAAATACAGTATTCAACTTATACTTTTAAGCTATGTCTCGTTTATTGATTAGCTTATTCCTTGTCTTGTTTACTTTTTTTAAGCTTTCATCTAGCTCGAATTCTATCCTAGCTCGAATATCACTTTGATACAAACAGATTACCAATTAAACCCAAAACCAATTTGATTTGTTGTCCTATACCGATTTAGGAATTATTTAACTTATACTTTTAAGCTCTGTCTCGTTTATTAATTAGCTTATTCCTTGTCTCGTTTACTTTTTCTAAGCTTTTATCTAGCCCGAATTCGATCCTAGCTCGAATATCACTTTGATACAAGAAAATTACCAATTAAACCCAAAAAAATTCGATTTGTTATCCTATCCTGATTTAGGCCAACACAAATTGGCGTCGTCTGTGAGGATTTGGTAATAACATTTGTTCCAAAACTGACATTTTCCCAGATCTCTGCAAGATATCGATGACCTCAATATCACGAAAATGCAAACGTAATCGCTGGCGTCATAGAAGTAAACGACATCAATTCTTCCTCGGTGAGGAAGTCCGCAAAACTCTTAACCGACACGAAAAAGAGGCTCTAAATGGAAGGGGGCAACAAAGAAATTATTTTCGACGAGGGATATCACCACGAGGTAATAACCCATTATCATGAGGCTCTGGTTATTACCCTAAGGGTTAATGATTTAGATGTAAAATGTGTCTTAATAGACCCTGGAAGTTCCTGTAATCACATAGCCATAGAACGAGGCCCGAATTCAGGTCACCGATGACATGACACTAGATTAGGGGCGTGGAGGTCGAGGATTAGGATAGAAGGTTAGCTTGTAGTCGAGCATCTTTCCCCATTTTAGATGTAGTATTATGCTTTTGTAGATGATTTCCATTTTACTCTCCGAATTTATATCTACTATTATTATTATCTGTTTACGGGATATGCATACGTTTCACATTCTTTTTAGCATGATATCACTGGCGTGATTTTTCAAATATGTTTTCTAATGTATTTCTATTCCTAGCCGAGGGTCTATCGGAAACATCCTCTCCACCTTGGTAGGGGTAAGATCTGCGTACATCTCACCCTCCCCAGACCCTACTTGTGGGATACACTGGGTATGTTGTTTTTGGTGTTGTTTACAGAGCCATCGAACAAATGTGGCTAAAAGACCTTGTCGTCCCGAAGAAAACCACTTTGGCAGGGTTCAACAACTCTGTGGAAAGGACCCTAGGGGAATTCACCGTCATAACCACTGCTGAGGGAGTTGATAAGAAAATAGCTTTCCAAATAATGAACGAGGATATGGCCTACAACATCATCCTCGGAAGACCTCGGATTCACGAAATGGAGGTCGTACCATCAACCCTTCATCAAGTAATTAAGCTTCCCCACCCCATGGGGAATTCGAGCAATTCGAAGTGACCAATTAGTGGCTCGAAAATGCTATTCAGTCGCTGTAAAAAATGTGAACGCCCCGATCGGGAGCTCGAGATCACAATCAAGTGACTCGGAGCCCCATAAAGAGGATAGCTTGGTCCAAAAATCAGATCCTCCAAAGCAAAAAGAGAAGATCCAACCTTTCATTTAAGAGCCTAGGAAGCAAAAGGCCGAGGACTAAATGGTGGAAGAGCTAGAATCTCATGACTTGTTGGAGGTGTTCTCGAAAAGGAAAATATTCGTAGGCTCGGAGCTGGACGCCGAGTCTAAAAAAGCTCTCATCGAATTATTAAAAGCCAATAGTGATTGCTTTGCTTGTTCTCATGCAGACATGGTGGGGATCGACCCCGAGATCATGACGCACAAGCTAAATGTAGATCCCAACCACCGCCTGGTGAAACAGAAGAGAAGGCCCCATGCTGGGGTAAAGAAGAAGGCGATCCAAGACGAAACCAAGAGGTTGCTCGACAATAGGTTCATAAGAGAAGTCAAGTACCATTGGCTCGCTAATGTGGTAATGGTACCCAAGAAAAACTGCAAGTGGAGGATGTGTGTTAAGTACACCGACTTGAATAAAACTTACCCCAAAGACTCCTACCCTCTACCCTAAATAGACAGGTTAATAGACTCTACAGCTGGACACAAACTCTTAACCTTTTTGGACGCATATTCAGGGTACAATAAGATCCTGATGGAAAAAAAAAACTTCTTTCATTAAGGATGAAAGAACTTATTTCTACAAGGTGATGCCCTCAAGTCTCAAAAATGCTGGGGCAACCTACCAGAGGTTGGTGTGTCAAATGTTCAAAGACTACATCGAGAAATAATGGAAGCCTATATCGATGATATGTTGGTGAAATCTATCATGCTGGAAGATCATTTAAAACAACTAAAGGAAGCCTTTGTGATTTTGAGAAAGTATTGCATGAAACTTAACCTCGAAAAATATGCCTTTGGGGTCAGCTCGGGCAAATTCCTAGGATTTATTGTCTCGGAGAGAGGCATCGAAGCAAATCTCGACAAAATTAGAGCTATACAAGAAATCCTCGAGGAATTGTCAAGCCCAAAGGAAGTCCAACACTTAACTAGGCGATTAGCTACCCAGAGTCGATTCATTTCAAGGTCATCCGAGTGGTGCCATAAGTTCTTTTCTGTCTTGAAGAAGAACACGTCCTTTGAATGGACTTCGGAGTGCAGGGAGGCTTTGAGGGAGTTGAAATATTATTTGGCCAATGCCCCATTATTGGCCAAACCAAAAGATGGCGAAACCTTGTTGGTTTATCTGGCTGTTTCCGAGGTATTAGTTAGCGCAGTTCTGGTTCTAGAGGAAGAAGGAAAAAAACAACCCATATACTATGTTAGCAAAGCCCTCCTTAAAACTAAAACAAGGTATCTCCATTTTAAAAAAATTAACTTGCATTAGTCGTTGCCGCTCGAAAACTGCGCCCTTATTTCCAATGTCATCCAATAGCCGTGGTAACAACTTTCCCCATAAGAAGTATATTGCATAAGCCAGACTTGTTGGGGACGTTATCTAGATGGGCAGTCGAGCTAAGCATATACGACATCATATATCAACCTCGCATAGCCATAAAATCTCAAGTGCCAGCTGATTTTGTAGCTGACTTCAGTGTTAAATTATTACCCAAGGCAGAGAGAGAGAGCCTAATTTCAAAGGGTCCCACCCCTGGGGTATGGAAGCTTTACACGGATGGGGAGGCTAATTCCAATGTTTCAGGTTCCGGAATAGTGCTCATAGCTCCCATAGGGGAAAGCTAAGGCACTCGATGAAATTCGAGAGGCTAACTAACAACGAAGCTGAATATGAGGACGCCATAGAAGGGTTGAAGCTAGCCAAAGAAATGGGGGCTGGGAATATAGAGCTAAGGTGTGACTCACTACTGGCGGTGAATCAAGTCCTCGCTGGATATGCGGCTCGATAGCCCAGAATGAAGCAATTCATGGTAAGAATGCAACAAACGCTTGGCGCCTTTCAAGAATGGAAGGTCATGCAAATACTATGAGAGGAAAAGTCGAGGCCGATGCCTTGGAAAACCTGGCCTCGACAGTGAAAGCAGATGACTCGGGAACTGACGCCACAGTTAGAATCTTTACATCCGCCATGGGAAAAATAATGTTGGAGGTAAATACAGTAAATTGACACTGGGATTGGTAAACAAAATTCATCTCTTACCTTCCTGTCAGACAAAAGAGAAGCGGCGAAATTCAAAAAGCAAGTAGTCCCATACACGATGATATACGAACAACTGTACAAAAAGCTCTATTGCAGCCCAACGGCCAAATGTTTAGGCCCAGGTGAATATGAGTACGTGATGAAAGAAGTGCATGAAGGAACATGTGGCAATCACTCTGGAGCTAAAGCCATCTTTCGAAAACTACTCCGAGCTGGCTATTATTTGCCCGAGGTGAGCGGGCATGCTAGAGTGTTTGTTAGGAATTGTGACAAATGTCAAAGGCACGCTTCCATGATTCACCAACAGGCCGAGCCCTTGCACTCGATAGTTTCTCCATTGCCCTTCATGAAGTGGGGAATGGATATCGTGGACCCTTTCCCAAAGCAAAGGGTAGTGTTAAATACATCCTCGTGCTTACTGATTATTTTTCCAAATGGATCGAAGCAGGAGCTTTTGCCAGAGTAAGACAAAGGGAGGTTATCGACTTCATATGGAAAAACATCATATGCCGATGTGGATTCCCAAGGGAGATTACTTGTGATAATGGCACACAGTTCGTTGGCTCGGAGGTCACAACCTTCTTTAAAAATTGGCAGATAAAAAAGGTAACTTCAACACCCTACCACAAGTTCCAATGGACAGGCTGAGTCATCAAATAGGATAATCGTTGACAACCATAAAAAGAGAATGGACAAAGCCAAAGGCTCGTGGCTCGATCAGTTACCAGAAGTGTTATGGGCAATGAGGACAACAGAGAAGAATAACACTGGTGAAAACCCTAGTTTCTCTCGTTTACGGGGTCGATTTGCTAATTCCTGTCGAGGTTGGTGAACTGAGCCTCCGCTATGCCCATTCAACCAAGTAGTCGAATCAAAAAGCCATGCGAATAGAATTTGATTTGCTCGAAGAACGAAGAGAGATGGCCTTGATACGGTTGACAACCCAAAAATAACAAATCGAGGCCTACTTGAAGAAAAAGGCCAAGTTGAGAGAATTCAAGGTCGGCGACTATATTTTAAGAGCCTTGAATCAAATAGCCAAAGAGAAAAACACAAGAAAATTGGCCTCCAATTGGGAGGGCCCCTACCGAGTGAAAGCAATTGTAGGGAAAGGATCCTATCAACTGGCAGACCTTAAAGGGAAGCAAGAACCGTTGAATTGGAACGTATCAAATTTGAAAAGGTACTACTTTTAGCAACATGAGACATGGTCCCGAAGTCTATAGTGCTCGAGTTCTCATCTTTCACAGGGAACGAGATCCGTCTGCAATCGACTCACAGGCTCGTAGCTCAAAGTTCTTCGAAAAATAACCCATGCTCGAGGAAATAACCCAGACTCGGGGACTCACCTCAAAAACATTGAAACAAGGAAACCGCCTGAAGAGCCAACTAAAATGTGCTCGATTACTTATATTACTTGTCTCAAACGACTTTTGTAAATGAAATACGCCTAAAGTACAACTAGGCCCTATGTAAATTGGCTCGATCGAATAAAAATGGATTTATCATCTTTTTATCCATTAAAGCTTTAGCCTCGGCGTGAGGGCGAGACGTTATCCTAAGATAGCTCTTTAATACATTTAAAGTCTTGCAAGCAAACAAAAAATGAAAAATATATTGAAATTGTTGATATTCAGCATTCATATATTCAAAAGGCTCGAAGGCCAGAATAATTACAAAGAAGTGGCCCGAAGGCCTAAAAACAAACAACAGATGAGCTATCGCCACCCGAAGCCTCTCCCTCAGACGAGCTATCACTGCTCGAAGGAAGTTGATCTAAAAAAACCTCCGAGCCGTAGCAACATCTACCTTGGCCTTGGCAATCTCGTCATCCAAACTAATCCCCTTTTTACATAGTTCAAGAGTCCTCAACTTGGTCTGCATGATTGCCCAATTTCTGTCAACCTTTGCTCGGGTATCTCTCAAGTCCAACTTAGCTTTGAACATGGATTTAAGCTTTGAGGAAGAGGCTGGCTTTCTAGCCCGGAGGGTCTTCAATTCGGCCTCAAGAACCTTGTTCTTGGCTTCAACCTCGTAGACCTTCGAGGTAAGCAGTGAAGATATCTCCTCGAATTTTTCAGTCAATCTCCTGAGTGCTGAATCAGCTGCATCAGCCTGCTTCTGGAGCTCGGCTTGATGATAAGACTCAAATCGTGGAAGCAAGTAAAGTAGAGGCGGAAGCAATTAATACACGATAACCAAGAAATAGGGATGGGGAAGAACAGAAAATAGGAGAAAAGAATGAATCAAACTAAATCACATAGATTGATTCAAAAGGGAGAAGAGACTTGAACCATTAAACGGGACTCACACTAGCGGTGATCCACCATGGATTCAACGTAAGAGATACATGAAGCCGAGCTTCAACAAGAATGGCCAAGCCTATTCTATCTTCTATTCTCTCAATTCAACATTAACTAACTGTAAAATAAGCTAGGCTTGGCTATTTATAGTGTTTGCCAAGCTTGCACAATGACTAAAATACCCTTACTAATAAGGTTTACAAAATAGGCCACGTAGGGCAAAACGGTAAAATAAACATAGGCCTTCACAGCTGGGAGGGGCGCCTGGAATCTGGGAGGGGCGCCTGGGATTGCTGTCTGCTAGGCGGGGCGCCTGGCATCAGGCGGGGCGCCTGGCTAGGCGGGGCGCCTGGGTGGGGCGCATGTCTAGGCGGTCCGCCTGTGCACTTTCAGCTCCTTAGGCGGGGCGCCTGGCTCAGGCGGGGCGCCTAGCTCTGCTGGGCTATCTTCTTCCTTAGGCGTGAGGCCTAGTTTGAGCACCCGGAATGGCTTCCACTCGCTTCCTTCCTCAAGTCCTCTCCTCTCCAAGTATAAATGCACCTCTTGGACATCCTTGACTTGGCTCCGAGTGAATGGTCTCCTTGTGGGGGTTTGGTTCTTATCATCCTCCCCTTCTTGAGAAGATTTCGTCCTCGAAATCAAACCATCAAGACCTACATCCAAAGAAAAGCACATCCAAAAGCTCCTACTACAAGTGTAGGTTAGTGCAAGTAGTGTGGAAAACACACTCTTATGGTATAGCCAAGCATCAATGACAATGATAAAGCACATGTTTCCGAAGAAAACAACAAGCACTTGGCTTCCCCAATGGGTACACTCAACGCAGGATTCATCAAGGAGATCAATAGGATAAAGAATATGCAAGATCAAGCCATTAAAATTCCTATGATCCCTAAGCCCAATAAGAACACACCAAAACTTTCCACTACAAGAGTAGGAAAGTTCAACAAGAGTGAGTGCAAGTGCTATGGAAAGCACACTTTTGTGATGGAACCTAGTATCAATACTAATCAAAAAGAAGAGGTCTCCAAAGGAAACAATATGTTCTTGGCCCAACAATAAAAAGCACTCACTACCATAACAAGCAAAAAGGTCAATAAGACATGGAACATGCAAGATTAAGCAACTAAGTTCCTTATGACCTCCAAGCTTATGGTCAACACACCAAGCCTTCAATGCATTACTATCACAATGTGACTCATTGGCTTTGGCATGCCTAACACCCAAGGTGTAATCAACATGTGGGGTGGAGTAAACAAAATAGTTCAATTGGCAACTAACATCAAATGCTCCACTCCCCTTCTTGGAAGCACTCTTACACGCACCAAGAGTGGCTTTCTCACGTCCAAATCCATATCTAAGACAATCTCCCTCACTAGGCAAACTCCAAAGGAAGGTCTCCAAAATCGGCCCTTCATCATTATAGTCTACACAATGAAGGCTAGGACTACTAGAAGATGGTTCAACACAACCAATATCAAGGCCATTAATCCCACTTGGAGTTCCAAACAATGGATCATCCTTAGAGTCTATCTTTACATACCATGGAGGTTTTATTTTACTATCAATCCTAGTCCGATACAATTCGCTACAACAAATGAGATTATCTTCACATAATGGAAATGTAAAAGCATGCACCTCAAATTCATGGTCACATAAAAATATGGTATCAAGACTAGGTTCTTTACCCACACCCGAGGAGTCATCGAAAACAAATCGATCCATCTCACACTCTAGAGACTCCTCAAGGTCACAACCATCCTTACTACGACACGTAGGTCCACCATTATCAAGCAATTCATCAAGGGAAAAGATAGGGTATTCATTCAACTCATCTTACCCTTTGTCAAATATAGGTGGGGTGTAATAACAAGATTCACAAGCAAGGTCAACTACACATTCCTCACTAATGAAAGGTTCAATAAAAACCGAGCTCACATCATGATGTGGCTTATCATCCCTCTCAACTAGTGGTTCACAATCACACACAAGTTGACCATTCGACTCTTCACTAGTTGCAAACACATTGTAATCATACACATCATCAACTAGTGTTGAGTTTCCACAAGCGCTATCACAAGACAAAGAAGTAACTCGTTCAAGGGAAGAACTTTCACATACCTTTGAGTGGCCATCTTGCTCACTCAATGCACTTGAAGTGTCTTGGATTGTCCCTTCACCTTGAAGCTCACATTGAAGATCTTCTTCGCTTTGTCCATCAATCTTGGAGCATGATTGAGGCTCCATTGCTTTGCCTCCAATAGTACCTACACAAGCATTCACAAAAGTAGGAGAAAAAGACAAAGGGTTAAGGTTAGAAAAAGGGGTGCCCTCACTTGTTTTTCCCTCTTTCTTTTCTCTCATTTTCTTTTCAAGGTTAGGTGTAGATTCGGGTGGTGACATCCTACTCACATCACTCAACACATCCTCTCCTTTTTCCACTCGAGGAATGTCACCGCTCACTCCCTTACTCCTCTCAATCTTTTGTCTCTCAAATTCGGGTGAATTGGGACGAGGCCCAAGAATACCCATAGCCGGAGTAGGTGGACTTTTAACATCGACCCGAAATCTTGGACTAAGAGACTCATCACTTGAGGCCTCTTTCTTCTTTGTTGGTGAACCACTTAGCTTTGGAGCTTGTGGTTTGGGGTTCACCTTGTTGACAATTGTCAACTCCTTTCTTGCACTAGTCCCACCATTGCTTGTGATTGTAGGACTTCTTGTTTGCACTCTTCCGAGCATAGGATGAGGTTCTTGCTCCTTTTCCCCTTGCTTAGGCCTAGAAGGTATACTAGGAGGTGACTTGATCTTTATCCCAATAGGCTCAAAGTCATAGATCTTTGGGCCTTGCCCGAGGTAATACTTATCATTCGCACTACTATATCGCACCTTCTTGCTTTGCAACCATGACTCACCTAACCACACATGACAATGTTGCATGGGATACACATGACACCACATATAACCCCAATATCCCCTATGAGATATATACACCCGAGCTTGCTTGGAAACCCACACTCCGTAGTAGTCATATGGATACTCTAAAGCATAGCAAGGTAACCTTAGCTCATCAACCACCGAGGTACTAATACAATTGGTATCGGTGTCACCAATCTTAAGATAGTACTCTCCATGACCTTCCACCTCAACAAGGAACCTCCTTAGACCCAAGTGTAGTATAGGATCATTCAAGTACAACCTTGGAACTTCAAGATAACCATTACTATCAAATTGAAGCATCCTCAATCCTTCTCTCCTAGCAACACCACTAGGATAACTTCCACTTCCCGTCACTCTTCCAACACTAGAAGTGTAGTTGAAAGTCGAGGAAGGAGTACCACTATGGAACCCATAATTGCCTCTCGCCTTGGTTCCATAACCCTTAGCACCACTCCTACCACCACTACTAGAGCAATGCACTCCCACCACGGTAAGAGCAATACCATTTCTCCTTCCACCCCCCACATGGGAACTAGGAGATGCAAACCTCCCATTTCCCATGGAACAACCACCACCACCTCCCATACTAATGGAAGGTCCTCTACTACTCTCTTGCACACCACAAGCAACACCAAGAGAAGATGCATATGCACATTCCGCATAATCAACCTTATCATCAATTCTCTCTACGTCACTATCATCATATTCAAATTCATCACAAGAAGAGTAAGTAGGATCATCATACCTTGAAGCGTCACTATCTTCATATTCTTGACTTGGAGCATAAGATTCTTCACATTCGTCTTCGCAAGCCCCATAGTCTTCTTCATCTTCATAATCAACATAGTGACCCGCTTCTTCATCATATGAGCCTTGGTTCCCCGTATCGTCATAGCAATACCCATCATCATCACCATAGGAACCATAGTCTCCATCATCTCCACATGAGTCGTACCCTCCACAATCGTCATCCGAAGCCATAGTTGTAACCAAAGAGTTAAGGACCTCACAAATTCACTCCCTCACGTGTATCACTCAAAAGATGTCACTCAATTTTCTTTCCACTCGTGTATACACTCAAGGTCGTTGGCTTTTGTGACCACACTCTATTGTTCTCACCACTCAAGCCTTTTTCCACTCAAGACCTTCTTGTCTCTTAGTAATCACAATGGCAAGATCAATCAACTAATGCACCCAAGTAATGGTTCGGAATGGAGTTTAAGTGACTCGATGTACGGAAGCTATTTTATTGCGCACTTGAAGCAAGCAAGTTCTACGACTTTAAGTAAAGACTCCAAGACACACAACACCCTAAAGGATCAAAGATTAGTGTTAATAAAGTAGGACTAATACCCTAGAAACACTAACCAAGAGGTACGGAAGCGAAACAAACACCAAAAACCAAGAAAACAAGCTGCCCGGAACAAGCAGTGAACTAGGCGGGGCGCTTGGAATAAAGGCAGCTAGGCGGGGCGCCTAAGGTTAGGCGGGGCGCCTGGCCAATTTCAGCAGAATAGGCAGTGAACAATTCAGGCGGGGCGCCTAGTCTTTGGGCGGGGCGCCTAGCTCTGGAACAGTTCCGACTCGTTCCAAACTTGTTCCAACTCGATTTTTAATCCCCCAATCCGATGTTATCAACTTGTTTCCACAATCCAATGATACCCAAAGTTGTTTTTGATCCTCCTTAACAAAACCCAATCAAATTTATATCCAAACAATCAATCAAATCAAGGTTCAATAGCAAGAAACTCAAGAACATAAGGGTTTATCAAAAGGGTTTCAACATGGATTGTGATTCATCAAAATTGGTGTTATACATGTTCAAATCCCACAAAATTGGTACCGAATTGTTTGTTTTTCAACGAAGTTCAATCCCCAATATCAAGTTTTCAATCAAACATCAATCCAACCCAAGAATCAAGCCCAAATCATCAAGAACAAGGTTTATCAAGGGTTTAAGGGTTGTTGGGGTTTCAATTTTTCAAACTTCACCAATCCAAACAAATTTGGTACCTAAGCAACGGGAAATCAACCACGATCAAGAATCCATAACACCCATATCACAAATCATCCAAACCAACAAGTTACACCAAATTTTTGTATTTTTCAATTTTTCAATTTTTTTTTGTGTTTTTCTTCTTTCTATAACAAGAACAAGGAAACTAAAGATAGAATCAACCTAAGGCACGAAGAACCAAGGGTCGGGGGTTTGTAGAAACAAAACCCGAGCCTTGCTCTGATACCAAACTGATAAGACTCAAATCGCAGAAGCAAGTAAAGTAGAGGCGGAAGCAATTAACACACGATAACCAAGAAATAGGGATGGGGAAGAACAGAAAATAGGAGAAAAGAATGAATCAAACTAAATCACATAGATTGATTCAAAAGGGAGAAGAGACTTGAACCATTAAACGGGACTCACACTAGCGGTGATCCACCATGGATTCAACGTAAGAGATACATGAAGCCGAGCTTCAACAAGAATGGCCAAGCCTATTCTATCTTCTATTCTCTCAATTCAACATTAACTAACTGTAAAATAAGCTAGGCTTGGCTATTTATAGTGTTTGCCAAGCTTGCACAATGACTAAAATACCCTTACTAATAAGGTTTACAAAATAGGCCACGTAGGGCAAAACGGTAAAATAAACATAGGCCTTCACAGCTGGGAGGGGCGCCTGGAATCTGGGAGGGGCGCCTGGGATTGCTGTCAGCTAGGCGGGGCGCCTGGCATCAGGCGGGGCGCCTGGCTAGGCGAGGCGCCTGGGTGGGGCGCCTGGCTAGGCGGTCCGCCTGTGCACTTTCAGCTCCTTAGGCGGGGCGCCTGGCTCAGGCGGGGCGCCTAGCTCTGCTGGGCTATCTTCTTCCTTAGGCGTGAGGCCTAGTTTGAGCACCCGGAATGGCTTCCACTCGCTTCCTTCCTCAAGTCCTCTCCTTCTTCAAGTATAAATGCAACTCTTGGACATCCTTGACTTGGCTCCGAGTGAATGGTCTCCTTGTGGGGGTTTGGTTCTTATCACTTGATAACTCTCCTATTGGGACCTCTTCTTGGCCAAAATATTGGCAACTTCTCCACGAGCCTGAAAGAGTCCAACACCTAGTTGCTCGACTTCTTTTTGAGATCGACCCAAATTAGCTTTTGAGTCAGAGAGTTGTTTTTCGAGCTCAGCAACACGGGCCTCGAGCACACTTCTCCTACGATTCCACTCATCCCCAACCCGTTGAAGTTGTGCTGTTCGATTGGCCTCGATCTCAGCCACTTTCATGGCATAGATATAGCCCTACAACCAAAGGGGAAGGAATAAAAAGTGAGAAAAATAATTAAATTAAAAAAAAGTAGAATCAAATCGAAACCTCACATGGACCGCATGCTGAGCCGAGTAGGCCATCAAATTGTCCGAGGAAATGTTCTTGAGACGATCATACTCCAAAGGCCCAAGCAACTTTTTGCAACTAGTGGGGACCACCATGCTATCATCCAACAGACAAACATCTATTCGAACTGGGATTCGCCTAATCCCTTGGGGACGGTTTGCCATAGCCAGAGTTGGATCTATACTCGCCTGCCTTGCAGACGAGGTTGCCTCGACAGAACTAGTAATTGCCTCGGTAGACTTCGCCCAGCTAGACTCCAACCCCTCACGAACCCTGTCAACTACTTGGCTTGGTTCCTTCATGCTCATCGCCTCGACTACACTTTGAACACAGACATCATCTGGTTCATCGATTAGTCTTTGCCGAGGGACTATAGGCAAATCGACCCGAGGGACTTTAGCCTTAGCTGGCTTCTTCAGCATATCGCCTTTTCTTTTCGAACCTAAGAAGAAGGAAACACGTTATTAAAAGGAAAAGAAATGGGAGAAATAGGAAAAATAGACAAGAGTACCTCTCGGGGCCTGGGTAAGAGTCTGGACATACTCCTCCATAAGATGCAAACTGACTTCGGCGACAGAGAGCTCAATAACCTCCGCTCGTTGTCCCTGCTTCTTCTTCTTCTTTGCTTTCTTCGTCTCCTTCTTATTTCTTTTCCTTTTCCGCCTTGGCAGACAACTCGTTGAAATCTGAAGAGGATAAGAAAGGTAAAATTGAGAAAAAGGCGCATCAAGGAAAGGGAATAACAATTTTAGAAACATACTAACCTAGTCGCTTGCTCGACCACTTATTCTCTGCACGAACAGCCAAAGCCGTCCAATCTCTCTCCAGCCTTCCCTCGGTGCTGATTATGGCTTGCACCCAAGCCTCCAAATTCTTGGGGGGGATTGATTGGAAGTTTCCTTGCTAAAAATACGACAAAGAGTTAATTTTCCCACATTTATTGAAGCCAAGTAAAGAATAAAAACAAGAGGAAGACTTACATGTCTTGTTCCACGCCTCACAGACTCGGCAGAAAGAGAAGAAGTAGGAAGGAGGACAAACCAATCACACCAGTTTCGATCCTCGGTGTCGTTGCTCTTGGTAACATGGGAAAACTGAGCTCGTTTGTTCAACTGCACAACCCCATCTTTGTGCAGAGAAGGAGAGAATAAAGAGATCAAATAGTCATACTCAAACGTGACCTCGGCTTTACGACTAATATAGTCGACGTACTGAATAACCCTCCAGAAGCAGGGGCCAAGCTCGGCCAGGTAGCCGTTGTGCAACCTACAAAAGGTGTCTACTATGGGGTGAAGAAGAAGGGAAAAGACTATCAAAAATAGGTAAGTGTAAACGAAAGACTGCCCCGGGACATTATCGCACGTGCGCCGCTCGAGGGTAGGAATCGAGATCGAGACCTCGAGGCCCCAATTACACTCCTCTCGAATCAAATCTATATGTTCCTCCAAGGCGAGGCTCGGGGAAAGATGAACAGGGAGATTCCTTTTCCTCCTAATATCCGATGCAGTTTGCCCCCTCATCTCAAAATCCTTGCTAGAATCAAACTGCCTTGGAATAAACTATGGAAGTTTGAGGTCCCCCTGATAAACTTGTTCTGCTTTTTTTTCTTCTTTGGGGGTGAGGTCTCAACTACCTCGTTTATCATTACCATCAACGGCTCCTTCAGTCGCCACCTCATCATTGCCAATGGATGGTTCTTGGCTGGTGGCACTAGGAATATCTTCTGAACAAGAAGAAGTTGATGAGGAGGGAGAATTTAGCAAATCCTCAGTTGAAGCAAAAGTCTCAGCATCAACAATGTTCTCACTCCGGGATGGAGAAGACATGGTAAAATTCTTTAAAAGTTTAAAAGAGGTTAAGAAGTGCAAATGGGTTCAAGAAGAATTATGGAATCATGAGGATAACAACAAAAAAAAAAAGTGACCAATTTATAGCAAGGCACAAGTTGATTAAAACACCATGATGACGGTTACATGGGGAAGACCAAACGAAAATTTGTAGCCGTTCAGAACTAAGCCACGTGCAGAGGATGAGAAAGTGAAGTGACGCCCGCCTTTTCAAATTTCCTGGCCAAAAACGCGCCACGTCACTCTCCCGCTTAAACTCCATTCAACCCCTCAAAAAATTCAGACAATTGTCCAAAGGGTGGGGGGGACTATCTGTATTGGGTAAAAACCCCGCCGCCTCGCTGTAAGGGCTCGAGCCACAGAACAGTCAAAACTGATGAGGGCATCCTCCTGAGGGGAGTAGTCTCCGGCACCGCCTCGAGAAGAATCCAATCGAGATTAGGAATAAACGACATGGTGCCCCTCGAGCAGTTGAAACACCACGACGAATGAGGCCTGGCCTTCCGTAACCGTCGACCGCTGCTCTGACATTTAAGGAAAGGATTATGAGGTGACCACAACCAAATGCGCAATAATGGCCATAAAGCCATAATTATTATAGCCATAACGTTATCATTTTCTTTGATTATGAAAAGGACTCATTTGTAATCAAGCAGGACATCAAGAAATAGAGTATTCAACTTATACTTTTAAGCTCTGTCTCGTTTATTAATTAGCTTATTCCTTGTCTCATTTACTTTTTTTAAGCTTTTATCTAGTTCGAATCCGATGCTAGCTCGAATATCACTTTGATACAAGCGAATTACCAATTAAACCCAAAATAAATTCGATTTGTTGTCCTATCTCGATTTAGGGCAACACAGTGTCACTTGGTAGTGCCTATTGGGGTCTTTGATTAACTTGGTGAGACAACTTTCTATATTGTGATTCAAGTGCCTTGATGGTTGTTGAATGAGAATTCAATGTTCGCTTAATTTCCTTGATGTCTCCCGAGTTGCCTTCTTGAAGTTTCAACATTCTTTCCATCATGTCTTCTAATTTTGAGTTTTTGGGAGTGCTTGGACCTTGTTGGGGCATATTTGGACCCTTTGATTGTCTTGTTTTTCCATTCCTTGGTTGGTGCCATACCATCTATGGGTGTCCCCCCATTGGTTGCCTTGTTGTAGTGGCCTCCATTGGCCTTGAGCTTGTTGGTAAGTAGGCCTTTGACCTTGGTAGGCATTGACATATTTTTCTTCCTCGTCATTGCCTTAGTACTCTTGATTCATAGCTGCCATCTTGGCCTTGAGGCATAAATCCATTTGAGCATAACCATTGGAGCATAACCCATAGGATATTGTTGATAGGAATAGTTAGGCCCATGATGAACCTCTATGGGAGGCAGGTCAATTGCATTAACTTTCTTGGTTGTTGCCTCTTTGGTTTGCTTCATTTGATTCTTGGCAAGTAACTCACCCGTTGTGATAAGTTGGATCATTTTTTCTTCTTGAGATTCTATAGCTCTAGCAATGGCAGCATTATTATGATCATTGACACCCGGCCATCTCATTCTTCATTTCCATGCTCTTGATTGCTTTGTGACCTTGTTGATAAGTTCGCTTGCTTGTTAAGAAGTTCCCTCCATTAGACCTCCTTGAGCAACATGGTTGATAGTTGTTTGATTTTTGTCATCGATACCTCCATAGAAAGTCTCCAAAAGCACATTATCAGGAAAACCATGACCGGGACAGAAGTTGATGAGCTTAAGAAATCTTTCCCAAGCTTTGTACAAAGGCTCACCCGCATTTTGTTGAAAGTAGTACATGTCATCTCTTAAATCTGGTGAATACAAGGGGGGGGGGGGTGAATTGTTTTGACTTATAATTTTAGTCGACTGATCAAGTTATTAGTTGACTTAGGTGATAAGCAGTATGCAGTGCAAAACAAAAGGCAGTACATAAGTAAGGAACGACACAGAGTTTTATACTGGTTCAGAACCAAACGGCTCCTAATCCAGTCCCCTTGGGTCACAAGGGAGATATCTCTCTTCAAGCTCTTGTAGAACACGAATACAATTATGGTTTATCGTTAACCAAAAACGTCTTCTCACAAGTGGTTTTATTCCTTCGCTCACCACTAACGACCTTGTCTAATTTATTGATAATCAGACCAACTTCAGTGACACAACTATTACCTCACTACAAGATCTCTCTTTCTTTTCTGTGACACACTCGTAGACACTTAGGAAGACAGTACTTGCAAGTAAAAGAATTAGAGAGAGTAGATTGTAATTAGAAGCGTATGTAATTTCTTCAGAGACTCCAGTATAAATAGTGAATCACCAGAGATGCCCGCTGACAAGGATATGAGGCAAATCTGCATTCGAGATTGAATGGAGATGTGATTATCTAGAATTGAGGAGTAGAGAGATTGACCCAAGAGATTTGATTCTCTAGAGGATATGAATATCTCCTGAGAATAAGGTAAGAGCTGATTTGGGACAAGTCCCACGAAATAAGTGCGCCTCAAATCTCGACCTTCCATGCTGACTCTCGTAACAAATCAATAAGCGATCTTCTTTTAACAATTGGGATCTTTGCAGAGGTCATCCTTGTAAGTCCTGCAAAAGGCACATAGGACTTAAGTGTCGTATTCTTTTTGTCATAATCAGAACATATATTTTAATTAACTTAACAATCTCCTCCTTTTTGGTGATGACAAAAAGTAAAGGAGTATGTGCCAGGATACTTCCCTTTGTTGCTTAGTCGACTAGCCAATCCTGATAGCTTACTCCCCCTGAGTGAGTGCGTCCTGTAATATCAGAAGGTAGAGGTCTCCAGGGACAAGGAGGTTAATTGACTCCCTCTGAATGAGTGACCCTATATATTGTATACTGCAGATATGATGATACCATAATCACATAGATGCAAAATGTATGATGCAGGGTAAAATAGCGGAAGCTAAACTATACGATAATCGAGCGGAAGCAAGTAAAGGATAACAAGAAATCGAGACT
Organism: Petunia axillaris subsp. axillaris; assembly: GCA_029990575.1. Taxonomy (NCBI): domain Eukaryota; kingdom Viridiplantae; phylum Streptophyta; class Magnoliopsida; order Solanales; family Solanaceae; genus Petunia; species Petunia axillaris. The sequence goes on along the minus strand of JARKNS010000004.1, from coordinate 119,062,154 downwards.
AGGAAGGCAAGAAATTAGAAGATAGAATCAAATTCAATTCACACACGTTGATTGAATTCAAAAGGGAGAAGGGAAACTTGAACCTTACAATGGAATCAAACTAGTTGTCGATCTCCATAGGTTCCAAGTAAAGTCATAAACGAAGCCTCGGGCTTCAACAAAGAAAGGCTCGGCCTTCTCTCTATTCTCTCTTCTTTCTATTCAATGTCAAGACTAACTTAAGAAGAAAAATGACTAAGTGTCCTATTTATAGTCTTTCACAAGACATGGTGAAATGACTAAACTGCCCCATAAGCGAAATAAGACATACAAGGCCACTTAAGGGCAAAATAGGAACTTTACACAAAATCCCGTCAAGACAATAGAGGGAGGCGCTCCGCCTCAGTGAGCTTCAGTGAGGGGCGGTCCGCCTAGTGCCTAGGGGCGGCCGCCTCTTGCAGAATCCAGAGAGATGAACATTGGTAGGCGGTCCGTGTAGTATTGTGGGCGGTCTGCCTCTTCCTGGGAGGTATGGATACGGCTCAAAATGGACTCTAACTGTTCCTCCTTGGTCCGTAGTCGGTCCTCCCTCAAGCGTGCTCAAGTCCATGGCTTCAAATCACTCTCGAACCCTCATCTGAAGCTCTTGACTCGTACTCCTTGTGCTCTTCAAGCTTGGTTCTTGATGGTTGTAGTTTAGGCCAATTTGCCCGGCATCATCCTCCCCTTCTTGAAAGGATTTCGTCCTCGAAATCAAACCATCAAAACCTACATACAAAATAAGCACAACCAACAAACTTCCCACTGCAAGAGTAGGTTAGTTCCAAAAGTGTGGAAAACACACTCTTATGATAGAGCCAAGCATCAATAACAATTAAAATGCTTAGGCCTCCAAAGGAGATTACAAGTACTTGACTCAAGAAGAAAGTGCGTCTAACACAAAGACAAACAAAGGGATCGATAGGGTAAGGAACATGCAAGACATAGCAATCGAATTCCCCACAACCCCTAAGCTTATGACCAACACACCAAGCCTTCAAATCAATTTTATCACAAGGTGACACATCGGCTTTGGCATGCTCAACACTCAAGGTGTGCTCAACATATAGGATGAAATAAGTAAAATAGTTCTATTCAAAACTAACATCGACTACTCACTCCCCTTCTTAGAAGCACTCTTACACACACCGAGAGGTACCTCCTCACCTCCAAATATTCCTCCAAGACAACTCTCGTCACTTGACAAACTCCCAAGGGAGGTCTCAAACAATAGATTATCTATATAGTTAGGCATTCCAATCGATGGAGGTTCAAACACACACTCTACCCTAGTTTGATACAATTCACCATTTTCATCGACGTGGCCCTCATACAAAGGATTAGTATAGGCGCACTTCTCAAGCTCATTAGCAAGCAAAGGTAAAGTTCTCAAACTAGAGACAACATCTACACTTGAGGAGTCACCGAACACAAGTCGATCTATCTCATTCTTAAGGGACCCCTCAAGGTTACAACCCTCCTCACTACGACACAAGAGACCACCACTAGCAATAAACAATCAAAGGGAAGAATAGGATGCAATTCATCTTCTCCTTTATCAAATATGGGTGGGGTTTCATAACAAGGTTCACAAATAAGGTCAACTTCAACATTTTCACTAAAGAGAGGTTCAATAAAAACCGAGCGCACATCATGATGTGGCTTTTCAACCCTCTCAACTAGGGGTTCATTGGCACACACAAGTTGACCCAAAGGCTCTACACTAGTTGCAAACACATTGTAATCATACAAATCATCAACTAGCCTAGAGTTCTCACTAACAACATCACAAGACAAGGAAGTATCATGCTCAAGGAGGGAAGAACTAACACATTCCTTTGAAGTGTCATGAATGTCTCCACCTTGTAGCTCACATTCGGAATCGTCTTCACCTTGCCTTTCCATTTCGGAACATGGTTGAGGCTCCATCGGTTTGCCTCCAAGAATTCCTACACAAGAACTCATACACATAGAGGCAAAAGATAAAGGGTTAAGGTTAGAATAAGGGGTGTTCTCACTCTCAATTTTTCGTTTTCCCTCTTTCTTTTCCCTCATTTTTTTTTCCAAGGTCGGATGTAGATTCGGGAGGTGACAACCCACTCACATCACTCAACACAACCTCTCCTTTTTCCACTCGAGAGTTGTCACTGGTCGCTCCCTTACTCCTCTCTATCTTTTGTCTCTCAAATTCGGGTGAATTGGGACGAGGCCCAAGAATACCTATAGCCGGAATAGGTGGACTCTTTACATCAACCCGGAATCTAGGACTTAGAGACTCATAACTTGATGTCTCCTTCTTCTTCATTGGTGAACCACTCGGCTTTGGAAGTGGCTCCGGGCTCACCTTGTTTACATTTGTCAACTCTTTTGTAGCACGAGTCCCACCATTGCTTGTGTTTGTAGGACTTCTTGTTTGCACCTTTTCAACCATGGAATGAAGTTCTTGCTCATTTCTCCTTTGCATTGCCAAAGAAGGTGCACTAGTAGGAACAAAGTCATAAACCCTTTGACCTATGCCCACAAGATACGCATCCTTCATAGCACTATATTTCACCCTCTTTCCCCCCAACCACGGCTCACCAATCCACACATCAACATGACGCATGGGATACACATCACACCACACATAGCATTTATAATTCCTATGAGATATGAGTACCTGAGCCTCCTTAGAAACCCACACTCCATCATACTCATAAGGATGCTCTAGCTTATGGCATGGTATCCTAAGCCTATCAACCAAAGAGGTGCTAATACAATTGGCATCGGTATCACCAATCTTGAGCAAGTATCCTCCAATACCATTTACCTCAACAATGAACCTTCTCTTACCCAAGTTTCGTAGATTGGCATCCAAAGAAGAACTTGAATGCCCACACATGTCAACACCAACAACTTGGGTCTTCCTTATCCCTCCACTAGTGGCAACACCAATAGAATAATCTACACTTCCCGTCACTCTCCCAAAATTAGAAATGTTGTTGGAAGTCGAGGAAGGAACCTTGCCATGGAAACCATAAGTGCCTCTCGCCTTGGTTCCATAGTCCATAATACTACTCCTACTACAACCATCAACGCCCTTCACGGCATATAACCCCTTTGTAGCAAAAGCAACACCATCTCTCAAACCAACCTCCACATGGGAATTAGGAGCATTAGGTCGCTTTGCGTACCTAGAAGGTGCAAGCTTCTTCTTTCCCATGGAACAACAACCCCCTCCTCCCATACTAATGGAAAGACCGCTGCTACTCCCTTGTACACCACTAGCAACACTAAGAGAAGATGCATATGAACAATTTCTATAATCAACATCATTATCAACTCTATCTAGGTCACTACCAACATTTTCATCATCGTCGCAAGAAGAGTAAGTAGGATTAATGTACCTTGAAGCGTCACCATCTTCGTATTCTTGACTTGAAGCATTAGATTCGTCAAATTCATCATCACAAGCTTCATAGTCTTCTTCAACTTCACGATCATAATAGTGAACCGCTTCATCAACATAGGAGCCATGGATTCCATCATCATAGTAATGGCCATCATCCTCACCATAGGAACCATAGTCTCCATCAACACCATACGAGCCATAGCAACTCGCATCATCCTCACATGAGTCATAATCCCCACAATCAACATCCGACATCGTTGCAACACCAAAAGATCAAAACCTCCCAAAAGTCACTCCGTCACGTGTATCACTCAATTTATGGACACTCAAGAGCGAGGCCCTTACAACTTGGGAACCAAGGTGATCACAACTAGTATGTCCAAGTTAAAGTTTGGAATAGAGTTAATGAGACTCAATAGACGGACGGTTATTTAAAGTGCGCACTTGAGGCCAAAAGAGAATCTACGACTATTCTTTGAATTATAATCTCCTCTACGCACGAATACCCTAATACGCTAAAGGATTAGTGTCTTTCAAGTAGGCCAATTACCTTAGAAACACTAACCAAGAAGCCCGTGGGCGATTCGGGCTTCTTAAAAATTGAAAACCTAAGAAAAACAACTACCCGGTTGCACTCCAGAAAGAGGCGCTCTGCCTCAAATCAGAGGCGCTCCGCCTGGAAAAAGTCCAGAGAGCAGCCCAGAGCGAGGCGGCCGCCTCAAAATGTAGGAGGTCCGCCTAGGCTGTTTTCCTGCAACTTTGCAAAACGCGTTTTTGGCTCATTTTGCACTCAAAATCCAACGTTTTCGACTTGTTTTCGATTCTAATGATACCCAAATATGTATATGATGATTCTAAATATTTCCCAATAGGTTTTAACCCTCAAACAAACAACAATCAAACGATTTTGATTCTTGAGCAAAATTCTAGGGTTTTTGAAAATTTTGGAGATTTCAATTCTTCAAATTTTGAAATACATCACCATATCTTGTAATTTTGGTACCAAAAGAATGGGAATCACACAAGGAACAAAACCCAATGATTTTCAATGAATGGGTGTTCCAATCCAACAAGTTCCACCAAATTTTGTGAAATTTTTTAATTTTTCAATTTTTTGGTTTTTCTTCAAATTTTCAAGAATAAAGAACACAATCACAACAACAACAAGAACAAGACCGAGGATTCGTAAGAACGACGCCTAGCCTTGCTCTGATACCAACTGATGCAGGGTAAAATAGCGGAAGCTAAACTATACGATAATCGAGCGGAAGCAAGTAAAGGATAACAAGAAATCGAGACTAGGAAGGCAAGAAATTAGAAGATAGAATCAAATTCAATTCACACACGTTGATTGAATTCAAAAGGGAGAAGGGAAACTTGAACCTTACAATGGAATCAAACTAGGTGTCGATCTCCATAGGTTCCAAGTAAAGTCATAAACGAATCCTCGGGCTTCAAAAAAGAAAGGCTCGGCCTTCTCTCTATTCTCTCTTCTTTCTATTCAATGTCAAGACTAACTTAAGAAGAAAAATGACTAAGTGTCCTATTTATAGTCTTTCACAAGACATGGTGAAATGACTAAACCGCCCCATAAGCGAAATAAGACATACAAGGCCACTTAAGGGCAAAATAGGAACTTTACACAAAATCCCGTCAAGACAACAGGGGGAGGCACTCCGCCTCAGAGGGGAGGCGCTCCGCCTCAGTGAGCTTCAGTGAGGGGCGGTCCGCCTAGTGCCTAGGGGCAGCCGCCTCTTGCAGAATCCAGAGAGCTGAACATTGGTAGGCGATCCGCCTAGTATTGTGGGCGGTCCGCCTCTTCCTGGGAGGTATGGATACGACTCAAAATGGACTCTAAGTGTTCCTCCTTGGTCCGTAGTCGGTCCTCTCTCAAGCGTGCTCAAGTTCATGGTTTCAAATCACTCTCGAACCCTCATCCGAAGCTCTTGACTCGTACTCCTTGTGCCCTTAAAGCTTGGTTCCTGATGGTTGTCGTTTAGGCCAATTTGCCCGGCATCAATGTACATGGAGGGAATAAGCATTCATTCTGTTCTCCCCCTTGGCATAAACAAACAGGAACAAAAGAGCAAGTCTAAATTATCCTGAATATTACAGACCTAGAGAATTAGTTTAACGAGGAGTAAGAAAATATGTAAGGGTGTTCACAACATTATCAGTCATCCTGTCCAGCTTGGTTTGAAATCTGTTGACATAGCAGTAATTCGGGCCTAAATATCTATGGAGACAGCATCAATTCTAGCATGCACCTGTCTAATAGCAGCAGCAGAGTCTGTCACAGCAGTGTCTAACTTAAGAGAGAACCTACCAACATCTAGTTTAAGTTCAGTGATGTCATCGGAGGCCTTTTCACTCTTGAAGTGTAGGCTTAGTAGCAGGTCATTGAGATCAGCCATAGCATCCTTAAGCTTACCAGAAGGCTCATCAGCAACCGGAGCAGATGGCTTGGATGGACCAGCATGGTCATCAGCCGGTTTGGGAGATTTAGGTTCCTTGCGAACCCAAGAGCCATTAATGCGAACATACCCCATTGATGCAAAAGTGCGAGAATTATAACATGCAGTCAAAGAGCAGGTTTTCCAAGCGGAGATGTCAACTCTATAGAAATACAGGATGCGAGTGATAATGATACCATACAGAAGAGAAGCACATTCAGCAACACTTTCAAGCCTATATTCAATAATCCAGGTAGCCAAATCAAGTTTCTTTTTAGTAACCAAGCAGTAAACAATTAGAGTTTCACGTTGTGAGAGGGAACTAAGAGAACCAGTTCGGGGAAGCAGAGTAGTACCAACAATATGGGCCAGAACACGAATTTCAAATGGGAGGTCTAAGGGACCAAGTTGTCCCTTAGGAACATCAGACTTATCACATAAAAAGGTTTTGGCTTGTTCAAAAGAGACCTCAAAATCAGCAGGCCATGAAATTTTAAAGAACTCAGAATAGTCAGAAAACTTACAACCCAAAATGCGGCACAGTATGGCCTTGGTGACAATAATGCGAGTACTCAGAACCATTGTCTCAAAACCACCGGAGGAACAAGGACAAAGATTTGCATAAAAGAGCCTTACCAGATCCTCAGGAATGACAATGGGTTCAGTAGAGAAGAAGTTGGACCAGTCTTGAGCATCAAACCAATGATTGAGAGTGCAATTGAGAGTTTCCATAGCATCCAAGTCAGCCAGTCTGCCATTAGCCAGAGGTTTATCCTTGATAGCAGTAAGCTTTTCACAAGCAGAGACGTCCCAGAAATCCAGAGTTTCATCTAAATCAGCAAGGTAGAACTCCTTCTTAGGTCTTTTAACACATTCTTCATCAAGAGACTGCATGGGTCTTTTGCCAGATTTCTTTGAGAGATTAGGGTTACTTTCAGGGCTTTGATAATTGGACATAGTATTTTCAGAGTGGTCAGAATCCACTTGTACCGGAGTGGTGGAGGCAGTGGGTAATTTTGATTTGGTGCGCTGACTCCGACGAGTAGAGAAAGAAGTTTTCCTGACCATTTTGATGGTGAAGGTTTGAAGAGTGGGTGAGAAGATGAAGGGAATGAGAATGGGGAGAGTTAAAAAGGGTGGATGAAAACGGAAGAGGTGTCGTGTGAGGGAAAGGTAGTGAAAAGACGTGATGTTCTGATGGAAGTGAAATGACGCAGTGCAGACTCTTGGAACTCGTTTCCACACCGCCTGACACCATTTCAAACTAAAGAGAAGAAAGGTAATAATGACATGGAAAAGGTAAAAAGCAATAATGACAAATAAATAGATATAAAAGCAGTAGAGTCCTGAATGTGGTAAAATAATAAAACAAATTAGGGCCAATTTTATAGGGTAACATAACGATATTAATGAGTGATAAGGGGCAAAATACGCGGAAGCTAAACAACGATATTAACTAGGCGGAAGCGATAAATAACTAGATAGGTGATATCAATGATATCGGGGAAACAAGGATTGGGGAGTCAAGAAACGAGAAGAAAGAACGGATTAATGAATTCAAGACATGAATTAATAATCCAGAAGGGAGAAAGTGAAACTCGAACCTTACAATGGACTCAACTAGGTGTCGATCACCATAGGTTCCAAGTTAACGAGATACATGAAGCCTCGGGCTTCGGGCTAGAAAGGCTCGGCCTTCTCTAATTCTCTCTTCTCTCTATTCAATTCAAGCTAACTAATGAAATGAATAGCTATTGTGCTATATATACATTTACATTGAATATTGGACAAAAATGGCCCTGAAGCTGATTCTGCCTCGCTGCTCAATACTTCTTCATCACGATCGCGCTAAGGATGCACGCGATCGCGCCAAAGGCTCGCAATCGCGCAGGTTCCAGCATTCTTCAGCCACGCCTTCGCGCTCAATGGGGCGCTGTCGCGCAGGCTTGTTCAGTCCCCTTCGCGATCGCGCAGACAGTGTCGCGATCGCGAAGAACAAATGTCCTCCGGCAGGCAGTGAGCTCCTAGTGTGCTCCCCTGTTTTGCCCTATTTTGGGCTGCCCTGTTTCCTTCCCTGTTTCTCCGTCCTCAGCGCTCCAATGCATGATCTCCCAAGACGTTCTCGGAGGCCTTGACTCGTATCTGTTGTGCTCTCGAGCTTGGCTTTTGATGGTTGTCGTTTAGGCCATTTTGCCCCGCATCATCCTCCCCTTCTTGAAAGGATTTCGTCCTCAAAATCGAACCATCAAAACCTACAATCAAAACAAAGCACAACAAAAATTTCCTACTTCGCAAGTAGGTTAGCTTAGCAAGAATAAGTGCAAGTGGTGTGGATACACACTCTTGTGATAGAGCCAACCATCAATACCGATTAAAAAGCTTACGTCCCCAAAAGAGACAACAAAGTCTTGGCTCGGCAAGAACAAGCACTCATTTTCAAAACAAGCAAAGAGATCAAGGTCATGTATGTAGCAATTAAATTTCCCACGACCCCTAAGCCCATGACCAACACACCAAGCCTTCAAATAAATTTTGTCATCAAGTGACACATCGGCTTTGGCATGCTCAACGCTCAAGGTGTGCTCAACATATGGAATGGAGTAAGTAAGATAGTTCAAGCGACAACTAACATCAAATACTCCACTCCCCTTCTTATGAGCATTCTTACACACACCAAGAGGTACCTCCTCACCTCCAAATACTCCTCCAAGACAACCCTCGTCACTAGACAAACTCCCAAGGGAGGTCTCAAACAATGGGTTATCCATGGAGTTAGGCATTCCAATCCATGGAGGTCCAAACTCACACTCTACTCTAGCTTGATACAATTCACCATTTTCATTGAAGTTGCTCTCATACAATGGATTAGTATAGGCACACTTCTCAAGTTCATTGGCACGCAAAGGTGAAGTTCTCAAACTAGAGACAACATCGACACTTGAGGAGTCATCGAACACAAGTCGATCTATCTCATTCTCAAGAGACTCCTCAAGGTTACAACCTTCCTCACTACGACACAAGATACCACCGCTAGCAAATAAGCAATCAAAGGGAAGAATAGGATAATCATGCAATTCATCTTCTCCTTTATCAAACACGGGTGGGGTGTCATAACAAGGTTCACACACAAGGTCAACTTCAACATTTTCACTAAAGAGAGGCTCAATGAAAATCGAGCTCACATCATGATGTGGCTTCTCAACCCTCTCAACTAGTGGTTCGTTTTCACACACAAGTTGACCTGAAGGCTCTACACTAGTTGCAAACACATTATACTCATGCAAATCATCAACTAGCATAGAGTTGTTACAAACAAGATCACAAGACAAGGAAGTATCACGCTCAAGGGAGGAAGAACTAACACATACCTTTGAAGGGTCATGAACGTCTCCACCTTGTAGCTCACATTCGGCATCTTCTTCACCTTGTCTTTCCATCTCGGGACATGGTTGAGGCTCCATCGGATTGCCTCCAAGAATCCCTACAAAAGAATTCAAGCTCATAGAAGAAAAAGATAAAGGGTTAAGGTTAGAATAAGGGGTGTCCTCACTCTCAATTTTTCTTTTTCCCTCATTTTTTTTCCAAGGTCGGGTGTAGATTCGGGTGGTGACAACCCACTCACATCACTCAACACAACCTCTCCTTTTTCCACTCGAGAGTTGTCACCGGTCGCTCCCTTACTCCTCTCTATCTTTTGTCTCTCAAATTCGGGTGAATTGGGACGAGGCCCAAGAATACCCATAGCCGGAGTAGGTGGACTTTTCACATCAACCCGGAATCTAGGACTTGGAGACTCATCACTTGAGGCCTCCTTCTTCTTCATTGGCGAACCACTTGGCTTTGCAATTTGTGGTTGGTTCACCTTGTTGACAATTGGCAACTGTTTTCTAGCACTTGTCCCACCACTTCTTGTAATTGTAGGACTTCTCGTTTGCACCTTTTTAACCATGGAATGAAGTTCTTGCTCCTTGCCTCTTTGCCTAGTCAAAGAAGGGGCGCTAGTAGGCACTCGGCTCCTCGCCCGGTACGGCACAAAGTCGCAGACTCTTTGCCCTACGCCCAAAAGATACGCACCCTTCACCACAGTATATTGCACCCTCTTCCCCTCCAACCACGGCTCACCCATCCACACATCCACATGACGCATGGGATACACGTCACACCAAACATAGCATTTATAACCTCTATGAGATATGAGTACCCGAGTCTCCTTAGAAACCCACACTCCATCATACTCATAAGGATGCTCTAGCTTATGGCATGGTATCCTAAGCCTATCAACCAAAGAGGTGCTAATACAATTGGCATCGGTACCACCAATCTTGAGCAAGTATCCTCCAATACCATCTACCTCAACAACGAACCTACATCTACCCAAGTCTTGCACATTGGCACCCAAATTAGAATTTGGACGCCCACAAGTGTCAACACCAACAACTTGGGTCTTCCTTATCCCTCCACTAGTGGCAACACTACTAGAATAACCTCCACTTCCCGTCACTCTCCCAACATTAGCAATGTTGTTAGAAGTCAAGGAAGGGACCTCGCCATGGAACCCATAAGTGCCTCTCGCCTTGGTTCCATAGCCCATAGCACTACTCCTACTACAACCATCCACGCCCCTCACGGCATACATCCCCTTTGTAGCAAAAGCAACACCATTTCTCAAACCATCCTCCACATGGGAATTAGAAGCATTAGGTCGCTTAGCGTACCTAGAAGGTGCAAGCTTCTTCTTCCCCATGGAACAACCACCACCACCTCCCATACTAATGGAAGGTCCTCCACTACTCCCTTGTACTCCATTAGCAACGCCAAGAGAAGATGCATAAGAACAATTCATATACTCAACATCATCATCATCCCTATCTATGTCACTATCATGCTCTAATTCATCACAAGAAGAGTAAGTAGGATCAATGTACCTTGAAGCGTCACCATCTTCGATTTCTTGACTAGAAGCATAGGAATCATCACATTCTTCATCAAAAGCCTCATAGTCTTCATCAACCTCACGATCATCATAGTGAACCGCTTCATCCTCATATGAGCCATAGTTCCCCGAATCATCATAGCAATTCCCATCATCACCATCATAGGAACCATAGTCTCCATCATCACCATACGAGTCATAGCAACTCGCATCATCGCCACATGAGCCACAATCTACTCCATCATCATTATCCGACATTGTTGCAATCACCAAATAACAAAACCTCCCAAAAGTCACTCCCTCACGTGTATCACTCAATATATGTACACTCAAGAGCGAGGCCTTATCAACTTGGGAACCAAGGTAATCACAACTAGCATGTCCAAGTTAAAGTTCGGAGTGGAATTAATGAGACTCTATGTACGGACGGCTATTTAAAGTGCGCACTTGAGGCCAAAAGGAGTTCTACGACTCTTCTTTGAATTCTAATCTCCTCTACGCACGAATACCTAATACGCTAAAGGATTAGTGTCTTTCAAGTAGGCCAATTACCTTAAAAACACTAACCAAGAGGTACGGTAGAAAACGGGACACAAAAGATTCGACTCGAATCGGCACCAAACGGATTTGGAATCGGATGAAATTTTGTTTGTGATCTACAAACTCATCATATTTAATGGTCCAATTGGAGTCATGATGTTTGGAAACTGTTCGGAAGCCGTTGCGAACGTTCTGTCCCAAAACTGGAATTCTGAAATTTTTTGTTCTTCGCTATCGCGACCAGACGCGCGCGATCGCGAAGTGTTATTTTTTTCAAAAAATTATTTTGCTCTTCGCGATCGCGAAGGGTTAATCCATGCACTTTCACAGCAGCTCCAAAACGGGTTTTTGGGCGATTTTGGCCAAATTTTTGGCTCGATTTCAACCCCATACACAAAACCAACGATACCCAAAGGTGTATACAACTATAACAACCAATCCCCAATAGTTTTCAACTCCAAACAAACAACAAAAAGCTTCGATTCAAGATTGAAGCGTTTTCAAGAAATTTTCAAACTTTTAGATTTTGATTTTGGAAATTTTGATTCGTAACACCAAAACACGAGATATAGGTATCAAAACGACGGGAATACAATAAGGAACAAATCCCACTACTTTTTAACACTCGGGGATTTGTATCCAACCCGCTCGACCAAATTTTGTCAAGTTTTCTAGTTTTTCAATTTTTTTTTTTGTTTTTCTTCCTTTTCAAGAACAACAAGAACAACACAACAATGATACTAACATATGGAACAAGGAACGGGGGTTTGTAAGAACATAACCCAAGCCTTGCTCTGATACCAACTGATAAGGGGCAAAATACGCGGAAGCTAAACAACGATATAAACTAGGCGGAAGCGATAAATAACTAGATAGGTGATATCAATGATATCGGGGAAACAAGGATTGGGGAGTCAAGAAATGAGAAGAAAGAACGGATTAATGAATTCAAGACATGAATTATTAATCCAAAAGGGAGAAAGTGAAACTCGAACCTTACAATGGACTCAACTAGGTGTCGATCGCCATAGGTTCCAAGTTAACGAGATACATGAAGCCTCGGGCTTCGGGCTAGAAAGGCTCGGCCTTCTCTAATTCTCTCTTCTCTCTATTCAATTCAAGCTAACTAATGAAATGAAGAGCTATTGTGCTATATATACATTTACATTGAATATTGGACAAAAATGGCCCTGAAGCTGATTCTGCCTCGCTGCTCAATACTTCTTCATCGCGATCGCGCTAAGGATGCACGCGATCGCGCAGGCACCCTTTCACATCATCGCGATCGCGCAGGTTCCAGCATTCTTCAGCCACGCCTTCGCGCTCGGTGGGGCGCTGTCGCGCAGGCTTGTTCAGTCCCCTTCACGATCGCGAAGAACAAATGTCCTCCGGCAGGCAGTGAGCTCCCAGTGTGCTCCCCTGTTTTGCCCTGTTTTGGGCTGCCCTGTTTCCTGCCCTGTTTCTCCGTCCTCGGCGCTCCAATGCATGATCTCCCAAGACGTTCCCGGAGGCCTTGACTCGTATCCGTTGTGCTCTCGAGCTTGTCTTTTGATGGTTGTCGTTTAGGCCATTTTGCCCCGCATCAATGAGGATCAGGGATAATTCCAAGCAGGTCACGTAGGGCGCAAAATCTTTCTTCTAAGAGAGGTTTAGTATAAAGATCAGCCAATTTAAAATCGGTGCTCACGAATGCAATATCAACATCACCATCCTTAACATGATCCCTAATAAAATGATAACGGACATGTATATGCTTTGTCCTAGGACGATCAACATGGTAGTAGGATAATTCAATAGCGCTAGTGTTATCAAACAAAATAGGAATAGGTTTAAAAAATAAATCATAATCAAATAATTTCTTGCCCATCCAGAGGAGTTAAGTGAAGCAATGTCCTAGAGCGACATATTCCGATTCAGCAGTTGAAAGGGCAGTGCAATCCTGTTTCTTACTGTGCCATGATACAAGGGATTTCCCAAGAAAGAAACTCGCACCACTGATGCTTTTTCCAATCAACTCTATCACCTGCATAGTCAGCATCTGAAAAGCCAATGAGATCAAAGAAATTTGTGCATGGGTACCACAAGCCATAGTTAACTGTTCAAACAAGATATCTAAGAATTCTTTTGACTGCAGTAAGATGGGATACTTTAGGAGCTGACTGAAAGCGAGCACATTTACAAACTGAAAGTATAATATCTGGTCGACTAGCAGTTAAGTAAAGTAATGATCCAATCATAGCTCGATAGAGGGAAGCATTAATACTCGTACCTTTGGAGTCACTTACCAGATGAGTAGCAGGACTCATGGGAGTTTTAGCAGAGTTTGCATCATGCATGCTAAATTTAAAAATGAGTTCCTTAGTATATTTAGATTAACATATGAAGATGGCATCTTCGTACTGTTTGATTTGAAGAACTAGGAAAAACGTAAGTTCGCCCATCATACTCATTTCAAACTCTCCCTGCATTAGCACTTCAAAATTCTTGCATAATTCTGGATTAGTGCTACCAAAAATGATATCATCCACATAATTTTGTATAATGAGAATATCAGCATATGTTTTCTGAATAAATAAGGTTTTATCACTTTTGCCTCTTGAAAAACCATGTGATAATAAGAAGGAGCTGAATCTTTCATACCAAGCTCTAGGGGCTTGTTTGAGACCATAAAGGGCTTTGGATAGCTTGAAAACATGATGAGGGTAGTCAGAATTTTCAAAACCTGGAGGTTGCCTAACAAAGACTTCTTCTTTAATAAAGCCATTTAAGAAAGCACTTTTAACATCCATTTTAAATAGTTTAAAACGTTTGAAGGAAGTAAAAGCTAAAAGCATACGAATAGATTCAAGTCTAGCAACAGGGGCAAATGTCTCGTCGTAGTCGACTCCCTCCGTTTGAGAGTAATGTTGAGCCATTAGACGAGCCTTGTTTCTTACCACGTTACCTTCTTCATTTAGCTTGTTTCGAAACACCCATTTTGTGCCAATGACTGATTTTCCCTTGGGTTTTGGAACTAGCTTCCATACCTGATTTTTCTCAAATTGATCGAGCTCCTCTTTCACTGCAAGGACCCAAGATTCATCTTGAAGGGCTTAGTTTATCTTCTTTGGCTCAATCTGTGAGATGAAAGCCAAATTTGATTTAAGAGAGTTTCTCGTTTTCATACCTTCTCGTGGATCTCCAATTATATATTTTTGGGGATAGTCGGGATCACTTCTCCATTCATTTGGTACCACAACTTCCAGTTCTTTGAGGTTTGCGCGAGTAATTGACTCAGGCTGTTCTGGGATGGAATCTGACTCCTCAACATCTTGAATTTTAGGCTTGGAGGCTCAGAGGTGGTGATTGTGATCTCTGGGGTGTCGATTGACTCTGGTGGACTTCTTCTTCATCTACATCACTACCTTTCTCGACATGGGTCAAAGAATCATCAAAAACAACATGCATAGACTCTTCAACATATAATGTCCTTTTATTAAACACTTTGTAAGACCTACTGGTAGTAGAGTATCCTAAGAATATACCCTCGTCACTACGAGGATCAAATTTGCCAAGATTATCTTTGCCATTGTTATGAATAAAGCATTTCCATCCAAAGGGGTGAAAGTAATTGATATTAGGTCTTTTACCTTTCCAAAGTTCATAGGGGGTCTTATGTAGGATAGGACGAATAAGGCACCTATTTAGAATCTGACACGCAGTACTTACAGCTTCAGCCCAAAACTGATTAGGAAGAGAATGTTCAACTAACATGGTTCTGGCCATGTCTTGAAGAGTGTGATACTTTCTTTCTACAACTCCATTTTGCTGAGGGGTTCGAGGTGAAGAAAAGTTGTGAGTGACCCCTTGAGAATTGCAGTACTCTTCAAATACTTTGCTTTCGAACTCTCCTCCATGATCACTTCTGATGGTGGAATGAAGTAACCTTTTTCCCTTTGAACTTTCTTGCAAAACACTTCAAAACTTTTAAATGCATCATCTTTACGAGACAGAAATATAACCCAAGTAAAATGAGAATAATCATCAACAATTATGAATGCATATCGTTTCCCTCCTATACTAGTAGTTCTGGTTGGACCGAATAGATCCGTATGCAGCAATTTAATGGGGTTGGATGTAGAGACAATATCTTTTTCTTTAAAAGAAGTTCTAGTTTGCTTCCCTAGCTGACATGCATCACAAATGTGGTCCTTAGAGAAGTTTAGCTTAGGTAATCCAATGACTAATTCCTGTTTAGACAATTTTTCGATTTGAGACATACTAGCATGACCTAACTTTCTATGCCATGTCCAGGGATCATTTGTAATTGATGCAAGACACAGATGTTTACCTGTTAAAGCTTTACCATTGTTTAGAACATAAATATTGTTTTCTCTAGAGCCAGAGAGAACAACCTTACCTTTGTTGTCGTGAATGATGCATCAACTTGATTCAAATTTTACCTTGTACCCACCATCACATAGTTGACTGATGCTTAGAAGATTGTGCTTGAGTCCATCAACCAAGAATGCTTCTTTGATATCACAGGAAGGACTTAAAGAGATGATTCCAATGCCAACGATCTTTCCTTTGTCATCTCCTCCACATTTAACAGATACTCCATCAATCTTTGTTATAGATTTGAACAACTCTTTGTCACCGGTCATATGTCGGGAGCATCCACTATCAAGAAACCATTTTCCCATCTTCATTGTCCTTTTGTAGTGTCCCTGCAAAATAAAGTTTTTAAGCATTTTTAGGTACCCAAGCTTGCTTGGGTCCTTGTGGGTTAGTTTTAGAGGTGCTAGCCTCAGGTTTAGCCTTTGGTCTCCAGATCCATTTTCCAGGATTTCTCTTTTGACATCTTCTAACCACATGTCCTGGTTCACCGCAGTGATAGCAACTAGGCATATTTTTAATTTCTCTTGTAGATGTAGAAGATCTAGCTGATCTATAGAAATTATTTGATCCTATTGAGCTATGACTGGTGGACTTTCTATGACTGTTAAGTTTGAGCTTAAGGTGATTCATTTCTTACTTTAGGAATTCATTTTCAGTCTCAACTACTTCCAGTTTCATTTCCCATTCCTCTTTCTCTTTACTTAGTCTCTTAATTTTCTTAAGTGCCTTTTCTAGTTCGTCTAGAACTTCATCAAGATTTCTAGAGTTTTAAATACAAAATTCACAGCGTACCTCACTTGAGTCGTTTGAGGGCATTTCACTGCTGGTAGAATTTTCTGAGGCCATGAAACAAATGTTGGCTACTTCTTCCTGCTCAGCATCAGCTGCATCCTCATCACTCCATGCCGCGTAAGATCTGTTCCTCCCTTTCCTTTTTGTATCAGGGCAGTTGTTTGCAATGTGACCTTGTTTGCCACATTCAAAACATCGACCCTCATTTTTGTAGTTGGATTGATCTTTTTTTAAGGGAACTTTCCCTTTTCTGAATTGTCTTCTTCGATTAACAAGACCATTTATTTTTCTGGACATCATTGCAAGCTGTTCTTGAATGTCATCTTCTTCAACTTCCTGATTGTAGTCGACTTCCTCCACTATTGTATTGAAGGCCACAGTTTTCTTTTACTTTTCTAAAGCATTTCGTTTTAGATGAGTTTTCTCAAAGGCGATCAGATCACCTCTGAGTTCATCATAAGAAATTTTGTTAAGATCTCCACATTCTATATTTATAACCTTAGGTTGCCATGTGGTAGGGAGACTTCTCAGAATCTTTCTTATCTGTTCACCGCTAGTGTAGATCTTCCCGAGTGCTTTGAGTTCACCAATGATTTTGCGGAATCTTGCAAACATATCTTCCACAGACTCTCCATCTTTTATTTGAAATAATTCATATTCATAAACTAGAAGATTGATTCTAGTTTCCTTGACCTTACTGGTTCCTTCATAGGTAACCTCCAATTTATGCCATATTTCTTTGGCCATTTCATAACTAGATATTTTTTCATATTCTTCACCACTGATAACGTTGTAAAGAATATTCATAGCTTGTAATTAAGTTGGATAACCTCTCGTTGGTCCGTGGTACAGCTAATAATTCTAAATTTTTCCACCCCTTGGTTGTCCGCCTGGGGGAACCATAACATTATCTGGAAACCCACTCGTAGAAACTTCTATTAGGGAAGGCGTCACATCTCCACATTACAACTATTTTCAAATCTTCACAAATTTTGTAAATCTTTTTTCTTTAAAACAGTTTGACTTCATGATTCTTTTTGCATTTTTAATATTATCTAGTTTCTATTATCCTATCTTTCGAAACTAACTTGTTTGTTGTGTTTTTCTTTTTACTCCTTCTTTTTAAAATTTATTTCGTGAATTACTTCAACATGTGTATCATTTTTCAAATCTTACACATTTTTAGAAAATATGTGCATTTTCTTTCAAAACTTGTACATTTTTAAAACTTGTGCATACCACCCATACTTCCCGCAACTCCTGTCAGTTTCAAATCATGCGTTGAAAAACACGGTGGTTACGACCACCTCTCCCTCACAAAAGTTCTTTTAGGGGGAACGAATTGGAATCTATCGGTTCGTGACGTCCCCGCTCCCGAGTCATCTGCTTGGGAGGATAATAAAATTCGGTCTAAGTCAACCCAGCTCTTAGTGGTAGCTCTAGGAATATGCATAATGACATATCATTAGTTGACTTGTTCTCAAGTCCAATAGGCAAACTTGTTCAAACAATCCGACCGGGTTTTTTGACCCCCAAAGAATGTTGAACATGATTTATTTGCATTTATCTAAAGGATTGAACGTGCAAATATGGACCGTTTATTGGAGTTATTCTTCATTCAATGCCACCCAAAGGCACAAAGGGTAACCAAAGAGGCATCAAACTCTCAAACTGAAGCAGAAATGACTAATTATTTCTAAAATGGTTGGAATTATTCTGCATACAATGCCATTCAAAGGCACAAAAATTATCCGAAGGAGCATCAAAAGCCCAAATTGAATCAGAAATGACCATTTATTCCTAAAAGGTCAGAATCATTCTGTATTTAGTGTTATTCAGAGGTAGAAATGGTAAGCGAAGAGGGCATTAAAAGCCTAATTTGAAGCAGAAACGATAGTTTGATAGACGGAATGACACATAACGCACATTCATCCTTTAGGCATAATATATACACTCGACATCCTTGGCATGTAAAAAGTCTATTAATAAACCTTTGTCTAAAGTGTCCAAGGGGTTCTCAACCAGCAACGAGACATTTCTTCATATTCCATACTGCATTATTTTCAAAAAAACTGTGCCACATGTTAATCGTTTGCTTACAAGCAGAATTTAGGCTTCTTCCTTCCCTTTTTTCTCCTTCCTTCATCTTTTCCAAAGATCATGGCCACTAGAACATTCGACATGGTTACTGGAATCCCTCAGTTACTCAAAGATTGGTGGGGAAACATAAGCATAGATCAACAAGACCGAGTTAAAATAGTGTTGGGGAATCTGCTTTCACTAATAGAACACAATGCAGTGAAAGAGATAGTAGAAACAGTAGTACACTATTGGGATGCAGATCGAGCGATTTTTAATTTTGGAAGTGTAGAGTTGACACCGTTGCTGGAGGAGATAGGAGGATTGACTCAACTTCTATTTGAAAGTGATAAGATATTGATGCCTAAGAACATTACACCCGAGGAATTCTTCAAAATGGTGGGATTCAGACCTGAATTGTGCATAGATAACATAAGACAGTCAGGAATTTCTTTAACTTCACTCTATGTTAAGTTCGGGTACGAAGAAGCATTTCAAGAATTCCAAGATAATTTCAGCATTAACTATGAAGATTGGCAAGAGCGGAGGGTACTCTCTTTTGTCACCAGCTTTTTAGGGACTGTCGTATTTTCATAACACAAAGGACAAGTTGATGTTCGTGTGGTATCAATTGCTAATGGTCTACTCAAGGACTTTGACAGGAAGTGCACTTTGATAGCTATGATCGTTGCAGAACTTTACCGAGCTATAGAAAGATGCAAGAAGCGTGTTGGTTTCGTCGAAGGTTGCAATTTGCTTTCACAAATTTGGCTGATGGAGCATTTTCAAAAGATGAATAGCATAGGGCGAGCTTTCCATTCCATACCAAGAGAAAACTACATCTTGACTCATACCTGTTACACCTCGTATGTCTAAAGTGAGGTATATCATTCTAATAACATGTTAAGAATGATTTAAGTCAGTTTAAAGTCATAATAGGACCATATATGACGTTTATATGTTGAATATAAAGTTTTGGAAAAATCATATTTAAGTTGCGGAAAAATTGACTAAGGATTTACCTTGTAATGAAACTTTTTGAGCAATTAAATCCATGTGTTATAAAAGAACTTTTAGAGACATATCATATACCAAATTAAAGATCTTGGAGTGTAGTTTCCAACACTTTTGATGGTTTGTTCATACAATATCTGGATAAAAAGATATGAGCACTAGAAGTCAGAATAGAAAAAAGGACATAAGCGTAAAAAAGGACTAAAACTGAAATGTTTTTAGTATAAAATAGAAAAGTCATCCTCATCTCATCATTTCCAGAAATATCAAGAGAGAAACAAATCCTCCATGAGTCTTGAAGCAAGATTTATGATTTCAAAGGAAGGACGTCAATCATAACTCTAAATTGAAGACGGATTGCGTCAAAACGCTCTACGCGATTAAGCTTGTTTAGGCTTTAGAAGGTGTGAAATTCAAAGGAAAAAGGCTTAGAAGCAAAAAGCATCAAACGTATCTAAGGCTAATTCTTTTTTTTTTGACAAGGCATTTGTTTTGTAGCTTTTGAAGCTTTTCTTAGTTCCAAACATTGTGTTTCTTGTTGAGCACTTGTATATCACCAAGGGAACCTTGTATATACTTAATTTGGTACTAAAATCCATGGTGAAGGACGCCCAAATCAGCAAGACAAAATGTTTAAAAATCTGGAAAATCATTTTGATCTTTGGACAGTTGTTAGTATATTGATTATAACTCCTTGTACAAAATTGATATTTAGATCTTTAAGAATCCTCAGAACCCTAAGACATATATCTACAACTTTCATGAAGACCATGAAGTCTATAACTTTGATCTACACCCTAAAAACTATGATACAATACAGGTCAATGGTATTGTCTAGAAATTCTGTACAGCCGTGGAATTGTAATACCATCTGGTCATCTCATCTTGTTATCCATTTAATTCGTTTATATTATCAGTTTATCCGGGTACCCATTCCTGTATATATTATAGTGCTGGTTCTGTTTTTCTGGATCTTGCAGTTTTAGGGGAAATTCTGCCGAAATTTTTATAGAAAATCAAAGAGTTAGACAAATTCTGAGTTCCAGGTTGTGTCTATGATTCCAGCTATGGTTTTCTTATTATTACTTTGAGTCCATATCTATTGTTACCACATTTTTTATGCCTCATACATGTTTATGCTTATATTGTGATCATGTTATGCGTGATTTGGAGTCCCCCATAGAGGCTGGACATTGGACAAATAGTCAGGTCGCGTGTGATACTACACGTTCAGGGTATACAGCCCCTCTGGTTCAGGCGGGAGTTGAAACACCTAGTGTGACCGGGTGTCATTCACACACTCTGACCAGAGAGACTAGATATTACTGGCTGGGGGGGACATAGCTCATAACACCCGCCAGGTTTGTTATATACGCGTATATACCCACAATATGACTACAAGATTATACATCAGGCTAGTTGAGGTTTTTCAGTTACCTAATTTGGGGGGATACAGCCCATAACAGCAGATAGGTACTAGTTCAGATGTTCAGTTACCTTATTCGGAGGGATATAGCCCATAACACCAGACAGGTACCAGTTCAGATAACAGTCCAGTTTTAGCTTACTAGCTATCAGTTCTCAGTTATCAGCCACCAGTTCTTAACGTCAGTATCAGTTGACAGCTATCAAATCCAGTTTCTAGTTACAATTATCAGTCATATTACAGTTATTTATCAGTATAGTTTATCTCAGTCTTCAGTTCCAGATTCAGCAAGACTTCAATTTATATTCGGATCATGTTTAGTACGTCTTCAGATTTCCAGCTAACTTGCTATGCTCTAGCTCATATTTACACATTTATATTCCAACCATGTAGTTTTATTCAACTATGATATATTATATGCTCAGGACTTACATACTTTGTACATATCGTAGTCACGCCCTTTTCTGGGGCGCTGCATTTCATGCCATGCAGGTACAGAGAGATCAGACCCTGAGCCACGTTAGTAGGCTATCTACCAGCTGTTGGAGTCACTCCGTCTCTTCCGTAGTATACTACTTTTGGTATGTTGTACAGATGTCGAGTAGGTATGGCGGGCCTTTTCCCATTCTTTGTATATTCAGTTCAGCACTCTTAGAGGCCTGAAGATATGTCCCTGTATGGTTCTTTCAATATGTTATGTATGTCAGCATGTGTTGGTCGTGTCATCTTTCCAGACTTTATGCTTTCAGCAGATATGTATGTATATATGATCAGTTTGCCAGCTTATCTCTATCATTAACAGATTATTAGTGGGTTTAGCAATGATGGGCACTCAGTATAGGTTTCTGTCCCAGCCCTAGGTTGGGTCGTGACAGAAGTGGTATCACAGCAGTTCAGTCCTAGGGTGTCTACAGGCTGTGTCTAGTAGAGTCTTGTTAAGGAGTATGTTGCACACCATACTTATGAACAGGAGGCTACAAGGCACTTCAGGATGGTTGTTTTTCTTTCTTCTCTAGATCGTGCAATAGGACCATGATTTTAGAATTCAGCCTTCTAACTGTAATGTTTTGAATACAGTGATGCCGCCGAAGAAACTAACAACTGCCCAGAAGGGCAAGGCTATTGCCGGCCAAGGTACTAGTAGAGTTCCACCTGAGGTGGATGAGAGTGAGGTGTCCAGACCTGAGGCTCCATCTGAGGCCTCGCAGATCCCTTCAGTTCAGGGTGATATTAGAGGTACTGCAACTACCATACCTCCAGCTCCTCATCCTGATAGCTAGGGACAGGAAGTTAGGGATACCATCAAATTATTGACAAGTGTTGTAGTTGCTCAGACTAGACAGCATAGTGCAGATGCCCAGGGAGATACTGGATCCAGGATCAGGGATTTTTTCCAACTAGAGCCTCCAGTCTTTACTGGATCCCGTACAGGAGAGGACCCTAAGGATTTTCTAGTAAGGATAGCTAGGGTGTTGAGGGTCATGCACGCATCAGAGAAAGAGTCAATAGAGTTGGCTGCATTCGGATTGCATGACCTAGCTGCAGGGTGGTATCAGACATAGGAGCTATCTCGAGGGTCAGATGCTACTCCGGCGAGTTGGAAGGAATTCTCGGCTGCCTTCCTTCATCAGTATATGCCTATAGAGACACAGAGAGCATGTGCTGATCAGTTTCTGACCTTGAGATAGGGAAGTTTGAGTGTAGAAGTGTATAATTATCGCTTTAATTCTTTAGGAAGGTTTTCCCCCACTTTGGTAGCGAGTATGGAGGATAGAATTCACAGGTATGTAGTGGGACTAGGTCCATACCTGGTGAACGAGTGTATGACGGTTGCTATGCAGACAGGTATGAACATATCATGCATTCAGGCATTTGCTTTATCGTTTAAGGAGAGGAAGCAGAAGCAGAGAGCCGACAGGGATAGAATGTTACACAAGAGGGGCAGATTTTCTGGTTCGTTTGGAGAGATGTCTGGAGCGATAGAGAATAGAGTGTTAGATAGCCACCAACTAGTATACCTTTACAGTCTCGTGGCTCGAGATCCGATAGACCTCCTCACTCTAGAGCTAGTTAGCCATCACGGACTTCAGGATTTCAGCGCTGTGGTACTTCAATATTGGTAAGTAAGACATATCCAAGATGTTCAGATTGTGTTAGACGCCACTTGGGTTCATGTCAGTTAGGAATTGATACTTGTTATATTTGTTGCAAGGCAGGCCATTTCATGAGAGATTGCCTTACTATGGGTGGTAGTGGTACAGCCCAGCCAGCTAGATCAGCAACAGCTTCCTCAGCACCACCACGCCCTCGGGGGCAAGTTTCTCATGCACCAGCAGGTCGTAGTAGAGGTTGAAGTGGAGCTCCTACAGCAGGTGGTACTCAAAATCAGACCTATTCTTTTATTGGTCGACAGGACCAAGAGGTTTTACCAGACGTAGTCACAGGTATTCTGTCGGTAAATTCTCTCGATGTGTATGTGTTGATAGATCTTGGCTCTACACTATCATATGTTACTCCCTTTGTTGCCATTAAATTAAAAATAGTACCAGAGGCTATTAAACATTTCGAGGTAGCCACTCCTGTTAGTGATTCTGTAGTAGCTAGGCGTGTTTATAGTAGTTGCACTGTGATGATTGGTGACTGTAGCACTACATCTGACTTAATTGAGATAGAAATGGTTGAGTTCGATATTATTCTCAATATGGATTGGTTGTCCTCTTGTTATGATAATGTTGATTGTAGGGTGAAGACAGTCCAATTTCACTTTCCAAGAGAATTAGGTATAGAGTGGCAGGGTGTTTCTGCATCGCCAAAGGTTTTGTTTATTTCTTACCTTAAGGTAAGGAAGCTAATCGCAAAAGGATGCTAATATCATATTTTTCATGTTCGAGACTCAGAGAAGGAGAAGGAAACGTTTGAGTCAGTTTCGGTAGTGAATGAGTTCCCTTATGTGTTTCCAGATGAGTTACCTGGTCTTCCTCAAAAGCGAGGGATTGATTTTCCTATTGATATAGTACCAGGTATGCAACCCACATCCACTCCTCCCTATAAGATGGCACCAGCAGAACTGAAAGAACTTAAGGAGCAACTAAAGGATTTGTTAGATAAAGGCCTTATCAGACCCAGCATTACCTCGTGGGGAGCATCGGTTTTATTTGTGAAAAAGAAAGACGGCTCTCTACGCATGTGCATAGATTACAGACAGTTGAATAAAGTCCCAATAAAGAATAAATACCCTTAGCCCAGGATTGATGACTTGTTCGACCGGCTCTAGGGTACCAAGCTTTTCGAAGATAGATTTGAGATCGGGCTACCAATAGGTTAGAGTCAGAGAACCTGATATACCTAAGACTGCATTCAGGACTAGGTATGGCCACAATGAGTTTTTAGTGATGTCGTTTGGACTCATTAATGCCCCTGCGGTATTTATGGATCTGATGAACAGCGTATTCAGACCTTATCTAGATTTATTTATGATTATATTTATTGATGATACTCTCATCTATTCAAAGTCTAAATCAGAGCATGCAGAGCACCTACGCACAGTATTGCGTACTCTTCGGGACCAACAATTATATGTTAAGTTCTCAAAGTCTGAATTCTGGTTAGATTCAGTGGCATTTCTTGTCCATATAGTTTCAGCACAAGGAATTAAAGTAGATGGCCAGAAGATCGAGGCTGTGAAAAATTGGCCCAGACCTACGACACCAACTAAAGTTGGTAGTTTTCTGGGTTTGGCAGGTTATTACAGAAGTTTTGTAGAGGGTTTTTCCTCCATTGCAGCTCCACTGACCAAATTGACACATAAAAAAGCTAAATTTGAGT
Source organism: Petunia axillaris subsp. axillaris (assembly GCA_029990575.1). Taxonomy (NCBI): domain Eukaryota; kingdom Viridiplantae; phylum Streptophyta; class Magnoliopsida; order Solanales; family Solanaceae; genus Petunia; species Petunia axillaris. The sequence continues at coordinate 119,037,303 of JARKNS010000004.1, read as the reverse complement.
GGTCTGATTCTTGCGAGCACAGCTTCCAAGAACTAAAGAGCAGGTTGATAACAACTCCATTACTTACACTTCCACAGGGATCTGAGGGCTACGTCATTTATTGTGATGCTTCTCGAATTGGTCTTGGTTGTGTTTTGATGCAGCACAGAAGAGTAATTGCCTATGCTTCTAGGTAGCTGAAAAAGCACGAGCAGAACTACCCTACCCATGATCTGGAGCTTGTAGCAGTCATTCATGCATTAAAGATTTGGAGACATTATTTTTACAGGGTTCATGTTGATATTTATGCAGACCACAAGAGCCTCCTGTACATATTTAAGTATAAGGAGCTAAACCTATGACAGAGGTGGTGGCTAGAGTGGCTGAAGGACTATGACGTGGACATTCTTTATCATCCGGGTAAAGCGAATGTTGTTGCTGATGCCCTTAGTTGTAAGTCTGTGGGTAGTCTATCTTATTTATAGCCACAGAAAAGAGAGTTAGCTCATGCACTCGACCAGTTGGCCAACATGGGAGTCAGATTAATAGATTCAGAGGATTCGGGAGTTACAGTTCAGAACACAGCCACTACTTGCCTAGTGATAGAAGTAAAAAAGCGTCAGTATGAGGATCCAGTTCTAGTTGAATACAGACAAATAGCCAGAAGAAAACCGTAGTCACCATACAGGGTTACCAGTGACGGGGTTCTCATGTATAAAGATAGACCTTGTATTCCTGATGTTGCAGATTTACATGGACAGATTATGACTGAGGCACACTACTTCAGGTACACTGTTCATCCAGGTTCGACTAAGATGTACCATGCTCTTAAGCAGATTTACTGGTGGCATAGAATAAAGCGTGACATAGCAAAATTTGTGGTTTAGTGTTCTAACTACCAGCAGGTTAAAGTCGAGCATCAAAAACCTAGTGGCTTGTTACAGGAAATAGAGATTCCATCATGGAAATGGGAAGCAGTAAATATGGACTTCATTATAGGCTTGCCCCGTACGTGGAGCAGGTATGACTCTATATGGGTTATAGTTGACAGGCTTACTAAATCAGCTCATTTCTTTCTTGTTAGAACTACATATACAGCAGAGGATTATGCCAGACTTTAAATTAGAGAGATAGTACGGCTACATGGTATTCCAGTATCTATCATTTCAGACAGGGGTGCACAGTTTACAGCTAATTTCTAGCGATCATTCTAGACAATTTTAGGGACACGGGTGAATCTGAGTACAAGATTTCATCTACAGACAGACGGACAGGCTGAGTGGACCATTCAGACAATAGAAGATATGCTTAGAGCTTACGTGTTAGATTTTGGTGGCAGCTGGAGTGATCATCTACCATTGATAGAGTTTTCATATAATAATAGTTATCATTGCAGTATACAGATGATGCCATATGAAGCTTTATATGGTCGCAAATGCAGGTCTGATACAGGATGGTTCGAGGTTGGCGAGTCTCAATTGATAGGTCTAGATTTAACCCAACAAGCAGTTGATAAACTCAAGTTGACTAGGGAAAGATTATTAGCAGCGCATAGCACGTAGAAGTCCTATACAGATAACCGACAACGAGATTTAGAATTTCATATTGGCGATTGGGAATTCCTGAAAGTATCACTTATGAAAGGTGTTATGAGATTTGGAAAGAATGGAAAGCTTAGCCCTAGATTTATTGGTCCATATCAGGTTATCAGGTGAGTTGGGTGTGTGGCCTACGAGTTAGACCTTCCAGCAGACCTTCAAGAGGTACATCCAGTATTCCATTCTATGCTCAGAAAATATGTCAGAGATCCTTCTAAAGTTGTACCAGTATATGATGTACAGATCAAAGAGAAATTGACTTATGAAGAGGTGCCAGTTTCAGTTTTAGATAGGCAGATTCGTCGAGTAAGAACGAAAGACATTCCTTCAGTTAAGGTGCTATGGCGAAGCAATAACGTAGAAGAAATGACTTGGGAAACTGAGAATGATATGAGAGACAAGTATCCACATGTCTTCACTACTGTAGGTATATAACACATCCTTGTTTAATGCTTTTACATACTTCATTTGACATTTGAGGACAAATGTTACTGGGGGGGGGGGGGATTGTTACACCTCGTATGTCTAAAGTGAGGTATATCATTCTAATGACATGTTAAGAATAACTTAAGTGAGTGTAAAGTCATAATAGGACCATATATGACGTTTATATGTTGAATATAAAGTTTGGAAAAAATCGGATTTAAGTTGCGGAAAAACCGACTAAGGATTTGCCTTGTAACGAAGCTTTTTGAGCAATTAAATCCATGTGTTATATAAAGTCTTTTGGAGATATATCATATACTAAGTTGAAGATCTTGGAGTGTAGTTTCCAGCACTTTTGACAGTTTGTTCATACAAAATCTGGAAAAAAAGACATGAGCATTAGAAGTCAGACCAAAAAAAGGTACATAAGTGCAAAAAAGGACTCAAACTGAAATATTTTTAGTATAAAATAGAAAATTCATCCCCATCTCGTCATTTCCAAAAATATCAAGAGAGAAACAGTTCCTCCATGAGTCTTTAAGCAAGTTTTATGATTTCGAAGGAAGGATACCAACCGTAACTCGAAATTGAAGACGGATTGCGTCAAAACGCCCTACGCGATTAAGATTGTTTAGACTTTAGAAGGTTTGGAATTCAAAGGAAAAAAGCTTAGAAGCGAAAAGCATCAAAGGTATGTAAGACTAAACCTTTCTTTCGACAAGGCATTTGTTTTGTAGCTTTTATAGCTTTTCTTAGTTCCAAACATGGTGTTTCTTGTTGGTACTTGTATATCATCAAGGGAACCTTGTATATACTTAATTTGGTACTTAAATCAAAGGTGAAAGATGTCCAAATTAGCAAGACAAAATATTTCAAAATCTGGAAAATCGTTTTGATCTTGGGACAATTGTTAGTATATTGATTATAACTCCTTGGACAAAGTTGATATTTAGATGATTTAAGAATCCCCAGAACCCTAAGACATATATCAACAACTTTTGTGAAGACCATGAAGTCTATAACTTTGATCTACACCCTGAAAACTATGATACAATACAGGGCAATGGTACTGTCTAAAAATTCTGTACAGCCATGGAATTGTTACGTCGTCTGGTCATCTCTTCTTGTTATCCATTTAATTTGTTTATGTTATCAATTTATCCGGGTACCTATTCCCGTGTATATTACAGTGCTGGTGCTACTTTTGTGGATCATCCAGTTTTAGGGGAAACTTTGCCGAAATTTTTTATAGAAAGTCAAAGAGTTAGACAAATTCTGAGTTACAGGTTGTATCTAGGATTCCAACTATGGTTTTCTTTTCATTCATTTGAATCTATATCTATTGTTGCCAATGGTGTTATGCCTCATGCATGCTTATGTTTATATTGTGGTCATGTTATGTGTGATTTGGAGTCCCCCATAGAGGCTGGACATTGGACACACAGTCCGACCGCATGTGATACTACGCGTCTGGGGGATACAGCCCCTCTGGTTCAGGCGGCGGTTGAAACACCTAGTGTGACAGTCAAAAAGGCTAAAAGAAGACAACGAGAAATTGGAAAGCAATGAATGTAGCAAAGACTTGTGTACAACAACAAAAAAACTGGCGGGCCGATTCAAATTGAAAAGGAAAGCAAAGAGACAATGACAAAGCTTTCATTATATGATAGGCCTGGATACCCTTTCCGCATTTGGAAGCATATGTCTACCCACTAGCAAGCATAAAGCAAGACGATGGATGAAATTATCTATTAAGACACTAATTTTGTACATAGAACAAAACACGAACAACTAGACTTTTGGGCCAAAGATTTTATCCAGCAATTTAGGATCTTATGACGACAATCATATATACAGTAGCCTTCTGAAAAGGAAAAATGCAATATGACCAACCTCTAAAATGGTCTTGACTAAAGCAACAATTTAAGAATATACATTATACACGGGCAACCTACATGGGGTTCGGTCTCTCCGCAATAAAGTATTATCAAACAAGGAAAGTTGGTGCAAAGTTTTAATTACAGCAGTTGGTTAACAAGTATGAAAGACATAGAGTATCTCTTTCAGTGACAGACAGGCATCATAGCATACAAATTTGCAAGGAAAGATGACAAATGCACTCAAAGTCTTGGTGTTCGACAAAAGCTAACCTCCCTTTATTTCACAAAACACAAACTATTCCTTACACAACATCTTTATCTCTTTTCATGGATATTCAACTAAAATCCTTGTCTAGGCTGCTACATAAAGCACTCAAGTAGGTTTTTAGAATCTCTATACAATTTGTCATAATCTCCAAATTCAAATGCTGATCTAGCATTCACGGCCTAGGTATTCTCTTAAGCTATATGTGTTGTTTTTGCATCAAATCTTTGCTATATGTCCTAACACAGTTTGCGCATTTTATAACTCTATTACAGTCTCTTTGCATTTGAACACTGAAATTTGTCAAGAATCTGCATTCAAGAAAAGCCGAAATGGCAAGCCGAGCTGAAAATATTTTTTCCTGAAACAAAGTCCATTGAACCACCAACATGGGACACCAAGAGAATTTAGACCATCCCAATTCCACTTCGGTACAACTTGTAGTATGAAAAAATAAAATAAGCAAGCATTATACCCATACAAGAGTCACAAGAAAGAAATCCAACCTCACACCGCACCCAACTTACACAATAAATGACCTCCCCTCTGTCAAGACTTTCAACAACAACCTTATCAGGTTCAACACAATCAAGGACAGCCAAAAAGACTAAACACCACACTATTATTCATTTAGCTCAATCAAAATATATTGCACTTAACAAACGAACTACTCCCTAGATACCCATTCCGAAACTCGATCCAACAAAGATCCAACATTGGAAAATGCCCAGCAAATAAATATCCCAGAGGAGAGGCACATATTTCCTAACACTGAATGCACTTGAAAATAGACAAAACAACTAATCAGTTAAAAAGGAAAGTTTACTTTATCTTTATCTTTATATCCATTTGCATTTATCTTTATTTTGCTGTAGGGCAATCCCCGACCTCTTCACAAGCCCGCGTCACTTTCCATACCCCCACACTTTATCCAAAAAATCACAACCGCACGTGAAATTGTGCAACCACAAAACCTCAATAACATACAAAGCATCATCCCAAAACTCAATTCAACAAGCCTAACCCTATCGATAAGGCCTTTGCTACACTTGCAAACTATCTATTTTGTCTAGTTCCAAAGTGCTCAAATCTACATTTCCATACTTTCACCAGTGATCTACCTAATCTTTCATTCCTGATTAGATGCCAGATTGTGTTCTTTCCCATTCAAGCCTATTTGTGTCAATCGCGCGTGTTCTCGTGCTTAATCATACCCATCTGCTTGAATCGTACACATTTATCGTGCTTTACTTCTTAAGATTCTCCAGCTCAGTCAAGATAATATTGAAAGCAAGATGACTCATTTATCAAGATGAAGTGAAAACTATGTACGTGTAAACTCCTCTTAATGGGTGTAGCACTCCACATTTCCTTAAATAGGATGATTACTAGCCTCTTTTTCTACGCTCGATCCTTTGATGTTATCTCTTGTTTGATGGTGCCTTGACTACATGCACGAATCATTTATCCTGCCTAATCTCAAAGCACACACAAACCTAAACTTCGCATACTTGACAAGTTTATCCTTGACACATATATCGAGCGCCATAAATCTCTAACACATGCGACATGCCATTATAGAACTACGCACGGCCTGATTCTCGTGAAACCCGAGATATGTTGGAAACTAAGATACCGGGGTTCAGCCGAAACACCCCAAAACTCTCATTTTTCCATTCCACCTTCTGGCTGCCTGTCGTGACAAATTTTTCTATTTCATCAACTATCTTTGCCCGAAGATCCTTTTCATCATCCCCGAGCGAAGAGGGGCAGCTGTTGACACCCAATTTTGTCCCTTCTTTTTGTATAAATGGCTATCTTTAACTTAAAGGTGCAATTTAACGATTAAAATAAAATGTGTATTTACGTGTGTTATACCCTAATTATACATTATATACATAATTATGGTTGTATCATGCAATTTTTTTATTTTAGGCTATTCTTTAAATACATGTTTAATTATGGACATTTGTGCAAGATGCTGCATTTATAATATTTTATTAACTGTTTGTATCTATTTGTTCTTATTTAACTTAATTTGATCATTGTTTGTATCTGTGTTATATCTTCTGTATATGATCTCTATATATATTTATATCTATTCTATTACCATTTCACATCTTTAGTTGAATATTAGTTCAAGTTGAAAGAAAAAGACTCAGTCCAAATTATATACATACCACCATTTTAGCTTTTATCTTCTTTGGATATTTTTAAAATTCCCTTGAACCTGGACCAAGCGTCCGACCAAATACACTCATCTGCACATAGGTTCTCATTACGAGAAGGCAGTACATCTCACGACGAGAGTAAGTAGCAGTAGGTTCTCTTTATGAGGAGGCAGTAGCAGTGCTGACGAGCGCATGGGTCTCTCTACGAGAGGCACTGGCAAGATGATCCACCGACAAGAAAGTCTACTTTACATTTATAAATATTATTTGCAACAAGCTGACCTTTATTGCAGGAAACATCGTGACAGTGTTCCAAGATATACAGCTCGGTGCGAAAAATGGTTATCTCCTGACAAGAGTCAGTTAGCATCTCCGGACGAGCAAAAAAAAATATCCCAGAGGAGAGGCACATATTTCCTAACACTGAATGCACTTGAAAATAGACAAAACAACTAATCAGTTAAAAAGGAAAGTTTACTTTATCTTTATCTTTATATCCATTTGCATTTATCTTTATTTTACTGTAGGGCACTCCCCGACCTCTTCAGAAGCCCGCGTCACTTTCCATACCCCCACACTTTATCCTAAAAATCACAACCGCACGTGAAATTGTGCAACCACAAAACCTCAATAACATACAAAGCATCATCCCAAAACTCAATTCAACAAGCCTAACCCTATCGATAATGCCTTTGCTACACTTGCAAACTATCTATTTTGTCTAGTTCCAAAGTGCTCAAATCTACATATCCATACTCTCACTAGTGATCTACCTAATCTTTCATTCCTGATTAGATGCTAGTTTGTGTTCTTTCCTATTCAAGCCTATTTGTGTCAATCGCGCGTGTTCTCGTGCTTAATCATACCCATCTGTTTGAATCGTACACATTTATCGTGCTTTACTTCTTAAGATTCTCCAGCTCAGTCAAGATAATATTGAAAGCAAGATGACTCATTTATCAAGATGAAGTGGAAACTACGTGTAAACTCCTCTTTATGGGTGTAGCACCCTACATTTTTTTAAATAGGATGATTACTAGCCTCTTTTTTTACGCTCGATCCTTTGATGTTATCTCTTATTTGATGGTGCCTTTACTACATGCACCAATCATTTATCCTGACTAATCTCAAAGCACACACAAATCTAAACTTCGCATACTTGAAAAGTTTATCCTTGACACATATATCGAGCGCCATAAATCTCTAACACAGGCGACATGCCATTCTAGAACTACGCACGGCCTGATTCTCATAAAACTCGAGATATGTTGGAAACTCGGATACCGGGGTTCAGCCGAAACTCTCCAAAACTCTCATTTTTCCATTCCACCATTTTGGCGGCCTGTCGTGACAAAATTTGCTATTTCGTTAACTATCTTTGCCCGAAGATCCTTTTCATCATCCCCGAGCAAAGAGGGACAGCTGTTGACATCCAATTTTGTCCATTCTTTTTCTATAAATGGCTATCTTTAACTTAAAGGTGCAATTTAACTATTAAAATAAAATGTGCATTAGAAAATGTGTATTTATGTGTGTTATACCCTAATTATACATTATATACATAATTATGGTTGTATCATGCAATTTTTTTATTTTAGGCTATTCTTTAAATAAATGTTTAATTATGGACATTTGTGCAAGATGCTGCATTTATAATATTTTATTAACTGTTTGTATCTATTTTGTTCTTATTTAACTTAATTTGATCATAGTTTGTATCTGTGCATATTTTCTGTATATGATCTCTATATATATTTATATCTATTCTATTACTATTTCACATCTTTAATTGAGTATTAGTTCAAGTTGAAAGAAAAAGACTCAGTCCAAATTATATACATACCACCCATTTTAGCTTTTATCTTATTTGGATATTTTCAAAATTCCCTTGAACCTGGACCAAGCGTTCGACCAAATACACTCATCTGCACAGTACATTTTCATGTCTTCTCAAGTTTTCCATTTTTAAAAGATCTCTCCAATCTCTTGTAATCTCCCTCAATCACTCCTAAATCCCATTTTGAAATTCCTATAACCATTTTTCATATCGAACCTTGGCAATTTTCTTAACCAAATACATTCTCGTTATTTGAATTTAGAGATAAAAAATATTTTTCAAATCCTCTCCTTCATTTTGTTATATTTTTCAATCTCTTATTACCAAAATCAGCCCCCCCTCCCCCCCCCCCCCCCCGAAGATCAGCTCACGCAATCTCCCCAAATTAATCTCAAATTCCGTCTATTGATCCTTCAATTAATCCCCAATCCCCCAACGGTCTCTAATTTTCTGTTCTCTAAAAGGCACACAATTACATACCAACACACACACATAAAAAATACATATCCACCACCAGTGGAAGACACACCCCCTTGGTCTTCTTTTTTTCACATATACATATACACACACCAATAGCTATGGCAATACACATTACACAGTATCATCCTTACAGCCACAATATATATAACCCCACGTACTCCAAGATCACACATCCCAAATACTCCTTTCGTTTCTACTCCCTACCCGTAAATATACAACACACATACATACACACAGAAAGAAAGATACAAAGGGGTGGCGCACCCCACCACCCCAACGAAACAGAAATAGTGAGATCGGGGTTGGCGGAGCATGAGCAGATCGAAACAGGAGATCAACCCCGCTACCTAAAAACACCATTGTTGGATGTTCTTGTAGCTATGTTTCATTTTTTGATCAAGAAAGGTAAGTAGGGGAAGGTTCAGTGTTGGAGTCGCTGCGGCACCGCTAAGCAGTTGGCAGTTGCTCCTCCACCACCACCGTCTAAACAGTGGAGAAAGAACAGTTTGGGAACACAGAGGAGACATCGGGGTCACAGGCCAAAAGCACAGAGACAGAAAAGAAGATTGATGGTAGCATCACCGCCGCCTAAAAAGGCCGGTGGTCGCTCCTCTTTTCTCCCTGCCACTATTGTGTCGCCTACCTGAATCCCATTGGTTTTTCTTTCTTTTCACTGGCGGTGTTCATGTTTTTCGTGCTCAGTCTTTGGGCCTCACTAGTTATTCTGATTGGAACTATCTCCTATAAGGCTCACTAGTTTGCTAGGCCTACTGGCAGCTGTGGTTAAATCCGATTAAGGAGATGCTTGGTTTTTTTTCTCTTGTTACAGTGGTTGAAGTTTTATCATTCTCACTGTCGTGCCCATTTGTTCCTTTCTCGTTGACTGATTTTGAATGTTGACTGGTCTTAATTATATTGCTATCCTGGCCCTCGATAGTATTTATCTGTTGACACTCACACTGTTGCTGGACTTTATCATACGGATGATACGGTGTTAGCACTCGCATGCCTATGAAAATATTTTATATGAGGCCTATGGACTGATTTGAAAAGATACTACATAGTTTAACCAATGAAATTTTGAAGGCCTAATACGAGTCCCATCCCTCCGAAAACAAAAGGCGATGATGATAATATAAATATATTATTGCAAAACAAGCAGGATAGGAAACGGGACCCGTACTTGGCATGGAAATAAGACTGATCGGCGTGTTTGCAGCCGTGACGGTATCCTTAACTCCCTATCACCCAATCTGAGCCTAAGCTTTCAAAAATTCCTTTTTTCCTATTTTCCTTTTAGTATTAGTATTACTATTATTATTATTATTACTAAATTTTTTTTATATTCATTATTATTTTTACTATGATTTATCTATTATTATTATTACTAACATTTTTATCTTTATTATTATTATTATTATTATTATTATTATTATTATTATTATTATTATTATTATGGTATTAACACTAATAAATTTTATTTGCGAGGTACTTACCGGCGAAGATCGTTAAAGATGACGCTATTAGACAAATCCGACTTTTGCAATTATTATTGTTTCTTTATATGATTTTATTTTTCTTACCTTTATTTCATTTTTTTACTTCATTTATTGACACACTAACTACGTTATTTAATTAGCAAGGTACATCCGGACGAACCTTCCGGAGAAGAAACCCTTAGAAGAGATCAATACTTTATTTTATAAATAGATATTTGTATTTAAATTGTGCATTATAGTCTGTTGTTTAATATCTTTTCTTGCTAATCTAGTTTAATTGCTAGCTCTAAAATTCCAATATTTAGTCTGGCCGGTAACCACATTTGGTGGAACTCGAGAGGTGCCTAACACCTTCCTTTCGGGTTAACTTGAACCCTTACCTAGAATCTTTTGTTCGCAAGACCATGGTTTCGGAGTTAATTATAAAATTGGCTAGAAACAAAAGTAGGTGCCTTAATACACCTAGTTAAAAAGTATGTAAGGTGGCGACTCCAAGTCTTACCCGTGAGTTCCAATAAGTCGAGCCCTATTTCGAACTCTAACCGGTGCGGGAAAAATGGGTGTCGACAGTAATTATGATCTATCATAGTAATTTTAGTTCCGGAAGCTTCACCGGTAACTGAAGCCATCACATTTAATGTCCGATCAGCCATTGTAAAAGTTCTTAGGTTTTAAAAAGAAATGTCAGAAATTGATGAAAATTTGAAAAATTCCAGTGAAAGTTTCAGTAGAAATTGAAGAATTCTTCGATTTTCTTTATGATTATCAAGACACAAATCGTAGATTTTCCCTGGAAGGCTCTGATACCATGTAAAATTGTTGAATTCTTAGTGAACCAGCTTCCTTGAAGAGAAGAAAGATATTTCTAGACACAGAAATTTTGGAATGAAACTGATTCATTTATGAAGACTGACTAACTCCACCTCATTATATTTGTCATACCCTTATTTTTACCTAACTTAGAGTGAGTCAAGACTCGGGTTTAACTGGTTAACCCTTTTGTGTTTGAAATTGGTATTGCCGCCTAATATAAGCTTTCTAAGGTGTATTAGGTCAACTAAATGTCTAAGGTCGGGTCTTTGTTCAATATAAGTTCATTTTCTGAGATTCGAGGGTAAGAAGTCCAAGTGATTCGGGGAAGAAGGTGTTAGGCACTTCCACAAGTCCCACAAAAAGAGGTTCCCGCCTGAGCTATTTTTTTTTTTTTTGGGATGTCTAACAGGTTATAAACAAACAATGATTGTATCTAAGAATTATGTTACTATTTTGAAAGCTAAAAGCGCAATTAGTCACATTATCAGGTCTATTTGTGCAAAAAATAATGTATATGCAGTGAAACATAGTCAAATAGGTTATGGGCTGTAAAATTTACATAAATGGCCTAAGCCCTATGCCTAATCGTACGTTTGGCCATAGATTATATAAGACACCTAAATGTTAGGTCGAAATTGCAAGAAAGTCTTTAAATCAGTTTATCTATATAAATTATATATATAGGCCAGTTTTTACAAAGGACAGATTTTGGAAAATGGTTTTGAAATTTGGCATGTAACTCATTTTGGTTATTTTGTAAAGAAAATAATAGCCATTTAGGGTCGATGTGACTTGACACTAGTTGTCGAGCCCTAACCTTAATGGCTATTTTTTCTTTTTGGGGTCAATTTTTTTTTTTTTTTTTGAAAACATAGGTGTAGGGGCTGTTTTATTGAATAAAAGGGTACACGAAAACATACAACTGCACAAAATGGGGGCTTGCCACATATAACTATATATATAACATGCAAATACATGATTGAGTGTTAATAACTTTAGAAAATACATATAATACCTTTTATATTGGACCCCAAGACTTACACTCTCCTATACACTACTAGATTAGTGTATAGAAGATTAAAGCTTGATAAAAATTATTTTAAGCACATAAAGGGCCAATTTTTAATCCAGTTTTGTGCCCGAACTGTTTATGCAAAAATTGGGCAGATTAGTTTTACGCAAACAGTCACAGATTAAGCAAGGATCACATAGTTAGCCCCTGTTGTTAAAACTTCCAACTTTGCCAGAATAGCACACTTTGAACGTTGTAACCTGAGTTTTAAGGCCTATATTTACTAATTACGTTATCACAAATAAGTATTATCGACATCTAGACTCTAATCTAAACGTGTAAGTCCAAACTCTCAATTTTCAAATCAAGATATTGTTTTGCTTCTCATCCAGAAGTACTATGCAAGTTTTAACCGAAAAAATTCATAGTTTTAAGAGGAATGATGCAACACATAAGAGAGGAAGATTAAGAGAGGCCCCTGTGTAGCCTAAGAAACTGCACTAGTGAGTATCTTTACTCAAACATATATAGGCAGAGTTATCCTAATAAATATACACAAATAGGGGAATTCTAAAGGAGTAAAACATGAGTTGAGGCCCTGTTTCTCAAGCATTAGAATCAAGGTTGTCATTATATTTATGACATCAGAGGTTTACACCTCCAAAACCCCAGCACCATAACCAGTTTAGAGAGATACAACCACTGACCCTATTGGCCTTGGTCCCCTGTGCTCAATAGAACTGATATGGTTTATCTAAAACCATCCAAACAAGCTACAAGCTAAGGGTTAATAGGAGGCAAAGAGAGTGCCCAAAAAAGTATTCACAGATGATCAGGGAGTCAAACAAAGAGCAACAACATGAGCTTGGGAAGAGTTTGATACATTGTCAAGAATGGTAATCAAGCAAACAATGATTCAGGCAGTGCTAGATACTTCTAGGAACAGGATCCAAATAGAGAGAGAGAAGGCAGAACTTTTCTTAGAAGCTTGCAAGTGATAGAAGAAACTAAACTACCAGTGCTTTCAATGTGCAGTGCCTTTGTCTGTTTCAGTGTATGCTTGTGTAGTGTGTTAGAATGAGAAGTACCTAGGTTTATATAGGTGTGATGAAAAGCCCTAGTTTAAACGAGCAAAAACCAGGAAAGGCAAAGGAATATTGCTTCCCCTAATTAAAGGACTCAATTTGGTAGACTTACGAAGTATAGTTCAGTCAATTCCTAGGTCTAAGGAAAATCGAACATTATGACAGATATAGTTCCCCTCCTCTTACGCGTGGTATATTCTAGGTTCAAAATCATTCATATATTCATCTTTTAGGCTTAAAAATCAACTAACAGAAAAGATTTCAATTAATCTTGGATCAATCGAGCAACCTGTTACCCTTTCAAGTACTACTCAAAGATTTTATTCCAACTAATTCAAATCTTCCTAAGCATGTAAGACAGGCCATTCATTCAGTTTCCAAACATATAATCATGAAATTAATACACTTTGGCATAGCAAGAGACCAAATACGCTGCAGCAAACACAAACGAGCATAGGAAAATCACAAGACTTCCCTATGTTTCAAATTTACAAATTAATAAGGGTGGTGCAAGACATAAATTATAGACTTCAGGCACTAGTTGGTGTTCACACTTAATGAGAAGAACAAGGATCAAAATTTCATAGATTTTACTCTAGTTTAATTACTGACTGACCACTAATTATGAGAAAGAATAGGTAAATTTTAGGCATGCTACCACAATAGCCAAACAAAAGGATTAGAGATTACCTTTAGGTTTTCGAGTCGCGTTAGCTTTGACCCGCTTTTAGTCGCATAAATGTTAGGTTTTTACCCTCCATAGACTGATAGCATTCGATTTGTAACGGACCTTCACCGGAGTTTTCCTTCGACGATAGAGGCGGAGTTCGAGGGGTAGGTCTTGGATTTTAATCTTCGTCGTAGGAAAAAATTGACATAGGGGTTTTGTTGTGGGGGACAAGGAGAGCAAGCAAATGTGATTTTTATGACATTTTATCGGTGGAGTTGGCCGGGAATGGCCTTTGACAGTAGCGTTGCTAGGGTTCGATAAGAGAAAGAAAGGAGACATGGCGGCGAGTGTGTGAGGAAAAAATGAGGGGGTCTCATAGGTTTTGGGGGGTAAGGTGTAATTAAAAATGGAAAGATGGGTTGTGGCTGTCGGATCAATTGTTTGGACGGCGGAGGTGAAGCCACGTCGACATGACGTGTATAAGTGGGGGTGTGAGGTGTACAAATGCTGGGGTGTATATGCATATGTGTATAAAAGCATATATATTATGTATAAATGTGTATAAATACCTATAAATGTGTAGAAAAATGCTCATAAAATTATAGAAAAATAAGAAAATTAATTTTGAAGGCTAAATGGCTAAGGAAGACCATTATTTTGAATTTTAATAAAATTTGTGCAATCTTGCTAAAATAGGAGTAATCGCAAGAATTTGTAATTGAACGTGCGAATTTTGTAAATAACCATAGCTTGTGCCAATGTCTTTAAAAATAGCTTAATCGGCGCGCGTGTGTGAAATAATAATTTTGAATAGGGTCAGAGTGAAGATAATTGTGTGGTTATCAGTGCAATTTCATCTGAAATATGGCTATTGAAACACGAGGGACAAAATTAGGTGTCAACAGTTGTCCCTCTTTGCCCAGGGAAAATGGAATAGTCTTCAGGAAAAGACGTTGACAGAACGACTAATTTTTTCACGACTCTTGGGATGTGTCTTTAGGAATTGTAAGTGTTTACGGGGTACTAGGTTGTAATATCTTTGCGTCGCCGGGTTGTATATCCGGCACTAGAAGTGAGTTTTGCAAAAGTAGTGCATATGTAAATGTATAACTAGACTTTCCTATTTTTTGGATCGTCTTGCCAAGGTTTTTCATCATCTACATGTGTGTTCGTCTTGTTGGGTTGTATACCTCTTCATTATTCCAAATTATCCACCACAAACTGTACCATTTTTTCCTCGGGCTATCTACTGTTTGTCATGCCAATCCTTTCACCGGGCTGTCTACCCTCAAGGTTGTCTACCTTCTATCATGCAAAACTTCACATCGGGCTGTCTACCCTCTGTAATGCCAAACTTTCACATCGGGTTGTCTACCCTTTGTCATGCCAAATTTTCACATCGGGCTGTGTTACTCCCAACGCACATGCAAGTATACGTGGTCGACAAGTAATAAAGTGATAAGTAGAGTATCGTTCTCACGAGGACTATTCAGACTAAATCCTAGCAAACAATTTCTTAAAAACTATTCAGGGATCTTTTTCAATGATGGTTGTGAAAGTTACTAACTAAAGAAAATAATTATAACAAATAATTGAGATCAAGTAACAGAGCAAATTCTAAGTTGTTATCAATCAGAGAGAAACGGTCCAGGGTCAGAGTTACGAACAATCCAGTTGAGTTTTCCAGTTGATTCTACTTCTTGATTTCCTAGATTGCTAATTAACAGGTTAAATGTACCTGTGAAAACCTTTCGATTCTTCACGGTCTATACAGGCTACTCCAATCCCTATATGTCTATGGGTTGAATTACGTGCACGCATTAACGAATTCTGTGATTAGTTAAGCTAGGCGTGCAAGTATATGTCTATCCTACTCACAAATTGGTTCCCCTATGCCCAGGTTCACAATCTAGCCCTATTATTTCTTATTTGCATTTACAAGTTCCCTCCGTCGTTTTGAACTTGTAGACCGTAGATAATGTTCAATTATCAGGCCTCAATAACCAAACAATTAGGCTCAAGAAAGAATAAACAATTTGTAATGGTAAATCAATACGTAGAAATAAACTATCAAGCAACAACCTTCATGTAATTGCTCTAACCCTAGAACAAACAAACTATAAAATTAAAGAGAAGAATAAGAGAAAGAGAGAAAGAACTTGTTTAGAAGACATCTAGGGCTCCTCCCTTCTCCTCCAAAACTTGCTCTAAAGTCTAAACTCCTATCAAAAACTAAGTAGAAGAGTATTTATAATGTTTACAAAAGCCTAGCAATTAGTTACGCCTAAGCCTAGACAAAATAGGACTTCAAAAACCGCTCTAGGGGCGCTATAGCTGGCACCCCGTGCCTCAAAACGCACGCAACAAGTCAGAATCTGTCGGATCTCGCATGCAGCGGCCATGCTCCGCGCTAAAAAATGCGTCAGAAAGCTGAGCGCCATAGGGGCGCGCCGCGCCACCCAACGAGCTTGCCTATTTTTCTGCTTTCGTCGTTCGCAGCTTGCTTCGCGTCGTGCCTTCGTGTGTTAGATCCAATCCTCAATAAAATTCCAGCCTTTTCTTGCTCGATTATGCTCTTCAAAGCTCCAATTGTACTTCATAAAAACCTACAATCATACGACATAAAATCAGTGCAAAATCATATTCATTAACTAGAAAACGTACGAATAAAGTATCCAAACGTGAGGAAATATTAAGGAATTATAGGCATAAAATGCCAAACATCACCACCCCACACTTGAACCTGTTCTCGCCCTCGAGCAATCACAAATAACTTTCCACACTAGGTAGAACAGGTCTGCCTATGACTATGGTTGATGCCGACCATTGAACAAATGCATACATGACTACTATGGGTCCAACAAACATGCCAACAATTTATCAAACTCAAAAAAACATGAGCACTACCACCCCAAGACAACTCAAATGCACCAACTCGACTCATTGAAACCATGCTCCCACAAAGTCACACCTACCTACTTAACCGAGAAGCCACAACATCACCTATCTGATGTAAACCGTGTGCCCTCACCAAAATGAGGCAAGAGAGTGTCCCCCAAGTGTCACACACAACAATGAATATCAAGAATAGAACGGGGACAATAGCATAGAAAGAATTCACTCACTCTCATGAAAAGATTACATGTCACACATGATGTACCATAGGCTTGCCCGTAGTGTAGGACTCCACTAATGTAAGCTCACTCCAATCGGGATTAACTAGGACTTTAAAGGGTTGTAATGTAGGCTAAGGGGCTGGTAGGATACATATGGGTAATAGTGACTACTTCCCTAAGCACTTTAATACATCACAATCAAATTAAGCACATATCTCATCAAAGCCACATTTCACCACCCAACCAACAAATTTCTCACACACCTTTTTCAACAAAGTAGTAATTTTTCTTTTAAGCACACACTAGCAAGGATGGATATTCTTTTCTTTTCTTTTTATTTCTTTTTCTAATTTTTCAGCTTTTTTTTTTTCCAATTCTTTCCAAACCTTGCCAATTCTCCTTCAACTATTTCACAATTTATCAAGTATTCCCCTTATTGGTTCCACTCAAAAACCTCCCAATATTTCAACCACAAACTCCACAATAATACACAAATATCAATTAAAGAGCTTAAGGAGTAAAGGGTCAATAGAAAGCAATTTAGAACAAGTGGGTAGGCTTGCGGTGTGGGTGCCAACAAAAGGTCAATATGGATCACAACAATCAAGTCCAAGGTGTATATAAGGGCAGGCAAATCAAGGTCAAAGGCTTATCTAAGAAGGCCTGTATCATTTCCCGACTAGAGCAAACCTAGGATT
Organism: Petunia axillaris subsp. axillaris; assembly: GCA_029990575.1. Lineage (NCBI taxonomy): Eukaryota > Viridiplantae > Streptophyta > Magnoliopsida > Solanales > Solanaceae > Petunia > Petunia axillaris. Next base: position 119,019,774 of record JARKNS010000004.1, on the reverse strand, counting down.
TCGCTTTGCACACACACGGGGCAAGTTCTAGACACCAATATGAAAATATGGAACATAATAGAATATGCCTCACAACACACATTGCACACAGTCTACACAAGAGATGATTCCATCACAACTCTCAATCAAACAAATAAGGTGCAATTTGTGGGAATTTAAGCACTAATGCACAGAGGTTCACAATAAATTCAAGTGAGCGGACTCAAGCATCTCAAGGGGGTCATTCCATTTTTTTTCCTAGGCATGCATCACAATTTAAAACAAAAAGACACCACAAATAGCACATGCAATAAGTTCAAGTACATTGGCATCAAACAAATCAAAAGCACCTAGCATTCTACCTAATTCTTCGTCTAGGGCCACCTATAACTAACTACTCTAATCCTAAAAAGAAAAAAATTAAAAAAAACTACCCGGTTCAAAGGTCTACCATGGAAAAGAACCGAGGCCATAAGAAAAACCACGGGGTGGATGACTGTACCACTACTAAAACTAAAAAGAAAATCTTTTTGAAATTTTTCATTGGTTTTCTAATTTTTTTTATATTAGAGCAAGAAACAAATAAAAATAAAGTCAAGTAACAAAAATAAAAATCCTAACGGTACATGCATCCATAACCTCAAAAAGAACGGAAGCTTCCCCACCCCACACTTAAAATCAAACAGTGTCTCAGTGCGACAAAAAGAAAGTGCAAAAGTTAAAGGAACTTCCCTGAAAGCTAAACGACCTAGCCTTTTGCGCGAGAGTGGCACCATCTCCATTACGAACCCACCAAGCGTCCGTAGTGCAAGGGGTACTCAGACTTCCCCCAGCATGTCATCAATATTAGGCAGGGGTCAGGACACCCCACACTTAAACTCGATATTACATGAACCTGCAATCCAAAGAATCACCCAAAGTAATATACAACCATAAAATAATAATAAAAATAAATAAAAGTAAAGCAAGCAAATTGGGTTGCCTCCCAAGAAGCGCTTGATTTAACGTCGTGGCACGACGAAGACAACTTCATCACTTTTTCCTCCACCTTGAACTTATGAATTGTATCCCCAACTTTGCCTCAAACTTACGACTATGGTATTGGGGTGGTGGCAAAAATACAAAAGGACCAAGTAACCAATTTCACATTTTACACTTCTTAGCCTTTAAATGAGGGATGTCGTTTTGTCTCCTTGACATCACAAAATTTAAAATATAGGCACCTTGTTCCTCCTCCTTTGGTTTCTTCATAGGCTCGGGTGGCTCAATTTTCATGTCACCATCCAAACACAATGTTGAAAAATGATTGGAATGAGGTCCAATGCGCTTTAATTCTAAAATTTCATTACTTTTGACACCCTCACTTGCACAAACACTAGAGTCCTCAAATATGATGTTTTCTTTTTCCTCACTTGACTCAAATGTGATTTCCTCAACTTCGGCATCATCAACTAATATTAGGTCGAATGGTAGAAATTCCACTTTTTGATCTTCAAATTGGCTTCTAAGCTCTTCTATCTCACATCTACTATTCCTGACAACTGATAATTGGGCCTTAGGAACCTCAACCATATCACTCAAATTCGCCTCAAAGTCGTAAATAGTCAAGCCAAATTCATCGATCTCTTGCCTGAGCACAACCATTTCTTCCATAAATTGCCTCGTCATTTTTGTAAGTTCACTCCTGAAATCCCCATAAGCTTCTAAGAGTTTGGCTTGCTCCATTAGCCAAGTTTCGCTAACGGCCTGCACTTTATCGTTCCTGTCAAACTCACAAAAATCATTAGAATCACCACAAAAATTATTGAGGGAAGGAGCATGACACTTAGGACAATTATTCCACCGACCACCACACAATTTACAAAAGTTCCAATCAAAGGTGGTAGAAAATTCACATAACCAGTCTCGTAGGGTTGAAAGAGTTGGAAAATTTTTCCACAAGTGGGTTTCTCCGCAAAGCAGACAAACATCATCAAAATTAGAATTACAACCACTCGACCAATTTTTATTAAAAGATCCATAATAAGACAAGTAACACAATACTAAACTAAACAAAAATTAAACCTGAATAGAAAATAAGTAATCGTTCAAAAAGAAATCAGTCAATTGTTAGTCCCCGGCAACGGTGCCAAAAACTTGTTGCTCCCAACGCACACGCAAGTATACGTGGTTGACAAGTAATAAAGTGATAAGTACAGTATCGTTCCCACAAGGACTATTCAGACTGAATCCTAGCAAACAATTTCTTAAAAACTATTCAGGGATCTTTTTCAATGATGGTTGTGAAAGTTACTAACTAAAGGAAATAATTAAAACAAATAATTGAGATCAAGTAACAGAGCAAATTCTAAGTTGTTATCAATCAGAGAGAAACGGTCCAGGGCCAGAGTTACGAACAATCCAGTTGAGTTTTCCAGTTGATTCTATTTCTTGATTTCCTAGATTGCTAACTAACAGGTTAGATGTACCCGTGAAAACCTTTCGATTCTTCACGGTCTATGCTGGCTGCTCCAGTCCCTATATGTCTATGGGTTGAATCACGTGCACGCATTAACAAATTCTGTGATTAGTTAAGCTAGGCGAGCAAGTATATGTCTATCCTACTAATAAATTGGTTCCCCGATACCCAGGTTCACAATCAAGCCCTATTCTTTCTTATTTGCATTTGCAAGTTCCCTCTGTCGAGTTCAACTTGTAAACCGTAGATAGTGTTCAATTATCAGGCCTCAATAACCAAACAATTAGGCTCAAGAAAGAATAAACAATCTGTAATGGTAAATCAATAGATAGAAATCAACTTTGAAACAACAACCTTCATGTAATTGCTCTAATCATAGATCAAACAAACTGTAGAATTAAAGAGAAGAATAAGAGAAAGAGAGAAAGAACTTGTTTAGAAGACATCTAGGACTCCTCCCCTCTCCTCCAAAACTTACTCAAAAGTCTGAAGTCCTATCAAAAACTAAGTAGAAGAGTTTATAATATTTACAAAAGCCTAGCAATTAGTTACGCCTAAGCCTAGACGAAATAGGACTTCAAAAATCGCTCCAGAGGCGCTATAGCTGGCGCCCCGCGCCTCAAAACGCGTGCAACAAGTTAGAGTCCGTCTAATCTCGCACGCAACGGCCATGCGCCGCGCTAAAAAACGCACTAGAAAGCTGAGCGCCATAGGGGCGCGCCGCGCCTGCCCATTTTCCTGCTTTCGTCGTTCGCAGCTTGCTTCGCGTCGTGCCTTCGTGTGCTTGATCTAATCCTCAATAAAAATTCCAGCCTTTTCTTGCTCATTACGCTCTTCAAAGCTCCAATTGCACTTCGTAACAACCTACAATCATATGACATAAAATCAGTGCAAAATCATATTCATTAACTAGAAAATGTGTGAATAAAGTATCCAAACGTGAGGAAATATTAAGGAATTATAGGCATAAAATGCCAAACATCAGGCTGTCTACCCTCTGTCATGCCAAACTTCCACATTGGGCTGTCTACCCTCTGTCATGCAAAAGCTCCACATCGGGCTGTCTACCCTCTGTCATGCTAATCCTTTCACCGGGCTGTCTACCCTCCAAGTTGTCTACTTTTTGCCATGCCAAACTTCACATCGGACTGTCTACCGTCTGTCAGGCCAAACTTTTCTTAACGGACTGTTTACCCTCAGGGTTGTAAACCCTTTGCCATGCCAAACATCACATTGGGTTGTCTACCCTCTGTCATGCCAATGTTCACATCGGGCTGTCTACCCTCTGCCATGCCAATCTTTCATATCGGGTTGTCTACCCTCTGTCATGCCAATCTTTATATCGGGTTGTCTATCCTCATGGCTGTTTACCCTTTGCCATGCCAAACTTAACATCGGGCTGTCTACCCTCTATCATGCCAATCCTTTCACCGGACTGTCTACCCTCCAGGCTGTCTACCTTTTATCATGCCAAACTTTCATCGGGCAGTCTACCGTCTGTCATGCCAATCTTTCACATCGGCCTGTCTACCCTCAGGGTTTTCTACCCTGCAAAATAAAAGCATAGTGAAAAGAAGCTAAATACCTTCTTGTCGGGAGATGTTTGCTTGTCGTTTTGGGATGTGTGCCCTTGTGCCTGCATTCAAAGAAAGATTAATGAGTTGTGCAGGGCATGGTTTAGTTTGTGCATTCTTGGCTTGCTTTGCGCCCTCTTCTCTTAAATGCTGCGACCTCGACCGAGCTAATAGGGATATATAAAGAAATAAAGAAATAATACGAATATTTTGGAAAAGCTTTTGTATGAAGAAATTATTTTATTCCATTGAATCGCAAACTGCATTGTGTCAGATCGTGCTCGTTGTTCCAGGATCCTCAACTGAATGGATTTTTAGGAGACCTCAAAATTCTATCCCAGTTTCTTCATTTTGCTTCCTTTCTTTTGAAATTTTTGAGAGGGTCTCAAATATTTTCTGCCCCAGTATCAATTCTCATTTGTCCTTTTAGAATTTTAAAGAGTTCATCAAAAATTCTGCCCTAGTGTCTGCTTAAGAGAAAAGTAATTTTTTTATATTTATGCGACCGAACCTTGGGTAGGTTGCCTGCGTATCCTACTTGGGGAATCAGGTCGTAACGTAGTTCTATATTACATGGTATGTTGCAGAATAGTAAAGCTATTAACTAACGCTAGCTCTTAGACATATTATCTTTTGAAAACATCCATGTTGATTGGTTTCGGCCAAAATTCTTCGTTCATCTCTGCAAATATTTGTGCTCCTCCAGTCAGAACTCGGTGAACCATGTATGGCATTTCCCAATTTGGTGCGAACTTGCCTCATGCCTCTTGTTGATTAGGGAAAATCTTCTTCAGAACCAACTGCCCAGGTTCGAAGGACCTTTCCTGACCTTTCTTGTTAAATGCCTTGGTCATTCTTTTCTTATATAGGTTCCCATGATATATTGCATTCATCCTCTTTCCATCGATGAGCGCCAGCTGCTCCATCCTTTTTTTGATCCATTCAGCGTCTTTCAACTGTGCTTCTTCAATGATTCTTAAGGACGTTATCTCGACCTCTACCGGTATTACTGCTTCAGTGCCATAGATTAGCAAGCAGGGTGTGGCTCCTGTTAATGTTCTCACTGTGGTGCGGTACCCCAACAATGCATAGGGTAAGCTCTCATGCCATTGCTTTGAGTTGTCTGTCATTTAGCGCAGTATTTACTTGATATTCTTGTTGGCTGCCTCGACTGCTCCATTCATCTGAGGTCTATATGCAGTGGAATTACGGTGCTTGATCTTGAAGTCTTCACAAGTTGCTTTCATCAAGTCACTATTGAGGTTAGACCCATTGTCAGTGATGATTTACTCGAGGATGCCGAATCTACAGATCATCTTGTCATGAACGAAGCTTGCTACCACTTTCTTTGTCACTAACTTATACGATGCAGCTTCTACCCATTTGGTAAAGTATTCAATTGCCACCAATACGAAATGGTGTATGTTCGAAGCGGCCGGTTCGATAGGTCCTATAACATCCATTCCCCAGGCGGCAAAGGGCAAGGATGATCCCATAACATTCAACTCGCTGGGAGATACCCGAATAATATCTCTGTGGACTTGGATTCATGACACCTCTTTGCATGTTTTATGCAGTCATGCTCCATCGTCATCCAGAAATATCCAGTCCTTAAGATCTTCTTTGCGAGTACAAAACCATTCATGTGCGGGCCGCACGTCCCAAAGTATATTTCCTCTAACAGGCTTGCAGCCTCTTTAACATCTACATCTCTCAGCAAACCTAGATCAGGTGTTCTTTTGTATAAGACTTCACCGTTAAAAAAGCTCATTTTTCAATCTCCTTAATGTCTTCTTTTGAAGGTTTGTTGCATCTTTTGGGTAGGTTCAATCTTTGAGAAATATCATAATATCATAGAACCAAGGCTATCCATCCAATTCTTCTTCCACATGATAACAATATGTCGGTTGCTTCCTCACTGCCACGGGTATTGAGTCAATGTAGTTCTTGTCAGGATGCTTGATCATGGAAGATATGGTGGCCAAAGTGTCTGCGAATTCATTTTGCAGCCTAGGTACATGTCGGAACTCTATCTTGGTGAACCTTTACTTAAGCTCCTTGATGTGCTCGAGGTACGGAAATATTTTGGAATTCTTTGTCGTCTATTCTCCTCGGACTTGGTGAATCAACAAATCAGAATCTCCTATTGCCAACAGCTCTTGTATGTTCATGATGCCGGGCAAACCACGAGACCCTTCACTCGGAGCCAAGCTAAGGAGATCCAAGGAGTACATCTACACTTGGTGAGGAAGGGACTAGAAGAAGGAAGCAATTGGAAACCATTCCGGGTGATTAGAGCACAAGAACAACCACTCAGCACTTTGGGCGCTCCACCCAGTGTTTTGGGCGCTCCACCTGAAGACAACTGAGCTGAGGCGCTCCGCCCAGTGTTTGGGCGCTACACCTGAAGACAACTGAGCTGAGGCGCTCCGCCCCAATTCCAGGCGGACCGCCCGGGCCACCCCACTGCCTAGTTTTTGCTAAATTGCGGGCGCTCCGCCCGGATCACTGAAGGACGTGAATCTTTGCTATGTTAAGACTATTTTGACCCTACGTGGTCCTTATTTCTTAAGCCTAAGTGTGGGCATTTTAGACCTTTCAAAGGGTGTCTAACAACACCTATAAATAGCTAGTAGCTTGTCTTATTTCATTAGCTAACTTTGATGATTAAACAAACAATTGTGTTGAGAGTTGAACTCTTTGATTGAATGAATGAAACCTTGATGGGACTTGTTCTTCCTCTAGCGGATCTAGATGAATTCCAATCCCCCCCGATCATTCTACTTGCGTGCTCGCGTTAGCTCGAGGGTAGTTGCCTAGTGTAGGTGTTCTTGTCATCTTCTCAGGGTGTAACGGAACTAGTTCTCCGTTGCTACTTGAGATTATCGTACGAGTTACGTCTCGCTTTTATCTTTTACTTTTTCCGCGTTTGATTTCCTACATCATTTGGTATCAGAGCAAGGTTCGGGTATCGTTTCTACGAACCCCCGACCCTTGATTCTTCGTGCCTAGGTTAGTTTGTTTAGTTTTCTTGTTGTTGAAGTTGTTATTAGAAGAAAACACAAAAAAATTGAAAAATACAAAAATTGGCGTAACTTTTTGGTGTTTGTGATTCTTGAAGTGGGTGTTATAGATTTGTGATCGTGATTGAATTCCCGTTGTTTTGGTACCAAATTTACTTGGATTGGATTGGATTGAAAAGTTGAAACCCTACTTCTCCTTAAACCCTACCAAACCCTTGTTCTTGAGGGAAATTGATTGATTTTGGGTTGTATGTTTGTGGGGTTTTGGATTTGATTACCGGGGATTGATCTACTTTGAAAAACGAAACCATTGCAACAAATTTGGTGTGAATCGGAGTTGTATAACATTGATTTTGGAAGAATCAAAACCCACCTTTTGACCCTTTTGAAAATTTGAAGAAAACCCAACTTGAACTTGAAATCATGAATTTGTCTTGTATGTTGCTTGGTTGGGTGTGAAGTTGATTGGGGATTGGTGGTAGTATCATTATACAACTTCGGGTACTTCGAATTTGGGAAGAATACGTTGGAATCGACCAAAAAGTTGGATTGAAATCGAAGAACACGTTGTTAAAAACCCAGGTGTTCTTCGTCCAGGCGCCCCACCTAAAGTTTGGGCGCTCCGCCTGAACTCTTCTTGGTCCAGGCGCTCCGCCTCACCACTGGGCGCTCCGCCTGAGGGACCTCACTGGACAAGTTTCCAGGCGCTCCGCCCCATTGCCTTGGGCGCTCCGCCTGAAAGCTGAAGAGTGGGAAACGGGTAGTTTCTTCTAGGATTACTTGTTTCTTTGTTGCCTAACATCTAATTAGTGTTGATCTAAGTAATCTTCCTACTTAATTAACACTAATCCTTCATTGCTTTAGGTGATTCGTGCCATAGTTGGAGATTAGAAATCCAAAGAAGACTCGTAGTTTCTTTTGATTCAAGTCCTTTACTTCAAAGTGCCTAGCGTTCATCGAGTCCCATTAACTCCACTCACCCCGGAGTGTGCGTGACTCGTGAATAGTTGTGGTTGAGTTGGGAATTGCTAATCATCTACGTGAAGCTTTGGAATTACAAGTTGAGTGAAATATCCACCGTCACCCAAAAGAGTGATCCGAGTGAACACAAGTGAGGGAGCGAGTGAGGTGTTTTAACTAACTCTTGTTTTCTTTTCTTTGTAGGTACCATGGCTAACGAAGGACAAGATTTCATTAAGGAGGCCTTGGCTAATCTTCTTGCCAAGATGGACCTCATGAACCAAAGAATTGAGTCTCTTGAAAAGGGAGCCTCGAGTACACAAGGAAAACATGGGACCCCGAGCGTCCAAAATGAGAAAAGTTCCCCGAGTGTCCAAATTGAAACCGGAGAAGGCTCAAATAGCCCTACCTTTACCCCGGAACAAGTTGTTGAATTGCTCAAACAACAACGGGTAAAGGAGGATCGTGAGAGGATGGATCAAGTGTTGGGCAATACCCAACGAACGGGCATTCCCCGTATTTTAGACAACCCCCAAAGAGACATTCCACTTCCAAGACCCGTCCGCAATGTCCAAGCTCTTGAGCAACCCGTTGAAGCTCAAGAAGGGGAAGAAGCCGAGTATGTTGATGAGGCTTATGGTTATGATTATCACTTTCAACCACGGCAAGGTATGAATTGGGGTCGAAACGTGGATCGGGGTAGAGGCCGAGGTCGAGGGTCACACTTAGGAAATGGAGGAAGGAATGCAAGGAGGGACTATGTTTCTTATGATGATCACTATGGAGGCCAACCGGAGCCATTCCAAGGGGGTCGTGACAACAACAACAACCTTAATAGTGTAAAGCTCACTATTCCTTCTTTCAAAGGAAGTAGTGATCCGGTGGAGTACATTGGTTGGAAGTTGGCTATGGAACGTATCTTTGACACCAATGACATGCCCGAAGTGAAGAAGACCAAGTATGCAATATCCTCCTTTGAATCTTTTGCTTCTACTTGGTGGGAGTCGGTGAAGAGGAATAGAAGGAGGACGGGTATGGCTATTAATCTTACTTGGGAAGAGTTGATCCGTGTGATGGATGAGAAGTACTTGACTGATCAATACCGTGTTGAACAACAAAAGCGTCTCTATGAGTTGAAACAAGGTTACAAATCGGTTGGTGAGTACTTCAATGAATTTGAGCAAATCCGAATGATCCTTGACTTAGATGATGAAGACAATGAGACGGCCATGACCCGTTTCAAAGGGGGCTTGAACCGAGACATAGCTTCACAATTGAAGTTCCACAAATATGATGATCATTACAAGCTATGTGAAGATGCGGTTGAGGCCGAGAAATGGCTCAAGGAGGAGAAATCCCTTCGCTACAAGAGTAGCACTACTACTCCAACAAGCAAACCAAAGGAATGGAAGCCTCCTACTACAAATGCAAGGTTCCCGAGTGCAAGTGGAACAAGTGGTGCAAATGCTACCAAGGATGTGAAAAGGCCGTATGAGAAGAACACACCTAATGTGGGAGGTAACTCTAAAACTCAATTGAATGCTCCTACTTCTTCTTCAATGCAATGTCACAAGTGCAAAGGCTATGGGCACTTTGCTAGGGATTGTCCTACAAAGAGGACCATGATTGTTGTTGGTAATGATGCATATGAGAAAGAGAGTGAGTCGGAAGATGAGGGAGTAGAGGGAGTAGAGGGAGAAGAGGGGATAGAGGAGGAAGATTTGCTTGATGACACGGTGGAGGAGGAGGATCCTCATACTTTCTTGGTTGTTAGAAGGAGCCTAGGGGCTATGATTGTGGAAGATAGTGAAACCTTGCAAAGGGAAAATTTATTCCATGCTAAGAACCGGGTCAAAGATGTTGTTTGCTCTATGATAATTGATTCTGGGAGTTGTGCAAATGTAGTGAGTCAATCACTTGTGTCTCAATTGAAGTTGACTACCATGAAGCATCCTAGACCTTACCGGCTACAATGGCTAAGCGAATGTGGGGAGCTTAAAGTGGTAAAGCAAGTGATGATTCGATTCAAAATGGGGAGTTATGTTGATGAGCATTTGTTTGACGTTGTGCCCATGCAAGCGTGCCACCTACTTTTAGGGAGGCCTTGGCAATTCAATAGGCAAGTGGTGCATGACGGTCGTGTCAATATTTACACGGTCAAACATGAAGGGAAGAGATTTGTGCTTAAACCTCTCACTCCTAAGCAAGTGAGTGATGACTACAAGAAAATGAAGGAGTTGAGAGAGGTGGCCAAGGCTAAGTCTATCATTGAGACTAGCCCTTTGTCCAAAAGCATGGTGGCAATCCCACCTACTTCATCTACCGGTGGCATGTGTGCCATGATGCAACCGGGCGAGCTCTTGAAAGGCAATGATGGCACCAAGTTCCTCCTATGCCTAGTGCACAAAGGGAAAGCTAGAGCCAAGGCTTTGATGGAGCTACATGCTAAGGCAAAGAAGAATTTGGAGGAAGTTTATGCTAAGGTTGCCTCCAAGAAGAACAAAGGACGCAAGAAGGTGGAACTCAAAAAGGGTGACTATGTGTGGGTGCACTTCCGGAAAGAAAGATTTCCAAACCTTAGGAAAGGGAAGTTGGCACCCCGGGGAGATGGCCCATTCCAAGTGCTTTCAAAGATAAACAACAATGCATATGTGGTCGACTTGCCAAGTGAGTATCAAGTTTCTAATAATTTCAATGTTTGTGACTTGGTTCCTTTGGATGTAGGTAACGAAGAGGTCGTGAATGATGATGAAGAGGTCGTGGATGATGCTTCAATTTCGAGGACGAAATCCTCTCAAGAAGGGGAGGATGATGCCGGGCAAACCACGAGACCCTTCACTCGGAGCCAAGCTAAGATGATCCAAGGAGTACATCTACACTTGGTGAGGAAGGGACTAGAAGAAGGAAGCAATTGGAAACCATTCCGGGTGATTAGAGCACAAGAACAACCACTCAGCACTTTGGGCGCTCCACCCAGTGTTTTGGGCGCTCCACCTGAAGACAACTGAGCTGAGGCGCTCCGCCCAGTGTTTGGGCGCTCCACCTGAAGACAACTGAGCTGAGGCGCTCCGCCCCAATTCCAGGCGGACCGCCCGGGCCACCCCACTGCCTAGTTTTTGCTAAATTGCGGGCGCACCGCCCCAATCTTGGGCGCTCCGCCCGGATCACTGAAGGACGTGAATCTTTGCTATGTTAAGACTATTTTGACCCTACGTGGTCCTTATTTCCTAAGCCTAAGTGTGGGCATTTTAGACCTTTCAAAGGGTGTCTAACAACACCTATAAATAGCTAGTAGCTTGTCTTATTTCATTAGCTAACTTTGATGATTAAACAAACAATTGTGTTGAGAGTTGAACTCTTTGATTGAATGAATGAAACCTTGATGGGACTTGTTCTTCCTCTAGCGGATCTAGATGAATTCCAATCCCCCCCGATCATTCTACTTGCGTGCTCGCGTTAGCTCGAGGGTAGTTGCCTAGTGTAGGTGTTCTTGTCATCTTCTCGGGGTGTAACGGAACTAGTTCTCCGTTGCTACTTGAGATTATCGTACGAGTTACGTCTCGCTTTTATCTTTTACTTTTTCCGCGTTTGATTTCCTACATCAGTTCATGTCCACCGCCATTTTAAAACCCCAGATGCAAGCTTCATATTCTGCCATGTTATTGGTGCAAGGAAACCTCAGTTTGGCTGTGATAAGATAATGTTGACCAGTCTCGAAAACCAGTATCGTTCCAATGCCGACTCCTATGAAATTTACCGCTCCATCAAAGAATAATCTCCAGCCGTCGTATTCCTCTGTGATGTCTTCCCTCACGAACATGACTTCTCCGTCTAGGTAATAGGTGTGCATAGGTTCATAATCATCATCTACAGGTTTGTCGGTTATATTGTATGCTAATGCTTGAGCTTTCACTGTCTTTTGGCCATTTGGCCAACTTCCTGGTAGGCATCTGCTTTTGGAATCTATACTTGAGTGGATCCATCCTCGATATCAACAAGGTTGCATAGGATGTCAGGTAATGTCTCAACTTTTGCGGTACTCAAGTCTGGGCACAGCAAGTGCGCTCCAGCAGTGTGTATTGGGCTTCGTTCGGAGTGAACTTCTTACTCAGATAGTATATTGCTTGCTCCTTTCTTCCAATTGAGTCATGTTGTCCTAGTAGACATCCAAATGCAGAATCTACCACAACTAGGTACAAGATCAAAGGTCGTCCAGGTTCGGGTGGAACAACATGGGTGGGCGAGAAAGATACTTCTTTATCCGGTCAAATGCCTTTTAGAAGTTCTCTGTCCCTTCGATTGCTGCATCTTTCTTCAATAACTTGATAACTTGTTCATAGATGACCGTGGATTGAGCTATGAACCGACTGATGTAATAGAGTCTTCCCAAGAAGCTCATAACTTCTTTCTTACTCTTTGGTGGTGGCAATTCTTTGATGGCTTTGATCTTCACTGGGTCTAACTCAGTACCTCTTCTGCTGACAATGAAAACAAGAAACATCCTTGCTGGAACACTGAAAGCACATTTCGCTGGATTTAGCTTCAAATTGAATCTGCGCATGCGATTGAAACACTTGCGCAAATTATCCAGATATTCTGAGCTTTTCTTTGATTTGATCATCACGTCATCCACGTATACTTCAATTTCTCTGTGAATCAAGTCATGGAACATCGTAGTCATTACCCTCATGTAAGTTGCTCCGGCATTCTTTAAACCAAAGAGCATCACCTTGTAACAGTTAGTTCCCCAAGATATAATAAAAGTTGTCTTCTCGGCATCCTCTTCTTCATCTATAGGTACTTAATAGTGGCCGGTGAAAAAATCCACGAAAGGCTGTAGCTCATGCTTCGCACAATTGTCAATTAGGATGTGTATATTTGGTAAAGGAAAATCATCTTCCGGGCTGCCTCTATTCAGATCTCATTAATCTATACAAACTCTGAGTTACCCATCTTTCTTTAGCACTAGGACAATGTTGGCTAACCAAGTCGGGTATTTGACCGTTCTAAAAATCCCTGCATTGAGCTGTTTAGTCACTTCCTCTCCAATCTTTACCAAGGTAGCTGACCTGAAAGTTCGGGCTTTTTGCTTGACTGGCGGAAAGCCTGGATTGATGGATAATTTGTGAGCCACCACATCCCTTCTTATGCCGGTCATGTCATCATACGAACATGCAAACACATCCTCATATTCCTTATGAAATTCAGCATACTGCTTTCTATCTTCTGTGGTGAGATGCACACTAATCCTTATTTCTTTTACGGTTTTATCATCTCCCAGATTTATCACCTCAGTCTCTTCTAGATTTGGTTTGGGCTTATTTTCAAATCTTTCAATTTCTTCCTGTTGCTTCGTCAAACTCATCATAGTCAAAATCAGGTTAATCAAGCTTTGTAGTTTCGTTACGCGTTGCAGTTGCAGGCTCAATGGAATTAGTTTGAAAGCTGAAAAATAAAATATTGCATAATTGAAAGATTAAAACTAAATAAAAAGAATATAAAAAACATACTTTATTCATGAATCCTTGCAAAACAAAGTTTGTAGGGAGACATGTTAAAAAAAGAAAAGGGAAATAAAAAAGGAAAAATGCAAATTCCACGACTCGAAGTCGGATTTTATTTTAGAAAGCATAAATAAGCTCTATCCCCCTGCTCTACTGTTGCTCCCAACGCACACGCAAGTATACGCGATCGAAAAGTAATAAAATGATAAGTAGAGTATCGTTCCCACGGGGACTATTCAGACTGACGCTTAACAAACAATTTCTACCTACTATTCAGGGATCTTGTTCCAATAGTGAGAGTTTTTACTAACTAAAAAGCAATAACTAAAATGATGGAAATTCAGTCAAACAATGGAGCAAACGTTGGTTGTAAACAATATTAAGGAGACGGTCAAGGGTCAGAGTTACGAACAATCCAGTTGAGTTTTCCAATTGATTCCACTTCTTAAATCCCGGATTACTAACTAATAGAGTACATGTACCCGTGAAAACCTTTCGATTCTTCACAGTCTATGCAGGCTACTTCAATCCCTATATGTCTATGGGTTGAATCACATGCACGCATTAACGAATTCTATAATTTAGTTAAGCTAGTTGACCTAGTATATGTCTATCCTACTCAGAAATTGGTTCCCCGATGCTCGGGTTCACAAACTAGCCCTACTCTTTCTTATTGCGTTAATAAATTCCCTCTTTTGAGTTCAATCTAAAAACCATTGATAATGCATGAGTATCGAGCTCTAATAATTACACAAGTGAAATCAAGAAAGAACAATTAACCCGTTATGGAATTCAATTAATGGGAATCAATCTTCAAACATCAACTTTTATGAAATACTCTAACCCTAGAACGTAAGATTTAGCCACGCATACTCATAATCATAAAGCAATGAATTGATGAAATAATGATGTAATAGATTAAAGAGATGAAAGAATAGGAATTAAACCCTTGTTCAATGAAGTATGGTGCTCACAAATTGCTCCAAAGTCTGACCTCCTATCAAAAACAAAGTAAAAGAGTATTTATAGGGTTTACAAAGGCTTAGTAATAAGTTACACCTAAGCCTAGACGAAATAGGAAGTCCAAAAATGCTCCAGGGGCGCTGTAGCTGGCGCCCCGCGCCCCCGAACGCGCCAACCCAGGCAGAACCCGTCGAAATCCAAGCGCCTTAGCCACGCCCCGTGCCCTAAACCGCGCCAAGATGCTGGGCGCTTTCCCTGGCGCGCCGCGCCACCCATGGCGCCAGGCCATTTTTCTGTTTCCGTCGTTCGCAGCTTGCTTCGTGTCGTGCCTTCGTGTGCTTGATCCAATCCTCAATCCAAATCCAATCTTTTCTTGCTCGATCATGCTCTTTAAAGCTCCAATTGCGCTTTATAAAAACCTATAATCATACGACATAAAATCAGTGTAAAATCAAATTCATTAACTAGAAAATGTGCGAATAAAGTACTCAAACGTGAGGAAATATTAAGGAAATATAGGCATAAAATACCAAACATCATCTACCAAGGTCCACGATAAGCTCAGGCCAGGTTACTTGTCCACTTGTTCAGTGTAGCTCCAGATTCAGCTTTGGCGAGGTCAGGAGGTTCAACATGCTCTTCTAGGATCACACAGCAGTCTTTGTCAGATAGGAACAACTTTTGCACGCCTGCCAGTAAATCTTCTTCAGCATCAGCATTCTTCCGCTTAACCTCTTCTGTTGCAGATACCTCCCCCTAACGACTATCCAAGTAGCCAGACGAGATGAAAATATGCAGGAGAGTTTTGGTGCTTCTCTTGTAGTATTTGAAGTCCAGTGAAGCTTCTTCCATGCTCTTCTAATTAGTCACAATATACCCTATGCCGGCTTTCTCGTTGTCGGGGCTTATCACAATTTGAATTGGTTCAAGCATGCCACCTAAGTTCTTTCCCAAACCTTTCCTAGGTTCACAGCCTTGCCTTATCATAATGCTTATAACCTAGTATCCAGGCCACATCATAGGCTGTGGGAGTATATTCGGCTCCTCAATCGCTACCTCCATAGGTGCGGGTTCGGGTATTTTTGGTAGCCATACTTACTTTCCCCTTGTTTCTTCAGAAATGCACTTCTAGTTAGGATGGGCATTGGGTGAGTACATTGGTTGCCTCTCTGTCTTGGCTGGTATGGTCTTACGAAATTCATGTGAAGGCACACCCTAGTCAGATATCACCGGCTCCCAGACTAGGTCCCTCCCTTCGTAACCTTTGCCTCGGCTGTCCTAATAAGCACTGTAAAAATTTCTCCTTTTCTCCTCTAGTCCATGGTGGTGTGTTGATGAGTTTAGGAGTGCAGTGTGCAGCATATCCTCCTTAGATTGTGTCAGCATTATTCGTACTGGGATTTCAACTTTTGTGGTAATTTTTGTGGTATCCTCATTGGCTACCGTATACTGCTCCCACAAGCTCTACGGTACAGAAGGTTTGTCCGTTTTGAGTGTTCCCCTCAATTGCTGGTATGGTTTTTTCATTATAAATGGAGTAGCTCCCTTCGCCAAACACTACCACCTGTTTGTTGTCCCACTCGAACTTAATTGTCTGGTGCAGGGTAGAAGGCACCGCCCCAGCCATGTGAATCCAAGGTTTTCCTAGCAGCAGGTTATAAGAAGCAGAGATGTCTATGACATGAAATTCAGCAGTGAACTCCACGGGACAGCCCATGATAGTTAAGTCGAATTCCCCAATGGTGCTTCTTAGTGAACCATCGAACGCCTTTACCTTCATGTCACTTTCCCTTATCTTGCTTTGATCAATCCCCATTCTTTTCAAAGTGATGAATGGACATATGTTCAAGCAGGACCCTCTGTCGACTAGAACTCTTCCCACATGCATTAATCATGCATTGATCTCGTTAAATCAACAATTGCACCTACACACCAATGGGGACGCCCATCTGCATAGTGCCAGAAAGTCTTAAATACTCGAGTACTAAGTAAAGACGTTTTGTCTCAAAATGAAAAATGACTGTTTCCACACGGGCTAAAGTCGTCCCATTGTGGGCACACCATCTACTATGGATGCAACCTAGCCACCATTTATCGGTGCACCACGGACGTAATTTCTCAAGGCAGGCACACTGACACACGTTCTTATACTAGAATAGTCAAGACGATCGGAAGCCATCTAAGTCTTAGGTGCAAACACTCACAGAGGCATAACTTATTGTTTATGGAAAAAATTAAAAAATGTCATGAGCAAAGACAAGTGATTTAAGTTACCACGCCACAAAACGGGCCCAAAAATTAAATTGAACATCTGCATACGCGAATAAATGTTTTAATCATCAGATGAATAAAAAAAACATCAAACGGGGGGGAGGGGGGGAGGGGGGGGAGGGGGAGGGGGTTTCTCATTCCTGTCTTGGGAGACTTCCTTCATCGGCGACACTTCGTGAATGTCTTGGTTCATCAGCTGCAGGTTCCCCAGTCGGTGTCTCCTCTACTTTGCCCACTCATCTCTTCAGAGCCTTACTCAAGGTCAAGATTAAGTTGAGCATCTGCCTGGACGACAAGGCCAGTATACAAGGCAATCTCAGCAGCAAGGTCAAGTTTAGGGTTGTCACGAACCTAGAGAAGAATGGCATGAGCGACACCAACATTGGCACGATCAACTTCTGCTATGCAACGAGCATTCACAGCTTCTTTCTGTTGATTTTTTAAGCAACACTTCTTGCAAAAGTCATCGCGAATCTGCTCAAGTGACACCACTGTACCTTTCAGCCTGTCATTCTCATCTTGAAGGAAGGTGGAGAGACCCTGAGCATCTGCGACACATTTCTCAATAGTGTTCATTCTCTCCCCCATACGAGATAGTTGCTGTTGCAGATCATTCACGATCCCCTCCAGACGATTCACATTGTTGAGATTGAGCTTCTCTGAGACCTTGGCATTTCTAAGGGACGACTTGAGGGCTTCCACATCGTTCTTGTGCTTGTGCACTTCACCAGTCAAAGCCCTCTCCGAAATCCTGCTCTTTAGAGCCTCCGTAAGATAGGCATCACGAGTGGTCTGCAGCTCGCCCTTCAATTCCTTAGCTTTTTCTACAAAGAGCTGCAAGCTAGCTACTTGTCCACACAGAGCATCTGCTACCTTGACCAGATTCCCCTCTAAGCTCTCCCGGCGGAGTATTTCATGATACACCATCAATCCCTTGAAGGAAGGTGGAGAGATCCTGAGCATCTGCGACACATTTCTCAGCAGTGTTCATTCTCTCCCCTATACGAGATAGTTGCTGTTGCATATCATTCACGATCCCCTCCAGACGATTCACATTGTTGAGATGGAGCTTCTCTGAGACCTTGGCATTTCTAAGGGACGACTTGAGGGCTTCCACGTCGTTCTTGTGCTTGTGCACTTCACCAGTCAAAGCCATCTCCGAAATCCTGCTCTTTAGAGCCTCCGTGCGATAGGCATCATGAGTGGTCTGCAGCTCGCCCTTCAATTCCTTAGCTTTTTCTGCAAAGAGCTGCAAGCTAGCTACTTGTCCACAGAGAGCATCTGCTACCTTGACCAGATTCCCCTCTACGCTCTCCGGGCGGAGTATTTCATGATACACCATCAATCCCTGGGTAAAAGTAAAGATAGAATTTTGGTAAAGGAAGAACGATGTTAAACATATATGACAGTGACATGTGTTAACCCCCAATTTTGGCCCTCTTCTCTTAAAATTGGCTATAATTTAATGTAAAGGTGTAATTTGACTATTGTGCAAAATCTGCATTAGAAATCATGCATTTACGCATGTTATCCTCTATTTATATATCATATACTTAAGTGTGGCTATATTACGTAAATTTGCATCATTTAGGCTATTTGTCAAAACGTGAATATTTGCGCAATCTAGTACATTCATAATATATCACATAATTGCATCATTTAGACTACATGTCAAATCCATATCAATTTGTGATTATTTGTGCAAATTAATAATTATCTATAATTATCTATATTTAAATAATTTTATTTGAGTTTATTTAATAATTATCTGTGCATTTTATACAATATATATCTATATTTTATTTTATTTTTTGTACCTTAAGTTAAATATTGGCCAATTAAAAGAGAAAGTGTCCAAATTCCTTTTTATTATTAATTCTTCAATATTTCAAAATTCCTATCAAAATTCTTTATTTATTCATATTTATCTTATTTATTAAATTACATTTTTTCTTTTGAACCTAGACGAGTGTTCGTCTAGGTACGTTCATAATTCTATTGAAATTTTCTTTTTCACTTATTTTATTTTGAATTAATTTATATATATATATATATAAATTTCAAATCTTCTTTCCAATCCTACTTTGAATCTAGACTAAATATAGTCTAGATACATCCGTCCAAGTTCACCCCCCATATCTTATCTTCCCCCAAATCACTCTCTAACTTTCCCCATTTTAGAAACAATTCAAAAATCCCACATTATCTCCTAATCTTTTTCCTAATTTTCCCATAATCAAATCCCTAATTTTCCTCTCCTATTTTTTGAAAACCCCCAACAAGTATTTTTGAATTCCTCTTCCTTAAAATGAAGAGAATTCTTTGTTTTCTCCTATCATGAATTACTCACTTCAGCATATACACAATCGGGCAGACCCCGCCTCCTCTCTAGTCTCCTCCCCCAAAAATTCCTTACCCCATTAATAGTACACCTCTTTCGTCTTTCCCAAAAACAAATTCACACACAACAAATCTCACTTCATCTTCTTCCCCAAAAACCCAACACACACACACACACGCACAAAACACATAAACTCATGCACACACCATACACAATACAACAACATCAACCATACCACTTTCTTCCTCTCCGTTACCCCAAAACTCCACGCACACACTGATCCACACGCACAGCAACACCATAATACCCAATTCCGAAATTCGATCCAACAAAGATCCAACATTGGAAAATACCCAGCACCGAAACATAAAAATTCTATGTTTGATTGACCCAATGGTACAACAAAGAACCAACAAATAAGAAGAGTTAGTTACAGCAAGCACTATACACATGGAGCGGAAAATTGACAAGGAAAGAGATTTGAAGCACACATGACTCACCTCAATACCTTTTGACACAACACCCGAAGATTACGTTGCTCTTGTCTACACAGTCACACCACTTACAGTACATGAGTGTGATCCAAAGCATCTTCCAAACTTGTTCCTATCATGGTAGAAGTAGCAGTCAAAAGGCTAATAGAAGACAACGAAAAATTGGAAAGCAATGAATGTAGCAAAGACTTGTGCACAACAACAAAAAAACTGGCGGGCCGATTCAAATTGAAAAGGAAAGCAAAGAGACAATGACAAAGCTTTCATTATATGATAGGCCTGGAAACCCTTTCAGCATTTGGAAGCATATGTCTACCCACTAGCAAGAATAAAGCAAGAAGATAGATGAAATTATCTGTTAAGACGCTGATTTTGTACATAGAACAAGACACGAACAACTAGACTTTTGGGCAAAAGATTTTATCCAGCAATTTAGGATCTTATGACGACAACCATATATACAGTAGCCTGCTGAAAAGGAAAGATGCAATATGACCAACCTCTAAAATGGTCTTGACTAAAGCAACAATCTAAGAATATACATGATACACGGGCATCCTACATGGGGTTTGGTCTCTCCACAATAATGTATTATCAAACAAGGAAAGTTGGTGCAAATTCTGAATTGCAGCAGTTGGTTGACAAGTATGAAAGACATAGAGTATCTCTTTCAATGGCAGACAGACATCATAGCATACAAATTTGCAAGGAAAGATGACAAATGCACTCAAAGTCTTGGTGTTCGACAAAAGCTAACCTCCCTTTATTTTACAAAACACAAACTATTCCTTACACAACATCTTTATCTCTTTTCATGGATATTCAACTAAAATCCTTGTCTTGGCTGCTACATAAAGCACTCAAGTAGTCTTTTAGAATCTCTATACAATTTGTCATAATCTCCAAATTCAAATACTGATCTAGCATTCACGACCTAGGTATTCTCTTAAGTTGTGTTGTTCTTGCATCAAATCTTTGCTATATGTCTTCACACAGTTTTGCGCATTTTATCACTCTATTACGGTCTCTTTGCATTTGATCACTGAAATTGGTCAAGAATCTGCATTCAAGAAAAGGCGAAATGGCAAGCCGAGCTGAAAATATTTTCTCCTGAAACAAAGTCCATTGAACCACCAACATGGGACACCAAGAGAATTTAGACCATCCCAATTCCACTTCGGTACAACTTGTAGTATAAAAAAATAAAATAGGCTAGCATTATACCCACACAAGAGTCACAAGAAAGAAATCCAACCTCACACCGCACCCAACTTACACAATAAATAACCTCCCCTCTGTCAAGACTTTCAACAACAACCTTATCAGGCTACACACAATCAAGGACAGACAAAAAGACTAAACCCCACACTATTATTCCTTTAGCTCAATCAAAAGATATTGCACCTAACAAACGAACTACTCCCTAGATACCCATTCCGAAATTCGATCCAACAAAGATCCAACATTCGAAAATACCCAGCACCGAAACACAAAAATTAAAGTTTGATTGACCCAATGGTACAACAAAGAACCAACAAATGGAAATCGCAACTCTTAAACCACAAATAAATTTTTTATACACACCAATCCATCAAAGTTAGCTCCATGACTTTTTGAAAAGAAAAGCACAAAACATAAAGACACCCCATCAAAACCAAGACAAATACAGTTTTGGACAGCCTCCAAATCTTGCAAAATCCATACACCAAACCTAAGTCTGAATATGCAAGTATCCACATAATCGGAGTCATCAAAATACCCAATCATCGCACTAAATGACAAATGCAGATTCAAGACAATACTTGTGTGCAATGCAATGCAACCGGTTTGTTTAGAATGACGAATCTTTCTTTGAGATCAGATCTTTCAGCACAAATACAAGTTTCATTGGAACTACAATAATAAGCAATAAACTGGGGCAGAATTTTTTGAGGACCCCCTCAAAAATTCCATTAGACTCAAGTCGATACTGAGGCATAATTTTGAGGTTGAACATCAAAATTCACCAAAGGCACAAAGACACAATAAAAATGACAATCAGCGTGACAATGCCCCAGGCAATACTATATGTACGATAACATCATTATATATTTTATCACTTCATTTTACTTTTGTTCGCAGGATACACAGTCCGACACGAAAGGCAAACACCTCTCGACGAGAGGCAGTAGCAGTAGGTTCTCATTACGAAGAGGCAGTAGCAGTGTTGATGAGCACATAGGTTCTCATTACGATAAGGCAGTACATCTCAGGACGAGAGGCAGTAGTAGTAGGTTCTCTTTACGAAGAGGCAGTCGCAGTGCTTACGAGGACATAGGTTCTCATTACAAGGAGGCAATAGCAGTGCTGCCGAGCACATAGGTTCTCATTACGAGGAGGCAGTACATCTCACGACGAGAGGCAATAGGAGTAGGTTCTCTTTACGAGGAGGCAGTAGCAGTGCTGACGAGCGCATAGGTCTCTCTACGAAAGGCACTGGTAAGGCGATCCACCGACAAGAAAGTCTACTTTACATTTATAAATATTATTTGCAACAACCTCACCTTTATTGCAGGAAACATCGTGACAGTGTTCCAAGATATACAGCTCGGTGCGACAAACGATTATCTCCTGACAAGAGTCACTTAGCATCTCCGGACGAGCAAATAAATATCCCCAGAGGAGAGGCACATATTTCCTAACACTGAATGCACTTGAAAATAGACAAAACAACTAATCAGTTAAACAGGAAAGATAACTTTATCTTTATCCTTTTATCCATTTGCATTTATCTTTATTTTCCTGTAGGGCACTCCCCGACCTCTTCACAAACCCCGTTTCATTTTCCATACCCTACGCTTTCTCCCAAAAATCACAACCGCACGTGAAATTGTGCAACCTCAAAAACATACAAAGCATCATCTCAAAACTCAATTCAACAAGCCTAACCCTATCGACAATGCCTTTACTACACCTGCAAACTATTTATTTTGTCAAGTTCTATAGCTCTAAAATCTACATTTCCGTACTCTCACCCGTGATCTACCTAATCTTTCATTCCTGATTAGATGCCAGCTTGTGTTCTTTCCTATTCATACCTATTTGTGTCAACCGAGCGTATTATCGTGCTTAATCATACCCATCTATTTGAATCGTACACATTTATCGTGCTTTACTTATTAAGATTCTTCAGCTCAGTCAAGACAATATTGAGAGCAAGATGACTCATTCATCAAGATGAAGTGGAAACTATGTACGTGTAAACTCCTCTTTATGGGTGTAGCACCCTACATTTCCTTAAATAGGATGATTACTAGCCTATTTTTCCACGCTCGATCCTTTGATGTTATCTCTTCTTTGATTTACTATATGCACCAATCATTTATCTTGCCTAATCTCAAAGCACACACAAACCAAAACTTCGCATACTTGACAAGTTTATCCTTGACACATATATCATGCGCCATAAATCTCTAACACAGGCGACATGCCATTTGAGAACTACGCACGGCCTAATTCTCGTGAAACCCGAGATATGTAGGAAACTCAGAAACCGGGGTTCAGCCGAAACACCCCAAAACTCTCATTTTTCTATTCCACTATTTTGGCTGTCTGTCGTGACAAAATTTGCTATTTCGTCAACTATATTTGCCCGAAGATTCTTTTTATCATCCCCGAGCAAAGAGTGGCAGTTGTTGACAGCAAATATTGTCTCTTCTTTTTCTATAAATGGCTATATTTAACTTAAAGGTGCAATTCAACGATTAAAATAAAATGTGCATTAGAAAATATGTATTTACGTGTGTTATACCCTAATTATACATTATATACATAATTATTGTTGTATCAAGCATTTTTTTATTTTAGGCTATTTTTTAAATACATGTTTAATTATGGACATTTGTGCAAGATGCTACATTTATAATATTTTATTAAGTGTTTGTATCTATTTTGTTCTTATTTAACTTAATTTTATCATTGTTTGTATCTGTGCATATTTTTTGTATATGATCTGTATATATATTTATATCTATTCTATTACTATTTCACATCTTTAGTTCAATATTAGTTCAAGTCGAAAGAAAAAGACTCAGTCCAAATTATATACATACCACACATTTTAGCTTTTTTCTTATTTGGATATTTTCAAAATTCGCTTGAACCTGGACCAAGCGTCCGAGCAAATACTCATGTCTTCTCAAGTTATCCATTTTTAAAAGATCTCTCCAATCTCTTGTAATCTCCCTCAATCACTCCTAAATCTCCTTTTGAAATTCCTATAGTTATTTTTCATATCGAACCTTGGCAATTTTCTTAACCAAATACATTCTCGTTATTTGAATTTTGAGATAAAAAAACATTTCCCAGATCCTCTCCTTGATTTTGTTATTTTTTTCAATCTCTTATTACCAAAATAGCCCCCCCCAAGATCAGCTCACGCAATCTCCCCAAATTAATCTCAAATTCCGTCTATTGATCCTTCAATTAATCCCCAATCCCCCAACGGTCTCTAATTTTTTATTCTCTAAAAGACACACCATTACATACCAACACACAAAAAAAAAAAAAAATACATCTCCACCACCAGTGGAAGACACACCCCCTTGGTCTTCTTTTTCTCACAGATCCATATACACACACCAATAGCAATGGTAATACACATTACACAGTATCATCCTTACAGCCACAATATATATAACACCACGCACTCCAAGATCAGACACCCTAAATACTCCTTTCGTTTTCTCCTCCCTACCCGTACAATATACAACACACATACATACACACAGAAAGAAAGAAACAAAGGGTGGCGCACCCCACCACCCCATCAGAACAGAACTAGTAAGATCAGGGTTGGCGGAGCATGAGCGAACCGAAATAGGAGGTCACCCTGCTACCGAAAAATACCATTGTTGGATGTTCTTGTTGCTATGTTTCATCTTCTGATCAAGGAAGGTGAAAAGGGGAAGGTTCGGTGGTGGAGTCGCAGCGGCACCCGCTAAGGCAGTTGGCAGTTGCTCCTCCACCACCACCGTCTGAACAATGGAGAAAGAACATTTCGGGAACACATAGGAGACATCGGGGTCACAGGCCTAAAGCACAGAGTCAGAAAAGAAGATTGAGGGCAGCATCACCGCCGCCTAAACAGGCAGGTGGTCGCTCCTCTTTTCTCCTCGCCAATGTTGTGTCGCCTACCGGAATCCCACTGGTTTTTCTTTCTTTTCACTGGCGGTGTTCATGTTTTTCGTGCTCAGTTTTTGGGCCTCACTGGTTATTCTGATTGGAACTATCTCCTATAAGCCTCACTTGTTTGCTAGGCCTACTGGTGAAACGATCTCGGTCAGTCCTTTCAGAAGTTAGGACTCCGATTGGCGTGCCGATAATTTTAAAATATTTATAATGTCTATTAGGACCTGTCTGTAAAATTTGAGCTAAATCAGACCTCGTTTGGTAGGCATCAGAAGAAGGTTTCAGTTTTTATTGTCGATAAATATTTAAAAGAGATTTTTGAGTTCGGTTTTGGCGAATGAGCTCTGATTCGAAATCCAAAAGCGTCGTTAGATTCGTAAGATTATTTGTTACTTTTTTAATTTTTCGAAAGTAAATTTCGGTGTTGTTTGGCTAGTTTCCGCTAAAATGCCGAAAGTTAAATAATTTGACATGTTTCCTTTAAATTCGCATCTTGAGTTTCGAGAGTCCAATTTGAGATCCGTTTTCGCGAGTATGTTACATATATTTTTTATAACTTACTTGAAAAATTTGGGATTATTTCGACTTCTCTAGGTTTCTATTTTAATTTTAATCATCGTATCGATTTTATTATTAAAAAAATAAGATTGAATAGTCGGTGGCAAAGGGATTAAATCCCTTAGCAAAGAAGCAAGCGACAAACAACAGAAAAATTTGAGCAAAGTTGAAAGAGAAAGAAAAATTAGAAAAGAGAGAGGAAAAAAAGGAAAAAGAGGTGGAAAAATAGTGGAATTTCTACCCCAAATCTTCAGGTAATGATGTTAACTCATTATCTTAGCTTATTACATGTGTTTGAATATATTTTACGGTAAAAATAGGGATATTAGACATCGCCTTAATGTCTTAAATTGATAGTTTAACTGGTCAATTGGACCCCGATGATGAAAATGATTATATATTCGTACTCAGTGAGTTATGGGCAACATATAAATGTAATTTATTTAGGATTTGGTTACGGGACTTTGAACCCTGTACATAGGCCTGGCCAGCGTATTGCGTAGGCAAATAGGGTATCAGGTTCTTAACTGGATTGCCCTAAGACATAAGAAATGAAGCCTTTAGCTTTATTTGATATAATTTTTCTACGTATTGAATAGAGCGGGATCGTTTGGCAGTTAATCCAAAGGAAAAAGCAGTTGTTGAGTAGCAGGGCTAACTTTTGAATACGGTAAGTGTTTATATCCATTTCTTTGGAGGCACTTGGTCTCGTGGATTTTCTACCACGTTTTCTTTATGTGTGTAGCTGCCGATAGGCGTACTCATTACGCCTTAGCTTTAGATTTACATTCTATATTATATATTATGTCCTGTTATTGATATTACATTGGGAATCTGAGTATTGTACTTTTACTTGGAGTAGGCATCTTCTTCCCAGCTGTCGATGAGAGTCATGCGTCGGTGAAGGGTTATTATTGCATCATATTGCATTCATATACACTACATTGAATATCATACGGAGTGCAGGAGTATTTCGCCTCAGCTTTACATTTTATCAGGTGCAGGAGTATTCCGCCCCAGGAGAGTGCAGGAGTATTCCGCTTCTGGTTTATATTATATCGGGTGCAGGAGTTTTCCGCCCTAGGAGCAAGAGTATTCCGCTCCAGTTGGTTAGAAGATTGGAGTACCCTCGAATGCATGAGTATTCCGCTTCGGAATGGGATTATGGGCACATGTGACCCTTTGCATCTCATTGCATTTCATCTCATTTCATCCCATTCCATTTCATGTCATACTATTGAGTAGATTTTTTTTTTTTTTGTACATGAATACTGTTCTGCTTATATGTGCATTGGTTATTTGGTGCTTGTTGTCTGGTTCTGTTTCCCTTACTAGCGTATCTATTTTTCGAGGTTGCTAGTTTGTTCACGCTTATTGAGTCCTCATGACTCACCCCCTATTTGTCCTTGTGTTTTCTTATTGTTCGGCAGATTCTGCACCAGGACCTAGCCAGTTGCGCCGTGATTGAGGAGTAGTACGTTCTCAACTGTCTACGGTGAGTCATCCTGTTCATTGCGGCCACCAACTTCAGATATTACAGTTTTCCTTACTTTTGCTCCCTTTGGGAGATGTGTATATCTTTTGGCCTTCTTAGATGTCTGATCTGGAAACCTTTAAAATTGTGTATTCTGGGTAGTTAGTTGTATTATTCAGATAACTTGTATGTTTGTCTATCCTTAAGAATTATCTTATGTTGTTAAAATTTGGTTCATTTTCATTTCAAGGTAATTCTTCGCAATTTATATCGATTCAGTCAATAGGGTTTGCCCGACAGGTTTAGGGGGAGATGGTTGGGTGCTCGCACGGCCTAACCGAGAATTCGGGTCGTGCCATTTGGTATCAGAGCGAGGTTTAGAGTCTTTCCAGATCATGAAAGTGTCTAATAGAGTCTCGCTGATCGGGCGGAGACGTCGGTACATATCTACGAGAGGCTATAATGGCATTTAGGCAGTTTTCTTTCTTTCATTCCTCATCGTGCGTGAGTCTGCTTGTTTGAAGTTAAATATTTTTATTCTCCGCAGTAAATGGTGAGAACGCGCGCGAACGTTCAGCGAGAGGCGGAGGAGCCAGCGGTCGCCCCTATAACTGCTGCTCCGCGAGGTGGTGGTGTTGGCCGCGGTAGAGGTAGTGGTCGAGGCAGAGGTAGAGTTTCCCAGGCCGCGAGGATGATGGATCATGTTGATCCTGCTGCAGAGGTTCCAGTAATGCCACCTCTTGCTGGGCAGGGGGAGCAGGGCTTATTCGTTCCCCCCGCACTTCATGACGCTTTTATGAGATTATTAGCGATGCAGATACACCAGGGACCTCATATTCCTCAGGTTGCCGTAGATTCTCATATTCCTCAGGCTACTGTGGATGCTCCTATTCCTCAGGTTGTCGTAGATGCTCCTATCCCTCAGGAAGTTCCACAGGTTGCAGTAGATATTGGTTCTCAGGTTCAGGGAGCCCCCATTCTAGCTCCACATGTAGCCCCAGCAGTTTATGTTCCAGGTGGTTATGTTCCATAGGTAGCGGGTGTTGTACCTCCGGTTGCTCAGGCTGGTCAGCCTGTCTAGGTAGCAGGTCAGGTTGATGATCCGGCAAGGTTGCATTATTTTAGCCGACTTAGTCCTCCGAAGTTCTCCGGTCAGAAATCAGATAAGCTTAACCCTCGTAAGTTTCTTGATCAATGTCAGCGTATCTTAGAGGCCCTTAGATATCTCTAGCAGTATGGAGCTGATTATACTGCTTTCCAGCTTTAGGGTCTGGCTTTAGCTTGGTGTACCGCACTCCGATAAGCTACGCAGGGTTTACCTAAGCTGACCTGGAGTGAGTTCTCTCATCGATTAATGGAGAAATTTTTCTCTCGCAGTCAGCAGGATGAGAAGAGGAGACAGATTGAGAGGATTGAACAGGGTAACCTGTCAGTCACGGAGTACGAGCTTTTGTTTTCAGAGATGTGCAGCTATGCTCCAGATCTCGTGCAGGAGCCCTCTGAGATGGTCAGACATTTTATTGATAGGCTTTCTCCTTATTTGCGGTCCCAGATGGCTCGTGAGATTGAGGCTGGTACTCTATTTGATGTCGCTGTCGATATTGCTAGGAGGTATGAGGCCTATCATAGATTGGAGATAGAGGAGTTAGAGCGGGAGAGTTAGAGGTCTCGTGGTCCAGGGCATTCTAGTACCTCGTATGGAGGTAGGAGTAATCAGCAACAGAGTAGGCCTCCTGTCAGACCAGCTCAGTTTCCAGCGCGTGGTTCTCCGAACGCGCCTACTTCTTCTCAGGGTCAGTTTTGGTTTCGCTCGCGAGATCAGTCTCAGTTTGATCAGCGTAGATTTGCTCCAGGGTGCTTTATCTGTCAGGATCCACGGCAACATAAGAAGGATTGCCCTTATCTCCTTCAGCAGGGTAGTAGCCGCCCTTTCTCTCGCCTTCCAGCGCCTATGCAGCAGCAGCAGCCTCAGGGTGCCCCTCCAGGGTCTCAGTCAGCTAGAGGTGCACCACCACCCGGTAGAGGTCGTGGACGTGGTCCTAGTGGTCCCTCTAGAGGTGTTCGTCAGGGTAGCGGCTCAGCTCAGCCGCAGAGACAGCTATATGCACTGCCGGCCAGGCAGGATGCCGAGGCATCCCAGCTGTTGTTATAGGTATTCTATCTGTTTGTGGTCGAGATTCATATTCTTTGGTGGATCTCGAATCTACATATTCATATGTATCTCCTTATTTTGCTTCGGGATTTCATGTTGATTATATGCATCTTCGTGATCCATTCTGTGTTTCTACTCTTATAGGAGAAATTATCATTGTGGATTGAGTTTATCCAGCTTGTACTATATCTTTTTGGGGTCGTGAGACACTAGTAGATCTTCTAATTTTAGATATGGTTGACTTTGATGTTATTATTGGCATAGATTGGCTGGTGTCGTGTCATGCCACATTAGATTGTCATGCCAAGTCTCTTCAGTTGTCTCTTCCTTGTTCAGCACCGGTGGTGTGGCAGGATTCTTATTTGCCACCCAGGGGGCATGTTATTTCTTTCCTGAAGGCAAAACGGATGATGGATAAAGGGTGTTTAGCGTATCTTGCCATGGTTCGAGATACCACTGTGGAGATTCCATCTCTTGATTCTATTCCTATCGTTAGGGAGTTCCCTGATGTGTTTCCAGATGATTTGCCAGGACTTCCTCCTGATCGAGAGATCGAGTTTGGCATTGAAATAGTGCCAGGGACTCAGCCTATTTCTATCCCTCCTTATCGCATGGCCCCATCAGAGTTGAAGGAGCTGAAGGAGCAGTTGCAAGATTTCCTTGATAAGGGGTTCATTAGGCCGAGTATTTCTCCGTGGGGTGCTCCTGTTCTATTCGTGAAAAAGAAAGATGGGACTATGCGGATGTGTATTGATTATCGTCAGCTAAATAAGGTCACCATAAAGAATAAGTATCTCTTGCCTCGCATTGACAATTTGTTTGATCAGTTTCAGGGTGCCAAATTCTTTTCTAAGATCGATCTGCGATCTAGTTATCATCAGATAAAGATTCGCGAGTCAGATATCTCAAAGTCTGCTTTTAGGACTCGTTACGACCATTATGAGTTCCTAGTTATGTATTTTGGGCTGACTAATGCCCCTGCAGCCTTTATGGATCTCATGAACCGGGTGTTTAAGCCATTCCTTGATTCCTTTGTCATTGTCTTCATAGATGATATTCTTATTTATTCTCGTAGCCGCGAGGTGCATGATTATCATCTGCGGGCTGTTCTTCAGACCCTCCGTGATCATAAGCTGTATGCCAAGTTCTCGAAATGTGAGTTTTGGCTTGATTCTGTGGCATTTTTGGGTCACGTGGTATCTAGTGAGGGTATCAAGGTTGATCTGAAGAAGATTGAAGCAGTGCAGAAATGGCCTCGTCCTACCACTCCGATGGAGATTCGCAGCTTCCTTGGATTGGCAGGTTATTATCGGAGGTTTGTGGAAAAGTTCTCTACTATTGCAGCTCTCCTGACTCGCCTGACGCAGAAGGCAGTTTAGTGTCGATGGTCCGATGAGTGTGAGGGCAGCTTCCTAAAGTTTAAGGCCTTATTGACTTCAGCTCCAGTGTTATCCCTTCCTTCGGGCACCGATGGATTTGTAGTCTATTGTGATGCATCTCGTGTGGGCCATGGTTGTGTTCTTATGTATCACAGGAAGATAATTCCTTATGCTTCCAGATAGTTGAAGCTGAATTAGAAAAATTATCCGACTCATGATTTATAATTGGCAGCTGTGTCCTTCGCTTTGAAGATATAGAGGCACTATCTTTATGGCGAGCCTTATGAGGTGTATACGAATCATAAGAGTCTGCAGTATCTTCTCTCTCAGAAAGATCTTAACGGCCGACAGCGGAGGTGGCTTGAATTGATTAAAGATTATGATCTCACTATCGGCTATCATCCTGGGAAGGCGAACGTGGTAGCAGATGCTTTGAGTAGGAAGTTCATGGGTAGCATGGCTTTTCTTTATGCTGATATGAGACCATTGGCTCGAGAATTACAGTCCCTTGGCGACTCTGGCGTGAGATTTCTTCTCCCAGACTCCAGTCGAGTCTTAGAGTGTATTGCAGCTCAGTCTTCCTTAGTCAGTCAGATTAAGGGAAGACAGTTCGAGGATCCTCATCTGCAGGAGTTGAGTGGTCATGTCCTAATTGGAGGAGTTCCCTCCTTCGAGCTTGATTCAGATGGAATTCTTTGGTTTAATGGTCGACTCTGTGTTCCTGATGTTGGGGATTTGAGGCAGTCAGTGCTCGGTGAAGCTCATAGCTCGCGTTATTCCATTCATCCTGGTATTAAAAAAATGTATTAGGACCTCCGAGAGCTATACTGGTGGAAGGGGATGAAGAAAGATGTATTTGATTATGTATCTCGTTGCTTGAACTGTCAGCAGGTTAAGTTCGAGCACCGGAGACCAGCAGGCTTAGCTCAGGCATTGCCCATTCCCGAGTGGAAGTGGGAGCACATCACAATGGATTTTATAGTTGGTCTGCCAAAGACCCTGCGACGCCACAATTCAGTCTGGGTCATTGTCGACAGACTGACTAAATCAGCTCACTTTATCCCTGTAAAGACTACTGATTCAGCTCAGAGATTGGCTCGGATTTTCATTGAGCAGGTGGTTAGGCTGCATGGTACTCCTGTATCTATTATATCAGATCGTGGTTCCCAGTTTACTTCTCAGTTCTGGCAGTCTTTTCAGAGAGAGTTGGGGACTCAGGTGCAGCTTAGCACAGCATTCCATCCTCAGACTGATGGTCAGTCTGAACGGGTTATTCAAATTCTAGAGGACATGTTGAGAGCTTGTGCCCTTGACTTCGGGGTTACTGGGATGATCATTTGGCGTTAGCAGAGTTCTCTTATAATAATATGGCTCCATTCATATGGCTCCATTTGAGGCCTTATATGGTCGTCGATGTCGTTCTCCTATTGGCTGGTTTTAGTCTCGAGATGTCGAGGTGATGAGTTCAGATATGGTTCGTCAGACTCTTGATGTTGTTCGTGTTATTAAGGATCGTTTACGGACCGTCCAGAGTAGGCAGATTTCATATTCGAACCGGAGGAGCCGAGGGTTAGAGTTTGAGGTCGGGGATATGGTTTTTCTGAAAGTGTCACCGATGCGAGGTGTAAAGAGGTTTGGTAGGAAAGGAAAGCTTAGTCCCAGGTTCATTGGCCCTTTCCTTTTCGAAAAGCGTATTGGTAAGGTAGCTTATCGGCTCGACTTGCAATCTTCTATGCCAGTTCACCCAGTTTTCCATGTATCGATGCTCCGGAAGTGTATACGAGATCCTTCCGAAGTAATCGAATTAGATCCTGCCCAGCTAGATGTGAACCTGGCTTACGAGGAGTTCCCATTGCTATAGTTGCGCGTGATGTCCGAAAACTTCGTTCGAAGCAGATTCTGATGGTTCGAGTACGATGGAATAATCGTATACGAGAGGAGGACACTTGGGAGCTTGAGTCCAGTATGCGTGAGAGGTATCCTTACCTCTTCGACGATTCAGGTTCAAACTTGATCTTTAAAGCCTATAAGTTCTTATCATTGTATATGATTTTCGTTTCGTAGTAAATGTTGTTGAAAAATTGGTGTAAGCATTCTCATTAGAGGTGTGAAATCTATTTTAGACTCTTGCTCGTTCGAGGACGAACGAGAGTCTAAGTGGAGGAGAATGAAACGACCTCGGTCAGTCGTTTCAGAAGTTAGGACTCCGATTGGCGTGCCGATAATTTTAAAATATTCATAAGGTCCATTAGGAGATGTCTGTAAAATTTGAGCTAAATCAGACCTCGTTTGGTAGGCATCGGATGAAGGTTTCAGTTTTTATTGTCGATAAATATTTAAAAGAGATTTTGAGCTCGGTTTTGGCGAATGAGCTCCGATTCAAAATCCGAAAGCGGCGTTAGGTTCATATGATTATTTGTGACTTTTTTAATTTTTCGAAAGTGAATTTCGATATTGTTCGGCTAGTTTCCGCTAAAATGCCAAAAGTTAAATAATTTGACCTTTTTCCTTTAAATTCGCATCTTGAATTTCGGGAGTTCGATTTGAGATCCGTCTTCGCGAGTATGTTACATATATTTTGTATAACTTACTTGAAAAATTTGGGATTATTTCGACTTCTCTAGGGTTCTATTTTAATTTTAATCGTCGTATCGATTTTATAACTAAAAAAATAAGATTGAATAGTCGGTGGCTAAGGGATTAAATCCCTTAGCAAAGCAGCAAGCGACATACAACAGAAAAATTTGAGCAAAGTTGACAGAGAAAGAAAAATTAGAAAAGAGAGAGGAAAAAAGCGAAAAATAGTTGGAAAAATAGAAGAATTTCTACCCCAAATCTTCAAGGTAATGATTAGCTTATTACATGTGTTTGAATATATTTTTACAGTTAAAATAGGGATATTAGACATCGCCATAATGACTTAAATTGATAGTTTAACGGGTCAATTGGACCCCGCTGATGAAAATGATTATATATTCGTATTCAGTGAGTTATGGGCAACATATAAATGTAATTTATTTAGGGTTTGGTTATGGGACTTTGAACCCTGTACATAGGCCTGGCCTCCGTGTTGCGTATGCAAATAGGGTATCAGGTTCTTAATTGGATTGCCCTAAGACATAAGAATGAAGCCTTTAGCTTTATTTGATTTAATTTTTCTGTTTATTGAATAGAGCGGGATCGTTTGGCAGTTAATCCAATGGAAAAAGCAGTTGTTGAGTAGCAGGGCTAGCTTTTGAATACGGTAAGTGTTTATATCCATTTCTTTGGAGGCACTTGGCCTCGTGGATTTTTTACCACGTGTTCTTTACGTGTGTAGCTGCCGATAGGCGTATTCATTACACCTTAGCTTTGGATTTACATCCTATATTATATATTATGTCATGTTATTGATATTGCATTGGGAATCTGAGTATTGTAATTTTGGCTTGGAGTTGGCATCTGCCTTTCCGGTTGTCGATGAGAGTCCTGCACCGGTGAAGGGCTATTATTGCATCACATTGCATTCATATGCACTACATTGCATATCATACTGAGTGCAGGAGTATTCCGCCTCAGCTTTACATTTTATCGGGTGCAGGAGTCCGCCCCAGGAGAGTGCAGGAGTATTCCGCCCTGGTTTATATTATATCGGGTGCAAGAGTATTCCGCCCCAGGAGCAGGAGTATTCCGCACCAGTTGGTTAGCAGATTAGATTCCCCTCGAATGCAGGAGTATTCCGCTTAGGGATGGGATTATGGGCACATGTGACCCTTTGCATCTCATTGCATTTCATCTCATTTCATTTTATTTCATTTCATCCCATTCTATTTCATTTCATACTATTGAGTAGATTTTTTTTTTGTACATGAATACTGTTCTGCTTATATGTGCATTGCTTATTTGTTGATTGTTTTCTGGTTCCGTTTCCCTTACTAGCATATCTATTTTTCGAGGTTGCTAGTTTGTTCACACTTATTGAGTCCTCATGACTTACCCCTTATTTGTCCCTGTGTTTTCTTTTCGTTCGGCAGATTCTGCACCAGGACCCAGCCAGTCGCACCGTGATTGAGGAGTAGTACGTTCTCAGCTGTTTACAATGAGCCATCCGGTTCATTGCGGCCACCAAATTCAGATATTACAGTTTTCCTTACTTTTGCTCCCTTCGAGAGATGTGTATATCTATTGGCCTTCTTAGATGTCTGATCTGAAAACCTTTAAAATTGTGTATTCTGGGTAGTTAGTTGTATTATTCAGACAACTTGTATGTTTTTCTATCCTGAAGAGTTATCTTATGTTGTTTAAATTTGGTTTATTTTCATTTCAAGGTAATTCCTCGCAATTTATACCGATTCAGTCAATAGGGTTCGCCCGACAGGTTTAGGGGTGATGGTTGGGTGCCCGCATGGCCTAACCGATAATTTGGGTCGTGTCAGTTGGTATCAGAGCGAGGTTTAGAGTCTTTCCTGATCATGACAGTGTCTAATAGAGTCTCGCTGATCGGGCGGAGACGTCCGTACCTATCTATGAGAGGCTATGATGGCATTTAGGCAGTTTCCTTTCTTTCATTCCTCGTCGTGCGTGAGTCTACTTTTCTGAAGTTAAATATTTTTATTCTCCGCAATAAATGGTGAGAACGCGCGCGAACGTTCAGCGAGAGGCGGAGGAGCCAGCGGTCGCCCCTATGCCTGCTGCTCCGCGAGGCGGTGGTGTTGGCCGCGGTAGAGGTCGTGGTCGAGGCAGAGGTAAAGTTTCCCAGGCCTTGAGGATGATGGATCATGTTGATCCTGCTGCAGAGGTTCCAGTAGTGCCACCTCTTGCTGGGCAGGGGGAGCAGGGCCTATTCGTTCCCCCCACACTTCATGACGCTTTTATGAGATTCTTAGCGATGCAGATGCCCCATGATCTCATATTCCTCAAGCTGCCGTAGATTCTCATATTCCTCAGGCTGCTGTGGATGCTCCTATTTCTCAGGTTGTCGTAGATGCTCCTATCTCTCAGGCAGCTCCGCAGGCTGCGGTAGATATTGGTTCTCAGGTTCAGGAAGCCCCCATTATAGCTCCACATGTAGCCCCAGCAGTTCATGTTCGACGATTTTATTATTAAAATAGAACCCTAGAGAAGTCGAAATAATCCCAAATTTTTCAAGTAAGTTATACAAAATATATGTAACATACTCGCGAAGACGGATCTCAAATCGGACTCCCGAAACTCACGATTCAAATTTAAAGGAAAAAGGTCAAATTATTTAACCTTCGGCATTTTAGCGGAGACTAGCCGAACAACATCGAAATTAACTTTCGAAAAATTACAAAAATCACAAATAAACATACGAACCTAACGGCGCTTTCGGATTTCGAATCGGAGCTCATTCGCCATAATCAAGCTCAAAAATATCTTTTAAATATTTATAGACAATAAAAACTGAAACCTTCTTCCGATGCCTACCAAACGAGGTCTGATTTAGCTCAAATTTTACAGACAGGTCCTAATGGACCTTATGAATATTTTAAAATTATCGGCACGCTAATCGGAGTCCTAACTTATGAAACGACTGATCGAGGTCGTTTCAACTGGTAGCTGTGGTTAAATCCGATTAAGGAGATGCTTGGTTTTTTGTCTCTTGTTACAGTGGTTGAATTTTTATCATTCTCACTGTCGTGGCCGTTTGTTCCTTTCTCGTTGACTGGTTTTGAATGTTGACTGGTCTTGAATATATTATTATGCTTGCTCCTCGATAGTATTTATCTCTTAACACTCGATAGTATTGTTATGCTTTGATGAGAATCAAAATGCGGAAAGTAAAAAGATAAGAACGAGACGTAACTCGATCTCTAATCCCAAGTAGCAACGGAGAACTTGTTCCGTTACACCCCGAGAGAAGGACAAGAACACCTACGCTATGCAACTACCCTCGAGCTAACGCGAGCACGCAAGTAGAATGGTCGGAGAGGAAGAGTATTCATCTAGATCCGCTAGAAGAACTACAAGTCCCAAAACAAAAGGTTTCATTCAATAACCAAGAGTCTTGCTCATGTTCAACATTCATTAATCATCAATAATAAGCTAAGTGTAAAATAAGCTAGGCTTGGGTATTTATA
Organism: Petunia axillaris subsp. axillaris; assembly: GCA_029990575.1. Classification (NCBI taxonomy): domain Eukaryota; kingdom Viridiplantae; phylum Streptophyta; class Magnoliopsida; order Solanales; family Solanaceae; genus Petunia; species Petunia axillaris. Next base: position 118,983,395 of record JARKNS010000004.1, on the reverse strand, counting down.
GTGTTTCCCAAGCTTACACAAAGACTTAATTACCCTTACTAATAAGGTTCATCAAATAAGCCACGTAGGGCAAAATAGTAAAAAAAACATAAGTTCAGCAGCTAGGAGGGGCGCCTGGGGCTGGGAGGGGCGCCTGGATCATGCTGAAGCTAGGCTGGGCGCCTGAAGCTAGGCGGGGCGCCTGGCTTGGCCTTCAGCTAGGCTCGGCGCCTAGCCAGGTGGGGCGCCTGGTGCTTTGCTGGGCCTTAGGCAGTGAGCTTCCTAGGCGGGGCGCCTGGGGTAGGCGGGGCGCCTAGCTCTGCTGGGCTCTCTTCTTCCTTAGGCGTGAGGCCTAGTTTGAGCACCCGGAATGGCTTCCAATCGCTTCCTTCTTCAAGGCCCTTCCTCACCAAGTGTATGTGTACTCCTTGGATCTCCTTAGCTTGACTATGTGTGAATGGTCTTGTGGGGGTTTGGGTCTCATCATCCTCCCCTTCTTGAGAAGATTTCGTCCTCGAAATTGAGGCATCATCACCCACGACCGCATCATCACCTACATCCAAAGGAACCAAGTCACAAACATTAAAAGTATTAGAAACTTGATACTCACTTGGCAAGTCGACCACATAGGCGTTGTTGTTTATCTTTGAAAGCACTTGGAATGGGCCATCGCCACGGGGTGCTAACTTCCCTTTTCTAAGGTTTGGAAACCTTTCTTTCCGGAAGTGCACCCACACATAGTCACCCTTCTTGAGTTCCACCTTCTTGCGTCCTTTGTTTTTCTTGGAAGCAACCTTAGCGTAGGCTTCCTCCAAATTCTTCTTCGCCTTTGCATGGAGTTCCATCATTGCCTTCGCTCTAGCTTTACCTTCAAAATTAACAACCATTTCCCTTGGCAAAGGGGTTAGATCAAGGGGAATCAAGGGGTTAAAACCAAACACACTCGAATGGAGTCATGCCAATCATTCTATGCACGGTTCGATTGTAGGCAAACTCCATAAGAGGTAAACGATCAATCCAAGTCCCGGCCTTACCCCGGGTCATGGCTCTAAGAAGAGCACCCAAGGTTCGGTTTACCACTTCCGTTTGCCCATCGGTTTGTGGGTGGTGGGACGTGGAGAACAAGAGCTTGGTGCCTAAAGCACCCCATAAACTTCTCCAAAAATGGCTTAGGAACTTAGTGTCCCTATCACTCACTATAGATTGAGGCACACCATGTAGCTTCAAAACATTTTCAACAAACAAGGAAGCTACATGTTGGGCATCATCGCATTTCTTGCATGGAATGAAATGAGCCATCTTTGAGAACCTATCCACAACAACATAAATGCTATCATGGCCCCCCCTAGTCCTAGGTAATCCCATCACGAAATCCATTGAGATATCCAACCAAGGACTAGTAGGTACGGGGAGAGGGGTATACAACCCATGGGGGAGGGCTTTGGATTTAGCACGCTTGCACTCAAGGCAATTGTTGCAAAAATTTTCCACTTGCACCCCCATCTTTGGCCAATGAAATTGTTCCTTAAGAATAGCCAAAGTCTTTCTTGTGCCAAAATGTCCCATGAGTCCCCCGCAATTATCCTCTTGCACAAGCAACTCCCTCCAAGAGGACTCCGGAATGCACACTCTACCATTTTTGAAGATATAACCTTTAACCCATTGGTATTTTTCAACTCTCTCCCCCTTCTCTAGAGCGTCATGGACACTCTTTAGCTTTGAGTCATGAGCATACATCAATTTAATGCTCTCAAAACCCATGAGCTTAGAGGTGAGAGTGGTGGCTAGAGCAAACTTTCTCGAAAGCGCATCCGCCACAACATTGTCCTTCCCTTTCTTATATTGAATCACATAGGGAAAGGACTCAATGAATTCAACCCACTTGGCATGCCTCTTATTGAGCTTCTCTTGGCCTCTCAAATGCTTGAGTGACTCATGGTCACTCTTGATTACAAACTCACGAGGCCAAAGATAGTGTTGCCAATGGGCAAGGGCTCTCACAAGGGCATACAACTCCTTGTCATATGTAGAATAGTTCAAGGAGGCCCCTTTCAATTTCTCACTAAAGTAGGCGATGGGTTTGCTATCTTGCATTAATACACCACCAATTCCCACCCCCGAGGCATCACATTCAACCTCAAATGCCTTTCCGAAGTCGGGCAATTGCAATAGAGGGGCGGTACTCAACCTACTTTTCAATTCATGGAAGGCCTTCTCTTGAGGCTCTCCCCAAACAAACGGTTGGTCATTCTTCACCAATTCGGTGAGTGGAGCGGCAATGGAGCTAAAGTCCCTCACAAATCGCCTATAAAAGCTTGCGAGACCATGAAAACTCCTCACTTGAGTCACGGTAGTAGGAGTAGGCCAATCACGTATTGCCTCTACCTTAGACTCATCCACCTCCACTCCTTGGGCACTCACAACAATCCCAAGGAAGACCACCTTCTCAACACCAAAGGCACACTTTTTAAAATTAGCATAGCGCTTTTCGGCTCTCAACTTCTCAAGCACTAGCCTAAGGTGTTCAACATGGTCGTCTATTGATTTGCTATAGATCAATATATCGTCAAAATAGACGACCACAAACTTGTTGATGAATGGCTTTAGAACATGGTTCATTAGCCTCATGAAAGTGCTAGGTGCATTGGAGAGCCCAAAGGGCATCACCAACCATTCATAGAGACCAAATTTGGTCTTGAATGCGGTTTTCCACTCATCACCGGGTTTCATCCGGATTTGATGGTAGCCGGACCTAAGGTCAATTTTGCTAAACACACATGAACCGCTCAATTCATCTAACATATCATCAAGTCGGGGAATAGGATGACGGTACTTTACCGTTATTTTGTTCACGGCCCGACAATCAACACACATTCTCCAAGTGCCGTCCTTTTTGGGAACAAGGATCACGGGCACGGCACAAGGACTCAAGCTTTCCCTTACCAAACCTTTAGTGAGCAATTCATCAACTTGCTTTTGCAATTCCCTTGTATCCTCCCGGGTTGCTCCTATAGGCCGGTTTGTTTGGGATTTGGGATCCCGGGACAAAGTCTATTTGATGCTCAATGCCCCTCAAAGGAGGCAATCCATCCGGCATTTCATCCGGGAACATGTCACCAAAATCCTTCTAAACATTCTCAAACACACTAGGCAAAGGGTTAGAAGAAAAATCACAATTAGAGTTAAGGATCATACCTTTGTGCACTAGGCATAGGAGAAATTTTGTGCCATCATTACCCTTCAAGAGCTCGCCCGGTTGCATCATGGCACACATGCCACCGGTAGATGAAGTAGGTGGGATTGCCACCATGCTTTTGGACAAAGGGCTAGTCTCAATGAGTGACTTAGCCTTTGCCACCTCCCTCAACTCCTTCATTTTCTTGTAGTCATCACTCACTTGCTTAGGAGTGAGAGGTTTAAACACAAATCTCTTCCCTTCATGTTTGACCGTGTAAGTGTTGACACGACCATCATGCACCACTTGCCTATCGAATTGCCATGGCCTCCCTAAGAGTAGGTGGCATGCTTGCATAGGCACAACGTCAAACAAATGCTCATCAACATAACTACCCATTCTAAACTTGATCATGGCTTGTTTCATCACCTTAAGCTCTCCACATTCTCTAAGCCATTGTAACCGGTAAGGTTTAGGATGCTTCATGGTAGTTAACTTCAATTGAGCCACTAGTGATTGACTCACTACATTTGCACAACTTCCGGAATCAATTATCATAGAGCAAACAACATCTTTGACCCGGCACCTAGCATGGAAAAGATTTTCCCTTTGCAAGGTTTCACTATCTTCCACAATCATAGCTCCTAGGCTCCTTCTCACAACCAAGAAAGTATGAGGATCATCCTCCTCCACCGTGTCATCAAGCAAATCATTCTCCTCTACTCCCTCATCTCCCTCTACTCCCTCTACTCCCTCATCCTCCGATTCACTCTCTTTCTCATATGCATCATTACCAACAACAATCATGGTCCTCTTTGTAGGACATTCCCTAGCAAAGTGACCATACCCCTTGCACTTGTGGCATTGTATTGAAGAAGAAGTAGGAGCATGTAGTTGAGTTTTAGAGTTACCTCCAACATTAGGTGTGTTCTTCTCAAACGGCTTCTTCACATCCTTGGTAGCATTTGCACCACTCGTTCCACTTGCACTTGGGAACCTTGCATTTGTGGTAGGAGGCTTCCAATCCTTTGGTTTGCTTGTTGGAGTAGTAGTGCTACTCTTGTAGCGAAGGGATTTCTCCTCCTTGAGCCATTTCTCGGCCTCAACCGCATCTTCACATAGCTTGTAATGATCATCATATTTGTGGAACTTCAATTGTGAAGCTATGTCTCGGTTCAAGCCCCCTTTGAAACGGATCATAGCCGTCTCATTGTCTTCATCATCTAAGTCAAGGATCATTCGGATTTGCTCAAATTCATTGAAATATTCACCAACCGATTTGTAACCTTGCTTCAAATCATATAGACGCCTTTGTTGTTCAACCCGGTATTGGTTAGTCAAGTACTTCTCATCCATCACACGGTTCAACTCTTCCCAAGTAAGATTAATAGCCATACCCATCCTTCTTCTATTTCTCTTCACCGACTCCCACCAAGTAGAAGCAAAAGATTCAAAGGAGGATATTGCATACTTGGTTTTCTTCACATCGGGCATATCATTGGTGTCAAAGATACGCTCCATAGCCAATTTCCAACCAATGTACTCCACCGGGTCACTACTTCCTTTGAAAGAAGGAATAGTGAGCTTCACACTATTGAGGTTGTTGTTGTTGTCACGACCCCCTTGGAATAGCTCCGGTTGGCCTCCATGGTGATCATCATAAGCAACATAGTCCCTTCTAGCATTCCTCCCTCCATATCCTAAGGGTGGCCCTCGACCTCGGCCTCTAGCCCGATCCACATTTCGACCCCAATTCATAGCTCGCCTTGGTTGAAAGTGATCATCAAACCCATACACATTGTCATCATAATCAACTTCCTCCCCTTCTTGAGCCTCAACAACTTGCTCAAGAGGTTGCACATTTCGGACGGGTCTTGGTAGTGGAAAGATTCTTGGGGGATTATCCAAGATACGGGGAATGCCCGTTCGTTCAATTCTCTCTCGATCCTCCTTCACCCATTGTTGATTGAGCAATTCAACAACTTGCTCCGGGGTAAAGGTAGGGCTACTTGAGCCTTCACCGGTCTCAATTTGGACACTCGGGGTCCCCTTTTCAATTGGGACACTCGGGGTCCCATGTTCACCTTGAGTACTCGAGGCTCCCTTTTCAAGAGAATCAATCCGTTGGTTCATGAGGTCCATCTTGGCAAGAAGATTAGCCAAGGCCTCCTTAATGAAATATTGACCTTCGTTGGCCATTGTACCTACAAAGAAAAGAAACAAGAGTTAGTTAAAACACCTCACTCGCTCCCTCACTTGTGTTCACTCGGATCACTCTTTTGGGTGGCGGTGGATATTTCACTCAACTTGTAGTTCCAAAGCTTCACGTAGATGATTAGCAACTCCTCAACTCAACTAAACTATTCACGAGTCACGCACACTCCGGGGTGAGTGGAGTTAATGGGACTCAATGAACGCTAGGCACTTTGAAGTGAAGGACTTGAGTTAAAAGATTCTACGCTTTTCCTTAGAAGTCTACTCTCCTTGCTAGGCACGATTCACTTAAGAGCAATCAAAGGGTTAGCACTATTCAAGTAGATCGGTTACTCAAATTAGCACTAACTAGATGTTATGTTATCAAACAAAGGGAAATACCTACGAAAATCTACCAGAAACACTACGTTCAGCACCCAGGAGGGGCGCCTGAAACTCAGGTGGGGCGCCTAGCCTGTGCTGTATTCTAGGCGGGGCGCCTGGGTCTAGGCGGGGCGCCTGGGACTTAGGCAGTAGCCAAGTCAGGCGGGGCGCCTAGCTTAGGCGGGGCGCCTGGCCTGAAGCCTTTTCCAACTCGTTCCAAACTCGTTTCAAGTCGATTTTCAAGCCTCAAATCCGATGTTTTCAACTTGTTTTCCCAATCCAAAGATACCCAAAGTTGTGTTTGATCTTCCTTAACAAAACCCAATCAAATTTTCAATCAAACAATCAATCAAATCAGGATTCAATCTCAAGAACTCAAGAACACAAGGGTTTTTCAAAGGGTTTCAAAATGGATTGTGATTCATCAAAGTAGGTGTTACACATGTTCAATTCCCACAAAATTGGTACCGAATTGTTTGTTTTTCAATGAAGATCAATCCCCAATAACAAGTTTCCAATCAAACATCAACCCAACCCAAGAATCAAGCCAAAATTCATCAAGAACAAGTTCTTCAAGGGTTTAAGGGGTTTTGGGGTTTCAATTTTTCAAACTTCACCAATTCCAACAATTTTGGTATCCAAGTAACGGGAAATCAATCACGATCAAGAATCCATAACACCCATATCACAAATCATCCAAATCAACAAGTTACACCAAATTTTTGTATTTTTCAATTTTTCAATTTTTTTTGCAATTTTCTCCTTTCTAATAACTTCAACAACAAGAAAAACTAAAAGAAGATACTAGGCACGAAGAATCAAGGGTCGGGGGTTTGTAGAAACAAAACCCGAGCCTTGCTCTGATACCAAACTGATGAGAATCAAAATGCGGAAAGTAAAAAGATAAGAACGAGACGTAACTCGATCTCTAATCCCAAGTAGCAACGGAGAACTTGTTCCGTTACACCCCGAGAGAAGGATAAGAACACCTACGCTATGCAACTACCCTCGAGCTAACGCGAGCACGCAAGTAGAATATTCGGAGAGGAAGAGTATTCATCTAGATCCGCTAGAAGAACTACAAGTCCCAAAACAAAAGGTTTCATTCAATAACCAAGAGCCTTGCTCATGTTCAACATTCATTAATCATCAATAATAAGCTAAGTGTAAAATAAGCTAGGCTTGGGTATTTATAGTGTTTCCCAAGCTTACACAAAGACTTAATTACCCTTACTAATAAGGTTCATCAAATAAGCCACGTAGGGCAAAATAGTAAAAGAAACATAAGTTCAGCAGCTAGGAGGGGCGCCTGGGGCTGGGAGGGGCGCCTGGATCATGCTGAAGCTAGGCTGGGCGCCTGAAGCTAGGCGGGGCGCCTGGCTTGGCCTTCAGCTAGGCTGGGCGCCTAGCCAGGTGGGGCGCCTGGTGCTTTGCTGGGCCTTAGGCAGTGAGCTTCCTAGGCGGGGCGCCTGGGGTAGGCGGGGCGCCTAGCTCTGCTGGGCTCTCTTCTTCCTTAGGCGTGAGGCCTAGTTTGAGCACCCGGAATGGCTTCCAATCGCTTCCTTCTTCAAGGCCCTTCCTCACCAAGTGTATGTGTACTCCTTGGATCTCCTTAGCTTGACTACGTGTGAATGGTCTTGTGGGGGTTTGGGTCTCATCATGCTTGCTCCTCGATAGTATTATTATTACTAAAAAAAATTTATATTTATTATTATTTTTGCTATGATTTTATCTATTATTATTACTACTAACATTATTATTATTATTATTATTATTATTATTATTATTATTATTATTATTATTATTATTATTATGGTATTAACACTAATCAATTTTATTTGCGAGGTACTTCCCGGCGAAGTTCGTTAAAGATGACGCTATTGGAAAAATCCGACATTTTGCAATTATTATTGTTTCTTTATATGATTTTATTTTTGTTACCTTCATTTCATTTTTTTACTTCATTTATTGACACACTAACTACTTTATTTCATTAGCAAGATACATCCGGACGAAGCCTTCCGGAGAAGAAACAGATATTTGTATTTAAATTGTGCATTATAGTCTGTGGTTTAATATCTTTTCTTGCTAGTCTAGTTTAATTGCTAGCTCTAAAATTTCAATATTTAGTCTGGCCGATAACCACATTTGGTGGAACCCGAGAGGTACCTAACACCTTCCTTTCGGGTTAACTTGAACCCTTACCTAGAATCTTTAGTTCGCAAGACCATGGTTCGGAGTTAATTATAAAATTGGCTAGAAACAAAAGTAGGTGCCCTAAAACGCCTAGTTAAAAAGTATGTTAGGTGGCGACTCCAAGTCTTACCCATGAGTTCCAATAAGTCGAACCTATTTAGAACTCTAACCTGTGCGGGAAAAATGAGTGTCGACAGTAATTATGATCTATCATAGTAATTTTAGTTCCCGAAGCTTCATAGATAACTGAAGCTATCATATTTAATGTCTGAACAGCCATTGTAAAAGTTCTTAGGTTTTAAAAAGAAATGTCAGAAATTGATGAAAATTTGAAAAATTCCAGTGAAAGTTTCAGTAGAAATTGAAGAATTCTTCGATTTTCTTTATGATTATGAAGACACAAATCGTAGATTTGCCCTGGAAGGCTCTAATACCATGTAAAATTGTTGAATCTTAGCTAGTTTCTTAGTGAACCAACTTCCTTGAAGAGAAGAAAAATATTTCTGGAGAGAAAAATTTTGGAATGAAACTGATCCATTTATGAAGACTGGCTAACTCCACCTCATTATAATTGTCATACCCATATTTTTATTTAACCGCGGAGTGAGTCAAGACTCGAGTTTGACTGGTTAACCCTTTTGTGTTTGAAATTGGAGTCGCTACCTAATATAAGCTTTCTAAGGTGTATTAGGTCAACTAAATGTCTAAGGTCGGGTCTTTATTCAATATAAGTTTATTTTCAGAGATTCGAGTGTAAGAAGTCCAAGTGATTCGGGGAAGAAGGTGTTAGGCACTTCCACAAGTCCTACAAAAAGAGGTTCCCGCCCGAGCTATTAGTTTTGGGATGTCTAACAGGTTATAAACAAACAATGATTCTATCTAAGAATTATGTTACTATTTTGAAAGCTAAAAGTGAAATTAGTCACATAATCAGGTCTATTTGTGCAAAAAATAATGTATAGGCAGTGAGACATAGTTAAATAGGTTATGGGCTGTAAAATTTACATAAATGGCCTAAGCCCTATGCCTAATCGTACGTTTGGCCATAGATTATATAAGACACCTAAATGTTAGGTCGAAATTGCAAGAAAGTCTTTAAATCAGTTTATCTATGTAAATTATATATATAGGCCTGTTTGCACAATGGACAGATTTTGGAAAATAGTTTTGAAATTTGGCATGTAACCAAATTGTGGTCGTTTTGTAAAGAAAATGTTAGCCATTTAGGGTCGGTGTGACCTTACTCTAGTTGTCGAGCCCTAACTTAATGGCTATTTTTATTTTTGGGGTCATTTTTTTTTTTTTTGAAAACATAGGTGTTGGGGCTGTTTTTTTGAAAAAAAGGGTACACGGAAACATGCAAATACACAAAATGGGGGCTGCCACATATAACTATATATATAACATGCAAATACATGATTGAGTGTTAATAACTTTAGAAAATACATATAATACTTTTTATATTGGATCCCAAGACTTATATTCTCCTATACACTACTAGATTAGTGTATAGAAGATTAAAGCTTGATAAAAATTAGTTTAAGCACATAAAGGGCCAAGTTTTAAACCACTTTTGTGCCAAAACTGTTTATGCAAAAATGGGGCAGATTAGTTTTACGCAAACAGTCACAGATTAAGCAAGGATCACATAGTTAGCCCCTGTTGTTAAAACTTCCAACTTTGCCAGCATAGCACACTTTGAACGTTGTAACCTGAGTTTTAAGGCCTATATCTAATAATTACGTTATCACAAATAAGTATTATCGACATCTAGACTCTAATCTAAACGTGTAAGTCCAAACTCTCAGTTTTCAAATCGAGATATTATTTTGCTTCTCATCCACAAGTACTATGCAAGTTTTAACCGTCAAAAATCATAGTTTTAAGAGAATGATGCAACATATAAGAGAGGAAGGTTAAGAGAGGCTCCTGTGTAGCCTAAGAAACTGCACTAGTGAGTATCTTTACTCAAACATATATAGGCAGAGTTATCCTAATAAATATACAAAAATAAGGGAATTCTAAAGGAGTAAAACATGAGTTGAGGCCCTGTTTCTCAAGCATTAGGATCAAGGTTGTCATTATATTCATGACATCAGAGGTTTACACATCAGAACCCCAGCACCATAACCAGTTTAGAGAGATACAACCACTGACCCTATTAGCCTTGGTCCCCTGTGCTCAATAAAACTGATATGGTTTATCTAAAACCATACAAACCAAGTTGCAAGCTAAGGGTTAGTAGGGGGCAAAGAGAGTGCCCAAAAAAGTATTCACAGATGATCAGGGAGTCAAACAAAGAGCATAGATGTAAACAGTCTTAGGCAGGCAACAACATGAGCTTGGGAAGAGTTTGATTCATTGTCAAGAATAGTAATCAAGCCAACAATGATTCAGGCAGTGCTAGATACTTTTAGGAACAGGATCCAAAGAGAGAGAGATAAGGCAGGACTTTTCTTAGAACCTTGCAAGTGATAGAAGAAACTAAGCTACCAGTGCTTTCAATGTGCAGTGCCTTTGTCTATTTCAGTGTATGCTTGTGTAGTGTGTTAGAATGAGAAGTACCTAGGTTTATATAGGTGTGATGAAAAGTCCTAGTTTAAACGGGTAAAAACCAGGAAAGGTGAAGGAATATTGCTTCCCCTAATTAAAGGACTCAATTTGGTAGACTTACGAAGTATACTTCAGTCAATTCCTAGGTCTAAGGAAAATCAAACATTATGGCAGATATAGTTCCCCTCCTCTTACACATGGTATAGTCTAGGTTCAAAATCATTCATATATTCATCTTTTAGGCTTAAATCAACTAACATAAAAGATTTCAATTAATCTTGGATCAATCGAGCAACCAGTTATCCTTTCAAGTACTACTCAAAGATTTTATTCCAACTAATTCAAATCTTCCTAAGCATATAAGACAGGCCATTCATTCAGTTTCCAAACATATAATCATGAAAGTCATACACTTTGGCATAGCAAGATACCAAATACACTGCAGCAAACACAAACGAGCATAGGCAAATCACAAGACTTCCCTATGTTTCAAATTTATAGATTAATAAGGGTGGTGCAAGACATAAATGATATACATCAGGCACTAATTAGTGTTCCTACTTAATGAGAAGAACAAGGATCAAAATTTCATAAATTTTACTCTATTTTAATTACTGACTGGCCACTAATTATGAGAAAGAATAGGTAAATTTAAGCAAGCTACCACAATAGCCAAACAAAAGGATTAGAGATTACCTTTAGGTTTTCGAGTCACGTTAGCTTTGACCCACTTTTAGTCGCATAAACGTTAAGTTATTTCCCTCCATAGACTGATAGCATTCGAGTTGTAACGGACCTTCGCCAGAGTTTTCCTTCGACGATAGAGGCGGAGGTCGAGGGAAAATTGACATAGGGGTTTTGTTGTGGGGGACAAGCAGAGCAAGCAAATGTGATTTTCATGACATTTTACCGGTGGAGTTGGCCGGGAATGGCCTTTGACAGTAGCGTTGCTAGGGTCCGATGAGAGAGAGAAAAGAGACAAGGCAGCGAGTGTGTGAGGAAGAAATGAGGGGGTCTCATAGGGTTTTGTGGGGTAAGGTGTAATTAAAAATGGAAAGATGGGTTGTGGCTGTCGGATCAATTGTTTGGACAGCGGAGATGAAGCCACGTCGACATGACGTGTATAAGTGGGGGTGTGAGGTGTACAAATGCTGAGGTGTATATGTATATGTGTATAAAAGCATATATATTGTGTATAAATGTGTATAAATACCTATAAAATGTGTCGAAAATGCTCATAAAATTACACAAAAATCAGAAAATTAATGTTGAAGGCTAAATGGCTAAGGAAGACCATTATTTTGAATTTTAATAAAATTTGTGCAATCTTGCTAAAATAGGAGTAATCGCAAGAATTTGTAATTGAACGTGCGAATTTTGTAAATAACCATAGCTTGTGCCAATGTCTTTAAAAATAGCTTGATTGGCGCGCTTGTGTGAAATAATGATTTTGAATAGGGCCAGAGTAAAAATAAATATGTGGTTATCAGTGCAATTTCATCTGAAATATGGCTATTGAAATAGGAGGGACAAAATTAGGTGTCAACAGCTGTCCCTCTTTGCCAAGGGATGATGGAAGAATCTTCGGGAAAAGACGTTGATAGAACGACTAATTTTGTCACGACCCTTGGGATGTGTCTTTAGGAATTGTAAGTGTTTACGGGGTACTAGGTTGTAATATCTTTGTGTCGCCGGGTTGTATATCCGGCACTAGAAGTGAGTTTTGCAAAAGTAGTGCATATGTAAATGTATAAATAGACTTTCCTATTTGTTGGATCGCCTTGCCAAGGGTTTTCATCATCTACATGTGTGTTCGTCTTGTTGGGTTGTATACCTCTTCATTATTCCAAATTATCCACCACACACTATGCCATTTTTTCCTCGGGCTGTCTACTCTTTGTCATGCAAATCCTTTCACCGGGCTGTCTACCCTCAAGGTTGTCTACCTTCTATCATGCAAACCTTCACATCGGGCTGTCTACCCTCTGTCATTCCAAACTTTCACATCGGGTTGTCTACCCTTTGTCATGCCAAATTTTCACATCGGGCTGTCTACCCTCTGTCATGCAAAACTTCCACATTGGGTTGTCTACCCTCTGTCATGCAAAAGTTCCACATCGGGCTGTCTACCCTCTGTCATGCTAATCCTTTCACCGGGTTGTCTACCCTCCAAGTTGTCTACCTTTTGCCATGCCAAACTTCACATCGGACTGTCTACCCTCTGTCAGGCCAAACTTTTCTTAACGTGCTGTCTACCCTCAGGGTTGTCGACCCTTTGCTTTGCCAAACTTCACATCGAGTTGTCTACCCTCTGTCATGCCAATCTTCACATCGGGCTGTGTACCCTCTGCCATGCCAATCTTTCATATTGGGCTGTCTACCCTCTGTCATGCCAATCTTCACATTGGGTTGCCTACCCTCAGGTCTGTCTACTCTTTGCCATTCCAAACTTCACATCGGGCTGTCTACCCTCTGTCATTCCAATCCTTTCACCGAGCTGTCTACCCTCCAGGCAGTCTGCCTTTTATCATGCCAAACTTTCATCGGGTAGTCTACCGTCTGTCATGCCAATCTTTCACGTCGGCATGTCTACCCTTAGGGTTTTCTACCTTACAAAATAAAAGCATAGTGAAAAGAAGCTAAATACCTTCTAGTCGGGATATATTTTCTTGTCGTTTCGGGATGTGTACCCTTGTGCCTGTATTTAAAGAAAGATTTATGAGTTGTGCGGGGCATGGTTTAGTTTGTGCATTCTTGGCTCGCTTTGCGCCCTCTTCTCTCAAATGTTGCGACCTCGGGCGAGCTAATGGGGATATATAAAGAAATAAAGAAATAATGCAAATATTTTGAAAAAGCTTTTGTATGAAGAAATTATTTTATTCCATTGAATCGCAAACTGCATTGTGTCAAATCGTGGTCGTTCTCGGGTTGGTCCAGGATCCTCAACTGAATGAATTTTGAGGAGATTCTGCCCCAGTTTCTTCATTTTTGCTTCCTTTCTTTTGAAATATTTGAGAGGGTCTCTAATATTTTCTGCCCCAGTGCCAATTCTCATTTGTCCTTTTAGAATTTTAAAGAGTTCCTCAAAAATGCTGCCCTAGTGTCTGCTTAAGAGAAAAGTAATTTTTTTATATTTATGCGACCGAACCTTGGGTAGGTGAAACGACCTCGGTCAGTCGTTTCGGAAATTAGGACTCCGATTGGCGTGTCAATAATTTTAAAATATTCGTAATATCAATTAGGACCTGTCTGTAAAATTTGAGCTAAATCAGACCTCGTTTGGTAGGCATCGGAAGAAGGTTTCAGTTTTTATTGGCAAAAAATATTAAAAAGAGATTTTCATGCTCGGTTTTGCCGAATGAGCTCCGATTCGAAATCCGAAAGCGCCGTTAGGTTCGTATGATTATTTATGAATTTTGTGAACCTTCGAAAGTAAATTTCGATGTTGTTCGGCTAGTTTCCGCTAAAATGCCGAAAGTTAAATAATTTGACTTTTTCTATTTAAATTCGCATCTTGAGTTTCGGGAGTCCAATTAGAGATCCGCCTTCGTGAGTATGTTACATATATTTTGTATAACTGGTATGAAAAAGTTGGAATTATTTTGAATATTGTAGGGCACCGTTTCAATTTTCGTTAAGAAAAGAAAATATAATAAAAGAAAACAAAAAAAAATAATTAAAAAATATATTATGTATGTCGGTCAAGCTAAGGGATTTAATCCCTTAGCTTAGCAGTAGCAGTACGCACAGGAGCATTTGAGCAAAAATAGCAGAGACGCGAAACAAAAAATACGCAGTGGAAAAATGCCATAAAATAAGAAAAGGGGCCGGGAAAAAGTAGAATTTTCACCCTGAAACATTCAGGTAATGATCCTAATATAGTATTTGAGTTTATTACGTGTGTTTAAATATATTTTTGCGGTAAAAATAGGAATATTAGACATCGCCCTAATGACGTAAATTGATAGTTTAAAGGGTCAAATGGACCCCGATAATGAAATTGATTATGTATTCGTGCTCAGTGAGTTATGGGCAACTTATAAATATAATTTATTTGGGATTTGGTTATGTGGCCTTAAACCCTGTATATAGGTCTGGCCTGCGTATTGCGTATGCGAATAGGGTATCAGGTTCCTACCTGGATTGCCCTACGATGTGAGGGATGAAGCCTTTAGCCTAATGTGATATATTTTTCTGCTTATTGATCACAGTGGGATCGTTTGACAATGCATTCAAAAATAACGCGGTTGTTGGTCGCAATGCTAACTTTTGAGAGAGGTAAGTGTTTATATCCATTTCTTTGGAGGCACCTGGCCTCGTGGATTTTCTACCACGTGTTCCTTACGTGTGTAGCTGCCGATAGGCGTACTTATTACGCCTTAGCTTTGAATTTACATTGTATATTATATGTTATGCCCTGCGGTTGGTATTGCATTGAGCATATGAGCATTGCACTCTTGTTCTGAGCATTGTATATACTTCCCGGTTGGCGATGAGAGTCCCGCACCGGTGGAGGGTCATCATTGCATATACTTCCCGGTTGCACGCCGTAACAGGATAAATATATGGATCGAGTTGCACGCTGCAACAGTATAAATATATGGATCGGGTTGCACGCCGCAATAGGATAATTATACGGATCGGGTTGCACGCCGCAGCAGGATGTATTTCTGATTGTTGATATGTTCGGGATACCTATACGTTCTGGCTATTTTATGTTACTGGTTGTTAATGAGGTTGTGATTCCATACGTGCTTCTAGTTATTATCTTGCTCTGCCTTTTTATAATTTAAATAAGAGGAATTTGATTTATATGTTTCTTCTCCCTGGCTAGCTATCCTATTCGTTGAGGTGGCTAGTCTGCCCCACTTATTGAGTCCTTTTGACTCACCCTTGTTTGTTGTTTGTTTCTTGTCTATCTATTTCGTTTCGGCAGGTTCGCTCCAGGATTGAGTTCGCCACGTTGTGAAGGAGCGAAGACGACTTCAGCTGTCAGGGTGAGCCAGCTTTTATTCCGGGTGGCCACCAGTTTATTGTTTATTATTTTAGCTGCATTTTGCTCCCTTCAGGAGGTATCTGTCTTCTTTTGTACTCTTAGATGTCTAGTCTGGATAGCCCTAAACCTAGCATGTTGGGTAGTCAGCTGTAATTTCTTTTGTACAGCTTAGAGGTATCAGTATGTCTGTAAAAAAAATTTTAAGTCTTGTCCTTATTTATGAATTATTATATTTATTTTCCTAATTTAATTAGTAAGGGTTCGCCCGACGGGTCTAGGGGAGGATGTCGGGTGCCCGCACGGCCTAACCAGATTTCGGGTCGTGTCAGTTGGTATCAGAGCCAGTTTAGAGTCTATCCAGACTAAGACAGTGTCTAGTAGAGTCTCGCTGATGGGTACGTAGACGTCCGTACTTATCTACGAGGGGCTATGATGGCATTTAGGAAGTTTCACTTCCTTCATTTCTAATCGTGCGTCGGTAGAGGATGCAAAAGTATTTTCGTTAATTCATTCATGGTAAGTGTGAATGCTTGTGTGACAAATCAGCAGACGGTATGAGTTCAAGACGAAGCAGTCTAGCCTGGGGTTAGCACTGACGAAGCCCCGAGAGTTGTCGTGCTGACGACCTAGTTTTAGAGGCCCCAGTTGTACGAGCTTGCGATGGGTAAGGGAGCAGGGCCTTGTAGTTCTCTTGGCTCTTTATGATGCTTTACGAGAATCTTGGCGACGCATATACCGTAAGAACCTATTATTCGTTGGGCAGCCTATCAGGTTGCCGCATGTGCAGACGTTCGATCTGAGGGAGCTCCTTTTCTGGTTCTTAATATTGCTGCAGTAAATTATATTCCGGAGATAGTATGTGTTGTACCTCTAATTGTTCTTACTTGTTAGCCAGCCGAGGTATCAGTTCGGTCATAGTGTCCGAAGGGGTTGCATTATTTTACGCGGTTGAATCTTCCGATATTCTTAAGCAATACATCAGATAAACCCCGTGAATTTTTTTTTTAAAAAAAATAATGTCAGGGTATTTGTATCCTTTAGGCTTTTGATTATATCAAACGGTATAATGTTGATTATCCTGCTTTCCAGTTTCAAGGTCCAGCCTTGAATTGATGGGACTCTCTCTCTTATTAGCTAACTTGGTTCGGTTTTCTTTTAGATTCGTGGAAAAAAAATTCCTTTCGAGTAGCGAGCGAAATGGAGAGTGTTGCCAGTTTGAGTGGATTGGACAGGGTAGCCTGTCGGTTATCCTGTTGGTGTTTCAAAATATGAGATTGAATTCTATAGAATGGCTGGATATGCATCAGAACTAGTTCATGAGCCTTTCGAGAGATTCAGAGATTTATTGATGATCTTTATTTTTCCTTGAAATCCCAGATGGCTCGAGAAATTGAGGTCCGGATTTTATTTGATGTTGTTGTTAATATTGCCCGAAGGTTCGAGGCATACCATAAGTTAGAGCGGGAAAGCAAGAGATCCCGTGCCCCTAGTGGGTAACCATGGTACCTCATTTGGAGGTAAGAGTTCTGAGTATTTTTGGAGGTCACCTTCCAGGTTATCTCAGCTTGTGTCACGTGATTCTTAAAATGCGCCAGTAGCTCGTCAGGATCAGATTAAGTCTTTTCTTTACAGCTATCAACAATCTTTCCAGCTCCCATATTCAGTGAAAAGGTGTTATCATTGTCGTGAGTCTGATTATCCTTTGAGGAGTTTTCCTATTATCATTTTCGTGAGTCTGGCTATCCTTTGAGGAGTTTTCCCTTACTCCGACAGATAGGCAGGCGTCTTTTCTCTCGTTATCAGACGTCTGCGCAGTCGCAGGGGATTTTATTTAGATCTCAATCAGCAAAAGAAATGCCACCATCCAGTAGAGGTCGAGAGTGTAGTGGCAGTGGTTCTCCAGAACGTGATTGTCAGGGTAGTGGCTCAGCTCAGCTACAGAGGCAGTTCTATGAACTGCTTGTCTGGCAGGATGCTAAGGTATCCGATGTAGTAGACCCTAAGATTTCTTCTTCTATTAAATGTGAGTAAGATTTGATTCTTCCGGTCAATCTGGAAATGGTTCGTCATATTATGTTTCCATGGTTTTCTTGGATATTGTTTCTATTAAGAATCAGTTGCAGTAGAGGGGCGAGCTTCTGGTATGATTTATTCCATGCATTTGTGAGACCTTATTAATTTATCTGGTCTAAATATGAGAGATTTGACAGTGAGTGTCGCTATTGTTTGCTTGGCATCATGTTGTGCCACCTTCTGTTATAATGTCAAGTCAGTCTACCTCTCTTTGGAACTCAGTGCTGGTAGGATGATGGGATTCTTATTTATCACCATCAGGAAGTGTCATTGTTTCTTCTGGTGCAAAGTGATCAAAAAGTAATACTCGATTTATGTGTCTCCTCTTGGTTCAAGATGTTTGTAGAGTCATGTTATCCCATGAGCTTATTTGGGTTATAAAAGGGTTTATGGTAAATTGTCAGAATTTCCTTCTTATTGGGAGGTTAAACTGGTACGGATGTTTTTCCATAAAGCTCATTTAATGTCTATTTCTTCAATTGCGATTTTTGGGTTAGCCTGTAGCCAAGAAATAAGAAGATGAGCTTCCTGAAGCTCTAATTATTTCTATCCTCAGTCCATTGCCATCTCTTCTTCGTCCGGCAATAGTGAGCTCGGGAGATTGGTAGCCGCTTGTGACGTTCCCTGTGTTGAGCCAGAGTACGTTTTATTGTAGCCGGGTAAGCATATTATTATTTTGGATATCAGTTTATCCGGGTATTCATTCCCATATATAGTATAGTGCTGGTTCTGTTTTCGCGGATCATCCAGTTTCAGGGGAAACTCTGCCGAAATTTTTATATAGAAGTACCATCCATCAGGCGGTGGTGTTTACGGCAAAGGTATGGAGTTGTAAACTTGAGAGTTGCAGCTGTTTGGCAACTCGAAAGAGTAGTTGGTAGCTTAGGTCTGCCTACGTTCAGCTTTTAGCTAAATCTTCTTCAGTCCAGCAGACTGTGCGAGGATGGTTATTCCTATTCAAATGGCTGCATGAGTTTGTGCTTTAAGTGGAGGAGTCTTCCTCCAAATACTGAATGGTAATATTAAATCTCTGAGGTGTTGATACCACTTTTCTCACGACCCAAAGTAAGGCCACGACAGAAACCTACAATGAGTGTCGATCATTACTAAACCCACTAATAATCTATGAATGCTAGAGATAATCTGGCAACCTGATCATATATACGTACCTATCTGCTGAAAGCATAAAGTCTGGAAAGATGACACGACTTTAACTTACTGGAAATTTGAACACTGAGCCACAAATTCTGCTATGTCACACTTCATTCTGTCCCACCAATAAATCTACTTAAGATCATGGTACATCTTAGTCGAACCTGGATGAACAGTGTATTTGAAATAATTTGCCTCTATCATAATCTGTCCACGTAAATCTGCAACATCAGGACACAAAGTCTATCCTTATATATAAGAACACCGTCAGTAGTAACCCTGTATGGTGACTCCGGCTTTCTTTGGGCTATCTGTCCGTATTCAAATAAAACTGGATCCTCATACTGACACTGTTTTACTTCAAAAAATTTAGAGTTAAAGGTCTAGTGCAGCTTGTCGTCCATCTATCATTGGCATATCTCCTTTACACCTCAACTTTTTGGGAAGTTACTTTAGCGTAATCAACTATGTTGCGGGTATTCTGCCTCAACTGAAGGTCCAACTACATGTCTCTTTTATATTTACTTTTTCAAGTCATAATAATTCCAATTCAAAAACAATACCCTGAGGTAGACGTTCAGTCTGAAGATCATTCTTGGTCTACATCATACTATCCAGTAGTAGTTGTGTGATCCTTATTCTTATATGATAGACCCTATTCAGATGAACCTTCGACATACATTGGGATATGAGTAACTACATTTCCACAAGGAGCTTGCGGAACAACACTAACATCAGCTGAGATGTTGCATAGTGCGTTCGTAAAAATATGATATAGCTTGCATCAAATCTTCTATAGTGTGTAATGATAAGGTACTTCAAAAGCTTCCCTATTGCATCAAGCGTGAGTTAATTCCTAGTTTCATCGACTTGTTCAATATCGAAAGGTATATTGAAGAGGTGATTATCGACTTAATCATGTTAACCCATTCAAAGTTCTGTGTATCTTCATTTCAAAAATGTAGAACTCTCCTCTCGTGATCGAGGAAGGATCATCTTAATTAGAATAATTCGGGCAATGGTGTTATCATATTATCCAGATATATTTTATTCCAAGAGTTCAGTGTTCGTGTTATAGTTTTATTTCTGTAATCATGAGGAAAAAAATTCTGTGGGATAGTTTATGAAGGTCGTGCAAATTCTTTTGTTATCAGCGTGAATCTTGCTTTAGATTTAGGCTCGTTCGAGGACGAACGAGAGTTTAAGTGGAGGAGAATGAAACGACCTCGGTCAGTCGTTTTGGAAATTAGGACTCCGATTGGCGTGTCAATAATTTTAAAATATTCGTAATATCAATTAGGACCTGTCTGTAAAATTTGAGCTAAATCAGACCTCGTTTGGTAGGCATCGGAAGAAGGTTTCTGTTTTTATTGGCAAAAAATATTAAAAAGAGATTTTCGAGCTCGGTTTTGCCGAATGAGCTCCGATTCGAAATCCGAAAGCGCCGTTAGGTTCGTATGATTATTTATGACTTTTGTGAACCTTCGAAAGTAAATTTCGATGTTGTTCGGCTAGTTTTCGCTAAAATGCCGAAAGTTAAATAATTTGACTTTTTCTATTTAAATTCGCATCTTGAGTTTCGGGAGTCCAATTAGAGATCCGCCTTCGTGAGTATGTTACATATATTTTGTATAACTGGTATGAAAAAGTTGGAATTATTTCGAATATTGTAGGGCACCGTTTCAATTTTCGTTAAAAAAAGAAAATATAATAAAAGAAAACAAAAAAATAATTAAAAATTAATTATGTATGTCGGTCAAGCTAAGGGATTTAATCCCTTAGCTTAGCTTAGCAGTAGCAATACGCACAGGAGCATTTGAGCAAAAATAGCAGAGACGCGAAACAAAAAATACGCAGTGGAAAAATGCCAGAAAATAAGAAAAGGGGCCGGGAAAAAGTAGAATTTTCACCCTGAAACATTCAGGTAATGATCCTAATATAGTATTTGAGTTTATTACGTGTGTTTAAATATATTTTTGCGGTAAAAATAGGAATATTAGACATCGCCCTAATGACGTAAATTGATAGTTTAAAGGGTCAAATGGACCCCGATAATGAAATTGATTATGTATTCGTGCTCAGTGAGTTATGGAAAACTTATAAATATAATTTATTTGGGATTTGGTTATGTGGCCTTAAACCCTGTATATAGGTCTGGCCTGCGTATTGCGTATGCGAATAGGGTATCAGGTTCCTACCTGGATTGCCCTACGATGTGAGGGATGAAGCCTTTAGCCTAATGTGATATATTTTTCTGCTTATTGATCACACTGGGATCGTTTGACAATGCATTCAAAAATAACGCGGTTGTTGGTCGCAATGCTAACTTTTGAGAGAGGTAAGTGTTTATATCCATTTCTTTGGAGGCACCTGGCCTCGTGGATTTTCTACCACGTGTTCCTTATATGTGTAGCTGCCGATAGGCGTACTTATTACGCCTTAGCTTTGAATTTACATTGTATATTATATGTTATGCCCTGCGGTTGGTATTGCATTGAGCATATGAGCATTGCACTCTGGTTCTGAGCATTGTATATACTTCCCGGTTGGCGATGAGAGTCCCGCACCGGTGGAGGGTCATCATTGCATATACTTCCCGGTAATCGATGAGAGTCCCGAGCCGGTGAAGGATCATTATTGCATATACTTCCCGGTAATCGATGAGAGTCCCGAGCCGGTGAAGGATCATCATTGCATATACTTCCCGGTAATCGATGAGAGTCCCGAGCCGGTGAAGGATCATCATTGCATATACTTCCCGGTAATCGATGAGAGTCCCGAGCCGGTGAAGGGTCATATTTGCATATATCTTCTGGTAGACGATGAGAGTCCCGCGCCGGAGATAGGTATCAGGCATATGTGACTGCATTGCATTGTACCGCATTCACCCCATCTCATTGCACCGCATACTTACTATTGTGTGTATTGTGTTGTGTTTTATGTATGCGGTTTGTACACTATGTCGTGGACATATCTCAGTTTACCTATATATTTCTGGCTCGTATTCAGGGTTGCGGGGATCGGATTGCACGCCGCAACAGGATAAATATATGGATCGAGTTGCACGCTGCAACAGTATAAATATATGGATCGGGTTGCACGCCGCAATAGGATAATTATACGGATCGGGTTGCACGCCGCAACAGGATGTATTTCTGATTGTTGATATGTTCGGGATACCTATACGTTCTGGCTATTTTATGTTACTGGTTATTAATGAGGTTGTGATTCCATACGTGCTTCTAGTTATTATCTTGCTCTGCCTTTTTATAATTTAAATAAGAGGAATTTGATTTATATGTTTCTTCTCCCTGGCTAGCTATCCTATTCGTTGAGGTGGCTAGTCTGCCCCACTTATTGAGTCCTTTTGACTCACCCTTGTTTGTTGTTTGTTTCTTGTCTATCTATTTCATTTCGGCAGGTTCGCTCCAGGATTGAGTTCGCCACGTTGTGAAGGAGCGAAGACGACTTCAGATGTCAGGGTGAGCCAGCTTTTATTCCGGGTGGCCACCAGTTTATTGTTTATTATTTTAGCTGCATTTTGCTCCCTTCAGGAGGTATCTGTCTTCTTTTGTACTCTTAGATGTCTAGTCTGGATAGCCCTAAACCTAGCATATTGGGTAGTCAGCTGTAATTTCTTTTGTACAGCTTAGAGGTATCAGTATGTCTTTAAAATTTTTTTTAAGTCTTGTCCTTATTTATGAATTATTATATTTATTTTCCTAATTTAATTAGTAAGGGTTCGCCCGACGGGTCTAGGGGAGGATGTCGAGTGCCCGCACGGCCTAACCGGATTTCGGGTCGTGTCAGTAGGTTTCCTATGTATCCTACTTGGGGAATCAGGTCGTAACGTAGTTCTATATTACATGGTATGTTGCAGAATAGTAAAGATATTAACTAACGCTAGCTCTTAGACATAGTATCTTTTGACAACATCCACGTTGATTGGTTTCGGCCAAACTTCTTCGTTCATCTCTGCAAATATTAGTGCTCCTCCAATCAGAACTCGGTGAACCATTTATGGCATTTTCCAATTTGGTGGGAACTTACCTCTTTCCTCTTCTTGATTAGGGAAAATCTTCTTCAGCACCAACTGCCAAGGTTCGAAGGACCTTTCCTGACCTTTCTTGTTAAATGCCTTGGTCATTCTTTTCTTATATAGTTGCCCATGATATATTGCATTCATCCTCTTTCCATCGATGAGCGCCAGCTGCTCCATCCTTTTCTTGATCCATTCAGCGTCTTTCAACTGTGCTTCTTCAATAATTCTTAAGGACGTTATCTCAACCTCTACCGGTATTACTGCTTCAGTGCCATAGACTAGCAAGTAGGGTGTGGCTCCCCAACAATGCATAGGGTAAGCTCTCAGCCATTGCTTTGAGTTGTCTGTCATTTTGTGCAGTATTTTCTTGATGTTCTTGTTGGCTGCCTCGACTGCTCCATTCATCTGAGGTCTATATGCAGTGGAATTACGGCGCTTGATCCAGAAGTCTTCACAAGTTGCTTTCATCAAGTCACTATTGAGGTTAGACCCATTGTCAGTGATGATTTACTCGAGGATGCCGAATCTACAGATCATCTTTTCGTGAACGAAGCTTGCTACCACTTTCTTTGTCACTGACTTATACGATGCAGCTTCTACCCATTTGGTAAAGTATTCAATTGCCACCAATATGAAACGGTGTCTGTTCGAAGCGGCCGGTTCGATAGGTCCTATAACATCCATTCCCCAGGCAACAAAGGGCAAGGACGATCCCATAGCATTCAACTCACTGGGAGATACCCGAATAATGTCTCTGTGGACTTGGATTGATGACACCTCTTTGTGTGTTTTATGCAGTCATGCTCCATCGTCATCCAGAAATATCCAGCCCTTAAGATCTTCTTTGCGAGTACAAAAACATTCATGTGCGGGCCGCGCGTCCCAGAATGTATTTCCTCTAAAAGTCTTGCAGCCTCTTTAGCATCTATATCTCGCAGCAAACCTAGATCAGGTGTTCTTTTTTGTATAAGACTTCACCGTTCAAAAAGAAGTCATTTTTCAATCTCCTCGATGTCTTCTTTTGAAGGTTTGTTGCATCTTTTGGGTAGGTGCCATCTTTGAGAAATATCATAATGTCATAGAACCAAGGCTATCCATCCAATTCTTCTTCCACATGATAACAATATGTCGGTTGCTTCCTCACTGCCACGGGTATTGAGTCAATGTAGTTCTTGTCAGGATGCTTGATCATGGAAGATATGGTGGCCAAAGTGTCTGCGAATTCATTTTGCAGCCTAGGTACATGTCGAAACTCTATCTTGGTGAACCTTTACTTTAGCTCCTTGATGTACTCGAGGTACGACAATATTTTGGAATTCTTTGTCGTCTATTCTCCTTGGACTTGGTGAATCAACAAATCAGAATCTCCTATTGCAACAGCTCTTGTATGTTAATGTCCATCGCCATTTTAAGACCCAAGATTCAAGCTTCATATTCTGCCATGTTATTGGTGCAGGGAAACCTCTGTTTTGCTGTGATAGGATAATGTTGACCAGTCTCGAAAACCAGTACCGCTCCAATGCCGACTCCTATGAAATTCACCGCTCCATCAAAGAATAATATCCAGCCGTCGTATTCCTCTGTGATGTCTTCCCTCACGAACATGACTTCTCCGTCTGGGAAATAGGTGTGCATAGGTTCATAATCATCATCTACAGGATTGTCGGTTATATTGTCTGCTAAGGCTTGAGCTTTCACTGTCTTTTGAGTGACAAAAGTGATGTCGAACTCGCTAAGTAGCATTTGCCATTTGGCCAACTTCCTGGTAGGCATCTGCTTTTGGAATCTATACTTGAGTGGATCCATCCTCAATATCAACAAGGTTGCATAGGTGTTAGGTAATGTCTCAACTTTTGCGCTACTCAAGTCTGGGCACAGCAAGTGCGCTCCAGCAGTGTGTATTTGGCTTCGTTGGGAGTGAACTTCTTACTCAGATAGTATATTGCTTGCTCCTTTCTTCCAATTGAGTCATGTTGTCCTAGTACACATCGAAATGCTGAATCTACCACAACTAGGTACAAGATTAAAGGTCGTCTAGGTTCGGGTGGAACAACATGGGTGGGCAAGACAAATAGTCCTTTATCCGGTCAAATGCCTTTTGGCAGTTCTCTGTCCCTTCGATTGCTGCATCTTTCTTCAATAACTTGATAACTTTTTCATAGATGACCATGGATTGAGCTATGAACCGACTGATGTAATTGAGTCGTCCCAAGAAGTTCATAACTTCTTTCTTACTCTTTGGTGGTGGCAATTCTTTGAAGGCTTTGATCTTCAATGGGTCTAACTCAGTGCCTCTTCTACTGACAATGAAAACCAGAAGCTTCCCTGCTTGAACACCGAAAGCACATTTTGCTGGATTTAGCTTCAAATTATATCTGCGCATGCGATTGAAAAACTTGCGCAAATTATCCAGATATTCTGAGCTTTTCTTTGATTTGATGATCTCGTCATCCACATATACTTCAATCTCTCTGTGCATCAAGTCATGGAACATCGTAATCATTAACCTCATGTAAGTTGCTCCGGCATTCTTTAAACCAAAAAGCATCACCTTGTAACAGTAAGTTCCCCAAGATATAGTAAAAGTTGTCTTCTCGGCATCCTCTTCTTCATCTATAGGTACTTGATGGTGGCCGGTGAAAAAAAACCATGAAAGATTATAGCTCATTCTTCACACAATTATCAATTAGGATGTGTATATTTGGTAAAAGAAAATCATCTTCCGGGCTGGCTCTATTAAGATCTCGTTAATCTACACAGACTCTAAGTTTCCCGTATTTCATTGGCACTAGGACAATGTTGGCTAACCAAGTCGGGTATTTGACCGTTTTCAAAATGCCTGCATTGAGTTATTAGGTCACTTCCTCTCCAATCTTTACAAAGGTAGATGACCTGAAATTTCGGGCTTTTTGCTTGACTGACGGAAACCTTGGATTGATGGGTAATTTGTTAGCCACCACATCCTGCTTATGCCAGTCATGTCATCATACGAACATGCAAACACATCTTCATATTCCTTAAGAAATTCGGCATACTGCTTTCTATCTTCTGCGGTGAAATGCGCACTAATCCTTATTTCTTTTACAGTTTTATCATCTCCCAGATTTATCATCTCAGTCTCTTCTAGATTTGGTTTGGGCTTATTTTCAAATCTTTCGATTTCTTCCTGTGTTGCTTCGTCAAACTCATCATAGTCAAAATCAGGTCCCTCAAACTTTGTAGTTTCGTTACGCGTTGCAGTTGCAGACTCAATGGAATTAGTTTGAAAACGAAAAAATAAAATATTGCATAATTAAAAGATTAAAACAAAATTAAAAGAAAATACAAAACATACTTTATTCATGAATGCTTGCAAAACAAAGTTTGTAGGGAGACATGTTAAAAAAAGAAAAGGGAAATAAAAATGGAAAAATGTAAATTCCACGACTTGAAGTCGGGTTTTATTTTAGAAAGCATAAATAAGCTCTATCCCCCTGCTCTGCCAAGGTCCGCGATAAGCTCGGGCCAGGTTACTTGTCCACTTGTTCAGTGTAGCTCCAGATTCAGCTTTGGCGAGGTCAGGATGTTCAATATGCTCTTCTAGGATCACACAGCAATCTTCGTCAGATAGGAACAACTTTTGCACGCCTGCCAGTAAATCTTCTTCAGCACCAGCATTCTTCGGCTTAACCTCTTCTGTTGCAGATACCTCCCCCCTAATGACCATCCAAGTAGCCAGGCGAGATTAAAATATGTAGGAGAGTTTTGGTGCTTCTCTTGTAGTATTTGAAGTCCAGTGAAGCTTCTTCCATGCTCTTCTAATAAGTCACAATATACCCTATTGTCGGGGCTTATCACAATTTGAATTGGTTCAACCATGCCACCTAAGTTCTTGCCAGAAACTTTCCCAGGTTCATAGCCTTGCCTTATCATAATGCTTATAACCTAGTATCCAGGCCACATCATAGGCTGTGGGAGTATGTACGGCTCCTCAATCACTACCTCCATAGGTGCGGGTTCGGGTATTTTTGGTAGCCATACTTGCTTTCCCCTTGTTTCTTCAGAAATGCGCTTCCAGCTAGGACGAGCATTGGGTGAGTACATTGATTGCCTCTCTGTCTTGGCAGGTATGGTCTCACGAAATTCATGTGAAGGTACACCCCAGTCAGATATCACCGGCTCCCAGACTAGGTCCCTCCCTTCGTAACTGATGTTGGGCATATTTCTTATATTTCCGATGTTAATTAATATTTACTTTTACTTGACTTTGATGTTAATTGTGCCCAACCTCGCTTAATTAGTGATATTACATTGATCTAATGTTTTGTGTTGACTTAGGTATAATCTTTGAAGAAAATTGGAGCTTAATTCATACAAGAACAAGGAAGAAGCAACGGGTACAGCCATGGATGCTTGGCATGCTAGGCTGTATGGACTGGGAAGACTGCAAATATTGAAGAAATTGAGAGAAGTGGTGCATACAGCCACGGATGCTTGGCATGCTCCGGTGTATGCACCGTAAAACAGTCCCAGAGCAGCTTGGATTAGCTAATAACGTGGCCCACTTATTGTACTCCGTATTTAAACCCTTGTAAACATATTTTTAGAGAAGATTACGTACTTTTGGAGGCATAGAAACCCTAGAGATGGGTTGGAGCTCAACATCTACATTGATTTTTCTTCTCTTTTCTTTAATTTAGTTTGTTAGTCTATAGTTGTGGGATTCTCCATGATTGTTGATATTCATAAGTTACTTTGATTTTATTGGGTTATTTATTCATATCCTGAGCCTAATTATTTGATTGCTTGATCACCAATTGAATACTATTTATAAATCTAGGGTTGAACTCGAAAGTGGGAACCACAGGTTGCAATAGGATTGAATAGAGCGTGTTCCTGAACCTGGGCATCGGGGAATGGTTTTGCGGTTAGAGTAGAAATATGCCTAACAGTCATGCTTAGTCACTATAGAGGAAAAATAAATGCATTCTTGTTAATACTGACTCCATAGACACATAGGAGTTAGGTTAGCTTGAATAGGCGAGCAGGGTATCAAAAGAGTCATGTGAGTATTATTAACCCTGTGATTAGTAACCCAGAAAAATTGATTTAGTCAGATTAACTGAAGAATTCAACAGGATTGTCATATATCCCATGACCCTAGGCTATTATCCCTTAGTGAATCCAAATCGTATTTTACTTGTTATTATTTTCTTGGTTTAATTAGTTAATTTTAGTTAGATAAATTCTCAACTCTTGAAAACTTCTTGCTTAGATAATTAGAAATGGTCTGATTTAGTTAGTAGTTAATCAATAATCCTCGTAGGAATGATACTTTTCTTATCACTTTATTACTTGATCGACCGCGTATACTTGCGTGTGCGTTTGGAGCGACAAGTTTTTTGCGCCATTGCCGGGGACTTAGAATTAGCTATTTTCTAGATTAGACTTTTAGTTTTGTCTATTCAGGTTTTTTGTTTAGTTTAGTTTAGTTTATTACTTGTTAACATGGCATCTTTTAATGAAAATTGGTCGAAAGTTGGTTGTTCGTATTTTGGTGCTTCTTGCATAATTTGAAATGGACGTCACTTATGGGAAGATTGTCGTCATCTTGATATCCTTCGGGACTATTTATCTAGTCGTTCCTCTACCACCTTTGATCGAAACTGTTGTCAAATGTGTGGTGGTCTGTAGAATGATTGTCCTAAGTGTCGTACTGCTTCCCCAAGTAATATTTATGATAATACTAACCTTGCTTGTGAGTTTGATATGAGCAACAAAGTGCAGGTTGCATCACAACAAGAGGAAAATTCCGAAGAAGTGGAGATCGTGAGCGAAACCTGGCTAATGGAACAATCTCAACGATTAGATGCATGTGGGGGTCTTCTTGATGACATTACAAGTGCAGCTAAGTGCTATATAGAATGGAAAAGTGTGCTCAAATAAGAGATTGACCGATTTGGCAAAGCTATTCACGACTTTGAGGCTAATTTGATTGAAAATATTGAGTCGTCTAAGTCTCAACAACCAATTGTTTTGGATAGTATATTTGAGGTGGATGAAGCTGAAGAATTTAAGATCCAATTTGAGGAGCTAAGTATGGAGTTTCAACCATTCAACCTAATAGTAGTTAAGGATGCCAAAGTTGAAAAATTAGCACTAGAGTCAAGTGAGGAAGTGAAAAATATAATGTTTGAAGACTCTAGTATTTGTAAAAATGAGGATGTCAAAAGTGAAGCAGATTTGGAGTTAGGCCGCATAAGACCTCATTCCAAGCACTTTTCAGGAATTTGTTTTGATGGCGACATGAAAATCGAGCCTTTTGAGCAAATAGAAGAGTCACGGGATTAGGAACACTGTGCCTATATACTTAAATTTGTGATGCCAAGGAAACAAAACGACATACCTCATTTAAAAACCAATAGGTGTAATGCGACACTCATGGTTTAGTTATTTTGGTTTTATGCCACCTCCCCAAGAGCATAGTCGTAAGCTTGAATTCAATTTTGGGAGAAAATTCATATCTTCAAAATGGAAACAAAAAGTGGTGATATTTATACATGTCGTGCCGTGACGTTAAATCAAGCGCTTCATGGGAGGCAACCCATATTTTATCGCTTTTCATAGTTAGATAATCTGTGTTTCATTTTAAAAAAAATAGAAAAAAATAGAAAAGACAAAAAAAGAATGGAAAGTTGATGTGATTAATGTGTTTGTGTAGTGTTTTTCCAGGATCCCGACGCTCGAAAACAGTTGGAACAACGAAACTGGCCGGTCCCGGACAACAAAGTAGCAAAAGAAACTGAACTGGGGGTCAAAACAGGGCTGCATGCGTCACATGATAGCCTGTGTGCAGCAAAATTAACTTGTTTTCTCCTCAGAACAGCCCCTTGTGCGACGCGCCAGGGGCTGTTTGCTCAGCAAAAATTTTGTGCAAGAAAAATATGAACAGAGGAAGTGTTGTGGCTCCGTAGCGCTGGCCACTGTTTTGCTATTTTTCTCTTCAGAGCAGCCCCCTGTGCGACGCGCCAGGGGCTGTATGCGAGCAGTTTTTGGAAAAAAAAAAATCGTTGGGCAGTATTGTGGATAAGAAACGTGGAAGGCTGTGTCGGCTGGTAAGTTCTTTTTAAGCTCCCTTACTTGATTCAACACACACACAACACAACACACAAAAGCAAAAACGGGAAAGACAAAGAAACGGGAAAAGCTAGCGGCTGAATTTTTTGGTTGCTTTCAAACTCCCGAGTATGATTTCTTCTCTTCTCACCTTCTCTCTTGTGCTTCTCCCTCATCCCTAAAGCTACGCCCCACTATTAGTCGTGCTAAAATTGTTCCCATTCCCCTCTCCCCTTAGGTTTAGTTTTTACTTCAAGTTGTGATGAAACCATGTTAAAAGTTGGTTCTTTTTTATTGGTATTTGCTGTGGGGGGTGCGGTGATGCACCGTGACGAATATATATGTAAGCTTCCGGAGTTGGGTGGTCCAAAAAATAATAAAAAGCTCATACATAAGTTGTCCAAAATTCTGCACGTAAGGTGTTTGTTGAAATTCCCCAATGAACAATTTGAAGTATTTGGCGAAGTCTGAGTAGCCAAATCAATTAGGGGGTATAAGTTGAACATATATTAGTTAGAATTAGGGCATGGGGCTGAATTTAAAGTATGTTCACATGAACGACACTCAATGCACATTATTCATATACTAGGAGTGTCATTTTGCACCTTAATTGAGCGAACCAATGCCCCGTTGTGCAATTCACGGGCTGCCCTTATTGTTTTTATTAAGTTGATATCACTCCATATTTTGTGATGAAGGAACGCTTAAGTGTGGGGTGTGAAAACCCCGTCTTCACACTTTCGCAACTGATTAAGCATGAGAATTGTTAAAATAAAACGGTGAACGTCGAGGGAAGTATGAGTACCTCACGGATGACACCATGAGCGTAAATTGTGTTTAAAAGTAAAATACACTTGAGTTTAAGTGTGGGGTTCTTGCACTCCGTTAGCTTGAAAGAATATGTTGGCTTGAAATAGAAATTATGCGCTGGTGAGGGAAGTCTGAGTACCTCGGTTACCACCCCAAGTTATTTTGATAGAGTGCATTGAGGACATTGCACAATTTTAAGTGTGGGGTAGGGGATTCTTATTCTTTAGTTCTATTTTTATTTTTATCAATTGACATTGTTTTATTTATTTCTTGCTTTCTAATTTAGTTTAATTTAATTGGTAGTAAAAATTTTAAAAAGAAAAAATAGAAAACAAGAAAATCCAAAAATAGTTAGTCTTTTCTTAGTTTATGTTATCATAATTAGAGTAGATAATAATCCTCAGTAGTTTTTCTCGGTTCTTTTCCATGGGATGTACACTTGAACCGGGTACTTTTTATTTTATTTTTAGATAGTTTTAGTCGTCGTAGTAGTAATTTTAGATAGTTTTAGTCGTCGTAGTAGTAGAAAGGAAAGGAAAACTCGGGTTTGGAGTCTAGGTGCCTTGTGACTTGTTTGATGCTAGCATATTTAGACCTGAGCACGTGGATTGAAATGCATTCCTTGTGAGTTTTTGAAATAAGTTGTGCCAAGAATGAATAACCTTGTTTGTGATGCTTAGGCTCAGTTTCTTGACTCTTGTGTGCAAGTGCTTTAAGCTTTATTCTTCGAGCCTGTTTAACTGCTTTGGTTTGAGAGTCCGAATTGAGCCATATTGAGTGAGTCATGTGTCATTGTGTGAGTGAGGTATTTGTTATATTCCATGCTTTTCACTTGAGTCTAGAACTTGCCCGGAGTGTAGTTGAAGCGAAATCCTAGGTTTTGCTCAGCTTGAAAAATGATTATAGGCCTTCCTTGACCCGTTTGAGATTTTTTTAGCCTACCCTATACTTGATTGCCCATAGTCAGCCCGTTTGAGTCGTTATCTTGTTTATTGATAGCCATATTACAAGCCTTGACCTCTTTTAATTTGAATTTCCTATTTTTTGAATTTCCTATCTCCTTGAGCACTTATATATATAATGAGCTTAAATAGCTGAGGTTGGAGAAATGGATGTTTTGTGAATTGGTGCTAGTTGTCATGTAAAAGTAAGTGTTTGTGAAAAAAAAAAAAGAGAAAAAAGTGAAAGAAAAAAAATTATTACTTGATGGCCTAGCCAACTTGTAAGTAGAAACAATTGTGAAGTTTGAAAAAAAAAAGAGCACTTTTTGTGAGCTGAAAAATATTCAATGGCATAAATAAAAAGAGAAAGATTGGATGTGCTTGAAATTGAAAAGGGAGGAGTTTTTGAATGGAGGAAGTGTGCTGAAAAGGGATGTTTTGTAAGTGCTTAGGGAGGCTTAGTCACTTTCTCTATATCTATCCTACCTGACCCTTCATGACAACCTTTAATAAGTCCTATTTGATTTTGAGTTGAGCAGACATACATTAGTGGAAATTTACACAAAGGGCAAGCCTATGGTACTTCTTGTGTGGCATGTGAACTTCTTTATGAGAGTTGAGTGAATTCTTTTGAAACGACCTCGGTCAGTCGTTTCGAAAATTAGGATTCCGATTGGCGTGCCGATAATTTTAAAATATTCGTAAGGTCTATTAGGACCTGTCTGTAAAATTTGAGCTAAATCAGACCTCGTTTGGTAGGCATCGGAAGAAGGTTTCAGTTTTTATTGTCGACAAATATTAAAAAGAGATATTTGAGCTCGGTTTTGGCGAATGAGCTCCGATTCGAAATCCGAAAGCGCCGTTAGAATTATTTGTGACTTTTATGATTTTTCAAAAGTGAATTTCGATGTTGTTCGGCTAGTTTCCGCTAAAATGCCGAAAGTTAAAAAATTTGACCTTTCGCCTTTAAATTCGCATCTTGAGTTTCGGGAGTGTGATTTGAGATCCGTCTTCGCGAGTATGTTACATATATTTTGTATAACTTATTTGAAAAATTTGGGATCATTTCGACTTATCTAGGGTTCCATTTTAATTTTAATTGTCGTAGCGAATATATATATATATATATATATATTAAATTTATAAAGTCGGCTGCTAAGGGATTAAATCACTTTGCAACATCTAGTTACAATATAGAAGCAGAAACATTTGAGCAAAGACAGAGAAAATTAAAATTTGAAAACAAAGAGGAAAAAGGGAAAAAAAAGGTGGAAAAATAGTGGAATTTCTACCCCAAATCTCCACGTAATGATGTTAACTCATTATCTTAGCTTATTACGTGGGTTTGAATATATTTTTACGGTAAAAATAGGGATATTAGACATCGCCCTAATGACTTAAATTGATAGTTTAAAGGGTCAATTGGACCCCGATAATGGAAATGATTATATATTAGTACTCAGTGAGTTATAGGCAACATATAAATGTAATTTATTTAGAGTTTGGTTATGGGACTTTGAACCCTGTATATAGGCCTTGCCTGCGTATTGCATATGCGAATGGGGTATCAGGTTCCTAACTAGATTGCCTTAAGACATAAGGAATGAAGCCTTTAGCTTTATTTGATATAATTTTTCTGCTTATTGAATAGAGCAGGATCGTTTGGCAGTTAATCCAAAGGAAAAAGAGTTGTTGAGTAGCAGGGCTAGCTTTGGAATACGGTAAGTGATGATATCCATTTCTTTGGAGGCATTTGGCATCGTGGATTTTCTACCACGTATTCTTTACGTGTGTAGCTGCCGATAAGTATACTCATTACTCCTTAGCTTTGAATTTACGTTGTATATTATATGTTATGTTCTGTTGCTGGTATTGCATTGAGTATCTGAGCATTGTACTCTGGCTGTCATGATTGCATATACTTCCCGGTAATCGATGAGAGTCCCGAGCCGGTGAAGGGTCATTACTGCATATACTTCCCGGTAGTCGATGAGAGTCCCGCGCCAATGAAAGATTATTATTGTATATATCTCCTGGTAGACGATGAGAGTCCCGCGCCGGAGATAGGTTTCGGGCACATGTGACCTCATTGCATCATGACACATCATTGCATATCTTTATATGCATTTTTTTAGCTGTATAGATTTATTGCATTAATTATCTGTGAATGACTTATCTGGCTGACTGCTGTGGATTCTGTTTCCCTGACTAGCGTATCTATTTTTACGAGGTTGATAGTTTGTCCTCACATATTGAGTCGTTAAGACTCACCCCCTATTTGTTCTTGTATTTTCTTTTCGTTCGGCAGATTCTGCTCCAGGACCCAGCCAGCCGCGTCGTGATTAAGGAGTACTATGTTTCAGCTGTCTACGGTGAGCCATCGTGTTCATTGCGGCCACCAACTTCAGATATTACAGTTTTCCTTACTTTTGCTCCCTTCGGGAGGTGTGTATATCTTTTGGCCTTCTTAGATGTCTGATCTGGAAACTTTTAAATATGTGTCTTCTGGGTAGTTATTTGTATCTTTTGGTTCATTTTCATTTCAAGGTAATTATTCACAATTTATATCGATTCAGACAATAGGGTTCGCCCGACAGGTTTAGGGGAGGTGGTCAGGTGCCGCATGGCCTTACCGAGAATTCGGGTTGTGTCAGTTGGTATCAGAGCGAGGTTTAGAGTCTTTCCAGATCATGACAGTGTCTAATAGAGTCTCTCTGATCGGGCGGAGATGTCCGTACCTGTCTACGAGAGGCTATGGTGGCATTTAGGCAGTTTCCTTCCTTTCTTTCCCTGTCGTGCGTGAGTCTTCTTATGTGAAGTTAAATATTTTTAATTTTCCGAAGTAAATGATGAGAACGCGCGCGAATGTTCAGCGAGAGGCGGAGGAGCCAGCGGTCACCCCTATGCCTGCTGCTCCGCGAGTTGGTGATGTTGGCCGCGGTAGAGGTCGTGGTCGAGGCAGAGGTAGAGTTACCCAGGACACGAGGATGGTGGATCATGTTGATCCTGCCGCAGAGGTTCCGGTAGTGCCAGCTTTTGCTGGGCATTGGGAGCAGGGCTTATTCGTTCCCCCGCACTTCATGACGCTTTTATGAGATTCTTAGCGACGCAGATGCCCCAGGGACCTCCTATTCCTCGGGCTGCCGTAGATGCTCCTATTCCTCAAGTTGTTGTAGATGCTCCTATTCCTCAGGTTGTTGTAGATGCTCCTATCCTTCAGGCAGCTCCTTAGGCTGCGGTAGATATTGGTTCTCAGGTTCAGGTAACCTCCATTCCAACTCCACATGTAGCCCCAGCAGTTCATGTTCCATGTGGTCATGTTCCAGAGGCAGCGGGTGTTGTACCTCCGATTGTTCAGGCTGGTCAGCCAGTCCCGGTAGCAGGTCAGCTTGATGATCCGGCAAGGTTGCATTATTTTACCCGACTTGATCCTCCGAAATTCTCCGGTCGTACATCAGATAAGCTTAAGCCCCGTGAGTTTCTTGATCGTTGTCAGCGTATCTTAGAGGCCCTTGGGTATCTTCAGCAGTATGGAGTTGAGTATATTGCCTTCCAGTTTGAGGGTCCAGCTTTAGCTTGGTGGACTGCACTTCGATCAGCTAGGCAGGGCTTGCCTAAGCTGACCTGGAGTGAGTTCTCTCACCGATTCATGGAGAAGTTTCTCCCTTGCAGTCAACAGGATGAGAAGAGGAGACAGTGTGAGAGGATTGGACAGAGTAACATGTCAGTCTCAGAGTATGAGCTGTTGTTTTCAGAGATGTCCAGCTATGCTCCATATCTCGTGCAGGAGGCCTCCGAGAGGGTCAGACGTTTTATTGATAGCCTTTCTCCTCATTTGAGGTCCCGGATTGCTCGTGAGATTGAGACTAGTACTCTATTTGATGTCGCTGTTGATATTGCCAGGAGGTATGAGGCCTATCATAGGATGGAGATTGAGGAGTTAGAGCGTGAGAGTAAGAGGTCTCGTGGTCCAGGGCATTCTAGTACCTCGTATGGAGGTAGGAGTTATCAGCAGCAGAGTAGGCCTCCTGTCAGACCAGCTCAGTTTCCAGTGCGTTGTTTTCAGGAAGCCCCAGGACCTCGACGGGGTCATCCCCAGCTTCTTCCTAGTAGTCATCAGCAGTTTGTGCAGTGCCAGTATGGCCCAGGGTGTTTCCATTGTCGTGAGCTAGGGCATCATAAGAAATATTTCCCTTATCTTTATCAGCAGGGTAGTAGCAGTTCTTTCCCTCGCCCTCCAGTACCTATGCAACAGCAGCCTCAGGGTCTCAGCCAGCTAGAGGTGCACCACCATCTGGTAGAGGTCGGGGTTGTGGTTCAGGTGGTCACTCCAGGGGTGGATCTCAGGGTGGTAGATCAGCTCAGCCACAGAGACAGCTATATGCACTGCCGGCCAGGCAGGATGCCGAGGCATCACCGGCTGTTGTTATAGGTATTTTATTAGTTTGTGGTTGAGATGCATATTCTTTGGTTGATCCAGGATCTACATATTCATATGTATCTTCTTATTTTGCTTCGGGTTTTCATGTTGATTATATGTGTCTTCGTGATCCATTCTGTGTTTCTACTCCTATTGGAGACATTATCATTGTGGATCGAGTTTATCCAGCTTGTACCATATCTTTTGGGGGTCGTGAGATACTAGTAGATATTCTAATCCTATATATGGTTGATTTTGATGTCACTATTGGCATGGATTGGTTAGTGTCGTGTCATGCCACATTAGATTTTCATGCCAAGTCTCTTCAGTTGTCCCGTCCTTGTTCAGCACCGGTGGTGTGGCAGGGCTCTTATTTGCCACCCATGGGGCATGTTATTTATTTCCTAAAGGCAAAGCAGATGATTGATAAAGGGTGTTCAGCGTATCTTGCCATGGTTTGAGATACCACTGTGGAGATTCCATCTCTTGATTATGTTCTTGACGTTAGGGAGTTCCCTAATGTGTTTCCAGATGATTGATAATCCTCAAATCGAGCTTAGAGTACTTACCATCAAGAACCGGGATTGGAGGATGCCAGGGACTAGAGGTAATAAGATCCAAACGAGCCAAGACACTTTCCAACGTGTGCCGAGCTTGGAAGATACAAAGGACTTGAAGTCAAGAGCTTTAGAAGTGTTTAGGATGGCTTCAGCTCTAGGCCCCACGCCTGAGGAGGAGGAGGGAGGCCCAACACATCCAGGCGCCCCGCCTAGCCCAGGCGCCCCGCCTAGAGACCTCACTGCACAAGGATGCAAATTGCACAGGCGGCCCCTCCTAGCCAGGCCCCCGCCTAGCCAGGCGCCCCGCCTAGCCATGCCCCCGCCTGCAGGAGGCCTCCTGCATCTAGGCGCCCCTCCCAGACCATGCACAAGCCAGGCGCCCCTCCCAGCTGAGAAGACTATGTTTCTTTTACTGTTTTGCCCTACGTGGCCTATTTGGTGAACCTTATTAGTAAGGGTATTTTAGTCATTGTGCAAGCTTGGGAAACACTATAAATAGCCATGCTTATCCTATTTTGAGTAGTTAATGTTGAATTGAGAGAATAGAAGATAGAATAGGCTTGGCCATTCTTGTTGAAGCTTGGCTTTATGTATCTCTTACGTTGAATCCATGGTGGATCACCTCTAGTGTGAGTCCCGTTTAATGGTTCAAGTCTCTTCTCCCTTTTGAATCAATCTATGTGTTTAGTTTGATTCATTCTTTTCTCCTATTTTCTGTTCTTCCCCATCCCTATTTTTTGGTTATCGTTTCTTAATTGCTTCCGCCTCTACTTTACTTGCTTCCGCGATTTTGAGTCTTATCAGTTTGGTATCAGAGCAAGGCTCGGGTTTTGTTTCTACAAACCCCCGACCCTTGATTCTTCGTACCTAGGTTAGTTTCTACTTTAGTTTTCTTGTTGTTGTTATTGAAAGAAGAAAAACACAAAAAAATTGTAAATTGAAAAAAAATCCAAAAATTTGGTGTACTTTGTTGGTTTGTTGGATTCATGATATGGGTGTTATAGATTCTTGATCGTGGTTGAATTCCCATTGTTAGGGTACCAAAAACACTTGGATTGGTGAAGTTGAAAAATTGAAACCCAAAAACTCCCTTAAACCCTTGCTAAACCTTGTTCATGATGATTTTTGGTTGATTCTTGGATTGGATGGATGTTTAATTGAGAACTTAATATTGGGGATTGATCTTGATTGAAAAACAAACGATTTGGTACCAATTTTGTGGGATTTGAACATGTCTAACACCAAATTTGATTAATCACAATCCTTGATAAACCCTTTTGATAAACCCTTGTGTTCTCGAGTTTCTTGGAATTGAATCTATGATTTGATTGATTGTTTGGTTGTCAATTTGATTGGGTTTTGTTAAGGAAGATCAAAAACAACTTTGGGTATCATTGGATTGTGAAAACAAGTTGAAAACATCGGATTACCACTAGTGGAGGGATAAGTAAAATCCGAGTTGATGGTGATGAAAGTCTTGGACATTCAAGCTCTTCTTTAGATGTGCCTATACGAGACTTGGGTGAAAGTAGGTTTGTTATTGGGGTAAATAGGGTTGGTGGACACTTGCTCCAAATTGGTGGAACCGATGCCAATTGCATTAACCCAAGTGTAGTTCGAATGTTAAACATACCATGCCATGATCTAAAGTACCCCTATGAGTACAAAGGAGTCCGGGTTTTCAAGGAGGTACGGGTACTCATATCTCATAAGGGTTACAATGAGTATGTTTGGTGTGATGTGTATCCCGTACCGAATGTGGGTGTTTGGCTAGGGGACCCATGGTTGCACAACAAGGAGGTTCACTATGATGCTAAGCGGGATATGTATCTAGTGGCCACGGGTCAAGGGATTTATGAGTTTTCACCTTACGGCAAGAGGGGCAAGATGTCCGCTCGATTACATGCTTGGGTTGTGCAAAGGAGGAGGGAGCGAGAACTTCAAACCATGATTGAAAATTTGAGCAATCAAGAAGTCCTACAATCACAAGCAATGGTGGGACTAGTGCAAGAAAAGGGTTGAGAATTGTCAACAAGGTGTACCCCAACCCACAAGCTCCAAAGCAAAGTGGTTCACCTACAAAGAAGAAAGAGATATCAAGTGATGAGTCTCTTAGTCCTAGATTCTGGGTTGATGTTAAAAGTCCACCTACTCCGGCTATGGGTATTCTTGGGCCTCGTCCCAACTCACCTGAATTTGAGAGACAAAAGATTGAGAGGAGTAAGGGAGTGACCGGTGACATTCCTCGAGTGGAAAAAGGAGAGGATGTGATGAGTGATGTGAGTTGGATGTCACCACCCGAATCTACACCCGACCTTGAAAAGAAAATGAGGGAAAAGAAAGAGGGAAAAAGAATTGAGAGTGAGGACACCCCTGATTCTAACCTTAACCCTTTGTCTTTTTCTTCTACTTGTGTTAACTCTTGTATAGGTACTCTTTGAGGCCAATCAATGGAGCCTTAATCATGTTCCAAGATTGATGGACAAGGTGAAGAAGATCTTCAATGTGAACTTCAAGGTGAAGGGACAATCCAAGACACTTCAAGTGCATTGACTGAGCGAGATGGCCACTCAAAGGTATGTGGAAGTTCTTCCCTTGAACATGTTACTTCCTTGTCTTATGATAGTGTTGGTGAAAACTCTATACTAGTTGATGAATTGTGTGATTACAATGTGTTTGCAACTTGCGTAGAGTCGGTTGGTCAACTTGTGTGTGATTGTGAACCACTAGTTGAGAGGGATGATAAGCCACATCATGATGTGAGCTCGGTTTACATTGAATCTCTCACTAGTGAAGAATGTGTAGTTGACCCTATTTGTGATCCTTGTTATGACACTCCACCTATATTTGATAAAGGGGAAGATGAGTTGAATGAATACCCTATCCTTTCCCTTGATGAATTGCTTGGTAATGGTGGGCCTATGTGTTGTAGTGAGGTTGGTAGTGACCTTGAGGAGTCCTTAGTGAATGAGATGGATCGAATTGCTTTCAATGACTCCTCGGGTGAGGGTGAAGAACCTAGTCTTGATACTATGTTTTTGGGTGACTATGAATTTGAGGTACATGCTTTTACATTTCTATTGTGTGAAAATGATCTCGTTTGTGGTAGCGAATTGTATCGGACTAGGATTGCAAATAGAATAGAACCTCCATGGTTTGAAGGGTTAGACTCTATGGACGATCCATTGTTTGGAACTCCAAGTGGGATGAATGGTCTTGATATTGATTGTGTTGAACCATCTTCTAGTAGTCCTAACCTTCATTGTGTGGACTATAATGATGAAGGACCTAGTTTGGAGACCTTCCTTTGGAGTTTGCCTAGTGAGGGAGATTGTCTTGGAGTTGGATTTGGAGGTGACGAAGTCACTCTTGATTTGTGTAAGAGTGCTTCCAAGAAGGGGAGTGGAGTATTTGATGTTAGTTGTCAATTGAACTATTTTGTTTACTCCACTCCACATGTTGATCACACCTTGGGTGTTGAGCATGCCAAAGCCAATGTGTCACATTGTGATAAAATTGATTTAACGGCTTGGTGTGTTGGTAGTAAGCTTAGGGGTCATAGGACATTTGGTTGCTACATGTTGCATGACTTTGATCTCTTTGCTTGTTTTGAAAATGAGTGCTTGTTCTTGTTGAGCCAAGAATTTGTTTTCTCCTTTGGAGACACAAGATTTTTGATGGGTATTGATGCTTGGCTCTATCACAAGAGTGTTTTTTCCACACTACTTGCACTTATTCTTGTTAAGCTAACCTACTTGTGAAGTAGGAAACTTTTGTTTTGTGCTTGTTTTGAATGTAGGTCTTGATGGTTTGATTTCGAGGACGAAATCCTTTCAAGAAGGGGAGGTTGATAAGCCTCAAATGGAGCTTAGAGTACTTACCATCAAGAACCGGGATTGGAGGATGCCAAGGACTAGAGGTGATAAGATCCAAACGAGCCAAGACACTTTCCAACATGTGCCGAGCTTGGAAGATACAAAGGACTTGAAATCAAGAGCTTTGGATGTGTTTCGGATGGCTTCAGCTCTAGGCCCCACGCCTAAGGAGGAGGAGGGAGGCCCAGCACATCCAGGCGCCCCGCCAAGCCCAGGCACCCCGCCTAGAGACCTCACTGCACAAGGATGCAAATTGCACTGGCGCCCCCGCCTAGCCAGGCGCCCCGCCTAGCCAAGCCCCCGCCTGCAGGAGGCCTCCTGCATCTAGGCGCCCCTCCCAGACCATGCACAAGCCAGGCGCCCCTCCCAGTCCCAGGCGCCCCTCCCAGCTGAGAAGACTATGTTTCTTTTACTGTTTTGCCCTACGTGGCCTATTTGGTGAACCTTATTAGTAAGGGTATTTTAGTAATTGTGCAAGCTTGGGAAACACTATAAATAGCCATGCTTATCCTATTTTGAGTAGTTAATGTTGAATTGAGAGAATAGAAGATAGAATAGGCCTGGCCATTCTTTTTTAAGCTTGGCTTCATGTATCTCTTACGTTGAATACATGGTGGATCACCGCTAGTGTGAGTCTCGTTTAATGGTTCAAGTCTCTTCTCCCTTTTGAATCAATCTATGTGTTTAGTTTGATTCATTCTTTTCTCCTATTTTCTGTTCTTCCCCATCCCTATTTCTTGGTTATCGTGTCTTAATTGCTTCCGCCTCTACTTTACTTGCTTCCGCTATTTTGTGTCTTATCAGTTTGGTATCAGAGCAAGGCTCGGGTTTTGTTTCTACAAACCCCTGACCCTTGATTCTTCGTGCCTAGGTTAGTTTCTACTTTAGTTTTCTTGTTGTTGTTATTGAAAGAAGAAAAACACAAAAAAATTGAAAATTGAAAAAAAAAATCCAAAAATTTTGTGTACTTTGTTGGTTTGTTGGATTCATGATATGGGTGTTATAGATTCTTGATCGTTGTTGAATTCCCGTTGTTTCGATACCAAAAACACTTGGATTGATGAAGTTGAAGAATTGAAACCTCAAAACTCCCTTAAACCCTTGCTAAACCTTGTTCATGATGATTTTGGCTTGATTCTTGGGTTGGATGGATGTTTGATTGAGAACTTAATATTGGGGATTGATCTTGATTGAAAAAAAAAACGATTTGGTACCAATTTTGTGGGATTTGAACATGTCTAACACCAAATTTGATTAATCACAATCCTTGATAAATCCTTTTGATAAACCCTTGTGTTCTCGAGTTTCTTGGCATTGAATCTTTGATTTGATTGATTGTTTGGTTGTCAATTTGATTGGGTTTTGTTAAGGAAGATCAAAAACAACTTTGGGTATCATTGGATTGTGAAAACAAGTTGAAAACATCGGATTTGTGGATTGGAAATCGACTTGGAACAAGTTTGGAACGAATTGGAATTGCTCCAGGGCCAGGCGCCCCGCCTAGCTTGGACGCTGCATAGGAGGCGAAATTGGCACAGGCGCCCCGCCTAGCCAGGCCCCCGCCTACAGGAGGCCTCATGCATCTAGGCGCCCCTCCTAGTTGTTGAAGGTGTAGTTTTGGGTAGTTTTTCCTAAGTTTTCCTATTTCTTTGTTGCTTAACCTCTAACTAATGCTTATCTAAGTATCCTTCCTACTTAATTAGCACTAGTCCTTTGAGGTATTAGGTAATTCGTGCCTGGTTGGAAAGTAGAACTCCAAGAAGACTCGTAGACTCCTTTTGACTCAAGTACTTACTTCAAAGTGCTTAGCGTTCATCGAGTCACATAAACTCCATTCCGAGCCATTACTTGGGTGCATTAGTTGATTGATCTTGCCATTTTGATTACTAAGAGACAAGAAGGTCTTGAGTGGAAAAAGGCTTGAGTGGTGAGAACAATAGAGTGAGATCACAAAAGCCAAAGACCTTGAGTGTATACACGAGAGGAAAGAAAATTGAGTGACATCCTTTGAGTGATACACGTGAGGGAGTGAAATTGTGAGGTCCTTAACTCTTTGGTTACAACTATGGCTTCGGATGACGATTGTGGAGGGTATGACTCATACGGAGATGATGGAGACTATGGTTCCTATGATGGTGATGATGGGTATTGCTATGACGATTCGGGGAACCAAGGCTCATATGATGAAGAAGCGGGTCACTATGTTGATTATGAAGATGAAGAAGACTATGGGGCTTGCGAAGATGAGTGTGAAGAATCTTATGCTCCAAGTCAAGGATATGAAGATAGTGACGCTTCAAGGTATGAAGATCCTACTTACTCTTCTTGTGATGAATTTGAACAAGATGATAATGACGTAGAGAGAATTGATGATGAGGTTGATTATACGGATTGTGCATATGCATCTTCTCTTGGTGTTGCTTGTGGTGTGCAAGGGAGTAGTAGAGGACCTTCCATTAGTATGGGAGGAGGTGGTGGTTGTTCCATGGGAAATGGGAAGTTTGCATCTTCTAGTTCCTATGTTAATGGTGGAAGGAGAAATTGTATTGCTCTTACCGTTACGGGGGTGCATAGCTCTAGTAGTGGTGGTAGGAGTGGTGCTATGGGCTATAGAACCAAGGCGAGAGGCAATTATTGGTTCCATAGTGGTACTACTTCCTCGACTTTCAACAACAACACTTCTAATGTTGGAAGAGTGACGGGAAGTGGAGGATATTCTAGTGGTATTACCACTAGTAGAGGGATAAGGAAAACCCGAGTTGATGGTGATGAAAGTCTTGGACATTCAAGCTCTTCTTTGGATGTGCCTATACGAGACTTGGGTGAAAGTAGGTTTGTTATTGGGGTAAATAGGGTTGGTGGACACTTGCTCCAAATTGGTGGAACCGATGCCAATTGCATTAACCCAAGTGTAGTTCAAATGTTAAAAATACCATGCCATGATCTAAAGTACCCCTATGAGTAAAAAGGAGTCCGGGTTTTCAAGGAGGCACGGGTACTCATATCTCATAAGGGTTACAATGAGTATGTTTGGTGTGATGTGTATCCCGTACCGAATATGGGTGTTTGGCTAGGTGACCCATGGCTGCACAACAAGGAGGTTCACTATGATGCTAAGCGGGATATGTATCTAGTGGCCACGGGTCAAGGGATTTATGAGTGTGCACCTTACGGCAAGAGGGGCAAGATGTCCCCTCGATTACATGCTTGGGTTGTGCAAAGGA
Organism: Petunia axillaris subsp. axillaris; assembly: GCA_029990575.1. Classification (NCBI taxonomy): domain Eukaryota; kingdom Viridiplantae; phylum Streptophyta; class Magnoliopsida; order Solanales; family Solanaceae; genus Petunia; species Petunia axillaris. The sequence goes on along the minus strand of JARKNS010000004.1, from coordinate 118,939,727 downwards.
GGAGGGAGCGAGAACTTCAAACCATGATTGAAAAATTAAACAATCAAGAAGTCCTACAATCACAAGCAATGGTGGAACTAGTGCAAGAAAAGGGTTGACAATTGTCAACAAGGTGAACCCCAACCCACAAGCTCCAAAGCAAAGTGGTTCACCTACAAAGAAGAAAGAGACATCAAGTGATGAGTCTCTTAGTCCTAGATTCCGGGTTGATGTTAAAAGTCCACCTACTCCGGCTATGGGTATTCTTGGGCCTTGTCCCAACTCACCCGAATTTGAGAGACAAAAGTTTGAGAGGAGTAAGGGAGTGACCGGTGACATTCCTCGAGTGGAAAAAGGAGAGGATGTGATGAGTGATGTGAGTGGGATGTCACCACCCGAATCTACACCCGACCTTGAAAAGAAAATGAGGGAAAAGAAAGAGGGAAAAAGAATTGAGAGTGAGGACACCCTTTATTCTAACCTTAACCCTTTGTCTTTTTCTTCTACTTGTGTTAACTCTTGTATAGGTACTCTTGGAGGCCAATCAATGGAGCCTCAATCATGTTCCAAGATTGATGGACAAGGTGAAGAAGATCTTCAATGTGAACTTCAAGGTGAAGGGACAATCCAAGACACTTCAAGTGCATTGAGTGAGCGAGATGGCCACTCAAAGGTATGTGGAAGTTCTTCCCTTGAACATGTTACTTCCTTGTCTTATGATAGTGTTGGTGAAAACTCTATACTAGTTGATGAATTGTGTGATTACAATGTGTTTGCAACTAGCGTAGAGTCGGTTGGTCAACTTGTGTGTGATTGTGAACCACTAGTTGAGAGGGATGATAAACCACATCATGATGTGAGCTCGATTTTCATTGAATCTCTCACTAGTGAAGAATGTGTAGTTGACCCTATTTGTGATCCTTGTTATGACACTCCACCTATATTTGATAAAGGGGAAGATGAGTTGAATGAATACCCTATCCTTTCCCTTGATGAATTGCTTGATAATGGTGGGCCTATGTGTTATAGTGAGGGTGGTAGTGACCTTGAGGAGTCCTTAGTGAATGAGATGGATCGAATTATTTTCAATGACTCCTCGGGTGATGGTGAAGAACCTAGTCTTGATACCATGTTTTTGGGTGACTATGAATTTGAGGTACATGCTTTTACATTTCCATTGAGTGAAAATGATCTCGTTTGTGGTAGCGAATTGTATCGGACTAGGATTGCAAATAGAATAGAACCTCCATGGTTTGAAGGGTTATACTCTATGGACGATCCATTGTTTGGAACTCCAAGTGGGATGAATGGTCTTGATATTGATTGTGTTGAACCATCTTCTAGTAGTCCTAACCTTCATTGTGTGGACTATAATGATGAAGGACCTAGTTTGGAGACCTTCCTTTGGAGTTTGCCTAGTGAGGGAGATTTTCTTGGGGTTGGATTTGGAGGTGAGGAAGTCACTCTTGATTTGTGTAAGAGTGCTTCCAAGAAGGGGAGTGGAGTATTTGATGTTAGTTGTCAATTGAACTATTTTGTTTACTCCACTCCACATGTTGATCACACCTTGGGTGTTGAGCATGCCAAAGCCAATGTGTCACATTGTGATAAAATTGATTTGACGGCTTGGTGTGTTGGTAGTAAGCTTAGGGGTCATAGGACATTTGGTTGCTACATGTTGCATGACTTTGATCTCTTTGCTTGTTTTGAAAATGAGTGCTTGTTCTTGTTGAGCCAAGAATTTGTTTTCTCCTTTGGAGACAAAAGATTTTTGATGGGTATTGATGCTTGGCTCTATCACAAGAGTGTGTTTTCCACACTACTTGCACTTATTCTTGTTAAGCTAACCTACTTGTGAAGTAGGAAACTTTTGTTTTGTGCTTGTTTTGAATGTAGGTCTTGATGGTTTGATTTCGAGGACGAAATCCTTTCAAGAAGGGGAGGATGATAAGACTCAAATCGAGCTTAGAGTACTTACCATCAAGAACCGGGATTGGAGGATGCCAAGGACTAGAGGTGATAAGATCCAAACGAGCCAAGACACTTTCCAACATGTGCCGAGCTTGGAAGATACAAAGGACTTGAAGTGAAGAGCTTTGGAAGTGTTTCGGATGGCTTCAGCTCTAGGCCCCACACCTAAGGAGGAGGAGGGAGGCCCAGCACATCCAGGCGCCCCGCCAAGCCCAGGCGCCCCGCCTAGAGACCTCACTGCACAAGGATGCAAATTGCACCGGCGCCCCCGCCTAGCCAGGCCCCCGCCTGCAGGAGGCCTCCTGCATCTAGCCACCCCTCCCAGACCATGCACAAGCCAGGCGCCCCTCCCAGTCCCAGGCGCCCCTCCCAGCTGAGAAGACTATGTTTCTTTTACTGTTTTGCCCTACGTGGCCTATTTGGTGAACCTTATTAGTAAGGGTATTTTAGTCATTGTGCAAGCTTGGGAAACACTATAAATAGCCATGCTTATCCTATGTTGAGTAGTTAATGTTGAATTGAGAGAATAGAAGATAGAATAGGCTTGGCCATTCTTGTTGAAGCTTGGCTTCATGTTTGTTTTACGTTGAATCCATGGTGGATCACCGCTAGTGTGAGTCCCGTTTAATGGTTCAAGTCTCTTCTCCCTTTTGAATCAATCTTTGTGTTTAGTTTGATTCATTCTTTTCTCCTATTTTCTGTTCTTCCCCATCCCTATTGCTTGGTTATCGTGTCTTAATTGCTTCCGCCTCTACTTTACTTGCTTCCGCGATTTTGAGTCTTATCAATGATTTACCAGGACTTCCTCCTGATCGGGAGATCGAGTTTGGTATTGATATAGTGCCAGGGACTCAACCTATTTCTATCCTTCCTTATCGCATGGCTCCATCAGAATTAAAGGAGCTGAAGGAGCAGTTGCAAGATTTCCTTGATAAAGCGTTCATTAGGCCGAGTATTTCTCCATAGGGTTCTCCTGTTCTATTCGTGAAAAAGAAAGATGGGACTATGCGGATGTGTATTGATTATCGTCATCTGAATAAGGTCACCATCAAGAATAAGTATCGCTTGCCTCGCATTGATGATTTGTTTGATCAGTTGCCGGGTGCAAAATTCTTTTCTAAGATCGATCTGCGATCTGGTTATCATCAGCTAAAGATTCATGAGTCAGATATCTCAAAGTCTGCTTTTAGGACTCGTTACGGCCATTATGAGTTCCTAGTTATGTCTTTTGGGCTGACTAATTCCCCTGCAGTCTTTATGGATCTCATGAACCGGTGTTTAAGCCATTCCTTGATTCCTTTGTCATTGTCTTCATTGATGATATTCTTATTTATTTTCGTAGCCGCGAGGAGCATGATTATCAGGTGCGGGTGGTTCTTAAGTCCCTCCGTGATCGTAAGTTGTATGCCATGTTCTCGAAATATGAGTTTTGGCTTGATTTTGTGGCATTTTTGGGTCACGTGGTATCTAGTGAGGGTATCAAGGTTGATCCGAAAAAGATTGAAGCAGTGCAGAAATGGCCTCGTCCAACCACTCCGATGGAGATTCGCAGCTTCCTTGTGTTGGTAGGTTATTATCGAAGGTTTGTGGAGAAGTTCTCTAGTATTTCAGCTCCTCTGACTCGCCTGATGCAGAAGGCGGTTCAGTTTCAATGGTCCGATGACTGTGAGGCAAGCTTCCAAAAGCTGAAGGCCTTATTTACTTCAGCTCCAGTGCTATCCCTTCCTTCGGGCACCAGTGGATTTGTAGTTTATTGTGATGCATCTTGTGTGGGCCTTGGTTGTGCTCTTATGCAGCACGGGAAGGTAATTGCTTATGCTTCCAGACAGTTGAAGCCGAATGAGAAGAATTATCCGACTCGCGATTTAGAATTGGCAGCTGTGGTTTTTGCTTTGAAGATATGGAGGCATTATCTTTATGGCGAGCCTTGTGAGGTTTATACAGATCATAAGAGTCTGCAGTATCTTCTCTCTCAGAAAGATCTTAACGGCTGACAGCAGAGGTGGCTCGAATTAATTAAAGATTATGATCTCACCATCCACTATCATCCTGGGAAGGCGAACGTGGTAGCAGATGCTTTGAGCAGGAAGTCCATGGGCAGCATGGCTTTTCTTTATGGTGACATGAGATTGGCCCGAGAATTGCAGTCCCTTGGCGACTCTGGCGTGAGATTCCCAGACTCCAGTCGAGTCTTAGCGTGTATTGTAGCTCATTCTTCCTTAGTCAATCAGATTAAGGGAAGAGAGTTCGAGGATCCTCATCTGCAGGAGGTGCGTGGTCGTGTCCTAAGTGGAGGAGTTCCCTCCTTCGAGCTTGATTCAGATGGAATTCTTCGGTTTAATGGTCGACTCTGTGTTCCTGATGTTGGGGATTTGAGGCAGTCAGTGCTCGATGAAGCTCATAGCTCGCGTTATTCCATTCATCCTGGTATTCCAAAAATGTGTCAGCACCTCCGAGAGCTATACTGGTGGAAGGGGATGAAGAGAGATGTCTTTGATTATGTATCTCGTTGCTTGAACTGTCAGCAGGTTAAGTTCGAGCACCAGAGACCAGCAGGGTTAGCTCAGGCATTGCCCATTCCCGAGTGGAAGTGGGAGCACATCACGATGGATTTTATAGTTGGTCTGCAAAAGACCCTGCGACGCCACGATTCTGTCTGGGTCATTGTCGACAGACTGACTAAATCAGCTCACTTTATTACTGTAAAGACTACTGATTCAGTTCAGAGATTGGCTCGTATTTTCATTGAGCAGGTGGTTAGGCTGCATGGTATTCCTGCGACTATTATCTTAGATCGTGATTCTCAGTTTACTTCTCAGTTCTGGCAGTCTTTTCAGAGAGAGTTAGGGACCCAGGTGCAGCTTAGCATGGCATTCCATCCTCAGACTGATGGTAAGTCCGAGCAGGTTATTAGAATTCTGGAAGACATGTTGAGAGCTTGTGCACTTGACTTCGGGCGTTACTGGGATGATCATTTGGCGTTAGCAGAGTTCTCTTATAATAATAACTACCAGTCTTCCATTTAGATGGCTCCATTTGAGGCCTTATATGGTCGTCGATGTCGTTCTCCTATTGGCTGGTTGGAGTCTCAAGATCTCGAGGTGATGAGTTCAGATATGGTTCGTCAGACTCTTGATGTTGTTCGTGTTATTCAGGATCGTTTACGGACCACCCAGAGTAGGCAGATTTCATATTCGAACCGGAGGAGCCGAGAGTTAGAGTTTGAGGTTGGCGACATGGTATTTCTAAAACTGTCTCCGATGCGAGGTGTAAAAAGATTTGGTAGGAGAGGAAAGGATATTCCCAGGTTCATTGGCCCTTTCCATATCGAGAAGCGTATTGGTAAGGTAGCTTATCGGCTCGACTTGCCAGCTTCTATTCCAGTTCACCCAGTTTTCCATGTATCGATGCTCCGGAAGTGTATCCGAGATCCTTCCGATGTAATCGAATTAGATCCTGCTCAGCTAGATGTGAACATGGCTTACAAGGAGTTCCCAGTTACTATAGTAGCGTGTGTGTCCGAAAGCTTCGTTCGAAGCAAATTCCGATGGTTCGAGTGCGATGGAATAATCGTCCTCATGAAGAGGACACTTGGGAGCTTGAGTCCAGTATGCGTGAGAGGTATCCTTACCTCTTCGACGATTCAGGTTCGAACTTGGTCTTTAAAGCATAAAAGTTCTTATCATTGTATATGATTTTGGTTTCGTAGTAAATGTAATTGAAAAATTGGTGTAAGCATTCTCATTAGAGGTGTGAAATCTATTTTAGACTCTTGCTCGTTCGAGGACAAACGAGAGTCTAAGTGGAGGAGAATGAAACGACTTCGGTCAGTCGTTTCGGAAGTTAGGACTCCGATTGGCGTGCTGATAATTTTAAAATATTGGTAAGGTCCATTAGGACCTGTCTGTAAAATTTGACCTAAATCAGACCTCGTTTGGTAGGCATCGGAAGAAGGTTTCAGTTTTTGTCGATAAATATTAAAAAGAGATTTTTGAGCTCGATTTTGGCGAATGAGATCCGATTCGAAATCTGAAAGGGCCGTTAGGTTCATATGATAATTTGTGACTTTTATGATTTTTCAAAAGTGAATTTCGATGTTGTTCGGCTAGTTTCCGCTAAAATGCCGAAAGTTAAATAATTTGACCTTTTTTCTTTAAATTCGCATCTTCAGTTTCGGGAGTCCGATTTGAGATCCGCCTTTGCGAGTATGTTACATATATTTTGTATAACTTACTTGAAAAATTTGGGATCATTTCGACTTCTCTAGGATTGAATTTTAATTTTAATCGTCGTAGCGAATTTATTATAAATATATATATATATATATATTAAATTGATAAAGACGACTGCTAAGGGATTAAATCACTTAGAAGCATCTAGTTACTATATAGACGTAGAAACATTTGAGAAAAGACAGAGAAAAGAAAAATTAGAAAAGAAAGAGGAAAAAGGGGGAAAAGAGGTGGAAAAATAGTGGAATTTCTACCCCAAATCTCCAGGTAATGATATTAACTCATTATCTTAGTTTATCTCGTTAAATCAACAATTTCACCTACACACCGATGGGGACGCCCGTCTGCATAGTGCTAGAAAGTCTTAAATACTCGAGTACTAAGTAAAGACGTTTTGTCTGAAAATGCAAAATGACTGTTTTCACACGGGCTAAAGTCGTCCCATTGTGGGCGCACCATCTACTATGGATGCAACCTAGCCACCATTTATCGGCGCACCACGGACGTAATTTCTCAAGGCAGTCACACTGACACACGTCCTTATACTAGAATAGTCAAGACGATGGGAAGCCATCTAAGTCTTAGGTGCAAACACTCACAGAGGCATAACTTATTGTTTATGGAAAAAATTAAAAAATGTCATGAGCAAAGACAAGTGATTTAAGTTACCACGCCACAAAACGGGCCCAAAAATTAAATTAAACATCTGCATACGCGAATAAATGTTTTAATCATCAGATACATTAAAAAAAGGCATCAAACGGGGGGAGGGGGGGGGGAGGGGGTTTCTCATTCCTGTCTCGGGAGATTTCCTTCATCGGCGACACTTCGTGAATTTCTTGGTTCATCAGCTGCAGGTTCCCCAGTCGGTGTCTCCTCTACTTCGCCCACTCATCTCTTCAGAGCTTTCCTCAAGGTCAAGATTAAGTTGAGCATCTGCCTAGGCGACAAGGCCAGTATACGAGGCAATCTCAGAAGCAAGGTCAAGTTTAGGGTTGTCACGAACCTAGAGAAGAGTGGCAAGAGCGACACCAACGTTGGCACGATCAACTTCTGCTATGCAACGAGCATTCACAGCTTCTTACTGTTGATTTTTTAAGAGGCACTTCTTGTAAAAGTCATCGCGAATTCGCTCAAGTGACACCACTGTACCTTTCAGCCTGTCACTCTCATCTTGAAGGAAGGTGGAGAGACCCTGAGCATCTGCGACATATTTCTCAGCAGTGTTCATTCTCTCCCCCATACGAGATAGTTGCTGTTGCAGATCATTCACGATCCCCTCCAGACGATTCACATTGTTGAGATGGAGCTTCTTTGAGACCTTAGCATTTCTAAGGGACGACTTGAGGGCTTCCACATCGTTCTTGTGCTTGTGCACTTCACCAGTCAAAGCCCTGTCCGAAATCCTGCTCTTTAGAGCCTCCGTGCGATAGGCATCACGAGTGGTCTGCAGCTTGTCCTTCAATTCCTTAGCTTTTTCTACAAAGAGCTGCAAGCTAGCTACTTGTCCACACAGATCATCTGCTACCTTGACCAAATTTCCCTCTAAGCTCTCCCGGCGGAGTATTTCATGATACACCATCAATCCCTGGGTAAAAGTAAAGACAGAATTTTGGTAAAGGAAGAACGATGTTAAACATATATGACAGTGACATGTGTTGACCCCCAATTTTGTCCCTCCTTTTTTTAAAATTGGCTATAATTTAACTTAAAGGTGTAATTTAACTATTTGTCCAAAATGTGCATTAGAAATCATGCATTTACGCGTGTTATCCTCTATTTATATATCATATACTTAAGTGTGGCTATATTACGTAAATTTGCATCATTTAGGCTATTTGTCAAAACGTGAATATTTGCGCAATCTAGTACATTCAGAATATATCACATAATTGCATCATTTAGACTACATGTTAAATTCATATCAATTTGTGATTATTTGTGCAAATTAATAATTATCTGTGATTATCTATATTTAAATAATTTTATTTGAGTTTATTTAATAATTATCTGTGCATTTTATCCAATATATATCTATATTTTATTTTATTTTTTGTACCTTTAAGTTAAATATTGGCCAATTAAAAGAGAAAGTGTCTAAATTCCTTTTTATTATTAATTCTTCAATATTTCAAAATTCCTATCAAAATTCTCCATTTATTCATATTTATCTTATTTATTAAATTACATTTTCTCTTTTGAACCTAGACAGTTACTCTAATCTAACCACAGGGATCCCCTTCTGCTTACCCACCCACCGTAAACGATGACTAACGAGCCTCAACCAGCAAGGGGGGACAGCCATGCCAATCCAAGCACAGTCAAAATTCGTCTAGGTACGTTCATAATTCTATTGAAATTTTCTTTTTCTCTTATTTTATTTTTAATTTATCTTCTATATATATATATATATATATATATATATATATATATAAATTCCAAATCTTCTTTCCAATCCTACTTTGAATCTAGACTAAATATAGTCTAGATACATCTGTCCAAGTTCACCCCCCATATCTTATCTTCCCCCAAATCACTCTCTAACCTTCCCCATTTTAGAAACAATTCAAAAATCCCACATTATCTCCTAATCTTTTTCCTAATTTTCCCATAATCCAATCCCTAATTTTCCTCTCCTATTTTTGGAAAACCCCCAACAACTATTTTTGAATTTTTCTTCCTTAAAATGAAGAGAATTCATTGTTTTCTCCTATCATGAATTACTCACTTCAGCATATAAACAATCGGGCAGACCCCGCCTCCTCTCTAGTCTCCTCCCCTAAAAATTCCTTACCCCATTAACAGTACACCTCTTTCGTCTTTCCCAAAAACAAATTCACACACAACAACATCTCACTTCATCTTCTTCCCTAAAAACCCAACACACACACACACACACACGCGCACAAAACACATAAACTCATGCACACACCATACACAATACAACAACATCAACCATACCACTTTCTTCCTCTCTGTTACCCCCAAAACCCCACGCACACACTTATCCACACGCACAGCAGCACAATAATACCCAATTCCGAAATTCGATCCAACAAAGATCCAATATTGGAAAATACCCAGCACCGAAACACAAAAATTCTATGTTTGATTGACCCAATGGTACAACAAAGAACCAACAAATAAGAAGAGTTAGTTACAGCAAGCACTATACACATGGATCGGAAAATTGACAAGGAAAAAGATTTGAAGCACACATGACTCACCTCAATACCTTTTGACACAACACCCGAAGATTACGTTGCTCCTATCTACACAGTCACACCACTTACAGCACATGAGTGTGATCCAAAGCATCTTCCAAACTTGCTCCTATCATGGTAGAAGTAGTAGTCAAAAGGCTAATAGAAGACAACAAAAAATTGGAAAGCAATGAATGTAGCAAAGACTTGTGCACAACAACAAAAAAACTGGCGGGCCGAGTCAAATTGAAAAGGAAAGCAAAGAGACAATGACAAAGCTTTCATTATATGATAGGCCTGGAAACCCTTTCAGCATTTGGAAGCATATGTCTACCCACTAGCAAGAATAAAGCAAGATGATGGATGAAATTATCTGTTAAGACACTGATTTTGTACATAGAACAAGACACGAACAACTAGACTTTTGGGCCAAAGATTTTATCCAGCAATTTAAGATCTTATGACGACAACCATATATACAGTAGCCTGCTGAAAAGGAAAGATGCAATATGACCAACCTCTAAAATGGTCTTGACTAAAGCAACAATCTAAGAATATACATGATACACGGGCAACCTACATGGGGTTCGGTCTCTCCACAATAATGTATTATCAAACAAGGAAAGTTGGTGCAAAATTTGAATTACAGCAGTTGGTTGAAGCTACGCCCCACTATTGGTCGTGCTAAAATTGTTCCCATTCCCCTCTCCCCTTAGGTTTAGTGTTTACTTCAAGTTGTGATGAAACCATGTTAAAAGTTGGTTCTTTTTGATTGGTATTTGTTGTGGGGGTGCGGTGATGCACCGTGATGAATATATATGTAAGCTCCTGGAGTTGGGTGGTCTAAAAAATAATAAAAAGCTCATACATAAGCTGTCCAAAATTCTGCACGTAAGGTGTTTGTTGAAATCAATTAGGGGGTATAAGTTGAACATATATTAGTTAGAATTAGGGCATGGGGCTGAATTTAAAGTATGTTCACTTGAACGACACTCAATGCACATTATTCATACACTAGGAGTGTCATTTTGCACCTTAATTGAGCGAGCCAATGCCCCGTTGTGCAATTCACGCGCTGCCCTTATTGTTTTGATTAAGTTTATATTGCTCCATATTTTGTGATGAAGGAACACTTAAGTGTGGGGTGTGAAAACCCCGTCTTCACACTTTCGCAACTGATTAAGCATGAGAATTGTTCAAATCAAACGGTGAACGTCGAGGGAAGTATGAGTTCCTCACGGATGACACCATGAGCGTAAATTGTTTTTAAAAGTAAAATACACTTGAGTTTAAGTGTGGGGTTCTTGCACTCCGTTAGCGCGCACTAGTTGGTTTGAATGAATATGTTGGCTTTAAATAGAAATTATGCGCTAGTGAGGGAAGTCTGAGTACCTCGGTTACCACCCCAAGTTATTTTGATAGAGTTCATTGAGGACATTGCACAATTTTAAGTGTGGGGTAGGGGATTCTTAAGCTTTAGTTCTATTTTTATTTTGATCAATTGACATTGTTTTATTTATTTCTTGCTTTCTAATTTAGTTTACTTTAATTGGTAGTAAAATTTTTAAAAAGAAAAAATAGAAAACAAGAAAATCCAAAAATAGTTAGTCTTTTCTTAGTTTATGTTATCATAATTAGAGTAGATAATAATCCCCCGTGGTTTTTCTTATGGCATCGGTTCTTTTCCATAGGATGTGTACTTGAACCAGGTACTTTTTATTTTATTTTTAGATAGTTTTAGTCGTCGTAGTAGTATTTTTAGATAGTTTTAGTCGTCGTAGTAGTAGAAAGGGAAGGAAAACTCGGGTTTGGAGTATAGGTGCCTTGCGACTTGTTTGATGCTAGCATATTTAGACCTGAGCAAGTGGATTGAAATGCATTCCTTGTGAGTTTTTGAAATAAATTGTGCCAAGAATGAATAACCTTGTTTGTGATGCTTAGGCTCAATTTCTTGACTCTTGTGTGCAAGTGCTTTAAGCTTTATTCTTCGAGCCTGTTTAACTGCTTTGGTTTGAGAGTCAGAATTGAGCCATATTGAGTGAGTCATGTGTCATTGTGTGAGTGAGGTATTTGTTGTATTCCATGCTTTTCACTTGAGTCTAGAACTTTCCCGGAGTGTAGTTGAAGCGAAATCCTAGGTTTTGCTCAGTTTGAAAAATGATTATAGGCCTTCCTTGACACGTTTCAGATTTTTTTAGCCTACCCTATACTTGATTGCCCCTAGTCAGCCCCTTTGAGTCTTTATCTTGTTTATTGATAGCCATATTACAAGCCTTGACCTCTTTTAATTTGAATTTCCTATTTTTTGAATTTCCTATCTCCTTGAGCACTTATATATATAATGAGCTTAAATAGCTGAGGTTGGAGAATTGGATGGTTTGTGAATTGGTGCTAGTTGTAATGTAAAAGTAAGTGTTTGTGAAAAAAAAAAGAGAAAAAAGTGAAAGGAAAAAAATTATTACTTGATGGCCTGGCCAACTTGTAAGTAGAAACAATTGTGAAGTTTGGAAAAAAAAAAAAAAGAGCACTTTTTGTGAGATGAAAAATATTCAATGGCGTAAATAAAAAGAGAAAGATTGGATGTGCTTGAAATTGAAAAGGGAGGAGTTTTTGAATGGAGGAAGTGTGCTGAAAAGTGATGTTTTGTAAGTGCTTAGGGAGGCTTAGTCACTTTCTCTATATCTATCCTACCTGACCCGCAGCCTTCATGACAACCTTTAATAAGTCCTATTTGATTTTGAGTTGAGCAGACATACATTAGTGGAAATTTACACAAAGGGCAAGCCTATGGTACTTCTTGTGTGGCATGTGAACTTCTTATGAGAGTTGAGTGAATTCTTTTGAAACGACCTCGGTCAGTCGTTTCGAAAGTTAGGACTCCGATTGGCGTGTCGATAATTTAAAATATTCGTAAGGTCTATTAGCACCTGTCTGTAAAATTTGAGCTAAATCAGACCTCGTTTGGTAGGCATCGGAAGAAGGTTTCAGTTTTTATTGCCGACATATATTAAAAAGAGATTTTTGAGCTCGGTTTTGGCGAATGAGCTCAGATTCGAAATCTGAAAGCGCCGTTATGTTCGTATGATTATTTGTGACTTTTATGATTTTTTGAAAGTGAATTTCGATGTTGTTCGGCAGGTTTCCGCTAAAATGCCGAAAGTTAAATAATTTGACCTTTTTCCTTTAAATTCGCATCTTGAGTTTCGGGAGTGCGATTTGAGATCCGTCTTCGCGAGTATGTTATATATATTTTGTATAACTTATTTAAAAAATTTGGGATCATTTCGACTTATCTAGAGTTCCATTTTAATTTTAATCGTTGTAGCAAATTTATTATAATATATATATATATATATATATATATATTAAATTTATAATGTCGGCTTCTAAGGGATTAAATCACTTTGCAACATCGAGTTACAATATAAATGCAGAAACATTTGAGCAAAGACAGAGAAAATAAAAATTTGAAAACAAAGAGGAAAAAGGGAAAAAGAGGTGGAAAAATAGTGGAATTTCTACCCCAAATCTCCAGGTAATGATGTTAACTCATTATCTTAGCTTATTACGTGTCTTTGAATAAATTTTTACGGTAAAAATAGGGATATTAGACATCGCACTAATGACTTAAATTGATAGTTTAAAGGGTCAATTGGACCCCGATAATAGAAATGATTATATATTCGTACTCAGTGAGTTATAGACAACATATAAATGTAATTTAATTAGAGTTTGGTTATGGGACTTTGAACCCTGTATATAGGCCTGGCCTGCGTATTGCGTATGCGAATGCGGTATCAGGTTCCTAACTAGATTGCCTTAAGACATAAGGAATGAAGCCTTTAGCTTTATTTGATATAATTTTTCTGCTTATTGAATAGAGCAGGATCGTTTGGCAGTTAATCCAAAGGAAAAAGAGTTGTTGAGTAGCAGGGCTAGCTTTAGAATACGGTAAGTAATTATATCCATTTCTTTGGAGGCATTTGGCCTCATGGATTTTCTACCACGTATTCTTTACGTGTGTAGCTGCCGATAAGCATACTCATTACGCCTTAGCTTTGAATTTACGTTGTATATTATATGTTATGTTCTGTTGCTGGTATTGCATTGAGTATCTGAGCATTGTACTCTGGCTGTCATGATTGCATATACTTCCCGGTAATCGATGAGAGTCCAGAGCAGGTGAAGGGTCATTACTGCATATACTTCCCGGTAGTCGATGAGAGTCCCGCGCCAATGAAAGATTATTATTGTATATATCTCCTGGTAGACGATGAGAGTCCCACGCCGGAGATAGGTTTCGGGCACATGTGACCCCATTGCATCATGACACATCATTGCATATCTTTATATGCGTTTCTTTTAGCTGTATAGATTTATTGCATTAATAATCTGTGAATGACTTATCTGGCTGACTGCTATGGATTCTGTTTCCCTGACTAGCGTATCTATTTTTTCGAGGTTGCTAGTTTTTCCTCACTTATTAAGTCCTTATGACTCACCCCCTATTTGTTCTTGTGTTTTCTTTTCGTTCGGCAGATTCTTCTCCAGGACCCAGCAAGCCGCGTCGTGATTAAGGAATAGTACGTTTCAGCTGTCTACGGTGAGCCATCGTGTTCATTGCGGCCACCAACTTCAGATATTACAGTTTTCCTTACTTTTGCTCCCTTCGGGAGGTGTGTATATCTTTTGGCCTTCTTAGATGTTTTATCTGGAAACCTTTAAATATGTGTCTTCTGGGTAGTTATTTGTATTATTCAGACAGCTTGCATGTTTGTCTATCCTTGAGAGTTATCTTATGTTGTTAAAGTTTGGTTCATTTTCATTTCAAGGTAATTATTCACAATTTATATCGATTCAGACAATAGGGTTCGCCCGTGTTAAGAATCAAAAACGAAACGCGGAAATAAAGATAAAGAGCGAGACACTACTCGAACTCCCTACGAAGTAACTATGGAGAACTCGTTCCATAATACCCTAGTATTGGTGTCAAGGAGGACCTACACTATGCAACTACCCTCGAGCCACACTTGGGGCTCGCAAATAGAATGATCGGGTTTTCGGTTCAAGACTCAACTAGGTTCCACTAGTGAATTCAAGCAACCAAGGCAAAGGATTCTCCAAACAAGAGATAGTTTCTTTTCATCATTCATATAATTCAAGGTAGACTAAGGTTTGAATAGGTTTGTGAAGTATTTATAGACTTCACTTACATGTAATTAAAGCTCAAAAATACCCCCAAAGTGGGTTAAAACAATAAAGGCCTCGTAGGGCTATACTTGTCCAAACATAGCATAAAAAGTAGCAATTCCCGCACCCCTTCACAAAGTAGGCGCCCAGCCTACTTCAACTAGGCGCCCGGCCTATTCTTGGCAAGCTGAGGGAGTAGGCGGTCCGCCTGGTCTGGGAGTTTCACAGAGGCGGTCCGCCTAGTGAGATCCAGAGAGTGATCAAAAACTAGGCGGCCGGCCTAGTTGAGTAGGCGGTCCGCCTGGTGCTGTGGCCTCTTGAATTGCTTCCAAACGTGCTCCGGATGCCTCGTCAAGTGTACTAGAAGGTCCTCCATCCATGGCACACCAAAGTATAGTCTTCAAGTTGCTCTTGGAGCCTTCTTCCATACCCTTCCATATCAAATGAAGATGGGTGTCTTGGATCAACTTGGCTTGACTCCGAGTGAAGGGTCTTGAGGGGGTTTGGGTCTTATCAGCCCGACAGGTTTAGGGGAGGTGGTCAGGTGCCGCACGGCCTAATCGAGAATTCGGGTCATGTTAGTTGGTATCAGAGCGAGGTTTAGAGTCTTTTCAGATCATGACAGTGTCTAATAGAGTCTCGCTGATCGGGCGGAGACGTCCGTACCTATCTACGAGAGGCTATGGTGGCATTTAGGCAGTTTCCTTCCTTTCTTTTCCTGTCGTGCGTGAGTCTTCTTATGTGAAGTTAAGTATTTTTAATTATCCGAAGTAAATGGTGAGAACGCGCGCGAATGTTCAGCGAGAGGCGGAGGAGCCAGCGGTCACCCCTATGCCTGCTGCTCCGCGAGTTGGTGGTGTTGGCCGCGGTAGAGGTCGTGGTCGAGGCAGAGGTAGATTTACCCAGACCACGAGGATGGTGGATCATGTTGATCCTGCCGCAGAGGTTCCGGAAGTGCCAGCTTTTGCTGGGAAGGGGGAGCAGGGCTTATTCGTTCCCCCGCACTTCATGACGCTTTTATGAGATTCTTAGCGACGCAGATGCCCCAGGGACCTCCTATTCCTCAGACTACCGTAGATGCTCCTATTCCTCAGGTTGCTGTAGATGCTCCTATTCCTCAGGTTGTCGTAGATGCTCCTATCCCTCAGGCAGCTCCTTAGGCTGCGGTAAATATTGGTTCTCAGGTTCAGGTAACCCCCATTCCAACTCCACATGTAGCCCCAGCAGTTCATGTTCCAGGTGGTCATGTTCCAGAGGCAGCGGGTGTTGTACCTACGGTTGTTCAGGCTGGTCAGCCAGTCCCGGTAGCAGGTCAGGTTGATGATCCGGCAAGGTTGCATTATTTTACCCGACTTGATCCTCCGAAATTCTCTGGTCGTACATCAGATAAGCTTAAGCCCCGTGAGTTTCTTGATAGTTGTCAGCGTATCTTAGAGGCCCTTTGGTATCTTCAGCAGTATAGAGTTGAGTATATTGCCTTCCAGTTTGAGGGTCCGGCTTTAGCTTGGTGGACTGCACTTCGATCAGCTAGGTAGGGCTTGCCTAAGCTGACCTGGAGTGAGTTCTTTCACCGATTCATGGAGAAGTTTCTCCCTCGCAGTCAACAGGATGAGAAGAGGAGACAGTGTGAGAGGATTGGACAGAGTAACATGTCAGTCTCAGAGTATGAGCTGTTGTTTTCAGAGATGTCCAGCTATGCTCCAGATCTCGTACTGGAGCCCTCTGAGAGGGTCAGACTTTTTATTGATAGGCTTTCTCCTCATTTGCGGTCCCGGATTGCTCGTGAGATTGAGACTGGTACTCTATTTGATGTCGCTGTTGATATTACCAGGAGGTATGACGCCTATCATAGGATTGAGATGGAGGAGTTAGAGCGTGAGAGTAAGAGATCTCGTGGTCCAGGGCATTCTAGTACCTCGTATGGAGGTAGGAGTTATCAGCAGCAGAGTAGGCCTCCTGTCAAACCAGCTCAGTTTCCAGTGCGTGGTTTTCAGGACGCGCCAGGACCTCGACGGGGTCATCCCCAGCTTCGTCCTAGTAGTCATCAGCAGTTTGTGCAGCACCAGTATGGCCCAGGGTCTTTCCATTATCGTGAGCTAGGGCACCATAAGAAATATTGCCCTTATCTTTATCAGCAGGGTAGTAGCAGTTCTTTCCCTCGCCCTCCAGTACCTATGCAGCAGCAGCCTTAGGGTGCCCCTTCAGGGTCTCTGCCAGCTAGAGGTGCACCACCATCTGGTAGAGGTCGGGGTTGTGGTTAAGG
Source organism: Petunia axillaris subsp. axillaris (assembly GCA_029990575.1). Taxonomy (NCBI): domain Eukaryota; kingdom Viridiplantae; phylum Streptophyta; class Magnoliopsida; order Solanales; family Solanaceae; genus Petunia; species Petunia axillaris. The sequence goes on along the minus strand of JARKNS010000004.1, from coordinate 118,922,889 downwards.
TGGTCACTCCAGAGGTAGATCTCAGGGTGGTAGATCAGCTCAGTCGCAGAGACAGCTATATGCACTGCCGGCCAGGCAGGATGCCGAGGCATCACCAGCTGTTGTTATAGGTATTTTATCAGTTTGTGGTTTAGATGCATATTCTTTTGTGGATCCAGGATCTACATATTCATATGTATCTCCTTATTTTGCTTCGGGTTTTCATGTTGATTATATGTGTCTTCGTGATCCATTCTGTGTTTCTACTCCTATTGGAGATATTATCATTGCCATATCTTTTAGGGGTCGTGAGATACCAGTAGATCTTCTAATCCTAGATATGGTTGATTTTGATGTCATTATTGGCATGGATTGGTTAGCGTCGTGTCATGCCACATTAGATTTTCATGCCAAGTCTCTTCAGTTGTCTCTTCCTTGTTCAGCACCGGTGGTGTGGCAGGGCTCTTATTTTCCACCCATGGGGCATGTTATTTCTTTCCTGTAGGCAAAACAGATGATTGATAAAGGGTGTTCAGCGTATCTTGCCATGGTTCGAGATACCACTATGGAGATTCCATCTCTTGATTCTGTTCCTGTCGTTAGGGAGTTCCCTAATGTGTTTCCAGATAATTTACCAGGACTTCCTCCTGATCGAGAGATCGAGTTTGGTATTGATATAGTGCCAGGGACTCAGCCTATTTCTATCACTGCTTATCGCAGGGACTCAGCCTATTTCTATCCCTGCTTATCCCATGGCTCCATCAGAGTTAAAGGAGCTGAAGGAGCAGTTGCAAGATTTCCTTGATAAAGGGTTCATTAGGCCGAGTATTTCTCCATGGGGTTCTCCTGTTCTATTCGTGAAAAAGAAAGATGGGACTATGTGGATGTGTATTGATTATCATCAGCTGAATAAGGTCACCATCAAGAATAAGTATCCCTTGCCTTGCATTGATGATTTGTTTGATCAGTTGCCGGGTGCCAAATTCTTTTCTAAGATCGATCTGCAATCTGGTTATCATCAGCTAAAGATTCATGAGTCAGATATCTCAAAGTCTATTTTTAGGACTCGTTACGACCATTATGAGTTCCTAGTTATGTCTTTTGGGCTGACTAATTCCCCTGCAGTCTTTATGGATCTCATGAACCGGTGTTTAAGCCATTCCTTTGTCATTGTCTTCATTGATGATATTCTTATTTATTCTCGTAGCCGCGAGGAGCATGATTATCAGGTGCGGGTGGTTCTTCAGACCCTCCGTGATCGTAAGTTGTATGCCAAGTTCTCGAAATGTGAGTTTTGGCTTGATTCTGTGGCATTTTTGGGTCACGTGGTATCTAGTGAAGGGTATCAAGGTTGATCCGAAAAAGATTGAAGCAGTGCAGAAATGGCCTCGTCCTACTACTCCGACGGAGATTCGCAGCTTCCTTGGGTTGGTAGGTTATTATCGGAGGTTCGTGGAGATGTTCTCTAGTATTGCAGCTCCTCTGACTCGCCTGACGCAGAAGGCGGTTCAGTTTCAATGGTCCGATGAGTGTGAGGCAAGCTTCCAAAAGCTTAAGGCTTTATTGACTTCTGCTTATGCTTCCAGACAGTTGAAGCCGAATGAGAAGAATTATCTTACTCACGATTTAGAATTGGGAGCTGTGGTTTTTGCTTTGAAGATATGGAGGCATTATCTTTATGGCGAGCCTTGTGAGGTTTATACAGATCATAAGAGTCTGCAGTATCTTCTCTCTCAGAAAGATCTTAACGGCCGACAGCAGAGGTGTCTCAAATTAATTAAAGATTATGATCTCACCATCCACTATCATCATGGGAAGGCGAACGTGGTAGCAGATGCTTTGAGCAGGAAGTCCATAGGCAGCATGGCTTTTCTTTATGGTGACATGAGATTGGGCCGAGAATTGCAGTCCCTTGGCGACTCTGGCGTGAGATTCCCAGACTCCAGTCGAGTCTTAGCGTGTATTGTAGCTCATTCTTCCTTAGTCAATCAGATTAAGGGAACACAGTTCGAGGATCCTCATCTGTAGGAGGTGCGTGGTCGTATCCTAAGTGGAGGAGTTCCCTCCTTGGAGCTTGATTCAGATGGAATTCTTCGGTTTAATGGTCGACTCTGTGTTCCTGATGTTGGAGATTTGAGGCAGTCAGTGCTCGATGAAGCTCATAGCTCGCGTTATTCCATTCATCCTGGTATTACAAAAATGTATCAGCACCTCCGAGAGCTATACTGGTGGAAGGGGATGAAGAGAGATGTCTTTGATTATGTATCTCGTTGCTTGAACTGTCAGCAAGTTAAGTTCGAGCACCGGAGACCAGCAGGGTTAGCTCAAGCATTGCCCATTCCCGAGTGGAAGTGGGAGCACATCATGATGGATTTTATAGTTGGTCTGCCAAAGACCCTGCGGCGCCACGATTCTGTTTCGGTCATTGTCGACAGATTGACTAAATCAGCTCACTTTATCCTTGTAAAAACTACTGATTCAGTTCAGAGATTGGCTCGTATTTTCATTGAGCAGGTGGTTAGGCTACATGGTATTTTTATATCTATTATCTCAGATCGTGGTTCCATGTTTACTTCTCAGTTCTGGCAGTCTTTTCAGAGAGAGTTGGGGACCCAGGTGCAGCTTAGCATGGCATTCCATCCTCAGACTGATGGTAAGTCCGAACGGGTTATTAAAATTCTGGAAGACATGTTGAGAGCTTGTGCACTTGACTTCGGGCGTTACTGGGATGATCATTTGGCGTTAGCAGTGTTCTCTTATAATAAAAACTACCAGTATTCCATTTAGATGGCTCCATTTGAGGCCTTACATGGTCGTCGATGTCGTTATCCTATTGGCTGGTTTGAGTCTCGAGATCTCGAGGTGATGAGTTCAGATATGGTTCGTCAGACTCTTGATGTTGTTCGTGTTATTCAGGATCGTTTACGGACCACCCAGAGTAGGCAGATTTCATATTCGAATCGGAGGAGCCGAGAGTTAGAGTTTGAGGTCGGCGACATGGTATTTCTAAAACTGTCTCCGATGCGAGGTGTAGAAAGATTTGGTAGGAAAGGAAAGCTTAGTCCCAGGTTCATTGGCCCTTTCCATATCGAGAAGCGTATTGGTAAGGTAGCTTATCGGCTCGACTTGCCAGTTTCTATGCTAGTTCACCCAGTTTTCCATGTGTCGATTCTCCGGAAGTGTATCCGAGATCCTTCCGAAGTAATCGAATTAGATCCTGTTCAGCTAGATGTGAACCTGGCTTACGACGAGTTCCCAATTACTATAGTAGCGCGTGTGTCCGAAAGCTTCGTTCGAAGCAAATTTCGATGGTTCGAGTACGATGGAATAATCGTCCTCATGAGGAGGACACTTAGGAGCTTGAGTCCAGTATGCGTGAGAGGTATCCTTACCTCTTCGACGATTCAGGTTCGAACTTGGTCTTTAAAGCATAAAAGTTCTTATCATTGTATATGATTTTTGTTTCGTAGTAAATGTAATTGAAAAATTGGTGTAAGCATTTTCATTAGAGGTGTGAAATCTATTTTATACTCTTGCTCGTTCGAGGACGAACGAGAGTCTAAATGGAGGAGAATGAAACGACCTCGGTCAGTCGTTTCGGAAGTTAGGACTCCGATTGGCGTGCCGATAATTTTAAAATATTCGTAAGGTCCATTAGGACCTGTCTGTAAAATTTGAGCTAAATCAGACCTCGTTTGGTAGGCATCGGAAGAAGGTTTCAGCTTTTATTGTCGATAAATATTAAAAAGAGATTTTTGAGCTCGGTTTTGGCGAATGAGCTTCGATTCGAAATCTGAAAGCGCCGTTAGGTTCGTATGATTATTTGTGACTTTTATGATTTGTCAAAAGTGAATTTCAATGTTGTTCGGCTAGTTTCCGCTAAAATGCCGAAAGTTAAATAATTTGACATTTTTCCTTTAAATTCGCATCTTCAGTTTCGGGAGTCCGATTTGAGATCCGTCTTTGCGAGTATCTTACATATATTTTGTATAACTTACTTGAAAAATTTGGGATCATTTCGACTTCTCTAGGGTTGAATTTTAATTTTAATCGTCGTAGCGAATTTATTATAAAAATAAAAAAAATAAAAAAAAATATATATTAAATTTATAAAGTCGACTGCCAAGGGATTAAATCACTTAGCAGCATCTAGTTACAATATAGACGTAGAAACATTTGAGCAAACATAGAGAAAAGAAAAATTAGAAAAGAAAGAGGAAAAAAGGGGAAAAGAGGTCGAAAAATAGTGGAATTTCTACCCCAAATCTCCAGGTAATGATGTTAACTCATTATGTTAGCGTATTACGTGTGTTTGAATAAATTTTTACGATAAAAATAGGGATATTAGACATCGCCCTAATGACTTAAATTGATAGTTTAAAGGGTCAATTGGACCCCGATGATGGTAATGATTATATATTCGTACTCAGTGAGTTATGGGCAACATATAAATGTAATTTATTTAGAGTTTGGTTATGGGACTTTGAACCCTGTACATAGGCCTGGCCTGCGTCTTGCGCATGCGAATAAGGTACTAGGTTCCTAACTGGATTGCCCTAAGACATAAGGAATGAAGCCTTTAGCTTTATTTGATATAATTTTTCTGCTTATTGAATCGAGCGGGAACGTTTGGTATTTAATCCAAAGGAAAAAGCAGTTGTTGAGTAGCAGGACTAGCTTTGGAATACGGTAAGTGATTATATCCATTTCTTTGGAGGCATTTGGCCTCGTGGATTTTCTACCACGTATTCTTTACGTGTGTAGCTGCCAATAAGCATACTCATTACCCCTTAGCTTTGAATTTACGTTGTATATTATATGTTATGTTCTGTTGCTGGTATTGCATTGAGTATCTGAGCATTGTACTCTGGCTGTAATTATTACATATACTTCCCGGTAATCGATGAGAGTCTCGAGCCGGTGAAGGGTCATTACTGCATATACTTCCCGGTAGTCGATGAGAGTCCCGCGCCAATGAAAGATTATTATTGTATATATCTCCTGGTAGACGATGAGAGTCCCGCGCCGGAGATAGGTTTCGGGCACATGTGACCCCATTGCATCATGACACATCATTGCATATCTTTATATGCATTTTTTTTAGCTGTATAGATTTATTGCATTAATTATCTGTGAATGACTTATCTGGCTGACTGCTATGGATTCTGTTTCCCTGACTAGTGTATCTATTTTTCAAGTTTGCTAGTTTGTCCTCACTTATTGAGTCCGTATGACTCACCCCCTATTTGTTCTTGTGTTTTCTTTTTGTTCGGCAGATTCTGCTCCAGGACCCAGCCAGCCGCGTCGTGACTAAGGAGTAGTACGTTTCAGCTGTCTACGGTGAGCCATCTTGTTCATTGCGGCCACCAACATCAGATATTACAGTTTTTCTTACTTTTGCTCCCTTCGGGAGGTGTGTATATCTTTTGGCCTTCTTAGATGTCTGATCTGGAAACCTTTAAATATGTGTCTTCTGGGTAGTTATTGGTATTATTCAGACAGCTTGCATGTTTGTCTATCCTTGAGAGTTATCTTATGTTGTTAAAGTTTGGTTCATTTTCATTTCAAGGTAATTCTTCACAATTTATATCGATTCAGTCAATAGGGTTCGCCCGACAGGTTTAGGGGAGGTGGTCGGGTACCGCACGGCCTAACCGAGAATTCGGGTCGTGTCATCTTTCGATCTGTAAAGTCCTGAAATTAATTGCAGTATCTTGTGAGTATTAGACTACTTCTTCTGATTTGTTGTGAGGGCACCTGATTGATGAAGGATAGGTGATTTTATTAAACTCTCGGTCGAGGTAAGTGAGAAGACCTGGAATCCGATTAGGCCGTGCGGGCACCCGACATCCTCCCCTGGACTCGTCGGGCGAACCCTTACCAATTAAATTAGGAAAATAAATATAAAAATTCATAAATAAGAACAAGACTTTAAAAAAAATACAGACATACGGATACCTCTAAGCTGTACAAAAGAAATTAGAGCTGACTACCCAACAGACTAGGTTTAGGGCTATCCAGACTAGACATCTAGGAGTATAAAAGAAGACAGATATCTCCTGAAGGGAGTAAAATACAACTGAAATGATAACCAATAAACTTGTGGGCATCTGGAATAAAAGCTGGCTCACCCTGACAGCTGAAGTCGTCTTCGCTCCTTCACAATGTGGCGAACTCAATCTTGGAGCGAACCTGCCGAAACGAAATAGATAGACGAGAAACAAACAACAAACAAGGGTGAATAAAAAGGACTCAATAAGTGAGGCAGACTAGCAAACTCAAAGAATAGGATAGCTAGCCAGGGAGAAGAAACAGATAAACTAAATTCCTCTTATTTAAATTATAAAAAGGCAGAGCCAAATAATAACTAGAAACACGTATGGAATGAAAAACTTATCAACAAACAGGAATGTAAGATAACCAAAACATATAAGTATCCCGAACACATCAACAATCAAAAATACATCCTGTTGCGGCGTGCAACCCGATCCATATATTTATACCGATGCGGTGTGCAACCTGATCCATATATTTATATCGTTGCGGTGTGCAACCCGATCTATCTATTTATAACGTTGCGGCGTGCAACCCGATCCCCGCAACTAAGAATACGAGCCCGAAATATATAGGTAAATAAGCAATGCACGTAGAAGAAGAACAGTAATTATGTACACCAAGTCTACACAATGGTATGAAATGGAATGAAATGAAATAAAATGAGATGAAATGAAATATGTTGCAGAGGGTCACATGTGCCCGTAATCTCATCCCGAAGCGAAATACTCCTGCAGTCGAGGGGAATCCAACTTGATAACCAACTGGAGCAGAATACTCCTGCTACTGGGGCAGAATACTCCTTCACCTGATATAATATAAACCAGAGGCGGAATACTCTTGCACTCTCCTAGGGCGGAATACTCCTGCATCCGATATAATGTAAAGCGGAGACGGAATACTCCTGCACTCAATATCTGACATAAGAGCGGAATACTCTTGCTCTTGGGGCGGAATCCTCCTACCCTTAATCTGATATAATGGAGCGGAATCCTGCACCCAATATGATATGCAATGTAATGCATATGAATGACATATAATGCATATGAATGCAATGTGATGCAATAATAACCCTGCACCGGTGCGGGAGTCTCATCCACAGCCGGGAAGTAGATGCCAACACACAGCCAAAGTACAATGCTCAGATCCTCAATACAATACCAACAACATGACATAACATATAATATACAACGTAAATCCAAAGCTAAGGCGTAATGAGTACGCCTATCGGCAGCTACACACGTAAGGAACACGTGGTAGAAAATCCACGAGGCCAGGTGCCTCCAAAGAAATGGATATAAACACTTACCTCTCCCAAAAGGTAGAATTGCTAATCAACAACCGCTTTATCCTTTGGTTCCATTGCAAAACGATCCCACTCTATTCAATAAGTAGAAAAATATATCAAATTAGGCTAAAGGCTTCATTCCTCACATCTTAGGGCAATCTGTTTAGGAACCTGATACCCTATTCTCATACGCATTATGTAGGCCATGCCTATATACAGGGTTTAAGGTCACATAACCAAACCATAAATAAATTACATTTATATGTTGCCCATAACTTACTGAGTACAAATATATAATCAATTCCATTATCGGGGTCCAATTGACCCTTTAAACTATTAATTGATCTTATTAAAATGATGTCTAATATTTAAAGTTTTACCGTTAAAATATATTCAAACACACGTAATAAACTCAAGTAATATATTAGGATCATTACCTGAATGTTTCGGGGTAAAAAATCTATCTTTTCTCCGGCTCTTTTCTCATTTTCTGTCATTTTTTTTCATGCGTGTTTTCTGTTTCTCCTTCTGCATTTTCCTTTCCTATTTCTATACTTAGCATATATGCTAAGTACCGCCTCTGGTCATTTCTTTTATTTTGTCTTTTGTCTTTTTTTCTTTTTGTTTTCTTTTCGCGACGAAAATTAAAATGGTACCCTACGATATTCGAAGTAATCCCAACTTTTGCATAAAAGTTATACAAAAATATATGTAACATACTCGCAAAGGCGGATCTCAAATCAGACTCCCGAAACTCAAGATGCGAATTTAAATGGAAAAGGTCAAATTATTTAACTTTCGGCATTTTAGCGGAAACTAGCCGAACAATATCGAAATTCACTTTCGAAAGATCATAAAAGTGACAAATAATCATACGAACCTAACGACACTTTCGGATTTCGAATCGGAGCTCATTCGCCAAAACCGAGCTCGAAAATCTCTTTTTAATATTTATCGATAATTAAAACTAAAACATTCCTCCGATGCCTACCAAACGAGGTTTGATTTAGCTCAAATTTTACAGACAAGTCCTAATGGACATTACGAATATTTTAAAATCATCGGCACACCAATCGGAGTCCTAACTTTCGAAATGACTGACCGAGGTCGTTTCATTCTCCTCCACTTATACTCTCGTCCGTCTTCGAACGAGCCTAAGTCTAAAGCAAGATTCACGCAGATAACAAGAGAACTTGCACAACCTTCATGAGTTACTCCACGATATTATTTCTTGATTACAGGATCAGAATTATAACACGCATATCGAACTCTTGGATAAAAACATAGCTGGATAATATCATAACGCCATTGCCCAGCTTATTCTGACTACACTGATCCTTCCTCGATCACGAGAAGAGAGTTCTACATTTTCGAAGCAAAGATACATGGAACTTTGAATGGATTAACATGATTCAGTCGATAATCACCTCTTCGATATACCTTTCGATATAGAACAGGTCGATGGAACTAAGAATTAACTCACGCTCGATGCAATAGAGGGAACTTTTGAAGTACCTTGTCACTACTCACTATAGAAGATTTGATTCAAGCTATATTATTTTTACGAATGCACTATGCAATATGTTAGTTGATGTTAGGGTTGTTCCGCAAGCTCCTTCTGGAAATATAGTTATTCATATCCTAATGTATGTCAAAGGTTCATCTGAACAGGGTCTATCATGTAAGGATAAGGATCATGCAAATACTACTGGATGGTATGATGCAGACCAGGAATGATCTCCAGACTGAACATCTACTTCAGGGTATTTTCTTTGAATTGGAAATATTATGACTTCAAAAAGTGAAAATAAAAGAGACATGTAGTGGGACCATGAGCTGAGGCAGAATACCAGCAACAAAGTTGATTAAATGTGCACTTACAACGCTAAAGTAACCTCTCAAAGAGTTGAGGTGTGAAAGAGATATGCCAATAGTGGATGGACGATAAACGGCACTAGACCAATTTTCATGAAGTAAAACAGCATCAGTATGAGGATCCAGTTCTAGTTGAATACAGACAGATTGCCAGAAGAAAACCGGAGTCACCATACAGGGTTACTACTGATGGTGTTCTCATGTATAAAGATAGTATTTGTGTTTCTGATGTTGCAGATTTACGTGGACAGATTATGATAGAGGCACATTATCCCAAATACACTGTTCATCCATGTTCGACTAAGATGTACCATGATCTTAAGCAGATTTATCGATGGGACGGAAGGAAGTGTGACATAGCAGAATTTGTGGCTCAATGTTCTAATTGCCAGCAAGTTAAAGTCGTGTCATCTTTCCAGACTTTATGCTTTCAGTAGATAGGTACGTATATATATGATCAGGTTGCCAGCTTATCTCTGGCTTTAATAGATTAATAGTGGGTTTAGTATCGTGGCCCTAGGCTGGGTTGTGGCAAAAGTGTTATCAACACCTTAGAGATTTAGTATTACCATTCAATATTTGGAGGAAGGCTCCTCCACTTAAAGCACAAACTCATGCAGCTATTTGAATAGGAATAACAATCCCCGCATAGTCTGCTCGACTAAAGAAGATTTAGCTAAAAGTCGAACGTAGGCAGACCTAATCTACCAACTACCCTTTCGAGTTGCCAAACAGCTGCAACACTCGAGTCACAACTCCATACATTTTCTATAAGCACCACAGCTTGATGGATCAAATCAAAGGTCAAATGACGCCTCTAATTACCCTTAGTAGCCTTGAAAACAACAATGTCCTTACCCCGCTACAATAACACGCACTCTGGCTCAACATAAGTAACATCACGAGTGGCTACTAACCACCCAAGCTCACTAGTGCCGGACGAAGAAGAAATGGAAATGGACCGAGGATAGAAATAATTAGAACTTCAGGAAGCTCATCTTCTTATTGGTCGACTACCAGAGCTAGACTACTTCCGAGTTAGGCTAGCCAAAGAATCGCAATTGAATAAATAGACATTAAATGAGTTTTATGGAACAACATCCATGCCCGTTTTAACCTCTCAATAAGAAGGAAACTCCGTCAATTTTCCAGAAAACCCTTTTATAACCGAAACAAGCTCATAGAATAACATGACTTTACTAGCATTTTGAACCAAGAGGAGATACGTAGATTGAATATTACTTACTAACCGCTTTACACCGGAAGAAAAAATGACACTCTCTGATGGTGATGAACTAGAATCCCATCATCCCACCAACACAGAATTCCAAGAAGAGAGGTAAACTAACTTGACATAATAACAGAAGGTGACACAACAAAATGCCAGGCAGACAATACCGACTCACACCCAAATTTCTCACATTTAAACCAGATAAACTAGTAAGGTCTCACAAATGTCAGGACTAAATCATACCAGAAGCTCACCCCTCTACAGCATCCAAGGAAACCATCGAAACATGATGAGACACACCATTTCCAAATCGATCGAAAGAATCAAATCTTACTCAAATTTAAGAGAAGAAGAAATCTCAGGGTCTACTACATCTGATACCTCAGCACCCTGGCGGACTAGCAGTTCATAGAACTGCCTCTGCAGCTGAGCTGAGCCACTATCCTGATAATTACTTCTAGAAGAACCACTACCACCATGCTCTCGACTTTTATCAAATGAGGGCATATCTCTGGTTGATTAAGATCTAAATGAAATCCCCTGCGACTGTGCAGATGCCTGATGACAAGAGAAAAGACGACTACCTACTCGTCGGAGTAAGGGAAAACTCTTCAAAGGATAACCAGACTCATGATAATGATAACACCTTTTTGCTGAAAATGGAAGCTGGACAGACTGTTGAAAGCTATAAAGAGAAAAACTAGGTCTGATATGGACGAACTACTGGCGCACTCTAAGAATCGCATGACACAAGCTGAGATAACCTGGAAGGTGAACTCCCAAAATAACCAGAAATCTTACCTCCAAATGAGGTACCACGACTGCCCACCAGGGCCGTGGGATCTCTTATTTTCCCGCTCTAACTTATGGTACGCCTCAAACCTTCGAGCAATATTAACAACAATATCAAATGAAATCCCAACCTCAATCTCTCGAGCCATCTGGGATTTCAAGGAAAAATAAAGGTCATCACTAAATCTTTGAATCTCTCAAAAGGCTCATGAACTAGTTCTAATGCATATCCAGCCATTCTATAAAATTCAATCTCATATTCTGAAACACCAACAGGCTAACCGGCAGGCTACCCTGTCCAATCCACTCAAACTGGAAACACTTTTCATCTTGCTTTTTACGCGAAAGAAACTTTTCCATGAATTTACGAGAAAACACGCAGCAAGTCAGCTTAAGTAAGTCCTGCCTAGCTGATAAAAGAACGGTCCACCAATTCAAGGCTGGACCATGAAACCGAAAAGCAGAATAATCAACACAGTGTCGCTCGATATAACCAATAGCCTGAAGGATACAAATATACTGACATCATTGCTTAAGAATATCTAAAGGTTCAATTGGGTAAAATAATGCAGCCTCTTCGGACACTCGGACCGAGCCATTACTCAGGCTAACTAACCAGCTAGAATAACTAGAGGCACAACACATGCTGCCTCCGCAACATACTTTACTGCGACAATATGAACTGAAATAGGAGCTCCCTCAGACCGAACATCAATATCTGCGGCAACTTGATAAGCTGCCTAGCGAATAATAGTTCTTGCGGTATCTGCGTCACCAAGATTCTCGTCAAAGTATCGTAGAGAGCCAAGGGAACCACAAGGCCCTGCTCCCTTGCCCATCGCGAGCTCGTACAGCTGAGGCCTGCGCAACTGGATCATCAGCACGATCCACAACTCTCAGGGTTTGAGTAGCTCTAGCCCCGAGCTAGACTGCTTCATCCTGAACTCCTACCATTTGCTGATTTGTCACACGAGGGTTCACAATTACTACGAAGGAATTAACAAAATACTTTTGCATCCTAGACCGACGCACGATAAGAAAAGAAGGAAGTGAAACTTCCTAAATGCCATCATAGCCTCTCGTAGATAAGTACGGACGTCTACGTACCCATCAGCAAGACTCTACTAGACACTGTCTTAGTCTGGATAGACTCTAAACCGGGCTCTGATACCAACTGACACGGCCTGGAATTCGATTAGGCCGTGCGGGCACCCGACATCCTCCCCTAGACCCGTCGGGCGAACCCTTACCAATTAAATTAAGAAAAGAAATATAAAATTCATAAATAAGAACAAGACTTTAAAAAAAATACAGACATACTGATACCTCTAAGCTGTATAAAAGAAATTACAGCTGACTACCCAACATACTAGGTTTAGGGATATCAAACTATACATCTAAGAGTACAAAAAAAGACAGATACCTCCTGAAGGGAGTAAAATGCAACTGAAATGATAATCAATAAACTGGTGGGCATCCGGAATAAAAGCTGGCTCACCCTGACAGCTGAAGTCGTCTTCGCTCCTTCACAACGTGGCGAACTCAATCTTGGAGCGAACCTGCCGAAATGAAATAGATAGACGAGAAACAAACAACAAACAAGGGTGAGTCAAAAGGATTCAGTAAGTGGGGCAGACTAGCCACCTCAAAGAATAGGATAGCTAGCTTGGGAGAAGAAACAGATAAACTAAATTCCTCTTATTTAAATTATAAAAAGGCAGAGCCAGATAATAACTAGAAACACGTATGGAATGACAAACCTATCAAAGACCAGGAATGTAAGATAACCAAAACATATAAGCATCCCGAACACATCAACAATCAGTAATACATCCTGTTCCAGCGTACAACCCGATCCATATATTTATACCGATGCGGTGTGCAACCCGATCCATATATTTATATCATTTCGGCGTGCAACCCAATCCATCTATTTATAATGTTGCGGCGTGCAACCCGATCCCCGCAACCCAGAATATGAGCCAGAAATATATAGGCAAATAAGCAATGCACGTAGAAGTAGAACAGTAATTATGTACCACAAGTCTACACAATGTTATGAAATGAAATGAAATATGTTGCAAATGGTCACATGTGCCCGTTATCCCATCCCGAAGCGAAATACTCATGCAGTCGAGGGGAATCCAATCTGATAACTAACTGGAGCGGAATACTCCTACTCCTGGGGCGGAATACTCCTGCACCCGATATAATATAAACCAGAGGCGGAATACTCCTGCACTCTCCTGGGGTGGAATACTCCTGTACCCGACATAATGTAAAGCTGCGGCAGAATACTCCTGCACTCAATATCTGACATAAGAGCGTAATACTCCTGCTCTTGGGGCGGAATCCTCCTACCCTCAATATGATACAATGGAGCGGAATCCTCCTGCTCCTAGGGTGGAATACTCCTGTACCCAATATGATATTCAATGTAATGCATATGAATGACATATAATGCATATGAATGCAATGTGTTGCAATAATAACCCTTCACCGGCACAGGACTCTCATCGACAGCCGGGAAGTAGATGCCAACTCACAGCCAGAGTACACTGCTCAGATCTTCAATGTAATACCAACAACAGGACATAACATATAATATACAACGTAACTCCAAAGCTAAGGCGTAATGAGTACGCCTATCGGTAGCTACACATGTAAGGAACACGTGGTAGAAAATCCACGAGTCCAAGTGCCTCCAAAGAAATGGATATAAACACTTACCTCTCCCAAAAGTTAGCATTGCTAATCAACAACCACTTTATCCTTTGGTTCCATTGCCAAACGATCCCACTCTATTCAATAAGTAGAAAAATATATCAAATTAGGCTAAAGGCTTCAGTCCTCACATCTTTGGGAAATCTGGTTAGGAACCTGATACCCTATTCGCATACGCAATACACAGGCCAGGCCTATATACAGGGTTTAAGGTCACATAACCAAACTCCTAAATAAATTACATTTATATGTTTCCCATAACTTACTCAGTACAAATATATCATCAATTCCATTATCGAGGTCCAATTGACCCTTTAAACTATTAATTGATCTTATTAAAATAATGTCTAATATTTCAAATTTTACCGTTAAAATATGTTCAAACACACGTAATAAACTCAAATAATATATTAGGATCATTACCTGAATGTTTTGGGGTAAAAAATCTATCTTTTCTCCGGTTCTTTTCTCATTTTCTTGCATTTTTTTCCTTCGTGTTTTTTGTTTCTCCTTCTGCGTTTTCCTTTCCTGTTTCTGTCTTAGCATACATGCTAAGTGTAGCATATATGCTCACCGCCTCTGGTCATTTCTTTCATTTCGTCTTTTTTTGTCTTTTGTCTTCTTTTCTTTCTTTCTTTTTTCCTTTTCGCGACGAAAATTAAAATGGTACCCTACGATATTCGAAATAATTCCAACTTTTTCATAAAAGTTATACAAAATATATGTAACATACTCGCGAAGGAGGATCTCAAATCGGACTCCCGAAACTCAAGATGCGAATTTAAATGGAAAAGGTCAAATTATTTAACTTTCGGCATGTTAGCGGAAACTAGCCGAACAATATCGAAATTCACTATCGAAAGTTCATAAAAGTCAAAAATAATCATATGAACCTAATGGCGCTTTCGAATTTCGAATCAGAGCTCATTCGCCAAAACCGAGCTCGCAAATCTCTTTTTAATATTTATCGACAATAAAAACTAAAACCTTCCTCCGATGCCTACCAAACGAGGTCTGATTTAGCTCAAATTTTATAGACAATTCCTAATGGACATTACGAATATTTTAAAATCATCGGCACGCCAATCGGA
Source organism: Petunia axillaris subsp. axillaris (assembly GCA_029990575.1). NCBI lineage: Eukaryota > Viridiplantae > Streptophyta > Magnoliopsida > Solanales > Solanaceae > Petunia > Petunia axillaris. The sequence goes on along the minus strand of JARKNS010000004.1, from coordinate 118,907,855 downwards.
GTCCTAACTTCCGAAATGACTGACCGAGGTCATTTCAGTTAGGATGTTACAATTTGGTAGTTCGTTTTCTTTTAAATGTTTGGAATATTTTGGCACTGTGATATATGAGGAAGCGCTTGAAAAAATACATGTGAAAAGGTTTAATTGTTGGTATCAACCATGGTCACAGGTATAGATATTTTTGCTGAGTTGCTCTCTAGGAATGAAATTTAGATAGTGTCTTGAATCTTGTTTGAAGTTTAGATTTTTTTATTGCTCGAGGACGAGAAATAGTTTAAGTGTGGGGTGTTGATTTTGGGCATATTTCTATTATTTTCGATGTTAATTAATATTCACTTTTACTTGACTTTGATGTTAATTGTGCCCAACATCGCTTAATTAGTGATATTACATTGATCTAATGTTTTGTGTTGACTTAGGTATAATCTTTGAAGGAAATTGAAGCTTGATTCATACAAGAACAAGGAAGAAGCAATGGGTACAGCCATGGATGCTTGGCATGGTAGGCTGTATGGAATGGGAAGAGTGCAAATATTGAAGAAATTGAGCGAAGTGGCGCATACAGCAACAGATGCTTGGCATGCTCCGGTATATGCACCGTAAAACAGTCCTAGAGCAGCTTGGATTAGCTAATAACGTGGCCCACTTATGGTACTCCGTATTTAAACCCTTGTAAACATATTTTTAGAGAGGATTACGTACTTTTTGAGGCATAGAAACGCTAGAAATGGGTTGGAGCTCAACATCTACATTGAGTTTTCTTCTCTTTTCTTTAATTTAGTTTGTTAGTCTATAGTTGTGGGATTTTCCATGATTGTTGATATTCATAAGTTACTTTGATTTTATTGATTCATATTATTTGGTTATTAATTTATATCCTGAGCCTAATTATTTGATTGCTTGATCATCAATTGAATACTATTTATGAATCTAGGGTTGAACTTGAAAGTGGGAACCACAGGTTGCAATAGGATTGAATAGAGCGTGTTCCTGAACCTGGGCATCGGGGAATGGTTTCGCGGTTAGGGTAGAAATATACCTAACAGTCACACTTAGTCATATACAGGAAAAATAAATGCATTCTTGTTAATACTGACTCCATAGACATATAGGATTTGGGTTAGCTTGAATAGGCGAGCAGGGTATCGAAAGAGTCCTGTGAGTAATATTAACCCTGTGATTAGTAACCCAGATAAATTGATTTAGTCAGATTAACTGAAGAATTCAACAGGATTGGTAGATATCCCATGACCCTAGGCTATTATCCCTTATTGAATCCAAAATCATATTTTACTTGTTATTATTTTCTTGGTTTAATTGTTAATTTTAGTTAGATAAATTCTCAATTCTTGAAACCTTCTTGCTTAGATAATTAGAAATTGTCTGATTTAGTTAGTAGTTAATCAATAGTCCTCGTGGGAACGATACTTTTCTTATCACTTTATTACTTGATCGACCGCATATACTTGCGTGTGTGTTTGGAACGACAGTAACCTTTGCCTCGACCTCCTAATAAGCACTGTAAAAATTTATCCTTTTCTCCTCCAGTCCCTGGTGGTGTGTTGATGAGTTTAGGAGTGAAGTGTGCAACATATCCTCCTTAGATTGTGTCAGCGTTATTCTTACTGGGATTTCAACTTTTGTGGTAATTTTTGTGGTATCCTACTTGGCTACCGTATACTGCTCCCACAAGCTCTACGGTACAGAAGGTTTGTCCGTCGGGAGTGTTCCCCTCAATTGCTGGTATGGTTTTTTCATTGTAAATGGAGTAGCTCCCTTCGCCAAACACTTCCACCTCTTTGTTGTCCCACTCGAACTTAACTGTCTGGTGCAGGGTAGAAGGCACCGCCGCAGCCATGTGAATCCAAGGTTTTCCTAGCAGCAGGTTGTAAGAAGCGGAGATGTCTATGACATGAAATTCAATAGTTAACTCCACGGGACAGCCCATGATAGTCAAGTCGATTTCCCTAATGGTGCTTCTTTGTGAACCATCGAACGCCTTTACCTTCATGTCACTTTCCCTTATCTTGCTTTGATCAATCCCCATTCTTTTGAAAGTGATGAATGGACATATGTTCAAGCAGGACCCTCTGTCGATTAGAACTCTTCCTACATGCATTAATCATGCGTTGATCTCTTTAAATATACAATTGCACCTACACGCTGATGGGGACGCCTGTCTGTATAGTGCCAGAAAGTCTTAAATACTTGAGTACTAAGTAAAGACGTTTTGTCTCAAAATGCAAAAGGACTGTTTCCACACGGGCTAAAGTCGTCCCATTGTGGGCGCACCATCTACTATGGATGCAACCTAGCCACCATTTATCGGTGCACAATGGACGTAATTTCTCAAGGCAGGCATACTGACACACGTTCTTAAACTTGAACAGTCAAGACGATCGGAAGCCATATAAGTCTTCGGTGCAAACACTCACAGAGGCATAACTTATTGTTTATGGAAAAAATTAAAAAATGTCATGAGCAAAGACAAGTGATTTAAGTTAACACGCCACAAAATGGGCCCAAAAATTACATTAAACATCTGCATATGCGAATAAATGTTTTAATCATCAGATGCATAAAAAAAAGCATCAAACGGGAGGGGGGGTTTGTCATTCCGGTCTCGGGAGACTTCCTTCATCAGCAACACTCCATGAATGTCTTGGTTCATCAGCTGTAGGTTCCCTATTCGGTGTCTCCTCTACTTCGCCCACTCATCTCTTCAGAGCCTTCCTCAAGGTCAAGATTAAGTTGAGCATCTGCCTGGGCAACAAGGCCAGTATACGAGGCAATCTCAGCAGCAAGGTCGAGTTTAAGGTTGTCACGAACCTGGAGAAGAGTGGCAAGAGCGACACCAACGTTGGCACGATCAACTTCTGCTATGCAACGAGCATTCACAGCTTCTTTCTGTTGATCTTTTAAGAGGCACTTCTTGCAAAAGTCATCGCGAATCCGCTCACCTGACACTGCTGTACCTTTCAGCCTGTCATTCTCATCTTGAAGGAAGGTAGAGAGACCCTGAGCATCTGCGACACATTTCTCAGCAGCGTTCATTCTCTCCCCCATACCAGGTAGTTGCTATTGCAGATCATTCACAATCCCCTCCAGACGATTCACATTGTTGAGATGGAGCTTCTCTGAGACCTTGGCATTTCTAAGAGACGACTTGTTGGCTTCCACATCGTTCTTGTTCTTGTGCACTTCACCATTCAAAGCCCTCTCCGAAATGCTGCTCTTTAGAGCCTCCACGCGATAGACATCACGAGTGGTCTGTAGCTCGCCCTTCAATTCCTTAACCTTTTCTACAAAGAGCTGCAAGCTAGCGACTTGTCCACACAGAGCATCTGCTACCTCGACCAGATTCCCCTCTAAGCTCTCCCGGCGGAGTATTTCATGATACACCATCAATCCCTGGGTTAAAGTAAAGACAGAAATTTGGTAAAGGATGAACGATGTTAAACTTAATATGAAAGTGACATGTGTTGACACCCAATTTTATCCCTCTTTTTTTTTTAAAAAAAAATTAGCTATAATTTAACTTAAAGGTGTAATTTGACTATTTGTGCAAAATGTGCATTAGAAATCATGCATTTACCTGTGTTATCCTCTATTTATATATCATATACTTACGTGTGGCTATATTATATAAATTTACATCATTTAGGCTATTTGTCAAAATATGAATATTTGCGCAATCTAGTACATTCATCATATATCACATAATCGCATCATTTAGACTACATATCAAATTCATATCAATTTGTGATTATTTGTGCAAATTAATAATTATATGTGATTATCTGTATATAAATAATTTATTTGAGTTTATTTAATAATTATCTGTGCATTTTATCCAATATATCTCTATATTTTATTTTATTTTTTGTACCTTTAAGTTAAATATTGGCCAGCTAAAAGAGAAAGTGTCCAAATTCCTTTTTATTATTAATTCTTCAATATTTCAAAATTCCTATCAAAATTCTTCATTTATTCATATTTATTTTATTTATTAAATTATATTTTTTCTTTTGAACCTAGACGAGTGTTCGTCTAGGTACGTTCATAATTCCATTGAAATTTTCTTTTTCTTTTATTATTATATCACAAATCTGTTTTTCAATCCTACTTTGAATCTAGACTAAATATAGTCTAGATACATCCGTCCAAGTTCATCCCTCCATATCTTATGTTCCCCCAAATCACTCTCCAACCTTCCCCATTTTGGAAACAATTCAAAAATTTCACATTATCTCCTAATCTTTTTCATAATTTCCCCAAAATCCAATCCCTAATTTTCCTCTCCTATTTTTGGAAAACCCCCAACAACTATTTTTGAATTCCTCTTCCTTAAAATGAAGAGAATTCTTTGTTTTCTCCTATCATGAATTAGTCACTTCAGCATATACACAATCGGGCAGACCCCACCTCCTCTCTAGTCTCCTCCCCAAAAAATTCCATACCCCATTAACAGTACACCTCTTTCGTCTTTCCCAAAAACCAAATTCACACACAACGAATCTCACTTCATCTTTTTCCCTAAAAAACCCAACACACACACACACGCACAAAACACACAAACTCACGCACACACCTTACACGATACAACAACATCAACCATACCACTGTCTTCCTCTCCGTTACCCTAAAACCTCACGTACACTTGATCCACACAAACAGCAGCACAATAATACCCAATTCGCACCCACACATATACCCAAAATCGAACAGAAACAGAGTGAGAAGGTCGGGGACTAGGGTCGACGAATCTAAAACAAACAAAGGAGATGGGAACGGAGGTGGGGTCGCGGTGACGCCGTTGTTTGCTCACGGAGTCATGACTGGTGTAACTCCCCTTCTTCTACGCCCTGCGTTAGTGGTCGTTCGCTCTTCTCGTGGTTCATCTGAATCTGGATTTGGGGTTTCTTTTACTGTCATCTTACAATGATTTATTCGAGCAACATTGTTGACTTTACCCGCTGTGTTTGTCCTGAGTTTTGCTCGCTTTCCTCTCGAAACTGATCTCTTCAGTTTGGATAGGGTGATGTTTGTCCACTGTTGTTTTTGTCTTTACTGATGATCTAAAGTTAATTCTGTTCTATTGTATGTTTGCTCTCTGTTTGTTACCGGTGGTCCTCGCTCTTCACTGTTGCTAATCTTTGTTGATTTTGTAGACCAATTACAATTCTTGGAATTGCTCTGACTGATGAACGCTTCTCTTGGTCAACGGCATTCCCGTTGTGATGTTACTAGCCGTTTGTGGTGTTCTATTTCGTTTGACCTGTTTGAGATTGTCCATACTCGAATGCATTTGGTCTTTGCACTTTGCTGGGTCCCGTTGTTCCTTTGACTGTGTTTTACTGCAGGATGTTATTTACAAATGTATTGTACTTGTTGCACTGAGTTACAGTGCACTGACTGAATCTTTTAAATGCAGGCGGATTCTGGATAACTACTTATCTGATCCATGGCCTATGAAAATATTTTATTTGAGGCTTTACAATGATTTGACGAAAATGCAATGAATTGACGGATTTTATACCAATAACGGCCAAGAAAAATAATTATTTATTTGAGGCCTAATTGACTAATTTGAACATGATACGACACTTGAACGACCCATTCCTGTGTCCCTAAACAAAACAAAAAGGCTATGATGACGTGTATAAGTAGTGATTACAAACGAGCTGGTGATGGAGTGATGAGACCAGTACTTGGCATGACAACACGACCGGCCGGCGTTTTCGCAGTCGTACCGACGTCCCTAACCTCCACCCGATTCATACACACCTGAGCGAACATTTTTGCAAATCTCCTTTCCCTTTATTTTAAAACAATTATCATTATTATTAATATTATTACTCTTATTCTCATTATTATTATTATTATTATTATTATTATTATTATTATTATTATTATTATTATTATTATTATTATTATTATTATTATTATTATTATTATTATTATTTTCATTATTAATAATATTATTATTCACTAACTCATTTTCTTTAAATTTTGCGAGGAAAAATTGGATGAGAGAGGACAACATATTTTAGAAGAAAACAAAAACCTTTTTTTATAACTACTTGACACGACCCGGAATCCGGTTAGGCCGTGCGGGCACCCGACATCCTCCCCTAGACCCGTCGGGCGAACCCTTACCAATTAAATCGGGAAAATAAATATAGCAATTTACAATTAAGGACAAGACTTAAAAAAAATACACAGACATACTGATACCTCTAAGCTGTACAAAAGAAATTACAGCTGACTACCCAACATGCTAGGTTTAGGGCTATCCAGACTAGACATCTAAGAGTACAAAAGAAGACAGATACCTCCTGAAGGGAGCAGAATGCAACTGAAATAATAAACAATAAACTGGTGGCCATCCGGAATAAAGCTGGCTCACCCTGACAGCTGAAGTCGTCTTCGCTCCTGAACAACGTAGCGAACTCAATCCTGGAGCGAACCTGCCGAAACGAAATAGATAGACAAGAAACAAACAACAAACAAGAGTGAGTCAAAAGGACTCAATAAGTGGGGCAGACTAGCTACCTCAAAGAATAGGATAGCTAGCCAGGGAGAAGAAACAGATAAACCAAATTCCTTTTATTTAAATTACAAAAAGGCAGAGCCAGATAATAACTAGAAACACGTATGAAACCTTAAACTCAGCCAGGAATACGAGCCAGAAACATATCAACAAATAAGCAATGCACGTATGAGCAGAACAGTAGTTATGTACCACAAGCCTACGCAATGGTATGAAAATGAAATGAAATGAGATGAAATGAAATGAAATGAAATCTGATGCAAAGGGTCACATGTGCCCGTCCTCCCATCTCGAAGCGGAATACTCCTGCATTCGAGGGGAATCCAATCTGATAACTAACTGGAGCGGAATACTCCTGCTCTTGGGGCGGAATACTCCTGCACCCGATATAATATAAACCAGAGGCGGAATACTCCTGCACTCTCTTGGGGCGGAATACTCTTGCACCCGATATAATACAATGGAGCGGAATACTCCTGCTCCTGGGGCGGAATACTCCTGCCCTCAATATGATACAATAGAGCGGAATACTCCTGCTCCTGGGGCGGAATACTCCTGCCCTCAATATGATACAATGGAGCGGAATACTCCTGCTCCTGGGGCGGAATACTCCTGCACCCAATATGATATGAAATGCAATGCATATGAATGACATATAATGCATATAAATGCAATGTAATGCAATAATAAACTTTCACCGGCGCGGCACTCTCATCGACAGCCGGGAAGTAGATGCCAACTTACAGCCAGGGTACAATGCTCAGATCCTCATTGCAATACCAACAATAGGACATAACATATAATATACAATGTAAATCCAAAGCTAAGGCGTAATGAGTACGCCTATCGGCAGCTACACACGTAAGGAACACGTGGTAGAAAATCCACGAGGCCAGGTGCCTCCAAAGAAATGGATATAAACACTTACCTTGTTACAAAGTTAGTACAGCCACTTAATAACCGCTTTGTCCTTTGGTTTTCTTGCCAAACGATCCCACTGTGTTCAATAACAAGAAAAATATATCAAATTAGGCTAAAGGCTTCATTCCTCACATCTTAGGGCAATCCAGGTAGGAACCTGATACCCTATTCGCGTACGCAATACGCAGGCCAGGCCTATATACAGGGTTTAAAGTCACGTAACCAAACCCCAAATAATTTACATTTATATGTTGCCCATAACTCACTGAGTACGAATATATAATCAATTTCATTATCGGGGTCCATTTGACCCTTCAAACTATCAATTTACGTCATTAGGGCGATGTCTAATATTCCTATTTTTACCGCAAAAATATATTTAAACACACGTAATAAACTCAAATACTATATTAGGATCATTACCTGAATGTTTCAGGGTGAAAATTCTACTTTTTCCCGGCCCCTTTTCTCATTTTCTGGCATTTTTTCCACTGTATTTTTTCTTTTTATGCTTCTGATATATGTATGTATGTTGCTGAATGGAAGACAAGGGATTAACTTAATCCCTTGTCCACCGACTCCCATTTCAAAATTTGTCTTTTTCCTTTTTTTTTTTTTTTTCTTTTTAAAATTCGCTGTTACGGTAAAAATTAAAACGGTACCCTACGATATTCGGAATAATCCCAACTTTTGCATACAAGTTATACAAAATATATGTAACATACTCGCAAAGGCGGATCTCAAATCAGACTCCCGAAACTCAAGATGCGAATTTAAATGAAAAGAAGTCAAATTATTTAACTTTCGGCATTTTAGCGGAAACTAGCCGAACAACATCGAAATTCACTTTCGAAAGTTTACAAAAATTACAAATAATCATACGAACCTAACGGAACTTTCAGATTTCGAATCGGAGCTCATTCGGCAAAAACCGAGCTCGAAAATCTCTTTTTAATATTTATCGCAAATAAAAACTGAAACCTTCTTCCGATGTCTACCAAACGAGGTCTAATTTAGCTCAAATTTTGCAGACATGTCCTAATGGACATTACGAATATTTTAAAATTATCGGCACGCCAATCGGAGTCCTAGCTTCCGAAACAACTGACCGAGGTCGTTTCATTCTCTTCCACTTAAACTCTCGTTCGTCCTCGAACGAGCCTAAATCTAAAGCAAGATTTACGCAGATAACAAGAGAACTTGCACAACCTTCATAAACTACTCCACGGACATGATCTCATAATTACAGAATCAGAGTTATGACATGCACATCAAACCCTTGGATAAAAACATAGCTGGATAATATCATAACGTCATTGTCCAAGTTATTCTGACTAAACCGATCCTTCCTCGATCACGAGAGGAGAATTCTGCATTTTCGAAGCAAAGATATACGAAACTCTGGATGGACTAACATGATTCAGCCGAGAATCACCTTTTCGATATACCTTTCGATATAGAACAAGTCGATGAAACAAAGAATTAGCTTACGCTTGATGTAATAGGGGGAACTTTTGAAGTACCTTGTCAGTACATATTATAGAAGATTTGATGCAAGCTATATTATTTTTACAAACACACTAGGCAACATCTCAGTTGATGTTAGTGTTGTTCCGCAAGCTCTTTGTGGGAATGTATTTACTCGCATCCTAATGTATGTCAAAGGTTCATCTGAACAGGGTCTATATATAAGGATAAGGATCAGGCAAATACTTCTGGATAGTATGATGCAGACCAGGAATGATCTCCAGACTGAACACCTACTTTAGGGTATCTTCTTTCAATTGAAAATATTATGACTTGAAAAAGTAAAAATAAAGGAGACATGTAGTTGGACCATGAGCTGAGGCAGAATACCAGCAACAAAGTTGATTATATGAGTACTTACAACGCTAAAGTAACCTCTCAAGGAGTTGAGGTATAAATGAGATATACGCACCAATGATGGATTGTCAACAAGCTGCACTAGACCTTTAACTCTAAATTTACATGAAGTAAAACAGCGTCAGTATGAGAATCCAGTTCTAGTTGGATACAGACAGATAGCCCAAACAAAACCGAAGTCACCATACAAGGTCACTACTGACGGTGTTCTCATGTATAAAGATAGACTTTGTATTTCTGATGTTGCAGATTTACGTGGATAGATTATGATGGAGACACATTATTCCAAATACAGTATTTATCCAGGTTCGACTAAGACGTACCATGATCTTAAGCAGATTTATTGGTGGTACGGAATGAAGTGTGACATAGCAGAATTTGTGGCTCAGTGTTCTAATTGTCAGCAAGTTAAAGTCGTGTCATCTTTCCAGACTTTATGCTTTCAGCAGGTAGGTACGTATATATGATCAGGTTGCCAGCTTATCTCTGTCATTAATAGATTATTAGTGGGTTTAGCAACGATCGACACTCATTGTAGATTTCTGTCGTGGCCTTACTTTGGGTCGTGAGAAAAGTGGTATCAACACCTCAGAGTTTTAATATTACCATTCAGTATTTAGAGGAAGACTCCTCCACTTAAAGCACAAACTCATCCAGCCATTTGAATAGGAATAACCATCCTCGCGCAGTCTGCTGGACTAAAGAAGATTTAGCTAAAAGCTGAACGTAGGCAGACCTAAGCTACCAACTACACTTTCGAGTTGCCAAACAGCTGCAACTCTCAAGTTCACAACTCCATACCTTTGCCATAAATACCACCGCCTGATGGATGGTACTTCTATATAAAAATTTCGGCAGAGTTTCCCCTGAAACTGGATGATCCGCAAAAACAGAATCAGCACTATACTATACATGGGAATGGATACCCGGATAAACTGATAACATAAACATGTTAAACGGATAACAAGATGAGACAACTGGACCAAAACAATAATATGCTTCCAAAACAATAATATGCTTACCCGGCCACAATAACACGTACTCTGGCTCAACACAGAGAACGTCACAAGCGGCTACCAATCGCCCAAGCTCACTAGTGCCGGACGAAGAAGAAATGGAAGTGGATCGAGGATAGAAATAATTAGAGCTTTAGGAAGTTCATCTTCTTATTTGCTTGGCTACCAAAGCTAGACTACTTTCGCGTCAAGCGATCCAAAAAATCGCAATTGAAGAGATAGACATTAAATAAGCTTTATGGAAAAACATCCATACCAATTTAACCTCCCAATAAGAAAAAAACTCTGATAATTTACCAGAATACCCTTTTATAACTAAGACAAGCTTATAGAATAACATGACTCTACTAGAATCTCGAACCAAGAGGAGACACATAAATCGAGTATTACTTATTGATCACTTTACACCAGAAGAAACAATGACACTTCCTGATGGTGATAAATAAGAATCCCATCATCCTACCAGCACTGAGTTCCAAAGAGAGGTAGACTGACTTGACATTATAACAGAAGGTGGCACAACAGGATGCCAATTCTAGGAGTAAATCATATCAGAAACTCACCCCTCTACCGCAACCGGTTCTTACTAGAAACGACATCCAAGGAAACCATTGAAACATGATAGGACACACCATTTCCAGATCGATCAAAAGAATCAAATCTTACTCACATTTAAGAGAAGAAGAAATACATGGGTGTACTACATCAGATACCTCAACATCCTGCCAGACTAGCAGTTCATAGAAATGCCTCTGCGGCTGAGCTAAGCCGCTATACTGATAATTACCTTCTGAAGAACCACTGCCACCACGCTCTCAACCTCTACTGGATCGTGGCGTTTCTCTGGCTAATTAAGATTTAAATAAAATTCCCTACGACTGTATAGGTGCCTGATGGCAGGAGAAAGGACGATTGTCTACTTGGTGGAGTAAGGAAAACTCCTCAAAGGATAACCAGACTCATGACAGTGATGGCAGCTTTTTATTGAAAATGGAAGCTGGACCTATTGTCGATAGCTATAAAGAGAAAAACTGGGTCTAATCTTGATGAAATACTCGCGCACTCTGAGAATCACGCTCTACAAACTGAGATAACCCGGAAGGTGACTTCCAAAAATAATCAGAACTTTTACCTCCAAATAAGGTACTATGGTTGCCCACCAGGGCCACAGAATTCCTTGCTCTCCCGCTCTAACTCTTCCCCCTCTAACTTATGGTATGCCTAATACCTTTGAGCAAATCAACAACGACATCAAATAAAGTCACAACATCAATTTTTTTTTTGAGCCATCTGGGATCTCAAGTAAGGAGAAAGGTCACCAATAAATCTTTGAATCCCTCGAAAGGTTCATGGACTAGTTCTAATGCATATCCAGCCATTCTATAGAATTCAATTTCATATTCTGAAACACCAACAGGCTAACCGACAGGCTACCTTGTCTAATCCACTAAACTGGCAACACTTTTCATCTCGCTCACTACTCGAAAGAAATTTTTTTTTTCCACGAATCTAGAAGAAAACCGAACCAAGTTAGCTAATAAGAGAGAGAGACCTATCAATTCAAGGCTGGACCTTGAAACTGGAAAGCAGGATAATCAACACTATATCGTTCGATATAATCAAGAGCCTGAAGGATACAAATACCCTGATATTATTTTTTTAAAAAAAATTCACGGGGTTTATCTGATGCATTGCTTAAGAATATCGGAAGGTTCAACCGCGTAAAATAATGCAACCCCTTCGGACACTATGACCGAACTGATACCTCGGCTGGCTAACAAGTCAGAACAATTAGAGGTACAACACATACTACCTCCGGAATATAATTTACTACAGCAATATTAAGAACCAGAAAAGGAGCTCCCTGAGATCGAACGTCCACATCTGCAGCAACCTTATAAGCTGCCTAGCGAATAATAGGTTCTTGCAGTATATGCGTTGCCAAGATCCTCGTAAAAACATCGTTGAGAGCCTAGGGAACCGCAAGGCCCTGCTCCCTTGCCCATCGCGAGCTCGTACAGCTGGGACCTCCGTAACTAGATCGCCAGCACGATCAAATACTCTCGGGGCTTCGCCAGTGCTAACCCCAGGCTAGACTGCTTCGTCTTGAACTCATACCGTTTGCTGATTTGTCGCAAGAGGGTTCACAATTACCACGAAGGAATTAACGAAAATACTTTTGCATCCTAGGCCGACGCACGATCAGAAATGAAGGAAGTGAAACTTCCTAAATTCCATCATAGCCTCTCGTAGATAAGTACGGACGTCTACGTACCCATCAGCGAGACTCTACTAGACACTGTCTTAGTCTGGATAAACTCTAAACAGGGCTCTGATACCCTTACCAATTAAATCAGGAAAATAAATATAGCAATTTACAATTAAGGACAAGACTTAAAATAAATACACAGACATACTGATACCTCTAAGCTGTACAAAAGAAATTACAGCTGACTACCCAACATGCTAGGTTTAGGGCTATCCAGACTAGACATCTAAGAGTACAAAAGAAGACAGATACCTCCTGAAGGGAGCAGAATCCAACTGAAATAATAAACAATAAAATGGTGGCCATCCGGAATAAAGCTGGCTCACCCTGACAGCTGAAGTCGTCTTCGCTCCTGAACAACGTAGCGAACTCAATCCTGGAGCGAACCTGCCGAAACGAAATAGATAGACAAGAAACAAACAACAAACAAGGGTGAGTCAAAAGGACTCAATAAGTGGGGCAGACTAGCTACCTCAAAGAATAGGATAGCTAGCCAGGGAGAAGAAACAGATAAACCAAATTCCTTTTATTTAAATTACAAAAAGGCAGAGCCAGATAATAACTAGAAACACGTATGAAACCTTAAACTCAGCCAGGAATACGAGCCAGAAACATATCAACAAATAAGCAATGCACGTATGAGCAGAACAATAGTTATGTACCACAAGCCTACGCAATGGTATGAAAATGAAATGAAATGAGATGAAATGAAATGAAATGAAATCTGATGCAAAGGGTCACATGTGCCCGTCCTCCCATCTCGAAGCGGAATACTCCTGCATTCGAGGGGAATCCAATCTGATAACTAACTGGAGCGGAATACTCCTGCTCCTGGGGCGGAATACTCCTGCACCCGATATAATATAAACCAGAGGCGGAATACTCCTGCACTCTCTTGGGGCGGAATACTCCTGCACCCGATATAATACAATGGAGCGGAATACTCCTGCTCCTGGGGCGGAATACTCCTGCCCTCAATATGATACAATAGAGCAGAATACTCCTGCTCCTGGGGCGGAATACTCCTGCCCTCAATATGATACAATGGAGCGGAATACTCCTGCTCCTGGGGCGGAATACTCCTGCACCCAATATGATATGCAATGTAATGCATATGAATGACATATAATGCATATAAATGCAATGTAATGCAATAATAAACTTTCACCGGCGCGGGACTCTCATCGACAGCCGGGAAGTAGATGCCAACTTACAGCCAGGGTACAATGCTCAGATCCTCATTGCAATACCAACAATAGGACATAACATATAATATACAATGTAAATCCAAAGCTAAGGCGTAATGAGTACGCCTATCGGCAGCTACACACGTAAGGAACACGTGGTAGAAAATCCACGAGGCCAGGTGCCTCCAAAGAAATGGATATAAACACTTACCTTGTTACAAAGTTAGTACAGCCACTTAATAACCGCTTTGTCCTTTGGTTTTCTTGCCAAACGATCCCACTGTGTTCAATAACCAGAAAAATATATCAAATTAGGCTAAAGGCTTCATTCCTCACATCTTAGGGCAATCCAGGTAGGAACCTGATACCCTATTCGCGTACGCAATACGCAGGCCAGGCCTATATACAGGGTTTAAAGTCACGTAACCAAACCCCAAATAATTTACATTTATATGTTGCCCATAACTCACTGAGTACGAATATATAATCAATTTCATTATCGGGGTCCATTTGACCCTTCAAACTATCAATTTACGTCATTAGGGCGATGTCTAATATTCCTATTTTTACCGCAAAAATATATTTAAACACACGTAATAAACTCAAATACTATATTAGGATCATTACCTGAATGTTTCAGGGTGAAAATTCTACTTTTTCCCGGCCCCTTTTCTCATTTTCTGGCATTTTTTCCACTGTATTTTTTCTTTTTATGCTTCTGATATATGTACGTATGTTGCTGAATGGAAGACAAGGGATTAACTTAATCCCTTGTCCACCGACTCCCATTTCAAAATTTGTCTTTTTCCTTTTTTTTTCTTTTTCTTTTTAAAATTCGCTGTTACGGTAAAAATTAAAACGGTACCTACGATATTCGGAATAATCCCAACTTTTGCATACAAGTTATACAAAATATATGTAACATACTCGCAAAGGCGGATCTCAAATCAGACTCCCGAAACTCAAGATGCGAATTTAAATGAAAAGAAGTCAAATTATTTAACTTTCGGCATTTTAGCGGAAACTAGCCGAACAACATCCAAATTCACTTTCGAAAGTTTACAAAAATCACAAATAATCATACGAACCTAACGGAGCTTTCGGATTTCGAATCGGAGCTCATTCGGCAAAAACCGAGCTCGAAAATCTCTTTTTAATATTTATCGCAAATAAAAACTGAAACCTTCTTCCGATGTCTACCAAACGAGGTCTAATTTAGCTCAAATTTTGCAGACATGTCCTAATTGACATTACGAATATTTTAAAATTATCGGCACGCCAATCGGAGTCCTAGCTTCTGAAACGACTGACCGAGGTCGTTTCACTACTACTACTACTACTACTACTACTACTATTATTATTATTATTATTATTATTATTATTATTATTATTATTATTATTATTATTATTATTATTTTATTTTGTATTATTGCTATTATTATTGGACTAATTCATTTTTCTCTTTTGCCAGGAGAAATTTATTAAGGAAGAAGTCAATTAGCGAATTGAAATCTTTTCATTTTAATTATTACATGCACATAAATAGTCATTTAATTATTTACCTATTTTTAGTTAGTTATTTCATAATTCTTAGAATCCCAATTATAAGTCCGGCCGGTAACTACATTTGGTGGAGCTCGAGAGGTGCCTAACCCTTTCCTCTCGAGTTTACTTGAACCTCTTACCTAGAATATCTGGTTCGTAGACTATGTTTCGGAGTTAATTGAAAAATTAGCTAGAAACAAAATAGGTGCCCTAATACGCTTAGTTAAAAAATATGTTAGGTGGCGACTTCAACTCTTACCCATGAGTTACCCACTAAGTTGAACCCTATTTTGAACTTTAACTGGTTCGGGTAAAAATAGGATGCAACAGAATGTCGACTCTGCTGGGGATTCTAAGGTTCTAACCATAACGGACTTCTAATTGAGATTCTTTGCATTTATTCTTATTTCTCGAAACTAAAAATTCTTCTTTTTTTTCTTTTGCAGGTTTAAAGCTTAACTTTCTATTTTATTGGCATTTATTTGTGTTTTCTTTTGTCTAACATTTTTTTCATCATATCCACCACTTTAGCAAAGTCTACTCGTGCGCTATATTTGAAAGATGGTTGCGTCGGTTTGACAGCTGTTCTCACTCCTAAACACACCCTTGAAAAAGTTTTGGAAATAGGTCGAGTCCGTGGTACAGCCGACTGTTCCAAACTTTTTCACTTCCAAACAGTCCATTTGGGAGAACCTGGTCTAAACCCACTCTTGGAAGGTTTTACAACACGTCCCACACTTCAACTATTTTCGGATCTTCCAAAATCTTTTTCTTAAAATAATTTCACGTCATAACTCTTTTGTATTTTCTTTATTATTTAGTTTCTATTATTCTATTATCTGAAACTAACTTGTTTGTTTCGTTTTCCTTTTACTCCTCCCTTTTAAAATCATTTTTAAAATACCCTAATATGTGCATTATTTTTATAAAATTTCTAAAATCATTTTCTTTAAAACCATTTTACTTAATTCAATATGGTCTATTAATTCTATTTTGCAAAACTAATGTGTGTTTGTTTTGTTATCCTTTTTAAAATGTATTTTGTGAAATATTCTTATGTGTGCATATTTACAACACTTAAGCATTTTTAGGGAACATGTGCATTTCTTTCAAATTTGGGTATTTGTTTTAAAACTTATACATTTTTAAACTTGCGCATATCATGCATATCTTCCTCCACTCCTGGCAAATTTCTAAATCATGCGTTGAAAACACGATGGTTACAACCACCTATTCCCTCACATAAAAAATTCCTTCAGGGAGAACGACTCGGAACCTATTTGGTCCAAGAAGTTCCCGCTCCCGAGCCGTCCGCTTGGGAGGATAATAAAATCCGGTCTAGCTAACTCCATTCCTTAGCAGTCGCTTTAGGAATCATGCATCATAACATGTCATTGTCGACTTTTTCTCAAGTCCGATAGGCCAACTTGTTCAAACAATCTGAACGGGGATTTTTTAACCCCCCAAAAAGCGTTGAACATGACTTATTTGCATTTTCTTAAAGGGTCGAACGTGCAAAGTGTGGACTTTTTATTGACACTGTTCTGTATTCAATGCCATTCAAAGGCACAAAGGTTGCCTAAGAAGCGTTGAAAGCCCAAATTGAATCAAAAATGATTGTTTGTTCATAGACAGTCGAAATTATTCTGTATTCAATGCCATTCAAAGGCATGTAGGTAACCTAATGGGCGTTAAAAGCCCAAATTGGATCAGAAATGATTGTTTATTCATAAACAGTCAGACTTATTCTGTATTCAATGCCATTCAAAGGCACGAAGGTAACCTAAGAGGCGTTAAAAGCCCAAATTGAATCAGAAACGACTGTTGGTTCCCAAAGAATTTGAATCATTCTGTATTCAATGTCATTCAAAGGCTCAAATGGTAACCGAAAAGGCATTAAAAGCCCATTTCAAAGTAGAAAGGACCGTTCGATAGACGGGATGACACATAACGCACGTTTATCCTTTAAGCATTATATAAAGACTTGACGTCCTTGACATGTCACAAGTCCATTTAGCAATTTCCTTCTAAAGTGTCTAAAGGGTTCTCAACTCATAACGACACGTCTCCTCATATCCTCTGTTGTATTGTTTTCAAAAGATTGTGCCACGCGTCTCCTTAGGCATTTACTTCTACCTTTTTCCTATCGTCCTTTACCTTTTCCAAAAGATCATGGCCACTGGAACATTTGACATGGTTGTTGAAATCCCTCAGTTGCTTAGAGATTGGTGGGGAAACCTAAGCATAGATCAAAAAGAGCGAGCCACAACGATGTTGGGTAATATGATTACACTAATGGAGCACACTGCAGTGGCAGGGATGATAGAAGCAGCAGTGCACTATTGGGATGCAGACCGAGCAGGTTTTCACTTTGGGAATGTAGAGTTGACACCACTACTGGAGGAAATAGGCGGGTTAACTCAATTTCCATTTGAACGTGAAGAAGTATTGATGCCTAAAAATACTACAGCCGAGGAGTTCTTCCAAATGGTAGGGTTCAGACCCAAATTATGCACAGACATTATACGGCAATCAGGAATTTCTCCAACTTCCCTCTACATCAAATTTGGGTATAGAGAAGCATTTCGAGAATCTGAAGGTTATTTCAACATTGACCAGGCATAGTGGAAAGAGCGAAGGGTACTTACTTTTGTCACCAGCTTTTTATGGACTGTCGTCTTTCCACAACACAAAGGACGAGTTGATGTTTGCATGGCCTCAATTGCTGATGCCTTACTCAAAGACACTAACAAAAAATACACTTTGGTACCGATGATTGTTGCAGAGATGTTCCAAGCCTTAGAAAGATGCAAGAAGGGCGTTGGTTTCTTTAAAGGTTGCAATTTGCTTTTAAAATTTTGGCTGATGGAGCATTTGCAAAGGATGGATTACACAGACCAAGCTTTCCATTTCATACAGAAAGAAAACTACATCTTGACTCATAGTGCCCGCATGGACAATGCTTTTGGAATATGGGATCAATCAACAACCGCCAATGGTTGGCACCACGTGTTCTGTCAACTGACACCTCAAAACATTCAATGGATGTTTTTTTACTTTCCCAGCACAACAGTAATCATACGGTCCGAAAAAGACACATTTCTCATCTTAGTGGGCTTTAGAGGAGTTTATCCATACACTCCTTTAAGAATACTTAGACAAGTAGGGAGAAAGCAGACTGACCCCAAATTGCAGACATTAGAAGTTTCAAGGCAAATATTCTCGGAGGAGTAATCCCGTTCAAAGATAAGATAATAGAACTTTGGAAAGAAAGACAACGATTAGGAATCGAGACTATTGGATGAGACAAGTTTGACGCTGGCTATGATGAAGATTATCCAGACTGGCTTAAGAAAGACATAGCAAGGGCAATTCAACCAAGTGCAACAACAAAAAGGAAAGGAAATGTTGATGAGTTAGAATCTGAGTACAAAAGGTTACACAAACAACTAGCAAGGACACAAGGGAGAATAGAAAAAAACCAAAGTTTGGTTGAAGCAAAGAACAAAGAAAAAGACAAATGGCGCAGTAAGGAAGAACTCCTAACAAAGCGCATAAAGTCTATTGGCGAATCGGCTAGCGAGGGAATGAACTCTGTGGCAAACAAAGGAATAGAAGAGAAAGGAAGAAAGGCTTGGGAGATGTTGAAGAACTTCACATTTGACATATCCCGTCTCTTAACTAATGCAGATAATATCATCTTCCAAGGATACTCATCAGAGGCAAGCTTGCTCGAGGAAGACTCGACCGAAGAAGAAGAAGAAGAAGAAGAAGAAGAAGAAGAATCTTTTGGGGAAGGATCAGCATGAAAGATATTCACTTGGCCATAATCTAACCCTCTAGCAATGTTTTCTTTCTCTTGAACCGTTTCAATATCAGCCAATGTAACAAAAGTCTAATAAATGCAATGTTATCTTTAGATTTTGAATTATGTTAGCTAGTTAAATGATGCATGTGGCACAAAGCGCTTTTCAAGCCATCGTGCGTAAAATGGTCCTTCATATTATAGGATGCATTTCCTATTTGATATGTGTGCATTGCATGAGTTCGTTTGTTGTTCTGAGTCTCTTTCTACCTAAGAAATCTCTCCTTCCAATTCAATCGCCTATCGAGGCACCTCCTCTCCCTACTCCATGATCAAATCCTGGTATTTAAAATCTTTCGCAAGGCCAAACTGTCTCTGATTCATTTAAAAGTTTATTACCCAAAAGTTTGGCTCGAGTTGAATTCCAAGGAAAAAGACATGGTTAAGCGAGTGCACTTGTCAGGGATTTTCTGAAATGAGGGAGTTTTTCACAGCAACTCCCACCAGCTCTCTCCTCTTTCTACAAACTACCAATAAGGCTTGCCAAGTCTGGAAGTGTGAGCATTTTCAAAGGACGAAGCCTCTTTTGTCGTAACCATTCAAGACCCTACCTTCAACCACTACTATCAAACAGCACCACCATTTTATCCCTACCCTCATGTACTACCTAAATGTCCTGCTCACCCCACTCGACATATTTTCCACATCCCAGCACCAAATCATCTACCATACCAGAAAAAAACTCAAGCCAACTACCAAAATACACCACCATACCCTCTTAGGCCTCTCCCTGATGCCAACCAAAGACCAAAAGAAACTACACTCCACTAGCCAAATCCCATACTCAATTGTTCAAAGAGATTAGAAACTGTCTGGCTTATTGCCCTAGTACCTCAACTGTTCCAGTAAACACTATGTGCATGGAGAAAAACTGACAAAGCAAAGAAAATATTGGTCAAACTCAAAGGCACACATGGCTCACCTCAAAACCTTTTTGACACCAACATCCGAGGATCATTTAGTTGCACTGTCTACATAGTCACACCACTTACAATACATGACTATGACCCAAAGCACTTTCCAAATCGCTCCAATCCTTCAAAGGAATAGTGAAAGATAATATTGGAAAGACAGAGGTGTAGCACATACTTATGCACAACAACCGAAAGACAAGCAAACCAATTCAACTCGAAAATGAGGGGTAAAAACACAATGACGAAGCCATCATTATATGACCAACATGGAGACCCTGGGAGCATTTGGAAGCATACCTTTATCCACTAGCAAGGATAAAGCGAGAAAGGCGAAGTCATTTGAGATACTTACCATAGCAAAGGTTGAGCTGATATAAAAACACATGAGAATAGACTTCTTGGAACAATTCTGGTCAAAGGCTTTCTTGGGGTGATACGAATTCTCATGACGACAACTACAATAAGGCACAACAATGTAAGAGTACACATGATATCAGCAATTTACTTTGAGTTCCGCAACTCAGCAACAAGATATTATCCAACACGGAAAGTTTGTTGCAAGGACTATATTGCAGCAATTGGTTGACAAGTATGAAAGACGCTAAATATCTCTTTGAGGACACATAGCCATCATGACAGACAAATTCGCAAGGAAGGATGACAAATGCACTCAAGGTCCTGGTATTCAACAAAAGCCAGCATCCCTTTATGTCGCACAACACAATCTATTCCTTACACAACGACTTTATCACTTTTCAGTGACATTCAACTCCTCACCTCCCGCTTAAACAAACGTTGGTCGCATAACCAAAATCCTTGGCTTGACTGCTACATAAAGCACTTAGGCGATCCCTTGTGATATCTATACGATCTATCATAACCTCCAAATTCGAGCACTAATCCGTCACCTACGGTCTAGGCATTCTCTTAAGCTTATGTGTCATTGTGCTTCAAATATTTGCTAACATGCCCACACTATTTTTGTGCATTTCACCACTTTGTTAAGGTTGTCTTGCGCTTGAACACCGAAATGGGTCAAGAATCTGCATTCGAAAAAGTCTAAAGGGAAGCCAAACTGAAAACATTTTCTCCTACAACAAAATCCTTTGAACCATCAACGTATGGCACCAAGAGTATTCAAACAATCCCAATACCGTACAACTTGCATAATACTCACACGAGAGTCACAATCCAATCATTATACAACCGAAGCTGAACAAATCAACAACCTCACACTGCACCCAAATTACACAATAAACAACCTCTCGTCTGTTAAGACTTTCAACTGCAACCCTATCAGACTCAACCCAATCATGGACATATAAAAAGACAAAACCTCACGCCTTTGTTCCTTTAGCCCAATCAAATGGCATTGCAACCAGCAGAAAAACTACTTTCTAGATACCCATTCCTAAATTCGATCAACCAAGATCGACACTCATCACTCAAACATTCCCATACTATGACACCGCAAGACATCCAACACCGAAACACGAAGTTTAAAGTCCGATTGACCCAAAGCAAAAAAGTGGTACGACAAAGAACCAACAAAGAGAAATTGCAACTCCCAAACCACAAACACACTTTCTACAAAGACCAATCCATCAAGGTTAGCTTCATGACTTTCGAAAACAAAAGCATGATACACGAATACCCTATCACAACCTAAGACAAATACAATCTCCAAATCCAGCAAAATCCAAATATCAAACCTCAGCCTGGGTATGCAAATATCCACATACTCATAGTCATCACTACACCCAATCGTTACACTAAAGGACGAATGCAGATTTTAGCCAATACATTTGATGTTCAGTGCAATGCAACCACCTTCTCTCGGTGATTTGTCATAAACAATAAACTGCGGCAGAATTTTTGAGGATCCCCTCAAAAATTCCAAAAGACGCAAACTTGACACAGGGGCAGAAATTTTTGAGGAAAGTCATTACAACAGCAACATGATAGCCTCATTAGCACATCGCATGATGTAACAATGGCATTCTACTTGTTGCACTTTAATTTACTCTTGATGCATCGACTGAGGGTACACAGCCAGATGTCGAATTTTGTGATTTGAGTTAGCTGAGGATACACAGCCCGAAGCGTCGGTTGAGGGTACACAGTCCGATATCGATTCGCATTTTAAATTAGCTTAGGGTATACAGCCGGAAGCGTCGTTGAGGGTACACAACCCAATACCGATTTGCATTTTACATTAGCTGAGGGTACACAGCCCGAGGCATCGATCGAAGGTATACAATCCGATATCGATTTCTCATTTAAATTAGCTGAGCATACACAACCCAAAGCGTCGATTGAGGGTACACAGCCCGATATCGATTTGCATTTACATTTAGCTAAGGGTATACAGCCCGAAGCGTCGGTTGAGGGTACACAGCCCGATACCGATTCGCATTTTACATTAGCTGAGGGTACACAGTCCGAGGTGTCGGTTGAGGGTATACAGCCCGATAGCGATTTGTTATTTGAATTAGCTGAGGGTACGCAGCCCAAGGCATCAGTTGAGGGTACACAGCCCGATATCGATTTGCATTTTAAATTAGTTGAGGGTATACAGCCCGAAGCGTCGGTTGAGGGTACACAGCCCGATACCGATTCGTATTTTACATTAGCGGAGGGTACACAGCCCGAAGTGTCAGTTGAGGTTACATTGCCCGATATCGATTCGCATTTTAAATTAGCTGAGGGTACACAGCCCGAAGCGTCGGTTGTGGGTACACATTCCTATATCGATTTTCATTTAATTTTGCCGAGGGTACACAGCCCGAAGCACCGACGGAGGGTACACAGCCCGATGTCGAAACTGACACCGCGGAGGGTACACAGCCCGATGCAAATTTTGACATTGTAACAGGAAGACAGTCTGGAGGGTAGACAGCCCAAGGAGAGGACAACATGACAAAGGGTAGACAACCCGGCGATAGGATAACATAGCAAAGGGTGCGCAACAAAGATGAAAGAATGATAGGCGACCCTACATGAAGATATGCACGGCTCAATACAAAAAGGAGTGCAGCCCGACGTGACGAGCACACATTTAAATGATGAAAAACAACGGACATACAATCCAGCGTGACACTGGCAGGATGATTTAACAACAGCCCAGCACGACAAAGCAATTACCTCTGGACGAGAAGCACTTAGCAAATGGATTTCCTCAGAGGAAAGGCACACATTCCCTAGCACTGAGCACCTGAAAGTGGACCAGACAAAGGAGAGCTCAACTCAACAAGGAAGTTTACTTTATCTTTATTTTTCATCTCAATTTGCATTTTGTCTTGATTTTGCTATAGTGACTCCCTGATCTCTCGACAAACCCCTGAGCACTGCTCTCACACCTGCTCCTAAAATCACTACCAATTGTGCAACCACAAGGCCTCAAATACACACAAAGCATCATCCAAAACCCAATCCAAAAGGCCTAATCCTACAGACAATATCTTCGCCACACCCTCGAGCTACCTATTTTGCCAAGCTCCAAAGCGCCCAAAGCCACAGTTCCATACTCGCACCAGTAATCTACCTAATCCTTCCTTGCCGATTGGGTACCAGCTCCGTATTCCTTCCTATTCATACTCATCTACTTGAGTCGTGCGCATTCATAAAACTGCCTCCTCAAATTCTCCCAGCTCAATCAAGGCAATATTGGAGGCGAGTTTACTCATTTACGGAGACGAAGTTGAAATGTGCTCATGTAAACCCCTCTCTATGGGTGTGTCGTGCACCACATCTTCATAACTAGGACGTTTACAAGCCTATTTCACCACACTCGATCTATCGATGTTATCTCCACTTCGACAACATCTTTGTTCTACTTGCAAAATACCTATTCTGTCGAATTCTGACACGCACGAAGCCAATCATCTCCTACTCCCACGAATAATCTGCCTAATCCATCATTATGAATTAAGATGTCATTTCGCGTTTCCCTTCCAGCTAACACCTACTTTGTCCCTCCAAACCTATCTGCGTCAATTGTGCATGTGTTCGTGCTTAATCGTGCCCATCTGCTTGAGTCTTGCGCATTTATAAAATTTGCTCCCCAAATTCTTCCACGTTCAATCAAGGCAATATTGGAGGCGAGTTTACTCATTAATCGAGACGAAGTGGAAACTATGTACGTATAAACTCCTTTTTATGGGTGTGTAGCGCGCCACATCTTCATAACTAGGATGTTAATAAGCCTCTTTTCTCACGCTCGATCTACTGATGTTGACTCATCTTTGGTAGCGCTTTTGCTCCCTCCTTCATTCATCTCGTCAAAAGGCAAAACATACACGAACCTACACTTTACATACCTGGATAAGTTTAGTCTTTACATTCCATATCGTGCGCCATAAACATCTCAGACAGGCAACATGCCATTCTAGAACTACACAGGGCCTGATTCTCGTGAAACCTGAGATATGTAGGCAACTCAGAGACCGGGGTTCGGCCAAAATACCCCCAAAACTCTCATTTTCCCTTTTACTTTGTCTGTCCGTCGTGACAAAATTGGCTACTCCGTCAACTATCTTTTCCCGAAGACTCTTTCAACATCCTCGGGCAAAGAGGGGCAGCTGTTGACACCCAATTTTGTCCCTCATTTTTTTAAAATTGGCTATAATTTAACTTAAAGGTGTAATTAAACTATTTGTGCAAAATGTGCATTAGAAATCATGCATTTACGTGCGTTATCCTCTATTTATATATTATATACTTAAATGTGGCTAGATTACGTAAATTTATATTATTTAGGCTATTTGTCAAAACGTGAATATTTGTGCAATCTAGTACATTCATAATATATCACATAATTGCATCATTTAGGCTACATGACAAATTTATATCAATTTATGCAAATTAATAATTATATGTGATTATCTTTATTAAAATAAGTTTATTTGAGTTTATTTAATAATTATATGTGCATTTTATACAATATATATCTATATTTTATTTTATTTTTTGTACCTTTAAGTTAAATATTGGCCAATTAAAAGAGAAAATGCCAAAATTCCTTTTTATTATTAATTCTTCAATATTTCAAAATTCCAATCAAAATTCTTCATTTATTCATATTTATCTTATTTATTAAATTACATTTTTTCTTTTGAACCTAGATGAGTGTTCGTCTAGGTACGTTCATAATTCCATTGAAATTTTCTTTTCCTCTTATTTTATTTTGAATTAATCTTTTATATATATATATATATATATATATATATATAAATCCCAAATCTTCTTTCGAATCCTACTTTGAATCTAGAGTAAATATAGTCTAGATACATCCGTCCAAGTTCATCCCCCCATATCTAATCTTCCCCAAAATCAATCTCTAACCTTCCCCATTTTGGAAACAATTAAAAAATCCCACATTATCTCCTAATCTTTTTCCTAATTTCCCCATAATCCAATCCCTAATTTTCCTATCCTATTTTTGGAAAACCCCCAAAAACTATTTTTGAATTCCTCTTCCTTAAAATGAAGAGAATTCTTCGTTTTCTCCTATCATGAATTACTCACTTCAGCATATACACAATCGGGTAGACCCCACCTCCTCTCTAGTCTCCTCCCCAAAGAATTCCTTACCCCATTAACAGTACACCTCTTTCGTCTTTCCCAAAAACCAAATTCACACACAAAAAATCTCACTTCATCTTCTTCCCTTAAAAACCCAACACACACACATACACACACACGCACAAAACACATAAAATCACGCACACACCGTACACGATACAACAACATCAACCATACAACTGTCTTCCTCTCCGTTACCCCAAAACCCCACGTACACACTGATCCACACACACAACAACACAATAATACCCAATTCACACCCACACATACACCCAAAATCGAACAGGTAGGGTCGATGAATCTGAAACAAAGAAAGGAGATGGGAATGGAGGTGGGGTCGCGGTGACGCCGTTGTTTGCTCGCGGAGTCATGACTAGTGTCACTCCCCTTCTTCTCCGCCCTGCGTTGGTGGTCGTTCCCTCTTCTCGTGGTTCACCTGAATCTAAATTTGGGGTTTCTTTGACTGCCATATTCCAATGATTTATTCGAGCATTGTTGTTGACTTTACCTGCTGTGACTGTCCTGATTTTTGCTCGCTTTCCTCTCGAAACTGATCTCCTCAGTTTTGATAGGGTGATGTTTGTCCACTGTTGTTTTTGTCTTTACTGATGATCTAAAATTAATTCTGTTCTATTGTAATTTTGCTCATTGTTTGTTACCGGTGGTCCTCGCTCTTCACTGTTGCTAATCTTTGTTGATTTTGTAGACCAATTACAATTCTTGTAATTGCTCTGAGTGATGTTACTAGCCGTCTGTGGTGTTCTGTTTTTGTTTGACCTGTTTGAGATTGTCCATACTTGGATGCATTTGGTCTTTGCACTTTGTTGGGTCTTGTTGTTCCTTTAACTGTGTTTTATTGCAGGAGGTTATTTACAAAGTTATTGTACTTGTTGCAGTGAGTTGCAGTGAGTTACAGTGCACTGACTGAATCTTTTAAATGCAGCCAGATTCTGGATAACTACTTTTCTGATCCATGGCCTATGAATATATTTTATTTGAGGCTTTACAATGATTTGACGGAAATACAACGAATTGACAGATTTTATACCAATTACGGTCAAGGAAAATAATTATTTATTTGAGGCCTAATTGACTAATTTGAACATGATACGATACTTGAACGACCCATTCCTGTGTCCCTAAACAAAACAAAAAGGCTATGATGACGTGTATAAGTAGTGATTACAAACGAGCTGGTGATGGAGTGATGAGACCAGTACTTGGCATGACAACACGACCGGCCGGCGTTTTCGCAGCCGTACCGACGTCCCTAACCTCCACCCGATTCTTACACACCTGACGACATTTTTAAAAATCCCCTTCCCCTTTTATTTTAAAACTGTTATTATTATTATTGTTGTTATTATTTTCATTATTAATAATATTATTATTATTCATTAACTCATTTTCTTTAAATTTTGCAAGGTAAAATTGGATGAGAGACGACAACGTATTTTATGAGAAAATAAAAACTTTTTTTATTACTATTATTATTATTATTATTATTATTATTATTATTATTATTATTATTTTATTTAGTATTATTGCTATTATTATTTATTATTTATTATTATTGGACTCATTCATTTTTCTCTTTTTCTAGGAGAAATTATTTAAGGAAGAAGTCAATTAGCGAATTGAAATCTTTTTATTTTAATTATTACATGCATATAAATAGTCATTTAATTATTCGTCTATTTTTAGTTAGTTATTTCATAATTCTTAGAATCCCAATTATAAGTCAGGTCGGTAACCACATTTGGTGGAGCTCCAGATGTGCGTAACCCCTTCCTCTCGAGTTAACTTGAACCTCCTACCTAGAATATCTGATTCGTAGACTAAGTTTCGGAGTTAATTGTAAAATTAGCTAGAAACATAATAGGTGCCCTAATACGCCTAGTTTAAAAACATGTTAGGTGGTGACTCCAACTCTTACCCGTGAGTTACCCACTAAGTTGAACCCTATTTCGAACTTTAACCGGTTCAGGTAAAAATAGGATGCAACAACATGAAAATTACTCTAAAGGAGCATGTGGTGGCAACCTCAAGCAGCTCGTGATTGTTGTAGCCAGAGAGGTGTTCCTGTTCTACAGGGCCAACTAGTTCAACAGTATGGACCGTTACAACCCGTGGAGTCTTCATCAGGTTCACTCCCGCAGCAATAGTTATAACAACCTACCAAGCTCCACCTGCGGGCCCTTGCACGACCTCTATGACAACTTCCTTTCCAGGAAGCCGCTGAAAAGAGCCAAACGCCTCAGGAGCCAGAAAAGCAGCAACAGGCTCTAAAGATGAAAAGAAAATATCAGCTTTCGAAGGAAACAAGGAAAGAATATTATTTCAGAAGAAGAAAACTGAAGCCCAAAAAGTAACAGACCTAGAGGTTGTGGATCAGAAGACATGGCAGGAAGTAAAACGCCGTCCTCCGCACTAGCCTTTTTTTCGGCTATGGCGGTCTCTTCAATCAGATGTCTACGCTTTTGAAAAGAAGGACTAGCTTCAACAGTAGCAGACGGGGTTGCCTCAACGGCCCCAGACGCAGACACTCGAAGGATTTCCCCCTCACCATCAGAAATTACAAGGGTTTCACTAGCAATGGGCACACTGGTTGGCTTAGAAGAACTCCTCCTCTTCGAGGAACGGGATCCGCTTGCCTACTCCAAAATTCTCTCACTGGATGCCAACACATCAGGCAGGGGGAGCAATATACGGGGCAACAATCTGAATCTCTGCTAGCATAGGCGTATCATGACGATAGAACCCTGGAAGCAGCAGTGAGTCAAGATGTAAGAGAAATTTTGGGTAGAAAGAATGGCTCAATGATTACTAACCGTGATCTTTCTCCCGCCAACCATTTGCGTTCTCCAAGGACAAGAAGGTTAGGGAATCAGGATGGTTCTTTGAGAAGATATTGGTGACCCAAATCATCAGTTCATTATGGCTCAAAGAAACAGTGAAAAAAAGAAAATCAGTTTTAAGTAACCACAATTGAAAAGTAGGGAGATAAGTTTATGGCTTATGCTTACTATTGAAGACCCCTAGAAACGGAAGAGAGGACACCGAATCGACCATCCGCACAACCACGTACCTGTATACCCAACCACAGTCCTTGGAATCCTCACATTTGGGAACTTTACCTTTCTTCCCCCATTTTATGAACATCAGCATCCCTGCTTTATGAAGACGAGGGGTGTAGAAGGCCAGAAGATGATCAAAAGTAAATGTGACCCGGGCGTGGTTAGCCAAGTGATCGAGCACGGCCACTAATCGCCATACAGAAGGGTCGATTTGGCCTAAGAAAACATTATAATGACGACATATGTCCTTTATGATTAAGTGGACGCATCTGTTGAGATGAAGAGTGAAGGGTATGTATGAACCATTGAGTAGCTAGCCCGATGAGAGGAAATCCTTTCTTCTAGGACCAGGAGCAAGAACCACAACAAAATGATGCTATCTGCATTCATGTTTGATGCACATTATGTCCCTCTCCGTGACTGCAGAAGGATAAGATTCGATGGAGAGGTTGTTGTTTTCACCATCTTGCTTGGGAGTTTGGACTAGCATGCGGCCATCATTTTCAATGTTGAAGGTATTTGTGAGATAATCTTCTGCTCTGAAATTTGCTGGGAGAAAGCTTGGACCTTTTTCCATGATGATATTGTTAGCGAAATTGGAAGAGAAATTATCTTTTGAAGAAAGGTTCTTGAAGATCTTGGAAAGGTTGTGAATAAACTTTCTCACTTACGACGTATATATACACGTCTGGGTTGGAAACATATAGGAAAGTGGAATGATCTCAATCACGTAGGAATTTAATTATGATTATTGTAGTTAAGTGATATGGATCCCCATAATTACGGGATGTGAACAGAGTAGCAGCATTGGGAAGATACACGGAAAAATCCCTCTTATAATTAAGAGACACGTCGCTGTATGAAGCAATTTGCATTTAATACGACGCATGCGAAGAGTCAAGGAGGCGAGCATCTGTACCGTCACGTCTTTACATCTGCTATCACGCTTCTTTCACTTCCTGACTGCTTGCATCAGCACTTAGCAAGTGAGGGGACTGACGATGCGGGCAAAATTACGCCACCTATTGTTACGGGGATATGAGTCCAGCTGGCGAGACTAGACCTATCCTACAAGTCATTAGGCATTGAGGATATGCGCCCGCTCCTAGAGCTAACAACTGTTTAGGAGGTTTGGCTGTAGGGCGCAGGACACACATCCCGTCGCCTAGGGTTTACAATCTCCTAGTTAGGGTTGAGATGCCACTGCCTTGAGTTGTAAGTCAACGGCCCTATTAATATTTGTATTTTACCTTGTTTCGGACTGGATATCACTACTATAAATACTCCGCCTTACATTGTATTGTACACATCTCTGCATACGCCAACAACTTCGGCTACTCTCAAGGAATAAGATTTATATTGCTTTTCTCCATCATTTCTTGTTTATTTACTTGTCTTTATTTTTATTGTGTTTTACTTACTTTTTCATCGTAGTTTACCGTATTTCTTGTGACCTCATTCATAATTAATTATTTAATCTAGACGTATAAATTAAGGCATAAACAAGCTACATGGGAATCCATTATATTATGATATCAAAATGTATCTCAAGACAAGGGATTACCTATAAAAATAAATCAATTATATAAAAAAAGAGCCTTTGGGGTCATCAAATCATTTGTTCGTAAATGATTCAATCCTATAGAAGAGGACTCCAACATAGGGTTGTGATGCGTTTTATATTATTGAAGCAACTATATTCAGGAAGAAGTTCATGTAGGAGTTTTTTTTTTTCTATAATTTGTAAGCTACCATTAACAACAAAAACAGAATACAAACTAAAGAGCCTCCTTTATCCTTGGTCGTTTTGAAGAAGTGCATGCAGGAGTTATTGGGCCACATATGTATGATTTCATATTAACAAAGAAAATCTTAAGAGTAGAGTATTTATAGTTGATTGTGGAAACTGACTGTATCCAATTTATGAAGAAGCTCCATCAATACTAGATTCACGGAGATAAGTTCCGAATGCGGCATAAGTGTGTTGCACCTTGATTTTTTTGAGCCGTATATTTTAGACTCAGGTTTTGACTAGCTAACTCATTTAAGTTTACTTTGGAGTCGCTACCTAACAAATTTTTTAGGCAGAATACCTAAACTTGGCCTTTTTTTTCCATTTTGGCACCTCAACTATGCCTTGTCCCAATTAAATACTTAAATTCAACTTCCTCTGTACCACTTAAACACTCCACGCTGACCTGTTATCATGCGTGGAAAAACATCAAAAGTAGGAGCATAAACACTTTAAATACAATCATTTTTCAATGGTAATATCCATTTTTGCCCCTATTTCATCTCTAAACTCTTTAAAAGCCCTAGTCCTTCTTCCCCATTATTCATCTCCTCTTCTCAAGCAAATTTTCAGATTTTTCAACCCCATTCTTTGATTTTAATTGAAAAGCTTCCTTTGTTGTCTGTTTTGTTCTTACTTTTACAAGGTGGAGACTTTGCATAGCAATGTAGTTCCCATCCGTGGGCTCCCGTAACGATTTTGTTATTTGCCGATGTGGTTAAATTGCTAAATTGTGGACATCATGGACACAAGAAAATCTTGGTCGTAGGTTCTACGGATGAAAAGCCGATCAAGTTAGTGTTCAATAATCCTAGTTTCTTGATTAATTTTCTCCACTAATTTTCTTATTTATTACTAAAAATAATTATGGGTTTTTGTGGTTTAGTCCAATGGTGGGTGCCGATTTTTTATGTGGCTTGAGGATGCAGCGTTCGACCAATACAAGAGAGTTATGTGGGGTTTATTGGAGAAGACAAACAAATTGGAAGAAGAAAGAAGGCTAACAAAAATAACTACAAATAAGTGTATTTTAGGAGTAATTGTTTTGCTTATCTTAGTGTTAGTATTTTCGGGATAGATTATATGTTATGCTTAGCAACAATTGCTTTTGTGTGTAATGCTACATACGGCAATGATGGTTGTAATTGTGTAATTCTAATGCTTTAGTGTGTCACTTGTAATGCTTTACTATAAAAGAAGTTGTAATTCTATTGTTGTTACTTGCAATGCTTTACTATTAAGACACGCCGTAATGTTATTAAAACTGTAACTCTTTAAGCTGTTACAATATAAATTAAAGACATTGCCACATTTTGAAACAAAAAGGCAGATTTGGCACAACAGTGAGCATCATATATTCGATGGCTAATAATTGAGCTTCAAAATAAACATTGTCAAAGAATCACAAACTGCTTGTAGTAGCTTCCAAATCGAAATTACATGCTTACATTTAGCATTAATAACTACCTGGTTCATCAACAGTGGTTCAATAAAGATCAAGATCAGAATATCCGAAGTTAAGCAAAAAAAATGCCTCAACATATTAGCATTAATAACTAGCTGGACAGACTACATCCTAAGTCAAATATGGCTTGCTTGAGTTGAAATTGTGGAGCTGCTTGTAAAGACCCAACTCTTCTGACAGCTGCATTTCTTTGATGGTGTTGTTGATTAGAGCTAATTGCATCCCTTCCTTTCCATTTAAGACCAGGTGGTTTAAATCCGTAATCAATATTCCTAGCTGCTGCAGTCTTCAGACTAGGACCATGTGATATAAACCTCTCTGATTGACTTCCAGACTGCAAAATTTCAGCATGAGCATTACTATATATGCCAAACTGTTACAATCATAAAACAACACAGAAATGGTGCACTTACATTCAAGGCTATCTTTCCACTTTTTGGGTCAATGTAGCATCAAATCCAATTGTTTTTCCCTCTTTTGAACATTTAGACTAGTCCCCTTCCTCTTTTCTGGCGTACTATAGGTTGTTCAATAGCAGCAGTTATAGCAATTTCCTTGCCCAATTTTCTCCCTCTTCCTCCTAAACTGGTTCCAATGCCTTGTCCCCTTCCTCCTTTACTGGTTCCCCTGCTCAATCCCCTTCCTCCTTGACTGGTTCCAATACCTAATACCCTTCATCCTTGACTAGTTCCCCTCTCTAATCCTCTTCTTCCTAAATTGATTCCCTTTCCTAGTCCTCTTCCCCTCCTCCAGTAGTTGTAAATTTGACATGCCTGGGAACTATGCTTGTATTATTACAAAGAGAGGCAGATGGAATAGTTGGACAACCTCTAGATGGAACACTTAGACCAACTCCTGTAGGAACACTAGCGGAAACAGGAAGTACTTCAGATCTTAGAATACTTGGACCTAGGGCATTCTGATGACTGTCCCCCTCAATTATGTTAAAGCACACAATAAATAAGGGATACAAAAACTGAACAATACAAAATTCTGAAATAAACTAAGTCATTGATCATACCTATAATTAACAACCTGATTTGTTGTGACCTGGTTGATGACAAATGGAACATGTCATCTTCTCTCCATGTTTTGTGGCTTTGCCCCATGTCTTCTTTTTAGTCTCACCCTTACCCTTTCTTCTAGACTTCCTAGGTCTGCCTGATATTGGTTTAGGTGGAAGAGGTTCTATTGAAGGGTTGTTTGTGATTGGCCACATCTTTATGTTTGGAATTGGTTGAATATAGTATTGGTTTTCCTTAAGGAATGTCTCCTTTTTATACCAAAATTCTATATGGTTCTCAGGATTCTCCCCTACATGATAATATTCACATATTGCATGTTGGCATGGTATGCCTCTTAAATCCAAAGATCTGCATGTGCAAGTCTTTTCCCTAATATCAACAGTGTGGCCATAATTCCCTTCATCTACTTCAAACCTAATTTCCCCATCGAAACTCAAGTGACATTTCATAGACAGATAAATGTTCTCATCTACTACTTTCCTAGCCATTGGTGCAAGACCATCTTTCCAAGCATCTGACTCTACAAATTTTAGCATGTCTACTTGTGATGTAGGAAATCAAACGCGGAAAATAAAAGATAGGAACGAGACGTATCTCGATCACAAATTTCAAGTAGCAACGGAGAACTTGTTCCGTTACACCCCGAGAGGAGGTCAAGAACACCTACGCTAGGAAACTACCCTCGAGCTAACGTGAGCACGCAAGTAGAATGGTCGGGGGGATTGGAATTCATCTAGATCCGCTAGAGGAAGAACAAGTCCCAATTCAAGGTTTTTTTATTCAATAAGAGTTCAACTCTTCAACACAAGTGTTTGTTTTCATCAAAGGTAAGCTAATGAAAATAACAAGCAATCTAGCTATTTATAGGTGTTTTTAGACACCATATGAAAGGTCTAATATGCCCACACTTAGGCTTAGGAACAAAGGACCACGTAGGGTCAAAATAGTCTTATCATAGCTAGGAATCTCGTTCTTCAGCATTCCGGGCGGAGCGCCCGGCCAAATGATCAGTGGGGTGGCCTAGGCGGGGCGCCCAGAGCTGGGGCGGAGCGCCTCAGCCTAGGCTTCTTCAGGCGGAGCGCCTGGGATGCTAGGCGGGGCGCCCAAAGCACTGGGCTGCTCCTCTTGTGCTCTAATCACTCGGTACGGTCTCCAATCGCTTCCTTCTTCTAGGCCCTTCCTCACCAAGTGTAGGTGTACTCCTTGGATCTCCCTAGCTTGGCTCCGAGTGAAGGGTCTCGTGGTTTGCCCGGCATCATCCTCCCCTTCTTGAGAAGATTTCGTCCTCGAAATTGAAGCATTATCATCCACGACCTCTTCATCACCTACATCCATAGGAACCAAGTCACAAACATTGAAAGTATTAGACACTTGATACTCACTTGGTAAGTCGACCACATAGGCGTTGTTGTTTATCTTTGAGAGCACTTGAAATGGGCCATCTCCACGGGGTGCTAACTTCCCTTTCCTAAGGTTTGGAAACCTTTCTTTCCGGAAGTGCACCCACACATAGTCACCCTTCTTGAGTTCCACCTTCTTGCGTCCCTTGTTTTTCTTGGAGGCTACCTTTGCATAAGCTTCCTCCAAGTTCTTCTTCGCCTTAGCATGTAGCTCCATCAAAGCCTTGGCTCTAGCTTTACCTTCAAAATTAACAACCATTTCCCTTGGCAAAGGGGTTAGATCAAGGGGAATCAAGGGGTTAAAACCATACACACTCGAATGGAGTCATGCCAATCATCCGATGCACGGTTCGATTGTAGGCAAACTCCATAAGAGGTAGCTTATCTATCCAAGTCCCACCCTTACCTCGGGTCATGGCTCTAAGAAGAGCACCCAAGGTTCGGTTCACCACGTCGGTTTGCCCATTGGTTTGGGGGCGGTTGGACGTAGAAAACAAGAGTTTGGTGCCAAGGGCACCCCATAAACTCCTCCAAAAATGACTTAGGAACTTAGTGTCCCTATCACTCACTATGGTTTGAGGCACACCATGCAATTTCAAAACATTATCAATAAACAAGGTAGCAACATGTTGTGCATCATCACATTTTCGACATGGAATGAAATGAGCCATTTTGGAGAACCTATCCACAACAACATAAATGCTATCATGGACCCCCCAGTCCTTGGTAAACCCATGACAAAGTCCATTGATATATCCAACCACGGACTAGTAGGTACGGGGAGTGGGGTATACAAACCATGGGGGTTCGACTTGGACTTAGCAACCTCGCACTCAAGACAAGAGTTGCAAAGTCTCTCAACATGGGTCCCCATTTTAGGCCAATGGAATTGTTCCCGAAGGATGGCCAAGGTTTTGTCCCTACCAAAGTGACCCATGAGTCCTCCACAATGTGCCTCTTGCACAAGCAATTCCCTCCATGAGGACTCGGGTATGCACACTTTACCATTCTTAAAGATATATCCATTAACCCATTGGTATTTCTCAACTCTCTCCCCCTTTTTTAGAGCTTCATGGATGCTCTTGAGCTTCGGGTCATGAGCATACATCAATTTAATGCTCTCAAAACCCATAAGCTTAGAGGTGAGAGTGGTGGCTAGAGCAAACTTTCTCGAAAGCGCATCCGCCACAACATTGTCTTTCCCTTTCTTGTATTGGATCACATAGGGAAAAGACTCAATGAATTCAACCCACTTGGCGTGTCTCTTATTGAGCTTCTCTTGGCCTCTCAAATGCTTGAGTGACTCATGGTCACTCTTGATTACAAACTCACGAGGCCAAAGGTAGTGTTGCCAATGGGCAAGGGCTCTCACAAGGGCATACAACTCCTTGTCATATGTAGAATAGTTCAAGGAGGCCCCTTTCAATTTTTCACTAAAGTAGGCGATGGGTTTGCTATCTTGCATTAAAACACCACCAATTCCCACCCCCGAGGCATCACATTCAACCTCAAATGCCTTTCCAAAGTCGGGTAATTGCAATAGAGGGGCGGTACTCAACCTACTTTTCAACTCATGGAAGGCCTTCTCTTGAGGCTCTCCCCAAACAAATGGTTGGTCCTTCTTCACCAATTCGGTGAGTGGAGCGGCAATGGAGCTAAAGTCTTTCACAAATCATCTATAAAAGCTAGCAAGACCATGAAAGCTCCTCACTTGAGTCACGGTAGTAGGAGTAGGCCAATCACGTATGGCCTCTACCTTAGACTCATCCACCTCCACTTCTTGGGCACTCACAACAAACCCAAGGAAGACTACCTTCTCAACATCAAAGGCACACTTTTTAAAATTAGCATAGAGCTTTTCGGCTCTCAACTTTTCAAGCACTTGCCTAAGGTGATAAACATGGTCGTCTATTGATTTGCTATAGATCAATATATCGTCAAAGTAGACGACCACAAACTTGTTGATGAATGGCTTTAGAACATGGTTCATTAGCCTCATGAAAGTGCTAGGTGCATTGGAGAGCCCAAAGGGCATCACCAACCATTCATAGAGACCAAACTTGGTCTTGAATGCGGTTTTCCATTCATCACCGGGTTTCATCTGGATTTGATGGTAGCCGGACCTAAGGTCAATTTTTCTAAACACACATGATCCATTTAATTCATCTAACATATCATCAAGTCGGGGAATGGGATGACGGTTCTTTACCGTTATTTTGTTCACGGCCCGACAATCAACGCACATCCGCCAAGTGCCGTCCTTTTTGGGAACAAGGATCACGGGC
The DNA here is from genome assembly GCA_029990575.1 of Petunia axillaris subsp. axillaris. NCBI lineage: Eukaryota > Viridiplantae > Streptophyta > Magnoliopsida > Solanales > Solanaceae > Petunia > Petunia axillaris. The sequence goes on along the minus strand of JARKNS010000004.1, from coordinate 118,871,074 downwards.
ACGGCACAAGGACTCAAGCTCTCCTTCACCAAGCCCTTAGTGAGAAATTCATCAACTTGCTTTTGAAATTCTCTTGTATCTTCCGGATTGCTCCTATAGGCCGTCTTGTTTGGGATTTGGGATCCCGGGACAAAGTCTATTTGATGTTCAATACCCCTCAAAGGAGGTAATCCATCCGGGGAATCAAGGGTCGGGGTTCGTAGGAACGATACCCGAACCTTGCTCTGATACCAAATGATGTAGGAAATCAAACGCGGAAAATAAAAGATAGGAACGAGACGTATCTCGATCACAAATCTCAAGTAGCAACGAAGAACTTGTTTCGTTACACCCCGAGAGGAGGTCAAGAACACCTACGCTAGGCAACTACCCTCTAGCTAACGTGAGCACGCAAGTAGAATGGTCGGGAGGGATTGGAATTCATCTAGATCCGCTAGAGGAAGAACAAGTCCAATTCAAGGTTTTTCATTCAATAAGAGTTCAACTCTTCAACACAAGTGTTTGTTTTCATCAAAGGTAAGCTAATAAAAATAACAAGCAATCTAGCTATTTATAGGTATTTTTAGACACCATATGAAAGGTCTAATATGCCCACACTTAGGCTTAGGAACAAAGGACCACGTCGAGTCAAAATAGTCTTATCATAGCTAGGAATCTCATTCTTCAGCATTCCGGGCGGAGCGCCCGGCCAAATGATCAGTTGGGTGGCCTAGGCGGGGCGCCCAGAGTTGGGGCGAAGCGCCTCAGCCTAGGCTTCTTCAGGCGGAGCGCCTGGGATGCTAGGCGGGGCGCCCAAAGCACTGGGCTGCTCCTCTTGAGCTCTAATCACTCGGTACGTCCTCCAATCGCTTCCTTTTTCTAGGCCCTTCCTCACCAAGTGTAGGTGTACTCCTTGGATCTTCCTAGCTTGGCTCCGAGTGAAGGGTCTCGTGGTTTGCCCGGCATAAACTTATCTGCTCATTATCTTATGTCTTATTTTATCTAGCATTGTAATTTTTGTTTCACATATATTGTTTTCAATTACATCATATTTAGAACAGTCCTTATAAAATGCCCTACGCCAAAATTCTTTATTGTAGCAAAGTATGTCCTCACATATTCTCTTACCTCCTAACTTTTCCAAAGCATCCAACTCATCTTTGAATTTCACTTGAAAGTTGGACATGGAACATCTCCAAAACTGGTTCCTTCTTTCTTCACCTCTCCAATGTGGAGACTAGTTAGTCCAAATATGTCTTGCACATATCCTTCTTTAGGCCCTTGGTAATAGATCCTTAACTATTGACTTAAGGCCCTGCAGGATAGACTGTTGGAAACATTAAAAAAAAATGCAAACGGAACAGAAGACATGCCTTTTGAAAGTCTGACATAACAGCCAGCCCTTGTCCATGTCCCAGATCCAAATTTGAAATTAAGTGGCTGATGAAAAAATTCCAAGAATGTTTTGTCTCTTGATCAACTAATGCCCATGCTAGTGTAAGGGTACACTGTTGATTGCCATTTTTTCTAATACCAACCAACAACTCTCCTTTGCATACTCCCTTTAAAAATCACCAAACTCTATAATCTTCCTGCAGCCTTCTAACCACCCTCTCTTTAAAGAATCAAGACACATAGAGAAATAGACAAAAAAGCTTTTACCTGTTTCAGATCCAGTGTCCATCCTAACCCAACAAGTACTTCTAGGGTTAGTTTATCTAATCATATCTGCATAGTCCAACAATCGGGAAAACTTTAGCTTCCAATCACCCATAAGTTTCTTTATCACTCTTTACTTGGCTCTATGTGCAATTGTCCTGCCAACATATACACCACACACCTCTCTTACAAGCTCTTAAATCTCCCAAATTTTGATGTGAGGCTACCTGAATATCTCATTTTTGAATTTTCTTGCAATAAAGATGGAAGAACAGAATTTGTTCTTGATTGATGTTGTACGCTTGTGAACTGGATAATAAGTTTTTATCATGAAGTCACCTGAGTCATTGTCAATGCTAGCATAAAACTCCCAATTGCAGATCCGAGGCTTACATTTTACTCTCACTCTATGCTTCTCATTGGGCTTCATCATCAATGCCACCTTTCTTTGAACAGCATAGTTAGCCACAACCTCTCAAAATGAAATGGCATTCCGAAAGACCATCCTTAGCTGAAATACTGAAACCTTTGCTTCAACATCATACCTAACTTTTTTAGACTTCCTCCTAGCAGGTAAATTAACTCTAGGTTCAGCTTCAGGATCTAACTCATCCTTACTCTCCAATCTGTCCAAATCAGAACTTCCTAAGTACTCTTCATCCCCCCAAGCATCCCAGCATGTTTGTTACACATACTACCTTCCATGTGTATGTTTTCAAAACCTTTGTCCACTCCATCTTCTCTTAAAGGAACATCAAACTTTGCTGCAACTTTTTTTCTCATCGTACTTCTCATCTTTACCCTAAAATCCCTCAATTTAGGATCTACATCACTCCCATCTTTTGGTAGAATAACATCCCCCTAAGACTAACTACTCTTCAGATTTGAGCCATCATCCCCATCCTTACCTTCCTCCTCTTCCCCCCCCCCCCTACTTCAAGCTGTGTTTCAGTTTCAAGTTCAGCTTGTGTTTCAGTTTCAACTTCAAATTGTCATAATGTTTTAGATTGAAATTTTGTTTGTTTCAGATTAAAATAGTGATTCAGTTTTAGCTTTAGGATGTGTTTTTGTTTCAGTTTCATCTTTAGAATGTGTGATGTGTTTGTGTTTCAGTTTCAGCTTCAGGATGTGTTTGTGTTTCAGTTTCAAGATCTAACTCAGTTTCTACACAAGCAGGTTCCTTTTGGTCTGAAGTTTGTTGAGTATTTAATGGTGGAGAAGCACTTGTTTCCCTAGACTGATTGATATTTTCATTTTCATCTACATCTAGGCCCACTAGGTATTCAACAGGCTCCTCAGTGTCTACCAGGTCAAGTATTTCTATCCAATGGTTCACATATATATCCAAAAATTTTGTATTGCTTAAGTGGCTCAACTATGCTTAGCAATGCATATCATCTTTGACCAATTCCAATTCATAAGATTTGTATTTAAGCAATAAAACCCATCCACAGAAGCATACCCTAATTTGTCAATGTAATAACAAAGCTCGAAAAGAGAGAACTTGTCCTTATCCATAACAAACATAGCAACCTCTTTGTCCTCGACATAGGTGGGGACTGTGTAATTAGTTAATTTATCACCATGGTGGAATCTAATTAAAATCATGGTCTCCATTACTGCACAAACGTAAACTATAATTTAAAGGCTAAATGTCAGAACTTTATGGATTCCCTCAATCGTATTAAAAAATTTATTCCTTAAATAACACACACAGAAAAAATTCATATTTTAATAATTAAACAACACCAGCATTAAGATATATTGTTATTATTAAAAGTCAAAATCAAAGAAGATTTAACCCTAATTCAAAAAAATCTTAATTTATTCCATAAATAAAACACACATAACGAGTGCATATTTTAATAATCAAGATCAAAAGGATTAAAATATAATAGGTAAAAGTTACTTACACTCAAAGAAGCATTAATCTCATAGCCCGATTCACCAGATTTCCCTTTTAGAAAACGATTCGGAAGCCGATTAATAGAGAGAAAGATTGAATCGCATTTTATTGGAGCACAATTATCATAAACAACGATTAGGATTCTAAGTCATTTTGATTATGGCCGATCAGGGGAAAAGGAAATGATTAGTGAAATGAGGGAAAAAGAAAGGCCACGATATAATCTGACTGTGTATTTGGGGTTTTGTTTGTATTAAAATGACCTTGCCACCTGTTTTATTTTAATTGGTTATCTTATCGACGTGTATCATAGTTGTACACACGCGTTGTGGGTTTTGTATACTAACTATATGGAGTGTTTAAGTGATACAGGTGAAGTTTTTTTCAAATGTTTAAATGGAACAAGGCATAGTTGAGGTGCCAAAAAAAAAGCCATGTTCAGGGACCTGTTTAGGTATTCTGCCTATTTTTTAACTAGGCATATTAGAGCACCTACTTTGAGGCTAATTGTTTTATAATTAATTAAGCGTAGGTCTTCTTAACATAAGATTCTAGGTACAAAATTCTAGTATCTTGAGAAAAAGGTGTCGGGCACATTCCAAGACACACAAAAGGTGGGTCCCAACTGTATTTGAAATTAGGGATGTAAGAGGATAAATTATAAATTACGTATACAAATAAGGACTAATACCACAAATAGTTAAATTAGATTAAACGATGATAAAAAGCTAAAGCATAGGCAAGATGCTGGCTTTAAAGGAGAGATTAAACTTAAATAATTCCAATACATCAAAAGTGGTTAGATTCTAAAAGATGTCTCAAATATTTATGAATTTGAATCTTAAGGCTAATTCAGCAAGACTTTCCAAACGATTGACTACCTACGCAAAGTCCTAAGGTTTCCTAATAAAAAGTCCTACCTCAATTCACTTTAATTCAACAGGCGCTAAATCTAAATTACGATGCAATTATGGAATATTTCTACAAAAAGACAAAGCCAGACAGATTTCAAAAATGGAGAATTACAAATATATACAACCCTAACACTAAAATTACAAAACATACCAATACTATACCACTTTACAAAAAATAACAATATTTTTTTTTACATAATATATACAAATCTCATTTAAAACATACAAATTAGGGTTTTAACCCTCTCCTTTGCCCACTGCTACGCCACCAGTCACCGACAGCCGGTCGCCGCAGGCCGGCGGCGGCAGGTGGCCGGATTGGTATTCTTTTTGTTTTTTTTTTATTTTTCTTAGATCTACAAAATGAAACATACAAAATATACACATATATACATATGAAACTTTATATAATGTATTGTTTCGAATTTACTCATAGTCAAACACACACAATATACAATAATATACACAAACATACAAAAATATACAAAAAACAACATACAAACTATTTTGTTACTTCATACATACACATACACAAGCGTACAATAACATACACAGTCATACAACAACATACACATACGTTTTTATATACAAAAAATACAAAATGGCATATCTGAATATGTATATACAAAAATACAGATATATACATAAACATACGCATATATACACATACAAAATGGGACAAAAAAGAAAAAAAAAGGAGATCTGAAATTATATATTTAAAATAAAAATATATACATAAACATACACATATATACAGATACAAAAAGGAAAAAAGAAAAAAAGATGACCAAATCGTTAAAACCCACCGGAAAACCATCGGAAAAACATAGATCCGGGCATTCCACCGCTGCTGTGCAGCAGCGCCGCTGCACTGCGGTGGTATCAACGCCGCGACAGTAGCGTGAGGGAGGAGGACGGGTGGTTGGAAGAGGGAGGGGGACGATGGTTGGAAGAGGGAGGGGGACGGTGGCGGGAGTATTGGCGGCGGAGATGCAGGGCGATGGTGGTGGGTGGGTGGTGGAGGGGAGAGAAGAAGAGAGAGGGAGAAATTAGAGTTTCATGTTTGGGAAGGGGGTAATAAAAAATGAGAAATTATTGTCATGTATTGTTATGTATTGTAAATATGATAAAAGTATTGTTATTTTTTGTAATATAGCTATTAGGGTAGTCATGTGGTGTAAATTTTCCTTTCAAAAACTAGTTAAGAGAATTGAAATACATCTCAAAGTACACTAACTTTTCAAAACGTAAGGAGGAGGAGAAGTTTTATGTTGCGTGGGGTGTTTGTCATTTTGAGCAGTATTATAACATTAGTTGGAACTTATGGGTAAAATTAGAAATTGCTACCTAGTAAGTTATTTAACTAGCCGTATTAAGGCACCTGCTTTATTTCTTGCAATTTTAAAATTTGACTTCAAAACATGGTTGGCAAATTAAAGACTATTGGTAAGAGGTTCGAATTAATCCAGGAGGAAGGTGCTAAGCACCTCCCAAATTTCACTAAAAGTGATTCCCAGCAGAACTAAGTAATGGGTATTCAATACTAAAATTAATCAAATTATTAAACTATTAATTTGGAATGTAAAGTTTCCACTGTATGATACGAATATTTCGCATAAAATAAAGGAAGGTTCCATATTCTCTAACGGCTTCTTTCTTGCCTCGTCTGAATGCACCTCACAAGTGAAACAAAGTTCGAATCATAAGTAAAAGTTAGTAGGAAATAATAGAGTAAATTGAAGTAAAAGTGATAATCTTGAAATATTTTGCCTCTCCAAATGCGTCGTCTTTTAACGAGTTTTGTCAAGAAATACCTCGCAAAATAAAAGAAAACAGTTAGTGTGATAATAATTGAATTTGATGGAGAATAGAATAAAAATAAAGAAAAAAAATAAAATGAACCAAAGCAAAATAAAAGGAAAAAAATAATATTTTAAAAATGTTTAGGCTCAGATAGCAGCTTGGATAGGGATTAAGGATACCGTCATGACTGCAACACGATGGCCGGCTGATTTTTCATACTAAGTGGCGATCCCGTTGCCTATCCCACTTGTTTTGCAACAAAGTATATATTCGTATCGTCATCGCTTATTCTGTTTTTGGGTCGGTAAAGGGATTGTGCATTTGTAACGGGACTGTGGGTCTAAAATATGCCATTGGCCAATGTGTAATACCAGTCCAGGATTAGTTCACATGCCTCAAAATCAAAAATTTTCATAGGATTGACTTAGTGTAGCGACTGCTCTACTCAGCAAAAACCAAAAAAGTAGTCCTCAAAAGAATTTATCAATGAAGCGTTACTGAATAGAGTAAATCGGAGAAAAACAATTGTAAAATAATTGTCAACATGGTTCTGGACTGAAGTTATGTCTTTAAGGAGTGAACTTCAATCCATATGGCCCTGGACTGAAGTTCAATCTTTAAGGACTGAACTTCAATCCGGCCTCTGGATTGAAGTTCTATCTCTTTAAGCGAAAGTGGCCACAAACTAAATATTTTGGGATTAGTGGCCTGTGCCCAAAAACCAGTTGCAAAAGTGGCCTTTCGTGCACTTTTCCCTACTAAATATCATAATTGTAGCAATTTATACAAATAACCATATTTTAACACGTATTTAACAAATAGCTTAAATGATGTAAATATAGAACCACAATTAAATATAGAATGTATAAATAGGGGATAACACATATAAATGCATACTTTCTAATGCATATTTTGTTCAAACAGTTAAATTGCACCTTATATTAAATATGGCCAATTATTGAAAAATGAGGGACAAAATTGGATCTGAACAGCTGCCCTTCTTTGTCGGGGGATGATGAAAGAATCTTCCGGTAGCCAATTTTGTCACGATAGAAAAATGAGGGGTTTGGGGTGTTGTGGCCGAACTCTAATTTCTATGTTGCCTGCATATCTCGGGCTTCACGAGAATCAAGTTTTGTGTAATTTGAGGATGGCATCTCACATTGTGTCAAGAATTTCATGATGCATAATTTAGATGTCAAGAGTAAACTTTCCCAAGTATGCAAAGCATAGATTTGAGTGTGCTTTGACTAATATAGCCAAGACATTATCAAAGATGACATATCATCAATAGATCGAGCGTGGGAAAAGAGGCTTGTAATCATCCTAATTGTAAAAATGTGGTGCATAACACGCCCATAAAGAGAAGTTTACATGAACACAATTTCCACTACATCTTGACAAATGAGCCATCTTGTCTTTAATATCGAACTTCAGAATTGCGTTGACTAAGCTGGGGATATTAAGGAGTAAGCACGATAAACTCGCATGATTCAAATAGATGTGCATGATTAAGCACGAAACACGCATGATTGATAAACCGACACAATTCACTCAACTACCAATCGGAAAGGAATACAGACAGACATCCGAAATCTAGATTGAAGGAATAGGTAGACCATCAATAGATTGAGAGTGGTGATGTTTGGCATTTTATGCCTATATTTCCTTAATATTTCCTCACGTTTTAGTACCTTATTCGCTCGTTTTATAGCTTGTGACTGTGGTTTTACACTGATTTTATGTCGTGTGTATGTAGGTTGTTATGCAGTGTAATTAGAGCTTTTAAGAGCATGATTGAGCAAGAAAAGATTGGATTTTGATTGAGGATTGGATCGAGCACACGAAGGCACGACACGAGCGAGCAAAAGAGCAGACGAAACAGGAATTTGGCTGGGCGCAGTGGGGCATGCCCCGCGCCCCCCAAAGCGCCAGCCACTCCAGCGCATTTTTTCATGCGGCGCAGGCCCAAAGCGGGCTGATTTCGACGTCCTCTGTCCAAGCTCACGCGTTCCGAGGCGGGGGGCGCCCGTTATAGCGCCCCTTGTGCGCGTTTTTATGTCCTATTTCGTCTAGGCTTGGGTCTAACTTATTACTAGGTGTTTGTAAACTCTATAAATACTCTTTTACTTAGTTTTACAGGGGAGTTCAGTCTTTGGAGCAAGTTTTGGAGGAGAGGGGAGAGCCCTAGATGTCTTCTACACAAGTTCTTTCTCTCTTTCTCTTATTCTTCTCTTTAATTCTATAGTTTGTTCGTTCTAGGGTTAGAGTAAATACATGAAGGTTGATGTTTGAAAGTTGATTTCTATATATTGATTTACCATTATGGATTGTTTATTCTTTCTTGATCACAATTGTTTGATTATTGAGGCCTGATAATTGAACACTATCTATGGTTTTTAGATTGAACTCGAAAGAGGGAATTTAATTACGTAATAAGAAAGAATAGGACTAGTTTGTGAACCCGGGCATCGGGGAACCAATTTGTGAGTAGGATAGACATATACTTGCTCGCCTAGCTTAACTAATCACAAAATTCGTTAATGCGTGCACGTGATTCAACCCATAGACATATAGGGATTGGAGTAGCCTGCATAGACCGTGAAGAATCGAAAGGTTTTCATGGGTACATTTAACCTGTAGTTAGCAATCTAGGAAATCAAGAAGTGAAATCAACTAGAAAACTCAACTGGATTGTTCGTAACTCTGACCCGGGACCGTCATCTTGTATTGATAACAACGTAGAATTTGCTCTGTTACTTGATTTCAATTACTTGTTTTTATTACTGCATTTAGTTAGTAAATTCTCAACCATTGGAAAAAGATCCCTGAATAGTTTTAGGAAATTGTTTGCTAGAATTCAGTCTGAATAGTCCTCGTGGGAACGATACTCTACTTATCACTTTATTACTTGTCGACCACGTATACTTGCGTGTGCGTTGGGAGCAACAAGTTTTTGGCACCGTTGCTGGGGACTAAATTGACTGTTTTCTTTTTGAACAATTTATTATTTTCTATTCAGGTTTAATTTTTTTTATTTTATTTTTAGTTTATTATTTTATTACTAGTTTACATGGCATCTTTTAATGAAAGTGGGTTGAATGTTGATTCTTGTCTACTTTGTGGAGGACATCACTTTTGGGAAAATTTTCCAAATCTTTCAACCCTGCGAGATTGGTTATGTGAATTTTCTACCACCTTTGATTGGAATTTTTATAATTTGTGTGGTGGTCGGTGGAATGATTGTCCTAAGTGTCATGCTCCTTCCCCCAATAATTTTTGTGATGATTCTAATGATGTTTGTGAGTTTGACATGAGCGATAGAGTGCAGGTTGTTAGCGAAACTTGGCTAATGGAGCAAGCCAAACTCTTAGAAGCTTTTGGGGATTTCAGGAGTGAACTTACAAATATGACGAGGCAATTTATGGAAGAAAGGGTTGTGCTCGGGCAAGAGATCGACGAATTTGGCTTGACTATTCACGACTTGGAGGAGAATTTGAGTGATATGGTTGAGGTGTCTAAAGCTCAATTATCAGTTGTCGTGCTTAGTAGATTTGAGATAGAAGAGCTTAGAAGCCAATTTGAGGAGCAAAAAGTGGAATTCCTACCATTCGACCCAATAGCAGTTGATGATGCCAAGGTTGAGGAAATTACATTAGAGTCAAGTGAAGAAATAGAAAACATCATATTTGAGGACTCTAGTGTTTGTGCAAGCGAGGGTGTCAAAAGTAATGCAACTTTAGAATTGAAGCGCATTGGACCTCATTCCAATCATTTTTCAACATTGTGTTTGGATGGTGACATGAAAATTGAGCCACCTGAGCCTATGAAGAAACCAAGGGAGGAGGAACAAGGTGCCTATATTTTAGAGTTTGTGATGCCGAGGAGACAAAATGACATCCCTCATTTAAAGGCCAAGAAGTGCAAAATGCGACAATGGTTACTTGGTCCTTTTGTATTTTTGCCACCACCCCAATACCATAGTTGTAAACTTGAGGCAAAGTTGGGGATTCAATTCATTAGTTCAAGGTGGAGGAAAAAGTGATGAAGTTGTCCTCGTCGTGCCGCGACGTTAAATCAAGCGCTTCTTGGGAGGCAACCCAATTTGTTTGCTTTACTTTTATTTATTTTACTATTATTTTTATGGTTGTATATTACTTTGGGTGATTCTTTGGATTGCAGGTTCATGTAATGGCGAGTCTAAGTGTGGGGTGTCCTCACCCTTGCCTAATAGTGATTACCTGATGAGGGAAGTCTGAGTACCTCATACTATATGGAAGCTTGGAGGATGCTAGCACCAAGGACTAGAATCTTCAGGGAAGTTTTCTTTACCTTGCACTTTCTTATTTTTAGCACTGAGGACATTGCTAGTTTTAAGTGTGGGGTGGGGGAACTACCTTTTATTTATTTTTGAGGTTAGGATGCATGTACCATAGGATTTTTCTTTTTTCACTTGACTTTATTTTGATTTATTTCTTGCTTTAATGTATGGAAAAATTGAAAAAAATTAGAAAACCAATGAAAAATTCCACAAAGATTTTCCTTTTAGTTTTATTAGTGGTACATGTCATCCGCCCCGTGGTTTTTCTTATGGCCACGGTTCTTTTTCACGGGGAGACCTTTGAACCGGGTAGTTTTTTATTTTTAGGATTAGAATAGTTAGTATAGGTGACCCTAGACGAAAGGAATAGGTAGAATGCTAGGTGCCTTTGATTTGTTTGATACCGGTGGACTTGGACCTGATTGCATGTGCTATTTGTGGTGTCCGTGGGTTTTAAGTTATGATGCATGCCTAGAAAAAATGGAACGACCCCCTTGAGATGCTTGAGTCCGCTTGCTTGACTTGTTGTTAACCTTTGTGCATGAGTGCTTAAATTTCCACAAGTTGCATTCTAGATGCTTGATTGAGAGTTGTTGATGGAACCTTTTTGTGTGGATCATGTGCAATGTGTGTGTGAGGCATGTTCTTGTTTGCTCCATGTTGCATATTAATGTCTAGAACTTGCCCCGTGTGTGTGCAAAGTGAAATCCTAGGTTTGCTCTAGTCGGGAAATGATACAAGGCCTTCTTTTGATTTGCCTACCCTCACATATATACCTTGGAAAAAATTATTGTTGTGATTTCTTTGACTCTTTTTGTTGGCACCCACACCCCGAGCCTACCCATTTGTTTTAAATTGGCTCTTTTGGCCCTTACTCCTTAAGCACTTTATTGATATTGTGTAGTTGATTGGAGTTGTGGTTGAATATTGGGAGACTTTTGAGTGGAACTAATGAAGAGGGATAATTGTGAATTTGTGAAGTAGTGAAAGCATTGGCAAGGTTGGATGAAATTGAAAAAAAAAAGAAAAAAAATAGCAAAGTTGAAAAGAAAGAAAAACTTGTGGAAAAGAAATAAAAAAATAAAAGATATCCATTCCTTGCTAGTGTGTGCTTAATAGAAAAATGCTACTTGTGAGAAGGCGTATGTGTAAAAGTGTTGGTTGGGTGGCTTGATGAGATTTGTGCTTAATTAATTGTGACGTATTAAAATGCTTAGGGAGGTAGTCACTATTCCCATATGTATCCTACCCGCCCCTTAGCCTACATTACGACCTTTCTAAAGTCCTAGTTAATCCCGATTGGAGTGAGCCTACATTAGTGGAGTCCTACACTACGGGCAAGCCTATGGTACATTGTGTGTGATATGTGAGCTTTTCATGAGAGTGAGTGAATTCTTTTGTTATTGCCCCCGTTCTATTCATGATATTTGTTTTTGTGTGTGATCTTTGGGGGGGGGGGGGCACTCTCTTTCATATTGGTGAGGGCACATGGTTTGCATGAAATAGGTGAAGTTGATGGCTTCTTGGTTGAGTAGATAGGTGTGATTTTGTGGGAGCATGGTTGCATTAAGTTGAGTTTGTGCATTTGAGCTATTTTGGGGTGGTTGTTCTCATATTTTTGGTTTGGTAAATTGTTGGCATGTTGTGGATCCATAGTAGTCATGTGTGCATTGGTTCAATGGTCGGTATCAACCATAGTCATAGGCAGACCTGTTTTACCTAGGTTGGAAGCTATTTGTGATTGCTCGAGGACGAGCAAAGGTTCAAGTGTGGGGTGGTGATGTTTGGCATTTTATGCCTATATTTCCTTAATATTTCCTCACGTTTTAGTACCTTATTCGCTCGTTTTATAGCTTGTGACTGTGGTTTTACACTGATTTTATGTCGTGTGTATGTAGGTTGTTATGCAGTGTAATTGGAGCTTTTAAGAGCATGATTGAGCAAGAAAAGATTGGATTTTGATTGAGGATTGGATCGAGCACACGAAGGCACGACACGAGCGAGCAAAAGAGCGGACGAAACAGGAATTTGGCTGGGCGCTGTGGGGCATGCCCCGCGCCCCCCAAAGCGCCAGCCACCCCAGCGCGTTTTTTCATGCGGCGCAGGCCCAAAGCGGGCTGATTTCGACGTCCTCTGTCCAAGCTCACGCGTGCCGAGGCGCGGGGCGCCCGTTATAGCGCCCCTTGTGCGCGTTTTTATGTCCTATTTCGTCTAGGCTTGGGTCTAACTTATTACTAGGTGTTTGTAAACTCTATAAAATACTCTTTTACTTAGTTTTACAGGGGAGTTCAGTCTTTGGAGCAAGTTTTGGAGGAGAGGGGAGAGCCCTAGATGTCTTCTACACAAGTTCTTTCTCTCTTTCTCTTATTCTTCTCTTTAATTCTATAGTTTGTTCGTTCTAGGGTTAGAGTAAATACATGAAGGTTGATGTTTGAAAGTTGATTTCTTTATATTGATTTACCATTATGGATTGTTTATTCTTTCTTGATCACAATTGTTTGATTATTGAGGCCTGATAATTGAACACTATCTATGGTTTTTAGATTGAACTCGAAAGAGGGAATTTAATTACGTAATAAGAAAGAATAGGACTAGTTTGTGAACCCGGGCATCGGGGAACCAATTTGTGAGTAGGATAGACATATACTTGCTCGCCTAGCTTAACTAATCACAGAATTCGTTAATGCGTGCACGTGATTCAACCCATAGACATATAGGGATTGGAGTAGCCTGCATAGACCGTGAAGAATCGAAAGGTTTTCATGGGTACATTTAACCTGTAGTTAGCAATCTAGGAAATCAAGAAGTGAAATCAACTGGAAAACTCAACTGGATTGTTCGTAACTCTTACCCGGGACCGTCATCTTGTATTGATAACAACGTAGAATTTGCTCTGTTACTTGATTTCAATTACTTCTTTTTATTACTGCATTTAGTTAGTAAATTCTCAACCATTGGAAAAAGATCCCTGAATAGTTTTAGGAAATTGTTTGCTAGAATTCAGTCTGAATAGTCCTCGTGGGAACGATACTCTACTTATCACTTTATTACTTGTCGACCACGTATACTTGCGTGTGCGTTGGGAGCAACAAGTGGGAAACGCGGTTTGTAATCATCCTAGTAATGAAAATGTAGTGCATAACACACCCATAAAGAGGAGTTTACATGAACACAATTTCCACTACATCTCGAAAAATCATCCATCATGTCTTCAATGTCGAACCTCAGAATAGTCTTAACTAAGCTAGGGATTTTAAAGAGTAAGCACAATAAACTCGCATGTATGGCCATGATTAAGCACGAAACACGCATGATATATAAACCGACACAATTCACACAAGTACCAATCAGAAAGTCAGACCAGAAAAAGGGATATAAGCGCAAAAGAGGACTAAAACTGAAATATTTCGTGTATAAAAAAAAAAACCATGTATTCTTTACGTTATTTTCCAGAATATAAACGATAGAAACAGTGTTTTGTTAAAGGTTTAAGCCCCTTTTATGATTTTGAAGGAAGGACGTCAATCGTAACTCGAAATTGAAGACATATTGCGTCAAAATGCTTTACGCGATTAAGGTAACGTTATGCTACCTTCAATTCGTCTATAGCTTGAGTTTTAGAATTACTTCATGGCTAAGTAAAGTACCCAAATGCTGTATTATAGCTTATTTGAGCTTTAGAAGGTATTGAATTCAAGGGAAACAAGGTTTAGAAGCAAGAAGCATCAAAGGTAGGTAAGACTAAACCTTTCTTTTGGCAAGGCATGTATCTTTTAGCTTTTTAAGCTTTTCTTAGTTCTAAACTTACTGTTTCTTGTTAGAAACTTGTATAATATCAAGGAAACCTTGTATATACTTTATTTGGTACTAAAATCCAAGGTGAAAGACGTCTGAATACGCAAGACAAAACGTTTCAAAATCTGGAAAATCATTTTGATCTTTGAACAGCTGTTAGTATATTGATCATAACTCCTTATACAAAATTGATATTAAGATGCTTTAAGAATCCCCAAAATCCTAAGACATATATCTAGAACTTTCATGAGACCATGAAGTCTATATCTTTGATCTACACTCTGAAAATTAGGTCGAAAGGCAGGACAGTGGTGCTGACCCGACATTCTATCAGCGGATTTGTTATGTCATCATGTCTTCTCATCTTGTTATCCATTTAACATGTTTACATTATCAGTTTATCCGGGTATCCATTCCCGTGTGTAGTATAGTGCTGGTTCTGTTTTTGCGGATCATGCAGTTTCAAGGGAAACTCTGCCGAAAATTTTATGAAAATTCAAAGAATTGGACAAATTCTGAGTTCTAGCTTGTGTCTATAATTCTATCCAGAGTTTTCTTCTCATTCCTTTGAGTCCATATCTATTGTTGTCGAATGTGTTATGCCTCATACATGCCTATGCTTATATTGTGATCATGTTATGTGTGATTTGGAGTCCCAATAGAGGCTGGACATTGGACACACAGTCCAGTCGTGTGGGTATCAGGTTCCTAAGCGGATTGCCCTAAGATATGAGGAATGAAGCCTTTAGACTAAATTAATATATTTTTCTGCTTATTGAATAGAGTGGGATCGTTTGGCAAGGAAACCAAAGGATAAAGCGGTTGTTGATTAGCCGTGCTAACTTTTGGAAGAGGTAAGTGTTTATATCCATTTCTTTGGAGGCACCTAGCCTTGTGGATTTTCTACAACGTGTTCCTTACGTGTGTACCTGCCGATAGGCGTACTCATTATGTCTTAGCTTTGGATTTATATTCTATATTATATGTTATGTCCTGTTATTGGTATTGCATTGAGAATCTTAGCATTGTACTTTGGCTGTGAGTTGGTATATACTTTCTAGCTGTCGATGAGAGTCCCGCGCTGGTGATGGGTTATTATTGCATCATGTTGCATTCGTATGCACATTGCATAATATTAAGGGTAGGAGGATTTCGCCCTCGGAGCAGGAGGATTCCGCTCCATTGCATCATATTGAGGGTAGGAGGATTCCGGCTTCGGAGCAGGAGGATTCCGCTCCATTGCATTATATTGAGGATAGGAAGATTCCGCCCTCGGAGCAGGAGGATTCCGCTCCATTCATTTGGCACATGTGACCCTTTGCATCATATTTCATTTCATCTCATTTATTTTATTTCATTTCATTACATACCATTGTGTAGAGTTGTGGTACATAACTACTGTTCTGCTTCTACATGCATTGCTTATTTGCCTTTATATTTCTGGATCGAATTCTGGGTGGCGGGGATCGGGTTCCACGCCGCAACGTTATAAATATATGGATCGGGTTGCACGCCGCAATGGTATAAATATATATGGATCAGGTTGCACGCCGCAACAGGATGAATATATGGATCGGGTTGCACGCCGCAACTGGATGTATTTCTGATGGTTGATGTATTCGGGATACCTATATGTTTCAGTTATCTTACGTTCCTGGTTGTTTATGAGTTCTTCATTCCATTTGTGTTTCTAGTTATTATCTGGCTCTCCCTTTTTATCATTTAAATAAGAGAAATTTGGTTTATCTGTTTCTTCTCCCTGGCTAGCTATCCTATTCTTTGAGGTGACTAGTCTGCCCCATTTATTGAGTCCTTTTGACTCACCCTTGTTTGTTTTTTATTTCTTGTCTATCTATTTCGTTTCGGCAGGTTCGCTCCAGGATTGAGTTCGCCACATTGTAAAGGAGCGAAGACTACTTCAGCTATCTTGGTGAGCCAGCTTTTATTCCAGATGGCCACCAGTTTATTGGTTGTTATTTCAGTTGCATTTTGCTCCCTTCAGGAGGTATTTGTCTTCTTTTGTACTCTTAGATGTCTAGTCTGGATAGCCCTAAACCTAGTATGTTAGGTAGTCAGCTGTAATTTCTTTTGTACAGCTTAGAGGTATCAGTATGTCTGTGTTTTATTTTAAGTCTTGTCCTTATTTGTGAATTGTTATATTTATTTTCCTGATTTAATTAGTAAGGGTTCGTCCGACGGGTCTAGGGGAGGATGTCGGGTGCCCGCACGGCCTAACCGGATTCCGGGTCGTGTCAGTTGGTATCAGAGCCCAGTTTATAGTCTATCCAGACTAAGACAGCGTCTAGTAGAGTCTCGCTGACGGGTACGTAGACGTCCGTACTTATCTACGAGAGGCTATGATGGCATTTAGGAAGTTTCACTTCCTTCTTTTCTGATCATACGTCGGTCTAAGATTCAAAAGTATTTTCCTTAATTCGTTAATTCGTTCGTGGTAATTGTGAACCCTCGCGCGATAAATCAGCAAACAGTATGAGTTCAAGACGAAGCAGTCTAGCCTGGGGCTAGCAGTGACGAAGCCCCGAGAGTTTTTGATCGTGCTGACGATCTAGTTACGAAGGTCCCAGCTGTACGAGCTCGCGATGGGCAAGGGAGCAGGGCCTTGTGGTTCCCTTTGCTCCCTACGATGCTTTTACGAGAATCTTGGCAACGCAGATACCATAACAACCTATTATTCGCTAGGCAGCTTATCAGGTTGCCACAGATGCAGATGTTCGGACTTAGAGAGTTCTTGTTCCAGTTCCAGTTCCTGATGTTGCCTCAACAAATTACGTTCCAGAGGCAGCATGTGTTGCGCCACTAATTATTCTGGTTGGTTCACTAGCCCAAGTAATAGCTCAGTCCGAGTGTCCGAAGATGCTGTATTATTTTATCTGGTTGAACCTTCCGATATTCTCAAGCCATGCATCAGATAATCGCTGTGTAAGTTTTTTAAAATAAAATGATGTCAGTGTATCATTCAGGCACTTGATTATATCGAGCGATATGGTGTTGACTATTCTGCTTTCCGATTTCAGGGTCCCGCCTTGAATTAGTGGACCGCTCTCTTTTTAGCTAACTTGGTTCGATTTTTCTTCTAGATTCGTGGAAATGTACCTTTCGAGTAGCGAGCAAGATGAAAAGTGTTACCAGTTTGAGTTGTTTTGACAGGGTAGCCTGTCGGTTAGCCTGTTGGTGTTTCAAAATATGAGATTGAATTCTATAGAATGACTGAATGTGCATTAGAACTAGTCCATGAGCCTTTCGAGAGATTCAAAGATTTATTGATGACCTTTTTCCTACTTTGAGATCCCAGATGGCTCGAAAAATTGAGGTTGGGACTTCATTTGATATCGTTGTTGATATTGCTCAAAGGTATTAGGCATACCGTAAGTTAGAGGGAAAGAGTTAGAGCGGGAGAGCAAGAGATCCCGTGGCCCTAGTGGGCAACCATGGTACCGCATTTGGAGGTAAGAGTTCTAATTATTTTGGGAGGTGACCTGCCAGGCTATCTCAGCTTGTAGAGCGCAATTCTCAAAGTGCGCAGGTAGTTCGTCAAGATTCGAGTCAGTTTTCTCTTTGTAGCTATCAATAATCTGTCAAGTTTCTATTTTTAACGAAAAGGGTGTTATCATTGTCATGAGTCTGGTTATCCTATGAGGAGTTTTTTCTTACTCCGGCAAACAGGCAGTCATCTTTTCTCTCGTCATCAGGCACCTGCACAGTCACAGGAATTTCATATAGATCTTAATCAAGCAGAGATATGCCCTCATTCAATAGAGGTCGAGAGCGTGGTGGTAGTTGTTCTTCTAGAAGTAATTATCAGGGTAGCGGCTCGGCTCAGCCGCAGAGGCAGCTCTAAGAACTACATTCTGGCAGGATGTTGAGGTATCCGATGTAGTACACCCATGTATTTCTTCTTCTCTTAAATGTGAGTAAGATTTGTTTCTTTTGATCGATCTGGAAATGGTGTGTCTTATCATGTTTCAATGGTCTCCTTGGATGTCATTTCTATTAAAAATCGGTTGCGGTAGAGGGGTGAGCTTCTGATATGATTTGTTCCTGGCATTTATGATGACCACACTAATTTATTTGGTCTAAATGTGATAGATTTTTGAGTGAGTATCGGTATTGTTTGCTTGGCATTTTGTTATGCCTTATTCTGTTATAATGTCAAGTAAGTCTACCTCTCTTTGGAACTCAGTGTCGGTAGGATGATGGGATTCTTATTTGTCACCATCAGAAATTGTCATTGTTTCTTCCGGTGTAAAGTGGTTAGTAAGTAATACTCGATCTATGTGTCTCCTCTTGGTTCGAGACGCTAGTAGAGTCATGTTATTCTACAAGTTTGTCTCGGTATAAAAGGATTTTCTGGTAAATTGTCGGAGTTTACTTTTTATAGGAAGGTTAAATTGACATAGATTTTGTTCCATAAAACTCATTAAATGTCTATTTCTTCAATTGCGATTCTTTGGTTAGCCTGACTCATAAATAGTCGAGCTCTGGTAGCCAAATAAATAAGAAGAAGAGCTTCCTATAGCTCTAGTTATTTCTATCCTCAGTCTGTTTCCATCTCTTCTTTGTTCGGCACTGGTAAGCTTAGGCGGTCAGTAGCCTCTTGCGATGTTCCTTGTGTTGAGCCAGAGTGCGTGTCAAGGTGGCAGGGTAAGCACATGGTTGTTTTTCAAGGCTACTAAGGGTAATGAGAGGCGTCATTTGAGCTTTGATTTGATCCATTAGGCGGTGGTGCTAATAGAAAATGTATGGAGTTGTGAACTCGAGAGTTGCAGCTGTTTGGAAAGTCGAGAGAGTAATTTGGTAGCTCAGGTCTGAGCCGCATTCTCTTTTTAACTAAGTCTTCCTTAATCCAGCAGGTTGTGCGAGGATGACTATTTCTATTCAAATTAGTTGTATGAGTTTATGCTCTAAGTGGAGGAGTCTTCCTCCAATTGATATCGAATCCTAATATTAAATCTCTAAGGTGTTGTTCAAGCGTGAGCTAATTCTTAGTTCTATCGACTTGTTCTATATCGTAAAGAATATCGACGAGGTCATTTGTCGATGGAATCATGCTAATCCATCTAGAGTTTCGTGTGCCTTTGTTTCGAAAATGTAGAACTCTCCTCTCGTGATCGAGGAAGGATCAGGTTAGTCAGAATAAGTTGTGCAATGATGTTATCATATTATCCAGATATATTTTGCTTCAAGAGTTCGGTGTGCGTATTTTAATTCAGACTCTGGAATCAAGAGATAATATTCGTGGAGTAGTTTATGAAGGTCGTGCAAGTTCTCTTGTTATCAGTGTGAATTTTTCTTAAAACTTAAGCTCGTTCGAGGACGAACGAGAGTTTAAGTGGAGGAGAATGAAACGACTTCGGTCAGTCGTTTCGAAAGTTAGGACTCCGATTGGCGTGCCGATAATTTTAAAATATTCATAAGAGTCCATTGAGACTTGTCAGTGAAATTTGAGTTAAATCAGACCTCGTTTGGTACGCATCGGAAGAAGGTTTCAGTTTTTATTGTCGATAAATACAAAAAAAGAAATTTTCGAGCTCGGTTTTGGTGAACGAGCTCCGATTCAAAATCTGATAGCGCCGTTAGGTTCATATGATTATTTGTGACTTTTGTGCTTTTTCGAAAGTGAATTTCGAGGTTGTTCGGCTAGCTTCCGCTAAAATGCCGAAAGTTAAATAATTTGACTTTTCACATCTCTTCAATACTACAAGTATGTAACAGATTGTTGCTTAATGCTTCTACGTACTTCATTTAACATTCGAGGACGAATGTTCCTAAAAGGGGAAGATTGTTACACCCCGTATGTCCAAAGTGACGTATACCATTCTAAAGACATGTTAACAATGATTTAAGTAAGTTTAAAGGCATAATATTATCATAGAAGATGTTTATATATTGAATATAATGTTTGGGAAAAGTCGGATTTAAGTTGCGGAAAAACCGATTAAGTAATTGCCTTGTAACAGAGCTTTTTGACAGTTAATTTCGTGTGTTATATGAGGTCTTTTGGGGACATATCATATACAAAATTGAAGGTCTTGGAGTGTAGTTTCCAACACTTTTTATGGTTTGTTCATACAATAACTGGATAAAAAGATATGAGCATCAGAAGTCAGGCAAGAAAAAGGGATATAAGCGCAAAAGAGGACTAAAACTAAAATATTTCGTGTAGAAAAGAAAAAAACATCTCTTCTTTTCGTCATTTTCCAGAATATAAACGATATAAACAGTGTTTTGTTGAAGGTTTAAGCCCCTTTTATGATTTTGAAGGAAGGACGTCAATCGTAACTCGAAATTGAAGACAGATTGCGTCAAAATGCTCTACGGGATTAAGGTAACGTTATGCTACCTTCAATTTCCTCTATAGCTTGAGTTTTAGAATAACTTCATGGCTAAGTAAAGTACCCAAATGCTATATTATAGCTTGTTTAAGCTTTAGAAGGTGTTGAATTCAAGGGAAACAAGGTTTAGAAGCAAGAAGCATCAAAGGTAGGTAAGACTAAACCTTTCTTTTGGCAAGGCATGTATCTTTTAGCTTTTGAAGCTTTTCTTAGTTCTAAACTTACTGTTTCTTGTTAGAAACTTGTATGATATCAAGAAAACCTTGTATATACTTAATTTGGTACTAAAATCCAAGGTGAAAGACGTCCGAATCAGCAAGACAAAACGTTTCAAAATCTGGAAAATCATTTGGATCTTTGAACATCTGTTAGTATATTGATCATAACTCTTTGTACAAAATTGATATTAAGATGCTTTAAGAATCCCCATAATCCTAAGACATATATCTAGATCTTTCATGAGACCATGAAGTCTATATCTTTGATCTACACTCTGAAAATTAGGTCGAAAGGCAGGACAGTGGTGCTGACCCGACATTCTATCAGTGGATTTGTTATGTCATCATGTCATCTCATCTTGTTATCCATTCAACATGTTTATGTTATCAGTTAATCCGGGTATCCATTCCCCTATGTAGTATAGTGTTGATTCTATTTTTGTGGATCATCTTGTTTCAAGGGAATCTCTGCCAAAAACTTTATGGAGATTCAAAGAGTTGGACAAATTCTGAGTTCTAGGTTGTGTCTATAATTCTATCCTGAGTTTTCTTCTCATTCCTTTGAGCCCATATCTATTGTTGCCGCATGTGTTATGCCTCATACATGCTTATGCTTATATTATGATCATGTTATGTGTGATTTGGAGTCCCTATAGAGGCTTGACATTGGACACACAGTCCGGTCGTGTGGGTATCAGGTTCCTAACCGGATTGCCCTAAGATTTGAGGAATGAAGCCTTTAGCCTAAATTGATATATTTTTCTGCTTATTGAATAGAGTGGGATCGTTTGGCAAGGAAACCAAAGGATAAAGCGGTTGTTGATTAGACGTGCTAACTTTTGGAAGAGGTAAGTGTTTATATCAATTTCTTTGGAGGCACCTAGCCTCGTGGATTTTCTACCACGTGTTCCTTACGTGTGTACCTGCCGATACGCGTACTCATTACGCCTTAGCTTTGGATTTATATTCTATATTATATGTTATGTCCTGTTATTGGTATTGCATTGGGAATCTTAGTATTGTACTTTGGCTGTGAGTTGGTATATACTTTCCAGCTGTCGATGAGAGTCCTGCGCTGGTGATGGGTTATTATTGCATCATGTTCCATTCGTATGCACATTGCATGATATTAAGGGTAGAATGATTCCGCCCTCGGAGCAGGAGGATTCCGCTCCATTGCATCATATTGAGGGTAGGAGGATTCCGCTCCATCGCATCATATTGAGGGTAAGAGGATTCCGCCCTCGGAGCAGGAGGATTCCGCTCCATTGCATTATATTGAGGGTAGGAGGATTCCGCCCTCAGAGCAGGAGGATTCCGCTCCATTCATTTGGCACATGTGACCCTTTGCATCATATTTCATTTCATTTCATTTCATTACATACCATTGTGTAGAGTTGTGGTACATAACTACTGTTCTGCTTCTACATGCATTGCTTATTTTCCTATATATTTCTGGCTCGAATTCTGTGTTGCGGGGTTCGGGTTGCACTCCGCAACTTTATAAATATATGGATCGGGTTGCACGCCACAACGATATAAATGTATGGATCGGGTTGCACGCCGCAACATGATGAATATATGGATCGGGTTGCACGCCGCAACTGGATGTATTTCTGATTGTTGATGTATTCGGAATACCTATATGTTTCAGTTATCTTACGTTCCTGGTTGTTGATGAGTTCTTCATTCCATACGTGTTTCTAGTTATTATCTGGCTCTCCCTTTTTATCATTTAAATAAGAGGAATTTGGTTTATATTTTTCTTCTCCCTGGCTAGCTATCCTATTCTTTGAGGTGGCTAGTCTGCCCCACTTATTGAGTCCTTTTGACTCACCCTTGTTTGTTGTTTGTTTTTTGTCTATCTATTTCGTTTCGGCAGGTTCGCTCCAGGATTGAGTTCGCCACATTGTAAAGGAGCGAAGACGACTTCAGCTATCATGGTGAGCCAGCTTTTATTCTAGATGGCCACCAGTTTGTTGGTTGTTATTTCAGTTTCATTTTGCTCCCTTCAGGAGGTATTTGTCTTCTTTTGTACTCTTAGATGTCTAGTCTGGATAGCCCTAAACCTAGTATGTTAGGTAGTCAGCTGTAATTTCTTTTGTACAGCTTAGAGGTATCAGTATGTCTGTATTTTTTTTAAGTCTTGTCCTTATTTGTGAATTGTTATGTTTATTTTCCTGATTTAATTAGTAAGGGTTCGCCCGACGGGTCTAGTGGAGGATGTCCAGTGCCCGCACGGCCTAAGCGGATTCCGGGTCGTGTCAGAAAGGAATACAGACATACATCCTAATATAGATTGAAAGAATAGGTAGATTACTTGTCAGGGTATGGGAGGTTTGGATTTGAATGGAAATAAATGATTTTTGGAAATGTTAAAATTATAATCGAAGAGACTGAGCTTTTAGAATGAAGTTTTAGAACGGTGCGTAGTATGTATTTTAGATTTTGCGATTGCACGATTCATGTATAGAGGAGTGGCTTTTCAACAACAAATGTGAGAGACCGGGAAATGGTTCGAGGAATTGTTAAGAGGTTGAGGAGTGTCCTACAGTAGAAGTAAAATAAGTGCAAATAGAGATTAGGATATGTAAACTTCCTTGTTAAGCCGAGATCTCCTTGCTGGATATGAGCAGTTGTCTTGTCTGTTTTCAGGTGCTTTAAGTACTGGGAAGTACGGTGCTTGTTCTTTCGAAGCCACTAGGAAGTAAGTACTGGTACGGTGCCTGCTCTTCCGAGCTTCTGGTGTTGTACCTACTCTTCTAAGCTTCTGGAAAGTAAATGCTGGTGTAGTGCATGCCCTTTTCAGCTTCTGGTCCGGTGCCTATTCCTCTAAGCTTTTGGAAAGTAAATATTGATGCGGTTCCTGCCCTTCAGAGTTTCTAGAAAATAGGTGCCTCTCCTCTAAAGATACTGACACTTGCTCCTTTGAGCATCTGGAAAATTAATAGGTGCCTCTCCTCTGGAGATAATGGTACCTGCTCCTCTGAGCTACTGAAAAATAGGTGCCTCTCTGATGGAGATACTGGTGCCTGCTCTTCTAATCTACTAAAAAATAGGCGTCTCTCCTCTAGATATACTAGTGCCTGCTCCTTTGAGCTACTTGAAAAATAAGTGCCTCTCTTCTGGAGATAATTTTCTGTTGTGTCGGTAATGGACATGCAAAGCACCCGGAAGTAAAATGGAAAAGTCAAGATAGATAAAGCTAGTCATAAATCCTATTTTATCCAGACAATGACTTGGAACATTTCGGATAGAAAGTGAAAGAGCACCTACACTATGCAACAATCCCAAAGAATAGAATGACTCTTCCAAACCAAATGATCAAAGAGGAAAAAGTTGAATATGATTCCACCAAATGACACAAGTTCCGATAGCAGGTCCCCACTTGCGATTTTTCACAACCGAGACAAGCACAAAAGCTATTTTCAATATTCATCAACAACTTCTAACAAATGAAATGCTAAGGGATATATATAGGAAGACCAAAGGACAGAGCATTAAATACGGCAACAAGTCGGCCTTAAATCAAGACCATGTAGGGCTGAAACTAAGTATATTAGTACGAGCACTCTTTTTCTCTAGTGCAAGTGATGCCCTTCGATCGCTCATTGCTGGGCGCCAATATTTAGGATTTGAATGCTTTCTCCCTCAGGCTCGAGCTTGTAGGTATAGCATCCACATCTGGCTCCTGACCACTCAATCTCTGAATTGTCACTTCCCCCGGCCATACTAGATGCACATGCACATCGTGCAGAGTCTCGGCTTGGCTTTGTGTGACCAGTCTTGATGGAGGGAGTGAGGCTTTCAACCAGACCGGGGGGGAGGGGTCAGGTAGAGCTGCAAAGTTCACCTTCCCGCGGTCAAAACAAGACTTACGGATAACAATCAGACCTTACCAGGGACAGGGACCAGACTATAGAGCCTAATTCAAAAGAATTCGGGCTTGATTTTTAGTTCCATTTTTCAAAAAAAAAGACCTAAGCTTGAAGACATCTGGATCAGCACAGACACGGGCTGCATCATCCTCCCATTCTTGAGAAGATGTCATCCCTGAAATTCCTTCTTCTTCAATATCTGGTGCTCGTCCTACAACACAAGGGGTCAAGTCAGCAACATTAAAGGTTTTGGACACATTATAATTATCTGGGAGGTTGATCATATAAGCATTGTCGTTGATCTTATTCAGCATTTGGAACGGTACACCCCCACATTTTTTTTTTGGTTCGGGAACCTCTCCTTGCGGAAGTGAACCCAAACCCAATCTCTCTTCCTTTACTCAAACTTCTTACGCCCATTGTTCTTTATTGATGCCACCTTAGCATAGGCTTCCTCAAGAATTTTCCTCGCTCTAGCATGGAGCTCGCCGAAAGCAGTAGCTTGGTGTGTACCTTCCAAATCTACAACAGCATCTCGAAGCAACAAGGTTAAATCAAGTGGAATTAAAGGGTTAAAGCAATGCATACACTCAAACTGAGTTATTCTAATCATTCAATGCACGGTACGATTGTATGAAAATTCCATTATGGGCAAACGATCAGCCAAAGTTCAAGCCTTACCTTTGGTCATCGCTCGAAGCAGAGTTCCAATGGTTTGGTTTACTACCTCGGTCTGTCCATCAATTTGAGTATGGTGAAACATCAAGAATAGAAATGTGGTTCAAAAGGCACCCCACAGACATTTCCAAATATGACTCAAAAAGTTAGAGTCCCAGTCGCTCACAATAGTACAAGGTATACCAAGTAATATCAGGACATAAGTAACAAACAAGATAGCTACATGTTGTGGATCATCACATTTCTTGCGTGGGATAAAATGAGCCATTGTGGAAAAATGATCGACCATGAAAAAGATGCCATCATACCCACCTCTAGATCGTAGTAATCCCATCGCAAAATCTATGGATATATCAACCCACGGGTTGTTTTCAACAGGCAACGGAGTATATAATCCATGATGGTTGGACCATTATTTAGCTCTTTTGCAATCTATACAAGCATTTCAACGCTTCTCCACATCTCGTCGCATCTTAGGCCAGTGGAACTGCTCGATCAAGATACCAAGAGTTTCATCCACTTCGAAGTGACACATTAAGATACCGGAGTGAGTTTCTCGAACTGAAAGCTCTCTCCAAGATGACATGGGCACACAAACTCTTCCCTTCTTGAAGATATAACCATCGTGCCACTGATATTCTTCCACCCTCCGGCCACTCACTATAGCGTCACAGACTCTCTTAAGCTTAGGGTCATGCTCGTACATCAACTTGATCCTCTTGAAATGCATAAGCCTCGAAACTAGATTCGTCGCTAAGGCAAACTTCCTTGACAGCGCATCGACCACAACCTTGTCTTTTCTCTTATTGTAATGAAATACATAGGGAAAACTCCCGATAAATTTCACCCACTTGGCAAGTCGCCAATTCAATTTCTCTTGGCCTCAACGATGTTCCAAAGATTCATGATCAATTTTAGTCACAAACACTCTCAGCCACATATAATGTTACCAATGCTCCACTCTCACAAGGGCTTAAAACTCCTTGTCATATGTCGAGGCATTTCCCAGCGGTGGTAATTCAGTTAACGGAAGGTTGAGTTTTTGCTCTCGTCCAAACCCCATCAAAAGTGTATAGGTTATGCAGCGGATGATGAGGAGAGTTGAATGACACTATTTTTCCCAATTTTCACCGGCCAAATTGGCTTGAACAGACCTCGACAGTGGTGGCTCGTCATGTCGCCAAGGAGAGAGAAAGGGGAGTGAATATCGGAGAGGTGAGGGGGAAATGAGGGTCGGGGGAAAGGTTTAGGGGTTGTGTAGGTAGATTGTGGGTGATCTAATCTTGGCCGTTGGATTAGGAAAATGAAGGGCCAGGATGAGGCCACGTCAGTGCTGAAGTGTAAAATTCGAAGCTAATAGTGTATAAATAATGTATATAAGGCGTATTTTGATATAAAATAGGCGTAAAAATGATATAAAATAGGTAT
Organism: Petunia axillaris subsp. axillaris; assembly: GCA_029990575.1. Lineage (NCBI taxonomy): Eukaryota > Viridiplantae > Streptophyta > Magnoliopsida > Solanales > Solanaceae > Petunia > Petunia axillaris. The sequence goes on along the minus strand of JARKNS010000004.1, from coordinate 118,844,142 downwards.
AAAAATATAGAAAAATTAGGAAATTAACTATAAAGCAATAAAATAGCTAGGGAAGCGTGTAAAGATGTATTTTATGATATAAAATAAGTTGGGTAATTTTATCAAAAATAAGAGTATTGCAAAAATTGCAAGAATGGTTATGGTTTGGGACGATGCCTTTGAAAATAGCCTTGATTGTCAGGCTATTATGAAAAGATCATTTGAAAGAACTGGACGGGGCAAGAGTAGATACACAATCGTGCGTAAAATTCGAAAACTATTGATTTTAAAAATAGGAGGGACAAAATTAGGTGTCAACAGCTGCCCCTCTTTGCCCGGGGATGATGAAAGAGTCTTCGGGCAAAGACGTTGACATTGCGGCCAATTTTGTCATGACTCTAGAGGAGCCTATTACTTAAGAGAATGTGGGGCGTCAGGCTGAAATGCTTGCTTTACTTGGAGTGTATGTCTTGTAATTAAGATGTGCCTGCAACATAATGTTTACATAAAACGTACCTTCCTGCCGAGCTGAATTGTCTTTCCAAGATTCCTGGTGTATATGGTTGTGTCTGCTAAGCCATGATTGTGTGTCCCTTGTTGTCAAGTGTCCCTTGCTCCCCGGTGCATTGGGCTGTGTACCCTCCGCAAAGAATTAAAATAAAAAATCAGTATCGGGCTGTGTACCCTGAACCAATGATTCGGGCTGTGTACCCTCAGCTAATTTAAAATGCAAATCGATATCGCACTGTGTACCCTCAATCGACGCCTAGGGCTGTGTACCTTCAGCTAAAGTAAATGACAAATCGATATCGGGTTGTGTACCCTCAATTGACGCTTCGGGCTATGTACCCTCAGCTAATTTAAATGATAAATCGATATCGGACTGTGTACTCTCAATCGACGCTTCAGGCAATGTACCCTCAGCTAATTTAAATGAAAAATCGATATCGGGATGTGTACCGTCAACCGACGCCTTGGGCTATGTACCCTGAGCAAATTTAAAATGCAAATCGATATCGGGCTATGTACCCTCAACCGACGCCTCGGGCTGTGTACCCTCAGCTAATTTAAATGACAAATCGATATTGGGCTGTGTACCCTCAACCGACGCTTCGGGCTATGTACCCTCGGCTAATTTAAAATGCAAATCGATATTGGGCTATGTACCCTCAACCGATGCCTCGGGCTGCGTACCCTCAACTAATTTAAAATGAAAATCGATATCGGTTGTGTACCCTCAACCGATGCCTCGGGCTGTGTACCCTCGGATAATTTAAAATGCAAATCGATATTGGGCTGTGTACCCTCAACCGACGTTTCGGGCTGTGTACCCTCAGCTAATTTAAAATGACAAACCTTTTCGTTGAAGCATATATGTCGTGTATTACTGGATTAGGTATCTTTTGTGCCGGCACTCAAAGAAAGATTGGTGAGTTGTGCAGGGGCGGTTTGGTTTGTGCATTCTTGGTTTGCTTCGCTCTCGCTGTCCGCGAGTGTCGGAATCTTTGCCGAGCTGATAGGGATATGCATAAAGTAGTAAATAATGTAAACTTTCTGAAAAACTTTTATAAGAAAAAAATGAAGTGAAATGTTTTGTCCCATAGAGTCACGAGTCACGAGTCACGTCGTGTAAAACTAGAGTGGTCGTTCTTCACGCTATTCCCAAACTCCATCAAATCAATTTTAAGGGCGACCTCAAAATTCTGCCCCAGTTTGTATTCGAAATTTTTGAGAGATCCTCAAAAATTTCTGCCTCAGTGTCAACTATGTTTGTCCTTTAGGAATTTTGAGAGTTCCTCAAAAATTCGGCCCCAGTGTTTGCTTCGTGGGAAAATAAAATTTTTGTATTTCTGCGACCGAACCTTGAATACGTTGCCTACGTATCCCACTTGGGGAATCAGGTCGTGACGTAGTTCAGGTTACAAACTTCTATAATGTATTGCAGAATGGAAAATCACTAATCAGTACGAACTTCTATATATAGTATCTCTTGACATCATCTGAGTTGATTGGTTTTGGCTAGACTTCTCCGTCCATCTCTGCCAATATCAATGCTCCTCTATTCAGAACTCGATGAACCATGTACGGCCCTTGCCAATTCGGTGCAAACCTGCCTTCTGCTTCTTCTTGATTTTGAAATATCTTCTTCAGTACTAATTGCCCAGGTTCAAAGAATCTTTCTCGAACTTCCTTGCTAAATGCCTTAGCCATCCTTCTTTGATATAATTGCCCATGACATATCGCATTCAATCTCTTTCCATCAATGAGGGTCAATTGCTCTATTCTTCCTTTGATCCATTCGGCGTCTTTCAACTGTGTTTCTTGGATGATTCTCAGAGATGGTATCTCGACCTCTGCGGGTATCATTGCCTCGGTTCCATACACAAACAAATAAGGAGTGGCCCCCGTTGATGTTCTCACTGTGGTGCGTACCCTAACAGGGCATAGGGTAGGTTCTCATGCCATTGTTTTGAATTGTCTGTCATTTTGCACAATATCCTCTTGATGTTCTTATTGGCCGCCTCGACCGCACCATTCATTTGAGGTCTGTATGCAGTGGAATTGTGATGCTTGATCTTGAAAACCTCACATGTTGCTTTCATTAGGTCACTGTTGAGATTTGACCCATTGTCAGTGATGATGGATTCAGGGATGCCAAATCGGCAGATCATCTTATCACGGACAAAGTTCGACAGCATTTTCTTCGTTACCGATTTGTATGATGCTGCTTCTACCCATTTGGTAAAATAATCAATGGCCACCAGTATGAAGCGATGCCCATTGGAAGCGGCCAGCTCTATAGGCCCTATGACATCCATACCCCAGGCCGCAAAAGGCCAAGGTGATCCCATAATATTCAATTCATTGGGAGGTACTCAAATCATATCTCCATAGACTTGGCATTCATCGCATTTCTTTGCGTGCTTTATGCAGTCATGCTCCATTGTCATCCAGAAATAACCAGCCCTCAAAATCTTCTTGGCAAGTACGAAACCGTTCATGTGTGGGCCACACGTCCCAGAGTGTGTCTCTTCCAATAATTTAGCGGCTTCTTTTGCGTCCACGCATCTCAATAACCCTAGATCGGGTGTCCTCTTGTACAAAACCTCTCCGTTCAGAAATAAACCATTTGATAACCTCCTCAGTGTCTTCTTTTGGAGACTTGTTGCAGTATCTTGGAGTTCTTCGTGTCCATTCTCCTCGGACTTGGTGAATCAGTAAGTCAGAATCCCCGATCGCTAACAGCTCTTGTATGTTCATGTCTACTGCCAATCTAAGCCCCAGGATGAAAGCTTCATACTCTGACATATTGTTGGTGCAAGGAAATCTTAGTTTGGCTGTGACAGGGTAGTGTTGTCCAGTCTCGGAAACCAATACTGCTCCAATGCCAACTTCTTACCGCTCCATCAAAGAATAGCCTCCAACCATCATAATCCTTGGTGATATCTTCCCCTACGAACATAACTTCCTTGTCAGGGAAATAGGTGTTCAGAGGTTCATAGTCATCTCCCACTGGGTTCTCGGCCATATGATCAGCCAAGGCTTGAGCCTTCACCGCCTTTTGGGTGACAAAAGTGATGTCGAATTCACTGAGCGCCATTTGCCATTTAGCCAACTTGCCAGTAGCGTGGGTTTTTGGAAGATGTACTTGAGAGGATCCATCCTCGATATCAGCAACGTTGAGTAAGATGTCAAGTAGTGTCTCAACTTCTATGCTATCCAGGTCAGCGCGCAGCACGTGCGCTCAAGCAATGTGTACTTGGCCTCGTAAGGAGTAAACTTATTGCTTAAGTAGTATATTGCTTGCTCCTTTCTTCCAGTCGAATCATGTTGTCCCAACACACAACCGAAGGCCGAATCTACCACGGATAGGTACAAGATCAAAGGTCGCCTAGGCTCAGGTGGGACCAGCACAGTTGGGCAAGACAAGTACTCCTTTATCCGATCAAATGCTTTTTGGCAATCCTCTGTCCACTCGATCACTGCATCTTTCTTCAGCAACTTGATGATTGGCTCACAGATGACGGTGGATTGTGCTATGAAACAGTTGATGTTATTGAGCCTTCCTAGGAAGCTCATAACTTCTTTCTTGCTTTTTGGCGGTGGCAATTCTTTGATGGCTTTGATCTTGGACGGATCTAGCTCGATACCCGTTCTACTGACGATGAAACCCAGGAGCTTCCCTGACGGAACACCAAAGGCACACTCTGCCGGATTTAGCTTCAAATTGTACTTTCACAAGCGGTTGAAAAACTTGCGTAAGTTGTCAAGGTGCTCTGAGCTCTTCTTTGATTTGATGATCACGTCGTCCACATGGACTTCAATCTCTTTGTGCATTAGGTCATGGAATATAGTTTTTATAGCCCTCATGTAAGTTGCCCCAGCATTCTTTAATTCAAATGGCATAACTTCGTAGCAATAAGTCCCCCAAGATGTAGTGAAAGCTATCTTCTCGGCATTCTCCTCATCCATGAGAACTTGATGATAACCAGTGAAACAGTCCACGAAGGATTGCATCTCATGTTTCGCGCAATTATCAATCAGGATATGTATGTTTGGCAGAAGAAAATCATCCTTCGGGCTTGCTCTATTCAGATCTCTATAATCCACGCAAACTCGAAGTTGCCCTTCCTTCTTCGGCACTGGGACAATGTTAGCCAGCCAAGTTGGATATTTGACTATTCTCAAGATTCCTGCATTGAGCTGTTTGGTCATCTCTTTCCCAATCTTCAACAGAACCGATGACTTGAAAGTTCGGGCCTTTTGTTTTATCGGCGGAAAGCCCGGATTGATAGGTAATTTGTGAGCTACCACGTCCGTGCTTATGCTAATCATATCATCATACGACCAGGCGAATACGTCCTCATACTCTTTAAGAAACTCAATATACAACTTTTTATCCTCGGCATTGAGATGTACACTAATCCTTGTCGCTTTCACAACTTCCCCATCTCCTAAGTTTATCACCTCAGTTTCCTCTAGGTTTGGCTTAGGTTTGTTTTCAAATCTTTGAATTTCTTCTTGTGTGGTTTCATCAAAATCATCATAATAAATTCCAGTTTCCTCGAGCTCCATTGTTTCATTACACGTTGCGATTGTGGACTCAATGGGATTATTAGTTTGGATGCTGAAAAAGTAAAATATTGTAAAATTAAAAGATTAAAGTAAAAGCTAAACGGGAAATAGTGCGAAATTTTATTTATGAATCCTTGCAAAACGAAGTTTGTAGGGAGACATGTGCAATAAAGAGGAAAAATGCAACTTCCACGACTCAAAGTCGGGTGTTATTTTAGGAAACATAAAATAAATTTTATCCCCTCAGCTCTACCAAGGTCCACGGTAAGCTCGGGCCCGATTGCTGATCCAGTTGTTCAGTGCCGCTCCAGATCTAGCCCTTGTCAATCCAGAAGGTTCAACATGTTCTTCCAGGATTATACAACAGTCTTCATCAGATATGAATAAATTTTGCATTCCTGCAAGCAGATCCTCTTCAGCATCAGCTATCTTTGGCTCCATCCCTCGTGCTACGGACACTTCCCCTTTTCGGCCATCCAAGTATCAAGACGAGACGAAGATATGCAAGAGAGTCTTGGTGCTTTTCTTATAGAACTTGAAATCCAGTGGCGTTTCTTCCATGCTCTTTTCGTAGGTCACAATGTACCCTATGCCAGCCTTCTCATTGTTGGGCCTCATCACAATTCTGATTGGATCGACCATGCCATCCAGATTCCTGCCCAAACCTTTGCGAGGTTCATAGCCTTGCTTGATCATGATGCCTTAAGCCAGTCTTCGGGCCACTTTGCAGGTTGTGGGAGTACATATGGCTCTTTTATCACTATTTCCATAGGTTCAGGTACTTTGGGTATCCACACTTGCTTTGCCTTTGTTTCTTCAGAGATGCACTTTCACCTGGGGCGAGCATTAGGTGAGTATATTGGTCGCTGTTCAGTCTTACCTGGTAGGGTCTCACTAAATTCGCATGAGGGCACTCCCCAATCAGACATGACTGGTTCCCAGATCAAATTCCTCCCTTCATAGCCTTTGCCTCGGCTATCCCAATAGGCCCTGTAAAAGTTCCTCTTCCTTTCTTCAACCCCAGGCAGTGTGTTTTTGAAAGTTCCTCTTCCTTTCTTCAACCCCAGGCGGTGTGTAAAAGTTCCTTTTCCTTTCTTCAACCCCAAGCGCTGCGCTGTAAAAGTTCCTCTTCCGTTCTAGGAATTTTTGAAACTTTTCAATTTTTCAATTTTTTTGTTTTTCTTCTTTTCTCAAGAACAACAACAACAAGAACAACAAACACAAAGATAAAATGGTACGATCGAGGGTTTGTAAGAACAAAACCTATCCGTGCTTTGATACCAAACTGATACGAGTTAAATACGCGGAAGCAAATAAACTATACGAGCAGAAGCAATTAAAAGGGATAACAAGAAATATAGATTGGGAAGACAAGAAATGAGAAGAAAGAAAGTATCAAACTCACATATGTTAGTTAATTCAAGGGGGTAAAGAGACTCGATCTAATCAAACGATCATACTAGGACGATCCCCATGGATTCCAAGTTAACGAGATACATGAAGCCTCGGGCTTCAACAAAGAAGGCAAAGCCTCTCTTCCAATTCTTCTCTCTATGAGATTCAACAATGTCTAACCAGCTAATGAAATAAATGACCTAAGGGAGGGATTTATAGTCTCTCTTTACATGTTTTTGAAATGTCTAAAAGCCCACAAAATGGGGTAAAAACACTAAAGGCCACTTAGGGCTAAAATAGGAATTACACGCATAAACTAGCAAAATCCTGTGTGCTTCCATCAGGGGCAGGCGGTCCGCCCACCCTCACTAGGCAGTTCGCCTCTCTTCAAGTCCAGAGAGTAAGCAGTCCACTAGGCGATCCGCCCATAGACAGAGGCGGTCCGCCCACATGAGATCCTGCGAGCTAAGATGATGTATGCGGTCCGCCCACTTGCAAAGGCGCTCCGCCTCTTCCTGAAGCTTCTTAAAACGCCTCAAAATGTGCCTCGGATGCTCCCCCTTATAGCTTAGGATGTCCTCCTTCCATGGTGCTCCAATGCATGATCTTCAAGTCGCTTCCGGAGCCCTTAACTCATTTCGTTTGTGCTCTCACGCTTGGCACTTGATGGTTGGCACTTTAGGGTCAATTTTCCCCGCATCAGCATGGGTTCGGGCTGCATCATCATCATCTTCTTGAGAAGATTTTGTCCTTAAAATCGAGCCCTCTTCAGTCTCCAATGCTTGGCCTACAATGCAAAGAGTTAAGTTTGTAACATTAAAGGTGTTGGATACATTAAACTCACCTGGGAGGTTGATCACATAAGCTTTGATGTTGATTTTCCTCAGCACTTGAAATGAACCATCCCCTCGAGGAGCCAACTTTCCCTTTCATTGGTTCGGGATTCTTTCTTTTCTGAAGTGAACCCAAACCCAATCTCCCTTCTTCAAATCCAGCTTCTTACGCCCTTTGTTTTTCTTGGAATCCACTTTAGTATAAGCTTCCTCAAGATTTTTCTTCACTTTGGCATGTAGCTCGAGCAAAGCAGTAGCTCATCGAGTACCTTCAAAACAAATAACAGCATCTCATGGCAACGGGGTTAAATCAAGTGGAATCAAAGGGTTAAAATCATACACACAATCAAACGGAGTCATTCCAATCATTCGATGCACAGTACAGTTGTATGAAAATTCCATCACGGGCAAACGATTAGCCTAGTTTCTTACCTTGCCTTTGGTCATGGCTCGAAGTAGAGTTCCCAAGGTTCGGTTGACTACCTCGGTCAGTCCATCAGTCTGAGGATGGTGAGACGTCGAGAATAATATTTTTGTGCCAAGGGCACCCCATAGACATTTCCAGAAATGACTCAAAAATATAGAGTCTCGATCACTCACAATAGTACGAGGCACACCATAAAAGTTCAACACAATAGAAATTAATACAGTAGCGACATGTTGTGCATCATCACATTTCATGCAAGGAATAAAGTGAGCTATTTTAGAAAATCGGTCGACTATGACAAAAATGCTATCATGTCCACCTCCGACCTCGATAACCCAATAATCCATGGATATATCAACCCGCGGTCGGTTAGGAACAGGTAACGGATCATACAAACCATGAGGGTTGGACCTCAGTTTGGCTTCTTGCAATCTATATAAGCACTGAAAAGCTTTTCCACATCTCTTCGCATTTTGGGCCAATGAAACTGCTCGGGTAAGATACCAAGAGTTTTATCAACACCGAAGTGTCCCATTAAGCTCCCGGAGTGAGCTTCTCAAACCAAAAGCTCTCTCCATGATGACACTGACACACAAACCCTCCCATTCTTGAAGAGGTAGCCATTGTGCCATTGATACTTCTCTACCTTCTCACCACTGAAGATAATATCTCGAATGCTCTTAAGCTTGGGATCGTGTTCATTCATTATCTTGATGTTTTCGAATCCTATTAACCTCCAAGCGAGAGTGATCGCTTATGCGAACTTCCTCCGCAACGCATCGGCCACAACATTGTCTTTACCCTTTTTTTGTAATAAATTACATCGGGAAAGCTCTCAATGAATTCTACCCATTTGGCATGCCAGCGGTTCAACTTCTCTTGGCCTCGGAGATGTTTCAATGATTCATGATCAGTTCTAATCACAAATTCACGAGGCGATTGATAATGTTGCCAGTAAGCGAGTGCTCGAACGAGGGAATACAATTGCTTTTCATACGTAGAGTAGTTCAAGATTTCACCCTTAAGCTTTTCGGTGAAGTAAGCGATCGACTTCCATTCATGCTTAAGCACTCCTCTGATCCCAACTCCGGACGCATCACATTCAACCTCGGACGCTTTGCTGAAGTCAGGGAGTTGTAGTAATGGGGGCAGAACTTAGCCTCCATTTCAACTCTTGGAAATCCCTCTCTTGGGACTTTCCCCAAACAAACGTATGGTCTTTCTTTACCAGCTCGATTAAAGGAGTTTCCACGGTGCTAAAGTCTCGAACAAACCTTCGGTAAAAATTAGCTAACCCATGGAAGCTACGAACTTGAGACACCGAAGTAGGAGTCGGGCAATCTTTGATAGCCTCGACTTTTGACTCATCGACTTAAACACCACTAGCACTCACAACAAATCCAAGAAAGACTACACGCTCAACACAAAAGGCATACTTTTTGAAATTAGCATACATCTTCTCTTCTCTAAGCGTATTAAGCACTAGCCTTAAGCGTTTGACATGTTCTTCCACAGATTTACTATAAACAAGTATGTCATCGAAATACTTTTATGAACGGTTTAAAGGACATGGTTCATCAATCGCATGAAAGTGCTCGATGCGTTAGAGAGGCTAAAAGGCATTACTAACCATTCATAGAGACCGAATATGGTCTTGAATGCGGTTTTCCACACATCACCTAGTTTCATTCGGATTTGGTGGTAACCAGACCTGAGGTCTATCTTCGAAAAATAAAAAGAACCACTCCATTCATCTAGCATGTCATCTAATCGAGGGATAGGATGATGATACTTTACCGTTATCGTGTTGACTGCTCGGAAATAAACTCATATTCACCACGTTCCATCTTTCTTTGGGACAGGGATAATAGGAACGGCGCAAGGACTCAAACTCTCTTGAATTAGGCCTTTTTTCAGCAATTTGTCCACCTGCCGCTGGAGCTATTTAGTGTCTTCGGGATTACACTGGTATACAGGTTTGTTGGGGATTTGAGACCCCGGAACTAAGTCAATTTGGTGCTCAATTCCTCTCAACGGAGGCAATCCACCTCGAATTTCTTCAAGAAACATGTCTCTGATGTTCTGCAAAACACTTTGAACAGCAATAGGCAAAGGATTATCATTAGAAAAATTATCATTAGAGTTTAGAAGGATACCCTTGTGCACGAGGCAAATCATCAATCGACCATCGTCGTTGCATCGTAGATACTCAGCCGGTTGCATGATTGCAAAAATATTACTTGCCACGGGTGGTGAAATTTTGTCCTTGGCCACAATTTGGGTCCCGACGAGAGACTTTGCTTGGGCCACTTCTTTCAGCTCCTTCAGTCCTTTATAGTCCTCACTGACTTGTTTTGGAGACAATGGTTTGACTATGTAACTCTCCCTTCCGAACTTAACAGTAAGTGTTGGATTGTTCGTTATCGATAGCCGACCTATCATACTGCCATGGTCGTCCCAATAGCAAATGACAATCTTGCGTAGGTATCACATCGAACATCATCTCGTCTTGATATTCTCTTATCTTGAACTTGATTCACACTTGCTTGACAACCTTCAATTCTCTACATTCACTTAACCATCGCAAACGGTAAGGATGAGGGTGCTTCGAGGTAGGTAATCCCATTTGTGAAACTAAGGTTTGGCTCACCACATTTGGACAATTACCTAAATTAATAATATCATTGAACAAACTTTCCCCCTCACCCGACACCTCGCATGGAAAAGATTTTCTCTTTGGTTGTCCTCTTCTTCAATAGTCAAACAGCTCAAGTTTCTATAAACCGCAAGAAACATTTATAGATAGTCAGCTTCGGCTGCTTCCCGACCATCATCAATTTCAGCTCGATGAGTCTCCTCTCCATTCTCTTCCTCAGCATCACTCACTTGCTCATGGACTGTTCTATCTTTGAGAAAAAGCATAACTTTGCGAGTCGGACATTCTTTTTCTATGTGACCATAACCCCTGTATTTATGACACTGAATGTTTGAAGCACTAGGAGTATTGAGTTGAACTTTACCACCCACTTCCTTGGAGTTATTAACGGTCACTCCTCTTTCGAAGGGTCTCTTTTGGTCTCGACCAGCATTGGCACTTGTAGGATTCAGACTCTTCTACTCTTTACCTTGGTTCAAAGGAGTTGAAGTAGTGACTCCTCGGTACCGGCTTGCTTTGTCATCCTTCACCCATTTCTCAGCTTCAACGGCTACATGGAATACATCTTCCAATGTTTGATACACAGGAAGCCTCAATTGAGATTACACTTCTCTAGTCAGTCCTTTTTTTAATCGAATGATGGCTTGCTCATCATCTTTGTCCATATTAAGAGCCAATCAAAAATTTTCAAACTCATCATATTACACTTCGATTGATTTGGACCCCTATTTCAAATCATAGAGCTTCTGAAGTTGCTCTTGCCGATATTTGACAGTCACATACTTAGCATCCATCACTCTCTTCAGCTGTGCCCAAGTAAGAATCTCAGGATAGACATTTCTTCTCCTCATTCTTTTGTCAGCTTCCTACCATGTCGATGCATATGCCTCGAACGAAGCAATGGCATGTGCAGTTTTCCCCTCCTCGGTCATCTCATTTGTCTCAAAGATTCGTTCCAAACGAACCTTCTAATTAAGATATTGGTCTGGATCACTAGTTCATCTGAAGGGTGGAATAATGATCTTGACACCGCTCAAGTTTGAATCATGAGTACCTCGGATCGGTTATGAATACTCTTTATAATAATCATCAGCCTCACACTCAAAATATCTATCAACATTTGCGCCTCAGCCTCGACCTCGGAAGTTCCCACGAACTTGTTGAAACTGCCTTCGTTGAATGAAAGGTGGCTCATACTCAGCTTCGGCCTAGAGAAACTCTCCATCATCAACCTCTTCATCAACGACCACGACTTGTCTTCGATCCCTTGGAAGTGGTATTCTATCATCTCGGGGAACACCCAAGTTTTGATGATCAGCTCAGGGATTGTCAAAGTTTCGTTGTTCCGCTTAGGGAATGCCCAAGTTTTGATGCTCAACCTGGGAAATGCCCATGATTGCTTTTCGATGGCCTCATTTCAACCGTAGTTGATGAGCCAATTCACCAAATTTCTCCGGTTTCATAGGAGTGGAGTTGCTAGTACCAGCGTCGGACCCTGGCAAGCCCACCTATGCTTTCTCTTTCTCGAGGTTTGCTACTCGAGCACTTACTCCTTTCACCTCGGCACTAATGCCTTGTATCGCAACCAAGAGATCGGCTAATGACACCTCGGGTGCTTCAACACCCTTTCCTTCGCCTCCATTCCCAGCCATGGAACCTACAAAAATCAAAGACCAAGCAAATGTTAAGGTTAGAAATCACCTCACACTCTCCCTCACTTTTATTGGATGGCTCTTGGGTCCACTCAATTTGTAGGTTCGGTCACTCAAGAACTTGTTACAAATGGCTTCCTCAGTTTGATCAATTTCTTTAAGACTCTTCGAGTTTGACAAGTCACACTGTCTCCTTCGGAAAGAGTGAATTGATTTCGTCTCGATGGAACGGACGGTATTTAACTACACATGGGAGGTCAAAAATTTTCTACGATAATTTGAACTTCGTTCACCCCATGCACGAGTTCCTATAAGCTCAAACAAATTAGTGCGACCTCGAGTAGAAGGATTTACTCTAGAGATCCACTAACGAGATGTATCGACCATAAGAAAAGAAGACATCCTAGGGGAATCTACCATTCGTTTCCTCTTTTAGAACCCTTGGCCACGTCACCGTCATACGGACAAAAGTGGTCCCTCCTTGATACGGATTTTTTTTATTAATAATAAAAACCTCGATAAAGAAGAGTATAAGTAAGGGGAGTTTGGTCTTACCTTACAATCCAAAATGAGTCACCACCTCAACTAACTAAGAGCTATTTAAAAATAAGTGCTGGAAATAATTAAAAATAAAAGAATCAACATAGAGCTTATAATGTACTCTATGATGATAATACATAAGTGCATGCTAAAATAATGAAGAAAAATACAACCAATGAAAAACTTGTATTTAAGCACCTCTTTCTCTATGTATATGACCTGAATGAATGCTTGTAGCCCGCATAAGCTTTGCACATTATCCTATTTTTCTTGAACCATCCACTTCCTCTCCCAATTATTTGAACAATGCATCAATCTTTATATGATAAGACGTGTCTTGCAGCCCGTGGAGGGTTAGTTCTATCTGTGTCAGTTGTATCCTCAGTTTTTGTTCTCTTGTGAGTCTTTTTCGTTGATTTCCTTGGTGAGATGTCTACTTCTCTGGCTGCCCTCTCTCTAGCAGCATCTAGAATTGATTGTTCATCTTCCTCCAAATACTCCCCAACACCATTCTATTTATTCTCATCAACATACATTTCATGTGGAGCCACAGGCGTTAGGTTCAAATTTCTTTGCTGCCAATAGGCTAACCCAAGATCCCTTGATTTGCCTTGTATTAATCGGGCTAACATTAGCATTAGTGACCAAGGCCTTCAAGGGAATAAACTCTGGGGCGGTAACTTTCAAATTACTACTTGGAGTTTTTTGTGCAATTTCTTCCTCATCTACCACATTTGCCCACTTTCTAGTATTAGTTACCCCTTGTTGCTCCTTCACAGAAGATATCTCATTAGTAAAATTAGCCTGAGAAAGGGAAATATTACCTCTTGGCACCAATTGATTGTTGTCGATTGATAAAAATTGGTGGGCACTATCATCTTCTCGCTCACCACAAGACTCCAAGTTGGCATTAAAATGTGCAACCCCAAAAGTGGGATCAACCATTCTAGCCTCTTGGGCTTGTTTCAACAACTTTCCCACAGTTGGGTCAACCATATACTTAGGCTTCAAGAGGGTTACCTCCTTCCAAGTAGACAATGTATCATCCGAGCCCACTGAATCTTCATTAGAGTCTTTACAATACTCAATTCTATAAACAAGAGGAGGATCATTTTCAACGTTTGTCAGAGCATTTTGATCTCCATAAATACGAGCATAACCTCTCCTATCTTGAACCCCAAAATAATTATTGACAAAACCTGCAGCCTGCTCATCCCCCTCCTCTCCTCCATTACCAAGATTCATATGTGTGGAACCCTTACACCAGATTTTCAATTGGGAAATTGGTATTAAAGCAATCTTCCCATGAGTAACTACTTGGTCTACTGCATTCTTGTCAAAACATACACTCTGAGATGGAATTGTTTGGGCTGATTTATTTTCGTCACAAATGGTTGTTTTGTTTGTACTCTTAACAGCTTTATTTTTAAAACTCTTTGAGACACACACCTTAGTGATCTTTTCTGCCCCATCCTCTTTCAAGATAAAATCCGGATGTGCACTTTCCTCTACCCTTTTATCTTCCGTTATTATTTCGTTCTGATACCACTTGATAATAATTATGATACCTCTCGATAAAGCTCACGATATGGATCCAAGAACTTGATCATGAAATATAAAGAAACGCGCAGAAGCTAAAGAAATTAACTTAAAAAATGAAAAAAGACTGAAAAATAAAGATAGAATGAATTAAAGAAAGAGTTTTCTTGAATCCAAGGATGAATCATGAATTTCAAGAATAAATTTAAAAATTCAAGAGAAGTCTAAATCTTAAAAAGAAACTCCTAACAACAACAATTAGACTAGCTAATCGTCTTTGGTAGAGAATAACCCAAGAAGTAGGTTATGGAATACCGACCCCTGTTAGAGTAACAAGAACAACAGTAAATAATATTTAGCACCTTTCTTGAATACATAAAAGTAATCTAAATATTTGAAGTAGAATTACCTTACCACCTAAAAGTGTAGACTTGAAGGTTGTAAAATAAATCCATAGCAGCCACACACAAAAGTGCAAGAGAAACCTCGCAATTTTTATTCATCATAAATCTCTATATTGTTGTATCTAAAATAAAGAAAATAACCCCTTTATATAGGAGTAGGGGCTGGCCATATGATGCAGCCCGAACACGTGCTGATCAAGTGTCCGATCCTCTGAGGTCAATGACACAAAGCAAACCCAAGCTGCTGCACGATGTTCAAATTCACTTTGCTTGGTCGGAAGAAAGCAACCACTCCGAAGCTGATTGGCCGAGCTCAAGAATCGAAGGCTTTATTTATAAACTTGAGCTCGAAGAAGGGAGTGACTAAACCCAAACCGAACACTCAACATCGCCGCCAAAGTAAATCAAACAAACAATCGAAGGAAGAGCGACCGATGTCAGCTTAAGCCGAGTCAATTGCATCGAAGTCAAGAGATCGAGCTGAAGTGTTCGAATTTCAAGTGTTCGGTTGAAAGAGTGACCGAACACTCAGATATCCAGCCCTGCGTGGCTTACTCTTATTGGTCGCCTGTGACCATTTACTGTTTTTTCCCTACAGTAGTCTATATATACTCCTTAACATTTCATTATAAGTAAGTTAGTTTTTGTTGAATGATCAAACATAGTTGTAGCTATTGTGAGTCTCCGATAGAGCCGAACCCCGACATGGGATTTTAAGAACTTGTGTCATTCAGTGTTGAGTCATTTGAACAATCTTCTTCTTTGGTCATTCAATTTGCAAGAAGCATGACTTCTTGAGTATTGTTGCTTTGTATAGGTGATTCTTTGCCTCTGATTCGATCGAACCCGAGACTAGTTCCTTGGTGTTCCTTTGAATCGAAGCAAGATTTGTCTTGCTTCTATCTTGTTCTTGTTATTTTTCCGCGTTTCATGATGTTTAGCTTTACCTCCGGTTTTGCTTGCACCATCTTTGTATCAGAGCAAGGTTTGGGCTTGTTCTTACAACCCCAATCCTGTCCGAAGTTATCTCGTGCTTTTTGTGTCTTTCAGTTTCAGCTTCTTCCTTGTTGTTGATTGTTATTACTATTGTGTTGATTATTACAAAAAAAAAAAGTAGAAAAGAAAAATTCAAAAAATTTGGTTTGAATGTTAGTTTTTTGAATCAAACAACCGTTGATTCTTGTTCATTGTGGTCTGCTGATTCCAACGAGCACCTGTCGTACCCGATTGTTGACTAGGGTTTCTCGAAGGTTTTTGGAGTGTTTTGGACGTGGTGGTGGTTGTTACAAATCCCAGTTGTGTTTTGGTGGTTGTTGATGAACACTGGTAGTTGTAACTTGATTTGGGTTGAATTTTTAAGCTAAAAATCGAAGTTTCACTATTTGAACCACCAACCGTATGCCGGAAAAATGCTACATTGTTACAGTGTACGGACCAAGCAAGCTGTGCTCTTAGCTCGATTCTTGGAACTTAATTCCTCCGATATTGATGTGAACGGAGTGAAAAGGCAACCCAAAGCCTGTTAAAATCATGGTCAGTAAACGAAGTTGAATTTGTCCGTACGCCGGAGTAAAAGCTTCACTGTTCCATTGAAGAAGAAAGGGGTAAAGTTCAAAATCTAAAACCCCAGGTGAAAAATTATCGGCTAGAAAAGGGAAATTGGATAAGGAAAAAGCCTATCCGTACCAAGAAGGGAAATTGGATAAGGAAAAAGCCTATCCGTACCAAGGAGGGACCACTTTTGTACGAACAAAAGTTGGTGTGATCGAAGGATTCCGAAGAGGAATCGAAGGGTAGATTCTCCTAGGTTTTCACTTTTCTTGTGTTCGATAAATCTAGTTAGTTGATCTCTGGAGTAAACGAGGTCGTACTAAATTATTTGAGCTTATAGCAACTCGTGCGTTGGGTGATCGAAGTTCAAACTTTCGTAGAAAATTCTTTGACTTCCCGAGCGCAGAGTAAATAGCGTCTGTTCCATCGAGTCAATATCAACTCACTCCTCCTGAAGGAGACAGTGTGACTTGTCAAATTCGAAGGAATTGAAAGAAGTTGATCAACCGAGAAAGCCATTGGCTACAAGTTCTTGAGTGACCAAAAACCGAACTCATAAATTGAGTGGACCCGAGCGCCACCCAATAAAAGTGAGGGAGTGAGTGAGGTGATTTCTAACCTTCACACTTTATTTCTTCCTCGGGCTGGAGCTTGAACATATAACATCCACATCGGGCTCCCGGCTACTCAGTCTCCGAGTCACTGCTTCCTCCCAGCCATGATAGATAAACATGCCCATCATATATAGTCCTGGCTTGGCTTCGTGTGTCCGATCTCGATGGCATGAACATATTTTAGCTTCCAACTTCTTTTATGTGGCTTCCAACATCCTTTTAAGTGTGCATTTTAATATTTGTTCATCCCATTTTATACAATATATATACATATATTTATATTTTATTTAGCACCTTTAAGTAAAATATTAGTCGTAACGAATCCATTTCTATTCTTTTATTTGGCATGTTTTGAATTTAAACATATGCAATTCCCCCTTCTAAATTATTTTCTTTTAATATTCCTTTTGAACCTAGACAAATGTTCATCTAAGTACGTTAATAATTACATTTAAATTTTCTTTTCCTCCTATTTTATTTTGAACTAATCCCTTTTTATAAATCCCTATAACTATTTTCCTATCGAACCTGAGCAAGTTTTCATAACCAAGTACACTCTTATTATTTTAATTTTGAAAGGAGCACATTCCCCGAATACTCTCCTTAATTTTAGTGTCTTTATCAAAATCTCCTAACACCCTAAAAATCCTCTCTGAATCTTCCCATTTTCTGGAACAAAATCGAGCCCACGATCTCTCCCTCAATCTCTCCATTATAATCTAATCCAAAATTAGCCTTTAATCTTCCAACGACTATCTTTCATTTGGCATTGCTTAAATAGATTATATAGAGTACCATACGAGACCAGACAACGGGGATACAAACAGACCCTTCCTCTTCATCTCACAAAACACATAGATACAAACCAACAGAGAAGAACACCCTATGGATACCAACAGTAACTACTACCTCTCCTTCACCACCACACCACCGTGTACCCCTCTTCTCTGAATATATAAGAGGGGGGGGGGGTGAATTATATTTTCCTTTTTCTTTTCCAGTTTCAGTCAACTTAATGAGTCGACTAGATTTAAGTCAAAGATAGCAGAAAAATGTAAGTGCAGTAAAATAATGACGCAGCAGATTTATACTGGTTCAGAACCAAAAATGGTTCCTAATCCAGTCCCCTTGGGTCAACAAGGGAGTTTCTCTTCAGCTCTTAAAGTAATATTTCAAAGTACAGAGTGATGGTTTTTCTTCGATCACCACCAACAATACAAAGTGTGGTTTTGTTCCTTCGCTAACCACCAACGACACACTGTTGATCACTCGCCTGACCAACACACTTGACACTAACCTTACTTTCTCTAGGAACTCTCTTTTCTTTTCTTTGGACAGTAGTAATCTCTCAAGGTTACAATGTTTTCAAGATTAAAAGAGAATATAAGAAAGCTGAAAGGTTGCGTGATTGAGACTGCTTGCAGCTGAGCCTTTTATAGCTTCTGTGAGATCTGAGTGAGCATCGAATAGATGTGTGTGAATCCTTTAATTGATATGAGGGAGACATTTTCCTTGAATGAAGAGATTTTGACCCAAGGGAATTGATCCCCAAAAAGGTATTGATTGATCCCTTTTTGAGAATAAGGAAAGAGCATTAAAGGACCTTGATTTTCCTCAACAACTTTGACAAACGGGATTGACTCCAGTCATCCAAATCTTCAGGGTAAATTGCAACTAACAGAATCTTCTATTACTGAAACCATCAAGGACTGAATATTATTAACTCCAAGGCAATAAGGCTTCATCGACTTTAATACTCATCCAGTTTTAGCCGACTGAACCATTGTGAACCTGTGATAAAATATAGTTTTTTTAAGTTATCTGTTCATCAAATTTAATCATATTGTTATCATCAAAATTGGAGTTATCAATCTCCCCCTTTTTGATGATGACAATTTTATAAATTTATAAAACTTCCCTGTTCTATGAGTGAGATGACAGCTCCCCCTGAGTGTATGCTCCCCCTGAGTGTATGCTCCCCCTGAGAGTTTGAGTACCTGCATTCTCTATTTTTCCAAACTAGATGCATATATAGTCGACTTAAAGAAGGGGTTAGTTAGTCGACTTAAAGTTATTTTCCACAAACAACAGCAGCAATATGCATTCAGCAAACATAAGTTTTCCACAAACAGCAGCAGCAATATGCATTCAGCAAACATAAGCAGTATTCACACAGTCAAAAGGTCATTCACCATAGACATTCACCATAGACATAGTGTTTCTCCCCCTTTGTCATCAACATAAGCAGTATTCAGCAATATGCATATGCATTCAGCAAACATAAGCAGTATTCACACATAAGCAGTATTCACACAGTCAAAAGGTCATTCACCATAGACATTCACCATAGACATAGTGTTTCTCCCCCTTTGTCATCAACAAAAAACAGGGGAGTCAAAACCACAACACAGTATATACATGCATAATCAAAACAGTCTGAGTCAGCATAAACAAGCACACAAGCTAACGTCTTCCCAGAAAATACTTTAAGGTATTGATGATGTTGGTTCCCAAGGTGTCAATGCGAGAGTGTAGGGTAGAGAGACTCCTGCGAGCATCTTTGGCCACAGTATCAATGGAGAGTCTGAGGTGAGCAACATCAGCCTTGGTGGTTTTGGTGTCATCCCTGGCTTTCTCCAAATTGTATTGAGAAGAAAGACAGAGATCACGCAAGGTGGAGAGCTGCTCCTCAACAGCAGAGAGTCGATTGAGCACAGAGGAGTTATCAATTGAGGCAGGTGCAGGAGTAGGCAAAGAAGGAGGAGGATCCAAGTCAGGCTTTTTAACCCAAGATTGATCAAGATGAACATACCCCATACTAGAGAATGCACGAGAATTGTAGCATTGAGACACAGAAATAACAGAGTGACCGGAAGTAGGGACATGCAGAAGGTCCAGAATGTGAGAGATGAGCATTCTATATGGAAGACAACCAGATTCCTTAGAATCCACAGCACATTCATGCATGTAGTTAAGGATCCACCAAGAGAGTTTGACTTTTTGTTTAGTAACTAGGCAGTAAACAATGAAGGTGTCTCTTTGGGAAAGAGTACTGAAAGAGCCTGTACGAGGAAGCAGGGTAGTAGCAGCAATGTGAGCCAGAACACGATTTTCAAAACCTAGAAGGTGAGGACCAAGATGACAATCAGGGATAGCATGAGCACCCAAACCAGTAATGCAAGCTTTGGCTTGGTCAAAAGACACTTCAAAGTCGGAGGGCCAAGAATTTTTGAAGCAATCAGAAAAGCCAGAGGACTTAATTTTAAACAATTTTTCAAGAACTTTACACGTCAAGAAGATGCGTTGGCCCAAGACCAAAGATTCAATACCATCAGTTCCACAGGTACGAAGATTTGCATAGAACATTCGAACCAAGTCAGGATACATTATAGGAGGATTGATAGACAAGAGATTGGACCAACCTTGGAATTCGAAGAGAGCTTTGATATGGCAGTCAAGAGCTTCCATGGAATCGAGGTCAACAATCCGACCGGAGGCAATGCGGCGATTTTTGAGATCTTCAAACTTTTCTTTTCCATTATCCCAAAAGTTTTGGTCACAGTCAAGAGGGATGAAGGTTTTTGACATTTTTGGTTTCTTTGGAGAGGGTTTTTGAGGGGTGTCAACCATTGGTCGTTTCCCACGCTTTTTGCCTGAATTTGAGGAGATAAAAGAGGCTGATTCACTGTTCAGAGACATTGAGGCAGAATCAGAATTCTCAAGGTTTATAGGAGAACCAGGAGAACAATTTTTGGAGCGGGTCCTGGAGCTTTTCTTCATGGAAGGAGTTGTGAGTTTTTGGGATTTACCCATTTTATCATATGAGAAGAAGAGGAGATGGTTGAACAAAGAATGGAGGGAGACAGCGGTGTTTTATGGAGAAGATGGAGAGGAAGAGACGTGATTGAGAGAAGTGAAAAGACGGGAGCAGTCAGCGGGAAAAACGAAGAACTTTTTGGGCACACTCAAACCAATAAGTAATAATTAGAGAAGTTTAGGAGCTGATGAACCATAAAAGATTTGAAAATATGTTCACACTATCAGAAAAAAATTATATATCAGTAAGATAGCAAAAGAAGGTGTCATTAATTTAATAAAATAGGGTCTTCAACTACTCCTAATTTTTCACGAAGTTCACAAAAGCGTTCCTCATGCAAAGGTTTAGTGAAAATATCAGCAAGTTGATTTTCAGTAGTCACGAAGGAAATTTTAACGTTACCACACAAAACATGATCCCTAATAAAGTGATGCTTAATTTCTATATGCTTTGCTCTAGAATGATGCACCGGATTTTTAGAGAGACAGATAGCACTTGAATTATCACAATAGATAGGCATAGGAGTGGAATTAATATCATAATCACTGAGCTGATAGGACATCCAAAGTAGTTGAGTACAGCAGTGACCAATGGCGATGTATTCTGCTTCAGTAGTGGATAAGGACACTGATCCTTGCTTTTTGCTATGCCAAGAAATGAGAGATTGTCCTAAAAATTGACAGGTTCCACTAGCACTTTTACGATCGTCTTTATCACCTGCAAAATCAGCATCTGAGTATCCTTGAAGATGAAAATTTATAGTGCGAGGGTACCAAAGCCCATAAGAGATAGTGCCAGAGAGATATCGCATAATACGTTTAACTGCAGTGAGGTGAGATTCTTTAGGTTCAGATTGATATCTAGAACATTTGCAAACACTGAACATTATGTCAGGTCGACTAGCAGTTAGATAAAGTAAGGAACCAATCATACCTCGATAGATGGTTTGATCTACATTTTTACCTTTGCAGTCCTTTTCAAGATTTGTTGAGGGGCTCATAGGAGTTTTCATTACCTTGGCACTATGCATACCAAACTTTGCAAATAGTTCCTTGGTGTACTTAGATTGATTGATAAAAATCCCTTTATCGTATTGTTTGATTTGAAGTCCAAGGAAGAAGGTGAGTTCTCCCATTAGGCTCATTTCAAACTCATTCTGCATTGTCTCAGCAAATTCCTTGCATAATGATGGATTAGAACTACCAAAAATAATATCATCGACATAAATTTGCATAAGGAGATTTCCAACAGAAGATCTTTTAATGAATAAAGTAGTATCAATTTTACCTCGACTGAAACCATGATTTAAGAGAAAAGTGCTTAAACGATCATACCATGCTCTAGGAGCTTACTTCAAGCCGTATAGAGCTTTAGTCAACTTAAAAACATGTGAGGGAAATTTCAGACTTTCAAAACCAGGCGGTTGTTTAACATAAACTTCTTCCTTGATAAAGCCGTTTAAGAAGGAACTTTTGACATCCATTTGAAATAGTTTGAAACCTTTGAATGATGCATAAGCAAGTAGCATGCGAATAGATTCTAACCTTGCAACAGGAGCAAACGTTTCATCATAATCAATACCTTCTTGCTGAGAATAGCCTTGAGCTACAAGTCGAGCCTTATTTCTGGTGACTTCTCCATTTTCATTTAGCTTATTTCTGAAGACCCATTTTGTACCTATCACAGATGCATTTTGAGGTTTAGGAACAAGAGTCCATACCTGATTCTTGTCAAATTGAGTCAGTTCCTCCTTCATTGCTTCCAACCAGCATTCATCATTGAGAGCTTCATCAATCTTCTTTGGTTCAATTTGAGAGATGAGGGCAATGTCCGCATTTTGTTTGGAGGAACCTCTAGTTTTCATTCCTTCAAGAGGATTACCTATAATGAATTTGTGAGGGTATCCTGGTTCGCCTTTCCACTCATTTGGGATAACTGAAGGAATGTTTTCAGTTGACTCGTTCTTAGATTCTTGGGCAGGCTTAGTCATGTTATTAGTCGACTTGGTCTCAGTTGCAGAAGATAAGTTTCCTGCACTTAACAATTCTATATCTGCACTTTCATCTTTCTCAAGAATCTGATTAGTATCAACAAATACGACATGCATGGATTCTTCTACAGATAAAGTGCGTTTATTGAAAACTCTGTAAGAGCGACTAGAATTAGAGTAACCAAGAAAAATACCTTCATCGCTTCTGGGATCGAACTTACCAAGACTGTTTTTCCCGTTATTATGGATAAAGCATTTGCAACCAAATGGATGAAAGTAGCTAATGTTAGGACGTTTACCTTTCCAAAGTTCATATGGTGTTTTCTTCAGAATAGGACGAATGAGACATCTGTTGAGGATGTGACATGCTGTGCTAACTGCTTCTGCCCAGAATTTGTTGGGTAGAGAATGATCCAAGAGCATTGTTCTAGCCATGTCTTGTAAAGTCCTGTTCTTACGTTCTACAACACCATTTTGCTGGGGAGTCCTGGGAGAAGAAAAGCTATGCGAAATACCTTGTTCATTGCAGAAGGATTCAAAAGCTTTGCTTTCAAATTCTCCACCATGATCACTCCTGATAGAGGTGATAAAATAACCTTTTTCTCTTTGAACCTTTTTACAGAAGTATTCAAAATTCTTTTGAGCTTCATCTTTATGAGACAAGAAAATAACCCATGTAAAACGAGAGTAGTCATCAACAATGACAAAAGCATACCTTTTTCCACCAATGCTAGCAGTTTTAGTGGGACCAAATAAATCCATGTGAAACAGTTGAAGAGGCATAGAGGTGTTAACTATATCTTTAACTTTAAAAGATGACCTGGTTTGCTTTCCTAGTTGACATGCATCACATACATGATCTTTTATGAATTTTAGTTTGGGAAGACCAATAACCAGATCCTTTTGCGATAGTTTAAGAATGAGATGCATGCTAGCATGACCAAGCTTCTTATGCCATAACCAAGGATCTGAAGCAACAGAGGTTAAGCAAATGTATTCATGAGAGGGAGAGACATTGTCTAATTTATATATGTTGTTATCTCTGGAACCTGTGAGAATTTCATTTCCTAGAGAGTTAGAGATAATGCATTTAGATGCTTCAAATTTAACTAGATATCCAGAGTCACAGAGTTGACTAATACTAAGAAGGTTATGCTTTAGGCCTTTTACTAGCAGAACTTCATTCATGTAACAGGATTTATTTAAGAAGACTTTTCCAATGCCAATGACAATGCCCTTGCCATTATCGCCAAATTTGACAAGTCCACCGTCTATACTTGTGACTGATTTAAACCAGCACTTGTCACCTGTCATATGTCTGGAACACCCGCTGTCTAAAATCCACTTTCCTTTGCACGCTCCGTTGGGTGTGTGTTCCTGCAAAAAATGAGGCTACTGATGTTTTGGTACCCAGATTTTCTTGGGTCCTTCATGGTTAGAAACATAAGTGTTTAAAGAAATTTTGGGAATCCATTTCCATTTTCTAGTGTCAGCTTTTCTGAATCTACATCTGGCATTAGTATGTCCGAGGTTTCAACAGTAGTAACATGTAATGGAAGACTTAGTAGTAGGCACAGTTTTAGTCGACTCACTACTGGTAAAACGCAAACTTCCAGGAATAGCTTCGATTGAAGCTGGGGATAGAGGAGTTTTGTTAGACCTGACAGAACTTTGACTGGTGGATTTATTCAAAGAAATCACGTTCTATTTCACATACCTCAAATCTAGTTTTCCAGATTTCACCATCCTTTTTTACTTTTGATAGTTCTTTTAAAATATTTTCCAGTTCCTCCAGAGCGGAGTCTAAGTCTTCCTGGAGGGAATTGCAATTATCACAGTTGTAGTTACGTACCTTGCTGGTTTCAGCATCAGCCATAAAACATATGTTGGCTTCTTCTTCATTTTCAGATCCTTCTTCATCACTCCATGCAGACAGGGCCTTCTTTTTGTTCTTCGATTGCTTCTTCTTTGCCTCATTGCAGTTAGCTGCAATATGACCATATTTGCCACATTCGAAACATCGCCCATCGTTCTTATCCTGATCATTGCTGGAATTATTTCTTCTAGAATTGAATCTAGTTCTGCCTCTTTGTCTATTTCTTCTCAGCAAGTTTCCAAAGTTTTTGGACATAAGTGCCCATTCTTCAGCAAGATCATCATTGTCGCTAGGAAGATCTGTATTATCAGCATTAAAAGCGACTTCCTTTTTCTTGTCAGAATTTTGTGAGCTTCTTTGAAGATGGGTTTTCTCAAATGCAATGAGGTCACCACGCAGCTCATCATAAGATAGAGAATTTAGATCTCCACTTTCAATATTAATCACTTTGGGTTGCCAAATGATAGGTAGACTGCGAAGAATCTTCCTGACTTGCTCTCCATTAGTGTAGACTTTCCCAAGAGATTTAAGTTCCCCTATAACCTTACTGAATCGGGCAAACATGTCTTCAATGGTTTCTCCATCTTTCATTTGGAACAGTTCGTACTCATGAACTAGAAGATTAATTCTAGTTTCCTTAACTTTGTTTGTACCTTCATAAGTTACGACAAGTTTGTCCCACATTTTCTTGGCAGTTTCGCAGCTAGAGATTTTCTCATATTCTTCTCCACTAATAGCATTATATAAAAGATTTTGAGCTTTCGAGTTCAGTTGTATAACTTCTCTTTGCTCGTCATTATAGTCATCAATATCCAGAGGGATCTTAGTAGTTTCTCCTTCTGAATTCTGGTTTTTGTCTGGAGGTATTTCATAAGGGCCCTTGGTAATTACACGCCAAACTTTAAAGTCAATGGATTTGACGAATGTCTCCATTCTCACTTTCCAATGACTAAAGTGTTGTCCATTGAAGTATGGAGGACGAGCAATAGAGGTGCCCTCTTGAAGTAAAGCTCCTGTGACGTTGTGCCCAGACATGATCTTTTCTCACTTGCTGCAAAGCAAAAATTAAGTATGTGTGAGACCAAGCTCTGATACCAATTGAAGATATAAGAGGGGGGGGGGGTGAATTATATTTTCCTTTTTCTTTTCCAGTTTCAGTCGACTTAATGAGTCGACTAGATTTAAGTCGAAGATAGCAGAAAAATGTAAGTGCAGTAAAATAATGACGCAGCAGATATATACTGGTTCAGAACCAAAAATGGTTCCTAATCCAGTCCCCTTGGGTCAACAAGGGAGTTTCTCTTCAGCTCTTAAAGTAATTTCAAAGTACAGAGTGATGGTTTTTCTTCGATCACCACAAACGATACAAAGTGTGGTTTTGTTCCTTCGCTAACCACCAACGACACACTGTTGATCACTCGCCTGACCAACACACTTGACACTAACCTTACTTTCTCTAGGAACTCTCTTTTCTTTTCTTTGGACAGTAGTAATCTCTCAAGGTTACAATGTTTTCAAGATTAAAAGAGAATATAAGAAAGCTGAAAGGTTGCGTGATTGAGACTGCTTGCAGCTGAGCCTTTTATAGCTTCTGTGAGATCTGAGTGAGCATCGAATAGATGTGTGTGAATCCTTTAATTGATATGAGGGAGACATTTTCCTTGAATGAAGAGATTTTGACCCAAGGGAATTGATCCCCAAAAAGGTATTGATTGATCCTTTTTTGAGAATAAGGAAAGAGCATTAAAGGACCTTGATTTTCCTCAACAACTTTGACAAACGGGATTGACTCCAGTCATCCAAATCTTCAGGGTAAATTGCAACTAACAGAATCTTCTATTACTGAAACCATCAAGGACTGAATATTATTAACTCCAAGGCAATAAGGCTTCATCGACTTTAATACTCATCCAGTTTTAGCCGACTGAACCATTGTGAACCTGTGATAAAATATAGTTTTTTTAAGTTATCTGTTCATCAAATTTAATCATATTGTTATCATCAAAATTGGAGTTATCATTCTCATCTTCCCCACTCTCAGTTCACACAGATCAGAAAACATACCCACACACCCATAAAAATCGAACAGGAACAAAGGGAGATCGGAGATAGTGGAGTAGCGGAGAAACGATTTGAGGTGGGACAGAGGGGTTCCAGCAGCACCCCCGCTAGAAAAGCCCTCGCCGGCGAACTCTTCCTTTCCCTCTATTTCATTCGTCTATCACTGCTAATTAAAAGAAAATAATAGGGAAGGGTTGCAGCGACGTCGTCGTTTGCTCACCAGAGTAACAAAGGTATTGTTCACCCTCAACCGTTTTGACTGTGGTTCTGATCTTTGATTCTCGCCGTTGAATTCGCTTTTTTGGTGACTGGTTCTGTTGATAACTTTGTTGGATTATTTCCTTAACCCGTCACCTATGGAGTATTTGGTTTTGCAGCTTTGACCCATTTTACTGTATTTGTTATGCAGCCAGGCCAATGAAAAAATATACATACCTATATTGATGCCTAGGTACTGATTTGAACATGCTACAACATTTAGACAAATGACATTTGGAGGCCAAATCAATCCCGTACCGTTACGTAGTAGCTACCCCGTGTCCCTAAAAAACAAATAGGCGATGATAATATGTATGAGCTTTATTGCAAAACAAGCCGGCAATGGAGTGGTGGGATCGGTGCTTGGCATGGCAACCGATGAGCCCCCGAGTTTGCAGCCGTATCGATATCCCTAACTTCTACCCTATATACCATACAAACCTAAGCCAACACTTTTATTAAAAAAAAATTTCCTTTATTATTACTACTATTGTTGTTATTATTTTCATTATTAATACTAACTCATTTTTTATCTTTTTGCGAGGTAAATTTGGATGAAAGTCGGCATTCTGAAAACATTTCGAGGCCAACTTATTATTACATTATTTTTCCTTGTCATTAATAATTTTTTAGCATGCTAACTAAATTGATTTATTTTGCAAGGTCTATTTTGGAAGAAAACAATTAGTAGAAAAAAACCCTTTATTATTACTATTACTAACATTCTCATTAATATTATTACTATTTTTTATTATTATTGTTATTATTATTATTTTTTATTATTATTACTAATACTTTATCATTCTTATTATTTTTATTACTATTGTTTTATTACGATTATTATTATTTTATACTATAATTACTAATAATTTATCATTATTATTATTTTTATTACTATTATTTCATTACTATTATTATTACTAATACTTTATCATGCTTATTACTATTATTATGATTATTATTATACTAATCAATTTAACCTTATTGGCGAGGTATATTTGGACAGGCATTTTCAAGACGACAGCCCAGAAATACTTCTAAATTAATTGCTATTAAATCCTCTCATTTTTTAACTTATTATTATTTTGGCATACTAACTAAATTATTTTACTTTGCGAGGTACATTTGGATGAACAATCTTGAAGACAACGCTCTCGAAAATACCTTTTAAATCACATTACTTTAATTTAATTTTTATTTTATCATTTCTTATTTTATTTTAATATACTAACTAATGTGTTTTATTTTGCGAGGTATAATTCTCCAAGGAAAAAGCCAATTAGCAAATTTGAACCTTTTTATTTAATTTAAATTACTACATGCATATTATAAATAGTCATTTAATTATTCATCTATTTTTAGTTAGTTATTTTATTCGCTTTTAATTACTTAGAATCTCAATTATATTGTCCGGCTGGTAACCATATTTGGTGGAGTCTGAGAGGTGCCTAACCCCTTCCTCTCGGGGGTTTTTTTTTAAATAAAGAGTCGACTAGGCATTACACCTAATGACCATTTTTATTAATATCAAAAACAAGAAAATAAATTGTCTTTACAACTTGTGCACCAAACAAGTGCAATTTCACCATGCCATGAACTCTACCTAAACTAGTATCTTGTTTACCCATTATTCTCACATCCTTGGGTTGAGCACAAAAAAGTACTAATACCACCAAGTTATGTAAAGATAACACATAAACTTAATACCTTGCAAATAATGAGCAATGTAGTAGCAAAAAATGAATACTTAGAGATACTAGAAAATGAATTATACTTAAGAATAATGTCCTATATAATCTTGTATATCTCTTCTGCTTGCAGGGTTGCCAATTGGATAATTGTAGTCGACTAATGCAGAGGGGCACCACTGCTCCTCCAAAGCCACAGTGGTGGGATACCGGTGCTCCATAAGTGAAGTTCAAAGCAATGCCGTGAAACCTAAAGAATAACATTGAAGCAACAACACCCCAAGATTTTAATACTATGAGTTGACAACCTAAAGCAACCAATAAAGCATAGCCTTGACTGGAAGCATGAGCTGAACTGAATTCAGAATAATGCATTAAGAGCAATGAAATCAGAACTGATCCAAGCCAAGAACCAGCTTCAATATGAATTAAATGTAGCACCAAAGCAAGATATATCCCAGCTTGTCTGACTGCATAACTCATTACAACAATCAAGCATTGCTTGATTAATTCTTTTAAAGTTGTACCTGCAAAAAAGAAGAGAGAGTTAATGAAATAAACCCCTATGATCTCCACTATACATCCTTGATCATAGGGGGCATCCTCCAGAATCACTTCAACTCCAACATCCCTAATTTCCCCTACTTCTTGTCATCATGCTCCTCTCCATGGTTTAGCTCTATAATCCACAAATTGATGTTTGTCTAGATTAATAATCAACTTAGCTTTGGAAGGCAAGCTGACACTAGGCAATTCAAAGGCAAGGTTAGCCAGACAATCAGCTAGTTTGTTACCCTCACGCAATGAATGCTGAAATTGAAACCCCCTAACTGTCTCCACCATTGAATGTCATCAACAATAGATACTATAGACCACAATGGTTGCCAATGGCCTCAATCACCTGTTTAACCACTAAGGAATCAGTTTCAATAACTATAGGACCCAACTTATGCTCCACACAGTATTTCATGGCCTCCCTAATGGCCATAGCCTTAGCCACCATATTGTTATGTTCTCCAATCAGTTTACAAGCGCTTACACAAGATCACCTACACCAATCCTCACACAAAAAGCTTTAGAACTAGGGCCTGGATTGCCCTTAGAGGCACCATCAATGTTCGCTTTCAACACCCTAGGATTAGGTAAATTCCAGCACACTTTAATATACCTAAACCTAAGCAGATAGTTCTCTAATGCATGCATAATTTCTGGCCAGGATTGCCTTTCCACTGAAATGTAGGGAAATCTCAATTTGATAAAGTAGAAGATGTTGCTAGTAACCTCATAGATCATCCTAGAAAATGAGACAATTTTGTCATGCTTAATAGCATTTCTCCTCTTCCATAAAGACCAAACTATAAATGAGGGCACAATGTGAAAAATATTTTGAATCCATGGCTTATGCCATTGTTTCCACCACTTAAAACAAACCTGATGCAAGTTGCAATTTTCTAGTTGAATCCTAGCAGATTGAGCAAAGAATTTCCACAAGCTTGTAGCCACAGGACTTGTCAAGAAAAGTTGTTCTCTAGTTTCCACCTTGGGCATGACACAGCACCAATATCTAGAAGGGAATTGGTATCCTAGTCTCTTCAACTCATCATCATGAGGAAGCTTAAACTTCCACATTCTCCACATCATGAATGCGACCTTAATAGGTATCCCTTTAACCCACATAAACCTTGTATATGGTACCTTATGCTGCTTCACCCTCATGTAATCCCATGCACTACTCACTGAGAACTTGCCATTTGGGACTCTTTACTTACTTTATTTTCTTGCCATTTATTTCGATACTAACTTTTTTTCCTTTCCTTTTCTGCATGAATGAGGTTTATTTTTGAATTTTCAAATTTTGATACTTTATTCTTTAATTTCTCGGTTATACTCACTTTATAGCTATTTATGTCAATCACACTTCCTCCACTCATGGAAAGTTTTACACTTACACACACCATAAACGGTTACGTGGATTTCACGGCCGCTTCACTCTCGAAAATCCTTTAGGGGGAACGGTTTGGGGTATAACTTGTCCGTGGTACAACCAACAATTTCAAAAGTTCCCACCCCTTGGTTGTCCGCCTGGGCGAACCATATTCTTGTCTAGATTACCCAACTCTTTGAAGGTTCTTTTAGGATAGTACAACACGTCCACACTTCAACTATTTTCAAATCTTCTACAAACTTGCTAAATCTTTTTCTTTGAAACAATTTCACTTCATGATTCTTTTTGTATCATTTTTTTACTGTCTAGTTTCTATTATCTTATTTTTTGAAACTAACTTACATGTTTCGTTTTTCTTTTCTTTTTTTACTCATCCTTTTTAAAAGTTATTTTATGAAATACTTTGATATGTGCATCCTTTACAATACTCATGCATTAATAGAAAACTTGTGCATTTTTTTTAAAACATATATATTTTTAAACTTAGGCATGCTGCTCATACCTCCTGACACTCCTGACAACTTCTAAATCTGTGTTGAAAACACAGTGGTTACAACCACCCTTTCCCTCAAAAAAATTTCTTTAGGGGTAACGACTTGGAATCTATTTGGTCTATGACGTTCCCGCTTCCGAGTCGTCCGCTTGGCAGGATAATAAAGCCTGGTCTAGCTAACTCCATTCCTTAGTAGCAAAGCTAGAAATCATGCATCATGACATATCATTAGTCGACTTTTTCGAAAGTTCGATAGGCCGATGTGTTCAAACCATTTAAACGAGTTTTTGACCCCCAAAGATCGTTGAACACGATCTATTTGCATATACTTTGGGGATCAAATGTGCAAATGTTGACCGTTTATTGGCATTGTTCTGCATTCAATGTCATTCAAAGGAATGAAGGTAACTTAAGAGGCATTAAAAGACCAAATTGTATCAGAAATGATTGTTTATTCATAAAAAGTCGAAATTATTTTGTATTCACTAGTATTCAAAAGCTTAAATAGTAATCGAAGGGTCATTAAAAGCCCAAATTCAAGTAGAAATGACCACTTGATAGATGGGATGACACATAACGTACATTTATCCTTTAAGCATTATATAAAGACTTGACATCCTTGGCATGTCAAAAGTCCATTAGCAACTTCCGCCTAAGGTATCTAATGGTTTCTCAACCCACAATGACACATCTATTCATATTCTCTATTGCACTATTTTCAAAAACCTGTGCCACACGTTGATCATTTGCTCGCAATAAAGTGAAGTTTAGGCATTTTCTTCCCCCTTTTCCTATAGTCCTTCACCCTTTTCAAAAAGATCATGGCCAATAGAACATTTGGCATGATTGTTGAAATCCCCCAGTTTCTGATAGATTGGTGGAAAAATATAAGCATAGATCAACAGAATCAGGTCAAAATGATGTTGGGAAATATGATTTCACTAATGGAGCACACTGTAGTGAAAGGGATGATAGAAGCAGCAGTACACTATTGGGATGCAGACCGAGCAGTCTTTCACTTTGTAAATATAGAGTTGACACCATTGCTAGCAGAATAGGCAGATCGGCTCAACTTCCATTTGAAAGTGATGAGATTTTGACACCTAGAGACATTACAGTGGAGGAGTTCTTCAAAGATTGGACTTACGCCTGAATTATGCACAGACAGTGTAAGACAATCAGGAATTTCTTTGACTTCCCTCTACATCAAATTTAGGTACGGAGAACCATTTCAACAATCTGAAGACTATTTCAACATTAACCAGGCAAATTGGTAAGAGCGGAGGGTACTTGCCTTTGTCACTAGCTTTTTAGGGACAATCGTGTTTCCAGAAAATAAAGGACGAGTCGATGTTGGCATGGTATCAATTGTTGATGCCCTACTCAAGGACTATGACATAAGTACACTTTGGTACTTATGATTGTTGCGGAAATGTATCGAGCTCTTGAAAGATGAAAGAAGAGTGCTAGCTTTTTCGAAGGTTTTTCTTCTACAAATTTGGTTAATTGAACATTTGCAAAGGATGAACAACATGGAACAAGTCTTCAACTCCATACAAAGAGAAAACTACATCTTGGCTCATGCTACGCGCATGGACAACGCTCTCGAGAAATGGGACCAGCCAACAACTGCCAAAGGCTGGCGCCACAGGCTTTCTCAGTTGACATCTGAAAGCATACAATGGATGTTTGATTACTTTCCCAGCACAACAGTAATCACACGATCCGAAGGAGCTCCTTTTGTTGTCTTTGTTGGGTTTAGAGGAGTTTATCCATCACTCCTTTAAGAGTACTTAGACAAGCAGGGAGAAAAGAAATTGTACCCCAAATTGCAGACATCAGAAGTTTCAAAGCAAATATTCTCGGAGGAGCGATACCATTCAAAGACAAGATATTAGAATTTTGGAAAGAAAGGCAACGAATGGGATTCAAAACTATTGGACGAGATAGGTTTGACGCAGGCTATGATGAAGACTATCCAGACTGGCTTACGAAAGACATAGCAAGGGTAGTTCAACAAAGAGCAACAACAAAAAGGAAAAGAAATGCTGATGAGTTAGAAACCGAGTGCAAGAAGCTATACAAACAACTGGCAAGGGCACGAGGGAAAATAACAAAGAAGCAAATATTGGTCGAAGGAAAGAACAAAGAAAAAGGCAAATGGCACAGTAAGGTAGAACTCCTGACAAAACACATAGAGTCTATCGGTGTATGGGCTAGCGAAGGAATAAACGATGTAGCTTGCAACGAAATATAGGAGAAAGGAAGTAAGGCTTGGAAAATATAGAAGAACTTCACATTTGACATATCCTGGCTCTTAATTGATGCAGACAACATCATTTTTGAAGGAGACTTATCAGAGGCAAGCGTGTCCGAGGGAGACTCATCCGAAGAAGAAGAAGAAGATGAATCTTCTGGGGATAGATCAGAATGAAAAATATTCACCTGGCCATGATCTAATCTCCTAGCAATGTTTTCTATCTTTTGCACTATTTCAATATCAGCCAATGTAACAAAAGTCCAAGAAATGCAATATTTTCTTTTAGGCTCTACATTTTGTTAGCGAACGAAAGGATGCATGTGGCACAAAGTGCTTTTCAAATCATCGTGCATAGAACGGTCCTGCGCATTATAGGATGCATCTCTTATTTGATATATGTGCATTTCATGAATATTTCTGTTGCCCTAAGTCTTTCCTACCTTGGGCGAATCCCTTCCCAAATCCAATCTCGTACCAAGGCATCTTATATCCCTACGCTACGCCCAAATCCTGATATCTAAAATCTTTTACATGTTCAAACTATCTCTAACTCACTACCAAACATAAAACCTACTATCTAAAAGGTTTGATTGAGCCGAACACTAAGGCAGAAGTTATTAGCAGAGCAAGAGATATATTGGTCAAACTCAAAAGTACACCCGCTTTACCACAAGACTTGTTGACACCAATATCAAAGGATCATTTTTGTTTCTCTAGTCTACACACTCACACCACCTGCAATATATGACTGTGATCCAAAGCATTTTCCAACTTGCTTCTATCATGATCAAAATAGAAGTCAAAGGGCCAGCGGAAGATAATATTGGAAAGACAGAAGTGTAGCAAAGACTTGCGCGCAACAACCAAAAACTGGCGAGCCAAGTCAACTTGAAAAAGGAAGGCAAAGACACAATGATAAAGCTCTCATCATATGACAAACCGGAGAACTCCCTAAGCATTTGGAAAGCATATCTCTACCCACTAGCAAAGATAAAACAGGACGATGAAGTTATTTGAGAGACTTATCAGAACAAGGGTTGCTTTGATATGAAAGCACAAGCGAATAGGCCTCTTGGAGAAATTTCGGTCGAAGGCTTTATTGGGGTGACATGAATTCTCATGACGACAACTACAATAGGACACATCAATCTAAGAGTACACATCATACATAGGCAACCTACATCGAGTTCGGCGGCTCAGTAATAAGATATTATCCAACAAGGAAAGTTGGTGCAAGTACTATATTGCAGCAATTGGTTGACAAGTATGAAAGACGTTGAATATCCCTTTGAAAGACACATAGGCATCATGACAGAAAAAATTGCAAAAAAGGATGACAAATGCACTCAAAGTTTTGGTGATCGATAAAAGCTAACTCCCCTTACATAACATGTTTACCACTTTTCATTGACATTCAACTCCTCATCTCCCACTTAAACAAGCATCCGTCATTTGACCAAAATCCTTGCCTTAACTGCTACATAAAGCACTTAGGTAATCTCTTATGATATCTGTGCGTCAAATCTTGTCATCTGTGATCTAGGCATCCTTTTAAGCTTATGTTATTTTTGCGTCAAATTTTTGGTAATGTGCCCACACAATTTTGTGCATTTCACCACTTTGTTACGGTCGCTCTGCGCTTGAACACCGAAAGTGGCATGCCAAACTAAGAACGTTTTCTTCTAGAACAAGAACTTTTAAACCACCAACATAGGATACCGAGAGAACCCAGGCGATCCCAATCCTACTTCCGTACAACTTGTGTATGGGCAACCACAATCAGTTTGCACTATACCCACACAAGATCCGCAAGAAAGAAATTCAATCACTCTATAAATGAAGCTGACAAAATTCACAACCTCACACTGTGCCCAACTTACACAAAAAACAACACCCCTTGTCAAGACTTTCAACAATAATCTTATCATGCTCAACACAATCAAGGACATACAAAAAGACAGAACCTCATACATTTACTCTTTTAGCCCAATCAAAGGACATTGCAACCACCAAACAAACTACTCCCTAAATACCCACTCCAAAATTCGATCCAACAAAGATCAACACTCATCACTCAAATATTTCATACCATGACACGCAAAGCATCCAGCACTGAAGCACAAAATTCAAAGACGGATTGACCAAAGCAAGACAATGGTACAATAAGAACCAACAAAGGGAAACTCCAACTCCCGAACTACAAACACACTTTCTACAAAGACAAATCCATCAAAGTTAGCTCCATGACTTTCGTAAATAAAATCATGAAATATGAAGACATCCCATCACAACTTAAGACAAATACAATTTTGGACAACCTCCAAATCCGGCCAAATCAAAATATCAAACCTCAGTCTGCGCATGGAAGTATCCATATAATCATAGTCATCGATATACCCAATCGCCACATTGAAGGACGAGTACAGATTCTAGCTAATACATTGGTGTTTAGTGCAACGTAACCACCCTCTCTTGGTGATTTGTCGTAGGCAATAAATTGGGGAAGAATTTTTTAGGATCCCCTCAAAAATTCCAAAAGGCACAAGCTTGACACTGGGGCAGAAATTTTTGAGATCCCCTAAAAAATTTTAAGAAAGTCGTTATAGAAGTAACACAATAGCCTTCTTAACACATTACATTACTTAACAATGTCATTCTATTTTTTGCACTTCACTTTACCTTTTGATCACAGGGTATACAACCCGACGCGACATGCACTTCAATTTTGATCGCAGGGTATAAGCCAGATGCGACATGCAATTCACTTTTGTTCGCAGGGTAGACAGCCTGGTAAAAGGAATGACATGAAAGAGGGTAGACAGCCCAATGTGAGAGTTTGGTATGGTAAATGGTAGACAGCCCT
The DNA here is from genome assembly GCA_029990575.1 of Petunia axillaris subsp. axillaris. Lineage (NCBI taxonomy): Eukaryota > Viridiplantae > Streptophyta > Magnoliopsida > Solanales > Solanaceae > Petunia > Petunia axillaris. Next base: position 118,808,225 of record JARKNS010000004.1, on the reverse strand, counting down.
GAGGGTAGACAGCCCGTTGAGAAGGTTTGGTATGAAAGAGGGTAGACAGCCCGATGTTGATGTTTGGCATGACAAAGGGTAGACAGCCCGATGAAAGTTTGACATGACAAAGGGTAGACAGCCTTGAGGGTAGACAACCCGATGAAAGTTTTCCCTGATAAAAGGTAGACAGCCCTGAGGGTAGACTGCACGTTGAGAGAGTTTGGCATGAAAGAGAGTAGACAGCCCGATGTGAAAGTTTGGCATGACAAAGGGTAGACAGCTCTGAGGGTACAGCCCGTTGAGAAGTTTGGCATGCTAAAAGGTAGACAACCTCTAGGGTAGACAACCCAGTGAAAGGAGTGGCATGACAGAGGGTAGACAACCCGATGAAAGTTTGGCATGATAAATGGTAGACAGCCCTGAGGGTAGACAACCCGTTGAGAGAGTTTGGCATGACAGAGGGTAGACAGCCCGATATGAAAGTTTGGCATGACAAAGGGTGGACAGCCCTCAGGGTAGATAGCCTGTTGAGAAGTTTGGCATGATAAAAGGTAGACAGCTTGGTGAAAGGATTGGTATGACAAAGGGTAAACAGCCCGTTCAGAAAGTTTGGCATGACAAAGGGTAGACAGCCCTGAGGGTAGACAGCCCGTTGAGAAATTTGGTATGATAAAAGGTAGACAGCCTCGCATGACAAAAGGTATGCAGCCAAATAAAAGAATGATAGACAACCCTGTATGAAAAGATACATAGCTTAATATAAAAAGGGGGGTATATAGCCCAGCGTGATAAGCACACATTTAAATAACGAAAGTAGTAGCAAGACGATCCAACGAAGGAAAGTACTTTTCTCGCAGGACATACAATCCGGTGTTGCACTGGCAAGATGATCCAACGACAGCTCGGTGCAACGAAGCAATTATTTCCTGACGAGAAGCACTTAGCAAATGAATATCCTCCAGAGGAGAGGCACACATTCCCTATCATTGAGCACCTGAAAGCAGACTAGACAACTACGTGACAAATGAGAGCTCAACTCAATAGGAAGTTTACTTTATCTTTATGTTTATCTCAATTTTCATTTATCTTGATTTTGCTGTAGGGACTCTCCGATCTCTCGACAAACCCCTGTGCCATACTCTCACACCTGCTCCAAAATCACTACCAATTGTGCAACCACAAAAACCTCAAATACATATAAAGCATCATCCCAAAGCCCCCATCAAAAAGCTTAATCCTACAGACGATGCTTTTGCTACATCCGCAAGCTACCTATCTCGTCGAGTTCCAAAGCACTCAATTTGCTACTCCGTCAACTATCGTTTTGCCTGCCAGTCGTGACAAAATTTGCTACTCCGTCAACTATCATTGCCCGAAGATTCTTTTTCATCATCCTCGGGCAAAGAGGGGCAGCTGTTGACACCCGATTTTATCTCTTATTTTTCTATAATCAGCTATAATTTAACTTGAGGGTGCAATTTGACTGTTTGGGCATAATTTGCATTAAAAGGCATGCATTTTCATGTCCTATCCTCTACTTATATATTACATACTTAAATGTGGCTATATTATATAATTTTGCATCATTTAGGCAATTTGTCAAAATGTAGTTGTTTGTACAATTTTAGTGCATTTAATAAATAATTGGCTTTAATAAATATTTGTGGCTATTTATTAGTTTAATTTATATTCCAACATCCTTTTATGTGTGCATTTTACTATTTGTTCATCCCATTTCATATAATATATATACATATATTTATATTTTTATTTAGCACCTTTAAGTAAAATATTAGCCGTAACCAATCTATTTCTATTCCTTGATTTGTCATATTTTGAATTTAAATATATGCAAATCACCCTTCTAAAATATTTTATTTTAAAATTTCTTTTGAACCTAGACAAGTGTTCGTCTAGATACGTTCATGAATACATTTAAATTTCCTTTTCCTCCTATTTTATTTTGAACTAATCCCTTTTTACAAATCCCTATAACTATTTTTGTATCGAACCCAAGCAAGTTTTCTTAACCAAGTACACTCTTATTATTTGAATTTTGAAAGGAACACATTCTCCGAATCCTCTCCTTAATTTTATTATCATTATCAAAATCTCCTAACTCCCTAAAAATCTTCCCTGAATCTTCCCATTTTCTTGAACCAAATCAAGCCCCATGATCTCTTCCGCAATCACTCCATTATAATCCAATCCCCAATTAGCCTTTAATCTCCAATGGCTATCTTTCATTTGGCATTGATTAAATAGATTATACAGAGTACCATACGAGACTAGGCAATGGGGATACAAACAGGCCCTTCCTCTTCATCTCACCAAACACATACATACAAACCAACAGAGCACGACACCCTATGGATACAAAAAGTAAGACTATTACCTCTCCTTCATAATCACACCACTGTGTACCCTCTCCTCATCTTCCCCACTCTCAGCATACACACACCCACACCATTCATACAGATCGGAAATCATACGCACACACCCATAAAAATCGAGCAGTAACAAAGGGAGATCAGAGGTAGGGGAGTAGTGGGGAAACGATTTGAGGCAGAGATACACAGGACACATCGGAGCAGAGGGGTTCCAGTCGAACCACTGCCAGAAAACCCCTCGCCTACGAACTCGTTCTTTCCCTCTTTTTCGTTCGTTTGTCCCTGCGAATTAAAAAGAAAATAATAGGGAGGGGTTGCAGCGCCGTCGTCGTCTGCTAGGAGTAAAGACTTGTGTCGTTCCCCCTCCACCATTTTGACTATGGTTCTGCACTTCTATTCTCGCTGTTGAATTCACTTTTCCGGTGGCTGCATCTGTTAATTACATTTTCGGCTATGAACACCCTATTTGTTTATAGTTGTTACTAATATTTGCTGCACCACTGTCTTTTATTTCGCTTATGTTTTTGAATACTCTTTATAGCTTGTTTCGGGTTTTGCAGGTTTGGTTCCATGTTCATGGTTGTAGGTTCTCGTGTTGCTCAGTAGATTTGCGGGTTTGTTGGAGCGCAGATTGACCCATTCAATTTCTTGGATTATTTCCTTAACAGTCACTTGTTGAGTATTTGGTTGTGCAACTTTGATACTGTATTTTTTACGCAGCCAGGCCAATAAAAAAAATTATACATACATATATTGAGGCGTAGGGACTGATTTGAACATGATACTACACTTACGCCAATGACATTTGGAGGCCAAATCAGTCCCGTCCCATTACGTGCTTGCTACCCCGTGTCCCTAGAAAACAACTAGGTGATGATGACATGTATGAGCTTTATTGCAAAAACAAGCCGGCAATGGAGTGGTGGGATCGGTGCTTGGCATGGCAACCGGTGGGCCCTATGTGTTTGCAGCGGTATCGACATCCCGAACCTCTACCCGATACACCATACAAACCCGTCTCTTGTTGAGTATTTGGTTATGCAGCTTTGACCCATTTTACTGTATTTGTTGTTGAACCCCCAAAAATAATCTTTCTTAAGAAAAGATATGTTTCGGTTGTATTTCAACAAAATGGGATTCCAAAGGGTTTCTTTGGAGTCTCAACCTAATTTAGAAAAATTAGGAACCAACATTAATTAATAAGTGAATTCCTTCCTTATTTAAAAGGAAAATATTTTTCAGAGATTCAAGGTAAGTAAGTAATAAGTAAATAAATAAGTAAGTAAGTAAATAATAAATAAAATGTAAAAATAATAAATAATTAGGTAACTATTTTTAAAAGTAAATCATGATTTAATAGAAATAAAATCTAATCATATTTTATTGCACTCATTATTTAACAATGGTTCTAAAAAACATAAAGTAATTGGCGAATCCCAAAGAAACTCGAATAGGCAGTTGCATAAAACAATTCTAAACATGTGACAAGATAAAAATTTTATAAAGTGTCTTGATACGGGGCAAATCGAGCCAAGACATCAACCATCAAGAGCCAAGCTTGAGAGAAAGAACATCGAGAGGCTTGGCCTTCGTGTTTGGAGCTTGAAGCTCGTGTATCCCCTATGACTTGGAAACCCGAGGATTTCATCCTAGTATGAATCCGGGATTTGGATCAAATTTCTTGTTCTCCCTAGGAATCAATCTATGTTAGTAAGTTTGATTCATTCTTTCTACTATTTCTTGCCTTCCTAGTCTCGATTTTCTCGATATCTTGTTGATATCCCTTTATCTTGTTTTAATTGCTTCCGCTTGTTTATCGTATTTGCTTCTACGTATTTTACCCTGTATCATTTGGTATCAGAACAAGGCTCGGGTTATGTTGTTACAAACCCCCGTTTCTTGTTCATCGTGTTAGTATCGTGTTCTTGTTGTTCTTGAAAAAGAAGAAAACAAAAAAATTGAAAAAACTTGAAAACTTGAAAAAAATTTGGTAGATCGGGTTGGATTCGATTTCCCAAGTGTTTAGAAGTATTGGTGTTTGTTCTAAATTGTATCCCCGTCGTTTTGATACCCATATATCACGTTTTGGTGTTACTAATCAAAAATTCAAATATCAAAATCCAAAAGTTTGAAACTTTCTTGAAAATGCTTCAATCTTGAATCGAAGCTTGTTTTTGTTTGTTTGGAGTTGAAAACTATTGGAGATTTGGTTATAATAGTTGTATACACCTTTGGGTATCGTTGGTTTTGTGTATCGGGTTGAAATCGAACGAAAAAGTTGGCCAAAACAATCAAAAACCCGTTGTTGAAACTGCTGAATCGTGCCTTAGACGGAGTGCCTAATTCTAGGCGGACAGCAAATCTTTTGGGCAGAAACCAAGCCAGGCGGAGCGCCCAATTTCACTGGGCAGAGCGCCTCCCCCTCTGGGGGGAGCGCCCACCCCTGCAAGGGGTTCGAATTGTTTCTGTTTCGTAGTTTTTGTATTCCGTTTGTTTCCTAACTTCTTGGTTAATGTTTCTAGGATAATTGGCCTACTATAACTACACTAACTCTTGAGCGTATTATGACACTCGTGCGTAGAGGAGATTAGAACTCAAAGAAGAGTCGTAGAACTTTCTTTGGCCTCAAGTGCGCACTTAAATAGATGTCCGTCCATAGAGTCCAATTAATTCCACTCCGAACTAATACTTGGACATACTAGTCTTGATCACCGTAGTTTCTAAGTTATGAAGGCCTCGCCCTTGAGTTTTTATATATTGAGTGATACATGTGAGAGAGTGAATTTTGTGAGGTTTTTCTTTTGGTATTGCAACTATGTCGGATGATGAATGTGGATGTTATGGGTCGTGTGGAGACGAGGGAGACTATGGTTCCTACGAGGGTGATGATGGATATTGTTATGATGACTCGGGGGATTATGGCTCATATAAGGATGAAGCGGTTCATTATGATGATCGTGAGGTTGATGAAGACTATGAAGCTCATGAAGATGAATGTGTCGATCCTTATGCTTCTAGTCAAGAATACGAAGATGGTGAATCTTCAAGGTATAATGTTCCTACTTACTCTTCTTGTGATGAAGATGAACCAAGAAATGTTTCGTTTGCATCTTCTCTTGGTGTTTCTACAAATGTGCAAGGGAGTAGTAGATGTCTTTCCATTAGTATGGGAGGAGGAGGTGGTTGTTCCATGGGAAAGAAGAAGCTTGCATCTTCTAGGTACGCTAAGCGACCTAATTCTTCTAATTCACATGTGGAGGGTGGTATGATAGATGGTGTTGCTCTTACTACAAAAGGCTTGTATTATTCTATCAATGCCGTGAAGGGTAGTAGTAGCAGGAGTAGTACTATTGGCTATGGAACCAAGGCGAGAGGCACTTATGGGTTCCATGGCAAGGGTCTTTTCTCGACTTCCAACAACACTTCTAATATTGGGAGAGTGACGGGAAGTGGAAGTTACTCTAGCAATCTTGCTAGGAGAAGAGGGATAAGGGAGACCCAAGTTGTTGGTGTTGACACTCGTGGGTATTCAAGTTCTCTCTTGGATGCATCTCTAGGAAACTTGGGTAGATGAAGGTTCGTTGTTGAGGTAAATGGTATTGGAGGATACTTGCTCAAGATTGATGATACCGATGCCAATTGCATTAGCACCTCTTTGGTTGATAGGCTAAGGATACCATGCTGTGAGCTAGAGAGTCCTTATGAGTATAAGGTAGTGTGGGTTTCCAAGGAAGCTCAGGTACTTCTATCTCATAGGAATTATAGATGTTATGTTTGGTGTGATGTGTATCCAATGCAACATGTTGATATTTGGCTAGGTGAGCCATGGCTGCATGACAAGAGGTTGCAATATAGTACTATGAAGGATGTGATTCTTGTGGGCATAGGACAAAGGGTTTATGACTTTGTACCTTATCGGGCAAGAGGCCAATTGCCTACTAGTACACCTTCGTTGACTATTCAAAGGAGCAAGCACTTCATTCCATGGGTGAAAATGTGCAATCGATGAGTCCTACAAACACAAGAAATAGTGGGACTAGTACAAGAAAGGAGTTAACAAGTATCGACAAGGTGAGCCCGAAACCACAAGTTTCAAAGCCAAGTGGTTCACCAACCAAGAAGAAGGAGACATCAAGTGATGAATCTCCAAGTCCTAGATTGTGGGTTGATGTAAAGAGTCCACCTATTTCGGCTATGGGTATTCTTGGGCATCATCCCAACTCACCCGAATATGAGAGACAAATGATAGAGAGGAGTAAGGGAGCGACCGGTGACAACTCTCGAGTGGAAAAAGGAGAGGTTGTGTTGAGTGATGTGAGTAGGTTGTCACCACCCGAATCTACACCCGACCTTGGAAAAAATGTGGGAAAAGAGAGAGGGAAAAAGAATTGAGAGTGAGGGCACCCCTTGTTCGAACCTTAACCTTTTATCTTTTTCTTCTACGTGTTTGAATTCTTGTGTAGGAATTCTTGCAGGCAAACCGATGGAGCCTCACTCATGTTCCAAAGAGGAAAGGCAAGGTAAAGGAGATTCCGAATGTGAGCTACAAGGTGAAGGAACTACCCATGATGCTTCAAGTACATTGAGTGAGCCTGGATGAAACTCAAATGTAAGTGATAGCTCTTTTTCCCTTAAGCATGATACTTCCTTGTCTTCTAATATTATTTGTGAAAACTTTATGCTAGTTGATGATTTGTATGAATACAATGTGTTTGCAACTAGTGTAGAGCCATTGGGTCAACTTATGTGTGCAAATGAACCACTAGTTGAGGGGGTTTAAAAGCCACATCTTGATGTGAGCTCGGTTTTCATTGAACCACTCTTTATTGAAAATATTGAAGTTGACCTTGTTTGTGAACCTTGTTATGACACCCCACCCATATTTGATAAAGGAGAAGCTGAATTGTATAATTATCCCATTCTTCCCCTTGAATGCCTACTTGATAGTGGTGGTCTCTTGTGTAGTAGTGAAAATGGTCATGACCTTGAGGAGTCTCTAGTGTATGAGATGGATCGAATTGTTTTCGATGACTCCTCAAGTGTAGATGTCATCTTTAGTTTGGGAACTTAACCTTTGCTTGCTAATGAGCTCGAGAAGTGTGCCTATACTAATCCTTTGTATGAGTGCAACTTCGATGAAAGTGGTGAATTGTATCAAACTAGAGTAGAGTGTGAGCTTGAACCTCCATGGATTGGAATGCTTAACTCTACAGATAACCCATTGTTTGAGACCTCCCTTGGGAGTTTGTCTAGCGAGGAGAGTTATCTTGGAGGTAAATTTGTAGGTGAAGAGGTACCTCTCGGTGTGTGTAAGAGTGCTTCTAAGAAGGGGAGTGGAGTATTTGATGTTAGTTGTAGATAGAACTATTTTGCTTACTTCATCCCATATATTGAACACACCTTGAGTATTCCAATGTGCCACAATGTGATAAAAATGCATTGAAGGCTTGGTATGAAGGATATGGGCTTAGGGGTCGTGGGGAATTTGATTGCTACATGCGTACCCTTGATCTCTTTGCTTGTTATGATTTTGAGTGCTTGTTCTTGTTGAGCCAAAAATTTATTGTTTCCTTTGGGAACATATGCTTTTTAATGGGTATTAATGCTTGGCTCTACTACAAGAGTGTGTTTTCCACACCATCTGCACTTATTCTTGTTAAGCTAACCTATCTGTTAAGCAGGAAACTTGTTTGTGCTTGGTTTTTGATGTAGGCTTGATGTTTTGATTTTGAGGACGAAATCCTTTCAAGAAGGGGAGGATGATACGGGGCGAATCGAGCCAAGACACCAACTATCAAGAGCCAAGCTTGAGAGCACAAGGAATGCAAGTCAAAGGCTCCGGAAGTGACTTAAAGATCATGCATCGGAGCACCAAGGAAGGAGGAGTGCCTAGCTCAGCCAGGCCGAGCGCCCAGCTCCTAGGAGGAGCGCCCTGACACAAGAACATCCAGGCAAAGCGCCTAGCTGAGGCACCATTTTGATCAGTAGGCTTTTCAGGCGGAGCGCCTGACGCTGAAGACTTCTTTATTTTTGGTGTGAAGTTCCTATTTTGCCCTTAAGTGGCCTTATATGTCTTGACCCAACCCATGATCATTTTAGTCATTTCACCATGTCTTATGAAAGACTATAAATAGGACACTTAGTCATTTTCTTTCATTATCTAGTTTTGATCATAGAATTGAGAAAGAAAGAACATCGAGAGGCTTGGCGTTCGTGTTTGGAGCTTGAAGCTCGTGTATCCACTGCGACTTGGAAACCCGAGGATTTCATCCTAGTATGAATCCGGGATTTGGTTCATGTTTCTCGTTCTCCCTTGGAATCAATCTATGTTAGTAAGTTTGATTCATTCTTTCTTCTATTTCTTGCCTTCCTAGTCTCGATTTTCTCGATATCTTGTTGATATCCCTTTATCTCGTTTTAATTGCTTCTGCTTGTTTATCGTATTTGCTTCCGCGTATTTTATCATGTATCACGTCTACCCTACTTGGCTTTTATCATGCAAAGCTCTTAGTCCAGTTTACAGGGATCCTACAACATGGATTGTAACGGGAATAGGGAAAAGGGGAGTTTAGAAAGACAGAACCCGGATATAGCAAACTGAATAAATGAGCCTTGAATTTCTAAGTTTTCATTTTTTTCGTGCAACTTAAGCCCGAAAATGAAATGCGGATCCAAATAACTCCAATGTAAATAGTCATCCCGATTTTGGAGTTTTGACAACTCATCCCAAGAGACATGCCAAGAAAACAAGATAAGGAATTAGCAATCTAATTAATAAAAATAAACAATGACAATGAGTAGACCATCATACACATAGCAAGAGGCAAAAGGGAATGGATAAAGGCATAAATACTTCCACATTCAAACAAGTTTCCCTTTCATTCACGCTATTATCAATAGATATAGGCTAAAATATAATGACAAGACTCTGCAATTTTAAAGGAATGAACTAAATTGAACTCATCCTTCATGCATCCCAAAAATCGAGAATGAACCCACAGTACTGCTATATTCGCAAACTAACAAAGTAATGGCAACCCTGATTTATGTCCTAAAGAACTCAAAGAACACTTTTGCAAACTACAAATTCCAACAAGCTTTTAACTTCATGACTGAACTCACAATCCACGCAAATACAATTTCGGACAGAGGAGAACAGAGCTAAAACATGATACCAAAATGCACACAAACAAATCCTCACATAAACAGGACTTTCCTTTTATATTTTTGGCAACCATTTTGAAAACTTGCACTGCAGGCGTACATAAGACTTCAGTGAGCTTAAGAAGATTTTTTATATTTTCAATGATAGGAGCGCAAGCATAACCTAGGAAAATCTAAAACAACCTAACACCAATATTGATGAAACTTAATGAACTAACAAAGGAATCATCTTTATTTCAATCTTGGAACTACTACCAGACCCTATTCAATCACTGATTGCTACCAGAAACAAATCCCACCCTGCATCCCCTGCTACTACTGCAAACCACCAACCCACGCCTTCCTGAAACACTCTCAAACGACCTGCAGAACACCTGACTTCACTCATTAACTGCACACACACTCACAGCCTCCAAACAACCTTCTAAACACCTATACACACAACTCACACTCGAAGACTACTCCTAATCCCTTGCTAACACAAGAGCCAAATTCATTATCACCTCCGCATCTTTTACAAACTACTGAACTACTGCATAAACCTGATAACATACCTAAACCTCCATATACACTGCAACATCATCAGATACTCTCTATACACCTTCAATACAATGCTATGAACCTGAAACATCTCTCTACAAGCTCCCTTACTGCCCTGAACCTCTCCAAACTAACTTGCAGCAACCATGAACAAAACCAGAACCAACTCTGAACTTTTGCACCCTCAACAACTATCCGAAGCAAATCTGCCAACATCTAAAGGGCCCCAAGCTAACTCTCATAGCTCCCAAATCCCTTAACTACCACAAACCCGAAAACACCTTGGAAAATAGCCTACACTATCTATACTCTTAACCTGTAGCACCAAAACTTCCTATAGGCCATCTTGCCAGCACCCTGCTGCTACTCCTTTAACAAACAGAACCAGCAACTACACTTCCTGCTATGACCTGCAACCAATACCTAAACAGGGAAAACCAAACCACAAACCTCACTCTTTTTTATCTTAACTCTATTAGAACAACTACAAAGCACAACACACTCTATTACCAGATACTGGTGGCTTGAAAGCCCCCAAAAATAACTTTAATCCCATACACGAACAAAGGATAGAACTTTCACCACGATTGGAACACCATTATTCTCACACTTGCACATACTTCTCACACCTCTAAGCAACAGAGACTAGCTCCTCACACACTATACACTCCCTCAGCTCACACAACATACCACCAGGACTCCCACACTTAACCGAACACTATAGAACAGCCCCACCAGAACATTGACAACTCAGAAACAGAGCAATGAGCACAAACAAACTTAAATATAGTCCGGAAAAGCTAAAAGGAGGAAGAAAACCAGAATTGTGACAAAGTGCATAGCTACTTTATTGAAGAAACTACAAATCAATGACACTATGAATTTTAAAAGGTAAGCTACTGGTTCAGATAGCTTAATCTAGTTGAAATTCTCTCTTGTAAAGTTGGTTTGGAGCCAGAATACACTAAAGGTTCATACATGATTCGAAGGAAAGTTCAAAACTGTTATCTTAACAGTTTCACCATTAAATACATATTCAAGTGACCAAAAATAGAACTTTACTTGAAAACACACCGAAAAACTATAACTATGTGTAAATAAAAACCAACTTGAAACAGTTTCATACCCACAGTTATCAACCAACATATTCATATATTAACAAGGAGAAACTGAACTATTCAAGGAACCTAACACTAATCAACTATGTACTACAGGCAGACTCAAAGCAAGAAATAAGTTAAGTTAACTTATTACCTTTTTGCGGGCAGGAACTGAGCCGAAGGATCTGAATAGAAAAGCGACTCGACTAAACGATTCGAATGGTTTCGACGACTTGAACGAGGTCGATGACTCGAAAGGCGAAGCGACGATAAAAAATCAAAATACTGTTCTTAACCTCAAAAAAGAACAGTAATGCTATCTATGTATATTTGTCTGACAAAAACCAAATGCTGCTGCGGCGCCGCTAAAATTCTGTAAAATCTCGACAAACGGTAAGCGAGTAACTACTAATAAAACTTTGATAATAAAAAATAAGCAATAAAATAAAGCAATAACATAAATTTGTAAATGCGGGTTCCATTATTGATAAGTTCTTCCTTCAATCAACCGACGAGGCGCTTCGCCCAAGAAACCTCTAGGCTGATTATTATTCTGAAACAGTAAAGTAAAAAAATTAAGTAAAGTGGGTATGAATTGAAAAATACAAGGCTATTACAAAATAAGTCGACTAATGAGACATAATGTCTCAAGTCGATCTGTCTAGTTCTATAATCTATGCAGGTAACAGAATGTTTATTTATAAGGCGAACGAGCCTAAAACGTTCAATTATAAGGCGAACGAGCCAAAACATTCAATGATTAGCGAACGAGCGTACAATGCTCATTTATAAGGCGAACGAACCTAAAACGTTCAATTATAAGGCAAACGAGCATAAAATATTTAATTATAAGGCGAACGAGCCTAAAATGTTCAATTATAAGGCAAGCGAGTCCAAAACATTCAATTATAAGGCGAACGAGCCTCAATCATAAGATAAGGCAAAAGACACAAAATTCATTAATTGCAGGTACTTCTTTAAACTTAGCAATGTCTACAAATCGCAACAATAGAATTTTAGTAAACGTTCCCATAAAGCAAAATAGAAATGAAATTGATAGGCTTAACAATTTGCAAGAAATTTAGGAAATAGAAATACCACCTTTCGGCAATAAACCATGATAAAGCATAACGCTTTTAAATCATCAATAGGTAGTCTGTAATGCAATCTTGGACTGCGCTCCATTCTATTGATAAAACCAATGAGGCGTCTTGTTACAAAGCCTTCAGCGTCCCAATGCAACTTGAAATAAATCTTCATATCCCATTTATGGGTGGATGAACCCGAATTGTTCATTTATAAGCTGAACAGGACCAAAACGTTAATTTATAAGGCAAACGAGCCTATAATGTTTGATTATAAAGTGAACGAGCCCAAATCATAAGATAAACCAAATGACACAAAATTCATTAATGCACGTGCTTCTTCAAACTTAGCAATATCTTCAAATTACAACAATGGAATTTTAGTAAGTGTTCTCATAAAACGAAATAGAAATGAAATGGATAGGCTTATCAATTTGCAAGGAATATAAGAAATAGAAATGCCGCCTTTCAGCAATAAACCATGATAAAGCATAATGCTTTAGATCATGAAGAAGTAGTTTGCAATGCAATCGTGCATGGTGCTCCAACCAAAAGTAAACACGTTCGAAGTAATCTCAGTATCAAAAAAGCTTATTTCTCTGAATTCTTCTACGGAGGAATGGTCTTGGCTACAAAGATAAGTGAACCCCCAGAATTGGCAATATCTGTAAATCATAAAATATAGAACTTTAGTAAACGTTTTCATAAAGTGAAAGAAAAATGAAACAGGTATGCTTCATAATTTTCAAAAGTTATGGGATATAGAAATGCCGCCTTTCGGCAGAGTAGGAAAGTATCAAGCTTTATCCCAAATATCATTGCAATCACATCGATGAGAATCCTGAAAATTGACTTGCTAAGGTGCTTTATCTTCTGATGTGGGTTTTCATATTCCTTCTCTCAAAGAAAAATTATTAGTTTTGGGGAGGAAGGGGGGAGCATTTGATTTGTGCTGACTTGATCTTGCTCTTGCTGCTGCTGCCGCTTCCTTGTCTTCCTCGGACTTGGATTTTGAATTATATTCAGAAACTTGGCTCATGAACTTAATAGCATAGGAGTTTTGAAAAAATAGAGGCAAGGTAAATTAATTTAATGCAATGTAGTAAGTAAAGCAAGTATGCAAATGAAGTCATCCATTTTGAAAATTTTATCTTGACTTAAACTTGTGAGATATCTTAAAACAAATTGAACGCCCTTTGCCTTGTAACTCTGCACTGTTCACTTAACCAACTTCAAAATTCTTGCCAATTTTGCCTCTTATAACCAATTCTGCTTCTTGCAAAATTTTGCCCCAGTTAACTTACAAAATTTGCCTCAGTTGTCATCTTCAATATCTTCAACTTGCTTTGCAAAAATGCCCCAGTTATCCTTTATTTAAGACAATGATAACTTGCAGCTGCTTTAAATATAATGCTTCTTGACGGCATCTGCGTTGATTGCTTTCGATCAAACTTGATCATCCATTTTGCAAACTCTAATGCTCTTCCACATAGAACGCGGTGAACCCTATGAAGGCTTTGACAATTTATTTACAATTTTGCCCCTTGCTTCTTCTCAAATAGGAAGATCTTCTTCAATGTTGATTTGCCCCAGTTTAAAGTCCCTAAATTTGACTTTCTTTCTAGGTGCTTGATCATCTCGTTCTAATAAAGCTGCTTGTGAACTCTCGTTTTATCAACAAATATCAACTACAATTACGCGTCCTAGATCTTTCAAATCATCTTCTTGAGCGATTCTAAAAGAAGGAAACTCCATTAATGCGAATAACACTGCTTCAACGTTATATACCAACAAATAAAAGCTGCCCCAGTTGAAGTTTTAACAGTATTGATATCCGAAAAATGCAAATGACAACTTTTCACTGCGTCATTCTCAAACTGTTCACTTGTTTCATTATAGTCACAACCAAAGTTTTGGCAGGTTTACTAATTTTATTTGAAACAAAATCAAATATAATCGAAATAAATAAATAATATAATAAAAATGCGATGTATTTTATTTCAACTTTCATAAAATTTAAAAGAGTTGATTCAGATTAACATAAGCTTTAAAGTACAATGCAATTCAGGGCCTCAATCTGAATTAAAATTGAAAATAATGCTATTAAGTTCCATCGCCAAGTTCTTTCAATCAAAGCTACTAAGCTTCCGGTGCTGCATCGTTCACGAGCTAGAGCGTCTACCATCAATCAGATCTTGAATCTTGCGTGGTGAATGGTCAGTCACTTCATAAATTCAACTTCTGCTAGAGGAATAAGCAAAACAAAAGAAACCTCAAAGGGCTATGTTAGTTTGCATGTCAATGTAAGATTGCACGCCAGCAAACAACGCCTAGTATTTAACCATTTTGAGCAAATAAAGCAAGGCAAGCAATTAACATGTGACAATCATAAGTAGTTGAGCGTAAATAAATGTGCAAGCGATTCCTACCCTATAGAGTGCCTCCTTGTGCCAGAGGTAGGCCTAATCGTCAAGTTGCACGTACATGTGGTTATTATAACGACACAAGCCGTTTGTCAATAGAAAATCTGAGAAATAAATAAACCGACATAATTGTCAACTTCTCAAATTTGAAAAGGGAAATTGCTTGGGGTTCGTTATAATACCCACACGATCCCATAATATGCAGTGTCGTTGGGTTTCAATAACAGTTCGACAAAAGGGCGGTTTCTTAATTCCTGGAAACGGTGCCAAGGATCGGGTCCAAACTAAGGTGTATATACATGCATGTCCTAAAGTCTCCTTGTAAGAGTGGGCTAACGGTTGAGGCTGACTCGACATATGCGGGGTAGACCTGGCCTCATTAACCAGTAGAACCGACTATGACAAAACCAGGCAAAATCTATATCCCGAACTAAATTTTGATGACACGAAAGAAATTTCAGAGAGTGAGGTAAGGGCAATGCCCTTCCTGCATAACTACTCGTCAAGCGGGTGCCCCGTGATGAAATTGAGGAGGTGAAAGAGAATTGACAAGTTTCCATGAGGGAGGAAGTATGAACGGAATGCAGACTTATGCACAAATAAAGATATGCTTTATTCATTCATACATTCAATCAATCTTTTCAATTCAAACATACAATTAATTAAGCTATGCATAGTAGTTTCGGCATACGATTTAAACATATATGCAATTCAACATATAAATAAAGCAAATTCGTGAAAGCCTTATGGTTAGAACCATTTGCTATTTCCCAAAGGAGTCGTCACGCTGTTGAACCCCAAAAAAAAAATCTTTCTTAAGAAAAGATATGTTTCGGGTGTATTTTAACAAAATGGGATTTCAAAGGGCTTCTTTGGAGTCGCCGCCTAATTTAGAAAAATTAGAAACCCATGTTAATTAATGAGTGCATTTCTTCCTTATTTAAAAGGAAAATGTTTCAGAGATTCAAGGTAAATGGTTTATTTAAATTCGAAAGAAGGTCCCTACTACGGGAGCACTATCGAAAATCCGCCAAAAGCAATTAATGCGACGGTTTTCACGAATTTTAATAAAGATAAAATAATTTAGATATTCTAGAAAAATGTAGGATAAATAAATAAAGACGTAAATAATAAGTAAATAAATAAGTAAATAAATAATAAATAAAATGTAAAAATAATAAATAATTAAGTAATTTTATTATTTAAAGGTAAATCATGATTTAATAGAAATAAAATTTAATTATATTTTATTGCTCTCATTATATAACAATGGTTCATGAAAACATAAAATAATTGGTGAATCCCAAAGAAACGCGAATAGGCAGTTGCATAAAACAATTCTAAACATGCGACAAGATAACAATTTCAAAAAGCGTCTACCCTACTAGGCTTCTATCATGCAAAGCTGCTAGTCCAGTTTGCAGTGATCCTATAACATGGATTCTAATGGGAATAGGGAAAGTGGGAGTTTAGAAAGACAGAATCCGGAAATAGCAAACTCAATAAATGAGCCTTGAATTTCTAAGTTTTCATTTTTTCTGGGAACTTAAGCCCGAAAATGCAATGCGGATCCAAATAACTCCAATACAAATAGTCATCCCGATTTTGGAGTTTTGACAACTCATCCCAAGAGACATGCCAAGAAAACAAGATAAGGAATTAGCAATCTAATTAATAAAAATAAACAATGACAATGAGCAGACCATCATACACGTAGCAGGAGGCAAAAGGGAATGGATAATGGCATAAATACTTCCCAATTCAAACAAGTTTCCCTTTCATTCAGACTATTATCAATAGATATAGGCTAAAATATAATGACAAGACTTTGCAATTTTAAAGGAATGAACTAAATTGAACTCATCCTTCATGCATCCAAAAAATCGATAATGAACCCACACTACTGCTATATTCGCAAACCAACAAAGTAATGGCAAACCTGATTTATGTCCTAATGAACTCAAAGAACACTTTTGCAAACTACAAATTCCAACAAGCTTATAACTTCATGACTGAACTCACAATCCACGCAAATACAATTTCGGACAGAGGAGAACAGAGCTAAAACATGATACCCAAATGCACACAAACAAATTGACACGACTCGGAATCCGGTTAGGCTGTGCGGGCACCCGACATCCTCCCCTAGACCCGTCGGGCGAACCCTTACCAATTAAATTAGGAAAATAAATATAATAATTCATAAATAAGGACAAGACTTAAAAAAACACTTGACATACTGATACCTCTAAGTTGTACAAAAAAAATACAGTTGACTACCCAACATACTAGGTTAAGGGCTATCCAGACTAGACATCTAAGAGTACAAAGGAAGACAGATACCTTCTGAAGGGAGCAAAATATAACTGAAATAATAACCAATAAACTGGTGGCCATCCGGAAAAAAAGCTGGCTCACCCTGACAGCTGAAGTCGTCTTCTCTCCTTCACAACGTGACAAACTCAATCCTGGAGCGAACCTATCGAAACGAAATAGATAGATAAGAAACAAACAACAAACAAGGGTGAGTTAAAAGGACTCAATAAGTGGGGCAGACTAGCCACATCGAAGAATAGGATAGCTAGCCAGGGAGAAGAAAAATAGGTAAACCAAATCCATCTTATTTGAACTATAAACAGACAGAACCAGATAATAACTGAAAACACGTATGGAATCATAAAAAACCAGGGATATAAGGTAGACAGAACATAAAGATATCCCGAACATGTCGACAATCAGAAATACATCCTGTTGCGGCGTGCAACCCGATCCGTATATTTATACTGTTGCGGCGTGCAACCCGATCCGATCCATGTATTTAAATTGTCGCGACGTGCAACCCGGGATACGAGTCAGAAATATATAGGAAAATTGAGATACGTCCACAACATGGTATACATACCGCATACATAAAACACAACACAATACACACAATAATCAGTATGTGGTGCAATGAGATGGGATGAATGCGGTACGATGAAATGCAGTCACATATGCCTGATAACTACCTCCAGCGCGGGACTCTCATCGTCTACCAGGAGATATATGAAATAATGACCCTTCACCGGGAAGTATATGCAATGATGACCCTTCACCGGCTCGGGACTCTCATCGATTACCGGGAAGTATATGTAATCATGACCCTTCACCGGTGCGGGACTCTCATCGCCAACCGGGAAGTATATGTAATAATGACTCTTCATCGGTGCGGGACTCTCATCGCTAACCGAGAAGGCGGATCTCAAATCGGACTCCTGAAACTCAAGGTGCGAATTTAATATGAAAAAAAGTCAAATTATTTAACTTTTGGTATTTTAGCGGAAACTAGCCGAACAACATCGAAATTCGCTTTCGAAAGTTCACAAATGATGCCGGGCAAACCACGAGACCCTTCACTCGGAGCCAAGCTAGGGAGATCCAAGGAGCACACTTACACTTGGTGAGGAAGGACCTAGAAGAAGGAAGCGTTTGGAAGCCATTCCGGGTGCTCAAAGCGCAAGGGGAGCAGCCTAGCGAACCAGGCGCTCCGCCTGCACCTTAGGCGCCTCTGCCCAGAGAGCAAAGGGGCCAGGCGGACCGCCCCACCCTCAGGCACACCGCCCAGCCTCCCCCACTGCCCAAAATGGAGCAAAACGTGGGCGATCCATGAAGCCCGAGTTTCCTAGTTATGTTAAGACTATTTTGACCCTACGTGGTCCTTTATTCCTAAGCCTAAGTGTGGGCATATTAGACCTTTCATATGGTGTCTAAAAACACCTATAAATACCTAGTTGTCTTATTATTTTCATTAGCTTACCTTTGATGAAAAACAAACACTTGTATTGAAGAGTTGAATTCTTATTGAATGAAAAACCTTGATTTGGGACTTGTTCTTCCTCTAGCGGATCTAGATGAATTCCAATCCCCCCCGACCATTCTACTTGCGTGCTCACATTATCTCGAGGGTAGTTGCCTAGCGTAGGTGTTCTTGACCTCCTCTCGGGGTGTAACGGAACAAGTTCTCCGTTGCTACTTGAGATTTGTGATCGAGATACGTCTCGTTCCTATATTTTACTTCCCGCGTTTGATTTCCTACATCATTTGGTATCAGAGCAAGGCTCGGGTTTTGTTTCTACAAACCCCCGACCCTTGATTCTTCGTGCCTACTATCTTCTTTTTAGTTTTCTTATTGTTGAAGTTATTGGGAAAAAGAAAATTACAAAAAAAAAAAAAAAATTCAAAAATTCAAAAATTGGTGTAACTTTTTGGTGTTTGTGATTCTTGAAGTGGGTGTTATAGATTATCGATCCTTGTTGAAAACTTGACGATTGGGTACCAAATTTGTTGGGATTGGATTGAATTGAAAATTGAAAGCCCCAATTGTTGTTAAACCCTACCAAACCCTTGTTCTTGAGAAAATTGATTGATTTTGGGTTGTGTGTTAATGGGATTTTGGAATTGATTATTGGGGATTGATCTCTATTGAAAACCGAACAATTTGCAACAAGAATCGTGTGATTCGGAGTTCGGTAACATAGTTTTTGAAGAATCGAAATCAACTTTTGAACCTTGAAACCCATGTTGAAACCCCAAACTTGAAAACTTTGAATCTTGCTTGAGCCTTATTTGTTGGTTGTTTGGGTGTGAAATTGATTGGGGATTGTAGGTTGTATCAAGGAGCAACTTTGGGTACCTTGGATTTGGCCAAAACACCTTTGAATCGACCTAGAAATTGGATTGAAAACGAAGAACACGGAGTGGAAAAACCCAGGTGTTCTTCGTCCAGGCGCTCCGCCTAAAGTCTAGGCGCCCCGCCTGACTTGTGCTTGCTCCAGGTACTCCGCCTAAATCCCAGGCGCCCCGCCTGCCCAACCCCACTGACCAAATTTTCAGGCGCTCCGCCCCACTTCTTGGGCGCTCCGCCTAACATCCGGAAGGGTTGTTTTTGGGTAGTTTCTTCTAGGTTTGCTTGTTCTTTGTTGCCTAATCTCTTATTAGTGCCTATCTAAGTAATCTTTCTACTTGATTAGAACTAATCTTTCATTGCTTTTAGGTTGATTCGTGCATTAGTTGGAGAGTAGAATTCCAAGAAGAATCCTAGACTCTTTTTGATTCAAGTCCTAACTTCAAAGTGCCTAGCTTTCATTGAGTCCTATTAACTCCACTCACCCCGGAGTGTGCTTGACTCGTGAATGGTTTGGTTGAGTTGCGGAATTGCTACTCACCTACGTGAAGCTTTGGAACCACAAGTCGAGTGAAATACCCACCGTCACTATACGAGAGAGCCGAGTGATCTCAAGTGAGGGAGTGTGTGAGGTTGTTTACTAACGTTTGTTACTTGTGTAGGTACAATGTCTTCCGAAGGAGATGAATTTTCAAAGAGTGCCCTTGCTACTATCCTCGCCAAATTGGATAGTATGCACTTGAGGATTGAAAGCCTCGAAAGGGTGAACTCTAGTGCTCTAGTTGAGCAAGGGACTTCTAATGTCCCATCGGAGAAAGGGACCCCGAGTGTCCAAGTTGAGAAAGGGACCCCGAGTGTCCCGGTTGAAGTCTCAAGTACTCCTAACTTCACTCCGGAGCAAGTTAGCCATGTCATTGAATTGCTCAATCAACAACGGGCAAGGGAGGAGCGAGAGAGACTTGATCAAGTGTTGGGCAATACCCAACGAACGGGCATTCCCCGTATCTTGGATAACCCCCCAAGAAACATTCCACTACCAAGGCCCATCCGAAATGTGCAACCTCTTGAGCAAGCCGATGAAGCTCAAGAAGGGGAGGAAGCCGATTATGGTGATGATATGTATGGGTTTGATGATCACTTTCAACCAAGGCGAGGTATGAATTGGGGTCGAAATGTGGATAGAGGTACGGGCCGAGGTCGAGGGCCACCTATGGGTTATGTTGGAGGGAATGCTAGAAGGGAGTATGGTGTGAATGAAGATCACTATGGGGGCCAACCGGAGCCTTTCCGTGGGGGTCGTGACAACACCAATATCAATAGTGTGAAACTTAATCTCCCAACCTTTAAAGGGAATTGTGATCCGGCCGGCTTACATTGAATGGGTGCTACACATGGAAAGATTGTTTGACACAAATGAGATGACCGATGAGAAGAAAGGTACCTATGCTATTTCATCCTTTGAATCCTATGCATCTACTTGGTGGGAATCCGTCAAGAGATCAAGGAGGAGAGCGGGGGTACCCGTGAATGTGGGTTGGAATGACTTGAAGGGTATCATGAGTATCAAGTACATCACTCCTAGATACCAGCAAGAGCAACTCAAGAAACTTTATAAGTTGAAGCAAGGTGTCAAGACGGTGCATGAATATTTTGATGAGTTTGAAAGAACTCGAATGGCCTTAGATATGGACACCGAAGATGAGGAGCAAGCCGTGATCCGTTTCATGAATGGTTTGAGCTATGGTATAGCTTCACATTGAGATTGCATGCTTATCTTTCACTTCAAGAAGTCCTTGATGCCGCTATCCAAGCCGAGCAATGGCTTGAGAAAGAGAAGTCCAACCGTTACAAGAGCAACACTTCTACTTCCATGAACAAGTCAAAGGATTGGAAAAATCCTACTCCCAATGCAAAATTCACAAATGCAACTGGCCCTAGTGGAGCAAGTGCTAGCAAAGATGTGAAGAATCCGTTTGAGAAGTACACACCCAATGTGGGAGGTAATTCTAAAACCCAATTGAATACTCCTACTTCTTCTTCCATTCAATGTCACAAATGCAAGGGGTATGGACACTTTGCTAAGGAGTGTCCTACGAAGAGGACCATGGTTCTTGTTGGTGAAAATGCATATGAACAAGAGAGTGAATCGGACGATGATGAGGGTGTAGAGGGAGATGAGGGAGTAGAGGAGGATGATCTAGATGATACGGTGGAGGATGAGGAACCTCATACTTTTCTAGTAGTGAGGAGGAGCTTAGGAGCTATGATTGTGGAGGATGGTGAAACCTTGCAAAGAGAAAACCTTTTCCATGCTAGGTGTCGTGTTAAGGGTGTTCTATGCTCTATGATTATTGACTCCGGGAGTTGTGCTAATGTTGTGAGTCAATCTCTTATAACCCAATTGAAGTTTCCTACCGTGAAGCATCCCAAGCCATATCGATTGCAATGGCTTAGTGAATGTGGGGAGCTAAAGGTAGTGAAGCAAGCAATGATCAAGTTCAAAATGGGTAGTTATGTTGATGAACACTTGTTCGACGTTGTGCCCATGCAAGCTTGCCACCTTCTCTTTGGAAGGCCTTGGCAATTTGATCGACAAGCGGTCCATGATGGGCGTGTCAACACTTACACGCTCCAACATGAAGGAAGAAAATTTGTGTTGAAACCCCTAACTCCCAAACAAGTGAGTGATGACTACAATAGGATGAGGGAGTTGAGGGAGGTGGCAAAGGCCAAGTCAATCATTGAGACTAGCCCTTTGTCCAAAAGCATGGTGGCAATCCCACCTTCTTCTTCTACCGGTGGCATTTGTGCCATGATGCAACCGGGCGAGATCTTAAAAGGAAATGATGGCACCAAGTTTCTCCTATGCCTAGTGCACAAAGGTATGATCCTAAACTCTAATTGTGATTTTTCTTCTAACCCTTTGCCTAGTGTGTTTGAGAATGTCTTGAAGGATTTTGGGGACATGTTCCCGGATGAGATGTCGGATGGATTACCTCCTTTGAGGGGTATTGAACATCAAATAGACATTGTCCCGGGATCTCAAATCCCAAACAAGCCGGCCTATAGGAGCAATCCGGAGGATACAAGAGAATTGCAAAAGCAAGTTGATGAATTGCTCACTAAGGGCTTGGTGAGGGAGAGCTTGAGTCCTTGTGCCGTGCCCGTGATCCTTGTTCCCAAAAAGGACGGCACTTGGAGGATGTGCGTTGATTGTCGGGCCGTGAACAAAATAACGGTAAAGTACCGTCATCCTATTCCCCGACTTGATGATATGTTAGATGAATTGAGTGGTTCATGTGTGTTTAGCAAAATTGACCTTAGGTCCGGCTACCATCAAATCCGGATGAAACCCGGGGATGAATGGAAAACCGCATTCAAGACAAAATTTGGTCTCTATGAATGGTTGGTGATGCCCTTTGGGCTCTCCAATGCACCTAGCACTTTCATGAGGCTAATGAACCATGTTCTAAAGCCATTCATCAACAAGTTTGTGGTCGTCTATTTTGACGATATATTGATCTATAGCAAATCAATAGACGACCATGTTGATCACCTTAGGCAAGTGCTTGAAAAGTTGAGAGCCGAAAAGCTCTATGCTAATTTTAAAAAGTGTGCCTTTGGTGTTGAGAAGGTAGTCTTCCTTGGGTTTGTTGTGAGTGCCCAAGGAGTGGAGGTGGATGAGTCTAAGGTAGAGGCCATACGTGATTGGCCTACTCCTACTACCGTGACTCAAGTGAGGAGCTTTCATGGTCTTGCTAGATTTTATAGACGATTTGTGAAAGACTTTAGCTCCATTGCCGCTCCACTCACCGAATTGGTGAAGAAGGACCAACCATTTGTTTGCGGAGAGCCTCAAGAGAAGGCCTTCCATGAGTTAAAAAGTAGGTTGAGTACCTCCCCTCTATTGCAATTGCCCGACTTCGGAAAGGCATTTGAGGTTGAATGTGATGCCTCGGGGGTGGGAATTGGTGGTGTTTTAATGCAAGATAGCAAACCCATCGCCTACTTTAGTGAGAAATTGAAAGGGGCCTTCTTGAACTATTCTACATATGACAAGGAGTTGTATGCCCTTGTGAGAGCCTTTGCCCATTGGCAACACTACGTTTGGCCTCGTGAGTTTGTAATCAATAGTGACCATGAGTCACTCAAGCATTTGAGAGGCCAAGAGAAGCTCAATAAGAGACATGCCAAGTGGGTTGAATTCATTGAGTCCTTTTCCTATGTGATCCAATACAAGAAAGGGAAGGACAATGTTGTGGCGGATGCGCTTTCTAGAAAGTTCGCTCTAGCCACCACTCTCACCTCTAAGCTTATGGGTTTTGAAAGCATTAAATTGATGTATGCTCATGACCCGAAGCTCAAGAGCATCCATGAAGCTGTAGAAAAGGGGGAGAGAGTTGAGAAATACCAATGGGTTAATGGATATATCTTTAAGAATGGTAAAGTGTGCATACCCGAGTCCTCATGGAGGGAATTGCTTGTGCAAGAGGCACATTGTGGAGGACTCATGGGTCACTTTGGTAGGGACAAGACCTTGGCCATCCTTCGAGAACAATTCCATTGGCCAAAAATGGGGACCCATGTTGAGAGACTTTGCAACTCTTGTCTTGAGTGCAAGGTTGCTAAGTCCAAGTCGAACCCCCATGGTTTGTATACCCCACTCCCCGTACCTAATAGTCCATGGTTGGATATCTCGATGGATTTTGTGATGGGATTACCAAGGACTAGGGGGGGCCATGATAGCATTTATGTTGTTGTGGATAGGTTCTCCAAAATGGCTCATTTCATTCCATGTCGAAAATGTGATGATGCACAACATGTTGCAACCTTGTTTGTTGATAATGTCTTGAAATTGCATGGTATGCCTCAAACCATAGTGAGTGATAGGGACACTAAGTTCCTAAGTCATTTTTGGAGGAGTTTATGGGGTGCCCTTCGCACGAAACTCTTGTTTTCTACGTCCCACCACCCCCAAACCGATGGGCAAACCGAAGTGGTGAACCGAACCTTGGGTGCTCTTCTTAGAGCCATGACCCGAGGTAAGGGTGGGACTTGGATAGATAAGCTACCTCTTATGGAGTTTGCCTACAATCAAACCGAGCATCGGATGATTGGTATGACTCCATTCGAGTGTGTGTATGGTTTTAACCCCTTGATTCCCCTTGATCTAACCCCTTTGCCAAGGGAAATGGTTGTTAATTTTGAAGGTAAAGCTAGAGCCAAGGCTTTGATGGAGCTACATGCTAAGGCGAAGAAGAACTTGGAGGAAGCTTATGGAAAGGTAGCCTCCAAGAAAAACAAGGGACGCAAGAAGGTGGAACTCAAGAAGGGTGACTATGTGTAGGTGCACTTCCGGAAAGAAAGGTTTCCAAACCTTAGGAAAGGGAAGTTGGCACCCATTGGAGATGGCCCATTCCAAGTGCTCTCAAAGATAAACAACAACGCTTATGTGGTCGACTTACCAAGTGAGTATCAAGTGTCTAATACTTTCAATGTTTGTGACTTGGTTCCTATGGATGTAGGTGATGAAGAGGTCGTGGATGATAATGCTTCAATTTCGAGGACGAAATCTTCTCAAGAAGGGGAGGATGATGCCGGGCAAACCACGAGACCCTTCACTCGGAGCCAAGCTAGGGAGATCCAAGGAGCACACTTACACTTAGTGAGGAAGGACCTAGAAGAAGGAAGCGTTTGGAAGCCATTCCGGGTGCTCAAAGCGCAAGGGGAGCAGCCCAGCGAACCAGGCGCTCCGCCTGCACCTTAGGCGCTTCCGCCCAGAGAGCAAAGGGGCCAGGCGGACCGCCCCACCCTCAGGCGCACCGCCCAGCCTCCCACACTGCCCAAAATGGACCAAACCTGGGCGCTCCGCCCGGATCGCTGAAGCCCGAGTTTCCTAGCTATGTTAAGACTATTTTGACCCTACGTGGTCCTTTATTCCTCAGCCTAAGTGTGGGCATATTAGACCTTTGATATGGTGTCTAAAAACACCTATAAATAGCTAGTTGTCTTATTATTTTCATTAGCTTACCTTTGATGAAAAACAAACACTTGTGTTGAAGAGTTGAACTCTTATTGAATGAAAAACCTTGATTTGGGACTTGTTCTTCCTCTAGCGGATCTAGATGAATTCCAATCCCCCCCGACCATTCTACTTGCGTGCTCACGTTAGCTCGAGGGTAGTTGCCTAGCGTAGGTGTTCTTGACCTCCTCTCGGGGTGTAACGAAACAAGTTCTCCGTTGCTACTTGATATTTGTGATCGAGATACGTCTCGTTCCTATCTTTTACTTCCCGCGTTTGATTTCCTACATCAACAAAAGTCATAAATAATCATATGAACCTAACGGTGCTTTCGAATTTCGAATCAGAACTCATTCACCAAAACCGAGCTCGAAAATCTCTTTTTAATATTTATCGACAATAAAAACTGAAACCTTCTTCCGATGCCTATCAAACGAGATCTGATTTAGCTCAAATTTTACGGACAGGTCCTAATGGATATTACGAATATTTTAAAATTATTGGCACGCCAATCAGAGTCCTAACTTCCGAAATGACTGACCGAGGTCGTTTCATTCTCCTCCACTTATACTCTCGTTCATCCTCGAACGAGCCTAAGTCTAAAGAAAAATTCGCACGGATAACTAGAGAACTTGTGCGACCTTTATGATCTACTCCACGTGCATTATTTCCTGAATACAGGATCAGAATTATAACACGCATTTCGAACTTTTTGAATAAAATATATCTGGATAATATGATAATACCATTGCACAACTTATTCTAACTATGTTGATCCTTCCTCGATCACGAGAAGAGAGTTCTACATTTTCGAAGCAAAGATACACGAAACTTTGAATGGGTTAACATGATTCAGCCGATAATCACCTCTTCGATATACCTTTCGATATATAACAGGTCGATGGAACTAAGAATTAGCTCATGCTTGATGCAATAGGGAGAGCTTTTGGAGTACCTTGTCACTACACACTATAGAAGATTTGATGCAAGCTATATTATTTTTACGAACGCACTATGCAACATCTCAGTTGATGTTAGTGTTGTTCCGCAAGCTCCTTGTGGGAATGTAGTTACTCATATCCTAATGTATGTCAAAGGTTTATCTGAATAGGGTCTATCATATAAGGATAAGGATCATGCAAATACTACTGGATAGTATGATGCAGACCAGGAATGATCTTCAGACTGAACATCTACTTCAGGGTATTGTCTTTAAATTGGAAATATTATGAGTTGAAAAATTGAAAATAAAAGAGACATGTAGTTGGACCATGAGCTGAGGTAGAATACCAGGAACAAAGTTGATTACATGAGCACTTATAACTCTAAAGTAACTTCTCAAAGAGTTGAGGTGTGAAAGAGATATGCCAATGATGGATGGATGATAAGCTACACTAGACCTTTAACTCTAAATTTTCATAAAGTAAAACAGCGTCAGTACGAGGATCCAGTTCTAGTTGAATACAGACAGATAGCCAGAAGAAAACCGAAGTCACCATACAAGGTTACTACTGACGGTGTTCTTATGTATAAAAGATAGGCTTTGTGTTTCTGATGTTGCAGATTTATATGGACAGATTATGATAGAGGCACATTATTCCAAATACATTGTTCATCCAGGTTCGACTAAGATATACTATGATGTTAAGTAGATTTATTGGTGGGACGGAATGAAGTGTGATATAGCAGAATTTGTGGCTCAGTATTCTAATTGCCAGCAAGTTAAAGTCGTGTCATCTTTCCAGTCTTTATACTTTCAGCAGATAGGTACGTATATATGATCAGGTTGCCAGCTTATCTCTAGAATTAATAGATTATTAGTGGGTTTAGCAATGATCGACACTCATTGTAGGTTTCTCTCTTGGCCCTAGGTTGGCTCGTGACAAAAGTGGTATCAACGTCTTAGAGATTTAGTATTACCATTCAGTATTTGGAGGAAGACTCCTCCACTTAAAGCACAAACTCATGCAGTTATTTGAATAGGAATAACCATCCCGCACAGTCTGTAGGACCAAAGAAGATTTAGCTAAAGGATGAACGTAGGCAGACCTAAGCTACCAACTACCCTTTCGAGTTGCCAAATGTTACTCCCAACGCACATGCAAGTATACGTGGTCGACAAGTAATAAAGTGATAAGTCAGGTATCGTTCCCACGAGGACTATTCAAACTGGACTCCTAACAAACAATTTTCTAACTAACTATCCAGGGATCTTTTTTCCAATAGTGATGATTTAGTTAACTAAAAAACAGTAATTAAGAGGGTAAAAGTGAATTCAACAATGGAGCGAAAATTGGTTGTTATCAGTAATAAGGAGACGGTCCAGGGTCAGAGTTACGAACAATCCAGTTGAGTTTTCCAATTGATCCCACTTCTTAAATCCCGGATTACTAACTAACAGATTAAATGTACCCGTGAAAACCTTTCGATTCTTCACGGTCTATGCAGGCTACTCCAATCCCTATATATCTATGAGTTGAATCACGTGCACGCATTAACGAATCTTGTAATTAGTTAAAGTAGGCGAGCAAGTATATATCTATCCTACTCACAAATTGTTTCCCCGATGCCCGGGTTCACAAACTAGCCCTACTATTTCTTATTGCGTTCATAAATTTCCTCTTTTGAGTTCAATCTAAAAACCATAGATAATGCATAATTATCGGGCCCTGAAAATTACACAACTGAAATCAAGAGAGAATAAGCAATCCGTTATGGGATTCCATAGATGGAATTCAATCTTCAAACATCAACTTTCATGAAATACTCTAACCCTAGAACGTAAGAAGGATTTGATGAAATAATGAAATAATGATGTAATAGATTAATGGAAGAAAGAAAAACCCTTGTTCAAGATGTTATGAGCTCTCCAATTTGCTCCAAATTCAGAACTCCTTTCAAAAACGAAGTAAAAGAGTATCTATAGGGTTTACAAAGGCCTAGTAATAAGTTACACCTAAGCCTAGACGAAATAGGAAGTCCAAAAACGCTGCAGGGGCGCTTTAGCTAGCGCCCCGTGCCCCCGAACGCGCCAACCCAGACAGAACCCGTCGAAACTTGGGCGCTTTTGGGGCGCCCCGCGCCACTCAAAACGCCAGAAGGCTGGGCGCTTTTTGGGGCCCCCGCGCCACTCAAAGCGCCAGGCATATTTTCCTGCTTCCTTCGTTTGCAGCTCGTGTCGCGTTGTGCATTCGTATGTTCAATCCAATCCTAAATCCAAATCCAATATTTTCTAGCTCGATCATGCTCTTTAAAGCTCCTATTGCACTCCATAACAACCTACAATCATACGACATAAAATCAGTGCAAAATCACATTTGTAAACTAGAAAACGGGTGAATAAAGTACTCAAACGTGAGGAAATATTAAGCAAATATAGGCATAAAATGCCAAACATCACCACCCCATACTTGAACCTTTGCTCGCCCTCGAGCAATCACAAATAACTTCCCAACCTAGGTAGAACAGGTCTGCCTAGGACTATGGTTGATACCGACCATTGAACAAATGCATACAAGACTACTATGGGTCCAACAAGCATCCCAATAATTTATCAAACATCAAAACATGAGAACAACCACCCCCAAGACAACTCCAATGCAAAAACTCGACTCATTGCAACCATGCTCCACAAATTCACCCCTATCTACTCAACCAAGAAGCCACAACTTCACCTACCTCATGAAAACCGTGTGCCCTCACCAAAATGAAGCAAGAGAGTGTCCCCCAAATATCACACACAACAACGAATATCAAGAATAGAACGGGGACAATAGCATAGAAAGAATTCACTCACTCTCATGAAAAGCTCACATGTCACACACGATGTATCATAGGCTTGCCCATAGTGTAGGACTCCACTGATGTAAGCTCACTCCAATCGGGATTAACTAGGACTTTAAAAAGGTTGCAGTGTAGGCTAAGGGGCTGGTAGGATACATATGGGTAATAGTGACTACCTCCCTAAGCACTTTAATACATCACAATTAATTTAAGCACAAATCTCATCAAAGCCACCCATTCCACCAAACCAACAAATTTCACTCACACCTTTTTCAACATGTAGCAATTTTTCTTTTAAGCAGAATACTAGCAAGTATGGATATTCTTTTCTTTTCTCTTTATTTTTCCAATTTTTTTTTCTTTTTCATTTGTTTTTTATTATTCAATTCTTTCCAAACCTTGCCAATGCTCCCTCAACTACTTCACAATTTATCAAGTATTCCCCTCATTGGTTCTACTAAAAAACCTCCCAATATTTCAACCACAAACTCCACAATAATATCACATTATCAATTAAAGTACTTAAGGAGTAAAGGGTAAAAAAAAAAAGCAATTTAGAACAAGTGGGTAGGCTTGGGGGTGTGGGTGCCAACAAAAAGGTCAAAGAGATCACAACAATCAAGTCCAAGATGTATATATAAGGGTAGGCAAATCAAGAGAAGGCCTGTATCATTTCCCGACTAGAGTAAACCTAGGATTTCGCTTTGCACACACACGGGGCAAGTTCTAGACACCAATATGCAAACATGGAGTAAATATAAAAATATGCCTCACATATCACATTGCACACAGTCCACACAAAAAGGCTCCATCACAACTCTCAATCAAGCAAATAGAGTGCAACTTGTGGAAAATTAAGCACTAATGCACAAAGGTTCACAACAAAGCCAAGCAAGTGGACTCAAGCATCTCAAGGGGGTCGTTCCATTTTTTCTCTACGCATGCATCACAATTTAAAACCAAAGGACACCACAAATAGCACATGCAACAAGTTCAAGTCTACCGGTATCAAACAAATCAAAGTCACCTAGCGTTCTACCTATTCTTTTCGTCTAGGGCCATCTAACAACTAACTACTCTAATCCTAATAAAAATAAAAACTACCCGGTTCAAAGGCCTCCCCGTGGAAAAGAACCAAGGTCATAAGAAAAACCACGGGTGGATGACATGTACCACTAATAAAGACTAAAAAAGAAAATCTTTTTGAAATTTTTTCATTGGTTTCTAATTTTTTTTTTAATATATTAAAGCAAGAACCAAATAAAAATAAAGTCAAGTGACAAAGGAAAAATCCTAACGGTACATGCATCCCTAACCTCAAAAATAAAGGGAAGTTCCCCCACCCCACAGTTAAAACTAAGCAATGTCCTCAATCCTAAAAATAAAGTACAAGGGGTAAAAGAACTTCCCTGAAGGCTCTAGTCCTTGGTGCTAGCATCCTCCAAGCTTCCGTATAGTATGAGGTACTCAGACTTCCCTCATCAGGTCAACAATATTAGGCAAGGGTGAGGACACCCCACACTTAAACTCGACATTACATAAACCTGCAATCCAAGTAAAAACAAAAACTATGTGACACTATAAATAAAATAATACAAGTACAAACTCAGGTTGCCTCCCGAGAAGCGCCTTAGTTAACGTCATGGCACGACGACACTTTTAGCTCACTTCCAGCATTATGTCTTTTCTTCTTACGACGAACCTTTGCTTTCTTCCTTTCTTTGAGAGAACCCATCGTCAACTTCACACATGATGTGCCATTGCTATCTTGTTCCACATTCTGCTCACTCACGTCATTTGGTTTACTTCCATGTTCTTGTTTGACATATTCAATCATAGAGCACTCTTCCACCTTAGTTATGTGCTCCTTCTCATTATAAACCTTGAAAGTAACCTTTTCTCCATGTGCTCTAACAGTCATCTCACCCAGCTCCATGTCAATAAGTGCTTTCGAGGTGACTAAGAATGGTCTCCCCAAAATGATTGGAGCTTCGCGGTCCTCTTCATAATATAGGACTACAAAATCAGCAGAGAATGTAAACTTACCAACTTTAAGCAACACATCATCCAACTTACCATCAGGGTGAGTGAGTGATCCATCAGCCATCTTTAGAGTAACTGAACAGGGCTTGATTGCTCCTAGCCCTAACCTTTTGCAAACGGATAGAGGCATGAGATTTATGCTCACACCCAGATCACACAATGCACCAGTGATATTATGCCCTCCAATGGCGCAAGGAATAGTAAACCTCCCAGGATCTTGAAGTTCTGGAGGTAACTTACTCAAGATTGTGTTGCACTCCTCAACTAACTCAACTGTATCTATCTCATGAGGATTTTTCTTCTTGACTAAAATCTCTTTTAAGAACTTCACAAAGGATGGCATCAATTTAAACACATCAGTCAAAGGAATGTTAACTTGAAGCTCTTTCAATATACTAACAAATTTTTGATACTGGGCCAAATCCTTCGATGGTATAAGTCTCTGCGGGAATGGTGGAGGCGGCAGAGGTGCCTCCTTTCTCTCTTCTTTCTTCCTTACCTTCTCCACTTTTTCAACTTTTTCTATTTCAGCTCTCTCCTCGGACTTGGCCATCAGCTCTCCACCTTCAATTAAAGTCACTGCAAGACATTGCTCAGGCCCCTTTTTAACAGTAGTTATTTCTCCCACCAACTGCCCCAACTGGTGCTCCAGGTTCTTTTGAGCATTGGCAAGATCTTGTATGGCCTGTGCATGGGCTGCAGTGTCAGCTATCATTCTCTGCTGGCCCGCCATTATCTGCTTTAGCATATCTTCAACTGAATTGCTAACCTGCTGTGGTGGAGCTGGAAGTGAGTGGTAATTATTTGGGACTCTTGTATTTCCTTGATAATAAGCATTACCAAACTAATTTTGACCCTGTAGCCTATTTTGATTACCCACGTAATAAACTGACTCTGGATTAGAGGAGCAAACCTCTGTAGCATGATCTTGACCACAAACCTCACAAAAACTCTGGAGTTGTTGCACTGGAGCCACTGGTTGCTGAGTCTTTGGCAGAGCTAGCTTGCTAATTTGATTGGAAATAGTATCAGTCCTCGCCCTTAGCTCTGAAACTGCATCTAACTGAAGTACCCCAGCAGATTTCTGCGTAATAGCTCTTCCATCTCCCTGGCAGTCAGGATTGCTCTGCGAAAACTTGTCTAGTAATTCATAGATCTAGTCAAAGTTTAAGGCCAGTACTTGGCCTCTAGCAGCAATATCTACCACGATCTTAGTATGCGCAGTCAACCCCTCAGCAAAAGTATGTGCAAGAACCTCATTCGATTGGTTGTGGGGTGGACAATCTCTCAATAAAGCTTTAAACCGCTCCCAGGCTGAATATAAAGACTCTCCTTCTACCTGTCTTAAGGACATAGTTTCGCTTCTCACCCGGGCTGTCTTGGCAGATGGATAAAACTTAGCTAAGAACTTCCTAGCAAAATCAACCCAAGTAGTGATAGACCCAGACTTTTCAGCTTTTAACCACGTCTTTGCTGCCCCAATCAGTGAAAACGGGAACAATGTCAAGCGAACATAATCAATAGGAACTCCCGTCGGTGTATAAGTATCACTGATCTCTAAAAAATTCTGAATGTGTTGCTGCGGATCTTCATGAAGTAATCCACTATATTGCCCAGTCACATGCAGCAACTGAATCATGCCGGACTTAATCTCAAAGTGCCCGGTGATAGCGGGCTTAACTATGCTAGACGCTACCCCCTCCAGGCTGGGGAGAGCAACATCTCGCACATCTAAGGTGCGTTCTTCTGCCATTCCTGTAGGTAAAGATCAAGCAGGACCTAATACATGAAACAACACAAAACTCAAAACAAAAATTAAACCTGAATAGATAATAAGTAATCGTTCAAAAAGAAATCTGTCAATTATTAGTCCCCGGTAACGGCGCCAAAAACTTGTTACTCCCAGCGCACACGCAAGTATACGTGGTCGACAAGTAATAAAGTGATAAGTCAAGTATCGTTCCCACGAGGACTATTCAGACTGGACTCCTAACAAACAATTTTCTAACTAACTATCCAGGGATCTTTTTCCGATAGTGATGATTTAGTTAACTAAAGAACAGTAATTAAGAGGGTATAAGTGAATTCAAAGAATGGAGCAAAAATTGGTTGTTATCAGTAATAAGGAGACGGTCCAGGATCAGAGATACGAACAATCCATTTGAGTTTTTCAATTGATCTCACTTCTTAAATCTCGGATTACTAACTAACAGATTAAATGTACCCGTGAAAAACTTTCGATTCTTCATGGTCTATGCAGGCTACTCCAATCCCTATATGTTTATGGGTTGAATCACGTGCACGCATTAACGAATTCTGTAATTAGTTAAACTAGGCGAGCAAGTATATATCTATCCTACTCACAAATTGTTTCCCCGATGCCCGGTTCACAAACTAGCCCTACTCTTTCTTATTGCGTTCATAAATTCCCTCTTTCGAGTTCAATCTAAAAACCATACATAATGCATAATTATCGGGCCCTGACAATTACACAAGTGAAATCAAGAAAGAATAAGCAATCCGTTATGGGATTCAATAGATAGAATTCAATCTTCAAACATCAACTTTCATGAAATACTCTAACCCTAGAACGTAATAATTAGCCACACATACTCATAATAACAACACAATGATTTGATGAAATAATGAAATAATGATGTAATAGATTAATGGAAGGAAGACAAACCCTTGTTCAAGATGTTATGAGCTCTCCAATTTGCTCCAAAGTCTGAACTCCTTTCAAAAACGAAGTAAAAGAGTATTTATAGGGTTTACAAAGGCCTAGTAATAAGTTACACCTAAGCCAAGACGAAATAGGAAGTCCAAAAACGCTGCAGGGGCGCTTTAGCTGGCGCCCCGCGCCCCCGAACGCGCCAACCCAGGCAGAACCCGGCGCCACTCAAAGCGCCAGGCTCATTTTCCTGCTTCCTTCGTCTGCAGCTCGCGTCGCGTTGTGCCTTCGTATGTTCGATCCAATCCTCAATCCAAATCCAATCTTTTCTTGCTCGATCGTGCTCTTTAAAGCTCCAATTGCATTCCATAACAACCAACGATCATACGACATAAAATCAGTACAAAATCACATTCGTAAACTAGAAAACGGGTGAATAAAGTACTCAAACGTGAGGAAATATTAAGGAAATATAGGCATAAAATTCCAAACATCACCAAACAGCTGCAACTCTCGAGTTCACAACTCCATACCTTTGCCATAAGCACCACCGCCTGATGGATCAAATTAAAGATCAAATGACGCCTCGTATTACCCTTAATAGCCTTGAAAAACAACAATGTGCATACCCGGCTACCTTGACACGCACCCTGGCGCCACACATGGAACATCATAAGAGTCTACTGACCGCCTAAGCTCACCAGTGCCGAAAAAAGAAGAAATGGCAATGGACTGACGATAGAAATAATTAGAGCTTCAGGAAGCTCATCTTTTTATTTGCTTCGCTCCCAGAGCTACACTACTTCCGAGTCAGGCTAACCAACGAATCGCAATTGAAGAGATAGACATTAAATAATCTTTATGGAATGACATCTATATCAATTTAACCTTCCTATAAAAGGAAACTTTGACAATTTACCAGAAACCCTTTTATAACCCAGACAAGCTCGTAGGATAACATGACTTTACTAGCGTTTCGAACCAAGACGAGACACGTAGATTGAATATTACTTACTAACCACTTTACACAAGAAGAAACCATGATGCTCCCTTATGGTGATGAACTAGAATCCCATAATCCAACCAACACGGAATTTTTGAGAATAGAGGTAAACTAATTTGATATAATAATAGAAGGTGGCACGACAAGATGCCAGGCAGACAATAGCGACACTCACCGTCAAATTTCTCATATGTAGACCAGATAAATTAGTAGGGTCTCATCAATGCAAGGAATAAATCATACCAAAAGCTTGCCCCTCTACCGCAGCCGATTCTTAATAAAGACAATATCCAAGGAAACCATCGAAACATGATAAGATACACCATTTCCAGATCGATCGGAAGAATAAAATCTTACTTACATATAAGGGAATAAGAAATACAGGGGTCTACTACATCGGATGCCTCAGCATCCTACCAGACTAGCAGTTCATAGAACTGCCTCTACAGCTGAGCTGAGCCACTACCCTGATAATTACTTCTAGAAGAACCACTACCACCACGCTCTCGACCTCTATCAAATGAGGGCATATCTCTGGTTGATTAAGATCTAAATGAAATCCCCTGCGACTGTGCAGATGCCTGATGACAAGAGAAAAGACGACTGCCTACTCGTTGGAGTAAGGAAAAACTCCTCAAAGGATAACTAGACTCACAATAATGATAACACATTTTCGCTGAGAATGGAAGCTGGGCAGATTGTTGAAAGCTATAAAGAGAAAGCTGAGTCTAATCTTGATGAACTACTCTAGCACTCTGAGAATCACGCTCCACAAGCTGAGATAACCTAGCAGGTGACCTCCCAAAATAATCATAACTCTTACCTCTAAATAAGATACCATGGTGCCCACCAGGGCCGTGAGATCTCTTGCTCCCCCACTCTAACTTATGGTATGCCTCGTACCTCTGAGCAATATCAACAACAACATCAACTGAAATCTCGACCTCAGTCTCTGGAGCCATTTGGGATATCAAGGAAAAATAAATGTTATCAATAAATCTTTGAACCTTCTCGAAAGGTTCATGGACTAGTTCTAGCGCATATCTAACCATCCTAAAAAATTTAATCTCATATTCTGAAACCAACAGGCTAACCGACAGGCTACCCTATCTAATCC
Organism: Petunia axillaris subsp. axillaris; assembly: GCA_029990575.1. NCBI lineage: Eukaryota > Viridiplantae > Streptophyta > Magnoliopsida > Solanales > Solanaceae > Petunia > Petunia axillaris. The sequence continues at coordinate 118,772,239 of JARKNS010000004.1, read as the reverse complement.
ACTCAAACTGGCAACACTTTTCATCTCGTTTGCTACTCGAAAGGAATTTTTTTTTCCACGAATCTAGAAGAAAAATCGAACCAAGTTAGCTAATAAGAGAGCAGTCCACCAATCCAGGGCTAGACCTTGAAACTGGAAAGAAGAATAATCAACACCATACCGCTCGATATAATCAAAAGCCTGAAGGATACGCTGACATCATTTTATTTTAATAAAACTAGCACAGGATAACATCAGAAGGTTCAATTGGGTAGAATAATGCAGCCTCTTCAGACACTCGGACCGAACCATTACTCAGACTAGCTAACCATCCAGAAAAACTAGAGGCACAACACATGCTGCCTCTGGAACATAATTTACTGCGGCAATATTAAGAACTGGAATAGGAGCTCCCTAAGACCGAACATCTGCATCTGCGGCAACCTGATAAGCTGTCTAGAGAATAATAGGTTCTTGCGGTACTCGTAAAAGCATCGTAGAGAGCCGAAGGAACCACAAGGCCCTGCTCCCTTACCCATCGCGACCTCGTACAGGTGGGACCTGCGCAACTGGATCTTCAGCACGATAGAAACTCTCGGGGCTTCGTCAGTGCTAGCCCCAAGCTAGACTGCTTCGTCTTGAACTCATACCGTTTGCTGATTTGTCGCATGAGGGTTCCCAATTACCATGCACGATCAGGAAAGAAGGAAGTGAAAATTCCTAAATGCCATCATAGCCCCTCATAGATAAGTACGGACGTCTACGTACCCATCAGCGAGACTCTACGAGACACTGTCTTACTCTGGATAGACTTTAAACTGGGCTCTGATACCAACTGACACGACTCGAAATCCGGTTAGGTCGTGCGGGCACCCGACATCCTCCCCTAGACCCGTCAGGCGAATCCTTACCAATTAAATTAGGAAAATAAATATAATAATTCAGAAATAAGGACAAGACTTAAAAAAACACATGGCATACTGATACCTCTAAGTTGTACAAAAAAATTACAGTTGACTACCCAACATACTAGGTTTCGGGCAATCCAGACTAGACATCTAAAAGTACAAAGGAAGACAAATACCTTCTGAAGGGAGCAAAATACAACTGAAATAATAACCAATAAACTGGTGGCCCTCCAGAATAAAAGCTGGCTCACCCTGACAGCTGAAGTCGTCTTCGCTCCTTCACAACGTGACGAACTCAATCCTGGAGCGAACCTGTCGAAACGAAATAGATAGACAAGAAACAAACAACAAACAAAGGTGAGTCAAAAGAACTCAATAAGTGGGGCAGACTAGCCACCTCAAAGAATATGATAGCTAGCCAGGCAGAAGAAAAACAGGTAAACCAAATCCATCTTATTTGAACTATAAACAGGCAGAGCCAGATAATAATTGAAAACACGTATGGAATCATAAACAACCAGGAATATAAGGTAGACAGAACATATAGATATCCCAAACATGTCGACCATCAGAAATACATTCTGTTGCGGCGTGCAACCCGATCATACTGTCGCGACGTGCAACCCGATCCGTATATTTATACTGTTGCGGCGTGCAACCCGATCCGATCCATGTATTTATATTGTCGTGATGTGCAACCCGGGATACAAGTCAGAAATATATAGGCGAACTGAGATACGTCCACAACATGGTATACATACCGTATACATAAAACACAACACAATACAGACAATAGTTAGTATGCGGTGCAATGAGATGGGATGAATGCGGTACGATGCAATGCAGTCACATATGCCTGATACCTATCTCCGGCACGGGACTCTCATCGTCTACCAGGAGATATATGCAATAATGACTCTTCACCGGCTCGGGAGTCTCATCGATTACCGGGAAGTATATGCAATGATGACCCTTCACCGGCTCGGGACTCTTATCGATTATCGGAAAGTATATGTAATAATAACCCTTCACCGGTGCGGGACTCTCATCGCCAACCGGGAAGTATATGTAATAATGACCCTTTACAGATGCGGGACTCTTATCGCCAACCGGAAAGTATATGCATTAATGACCCTTCACCGGCTCGGGACTCTCATCGATTACCTGGAAGTATATGCATTGATGACCCTTCACCGGCTCGGGACTCTCATCGATTACCGGGAAGTATATGAACCGCTCGAAACCAGAGTGCAATGCTCATATGCTCAATGCAATACCAACGACAGAGCATAACATATAATATAAAATGTAAATTCAAAGCTAAGGCGTAACGAGTACGCCTATCGGCAGCTACACACGTAAGGAACACGTGGTAGAAAATCCACGAGGCCAGGTGCCTCCAAAGAAATGGATATAAACACTTACCTCTTCCAAAAGTTAGCATTGCTAATCAACAACCGCTTTATCCTTTGGTTTCATTGCCAAACCATCCCACTCTATTCAATAAGCAGAAAAATATATCAAATTAGGCTAAAGGCTTCATTCCTCACATCTTAGGGCAATCCGGTTAGGAACCTGATACCCTATTCGCATATGCAATACGCAGGCCAGGGCTATGTACATGATTTAAGGTCACATAACCAAACCCTAAATAAATTACATTTATATGTTGCCCATGACTCACTGAGTGTGAATATATAATCAATTCCATTATCGAGGTCCATTTGACCCTTTAAACTATTAACTGAACTTATTAAAACGATGTCTAATATTCCATGTTCTATCGTTAAAATATATTCAAACACAAGTAATAAACTCAAATAATATATTAGGATTATTACCTGAATGTTTCAGAGTGAAAATTTTACTTTTCTCCTGCTCTTTTCTCATTTTCTGGCATTTTTTTCCTTCGTCAATTCCTCTGGTCCCGTTCTTATTTTCTGTTCTAATGTTTCTGTTCGTTTTGCTCATCTTGCTTCTATTCCTATATAGTACTAACCCACCGCCTAACATTTTGTCCTTTCTTTCCTTTTGTCTTTTTTTTTTCTTTTTTTTTTTCTTTTTTTCCTTTAAAATTCGCTGCTACGGTAAAAATTAAAACGGTACCCTACGATATTCGAAATAATTCAAACTTTTGCATACATTTTATACAAAATATATGTAATGTACTCGCGAAGGAGGATCTCAAATAGGACTCTCGAAACTCAAGGTGCGAATTTAATATGAAAAAAGTCAAATTATTTAAATTTCGGCATTGTAGCGGAAACTAGCCGAACAACATCGAAATTCACTTTCGAAAGTTCACAAAAATCATAAGTAATCATACGAACCTAACGACGCTTTAGGATTTCGAATCAGAGCTCATTCACCAAAACCGAGCTCGAAAATCTCTTTTTACTATTTATCGACAATAAAAAACTTAAACCTTCTTCCGATGCGTACCAAATGAGGTCTGATTTAGCTCAAATTTTACAGACATGTCCTAATGGATATTATGAATATTTAAAAATTATCGGCACGCCAATCAGAGTCCTGACTTCCGAAACGACTGACCGAGGTCGTTTCACAAATCCTCACATAAACAGGACTTTCCATCTATATTTTCGGCAACAATTTTGAAAACTTGCACTGCAGGCGTACATAAGACTTCAATGAGCTTAAGAAGATATTTTATATTTTCAATAACTTAGGAAAATACGAAACAACCTAACACCAATACTGATGCAACTTAATGAACTAACAAAGGAATCATCTTTATTTCAATCTTGGAGCTACTACCAGACCCTATTCCATCACCGATTGCTACCATAAAGAAATACCACCCTGCATCCCCTGCTACTACTGCAAACAACCAACCCACGCCTTTCTGAAACACTCTGAAACGACCTGCAGAACATCTGACTTCACTCATTAAACTACACACACACTCATAGCCTCCAAACAAGCTTCGGAACACCTACACACAAAACTCACACTCGAAGACTACTTCTAATCCCTTGCTAACACAAGAGCCAATTTCATTATTACCTCCGCATCTTTTACGAACTACTCAACTACTACATAAACCTGATAACATACCTAAACCTCCATATACACTGCAGCATCATCAGATACTCCCTACACACCTTCAATACAATGCTATGAACTTGAAACATCTCTCGACAAGATCCCTCACTGCCCTGAACCTCTCCAAGCTAACCTGCAGCAACCAGGAACAAAACCAGAACCAACTCTGAACTTCTGCACCCTCAATAACTGTCAGAAGCAAATCTGCCAACATCTGATAGGCCCTAAGCTAACTTTCACAGCCCCAACTCCCTGAACTACCACAAACCCTGCTGCTACTCCTTTAACAAACAGAACCAGCCACTACACTTCTTGCTATGACCTGCAACCAATACCAAAATAGGGAAAACCAGACGACAAACCTCACTCTTTTTATCTCAACTCTATTAGAACAACTACAAAGCACAACACATTCTATTACCAGATAATGGTGGCTTGAAAGCCCCAAAAAAAACCTCAATTCCATACACGAACGAAGTAAGGATAGCACTTTCACCAAGACTGGAACACCATCATTCCCATACCTGCACACACTTCTCACTCCTCTATGTACACAGAGACTAGCTCATCAGACACTATACACTCCCTCAGCTCACACAACATACCACCAGGACTCCCTCACTTAACCGAACACTATAGAACAGCCCTACCAGAACATTCACAACTAAGAAAAAGACTAATGAACACAAACAAACTTAAATATAAGCTGGAAAAGCTAAAAGGGGGAGGTAAACAAGAACTGTGATTAAGTGCATAGCTACTTTATTAAAGAAACTACAAATCAATGACACTTTATGAATTTTAAAAGGTAAGTTATTGGTTTAGATAGCTTAATCCACTTGAAATTCTCTCTTGCAAAGTTGGTTTGGAGCCAGAATACACTAAAGGTTCAAACTTGATTCAAAGAAAAGTTCAAAACTGTTATCTTAACTAGTTTCACCATTAAATACTATTCAAGTGACCAAAAACAGAACTTTACTTGAAAACACACTGAAAGACTAAAACTTTATGTAAATAAAAACAAACTTGAAACAGTTTCATACCCACAGTTATCAGTCTAACAGATTCATATATTAACAAGGAAAAACTGAACTATTCAAGGAACCAATTTGTACACTAATCAACTAAGTACTACAGGCATATTCAAAGCATGAAATAAGTTAAGGTAACTTATTACCTTTTTGCGGGCAGGAACTGAGGCGAACGATCTGAAAAGAAAAGCGACTCGACTAAACAACTCGAATGGTGTCGACGACTTGAACGAGATCGACGACTCGAAAGGCGAGGGAAGACAAAAACTTAAAATAATGTTCTTAACCTCAAACAGTAATAGTAATGCTATATATGTATATTTGTTAGACTGAAAATATATGTATATGTATCTCTGCCTCTTTTTTTTTAAAAAAAAATCTTTTTCTCTAACTGCTGCTGCTGTTTTAAAATAAAAAAATCCCCCTTCAAAAATCAGAAACCTTACCTTTATATAGTCACTATTAGGGTTTGGACCCTTCTTGATAAAAACTCTGAAATTTTTACCCAAAATTGACCTTTCCCTTGTAGGATAATGGTTAGATTTATCTCTTCCCATAAAGGTGGTACGAATCCAATCCTTATCCATACAAAAATGGCCGTTTGAATCAATCTAGGGCTCAGATCAAAACCAATTCGAGATGGACGATGGAGATTTGACTGGTTGTACTGGAGAGGGGGAAAGGGTGGGGGACCAACAGGACCACGAATTTGGACCGTTGCTGATTTTAGGAGGGAAATAGAAAAAAGGGGAATTAGGGATTAGGGTTCGTGGATTAGGGATTTGGGGATGGGTTGCGGGTTAAGGGCTGAAAAGGGGTGAGGGAGGTGTGTATGTATAGCTTTATGAATATTTGCAAATATAGGCTAATATTTAGGATTTGGACGATTTTACCCTTATTTAGGATAATTTAGGAGATAAGAGGATTGCACGGATAGGCTGAAATTGAGCTATACTTTGTAAAACCTAGCCTTTTTCTTTCAAATTTCATTAATTAACTTTTAAAATTTTGAAATTGACTTTTATTTAGATATTTAACATTGATTAAAATTTTCGGGGCAAAATTAGATGTTAACATTTGTTACGCAGCCAGGCCAATGAAAAAATATACATACATATAATGAGGCCTAGGGACTGATTTGAACATGATACTACACTTAGGCCAATGACATTTGGAGGCCAAATCAGTCCCGTCCCGTTACGTACTTGCTACTCCGTGTCCCTAAAAAATAAATAGGCGATGATGACATGTATGAGCTTTATTGTAAAACAAGCCGGCAATGGAGTGGTGGGATCGGTGCTTGGCATGGCAACCGGTGGGCCCCCGTGTTTGCAGTGGTATTGACATCCCTAACCTCTACCCGATACACCATACAAACCTGAGCCTACACTTTTATAAACTTCATTTTTTCCTTTATTATTACTACTATTATTTTTATTACTCTTATTAATACTAACTCATTTTTTATAATTTTTGCGAGGTAAATTTTGATGAAAGACGTCATTCTGAAAATATTTCGAGGCCAACTTATTATTACATTATTTTGCCTTGTCATTATTAATTTATTTGGCATACTAACTAAATTAATTTATTTTGCAAGGTCTATTTTGGAAGAAAGTAATTAGTAGAAAAGAACCCTTTATTATTACTATTACTAACATTCTTATTATTATTATTATTACTACTATTTATTATTATTATTATTATTATTATTATTATTATTATTATTATTATTATTATTACTAATACTTTATCATTCTTATTATTTTTATTACTATTGTTTATTAAGATTATTATTACTAATACTTTATCATGCTTATCATTTTTGTTGATATTATCATTATTACTACTATTATTATGATTATTATTATTATACTAATCAATTTCACCTTATTTGCGAGGTACATTTGGACGGACATTTTCAAGACGACCTCCCAGAAATGCTTCTAAATTAATTGATATTAAATCCTCTCATTTTTGGACTTATTATTATTTTGGCATACTAACTAAATCGTTTTACTTTGCGAGGTACATTTGGATGAACAATCTTGAAGACAACGCTCCCGAAAATACCTTTTAAATCACATTACTTTCATTTAATTTAATTTTTATTTTATCATTTATTATTTTATATTAATATACTAACTAATGTGTTTTATTTTGCGAGGTGTAATTCTCCAAGGAAAATGCCAATTAGCGAATTGGAACCTTTTTATTTAATCTAAATTACTACGTTCGTATTATACATAGTCATTTAATTATTCGTCTATTTTAGTTAGTTATTTTATTCGCTTTTAATTTCTTAGAATCCCAATTATATTGTCCGGCCGGTAACCACATTTGGTGGTCCCTGAGAGGTGCCTCATCCCTTCCTCTCGAGTTAACTTGTACCCTTACCTAGAATTTCTGGTTCGTAGACTAAGTTTCGGAGTTAATTATAACAATTGGCTAGAAACAAAGTAGATGCCATAATACTCCTAGTTAAAAAATATGTTAGGTTGCAACTCTAAATCTTTACGCGTGATTTCCAATAAGTCGAGCCCTTTTTCGAACTTTAAGTGGTTCGGAAAAAAATAGGTGTCGACATATATATGCTTTCTAATGCATATTTTGTTCAAATAGTTAAATTGCACCTTTAAGAGGGCGAATCATAAAAAAGAAGGGACACATTTGGGTGTTAACAATTATTACGTACCATTGCTCGTGCGGCTATTTCCTGTGAGGTCGCAATTCGAAATATACCTGATTAGAAAGTAGAGTGTTTATATATGGTTTATGCATAGGAAAAAGTTTTGATGAATATGAAATAGGAGTTACATAATAGTAAATGTAGACATAGGGTGTGATGAGAAGGGCGATGAGGTATCCGGTTCCGCTCCATTCTTATTGTCTTCATTTACTCAAGTTCCTACTTGGATAGATGATATTTGCTCTTTTTAGTGTTAATGATTTAGAGTTCTTTTCATGATTTAGATTCATATCTAGAAATATTGAAATAATTAATATTAAAAGAGAACATGTGTCATCTACTCAATAAGAAGTTATGGAAAATTTAGACAACAAAAAATCGAGAGGAGATGACAAGGAAAAAGGTGAAAGATATGACGGATGAATATATTTGTAAATTTTGAGAGGAAAAGTATAAAATTTTGAATATTCTTGTTGTATTTCACAGCAATAGCATAAAGTTTATATACAAGTGAATTACTCCAAATTGCTCGTAAATGTAAGATACTATAATCTATTAAAAGCTATCACAAATCCATATGATTATGATGATTATGAATGAATTAATGATCTCATTCAGAATATTCAGAATATAGAAACAAAAGATCCTTCAATAGTCCTTCTCAAGTTGCAGCATAAAAGGAATGGAAATGCCCAACTTGTCAAGCAGCTGATGGAACTTTCATGTCCAAGAGCTTTGGTGAAAAATGTTTGTCAACTGATGTTGTGAATGAATTGATTTAGTGGTAATTGAAATGTATGTCGAAAGGGAAATGTGATTGTTCAGTAGTCCATTTTTAGATAGTTCCGCAGCCTTGATATACATGTTCAAATTGTATCTTCTTGACGTGGGATATGATGTCATATTGGTAGGAGTATTTCGCCTCAAGAATAGGAGTATTCCACTCCATTCACTTTATTAGACTGTATATCTCTCGAATGTAGGAGTATGACGCTTCCGTAAGGGATTTCGGACACATGTGATCCTATTAATTACACCATGTCGCATTACATTTCATTCCATTGTTTGACTATATGGACTATGTGTGGTTGTGTGCCCTGATTTGCTTACATGTTGATGGTGGTTGTTGATTTCCTAGTTCTCCCTATCTAGCCTATATATTCTACGAGATAGTTAGTTAGCCCTCCCTTAGTGAGTTTTTTTGACTCATTCTCTATCTTTTTCTTGTTTTGTCGTTTCCTTTCGACAGGTTTGGCTCCATGACTGAGTTCTGTGCAAAATTGAGATGCGAGGACTTACCAACTGTCTGTGGCGAGCCATCTTTTGTCCGAAGAGTCGATCAACTATAGCCTTCTTTTGTTAAACTTATTTAGCTCCCTATGGGAGATGTATATAGCTCCCTATTCGATATCTAGTCTGAATGGTTCTAAACTTAATTTTTTTGGATTGTCCAGTAATGTGCACGTGTTGTTACATAGTACAAATAAACCAAACAAACTATATTCACACATTTTTCTGAACCGCAGAAGCATGCTAGAGGAGTTGTGATCCGGCTTATACATATCTTCCGCGAGGCAAACTACACTACGAAAGAAAATGCCTTTTAGCTTGTATTTGCCACGCAATTGTTAAAGTAGCTAAATAACTGTTCGTAGATCCGTTTTTTATTAGTGCTAGTTAGCGGGCCACAAGGAAAAAATTGGGAGATCCTATGATCAATCCAAAGTTTTAAAATATTTCTCTGTTCCGTTTAGTGTCATGCTTTATTCACTCATGGAAAAAGAAAGTTAAGAAGTTAAAGATCTTGATGGAGATATAATTATTAACTTTTTGTATACTATAAGTTTTGTATTAAACTCAAAACAATTTAAAATATGTATGCAGTTTAGTTAATAATAAATTTTCCTTTTCCTGCTAAAAGTTAGGTAATTATGAAAGCTATAAAACGAAACAACAACACTAGAAAACCGTGATAACCACAAAAATCCATATTTGACGGGTCGTTCCTTAAGTAGCTGAGTATGGGAGGAACTAGCTTTCTGATCCAATTCTGATTACTACACAATCATTCCTGTATAGCACATTCGTTTCTGATAATTCAACATGGTAGAGGGAATTATGAAGAAGTTTCACGAAGATGTGGTGATTTATATTCTGTTACGGCTGCCAGTGAAATCCCTCATGCGATTGAAATGCATCTCTAAAACATGGTACACTCTCATGCAATCATCAATCTTCATCAATCTTCATCTCAATCGTATTACAACCTATAATGATGAATTAATTTTCTTCAAGCGCTCCATCAAATTAGAACCAGATCTATTTAAAAACAGACTATCTTTTCTTTATAGCGACAATGAGGATGACCTAACCCCTGTTTATCCTGATATAGATGTGCCATATTTGACCTCTGATTATTGCAGTCGTTTTCATCAGCTTATTGGTCCTTGTCGTGGTTTGATTGCTCTGACAGACTTTACAGTTATTGTGTTATTGAATCCTGCCACTAGAAAATACAGGCTTCTGCCAGGCAGCCCTTTTGTTTGTCCAAAGGGTTTCACATTTGTCACGAGAGGTGTTGGATTTGGGTACAGCACGACTGAAAGTTATTACAAGTTAGTTAGGATCTTTGAAGTGTATACGGATCCTTATGATAGGGATCTTGATGCGAGGCATTCCAAAGTGGAGATATATGATTCGTGCACTGATTGTTGGAGAGACCTGGATCTTACGGTAAAATTGTTGCCAAAAGTGCGCAGGTTTGCTTGTTCTGAGATTTTTCACAAGGAAACATTTCATTGGTGTGCACATGACGACACAGTGATGATTCTATGTTTTGACATTAGCCTTGAAACTTTTCATTACATGAAATTGCCTGATCATTGTCATTTCTGGGACAATAAAGGTTATGGCCTCACAGTACTAAATAACTATCTAACGTTTATTACTTACCCCAATCCAAGATGCGCGCTTGATCCCGGACAAGACTTTACAGATATTTGGATAATGGAGGAGTATGGTGTAAACGGGACTTGGATTAAAAAATACACAATTAGACCTCTTCCGATTGAATCCTCATTAGCGATTTGGAAGGATCATTTATTACTTCTTCAGAGCATAAGTGGAACTTTGAGCTCATATAATCTTAATTCCGATGAACTCAAGGAATTCAACTTCCAAGGTTTTGCTAGTACTCTGAGACTTGTAATTTACAAGGAAAGCTTGACTATAATTCCAAGAGATAGCGAGCATGGCACGAAAGTTCAAAATTTTTGAGAGTACGACTATTTAACATAGACTTTGCAAATTAGCACAATAACTGTTAAGCTTCTTTGTGAAGATTTTCACACTTCAGCTTTTTGGATATTTGATTGTACTGTTTAAGTTTTAATAATATACATTTGAAAATATTTTCTTTTGTCGGTAATTAGGTAGTTTTGATTTCTGTACGTCTACGTTCCTTCTGAAATATTAAAATTACATATAAATCAAGTCTAGCACTGTTGGAAAATTGATTATAGACATTCATGTGGGTCAACCCGTATTCAAGTCTATATATATATAATTGTTATATATATTAATAGAAACTAAAGAAGAGACATATCTATTGGAAAAAGAATCTAAAGAGGTGTCTTATTCCAACTATAAAAGGGAAGTCCCAAAATATTAGGGAGGATCTTTTTCCTGCTGTTTCCTTTCTGTGAGTAAACAGAAGTAACAACACTTCTCCTCTTTTTCCAACACCTAAATTAAGAACTCTCTTCTTCTATCATGGTGAAGAACTCCTTAGGGATTTCTGATAAAGATCAACAATCTTCTCCCATTTGGAACATTTTCTGTAACCAGGTACGACTTAGACTGTGGCTAAATCTTTACAATTCGTGTTTTAATTACATGTGATTGTATTGTTGACTAGTGAAACAAATACGGTTAGACCCTAGGCGAATTATATGTTTTTGGATTATATATAATCCTTCATTGGTATCAGAGCGTGCTATTTGTTTTCTAGTCACATTCGTTGCCACTGTTCCGAGTTTTTTTTTTGTGTGCAATTGATGCGATGAAAACTGCTATCATTATATTGAAAATTTTTTGACCTCAATGTTATTCGTTGTTGAATGCACATCTACAAGAAAAACTATTTAAAAAGGAATGAAGCAGGAAGATGCTCGTTTCGTTTTGGTATTCTCCTACCTGTTTCTGATTGTTTAGCAGTTGTATTTCCTTTTATTAAAAAGTACTCACACATAACCCTTATTAAAGGCTTTGGGTTTAAGCACCACTTACTGTTCTTATTTAATACTTGGTGGAAGATAATGCTTCATGGAAAGGACATGTCTTTTTCTGATTGCTTTATTAATAATCCATAATGAAAATAATGTTGGTGATTCTAAAATGCCCTAGCATTTTTTTTTTTTTTTTTGAAAAATTACTGTGCGTAATTTTTTATTGAATTCTTCCTTCATGATGTAAATCCTTTGTATAGTTTCCATCTGTCTTCACTAAGGAATGTTATACATTTGAAAGAGAGTAGTGAAGAGTAATTACTAAGAGAGAAAAGAGGATAAGAAAGAATAAGCAATGAGTGCTCAGAGAGGGGTCGATTGGCGCCGTTTTTTCGAAGAACGACAACCGGTTGGTTATAAATTTGTCGGCTCCTAACCATCCTCTATCTTCTAATTTTTGGAATTAATTTTTTCCATATCAGAGAAAAAACATAAAAGAAACTATAAATTGCAATTTCGTTCATGTGTGAATAGAGAATAAATTCTATTCCTTCTGGTCACTTGTTTCCAGTGATCAAATCATTACTTTGATTGTTGGATTTCATTTTTTTTTTCTCTATCTTAAAAACAAAAGTTCCAATGCATGGTGATGCATTAGAAAGGATTTAGTTTAGTCCTGCTGTAGAATGACAATGGAAAGAGGTGTTGTTTCATTAGATTGAAGCCAACAGACGAACTAGATTGGGGTAAAATCTTTTGTTTCTAACAAAGAGAAGTATTGGACATACAATTTTATAAATAACTCAAAATGAGCCCAAGTTTCAATGTCCATGGCATGCCTAAGTGACTATCACGTTGTTAGAGATTGCTTGATGTGTTAAGAATGAGATTGAGGCTTTGGCCTTTTATTGACAAGTGTGTTTTATGGCATAAACCAACTGTTCATTTTGGGCAAGTGTTAAGGTTGAATTTGTTTTGGCAATAAACTCAGTACTTGGCAGATGCAAGCATCTTGAATATCCTGTTCGGACTGTATTGGATAAAAGCTGACAGCACTTGAAAGGTGACACGTGTCCACCATGTGGTACGGGCAGATGTTCCAACAGACAGACATCTAACAGACAGACAATTCTCACGAGCAGACCCAAAGGAGTTGCGAAACACTTCATTAGCCAACCCGATCTTAGTGAGCAGTTATTAACCTGATCATTCACGATCATTCAATTAATGGTCATAAAGGCAATCATTACAACGCAGCGGTTATATATCCAATGGATACGTGCCCAGCTGTTACATATCCAGACGGATCCATGCCCAGCGGTTACGAATCCCAACGGGTGCCTATCAGACTTATAAATAGCATTTGCTCTAAACCATTGTAACACAACTTTACTTTATGTCTACAATATCAATAAGAATACTCTCTCGCTCTTGCTCAGATATTACTGCTTGCTCATATTTGCCTAGTATCTTAGTTCTTTGATCTTCTAAGTACGACTGGTATCGAAGAACTCTCTCCGGGGATAAGAGATACGACATGGTTACTTCTTCCTATTTTTGTCTACACTTTATCTTTATTAATTCGTACTTATATCTTGTGCTCGTATTGTTTGCAAATCTATCGCCGCTTTGGTTCGTCATTTAAACTCTTAACCTCAACTATTGATCGTGATTCCGCAAATATAAATTTAATTATTTATTGGCCTAAAATCGGATCTAGGTTAAACAATTTGGCGGCCACAGTGGGAGCCGGTCAATAGCCTTCGTAGGTTAAAAAAATATCTTTTCTGATATTACACATCTTTTTGTCAGTCTTTTTGTTCTGTAACTAACATGGCAGAAAGCAACTCACAACGAACTATCGTAGGCGGAAGTCAGGTAAATACTCCTCCACTCAGTCCTAATTATTCTCCTGATTATTCTCCCGACTATTCGTCCGATGGGCAGCAACAATCTTCCCAAGGACTGGTCAGGCAGCGAAATAGGCGTGTGCGCTCTCAGAGCACTACCCCGCCCAGGAGACGACGCCATAGGAGTCTCTCCCCTAGCCAAGGGAACCTCCAGGAAACACTCTTTGCATTCATGCAGGAACAGGCAGAGGTGAACTAAGAAATAACCGAGGCGCTCACTTCTCTGCGAAGGAGTAACCCTTCAACTGCAAGGGCTGACGCTGCAACACCTGGTCGTGACGCTCCTTCCTCACATACTTCGAGGCAAGGTGGAGAGCGGAATAACGGAGGGACTGCAGATCCAACGACCCAAGTAAATCAGAATCGGAATGGAGGGTCTATGGCGCCTACGGAGATGAGCCTTATTGTGGAAGCTCTCACCAAACAATTCAAGAAAAGCCAGGAAGCACTTCAAAAGTCTCTTCACGAGAGAATTGATCAGATACCAGGCGCTCCACCCGCGCTGAAGAAAGTCGATGTCCAACGATACTCCCAGCGGCCTTGGAAGAAGGAGGCAGCCCCAAAGGCGATACCTAAGACATTCAAGATGCCAAACATTCCGAGGTACCGCAGAACATCTGATCCCAACGACCACCTCATGATGTTCAGCAACTTTATAAAGGCTAGCGATCTCACTGAGGAGGAGATCGAATCTGTTCAATTGAAGAAGTTCATGGAAGCTCTAGCAGATGGAGCTCTACGATTGTACTCAATGTTGCCACCCAACTCCATTGGGTCTTTCGCAGAGATGGCTGAATTGTTCGTGAAGGCACACACAGGCGCTCAGAAGACAGAAACCCGCATAGAAGATATCTTTGAAATCATGCAAAGACCCGAAGAGTCTCTCCGCAAATACGTGGATCGCTTCCAAAGAGAACGTATGATGCTTCCCAAAGTACCGGACAGATGGGAAGCAATTGCGTTCACCAACAGCCTGGATATTAGGAGCTCAGAGGCCACGCGCAGACTTTACGAGTCTTTTCGCGAGTTCCCAGCAGCCAGCTGGTCAGACGTCTACAACCGTTACAATTGAAAGGTACGCATCGACGAAGATAAATTAATTGGAACAGGTACTCGAGGAAGGGCTCAGGCACGCAATAGTGGATCCGGAGGAAAGGTAGAGACCAAGAGATCAGACGTACGCTATGAGCCGTACCCTGATCAGTCACGCAACCATTCCAAAGGTTGCAACCGCAACAACAGAGGATTGTCCCGGACAGATGATTCGGAATCAAGCCTCCGTGGATCCCCAAGCCTGCCTAGCTTCAACGTTGAAATGACTGAAGTAGTGGCAGTACTCAAAGACATGGGAGAGAAGGTCAAGTTGCCGAAAGACATGAAGACCGACCCAAGCAAGCGAAACCAGGACCTGTGGTGCAATTTCCATCGTGACCATGGTCATACCACCAAGGACTGCAAGGCCCTAAGGTATGAAATTGCTCATTTGTTGAAACAGGGATTCTTGAAGGAGTTCCTGACCGAGAAGGGGAAGCAGACTCACGTGAAGGCACAGCAGAACAAACCTGGCCCCCCACGAGCATCCTCTCCAAGGAGGACAGTTAATGGTATTTTAGGTGTAATCGAGGTGGACTCCGTTACCTTCACAGCGAAGAAGTATGAAAAGGTCTCCATCACAAACAAAAAAGGCTCACGATCAGAAGAAACAATAATATTTGAGGATTCTGATGCAGACGGTTCGCAATTCCCAAATGCCGATGCGTTAGTAATAACCTTACGCGTGGCGGAGTTCGACGTCAAGAGAGTACTCATTGATGCGGGCAGTTCTGCGAACATCATCCAATCACGGGTTGAAAGGGAGATGCAGTTGTCGGATAAGATCGTAAAAATATCTCGAGTTCTCTCCGGTTTCGACAACTCCAGCGAGAAGACTCTTGGCGAGATTGCCCTGACAACTCTCGCCGAAGGGGTGCCGAAGGAGACAACTTTTCATGTTGTCGATGCGGATCTAGCCTACAACATCACTTTGGGGAGACCTTGGATCCACGATATGCAAGCTGTTCCTTCGACTTATCATCAAGTTTTGAAGTTCCCATCCGAATGGGGAGTACGTGAGGTCCGAGGAGAGCAACGCTCTGCTCGAGATTGCTATTCGGTGGCTCTCAAACTGCCCGAAGAGAACAAATAGCAATTACAGCAACCGGGACAAGATATACCACATGAAGAAACAAAGTACGAGGTCCCGGAATTCATCACGAAGATGGACGAACGAGAAAGCCACATACCGACTGTGGAAGCTTTGGAACCTGAAGAGTTGTTCGCCGATAAGCCGGACCGGAAGGTATACCTAGGGACCGAATTGAGCGAGCGCCTACGAGGAGATATCCTCCAGTTCCTGAAGTAGCGGCACACAATATTCGCCTGGTCCCACGTAGATATGACAGGTATTTCTCCCGACATCATTACTCATAGGTTGAACGTTAACCCATATCACCACCCGGTGAAATAAAAGACGCGCCAGCAAGGGGCTTTTCGGAACCAGATCATCAACGACGAGGTCGACCGGCTGTTGAAGATTGGATCAGTGTGTGAAGTCAAATACCCGGACTGGCTAGCGAACGTGTTCATTGTACCTAAAAAGAATGGTAAATGGTGAGTCTGCATTGACTTCACGGATCTAAACAAAGCCTGTCTGAAGGATTCATATCCCTTTCTCAGGATAGATCAACTGATCGACGCAACAGCCGGACACGAGGTGCTCACTTTCCTCGACGCGTATTCCGGATATAACCAGATATTGATGGTCCCTGAAGACCAGGAGAAAACAGCGTTCATAACCTGTCGAGGTACGTATTGTTATAAAGTTATGCCATTTGGACTAAAAAATGCAGGTGCGACATATCAGCGTCCAGTCAATCGAATGTTCCATGACCATATCGGAAAGACTATGGAAGTGTACATCGATGATATGTTGATCAAATCAAAACGAGCAGAGGACCATATGGCGCATCTGAAAGAAGCTTTCCGAATCCTGGATCAGTACAACATGAAGCTGAACCCGGAGAAGTGTGCATCTGGAGTTGGATCGGGAAAGTTCCTAGGCTTCATTGTCTCTCAGCATGGAATTGAAGTCAATCCCGCCCATATCAAGGCCATTGAATCAATTCCAGATGTACTCCACAACAGGAAGGACGTCATGACATTGACAGGGAGAGTGGCGGCCCTGCGAAGATTCATCTCCCGATCATCCGACCGATGCAAGAGTTTCTTCGATGTCTTGAAACAAAACAAGGAGTGCGAATGGACCCCTGAATGCCAGCAAGCATTGAAGGATCTGAAAAAGTACCAATCCAATCCACCACTGCTCGCTACACTTCAGGAAGGTGAGCAACTGCTGATTTATTTGGCCGTCTCAGAATCGTCGGTAAGCGCCGTTCTAGTCCGGGAAGAAAAAGGTAAACAACTTCCTATCTATTACATTAGCAGAGTTCTGATTGACGCAGAAACACGCTATCAACCCTTAGAAAAATTGGCGCTGGCACTGGTAACTGCTGCTCGTAAATTACGCCCTTATTTCCAAAGTCATTCAATAGCTGTGGTTACAACCTTTCCATTACGAAATGTTCTGCACAAACTTGAATTTTCAAGAAGGTTAGTAAAATGGGCTATAGAATTATCTGAATTTGATATCACCTACCAGCCCAGGGTAGCAATAAAATCACAAGTTTTAGCAGACTTCGTGGCGGATTTTAGCACTAATATGTACCCTGAGGTAGAAAATAAAGTTGTTCTTTATGCTGGGCAAGCTCCTGGCACGTGGATCCTTCACACAGACGGCTCCTCGAGCGTCAAAGGGTCCGGGCTTGGACTGGTTCTTGTTGCTCCATCTGGAGAGACGGTAAGACAGGCTAGCAAGTGCCCATTTATTACTAATAATGAGGCCGAATATGAGGCCGTTATTGCAGGATTAGAACTAGGCCGAAAGCTGATTCGCGCAGGTTATTACTGGGACAAAATGGAAAAAGATACGAACGAATTTGTCAAAAAATGTGACAAGTGTCAGAGGTTCGCCCATCTTCTCCATCAGCCAGCAGAACCACTCTATTCAATAATCTCTCTGTGGCCCTTCATGAAATGGGGGATGGATATAGTCGGTCCTCTTCCCACCGCGCCGAGAGGGATGCGTTTCTTATTAATCATCACCGATTACTTCACAAAGTGGGTCGAAGTGGCAGCATACACGAGGATACGACAAATGGAGGTTGTCGACTTCCTCTGGCGTTTTGTCGTATGCCGCTTTTGAGCACCTAAGCAAATAGTCATGGACAACGGCCCGCAATTTATCGGCCATAAAGTGACTAGGTTCCTCGACGATCTGCACATCAGGAGGATCACTTCCTCTCCATATCATCCTGTTGCCAATGGACAGGCAGAATCTACCAATAAAATCATCGTTGAATCCCTTAAAAAGCGCCTCGAGCAGGCAAACGGATGTTGGGTAGAAGAGTTACCTGGAGTACTATGGGCTTACCGCACAACGATAAAAATGAGTACAGGAGAGACTTCTTACTCATTGGTATATGGTGCCTATGCTTTAATCCCAATTGAAATAGGAGAGCCCAGCCTGCGATACGCACATGCCACTGAAGAATCAAACTCAGTCAACCTCTCCGAAGAGCTGGACCTCCTCGAAGAACGGAGAGAGTTAACCCTTGTACGAGTAGTCGCCTAGAAAGAACGAATTGAACAATATTACAATCGGGGACTGCGCGTACGAAGTTTCCAGGTTGGAGGTTTTGTGTTAAGAAAAGTCTCCCAGAGCACATAAGAAACAAATTCAGGGAAGCTTTGCCCTAACTGGGAAGGCCCCTACAAAGTAATTGCTTCAGTCGGCAAGGGATCTTATCGCTTCGCATGACCAGACGGCTCCACTGTCCCGAACAGTTAGAATGTGGTTCACCTCAAAAGGTATCACTTTTAAGTGGTAAAACGGTTAGTTATCTTATACTTGCCTTTTATTTTTACGAAAGTTCTTACCTTTACTATATTTTCTCTCTAAATGGTACTAACGACCTAAACAAGGTCAGATCCGTTTAGCTCAACTAGTAGAGCTCGAAGTTCTTCTACTTCGCGGCTGTGGGTTCAAATCCCACAACGGACACACTCCTCGTTTGGTTAAATGTGTTTTATATGCAGCTCACCTCAACTCTTTTTATGTTATCACTTCCCGTGCTCCAACATAAAAACAAGGGAGGTGGTGAGGGGCCCCCATAGGCCAGGTAAGACCTTCATAAAGGCAAAAGACCTTGCCAAAAGGCGAATTTTTAATGTTTTTCAAAAAACTTTTACGTGACAAGTCTTCCACGAAAATAAGAGAAGTCGTTCACAAGGCCAGCGACTCGGCCAGAGCCAATCTACAAAGTCGTGCAACAACTTTCGATTATCAAAACGATAAGCAAAGTTATGCGCAAAGAGCAATGATTCGGCCAAAAATCTAGCGACCACGATTCGGTCAGATTATTCACAACTTACGACCTCTTCCTAACAAAAGGCTAAGTTAAAAACATTCGGGCAGACTTTTAGAGACCAGAACTTAATAAAGTTCAAACTTCAGAAAATTCCCAAACATAAGGCACGAAAGCAACAATACATGCAAACGAAAGATCAAAAGTTCGGCTAAATATAGTCATTGAATAGATCTAAAAGCATATATACATGATCCTGTAGAACGATAAGATACCGAAAATGGCTGACAGAAGTTTACAGAGTGATCAAAGGCCAAATAGAACCGGCCATACAGAGACCAGAGAGTCTTTACCAGACCTCTGTCCACAAACAACTAAATCTGGCTGTTGCCAGATGAAAAAACTCAAAGATTGGGGAAAGGGCATCAGCATTTGGGGCTACGATCAGAACCCGACGCACCAGCTCCGTTGGTTCTGCCATCGTCCTCCGAGTTCTCGCCATCATCTTCATCTTCATCTTCGTCTTCACCTTCAGACTCCTCAGGAGAGAGATTCAGTGCTTGTCTTATTCTGCGAACAGCGCTTTTTGTCATCTGCAGCATCTCTGCAACATTAACTTGTATAGCTTGAATCTGCACAAGCAATGAACGTTTAGCCTCGAGCGCAGCAAGCTTGGCCTTAATCTCAGACTGATCGCGCAGGTTTGCCAAGTGTTTGGATAGTGCGGCCTGAGCACTCATCGATTGAGCGACCTGATCTTTGCCGGCCTGAAGCTCAGCTCTCTGGCCTTAACAGATTATTCATTGGCCCTTTGCAGATTCATCTCAAGGGATGCACGATCATCAATAGCACTGTTCAAAGAAGCTGTACATTCTTCAAGTAATCTCTCTAGACCATGGGCAGAGCATGTGAACCCTTCTTTTTCTTCAAGAAGAAGGTCCTTCTCCTTGGTGAGTACGTTAATCTGCTCGAGTCGTTCATTGCTAACATCAGTTAGTCGATTAACTTCATTCCCTAGGAGACCATAGTGCTCTGTCAAGATCTTGTTCTCCTTCAGAGCATCCAGCAACTCTTTCTTTACCTTGAGTACTTGATCAACGTTGTTGATCCTGGAACAGAACATGAGCTCGGCAGCCAGCATACTTGACTGAAAAAGTAAAATAAGAGAAGGTTAGAAACATGGGGCTAGAGTTATTTCCAACACAAAGCGGTAAACACTCACCCGGGAAGAGTCGGCAGCAATCTGAAAGGCCAACTCCTCATCACTTAGCTCCCTCATCACGCAGTCTTCGCAGGGACCGATGAGCGAAGAGATAGCCTTGGCTTAACCACCCGGTCCGGTTATGAAGTTAACATCAGGGGAAAGTTTTAGGGTATGCTTCCTCTCACAGTACTTGGGTTCCCAAGCCTATTCAGAAGGATAGTTTGGCCCGAACTTGTAATAAACACCCCTGATATCCTTCAATTCGATTTGGCCGCCGATGACTGACTGCCAGATGAACCTTGTTGATGATAGGTTGGAAACACCTTCCACTCCAGGATCTATCATCTCACACTCGCGAAGACCGACAGGCGTCGCCCCCTCAGTAGCCACATTCTCCAGCTCCTCGAAATGAAAAACACGAGGACCTCGGCTACCCTCTTGGGGAACTTCTTCCCTTACTTCTTCTTCCTCTTCTTCTTTCTCTTCACCTATTTTTCTTTTCCCTTTGTCTACACGGGAAGGAGCAACCTTCACCCCATCATCAACTCGGGGACTCCTCTCCGAGGTATGGACGGCCTCCTCCTCAACTTTCCTTTTGTAGCTTCGAAGAAAAGGCTTTCGCCTAAGGGGTTCGTCAGCTTCAATCTCAGTATCTGAAAGATTGATAACCTCCTTGGCTAAACCTTCTCCCCATGCAGACTCGGGGACTTCAACAGTAGTCTTGACACTCTCTCCTGCGGACTCTGATGCATTGACTCTAGGCGAAGGCTCAACCCCAGCAGATGAGGCTTGCCCGGCAGCCATGGAAGTCTTGTGAACAGACCTTTTCCGTGCTCCGCCCTCATCCTGGTTGTTCTTCTTTCTTTTCAGAGAGCCCAGACCACCGGACAAGAGTTCCTCGCCACCCTCCCTACTACGCAGTACCTCCACCGAAGCTAGTATAGCCGCGGCTTCAGCATCTGGGTCAGCGACAGGCTTGGAAGGCCCATCTTGGGGAGGAGCAGGAAAGAAATCTCCTTGAGTGCCTAGACCTGCAAAAGTTAAAACTGTCAGACATGGAGAAGTTTAAAATGATCCGAATAATCATGAAAGCGGAAATATTCTCACCCTAATTTTTCGCGGTCAGACCTTTATGCACAGCAAAATGCGCCCATTCTCTCCTCTCAGGAGCAAACTCCTTCAAAATGGCCTCAACCCACGCCGTCAGCTCATCAACAGATATGAGCCCGTCGTAGGGTCGCTTGGTCGAAGTTGAACGAAATAAGCAGATGAGAAGAAAAGGAAGAGCATGAAAAATCTCAAAAATACTCGGGGATTTACGCTTCTTGTTCCAAACTTCAGGAAGGTAGGTCTTGTCGCCGAAAGTCAAGGCCGAGGAGCACACGAACAGATACCGGTGTAACTAACCTCGGTCACCTGTATCCTTAGAACTGCGCACTAATCTTTAAAAATTTGTATGCTGTACAAAGAAATAAAATGTTCGTGTCCAAAAGATTGGTCGGTTTCCGTCGCAAACCAATCCAAAAGTGTGACTATTCTATATATAATAGGGCTCTGTTTCCACGGGCAGAGCAAATATTCCCTGCAGAGCCTTTCCTGCACAGGGTGTAGGGGTAATCTACACCCCACTGTGAAAGGGTAGGTGCACATGGCTGTCCACCCAGCCCTGTGGGAAGTAATATTCTCCTCCTCGGAGACCGGCAGGAGGGGAACCCTGTCGTCCAAATGGCAGTCCACCCTCACTCGTGGGATCAACGCCTTCGTGATCCCAGACCTAAATCTATACGCCGGCTAGTTGCGCGGGTCCCCGTGATGATTATTGAAGGACTTGATGTTACAGTCCGCCTCTAACTCACCCCACTTCTTGGGGATAATTTCTGCAGCAGTAGCCTGAGTAGCCCTGGGCCTAGGAGTGGCCGCTGAGGAACTACCAGCCATGTCTGCACTTTGATTTTTTCTAGCTTTTGAAGTTATGATTTCAGAAGAGTTATGAAATTAGCAAGAAGAATTCAAAGCAGATTCAAAGGTTTTCAAGGAGCAACCGAGAAGAAATAAAAGCAAGTAAAAGGTTTCTCATCCAGCAAACCCCTATTTATAGGAGTGAAAATTCAGCCCCTCAAGCTCCTTTGAAACACGTGGAGGTCATCCAAGAAACCACAATCAGATCTGACCGTCGAAATAGGGAATAGGTTTCGCCAAATTTTATAGCGTCATCATTACGCTAAAGTGCTGAAGTCACCTCGCGATCAACAGGTGACGTGTGCACGTGACAGAAGCGGTTAAAATCATTATTATTACCCTTGGGACACACAGTAGTCACTTCAGAATGGACTGCAACCGCGCAGACGTGCCAACCACAGTTACTTTTTTTATACGGCGCATTTAATGAGCACGTCATAAGGGTTTGTCACGTAGCTGATAAGATACATACGTCACCAAGCTTCGTCACACGAAGATAGAATTTTACAAGGCAGAAATTCCCGCCAAAATTCCTATCACTCCTCGAACAGATACTCTGCTCGAGAAGTGCGGGGGACTATCTGTATTGGATAAAAGCTGACAGCACTTGAAAGGTGACACATGTCCACCACGTGGCACGGGCAGAAGTTCCAACAAACAGACATCTAACGGACAGACAATTATCACGAGCAGACCCAAAGGAGTTGCGAAACACTTCATCAGCCAACCCAATCTGAGTGAGCAGTTATTAACCTGATCATTCACGATCATTTAATTAATGGTCATAAAGGAAATCGTTACAACCCAGCGGTTATATATCCAACGGATACGTACCCAGCAGTTACATATCCAGACGGATCCATGCCCAGCGGTTACGAATCCCAACGGGTGCCTATCAGACTTATAAATAGCATTTGCTCTAAACCATTGTAACACAACTTTACTTCCTGTCTACAATATCAATAAGAATACTCTCTCGCTCTTGCTCAGATACTACTTTTTGCTCATATTTGCCTAGTATCTTAGTTCTTTGATCTTCTAAGCACGATTGGTATCGACGAACTCTCTCCGGGGATAAGCGATACGACACGGTTATTTTTTCCTATTTTTGCCTACACTTTATCTTTATTAATTCGTACTTATATCTTGTGCTCGTATTGTTTGCAAATCTATCACCGCTTTGGTTCGTCATTTAAACTCTTAAACTCAACTATTGATCGTGACTCTGCAAATATAAATTTATTTATTAATTGGCCTAAAATCGAATCTAGGTTAAACAAGGACCATAGTGTTTGGTCGAAGGTTCATTATTGTTTTTTCTACAAGTTTATGCTTTTGCAATAAAACATTTCAAAAGTGATGCCATAGTACTTTCGTTATTGCCCTGACAGAATTTCACCAGTTGTTTGCATCTTAAAAGTGTGGTGTGACCACAAAGTGAAAGTGAATTTTACTTTTTCATGGATGAATGTAATTTTTTTTGTATGTGTTACAAAAAAAAAATACTGATAATTTGACACCCTCACACAGAAGTTTTATGTAAAACTTTGCCAGCATAGTTTATACATACGCGAGTGTATATACAATATAAATACACATACATCTGTATGTATGTATTTGTGGTGAGTTCAAATAGTCATGAAAATTTATTTCAAGGTACATTAAATTAGTACAATTGTTTAAGTTGACATTGTACGTCAGTATTGTTAGTTGTGCAATTCATAATTAATGCTTATTGTATTATTCTTGCTAAGTATTTCTATATTTGTTATAGAATTGGAATTTACAAGTTTAGTCTTGAATTTAAGTAATTTAAGACAAGTGTTCCTTGAATAATTGGCTTTGTTAGATTTACTACATATTAGAATTTGGATGATGATTGGGAACATAGTGAACTTTCGAATCCAAATCTAATGTGAAATAAATTTTAACATAGTTAAATTATTTAAAGGATTAGTATGTATATGATTTTTAGGCTTTAAGAAAGTACATAGATGTCTCACTATAGTTTATACGTGGTAATATCAATATGTCAACTGCTATGAGAATATTGTCCCGAGTTTAACAAAAGTATTAACAATGGAAATAAAATCCAGTATGTCCTAAAAGAGCAAGAGTCTTTTGAGACTCTAGATATGTCTGTGACGTCTCTTGAAAGTGGCTTTACATTCTATTGTAGCTAGTACATTATGACATCTTTGACCCAAATTATAAAATTTTTCTAAGTCAGTTACTTATATACCATATAAGTTATGGATAGTTGAAAATCCAATTGTTTTCTACTATTGGGTTTTTGCTGCCATTGTACATTAATTTATTTTCCCACATGGAAAACTAGTTCCAAGGTTAATGGCATGTATCAATTTGTGATACTATTTTAGTCCAAGATTTATACGTTCATAAGTGAACGAGACAACAGTGGCATAGTAACTGGAACTGGATCATGATGTTACATTGTTAGCGAATGTTTTTCCTAAGTAGGGTGAGATAGGTTAAGACTTGTCTCTTCAAGAAACTGTGGGTCAGATTTCTTCCGCTATTAATGCTTGATAGATTCGAGTGGGATTCATATTTGGTGATAATGGATATGTTCTAATTAACACCAAACGTTTTCCAAAAGAGAATTTATTTAATATCGTTGGTCCCAGTAGGAGTAACTATCAATTGATAAATCAATTTTATCAATCTCAACCTCGACGAATGAGTCGTCTACATATTCCACATTGTCGATTTGAGATCGAAGGGGAAGCATATATAGTTACTCGACAAGAAAAATAAGAGCAATGATAGATAAATTAGGCTCTTAAATGCCCTGCTAAGGATAAGTACCTAGAATAAAGTAACATGAATGGAGTTAGTGAAACCAAACCAAGATTTGGAATTGGTTGATCTGCTTATGGGTCATAGCGCCATTGGGAACAAATGGGTTCTCAAAATACGCAAAAGTCTTAATGTAGTATCGAAAAAATATGGGTGAATCCTTGAAGTTCAGATTTCAAGATATCTTTCGAAGAGATTGTTATCTCTTTCAGAAAAATAGTTACTCGACAAGATAAATAAGAGCAATGAAAGATAAATTAGGCTCTTAAATGCCGTGTTAAGGATAAGTACCTAGAACAATGGAACATGAAATGGAGTTAGTGAAACCAAACCAAGAGTTGGAATTGGTTGATCTGCTTATGGGTCATAGTGCCATTGGGAACAAATGGGTTCTCAAAATATGCAAAAGTCTTAGTGTAGTATCGAAAAAATATGAGTGAATCATTGAAGTTTAGATTTCAAGAGATCGTTCGAAGAGATTGTTGTCTCTTTTATAAAAATCTTATATTAAGAAATTTTCTTGAACGATTTAATATGTAATAGTGCAAACCTATTAATAATCCTATTTCTAGAGGTGAAGTTTCTAGTGTGAGGATGTGTCCTAGTGCATTTACAAGAATATGATATGAAAAGGAATACTGGAAAACAGTTAAAGGATACTGAGGTATCTCAAAGACATAGTCGATTATCCTTATGTTGTTAAGGAAAGGATCTACGAATCAAAGGCTATAATTACGATGATTGAGAAGGAGATTTAGATGAGAGAAAATCTAAATCTGAGTATGTGCTTCTTTGCTAAACAATAGCGATGTGTATATTGTTTGTGTAACAAGAAACAATCATCAGCCTTATTTATAAAGTAAGCTGAATTTCTAGCGCTTTCAGAAATTGTGCAGAGCTGTTTGGCTTAAATGTCTTTATGATAAATTTGGGTGTATTGGATAGCATGCTATTGAATTAGTGACAATCAAGTGTGATAATCAAGTCTCAATAGCTTACACAAAAGTCCCATGTATCATTAGCAGACAAACCATATTGATATAAGTATAATTTCCTTAGAGACATAGTTGTACATAGAAAAGTGAACATGAAATACATCTCGACGCATTATACAATAGTAGATTCGATAGTGAAACCTATAGCATTTGGTGCTTATGTCGATGTGAGGTCATTGAGTTTGCGTAGATGTCGATGTATTTATATCTTTACTTTTCCCAAGTATGTTCATATAAAACTACATTATTTAAGTTAATGTAGTCGCAGCCTAAATTAGTTGGTGTTGTTCATTCATATACATAAAATGTTTTTATGTTTAGTACATAATTTTGAAGTATGTCGGATAGACAAAAAGTTAGCCTATTCAC
Source organism: Petunia axillaris subsp. axillaris (assembly GCA_029990575.1). Classification (NCBI taxonomy): domain Eukaryota; kingdom Viridiplantae; phylum Streptophyta; class Magnoliopsida; order Solanales; family Solanaceae; genus Petunia; species Petunia axillaris. The sequence continues at coordinate 118,745,621 of JARKNS010000004.1, read as the reverse complement.
ACAGGCAACCGCCTCTACTATCTAGGTGACTAACAGGGATGAGACAATTATAAACTTATTATTATCCGAAGATGATAATAATAGAGAGCTTGAAGTTGAAGTTTATAATAAGAATGTCGCTTATTTTTTGGTTAATCATATTTGATTAAATGTGAGTCTGTCTTAATGCCAGATGTGAGTTCTGAAGGATAAAATCTATGAGTAGATTTATGAACTCAAAGTTTGACATATGTTGTCTGAACTATCATCTGCACAATATTTAATTTGTGAAAGACATACGCTACATGGGAAAAGGAGTCAATATTGTGATACGTGATTCATACAATGTATGCATAAGGTGACCTATGGGCGATTCAAGTTTAATCTCTACTTGTCATCGTGTGAAGCCCTGAAAATTAAATAAGTAATTTTCTTTCTTCGTACCCTCATTACTTTGACCAGTTTCTCGAGATTTAATTTGGTGTTTGCTATCTTAGGGTGTTTCCTATAGATCATGGATGATTTGGTCTGACGGGACATTTTTAGAAAAGCATGTCAGATTGAGATTAAGAGATTCTTGAGATGAGGAAGATCAATGATGAGTATTATATTATCACATTAATTGTGTTCATTGGTACCCTTTATATTTGTCTTTGAGACAAGAACATAATGATGAACTCAAACTATTAAAAAGAGATTGTGAGAGATGTGAATGTGATAAATGATCTAGGGTATTGCATACTACAATCTACTCTAAGATTCCGTTAAACGAGATGCTATATATTCCTAACAGATGTATAGCAACTGAGCTCTCGAAGTATGCAGTGGTCACACGGTCTAGTCGTTATGTATAAAAGTTACAGAATGAGGATGAGAGTTGACCCACCATGTGCGAGTGGGAGATGTTGGAAAATTGATTATGGACACCTATGTGGGTCAACCCGTATTCAAGTCTATATATATATATATATATAATTGTTAAATATATTAATTGAAAATAAAGAAGAGACATGTCTATTGGAAAAAAAATCTAAAGAGGTGTCTTACTCCAACTATAAAAGGGAAGTCCCAAAATATTAAGGTGGATCTTTTTCCTGCGTTTTTTTTCTATGAGTAAACAGAAGAAACAACACTTCTCCTCATCTTTCCAACACCTAAATTCAGAACTCTCTTCTTCTATCATGGTGAAGAACTCCTTGGGGATTTCTGATGAAGATCAACAATCTTCTCCCATTTGGAACATCTTCTGTAACAAGGTATGACTTAGACTGTGGCTAAATCTTTACAATTCGTGTGTTAATTACATGAAATTGTATTATTGACTAGTGAAACTAATACGGTTAAACCCTGGGCGAATTGTATGTTTTTGGATTATGTATAATCCTTCAAGCACGAAAATAGATTATCACAAAATGTAGGATTTATGAAACTAAACGTGGTGTAAGTAATCCACTATCCAAAACTAATACTGAATATACTGTTTTGACGAATATGAGAGACAAAAGATCGAGAGGAGTAAGGGAGTGACCGGTGACAATTCTCGAGAGGAAAAAGGAGAGACTGTGAAGAGTGATGTGAGTGAGTTGTCACCACCCAAACCCACACCTGACCTTGAAAGAAAAATGAGGGAAAAGAAAGAGGGAAAAAGAATCGATGAGAGTGAGGACACCCCTTATTCTAACATTAACCTCCTATCTTCTCCTTCTACTTGTTCGAACTCTTGTGCAGGAACTCTTGGAGGCAAACCGATAGAGCCTCAACTCTGTGCCGAAGTAGATAGACAAGGTGAAGAAGATCTTTCATGTGAGCTTCACGGAAAAGAAACTACTTATGAGACTTCGGAGACAGTGAGAGAAACCGAAGGTCACTCCGAGGTAAGTGTTCGATTTCCTTCCCGTGAGCATGACACTTCCTTGTCTTGTGAAATTGTATGTGGAAACTCTATGCTAGTTGATGATCTGTATGATTACAATGTGTTTGCAACTAGTGTAGATTCGAATGGTCAACTTGTGAGTGAATGTGAACCACTAGTTGAGAGAATTGATATGCCACATCATGATGTGAGCTCGATCTTCATCGAATCTCTCTTTAGTGATGAAGTCGTAGTTGACCTTACTTGTGACCCTTGTTATGACACACCACCAATCTTTGATAAAGGGGAAAATGAGTTGTTTGATCATACCCTTGTTGAAATTATTGCCTATGGTGGAACTGTGTGTTGTAGTGAGGAAGATGATACCCTTGAGGAGTCCTTAGTGGATGAGTTGGATCGGATTATATTCGATGACTCCTCAAGTGTGGTCGATGACCTGGGTTCGGATGCACCTTTGATGGGTAGTGAACTTATTTTCACTAACCCTCTGTTCGAAGGAGATGGTGATGAGCATCCGACTCGAGGAGAACCACCTCGGTTTGAAAGGCTTAACCCCGTAGATAACCCATTATTTGAGATCTTCTTTGGTAGTCTGTCTTAAGAGAAGGGTTGTCTTGGAGTTCATTTGGGAGGTGAAAAGCTCTCTCTTGGTGTGAATAAGATTGCTTTTAAGAAGGGGAGTGGAGTATTCGATGTTGGTTGTCGTGTCAATCATTTTACTTACTCCATTCCACATGTTGATCACACCTCGAGTATAGTGCATACCGAAGTCTATAAGCCCCATGGTGATAAAAGTGAATTTAGGGCTCGGTATGATGACTACGAGTTTAGAGGTGATAGGGCCTTTGATCGTCACATCTTTCATGTAAAGTGTCCTATTGATCTCTTCGTGTACTTAAGTGTTCGGTACGATTCCTTTTTGTTTACTTCGGAAACATAGGCTGTTTGATTAGTATTGATGCTTGGCTCTATCATAAGAGTGTGTTTTCCACTCTTAAACACTAACCTACTTTCGAAGTAGGAAGCTTTGTTTGTCTTTGCCTTGTTGCAGGTCTTGCCGGTTTGATTTCGAGGACGAAATCCTTTCAAGAAGGGGAGGATGATGCAATACGAACCAGGCTCACCTGTTCGATTCATCAAGCAAGTCCACCGAGGAGTCACATGGCGCCCACGATCAAAGTGTGGCCGGAATGGAAGATGCCGAAGACTGCCTCGACGAGCAACAACTTTGGAAAATCCACCGAGCAGACAACAAGTGACCGGTGCTGACACTGACTTCGGGGAGCTGTGAGATCGAGCACAACTAACGATCAAGTTTGAGCCCGAAGCTGAAAGCAACCGAACCGAGGAAGAGCGACGCCGAACAGAGAATCGATCAAAGGGCTACAAGTGTGCCCGAGGCAAGGGTGTTCGATTCCAAACGTGACCAAGGCAAACAAGCGTCCGAAGACAATGTGTTCGAGCTGAGCTGCCGAACACATAAAGCTACTCCAGCCCTGCGTGGCTTTATCTCATTGGTCGCCTGTGACCACTTTACTATTTTGCCCTTTTAATGTTGTCTATATAAACTCCTAGCATAGCTTATTAGAGATAGTTTTTAGTTGATATTGAATTGAGAGAATAGAGATAGAATTGGCCGAGCCATTCTTGTTTGAAGCCCGAGGCTTCGTGTATGCCTTCTATGGCTTGGAACCGAAATGGATTTCATCACTAGTATGAATCCTTGTTAGGTTAAAGTTTCATTTCTCCCTTGGATAATCAATCAATGTCTTGACTGTGATTATCCGTTCTTTCTTCTATTTCTGTTCTCCCCCATCCCCGATTTCTTGCTATCTTTGTTTCTTACTGCTTCCGCATCTTTACTTCATCGTTTCCGCGTCTTGTTTGTTGTCTTCGATTGCAAGGTGTAAACCCACGGTTTTGCTTGGATGTACACCAAGATCCTTGCCACAAGTAAGATAATGTTCTCCAAATGAAACCGCTCACCCCGTAAGTCGTTAACATCATGAAAAGTTGGGTATCTGACGACTTGATGGAGTGTTGAGGGTGTTCCCCTAACACTATGTATCCAAGGCCGTCCCAAGATGACATAAGACAAATTGTAGTCCAACACCTCGAAGGGAGTAATGCTCGTCATGCCCGATAAATGGACCGGTAGAGCTAATTCCCCGACAGGCTCTTCCCGGCAGCCATTTACGCTGACTATGTTCTGAGGACTTGAAATTACTTTATGGCGTTGGTTTGAATCCTGCAGTATCTCCATCTGAATAATGTTCATGCGGCTCCCAAGATCAATCAGAGCTTGTTGGACGCCTAGGTCAGACACATCTATGGAAACCACGAGGTCGTTCTAGTACTCTCCTTCTTCCTCTCGAACATTGTGGTCCTTCTTTAATAATGTATTTGAGATGTCCCACATTTAATAGATGCTCGATCTCGATCATTAGGGCTTTGCAGTCGACCGTTGCATGGCCACGGCTCCGATGAAAATCACAATAGGGCATTGCATTTCTCCCGTTGCTCCTTTATGGTAGGAAGCCATTGGAACCTCGGACCGAGTTTTCTAAAGTAATTGGCAACTATATCCACGGTGTTGACTTGCAAACAAAAATCTCTAAAACTACGAGGCTTTGCCCACTTTTCTTGGGATCCAGACCCACAGAAACTGCTCTGCCTCCCACTTCTGACTTGGTTCTGAACCTTTGCTTTTATTCTTCTTCCGCCCCTCTTACTTTGGAGAGAGGGACTCTCTGCTATCTTTCTTCATTCGGCTTCAGGGTTCTAGGAATGGTCGGGCTCCAAGTGAAGCTTTTCAGTGTACCTCTAATGCGATGCACTCCATGTAGTCATATGATGTTGAGTCAAACTCCATTATAATTACCTGGTAGCTAACGACTCTTTTAAGTTAAGACTTTTTTTGGAAAGCTACCACGACAATATTATCGGAGACTGGAGGAAGGTCCATGTGTTCCCGTTGGAATCTGTCAAGGTAGTCCTTCAAGAGTTCGTCGTCATGCTGATGGTCGAAGATATCCTCCATGTGCTTCTCCTGCTTGTGGGCACCATAATGCACTTTCTTGAAAAGGTCCTGCCTCTGAGTGAATGATTTGGTAGTGGCCATTGGTAGCTGGGTGTACCAAGCGAGGGCACCTTTGGCCGGAGTTGAGCCAAACCTCTTCACCAGAGCAAACTGAATCTCCTATTTGGTGATCTTGTTTCTCTTTACAGCCGTGTAATACGCAGTAATATGCTCATCCAGATCAGTTGTTCCGTCATACTTCAAGTTATCTAGCAGATGGATGTGCTTTGTTATGCGGACCGGTGTAGTGCTCGCTTCGTAGGCATGCTTCTAAAACTTTTGCTCATTTACCGTGGTGACCTGGGGTGGAGCACCCAGCACATTACCAATCCGGTCGTGGATGGCCTTCATCTCCTTTATGAGGTCTTAGATGACAGGCGCTTCCTTAAGGTCTTGATTGTTGATTGTTGATGATCCTTCATAGGCGACATCCATGTTTAGCAATGTTTAGGGACGGATGCTGGTGAATGGTTCGTGGGCAATGGTCCTCGCGCGGATGCTTGCGTTTTAGACAATTTTGCAAACACCCCCTTACTTCTGGGATATCCCCTCGAACACATTGTTTGAGTTCTGCTGCTGTTGCTCAGACATAATGTTGAGAAGATTAACAAGAAAACTTCTGAATTCAGTATTAGCTTCCTACGGTTGGTCGCATTCCCCATCGCTGGCGACATGGATTGGCTCTTGGAAAGGGTCCTTCAATTGCTCAATTGGATCCTTAAGCTGAACGCTGGGATCATCGGGATCCTTCACGGATTCATCTACTTTATCTGTAGTGTTCTTCGGAATGTTGCTACTATCATCTAACATGATTGGGCCTTTTCCTTCGAAGAATACCTACAATTGCCTGGGCCCCACGGTGGGTGCCAAGCTGTTTATGCCTAAAATCGGTCGCCTAGGTTAAACAGTTAAGAATGAGGTCACAAGAAATACAGTAAATACGATGGAAAAGTAAATATGTAAAAGAGAGAAATAATGAGCAAGAAAGATAAAGTAGTTTTATTCCTTTAGAATAGCCAGATTTTGTGGTAAATCCCGATGATGTACAATAAAATATAAGGATGGGTATTTATAGTAGTGGATCCCCTGTCGTAATTTAGGTAAAATACAAAGACTAATAAAGTTATACGAAACTCTAACTAGGAGACTATAACCCTAAGGCGGCAGGATGTATGCCTTTTATCCTACGCACCTACCGTCTGAACGGTTGTAACTCGTTGAACGGGTGTTTATTCTTTGTGCCATGAGACTTGTCGGAGAAGTCTAGTCTCGCCAGCTGACTTGTATCCCCATAATTGTAGGTGGCGTGTTTTTGCCCTCAAAATTATACTACCGGAGGGTAGTAAAAGTCCTCAAGTGATTCAAATGGTCCTCCACTTGCACTAATTTCACCAATATGTCGTCGATATACACTTCAATCAACTTCTCGATGTAGTCTTTGGACATCTAGCATACCTAACTTTGATATGATTCACTCGCATTCTTAAGGCCAAACGACGCACTGTGTTGCAATAAGTTCCTCGATCGGTGATGAAAAAGGTTTTGTCTTGATCTTTTGGCTACAGAAAGATCTGATTATAATCTAATTAAGAATCAAAGAAGGTCAATAACTTTGTAATCAATCTATCAAACCCTGGAATCAAACAATCTATCGATCTGTGGCAGCAAATATGAATCTTTGTGGCAAGCCTTATTCAAATCCGTATAATCTACACACATTTGCCACTTTCCGTTCTTGTTAGGCACGACGACGACATTAGCTAACCAATTCAGATACTTGACCTCCTGAATGAAACTATTATCAAGCAGTTTGTTCACTTCCTCTTCAATCACTTTCCTCTTGACACCAGCATTAGGCATTTTCTTTGTTTTTCCGAAGGATAGTAGGAATCCATATTGAGCTTATGGGTGGTTATCGCTGGGTCGATCCCATCCATGTCAGCGTGAGACCAAGCAAAACTTTTCGTATTGGCCTTAACAAAGGATTTTTTAATCACTTTTGACTCGGCGTCCATTTCAGAGCGAACAAATATCTTCCTTTCCAAAAACTCTATCGACAGTGTGATTGCTTCCGACTCTTCGATCGTAGAATCTTCCACCCTTTGCTTTTTGGGTTCCTGAATACAAGCTAGGATCTTTTCCAACATCTCCTTATAAGGTTCTATTTCAGCCAACGAAACCTGCTCCTCCTTAGACCTGGGACATTATGATTGCTGTTTGGATGGTCCAGACGGGACGACTCCACTCTTAAGGAAAATTGAGTAACACTCCCATGCCATCCTTTGTTCCTAACAGATGCTTTGCACTCCCCAATGAATTGATAACTTGATGAAGAGATGACGACACTGCTTCTATTGCATAAATCTACTGTCACCCGACGATAACATTGTAAGCCATATCAACGGACATGACTTGGGACACGGTCCCCTTAGATACTCCCTCAGTATAAGTTGTGAGTGTGATCTCAACAAGCATTTTTGTCTATGGAGTTATTAAAGCCTGTTAACACGGTTGACTTCGGGAGGACTTGGTTCTTCAACCATATTTGTTCCACAACTCCGTAATGAATGATGTTCACGGAGCTCCCTGCATCTATCTATCAACATTCGCTTGATATCCGAGTCATTGACTTGCAGCATAATCACAAACGCATCATGATGGGGACACATAATCCCATAACCGTTCTCATCACAAAACACAATCTCTCACTTTGACCATCATCACAGAACCTATTCTCATGAGTCACACAGAGTTTGGCAAACTTTTTGGCAGATGCATAGGTTATGCCATTAATTTTTAAACCCCCGGAGATCACATCTACCACCCATTTAGGAGACGGAGGTCTTGATGGCTGCCCTCCGCTCCTATTCTTGGCAAAAGTCTATTTTTATTTGTCCGTGAAAAGTTACTTTAAAATCGCCTTCTTTAGCAAGTAGGGCACCTAAAATCACAAAGCTTTGCAATCTTCGGTAATGTGGCCATGGACATCATGAAAATCACGCCAGAGGCTTTTATTCTTTTTGGCGGGCATAGAACTCATATCTTTGGGGAATCTCACCCCCTTTTCCATCATCCCCTTCAACGCATTCACTAACTTTAAATTAGAAACGTTTAAATTATATTCTGAAATTTGAGGCAAACATTGCTCCTTGGAAACCAAATATGGACCAGCACAATCCCTTCGATCTTAGCTATTGTTTTTGTTGTTTTCCCCCGCCTTTGACTCACATGTTGTCTTGAGGTGTCATAAGGCTCGTATGGATCTCAAATTTCCTCTCGGCGCCTCATTCTATCAAGCTAACTCGAAACAATTTCTGTATCTGGAACTACGATTCACATATTTCACTTCCTCTTCCACTATAATCTTAGAGAAGGATCTAGTGTGCACGCCATCCCATGTCATGGCTTTCCATTCCTATAAATTTTTATTTGACTCGGCACATGCCTTTGAGCTGTCAGCATTCCTCTTGAAAGCATTTTATGAAGACTCAGAGGGACTCTCTTAGCCTCTTCTTGACGTGGAAGATGTCGTTCAACCTTTTATGAACCTTTCGGGGCTTGGGGTGTGCTTTCATAAAAACATCAGCCAGTTCATCAAACGACTCAATAGATTCGAAAGGCAAATAAATATACCAATTTAACGCTCCCTTCTCCACCGTCTCTCTGAATTTCTTAGGGAGCACAGAGTTCAACTCCTACTTGGTCAAGTCATTCCCCTTCACCATCGCAAAATACTCGGTGACATGATCTGTAGGGTCGGACGTACCGTCATACTTCTTTAAAATTTACAGTATGAAAACTTTAAGGATCGGAGTCGGGGCAGCTTCCAATTTGAATACTTGTTGTTTTCATTTAGCATTATCTATCAACTTATGAGACTTTTGTACTCTAGGGATATGGTCCATCCGCACTTAAAATTTAGCCTCAAAGTCTTTCTTCTATTTTTATAGGTCCAACAAGATACTTTGTTGTAGTACGGGTGTTGTCTCAGCCACTATGGGGACAGTCCCTAAGGATGCAGTCCCCAAGCCCTCAGATTTGACTCTGTTTTGATGTCCTCCTATTACTGCGCTCTGAGGAACATTAGTTGGAGTGCCTCCAGTAGGAATCCCGGGTGTGGTAGTAGTAGGCCTAATACTATCGGAGAGTGCTTGTAATGAGTTGTGTACCCAGTTGTTTATTCTACCCTCCTCTGCCATGGCTTCGCGAGTCTGGATAAAAAAATCCCTGAGCTGCATTTGCCAAGAATCGGATCCTAATGTAATTGGGCCACCCACGTTCATTGGAGGGATATGCTTACACCTAGAATGAGCATCGTCGACAATCTAGTCTCCGTGATTTCGTGGCCCAGCGGAACGATACTGATCTCCAACTGTTTGTATCATCAAAATGAAATGGGTGTTACAACCCTGAAACAATATCAATTTCTTAAGCCCCATGGTGCGCGCCAAATTGTATAACCTAAAATCAGTACTTAGGATACAATAGAATTTGTTTGAGGGTTACAAGCAATTATTCGTACCAAGGCGATAACTATTGAACTTAAAGATGAAAATAAAGGATAAAGAAAATAACAAGAACTATAAATATTGTATTATGATGATGGTGCAAATGGACATAATTTGAGCATATGATGCCTTTTACAATTGGGTAAGAGAAATATTTATAAGAGCCTGAACTAAACTGCCCATAGGCATTAATGAAGCCACATCCCTTATGATGGAAAAAATACGTCACTTATTATAATAGGGACATACGTCCAGCTGGCGAGACTAGACTTATCCAATAAGTCAACGGGCATAGAGGATACATGCATGTTCTACGAGTTATGACTGTTCAGGCGGTATGGTAGGACCTAAGGCATACATCCCGCTGCCTTAGGGTTATAGTCTCCTAGGGTTTCATATATACCACTGCCTTGAGTTTATAGGCCCATGAGCCTTACCAGTCTTTGTATTTTACAATGACTAGAACTGGTAATCTCTACTATAAATACCCCTCGTTACATTGTATTGTACATCAAGTGATTCACCACTGAAGTCGGCTATTTTTAAGGAATAAAACTCTTTACTTTCTTGTATATTATTTCCCTCACTATCTACTTACTTTTTCATCGTATTTTACTATATTGCTTGTGACCCATTCATAAATTTAAGTGTTTAACCTAGACGTCTAATTTTAGGCATAAACAGTTTGGCGCCCACTGTAGAGCAAGGAAATTGTAGGTATTCTACGAGGAAAAGGCGCAGTCATGTTAGACGACAACGACAACACCCCAAAGAAAACTATCGACGTAGTAGACGAGTCTTTACAGGATCTTGGTAATCCCAACGTGTAGACAAAGGATCTCACCAAGGAGCCAGTCCATGTGCCTAGCGCTGACGAAAGCGATCAATCATGCGAAGGTAATTCTGAGCTTAGAGGTTTCATTGTTAATCTCCTCAAAACCCTGTCAGAAGGGGCAGAGCACAACTTGGTCAACATGGCCGAGGGCATATCTCAAAAGTTAGGAGCAATGTTGTTACACCTGGTATGTCCAAAGTGAGGTATATCGTTCTAATAACATGTTAAGAATGATTTAAGTGATCTTAAAGTCATAATTAGTTGATAAAGTAAAGTTGATCAGGGAAAGGTTATTAGCAGCGCAGAGCAGACAGAAGTCCTATGCAGATAATCGACGTCGGGATTTAGAATTTCAGATTGGCGATTGGGTATTCCTGAAAGTATCACCTATGAAAGGCGTTATGAGATTTGGAAAGAAGGGGAAGCTTAGCCCTAGATTTATTGGTCCATATCAGGTTATCAGGCGAATTGGGCGTGTAGCCTACGAGGTAGACCTTCCAGCAGACCTTCAGGAGGTACATCCAGTATCTATGTTTCTATGCTGAGAAAGTGTGTTGGAGATCCTTCTAGAGTTGTACCAATAGATGATGTACAGATCACAGAGGAATTAACTTATGAAGAGGTGCCAATTGCAATTTTAGATAGGCAGATTCGTCGACTAAGGACGAAAGACATTCCTTCAGTTAAAGTGCTATGGCGAAGCAATAACGTAGAGGAAATAACTTGGGAAGCTGAGAATGATATAAGAGACAAGTATCCAAATCTCTTCACTACTTCAGGTATATAATAGATCCTTGTTTAATACTTTTACATACTTCATTTTACATTTGAGGACAAATATTCCTAGGGGGAAGATTGTTACACCTCGTATGTCCAAAGTGAGGTATATCGTTCTAATGATATGTTAAGAATGATTTAAGTGATCTTAAAGTCATAATTGGACCATATATGACTTTTATATGTTGAATATAAATGTTGGGAAAAATCAGATTTAAGTTGCGGAAAAAACGACTAAGGATTTGCCTTTTAACGGAGCTTTTTAAGTAATTAATTCCGTGTGTTATATGAGGTCTTTTGGAGACATATGATATACCAAATTAAAGGTCTTGGAGTGTAGTTTCCAAAACTTTTGACGGTTTATTAATACAATATCTGGATAAAAAGATATGTGTATTAGAAGTCAGACCAGAAAAAGGGACATAAGCGCAAAAGAGGGCTAGAAATGAAATGTTTTTGTTATAAAAGAGATATTATTCATTTTCTCGAAATGTTCCACAAAACCCACGATATAAACAGACCTCTCTGCAGTTGAATCCATTTTTATTTAATTTTGAAGAAACCGCATCAATTTTGACTCAAAACGGAAGACGGATTGCGTCAAAACGCTCTACGCGATTAGGGTAACATTATGCTACCTTCAATTTCGTCTATAGTTTGAGTTTTAGAATTACTTCATAGCTAAGTAAAGTACCTTTATTCTATTTATGGCTTGTTTAAGCTTTAGAAGGTGTGGAATTCAAAGGAAACAAAGTTTAGGAGCTAGAATCATCAAAGGTATGTAAGACTAAACCTTTCTTTTGGCAAGGCATGTATCTTTTAGCTTTTGAAGCTTTTCTTAGTTCTAATCTTAGTGTTTCTTGCGAAAAACTTGTATGGTACCTAGGAAACCTTCTATATACTTAATTTGGTACTAAAATCCAAGGTGAAAGACGTCTAAATCAGCAAGACAAAATGTTTCAAAATCTGGAAAATTGTTTTGATCTTTGGACGGTTGTTAGTATATTGATCATAACTCCTGGTACAAAATTGATATTAAGATGATTTAAGAATCTCCAGAATCCTAAGACATATATCTACATATTTCATGCAGACCATGAAGTCTATATCTTCTCTACACTCTGAAAATTAGGTTGAAAGTCAGGACAGTGGTGCTATCCAGACGTTCTATCTACGGATGAGTTATGTCATCCAGTTGTCTCATCTTGTTATCTGTTTAACATGTTTATGTTATCAGTTTATCCGGGTATCCATTCTCGTGTATAGTATAGTGTTGGTTATGTTTTGCGGATCATCCAGTTTCAGGGGAATCTCTGTCGAAATTTTTATAGAAATTCAAATAGTTTGACAAATTCTGAGTTCTAAGTTGTGTTTAAAATTCTATCAAGAGTTTTCTTATCATTCGTTTAGTCCATATCTATTGTTGCCACATGTGTTATGCCTCATACATGCTTATGCTTATATTGTGATCATGTTATGTGTGATTTGAAGTCCCCCATAGAGGCTGGACATTGGAGATAGAGTCCGGTCGCGTGTGATACTACTCGTCTGGGGATACAGCTCCTCTTGTTCAGGCGGGAGTTGAAACACCTAGTGTGACCGGGTGTCATTCACACACTCTGACCAGAGAGACTAGATATTACTGGCTGGGGGGTATATAGCCCATAACACCCACCAGGTTTGTTATAGACGCGTATATAGCCACAGTATGCACTGCATGATTATACATGAGGCTAGTTCAGCTTTTCAATTACCAGATTTGGGGGGATACAACCCATAACACCAGACAGGTACTAGTTCAGATGTTCAGTTACCTGATTTGGGGGGATATAGCCCGAAACACCAGACAGGTACTAGTTCAGATAACAGTTCAGTTTTAGCTCAGTACCAGTTATCAGTTCTCAGTTATCAGCCACCAGTTCTTAGCGTCAGTATCAGTTAACAGCTATCAGTTTCAGTTTCTAGTAACCAGTTATCAGTCATATTACAGTTATCTATCAGTATAGTTCAGCTCAGTCTTAAGTTTCAGATTCAGCTAGACTTCAGTTTATATTCAGATTATATTTAGTACGTTCTTCAAATTTCCAGCTATATTGCTATGCTCCAGCCCATATTTACATATTTATATTCCAGTCTTACAGTTTCATTCAGCTATGATATATTATATGCTCATGCCTTACACACTTGGTACATATCGTACTCACGCCCTTTTCTTGGGTGCTGCATTTCATGCCGCGCAGGTACAGAGAGAGCAGACCCTGAGCCACGTTAGTAGGCTATCTACCAGCTATTGGAGTCACTTCGTCTCTTCCGGAGTATACCACTTTTGGTATGTTGTACAGATGTCGAGTAGGTATGGCGGGGCCTTGTCCCGTCCTTTGTATATTCAGTTCAGCACTCTTAGAGGCCTGTAGATATATCCCTGTGTGGTGCAGTCAGTATGTTATATATATTATCGTGTGATAGCCTTGTCATCTTTCCAAACTTTATGTTTTCAGTAAATATGTATGTATTCATAACAAGGTTGCCAGCTCATCTCTATAATTCATAGATTATTAATAGGTTTAGCGATAATCGACACTTAGTGTCGGTCATCCGTCGCGGTCCTAGGTTGGGTCGTGACAAAAGTGGTATCAGAGCAGTTCAGTCCTAGGGTGTCTACAGGCCGTGTCTAGTAGAGTTTTGTTCAAGAGTATGTTGCGCGCCATACTTTTGAACAGGAGGCTACAAGGCACTTCAGGACAGTTGTTTTTCTTTCTTCTCTAGATCATGCGATAGGGCTATAATTTTAGAATTCACCCTTCTAACCGTAATGTTTTGAATACAGCGATGCCGCCGAAGAAACTGACAGCTGCCCAGAAGGGCAAGGCTATTGTCGGCCAGGGTACTAGTAGAGTTCCACCTGAAGTGGATAAGAGTGAAGAGTCCAGACCTGAGGCTCCATCTGAGGCCTCACAGATCCCTTCAGTTCAGGGCAATATTAGAGGTACTTCAGCTGCCATACCTCCAGCTCCTCAGCTTGATAGTCAGGGGCAGGAAGTGAGGGATGCCATCAGATTATTGACCAGTGTTGTATTTGCTCAGATAGATAGCTTAGTGCAGATGCCCAGGGAGATACTGGATCCAGGATCAGGGATTTTATCCGACTAGAGCCTCCAGTCTTTACTGGATCCCGTACGGGAGAGGACCCTCAGGATTTTCTTGTAAAGATAGGCAGGGTATTGAGGATCATGCACGCATCAGAGACAGAGTCAGTAGAGTTGGCTGCATTTAGATTGCATGACCTAGCAGCAGGGTGGTATCAGACATGGGAGCTATCTAGAGGGTCAGATGTTACTCCGGCGACTTGGAAGGAATTTTCAGACGCCTTCCTTCATCAGTATATGCCCATAGAGACACAGAGAGCACGTGCTGATCAGTTCCTGACCTTGAGACAGGGAAGTTTGAGTGTAGAAGAGTATAATTATCACTTTAATTCTTTAGCAAGGTTATCCCCCACTGTGGTAGCAAGTATGGAGGAAAGAATTCACAAGTATGTAGTGGGACTTGGTCCACACCTGGTGAACGAGTGTATGACGGTTGCTATGCAGTCAGGTATGAACTTATCACGCATTCAGGCATTTACTTTATCACTTGAGGAGAGGAAGCAGATACAGAGAGCCGACAAAGATAGAGTATTACACAAGAGTGGCAGATTTTCTGGTTCATTTGGAGAGACATCTGGAGCGAGTAGACAGTAGAGTATTAGACAGCCACCGGCTAGTATACCTACACAGTCTCGTGGCCTGAGATCTGATAGACCTCCTCAGTCCAAAGCTAGTCAAGCATCACGGACATCAGGATTTCAGCGCCGTGGTACTTCGCTACCGGCCAGTCAGACATATCCTAGATGTTCAGATTGTGGTAAACGCCACTTGGGTCCATGTCTGTTAGGAGTTGATACTTGTTATATTTGTCGCGAGGCAGGCCATTTCATGAGAGATTGCCCGACTAGGGGTGGTAGTGGTGCAGCCCAGCCAGCTAGATCAGTAGTAACTTCCTCAGCACCAGCACGCCCTCAGGGGCAAGTTCCTCAGGCACCAGCAGGTCATGGTAGAGGTCGAGGTGGAGCTCCTACAGCAGGCGGTTCCCAGAACCGCACCTATTCTCTTATTAGTCGACAGGACCAAGAGGCTTCACCAGATGTGGTCACAGGTATTCTGTCGGTAAATTCTCTCGATCTGTATGTGTTGATAGATCCGGGTTCTACATTATCATATGTTACTCCCTTTGTTGCAATTAAATTCAAAATAGTACCAGAGGCTATTAGACCTTTCGAGGTAGCCACTCCCGTTGGTGATTCTATAGTAGCTAGGCGTGTTTATAGAGGTTGCACGATAATGATGGGCGATTGTAGCACTACAACTGACTTAATTGAGCTAGAAATGGTTGATTTCGATGTTATTCTCGGCATGGATTGGTTGTCTTCTTGTTATGCTAACGTTGATTGTAGAGCGAAGACAGTCCAGTTTCACTTTCCACGAGAATAAGCTATGGAGTGGCAGGGTGTTTCTGCATCGCCAAAGGGTCTGTTTATTTCTTACCTTAAGGCAAGGAAGCAAATCGCAAAAGGCTGCTTATATCATATTGTTCATGTTCGAGACTCAAAAAAGGAGACATCGACTCTCGAGTCAGTTCCGGTAGTGAATGAGTTCCCTGATGTGTTTCCAGATGAGTTACCTAGTCTTCCTCCGGAACGAGAGATTGATTTTTCTATTGATATAGTACCAGGTACACAACCCATATCCATTCCTCCCTACAGGACAGCACCAGCACAACTGAAAGAATTGAAGGAACAACTGACAGATTTAGTAGATAAAGGTCTCATCAGACCTAGCATTTCCCCGTGGGGAGCCCCGGTATTGTTTGTGAAAAAAGAAAGACGGCTCTCTGCGCATGTGCATAGATTACAGACAGCTAAATAAAGTCACAATCAAGAATAAATACCCTCTGCCCAGGATTGATGACTTGTTCGACCAACTCCAGGGTGCCAAGTGCTTCTCAAAGATAGATTTGCGATCAGGCTACCATCAGGTTAGAGTTAGAAAATCTGATATACCTAAGACTGCTTCAGGACTAGGTATGGCCATTATGAGTTTTTAGTGATGTCGTTTGGACTCACTAATGCCCCCGCAGTATTTATGGATCTGATGAACAGCGTATTCAGGCCTTATCTAGATTTATTTGTGATTATATTTATTGATGATATTCTCATCTATTCAAAGTCTTATCAGAGCATGGGGAGCACCTGCGCACAGTATTGGGTACTCTTCGGGACCAACAATTATTTGCTAAGTTCTAAAAGTGTGAATTCTGGTTAGATTCAGTGGCATTTCTTGGCCATATAGTTTCAGCATAAGGAATTAAAGTAGATGGCCAGAAGATTGAGGCTGTGAAGAATTGGCCCAGACCTACGACGCCAACTGAAGTACGTAGTTTTCTGGGTTTGGCAGGTTATTACAGAAGGTTCGTAGAGGGTTATTCCTCCATTGCAGCTCCACTGACAAAATTGACATAGAAAATAGCTAAATTTGAGTGGTCTGATTCTTGTGAGCACAGCTTCTAAGAACTAAAGAACAAGTTGATAACATCTCCAATACTTACACTTCTAAAAGGATCTGAGGGCTATGTCATTTACTGTGACGCTTTTTGAACTAGTCTTAGTTGTGTATTGATGCAGCACGGAAAATTTATGCTTATGCTTCAGAAACCTGAAAAACCACGAGCAGAACTACCCTACTCATGATTTAGAGCTTGCAGCAGTCATCCATGCATTGAAGATTTTGAGATATTATTTGTACATATTTAATCAGAATGAGCTAAACCTGCGACAAAGGCGATGGCTAGAGTTGCTAAAGGACTATGACATGGAAATTCTTTATCATCCGGGTAAAGCGAATGTGTTGGTGATTCCCTTAGTCGCAAGTCTATGGGTAGTCTATCTTATTTACAGTCACAAAAAAAAGAGTTAGCTCATGCACTCTACCAATTGGCCAGTATGGGAGTCAGATTAATAGATTCAGAGGACGCAGGAGTTACAGTTCAGAACGCAACCACTACTTGCCTAGTTACAGAAGTAAAACAGCGTCAGTATGAGGATCAAGTTCTAGTTGAATACAGACAAATAGCCAAAAGAAAACCGGAGTCACTATACAGGGTTACTAGCGATGGGGTTCTCATATATAAAGATAGACTTTGTGTTCCTAACGTTGCAGATTTACGTGGACAGATTATGACTGAGGCACACTATTCCAGGTACACTATTCATCTAGGTTCGACTAAGATGTATCATGACCTTAAACAGATTTACTGGTGGGACGAAATGAAGCGTGACATAGCAGAATTTCTGGCTCAGTGTCCTAACTGCCAGCAGGTTAAGGTCGAGCATCAAAAACCTAGTGGCTTGTTACAGGAAATCGAGATTCCATCATGGAAATGGGAAGCAGTAAATATGGACTTCATTACAGGCTTGCCCTGTACGCGGAGCAGGTATGACTCTATTTGGGTTATAGTTGACAGGCTTACTAAATCAGCTCATTTCGTGCCTGTTAGAACTACATATACAGTGGAGGATTATGCTAGACTTTATATCAGAGAGATAGTGTGCCTACATGGTATTCCAGTATCTATCATTTTAGGCAGGGGCTCATAGTTTATAGGAAATTTCTGGCGATCATTCCAGACAGGTTTGGGGACACAGGTGAATCTGAGTACATCATTTTATCCACAGACAGACGGACAGACTGAGCGGACCATTCAGACCTTAGAAGATATGCTTAGAGCTTGCGTGTTGGATTTTGGAGGCAGCTGGAGTGATCATCTATTGTTGATAGAGTTTGCATATAATAATAGCTATCATTCTAGCATACAGATGGTGCCATATGAAGCTTTGTATGGGCGCAAATGCAGGTCTCCTATAGGATGGTTCGAGGCTGGCGAGTCTCAATTGATAGGTCAAGATTTAATCCAACAAGTAGTTGGTAAAGTCAAGTTGATCAGAGAAAGATTATTAGCAGCGCAGAGCAGACAGAAGTCCTATGCAGATAATCGACGTTGGGATTTAGAATTTCAGATTGGCGATTGGGTATTCCTGAAAGTATCACCTATGAAGGGCGTTATGAGATTTGGAAAGAAGGGGAAGCTTAGCCCTAGATTTATTGGTCCATATCAGGTTATCAGGCGAATTGGGCGTATAGCCTACGAGTTAGGCCTTCCAGCAGACCTTCAGGAGGTACATCCAGTATCCATGTTTCTATGCTCAGAAAGTGTGTTGGAGATCCTTCTAGAGTTGTACCAGTAGATGATGTACAAATCACAGGGGAATTAACTTATGAAGATGTGTCAATTGCAATTTTAGATAGGCAGATTCGTCGACTAAGGACGAAAGACATTCCTTCAGTTAAAGTGCTATGGCGAAGCAATAATGTAAAGGAAATAACTTGGAAAGCTGAGAATGATATGAGAGACAAGTATCCAAATCTCTTCACTACTTCAGGTATATAATAGATCCTTGTTTAATACTTTTACATACTTCATTTTACATTTGAGGACAAATGTTCTTAGGGGGGAAGATTGTTACACCTTGTATGTCCAAAGTGAGGTATATCGTTCTAACGATATGTTAAGAATGAGTTAACTGATCTTAAAGTCATAATTAGACCATATATGACTTTTATATGTTGAATATAAAGGTTGGGAAAAATCAAATTTAAGTTGCGGAAAAACCGACTAAAGATTTGCCTTTTAACGGAGCTTTTTCAGCAATTAATTCTGTGTGTTATATGAGGTCTTTTGGAGACATATGATATACCAAATTGAAGGTCTTGGAGTGTAGTTTCCAAAACTTTTTACGGTTTGTTTATGCAATGTCTGGATAAAAAGATATGAGTATCAGAAATCAGACTAGAAAAAGGGACATAAGCGCAAAAGAGGGCTAGAAATGAAATATTTTTGTTATAAAAGAGAAATTATTCATTTTCTTGAAATGTTCCACAAAACCCACGATAAACAGACCTCTCTACAGTTGAATCCATTTTTATTTAATTTTGAAGAAACCGCATCAATTTTGACTCGAAATGGAAGACGGATTGCGTCAAAACGCTCTACGCGATTAGGGTAACATTATGCTACCTTCAATTTCGTCTATAGTTTGAGTTTTAGAATTACTTCATAGCTAAGTAAAGTATCTTAATTCTATTTATGGCTTGTTTAAGCTTTAGAAGGTGTGGAATTCAAAGGAAACAAAGTTTAGGAGCTAGAATCATCAAAGGTATGTAAGACTAAACCTTTCTTTTGGCAAGGCATGTATCTTTTAGCTTTTGAAGCTTTTCTTAGTTCTAATCTTAGTGTTTCTTGTGAAAAACTTGTATGGTACCTAGGAAACCTTCTATATACTTAATTTGGTACTAAAATCCAAGGTGAAAGACGTCCAAATCAGCAAGACAAAATGTTTCAAAATCTGGAAAATTGTTTTGATCTTTGGAAAAAGTTTTGAATTTTCATAAGAAATACTTAAAGGAATGACTCTCTATTTATAGCCAACGGTTTCTAAATTTTAAAGGAATGAAGGTCATTTTTCATTTTAAACAAAATAGTTATTCAGGAAAATAGTCCTTCAGGCGGCCGTTTGTTTATAAAGGCAGGCGGGAAACTAAAACTTCTTTGTCTTTTTTTGCTTTTGCAGAGACCTCATCAATATTTTTCCTTCTATTTTTGAACAAACCATTAGCCATCTTTTCTGCGGAATTATTATCCTCATCAGTACTTAAGCGGACAATCAGATCTTCATGCAACATCTTCTTGCGCTTGCGTTTCAGGTAGTTCTTAAAGTTCTTCTATAAAGGTGGAAAATCATAGCCGCAAGTTGAAACGCTTCATTGATGGACAAGCCTTTAATGAGACCTAATGGAGAGGGCATAATAAAGTAATAACCTAATATCCATCTAAATAGTGTATTAATATAAAATACATCCAAATATTTTATTAGTAATCTACTGTTCAAATAAAACCAAAAACATAAAAAGAACCAGAAATAGGAAGAAGAAGAAGATCTGAGCCCGCCGAATTTACAGCGTCTTCTTAAGGAAATTAATCTCCACAAAGTACCCGAGTTTATGGATTAGATCCTCCCAGAATAAAACCGATTACCTTTGCTACTCTAATGGTATTCTAAACGACATCAAACAGCAAAATCAAATGGCTGGCAGAAAAATCACATTTTGATACTGTTAATTTATTTGTAAGCAATGCAGAAAGAGAGAGGAGTAAGTTTAGAAATTTCATGTTGAAAATCTGAAGGAATGACTCACTATTTATAGCCAAAGGATTCTGAATTGAATAGTTATGAATGTGGCTTTTAATTTTAAACAAAATGTCTATATACGAAAAATAGTCCTTCAAGTGATTCAAATGGTCCTCCACTTGCACTAATTTCACCAATATGTCGTCGATAAACACTTCAATCAACTTCTCGATGTAGTCTTTGGACATCTAGCATACCTAACTTTGATATGATTCACTCGCATTCTTAAGGCCAAACGACGCACTGTGTAGCAATAAGTTCCTCAATCGGTGATGAAAAAGGTTTTGTCTTGATCTTTTGGCTCCAGAAAGATCTGATTATAATCTAATTAAGAATCAAAGAAGGTCAATAACTTTGTAATCAATCTATCAAACCCTAGAATCAAACAATCTATCGATCAGTGGCAGCAAATATGAATCTTTGTGGCAAGCCTTATTCAAATCCGTATAATCTACACACATTTGCCACTTTCCGTTCTTGTTAGGCACGACGACGACATTAGCTAACCAATTCAGATACTTGACCTCCTGAATGAAACTATTATCAAGCAGCTTGTTCACTTCCTCTTCAATCACTTTCCTCTTGACACCAGCATTAGGCATTTTCTTTGTTTTGCCGAAGGATAGTAGGAATCCATATTGAGCTTATGAGTTGTTATCGCCGGGTCGATCCCATCCATGTCAGCGTGAGACCAAGCAAAACTTTCCGTATTGGCCTTAACAAAGGCAATTTTAATCACTTTTGACTCGGCGTCCATTTCAGAGCGAACAAATATCTTCCTTTCCAAAAACTCTATCGACAGTGTTATTGCTTCCGACTCTTCGATCGTAGAGTCTTCCACCCTTTGCTTTTTGGGTTCCTGAATACAAGCTAGGATCTTTTCCAACATCTCCTTATAAGGTTCTATTTCAGCCAATGAAACCTGCTCCTCCTTAGACCTCGGACATTATGATTTCTGTTTGGATGGTCCAGACGGGACGACTCCACTCTTAAGGGAAATTGAGTAACACTCCCTTGCCATCCTTTGTTCCTAACAGATGCTTTGCACTCCCCAATGAATTGATAACTTGATGACTTGATGAAGAGATGACGACACTGCTTCTATTGCATAAATCTACTGTTACCCGACGATAACATTGTAAGCCGTATCAACGGACATGACTTGGGACACGGTCCCCTTAGTTACTCCCTCAGTATTAGTTGTGAGTGTGATCTCAACAAGCATTTTCTCTATGGAGTTATTAAAGCCTGTTAACACGGCTGACTTCGGGAGGACTTGGTTCTTCAACCATATTTGTTTCACAACTCCGTAATGAATGATGTTCATGGAGCTCCCTGCATCTGTCTATCAACATTCGCTTGATATCTGAGTCATTGACTTACAGCATAATCACAAACTCATCATGATGGGGACACATAATCCCATAACCGTTCTCATCACAAAACACAATCTCTCACTTTGACTATCATCACAGAACCTATTCTCATGAGTCACAGAGAGTTTGGCAAACTTTTTAGCGGATGCATAGGTTATGCCATTAATTTTTAAACCCCCGGAGATCACATCTACCACCCATTTAGGAGACGGAGGTCTTGATGGCTGCCCTCCGCTCCTATTCTTGGCAAAAGTCTATTTTTATTTGTCAGTGAAAAGTTCCTTTAAAATCGCCTTCTTTAGCAAGTAGGGCACCTCAAATCACAAAGCTTTGCAATCTTCGGTAATGTGGCCATGGACATCATGAAAATCACGCCAGAGGCTTTTATTCTTTTTGGCGGGCATAGACCTCATATCTTTGGGGAATCTCACCCCCTTTTCCATCATCCCCTTCAACGCATTCACCAACTTTAAATTAGAAACATTGAAATTATATTCTGAAATTTGAGGCTAACATTGCTCCTTGGAAACCAAAGATGGACCAGCACTATCCCTTCGATCTTAGCTATTGTGTTTGTTGTTTTCCCCCGCCTTTGACTCACATGTTGTCTCGAGGTGTCATAAGGCTCGTATGGATCTCAAATTTCCTCTCGGCGCCTCGTCTATCAAGCTAACTCGAAACAATTTCTGTATCTGGAACTACGATTCACATATTTCACTTCCTCTTCCACTATAATCTTAGAGAAGGATCTAGTGTGCACGCCATCCCATGTCATGGCTTGCCATTCCTATAAATTTTTCTTTGACTCGGCACATGCCTTTGAGCTGTCAGCATTCCTCTTGAAAGCATTTTATGAAGACTGAGAGGGACTCTGTTAGCCTCTTCTTGACGTGGAAGATGTCCTCCTACCTTTTATGAACCTTTCGGGGCTTGGGGTGTGCTTTCATAAAAACATCAGCCAGTTCATCAAACGACTCAATAGATTCGAAAGGCAAATAAATATACCAATTTAACGCTCCCTTCTCCACCATCTCTCTGAATTTCTTAGGGAGCACAGAGTTCAACTCCTACTTGGTCAAGTCATTCCCCTTCACCATCGCCAAATACTCGGTGACATGATCTGTAGGGTCGGACGTACCATCATACTTATTTAAAATTTACAGTATGAAAACTTTAAGGATCGGAGTCGGGGCAGCTTCCAATTTGAATACTTGTTGTTTTCATTTAGCATTATCTATCAACTTATGAGACTTTTGTACTCTAGGGATATGGTCCATCCGCACTTAAAATTTAGCCTCAAAGTCTTTCTTCTATTTTTATAGGTCCAACAAGATACTTGTTGTAGTACGGGTGTTGTTTCAGCCACTACGGGGACAATCCCTAAGGATGCAGTCCCCAAGCCCTCAGATCTGACTCTGTTTTGATGTCCTCCTATTACTGCGCTCTGAGGAACATTAGTTGGAGTGCCTCCAGTAGGAATCCCGGGTGTGGTAGTAGTAGGCCTGATACTTTCGGAGAGTGCTTGTAATGAGTTGTGTACCCAGTTGTTTATTCTACCCTCCTCTACCATGGCTTCGCGAGTCTGGATAAAAAAATCCCTGAGCTGCATTTGCCAAGAATCGGATCCTAATGTAATTGGGCCACCCACGTTTATTGGAGGGATATGCTTACACCTAGCATGAGCATCGTCGACAATCTAGTCTCCGTGATTTCGTGGTCCAGCGGAACGATACTGATCTCCAACTGTTTGTATCATCAAAATGAAATGGGTGTTACAACCCTGAAACAAAATCAATTTCTTAAGCCCCATGGTGCGCGCCAAATTGTATAACCTAAAATCAGTACTTAGGATACAATAGAATTTGTTTGAGGGTTACAAGCAATTATTCGTACCAAGACGATAACTATTGAACTTAAAGATGAAAATAAAGGATAAAGAAAATAACAAGAACTATAAATATTGTATTATGATGATGGTGCAAATGGACATAATTTGAGCATATGATGCCTTTTACAATTGGGTAAGAGAAATATTTATAAGAGCCTGAACTAAACTGCCCGTAGGCATTAATGAAGCCACATCCCTTATGTTGGAAAAAATACACCACTTATTATAATAGGGACACAAGTCCAGCTGGCGAGACTAGACTTATCCAATAAGTCAACGGGCATAGAGGATACATGCATGTTCTACGAGTTACGACTGTTCAGGCGGTATGGTAGGACCTAAGGCATACATCCCGCTGCCTTAGGGTTATAGTCTCCTAGGGTTTCATATATACCACCGCCTTGAGTTTATAGGCCCATGAGCCTTACCAGTCTTTGTATTTTACAATGACTAGAACTGGTAATCTCTACTATAAATACCCCTCGTTACATTGTATTGTACATCAAGTGATTCACCACTGAAGCCGGCTATTTTTAAGGAATAAAACTCTTTACTTTCTTGTATATTATTTCCCTCACTATTTACTTACTTTTTCATCGTATTTTACTATATTGCTTGTGACCCATTCATAAATTTAAGTGTTTAACCTAGACGTCTAATTTTAGGCATAAACAGTTTGGCGCCCACTGTGGAGCAAGGAAATTGTAGGTATTCTACGAGAAAAAGGCGCAGTCATGTTAGACGACAACGACAACACCCCAAAGAAAACTACCGACGCAGTAGACGAGTCCTTACAGGATCTTGGTAATCCCAGCGTGTAGACAAAGGATCTCACCAAGGAGCCAGTCCATGTGCCTAGCGATGACGAAAGCGATCAATCATGCGAAGGTAATTCTGAGCTTAGAGTTTTCCTTGTTAATCTCCTCAAAACCCTGTCAGAAAGGGCAGAGCACAACTTGGTCAACATGGCCGAGGGCATATCTCAAAAGTTAGGAGCAATGTTGTTACACCTGGTATGTCCAAAGTGAGGTATATCGTTCTATGACATGTTAAGAATGATTTAAGTGATCTTAAAGTCATAATTAGTAGATAAAGTAAAGTTGATCAGGGAAAGATTATTAGCAGCGCAGAGCAGACAGAAGTCCTATTCAGATAATCGACGTCGGGATTTAGAATTTATGATTGGCGATTGGGTATTCCTGAAAGTATCACCTATGAAAGGCGTTATGAGATTTGGAAAGAAGGGGAAGCTTAGCCCTAGATTTATTGGTCCATATCAGGTTATCAGGCGAATTGGGCGTGTAGCCTACGAGGTAGACCTTCCAGCAGACCTTCCGGAGGTACATCCAGTATCTATGTTTCTATGCTCAGAAAGTGTGTTGGAGATCCTTCTAGAGTTGTACCAGTAGATGATGTACAGATCACAGAGGAATTAACTTATGAAGAGGTGCCAATTGCAATTTTAGATAGGCAGATTCGTCGACTAAGGACGAAAGACATTCCTTCAGTTAAAGTGCTATGGCGAAGCAATAACGTAGAGGAAATAACTTGGGAAGCTGAGAATGATATGAGAGACAAGTATCCAAATCTCTTCACTACTTCAGGTATATAAAGATCCTTGTTTAATACTTTTACATACTTCATTTTACATTTGAGGACAAATGTTCCTAGGGGGGAAGATTGTTACACCTCGTATGTCCAAAGTGAGGTATATCGTTCTAATGATATGTTAAGAATGATTTAAGTGATCTTAAAGTCATAATTGGACCATATATGACTTTTATATGTTGAATATAAATGTTGGGAAAAATCAGATTTAAGTTGCGCAAAAACCGACTAAGGATTTGCCTTTTAACGGAGCTTTTTCAGCAATTAATTCTGTGTGTTATATGAGGTCTTTTGGAGACATATGATATACCAAATTGAAGATCTTGGAGTTTAGTTTCCAAAACTTTTGACGGTTTGTTAATACAATATCTGGATAAAAAGATATGAGTATCAGAAATCAGACCAGAAAAAGAGACATAAGTGCAAAAGAGAGCTAGAAATGAAATGTTTTTGTTATAAAAGAGATATTATTCATTTTCTCGAAATGTTCCACAAAACCCACGATATAAACAGACCTCTCTGGAGTTGAATCCTTTTTTTTTTAGTTTTGAAGAAACCACATCAATTTTGACTCGAAACGGAAGACGGATTGCGTCAAAACGCTCTACGCGATTAGGGTAACATTATGCTACCTTCAATTTCGTCTATAGTTTGAGTTTTAGAATTACTTCATAGCTAAGTAAAGTACCTAAATTCTATTTTATCGCTTGTTTAAGCTTTAGAAGGTGTGAAATTCAAAGGAAACAAAGTTTAGGAGCTAGAATCATCAAAGGTATGTAAGACTAAACCTTTCTTTTGGCAAGACATGTATCTTTTAGCTTTTGAAGCTTTTCTTAGTTCTAATCTTAGTGTTTCTTGTGAAAAAACTTGTATGGTACCTAGGAAACCTTCTATATACTTAATTTGGTACTAAAATCCAAGGTGAAAGACGTCCAAATCAGCAAGAAAAAATGTTTCAAAATCTGAAAAATTGTTTTGATCTTTGGACGGTTGTTAGTATATTGATCATAACTCCTTGTATAAAATTGATATTAAGATGATTTAAGAATCCCCAGAATCCTAAGACATATATCTATATATTTCATGCAGACCATGAAGTCTATATCTTCTCTACACTCTGAAAATTAGGTTGAAAGTCAGGACAGTGGTGCTATCCAGACGTTCTATCTGCAGATGAGTTATGTCATCCAGTTATCTCATCTTGTTATCCGTTTAACATGTTTATGTTATCAGTTTATCCGGGTATCCATTCCCGTGTATAGTATAGTGTTGGTTATGTTTTGCGGATCATCTAGTTTCAGGGGTATCTCTGTCGAAATTTTTATAGAAATTCAAATACTTTGACAAATTCTGAGTTCTAAGTTGTGTTTAAAATTCTATCGAGAGTTTTCTTATCATTCCTTGAGTCCATATCTATTGTTGCCACATGTGCTATGCCTCATATATGCTTATGCTTATATTGTGATCATGTTATGTGTGATTTGAAGTCCCCCATAAAGGCTGGACATTGGACACACAGTCCGGTTGCATGTGATACTACCCGTCTGGGGATACAGCTCCTCTGGTTCAGGCGGGAGTTGAAACACCTAGTGTGACCGGGTGTCATTCACACACTCTGACCAGAGAGACTAGATATTACTGGCTGGGGGGTATATAGCCCATAACACCCACCAGGTTTGTTATATACGCGTATATAGCCACAGTATGCACTGCATGATTATACATGAGGCTAGTTCAGCTTTTCAGTTACCTGATTTGGGGGGATACAACCCATAACACCAAACAGGTACTAGTTCAGATGTTCAGTTACCTGATTTGGGGGGATATAGCCCGAAACACCAGACAGGTACTAGTTCAGATAACAGTTCAGTTTTAGCTCAGTACCAATTATCAGTTCTCAGTTATCAGCCACCAGTTCTTAGCGTCAGTATCAGTTAACAGCTATCAGTTTCAGTTTCTAGTAACCAGTTATCAGTCATATTACAGTTATCTATCAGTATAGTTCAGCTCAGTCTTCAGTTTCAGATTCAGCTAGACTTCAGTTTATATTCAGATTATGTTTAGTACGTTCTTCAAATTTCCAGCTATATTGCTATGCTCCAGCTCATATTTACATATTTATATTCCAGTCTTACAGTTTTATTCAGATTTGATATATTATATGCTCATGCCTTACATACTTGGTACATATCGTACTCACGCCCTTTTCTGTTGCGCTGCGTTTCATGCCGCGCAGGTACAGAGAGAGCAGACCCTGAGCCACATTAGTAGGCTATCTACCAGCTATTGGAGTCACTTCGTCTCTTCTGGAGTATACTACTTTTGGTATGTTGTACAGATGTCGAGTAGGTATGGCGGGGCCTTGTCCCGTCCTTTGTATATTCAGTTCAGCAATCTTAGAGGCCTGTAGATATGTCCCTGTGTGGTGCAGTCAGTATGTTATATATATTATCGTGTGATAGCCTTGTCATCTTTCCAAACTTTATGTTTTAAGTAAATATGTATGTATTCATAACAAGGTTGCCAGCTCATCTCTATAATTCATAGATTATTAATAGGTTTAGCGATAATCGACACTTAGTGTCGGTCATCCGTCGCGGTCCTAGGTTGGGTCGTGACAAAAGTGGTATCAGAGCAGTTCAGTCCTAGGGTGTCTACAGGCCGTGTCTAGTAGAGTTTTGTTCAAGAGTATGTTGCGCGCCATACTTTTTAACAGGAGGCTACAAGGCACTTCAGGACAGTTGTTTTTCTTTCTTCTCTAGATCATGCGATAGGGCTATAATTTTATAATTCACCCTTCTAACCGTAATGTTTTGAATACAGCGATGCCGCCGAAGAAACTGACAGCTGCCCAGAAGGGCAAGGCTATTGTCGGCCAGGGTACTAGTAGAGTTCCACCTGAAGTGGATAAGAGTGAAGAGTCCAGACCTGAGGCTCCATCTGAGGCCTCACAGATCCCTTCAGTTCAGGGCAATATTAGAGGTACTTCAGGTGCCATACCTCCAGCTCCTCAGCTAGATAGTCAGGGGCAGGAAGTGAGGGATGCCATCAGATTATTGACCAGTGTTGTAGTTGCTCAGATAGATAGCTTAGTGCAGATGCCCAGGGAGATACTGGATCCAGGATCAGGGATTTTATCCGACTAGAGCCTCCAGTCTTTACTGGATCCCGTACGGGAGAGGACCCTCAGGATTTTCTTGTAAAGATAGGCAGGGTATTGAGGATCATGCACGCATCAGAGACAGAGTCAGTAGAGTTGGCTGCATTCAGATTGCATGACCTAGCACCAGGGTGGTATCAGACATGGGAGCTATCTAGAGGGTCAGATGTTACTCCGGCGACTTGGAAGGAATTTTCAGACGCCTTCCTTCATCAGTATATGCCCATAGAGACACAGAGAGCACGTGTTGATCAGTTCCTGACCTTGAGACAGGGAAGTTTGAGTGTAGAAGAGTATAGTTATCACTTTAATTCTTTAGCAAGGTTTGCCCCCACTGTGGTAGCAACTATGGAGGAAATAATTCACAAGTATGTAGTGGGACTTGGTCCACACCTGGTGAATGAGTGTATGACGGTTGCTATGCAGTCAGGTATGAACATATCACGCATTCAGGCATTTACTTTATCACTTGAGGAGAGGAAGCAGATACAGAGAGCCGACAGAGATAGAGTGTTACACAAGAGTGGCAGATTTTTTGGTTCATTTGGTGAGACATCTGGAGCGAGTAGACAGCAGAGTATTAGACAGCCACCAGCTAGTATACCTACACAGTCTCGTGGCCTGAGATCTGATAGACCTCCTCAGTCCAAAGCTAGTCAAGCATCACGGACATCAGGATTTCAGCGCCGTGGTACTTCGCTACCTGACAGTCAGACATATCCTAGATGTTCAGATTGTGGTAAACGCCACTTGGGTCCATGTCAGTTAGGAGTTGATACTTGTTGTATTTGCCGCGAGGCAGGCCATTTCATGAGAGATTGCCCGACTAGGGGTGGTAGTGGTGCAGCCCAGCCAGCTAGATCAGCAGTAACTTCCTCAGCACCAGCACGCCCTCAGGGGAAAGTTCCTCAGGCACCAGCAGGTCGTGGTAAAGGTCGAGGTGGAGCTCCTACAGCAGGCGGTACCCATAACCGCACCTATTCTCTTATTGGTCGACAGGACCAAGAGGCTTCACCAGATGTGGTCACAGGTATTCTGTCGGTAAATTCTCTCGATCTGTATGTGTTGATAGATCCGGGTTCTACATTATCATATGTTACTCCCTTTGTTGCAATTAAATTCAAAATAGTACCAGAGGCTATTAGACCTTTCGAGGTAGCCACTCCTGTTGGTGATTCTATAGTAGCTAGGCGTGTTTATAGAGGTTGCACGATAACGATGGGTGATTGTAGCACTACAACTGACTTAATTGAGCTAGAAATGGTTGATTTCGATGTTATTCTCGGCATGGATTGGTTGTCTTCTTGTTATGCTAACGTTGATTGTAGAGCGAAGACAGTCCAGTTTCACTTTCCACGAGAATAAGCTATGGAGTGGCAGGGTGTTTCTGCATCGCCAAAGGGTCTGTTTATTTCTTACCTTAAGGCAAGGAAGCTAATCGCAAAAGGCTGCTTATATCATATAGTTCATGTTCGAGACTCAAAAAAGGAGACATCGACTCTCGAGTCAGTTCCGGTAGTGAATGAGTTCCCTGATGTGTTTCCAGATGAGTTACCTAGTCTTCCTCCGGAACGAGAGATTGATTTTTCTATTGATATAGTACCAGGTACGCAACCCATATCCATTCCTCCCTACAGGACGGCACCAGCACAACTGAAAGAATTGAAGGAACAACTGACGGATTTGGTAGATAAAGGTCTCATCAGACCTAGCATTTCCCCGTAGGGAGCCCCGGTATTGTTTGTGAAAAAAGAAAGACGGCTCTCTGCTTATGTGCATAGATTACAGACAGCTAAATAAAGTCACAATCAAGAATAAATACTCTCTGCCCAGGATTGATGACTTGTTCGACCAACTCCAGGGTGCCAAGTGCTTCTCGAAGATAGATTTGCGATCAGGCTACCATCAGGTTAGAGTTAGAAAATCTGATATACCTAAGACTGCTTCAGGACTAGGTATGGCCATTATGAGTTTTTAGTGATGTCGTTTGGACTCACTAATGCCCCCACAGTATTTATGGATCTGATGAACAGCGTATTCAGGCCTTTTCTAGATTTATTTGTGATTATATTTATTGATGATATTCTCATCTATTCAAAGTCTTATCAGAGCATGGGGAGCACCTGCGCACAGTATTGGGTACTCTTCGGGACCAACAATTATTTGCTAAGTTCTAAAAGTGTGAATTCTGGTTAGATTCAGTGGCATTTCTTGGCCATATAGTTTCAGCATAAGGAATTAAAGTAGATGTCCAGAAGATTGAGGCTGTGAAGAATTGGCCCAGACCTACGACGCCAACTGAAGTACGTAGTTTTCTGGGTTTGGCAGGTTATTACAGAAGGTTCGTAGAGGGTTATTCCTCCATTGCAGCTCCACTGACAAAATTGACATAGAAAATAGCTAAATTTGAGTGGTCTGATTCTTGTGAGCACAGCTTCTAAGAACTAAAGAACAAGTTGATAACATTTCCAATACTTACACTTCTAAAAGGATCTGAGGGCTATGTCATTTACTGTGACGCTTTTCGAACTAGTGTTAGTTGTGTATTGATGCAGCACGGAAAATTTATGCTTATGCTTCAGAAACCTGAAAAACCACGAGCAGAACTACCCTACTCATGATTTAGAGCTTGCAGCAGTCATCCATGCATTGAAGATTTGGAGATATTATTTGTACATATTTAATCAGAATGAGCTAAACCTGCGACAAAGGCGATGGCTAGAGTTGCTAAAGGACTATGACATGGAAATTCTTTATCATCCGGGTAAAGCGAATGTGTTGCTGATTCCCTTAGTCGCAAGTCTATGGGTAGTCTATCTTATTTACAGCCACAAAAAAAGAGAGTTAGCTCATGCACTCCACCAATTGGCCAGCATGGGAGTCAGATTAATAGATTCAGAGGACGCAGGAGTTACAGTTCAGAACGCAACCACTACTTGCCTAGTTACAGAAGTAAAACAGCATCAGTATGAGGATCAAGTTCTAGTTGAATACAGACAAATAGCCAGAAGAAAACCGGAGTCACTATACAGGGTTACTAGTGATGGGGTTCTCATGTATAAAGATAGACTTTGTGCTCCTGACGTTGCAGATTTACGTGGACAGATTATGACTGAGGCACACTATTCCAGGTACACTATTCATCTAGGTTCGACTAAGATGTATCATGACCTTAAACAGATTTACTGGTGGGACGGAATGAAGCGTGACATAGCAGAATTTCTGGCTCAATGTCCTAACTGCCAGCAGGTTCAGGTCGAGCATCAAAAACCTAGTGGCTTGTTACAGGAAATCGAGATTCCATCATTGAAATGGGAAGAAGTGAATATGGACTTCATTACAGGCTTGCCCCGTACGCGGAGCAGGTATGACTCTATTTGGGTTATAGTTGACAGGCTTACTAAATCAACTCATTTCTTACCTGTTAGAACTACATATACAGTGGAGGATTATGCTAGACTTTATATCAGAGAGATAGTGTGCCTACATGGTATTCCAGTATCTATCATTTAGACAGGGGCGCACAGTTTACAGGAAATTTCTGGCGATCATTCCAGACAGGTTTGGGGACACAGGTGAATCTGAGTACATCATTTTATCCACAGACAGACGGACAGGCTGAGCGTACCATTCAGACCTTAGAAGATATGCTTAGAGCTTGCGTGTTGGATTTTGGAGGCAGCTGGAGTGATCATCTATTGTTGATAGAGTTTGCATATAATAATAGCTATCATTCTAGCATACAGATGGCGCCATATGAAGCTTTGTATGGGCGCATATGCAGGTCTCCTATAGGATGGTTCGAGGTTGGCGAGTCTCAATTGATAGGTCAAGATTTAATCCAACAAGTAGTTGATAAAGTCAAGTTGATCAGGGAAAGATTATTAGCAGCACAGAGCAGACAGAAGTCCTATGCAGATAATCGACGTTGGGATTTAGAATTTCAGATTGGCGATTGGGTATTCCTGAAAGTATCACCTATGAAAGGCGTTATGAGATTTGGAAAGAAGGGGAAGCTTAGCCCTAGATTTATTGGTCCATATCAGGTTATCAGGCGAATTGGGCGTGTAGCCTACGAGTTAGGCCTCAGAAAGTGTGTTGGAGATCCTTCTAGAGTTGTACCAGTAGATGATGTACAAATCACAGGGGTATTAACTTATGAAGATGTGTCAATGGCAATTTTAGATAGGCAGATTCGTCGACTAAGGACGAAAGACATTCCTTCAGTTAAAGTGCTATGGCGAAGCAATAATGTAGCGGAAATAACTTGGAAAGCTGAGAATGATATGAGAGACAAGTATCCAAATCTCTTCACTACTTCAGGTATATAATAGATCCTTGTTTAATACTTTTACATACTTCATTTTACATTTGAGGACAAATGTTCCTAGGGGGGAAGATTGTTACACCTCGTATGTCCAAAGTGAGGTATATCGTTCTAACGATATGTTAAGAATGATTTAACTGATCTTAAAGTCATAATTGGACCATATATGACTTTTATATGTTGAATATAAAGGTTGGGAAAAATCAAATTTAAGTTGCGGAAAAACCGACTAAGGATTTGCCTTTTAACGGAGCTTTTTCAGCAATTAATTCTGTGTATTATATGAGGTCTTTTCGAGACATATGATATACCAAATTGAAGGTCTTTGAGTGCAGTTTCCAAAACTTTTGACGGTTTGTTCATGCAATGTCTGGATAAAAAGATATGAGTATCAGAATTCAGACTAGAAAAAGGAACATAAGCACAAAAGAGGGCTAGAAATGAAATGTTTTTGTTATAAAAGAGAAATTATTCATTTTCTCGAAATGTTCCACAAAACCCACGATATAAACAGACCTCTCTGTAGTTGAATCCATTTTTTTTTATTTTGAAGAAACCGCATAAATTTTGACTCGAAACGGAAGACGGATTGCGTCAAAACGCTCTACGCGATTAGGGTAACATTATGCTACCTTCAATTTAGTCTATACTTTGAGTTTTAGAATTACTTCATAGCTAAGTAAAGTACCTTAATTCTATTTATGGCTTGTTTAAGCTTTAGAAGGTGTGGAATTCAAAGGAAACAAAGTTTAGGAGCTAGAATCATCAAAGGTATGTAAGACTAAACCTTTCTTTTGGCAAGGCATGTATCTTTTAGCTTTTGAAGCTTTTCTTAGTTCTAATCTTAGTGTTTCTTGTGAAAAACTTGTATGGTACCTAGGAAACTTTATTTGAAAGGAATGCAGAAAAAAGTTGGAAAAAGTTTTGAATTTTCATAAGAAATATTTAAAGGAATGACTCTCTATTTATAGCCAACAGTTTCTAAATTTAAAAGGCATGAAGGTCATTTTTCATTTTAAACAAAATAGTTATTCAGGAAAATAGTCCTTCAGGTGGCCGTTTGTTTATAAAGGCAGGCGGGAAACTAAAACTTCTTTGTCTTTTTTTTCTTTTGCAGAGACCTCATCAATTTTTTTCTTTCTATTTTTGAACAAACCATTAGCCATCTTTTCTGCGGAATTATTATCCTCCTCAGTACTTAAGCGGACAATCAGATCTTCATGCAACATCTTCTTGCGCTTGCGTTTCAGGTAGTTCTTAAAGTTCTTCTATAAAGGTGGAAAATCATAGCCGCAAGTTGAAACGCTTCATTGATGGACAAGCCTTTAATGAGACCTAATGGAGAGGGCATAATAAAGTAATAACCTAATATCCATCTAAATAGTGCATTAATATAAAATACATCCAAATATTTTGTAAGTAATCTACTGTTCAAATAAAACCAAAAACATAAAAAGAACCTGAAATAGGAAGAAGAAGAAGATCTGAGCCCGCCGAATTTACAGCGTCTTCTTAAGGAACTTAATCTCCACAAAGTACCCGAGGTTATGGATTATATCCTCCCAGAATAAAACCGATTACCTTTGCTACTGTAATGGTATTCCAAACGACATCAAACAGCAAAATCAAATGGCTGGCAGAAAAATCACATTTTGATACTGTTAATTTATTTGTAAGCAATGCAGAAAGAGAGAGGAGTAAGTTTAGAAATTTCATGTTGAAAATCTGAAGGAATGACTCACTATTTATAGCCAACGGATTCTGAATTGAATAGTTATGAATGTGGCTTTTAATTGTAAACAAAATATCTATTTATGAAAATTAGTCCATCAGGTGGCTATTTGTTTATAATAGCAGGTGGGACAGTAAAACTTCTTTCTCTTAGTTTGCTTTATAGAGACTTGAACAATGTTTTCTTCTTTTATTGTGTAACTTCCAGGAGACTTCTTTTAAGTGGGATTATTATCCTCCTCAGTCTTTAATTGAAAAATCAGATGTACAAGTGATATTTCTTGGCGCTTGTAATACAAGTAGTTCTTAAAATCCTTCCACAAAGGTGGCAACTTTTCAATCAGAGCCACAACTTGAAACGCTTCATTGATTACCAAACCTTCAATGGGATCTAATGGAGAGGGTATAATAATAAAAATAACTTACCTATCAAAATAGTGTATTAATATAAATAGATCAACTTATTTTATTGGTAATCTAATGTTCGAATAACACCAAAAACATAAAATGAACCAGAAATAAGAAGAAGAAGATCTGAGCCTGTCGAATTCATAGATTCTCCTCAAGAAATCTAATCCCCTCACAGTACTCGAGATTATGGATTAGATCCTTCAAGTATAGGATGGATTACCTTCGCTGCTATAGTGGTACTCTAAACAAAAATAAACAGCGAATTCAAATGACATGCAACAAAATCACACTTTGATGCTTTTAATTTATATAAAGGAATGCAGAAAAAGAGTGTAAAAAATTCAAAATTTTCGTAAGAAATATTTGAAGAAATGACTCTCTATTTATAGCCAACGGTTTCTAAGCTGAAAAGGCATGAAGGTTATTTTTCATTTTAAACGAAATAGTTATTCAGGAAAATAGTCCTTCAGGTGTCTTTTTGTTTATAATGGCAGGTGGAAAAATAAAACTTCTTTCTCTTTTTTTTCTTTGCAAAGTCTTCATCAATATTTTTGCCTTCTATTGTTAAACGTCCATCAGCCTTCTTTTCAGCAGAATTATTATTTTTCTGAGTACTTAAGCGGACAATCAGATCTTCAAGCGACATCTTCTTGAGCTTATGTTTCAGGTAGTTCTTAAAGTTCGCAACTTGAAACACTTCATTGATGGTCGAACCGTTAATGAGACCTAATGGAAGGGGCATAATAAAGTAATAATCTAATATCCATCTAAATAGTGCATTAATATAAAATACATCAAAATATTTTGTTAGTAATCTACTGCTCGAATAAAACCAAAAACATAAAAAAAAACAAGAAATAGGAAGAAGAAGATGTGAGCCCGCCGAATTCACAACGTCTCCTTACGGAACTTGATCTCTACACAGCAGATCCTCCCAGAATAGAACCGATTACGTTTTCTACTATAATGGTATTCTAAACGAGATCAAAAAATGAACTATAATGGCTGGTAGAAATATCACATTTTGATGTTTTTAATTTATTTGTAAGCAATTCAGAAAAAGAGAGGAGAAAGTTCAAAATTTTCATATCGAAAATCTGACGGAATGACTTTATTTGTAGCCGACGGATTCTAAATTGAATACTTATGAAGGTAGCATTTCATTAAACAAAATTTCTATTTATGATAAATAGTCCTTCAGGTGGCTGTTTGTTTATAATTGCAGGTGAGATACTAAAACTTCTTTTTCTTAGTTTTCTTTCTAGAGACTTCAACAATGTTTTCTCCTGCTATTGTTGAACTATCAGGAGCCTTCTTTTAAGTGGGATTATTATCCTCCTCAATCTTTATTTGGACAATCAGATCTACAAGTGACATCTCCTGGCGCTTGTATTTCAAGTAGTTCTTAAATTCCTTCCATAAGGGTGACAATTTTTCAATCTGAGCCGCAACTTGAAACGCTTCATTGATGACCAAATGTTCAATAGAATCTAATGCAGAGGGTATACTAAAGAAATAACTTATCCATCTAAATAGTGTATTAATAAAAATAGATCCACATATTTTATTGGTAATCTATTGTTCGAATAACACCAAAAACAAAAATAGAACAAGAAATGAGTAGAAGATGATCCAAGCCTTTCAAATTTACAGCATCTTCTTAAGGAATCTAATCCCCTCACAGTACTCGAGATTATGGACAAGATCCTTCCAGTATAGAATGGATTACCTTCAGTGCTGTAGTTGTACTCTTAAACGAAAACATACAGCAAATTCGAATGTCCTGCAACAAAATCACACTTTGATGCTTTTAATTTATTTGAAAGAATGTAAAAAAAGAGTGGAAAAAGTTCAGAATTTTCATAAGAAAAATTTAAAGGAATGACTTCTCTATTTATAGCCAACGGTTTCTAAATTGAAAAGGCATGAAGGTCATTTTTCATTTTAATCAAAATAACTACTCAAGAAAATGGTCCTTCAGGCTGTTTGTTTATAATAGCAGGTGGGAAACTAAAACTTCTTTCTTTTCTTTTTTTTTTTTTTTTTGCTTTGTAGAGACTTTCTCAATAATTTTTCCTTCTATTATTGAACATCCATTAGCCTTTTTTCCAGTGGAATCTATATATCAAAATATCATCAAAGTAGACAACCACGAATTTGTTGATGAATGGCTTCAACACATGATTCATTAGCCTCATAAAGGTACTAGGCATGTTGGAGAGGCCAAAGGGTATCACCAACTATTCATATAGACCAAACTTGATCTTGAATGCGGTATTCCGCTCATCACCCGGTTTCATACGGATTTGGTGGTAACCTGGTGGAAGTGACACCAGAGGTGAAGCTCAGCAACTAGAAAAACGTGGAAGAAACAAAAAATAAGTAAAGATAGAAGCAAGACAAGTCTTAGCTTCGATTGAATGATACCGAAGAACTGGTTTCGGTGCCAAACAATCAGAAAACAAAAGACGCACCCAATGCTATGTAACAATGCTCAACAAGTCATGCTTCTTGCAAACTGAATGACCAAGAAGAAGATTGTTCAAATGATTCAACACCGAATGATACAAAGTTCTTAAAATCCCACATCGGGGTTTGGCTCCATCGAAGACACTCAATAGAAACTGCTATGTTTTAACATATATCAAAAACTGAGTGTTTACAATAAAATTTAAAGGAGTTTATATAGACTACTCTAGGGACAAAACAGTAAAATGGTTACATGCGACCAATAATAAGAAGCCACGTAGTGGCTGACAAAACTAAGTGTTCGATTCCTGGAATCCGAACCCTCTTAATTCGGACGCCTTCCTTCGGTTGCTTTCAATGCTTGGCGTGTCGAAGTGAAGTATTTGGTCGCTCCTTTTTTATTCGACCTCATGAACTCGAACACTTGAAGGCGGACGCTATTCCTTCAGTTAGCTGTTTACTGTTCAGCGTCGATGTTAAGTGTTCGATTGCTCCCTTCTTCGGGCTCGAGCTTATAGATGATGCCTTCGAATCTTGAGCTTGGCCAGTCAACTTTGGAGCGGCTGCTTTCTCCCGACCAAGCCAATTGAATGTGAGTATCATGCAACAACTTGGCTTGGCTTCGTGTCATTGGCCTCGATAGAATGAATGTCTAATCAGCACGTGTTCCGGCTGCATCATTCTCCCCTTCTTGAGAAGATTTCATCCTCGAAATCGAGCCCTCTTCAGCCTCCGATGCTTGTCCTACAACACAAGGAGTTAAGTCAACAGTATTGAAGGTATTGGACATATTATACTCACCAGGGAGGTCAATCACATAAGCATTGTTGTTGATCTTGCTCAGTACTTGAAACTGACCATCCCCTCGAGGAGCCAACTTTCCATTCCTTTGGTTCGAAAATCGTTCCTTTCGGAAGTGAACCCAAACCCAATCTCCCTTCTTTAATTCCAACTTTTTGCGCCCCTTGTTTTTCTTTGATGCAACTTTTGCATAAGCTTCCTCGAGGTTCTTCTTCACCGTTGCATGCAACTCGATCATGGCAGTGGCTCACTGAGTACCTTCAAAATCAATAACAGAATCTCGAGGAAATGGGGTTAAATCAAGCAGAGTCAAAAGGTTAAAACCATACACACATTCGAACAGAGTCATTCCAATCATTCGATGCACTGTTTGATTGTATGTCAATTCCATCACGGGCAAACGATCTGCCCAGTTTCCGACCTTACCTTTGGTCATAGCTCGAAGCAGAACTCCCAAGGTTCGGTTAACTACCTCAGTCTGTCCATCAGTCTGAGGATGGTAAGACATCGAGAATAGTAATTTGGTGCCGACGGCACCCCATAGACATTTCCAAAAATGACTCAAGAATTTTGAGTCTCAATCACTCATAATAGTACGAGGCACACCATGCAATTTCAACACATTAGAAATAAACAAAGTAGTTACATATTGTGCATCATCACACTTCTTGCAAGGAATAAAGTGAGCCATTTTGGAAAAACGGTCGACTACGACGAAGATGCTATCATGTCCATCCCCTGACCTCGGTAACCCCATAACAAAATCCATGGATATATCAACCCACAGTCAATCAGGAACAGGCAACAGAGTATATAAACCATGAGGGTTGGACCTCGATTTAGCTTTCATGCAATTTATACAAGCATTGCAAAGCTTTTCCACATCTCTTCGCATTTTTGGCCAATGGAACTGCTCGGCTAAGATACCAAGAGTTTTATCAACACCGAAGTGTCCCATCAAGCCTCTAGAGTGAGCTTCTCGAACCAAAAGCTCTCTCTATAATGACACAGGCACACAAACCCTCCCATTCTTGAAGAGGTAGCCATCGTGCCACTGATATTTCTCAACCCTTCGGCCACTCAAGATTGCGTCACGGATGCTTTTCAGCTTGGGATCATCTTCGTACATCGACTTGATGCTTTCGAATCCCATGAGCCTCGAGGCGAGAGTGGTCGCTAAGGCAAATTTCCTTGATAGCGCATCGACCACAACATTGTCTTTTTCCTTTTTGTAATGAATTACATAGGGAAAGCTCTCAATAGATTTCACCCACTTGGCATGTCTCGATTTAATTTCTCCTGGCCTCGGAGATGTTTCAAAGATTCATGATCACTTTTAATCACAAACTCTCTCGGCCATAAATAATGCTGCCAATGGGCAAGTGCTCGAACGAGGGCATACATTTCCTTGTCATACGTAGAGTAATTCAAGGTTGCACCCTTAAGTTTTTTGCTGAAGTAAGCGATCGGCATCGATTCTTGCGTAAGCACTCCTCCGATCCCAACTCCGGACACGTCTAACTCGACCTCGAATGCTTTCCCGAAGTCAGGGAGTTGCAACAACAGCACTGAGCAAAGCCTCCGTTTCAACTCTTGGAAAGCCCTCTCTTGGGACTCTCCCCACACAAACGGATGGTCTTTCTTTACCATCACGGTTAAAGGAGCTGCCATGGTGCTAAAGTCACGAACAAACCTTCGGTAAAAGCTAGCTAAGCCATGGAAGCTATGAACTTGAGAGACCGAGGTTGGAGTTGGCCAATCTTTGATGGCTTCGACTTTCGACTCATCGACTTCAACAACATTAGCACTCACAACAAATCCAAGAAATACTACACGCTCGACACAAAAGGCACATTTCTTGAAGTTAGCATATAACTTCTCTTTTCTAACTTTATCAAGCACTAGCCTTAGGTGTTCCACATATTCATCCACAGATTTACTATAAACAAGTATGTCGTCGAAGTAAACGACAACAAACTTATTTATGAATGGCTTGAGCACATGATTCATCAGTCGCATGAATGTGCTCGATGCGTTAGAGAGCGCAAAAGGCATCACTTACCATTCATAGAGACCGAATTTGGTCTTGAATACAGTTTTTCACTAGCCTTTGGGTTTCATTCGGATTTGGTAGTAACTGGGCCTGAGGTCTATC
Organism: Petunia axillaris subsp. axillaris; assembly: GCA_029990575.1. Lineage (NCBI taxonomy): Eukaryota > Viridiplantae > Streptophyta > Magnoliopsida > Solanales > Solanaceae > Petunia > Petunia axillaris. The sequence goes on along the minus strand of JARKNS010000004.1, from coordinate 118,705,304 downwards.
TTCGAAAAACATGAAGAACCACTTAACTCATCTAGCATGCCATCTAATTGAGGGATTGGATGACGATACTTTACCGTGATTTTTTTTACTGCTTGGCAATCAACACACATTCGCCATGTTCCATCTTTCTTCGGGACAAGGATAACAGAAATGGCGCAAGGACTCAAGCTTTCTCGAAAAAGGCCCTTGTTCATTAATTCATCTACCTGCCTTTGGAGCTCTTTGGTGTCTTTGGGATTACACCGGTATGCAAGCTTGTTTGGGATTTGAGACCCCGGAACGAAGAAAATTTGGTGCTCGATTCCTCTCAACGGAGGTAATCCACCAGGCATTTCTTTGGGAAACATGTCTCCAAAGTCCTGCAAAACACTTTGAACAGCACTAGGCAAAGGGTTATCGTTAGAAAAATCTTTATTAGAGTTTAGAAAGATACCCTTGTGCACGAGGCAATTCATCATCTGACCGTTGTCGTTGCCTCATAGATACTCACTAGGTTGCATGATTGCATAGATACTTCTTATCTCGGGTGGTGAGTTATTGTCATCGGCCACAATTTTTGTCCTAACCTGAGACTTTGCTTTGGCTGCTTCTTTCAACTCCTTCATTCGTTTATAGTCCTCGCTGACTTGTTTCGGAGACAATGGTATGAGTATGAAACTCTCCCCTCCGAGCTTAGCAGTGTAAGTATTGGATCATCCCTTATGAACAACCAATCGATCATACTGCCATGGTCGACCCAATAGCAAATGACAAGCTTCCATCGGTATCACATCGAACATCATCTCATCTTGATATTCTCCAACTTTGAACTTGATCCACACTTGCTTGACAACCTTCAATTCTCCACACTCATTAAGCCATTGCAATCTGTAAGGATGAGGATGCCTTGAAGTAGGTAATCCTAATTGTGAGACCAAAGTTTGGCTCACCACATTTACACAACTACCTGAATCAATAATCATCGAAAAAACCTTCCCCCTTACGCGACATCTTGCATGGAAAAGATTTTCTCTTTGGTTGTCCTCTTCTTCAAGAGTCATGCAGCTCAAATTCCTTCGAACCACAAGAAACATTTCCGGATGATCAGCTTCAGCAGCTTCACGATCATCATCATTTTCAACTCGGTCAGTCTCCTCGAAATTTTCTTCCTCGGTGTCACTCACTTGCTCATGGACGTTCCATCTTCGAGCAAAAGCATAACTTTGTGAGTTGGACACTCTTTTGCCATGTGACCATAATCTTTGCATTTATGACATTGAATACTTGAAGCACTAGGAGTATTGAGTTGAACTTTACCTCCCACTTCTCTTGGCTGGTTAGCGGTCACTCCCATCTCGAAGGTTTTCTTCGGATCTCGCCCAGTATTGACACTTGCTGGATTCGGACTCTTCCATTCTTTACCTCGGTTCAAAGGAATCGAAGTAGTAACTCCTCGATACCGGTTTTGTTTGTCGTCCTTCACCCATTTCTCAGCTTCGATGGCAGCATGAAACACATCTTCCAAAGTTTTGTACACATGCAGCCTCAATTGAGATGACACATCTCGAGCCAAGCCATTTTTGAAGCGAATGATGGCTTGCTCGTCATCTTCTTCCATATCAAGAGCCAATCGAATTCTTTCGAACTCATCATAGTATTCTTCAACCGATTTAGACCCTTGTTTCAACTCGAAGAGCTTTCGAAGTTGTTCCTACCGATATTTGGCATTCACATACTTAGCATCCATTGCTCTTTTCAACTGCATCCATATGGTGACCTCGGGATAAATATTCCTTCGTCTCAACCTTTTGTCAGCCTCCCATCATGTTGATGCATATGCCTCGAACGAAGCAATAGCATGTGCATCTTTTCTCTCTTCGGTCATCTCATTTGTCTCAAAGATTCGTTCAAGTCGAATCTTCCAATCAAGATATTGGTCTGGATCACTAGTTCCTCTGAATGGTGGAATAGTGATCTTGACACTGTTCAAGTTTGAAACATGAGCACCTCGGATCGGCTCCGGGTACTCAACATAATAGTCATCAGCCTACTCTCAAAATATCGATCAACATTTGCAGCTCGGCCTAGACCTCGGAGATTTCCAAGACCTCGTTGAGCCTGCCTTTGTTGAATGAATGGTGGCTCATACTCAGCTTCTTCGAAAAATTCTCCTTCATCGACCCCTTCGTCAACGACTACGACTTTTCTTCGGGCCCTTGGAAGTGGTACTCTTTCACCTCGGGGAACGCCCAAGTTTAGATAACCAGCTTAGGGATTGCCCAAGTTTTGTTGTTCAACTTGGGGATTGCCCAAATGTTGTGCAGCTTGGGGATTTCACATAGCTTATTTTCGAACAACCTCGTCTTTAAACCGTTGTTGTCGAACGAGCTCAGCAAATTGCTCAAGTTTCTTCGGAGTGGAGTTACTAGTTCCAGTGCCGGACCCAGGCAAGGCCACATACACACTTCCTTGCTCAAGGTTAGCTACTCGAGCACTCACTCCTCTTACCTCTGCACTGATTACTTGTATCGCAGCCATGAGATCTGCTAATGACACCTCGGACGCCTCAATGCGCTTCACTTCGCCTCCATTCCTAGCCATGGTACCTGCACAAATCAAAGACCAAGAAATGTTAAGGTTAAAAATCACCTTAGTCACTCCCTCACCTTTATTGGGTGGCGCTCGAGTCCACTCAATTTATGGGTTCGATTTTAGTCACTCAAGAACTTGCACTCAGGAACTTAATCTCCACAACGTACCCGAGGTTATGGATTAGATCCTTCCAGAATAGAACCGATTACCTTTGCTACTGTAATGGTATTCCAAACGACATCAAATAGCAAACTCAAATGGCTGGCAGCAAAATCACAGTTTGATGCTTTTAATTTATTTGTAAGAAATGTAGAAAAAGAAAGGAGAAAGTTCAGAATTTTCATACGGAAAATCTGAAGAAATGGCTCTCTATTTTTAGCCGATGTATTCTGAATTGAATAGTTCTGATGCTGGCTTTTCATTTAAAACAAAATGTCTATTTACTAAAAATAGTCCTTCAGGTGGCTGTTTGTTTATAATAGCAGGTGGGGCACTAAAACTTCTTTCTCTTAGTTTGCTTTCTAGCGGCTTCAACAATGTTTTCTCCTGCTATTGTTGAACTTCCAAGAGCCTTCTTTTCAATGGGATTATTATCCTCCTCAATCTTTAATTTGACAATCAGATCTTCAATAGACATCTTCTAGCGCTTGTGTTTCAAGTAGTTCTTAAAGTCCTTCCACAAAGGTGGCAACCTTTCAATCAGAGCCACAACTTGACTTCATTTATGACCAAACCTTCAACTGATGAATCATAGGTAACAACATAATTAATACTTTTAATAAAAGCATTAATAGATATCATACCTTTAGCAAGGAGATCGTGAATAATAACTTGAAGCTCATGGACTTGGGACATAACAGACATCTTGTTCCACATTTTGTATTCTAATAATTTGGTGGCCACAAATTTCTTCAATCCAGCATCTTCAGTCTTATATTATTTTTAAGTGCACTCCATGGTTCCTTTGACGTACCAACGTTACTATAAATGTTGTACAAGTTATCTTCCAGCCCACATGGAATGTAATCCTTGTACGGGAAGTCAGAATACTTCCAAGCCTCAGTCACAAGGAATCGCTGGTTTTCAGGTATTCCCTCGTGCAGGACAGGAACGTCCTCCTTAATGAACTTTTGTAGGATTAGAGTGGTTAAATAAAAGAACATCTTTTGCTGCCATATCTTAAACTCAATGCCAAATATTATTTTAATTTTTCTGCTGGTGGCATAGCCGTTACAGGTGCAGGATGGCTTCAACTTGCAGCACCAAAAACTGTCATAGCAACAACAGTATTGTCCAATTCATTTTCCATTTTCGTCAAAACAGACACAACCAGAATTAACAAACGGTAAAGTTTTTTATTTTTAAACCTAGAGATAATTAAACCAAATTCAATGAAGTGTTTAATTTTCTAACCGAAATATAATACAACCAGATTCGGTGAAGTATTTAATCTTCAAATCGAACAATAGTTGGAAAAGAAAATCACGTAGATTTTATTTTATAAAACGAGAGTGAAAAACCTTAAAGGTCTTAATCTCTAAACATATAATATTTTTTGAAAAACAGAAAGTTATTAAGTTCCTTAAGATTGTTATTAATCTGTTGTTTGAATAAAGCCAAAATATAATTACCAGGAAAATTACTCTTTAATGCTTTTGATTTATTTGAAAGCAATGCAGAAAGAGAGAGGAGAAAGTTAAGAATTTTTCATTCAGAAATCCAAAAAAAATGGTTCTCTATTTATAGCCAAAGGATTCTGAAATAAAGTGGTGTGAAGGTGGCTTCCCTTCAGGTGGATGTTTGTTTATAACGGCAAGTAGGAAACTAAACGGTAAAGATCTGAATCGGAAGCCGAGCAACGACGACGATGGTGACAGCGTGATATTCCCCTTCTTTTCAACCCTTTTAAGAGTTAGAAGAAGTGCTTCTCCATTTAAATCTAACAAACGTCTTTCTATATACTAATTTCACATTCACACCACGACATTCCACACTTCAAATCTCAGCATACTTAAACATGGTGTCTGCTATTAAATGTTAATAACATTACTCAATATTTACTAAATGTTTTAAAGTATAATAACTATTGAATTTTTTCATCTAAAATTTTTAAATTATTAATTGGTCTAATTGTATTCAACTTAGGGGGATTTATAAAAATGCACACACATCCTATTTTATTTACATGGCTCTGCCCATTACATTTATACCCATAACTTATTTACACTTTATACCCATTAGCTAATTACCTTCTTATTTTGAGGGATAAAACAAGGAACTCAAGTTCCTCTCTCTCCTCATATCTTGTATTATTTTTTTCTCCTTTTTTTTTGTCATTCTTTTATTATTCCTTTCTCCTTCTCCATTTTCACTATTCTTGTTTTTTTTTTTCCATTTTTTATTTTTTTTCTTTCTTTTTTCTTTCTCCTGTTTCTAGAACTATTCATGTCTCCCCATTTTTTTATTTTTAATTTATTTCTTTCTCCGTAATCTTATTATACTCATTTTTTTTATTTTTTTTCTTTCTCCAAAAAGGCATACTTTGTTCACAAATACAAAAACTGAAATATTTTATTTGCTCGATAGTATCTCACACTTTTATCCAAACATAACAAGGTATACAGAAAGAATATACAATATACAAAAAACGTACATTCTGTTCAAAATAACAATAATTGAAATACTCATTTCCTCGATAACATCGCACACTTTGATCCAAACACAAAAAGGTATAGCAAAAGAGAATACAATATAACAAAAAGGTATACTTCTTTAAAAATAATAAAAATTAAAATATATATGTTTTCTGAAATATTTTGCACTTCGATTCGAACAGAAAAGGGTATACCTCCGCTGGGGATACGCAAATGGTTCTAACCAAAAGATTTTCACGAATGTGCGTTATTTATGTATGTGTTGATTATAGGTATGCGTAGCTTAACTCTTTGTTTGTTTGCATGCGTAGAATTAATTGTTGGAAATGAATGTATCGAAGCATGTTTTTATTTGGGCATAGTCCGCATTCCGTTCATATTTCCTCCCTCATGGAGCTTGTCAATTCTCTTTCACCTCCTTGATTTCATCACGGGGCACCCGCTTGACGGGTAGTTATGCAGGAAAGGAATTGCCCTTACCTCACTCTTTGAAACTTCTTTCGTGTCACCAAAAGTTAGTTTGGGATATTGAGATTGCCTGGTTTTGTCATGGCCAGTTCTACTGCGTTGTAAGGCCAGATCTATCCTGCATAGGTCGAGTCAGCCTCAACCGTTAGTCCACTCTTAGATGGAGCTTTTAGGAGCATGCATGCATTTACACCTTAGTCTGGATCCGGTCCTTGATACCGCCTCCATAGTTAGGAAACCGCCCTTACGTCAACGGGTTTTTGAAACCCAACGACAATGCATATTATGTGCTATAATATAATGAATCCTCAGTTCTAACCATGTTTTGAGCAAAATCAGATTTGGAATTTTGTCTCCTATGTTGTCTTTTAGGGCAGAAAATGGAAGAATTTAGAAAAATTTATGTAGTCATAGCGGTCCACATAGAATTTGAGATCATAGACATAATTGCAGTCCAGGGAAAGTTAGGCAGATTTGATTGGTTTGTGTTTTAGAGATGGTATGGTGTAGTGAGATCTAAGAGGCGAAGCCCCTGGTGTCTTTAAAAGATCAGTGGGGTCCCTCTCGTGAATAGCTTTGCATGTGTGGAGGCCTATGTTGACTAACCAGCTGCAAATTCTTATGGAATGAAGTATGCTTGTCGCATACTAGGAGAGTGAAGCCCCTATGTCTATAAACGACCAATGGGGTCCCTCCTTGAAGACCAGTGCGGTCTTGGCTACCTAGGAAACTGAGAGACTTGATTAAAGCCGAGGACCAGTGAGGAGCCCTATGAACAAGGTCTGTGAGCCTTGCAAAACCTAGGAAGCTGAGAGGCTTGAGTAAAGCCGAGGACCAGTGAGGTTTTAGTTTTGAATGGCCAATTAACGCCTTTCATGATTTGCAGTCTGGTATTGTGAAGGCAGTTGGAAATCTCACCCTTGGATGTTATGAAATAATTAGGAGTTGTGCTTGGAGGAGCGTTGATGTTTGCAAAAGGTATAGAGGTTTGTTTCAGGTTTTATGCATTTGGGTTTAGAATTTTGTGCAAATATTGTAGAGAGCAGGAGCTGTGTTAAAATTTCGAGTTGACACCAACTTTTGGAAGTTAGTTGGGATAACGGAATTGTAGTGTCGAGGCGGAGAGCTGATTATTATCAATTATTGTTATTATTTATTGCTTACTATAAATCTGAATTGCTCACAACTGGCATGAACTATTTTTCGTTACCACTTGATTGCGCGTCTTAGTCCCACCTCTGGCACAAAGAGGTACGTTACAGGGTAGGACGCCTTCGCGTTTTCATTTACGCTCAACTAATTGGTATTGCCACATGTCAAACTTGAATGCAAAGCGCTACGTGATGCGCGCTACGTGATTTGTGGGCAATTTTGCCAATGACATGCAAACTAACATGGCTACTTTTGAATATTTTCTTTTGTTTTGTTTATCCTCCAAACAGAGGTTTGATTTGTACTGATTTAAGCTGGCTGATCACTCCTATTACACAAGGGCAAAGGACTAATCTGCATACTGGTACATATTTCCACAACTGACAATGACTGGAATAGATGATGAACCTCGCAATACCGAGAAAAATCATGAAACTCCTGAATCGTCAAGAGGAAATGTCATTATTGCTCAAGACGAGCTAATTCTTTAAATGGCTAAGGAACTACAGATGTTAAAAGATGAGCTGGTTGCGGTAAAAGGGCAAACTCCTAAAAACACGCTGCTGCGTGGGCCCGATGCATCCCACTCTCTTGGTCAAATGGGGCAATCTCTGGGGCAATCTCTGAACTCAATTGATGGGGTTGCCAATATGAACACACCTTTGAACACCCACAATTCTCTAAAAGCACCAGTCCACCAAAGCAACTTGCCACTTGCCCAAGCTCCACCTCCAAATAACGCTCAATCTAGCCAAACAATCAACCGACCACCCATCTACCCATCACATTAACAATACCCATCATACACCCCGCACCCTGCAGATACTTATTATCAGACACACACTCCATATCCATACCAAACCTCCACTTACCAAAATGAACCCATCCCGCAAGCTTATACTGACAATCCATCCGCACCATTAGTCCAAGTGGAGGTATCTGGCGGGCAAGATGTTCCTATTGTGCAAATTGATGATTACACCAATCCTCCTTATGTAAAGTTTAAAAATGGTGTTAGAAGAGCCAAAAAAACAGTCGATGGGGGTGAACAGTTGGAGAAAAAGGTACAAGGTTGGGTGATGAGTGCTCTTAGCAAAGCATCAATAGGCAAGGACAAGGAAAGTCTGGAATATGAAGACTTGTGTGTTCATCCTGGAATTGAATACCCAGAAGGGTACAAAGTACCAAATTTTGTTAAGTTTGATGGCAAAGGCAACCCCCGAGCCCATTTGAGAAGGTACTGTGAAACCTTGGGAGTGGGGAAGAATGAAGAGCTCCGTATGAAATCATTCATTCATAGTCTTGAAAGCGAAGCTTTAGACTGGTACTCCGAGCAGGATCCCTCAAAATAGATTAACTGGAGGAGTATGGCTCACGATTTCATGGAGCGTTTTGGTTTCTATGCTTAAATACCATTAGATCGGTTAGCTATTTCAAGGTTTAAGAAGAAGCCGACCGAGACTTTTAGGGAATACGCAGTACGTTGGAGGAGTGAGACGGCCAAAGTTAAGCCTCCCATGAGTGAGGAAGAGTTTGTGGGACATTTCATCGAGACATTGGATGAATTCTACTATGATCGAATCGAATCCATGACTAACTCTACTTTTTCCAATCTAGTGAAAATGAGAGATATGTTGAGATATGTATGAAGCTGGTTTGAAATCTGGTAGGATCACAAATTTGGCCGCTTTGCAAGCTACAAGTAAGGCAATCCAGTCTGGGTCTGGTAATGGCTTTAACAAAAAGAAGAAAGAGGAAGTGGGAGCTGTTGTGGGAGACATCGAGCGTCGACCGGCTGGAAAGTTGAATTTTGACAACTCGTCTGCTTTTCCCACCTACCAAAGCCCATATTACCCAAATTGCTCCACTCACTACCAGATGCCACCTGTTCCTTATCCGGTTTACAATGCACAAGAAAATTACTACCAATCTAGAGCACATGCACCTAATCAATACCCTCTTCAGCCAAATTTTCAAGCACCCCAGAATTATGACACGACCCGGAATCCGGTTAGGCCGTGCGGGCACCAGATATCCTCCCCTAGACCCGTTGGGCGAACCCTTACCAATTAAATTAGGAAAATAAATATAATAGTTCATAAATAAGGACAAGACTTAAAAAAAAAAACACAGACATATTGACACTTCTAAGCTGTATGAAAGAAAATTACAGCTAACTACCCAACATACTAAGTTTAGGGCTATCCATACTAGACATCTAAGAGTACAAAAGAAGACAAATACCTCCTGAAGGGAGCAAAATGCAATTGAAATAATAACAAATAAACTGGTGGCCATCCGGAAGTCTTCGCTCCTTCACAACGTGGCAAACTCAATCCTGGAGCGAACCTGCCGAAACGAAATAGATAGACAAGAAACAAACAAAAAACAAGGGTGAGTCAAAAGGACTCAATAAGTGGGGCGGACTAGCCACCTCAAAGAATAGTATAGCTAGCCAGGGAGAAGAAAAATAGATAAACTAAATCCATCTTATTTAAACTATAAACAGGTAAAGCCAAATAATAACTGAAAACACGTATGGAATCATAAACAGCCAGGGACATAAGGTAGACAGAACATATAGATATCCTGAACATGTCGACAATCAGAAATACATCCTGTTGCGGCATGCAACCCGATCCATATATTCATACTGTTGCGGCGTGCAACCCGATTCGTATATTTATACTGTTGCGGCGTGCAACCCGATCCGATCCATGTATTTATATTGTCGTGACGTGCAACCCGGGATACGAGCCAGAAATATATAGGCAAACTGAGATACGTTCACAACATGGTATACATACCGCATATATAAAACACAACACGATAGTCACACAATAGTCAGCACGTGGTGCAATGAAATGGGATGAATGCAGTGTGATGCAATGGTGTCACATGTGCCAAATAGATGGAGCGGAATCCTCCTGCTCCGAGGGCGGAATCCTCATACCCTCAATATGATGCAATGGAGCGGAATCTTCCTGTTCCGAGGGCGGAATCCTCCTACCCTCAGTATGATGCAATGGAGTGGAATCCTCCTGCTCCGAGGGCGGAATCCTCCTACCCTCAATATGATGCAATGGGCATACGAATGCAGCATGATGCAATAATAACCCATCACCAGCGCGGGACTCTCATCGACAGCTGGAAAGTATATACCAACTCACAGCCAAAGTACAATACTCAGATTCTCAATGCAATACCAATAACAGGACATAACATATAATATAGAATATAAGTTCAAAGCTAAGGCGTAATGAGTACGCCTATCGGCAGCTACACACGTAAGGAACACGTGGTAGAAAATCCACGAGACCAGGTGCCTCCAAAGAAATGGATATAAACACTTACCTCTTTCAAAAGTTAGCACTGCTAATCAACAACTGCTTTATCCTTTGGTTTCCTTTCCAAACAATCCCACTCTATTCAATAAGCAGAAAAATATATCAAATTAGGCTAAGGGCTTCATTCCTCACATCTTAGGGCAATCCGGTTAGGAACCTGATACCCACGCGACCGGACTGTGTGTCCAATGTCCAGCCTCTATAAGGACTCCAAATAACACATAACATGATCACAATATAAGTATAAGCATGTATGAGGCATAACACATGTGGCAACAATAGATATGGACTCAAAGGAATGAGAAGAAAACTTTGGATAGAATTATGGACACAACCTAGAACTCAGAATTTGTCTCACTCTTTGACTTTTATAAAAATTTTGGCAGAGTTTCCTCTGAAACTGGATGATCCGCAAAAACAGAACCAACACTATACTAAACACGGGAATGGATACCCAGATAAACTGATATCATAAACGTGTTAAATGGATAACAAGATGAGACGACTGGATGACACAACAAATCCGCAAAGAGAATGTCTGGACAGCACCACTGTCCTGCCTTTCGACCTAATTTTAAGAGTGTAGATCAAAGATATAGACTTCATGATCTTCATAAAAGTTTTAGAAATATGTCTTAGGGTTCTGTGGATTCTTAAATAATCTAAATCTCAATTTTGTATAAGGAGTTATGATCAATATACTAACAACTGTCCAAAGATAAAAATAATTTCCCAGATTTTGAAACATTTTGTGCTACTGTTTTGGACATCTTTCACCGTGGTTCATAGTACCAAATTAAGCACATACACTGTCACATTATTCCATAAAAGTTCCCCACAAGAATCATCAATTTTTGGAACTAAGAAAAGCTTCAAAGCCTACAAGATTCATGCCTTGCCAAAAGAAAGGTTAGCCTTACATATCTTTGATGTTTCTTGCTTCTAAACCTTGTTTCCTTTGAATTCCACACCTTCTAAAGCTTAAACAAACTATAATACAGCATTTAAGCACTTTACTTAACCATGAAGTAATTTTAAAACTCAAGCTATAGACGAAATTGAAGGTAGCATAACGTTACCTTAATCGCGTAGAGCATTTTGACGCAATTTGCCTTCAATTTCGAGTTAAGATTGACTTCCATCCTTCAAAATAAAAAAAAAAATGCTTCAAGACTCATGGAGGAACTGTTTCTCTCTTGATATTTCTGGAAAATGACGAGATGAGGATGGCTTTTCTCTTTTATACTCTAAACATTTCAGTTTTAGTCCTCTTTTGCGCTTATGTCCCTTTTTCTGGCCTGACTTCTTATGCTCATATCTTTTTATCCAGACATTGTATGAACAAACCATTAAATGTGTTGGAAACTCCACTCCAAGACCTTCAATTTGGTATATGATATGTCCCCAAAAGACCACATATAACACACAGAATTAATTGATGAAAAAGCTTCGTTACAAGGCAATTCCTTAGTCGGTTTTTCCGCAACTTAAATCCGATTTTTCCCAAACTTTATATTCAATATATAAACATCATATATGTTAATATTATGACTTTAAACTCACTTAAATCATTCTTAAAATGTCATTAGAATGATATACGTCACTTTAGACATACGGGGTGTAACAATCTTCCCCCGTTAGGAACATTCGCCCTCGAATGTTAAATGAAGTACGTAGGAGCATTAAGCAACAATCTTGTTACATAGTTTTAGTAGTGAAGAGATGTGAAAGGTCAAATTATTTAATTTTCGGCATTTTAGCGGAAGCTAGCATAACAATCTTGAAATTCACTTTCGAAAAATCACAAAAGTCAGAAATAATCATACGAACCTAACGGCGCTTTCGAATTTCGAATCGAAGCTCATTCGCCAAAATCGAGCTCGAAAATCTCTTTTTAATATTTATCGGCAATAGAAACTGAAATCTTCTTCCGATACGTACCAAACGAGGTCTGGTTTAACTCAAATTTTACAGACAGGTCCTAATGGACATTACGAGTATTTTAAAATTATCGACCCGCCAATCGGAGTCATAACTTCCGAAATGACTGACCGAGGTCGTTTCAAATTACCACCCTCGTCCTCCTGTTCGTCCCAATGTACAAGGATTTAATCAAAATTACGAAAGGAGAGCAACCAAAACCTATACTCCCCTAGCCGAGTCATATGGCCAGCTTTTTGAGAGATTATGAAATGCGAGAGTTGTGCAGCCTATCCCTAATAACACCCCAAACCCACCTCCAAAATGGTATGATGCAAATAAGCACTGTGCTTATCACTCAGGAGCAGCCGGCCATGATATTGAGAGATATTATACTTTCAAAGACAAGGTCGAGGGTCTAATCAAAGCAAGCACCATTCAACTCACCGGCACTCAGCCAAATGTGCATGATAATCCTCTTCCCAATCATGGCAACAATGCAGTTAATATGATTTCTCTTGAGGAAGAGCCAAATCTAAAGGGCACCATAATCTCTATTTTTGATGTAAAGGTTGATAATATTGCTTCTAAGGTACCTAAGCAAGCATTAACTCTTTTTCAAAAGAATGAGGGAACTTTTGGCCTAGGTTGCAACCCGTTGAAGGAGAGATCGAAAAGGCTGAGTATGAAAAGAAGCCGACTAGTGTCACACCACAGCCTCTTTTACCATTGAACCAGTCATTTGTCCAAGCACCAGAAATGTCCATGCAGAATTTTGATTGAAGGTGTTGGCGGCCTATTCTTGAATGATGGATTGAAATGCAGTGCAACTATTAAAGATTTTGAGAAAGAGCCACATGTGCAGAATGCTGAACCAAGTGATGTGATGGCTACTTGGATTGTGGTCCAAAAGAGACTTGATGAATGAGCTCCCTATTTTTGTTGTGGCATCACAGTCAGCTTGAGGCCCTGAACTGTGTTTTGCACTTTGTTCATGTTTATGTCTTTCAAATAACTCTTTTAAATCCTGCATGTTTACTTTTATGTTGTATGCCTCCCTAAATTAGGTTTTGAATAAACAAATGCACTGTATTCCTACCTTATTATTTTGCTATACTTTAATTATTTACGTGCTTTATTATTTGCTTCTGATTAATATACTTGCTATTGTTTCAAATTAAAAATAACAAAACCTGCTTAAACTTGGGTTGTGGCCTATAACGAAAAAACTGAACAATTTAAGGATGATGCACTGAAAATTTACTTTTGCACTCTTTGGATATTACATTACCGTTAGAACTTCAAACTGGGGCAGCTTTATTTGCCGGTAATTGAAGCCGAAACGGTTTATCTATATAAATGGAAGTGCTTTATTTGAGAAACCATTCAAGAAGATAAGGTGGAAGATCTTGAATGCGCGAAGAGAAGATTCGAATAGTTTACTTCAAACCGGGGCAATTGGTGTTGAAGAAGCTCTTTCCTAATTAAGAAGAAGTAACGGGAAAATTTTCACCAAGTCGGCAATGTCATTATGTGGAAGAACACTAATCCTGGCAGATGTTTATGATCAAGTTCGGCCAAAGGTAATCAACGCAGATATTGTCAAGAGATATTATGTCTGAAGCAACCGCAAGTTAGCATTGTTTTAATGTAATTTTGATTGTAATGCGAACTACGCGTAACCTGATTCCCAGGGCTGAGATACGTAAGCAACTCATATAAAGCTCGGTTACACTAGCATAGGAATCCCCTATTTCCTCTTTTATGTAAGTTTGAACTACTTCTGACCTGATTCCTGCAATGGCAACAGGATAAGTAGGCAATCCCCATCGGATTCGGTCAAAATATTGTAACACTTTAGGCTTGTTTATCTTTTATGATGTAATTTCGAACTATGCATCTGGGCAGATGTGTAGGTTTTCCAATTCGGATGCGGCTTCGGACTTAGATTGCCATACTTCCCCAAAAAAATCTTTATGTAAGCAGAACTACGCACAGTCTGATTCCCGTGGAGGGATACGTAGGCGCTCTTAACGGGCTTGACTCTATAATATTAAAATTTTTAGTTTCCCCTAAGACAAGCAACTGGGGCAATTTTTGCAAGACGGATTGAAGATATGGAAGATAGAAACCGGGGCAAATTTTGCAAAAGAGAGTTCGAAGGCATAAAGATTATAACTGGGGCAGATTTTTGCAAAATTGGTATGGCTTATCAAAGAATTAAATGGCAAAGTTCTAAAAGTATTCAAGATTAGCATAAGTTGCAAAGAAAAAGGACGTTCAGTTTGTTTCAAGATATGTCATGAGTTTGAGTTAAAGCAGAAATTTTTAAATGCATTATAACTTCAGTTGCATATCAATGATTATTTGTTTAATATTTTATCAAATTACTTTACTTTGCCTCTATCTTGAAATATTATAAAATATTGAGTTCATAAGTCAATTCTCTGAGTATAATTTGCAAGCCCAAGCCTAAAGAAGAACGAGGGAGTAGCGGAAGCAAGTTCAAGATGAATCAGCACAAATCAAACACCCCTCCCCAAAACTAACAAAATTTTCTTTGAGAGCAGGAACATGAAAGCTTGCAATAAAAGGATCATTTGTACTATGGATGAGACAATTTATTGAACGCGCATCCAAAGTTGTCTTGCAGATTGCGTCGCATTGCCTTTTTGATGACTTAAAGCATTAAGCTTTGTCATGAGTTATTGCCGAACAGGCGGCATTTCTACCTCTATGACTTTCATTCCTAATAGGCGGCAAAGCCGAAGCTTGTTTTGTGTTTTCAAAACTAAGCCAAATTGGGCATTGCTTTGTTTCAGGTGATAATCCACACAAAGCCATCCTTGTCGGATTGTCTCGCCAATTGATTTATCAATGGCTATCGCACTGACTACATTTCCGCATTGTTTTGCTTTGCATTTGCTTTGAATTATGTCTTCGCACTTGCTTTAAAATTAACGGCTTACTTTACTCTTTCAGGTTGACCATCGGCTACAAGGATTCCCTTTGTTGGACTATCTCGCCTATTGATTCGCCAAATGGCTCTTGCATTGCTCTACATTCCCGCACTGCTTTTCTTTGCACTTGATTTAAATTACGTTTTTCAGGTTGACCACCAGGCGGGGCTTCTCTCTTGTTTGACTTTCACGCCTGTTGATTCGATAAATCGCTTTTACGTTGCTTTATATTTCACGCTAAATTGCTTTGCACTTGCTTTCAATTATGACTTTGCACTTGCTTTATATTATGAACCGCTTTACTTTTAGCTTAACAGGTCAGCCCCGAGACCCTCCTTGCTTTGTGCCGGACCGGATTGCCAGCTGATTTGTCGACAATCAACCACAAGACCCTCCTTGTTGCGTGCCCGACCGGCTTGCCAGTTGATTTGTAAAGATGTTCAAATTGCCTTGAACTTGCTTTCAATTATGACTTTGCACTTGCTTTATATTATGAACCGCTTTACTTTTAGCTTAACAGGTTAGCAGGTCAGCCCCGAGACCCTCCTTGCTTTGTGCCGGACCGGATTGCCAGCTGATTTGTCGACAATCAACCCCAAGACCCTCCTTGCTGCGTGTCCGACCGGCTTGCCAGTTGATTTGTCAAGATTGTTCAAATTGCTTTGCACTTGCTTTAAATTATGCCTTCGTATTTTATTTGTATTACGTCTTGTTTTACTTTGCAGGTTAATAGGTCAGTCCCGAGACCTTCCTCGCTTCGTGCCGGACCAGTTCGCCAGCTGATTTGTTCGACAATCAACCCCAAGACGCTCCTTGCTTCATGCCCGACCGGCTTGCCAGTTGATTTGTCAAGATTGTTGAAATGATTTGCATTATTCCTTCACACTTGCTTTATTGCTTCGCCAGTTGATTTTGAAGACAACTTATCAATGATATCGCAACCCGCACTTGCAATTTTGTATCATCAATATTTGCCCATTTCTTACTTTGATTATCAAAATTTACTAGCAATTGCTCGCTTACTATTTGCCGAGATTGTTACAGAATTTTAGCAGCAAGGCAGCAATATTTGGAGCATAACGTGGAACTCTTTCTTAGCAGTGAACTGGGGCAATCGTTGATATGAGCTAGACTCGTCAACGAGGATCTGAAGAATCGCACTCGAACAAGCAAATTCTATCCTAATCTTTTGCTTCGGATTAGGACGTAAGTTTGAATTCTTCCCTATTCGTGCGTCCTTTCCTATCAATCGTGCGAATTTTCGTATCCAAGTGTCATTGAACTACATATGGCCTGATTCTCTTTCAGCCCGAGATATGTAGGCAACTCGGAAACCGGAGTTCGGCCATGTCCATAAGTCTCGCATTTTGGTCCTTGGAATCAAAGTCCTTGGCTTTATCATGACAAAATTGGTTTCCTGTCAACTTCTTTACCCTGAAAACTCTTTCATACTTTTCGGGTAAAGAGGGGCAGCTGTTGACATCCAATTTTATCCCGAAATTTTTTAGTTAAATGTCTAATTATCTAATTAATGGACAATTTTGAAAGCTAAATGTAATGGCAGAATACATAGATAGCCCCTCGAAGTTGACCTGAATTCCCACTTAGACACTCCTACTTCCCAAATGACCAGATAGACACTTCATCCTGTCCTAAGTGTATCTAGTAAATCCCTCGTGCTGATATGGCAAAACGTGTGTGTTTCACTTAACTTTGGGAGCGTGGGGCTTCTATATTTTTTTTCTCTTTTATTTTTTGTGTATTTGTGTGTGGGTCCAACTTGAAAAAAATAAACGAAAAAAACAAAAAAGGGAAAAGAGCTGTGCTTCATTCCAAGCATCTTCAACCTTACACGCCCCTCTGCTCAATCCTCTGTACTTTCTCCATTCGTTTAATTCACCAAGCAACACCCAACATCTCTTGTCCCATTCTTCTTCATGAGTGTACAAGCAATTAACATCTTTACAAGTAACCAACAAATCACAAGCAAACTAAATTTCAAAATCGGATAATCAATAGCCCCAATTATAAGCTTATTGTGCCGTCCATTTAGGCCAGTAGATCAGTCTCCACATCCTTCAAATCACCCTAAAACACATACTCCGGCACCGTCCATCAATGCTGGAACAGAAAGAGTTCTACCGGGCTCGGTTGAATAAAAACCGAATCGACTTATCCGCTTCTTCTTGCTTCTCTATTCCTTTCTATTTTCCACTTCTTGATTTTTCAGCCAGTAATTAACAACTCAAACAACAAACCCCACAAATTAATTCTTAAAAAGATCTTAATTTTTTCATAAATGGTGGGTATTTTTTTATTTTGATTATTTTCTCCTCTTTTACTCTCTCTCTACTTGTGCTATTATTCTATTTTTTGGATGAATAAGAAAAAGAGGAGGAGAGGGATATGAAGATATGTAGCAGCAGACATGAAGATTAGAAGATGGAGACGTGTGAGAATGAGGAAAGGTTGGACATTGAAGAAGATGAAAACGGGTGGGGGTGGGGGTACTATGTTATGTTTTAATATTAAAATATTTACATTTATTTTTTTAAGGTAAACTTTATTATTTTTTTAAAAGTACATGTGTCACCACCTGATTCGCTAATGTGCCACGTCACTAGCGATTGTTACTCACGCACTGGGTGACCTTGATACGAGTGTCCACGAGACACATTAAGGACATGATAAAGTGTCTATCTGGTCATTTGGGAAGTAGGAGTGTCTAAGTGGGAATTCAGGTCAACTTCGAGGGGCTATCTATGTATTCTGCCAAATGTAATTGATTGATTTTGAAGAAAGAGGCCAAATCTGAAAGACGTAGTCTAAATTCTATCCTACCCCGCACAACCCTCCATTTCTTTAATTTATCATAAAAGCAGGCCAAAATCGCAACTTGCAACTTAAAATCCTATCCACCCTTGCAATTACCTCAATTCCTTTAATTTTACCCAAAAGAGGCTATTTTCGTCCCTAGTCTAAAACACTGGCCTATACGCGCAAATTACATATAATACACATTACACACACAAATAAGCATACAATCACCATTTCAGTTAAATCCCCTAACCCGCTAATCTTCCCAGGATCTGATTTTTAACACTAAACCCGTTTCAATCAAAATCCGACCCGGCAGATCATCTTCTCCGTACAGCCGATGTGCTAGACGAGTTGCACTGTTCCAATTGTGTTATTTTGGAGTGTTCTCACTTATTCCCTAGCAGCGGGCATAAAATCTTATCCATCCATTTCAAATCAAGAGAATCCGAACCCTTCGATCATTTCCTTGAAGATAAGGGCGAGAAGGGTGTAATTTGACCCTTCTCACCCTTATCCCACAGGGAATTGAAAGAGGGCAAGGATTAATTGGGGAAAAGGAGGTACCTGAAACCCTAGCATTGACAGGTATATAATAATCTTTATTCTCATTTTTTAGGAGAGGCTTTTTGGGAGAAGAAGAGAAACGGCAGCATCATTACAAGAAAATTTTTTCTACCAGTTATCAAAAGAAACATTACATATAGCTTCACTGTTTCATTTGGAAGACTAAAAAACATAGTTTGGAGTTCGAGTCGTCGTATCGCTTCTTCACTATTTGAGTCGTTTGTTCGAGTCGCTATTTTCGAACCATCGCTTTGGTTCACTGCCTTAAAAGAGGTTTGATTCAAGGCCTTTTACTGTTTGGCTCTTATACATTAATGTCTATGCTTTTTTTTTTTTTTTTTTGGATTCTGTTTCATTGAAGTAGGTTTGAATATGGTACCAGCTGATGCTATTGTATGAAGACGTTTTAAGTTAACCGTTATTCGCATAGAGTTTAATCTTTCCGCGTGTTTCCGTAAAGTTCTGTTTTTGATAGCTTGAATGTATGTCTAATGGTAAAAATGGCCGAGATAATAGTTTTCGAATTTTGTTTGAGCATAAGTCTGGCTCTTTTACACGTTGGTTGTAAAAATCATATCTTTAGACTATCTAGCTGATTTTGTGTTTAAAATGATATCTTGAGGGAACCAGTTTTGTTTTGAAATGGATATGGCTTGTTAGAATATATAGTTGTCTAGCCAAAATGATAATGTATATAGTTTAGCCGTTTGCATTCATCTGTCTTAAAGTGTGAATAATTTTATGTGTATTGAGTTGTTGTCTGGTAGCTGAAGAAGCTGTTGGTTGTTTCTGTGAGGTTATGTAAGGATGCAGGGTTGTTTATGGAGGTGTAATGAAGCTGCAGGTTAGTCTTGGGTGTTAGTGGTCTGGGTTGTTTGTAGGAAGTTCAGGTGTGAGAGGGGGTGGGAGAAAGCAGGTGAAAGGTTGCTTGAAGCGGGTATTTGTTGGCTGCAGGTTCAGAGGTTGGGGTGCTCTGTTTGCAGTAGGTGAAAGGGTGAGGTTATGCAGGTCTAGTGTGTGCAGGTATTGGAGAAGGTAGCAGGGATCAATAAAGAGGTGTTTAGGGGTTTGAGAGTTTCTGGTGTGCAAGTCTTGGTTCAGTCTAGCTTGTAGTTGTTGTCCAGGGTGTCTAAGGTTAGTTGTAGGTGTTTGTTTAGAATTAGGGAGGTGTATGTTGGCCTGCAGGTATTTGTAGATACCCCTGAAGGCAGTGTAGTTGCTGCAGATGTATAGAGTTGGTTCAGTTAGTTCTTAGGTGGCATGAGGGGGTTGTCGCAGGTGTATTTGATTAAGTGAGAAGGTCTGAGGGTGTATTGAGAATGTGCAGGTTGCTTTAAAGAGTTGTCCATTTTGTCCAGTTGTCTAGCTTAGGTTCTGATAATTGGATGAAGTGAGTAGGGTGAGTGTATGTGCAGTTACTGGTGATTCAAGAGTTGGTTAAGGGGCTGTGATGGTTGTGAATGCAGCAGGGCCCGGGTTTGAGTTTTAGTTTGTTAAGAGAAAGCAGTATGTATCATGGATGTTTCTCTTGATTGTCTGATTTTGATTAGGAGCTTAATCCCTCTGTATGTTGTCCAATTTCATGTAAAATTGAGTGGTTTAAATGCAAAAATTCCATCATGTAGATTATTTGTCATGTCTTCATTCATTTCAGTCTTCTGTTTCAAGTGCAGTTAGCTTCAAACCTATAGTTTATTCTGGGATACTATTATTAGTTTATCAGTAGGTCTTCCAAGTCCTTGCCTGTTTTGCTTAAGTGTCTCTAGGAAGGTAATTTAGAGGTCATTTCCTCTATTGTTTCTTAAGCTTAAAGGCTAGTACGAGTAATTTATAAGATTGTCTATTTCTGGTTAGATGAAGTGTGTGTGGTTGTGAATAGTTCACTCTTCAAGGATATTTATGTATTTGGTGTAAGCTTAGAATGGTAGCATGTTCTATCGCAGGTCTAACTTGGCTCTATATAATTATAAAAGTGCTTAATTTCATATTAATTTCTTAGAATTGTTGCATAGTCTGATAAATTTATAAGTTGATATTGAATCTGTACACTTAACTTCTAGGTCCTTTATAGGCTGATAAATTTATAAGCCGCACAGTGCAGATAATACTCTGAAGGAATGTAACTACTCTATCAGTCCTTTTGTGTGTGTATGGTTCAGTTATCAAAACTTATATATATAGATCTGTGCGCTAACAAAAAGGAGTAAATAGTTTGTGCATGATAAGAGACAAGTTCAGTTAACTTATTTGGTCTATTGAATACCTCTTCACGATTTTTGTATAAAGTCTCCCTTATGACAGTAATAAAAATTTATTCTATACTTAAGGATTCTATCTTGATAATCAGTCGTAATGGTATTGCATTTGCTTGATTGAATTATGTCGAATTGATTGTGTGCTATGTGTCGTAATATTAGAGCTACAGTTCCTTTTCTTAAATCAATTTCACCTGGTTGTTTGCATCTGCATTAGTCGTTTTCCATAGCTGTGATAATTACTAATCCTTTTCTCTTTTTTTTTTTTTTTTTTTTGCATAATACACTTTTGGGGACGAGTTGAAATAAAACTCACAAATTGGGATGGCATGCATTTGGAGTTATTTGATCCACTCCGTATTTTCAGAGCTTGATATCCCCGAAAATGTAAAAGAAAGAAAAAATCAAAATCACAAGGTCCAAGGCTCAATGATTGAGTTTGCGCTTCCGGGTTCTATCTTCTAAACTCCATCCTTCCCCGATTCCTTAGAGAATGCATGTTGTATAGGACTTCCCTATAGACCGGATTAGGAGCCCTGCAGAATAGAAATGATATTTGAATTGTGAATAATTATTGTAAATTACTTAAATTATTTTTATATGAATGCTTTGTATAATTTCTTTGCGAATCGCCAATTAATTTATGGATGTTTAGAATCATTTGTCAATTAATGAGTGCAAAATCAAATTCGACTAAAAATCGTACCCTCGTCATAATTCGCATTTGGATTGCTTCTTTATTTATTATATTAAATATTCAATTATTTATTTATCTAATCTAATTATTTATTTAGTTAATCAATTAAATTTTAATCCTTTATTTATTTATTTAATCTAATTTATTTAATTTCAATTAATCATTTATTTAATCAATTAAATATTTATTTATTTATTTACTTAATTAATCAATTATTATTCATTTACTCCTTTATTTAATTAAAATCAATAAGTATTCATTTATGTAATTAAGTTATTTATTTTCTTATTTATTTATCTATTTATTCAATCAATTAATTAATCCTTTATTATTATCCAATTATTTATCTAGTTTGTTTTATTTAATTATCTAACTTCATTTAACCTTTACTTATTCTATTAATTAATCAATTGATCATTATTTCATTATCTATTTAATTAATCTTAAATTGGGTCATCTATTTATCTAAGTATCAGCATAATTAAAATCTTATCTTATTTATATTATTCCTATTATCATTATATAAAATTAGCTTTATATACTTATTATCCTTAACAAATTCGTGAAAAATGTCGGATTAACCGCATTTAGCGGATTTTCGAAAGTGCTCCCGCTAGGGACCTTCTTTCAAATTTAAAAGAACCACTTACCTAGAATCTCTGAATTTAATTTCTTTTAAATAAAGAATAAATTGCACTCTTTAGTTAACTTAGGTTCCTAATAATCCTTAAATTAGGTGGCGACTCCAAAGAAGCCCTTTGAAGTCCCACTTTGTTGAAATTACATCCCAATGCATACTTGTGTGCATTTCTCAGGAGGGTTCAAAAACAGGCCTTCTTGGATAAGCCTTTTACCTTGATTTGCCTACCCTTATATGCACCCTTGATTGTTGTGATCCCTATTGACCTTTTTGTTGGCACCCACACCGCGAACCTACCCATTTGTTCTAAATTACTTTCTTTTGACCCTTTACTCCTTAAGCACTTTAATTGATAATTTCATATTATTGTGGAGTTTGTGGTTGAAGTATTGGGAGGTTTTTTAGTGGAACCAATGAGGGGAATACTTGATAAATTGTGAAGTAGTTGAAGGAACATGGGCAAGGTTTGGAAAGAATTGAATAGAAAAAAAACAAAAATGAATATCCTTCCTTGCTAGTGTTGTACTTAAAAGAAAAATTGCTACTTCTTGAAAAAGGTGTGTGTGAAATTTGTTAGGTGGTGAATTGGGTGGCTTTGATGAGATATGTGCTTAAATTGAATGTGATGTATTAAAGTGCTTAGGGAGGTAGTCACTATTACCCATATTTATCCTACCACCCCCTTAGCCTACATTACAACCCTTTAAAGTTTCTAGTTAATTCCGATGAGAGTGAGCCTACATTAGTGGAGTCCTACACTACAGGCAAGCCTATGGTACATCATGTGTGACATGTGAGATTTTCATGAGAGTGAGTGAATTCTTTCGATGCTATTGTCCCCGTTCTATTCTTGATATTCATTGTTGTGTGTGATATTTGGGGGACACTCTCTTGCTTCATTGTTTGGTGAGGGCACATGGTTTGCATGAGATAGGTGAAGTCGTGGCTTCTTGGTGGAGTAGGTAGGTGTGACTTTGTGGTAGTATGGTTGCAATGAGTCGAGTTTGTGCATTTGAGTTGTCTTGGGTGGTTGTTCTCATATTTTGAGTTTGATATATTATTGGCATATTTGTTGGACCCATAGTAGTCATGTGCGCACTTGTTCAATGGTCAGTATCAACTATAGTCATAGGCAGACCTGTTCTACCTAGGTTGGGAAGTTATTTGTAATTGCTCGAGGGCGAGCAAAGGTTCAAGTGTGGGGTGGTGATGTTTGGCATTTTATGCCTATATTTCTTTAATATTTCCTCACGTTTGGATAATTTGTTTGCACGTTTTCTAGTTGACGAATGTGATTTTGCACTGATTTTATGTCGTATGATTTTAGGTTGTTATGAAGTGCAATTGAAGCTTTAAAGAGCATGATCGAGCAAGAAAAGATTGAATTTGGATTGAGGATTGGATCGAGCACGCGAAGGCACGGAACGAAGCAAGCTGCAAACGATGAAAGCAGAGAATTAGCCTGGCGCGTTTGGTGGCGCGGGGCGCCCACTACAGCGCTCAGTGGAGGCGCGGTTTGAGGCGCGGGGCGCCCGCTACAGCGCCCAACTTTCTTCCGCGTTTCGGGACGCGGGGCATGGCCGTTACGTGCAAGATTCGACGTCCTCTGCTTGGTTCCACGCGGTTTGAGGCACGGGGCGCCAGCTATAGCGCCCCATGAGCGTTTTTGGAAGTCCTATTTCGTCTATGCCTAGGCATAACTAATTGCTAGGCTTTTGTAAACATTATAAATACTCTTCTACTTAGTTTTTGAGGGAGGTTCAGACTTTTGAGCAAATTTGAGAGCTCATAACATCTTGAACAAGGGTTTTTCTTCCTTCCATTAATTTATTACATCATTATTTCATCAAATCCTTGTGTTGTTATTATGAGTAAGCGTAGCTAAATATATCGTTCTAGTGTTAGAGTGTTTCATGAAGGTTGATGTTTAAAGATTGAATTCCACGTATTGAATCCCATAACGGATTATTTATTCTTTCTTGATTTCGCTTATTTAATTATTAGGGCCCGATAATTAGGTATTATCTATTGTTCTTAGATTGAACTCGAAAGAGGGAATTTATGAACGCAACAAGAAAGAGTAGGGCTAGATTGTGAACCTGGGCATCAGGGAACCAATTTTTGAGTAGGATAGACATATACTTGCTCGCCTAGCTTAACTAATCACATAATTCGTTAATGCGTGCACGTGATTCAACTTATAGACATATAGGGATTGGAGTATCCTGCATAGACCGTGAAGAATTGAAAGGTTTTCACGGGTACAATTGACCTGTTAGTTAGTACTCCGGGATTCGAGGAGTGAAATCAATTGGAAAACTCAACTGGATTGGTCGTAGCTCTGACCCTGGACCGTTTCATTAATATTGTTTACAACCAAAGTTTGCCCCATTGTTTGACTGAATTTCCACCATTTAAATTACTGTTCTTTAGTTAAGAAAATTCTCACTATTGGAAAAGATCCCTGAGTAGTTGTTAAGAAATTATTTGTTAGGAGTCCAGTCTGAATAGTCCGCGTGGGATCGATACTCTACTTATCATTTTATTACTTGTCGACCACGTATACTTGCGTGTGTGTTGGGAGCAACAGGAATCTTGAGCTAGAATATGAAAAATAAGATCAAATTTAAAAAAGTTAGGCTGAGTAATGAATCTTAGGGATAAGGATATTAAGAAGATAGAAAGAGACTACAAGGAACTTGGGTATGTAGATTGGGGCTTCAGTATTAAGGAATTGGGGAGATGGATAGGGGAATTAGAGATATGAGTGGGGTGGGTACAATTGTTGGATCCGATGGGTACTGGATGTAATATTTATAGGCTGAATGGGCATAGCTTGTAAACAAAGTTTACATGGGCACAAAAACGTAAATATTTAATTTTTATGAGCACTCCATGTAAAAATCCCTTCAACTTATAAATGTAGGGGAAATTTTGATGTGTTAGCCATTTTTGGACGCACTCAAAGAGTTTTATCCACCATTTCAAAATTAATTGAGAAATAGCCAAAAATTCGCACGCACACTTACCCTCCATTAGCGTTGAAAAAATACCCCAGACTAGTCTCATAACAAAATACTGGGGCTTTGAACATAACAAAATACTTGGGCTTTGAACAAAACTTGTTCAAAGTCCAAGTGTTTTGTTCAAAGCCCAAGTATTTTATTATGAGACTGAAGCTTTATACAAAGTCCCATAACAAAATAATGGGACCTTCAAGGTCCCATTTCCATAACAAAACAATGGGATTTATCCCATAACAAAGTCCTATCAAAGGGATAAATCCCATTATTTTGTTATGAGACTTTATATATAAAGCTTCAGTCCAGTAACAAAATACTGGGGCCAATGCTGGGGCCCCAGTATTTTGTTATGGGACTGAAGCTTTATACAAAGTCCCATAACAAAATAATGGGGCTTTGGACAAAACTTGTTCAAAGCCCCATTATTTTATACTAGGGTTAGTTTACTGAAGCTTCCCAGTATAAATACTGGGGCTTTGAAAAAACTTGTTCAAAGCCTCTGTATACAGGGACTTGTCCAGAAGTGTTTATTTCTCAGCAAATTTGTTTTTGACAGCTACAAATCAATTAACGCGCGCCAAACAGACCCTTATGCGAAATTTTTACTTGATGAAGTCCCAATAGCAGGGTAGGAGCTAGAGTCGATGAACACATAATTTTGGGTCTAAAACCCATCTTTGTCTTGAACTTATAAAATATAAAATTATTGATTTATAATTTCGTAAATTAAAAAAACCAAAACCCTCAACTCTTTAATTATACTAGCATGTAAAGTACTTCAACCAGCTAAACACTCTTCAAAACTCTCTTTAATTAGTTTGAGCACGAACTAGCCCGAGCCTACCCTCGCCCAGTTATTGTTGATATACTAAAACTTTGGCAACATTTTGATTTCACAAAAAAAAAAAAAAAAATGAATTGATGATCTTTAGTTCTCTTAGACCTACAGAAATAACGTTTTCTCTCCTTTATTGTTTTTCGTTTATTCTCTTCTATGAGAGTGGAGTATGTTGGGTTTGGAAGGAAGGTAAAGTGGTGTGAATGGGAAATGAAATAAATATTAATATTTTATATTAATATTTGATATGGAGCCGGTTTCGTAACGAAATTAAAAAGTGGACTATTTATGCAAATATTCCAAAGGTGGGCTGCTGTAACATTATTCCAAATGAAAGGGTGCTTTCATTGAACAGCCACTTTGAAGGCTGCCTTTCATGAACAGCTACTTCACCAATGAAAAGGTACCTTTTCATTGAACAGCCACCTCGAAGGCTGCCTTTCATGAACAGCCATTTCACTAAAAACCACCTTCATGCCTTTTCACTCCAAATCTTGTGGCTATAAATAGAGAGGCATTTTGCCTCATTTTAATCATCCAAAAATTTCATACTCTCTCTCTCATTACCTTTTGCATTTGTTTTCAAAACAAAAGTAAGTTCTGAGTCAGTGTGATTTGCTACCATTATTTGAGTTCGCTGTTCACTGTGATTTGAATTACCGCTATCACAGTGAGGATAATTCCATTCAATCCTGGGAGAAATTAATCCACAGACCTTGGGTAACTGTGAGGGGATTAGATTTCTTAAGGACAGACAGTGTATACTGTTGGCTTGAAATTTTTCTACTTCATCTATTTCTGTTTTGGTCATTATCGAAAGTGCAGACATATAACAATCTCTAACAATCTTAAGAAATCTAATTTGTATTTTGGTCTGCTAATCGATAATAGGCTGGTTGTGGAGAATAAAATCTGAAAAGATTTTCTACTCCAAACTGTTGTGGAGACTAAAATCTGAAAAGATTTTCTACTCCAAATTTAGTATTCCGTTTTTGAAGATTTAAATACTTCAACGGATTATTAAAATTATTGTGTGTTTAATCCGTTCAGAAGATTAAAAACTTCCGGATTATTAAAATATTTATATTATTATTTGCTGTTTGAAGATTAAAATACTTTGCCGGTTCATAACTCTTGGTTGTGGTACTGTTATTCAAAAGTAAATTTCAAAATAGACATTGAATTTGTTTGTGGTTTTGGAAATTGGGTTTGCTGGTAATTGATACGTTCCCGTAAATTGAAGCCAAAACAAAGGATGTTTTAAAATCACAAAATAATGGCATTGAGTCACTGTCATTCTCGTATTTGCATTATTTGACAGCCTCAATTATTGGTCATGATAATATACTAATTTTATTTGGCTTATTTCCACTTTGGATGAATTTGCCATGTGATTGAGCCATTGTGCAGTACACACGAGTGTTATTAAGTGAAAAAGGTGTAGAGATATTAAAGAGACGTGTCTCTGGTCATATTTAATTTGTGTCAACAATTATCTATTCCAAGAGAGATATTTGTTCCAATACCAGCAAGATGGTATATTTTGATTATTGTAAACGAGTGACATGGATCGAGATGTAAAATTGATCATGTTCGGGAGGAAGCTGGCTAGTCTTTACCACGCCACTTGTGGGATCAATTGATATGGCATCAATTACCCATCATCAAGGACGGAAAATGTATATGTACGTACATTTGGTGGAGAAGAAAAGATCCATGTATACATGAATAGTTGGAAATTACAGTACACTGATACTGTAATTAATGGTGTTACATAGTGGCTTGGAGGACCTTATTTCTTTATGATGCATATACATGATTATGTTGATATAATCAGAGTATAAATATTTAAAATGTGGGGGCATTTGGCTTTTGTATGATAAAAGTCAATGTTAGACTTAATGTCTATGTTATTTGATTTGATTTTTGAATCCCACAAAATCTTTGGTGGATATTAATGTGGTAGTTAATGAATCACGACTCTTCGATCTTTGTGATGACTAGTTGATAAAATAACCACTTCAAAGGTGGACACGTACCTTTACTAAAATCCGATTGTACTTTTTCGTGAAAGGGTGTCACTTGAAAGGTTATATATTTTTCATAACAGAAGCGTCACTTGAAAGATTACTAGTTTGTATAGACCTAACCATTTATGAATGGATGTGTTAAAACGTTGGTCTATAAAACGGTAAATCATTACTAATATTAGTGATAAAATCCACATCAAGGTGGATTGATGCGGTGAACACTAACCAATGATAATCATAAAATCCATATCAAGTTGGATTTGTATAATGATAGAAGGTTCTATAATTTGGGCATCAAATAAATAACTAGGCGAAAATGGTTGAAAAATATATTAAATGTTAAAAGGTTGTGGCCACAACTGATGCAACCATTTCAAGCTATTGATAGTGATGCTAGAATAAACAGTTGAAAAACTGAAGGGCTCCAAAAATTTTGAAAGATATTTAATTTTGGCTCTAGCCGATGACAGCGGTTTGCATACATTGCAATAGTCAAGCGGCAATATAGAGGGCTGGGAGCCTTATGTATAATGGTAAAAATCGTCATATACGACGAAGACATAAAACCATTCGACAACTTATCTCTAGAGGAATTATCACAATTAACTATGTTAAGTCAAAGGATAATGTATCGGATCCACTTACTAAAGGTTTAACTAGAGATGATGTTGAGAGATCATCAAGAGGAATGGGACTATGGCCGAGGACAAGTCGTCATGGCGGTAACTCTACCTAGAAGACTGGAGATCCCAAGATCTAGGTTCAAGGAGCTCAAACAAAGTTGTGTACGACCGCTCCAACATTGTCAAACAACTTAACCCATCCTCTTAATAAGACAATGTTTAGTACCAAGGATAAAACGTTAAAGACGTTTTTTAATGATTATCTAAGTTTGATACGGGGTTTGTCAAACAGTGTAGATCTACGGGATTACATGTTTAGAAATCACCTATGTGAGTGTGAAGTGGAAGCCGCTTCAAGAAGAATTCTGTAAGGCCAATTCTCTACGCACTCATGAACCAGGCGATGTTCATGGCTGAAACGAACACAACAATGAGAACCAAAAATGGTCAAGGATTAATTGTGTGATATATGTTGTCTAGGTATACACCAAAGTTCGACGGTTCAAAGATATCAAATCTACCGATTGACCGAGTATATCCGATATATGTTCACTACGGAAAGTTCAAAGGGAACCCCACTTATCCAGATGCAATTAATTCTTACTTGCAAATCACATAGTTTTCTGCATGTTTTCTTCATATAGCCATTCTCCATTCATGTGGGGGATTGTTGGGTTTGGAAGGAAGGTAAAGTGGTGTGAATGGGAAATGAAATAAATATTAATATTTTATATTAATATTTGATATGGAGCCGGTTTCGTAACGAAATTAAAAAGTGGACTATTTATGCAAATATTCCAAAGGTGGGCTGCTGTAACATTATTCCAAATGAAAGGGTGCTTTCATTGAACAGCCACTTTGAAGGCTGCGTTTCATGAACAGCTACTACCTTTTCATTGAACAGCCACCTCGAAGGCTGCCTTTCATGAACAGCCATTTCACCAAAAAACACCTTCATGCCTTTTCACTCCAAATCTTTTGGCTATAAATAGAGAGGCATTTTGCCTCATTTTAATCATCCAAAAATTTCATACTCTTTCTCTCATTACCTTTTGCATTTGTTTTCAAAACAAAAGTAAGTTCTGAGTCAGTGTGATTTGCTACCATTATTTGAGTTCGTTGTTCACTGTGATTTGAATTACCGCTATCACAGTGAGGATAATTCCATTCTATCCTGGGAGAAATTAATCCACAAACCTTAGGTAACTGTGAGGGGATTAGATTTCTTAAGGACAGGCAGTGTATACTGTTGGC
This sequence comes from Petunia axillaris subsp. axillaris, assembly GCA_029990575.1. Taxonomy (NCBI): domain Eukaryota; kingdom Viridiplantae; phylum Streptophyta; class Magnoliopsida; order Solanales; family Solanaceae; genus Petunia; species Petunia axillaris. The sequence goes on along the minus strand of JARKNS010000004.1, from coordinate 118,675,488 downwards.
TTGGAATTTTTCTACTTCATTTATTTCTGTTTTGGTCATTATCGAAAGTGCAGACATATAACAATCTCTAACAGAGTATAAATTGGTTAAAATCACAGTGTTATATGTTAATTGTTAGCCAAAGGAAATATAACATGACTATTAAAAATAAGATCCAAGTGCCCGTCATTACAAGTATTAAAAACGGGTCTGATCAAAATTACTGTTGGGTTTAGTTTATTGAACTGTTGGTGGACGATAAATGGAAAAGATTATGTTAAAGAAAATTTGTGCTCATAGCAAGGATAATAAAATGTTCTTGATAGTCATCATCATACTACTATAAAAGCATGTACCTCATTTTTGTGAAAGTCAGATTACCTAAATGCCCTCAACATATACTATTACTAAAGCATTAAAAAAAACATAAGCAGCTCTCTAAGCAATCGGTTCTCTCCCAGGAGTTGCCAAGTCAAAGAAAAGGCCTAAACACCTCTCCAAGCAAACGGTTGTCTCCCAAGAGTTGCCAATGTTTCTCTTTAAAAATTTATTCCATCCAAACAATCATCTTCTTTGCTCGATTTTTTTATTTGATCTTTGCCAACTACTACCTCTATCTTTCTTTGCCAGGAAAGTTGAAATACTCATTATGTATGTTCAAATATCATCCTCCATATATGCATATTTTTGTCCGATTTGCCTCTTTCAATTACTTGGTATCTCTGTTGATTGGAGCTTCAACATATTTTATAACACTTCTGATCACTTCTAAAAAATAATAGTTTGCCCTCAACTATATTAGTTATGAGAAGATATTCTTACTCTGCGCAATTGTTGGATACATGGAATTTTGTTCGTCTCAAGAGTCAACCAAAAAATTATTGTATGCCAGAATTTTGATTATCCTATAAATACAACAACCCCTGACATGACCTTTGGGATTGACAAGAAAACTATCTTGTATCGGTCTCCAACATCTTGGAAGTCAAACGACCACCCCGTGTCAGGACTATATGTTTATAATGTGCAAATCAATGGAAGAACCCAAGTTTGCATGTACATTCTGGAAGGCATATGATCTCTGCCACTGGTAATCTTTTTTTGAAATTTATATTTGATGTCCATGGCAACTTTTATGTTTTTAGTCTGTCACAATAATTCATTGAACGTGTAAAAGCAGGCGCGACAACACGAAGGCTGAGAATAAAGAAATTTCACTGAAAATAACTACGGCTATCAGGGTAATCAAAGAGGTTCAACTAGGAATGCGAATGAGAGAGAAAGTGCTCCACCTTCTCTCTAAAAATTATTTCAAAAGATAACTATTACCTCTATATCCCCCCCCCCCCACGAGCAATTTCCCATACTCATCATCATCACCAAACACTATGACAAATCTTGCTGAAATGGAAATCAAAATGACAGATCAAGAGATGGATCAAATGGACAGAAGCAACAACAAGCCCAAAGAATCCAACATAGACGACAAGGAAAAAGAGCCAGTAAGTTTTCGTGATACTCTAATGTCTTCCTCGGGAGATTCACACACTAGTACCACACCTCAAACAAAGATAAACCTTGATCTCTTCGACCTCACAGAAGAAAATGATAACACTTTAAACCACCCCCACTTTATTCCCATATCCTCCGAGGAAAAAAAACGACTTTATCAACCGTGGAATCAAACAATCATACTTAAAGTCCTAGGAAAGAAAATAGGCTATAACTTAATTAGATCGTGGCTACAATTTATTTGGAAACCAACTGAAGACCTTACTATGATAGATTTAGGGGAAGATTATTATGCTATACGTTTTCAAAAAGTAGAAAACTATCAAAAAGCTCTCTTTCGAGGCCCTTGGTTCATCAATGGACATTACATCTTAGTAAAAAAATGGAAACCAAAATTCTCCACAAATGAAAAACAACCTAGCTATGCCTCTATTTGGGCTAGATTGCCAGAACTACCGACAGAATATTATGACCTCTCCTTTTTATATAAAATAGGATCATCAATAGGAGAAGTTATAAAAATTGATAACTGTACAGTTCAAGCTAGCAGAGGAAGATATGCTAGGTTGTGTCTTTTAGCACCCATGAACAAACCAATGCCTAAAGACCTACTCATAGGAAAACATTTACAAAAGATCCAATATGAGGAAAGCACCATACTATGCCAGCACTGTGGCTACTTAGGACACTTACACTACCATTGTGCTCTGAAAAACCAATCAAAGGCAGAAGCTAAAGAAGAAAAAGAAAACAATATTTCCTCCTCCTCTAAGCCACCCTTAGACCATAATCAATGGAAAACGGTAAACTATGGAAGGAAAAAACATGGCCATAAATATGCAGGACCCAGCTGGATAAGAGAACGTGGACATACTATACACAGCATGGTGGAAAGAAGCCACAAGAATGAAGAGAAGATTCAACAGCAAACAGGACCTTCTGAAGGACAGAAGGAAACCAAACACCACAACGTACAAGGTAAACACACCCCAACAACTACTGATAGTCCAAACCAGGAGCAAAAGAAAATAGAAGAACAAAAAAAAAAAGAAAAAAAAAGAAGAAAATGTTGAAAGTAAAAATTTAGAGAGTCAAAAATCAGTTAGTAAAAAGGAAGATGGAAAAGGAGAAGTGGGTAAAAATATAGTGAAAATCCCAAGCCAAACGATTAGCAATTCGGGAATAAATGAAGCCAAAACAATGAAAAATTTAGATATCAATAGTTTATTGGAAAATATCCCGTATAAGAAAAAGGAAAACAAAGACAAAGGAAAAGCAAAAGTTGTTGAGGAAAATAAAAAAGGTTTATTCTTAAAGAAAAGGGAAACTCCAAAGGAAAATAAAGGTATAATAATAGGACACCACTCTATGCCTCCCAAAAACGTGCAACAGAAATCTATATTAGAAGAAATCCAAACAAACAACAAACATCAACCTTTCCATTTACCTACCTCGATTGAGCAACAATCAGACTCTAAAGGTGACCCACCGTATACCCCAATTATCAGCATTAAAACACAAGAAAGTGTGATTACACGTGATAGTATGATACCTCTAACCAATCAAACTGCCTCAATCCCCACAAATGAACCAAATCAGTCCACGTCTATATGTAAAACTCACACAGAACCCCAAAATCCCCCAGATATGGAAAGTTCTCTGACAGACATGCAAATTGAAAATGACACTCAAACCTCGGAGACAAAAATTCCTTTCTGTCTACATCAAGACAATTCATATATGGATTGCAACATGACTAATTTACAAAGTACTTGCAATATAATAGGAAAAAAAAATTTTAGTCCACTACACCCAACAATAGCAGAAGATAACACGCTGACAACCATATCTTCTTCTCCGCTGGACACATTAAATGAGAAGATACAAAATATCCCAAAAGCTGAATTTGATCAGTCAGACCCCACCCCCCACGGAAACCAACCGACCTCAACCCAAACTTATACAAAACCTAACACCCTTATACCTTCTTCTACAACCACACAAATTCCCATCACTGTTAACACAAAATTATCAGAAGCAAAAGAAGATGTCACGCAATCAAATGAACAACGAACATCGTCGACACAATCGCACCCGCATCAACCACTTTTACCAAAGGAGAGAGCGAAGGAACGAACCCATACCACCTCGCTATCCCATGGCCACACCATATCTGATAGCTTTCCCCATATTTCAAACCACCAACCTTGTCAACAACCCTCAAAATCTGTTACCAAACACACTGATGCAGTCCAACTCAATGAGTCAAAACCAAGAACCATCCTTGAATCTGTCACTGCGAACACCATCTCCAACAAATCAAATTCCTTTGACCCAAAATCAACCACACACGCTCAGGACCACTCAAATCACGACTGGGATGGAACATCAAATTTACTCTTCTCGTCAAGAAGAGATGAACCACTGGGAGAGAAATTGCGAAATTTCGAATATAGCAAGTTCTCTAACCCAGAGGTTGGCATTAACACTAAAAGATCTAGTGCAACACCATCATTTAACAATGGAAGAATTGAGAACCATGGATCTACAGGTACAAATAGAGAATCAACAGCCGATACCAGTGCCATCCCTGCAACAGTTGAATTTACGCCAACAGAGCAACTTATCAAGCTTCTTACCCAATCCACCAACAAGAGGAACCGTGGAACCAGAACCAGAGCAGGTAGTTCCTCAGTGGAACCAGGTCCCGGCGTACATGGACGAAGACGATGCAAGAATGGCGAGAAATCAGATGCAAAATGCCCAGATCCAGACGGAAACACTAAGAAGCGATATCACGATGATGGAATTCATTACCTTGCATGCAGCGGAAACACTACCACTAGAAGAAGAGTTCGCAGTAAGAAAAATGGTGATGTGCCCTCTGGATGTTTGCAGGGTTATCATAGCGATTCGCTACTTTCCTTATCAGCGGAAATACACTGGAGTGCTTATACCAGTATCAATGAGGGAGGAGGCCAGGAGCATATATCTGAACAATGTGGACATGCAGATGACAGGATCGTTGGCAGCAAGGGCGCTGGCCAACAACAATCAAACTAAAATGTCAATTCTCTTTTGGAACTGTAGGGGTGCAAATAGCCTCTCATGTATTCGAAATCTGCAAGATACCCTGGCTTGGACAAAACCAGCAGTGCTGGCTTTGACAGAGACAAAATGCTCGACTCACCTAGCACTCACTACTGCTTTAGACTTTGATGATTTTTTGGAAGTGCCATCAAATGGCTTCTCAGCAGGCATTGTCCTTATGTGGAAAAAGGAGTTGGTCACTATCCGAAAGTCAGCACATTCTACCCCTCAGGAGATACATGCAGTGATTGAGGTTGGTACAAAATACATCTTCAAGCTATCAGTTATATATGCTAGTACAATATTTGCTCGACGACTAGAATTATGGGAAAATCTTAAAGCCTTACATGAGAATAATAAAATGCCATGGTTAATCTGTGGTGACTTTAATGAGGTAACCACAGCCGCCGAGAAATTCGGAGGAAACCCTGTCAGCAATAGTAGAATAAATGCTTTTATGGACTGCCTAAATGCTATTGGTCTTATTGACGGCTTTACTGGTCCTCGCTTCACATGGTCAAACAAACATAAAAAGAGGACCACTTTAATTTATGAAAGGTTAGACCGATTTGTGGGGACAAATGACTGGTTGACTATGTTTCCTAACTCAACTGTACGACATCTACCTCGTACTCGTTTGGACCACTGGCCCTTGCTACTTAACTGCTTTAAAACTTATATGGCCCCCACGCCCCAGTTTAGACTAGAAATCATGTGGTTCTCACATCCGGATTTTCCTAATATAGTTAAAAACTCGTGGTTTGAAAATCAAGATTATGCAAACTCCTTATTAAATTTCACTGAAAATGCTTCACGATGGAATAAAGATGTTTTTGGCAATATATTTAAAAGAAAAAAAATTGTTTTAGCCCGGCTTGAGGGAATCCAAAAGATGAATGTCCTTCACAAAAAAAAATTTCATTTAGAGCTAGAAGAAACTTTAGAATTAGAATACAATAATATTCTTAAACAAGAGGAGGACTTCTGGAAACTAAAATCTAGGGTCCAATGGCTCAATGATGGAGATCGCAACACGAAATTCTTCCATCTGTCTACCATTCAAAGACATAGAAGAAATCGTATTCTAGGGCTAAAAAATTCAGTGGGTGAATGGAGCTATGATCAAAAGGATATAAGGGATAATATTGTGGACTATTATCATAATATTTATAGTACTGGACTCACAAAGTCCCATATCTCCAAAGAAGACATAACATCCATACACTTGTCAGATGAAAATAGCAACCACATAAGTAGAACCCTAGAGGACGTGGAAATCCTCACAGCCATTAACTCCTTCCAACCTCTCAAAGCACCCGGCCCTGATGGGCTCCACCCAATCTTCATTCAAAAATATTGGGTAGACATAAAATACTCAGTCATCACCACCTGCAAACAAGTTTTCTTCCACAATAAAGTTCCTGACAATATCAATAATACGTTCATAGCTCTTATCCCAAAGGTCAAAAGCCCTGAAAAAATTGAGCAATATAGGCCCATTAGCCTCTGCAACACTATCTATAAAATAATTTCTAAAATTATTGTGACTAGGATTAAACCCTTCCTTCACAATCTTATTAGCCCAAACCAATGCAGTTTTCTATCAGGAAGGAGAGCATCGGATAATGCCATCATTGTTCAAGAAGCCATGTTATCATTGGGTAAAATTAAAGGGAAAAAATCCAAAATGATTATCAAGATAGACCTGGAAAAGGCTTTTGACAGATTAGAATGGTCATTCATTAAAAGCTCATTAGAAGCGCTAAATTTCCACAAAAATACTGTTGCGCTAATCATGTCCTGCATCACGACCCCCACTACCCAAATCTTAGTAAATGGCATTCCTACTACAACTATTATACCCTCTCGAGGGTTGAGACAAGGGGATCCCCTATCCCCCTACCTCTTCATAATATGTATGGAAGCCCTTACTAGAAAAATAAATGAGGCAGTTGCAAATGGATCCTGGAAGCCAATTAAGCTCTCTCACTCAGGACCTAAAATTTCCCACCTAATGTTCGCGGATGATTTGGTACTCTTTGCGGAATCAAATAAAGAAACATCGGAAGCTATTCTCAAAACTCTTTCTGACTTTGGTATTGCATCAGGACAGAAAGTAAACAATGCTAAATCTAGAGTAGTTTTCTCAGCAAACTGCCCTCCTCAATTAAGCTCTCACATAAGCGAAATACTCAACATTAGAGAAGCTAAATCCTTTGGGAAATATCTAGGATTTAATATCACGAATAGCTCCCCTAAAATGAAAGATTACCAATATTTATTAGATAGAATGAGAGTTCGATTAAGAGGTTGGAAATCTCACATGCTATCAATGGAGGGTCGTACGATCCTTGCTAGAGCCACGTTAGCAGCTATCCCTACCTATACTATGCAAAGTGCGCTACTACCAATAGGGATCACAGACAATATAGATAAAATAACTAGAAATTTCATATGGGGCTCCACTACCGATAAAAGGAAAATCCATCTAGTAAATTGGGATATGGTAACTACACCTAAGAAATTCGGAGGTTTAGGTATTACCCAAGCTAGAACTAAGAATTTTAAATTGCTTACTAGCCTAGATTGGAGATTTAGGGCCAATCCAAAACCCCTTTGGTCAGAAATACTCCAAAAAAAAATACAATCCACAGCAGAGAGCTATAAATATGATTCATAGAAGGGCCACTGACTCCTTCATTTGGAAAGGCCTAATCCAAGGTAATAAAATATGCTCCCAAGGTATCTCTTGGAACATAGGAAACGGGAATGATATCAACATATGGGAGGACAAATGGATAAACCATGTAGGGACCCTTCGAAGTCTTATTATAGGCCCTATCCCCAAGGACCACCTAAATCTTACAGTTAGTTCCCTGCGTGAGGGAAACTCATGGAACCTATCACAACTACCCTTCCACATTCCAGACAATATAAGAGACCTAATCTTTTCCACTTACATTTCAACCAACCCTCAGAATAATGATACTTTCCATTGGAATATGACGAGCACAGGAACTTTTTCCACAAACTCCATACCCCACAATCTTATAAGATTCCCCAAACCAAGGGAGCATCAAGTCTTTGATCACCAATGGATTTGGCACATCAATAGCTTACCTAAAATTAAGACCTTTCTGTGGCTGCTCACCCTTAATAAACTACCAACAGCTACACATCTATTCCATAGGCATGTTATTCCATCCCAGTACTGCAAATCGTGCACCCACCATATTGAAACAATAGACCACATTTTCTGCCTATGCCCTAGGGCAGATATTATCTGGAATTTTTTTCCCACTATATCAAAGCCAACTTCGGACTTTATAAACTGGATGAAAATTTCCACTTCCGATAAAGCCAATACCATCCACTACAAATCAGTAGTCATCCCCCCCAACACTATCATACCTTTCATTGCTTGGATGATTTGGAAAAATAGAAACTCTCTCCTATTTAGCCAAAACCCAAACATATGCAATGGAAATAAGGTACTAAAGTTAGCTGTTGAATTTGTCACCCTAGGAAGGAGCACCCAGAGCCCTTCCACTATAGCCAGAAAATAGGAAATCCGACCATGGCAACCCCCTGACTTCGGATATTACAAACTCAATATTGATGGTACCTTTAAACTAACTAGTAATATAGGGAGTGCAGGTGGTGTCTTTAGAAATTCACAGGGAGATTGGATTATGGGGTTTGCTCAAAAATTCACTAGTCCGGACTCTACCTTTAGCGAACTAAAAGGTTTACAAACTGGACTTCATATTGCAAAGGAATATAATCTATTGCCACTACTCATTGAGACAGATGCCCAGGTACTAATCTCCACTCTAGATAATCCTACCAGTTTGTACTCACATATTTTTTCGGAATGTAGGTCATTGATCATGGAGCTGGAGCAGGTCAGGGTTAGCTATGTGCCCAGGGCAGCAAATGAATTGGCAGACAACATAGCCAAATATGGAAGCTCTCTAGCACAGTCCAACATGTTATTTTGTTATACTACTTGCTTACAGTCATGTATTTATATTTTTGAAAAGGACAGGCCAAAAACTCTACATGCCATGCATGACGGCCAAAGCCCATTATATATGCTACTACCTAATGTTTGAATGAATGGTTGCTAGTTTTTAACAAAAAAAAAGAGGTTCAACTAGGTAATATTGTTGACGTGGTACTTCAACATGCGCAGGTACATTACACATTTCAACTACCCTCCTTTAAAATCTGGTTTTTAATGTTTGATTGTATCTTCCACAACATATTTTCTTGCATGGCCAACTTTACGTGGCACTGTCACGAGGAATATCATTGTCAACAACAAAAGTAGCAAATAAAACAACTAAAAGGATCGTACACCAGAAATATTGTTTACAAGGAAGTTTTAGGTGAGATACATTAAATTACATATTTGTGCCTCATAAGTTAAAGTAAACAAAAACTATCATGCTTCTTAATTAACTTTAATTGTTCATCGTCACATGTTCAACTGAAAGTCAATCATCATAACATCGCCAAAAAGCACCTCACAAGACAATTCAAATTCAACGTTAGTCTAACCAAGTACTTCATAATATCAACTTTAAAAGATTTTGGAATATAAAAGACAGCGGAGGAAAAATAGCATTAATAACTCCTTACAATTCAGCCTTTTTTAGAAGATCACTATGTACTAAAGTTTGTTGTTGTTACAATAGTACTCTGGATATCAAATAAAATGTATGGTTACATTTGTGTTTGCAGCCCCTATTATAATACTTAACCAGCTGATATAGTAAGTGTTTTATGCAATTGACCATTCACCAGTAGGTACTCTTGCTTATCTTAATGTGGCTAGGGTACACAGTCCCAAGAGTTGCCAATGTTTCTCTTTAAAAATTTATTCCATCCAAACAATCATCTTCTTTGCTCGATTTTTTTATTTGATCTTTGCCAACAACTACCTCTATCTTTCTTTGCCAGGAAAGTTGAAATACTCATTATGTAAGTTCAAATATCATCCTCCATATATGCATATTTTTGTCCGATTTGCCTCTTTCAATTACTTGGTATCTCTGTTGATTGGAGCTTCAACATATTTTATAACACTTCTGATCACTTCTAAAAAATGAATAGTTTGCCCTCAACTATATTAGTTATGAGAAGATATTCTTACTCTGCGCAATTGTTGGATACATGGAATTTTGTTCGTCTCAAGAGTCAACAAAAAAATTATTGTATGCCTGAATTTTGATTATCCTATAAATACAACAACCCCTAACATGACCTCTGGGATTGACAAGAAAACTAGCTTGTATCGGTCTCCAACATCTTGGAAGTCAAACGACCACCCCGTGTCAGGACTATATGTTTATAATGTGCAAACCAATGGAAGAACCCAAGTTTGCATGTACATTCTGGAAGGCATATGATCTCTGCCACCGGTAATCTTTTTTTGAAATTTATATTTGATGTCCATGGCAACTTTTATGGTTTTAGTCTAACTGTCACAGTAATTCATTGAACGTGTAAAAGCAGGCACGACAGCACAAAGGCTGAGAATAAAGAAATTTCACTGAAAACAACTACGGCTATCAGGGTAATCAAAGAGGTTCAACTAGGTGGTATTGTTGACGTGGTACTTCAACATGCGCAGGTACATTACACATTTCAACTACCCTCCGTTAAAATTTGGTTTTTAATGTTTGATTGTATCTTCCACAACATATTTTCTTGCATGGCCAACTTTACGTGGCACTGTCACGAGGGATATCATTGTCAACAACAAAAGTAGCAAATAAAACAACTAAAAGGATCGTACACCAGAAATATTGTCTACAAGGAAGTTTTAGGTGAGATACATTAAATTACATGTTTGTGCCTCATAAGTAAAAGTAAACAAAAACTATCATGCTTCTTAATTAACTTTAATTGTTCATCTTCACATGTTCAACTGAAAGTCAATCACCATAACATCGCCAAAAAGCACCTCATAAGACAATTCAAATTCAACGTTCGTCTAACCAAGTACTTCATAATATCAACTTTAAAAGATTTTTGAATATAAAAGACAGCGGAGGAAAAAAAGCATTAATAACTCCTTACAATTCAGCCTTTTTTAGAAGATCACTATGTACTAAAGTTTGTTGTTACAATAGTACTCTGGATATCAAAGAAAATGTATGGTTACATTTGTGTTTGCAGCCCCTATTATAATACTTAACCAGCTGATACAGTAAGTGTTCTATGCAATTGACCATTCACCAGTAGGTACTCTTGCTTATCTTAATGTGGCTAGGGTACACAGTCTATTGTAGCATTGCTTGGTTAGACAACAAACATGTACTACGTAACTCGGATTCACGTGCAACGCACGTGTCAGAGACACTAGTATAATAATACAGGTATTAATGTTGGTAATAACTTGCGATGTACTTTTTTCTTCGGTAAAATATTCAATCACCGGCCAATTGTAAATTTATGAGGGAGAATGTCTGTACTTTAACTGATAATTACTAAAGGTAAAATATTTCAAATTCATCGGAAGTTAATTATTACTGGTTTCTCTAAGGATTAACCCGAAATAACAAAAACAATAAAACCTTGCGACCTGTAGCATATATAACAAGTGAGAAAAAGTATTGAGACGACAGTCCACAAATTGAAAACATCATAAAATTTAAAATAATAAAGGAACCTTCTACGTTAAAAATTGATTATTTCATTAACTCATAATAAATAAAGTGAAATCCCAAAGATTAACTAGCTTGTATGTCCAATAGTTTTTATTTGAGAGTAAGAGCTGTATAGGAAGAGAGATAAACATACTTCTCAATTTACAAATGCTCTTTTATTCTTAACTAGTTTTTGTGTACGTGTGTTGCACGTGTATAATACGATAAAATTGAATATAATAAGAAGCATCATGTTTTATAGCAGCTGTCCAAACATATGCAACATTGATTTTAGTGACAAAACATGAGCACCATTCAAATAAGAAAGGCAATACATCAAAATCAGTAAAAGCTAAAATGACTTGAATATAAAAACGAACCAGCTTTTGTTGTTCCAACTGCTTATATTGACAATCAAAATCCAACAATTAGAAAGTATATAGAACCAAAATTATGACATCTACTATGATCAATCTTATGTGAATCATAATGTGGTCAAAATGTTATGAAGCGCTAAATAGTTAGAATAAATATAGGTTTTTTTCTATAGTTGAGACCAGTACATGGAAAAGAACATTAGTAAGGTAGCCCTATTTGATTATGCCTTCACTCAGAGCTCAAAAATGTAGAAAAATATTGAAGTGACGTTGATGCTCGTGGTCGCCACCTCCACGCAAGTCCTCGATCACCAAGTCAAGCTCATCTGCTAAGATGGACACAACCTTGACCAGCCTTTTGAGTTCTACCCCGCTACGACAATATCACAGCCATACACCGCTCGAGCATATCTCTGCTCCTCAACTGAGCAAAATGGAGCAAAGAACTTTGGAGAAATTTTATTCGCTTAGCATGGAGTGTCTTAAAGCTGCTGCTATCTACAGATTACTCAAAGAATATGATCATAAAAAAAGTCTCATAAAGAACAAAAAGCTTAGAACCATCCATAGAAAAGAATGCCATGATTACTTGGGGACGATTTGCTTGTATCTACCACCTTAGCTACTTTACTTAAAATATATATTAATAGAAAAATAAAAGAATAATTAAATTAGCCAAAATAAAGTATTCTCCTATAAATCTACCTACAACAAGTTATTGGGTGCCACAACAGATTTCAAATCAACGTACACATAGGGGTGCGAGCACCATAGTTAACATTGTAGATAGCTGCTAAAAACAATCTTGAATATCTTTTACTGATGAATACTTCTGTTTCTTATTATTTCTTAGAATTTGTCATTTCGTTTTCCTTGATATTATATTTGTATGGGCCTAAATCAGTTTAGGTATACAAATCGAATTTGGATTCGAATATAAGCAATTCTTCGTATCAAAGTTGAAATAAGTACACGAAAAGGATGCAAATGCGAGAGAATAACTGTATTTCAATAAATGAATGTGATTACAAATTTGGGCAGCGTTTCAATACAAATTTCTGGATGCCTATAATACAAAATGATCTAGTATTTATAGGCATGGAGGCCTTGCCCACGTTCTCCACTAGCAGCTGATGCATCTCCCACGATCTAGGCATTAAATGGAAGAGTTAGTGGGACAAAGTAGTGGGCTGCAGAGCCGCATGAACCGAGGGGATCCACTGAGGTGCGAATGATTGACCTCGGTGGCCTGGCCCTACTGCTTGACCGAGGTGGCTTGTCACCGAAGCTTAGCTTACGGCTTGCCTTCGGTGACGACCTCGGTGCCTGGCTTCGGCAACTCATTGATTTGATTCGGTCTCTGGCTTGCTGACACGAGTTCGGTCGCTATCAAGCAGCGCGACCGGGGCGAATCATCGCGGGTCGATTTTTACCATACAGATAGTCCCCCCACTCCTCGGTTACCTACCGAGGTTGCCGAGGAGTGGAATGATGTTTCGCGGGAAAGCGACGTGGCTTGATCTTATCCAAGTATTTCAAAATTTGTCAACAGTCCACGTCTCATCAGGTCACTTCTTCTCGACACGTGTCATCCATTCGTTGGTTGCCCGAACGGTCACGCCGTAATTTTGGTTTTCCCAACGTTACAATGATGATGATGTCCCACAATCTGACTCTTCCATACCTATAAATACCTCCCTATCAAACCCTTTCCTTCACTTTCATTTTCTTCGACCAAGAATTCTTAGAGTGAAAAACACAAGCTTCCATATTTCCTTCTGATCAATCCTTTCTTTCAAGAAAATTCCAACCTTAAACTGCCACCATGTCTACCACTATATCTAGGCAAGACTCAAGTGATTCGGGTGAAAGAGTGCGAGCTCCGCCCTTGGCTATGGCTGCTGTTAGTGGCGACACCGCCGCCGCTACGCCGGCGGTGGAAGGCGGAGAAGTATCATCGGGCGCTGGTGGTGCAGTGCGTCGTAAGGCTAGAGCTATGCGCCAGTTGGCGGTGGAGGAGGAGGTCGATGCAGGGGAAGATGATGCCATGCTTGACGACGTCATGCTGAGTAACTTTAGTGACGCCCTCCTCAGAGGTGACGATGACGGAGGTGATGGTGAGGATGACGATTCCGAGGGCGGCGATGCCGTGAGCGAGGTCGAGGTCGGTAATGTCGCCGAGGGGGGGATCCTTGGGACCATCAATTCCCCTAGAGCAATAGCTCGAACCTCATCAGATCATTCCCTCCCACTTCGAAAACAGCAAGGACTTGAAACTGCAAGCTCAAGCAGCCGACCAGGAGGAGAAAAATAGAAATATCCCCGTGAATACCACCTCGACCCGCATAACTCAAGCTCATATTGAGCGGGTTCGGAGGGAGTGTCAATTCGCGCCCGAGGTGAAAGTGATCATACCTTATCCAACGAGCCGGGTGTGCCACAACATTGAGGGGTTTTCCTTCGCTTACACCTATCCTTTCACCCTCGGCTTCTCCCTCCCAGTCCATAGAGTCATTGATGATTTTTGCCGGGCCTACAACTTGTGTTTGGCTCAACTTGGCCCCAGCGTCTGGAGGGTTGTCCAGTGCATGGATTGGTTGAGCACGAAGGCCGGGATAGATTTCACCTTTCAACACCTCATCTCACTTTACTACCCCTACTTTCACAAGGCCGGGGTCGTGGCGCTGAATAACCGAGGCAAGTTTGCCCTTCTTCACAAGAGTGAGGATCATGGGGACCGAGGTTGGTGCGATCGGTACATCTCGTTGGAGACGAAAGTTTTATCCGCCGAACCTAATTTCCCCGAACGGTGGAATAACACACGTAAGTATTCCTCTTTTCATATCTTACTCATCGGTGGTTTGTCCATGCTAATTGATTTCGTTTCTTTGCTATTTCTTCAGCCAACAAGGTAGACATCGTGCCCCCGGCAGGTTTGACTGCTTGAGTCAAAGCAATGACTGGGGCTCTTGAACGCCCCGAGAGGACATGGATGAAAATGGCCGCCGAATTTGGTTGGCAGTGCAAGAGGCATGGTAAGTTTTGGGTAATGCTTTGATAGATGTGTCGCTTTGGGATTTTGATTTTGTTTTTCTGACTTTCCTTCCCTCGGTCCTAGGCTTTCCAAACCGTGCCATCAACACTAAGAAAAGTAAGAAGAAGAAGAATGAGGAGAAAAAGAAGAAGGATGGGGAGGAGACCGAGTCAGATGACGATCTGGCTGCGGTGGCCGGAGAGTATAAGGGGTTGAAGGCTTCCAAGTCTTCAAAAGTTTCAAAGGGAGCCCCCGATCAAGGGACCTCCAAAGGTGACATTCGTCTTCGGTTGATATCAACAAATGTCATTCCTTCTTTGTTTTCTTATTCTAACTTTTTCCCTTGTTGCAGGCGTGAAGAGGAAGAGGGCCACTTCGAAAAAATCTTCCCGTTCGGTGGTTCCCCGAACCGAGGTGGTGGCTCCTCCTCAACCCGAGGTGGAAGGGCACCGAAGACTGATTGATGAGCCCGATGACGCAGCTGCCGAGGTTCTGGCTCGAAGGGATGTCGACGTTATTGATCTCGAGGATCAAGAACTCGAATACGATGTAGCCGCGACAAAAGCTAAGGGCAAGGCTAAAGTTGGGGAAGCTGGCACTGCTGCACTTGAAGAAGGAGCTGGCGCCGATGCGGTTAGGGCGCATTCCAAACCCACGAGGATTTCATCCTTGGTGGGGTCTTATCGGACACTCGAGGTGCCAGTTGCCTAAACTTGCTAGCATGCGGCCGAGAGGAGCTTCTAAGCCTTACGCCTTTGCTGGGGCCGACAGAGGACAAGGTTGTGCAGGAGTTCACTTCTGGCAAACTATATAGCACTATGGCTTCCAACGCTGTAAGGGTAAGTTTTATCATACTTAAATCAAAAACTTTCATCTTTACCTTCGGTTCGTAGCTGACCTCGATTCTTTAACCTTTGCCCAGAGTTTCATCCTCTTATTGAAGGCCATCGAGGTCGAGTCTGCAAGGACTGCCGAAGTTCGGAGCGTGGCTCGCTTATGGGAGCAGCAAAAGGTCAAGTTCAACGCCCAAATAGCTTCGCTGAAGGCTGACTTAGCCAAGTCCCAGTCCGATTTGCGTGAAGCCGAGGCAAATTCTGAGGCTAAAATCAAAATCCTCGGTGATGACTTCCAGGCTGAGCGCTCGAAGCTGGAGGATGAAGTTGCGAGGCTAGGTGGTGAGCTGTCTCGAACAAAGGCCGAGGCTGTGAATATGGCAAAAAAACATCATGAGCAGCTGAAGAGTCATCTACTCCATATCAAGAAGCTAGAGAGTGACAACTCCAAACTTTCAGCTAAGGATGCTCAGATTGCAGCCCTTCAAGATGAAATTGCTGATCGAAAGAGTAGGGCTGCACTCAAGGTAAAAAGGGCCGAGCTGGACTAGCGATGGGCCATTATCAAGTCTCGGCTAAGGCTGCTCAAGCGATGCCGCGCCGGGGAGATTGACTTGGATGAGGAGATTGCGAAAGCCGAAGCAAAATCGGCGGAGGCCCAAGCAATCATTGATGAACTCCCATCAAGTGAAGCTTCGAGTGGCGATGAAGATGGAGAAGAGGATGAAGATACCGAGGGGCTCCGAGGATTGAGGCGATTCTCCTGAGGCATAGACATCTTGTAATGTTGTTTTGTAAGCCTTCGGGCTTTTATGCTTATGCTTTGGGCCTTCGGGTCATTTTTTGAATGTAAATATTTCTCAGCCTTCGGGCTTTTATATGAAGGATTGTTCGTATCTTTACTTCGTGTGTTGGTTTTTTTTTCATATACCGAACACTTTGAAAATAAATGATATGCTTGCAAGACTTGACTGAATTTAATCGATGCAAACTTAGGACGACGTCTCGCCCTCGAGTCGATGCATTATGCAGCTTCGGAGTGCAAGGTTTAAACAGATAAAATGAACGAGACCGAAGTCATTTTATTGATATTAACGAGCCAGAAGAAGGCTATTTACATAAAACCAAGTCGAAGCGGACCTTGGGTGAATAACAAATTTTCAGTAAAAGTTGAAATAATACGCCGCTATCAGGCTAATTTACAATGTACTAAATCTAATCCTCGGGCGTAAGTCCCTGGTTGTCGGATAGATAAGCTTCGGTTGGGAGGCTCGATGTCGACCTCGATGTCAACCCTTCTCACTCCCCCCAGTGTTCAGTTTTGAATTTTGATGAAGATCCGAGCACTGAAGACGGTTCGGTTCGCTTTCTGAAAAGGTCAAGCAAAAAGATGGAACGAGGAGTAAGTTAGTACATTGTCTATCAATGCCATGGGAACGTTGTTCAGCTCGGGGCTGTTTAATTGAAAAAAAGTTGAAGAGTATTTACCTCGGCTAGAAGTAATATCGCTTCAGATTGGAGATGTTCCAATTCAGAGGTTCGGGTTCTCCTTGAAGAGACTCAATTTGATAAGAGCCTTTTCCAACGATTGCTTTGACTCTATAGGGTCCTTCCCAACTTGCAGTAAGCTTCCCCCCGTTATCTTCCTTTCTTGACTGGTTCACAGTTTTCAACACATAATCTCCAACCTTGAAGTCCCTAAATTTAGCTTTCCTATTAAGGTAAGCCTCGATCTGTCTTTTTTGGGCAACTAGCCGAACCAAAGCCAATTCCCTTTTCTCTTCGAGCAAGTCTAGCTCGATACGCATTGCCTCTTGGTTGGCGTCTTCGACAGCATGAGCGTACTGAAGACTTGGTTCGCCCACTTCTACGGGGATGAGGGAATCCATGCCATAGGCTAGTGAAAAAGGAGTTTCACCGGTGATGTTTTTCTCCGTTGTTCGCATGGCCCACAGCACCCCGGGCAACTCCTCGGGCTAAGGATCTTTCTTCTCATCGAGTCTTTTCTTCAAATTTTCAATTATGATCCTGTTGGAAGACTCGGCTTGGCCATTGGCACTTGGATGATACGGAGTCGAGGCAATTCTTTTGATCCCCCATTGTTTGAAGAAATCGGTGATGGCTGCCCCTATGAATTGTTTACCGTTGTCACAAGCAATTTCTCTTGGGACGCCGAACCTTTAGATGATATTCTTTTTGATGAAGTCGATTACTTGCTTTTGCTTTACCTCGTTGAGAGCCGCTGCTTCTACCCATTTTGTAAAGTAATCGGTCAATACTAAGATGAAACGAACACCACCTTTTCCTTTGGGTAATGGCCCCACGACATCCATTCCCCATTTCATGAAGGGCCATGGTGATACCACTGAATGTAGAGGCTCGGCCTGTTGGTGGATCATCCGCCCATGGCGTTGGCATTTATCACATTTCTGCACGAAGGCTTTCACATCTGCACTGATTGTGGGCCAATAATACCCAGCTCTTAATAACTTACGCACCAAAGACTTTCCCCCTGAGTGGTTGCCACATTCACCTTCGTGCACTTCAGCCATCACGTGTCTTGCCTTCTCCGGTCCCAAACACTTAGCCATCGGGCCGCAGTACAACCTTTTGTATAAGTTGCCCTCGATCAAGTGATATGAGGCTGCTTGGGTCCTCAACTTCCTTGCTTTTTTTCTATCATGGGGGACAGTCCCCGAGTCGAAGTAGGAGATGAACTTACTTCGCCAATCCCATCGGTTATCCACTGAATTAACTTGCAATTTCATCTCCCTCATTTGTGCGGATAGCAACCGAACCACTGAGTTAGTCCCCGAGTGGGTTTCGTCGATCGCCGAACCAAGATTCGCCAAGGTATCAGCCTCGGTATTTTCCTCCCGAGGCACTTGTTTAATTTTCCATTCTTAGAATTGTGCTATGATCCTTTGCGCTTGATCCAAGTATAGCTGCATTCTGGGCTCCCGAGCCGTATAATCACCGAGGACCTGGTTCACTACTAACTGTGAATCACATCTCAATTCGATTCTTTCAACCCCCATTTCCTTAGCCAACTCCAAACCTGCTAGAGCAACCTCATATTCCGCTTTGTTGTTGGTTACTTTTTTTAACCGAACCGAATGCCTGACTTTTTCCCCGGTGGGTGCTCTCAAGACTATGCCTAACCCCGAACCATTGGAGTTTTGCCCCATCAGTGTAGAGTATCCATAGTCCCGAAGAGGCTCCTTTTTCCATGGAGTTTTCCTTTTCCGCCTCGGGCAAAATTCCAACACTAAAATCAGCCACGAAGTCTGCCAAGACTTGAGACTTAATGGCAGTCCGAGGTTGATAAGTGATATCATACTCACTTAGCTCTACCGCACCATTTGGATAACCTCCCCGACAACTCCAGTTTGTGCAAGATATTTCTCAAGGGGAAGGTGGAAATTACTGCTATTGGGTGACATTGAAAATAAGGCCGTAGTTTCCGAGCAGTAATAAGTAAAGCAACTGCTAGTTTATCCAAGTGTGGGTACCTGGTTTCAGCATCGAGGAGTGTCTTACTTACATAATAGATGGGCTGTTGTTTGCCATCTTCCTCCCGAACCAGCACAGCGCTGACTGACACCTCGGACACCGCCAAGTAGACCAGCAATGTCTCTCCTTCTTTTGGCTTGGCAAGCAACGGTGTGTTAGCCAAATATTGTTTCAAATCTCTCAACGCTTGTTTACACTCCGGTGTCCACTCGAAATGATTGTTTTTCCTCAAAACGGAGAAGAACTTGTGGCATCGCTCCGAGGACCTTGAGATGAGACGACTCAAGGCAGCGACTCGGCCAGTCAAACGTTGAACTTCTTTCACCCCGGTTAGCTCCTCGGGGATTTCATCAATGGCTCTGATTTTATCTGGGTTGACCTCGATTCCTCGTTTAGAGACAATAAAACCTAAGAATTTGCCTGATCCTACGCCGAAGGCGCACTTCTCAAGGTTCAATTTCATACCGTATTGCCTCAACACAGCAAAGGCAGATGGTTCAAATGATCCTCCATTTGGATCAATTTGATGAGCATATCGTCTATGTAGACTTCCATAGACTTTCCAATATATTCTTTGAACATGCGACACACCAACCTTTGGTATGTCGCCCCGGCGTTCTTCAGACCGAAGGGCATCACCTTGTAACAGAAAGTACCTTGGTCAGTGATGAACGAGGTCTTCTCCTTGTCCTTCGGGTCCATGAGAATTTGATTATAGCCCGAATATGCATCCAAGAAGGTCAATAGTTTATGTCCAGCCGTAGAGTCTATTAACCTGTCAATTTGTGGTAATGGATATGAATCTTTGGGGCAAGCTTTGTTTAGGTCAGTATAATCTACGCACATTCTCCACTTGCCATTCTTCTTCGGTACAACCACAACATTGGCCAGCCACTCGGTGTATTTTACTTCTCTGATGAAGCCGTTTTCTTGCAGTTTGGCGGTCTCATCCTCGATCGCCTTCTTTTTGACCCCGGCGTGAGGTCTTTTCTTCTGCTTCACCGGGGTGAATTTTGGGTCCACATTCAGTTTGTGGGTCATGATCTCTGGATCGATACCCGTCATGTCTGAATGTGACCAGCCAAAACAATCATGGTTGGACTTCAAAACTTCTATAATCGCCTTTTTCGACTCCAGGTCCAACTCCGAGCCGATAAACACTTTTCTGTCGGGGAAATCTTTCAATAGAGTGAAGGATTCCAGTTCTTCAATAGTTGAGTCCTCGGCCTTTTGTTTCCGAGGCTCTTGAATACAGGCTGGAACCTTTTCGATTTCTCCTCGGGCGTCCTCCTCGCTTGACCCCGATTCCTGTCGTCGCTATTGTTTTGGCCCGATCGGGGCGACTCCATTCTTTAGCGCAACCGAATAGCACTCCCTTGCTACTTGTTGTTCCCCTTTAATTTATCGAACTCCCTAAGGTGTAGGGAATTTAATCACTTGATGAAGAGTGGAGGGGACAGCTTCCATGGAGTGGATCCATGGTCTTCCGAGGATCACATTGTAGGCTAGGTCCTCGGACATGACTTGGAACACTGTTTCTTTGGTAATCCCCTCGGCGAACGTTTTGAGTGTGATCACACCCAATGTTTTCTCCGTGGAGTTGTTGAAGCCAGCTAACACTGTTGACTTGGGAACAACTTCCCCCTTCATCCACATCTTCTTAACAGCCCCGTAGCTGATAATGTTAACTGAGCTACCGGGGTCGATCAAGACTCTTTTGATGTCAGAGTCGTTGATCCTCAACATGATAACTAGAGCGTCGTGATGAGGGAACATCTTCCCATCATAGTCATCGTTGTCGAACACAATGTCTTTACCCAAGCCTCCAACTCGGGTTCTTTTCTCCATGGTGATGGAGAGCTTGGCAAATTTTTTGGCTGCGGCGAAATTCACGCCGTTCACCTCTGACCCCCCGGTTATAACGTTCACTACTTTTTTCGGGGGTGGAGCCCGAGGTGGTTGCCCATCACCTCGGTTCTTGGAAAAATTATCTTTCCCTTTGTAAGTGAGGAAGTCGGCCAAAACTCCCTTCTTTAGCAGGTGAGCTACCTCGAGGCGCAAAGCTTTGCAATCCTCGGTCCTGTGGCCCTAATCTGCATGGAATTCAAAATGCAGATTGTGGTCTCTTTTGTCCGCCGGGGTCCTCATATCCTTGGGAACCCTTACCCCGGCTGTTCCCTTAACAACATTGAGCAGCTCCGAGGTCGATATGTTGAAGTTATAGTCTTGGATCCGAGGGAGATCCTTTTTTGGGACCGAAGCGGAGCTTGAGGGGTTTCTTTGGTTCACATTGGATTGAACCTTCCCTCCGAGCCTTTGGCTCATGTGAGAGGTTGGATATGAATTACCGAGGGTGTTACCCAACCTCTGGCTGATGTGCTGCCTCGTCGAAATGTAAGGTTCATACCTCCCCTTCGAGTTACTTCGTGGCGCCTCGGCGCGATTTGAAGATTCACCTCGGTTACGTTGATGGTAACCTCGGTTTTTGAACTCAGCTTCCTCCAATCTAATTTTGGAGTAAGTGCGTCTATGCAGATCTTCCCACGTCAGGACCTGATATTGTTGTAACTCTTTATGCAATTCAGCAGCAGCGCCAGAATTGCGACTATTGAAACCCTTTTCAAATGCCATGATGGCCAAGTATCATCCATCCGAGGCAATTCCATGCGCTCGGCGTGGAATCGCTCAAGAAATTCTTTAAGTGGTTCACCAGGTTTTTGCTTCACCTCATATATATCCTCCTTCCTCTGGAGGATCTTTTGCGCCCCGGTGTGTGCCTTGAAAAAGGCGCTGGACATTTCCTTAAATGAGAAAATCGACCCCGCTGGCAAGTACAAATACCACCGAAGAGCCCCTTTCTCTAACGACTGACCAAACTTCTTTAAGAACATCGACTCGAGCTGCGTAGCCGTTAAGTCGTTGCGCTTCACCATGGCCATATATTCCCTTATGTGCTCTTTGGGATTGGTTGTCCCATCATATTTCTTCAGGAATATAAGCTTGAAGCCCGGGGGAGTTGGGGCTGGAGCCGCTTCGGGCTTGTAGGGCTGCTCCCTGTATTGATCGATGTCGAGGTCTTCTTCCTCCTTCGTTATCCCTGGCACGCCTTCGAGGCGCTTTTCCACGCGCGCCTCGATGCAGGCTTCGATTTCCCTACTCATTCTTTCAACGTCAACCAAGGACGTTCTCTCCGCCACGGTGGGAACCGTCCCGAAATATGGTGTGGCAGTTGGATTGTTCCCCGAGCCCCCAGACGTGGCCCCGTTGTGAGGTCCCCCTGTTATCGCGCCCAGAGGAACGAAGAGCGGGATGCCTCCACCAGGAGCCGAAGGCTGGGTGCTGTTTGGGGTAGCACTATTCCTCGCCTCTAACGAAGCGCGGAATTCGGCATTAATGCTCGCCTGCTCATCCTGTTTACTTTGGAGAGCTCTTAGCGTAGTGACAACATACAGCAGGAATTCTTCAGTTGTCATCGGGGCGATGGGCTGTTGGTTCAACGGAACGTCAACCCGATCGTTATTGTTACCACTGTTACTGTTATCAGCCATAACGTTGAATCGCAAACTTTTGACAAAAAACGGATGTGGAACTTTGGAACAAAGTGTTACTGCTTATATCCCCACAGACGGCGCCAATTTGTATGGGCCTAAATCAGTTTAGGTATACCAATCGAATTTGGATTCGAATATAAGCAATTCTTCGTATCAAAGTTGAAATAAGTACACGAAAAGGATGAAAATGCGAGAGAATAACTGTATTTCAATATATGAATGTGATTACAAATTTGGGCAGTGTTTCAGTACAAATTTCTGGATGCCTATAATACAAAATGATCTAGTATTTATAGGCATGGAGGCCTTGCCCACATTCTCCACTAGCAGCTGATGCGTCTCCCACGATCTAGGCATTAAATGGAAGAGTTAGTGGGGTAAAGTAGTGGGCTGCAGAGCCGCGTGAAGCGAGGGGATCTACCGAGGTGCGAATGATTGACCTCGGTGGCCTGGTCCTACTGCTTGACCGAGGTGGCTTGTCACCGAAGCTTAGCTTACGGCTTGCCTTCGGTGACGACCTCGGTGCCTGGCTTCGGCAACTCATTGATTTGATTCGGTCTCTGGCTTGCTGACACGAGTTCGGTCGCTATCAAGCGGCGCGACCGGAGCGAATCATTGCGGGTCGATTTTTACCCAATACAATATTGCCAATGAAATGAGCTAGAGCCAGACTATAAACATAGCCTCGATTTACAAAGTATCATGAAACCTTCTATAAATTGTCATAAATTAGGTATTTGGCAGAGTACACCCTAAATTTGAAGAATAGTAGATCTGCCAATATAATTACCAATAATTACATAAAATGACATAGTGTAGTACATTGACGGAAACAATCTTATTAGTATCAACAAAATTAATCTACTAACTTCTATCATACTTCTAGGTTACTAATATACTACTGTATAAGACTGCACCGGAAATATAAGAATTGAACTGGCTAAAAAGCATTACCACAAATTCATGAAACGTATTGACAAAAAATACATGATAAAATTATCACCGTGGTCCTCAGATGAAGGACCTATCCCTTCTCTCTCATCTTGCGCACGATGAGATCTCAAAGGCAGTAATTCACAGTATCACCAACAATTATTACTTCATTTAAAAGTTAAAACAAGAGATCTATAAATAAAAATTGAAGAAAACACATGAAACTCATAATTAGGGGAAAGGAAACTCACTCCAAAACATTAAAAAGTATATCAAAGCAATAGAACTTTTATTAGTAACATATTTTTTACTATAAAAATATAGAAAAAGAAAATTGACCTACTGCTTACATTTTGCTTTAGTGAGTAAATTAGTATAATAAACTCTTGACTTTTATTTCCTCCTAATGTTTTTATCCTAACAAGTTGAAATATTTAGACAGTTTGCATATGGGAGTTGAGGATATTGAAGGTAGACAGAGCTTAAGCAGATGACTGAATATTATAGTGGCATCTGAAGCAACGATAAATGTTTGGTTGTAAATATGAAGCATCACCATTCCAGTGCCTAGGAAAGTAAAACTATCATATTTTACTCGTACTTTCTCTCTTTTTATCGTGTCTCTCTTTTTAGATTAGATAATTTTCTTTCTTTTTTCTTTTGGAATGTAATTTGCTTATGAACCACAAAGAATTAGGTAGTACAGACCACAGAACCCCAAATTCATTGTAAATATGTTATCAACTCTTTAAATTCTAAATCTCCAAAATTCCGTAGTATATTTGTGACGGATTTGCAGCAAGTAAACGTCAATTTTGTTCTTTAGTTACAAAGTTTTTGTGATGCTTGAATATTTGAAGGATTGAAATTCTATATATCTTTTTTTGAGTACCTTGTTTTTAATTGAACTTAACTAGCAATGCTCATGGCATTGTTTGGATAATTACATTTGACAATTTTTATCCATGCTTCGTTGTTGCGAAAGTCAACAGTTTTAGGCATGTCTCATAACATTCCTTAGAAGTTTCTGTACTATAGCCCACCACAGCTAACATTGTATTTCTATTTTGTTATATCTCATACTAGAGTACTATTTAACATTGTATGCTTCTTATTTTTTACTTAGATGGTAGTTGGATCGACCATTGGGAATTTGTTAGTTTTGATAGACTTCTTTCATTTTTGAAAGGATCACGACGGAACTTTTCCTAGATATTAAATGTAGTAGATGATAAAAGAATGATGTAACCGTTGGGTTTATTATACAAGAAACGCTTCTTTACTAATTAATAAGAATTTAACTTAACATAATTCTTTAATAATTATACAAGAAATGGTTTTTTATTGATAAGAGTTTAACTTATTATATAGTTCATTTAATATTGACTTTTGGTACATAAACTAAAATGAAAAGAATTGGCCGAAGATGACATATATTTATACCTCTCAGTTTTTTAATCATGCAACAAATCAAAAAAGCAGATAATGGAGAAGACATCAAGGAAAATGAAAAATATCATGGGAAATAAACTCAATAATTAGCAAGGATATGATAATGAAAGTAACAAGAACAAAAAATCAAGCAACATAATGAAAAAATATGATAAGTGAAAATTGTTGAGTCAAGTTTTGATGATAACAATTAAATTTATCAGTCAACTTATGAGTTTCTTAATAATCCTGGTAGGTCATCCAAATGAGACTCGAGCCGTAAGAGTAATCAGAAATATTCTTGTGCGAAAGGAAGATATCAAGTGCTGAAATCAAGGGCTCTTTAATGATAGAAAGTTGACTCCGTTCAAGTATTAAAGACTCTCTCCATATCTTCAGCGAAAGGGTTTATACTCAGAAAGAAAGATTACACTAATTAGAATGCGTGACTGAAGATCGTCAATCAATTTTGATATCAGCAGCTCAAATCAAGGAAGGAATAGAATCTTTCTTCAACGGCTCTAAACCTTATTCTCACAAGGAAAATATTGTAATTCCTGTGAGGATCAAATCCTTTGGGTCATCATATCTCTTCGCATAAGAAAATCAAGATCAATCAGTATCGTCAGATTAATTGTTCACATTGAAGAGCTGAAGCTATATATTCAAGGCAATCTCCACACTGAACACACACAACCTTTTACTATCTAGCAATCTCTTTCTAGCCTTGAAACATTGTATTCTTGAGAGTCTACTATTGTACAAGAAAAAATAAAGAGAAGTCATAGCGAAAGTAAGGTTAGTGTCGTATGTGAATTGGTTCCAGTGGTGTGAATCCAACTGTAGGTCGTTAGTGGTGAGCGCAGTATCAAAACCACAAGTTAGTTTCGTTGGTGGTGAGAAAAAGATAAACCATTCAAGTTGTACCGTGAAGAATTCATTGAGCCAAAGAGATAACTCCCTTGTGACCCAAGGGGACTGGATTAGGAACCACATTGGTTCTAAACCAGTATAAAAATCATTGTGTCCTTTCTGTTTTCCTGCACTTTACTTACTGTTAATTACTGCTTTACTTTCAGTTGACTTATTAGTCGACTAAATCTGGATAAAAATTAAAAAAGATATAATTCACCCCTCCCCCTCTTATACTTTCAATTGGTATCAGAGCAGGTCTCACACAATCTTATTTGTTTTTATTTTGCCTTACAGCAAGTAAGAAAAGATCATGTCTGGTCAGATTGTTACTGGGGCTCTGCTTCAAGAAGGAACCTCTATTGCTCGACCTCCTTACTTTAATGGACAACACTTCAATCATTGAAAGGTTCGAATGGAAACTTTCGTCAAGTCCATTGACTTCTAAGTGTGGCGTGTCATTACCAAAGGTCCATATGATATATATTTGGACAAAGGGAAGAAACCTGAAGGACAAAACTCAAAAATTCCCTTCGACATTGATGACTATAATGATGAGCAAAGAGAAATCATTCAACTTAATTCCAAAGCTCAAAATCTACTTTATAATGCTATAAGTGGAGAAGAGTGTGAAAAAATTTCCAATTGTGAAACTGCTAAAGAAATGTGGAACAAACTTGTTGTCACCTACGAAGGAACAAGCAAACTTAAGGAAACCAGGATCAATCTTCTTGTGCATGAATATGAACTTTTCCAAATGAAGGAAGGAGAATCCATTGAGGACATGTTTGCTAGATTCAGAAAAGTTGTTGGTGAACATAAATATCTTGGGAAGATCTACACCAGTGGTGAACAAGTTTGGAAAATCCTTAGGAGTCTTCCAGTCGTGTGGCAACCTAAGGTAATTAACATTGAAGGAGGAGATCTCAATGCCTTATCATATGATGAACTTCATGGAGATCTAATTGCCTTTGAGAAGACTCACCTTCAAAGAAAATCACAACCTACAGAAAAGAAGAAGGAAGTTGCCTTTTCTGCTGATAACTCAGATGCTCCGAGTGACAATGACGATATTTTGGATGAATGGGCATTGATGTCCAAGAACTTCACAAATCTTCTCAGAAGGAATCGACAGAGAGGAAAGCCAAGATTCAACTCCCGCAGAAGTGCTCAAAATAATGATCAAGAAAAGAATGATGGACGCTGTTATGAGTGTGGGAAGTTTGGACACATTGCAGCCAACTGCAATGAAGCCAAAAAGAAGCAGCCCAAAAGCAACTACAAGAAAAAATCCCTTTCAGCATGGAATGATGAGGAAGCATCAGAAAATGAGGAAGAAGTGAATCTATGTTTCACGGATGAAGCAGAATCTAGCAAGGTACGCAATTATAATTGTGAAAATTGTAATACTCTGCAAGAAGACTTAGATTCAGCGTTAGATGAAATGAAAACTATTCTTCAGGAGCTATCTAAACTAAAGAAAGAAAAAGAAAGTTGTGATCGTAAACTGGACGTATGTGAATTCGAATGTAGCTATCTTCAACAGGAAGTCCAACACTTACAATTTAAACTGAACAGTCATAGAAAATCTACAAGCCATAGCTCAGTCAAATTCAATACTACTCCTCTATCCCCAGCTTCAATAGAAGCTACACCTGGAAGCCTACGTTTCACTAGTAATGAGTCAACTAGAACTGTAACAAATGAAAAGGCTCACATTGTATGTCATTACTGTGGAAACTTTGGTCACATCAGATCTAAGTGTAGACTAAGAAGGCATAACAAAGGAAAATGGATTTGGATGCCTAAAATGACTATAAACAATTATGTTGCTAACAAAAAAGGATCCAAGACAACTTGGGTACCAAAGCATGAGTGACTATTGATAATGCAGGAACTCCACAACAAATTTCACAAAGGGAAATGGATACTTGACTATGGATGTTCCAGACATATGACAGGTGACAAACAGTGGTTTAAATCAGTCACCTCGATCGAAGGAGGACTCGTAAAGTTTGGAGACAACGGTAAAGGAATTGTAACTAGAGTAGGTAAAATTTTTTTAAGTTCTTCTTGTGACATTAATGAAGTACTATTAGTTGATGGACTGAGGCATAATCTGTTAAGCATCAGTCAACTTTGCGATGCCGGGTATCAGGTAAAATTTGAATCTTCTAAATGCATCATATGTAACTCCATAGGTAATGTCATTCTCACTGGCTCCAGAATTAACAATATTTATAAACTAGACCATACTTCTCCTATGTCAAAGCATGTGTGTCTGACATCAACTACTTCTGATCCATGATTATGGCATAAGAAATTAGGGCATGCTAGTATGCATCTCATTCAGAAACTTTCTAAAAGGGAACTTGTTCTTGGCCTCCCTAGATTAAACTTTACAAAAATCATATATGTGATGCATGTCAGCTAGGAAAGCAAAACAGAACTTCTTTCAAAATTAAAGACATTGTTAATACCTCTATGCCCTTGCAACTATTGCACATGGATCTCTTTGGGCATAGCAAAACTGCCAGCATTGGAGGAAAAAGGTATGCATTTGTCATTGTAGGTGATTATTCTCGTTTTACCTGGGTTATTTTCTTGTCTCATAAGGATGAATCTCAAATAAACTTCGAGTTCTTCTGCAAGAAAGTTCAAAGAAAAAAAGGTTATTTTATTACAGGCATCCGGAGTGATCATGGTGGAGAATTTGAAAGTAAAATCTTTGAACTATTTTGCAATGAGCAAGGTATCTCTCACAATTTTTCTTCTCCAAGAACACCTCAGCAAAATGGAGTTGTGGAATGCAAGAACAGGACTCTTCAAGATATGGCAACAACCATGCTACTTGACCACTCTCTTCCAAACAAATTATGGGTTGAAGCAGTAAGTACAACATGCCATATCTTAAATAGGTGTCTCATTCGACCTATCTTGAAGAAAACTCCATACGAGCTTTGGAAAGGTAAGAGATCTAACATCAGTTACTTCCATCCGTTGTGATCTAAATGCTTTATATATAACAATGGAAAAGAAAATCTTGGTAAGTTTGATCCTCGTAGTGATGAGGGTATTTTTCTTGGATATTCTACTACAAGTCGTTCATATAGAGTTTATAATAAACGTACCTTGTCAGTAGAAGAATCTATGCATGTTGTTTTTGTTGAAACTAATTCTTCTATTGAGAAAGATTAAAGTGCAGATATTGAAATTCTCAAAGCAAAGGAGTTAAATCATAATACAAGTGATCAGATTCAGTTGACTGAGGAAATCCCATAACCAAAGCTAGAAGCTAAACCTGATGAGTCGACTAATGAACCTGATGTTGTTATACCAAATGAGTGGAAAAGCGAGCCAAACAATCCTAAAAAATTATTATTGGTGATCCACAAGAAGGCATGAAAACCAGAGGCCACTTCAAACAGAGCTCAAATATGGCTCTTATTTCTCAACTTGAACCTAAGAAAATTGAAGAAGCTCTAAATGATCCTCACTGGATAAAGGCGATGGAAGAAGAATTAGCTCAGTTTGAGAAAAATCATGGACTCTTGTTCGTAAACCTCAAAATATTTCTATCATTGGTACAAAATGGGTTTTTCGAAATAAACTCAGTGAAGATGGAAAAGTGGTAAGAAACAAAGCTCAACTTGTTGCCCAAGGCTACTCGCAACAAGAAGGCATGAGACATACGGTCCTGTTGCAAGGTTAGAATCTATTAGAATGCTTCTTGCATATGCATCCTTTAAATGATTTAAGTTATATCAAATAGATGTCAAAAGTATATTTTTAAATGGTTTTATAAAAAAAAAAGTTTATGTTAAACAGCCGACTGGGTTTGAAAATTCTCAACATCCTTCTTATGTATTTAAGCTGACTAAAGCTCTATATGGCTTAAAGCAAGCCCCTAGAGCTTGGTATGAAAGGTTAAGCAATTTTCTTTTACATCATGGCTTCAGTCGAGGTAAGATTGATACTACACTGTTTATTAAGCGTTCGTCAACAGGTAATATTCTTATTCAAATATATGTCGATGATATTATTTTTGGGAGCACTAACCCTTCTTTATGCAAGGATTTCACTGAAATCATGCAGGCAGAATTTGAAATGAGTCTTATGGGTGAGCTCACTTTCTTCCTTGGTCTTCAAATCAAGCAATATGACAAAGGGATTTTCATAAGTCAATCCAAGTATGCCAAGGAACTCCTGACAAAATTTGGTATGCAAAATGCTAAGTCCATTGGAACCCCTATGAGCACATCAACAAACCTTGACAAAGACTTAAAAGGTAAAGGTGTCGATCAAACTAAGTATCGAGGTATGATTGGATCTCTTTTATACTTGACCACTAGTCGACTAGATATAATGTTCAGTATTTGTAAATGTGCAAGATTTCAATCTGATCCTAAGGAGTCTCATTTAACATCCGTTAAAAAAATTATGATACTTAACATGCACTACTATGCATGGTCTTTGTTATCCTCGTACTATTAACTTTCATCTTCAAGGATATTCAAATGCAAATTTTGCAGGTGATAAGGATGATAGAAAAAGCACAAGTGGGACTTGTCAATTTCTTGGAAAATCTTTAATTTCATGGCACAGTAAGAAACAAGGTTCAGTTTCCTTGTCCACAACAGAAGCTGAATACATTGCCATTGGGCATTGCTGCACTAAACTACTTTGGATGTCATATCAATTAAGTGACTATAATATTATTGCTAAACCCATGTCTATATTATGTGACAATTCGAGTACTATCTGTCTTTCTAAAAAATCTGTGCATCATTCTAGGGCAAAACATATAGAGATTAAACATCATTTTATTAGGGATCATGTGTTATATGGAAATGTTAAAATATCATTTGTTACTACTGAAAATCAACTTGCGGATATTTTTTACAAAACCTTTGCATGAAGAGAGATTCTGTGAACTTCGCGAAAAACTTGGTGTCATTGAAGATCCTACCATATCCTAAATTGACATATATTTGGCTTATTTTATTGTCAGAAATTTTTTTTAAAATATTTTATGAAACTGCATTGAAATAGACTTTCAAATATTTCCCTTAAATGCATCTCTTGTGTATAATCATCGCATTTATATCTTTGTGTATACACAATTTCCTTGATTCTCTCACCGGCTTTCACTGTTCCCTTCAGTTACGCCCTGTCAACTTCTCTTCTCTCCATAAAAACTCTCAAGTGCCCTCTTTTTGTGGTCACTTCAACTACTCCTTCATCTCAAATCTTCTCCAAAGTTTTTTTCTCAACCATGGGTAAATCATCTAAGCCTAAAACTGTTCCCACCAGAAAGAGCTCTAGAACTCGCAAACCTACTCGCTTTATGTCCCCTGTTCATGTTACTTCTTCTGAATCTCTCCAGGCCTCTCATCAAGATGAATCTGGGTCCGTTTCTCCTATGAACAAATCTGGTAAGCGCCCTATGGTGGAAACTCCCTCTAGTTCAACCCCTAAAAAGCCCAAAGTTGCCTCTCCCGTTGTTCCCCTTGATGATGACCAAAACTTCTGGGATAACGGTCGCGAAAAACTAGGAGAACTTCAAAACCGTCGCATTGCTGCTGGTCGAATTGTTGATCTTGCAGCCATGGAATCTTCCGACTGTCACATCAAAATCTTCTTTGACTTCCAAGGTTGGAACAATTTCTTCTCTCTTTCTCGTCCTGTTGTTTACCCTGATTTGGTCCGCATGTTTTATGCAAATCTGTGCTCCTGTAGAAGTGATGCTGAAGAATTGCTTGTGCTAGGAATACGTATTTTCTTGAACTGCAAAATTCTTGAGAAAAATCCTATCCTCTCAGTTCTCTGGCTATTCTAATTGCTTCAAACATTCCTGGCCCTCCGACTTTGAAGTTAGTTTTGATCAAGCAAAGGCTTGCATTTCTGGCATACCTGCTCATTCCATTCCTAATGGTCAATTGGGTCCTCATTACCTCTGTTTTGAAACTCGAGTCTTGGCTCACATTGCTGCAACTACCATTCTCCCTTGTGTTGGCTCTTTTAGTACTCTCTCTCAGCGTGATACCTTTATCGTTTATTGCTTTGTCTCTAAAATTAAGCTGAATCTGTCGTGGTGGATCTTGAGTTATATGCTTGAGTGTGCTGATGATAGCAACTCTTCTAGTTGCCTTCCCTATGGAATGCTCATCTCACACATCCTTGAGTCCCTTCATGTTCCTATTGCTGGTCACCTTGAAGCCTCTATTGTTCAGTGCTACAATGGTAGGGCTTTTGCTAGTATGGGCTATGTACACCTTGGGGATACTTGGGTCAAGAAACCTGAATTAGTACCTCTTCCAAACTCCTCATGCCCTGCCCCTTCTGCACCTATTTTGCCTGATGATAAGTCTTCCGTCTTGCCCTCTACAGTCCTTTCCAAGTTAGGTTTTGTTGAAACCACTCTTGTTGAGCTTAAAGATCTTGTCCTGTCTTCCCAATTCAATCTTAAAAAGGTTAGGGATGATACTAAGTCAACCAAAGCTGATGTTGCCTTGCTGCGTCTCTCTCTCTCTCTCAAGCTGCTCGTGATGGTCGTGCAAGTTTGGTGACTGTTCATATACGTATTGATACAATGGCTCGCAATATCGTTAATACCTTGTGTTACTTCTTGGGGCGTCGTTAGTTTGTTTGCCCTGATCTGGTTGTTTTTGTTAAAACTTTGCCTACTATTTTTTTCTCTCCTTTTTGTTGATGACAAAGGGGGAGAAATGGCCTGTATTTAAAATTATTTGCAACTATTGGCTGACTGTTGAATTTTTAACTTATGGTCTGTACAACTGCCTGTTGCATGTTTAAATGTCTGTTTAATGGAGGTGTATCAGTTGAACCTTATATGATTTCAAATGTAAGTCGACTAAATCATTTGGATTGGCAGTTGTCTCAATCGATTAAAACCTACCCATAAGGGGATAGCAATGTCTCTTGTCTAAACATTCAGGTACATCAGAGACAGGGGAAGAAAGCTATAACTCTAGCATCAAGACAAACAGGGAAGTATCATAAATTTAAATATTGTCATCATAAAAAAGGGAGAGATTGTTGAGTCAAATTTTGATGATAACAATTAAATTTATCAGTCAACTTATGAGTTTCTTAACAATCTTTGTACGTCAACCAAATGAGACTCGAGCCGCAAGAGTAATCAGAATTATTTTTGTGCGAAACGAAGATATCAAGTGCTGAAATCAAGGGCTCTCTAATGATGGAACGTTGACTGCGTTCAAGTATTAAAGACTCTCTCCATATCTTCAGCGAAAGGGTTTATGCTCATTAGGAAAGATTACACTAATTGGAACACATGACTGAAGATCATCAGTCAATTTTGATATCAGCAGCTCAAATCAAGGAAGGAATAGAATCTTTCTTCAACGGCTCTAAACTTTATTCTCACAAGGAAAGTATCGTAATTCCTGTGAGGATCAAATCCTTTGGGTCATCATATCTCTTCGCATAAGGAAAGCAAGATCAATCAGTATCGTCAGATTAATTGTTCACATTGAAGAGCTGAAGCTATATATTCAAGGCAATCTCCACAATGAACACACACAACCTTTTACTTTCTAGCAATCTCTTTCTAGCCTTGAAACATTGTATTCTTGAGAGTCTACTATTATACAAGAAAAAATAAAGAGAAGTCATAACGAAAGTAAGGTTAGTGTCGTATGTGAGTTGGTTCCAGTGGTGTGAATCCAACTGTAGGTCGTTAGTGGTGAGCGCAGTATCAAAACCACAAATTAGTTTCATTGGTGGTGAGCGAAGGAAAAACCATTGAATTTTTACCGTGATGAACTCATTGAGCCAAAGAGATAACTCCCTTGTAACCCAAGGGGACTGGATTAGGAACCATATTGGTTCTGAACCAGTATAAAAATCATTGTGTCCATTCTGTTTCCTACACTTTACTTACTGTTAATTACTGCTTTACTTTCAGTTGACTTATTAGTTGACTAAATCTGGATAAAATTAAAAGGATATAATTCACCCCCCTTATACTTTCAAAAATTTCTATAGCCATATCAACTTATATGAGATTGAAACGTAGCTATTTAATTTGTTACAATTCGATGGTAGCATAAAAACTGAAAACATCGTACGTGCTTACAACACCTTGTGCTCGTACCTTTAGAAAGGGCCTGGTTACAAACCCTATGAACAAAGAAATACTTACCTTGTATTACCTTTGAAGAGTTGGCTTCCATGAATCCAAATACTGCTGGCGGTTAACTTATTAATCATAAAATTAGCAAAAGACGGTTTACTAAACCAGAAGTTTCTGGTGATTAGGATTTCAATAGAAAAACTACTTATAATACAAACTCTATAATTGAGTACAAAACCTAAACTGAATCAATATTTGCAGCTTTTAGGTTTTTGAGACCAAGACGGATGATTTATTTTGAGTACAAAACCTAAACTGAATCAAAATTTGTAGCTTTTAGTTTTTTGAGACCAAGACGGATGATTTGTTTTCCTCACCAACTGTGAGCTTTTATTTATATTTTTTAAAGTAATGTTGTATTATTAATAATAAAAACTTTTTGCATGATGAAAATTACAATTTTATCTAATGTGTGATGTACTTAGGGTAAAAAAGTCAAATGACATTTCACTAAAGCATTCGTGCTTTTATAATTGTATAGATAGATGTATTGGGTGAAAATTGTCGCCTTCGGTCAACACCTCGTGATGGTAGACCGAAGGGAAAACGAGCAGATGCTCCGAAGAGAAGTAACTGATCTCGTGATTAAGTCACCGAAGTCAGTTTCCAACAGCGTGACCGAAGACAAGTTAGACTTCGGGCTTTGGTGACACGCCATCCAACCCGAACAGTAAGGTCAGACAACCAAAGCCTTGAGACAAGGCTTTGGTTACCACCTCGGTTCCAGCGGCTTTGCAGCCCACTACTTTGCCCCACTAACTTCTCCATATTGCTGCTCAGATCATGGGGAATGCAGTTGCTGATGGTGGAGAACGTGGGCAAGGCCCTTAGGCCTATAAATAGTAGTTCATTTTGTATTATAGGCATCCAGAAATTTGTACTGAAATGCTGCCCAAATTTGTAATCACATTCATATATTGCAATACAGTTTATTTTCTCGCTTTTGCATCATTTTCACGTGTTATTTCAACTTTGATACGAAGAATTGCTTGTATCCGAATCCAAATTCGATTTGTGTACCTAAACTGATTTAGGCCCATACAAATTGGCGCCGTCTGTGGGGATATAAGCAGTAACGCTTTGTTCCAAAGTTCCAAATCCGTTCTTTGTCAAAAGTTTGTGACTCAACGTTATGGCTGATAACGATAACAATGGTAACAATAACGATCGGGTTGACGTTCCGCTGAACCAATAACCCCTCGCCCCAATGACAACTGAAGAATTCCAGATGTATGTTGTCACCACGCTAAGAGCTCTCCAAAGTAAACAGGATGAGCAAGCTAGTATCAATGCCGAATTCCGCGCTTCACTGGAAGTGAGGAATAGTGCTGCCCCAAACAGTGCCCAGCCTTCGGCTCCTGGTGGAGGCATCCCGCCCTTCGTTCCTCCGGGCGCGATAACAGAGGGACCTCACAACGGGGCCACGTCTGGGGGCTCGGGGAACAACCCAACTGCCACAACACACTTCGGGACGTTTTCCACTGTGGCGGAAACAACGTCCTCGGTCGACGTTGAAAGAATGAGTAGAGAAATCGAGGCTCTCATTGAGGCGCGCGTAGAAAAGCGCCTCGAAGGCTTGCCGGGGATAAATAAGGAGGAAGACGACCTCGACATCGAGCAATATAGGGAGCAGCCCTATAAGCCCGAAGCAGCTCCAGCCCCAACTCCCCCGGGCTTCAAACTCATATTCCTGAAAAAGTATGATGGGACGACTGATCCCAAGGAGCACATAAGGGAATACATGGCCATGGTAAAGAGCAATGACTTAACAGCTACGCAGCTCGAGTCGATGTTCTTAAAGAAGTTCGGTCAGTCGTTAGAAAAGGGGGCTCTTCGGTGGTATTTGTGCCTGCCAGCGGGGTCAATCTCCTCGTTTAAAGAAATGTCCAGCGCCTTTGTCAAGGCTCACACCGGGGCGCAAAAGATCCTCCAGAGGAAGGAGGATATATGTGAGGTGAAGCAGCGGCCCGGTGAGCCACTTAAACAGTTTCTTGAGCGATTCCACGCTGAACGCATGGAGTTGTCTCGGATGGATGATACCTTGGCCATCATGGCATTTGAAAAGAGTATCAATAGTCCCAATTCTGGCGCTGCCGCTGAATTGCGTAAAGAACTACAACAATATCAGGTCCTAACGTGGGAGGATTTGCATAGACGCACTTACTCCAAAATCAGGTTGGAGTAAGCGGAGTTCAAGAACCGAGGTTATCATAAACATAACCGAGGTGACTCTTCGAATTGCGCCGAGGCGCCATGAGGTAACTCGAAGGGGAGATATGAGCCTTACACTTCGACGAGGCAGCATGTTAGCCAGAGGTTGGGAAACACCCTCGGTAATTCATGCCCAGCCTCTCATATAAGCCAAAGGCTTGGGGGGAAGGTTCAACCTAACGTGAACCAAAGAAACCCCTCAAGCTCTGCTTCGGTCCCTAAAAAGGATCTTCCTCGGATCCAAGATTATAACTTCAACATATCGACCTCAGAGCTGGTCAATGTTTTCAAGGGGACGGCCGGGGTAAGGGTTCCCAAAGATATGAGGACCCCGGCAGACAAGAGAGATCACAATCTGCATTGTGAGTTCCACGCAGATTATGGCCACAGAACCAAGGACTGCAAAGGTTTACGCCTCGAGGTAGCCCACCTACTAAAGAAGGGAGTCTTGGCCGACTTCCTCACTGATAAAGGGAAAGACAACTTTTCCAAGAACCGAGGTGATGGAAAACCACCTCGAGCTCCACCCCCGGAGAGAGTAGTGAATGTTATAACCGGGAGGTCAGAAGTGAACGGCGTGAACTTCGCCGCAGCCAAAAAGTTCGCCAAGCTCTCCATCACCATGGAGAAAAGAACCCGAGTTGGAGGCTCGGGCAATGATATTGTCTTCGACGACGATGACTGTGATGGGATGATGTTCCCCCATCACGACGCTCTAGTTATCATGTTGAGGATCAACGACTCTGACATCAAAAGAGTCTTGATCGACCCCGGTAGCTCAGTTAACATAATTAGCCACGGGGCTGTTAAGAAGATGTGGCTGAAGGGTGAAGTTGTTCCCAAGTCAACAGTGTTAGCTGGCTTCAACAACTCCACGGAGAAAATATTGGGTGAGATCACACTCAAAACATTCGCCGAAGGGATTACCAAGGAAACACTGTTCCAAGTTATGCCCGAGGATCTAGCTTACAATGTGATCCTCGGAAGGCCATGGATCCACTCCATGGAGGCTGTCCCTTCCACTCTACATAAGGTGATCAGATTCCCTACACCTTGGGGGATTCGATCAATCAAGGGGGAGCAACGAGTAGCAAGGGAGTGCTATTCGGTTGCGCTAAAGAGTGGAGTCGCCCCGGTTGGGCCTAAACAATAGCAACGACTGGATTCGGGGTCGAGCGGGGAGGACACCCGAGGAGAAGTCGAAAAGGTTCCAGCTTGTATTCAAGAGCCTCGGAAGCAAAAAGCCGAGGACTCAACTATTGAAGAGTTGGAATCTTTCACTCTATTGAAAGATTTCCCCGATAGGAAAGTATTTGTCGGCTCGAAGTTGGACCCGGAGTCGAAGAAGGAAATCATAGAAGTTTTAAAGTCCAACCATGATTGCTTTGCATGGTCACATTCAGACATGACGGGTATTGATCCGGAGATCATGACCCATAAACTGAATGTAGACCCAAAATTTACCCCGGTGAAGCAGAAGAAAAGACCTCACGCCGGGGTTAAAAAGAAGGCGATCGAGGACGAGACCGCCAAATTGCAAGAAAACGGCTTCATTAGAGAAGTGAAATACCCCGAGTGGCTGGCCAATGTTGTGCTTGCCCTAAAGACTCATATCCACTACCACAAATTGACAGGTTAATAGACTCCACGGCTGGACACAAACTATTGACTTTCCTGGATGCATACTCGGGGTATAACCAAATTCTCATGGACCCGAAGGACGAAGAGAAGACCTCGTTCATCACAGACCGAGGTACCTTCTGCTACAAAGTGATGCTCTTCGGTTTGAAGAACGCCGGGGCGACATACCAAAGATTGGTGTGTCGCATGTTTAAAGAATACATTGGTAAGATTATGGAAGTATACATAGACGATATGCTCATCAAGTCGATCCGAATGGAGGATCATTTGAATCATCTGAGGGAAGCTTTTGCTGTATTGAGGCAATACGGTATGAAATTGAACCATGAGAAGTGCGCCTTTGGCGTAGGATCAGGCAAGTTCTTGGGTTTTATTGTCTCCGAACGAGGAATCGAAGCTAACCCAGATAAAATCAGAGCTATTGAGGAAATCCCCGAGGAGCTAACCGGGGTAAAGGAAGTTCAACGCTTGACTGGCCGAGTCGCTACCTTGAGTCATTTCATCTCAAGGTCTTCGGAGCGATGCCACAAGTTCTTCTCCGTTTTGAGAAAAAACAATCACTTCGAGTGGACACCGGAGTGTAAACAAGCGTTGAAAGATTTGAAACAATATTTGGCTAACGCACCGTTGCTTGCCAAGCCAAAGGAAGGAGAGACATTGCTGGTATATTTAGCGGTGTCCGAGGTGTCAGTCAGTGATGTGCTGGTTCGGGAGGAAGATGGCAAACAGCAGCCCATCTATTATGTGAGCAAAACACTCCTCGATGCGGAAACCAGGTACCCACACTTGGAAAAATTAGCACTTGCTTTACTTA
Organism: Petunia axillaris subsp. axillaris; assembly: GCA_029990575.1. Classification (NCBI taxonomy): domain Eukaryota; kingdom Viridiplantae; phylum Streptophyta; class Magnoliopsida; order Solanales; family Solanaceae; genus Petunia; species Petunia axillaris. Next base: position 118,636,822 of record JARKNS010000004.1, on the reverse strand, counting down.
TTACTGCTCGAAAACTACGGCTCTATTTTCAATGTCACCCAATAGCAGTAGTTTCAACCTTCCCCTTGAGAAATATATTGCACAAACCAGAGTTGTCGGGGAGGTTATCAAAATGGGCGGTAGAACTAAGCGAGTACGACATTGCTTATCAACCTCGGACTGCCATTAAGTCCCAAGTCTTGGCAGACTTCGTGGCTGATTTCAGCATCGGTATTTTGCCCAAGGCGGAAAGGGAAAACTCCATGGCAAAAGGATCCCCTTCGGGATTGTGGATAGTATACACCGATGGGGCAACGAACTCCAAAGGTTCGAGGTTAGGCATTGTATTGAGGGCACCCACCGGGGAAAAAGTCAGGCATTCGGTTCGGTTCAAAAAGGTGACCAACAACGAAGCTGAATATGAGGCAACTCTAGCAGGTTTGGAGTTGGCTAAAGAAATGGGGGTTGAAAGAATCGAACTGAGATGTGATTCACAATTGGTAGTCAACCAGATTCTCGGTGATTATACGGCTCGGGAGCCCAGAATGCAGCTATACTTGGATCGAGCACAAAGGATATTAGCACCGTTCCAAGAATGGCAAATTAAACAAGTGCCTCGGGAGGAAAATACCGAGGCTGACGCCTTGGCGAATCTTGGTTCGGCGATCGATGAAGTCCACTTGGGGACTGACTCGGTAGTTCGGTTGCTGTCAGCTCAAATGAGAGAGATGAAGTTTCAAGTTAACTCAGTGGATAACCGTTGGGATTGGCGAAGTAAGTTCATCTCCTATTTCGACTCGGGGACTGTCCCCCAAGATAAAAAAGAAGCAAGGAAGTTGAGGACTCAAGCAGCCTCATATCACTTGATCGAGGGAAACTTGTACAAAAGGTTGTACTGCGGCCCGATGGCCAAATGCTTGGGTCCCGAGGAGGCTAGATACGTGATGGCTGAAGTGCACGAAGGCGAATGTGGCAACCACTCGGGGGGAAAATCCTTAGTGCGTAAGTTGTTAAGAGCTGGATATTATTGGCCCACAATAAGTGCGGATGTGAAGACCTTCGTGCAAAAATGCGATAAATGCCAACGCCATGGGCGGATGATCCACCAACAGGCCGAGCCTCTTCATTCGGTGGTGTCACCATGGCCCTTCATGAAATGGGGAATGGATGTCATGGGACCATTACCCATAGGAAAAGGTGGTGTTCGTTTCATCTTAGTGTTGACCGATTACTTTACAAAATGGGTGGAAGCGGCGGCTCTCACCGAAGTAAAGCAAAAGCAAGTAATCGACTTCATCAGAAAGAATATCATCTATAGGTTCGGCGTCCCAAGAGAAATTGCTTGTGACAACGGTAAACAGTTCATGGGGGCAGCCATCACCGATTTCTTCAAGCAATGGGGAATCAAAAGAATTGCCTCGACTCCCTATCACCAAAGTGCTAATGGCCAAGCTGAGTCTTCAAACAGGATCATAATTGAAAATTTGAAGAAAAGACTCAACGAGAAGAAAGGTCCTTGGCCCGAGGAGTTGCCCGGGGTACTATGGGCCATGCGAACAACGGAGAAGAACAACACCGGTGAAACTCCTTTCTCACTAGCCTATGGCATGGACTCTCTCATCCCCGTAGAAGTGGGCGAACCAAGTCTTCGGTATGCTCACACAGTCGAAGACGCTAACCAAGAGGCAATGCGCATTGCGCTAGATTTGCTCGAAGAGAAGAGGGAATTAGCTTTGGTTCGGCTTGTTGCCCAAAAAAGGAAGATCGAGGCTTACCTCAACAGGAAAGCTAAATTTAGAGACTTCAAGGTTGGAGATTATGTGTTGAAAACTGTGAACCAATCAACAAAGGAGGATAACGGGGGAAAGCTTATTGCAAGTTGGGAAGGACCCTATAGGGTCAAAGCAATCGTTGGAAAAGGCTCTTACCAAATCGAGTCTCTTCAAGGAGAACCCGAACCCCTGAATTGGAACATCTCCCATCTGAAGCGATACTACTTTTAGCCGAGGTAAATATCTTTCAGTTCTTTTCCAATTAAACAGCCCCGAGCCGAATGACGCTCCCATGGAATTTATAAAAAATGTACTAACTTGCTCCTCGTTCCGTCTTTTTGCTTGACCTTTTCAGGAAGCGAACCGAACCGTTTCCAGTGCTCGGATCTTCACCAAGATTTAGAACCGAACACTAGGGGGGAGAGAGAAGGGTTGATAACGAGGTCGACATCGAGCCTCCCAACCGAAGCTTATCTATCCGACAACCGGGGACTAATGCCCGAGGATTAGATTTAGTACATTGTAATTAGCCCGATAGCGGCATGCGATCAATTTGCTTTTATTGAAAGTTTGTTTTTGTTTTTTCTACCCAAGGTCCATTTCGACTTGGTTTCATGTAAACAGCCCTTTTCGGGCTCGTAGATATCAATAAAATGACTTTGTTTCCACTCATATAAAGTGACTTGGGTTCATTCATTTTATCTATATAAACCTTGCACACCGAAGCTGCACAATGAATCGACTCGAGGGCGAGACGTCGTCCTAAGTTTGCATCGATTGAATTTAGTCTAAGTCTTGCAAGCATATCATTTATTTCCAAAGTGTTCGGTATATATGAAAAGCCAACACACGAAACTCACAAAGCAAAGATAGTCTTTCATTAAAAGCCCGAAGGCTGGGATTATTTACATCCAGAAAATGACCCGAAGGTCCAAAACATAAGCATGAAAGCCCGAAGGCTAATGTCCAAAAAAGGCACGAAGGCCCAAAAACAAAGGAAAAACATCAAAGTATTTGCAAAATACAAAGGCTACGCCCCATCGGCATCTCCACTGCCCTCTTCGGCGCTATCGCCTTTTTCATCATCTGATCCTTCGCTCGAAGGGAGTTCATCCACAATCCTTTGGGCCTCGGCAGTAGCTTCCCTTGCCTTGACAATTTCGTCCTCAAGCAAGATCTGCCCGGCCTGAACCTGTTCAAGTGTGCTAAGCCTGGTTTTGACAACGGCCCATGTTTCTTCAAACTTTGCCCTTGTTGCCCTAACCTCGGCTCGCTCATTAAGGTATGCGATTCTGCCTTCGAGCTTGGATACTTTGCCCCGAAGGGCTGGCACTTCATCCACTTGGCTTTGCAGCTCAACGAGTTTGGCGTTATACTCCCCAAGCTTGCTACGATACTTCTCGCCCGCTTCAACCACTTCGGTCTTGGCCCTGAAAAGTTCGGCCTCAAGGCGGGCATTTTCAAGGCTCAACCTCGAGCGCTCAGCAGTAAATTCACTTGTAGCAGCTTGGACACGAGCTTCAGCAGACTCCACAGCTACACGAAGGTCAGCCTCAGCTTTCGCCGAGGCTTCATTAGCGCGTTCTAGCTCATTGTTCAGAATTGTGAATCGAGTCTCTAGCGCAGCAACTTGCCCCTTGAGAACTTTCTTCTGATCGTCCCAAGCGGCAGCAGCTGCTTGAAGCTCTTTAGCTCAGTCGCGCTCAAGGTGAACAGCTTCCAGTGCAAGGACCAAACTCTGCGTTTGAAACACGATGTCAGAACCCGCACAATAGTGAGATCAACCATGTAAAATGCAAACTAAAACTTACCCGAAGAGCTGAAGCGGCGGAGACGCCCATCAAACTCATGGGGCTGAGGTTCCGAAGGGCATGAGCTTCGGCAAGGCCAAGTAAGCCATCAAGGGCCATGATATAGCAAGTTAGCATCGAGATATATCTCCAAAGCCCGAGATGCAATGTTGGTAGGCTTCGGCGAGGCTCGAGAAGCTTTAACCGTGCTTTTGATCAGGCCTTCACCCACTTTAGCCTTGCCTTTTGGCTTTGCAGCCTCTTGGTCAGACTCCTCCACATGTATGACCTCGGTCGTCCCACCAACTTCGGGCCTCGCCTCGGGAACGGATTCGGAGGCTGGATATGGCCTCTCCTCGGGGACCAGAGGGGGGAGCTCTTCATCGCTGGGTACGTCGACAAGTCCCCGGCGCTTTGTGGTCATCGCTTCGACAACAGGAGCAACAACCTCTTCTACCCGAGGAACTTTTGCTTTGGCCGCCCGCTTCGAGGTGACCCTCTTCCTTTTAGCACCTGGGGAAGGAAGGGAAGCAACTTGTTTAACATAAGTGTGTGTGGTGGTGGAAATGCAAGAAAACCGAACCAAGAAAACTTCTTCACCTTGTGAGGTCCCCGGACTAGATAAACCCTTGGCTTTGTCATCGATGAGCCGCTTCGCCTGGGTCGCCATTTGGGCAACGCCCTCAGCAATGTTGAGCACTGTCCTTTCTTTTTTCTTCTTCTCCTTTTTGCCTCTTTCCTCTCCCCCCCCCCCCTCGACGTCCATCTCTGCTTCTTCTTCCTCGTCGGCGTCTCTCATAGCCTTACTTGGAAGACCTGCATGAATATATCAAACCAAGAGAAATTAGAACCCAATGGCCCGAAGCGAGTCCAAGGGACCGAAGTCATCAACGACTCACCATGCCTCTTGCACGCCCATCGGTTCGCTTCCAAACCGGCCAACACCATCCATTGCCGTTCGGGGCGCATCTTCATTTGCATAGCCTCAGTAACCCACTCGAGCAAATTCCTTGGTGGGTTAACTGGGACTTTTTCAGCTGCAAACCAAAGATGAAAGGGTAAGCAACAGTTATCACAATTCAAAAACCGAGGGAAGAGCAGAAGCGGGCACTTACGTTGGGCATTCCATACTTCGGGAAAGCCAGGTTCGGTTGACAGCAACCTCGTGGGGATGAGCACGTATCGATCGTTCCAACCTCGGTCCCCATGGTCCTCGCTCTTACTCAAAATGGCGTAAGAACCTCGAGGCAGAAGAGCAACTACCCCGGCTTTGTGAAAGTAAGGATAATAGAGTGAAATCAGATGTTGAAAAGCGAAAGGCAGACCGGCTTTGTTACTCAAATACTCGAGGGCTTGGACGACCCTCCAAACCCCGGGCCCAAGTTGGGCTAGACAGAGATTATAAGACCTGCAAAATATATCGATGATAGGATGTACTGGCAAGTTGAACCCTATGGTGAAAGGGTAGGTGAAAACCGAAGAATACCCTTCAACATGCGTAGACACCGCCGAACCAGGCGCGGGAATCCTAATCTCCACCTCGGGCCCCCAACGACAATCAGCCCGAACCGATTCAAGCCTCTCTTCGGTTATGATACTTGGTGTGATGTGGACGGGAATATTCCTCTTTTTCCCCTTTTGGGCATCTGATTGAGCGTGAACCTTTAAATCCTTGTCGTTGTTGAAACTAGAAGGAATCACCAATCGAGGGTCGATCTCAACCTCGAGAGGAATTTTCCTCTTCGATTTCTTTGACGGCCCAGCCTCGGTCTCGCCTCTGAGATCACTTGTCCCACTCACTTCGGCGACGCCTACCGAGCCGCCCACCTCCTTGGCACTGGTGACGTCGTCACCTCCAACGTCACCTTCATCCCCCTCGCGATCGTGATCGCCTATGTCGTGTCCCACATGTAGACTCATTTCAGCCCTATCACGGCTAGCCCTCTCCTTCCGCCTCTTGGGAGCAGGAGTGGCAGACGTGGCCTCACCGCCACCACTCGCTTCAACCACCTGCAATGGTGGCACGGATACTATAGCCTCGTCATTCATAGCCATGGCAGCGAAACGCTCTGCCCTTTCACCAGAGTCGCTTGAGCCATGGCCAGAATTCGTAGCGGAGACAGTAGTAGACATGATGATAGTTAAAGAGAAGAAACGTTAGAGAGTGAGAGTTTAAATGCAGAAGCAATTTGTGCAATGGCGGTTCTGAAGCTCTGTGTTCTTCTTCTGATTGAAAATTTCAAGTAAAGAGAAGGAAGGAAAAATAGGCGTATTTATAGTGACCACACACGTGCAAGTGGGAAAGGCTAATGATGACTGAAACGTTGGAGAAAACAAAAAGACGGCGTGACCATTCGGAGACCTATCAAAAGCCGCCACGTAATGCGGAGCGGCGACCCGATAGATGTGCGAATTTTAAAATTCGTGGATAGGGTTTTGCCACGTCGATTCCCCGCTTAAATTCATTCCACTCCTCGGCGACTTCGACGTCTACCGAGGATTGGGGGGACTATCTGTATTGGGTGAAAATTATCGCCTTCGGTCAACACCTCGTGATGGTAGACCGAAGGAAAAACGAGCTGATGCTCCGAAGAGAAGTAACTGATCTCGTGATTGAGTCACCGAAGTCAGTTTCCAACAGTGTGACCGAAGACAAGTTAGACTTCGGGCTTTGGTGACACGCCATCCAACCCGAACAGTAAGGTCAGACAAGGCTTCGGTTACCACCTCGGTTCCAGCGGCTTTGCAGCCCACTACTTTGCCCCACTAACTTCTCCATATTGCTGCTCAGATCGTGGGGAATGCACTTGCTGATGGTGGAGAACGTGGGCAAAGCCCTTAGGCCTATAAATAGTAGTTCATTTTGTATTATAGGCATCCAGAAATTTGTACTGAAACGCTGCCCAAATTTGTAATCACATTCGTATATTGCAATACAGTTTATTTTCTCGCTTTTGCATCATTTTCACGTGTTATTTCAACTTTGATACGAAGAATTGCTTGTATCCGAATCCAAATTCGATTTGTGTACCTAAACTGATTTAGGCCCATACAATAGATAAATATAGATAGATAGATAGATGAGTTAATTTTTTAAGAAGCCATTTTCTTACAATTAGTAAATGTCAAATAATTTTCTTATAATTTACACTATCTACCACAAAAGAGCAAGAGTAAAAAAAAAAAAAAAAAAAAAAAAAAAAAACGAGACAACTAATATCCGATTGGTCCTATGCTCAACACAGGGATTCTTCAACTAGTATAAAGGAATTTTTACATAAAAGTGCAAATTTTAGAAGTTGTAGTAATATTTTACTAAAATTACCCAATATAAAGGAAATGAAAAGTTAATTACAAAACATAGCTAAAACATAGCAATATTTTCCCATAACACAGCAAACCCTTACATTCTTGCTCCTATTTCCTCCCGTTTCACTTTTCCTCCACTCATTTTTTCCAATTTTATTTTTGCTCCCACCATTTCCCCCAATTTCAATTTTACTCCTCCCATTTTTTCTAATTTCACTTTTCCTCCGCCCATCCTCAACCACCTCGTATCTCGTTGTATCTCAATGTTTCTCAACTACCAACCACATCGTATCTCGTTGTATCTCGTTGTATCTCATTATATCTCAGGTACCAATCACCTCGTGTCTCACTGTATCTCAGCTACCAACCACCTCGTATCTCACTGTATCTCAATTACCAACCAATCGTATCTCGTTGTATCTCAATATATCTTCACTACCAACCACCTCGTATCTCATTATATCTCAACTACCAACCTATCGTAATTTTGTTGTATCTCACTGCATCTCAACTACCAACCACCTCATATCTCACTGTATCTCAACTACCAACCAATCGTATCTCGTTGTATCTTATTGTATCTCAACTATCAACCACATTGTATCTCGTTGTATCTCACTGTATCTCAACTACCAACCAATCATATCTCAACTACCAACCACATCGTATCTCGATGTATCTCAACTACCAACCACCTCATAACTAATTGTATCTCGTTGTATCTCACTGTATCTCAACTACCAACCATGTCGTAGCTCGTTACCTCTCACCTACCTACTATTTCATATCTAACTGTATCTCGATGTATCTCAACTACCAACTACCTCGTATCTAACTATATCTCGCTGTATCTCGCCTACAAACCACCTCGTATCTCATTGTATCCCAACTACCAACCACCTTATATATAACTGTATCTCACCTACCAACCACCTCGTATCTCATTGTATCTCAACTACCAACCACCTCATATCTCGTTGTATCTTATCGTATCTCACCGTATCTCGTTGTATCTCGTCGTATCTCGTTGTATCTGCATTGTTTTCCACATAATCTAACTATTTATAGATTGTATCTAGTTGTTTCTAGGCCGTTTCAACATTGTTTCATCTTGTTTGTGCATTGTTTCTTACTGTTTCTATACCATTTCACAATTTTTATGTGTATCATATTATTTTTTATATTTTATTTCAGACTTTTCACTAGTTGTTCCAGACTGTTTTAGCGTCGTATCGTGTTGTATCTATACAATTTTTGCACTGTATCTAATTATTTTTAGATTTTTGCACTGTTTCTGTATTGTATCTAATTGTTTCTAGAATGTTTCTACATTGTATCTAGTTTTTTCTGGACTGTTTCAGCATTCTTTCACTTAATTTTCTACAGAATAGTTTCTAAAGAGTCAATAATTTCCCCCAAAGAAAATATTAAAATCCTTAATCACCATATGCTACTTGAGCAGATAAAAAGATGAACAAACATCAAAGTTCCTTTCAAATTATAAATTCTTATTTGATATCAATATCAGTATGCTCCCTAAAGTTAAAAGGTGCCATTTTCCAAATTGATTGTTTTAATATTGTAAGGGGTCGTTTGGTAGAAAATGAGTTATACATGGATTAATAATACATGGATTAGTAATATAGGGATAAATAATGCATAGATTAATAATGCAGGGATTATTTTTAGTCATGTGTTTGGTTCATTGTATTTGAACTTGGATAAACATTGTATAACTTAAACTTGTGTTTGGTATAAAACTATCTTATCCATGTATTAAGAACAAGGGTTTGAGGATGTGTATTTTTGTCATTTCATTGTTTATCCATGTATTAGTATTTTAAGTTATACCACAATTGGTGTACTAAATAATACATGAATTAATAGTACTTGATTAAGTTTGGCTACAAAATAAGGGATAAAACTTAATACAGGGATTAAATCAGTCAATACATCATACCAAACGACCTTCAAGTATATTTCAGCTTTTGACCCGAAAAGAAGAAAATGTCATAGCTCAATATTTTTCAACAAGAATGCTCATTCCGCCAGCTGTGCAGCAAACCCATTTTCCATGTAAAAATCTATCCAATGTTTATTCATCTTATCTGCTCAAAATCAATAGGTTGGGACAAGAATACCGCTTCCTATAGCAAACACGAATATATACTAGCCCAATTTTACAATACTTTCTTTTGGCATTTCTCCTTCTCGTATTATCTCAGAAATTAAAATCATCCAATATAGATGATTCTCAGAGTAGTTCTTAAATATATTTAGCATTTCCAAACCTTCCTTCAGTCCAGTCTGAAATGATAGCATCCTTGTTAGATCTCTAACTTCATAATTAAGAAAGAATAAACACGCTGACGACACAAAAATCAAGAGACGGGGGACAGAATTTAAGACACAAAACCTCTGCTACCGATCCATCTCCGGCACCATCATAATCTGAGGCTCGATCTACATAAATTGGAGGGAATTTTGGAATAACCAATTTTGAAAATGAAAATAGGATGTTGAGACACACCTGAGGATGTAAAAATTTTGGTCAAGGTCGGTGGTTGGTGGGTCGGCGGTGGCGGCTTGTGGCGGAGTATGGTAGGGGTCGGGAGAAGTTTTGTTAACTGAAGGAGACTCAATTGGAAGAAATGAAGGGTCTAGGAGTATTAGTATGGTGGGCTGGATGGGTCGGGTGGGGGGGGGGGGGTTGGACTTGCTAGGAAAATATTATTATGTGGGTAATTTGTGTAATGTTACTATATTTTTGTAATATAAGGGTATAGATTTGTATAAATATGTAAAAATTCCTAGAATAAAAGAAACATTTACTACCACTATCAGATTGGACAAAATTGCAAACAAAAGTAAATATCTAAAAATAGTTGTTTTAAATAAATTTAAGTCTTCACTAAAATAAGAAATATTTATTATTTTGGCGGATAATTTATTAGGGAGCTGAATGCGCGAGGAATAAGCTTTTGCGTCAAACTCAAAGGATCGGAGGTATTACAGAGATGTAATACTTTTTAAAACACAAGGAAACATTCTTAATTTTATCGAAGAGAACCAATGATGTTGGATGGAATTATGAAACATTTGCCTGAAGATATAGCAATGTATATACTTTTAAGGTTTCCAGTGAAATCTCTTTTACGATTTAAATTCATTTCCAAAAGTTGGTCCACTCTCATAGAATCCTCAACATTCATCAATATTCATCTCAATCGTGCTACAACAACCAAAAATGAATTCCTTCTTTTTAGCCGCTCCTACAGAGAGGAAACAGAAGGATTTAAAAATGTCTTGTCTATTCTTTCTAGTGGCAACAACGACGATCTTATCCCCGTTGTTTCAGATCTGGAATTGCCATATCTAACCTTCGCTGAATACTATCTTTTCAATAAACTCGTTGGCCCTTGTAATGGTTTGATTGTTTTAACAGATTTTGAGATTATTGTCTTATTTAATCCAGCTACTAAAAATTACATGCTAATCCCGCCTAGCCCTTTTGTTTGTCCGAAGGGTTTTCATCGCTCCTTTAGAGGGGGTGTTGGGTTTGGTTTTGACTCGATTGTGAAGGACTACAAGTTTGTCACGATTTCAGAAGTTTTTATGGATTCTGAATGGGTACCTGATGAGAAAGAGCAAAAAGTAGAGGTTTATGATTTGAGTTTTGATTCTTGGAGAGATTTGAATCATGTGGATCAACATTTGCCTACTGTGTATTATTATCCATGTTTTGAGATGCTTTATAATGGAGCCTTTCATTGGTATGCAATTAATGATAGATTGGATCATGTAATTCTTAGCTTTGATATAAGTACTGAGATCTTTCACAGCATAAAGATGCCAGCTACTGGTAAATCCTCTAGTGGGAAGAAGTATGGCCTCATAGTCTTGAACGAGTCTCTAACGTTGATTTGTTATCCCAATCCAGATTGCGAGATGGATCCGTCTAAAGATTCAATGGACATTTGGATAATGATGGAGTATGGTATATACGAGTCCTGGACTAAGAAGTACATAATTAAACCTCTTCCTATAGAATCGCCATTAACAATTTGGAGGGATCATTTATTGCTTCTTCAAAGCAAAAGTGGACTTCTTGTTTCCTACGATCTTAGTTCCAATGAAGTAAAGGAATTCGACTTGCATGGTTATCCTAAAAGTTTGAGAGTTCTAGTTTACAAGGAAAGCCTTATTTCCATTCCAAAAAGTGGATGCAAGCATGGTACAAAATTTAAAAATTGTTGAAAAGGTATAACTATTTCATATTAACTTGATGATTGGAAAGTAGTTTTCAGCCAAAATGAGGCCTTTTTGTGAGTAATTTAACACTTATTATTTCTTTTGTAGTAACTAGCATTTCCAATTATTTAGTTACTACAAAGGCTTAATATCTTTTCCTCGCTCGTTTTGTAAACAACTATCTTCACACCTCTTCAATTTAGAACATTGTTGGTTATAAATAGAGTCATTTCCTCAAATGACTTCTCTCTTTTCTGTATTATTTTTATTAAACAAATGTCTCCATCGTGTGATTTGTTGTCGCTCCTAAACTTATTGTGCACTGATGTTTGAGGTACCGATACATCAATGACGATAATCCATTCTATCCTAGAAGAAAATAATTCATAAGCTAAGGTACTTGAGGAACTAAGTTCCTTAAGTGCATACTTTGAAGTCAGTAGGCTCGAATTTGTTGATTGTTTATCTCCTTCATTTTGGTTTCTGCATTTCTTTTCAGATTATTATTTCAATAACAGTAATAAGTTTAGGAGTTATTGTATTGGTCGATTTCTGTTCGATCACGATGAATGTGTTCGATCGTGCGATAAGGCCATGGTTGGTTCCGAAGACGTATTTTGAGAAGATCGATGTGGAACGACTTCGATGAAATGATGTGATCGTTTACCATGTGGCGTGTTCGGAAAGTTCAAAGACAGCTGTTTTAATAGATAGTGATAACTGACCTTATCCCACTTTTATTGGAACAGAACCAGCGCATTCCATAGGATGTGGAGAACTGTTGAAGAAACGTGAGAAGTCAAGAGTTCTTCTAGGGTTGGTCATCTCCACTTCAAGCTATAAAAAGGCCCCATTCTCCACATTTGAGGACACGTTCAGTTGAACACTACTCTCATTCTTCAGATATACATTTACTGATTACATTATTGTTATTCTCTGATCATACCATAGTTAATCTACTGCCATCATCAAAGCAATCATTGTATTAAACACCAATCGTGGCTTGGTTCAAGTGTGGAAGCAGATTCATCTCTTTCATCGAAGCACCATCCTCAGACTCTTCAATACAATAAGCTTTCATCGCTTTATTTATTTATTTATTTATTATTGCTTGTTCTGCTGATTGCATGCTATTTCCATTATTTGACACTTTAATTCATCGCACTCGATCTTATTAATCTGCTATCATTATCTTGGTCGTAAAATTGATCCATTATTTAATTTTCTTATTGATATCGAACACATGAAGTGAATTACTATTGTTTTTTTTTATCGTCTTGTTATCTGACCGAGTACATTTTTATCGATCACATTTAGTTATCATTATATCTAATTTTGTCATCGAATCTGGTTAAAATCAAGTATTCGGCATTGAACGAAATTAGCACATAATTCGTCTTCGATAGAAACTCGCCCGAAATCACGTCATCGTAAATTGTTAATCTGTTGTTTGCTTTAGTTTATCCGTTTACATCTGCCTCCGAATTGTTCATTCTGATCCAACATCGGATTTGTAGACTCATATCTTCGAAATTGATATTTGCATTGTCTTCGATTTAAGACTCTAAAAAGACGACTACTTGTCAACGTAAATTGCCTGTCAATCGATCGGATTGAGATATGAAGCAGTTGCCTTAGACTCAACTAAATATAAATTTGATTGTAAAACCTAAAGTACATTTTTAGGAAATACAATTTGGCGCCCACCGTGGGGTCTAGGCAATCGATTTATTCCGAAATTTGAATCATTTGATACTACTTACGTTTGCTTTTTTGTCCTGAAATGGCAGCTGAACGTAACATTGATGTCACCACCGCTCTGAACGGTCAACAACAGCTCAATCCCAATGACGGGGTTCATGTTCCGACCAACATTGAAGCGGTCGATGAGTCTTCCAACCACGAGCAGGATCCGACTCATGACGATATTTCTACGGGTTCACAGCTGAACATGCCCCGAGGGCGGCGACCCGGTAAGGAACCCGCGGTCGAGTCAGGAGATACAAATGCGGCACTAATGGCGTATTTGAAAAGGCATGATGCTCAGTTAGAAATGATACAAGAATAATTGAAGGTCCTGTCTAGCTCTATCGGAAACAGAGCACCCACCTCCCCAATCACACCCGCAAGCATTCCGACTTCGGTTCCTCAGGGCGCCGTAACAAGGGGACTTGCAGCGGGGGTCGGATCCGGAGGATCGGGTACGGCCGCCATGGCTATGGGAGCTCCGGCCTCCGTTACAACAGAAGTGAGAATGTTAGCTACGATGCAAACCCTGCTGAATGACACAGTGGATAAGAAATTCAGTGAGATAAAATCATTTATGGAGAAATTGCCAGGTGTTCCGAAGTTAACGGACGAAGTCGCTAAAAAATCGATTTCAAAGCGTCCGTTTCCAGCAAGTGCAGCCCCAATGCCCATCCCTAAAACTTTCAAATTACCAGAAAGTTTAAGATATGATGGATCCACAGATCCGAGGGATCACATTGATATGTTTTCGGTTGCAGTTCAGGCGAACGACTTGACTTCGGAAGAGATCAATTCAGTCAGCCTTAAGAAGTTTTGTGAAACGTTGAAAGGAGCAGCATTGAAATGGTATTTACAGCTACCCGAAAACGAGATATTGAGTTTTGATGATATGTCGGCGAAATTCATTCGGTCACATACTGGAGCAAAAAAGATAGCGCCAAGGGTGGAAGATATCCTGAACGTTAGGCAGCGGCCTAGGGAAACTGTCAAACAATTTGTGAAACGATTCAATGATGCGAAGATTCATATCCCGAATCTCGACGAGAGGTGGGCTTGTTTGACTTTTGCTAATAACTTGCGCGCTGATTCAATAGAGGCGAAGAAGTTAAAGGATCGTCTTAGGGAAATCGATGCATGGACATTCGACGAGCTATATCGTGAGTGCGAACCAAGGATTAGGGCTGAGGAGGAGGAGTTGCAGCTAGCCCGAAATAATCATCATTATGATCGACCACCACCACGGAGACTCGAGAACTACAGGCGAAACTACAGGGACCAATGATGGGAGCCCTACAGTTTCCCTCGAATAGGAAGCAACAACCATGAAGCTGGTGGTTCGAAAAATCAGCCGAAGAGAGGGCAATCGAACATATCTTCGGCTCCAAAAGATCGACCACTGCCTCCAAAAGTGACGGAGTACAATTTTGGCATATCGACACAAAACTTGGTAAATCACTTGAAGGGAATTGGTGATAAGGTTGTAAAGTTTTCGGGTCGCATAAAAACAAATCCAAACACAAGGGATGAGAATCTATGGTGTGCATTTCATCATGATTTCGGCCATACAACGGAAGAGTGTAAGGCGTTGAGATACGAAGTGGCAAGCCTGCTACAGAAGGGGCATTTGGTAGAGTTGTTGACTGATAGAGGGCAAAACAATTTTAATAAGAAGAAAAATGATGAGCCGCCAAAACCTCCTGCTCCTAGGAAGACGGTAAATATTATTACCGGAGGAGATGACGTTTATGGAGTGACTTACACTACAAAGAAATATGCAAAGGTCTCGTTCACACGAGACAAACGAACACGGGAAGACATGAATGATGAAATTGTGTTCGGGGATTTCGACTTCGACGAAAGGATTCATCCCCATCACGATGCACTGGTAGTAACGATGAGGATCGATGATGCCGATGTAAAAAGGGTATTAATCGATGCTGTCAGTTCGGTTAATATCATACATACAAGGGTAGTCGAACAGTTGCAGTTGAGTGATAAGATCGTGCCTCGCTCAACGGTGTTGTCAGGTTTCAATAATTCAAGCGAAGTGGCCGTTGGAGAAATCACAATTAAGACATATGCGGAAGGCGTTGAGAGTGAAACATCGTTTCAAGTGATGAAAGGCGAGATGGCATACAACGTGATATTGGGTCGACCGTGGATTCACGCTATGGGAGCGGTCCCATCGACCCTACATCAAGTCGTAAAATTCCCTACCCCATGGGGAATTCGCGAAATAATAGGTGAGCAGCAGGCTTCACGAGAATGTTACTCAGTAGCTGTTAAGGATGGCTTTCGAAAATAGCAATCACAGCTAGTGGAACCCGTGGCCGAAAACCTTACTGCGGCTCCGTCACAGTTAGCAGAGTCCGAAGTTGAAGACGAATTCGCACAGGTTCCACCATGTGTGAGAGAACCGTACAAACAAAAATCCGGAGACTCTACGATCGAAGAATTAGAAGAGGTAATGTTATTCGATGATAAGCCTGATCGGAAAGTCTATGTGGGAGCAGAACTGGATCCCGAAGTAAGAGCAAAAATCATATCCTTCCTCAAGGGTAATTCTGATTGTTTTGCTTGGTCCCACGCAGATATGGTGGGAATCGATCCAAAAGTTGCCACACACAAATTAAACGTCGATCCAAAGCATCGGCCAGTAAAGCAAAAGAAACGGTCGAATGGAGGATTCCGGAGGAAAGTGATCAATGATGAAGTAGAAAAATTGTTAGCAAATGGGTTCATTAAAGAGGTTAAATATCCAGAATGGCTTGCAAACCCTGTTGTAGTACCAAAGAAGAACGGCAAGTGGAGAGTATGCATCGATCATACCGACCTCAACAAAGCTTGCCCAAAAGATTCTTTCCCACTGACTCACATCGACAGGCTGATCGATTCAACGGCAGGGCACGAAATGTTGAGTTTCTTGGACACCTACTCAGGCTATTATCAAATTTCGATGGACCCAATAGATCGGGAGAAGACTTCGTTCATCACAGACACGAGGACTTATTGCTACACAGTCATGCCCTTCGGCCTTAAGAATGCTGGCGCTACTTATCAGCGTTTGGTTACCACCATGTTCAAAGATATGATCGGAAAAGCGATGGAAGTGTATATTGATGACATGTTGGTCAAGTCTTTGGAGAAGGGAAATCAACTAAGTCATTTGGAGAAAACTTTTACGATACTAAGGCGGTTCAACATGAGATTGAACCCAGAAAAACGTGCGTTCGGGGTCGGATCCGGCAAGTTCTTGGGATTCATCGTTTCGCAAAGAGGAATTGAGGCCAATCCAGATAAAATCAAGGCGATCGAAAGCATTTCCGAAGACCTGACAACGGTGAAGGAAATTCAACAGCTCACCGGTCGAGTAGCCTATCTCAGCAGGTTCATCTCGAGGTCATCTGAATGATGTCACAAGTTCTTTTCGGTGCTGAGGAAAAACAAAAGTTTTAAGTGGACACCAGAATGCAAAAAGGCTCTCAGAGAACTGAAGCAATACCTGTCCAATCCTCCGCTTCTGTCAAAGCCGATCGAAGGAGAAATGCTGCTGATCTACTTGGCCGTTTCCGATGTGGCTGTAAGCACTGTCCTCGTTCGCGAGGATAAAGGTAACCAATTTCCTATCTATTATGTTAGTAAGACATTGTTAGATGCAGAAACAGGCTATCCACATCTAGAAAAACTAGCACTTGCACTAGTCACTGCTGCACGAAAGCTAAGACCTTATTTCCAATGCTATTCAATATCTGTCATAAGTACTTTTCCATTGCGAAATATCTTACATCGGCCAGATCTCTCTGGGCGACATCACTAAATCTCAAGTTTTAGCTGATTTTGTAGCAGACTTTAGCGCTAACATCTTCCCCGAAGCAAAAAAGGAGGAATTGATGATGATAAATCCAGATCCTGGATTCTGGATAATGTACACCGATGGAGCTTCGAATGTGAAAGGGACTGGCCTCGGAATCCTGTTGATAGTACCTACCGGCAAGAAACTCAGGTATGCGATCAAATTGCATGCAAAAAACTAATAACGAGGCCGAATATGAGGCCCTCGCAGGTTTAAAGATCGCAAAAGACTTGAAAGTCGAACGACTAGACATCAAAAGCGATTCTAAGCTGGTGGTAAATCAAATCCAAGACGATTTTTGTGTTCGAGATCCGAGGATGCAGCAGTTGCTCGACAAAGTAAAAAATCTTCTAATTTCTTTCCAAGAATGGAAAATAGCTCAGATACCGAGGGAAGATAACATTGAAGCAGACGTCTTAGCCAACCTTGGTTCTGCAGCAGCTATCGATGGAAAAATCGACGAAGAAGTGGTTCATTTGTTCGAATCCCCACTTTGTCGAAGCATCAAAGAGGTAAACAGCGTTAATCATACTTGGGATTGGAGAAACAAGTATTTGTCTTATTTGCAGTGAGGCACCCTTCCCAGTGACAAAAAGTTTGCCCGATCACTTAAAGCTAAAGCGGCAAGATATTGTCTCCTAGAAAATCAACTCTACAGACGAATGTTCGGCGGCCCTTTAGCAAAGTGTGTGGGACCAGATGGAACAAACTATGTGTTGAAAGAAGTTCACGAAGGTGAATGCGGCAATCACTCCGGCAGCAAATCGTTGGTTCGAAAGATAATAAGACCTGGATACTATTGGCCAACGATCGCGGATGATGCCAAAGAGTTCGTTCGCAAATGTGACAAGTGTCAACGATTTGGTAACCTCATACATCACCAAGCAGAGCCACTTCATTCGGTCACGTCACCATGGCAATTCACGAAGTGGGGAATGGATTTGGTCGGGCCGCTTCCAACAGCGCCCGGTGGGGTAAAGTTTAATTTAATTTTTACGGATTATTTCCTAAATGGGTAGAAGTAATTACTTTGGCTAAAATTCGTGAATAGAAAGTCATCAAATTTATTCATCAAAATATCATCTGTCGTTTTGGGATCCCGAAAGAGATCACATGCGATAACGGTAAGCAGTTCGTAGGAAGACGAATCACTGCCTTCTTCGAAAAATGGGGGATCAAGCGAATTGCCTAAACACCTTATCACCCCAGTGCAAATGGACAGGTTGAGTCTTCCAACAAAACAATAATCGAGTACTTGAAGAAAATGATGGATGAGTCAAAGGGCAATTGGCCGAACGAACTCCTCGGAGCGCTGTGGGCTCATCGGACAATGGTGAAACACAGCACCGGGGAGACACCGTTCTCACTTGTCTACGGAACAGAAGAGCTGATACCGGTGGAAGTGGGAGAACCCAGTCTTCGGTTCGCCCACTCCACAGAAGAAGCGAACAAAGAGGCTATGCTGATAGATCTAAACCTGACCGAATCAAAAAGAGACATGGCATTTGTCCGAATACAAGCACAGAAACAAAGGGCAGAAAATCACCTCAACAAAAAAAATCAGGTATTGATCTTTTAATGTAGGTGACTATGTGCTAAAGATCAAAAGACCAAAGAAGATAGAGCCCAACGAAGGTAAATTAGGAGCAAATTGGGAGGGACCCTATTGGGTCAAGGCAATAATCGGAAAAGGTTAATACCAACTCGAAACAATGGACTCCAAGCCAGTCGACTTCAATTAGAATATCACACAATTGAAGAAGTACTACTTTTGAGATTCTACGGTATCATTAAACTTTATCTTTTATTTTCCTTTACGATTTTCATTCGTTCTCCATCGGAAGATATTGTTTAACAGATTATTTGATATTAACACTTTTAGATGATAGGCTGGAATCGAATGATGACAAACATCACCCACGAATACCTGAGCTCAAAACGCTCCGATCGGGGTCTATAAGTCTGACGAACTTTCTAACGTGGTCTTCATCTATAACGGCTTTCTCGATTTTTGTCTTTCAATGATTCCGCTTCAGGTATCGAAATCGAGGACCAGTGTTTGGCTGCTCATCCTTTACACACAAACACTGGGGGGATGGAGTTAGCATGATGATCACTGACGGATACTGGGGACTGCCCAAGGACCGAGAACTTCCCATCGAAAGGAGAAACGAAATCGATTGAAGATAATACTGGGGACTCGTTCAAAATTCGACAAAAGTTCAAGATCCCAACGCTCACTCGAATTGGGGACTCGTTCGTACTTCAAATCGAATTAGAGAATCAACTTTATCGAAGATCTCAAACCCTGACGCCTTTATTCAAAGTCGAGGGTTATTCCTTTAGATTAGTTATGTGGCATGTAAACGATCCGTTAATGATAAAAAATCTGTGCATTCAAATGGCCGCATCATGTAATCGATCGACTCATACGATCCGAAAATGTATTAGACGCCCATTAGCGGCTCACTTTAATAATATGCAACATTTGGTCATATTTTCGACTTTTCACATTTGTCGAGTTGTGTGATCGGTTTATACATTAGCGAATTTTACAATTCCAAATTTTTCACCAAGTGTTAAGTAATTTTTCATTCCGAACCTAAAAATGCTCGAGGAGTGCATTGCGTAAAAGTGAGATGTCATTCTTTACTACGCACTAAAACATTGGGCCCCAATCATACTTCTTCCGACAACTGTCGCTAAAACAACAAAACTTTCGAATGAATGAATCGAATCGTCTTCGGTAAGCAATACAGCGATAAGAAAAATCGAAAACAATTCATTCATTGAAAAAATACTTACATGAGTCTAAGCGACCACATTACACCAAGTTCAAAACGACTAAAACAACAAGTCAGAAACAGCTTTAGTTCATTTATCACCATCCCCATCAGAACCTTCATCGGAGGAACTTGTTGGAAGACCAAGATCTTCACTTAGCTCGGCAAGAACATCAATGTCTCGATCCAACATCTCTCTAAGGACATCGCGCTTTGATTAGGCAAGGATAAGGTCCTTTTTCTTTTCAAACTCTTCCTCGAGTTCGCGCCTTAAGATGCTGGACTCCTTTTGAAGCAACAGGTTCCTTTCCGACAGGCTATCAACTTGAACCTTTAAATCCTCGTTGCCTTTGCGGAGGACGTTCAACTCTTCGAACTTATCAGCTAGTTCCCGATCTTGCTCTCTAAAGCAGAGTTCAGCTCGGCCAATTTTAGATCGGAATTGGCTTCGTGCTCGCTTAGCTATGCATTCAAGGCTCGAATTTGGGATTCCAACTCCGATTGACGAAGAGCATGCTCATTCATATTCTTGTCAAAGTTGGCCAAAAGTTCAGCATACTTGGCCTCTGCAGCTTTCAGCTTCTGATGTAGTTCCTCCCCAGCCGAAGTAAGATGGATGATTTGCTCGTTTAAAACTTTAGCCCCATCCTGAAGCTGGCGAATCCGATCGGCGGTCTCGATCGCCATTATGCAGTTCTAAAAACAAGTCAGATGGAAAAGTCAAAAGACGGGAAAAAGAAAACAAGTAATTTGTGCAAAGGTAAAGAGGTAATGGACTTTACCTTGAAGGCACCAAAAGAAATCTGTGAAGGAAAACTCAGGTCTTCGTGTGTATTCAGCCGAGCTTGCTCCATCGGGCCAATGACATCGAACAAATAATCCGCCAGCCGCTTTGGGCATCTAAGCAAATCTACATTGGGCGATCTGCGATCTGCGACCCCTTGTTTCAGATTCGCCCAAAGCGGCAAAGGCAACAGCTTCTTCGCCTCGAGGAAGAGGTACTATCGGATCAGCATGATCCGCACCGAAGAATGACGACCCCGTTTCTTCAGCGTACTTGGATTTCGTCGTCGCTATCGGTCGATCCAAAGCTGGCATCTTCCCTTTCGTCTGATCCCTCTCCTCAATTTCACGATCAAAGGCCTCGATCATTTCCCCCCGAGTTTCAGGCGCAACGTCCAAAGAGACGATGGCACCTTCTCTACTGGGCAATCCTCCTGAGCCCAAATTGACCTCTTCGGCTACAGGGGAAAGGTGATAATCATCAATCGAAAGATCTCCTTGTTCAGCCACCTTGAGTTGAATGGCTGTTTCCTGGAGTCTTTCCTTTACAGGCTTCTTGGGACGCCTCACTAATCGGTCAGAACCCGATTCGTCCCCGGTCTCTTCCCCCTCAATGTCAATAACCGAGGTCGTTCCTTTGGCGACTTTCGCTGCTACAATTGCTGAAATCGTTTCAGCAATCACTTCCTCAATGGTTTGGGACGCAGCCGATGAGCTACCCCTTGCCCTTTCTCCACCACCTTGGGCAAATACTTATTCTTCAACTCCTGAAAAGATTTCTTTTTCTTCTTCGGAGGAGGAGCGTCATCGGCCTTCTCGCCGCCGCCGTCGATTTCCACCTTCTCGTCACTTGGCTCACCTCCGGCACCTATGATACCTGTGGAAATTTGAAAATTACCAAAATTATCTAAGGGACAAATTAAGTTACAAATTCAACACAAGTTCGAAAGAGAACTTACCATGATTTGAAAATTTCAGGGCTGCGACCGGTTTCCAAGCCCTTTGATCGTTGGTCGTCTTATCAAGTACCCTGATCAACCATGGTATGATATCGGAAACTTGATCGAACAAAACCTTATCGGCTGGAAATTTTAGGAAGAAAAACTTGTAAGGTTAAAACTATGGATTCATTCAAAGGAGAGAAACGAATAAAGCACTTACGTGTTTGGTTCCAAATACTCAGAAGCAGCTCTTTCCCGGGGTCGGTATTGTTCCATAGGAATGAAGACAAATCGTTGATCCCACCCCCGAAGATCATCATCGTTGTCGGATATCAGGGCCCGCTGACCCCATTTATCCAAGTTTATCAACCTTCCTTTGTAAACTCGAGGAGAATAGATGTTAAGAATGTGGCGAAGTGTTAACTCCACTTTCGCCTTCTCCGCAATCCATCTCATGATCACCACCGTTCTCCATATCACCGGAGAAAGTTGCCCAAGGCAAACGTTGTACATCCTGCAAAACTCTTCGATCACGTTGTCGACCGGGAGAGTAAAACCGATGGTAAAAGGATAGGTCAGCACTACTGAATGACCTTCAACGTGAGTGGCCAAAGTCGACTTCCTTGGAGGACAAATCACATCGATGTCGCCAACTTTCCAACCACATTCTTCTCGAACACGTGGTATCGACTCCGGTGTGATCGCGCAGCATACCAAGTCGATTTGAACGTTAACCTTGCAATCGTTCTCATAAGTAAACTTCTTCGGAAGAATCTGCGAATACGACTTCTTGGGAAAAAAGTCTTTCACTTTTCTTTCCTTTCATTTCTTGCCTTTTTTATCCACTGAAGTGCCAGCGGCGGTGGAAGTCTGCTCCACCACCAAGTCGGGCTGCGGCGGGGCTACGGCAGCAGTTGCTGCGGCAGAGGCAAGTTCTACATTAGCTACGTTTTGAGAAGAAGTAGACATTATCAAGGCGCAAAGTTGATGATTTAAACAAACTTCTTAAAAAAAAAACTGGAGCAGAAGTGACAAGAATTAGCGAGAAATTTCTGAGACTTGCTGAGGAAAGTTGGAGAATTTTGAGAGATTTGGAAGTGGTAAAGTTTATAAAATGAGTTTTGAAGTTGGTATTTATAAGGCAACAACCATCATTGCCTCAAAAACTGATGAAAACTGCCACCTGCACGATCTCTGACACGTGCGGCGATGGGAAGTTGAAGCGAAAGCTTGACGTTTCAAAATAGAGGGACACAAATGCTCCACGTGTTTTCCTGCTCAAAATGTCAAGCCACTTGCCAAGTTTTACGGACACACGACTTGACAAGTGAGGGGACTATCTATATTGATTGATTTCTGTTCGATCACGATGAATGTGTTCGATCGTGCGATAAGGCCATGGTTGGTTCCGAAGACGTATTTTGAGAAGATCGATATGGAACGACTTCGATGAAATGATGTGATCCTTTACCACGTGGCGTGTTCGGAAAGTTCAAAGACAACTGTTTTAATAGATAGTGATAACTGACCTTATCCCACTTTTATCGGAACAGAACCAGCGTATTCTATGGGATGTGGGGAACTGTTGAAGAAACGTGAGAAGTCAAGCGTTCTTCTAGGGTTGGTCATCTCCATTTCAAGCTATAAAAAGGCCCCATTCTCCACATTTGAGGACACGTTCAGTGGAACACTAGTCTCATTCTTCAGATATACATTTACTGATTACATTATTGTTATTCTCTGATCATACCATAGTTAATCTACTGTCATCATCAAAGCAATCATTGTATTAAACACCAATCGTGGCTTGGTTCAAGTGTGGAAGCAGATTCATCTCTTTCATCGAAGCACCATCCTCAGACTCTTCAATACAATAAGCTTTTATCGCTTTATTTATTTATTTATTTATTTATTTATTATTGCTTGTTCTGCTAATTGCATGCTATTTCCATTATTTGACACTTTAATTAATCGCACTCGATCTCATTAATCTGCTATCGTTATCTTGGTCGTAAAATTGATCCATTATTTAATTTGCTTATTGATATCGAACACATCAAGTGAATTACTATTGTTGCTTTTTGATCGTATTGTTATCTGACCGAGTACATTTTTATCGATCACATTTAGTTATCATTATCTAATTTTGTCATCGAATCTGGTTAAAATCAAGTATTCGGCATTGAACGAAATTAGCACATAATTCATCTTCGATAGAAACACGCCCGAAATCACATCATCGTAAATTGTTAATCTGTTGTTTGCTTTAGTTTATTCGTTTACATCTACCTCCGAATTGTTCATTCTGATCCAACATCGGATTTGTACACTCATATCTTCGAAATTGATATTTGCATTGTCTTCAATTTAAGACTCTAATAAAACGACTACTTGTCAACGTAAATTGTCTGTCAATCGATCGGATTGAGATATAAAACAGTCGCCTTAGACTAAACTAAATATAAATTTAATTGTAAAACATAAAGTACATTTTTATGAAATACAGTTATTTTAGTAGCATAAATAATATACATAGGAGTTGAGACAGCAACAGATAAATATTTATTGTATACCTCATATAGGCTTTGTTTTTTCCAGGATATAGTTTTTGTAGTTTCCATTTAAGTAGAGCTTTCTCTCTTAATTATTTCTTGCCTCTCAGTTGCTTATATTTTGTTAGATAATGCTCTAATTCAAATGAAATAACTTCTTTGGAGCTCCCAAGTCCCAAGCACTTTCAGTACTAATTCGAATGTAGACTATTATGAGGGAACACTGGGGCTTTTGTCCTTCATTGAACAGAGCATTAACTATTTTATTTTATTTAAATAAAATTTTCTTTAGATCAAAATCATTAGTAGAATGGACAGCCCTATTCTTGTATTTGGTAATATCACACGTCACCTACGTACAAGACACGGAGTATGAATATTCTACAACTTTCAGTATCACACGCTTTGGGGATACAACATCACATACGATGGGACGAATTCTGAAGAGAACACTTCCGACTATAGCATGTCAGTAGCCGACTTATTGCGAAAACAATTGTCTCATCGGATACAAAAAATAGACCCGGCTGAATACCCTGTTATAAATGGAGGCAGAATATAAGATATTAGCCATTGTCGACAGTCATTCACATGATTACGACTTTGACCATTACGATTAATGGTATACTGGCAGATTCTCGTTATATGCACGTCATAAAATTTTGTAACCACTATATAAATCTCTCTTTTTCCTCTCGTATACAACATCTAAATTTCATCTGAATACCATCTCACTTACTTGAATCATTAAAAGCAATAAGAAAATTATCTCTTTCTCTTACCTTTTATCTATTATCTTGCAACTATTATCTTTTATTTTTACTTCGTTACTATTTTGTTGTTTATTATTTTGTTGTTGTTTTGATACAATTTTATAGTTTGTAGCCTATAATACAAATTCAATGGCTTCATCTATTAGGTCAATTTTTAGGCTGAACAGTTTGGTACCTACCATGGGGACCAGACAATTGTTAGTTGTTCAAAGACAATGTTAATACTCCTCTTGTTTATTGCCAAAATCATTTATCATGTCAGGAACAGTGACACGGCCCAGATTATCGGCAAGGCCAAACGTGCACATGATAACTTCCCCTAAACCCGTCAGACGAACCCTATCAACTTACTCAATATGAATCACCTGCCACAATCTTGAAAATGGAGTAAGACTAACTTTAATAATATAAAGAAGCTCCACCTTTTATCTATTATCTTGCAACTATTATATTTTATTTTTACTTCATTAGTATTTTGTTGTTTATTATTTTGATACAGTTGTATAGTTTGTAACCTATAATACAAATTCAATAGCTTCATCTATTAGGTCAATTTTTAGGTTGAACAGTTTGGTACCCACAATAGGGACCAGACAATTGTTAGTTGTTCAAAGACAATGTTAATACTCCACTAGTTTAGCCGAAATGATTTATCATGTCAGGAACAGTGACACGGCCCAGATTATCAGCAAGGCCAAACATGCACCTAATAACCTCCCATAAACCCGTCGGACAAACCCTATCAACTTACTAAATATGAATCACCTGCCACTATCTTGAAAATGGAGTAAGACTAACTTTAATAATATAAAGAAGCTCCACCTTTTTTCTATTATCTTGCAACTATTATCTTTTATTGTAACTACATTACTATTTTGTTATTTATTATTTTGTAGTTGTTTTGATACAATTATATAGTTTGTAGCTTATAATACAAATTCAATGGCTTCATCTATTAGGTCAATTTTTAGATTGAACAGTTTGGTACCCACCATGGGGACCAGACAATTGTTTGTTGTTCAAAGACAATGTTAATACTCAACTTGTTTAT
Source organism: Petunia axillaris subsp. axillaris (assembly GCA_029990575.1). Classification (NCBI taxonomy): domain Eukaryota; kingdom Viridiplantae; phylum Streptophyta; class Magnoliopsida; order Solanales; family Solanaceae; genus Petunia; species Petunia axillaris. Next base: position 118,611,236 of record JARKNS010000004.1, on the reverse strand, counting down.
TGCCAAAATCATTTATCATGTCAGGAACAGTGACACGGCCCAGATTATCGGCAAGGCCAAACGTGCACATGATAACTTCCCCTAAACCCGTCAGACGAACTCTATCAACTTACTCAATATGAATCACCTGCCACTATCTAGAAAATGGAGTAAGACTAACATTAATAATATAAAGAAGCTCCAGAAGATAGATATATACAAGCAGGGGCAGCCCAACGATCTTTAAGGCCTAAAGCCAAACTTTAATGAGGGGCCTTAACTTTTTTATTATATATATTTAAAATTTATTTTTTTGGCTCTTTAAAATGCAAAATTATTAATAAATTAAATAAGATTTAAAAAATATAGAAATATAGAAACATGGTTAAAGGATAATGATTTGATATCAGATTGAATTTTCGGCTCAAACATGCTTGTTGTATGCTTTAATTTTAAAAATTGAATTAATGAAAAATACTCCACTATTTTTCAAATCAATGCACTGAAGCTCTACAATAATGCCCGATTTTTAGCTATTGTAGAATGGAGACTTGAATTGAAAAATAGCGCACAAAAAATAGTTTAATGCACCCGTTTTCACTTTTTTGTGAGAAAGTTCTAATAAGAAATATTAGAACTTTAAAGCAAAAGTTATACTTATTGATATATTAGAACCAATGAGAACATATTTCTGACCTAATTGATAATTTTTCAAGTCTTAACATAAGTACTCTTCCAATTGCCACTTTAAAATGACTCTTTTAATTCCCAGAAATATATTAACATCCACCCATTAATTACTATGTCAAAGTGGTCAAATGATTTTTCTCTTTTTATGTTGACTTAAAAACCTTCGAGATATTGTATTTCAGAACGAAAAAATGAAGCCACATTTTCAATCACTATGTCAAAATTATTTTCTCTTTTTATGCAAATTTTCCATGTAATTTTACTTTTTTTTAGCTTTATAGAGCTTTTTTTTCATAAAAATTTATATTTAACACAGACTGGGTAAAAAATCATGGGGGCCCCACGCTAAAGCAGGTACTTTACCTGCTAGGGCCGCCCTTGTATACAACATGAACTTATATATAAGTTGTCTGAATAATATAGCTAATTACCCAAAATACATAGGTATAGAGGTTTCCACATCAGACATCCAAAAAGTCCAAAAGATAAATTAACACGACCCGAAATCCGGCTAGGCCGTGCGGGCACCCGATATTCTCCCCTAGACCCGTCGAGCAAACTCTTACCAATTAAATTAGAAAAATAAATATAATTCAATTCATAAATAAGAACAAGACTTAGAAAAGTACAGACATACTGATTCCTCTAAGCTGTACAAAATAAAATTACACCTGACTACCCAACATACTAGGTTTAGGGCTATCCAGACTAGACATCTAAGAGTAAGAAAGAAGATAGATACTTCATGAAGGGAGCAAAATATAACTGAAATGGTAAACATAAAACTGGTGGCTACCCGGAATAAAAGCTGGCTCACCCTGACAACTGAAATCGTCTTCGCTCCTTCACACTCAATTCTGGAACGAACCTGCCGAAACGAAACAGATAGACAAAAAAAACAACAAACAAGGGTGAGTCAAAAGGACTCAATAAGTGGGGCAGACTAGCCACTTCAAAGAATAGGATAGCTAGCCAGGGAGAAGAAAAATAGGTAAACAAATTCCATCTTATTTAAACTATAAAAAGGCAGAGCCAGATAATAACTGGAAACACGTATGGAACCATAAACAACCAGAGACATAAGGTAGACAGAACATATAGGTTTTTAAGCATCCCGAATATATCAACAATCAGAAATACATACTGTTGCGAAGTGCAACCAATACATACATTTATACTGTTGCATGCAACCCGATCCTGTATTTTATATTGTTATGGTGTGCAACCCGATCCATATATTTATACTGTTGCAGCGTGCAACCCAATCTATATATTCATACTGTCGCGGTGTGAGCATTACTCTGAGGATGGAATGTCGTACTGAGCTACACCTGGGTCCCCAACTCTCTCTAAAAAGACTGCTAGAACTAAGAAGTAAACTAGGAACCACGACCAAATATAATTGTTATAGGAGTACCATGCAGCTTAACCACCTGAAAATGAATACCTGAGCCAATCTCTGAGATGAATCATTAGTCTTCACAGGGATAAAATAAGCTGATTTAGTCAGTGTAGCAACAATAACGCAGACTAATTCATGTCGCCATAGGGTCTTTGGATGACCAACTACAAAATCCATCGTGATCTGCTCCCACTTCCACTCTAGAACGGGTAATGCCTGAGCCGATCCTGCAGTCTCCGGCGCTCGAACTTAACCTGCTGACAGTTCAAGTAGCGAGACACATAATAGAAAAAGTCTCTCTTCATCCCTTTCAACCAATATAACTCTCGAAGGTCCTGATACATCTTAGCAATGCCTGGATTAATAGTATAATGCAAGCTATGAGCCTCGCGAAGCACTGACATCCTCAAATATCCAACATCAAGGATATAGAGTCAGCCATTAAACCAAAGAATGCCATCTAAGTCAAGCTCAAAGAACTCCTCTACTTAAGACACGATCACGCAACTCCTACAAATAAGGATCCTCGAACTATCTTCTCTTAATCTGACTAGCTAAGAAAAATAGAGCCCAATATATGTTAAGACTGGACTGGAGTCTGGGTGAATAAAAAACATGCCAGAGTCGCCAAAAGACTGCAACTCGTGGGCCAAGGGTCTCTTGTTAGCATAAAGAAGAGCCATGTTGCCCATACACTTCCTGCTCATAGCATCTGCTACAATATTTACCTTTCCATGATGATAACAGATGGTGAGATCTTAATCTTTAATCAACTCAAGCCACCTCTGTTGCAAAAAATTAAGATCCTTCTAAGACAAGAGATAATGCAAGCGCTTCTGATCGGTATACACCTCCTAAGGCTTGCCACAAAAGATAGTGCCTCCAAATCATTAGAGCGAAGACCACAGCTGCCAACTCTAGATCATGAGTCAGATAATTCTTTTCACTAGTACTGTATAGAACACAACCGAGGCCCATATGGGACGCATCGCAATAGACTACAAATCCACATATACTAGAAGGAAGAAATATCACTAGAACTGAAGTCACTAAGGCCTTGAGCTTCTGGCGGGTCGCCTCACACTCATGGAATCATCAGAATTGAACCGCTTTCTAAATCAGGCGAGTTAGGAGAGTTTAAATATTGGAGAACTTCTCCGCGAACCTCCGATAATAACCTATCAATCCAAGCAAGCTAGTATATCTATCAGAGTGGTAGGACGAGGCAAATTTTGCACCGCCTCAATTTGATCAACCTTCATACCCTCACCGGATACCATGTGACCTAAGAATGCCATATAATCAAGCTAGAACTTGTATTTTGAGAACTTGGCAAACAACTTAAGATCATTGAGGTTCTAAAGATCTACCCTCAAATGATAATCATGTTCCTCATGACTGCAAGAATAGATAAGAATGTCATCGATGAAGACAATGATAAAGGAATCGAGGAACGGCTTGAAGACCCAGCTTGTGAGATCCATAAAGGCTAGAGGGGCATTAGTCAACCTAAAAGACAAAATTAGGAACTCGTAATGGCTGTAAAGAGTCTTGAATGCAATCTACGGGATATCTGACTCCTACATTTTCAACTTATGATAGCTAGACTGCAAATTAATCTTAGAAAAGAATTTGGCACCCTGAAACTGATCAAACAAATCATCAATAAGAGGCAATGGGTACTTGTCCTTGATGTTGACCTTATTCAACTATCGATAATCAAACACATCCGCATGGTCCCACACTTCTTCTTTGCGAACACAACAGGACCACCGCATAGAGAAACACTTGGCCTAGTGAAACCCTTATCAAGCAAGGCCTGAAACTACACCTTCAACTACTTTAACTCTGGTGGAGCCATGCGATAAGAAGGGATGCAAATAGGCTGAGCCCCTGGCACTACATCAATGCCAAACTCGATCTCTGGATCAGGAGAAAGCCTTGGAAGATCATTTGGAAATATATCAGAGAACTCCCTCACAACAGGGACTGTGTGAAGGGACGGAATCTCCATAGAAGTATCTCGAACCATGGTAAGATACGCCTAATACCTCTTATTTATCATCCGCCTCGCCTGCATATATGAGATAGTACACCCTATAGGTGGCAACTGAAAACCTTGCCACACTACCGGCTCCAAACTAGGAAGAGACAATAGAATAAACTTAGCATGACAATCCAAGGTGGCATAACACCTACGATGCCAACCAATACATGCCGATGATAACATCAAAATCAACCATATCTAGGATCGGAAGATCTACCAGGGTCTCATGATCCACAAAATATATAATACTGGCTGGATAAACGCGATCCACCATAATAGAGTCTTTGACAGGAGTAGAAATACAGAATAGGTCACGAAGACGTATATAATTAATATGAAACCCGATAACAAAATAAGGAGAAACATACAAATAAATAGATCTGGGATTCACCAAAGAATATGTATCTCGACCATAAAACAGATAAAACACTTGTAACAATAGCTGGTGATTCCTCGGCATCCTGCATGGCTAACAATGCATATAGCTGTCTTTTTGGTTGGGCTAAGTCGCCACTCTGAGAAGAAACTCTAGAAGGACAACCAGAACCACGCCCGCGAACTTTACCAAGCGGTGGTGCACCTCTAGGTGACTGAGACCCTGAAGGGACACCCTAAGGCGGCTGGTGCATAGGTGCTAGAGGGCGAGAGAAAGGACGGCTACTGCCCTGCTAATGAATATAAAGGCATTCCCTCTTATGATGCCCTGGTTCATGACAATGAAAACACCCTGAGCCATACTAGCACTGCACGAAAAACTTATGACTGTTATAAGGATACTAGGTTGACCCTGTCGAGGACCTAGGCGTGTTTAATAAACCACACACTGGGGGCTGGACTGGCCTGACAGGTGGCCTCCTCTACTTCTGATGACTCTTACCTCCAGATGAGGTACTGGGCTGCTCCGGACCAAGGGACCTCTTTCTTTCCGGTTCAGACTCTTTCTGCTCTAATTTATGATATGCCTCATACCTCTGAGCAATATTTACAACAACACTAATTGAATCCCAGCCTCGATCTCTCGAGCTATCTAGGACCTCAGAGAAGGAAAAAGCCCATTATTAAATCTCCGAACCTTCTTAGAAGGCTCATGAACAATTTCTGGAGCATATCTGGCCATCTTGGAAAACTCGATCTCATATTCTGAAACTAACATGTGGACCTGCTCAATCCTCTCTGTAACAGCTCAAGCCCGCTAGTGATACTGTCTGCTTTGGAATGAGGCCCGCACAGCTTTAAAATGCGTTACTAGGGATCACTCCTATGTTATGCCGATGTAGGACACTTAACCCTTCACTGTTACACCCCCTCTTATGGACTCAGCGTCCTTGCTGAAGTTTGCCCTGCCTTCCCAGGATTTGCCTAGTCTCAGCGCTGAACTCTGTCCCACATCGACAAGGCTGGTACGGAGTGGCTATGATACCATCTGTAATAGCCGAAGTCCGCTAGTAATACTGTCCGCTTTGGACCTAGGCCCGCACGGCTTTAAAATGCGTCACTAGGGTCTAAGGCATGTGTACTTAAATACCCAGGATCACTCCTGTGTTATGCCCATGTGGGACACTTAACCCTTAGCTGGGGTGTTACATACACCCTCTCTTATGGACTCAGCGTCCTTGCTAAGGTTTGCCCCGCCTTTCCGGGATTTTCCTAGACTCAGCGCTGAACTCTCCCACATCGACAAGGCTGACACAGAGTGGCTCTGATACCATCTGTAACAGCCCAACCCTGTTAGTGATACTGTCTGCTTTGGGTCTAGGCCCGCACGGCTTTAAAACGCGTCACTAAGGTCTAAGGCATGTGTACTTAAATACCCAAGATCACTCATGTGTTATGCCGATGTGGGACACTTAACCCTTAGCTGGGGTGTTACACTCTCAAACTGGCAACGCATCTCATCAAGCTTGGAAGGAACTTCTCCATGAACCTGCGAGAAAACTCGCTTCAATTCAGCTTAGGTAAGCCCTGCTCAGTTGATAGAAATATAGTCCACCAATACTAAGCAGGAAAGCAGTATAATAAAACTGTACAATTCAAAATAGCCAAGAGTCTCTAAAATACACTAATATCGATCTAGGAATTCACAAGGATTATCTGATGCATAGCCTGAGAACGTTGGAGGATTGAGCCTTGTAAAATAATATAGGCTCTTTGGATTTCTTGGCTGAACTGCTATTTGGGTTGGCTGACAAGCCTGAACAATCGGAGGCACAGCACCTGCTGCCTCTGGAATAGGATCTACTAGAGTCTGAGCCACTGGATCAATATTACGGGCAGGAATAAGGGCTCCCTCAGCTGGAGCATCAACATCAACTGCAACCCGAGGGGATGCCTGGGGCATGGGATGTCCCTGGGGCAACTGTGCTGCAAAGAATCTCATAAAAGCATCTTGGTAGAGCCGGGGGAACTACAAAGCCCTGCTCTCCCTGCCCACCAGATACTAGCACTGTTGGGCCCTGAGTAACTGGATCAGCAAGATCAACTACTCTTGAAGCCTGTGCAGCTCTACCTCTGCCTCAACCACAACGTCCACCACAGCCTCTAGCGCCAGCCAACACCTTTTCATACCAAAACAGCAGTCAAGGGACTACCTTTGGCTTCTCCTCTCGCTGAGCAGTCACGCCCATTCTCACCATTTACTACAAATGATTTAATAAAAATATTTAGCTTTAAATAAGAAGGCTTATGCACGATGAGAACAGAAAGAAAGGAGACTGCCTAAATGCCTCAATAGTCTTTCGTAGATAGGTACAGATGAGAATATAAAGAAAGGAGACTACCTATATGCCTCAATAGTCTTTTGTAGATAGGTAAGGACTTCTCCGCTAGATTAGTGAGACTTTACTAGACACTGTCGTGATTTGGAAAGACTCTAAATCGACTCTGATACCAACTGACATGGTCTGAATTTTTGGCTGGGTCGTGCGTGCACCCGAAAACCTCCTGCTAAACCCGTCGGGCGAACCCTATCGTCTTACTCAATATGAACATCCTGAAATTATCCTAAAAATTGATGAAGACTAACTTTAATAGCATAAAGCAGCTCCAAAAGATAGATATGTACAAGATGAACCTATATACATGTTATCTGAATAATACAACTAATTATCCAAAATACATAGGTCTAGAGGTTTTCAGATTAGACATCTAAGAAGTCCAAAAGATAAATACATCTCCCAAATATAGCAAAATAAGACAAAACTGTAATATCTACAACTGCATCCTCAACGAGCAAGCTAGCTCACCACAAACAACTAGAATCATCTTGCTCTTCAATCACGCTACGGCTGGCAAGGTCCTAGAATGGAATCTGTCGAAATGAAAAGACATAACAAGAAACAAAGAGGGAGTGAGTCATAAGGACTCAGTAAGTGAGGAGAAACTAGTGACCTCGAGGGATAGGTATTCTAGTCAAGTAAAAAGAACTACAACATGCAATCCACTTAGTCAATCAAAAATAAATAATGCACCAAGTCCATACAGCTCACAAAACACACATAATGATATGAAATAAATGTATCATGATGCAATAGGGTCACATGTGCACGAAACTTATCTTCAGCGTGGGACTCTAATCATCTACCGGGAGATATGCAATAGTAACCCTTCACCAGCGTGGGACTCTTATCGACTACTGGGAAGTATACTATAAGTCCAAAACATGAGTACAATACTCATATACTCAATGCAATATCAAAAGAAGTCATTATATATGATATACAGTGTAAACCCAAAGCTAAGACATAGGAATTATGCTTATCGCCAGCTATACATGTAAGAAACACATGGTATATTATCCATAAGGTCAAAGGCCGTAAAAAAGATGGACATAATCACTTACCTCAACTAAATCCTAGGTCAATGAAGCTACTGCAAAACCTCTTTTCCTATCCGGCGTCCCTCAACATGATCTCTTTCTTAGAGAAAGAAACATATTCGCACATATAAGTGCCCATAGAATGACTATTTAACGTTTTAGACAAAAATAAAATGGAAAATTACAAAAATTACCCTTGGCCGGACTTAGCCGAAAACCCATAAATTATACCTTTTTGGACTTCCCATAGCTTCACGGGTCCAAACATATAATTAGTTTCCAAAATTATTTTCGATTTTATTAATTTCCCTAATTTCATTAATTTTAGGTTCCAACCCCTTTTTTCCAATTCAATTTAAGAAATTCTAACTCCCAGATAACATAATTAATGAATTAGGAATATTACCTAATGTTATAAGATATTGGTGTAGAAATCTAAGCTTCAAACAGACTAATGATGACTGAAATCGAGTTCGGAATAAATGGGCCGACTACAGCTTTTTATACCCCTCTGTAGTAAGCTTAGCACCAGAAAATGCAGAAAATTGCACCATCAGCTGCTGAAGCTGCAATTCAGGACCAAACAGGACCCTAGGAAGCTTGAAATGACCCCAAATTTTACATGTAAGTCATACATGACATGCTCGCAAATACGGATTTTGAATCAGATCTCCGAAACTCAAGCTAGGGGTCCCATAGGAAGAGGTCAATTTTTTAACGTTCGAAATATGACCTTGGAATTTTCTTCCTTAAGTTCCCATAGGTCACAAATGACCATACAAACCTAACTGCACTTTCATATTTCGAATCAGAGCTCATTTGCTTAAATCGAGATCGAAAACCTCTATTGAGCTTTATCGACAATTTAGGCAGAGAGCTTCTCCGAAAACCTACCAAACGAGGTCCGAATCAGCTCAAATTTTACAAACATATCCTAATGGACCTTACGAGCTTTTAAGACTATGCCAATCAGAGTCCTAACTCTCAAAATGACTAGCTAAGTTCTTTTAAATAGGGTGCGCATTTCTAAGGGAATAATTTCACACACCCTTAGCTGAGCTCAACATTGAATACTGAGGTAAATATTTGCATTCCTAACAAGTTAACCACAACATCTTCATTTGTAGTCATGCATATATGACAGGAATCTCCTCAAAAATAATTTCACACACTCTCAACGAGAATGCCCTACCTTTATGTCAAGCGAAAGAGGACGAATGAGGGACGTGTCAAAGATAAGCTAACATTTGATGAAGTAAGAAACTGTTAAATTTGAATTTGAGAGGTTCACTACCAATATTAGTTAGCCAATGTGGTAATGGTGCCGAAGAAAAATGACAAGTGACGAGTTTGTATGGATTTGAAAGACTTGAACAAAACTCGCCCAAAGTATATGTATCCAAAAACCAACATAGATCAGCTTGTGGATGCAACTGATTGGCACGAGCTGCTGAATTTTGTAAAATAAAAGACAATGGAGGAACTTTCTGTATCGTATTATTTCAAGAACCAAAGCTCTTTATACATGTAGAATGTGATCTATCTAAGGAAATAGAATCAAAAGGATCCTAAAAAGTCTCTTCCTGATAGTAAGCTACATATACTATATGTAAAAATGTCTATGTACATATTCCAACACTCCCCCTCCAGTTTGAGCATAGATATTAATCATGCCCAACTTGTTACAAAGATAATTGACCCGAGTCCCATTCAGTTGCTTTGAGAACAAACTTTGTAGTTGCTCTCCTATCCTCACATAGTCGGTGGAGATTAAATTATTCTCAATCTTCTCCCCAATAAAATGAAAATCAACCTCAATATGATTGGTTCGTTCATGATACATTAGATTTGGGCGATATATAGAAAAGCTTGATTATCACAACAAAGCTTGGCTAGAATATGATGTTTCAACCCAATATCAGTTAGAATGTGATGTATCCATATAACCTCACATATTGATTGTAACATAGCTCTATACTCTAATTCTGCTCTTGAACATGACAGAACATTCTTTTTCTTACTTCTCCATGATACCAAGTTTCCACCAACCAATAAAGGGTCAATGCAATTGGCATTAGTACCATTAACCTTTAGCAAGAATCCTCTATACACATCAACTTCAATGTCAAACCTACTCAATCTATGGTTTCGCCTAGTTTCTTCTAAGTAAGAACCTGATTGATCATGAATAGTAAAACTATCAACTCAATCTCTCACTCCCTCTACCTCAGCCTTCATCCTCCTTATTTCAGCCGAGAGGTTAGACATAGTCACCTCGAGTGTGTACTAAAAACTCCGATCATCCGGCCCATCTCCATAGCCAACCAAACCTCCTTTATGGCTCCTTGTACATGCAAAAGACATATTAAGAAAACTGGGAAAGAAAAAGTTAGTATAAAAAACCTCACTTGCACTCCCTCACTTTTGGTGGTGGCACTCACACTCTTAAGATTTCACTCTCAAAATGCCCCACCCAAAGATTTCCTATTACCTCTTAGGAATCACGGTAAAAAATTACCAACTAATATGTCCAAGTATTGGTTTGGAATGGAGTTTATGTGACTTTATGGACAGACGGCTCTTTAAAGTAAGCACTTGAAGTCAAAAAAGTTCTATGAGAATGGAAAATTTGAAGTAGGCACGAAAATCTCACAAGCTCAAGAGTTAATATTAGCTCAAGTAGAAGAAATACTTAAGAATTACTAACTAGAAGTAATGTTTGACAAAGATATAAGGAAATCCTAGGAAGAATCTAATTCCCCTCCCCTTAATAGGCGCCTAAGCTACTCCTTTTTAGAGTGGAATAAGTTTTTCCTCCTATTTTGGTCTTTCCAAATTCAATAAGGACAACTTTTTCCAATTATCCAACTAACTTCACATGTTTTTCCTTGGCTTTTCTTCCCTTATTTCAGCCGATCACACCCTCTCTTAATACCAAAGGAAAACTAAATTCTTTGTATGTAAAGTAGGCTTAGGTTTTTTTTCTTTCTCCCTACTATCTGTAGCCGTTTTCCTCTTTTCTTCAACCCTAAAATTTCAGCAACTATTCCAACAATTAATTAGTGTATGATACTAGGGTTTTGTCATACCCAATTTTAGACTCAACTCGAGGCGAGTCGGGTTTCGGATTTGACTAGGTGAGCTCGTTTGAGTTTAAATGTTGGATTTGCCACCTAATATAATTTCTAAGGCGTATTAGGTCACCTAATGTCTAAAGTCAAGTTCAATAGGTCTAATGGTCTATTTCAGAGATTCTGTGTGGGTAAGAAGTCCAAGTGACTCACGGAAGAAGGTGTTAGGCACTTCCCCAAGCCCCACAAAAAGTGGTTACAGTCCGAGTCTTAATTTTGGTATGTAAAGAGTGTATATTATCATAAATAGTAACTAGGGAGTTGATTTAACATTTTGGCAAAACATACACAAATATTTCATGCTCGGCCTATAATTAAGCCTAATCGTAGCAAAGGCCTCTAATATTAAATGCCTAATCGTGAATATCATGCCAAGCGGTGTTAACATATAAATAGGGTTCCAATTCTAGCATGTATATATAAGTTTCACTTTCAAGACATTTTGCACAAATAATCTATTTTGCGAATAGTACTCGGATTTTAGAAAAATACGAATGGGGGTTTTTGTTTAAAACAAAATGTTGGCTCATTTGGGATCGGTGTGACTCGTCATTAATTGTCGAGCCCTAACCTTAATGGCCTTTTTGTGTAGGGTTCAAATTTTGGAATATAGGCAAGAGGGCTGTTTTGAAAAAAAGGGTACACGAAGTAGTCAAATGCACAAAAGGGGCTGTCGCACGTACTTATATATGTATATAACACATAAACACATGGTTAAGTTACACACATGACTTCAAAATATAGATATAAGTTTTGTATGGTTGACCCCAAACTCACACTCTCCTATACACTATTGACTTTGACAGGTGTTGGTAGGCACGCCTCTGATAAGCCCCGCCCGGTTCACTGGGCTGTTGGCTTACCAAGCACTTGCCCGCTGCTCCTGCCGAACCTGGTCTCCATCTTCGAACTTCTCATTCGATGAGACTCCTATACACTATTAGATTAGTGTATAGAAGATTTAAAGTTCGTCAAAAATTGTTCTAAACACATATAGGGCCAGATTTTAAAACAAGTATTGGGCCCAGGTCTTTTAAGTCAAAATGGGGCGATGTAGCTTACCAAAGACAGTCACGGAACAATCAAGGATCATGCATTTAGCCCCTATTATTCAAAATTTCCGTATTAACATAGGATAAAGTATTTATGTTGTAAATCGAGTTGTAAGGTCTATTTATACTGATCGACAGTCGATGTATTCAATGTCCATATTCCTATCTAAGCATAGAAGTCCAGCAATTCAATTTTCAATATTTTTTTACTTTTCATGCAAGTGCTAAACAAAGAATCATGATTTCATGATGCAACACATAAGAGAAAGGGAGTCAAGAGAGGCCCCTGTGTAGCCAGATACATAGTGTCATAACTGTGTACCCCTGTTTTAAAGAATATAGACAGGGAATCCTAAAAGTATACACAAATTTTGGGACTGTTTCTAGGGGAACTAAGAGCAGAAAAGAGCAAGGGATAAAAGGGGGTGCCCTGTGTGCACTGGAGAAACAGCCTGCTTAGGCTCAGCATTCACAAAAGAATATAAACCCTTAGCAACACCAAATAAACCTGTACACCCTACCTTGGTATGGTCTTTAAGACCATCCTTAGATGCACTGTACCAAAAGGTTAGCAGGGGGCTGAAACAGCCCGAAGCAGAGATGCAGAGTTCACCCAAACATAGTAGTTTAAGTAATAAGGATGAGCAGAACCAAGTCCAGACAAGGAAGTAGCAATAATCCAGACAACAGTAAATTCAAGCAAAAAGTAGCAAATAGTTTATGCAGGAGTAGGTTCAAAGTAGCAAGAGTCTAGGCATAGGCTTACCTTTTTATTGACACTAATGAGAAGACAAGCAAAGTGTAGGCAATGGTGAATGCTTTCAGATGCAGGATCAAGAAAAGAGAAAGAGCAGAACTTCACAGCAACTTGAGAGTAGGATATAAGAGTGTTATGCCTAATGTTCTCAGTTGCGCAGTATTTCTAGGAGAGAAAATACTTTAGCCGTGTAGTTTCTTGTGTTTTTCAGTGTGTCTATTGTGTAATAGAGGTCTAGTTCAAATAGGTGTAGCATAGGGATTTTGAAACTCCAATTCCCAGTGTCAAAAGTAGTAGAATTGGTGAAGTTTTAAGAAAGGAAAAGAAGAATTATACTGGCAATCAAGAAAAATCAACTTCCATATATTTCCATAAATAAAACCAATCTAAAACCAGAAAAAGGGTGGAACTGATGGGCAGAGGATGAATAAGGCAAGAGTAACCTTCAAGAATCATCAGGGATCCTTTTGGGTATTCTTTACCAAAAACAGGTCAGCTAAAATCCCTAAATTAAAGTAGTCCAAATTTAAAAACGAGTAAAAATTCTCCCCTTTAACAATAACAAGATCCTAGTTCACAAATCAGCCTCCCCAAAATGTCATAGACTGTTTTAGGCTTGGGTATACTCTTGACAGTATTTTAGGGGAATCTTAACTACTATCGAATCAATCTCTTAACCAATTTCTATTCCTATTTCCATTTAAAATTTAATTTAGCCTAATCAGGGATTTAGAAATCAGACAGCCAAGATCTTAGAACAAACAGGCTTCACCTTTGGCCAATAACACAACCAGGTTCAAAATCAATTTACCAGTAGTCTTACGCTCGAAACAATCTGAGGGTAGGCTTTACCAGTTGCCAATCACAAATTCATATCAAAATCTTATCATTATCTCTACCCTTCCAATCTTTCAATTAAAATTCCACATTTGAAAACAACTAAGATCTTCTAACCATGCAGGTCAGAATTCGAACTAGTTAAGCCACATTATACGCGAAGATAACATGCTGAAAACAAGGTGATCGACTAGACATTCTGCGCAAAATGAACTTTAACTCAAACATGAATTCCGAGCTTGAAACAAGTGAAGATGGTGCAGGGTTTAAGCTATAATCATGCAAAATTGAAACACATAGCATTTTAATTAGTCAACGGATTAGGCAAAGATTACAAATCATGTGAGACACACAACCTTCCAATTGAATGAAGAAATTAGGCATTTTTTAGGTTTATTAATCACATAGGTTCAAGAATAATAAGAAAAGAAGGAAAAATTAGGGATTACCCGTTTAGGTTTGGAATCGGGTTTGAATTGACCCAACTCCGGTCAAGCATAGGGTGTTTACCTTTCCCTATGATGGTTTTAGGTAGTTTTTAGCAAAACGATCACCAGCGTATCTTTTCCGATGACACAAACGGTCAAATTTGGCCTCCGTCGAGACACCCAAATAGAAACAACGTTTTGTAGTGGACAGTGAGGGGAACACAATGGTATCATTTTCCCCAAATTTCTCCGGTTGAAATGGCCGGAAAATTGATCAAAAGAAGGTGGCAATTTGAATCGCCAAAGGGGGAGAGAGAGAGGTGCGGTTGGGGTGTGGGGGGAAATGGGGATAGTTTTTAAGGTTTGGGGGGGTTGTATAATTAAAATAGGAAAATTATATCTTGGCCGTCGGATCAATATTGTGGACGACCAAGTTTAGGCCACGTAGGCAGATGATGTGTAAAAAATGGCTGATGTGTGTGCCTTGTGTGTATATATGTGTATATGCGTATAAATATTATGTAAATAGGTATAAAATGGAATAAAATGAATTTAAAATGGTATAAAAATTATAGGAGAATTAGGAAATTAATTTAAAAGTGTTAGGAAGGCTAAAATGCATAACGATTGTAATTTTGAGGCTTAAAACATTTTTGGATAACTTTGTCAAAAATAGAAGCAATTATCGCTATGGTTTGAGACGATGCTTTGAAAATGGTCTCAATTGTCAAATAATCACGGGGATATAATTTGAAAAGAATAGACGAGGTAGGATTGGGTATACAAGCGTGTGTAAAATTCAAGAACGGTTGATTTTTAAAATAGGAGGGACAAAATTGGGTGTCAACAGCTGCCCCACTTTGCCCGGGGATGATGAAAGAGTCTTTGGGCAAAGACGTTGACAGTGCGGCCAATTTTGTCATGACTATAGAAGAGCCTATGACTTAAGAGGATGTAGGGCATCAGGCGGAAATGTTTTCTTTGCTTGGGATGTGTTTTCTGCAATGAAAATGTGTTTGCAACATAATGTATATATATATAAATTGTACCTTCCCACAGGGCTGGATTGTCTTTCCAGGATTCTTGCAGTATGAAATTGTTTCTGCCATGCCATAGTTGTGTGTCTTTTTGCTGTCAAGTGTTAGATTCGATATCGAGTTTTATGCCTTCCGTCGGTGCATTGGGTTGTATACCCTCCGCAAAGAAATAAAATGCAAATCGATATCGGGCTGTGTACCCTCAATCGACGCTTCGGGTTGTGTGCCCTCAGCTAATTTAAAATGACAAATCGATATCGGGTTGTGTACCCTCAATCGACGCTTTGGGTTGTATGCCCTCAGCTAATTTAAAATGACAAATCGATATCGGGTTGTGTACCCTCAATCGACGCTTCGGGTTGTGTGCCCTCAGCTAACTTAAATGACAAATCGATATCGGGTTGTGTATCCTCAATCGATGCCTCGGGTTGTTTGCCCTCAGCTAATTTAAAATGACAAATCGATATCGGGCTGTGTACCCTCCATCAACGCCTCGAGTTGTATGCCCTCAACTAATTTAAAATGACAAATCGATATTGGATTGTGTACCCTCAATCGACGCCTCGGGTTGTATGTCCTCAGCTAATTTAAAATGACAAATCGATATCGGGCTGTGTATCCTCAATCGACGCCTCGGGTTGTATGCCGTAAGCTAATTTAAAATGACAAATCGATATCGGACGGTGTACCCTCAATCGACGCTTCGGGTTGTATGCCCTCAGCTAATTTAAATGATAGATCGACATCGGGCTGTGTACCCTCAATCGACGCCTCGGGTTGTATGCCCTCAGCTGATTTAAATTGACAAATCGATATCGGGCTGTTTACCCTCAATCGACACCTCGAGTTGTATGCCCTCAGCTAATCTAAATGACAAATCGGTATCGAGCTGTGTACCCTCAATCGACGCCTCGGATTGTGTGCCCTTGGCTAATTTAAAATACAAACCTTTGCTGAAGATTATCTTTGTCGTGCATTGCTGAATTGAGTATCTTCTGTGCCTGCATCCAAAGAAAGATTGGTGAGTTGTGCGGGGGGTTTGGTTTGAGCATTCTTGGCTTGTTTTGTGTTTGCTGTCCACGAGTGCCGGGATCTTGGCCGAGCTGATATGGATATGCTTAAAATAGCATATAATGCAAATGATTTTGAAAAACTTTTATCACAAAAAGAATGAAATAAAGTATTTTATCCCATTGAGTCATAAGTCGCGTTGTGTAAGGCCAAAGTTGTTATTCTTTATACTGTTCCAAACAAATTTTCAAGGCGCCCTCGAAATTCTGCCCCAGTTTGCATTTTGAAATATTTGAGAGGTCCTCAAAAATTTCAGCCCCAGTATCAACTATGTTTGTCCTTTAGGAATTTTTGAGAGTTCCTCAAAAATTCTTACCCAGTGTTTGCTTTGCGGGGAAAATGAAGTTTTGTATTCATGCGACCGAACCCTGAATAGGTTGCCTACGTATCCCACCTGGGGAATCAGGTCATGACGTAGTTCAGATTACATAATGTATTGCAGAATGTAGAAATCATTAACCAGTATGAACTCCTATACATAGTATCTCTTGACAGCATCTGAGTTGATTGGTTTCGGCCAGAATTCTCCATCCATCTTTGCCAATATCAATGCTCCTCCCTTCAAAACTTGGTGAACTATGTACAGCCCTTGCAAATTTGGTGCGAACTTGCCTTTTTCTTCTTTTTGATTCGGAAATATCTTCTTCAAGACTAATTGCCCAGGTTCAAAGAATCTCTCTCGAACTTTCTTGCTGAATGCTTTGGCCATCCTCCTCTAATATAACTGTCCATGACATATTGCATTCAATCTCTTGCCATCGATGAGGGCCAATTTCTCTATTCTTCTTTTGATCCATTCAGCATCTTTAATTGTGTCTCTTGGATGATTTTCAACGATGGTATCTCGGCCTCTATGGGTATCACTGCCTCGGTGCCGTATACCAACAGATACGGAGTATCCCCCGTTGATGTTCTCATTGTGTTGCGGTACCCTAATAGAGCATAGGGTAGGTTCTCGTGCCATTGCTTTGACTTTTCTGTCATCTTGCACAATATCCTCTTGATGTTCTTATTGGCCGCCACGACCGCACCATTCATTTGAGGTCTGTATGCAGTGGAGATGAGATGCTTGATCTTGAAGACCTCACAGGTTGCTTTCATTAGGTCGCTGTTGAGATTGGACCCATTGTCAGTGATGATGGATTCAGGGATGCCAAATCGACAGATCATCTTATCACGAACAAAGTTCGACACCACCTTCTTTGTTACTGATTTGTATGCTGCAGCTTCTACTCATTTGGTTAAATAATCGATGGCCACCAGTATGAAGCGATGTCCATTGGAATCGGCTTGTTCGATAGGTCCTATGACATCCATCCCCCAGGCAGCAAAAGGCCAAGACGATCCTATAATATTCAATTCATTGGGAGGCACTCGAATCATATCTCCATGGACTTGGCATTGATGGCATTTCTTCGCGTGCTTTATGCAGTCATGTTCCATTGTCATCCAAAAATAGCCAGCTCTCAAGATCTTCTTTGCAAGCACAAAATCATTCATGCATGGGCCACACACCCAAGAGTGCACCTCTTCTAACAATTTAGCATCTTCTTTTGCGTCCACGCATCTCAGCAACCGTAGATTGGGTGTCTTTTCGTACAAAACCTCTCCGTTCATAAAGAAACCAATTGCTAACCTCCTCAATGTCTTCTTTTGGAGGCTTGTTGTATTCTTTGGATAACTGCCGTCCTTGAGGAACCATTTGATGCCGTAGAACAAAGGCTGTCCGTCTGACTCTTCTTCCACCTGATAGCAGTAGGCTGGTTGCTTCCTCACTGTCACGGGTATTGGGTCAATGTAGTTCTTGTCAGAATGCTTGATCATGGCAGATATGGCAGCCAAAGCGTCCGCGAACTCATTTTGCAGTCTAGGTACATGCCTGAACTCTATCTTAGTGAATCTTTGCTTTAACTCCTTTATGCACTCCAGGTATGGCAATATCTTCAGATTCTTCGCTGTCCATTCTCCTCGAACTTGATGAATCAGTAAGTCAGAATCTTCGATTGCCAGCAGCTCTTGTATGTTCATATCTACTGCCAATCTAAGACCCAAGATACAGGCCTCATACTCCGCCATGTTGTTGGTGCAAGGGAACCTCAGTTTGGCCGTTACAAGATCGTGTTGTCCGGTCTCGGAAACTTATACCGCTTCAATGCCTACTCCTTTGAAATTGACCGTTCCATCAAAGAATAGTCTCCAACCATCATATTCCTTGGTGATCTCTTCTCCTACGAACATGACTTCTTCATCAGGGAAGTAGGTGTGCAAAGGCTCAAAGTCATCTACCACCGGGCTCTCGGCCATATGATCAGCCAAAGCTTGAGCTTTCACCGCCTTTTGAGTGACAAAAGTGATGTCGAATTCGCTGAGCAGCATTTGCCATTTAGCCAGTTTTCTAGTAGGCATTGGTTTTTGGAAAATGTACTTGAGAGGGTCCATCCTTGATATCAGCAATGTTGAGTAGGATGTCAAGTAGTGTCTCAACTTCTGTGCTATCCATGTCAGCGCGCAGCACCTGCATTCCAGCAATGTGTACTTGGCTTCATAAGGAGGGAACTTCTTGCTTAGATAGTATATGGCTTGCTCCTTCCTCCCAGTTGAATCATGTTGTGCCAAGTCTACCACGTACAGATATAAGATCAAAGGTCGCCCAGGCTCAAGTAGAACCAGCACAGGCGGGCGCGACAAATATTCCTTGATCCGATCAACTGCCTTTTGGCAATCCACTATCCACTCGATCGCCGCTTCTTTCTTCAGCAACTTGATGATTGGCTCACAGATGACGGTGGATTGTGCTATGAAATGGCTGATGCAATTGAGCCTTCCTAGGAAGCTTATAACCTCTTTCTTGTTTCTTGGGGGTGGAATTTGATGGCTTTGATCTTGGACGGATCCAACTCGATCAGTTTCACCCTACTGTCTCCATGATTAGGTAAGGGATTGTTGTGCACATTCGGCGTCTTCAAGTGTATCACCTTTTGGTCGATCAAGTCTTGTATTTTGTCCCTCAAGGCATAGCACTTTTCAGTATCGTGACCAGGTCCTCCAGAGTGATAGGCATATGTTTTGTTTTGATCAAAGTAAGGTGTCATTCTATCGGGTATTTTGAATGGCATGGGTTGTATGTGACCGGCTGCTTTGAGTCTCTCGAACAACTAAATGCGAGATTCAGCCAGTAGGGTGTAGTTCCTCTTGGGTCTTGGGTTGTTATTGGCATGAGGCCTTGGTGAATAGGTGTTGGTGTTTCGGTAGTTGGGACTTTGTGGGTATGTTGGTCTTTATGGTGGTGGGTTTTGGTACATGGGCTGGGTGTCATAGACTGGGTAGGTGGATGTAGGTGGTATGTATGGGTATGAGGGAGGTGGTGTTTGGTAGTAGTAATATGAGTCGGGGAGTGGTCAAGCGATGCGGCCACGAAGAAGACATCATCCTTCTTATTTTTTGAGGTGGCAGTGCTGCCAGCTTGTAGGGCTTTGTTAGCGGCTTGTAACGCGGCCATGCTAATGATCCTCCCAGTCTTCAGTCCATCTTCAACCATATCCCCGATCTTGATCAACTCTCGAAATTTTTTGTCTTGCAGATTCAGCATTTTGTCAAAATAGACATCTTCTTGTATGCGGATGAAAGTCGCCACTATCTCAGCATCTTCCATGGGAGGTTGAACTTTTGCGGCTTCAGCTCTCCATCTAGTTGCAAACTCTCTAAAAGTCTCGGTGGGCTTTTTCTTCAGTTTCCCCAAGTAGAACTGGTCGGGCATAGTATCAGTGTTGTGCCCAAAGCTGTCGACGAAGTCTCCAACCATTGCTTCCCAGCTCGTCCACTTCTTGGTTTGTTCCTTAGAGTACCATACTAGTGCATCTCCAGTTAAACTGCGGTTGAACAGCTGCATGCGAATCTTTTCGTCATGTCCAACCCCAATCAGCTTGCCACAGTAAGATCTTAAATGAGCCATTGGGTCTCCACTGCCATCGAACATGTTGAGCTTGGGCATCTTGTAGCCTTCTGGTAGTTTCAAGTCCAGATACAAGCAGAGATCCTCATTAGCTAAATTCGGGTTCCCTTAGCGCCTTGGAGTTGTTTGAACTTTTCAACCAGCTATTGGACTTGTTCTTTGGTCATGTCTGGGCCTTCCTTAGTCCATGCGTATATTTCATGGTCCTTGGTGGGTGATGCAATGGTTTTGGTTTCGACAGTGAAGGCGGGTAAGTTGTGCTGTGGTGCTTTTGGTGGTGCAGTGTGGGTAGAGTAAGGAAGGTCTCTTTCAGGGTAAAGTAGATCTTTGCCGTGAGAGCGAGCAGTTTGGTTTGGTTCAGTGATCTCATCAGTATGGGCCAGAGGGATCCTATTTTCCAATTCAAGCAACCTCTGTTCCAGCTTAGCGTAGTTTTCATAGGCAGCCATGCTTTGTTTCTCAGGAGAGCTAACCTTGTCGAACTCAGTCATGAATTTCGTCTCGTCCTTGTCCTTGTAGGTAAAGGGGGAGGTGTTGGGATCGATCTTTTGGACCTCAACCGGCAGCGCGGCCAGAATGCACAAACCAAACTTTCGGGGACTTGGGAACTGACACATCAAAACAAGAAGAGAAAAATGTGAGTATACGTTAGTTTGAATAAAATTGCGTCCTATCATGTATGGGACCTCTTTTGTGCTAAAGGTGGGCCTATCGTGGATTCGAAGTAACGTTTGCACCAAACACATCATTTCATTTGAATGGACATAATCATCACCAGTCTAAAACCCCAAAAATAACGAAATTTTATTTAATTTTGCTTGGCTTTATTACAACCACTAATGACTCGATTAAGATGAAACGACAATAAAGAAAAGAAAAGACAAGACGATTTGACTCGATACGACTGGACTAGGTGCCAAGCAAAGGTATTTCAGGTTCAAATATCAGCTCCAGCGTCTTCCTTTTCCTTCTCCTCTTTGGCCTCCTCCTTGGGTTTGTGAGCCAGACTAATGAGCGGAGGATCAGCGAATGTTTGCAAAAGGTCTTTCCCAGCCTCCATGTCACCCAGAGGCTTTACAAGGAACTCGCAGATTTCCAATCCTCTTGCTTCCTCTTCTTCCAACGGCATTGTTTTAAAATATTCTCCCCATCCTTTGAGCAAATTTTGCAAATTCCCAGCAGCTTGCCTTGCAGTCATGACCTTGCCGGTCCAATACTTGAGTTCGTCCCCTTTGATTTTATCTTTGTATTGTCTCCTCATCTCCCTTTCTTGTGTCACCCTTACCTCCTTCTTTCTTTAGTTAAACTTTTGTTTCAGCTTTTTGTATTTTTCAGCAGCATTTGGAGCTTTGGCGTTCCTTTTTAGGGTAGTTTTGGATCGATACTTTGCCTTATCTTCGTCAAGCCATTGAGGGTAAGCTAGGGTAGCTGTGGGGTTCACCCTACTGTCATGACCACGGCAAAACTGCATAGCAAGTCTTTTCTCCCACATTGTCCGTATGGTGAGAACCATCAGATACTCGATGTCTTATATGTCAATATTGAAACTTCTTCCTTCAGTTAACTGAAGAGTTTGTTGTGTCATGCCCACTTGCCGAAGGATCCTTAGAGGAACATAGTGAGGAGTTCCTCGGAATCCAATCAATGTCAAGAAAGTGATGTCTTGACCTTATATGGAGACAACAAAGCCAGCACAATTTTCAATCACCCACTGTACCTCTTGCAGTTCCTCGAGCTTGGTGTACCAACCTTCCATGTTTGCGGGGCATTCCCATGCCACTGTTCCATCCATACAGATATTATGTGAGCGGATCCCTCCGTTCCAAGATGGTTTGGTGCTATAGGACTGACAGGGACGCTATGCAAGTGTTCTATCAGCCATATTTGCAGCAACAAATTGCAACCTTCGAAAAAATCCCCACCTTTCCTACGTTTGGTCAAAGCCCTATAAAATTCTCCCAAAATCATTGGAACCAAGCTTACCTGATGTTTGAAGGCACCTTTGCCCAGCCCCCCAACTACTCTCCCCAACCTTATGTCAATGTTGCCTCATTTCTCGGGGAAAACCATGCTTCCAAGAAAAGCAATGATGAAAGCATTGGATTCAGCCCATTCCCAATCTTGAACTTCCCACGCCCCATTCCATTCGTGTCTAAGTGTCGGATCTCCAAACCTAGAGTGCAAGTATTCCAACGTGACTTTTCCATCAGTCACTCCCTCGGCATATGGATCATAAGGGGCTCCCAGTAGTTCAATGAACTCCTTAGTCTCCACGTCTCGAGGATAAATCGTGGTCTCGGATCCAGGCTCTAACCCTGCTAGTCCTCCAAAATCTTCCAACATCGGTGCCAACTCGAAACCATTGAAGTTAAAGACAGCCCTTTTGTAGTCCCAGAAATGTGTAGCAGCTTCAACCAAACTAGTCACGGCAGTGTAGTTCTTGAGAGCTATCAATTCTCCCAGCATCCTTTAAACATGAGCTTTGCTGACAACGGCCAAATCCTCCCACCAAATTCTGATCAAGTGGGGAGGTCGGTAAACGATCTCAAATTGGAGAGTACCTTTTTCAGCCATAGTCTAAAACAAAAACAAGAAAAGGTAAAGACCAAAACACCCTTATAGTTTTGATCATGTTCAAATAGACGATCAATGTTTTGTGCAAACGTTTCTTCGAATCAATGCAGACATTCAATTTTGTCACTTTTTTGGGTTAGAAACCCTTTTTGACATTTGGTGTAGGTTTACTAATGGACTATTACGTGCCATGGACGTACATCCTTCCTAGGTTTGTCATTATGCAAAGGAAATGAATACGCATTTTGTTAGCCAATTATTCTTATAAATTTCCCAAAACTTGAAAATCAGTACATGATAACTTTTGAAAAGTTAAAGTACAAAAGAAAAGAAATTAAAAAGACACTTTGACTAGGCAACACACTCCCTTTCCCTCTTGGCCTTCTTTGCTTCTCGTGTAATCTCCTTGATTTCTTCCATAGCTTTGGTTAAGTATCCTTTGGCCGCTACCAAATGTAGGATGTCTACCTCTGCGCACTCCGAGTTCCATTGCTCAAGTTTTGTTCCCAATGCCTCTATCTTTTCCTCTAGTTCTGATGTGCGCTTCTTCCACACTTTGATCTCTTCTTTGTTTTCCTTATCCATCTCGACTGCTTTCAACATGAACTCTCGGTACCGAATTTGAGCCTCTGCCTCACGATCTCTTATGTCATTTCCACGACTTGGCCCCACTACTACATTTCCTTTTATACTAGAGCATAACCAGCATTTGTAGTTTGGTTCGCATCCAGCGTTGTATCTATCAGGCACTAGCGACACTTCTTCCATGACTGCCTTCCTTCCCATGACTTCCTAAGGCTCTTGACCCTTGGAACAACATCTTCAGTGTAGTCAAACTGATAATCTTTCGTGTTAGGTATAAGTCGTATGATTTGATTCCTCTCTGCTTGCCTCATTACTCCTAGTGGTTGATAGGGTTGGAGGCCTCTTAAGCTCATAAGTATCACAAAGGATACCTTCTCAGAACTTATGATGAAATCTGATGAAGGAAACCAAGTGAACATCCACTGGATTGAGTCCTCCGTTATATCTTCGAACAACTTTACCCACTTTTCTATGCTGCTTGGCTATTTGATTTTTGGAATCCCATACCATTCCCAATCAAGTAGTTGGAACCGGTTGGTTTGGACAATGCTTGTGCACCTCTTTGAACCATGCTTGTAGTAAAAGATTACACCCTTGGAAGTATCTCGCTCCTCTCTTGCAACACCCCAGAGCTCAATAAATGTCTGCAACTATCATAGGAACTGTGGTATAACGATAACCATTAATTCCGTTGAACACTGCATCGGCAACTATGACAATCCTTGAACATATGTCGTGACTTAAACTCTCGGGGAAAACCATCACTCCCAGAAAACCAATAGCAAATGCAAATGGTCTAGCCCTCTTCCAATCACCGTAGGACTCAAACTCCTTCTTATGACTATCATACGCCCTCAGATGTCCAGATCGAGTGTAAAAATAGGAAAAGGGGATCTTCTTTCGTTGTAAAAATCCCACGTCCACACTTGCTACCATCCCTAACTTTTTACGAAATTCGTCAGCTGTTGGGTCGCTAGGTGCTAGTATGCGACCCCCTTGCCAACGATGTTTGTCTAACCCCTAGTGTTACACAAAACCCCCAATTTCTTCCAACAAAGGTGTTAATTCAATGTCCCCGAATCTAAACATGTTCAATTTTTCATCCCAAAATGATACTGTTGCTTCGATCATCTCCCTATATGGTTTCATTTCTAACAGTGAAACCAAATGACCCAAGTGTTGGCGTACTTCGATTTGCTCTCCTAGTGACAGGTTGCTCCACCAATTGGTCAACAAAGGAGGTGCGCCCATAGTCATTCCAAAACGATGAACTTTGACTCATTGTAACCTAAAAATAAAAAGGAAATAAAATTTAAAACCCCGTCCCTTTTGAGAATAATTGAACAAATCAAAATGCGTTTTCATTCTCATCTCACTTTTTCTTTTCTTTTTTTTTCTCTCAAATGCACATAATCATGTCCAAACGTCCCTTTGGGGTCGGAAAACCCGTTAAGGTAGTTTTGGACAAGTTGAGGACTATCGGCTCACGGGGAGCCCCTCCTACGGCATGATGCATGCTCCTTACAACAGAAGAGTGGTGTGATTCTAGACACGGTTCCCCAAGGCAGACGATCAAGGAGTGGGATCATTTGAAATTGTTGGCTGTACCACGGACCAACTATATTCCAACATGTCCCTCTTAAAAGGTATTTTGGTGGTGAAGCGACCGTGGGATCCACATAATCGCCGTGTGTATGTAAAGTGTCGTTCCCCAGGAGTGGGGGAGTATGAGTGGAGTATGCAAAATATCACATAAATAATACAATCAATAAATAAAGTAAAAGAACAAAAAAAAAAAAAAAAAAAAACCAAGTTAGTACAATAATAATAATAAGGAATAACAAGATAATAATTGAATAAATCCCAAAATAAAGACTTGTTGTGGTTAGGACTTTGAGTATCCCCAGCGGAGTCGCCATTCTGTCATACCCGATTTTGGACTCAACTCGAGGCGAGTCGGGTTTCAGATTTGACTGGGTGAGCTCGTTTGAGTTTAAATGTTGGATCCGCCACCTAATATAATTTCTAAGGCGTATTAGGTCACCTAATGTCTAAAGTCAAGTTCAATAGATCTACTGGTCTATTTCAGAGATTCTATGTGGGTAAGAAGTCCAAGTGACTCAGGGAAGAAGGTGTTAGGCACTTCCCCGAGCCCCATAAAAAATTGTTACCATACGAGTTGTAATTTTGGGATGTAAATAGTGTATATTGTCATAAATACTAACTTGGGAGTTGATTTAACATTTTGGCTAAACACACATTAATGCTCGGCCTATATGTAAGCCTAATTGTAGCAAAGGCCTCTAACATTAAATGCCTAATCGTGAAAATCATGCCAATCGGTGTTAACATATAAATAGGGTTCCAATTCTAGCATGTATATATAAGTTGCACTTTCAAGACATTTTGCACAAATAGTCTATTTTGCGAATAGTACTCGGATTTTAGCAAAATACGAATGGGGATTTTTGTTTAAAACAAAATGTTGGCTCATTTGGGGTCTGTGTGACTCGTCATTAATTGTCGAGCCCTAACCCTAATGGCCTTTTTGTGAAGGGATCAAGTTTTGGAATATATATATAGGCAAGAGGTCTGTTTTGAAAAAAACGGTGCACGAAGCAGTCAAATCCACAAAAGGGGCTGTCGCACGTACTTATATATGTATATAACATGCAAACACATGGTTTTGTTACACACATGACTTTAAAATATAGATAGTTTTGTATGGCTGACCCAAACTCACACTCTCCTATACACTATTAGATTACCGTATAGAACATTAAAGTTGGTCAAAAATTATTTTAAACACATATAGGGCCAGATTTTAGAACAAGTATTGGGCCCAGGTCTTTTAAGTAAGAGGCGATGTAGCTTACCAAAGACAGTCACAGAACAAGCAAGGATCACGTATTTAGCCCCTATTATTCAAAATTTCCGTATTCACATAGGATAAAGCATTTATGTTGTAACTCGAGTTGTAAGGTCTGTTTATACTGATCGACAGTCGATGTATTCACTGTCCAGATTCCTATCTAAGCATATAAGTCCAGCATTTCAATTTTCAAGTCAAAATATTATTTTACTTTTCATGCAAGTGCTAAACAAAGACTCATGATTTCATGATGCAGCACATAAGAGAAAGGCTAGCCGAAACAGCCCGAGGCAGAGATGCAGAGTTCACCCAAATATAGTAGTTTAAGTAATAAGGATGAGCAGAACCAAGTCCAGACAAGGAAGTAGCAATAGTCTAGACAACAGTAAATTCAAGCAAAAAGTAGCTAATAGTTTATGCAGGAGCAGGTTCAAAGTAGCAAGAGTCTAGGCGTAGGCTTACCTTTTTAATGACAGTAATGAGCAGAAAAGCAAACTGTAGGCAATGGTGAATGCTTTCAAATGCAGGATCAAGAAAAGAGAAAGAGCAGAACTTCACAGCAACTTGAGAGTAAGAGATGAGAGTGTTATGCCTAATGTTCTCAGATGTGCAGTATTTCTAGGAGAGAAAATACTTTAGCCGTGTAGTTTCTTGTGTTTTCAGCGTATCTATTGTGTAATAGAGGTCTAGTTTAAATAGGTGTAGCATAGGGATTTTGAAACTCCAATTCCCAGTGTCAAAAGCAATAGGATTGGTAAAGTTTTAAGAAAGGAAAAGAAGAATTATACTGGCAATCAAGAAAAATCAACTTCCATATAGTTTCTATAAATAAAATCAATCTAAAACCAGAAAAAGGGTGGAACTGATGGGCAGGGGATGAATAAGGCAAGAGTAACCTTCCAGAATCATCAGGGATCCTTTTGGGTATCCTTTACCAAAAACAGGTCAGCTAAAATCCCTAAATTAAAGCAGTCCAAATTTAAAAACCAGTAAAAACTCTCCCCTTTAACAATAACAAGATCCTAGTTCACAAATCAGCCTCCCCAAAATGTTATAAACTATTTTAGGTTCGATGATACTCTTAACAGTATTTTAGAAAAATCTTAACTACCATCGAATCAATCTCTTAACTAATTCCTATTCCTATTCCCATTTAAAATTTAATTTAGCCTAATCAGGGATTTAGAAATCAGACAGCGAAGATCTTAGAACAAGCAGGCTTCACCTTTGGCCAATAACACAACCAGGTTCAAAATTAATTTACCAATAGTCTTAGGCTCGAAACAATCTGAGGGTAGGCTTTACCAGTTGTCAATCACAAATTCAAATCAAAATCTTATCATTATCTTTACCCTTCCAATCTTTCAATTAAAATTCCACATTTGAAAACAACTAAGATCTTCCATCCATGCAGGTCAGAATTCGAGCTAGTTAAGCCACACTATACATGAAGATAACATGCTGAAAATAAGGTGATCGGCTAGATATTCTGCGCAAAATTAACTTTAACTCAAACATGAATTCCGAGCTTGAAACAAGAAGATGGTGCAGGGTTTAAGCTATAATCATGCAAAATTCAAACACATAGCATTTTAGTTAGTCCACGAATTAGGCAAAGATTACAAATCATGTAAGACACACAACCTTCCAACTCAATGAAGCAACTAGGCATTTTTTAGGTTTATTAATCACATAGGTTCAAGAATAATCAGAAAAGAAGGAAAAATTAGGGATTACCCGTTTAGGTTTGGAATCGGGTTCGAATTGACCCAACTCCGGTCATGCGTAGGGGTTTTACCTTTCCTTACGATAGTGTTATGTAGTTTTTAGCAAAAGGATCACCAGCATATCTTTTCTGATGACAGAAACCCCCGTTGAGGAAGGGTCAAATTTGGCCTCCGTTGAAACACCCGAATAGCACCAAGGTTTTGTAGCGGACAGTGAGGGGAACACAATGGTGTCATTTTTCCTAAAGTTCTCCGGTTAGAATGGCCGAAAAATTGATCAGAAGAAGGTGGCGATTTGAATCGGCAAATGGAGAGAGAGAGAGAGAGGTGCGACTGAGGGATGTGGGGGAAATGGGGATAGTTTTTAGGGTTTGGGGGGTTGTATAATTAAAATAGGAAAATTATATCTTGACCGTCGAATCAATATTGTGGACGGCCAAGTTTAGGCCACGTAGGCAGGTGATGTGTGAAAAATGGCTGATGTGTGTGCCTTGTGTGTATATATGTGTATATGCGTATAAATAATATGTAAATAGTTATAAAATAGGTATAAAATGATATAAAATGGTATAAAACAGATTTAAAATGGTATAAAAGTTATACGAGAATTAGGAAATTAATTTAAAAGTGTTAGGAAGGCTAAAATGCATAACGATTGTAATTTTGAAGCTTAAAACAATTTTGGATAATTTTTTCAAAAATAGAAGCAACTGTAGAAAATTGTAAGAATTGGTATGGTTTGAGACGATGCTTTGAAAATAGTCTCAATTGTCAGACTATCATGGGGATATAATTTGAAAAGAATAGACGAGGTAGGACTGAGTATACAAGCATGTGTAAAATTCAAGAACGGTTGATTTTAAAAATAGGAGGAACAAAATTCGGTGTCAACAGGTTTCATGGAGCAATCAGCCTACTTATGATTTTAATTCAAGAACAACATGTTGTTGTCAAACAACTTCAAGAAAATAATCAAAAATCTATTCAAGAACAGTCTACTTCACATTCGTTCAAGATCAAATAATTCGATTCTACAACTTCAATTAGTTTAAGAACAAGGCTGCTCCTTTCAAGAATCACTCTAAGATTGCTTTTAACCTATCCTAGGGATTCAAGATTTGATCTAAACAATCAAGAACTCAATTTTAGCAAACCCTAGGCATGCAAGAAACAATACAAACGGCTGAAAATCAACACAACTTTCAACACCAATCACACACGGCCGTTTTCTTCTTCCCTTTTCATATTTTTCTTTTTTTTTTTTTAAATTTTTTTAGCAAAAACAAAAAGTAAAAGAACTAAATAAGAACCCTAATTATTAAAGCAAAAAAAAAAATAGGATTGGGGTGGTAGAAAGAATTACTTTTTTGGTCTGATACCAACTGCTGCAATAATAACTAGGAATGAAGGAATCAATAATTAAATAAGAAGGGATGATTAGGAAGGACAAACAAATAGAAGAAATAACTAATTAAACTTACAATAAGATGAAGATTAATCCATGGGAGTAATAAAACTAGAACAACAGTGGTATTAATACTAGTAATGATCTCGATGAATTTTAAGTTTAAGGAGATGAAGAGAAGCTAGAGAGCTTCTACCAAGGGTAACACCTGTTTCTCTGCTTCTGTAAAATCTGAACTAACTAGAAAATACGCTAACTACTAGGCTTAAATAGGTTCACCTAATAATGCCTAGAATATCATCAAACAGACTCAAAATAGGATAATTGTAAACTACCATGTGTGGCCAATAAATTGCCATTGTTTTTAAAAGGATTATCTATGCAATGTAAGACAAGGAGCTTGTTGAGTTCATGGAAATTATGCCCAGAAAGACTAGGTTCCAAAAGGAGCTCGTTGAGAGCATGCAAAGTCTGTCCAAATACCATAAGCTTCACAGCGCCAAAAGCTAGCTCGCCAAGGTGCTCGTTGAGCACAACAACTCTCAGCCAACAACTCCGGGGCATAGCCCTTCTATCTTCCAAGCTTACTAACTAGCTCATTGATCCCTCTAACAAGTTGCCCACTCCTCCAAGCTCACGAACATGTCTTGTCTCTATTTAGAATGCATCGGTCGAATATCCAGCCGTCTATCAAATACTTTATTTGGATAGCCTACTCTTTATTAAAAGACTTGTAGCCTACTCTTTATTAAAAGACTTATAGCCTTATTTTGAGAGATAATTCTAAAAACTAACCTACTTTTACAAATCTTGTACTTCACACTCTTATGATTTACCCATTTGAGAATTTTCACAGGAGAATTTCTTTTTGCTAGTTTGCACTAATTTTCCTACTTTAGCTTGCTTCAGATTTAATTCATGTTTTTTGCATATGTTTACTTTTGAAAGATTTGATTTTAACATGCTAAAAAATGTAAAAAAATGACTTCTGCTTACACAACATTCATTCACACAGAAAAAATGATGCATGGACAAAACAAAAAATTTCACTTATTTCAGCATTTTTTTTTTTTTTTCTGACCTTCTACACAAACATAAACACATAAAAATAGCCCAAACTTTGAAGCTCATAATTTTATCAAAAATAATACTATCATGATTAGGCCTTAAGCAGGGCCAAATTTTCGTTACAATAAGTGTTGAGTAAGGGAGATTTACCGAGTATAATATAAATATCAAGCAAAGCAAATGGAGACCAAATGATAAGTCTCAAGCTACAAGATACAGCTCCAGCAAACAGCAACAGTAACCGCTACCCTAAACCTTTTAAACTTTAACTCCAAACTTCAACACCATTCAAGACTCAACTTTCTCTTTCCTTTTTCAATTTTCTTACTCTAGTATTTTTCTCTTTCTTTTTTCAGATTGACTTGTTATTTTTTTGGGAGATAGTTGGTGTGTTAAAGTGAGGAGAAACACCTTGATAGTTGGTGTGTTAAAGTGAGGAGAAAAACCTTCTTACATAGAAGAGAGAGATACAAAATAGGGGAAAATTGGGTGAAAATGGAGGAAAATGTGGTGGTTGGGTGCAAGAGCCAATACCTATTAATGCAAAATCATATTTTTACTATTTGTGTGTAAAACCTCTCGCCTACCTAAAAGAAATAGCTAAAATATGCTATATTTGATATACCCCTTCCCCCAAAGTTTGACTCTTTCTTTTCTTTTAACTTTTCAGAATTTTTTTCCTTTACAATTTTTCATAAATTAAAACTTAATGGGTTGGGATACTCAAAACTTAAGCCAACTAAAATTAGACTAAAACAGTCTCAGGACATCAAAACAATCTCAACAAGTCAAAATCAGAAGGACTTACAACTAAGTTAATTTACCTGCTCCAATCAAGACTTAAAAATATATTACACAAATTTTTATATAACCCTTCATACTTTGAGACATCTCGAAACAGTCTTATGAGAACAATAAACAAGAAAGAGTTACCAGGCTTATGCTTAAACTAAATTAAACTAGGAAATCTAAACCCATGCTCAAACAAGGTTCACAATAATTCTCAATACAAGATCAGGAAAAAAGTACACATACATACTCCATGTACTAACTGTAACAGAAGAAAAGGACAATAAGATGATCTCATTTTTCATGTTGATACTAAAACTAAACTATGAACTTAAACCAACAAGAGAAATAGAAGATTTCATTCCATTTATGTTAATACTACACCAGATTATAAAATTAAGCTTGTTTATGCTTAAATTTGTTCGTCTAGGTTAAACACTTAAATTTATGAAGGGATGTCAAGCAATACAGTAAAATACAACAAAAAGTAAGTAAATAAAGAAAACAATAAAAGGCAAGAAAGTAAAGAGCTTTTATTCCTTGAGAATAGCCGGATTCAATGGTGAATCGCTTGATCTACAATACAATGTGAAGAGTTGGTATTTATAGCAGTGGATACCCAGTCCTAATTAAGGTAAAATACAAAGACTAATAAGGCTCATGGGCCTATAAACTCAAGGCGGTGGTATATACGAAACCCTAACTAGAAGACTGTAACCCTAAGGTGGCTTTCCTGAATGGTCGTAACTCGTAGAACGGGCATGTATCCAGTATGTCCGGTGATTTGTTGGATAAGTCTAGTCTTGCCAGCTGGACTCGTATCCCCATAATAATAGGTGTCATATTTTTGCTCATACAGTCAGTCCCCCCACTTATTGAGTGCTGACACAAGCAATCAGGAAGTGAAAGTTGCGTGAAAGATATATCACTGACTCCTTGAAACTCGTAGTCTCTTTGACCAAGACTGATGCTAATTTATTCAAGAACTTCACGCGTCTTCCTCTAGGTTGTTGATGTTAATTACATGCACTATTCCAAGAATACTTTAAGCTGCGCCGAATCATTTCATATCTCAGGGAATAATTACGCTTGACCATTTCGAGATCCGTTCTTATCCCTTTCAGTCTATAAATAAGGGCTTTGTGATAGTGGTAGAATAACAACTCTCCTTTAGCAAAATAGTTCATCTTCATCAAAGTTCTTCATGAAAGAATGGTTCCCCTATCTTCAAAAATATTTCTTCGATCCTGGTTTGATATTCCAAGAAAATCACCTTCATTCTGAATGGATGGTGCTTTGGGAAATTTGTTAAGGAAAAGACCATCTTTGGTTCTCTTCTTTCTTGTCTCCATCCGTTATTGGATGAACGGAGTCCCCCGAGTCATGAAGTCTGATCGGGATTCTAATGATATTCTTCATAATGTCTTCAATGTGGCATGTGCATTGATTACGGTGTACCCATTTTCTAACACAACGGTTGTTGTGATATTCCTCTTGTCATGTGGGGTCAGGATGCTTGGCCCTTTCAGCTGTCATGAGGCTTCTCCGCCAGGATATCTCTAGTGCTTAGGTAGCCTCTTTGATAGAGTAGGGTTGAAGCCTATTTGTCTGACTCCATTCCATGGCAGTCAAGAGGATAGAGCTCCAGGTCATGGGCGTATTAATGAATCACCAAGTTCTAACTCCACTCATGGTTCTGGGTTGTCTCTTTGTTCGACTGATTCGGCCGTATCATTGTCGCAATGCCTCATCAGCCGTTGGATGTGGAATCCTCAAGGGAAGAGACTCTGTTGTGGTAGGTTTTCAGCTGAAGCCTTTCTACCCACGAGCTCCAAATTACGCTTGAAGATCTGGTAGGTAGTGCAATCCCGTTTGACTAGCGGGGCTCAAAGCAAATCTTCTAGTTTCTATTCGAGCTTAGCGGACGAGATGTAGGAAGGTTGTGTCCACGCTCAGATGCTTTCAAAGACCCTTGCTTTGATCAAGGTATCCTGGTCTTAGTCGTGTGCCGAAGGTTGCTCGAGCTGACATATCTCCGGCTGCCATACGATGTTTCGGAGTGCTTCACAACTTGTAGCTACAATCCATATGAAGGATCTTCAGTCGTGCATATCTTGAGAAGCTTATAGGTTTTAGCATTCCCTTTCCATTTTTTTACAATTGTTGTGAACAATGTTGTATTCAGGAAGAACTAATTTTATATAATGAGCCTACAGGCTGTTTGTTATTAATGAAATAGATATTTACGCGCACTTGTATGATTTAAGAAGCATGTTTGTGTGCCTTTCTGGGCTAGTGTCGGTAAAAGACAGGCGTGCGCACTGAAGGGCACTTCATTTGCATCAGTAGTTGATGACTTATATTGCACCTGCAATAGATGGATATTTTGCACCCACAATGAGACGACTTTAGCCCGTGTGGAAATGGACACTTTTGCGTTCCGAATCAGAACATCGTTGCTTGCTTACTCGAGCATTTTAAGACTTTCTGGCACTATGCGGTTGGGTGTCCCCAACGGCATGTAGGTGCAAATTTTTTTTAATTGACGAGTTCAACTTATGAATAATGCCTGGTGGCTGAGTTAGATGTGGTCTAACTGTAAGCGAGTAGTTTACCCTACTTTTTGTAGCAAAAAGTGAGTGTATTATTTCAACTTAGGCCTGGCCAGGGATATGAATAGTTGAATCGTAGATGGATCTTCATTATTATTGTAAAACTGACTAAGTAAACTAGTAGTTTTATTGATAAATGTGGCGCGGAGCCTGAGTTGTTGCAGGTGAAAACCCGTAACATGAGACAAGTGTGTAAATACTGTTAAAAGAAGCTAGAGGCTTAATTTAAAATAAATACTGAAAAAAGATTGTACTTCCATCATTGATTTGAGGTGTCCGTCAGGGTTCCTTCACCAGAACATGCCGAGCCTTAGGATGTAACCTGTTGACCGCTAACAATATGATAGTATAAATCCCTGTCGATTAAGCAGTAGTGAACTACCTGCCGCTGCAGCTGTCTGCTTTCTAACTTCTCTTCAGGGAGTATTCCCTTGCTCAAGTAGTTAATCAATACGTGACGCTGTTTCGAGGTGGAACTTGTGTCTGGAATTTCAAAGTTCATCAGGTCCGCAGGGTCAGTTCGATTACTATCTGCTGCTGGTCGTCTGAATTAGTGTGTGAATCCTCAGGGAGTTCTCCTTCATTTGAGGTTTCCTCCGTGAAAACAAATTCCCATTTGTAGAAATTTTTCAAAAGCGCTTTGATTTTCTCTTGCCGATCAGCGCATAGATGTTTTCCGTGGTAAAAACCTCATTCGCTCGAGTAACCGCCAACTGGGAACTACCAAAGAGGCTGACCTCCCTGGCCCTCAATGTGTAGGCTAAGTCAAGAGCTTGAGTTATGGCCTCATATTCTGCTTCGATGTGCAGAACTTTTATGGTCTTGTAGAAAACCTTCCCTAGTGAGTGTCTTGATACATAAACTAAGGGTGGCTTCCTCTCCTTTACGATCCACATCCGTGCGGATTCCCCCAGCTCTCGGGCTCGATTGCTTCTGCATGATGAATTGATTCCTCTGCTTTTATTGCTAATTGTTGCAAAAAAGTTGAAGTGAAGCCTTTCAAAGCTCGCGATTGGATAGCCGATCGCGGTTAATAAATGATATGGTACTCTCCCAACTCTTCGGCCCATTCCGTCATCTCTTTTGAGAGTCCATGTGCAGACAAAATGGTCCGTACTGGCGTGGAAGAGACCGTGCTGATCAGATTGCTCAGAAAATATGAGTGCAACTCCTAGGTTTACATGACCAGGGTTGTAATAAACTTAACAAACAAGGGCAGATACCTGTCTTTGCATAAAGGTCTTCTGCTGGCGCACTTCACGGGAAATTGCTTCCCATTCTCTTCTCGTACAAGAATTACATTCCATGCTATTTTTGATATCAAAACGTATAACAACAGATGCTCTCCTAGCTCTGGCTCAGTTAACACTGGAAGTTGCATGAGCTGTATCTTTTCCTAGGTTACTATTAGGTAACTCTGTATCAGCTATAAGGGTCCTCCCTGCTTTTGTAACACCTCGGAGAGTAGGCATACCAGTTCTGTCGCCTTAGGGACTAGCTGATCCATCTTTGACAATCGATCCCACAGCTCGCCGATCTCTTCTCTAGCCTCTTGTTCTATGGCCTCAAACCAGACGGACTCCTCTTCGATCATATTCACATTGACTATCGGCTCAACACTGAAATCCCCACCACATACGGGATAATATTCTCTAAGTGGAGACGCTCACCCCGTAAGTCATTAACTCCGTGTGAGATTGGGTATTTGAAGACTTGGTGGAGTGTTGAGGGTACTCCCATAATGCTATATATCCATGGTCTTCCTAAGATGACATCGTGTAAAATATTGCAACTCGGTACTTGGAAGAAGGTTATGCTTGTCATGCCTGGTATATGGATCGGAAGAGCTATTTCTCCGACAGGTTCTTCTTTGAGGCCGCTGAAGCTGATTATCCTACGGTGAGTTGGTGTCATCCAATGGTCTTGTCCTAACTTCTGTAGTACCTCTCTCCGAATAATGTTCACATCGCTTCCAAGATACACCAGAGCATGCTAGATCTAAAGGCTCGACACCCTTACGGGGACCGTGAGAGCATCTTGATAATTCGCTTCATCTTTCGGACAGAAGGTGATATTGCTAGAGATTGAGGCTATCTTTTCAGTCCTTCGGGCCATGACAGGTCCTCTTGTTGCAAAGATCACATTGATATGCCGCTTGTCCCCAGAGTCTGATGCTCTCGAGCGCCTCGGTCCTTCTTCGATCAACTCTTTGAGGTGACCCTCATATAGTAGGTGCTCAATCTCAAACATCAAGGCCTTACAGTCGATCGTAGCATGGCCATTACTGCGATGAAAGACGCAATAGGCCGTTGTATTCCTCCGAGATGCTCCTTTTACAGTAGGCGGCCACCGTACTTTTGGTCCTAGTTTGCCGAAGTGATTGGCAACCAGTTCCACGACGTTGACTCATAAACCAAAATCCCATAAGCTATTGGGCTCGGTTTGTTAATCCTGGGATCCAAGCCCCCCAGCGTTTCCTTGCTTTGCCGCTCCTTCTTGGCTTTGCGACTTTCCTTTGACTTTTCTTCTATCCACTTCTCCTTCAAGGGACGGACTTCTTGCTCGTTTCCTTCATTCAATTTCAGTGTTTTGTGAGTGTTCCGGCTCAAGGCGGAGCATTTCTGTGTTTCTCTGATGCAAGGCACTCCACATCAACACAGGATGTTGAGTTAAACTCCACTGTAATTCCATGGTAGCCAGCGTCCCTATGGAATTCAGGCTCTTACCAAAGGCTATCACATCGATATTATTAGGGACTAGAAGAATCTTCATGCGTTCCCTTTGAAATCTTTTAAGATAGTCTTTCAATAACTCGTTGTTATGATGCCGAATCTCAAAGATATCCTCCAAACAATTCTCCTGTTTACGGGTGCCAAAGTGCGCTTTCTTGAAAAAGTCCTGCATTTGAGTGAATGACTCAATGGAGCCTATCGATAGTTGGGTGTACCAAGCGAGGGAATCGTTGGTCAGGGTTGAGCCGAACCATTTCACCAGAGCAGACCTGATTTCTTCCTCTGAGATTTCGTTGCTCTTAATGGCAGTGGCTGTGTAATATGTAGTAATATGCTTATCTGGATCCGTTGTTCCATTGTATTTCAAGTTTTCCGGTAGGCGGAAGTGCTTTGGTACACGGATTGGTGCAGCACTTACTTTGTATGCATGCTTATAAAACTTTTGCTCATCTACGGTGGTAACTTGGGGTAGAGCACCCGTCACATTACCGATCTGATCGTGGATGGCCTTCATCTCCTTTAGGATGTCCTGAATGACAGGCTTTTCTTTGAGGTCTTGATTGCTGACTGTCATCGAACCCCCAGAAGCGGCGTCCATGTTGAACCTGTGATTAGGGGCAGACGCTGGATTATCATTCATAGGCGTTGGTCCTCACAGGGATGCTGGCCTCTAAGACGATCCAGTGAACATAGTTCCTAACTTCTGAGATATACCATCGACCATATTGACCAAGTTCTGTTTTACCCGTGCTGACAAGGTTGTGAGGAGATTAATAAGAAAACCTCTGAGATCAGAATTACCTTCGCGTGCCTGATCACATTCACCGTCGATAAGTACATGGACTGGCTCCTTGGCAGGATCATTTTGTTGCACATTGGGATCGCCAGGTTTCTGCACAAACTTGTCTATGGCATCAGCAGTGTTCCTTGGAGTGTTGTCATCTAACATGACTGCACCTTCTCTTCGTAGAATACCTACAGTTGTTAAGGGGCCCACAGTAGGCGCCAAACTGTTTATGCCTAAATTTGTACGTCTAGTTTAAATACTTAAATTTATGAAGGGGTCATAAGCAATACAGTAAAATACGACGAAAAGTAAGTGAATAAAGAGAACAATAGTAGACAAGAAAGTAAAGAGCTTTTATTCTGATAAGGATCAAAACCAAAACGCGGAAATAAAGATAAAGAGCGAGACACTACTCGAACTCCCTACGAAGTAACTATGGAGAACTCGTTCCATAATACCCTCGTATCGGTGTCAAGGAGGACCTACACTATGCAACTACCCTCGAGACGACAAAGGACACGCAAGTAGAATGATCGGGGGGGTTTGGGGTTCAACTAGAATCCACTAGTAAAATCAAACCAACTCAAAGGGTTTTTCATTCAAAGAGAATCCACTCTTGAACATTCATTCAATCATTCATCATCAAAGCTCACTAAGGAAAATGTAAGGCTAATGGAGTATTTATAGGCCTCATTAAAGACATAAGGAAAGGCCTAAAGTACCCTTAAATAGATTCTAAAGTCATAAGCCACATAGGGGCCTAATAGGAATTACATAGGCTAAAAACTAGAAAATCCTGCAGCTCTTCAACAGACTAGGCGCTCGGCCTACTTGCACTAGGCGCCCAGCCTCTTTGGCACTAGGCGGTCCGCCTCCTCTGAGTAGGTGGTCCGCCTGGACGAGATCCAGAGAGTGATCAAAAAGTAGGCGGTCCGCCCCTTTGACTAGGCGGTCCGCCCCTTCCTGGGAAGCCTTGAAACGCTCCGAAATTGATCCCGAGTGCTCCTCATTCCATGGCGTCCCATTGCATAAGCTCTTCCTGGCCTTGGATGGTGTTTTTAGATGGTTGCTCGATTTGGGTCTTATCATCCTCCCCTTCTTGAGAAGATTTCGTCCTCGAAATCAAGGCTTGGTCTCTCATGGCTCTAACAACTCCTCGGGGTGGCCAAGAATCTCCTCCTTTGTCCTTTTTGATCGTCACTTTGAAATAGGCTTCTTCCAAGATCTCCCCCGCCTTAGCATGGAGCTTAGAACCTACAAGCAACGTCAAGCAAAAACAAGCAAACATCCTACTTTGATAGTAGGTTAGTGCAAGAAGTATGGAAAACACACTCTTGTGATATAACCAAGCATCAATAACAATCATGAATATCAAGTCTCCAAAGAGAACCATAAGCACTTGGTTAAAGATCAACATGCACTCAACAAGATAATGAGCAAATAGGTCATGGGGGCATGAAAAATGCAAGATCAAGCTATCAAAACCCTCTTGAACCTTAAGCTCAAAATCAACATACCAATCAATCCTCAAGGTGTGAACAACAAGTGGAGTGGAGTGAGTCAAATAACTCAACCTACAAGTAGGATCAAGTACTCCACTCCCCTTCTTTAGAGCACACATACTCACACCAAGAGATTCATCTTCTCCTCCAATTTCACCACCTAAGCAATCCTTCTCAAAAGACAAGCTCTCAAGGAAGGTATTGATGATGGACTCTTATTCATCATAACCCCAACAAACAATAGTAGGGTCACTCAAAGAACCATCTACCTCACCCAAATTCTCAAACAATGGATTGCCTAAGGAATCAAACCCTTCACACCATGGGGGTTCCATTTGTCCACCCACCCTAGTCCGATACAAGTCATGTCCACTAATGAGAATGCCTTCAAACAATGGATTAGTATAAACATGCATCTCAATATCATGATTAAGCATAGACAAGTTATCAAGACTAGGTTCACTTGAGGAGTCATCATAGACAACCTTGTCCAATTCATGCAATTTGGACTCCTCAAGGACAAGACCATCCTCACCACAACACATTGGTCCACCAAATAGGAGCATATCAATTAGGGAATGGTAAACTACCTCATCTTCCCCTATGTCAAAGGTTGGCGGTGTGTCATAGCAAAGGTCACAATCATGGTCAACTATCAAATCTACACTAGGGAGGGGTTCAATGAACAATGAGCTCACATCATGATGTGGCATAGCATCCCTTCCAACTAGTGTTTCACAAGCACATACAAGTTGACAACTAGACTCTACACTAGTGGTATACTCACTAGATGCATCAAAACCACCAACTAGTGTTGAGTTATCACAAGACAAGTAGCTAGTAGGCTCATGAAAAGGTGAAGTAACACTTACATTGGTAGTGCTTCCTTGATCACTCACAAGGTTTGAAGTGTCATATGCAACTCCCCCTTCATTAAGCTCACGTTGAGGCTCCAATGGCTTGTCTTCAAATGTACCTACACAAGAACTTTCACAAGAAGAGATAGAAGATAAAGAAGGGTTAGAACAATGGGTGCTCTCACTCTCAATTTTTCCTTCCTCACCTCTCATCTCTCTTAATTTTACCTCATGGTCAAGTGTAGTTTGTGGTGACAATCCACTCACATCACTCCTCAAATCCTCTCCTTTTTCCTCTCTTGGATTGTCACCGGTCACTCCCTCACTTCTCTCTATCTTTTCTCTCTCATTTGAAGTGGAGTGACTCTCATTTTCATCATGCAATGGCAAAACAATGAGGTTGTTTGCCTCGGTGTCAAACACAATGGGTGATTTTGCTTTAGCCACTTCCCTCAACTCCTTCATCCGCTTGTAGTCTTCCCTTACTTGCCTTGGAGTCAAAGGTTTAAGCACATAATTCTTCCCATCTTGCTTAACCGTGTAGGAGTTGGTCCTACCATCATGCACAACACACCGATCATATTGCCATGGTCTCCCAAACAATAGATGACAAGCTTGCATCGGGACAACATCAAACAAGACCTTATCTTTATAGCTCCCCATGCTAAACTCAAGCATCACTTGCTTCACCACCTTTAGTTCACCACACTCGCTAAGCCATTGTAAGCAATATGGGCTTGGATGCTTACGAGTGGGTAACTTCAATTGGGAAATCAAGGATTGACTTACTATGTTGGCACAACTCCCCGAATCAACAACCATTGAGCACAATTGCCCCATCACACGACATCTAGCATGAAAGAGGCTTTCTCTTTGATCATTTTCCACCTCCTCTTCCATGAGAATGGTACTCAAGCTTCTCCTAACTACCAAGAACAATTGAAGGCCATCATCCTCTTCTTCGGCCACCTCACAATCAACTTCCTCACCCTCCTCTACTCCTTCATTTTCGGACTCACATTCTTGCTCATACACCAAATCACCAACAACAACCATGGTTCTTTTTGTAGAGCATTCCTTAGCAATATGCCCAAAGCCCTTATACTTATAACATTGAGTAGAAGTAGAAATAGGATTACTCAAGCGAGTTTTAGAAGTACCTTCCAAGTGGGGCGTAGTCTTCTCATATGGCTTCTTCACTTCTTTGTTGGTACTTGCACTTGGAAAGTTTGCACTTGGAGTTTTCCACTCTTTTGGCTTGCTTGGGGTAGTAGGAGTGTTGTTTTTGGACCTGTCTCCTTTAAGCCAACTCTCGGCTTCAATGGCGGCTTCAAGTAGATCTTGAAGTGAAAGATAAGTATGAAATCTCAATTGAGAAGCTATACCATAGCTCAAACCATTCTTGAAGCGGATCATTGCTTGTTCTACACACTCGATATCCATATCCAATACCATCCGGATCTTTTCAAATTCATCATGGTACTCATGCACCGTTTTGACACCTTGCTTTAGATCATAGAGCTTTTTGAGTTGCTCTTGCCAATACCTTGGAGTTATGTACTTGGCATTCATAAGCCCCTTCAAATCATCCCAAGTCACATTCAAATGCAAATTCATCCTTCTCCTAGACCTCTTCATAGACTCCCACCAAGTAGAAGCATAGGCCTCAAAGGTAGATATAGCATAGGTACCCTTTCTCTCTTCGGTCATCTCATTGGTGTCAAATACCCTCTCCATTTGTAGTACCCATTCCATGTATGCCTCCGGATCACAAGTTCCTTTGAAGGATGGAAGGTTGAGCTTAATACTATTGAGGTTGTTGTTGTCACGTAACCCATGGTTAGGCTCCGGTTGGCCTCCATAATGATCATCATAAGCAACATAGTCCCTCCTAGCATTCCTCCCTCCATATCCCATGGGTGGCCCTCGACCTCGGCCTCTACCCCTATCCACATTTCGACCCCAATTCATTGGCCTCCTAGGTTGATAAGGAGCATCATACCCATAGGCCTCATCACCATACTCGGCTTCCTCCTCTTCTTGAGCCTCAACAACTTGCTCAAGAGGTGGGACAAACCTAACGGGTCTTCGAAGTGGAGCATTTCCTTGGGGATTGCCCAAATTGAGAGGATTGCTCTCTTGTTGGGGATTGCCCAACCCACGCTCTCGTAGAGCTTCAACTTTGCTTTGTTCATACTTCTTGGTTAGCTCAACAAAGTGTCCGGGAGTCATAGGAGTGCTATGACTCGTGCCCTCTCCGGATTCAATTTGGACACTCGGGGTCCTCCTCTCTCCGGTCTCAACTTGATTCCTCTCGACGGTTTCAAGTCTCAATGAGATATCCTCCAATTTAGCCATAATGGTGGCCATGAAGTTCTTCATGAGATCATCTCCATCGTTTGCCATTGCACCTACAAAAAGCAACAAACGTTAGTAGAATACCTCACCCACTCCCTCACAAATGTTTCACTCGGCTCACTCGTGTTTAGTGGGGGATGGATATTTCACACAAGTTTGAGTCTAAAAGCTTCAAGTAGTTGATCAACGAAACACAACTCAATCACTCAACTTCTCAAGTCCAATGCACTCCGGGGTGAGTGGAGTTAATGGGACTCGATTGGAACGATAGGCACTTTAAGTGAGGACTTGAATCAAAAAGATACTACGGGTCTTCTTTGAATTCTAGTCTCCTTTCTAAGGCACGATGATCCTAATAGCTCGAAGTAATTAGCACTAATCGAGTAGGATTATACTCTAATAGCACTATCCGGAAGCAATGCAAACAACAAAACACGAAAACCTAGAAGAAACTACCCAATTCCCAACTTGAAGGAAGTAGGCGCCCCACCTGTTTTGAGTAGGTGGTCCGCCTGGTTCCCTGTAGAGGGGAGTAGGCGGTCAGCCTACTTGAAGTAGGCGGTCAGCCTACTAAAACAGGTGCCCCGCCTCTGTAAAATCCAGAGAGCTAACAAAAATCAGGCGGTCCGCCTCTGCTACTAGGCGCCCCGCCTAGTGCAATTTCCAGCACTGTTCAAACTCGTTTTTCTTGCCTTTGGCACCCAAAAATCCAGCAATTCACACGTTGTTTTATCAATCCGAAGGTACGCAAACGTTGTTTCAAGCACAGAGATCAAACCCCAATCAATTTTATCAAACCCTAATCAAAATTCAACAATCTACCATGTTCATCATGTTCATAGTTAGGGTTTCAAAATTTTCAATTTTTTTCAAGGGTTTCAAATCTCAAATCATGGAATACAACTCCAAATCGTGTGTGTTGGGTACCAAAATAACGGGTTTCAAATAAGGAACAAACCCCAATAACAATCACAACACGAATCAATCCAAAACACAAGATAGAACAAATTTTTGGTATTTATCAATTTTCCAATTTTTTTGTGATTTTCTCCTTTCCAATAACAAGAACAAGAAAACTAAAGATAGAATCGACCTAGGCACGAAGAATCAAGGGTCGGGGGTTTGTAGAAACAAAACCCGAGCCTTGCTCTGATACCAAGATGATAAGGATCAAAACCAAA
The DNA here is from genome assembly GCA_029990575.1 of Petunia axillaris subsp. axillaris. Classification (NCBI taxonomy): domain Eukaryota; kingdom Viridiplantae; phylum Streptophyta; class Magnoliopsida; order Solanales; family Solanaceae; genus Petunia; species Petunia axillaris. Next base: position 118,567,990 of record JARKNS010000004.1, on the reverse strand, counting down.
ACGCGGAAATAAAGATAAAGAGCGAGACACTACTCGAACTCCCTACGAAGTAACTATGGAGAACTCGTTCCATAATACCCTCGTATCAGTGTCAAGGAGGACCTACACTATGCAACTACCCTCGAGACGACAAAGGACTCGCAAGTAGAATGATCGGGGGGGTTGGGGTTCAACTAGAATCCACTAGTAAACTCAAACCAACTCAAAGGGTTTTTCATTCAAAGAGAATAAACTCTTGAACATTCATTCAATCATTCATCATCAAAGCTAACTAAGGAAAATGTAAGGCTAATGGAGTATTTATAGGCCTCATTAAAGACATAAGGAAAGGCCTAAAGTACCCTTAAGTAGATTCTAAAGTCATAAGCCACATAGGGGCCTAATAGGAATTACATAGGCTAAAAACTAGAAAATCCCGCAGCTCTTCAACAGACTAGGCGCTCGGCCTACTTGCACTAAGCGCCCAGCCTCTTTGGCACTAGGCGGTCCGCCTCCTCTGAGTAGGTGGTCCGCCTGGACGAGATCCAGAGAGTGATCAAAAAGTAGGCAGTCCGCCCCTTTGACTAGGCGGTCCGCCCCTTCCTGGGTAGCCTTGAAACGCACCGAAATTGATCCCGAGTGCTCCTCGTTCCATGGCGTCCCATTGCATAAGCTCTTCCTGGCCTTGGATGGTTTTTTTAGATGGTTGCTCGATTTGGGTCTTATCATATTCCTTGAGAATAGCCGGATTCAGTGGTGAATCGTTTGATGTACAATACAATGGAATGAGGGGTATTTATAGTTGTGGATACCCAGTCCTAATTAAGGTAAAATACAAAGACTAATAAGGCTCATGGGCCTATAAAGTCAAGGCAGTTGTATATACGAAACACTTACTAGGAGACTGTAATTCTAAGGCTGCAGGCTGTATGCCTAGCATCCTACGCCCGTACCGCCTTAATGGTCGTAACTTGGAGAACGGGTGTGTATCCATTATATCTGGTGACTTGTAGGATAAGTCTAGTCTCGCAAGCTGGACTCATATCTCCGTAATAATAGTTGGCGTATTTTTTCCCACACAAAGCTAAACAAAGGAAACAAAGAGAACAATTTTTCCTACTGACCCTTGAGATCCGAACAAAATTACCACTACTGTAAAATTATCGCACCATCATAGTAACACCGCTGCCATGAGTGGATACCGCCAGTATCTCGCCATGTCATCACCATTTGTTTAGCATCACCACCGTTGATGCAATGGAAAATACGCAAGCGATAAAGAGATAAAAGCGAGACGAGACTTACACTAAAGTTCGAGTAGCAACGAAGAACTAGTTCCGTTACACCCCAAACGATTGGAAAGAATCACCTAACACTATGCAACTATCCTCAAGAATCACGTGGTCCTTGCAAATAGAATGGTCGATAAGGTTTGAGGTTCAACTTGGAATCTTCCAATTGAAATTCAAGCCAAGGATTCAAGGTTTCAATAAAGAGTATTCTCTTATGTTTTGTATTCAAAGATGTAGTGAATGAGGTCAAGACCTAATGAAGGCTTTTATAGCCTTCTACAACATGTAATGAAGTGTCTAAAATACCCCTAAGTGGGTTTAAACAATAGAAGCCACTTAGGGCCAAAGTTGGAATTACACACACAAAACAACCAAAATTCGGATGGGTTCACAACAGGGGTAGGCGGTCCGCCCACCCCTAGTAGGCGCTCCGCCCTTTTTCAGCATCCTGAGGCCACCAGCAAAGGAGGCGGTCCGCCCCTCCTCAAATCCAGAGAGTGTGCAAATTGTAGGCGGCCCGCCTCTTCAGGTAGGCGGTCCGCCTCTTCCTGAAGCTTCTTGGGGTGCCTCCTTTTGTGTCTCTTGAGCCTCTCCAAGTGTCCTAGGTGGTCCTCCTTCCATGGTGCTCCATTGCATGATCTTCAAAGTGGTTCCGGAGCTCTCAACATCCATGCCTTTCCAAACCAAGTGTAGGTGAGTGTCTTGTATCTCCTTAGCTTGACTTCGAGTGAATGGTGTCGATGCAATTTGGGTTGCATCATCCTCCCCTTCTTGAGAAGATTTCGTCCTCGAAATTAGGTCGTCCTCCTCCAAGGTATCATTGCCTACATCAAAAGAAGTCAAGTCACTAATATTGAAAGTGGTGGAAACATTATACTCACCGGGCAAATCTATCACATATGCATTGTTGTTGATCTTGGACAACACTTGGAAAGGGCCATCTCCTCTTGGTGCCAACTTCCCCTTCCTATGGTCTGGAAATCTTTCCTTGCGGAAGTGCACCCATACCCAATCTCCCTTCTTGAAATCCACCTTTTTTCTTCCTTTGTTTTTCTTGGTTGCTATCTTCTCGTAGGCCTCCTCCAAAGTCTTCCGAGCCTTGGCATGAAGTTCAAGCAATGCCTTGGCCCGAGCTTTACCTTCAAAATCAACAACCACATCCCTTGGCAAAGGGGTAAGATCAAGGGGAATCAAGGGGTTAAACCATAAACACACTCAAATGGAGTCATGCCAATCATACGATGCAAAGTACGGTTATATACAAACTCCATGAGTGGTAGCTTATCAATCCAAGTCCCGGCCCTTCCTTTAGTCATAGCTCTAAGTAGAGCTCCCAAAGTCCGGTTCACCACCTCGGTTTGCCCATCGGTTTGAGGGTGGTGGGACGTGGAGAAGAGCAACTTGGTGCCAAGAGCACCCCACAAACACTTCCAAAAATGGCTAAGGAACTTAGAGTTCCTATCACTAACAATGGTGCGAGGCACCCCATGCAATTTCAAGACATTATCAATAAACAAGGAAGCCACATGCTGTGCATCATTAGTCTTTTTGCACGGAATGAAGTGAGCCATCTTGGAGAACCTATCAACGACAACATAAATGCTATCGTGTCCTCCTCTAGTCCGGGGTAAAGCCATCACAAAATCCATAGAGATATCAACCCACGGACTAGTAGGTACGGGCAAAGGAGTGTACAAGCTATGGTTGTTGGACTTAGACTTGGCCTTCTTGCAATCCAAGCAAGCATTGCAAAAACGTTCCACAAGAGGCCTCATTTTCGGCCAATGGAATTGTTCTTTAAGTATGGCCATAGTTTTGTCCACCCCAAAGTGACCCATCAAGCCCCCGCAATGTGCTTCTTGCACTAGCACATCTCTCCAAGAGGACTCGGGGACACACACTCTCCCATTCTTGAAAATGTAGCCATCTACCCATTGATATTTTTTCACCCTCTCCCCACTCACTAGAGCATCATGAATGCTCTTGAGCTTTGGGTCATGCTCATACAAAGATTTTATACTCTCAAAACCCATGAGTCTAGAAGCTAGAGTGGTAGCAAGGGTGAACTTCCTAGAAAGCGCATCGGCTACGACATTGTCCTTACCCTTCTTGTAATGAATTACATAGGGAAAGGACTCAATAAACTCCACCCACTTGGCATGTCTCTTGTTCAACTTCTCTTGACCTCTTAGATGCTTGAGTGACTCATGGTCACTCTTGATCACGAATTCCCGAGGCCATAGATAGTGTTGCCAATGGGCTAAAGCTCTCACTAGGGCATACAACTCCTTGTCATACGTGGAGTAATTCAAGGTTGCGCCCTTCAACTTCTCACTAAAGTAGGCAACGGGTTTCCCCTCTTGCATGAGAACACCCCCAATACCCACCCCTGAGGCATCACATTCTACCTCAAAAGCCTTCCCGAAGTCGGGCAATTGCAACAATCGGGCGGTACTTAGCCTACTTTTCAATTCTTGGAAAGCCTTTTCTTGCGGCTCTCCCCAAACAAAGGACTTGTCCTTTTTCACCAACTCGGTGAGTGGTGCGGCAATAGTGCTAAAGTCTCTAACAAAGCGCCTATAGAAACTAGCAAGGCCATGAAAACTCCTCACATGAGAAACGGTGGTGGGAGTAGGCCAATCTCTAATGGCTTCAACTTTGGACTCATCAACTTCTACACCATTGGCACTAACAACAAAGCCCAAAAAGACAACCTTTTCAAAACAAAAGGCACACTTCTTAAAGTTGGCATAGAGCTTTTCGGCTCGTAGCACTTCAAGCACTTGACTCAAGTGGCCAACGTGGTCGTCTATAGACTTGCTATAGATCAATATGTCATCAAAGTAGACGACCACGAACTTGTTGATGAAGGGTTTTAGCACATGGTTCATCAATCTCATGAAAGTACTAGGTGCGTTGGAGAGGCCAAAGGGCATCACCAATCATTCATATAGACCAAACTTGGTCTTGAATGCGGTTTTCCATTCATCACCGGGTTTCATTCGGATTTGATGGTAACCGGACCTAAGATCTATTTTTGAAAAGATGCAAGAACCACTAAGTTCATCTAACATGTCATCCAAACGAGGTATGTGATGTCGATACTTTACCGTGATCTTGTTGACCGCTCGACAATCCACACACATCCTCCAAGTGCCATCCTTCTTTGGAACAAGGATCACGGGCACGGCACAAGGGCTCAAGCTCTCTCTCACCAAGCCTTTGGTAAGCAACTCATCAATTTGCTTTTGTAGCTCCCTTGTGTCCTCGGGGTTGCTTCTATATGCCGGCTTGTTTGGAATTTGAGATCCCGGGACGAAGTCAATTTGGTGTTCAATACCCCTCAAGGGAGGTAATCCATCCGGCATTTCATCCGGGAACATGTCCTCATAGACCTTCAAAACATTTTCAATGGCACTAGGCAAAGGGTTAGGATTAGATAAGTAATCACTTTCGGAATTTAAAACCATACCTTTGTGCACTAGGCATATGAGCATCTTGGTGCCATCATTACCTTTCAAGATCTCACCCGGTTGCATCATGGCACACATGCGACCGGTGGAAGATGGTGGAGTCTCGGCCAAAGGTTTGGTCACAACCGGGGACTTGGCCTTAGCCGCTTCCCTCAACTCTTTCATGCGCCGATAGTCTTCACTTACTTGCTTTGGGGATAAGGGTGTGAGCACAAACTTCTTCCCCTCATGTCTAACCGTGTAAGTGTTGGCCCGGCCATCATGAACCACTTGTTTGTCGTATTGCCACGGCCTACCAAATAAAAGGTGGCATGCTTGCATTGGCATCACGTCAAACATGTGTTCATCTTGATAGTTCCCGATCTTGAACCTAATCAAGACTTGCTTCACTACCCTCAATTCCCCACACTCACTCAACCATTGCAAACGGTAGGGACTAGGGTGCCTTTGGGTAGTCAATTTCAATTGTGAGACCAACGATTGGCTCACCACATTCGCACAACTACCCGAGTCTATGATCATGGAACACACTTGCCCCTTCACTCTACACCGAGCATGGAACAAGTTTTCCCTTTGTTCATCTTCCCTCTCTTCACTCACCATGGTTCCCAAAATGCGGCGAACCACAAGGAACATATTAGGATCATCCCCCTTCGTCACTCTCTCTTCACCCTCACCCTCAACTTCCTCACTCTCCTCCTCAACTTCTCCCTCGGACTCACTTTCCCCCTCATAGACCAACCCATCGTCCATCACAATCATTGTTTTCCGGGTAGGGCACTCTTTGGCAAAGTGACCGTAACCCTTGCATTTATGGCATTGTAAAGAAGAAGAAGAAGGAGTATTTAAAGTAGTTTTAGAATTACCTCCAACCTCTTTGTGGTCGCTTCTCGGGGTAGCCTTCTCAAAAGGCTTCTTCACTTCTCGACTCCCACTTGCACCACTTGTGTATGGGGTCTTCCATTCTTTGGGTCGAGTTGTTGGAGTGGTAGTGGTGGTACTCCTATAGCGAGGAGCCTTTTCTTCTTTGAGCCACTTCTCGGCCTCAACCGCGGCATCACACACATCTTGTAGAGAGTGGAAGATGTGTAGCCTCAATTGGGAAGCAATCTCCCTATTCAAGCCACTTTTGAAACGGATGATAGCTTGTTCCTCATCCTCCGTTTCCATATCAAGAGCCATCCGGTTCTTCTCAAAGTCATTGAAATATTCATCCACGGACTTGGCGCCTTGTTTCAATTCATAGAGCCTTTTGAGTTGCTCTTGTCGATACTTGGGAGTCACATACTTGTTGCTCATTATTTCTTTCAACTCTTCCCAAGTGATGTTCATCCGCAACCCAAGTCGTCTCCTTGATCGCTTCATGGATTCCCACCATGTAGAGGCATAGGATTCAAAGGAAGCAATGGCATACGTAGCCTTCTTCTCCTCGGACATATCATTCGTGTCAAAGACCCGCTCCAATTGAACCTTCCATTCTAAGAAAGCCTCCGGATCACTAGTCCCCTTGAAAGGTGGGATAGTGATCTTCACACTATTGAGGTTAGTGTCACGACCCCCACGATGTGGTCCCGGTTGACCCCCGTAGTAGTCTTCAACCTCATCATACTCCCGTCTCAAGTCCCTTCCCATGAAAGCCCTTGGAGGTCCTCGACCTCGCCCACGACCTCCATCCATCCCTCGGCCTCCATTCATCGCTCTCCTAGGTGGATAATGAGCATCAAAATCATCATCTAAACCGAGACCCTCCCCTTCTTGAGCTTCATCAACTTGCTCAAGAGGAATCACATTTCTTCGGGGCCTTAAGAGTGGGACATCTCCTTGGGGATTGCCCAAGGGTTGGGGAGTGCCCAGCGATCTTTCTCTAGCAAGAGTCTCATCCCTCAACCGTTGTCGACGAACTAACTCCGCATATTGGTCCGGTTTCATGATTGAATCATCACTTGTGCCTTCATTGGCATCCTTTTGGACACTCGGGGTCCTTTCCTTCTCAAAGACTTCCATTCTAAGGTTCAAGATTTTCACCTCGGCCAATAGACTAGCCAAGACGTCAGCGGGAACCTCAATGGTATTTTTGGCCTTCTCGTCCGCCATTGTACTTACAACAACCAAAAACAAGTAAAGAGATTAGAGTAAAAGTCCTCACTCACTCCCTCACCTTTGATTGTCCCTCGGGTTCGCTCTTGTTTTTGGGGTAGGTTCACTCAAGCTTGAACTCAAAAGTCTTCCTCGGAGTTGAGCAACTACCTCAACAACCAAACAATTCAACAAGTTCCCAATGCTCTTCGGGAAGAGTGGATTTAATGGGACTCTATGGACGTTCGGCTTTTAAGTGAGCACTTGAGCCAAAGGGATTGTACGAGTCTTCTTTGAAGTTATCAAACACCAACACGCACGAATATCCTAAGCGCTCAATGAATTAGTATTAGTTGAGTAGAAGAATTACTCGCAAAGTACTAATCGGAAGTAACGGAAGCAAAGAAAATACGAAAACTTAAGAAACAAACTACCCGGACACCTTCCACGTGGGAGGCGGTCCGCCTATGGACTGAGGCGGAGGGCCTCAAAAAGTCCAGAGAGCAAGCAGCAGGGGAGGCGGTCCGCCTATAGGGAGGGGCGGTCCGCCTAGGACCTGTTCCTGCAGATTTTCGACTCCGTTTCTTGGTTTTTGGCACCCGATTTTCCAATGTTTTCAAATAGTTTTGGATATGTAATGGTACCCAAAGTTGTTTTGGACTATAACAAGCAAACCCCAATGGTTTAATCCAACAAACAACCAACAAACAACTTGTTTCAAGAAATTGGAGCAAGTTCTTCAAAATTTTCAAAACTTCAAGACTTTAAAATTTCGATTTTCAATCCGCTACTCCAAATGATGTTATAAGGGTATTAAAACGACGGGGTAACTATAAGGAGTAATCCCCGATACCCAACAACCACAAAATCATAACATCAAACAAGTTTTAGCAAATTTTGCAAAATACCCAACCTAGGGTTCAATTTTTCCAACTTTTGATTTTCAACTCCAAAACGTGTTTTGTTGGTACCCAATTGTCGGGTTCACGTAAACAAACAATCTCAGATAATCAAAACCAACAAAATCGTATCAACCAACGATTTCTAGCAAATTTTTGGGTTTTCTAGTTTTTGGATTTTTTTCTTCTTTTTCAATGAAACAAGAACAAGAACACGAAAATAAACACGGAACATAAAAGACAAGCACGAAGAGTAGGACGAGGGTTCGTAAGAACGCAACCCTAGCCTTGCTCTGATACCAACTGATGCAATGGAAAATACGCAAGCGATAAAGAGATAAAAGCGAGACGAGACTTACACTAAAGTTCGAGTAGCAACGAAGAACTAGTTCCGTTACACCCCAAACGATTGGAAAGAATCACCTAACACTATGCAACTATCCTCAAGAATCACGTGGTCCTTGCAAATAGAATGGTCGATAAGGTTTGAGGTTGAACTTAGAATCTTCCAATTGAAATTCAAGCCAAGGATTCAAGGTTTCAATAAAGAGTATTCTCTTATGTTTTGTATTCAAAGATGTAGTGAATGAGTTCAAGACCTAATGAAGGCTTTTATAGCCTTCTACAACGTGTAATGAAGTGTCTAAAATACCCCTAAGTGGGTTTAAACAATAGAAGCCACTTAGGGCCAAAGTTGGAATTACACACACAAAACAACCAAAATTCGGATGGGTTCACAACAGGGGTAGGCGGTCCGCCCACCCCTAGTAGGCGCTCCGCCCTGTTTCAGCATCCTGAGGCCACCATCCAAAGGAGGCGATCCGCCTCTGTGAGGTAGGCGGTCCGCCCCTCCTCAAATCCATAGAGTGTGCAAATTGTAGGCGGCCCGCCTCTTCAGGTAGGCGGTCCGCCTCTTCCTGAAGCTTCTTGGGGTGCCTCCTTTTGTGTCTCTTGAGCCTCTCCAAGTGTCCTAGGTGGTCCTCCTTCCATGGTGCTCCATTGCATGATCTTCAAAGTGGTTCCGGATCTCTCAACATCCATGCCTTTCCAAACCAAGTGTAGGTGAGTGTCTTGTATCTCCGTAGCTTGACTTCGAGTGAATGGTCTCGATGCAATTTGGGTTGCATCAACCGTAAAATTAACAATCATCACAACCACAACCTTCATAAGAATTAACATCATGGCACCAAGAAAAACGACCAAACACCATAATCTAGAAGTACCGCCTTGCTAAAAGCCAACCAGTACGCCACTGATTTAATTGAAACAGCCCCTCCACGCCACCATAAACACGAATGACGACGACGGAAAAATAGGAAGCGGGGTAGAATAAAAGACAGAAAAATAGAGGGGCTCTCATGCGAAAATACCTTCATAATTGCATAAAGGACAGCAAGAAGTGTCTGTAGACATAAGATTCGCTGAAAAATATGGAGGGTCGCCGAACTACCGCGTCTTTGATGCTTCATCTACGCAAATTGGTTATGATTTTTGATAAAATAAGTTGAAAAATGGAAAGAGTGGGCCAAGGGGGTTCGAATCATGTATATTTTCATTTTCCCAGCTACCAAAGGCAGTGGTTCGGCGGTGGGAAGAAGGCGGAAGTATGGTCGCACAGTGGTGGAGCTAGCTTTCCACCGAAGAGGAGAAATTTCACCGGGGCTCTGCCAATCATATTAGACTAAGGGGTGTATAAAATGAAATGAAAGGTTTTAGGGTTTATATGGATGAAAGGGATGGGGGAATTGTATCCATTAAGATAATAGCTCATTAATTGGGCGGGTCAAAACTTAGAGTGGGTCAGTTGATTATTTTCCTTTAATTTACAAATGGCCATTAAAAAATCCGAACTATTTCAAACATATATAACTAAATAAAACTATACAAGTTGCAATATTAGCATAATTAAAATGTAAAATCACAACGAAACACAAAACAAGTTATTTTTTTAATTTTCACATTATTTCTTCCCAATTTAGTGAAAAATATAAGCTACAATAATGACTATATCCTAGGAAAACTTTACGAAAACCCTAGGAAATTAGCACGATTATTTTGAGTAAAATTTTAAATGTTTCTGCCAAAATTAGGTGATTACAGCTACCCATCTTTGGTCCGAAACATGAAGAGTTTTCCGGTAAAGACGTATTCAACAGCTAATTTTGGTTATTCAATTCTAACCAAGAGCATGGAAAATGGCAACCGTACCTTGAGTTTTCAGTTCTAACTAAGAACAAGGCTACCTACATATCCCCTGACTAAACAATCAAGTCAGTATAGTTCTTCATGAGCGGTAGCTGGGACTACCGCTTTTAGACAGACAACTAAAAACTTCTAGACTCACTAAGAGTAACACTAGATGCTTCTACACAACTAACTGATGCTGAACATTTCTAGAAAAACTGAAGTAATACTAAACAGTGCTAGACAACTGACTATCATTGTTGCTTACTTATTGCTGGTTGCTGGTTGCTGGCTGGTGGTCATCGCTTTTATAAATAAAAATAAAAATACAACTTTGAAATGTAAAATTATAATTTTCAAATATAAAGTCTTCATGCTTCCAAAGGTAGATCTTGGCTTGAAAGATAACTTTGTTGCTCATTGTACAGGTAAGACCTATCTAAAACTTAAAATGGCCACTCCTGTTTGAGCAGATCTAGAATTGAAAAGGAAACAGTCGCTTATGTTTGAGCAGATCTTGACTTGAAAAGGAAATCGCTACTTATGTTTGAGCGAATCTTGACTTGAAAAGGAAATGGATGCTTATGTTTGAGCGAATCTTGACTTGATACAAAAATGGCGCTTATGTTTGAATGGATCTTGACTTGGAAAGGAAATGGTCGCTTATGTTTGAGAGGATCTTGACTTGAAAGGAAATGACCGCTTATGTTAGCCCATCTTGACTTGAAAATGAAATGGTCGCTTATATTTTAGCGGATCTTGACTTGAAAAGGAAATGGCCGCTTATGTATGAGCGGATCTTAACTTGAAAAAGAAATGACCACTTATGCTTGAGTGAATCTTGACTTGAAAATTGGAACTTCCACTTATGTTTAAGCAGTCTTGATATGAAGTTGCCACCTATGTTTAGGCGGTCTTGACCTGAGAACAAGAACTACCGCTTATGTTTGAGCAGTGTTGACTTGAAGTTGTCACCTATTGATTGGGTGGTCTTGATTTGAAAACTGAAACTTCTGATTATGTCTGAGCGGTCATGACTTGCACATTTAAATTGTATCTTAAAATTTGGATATTCTCTGATGATCTCTTTCATAGTACAATTCTTGTTAAGTCATTCCCATGTCGACGTGTGGGGTCAGGTTTCAACTATCAAGGTTGGTCCAAAATTGCTCTTGTTCAACTATGAAATCCGTAAACAAGTTTTTCAAAACTTTCTTTACTCGTTTCTGATGTTATCAATGGAAAGAAATGAGAAAAACTACAATGAAAGGCACATTAAATAATTTCAAAAAGGAGACATCGGATGAAATATGTCCCAAGAACATGACATGTATTTTGGAATCAAAATCTCGATCTGTTCACACAATTCATCCTCGACATTGGCCCGATATGAGATTTTGGAGGCGATGTCTCATTTTGTGCCAGGTTGACAAAAACTCTAATGTTCCTCATTTGACTAGTGGTAGCATGTCGGGTTTTCACCGACTAGTCTCTCTCTTTATTATTTTTCTTAACTGTTGTCTCGTGGCGCCCTTTTAAGATTTCACCAACAAGACTTCATCTCTTCTTTTTCTTTTTTTTTTTCTCTTATTTTTTGTTTCTCTTTTTTTTTTCTTCTCTCATCGATCGCTTCTCATATTCTTTTCGGTCCATTTATCTTCACTTATCTTGAATTCTCTCGGAGGTTTCTGTCTGTATGACCATCGTACTCCCATCACTCGATCGCGATGATTTAGACACAGAGTAAGACTTCCCCGAGCCAACTTGTCCTTTGATGGCAAACTTGGTGCGACATTCTAAAAAATCACTCAAAAAGGTCTCTGTTCGGACCGTACCATAAGATTTGGTTGGGCTTGAAAAGTTTAGCCTAACATCTCATATAATGATTCGATGAATATTGCAACTTGAATCCATCTCTTTTTTTTTAAAAAAAAAATAAAAATTGGGAATTTTTGGATTTTTCTCTTTGGTATGAAACTGGTATGAAAAAATCAGATGAGATGATTGGGTGAAATTTACAACCCTTGGAATCATTCTCCTTAAAAAAATAAATAAAATATTTGCGCTAGTTTAGTTGAAATTGGGGACTTTGTGTTTTCTCTGATCTGGCCGCAAACTCTAAGGAAAATTTTGTGTCAATTTGTGACTAAGGGACTACTGAACTTTTGTTCCGATATGAAACTGAAAAGCGGGGGAACATTGAACTTCTCCCTGATATGAAACTAAAAAGGCAGGGGGAGCATTGACTTTTTCTATTATGAAATTGAAAAGCAGGGGATAATGAATTTGTCCTGGTATGAAACAGAAAAGCAGGGCGACATTGAAAATTCTCCCTAGGATAAACACAAAGAAAGTAAAGAGGGATATTTAATTTCCTCTGTTTTTATAAATTAAATAAAAATAAATTCTGCCCCTGTTTAGCATAAACTAAGGCTTTTAGTTTACTTTATACAAGTAGCAAACTTGGAAGTAAGTTTTGCGTCAATATGGAACAGGAAAAAAATAAACTTTTCACTGTTATAACCATACCCGAGTGATTGCCTACGTATCACTTTGAGAGGAATCAGATCAGACGTAGCTCCGACACTTAGTGCCAGATTTTGTACTGTTGTTTTTTTTTTTTGGTCTTTCTTTCTTCTTCTTTTTATCTTTTTCTCTCTCTTTTTTTTTCACAAGTACAATGACATTACTTCCAAATGAGGGTAGCCAAAAGAGAAAATACACAAGGCTCAAAGGGCTGACAAATTGATATAGTCTTTGGATAGCAGAAATTAAAGTCATTTCTTATCCTGACCCAGAATGTCTCGCGCAAATATGCAACAAAAATTGATTGTCCTCGATTTATACTTTAACGATGATCCTAAAAATTATATTTCAACCTCGATCGGAATCACCGTACACAATCTTGAACTTTTCACACACTTCCCTCATATGATGACTATTGATGAATACCTAACTTATTTCACTCTTCTTGAAACATAATTTCAGACCGTGTATTCAGATCAAGAAGTGACTCCACACATATTAGGGGTGGGCATATAGTACGAAATACCGAATTCCGCACCGAACCGAATTAGTTCGGAATTTCTGTATCGGTATTTCAGTATTCGGTACGGAATTCGGTATGAAATTTCGGTATTTCAGAATTTCAGTTCGGAATATGGTAGGAGGGTTTCAGAATTTTGGGATTCCAAAATTTCGAACTTTTTTGTATTAGAATGAAGCTGTTGTATATTAATTGATTGATTTTGTGATATGCATTGGATCATTGAGTTCATTGTTATTTTTGTATCTAATTAAATCATCTAACAGGTTACTGTCAGGTGCATGGAAATAAGCTAAATGTCTACAACTTTTGATGTGCCATGAACGTTAGAAGCATGTCTGACCTTTGTATCTGTTGCATGTAAATGCATCAACTTGTATGATTTAAGTCCTAGATGTATCAAACTGTTGGAAGATTGTCTTTGTACACACTTCAGGGACAAAGGTTTTTTCGATTTCTTGTCTTAGCTAGGGACAAACGTTTTTCCAAATCAAATGTTTGAAAACAAATTAGAGTTGTCCATGAAATCTCTTGCGACACTTCCAACAACTTACAACAGTGGTGTTTCCTCGAATCATAGTAGTAAAATTTATGCATAGCAGACATTTTGAATTTTGTTTTCTTTGATGTAGATTGCAAGTAGATTTTTATTTGGTATACCGTATACCACATACCGCACCGAATAAAACCGAACCAAAATATAAAATACCGAACAGTACCAAAGTAGTTTGATATGGCATTTGATATCCACCCCTTGGAAACCGTATATCGAAATCCCGAACCGTATTTGATAAAACCGTTCTGAAATACCGAACGCCCACCTCTAACACACATGTCATGTTATTAAGGCCAAAAATAAAAAACAGAAGAAAAGAAAACTAAAAGACGAGATTGAAAAAATAAAGATGGAATATTGAGACTAGAAGATCTCGATTTTCATTAAATTAAAGATAGAAGTGTTTGAACATCAAAACAAGCAAAATAAATGCACTCGGATTATATCCCTTAAAATAACCAAGCACATAGAAAAGAAAACATAACAAACAAATTACAGTGCTACCCAGTCATTCAGTTGCACGTCAGGGCTAATGTACTGCACTTATGCATCATGGACTGGAATGAGTTCTGAATGATATCTGTTATCTCTGACCCCTCAACTTAAATCTTACCATTATCTATCAATACTTGGATAGCTTTCTTAAGATTACAAAAATCATTCATGTCGTGCCCTGGTGTGCCCGAACGGTAAGCACATATACGAGTGCAGTCTACCTTTGTAGTAGGAGGTACTTTTCCAACAATTCGCTTCAACATATCTAAGTCCTGCAGCTTCTAAAAAAGGCTTGAGTAAGATTTCCCAATTCGGGTGAACCTATTCTTTTCCACCAATGGCTACTTCTGGTGATAAACACTTGGGCGGAAAACATGAGGCCCTCTTGGCCGGTAAGGAAGATTTGGTGGAGCTTAGAAATGATTATGTGCAGTCTGGTAAGCATTGTATATAGGTTGTGGGACTGGTGCACGCCATTGTAGATAAGGAAGTGGTAGAGCATATGGTTGTACGGTATGGGCTGAGTACTGAGGTGGAGGTATGGAATATTGGGATTTTTGTGGAGGTAGTAGTGCTGTGGAGGTTTTATTTATTGAGCATGGTATGAGTGGGCTTGATTGTTTCTTTTTTCACTCAAAGATTGTGGACCCGAACCTACTATTACAACATCATCATCTTTTTTCTTTGAAAAACCATCCAAATCAAATTGCAATGCATGGGTAGTGGCTCTCAAAGCTATTTGACTAAGAATTTTGCCCGCCTTGATTCCTTTTTCGATCATTTTTCAATTCGCACTGCTTCACTGAACTATTTTCCAATGGCAGATGCCATCACTTGGTAGTATGTCTCATTAAGCGCTTCAACGACTCTTCGACCATTTTCTCATAAGGTATTAGAGGGCTAACACGCGCCAGCTGTTCGCGCTATCTGTAGGCATACTCTTTGAAACTTTCACTTGGTTTCTTTGTGGCCATCCTCAAAAAGAACAATCAAGAGCAGCCACTATTTTGAATTCAAAGTGATTCAAGAAGGTGTTTGTCATGTCATGAAAAGTGAGCCATTCTGAAATATCTTGCTGGATGAACCAATCTGTTGCCGGTCCCTCCAAATTGTTAGCAAAGTACGCCATCTTTCTCAGCAGAGTACGCCAAGCAATTCCTCTTTCTCAATGCCTCTCATCTTGTTAAAGTAATTCTTCAAGTGAATTCCTAGGTCACCTTGTCTGATGTACAGATCAAATTTTGGCGCAGTGAAACCTTCAGGTAAAAGCACATGCGGGAACAAACATAGATCTTTGTATAAAACATTAGATTTACCCCTGTGCCCCTGTATATTCTTCACGGTTTGCTCCGGGCCTTCCAATTTTCGAGAAAAATCATTCTCTTCTATCTTTCCCAACTTGTCGATATCAGCATGTGATTCTGGGTAGTGCCTTTGATCATATGACTTAGTTTGATGGAAGACAATCCTCTGAGCTTGAATAAATTGTTGATCCCGAGTCCATAACCGTAGGTCACTAGTTGACCGTTGCAAAGTGGGTCTCTTAGGAACTGTGAATGTCGGGGTAGGACCCTGGGGTGGGAACTGTTGTCCATGAGGTGAGAATTGTTCCCCAGTTTATATATTAGAGGGTCCGGATGCATTGTTGTTAGCAGTAGGATGTGGAGCGATGGTTGGATGGTAATGGGATCCCTCGACAATGGCAGATTTCCCTTGCCCAGGTGGCTGGGCGTATGGCATGAAACCTGCAGTACCGATTAGCATTGGAGGTGCCTGGACTGGTGCCAAGTTACGACACATCTCTGTCATTATCTGCTTCATACTGGAAAAATCCTCGGCCATCTTGGCTTGTTGCTCAGCCAAGCGGGCCAATTCAAGGTTCTAATTTTCCTCAAATATTGTTGTTGGAGCGTCTGCTAGGAGGGATGTGAAAATGTCTGTCGAGTCACCACAGAACTCCAAAATGCTAATGACAAACAGATCGGGTTAGCACAAAAATACAACTGTGAAGCCTAGAGTTGTTATGCATCATCCCAAAATGGTTCACGACATATGTCGTGTGTACCAACTGTATCCCAGAAATTGTCTCAGTGTCATGTTGACAAAATGTCAGAACGAAAACCAGAGACGACATCTAACTCGAGATGGGGGACAAGCTTGATATTTTTTTTTTCTTTTTCTTTATCCCTTTAATTTTTTTTTCATTTTACTTGAAACGATGAATATAATTTAAACAATGACTCGAGACAAGTTCAAAAATAAAATAAAATAAAACTCCACACGAGTCACGTCTCAAAAATAAAAATAGAGTAACAACACATTTGGCGTATCCACCTGAACTGTGAAAGTAACGAGACTCAATATTTGAGCAGAGTCAGGTTATTACATGAGAGTTAATGCAAAAATACAATATAATTAATCGCAATTCACCATCCTTACCATGAGTTGAAAATAGGAACAAAACTGGGACTTGGATTTTTACTTGAAAATGTTGGGACTTGGCACAAAATTCGAGTAGGACTACAGGACCGGATCATGAAATTGGACCTTTGATTTTTACTCGAGAATGTGACTCAAGAAATCAAACATTCACGACAACATATAAACGCACACGAAATTTGTTCCTCTTTTCTTTTCAAAATGTTCCCGCTAACCGATTTGTAAAAGCCGAAACACAGGGAATTCACAAAATCAGAAAATTATGACGACACGAAATTGCACACTTGCGATAGACCGTTGACACAAACATAGACATGTGAACGATTCACAAAATTTTGCCATTATAAAGCTGTAAAATGACGACAATTTTTTTTTTTTCAAATTCAAGATCAAACCCAGACACAGGCTCATATAAAAAAAGGTTCCAAAAAATTTTCCATTATATCGGCGTGAAAATGATGACAAAATATTCTCTACAACTTAGGATAAAATCTGGATACAGATTTGGATACAAAAATATTCTAAAAATTTCTCCAGTTTAACAGCGTAAAATGACAACCAAAAATATTTTTTGAGACTCGAGATTGAAATCTCCTTTTTCCTTTCCAATTTTTTCTCTCTTTCTTTTCAAAATTTATTAACCTCGTCCTTAATAAACGGTCAGCATAACAACCCCCTTACAGATGCAACATATAACATGCCAATGGTGTGTCGTTTGGGGACATGGGCCCCACCATGACACAAGGGAGTTAGCCTAGACAAGTGTGGTACCAACGTACAGCACCTCACTAAGTCCAGTAATATGAAAATATATCAGCCTAGTATAAACACAGGTACAACTCTAGGTGACTCAATAGGCTCATGATCGAGTGATTTTTGGAAGTGCCTCGGGGGTATCGGTCAACAATGTTTAATGGCCTGACCCAACACAACTCATCCTAATCACGGTTAACTTTTTGTATCCTGAGATACGACAGAAAGTCCAGCCGACGAAGCGAAACTTGCGTGCTAATGTGCAGTGTTTCAGAAAACTCTGAGGTGTGAGAGAGAACACAATTGTTTATATATAGTCCAAACAAAATCAAAAAGGTAACAATAAGTTGATAAGGCAATACAACAAATAATACTCAAACAGCAGAAAAGCGAAATAATCAAAGCCTGAGTTTTTAAACCTCCCCAGCGGAGTCGCTTAGATGTCACGACCTATAATTTACAAATTAGTTTTAATTTAAAGTTTGTGACTGTATTTTAAAGGTACAAAATTATAAGAATTCTGAGTCACCACTTGACAAGTTCAAAGGTGTGCCAAGTCACCAAAAAGGTACCTTTAAAATTTCTTTGTCTCGTCTAATGATCTGCGTCAGAGAATTTGGGTAAGGATCTCGATTGACTCACGGAAAGGTATTAGGTAGTCTCGAATCCCGTGCTAAACATAGCTGCTTTTATTCATCGCTTTTGAACTCTTGACAGTTATTTGGTTTTACGCCTTATTTTGTTACCATGATTTGCAATCAACAACGCTGCAAATTTAATTAAGAAAGCATCATTTCTTTTCACACATCCATTATATTAATGAATGAACCAAATATCCAACAATCTATCAAAAACTTTATTTGAAAAGCCTACTCTTTATTAAAAGACTTGTTGCCTTAATTTGAAAGCTAACTCTTAAAACTAACCTACTTTTTCAAATCTTGTAATTCACGCTCTTATATTCTGCCAGTTTTAGAATTTTTTGCACAAGAGCATCTTTTTTTGCTAGTTTTCACTGAATGTCCTAC
Organism: Petunia axillaris subsp. axillaris; assembly: GCA_029990575.1. Classification (NCBI taxonomy): domain Eukaryota; kingdom Viridiplantae; phylum Streptophyta; class Magnoliopsida; order Solanales; family Solanaceae; genus Petunia; species Petunia axillaris. Next base: position 118,549,770 of record JARKNS010000004.1, on the reverse strand, counting down.
TTTAGCTTCCTTGCTTCAGATTTAATTCATATTTTTGGCATATATTTGCTTTTGCAAGGTCTGATTTTAACATACTAAAAAAAGTAAAAAATGACTTATGTGTTCACAAAATTCATTCACACAATAAAAGTCATGCATGGCCAAAACGAAACAACTCATCATTTTTAAGTACTTTTTTAGTTTTCTGACCTTCTACACAAGCATAAACACATAAAAATGGCCCAAACTTTTAAGATCATAATCTTGTCAAAAATAATATTAACATGATGAGGTCTTAAGCAGGACCAAATTTTCATTACAATCATTGGAGAGTAAGGGAGATTTACCTAGTACAATAGAAATCCCAAGAAAAGCAAATGGAGACCAAATGGAGACCAAATGATGAGTCTCAAGCTAAAAAATACAGCTTCAGCAAACAGCAACAGTAACCGTAATCCCTAACCTTTGAAACCTTAACTCCAAACTTCAACACTATTCAAGACTCAACTTTCTCTCTCATTTTTCAATTTTCTTACTCTAGTATTTTTCTCTTTTTTTTTTCAGATTGACTTGTTGATTTTTTGGTAGATAGTTAGTGTGTTAATGTGAGGAGAAAAACCTTCTTATATAGAAGAGACAGATACAAAATAGAGGGATAATCGGGTGAAAATGGGGGAAAATGTGGTTGTTGGGCGCAAGACCTAATACCTATTAATGAAAAATCAGATCAGATTTTTACCATTTGCGTATAAAACCTCTCACCTACCTAAAAGCAATAGCCAAAATATGCTATATTTGTGATACCCCTTCTCCCAAAGATTTGACTCTTTCTTTTCTTTTAACTTTTTGGATTTTTTTTTTCTTTTCAATTTTTCAAAAATTAAAACTTCATGGGTTGGTAGACTCAAAACTTAAGCCAAATAAAATTATTCTAAGCTAAAACAGTCCCAGGACCTCAAGACAATCTCAGCAAGTCAAAATCAGAAAGACTTACAACTAAATTAATTTACCTGCTCCAATCAAGACTTAAGAACATAGTACACAAGTTCTTAGATAACCCTTCATGGTTTGAGACATCTCAAAACAGTCTTATGAGAACACTAAACAGGAAAGAGTTACCAGGCTAATGCTCAAACTAAATTAAACTAGGAAATCCAAACTCATGCTCAAGCAGGGTTCACAGTAATCCTCATTAGGAGCAGGGTGGATGAAATGGAAGGCTTCTTCTGGTGTCTTATGCGATAAGAAAATTCCTCTTAGACTTAAGAGTAAGTTCTATAGAGTGGCTATAAAACCAGCTATGCTGTATGGGGCTGAGTATTGTCAGATTCCCACCACGTCTATGCCTCTTGTCAGATTCCCACCACGTTGATGCATAAGCTTCGAACGAAGCAATGGCATAGGCAGCTTTTCTCTCATCGGTCATCTCATTTGTTTCAAAAATGGCTCACTTTATTCCTTGCAAGAAGTGTGATGATGCACAGCATGTAGCTACATTGTTTGTTTCTAATGTGTTGAAATTGCATGGTGTCCCTCGTACTATTGTAAGTGATCGAGACTCGAAGTTCTTGAGTCATTTTTGGAAGTGTTTGTGGGGTGCCCTCGGCACCAAGCTACTATTCTCAACGTCTCACCATCCTCAGACTGATGGACAGACCGAGGTAGTTAACCGAACCTTAGGATCTTTGCTTCGGGCAATGACCAAAGGAAAGGTTGGAAACTGGGCTGATCGTTTGCCCATGATGGAGTTTGCATACAATCGAACGGTGCATCGAATGATCAACATGACCCCGTTTGAATGTGTGTATGGCTTTAATCCTTTGATTCCACTTGATTTAACCCCATTGCCTCGAGATTCTGTTCTTGATTTTGAAGGTACTCGACGAGCAGCTGCCTTGATCGAATTGCATGCAAAGGTGAAGAAGAACCTCGAGGAGGCCTATGCAAAGGTTGCCTTAAAGAAAAACAAGGGGCGTAAAAAGTTGGAATTAAAGAAGGGAGATTGGGTTTGGGTTCACTTCCGAAAGGAACGCTTCCCGAACCAAAGGAAAGGAAAGTTGGCTCCTCGAGGGGATGGCCCATTTCAAGTGTTGACCAAGATCAACAACAATGCTTACGTGATCGACCTCCCTGGTGAGTATAACGTGTCCAACACCTTTAATGTTGCTGACTTAGTTCCTTGTGTTGTAGGTCCAACTTCGGAGGACGAGGAAGGCTTGGTTTCGAGGACGAAATCTTCTCAAGAAGGGGAGGATGATGCAGCCCGAACACGTGCTGATCAAGTGTTCGATCCACCGAGGAGACCGATGACAAGAAGCCAAGCCAAGCTGCTGCACGATGTGCACGTTCACTTAGCCTGGCCGAAGGAAAACAATTGCTCCGAAGCTGAGTGGCCGAGCTCAAGAACCGAAGGCATTATCTTCAGATTTGAGCCCGATGGCAAAGTAACCGAGGACAATGAGCTCGAAGACAATTGAGCATCCGAAGGCAACAAGTGTGTTCGGTGCAGACAATCGAGAACCGAAGCCAAGGCTTACCGAAGTCAAGTCTGCCGAACACAATTTAATTCAGCCCTGCGTGGCTTAGTTCTATTGGTCGCCTGTGATCCTTTTACTAGTTTACCCTTAGTATTTCTTATATAAACCTTGCTTCCTTTCATTTGTAGATACCTAGTTTTTGAATATTGATGAATTGAATGAAAGTGCCGAGCACATTTCTTCTTGTCTCCGTCGTGAGCAAAACCCCGGTGAGGGCTTTTAAGGACTTGTGGCTTTCGGTTAGTCCGATTGAACATTCCTCTTGATCATTCAGTTTGCAAGAGGCAATGTTCTCTTGAGGATTGTTGCATAGTATAGGTGATCCTTGTATCCCTTTCGATTGAGCTTTGAGACAGGTTCCTCACTGTTCTTTCGGAAGAAGCAAGTTTTGTCTTGCTTCTATCTTTTATCTTCTTGTTTGTTCTTCCGCGTTTGTGCTAGCAACCCCTTCGGGATTTGCCTTGCACCAGTATTGTCTAGTGAGGATGCTCAGGTGGATGTGTGGGAATACAAAGAAAGATAAGATTAAGAATGAAGTCATTCGGGACAAGATAGGAGTGGCCTCAGTGGTTGACAAGATGGGGAAACCGAGACTGAGATGGTTTGGGCATGTGAAAGGGAGAGGCATGGATGCACCAGTGAGAAGGTGCGAGAGGTTGGTTGTATTAGGTCTACAGAGAGGTAGAGGTAGACCGAAGAAGACTTGGGATGAGGTTATTAGAAAAGATTTGGTTCACCTCAAGATTACCGAGGACATAATCCTAGATAGGAGTACGTGGAGGTCAAAGATTAGGGTAGAAGGTTAAATAGTAGCTGAGGGATGTCTGTCATATGGTATAGGCTATTCATATCATTTTATGCATTATTACTATTGCTGTTTTTTATTTTTACTTGGATATTTATTAGTTTATATCAGCATTCCCTGTAACATGTTATTTACCTCTTGATCTGTTTTAGTCATGTTTTCATTATATTATTTTCGTTACTCAAGGGTCTCCTGAAAACAGCCTCTCCACATTGGTGGAGATAAGGTCTGCGTACATCTCACCCTCCCCGGACCCCACTTGTCGGACCATACTGGGTATGTTGTTGTTGTTATACAAGATCAGGAAAAAAATATACACATGTACTCCATGTTCTAACTGTAACAGAAGAAAAGGACAATAAGATGATTTTATTTTTCATGTTGATACTAAAACTAAATTATGAACTTAAACTAACAAGAAAACCAGAAGATTTCCATCCATTCATGTTTATACAACGCTAGATTATAACATTAAGCTTGTTTATGCCTAAATTTGTACGTCTAGGTTAAGCACTTAAATTTATGAAGGCGTCACAAGCAATACGGTAAAATACAACAAAAATTAAGTAAATAAAGAGAACAATAATAGATAAAAAAGTAAAGAGCTTTTTATTCTTGAGAATAGCCGGATTTAATGGTGAATTACTTGATGTAAAATTCAATGGTGAATCGCTTGATGTACAATCTAAAATGGGGAGAAATATAGTTGTTTGGTTCAAGACCCAATACATATTAATGCAAAATCAAATTTTTACCATTTGTGTTCCAAACCTCTCATCTACCTAAAAGAAAAAAGCCAAAATATGATGTATTTGTGATACCCCTTCCCCCAAAGTTTATAACTTTTCGGAGTTTTTCTTTTTCCTTTTCAAAATTTTAGAAATTAAAACTTAATGAGTTGCTAGACTCAAAACTTAAGCCAAATATAAAATTCTAAACTAAAATTGTCTCAGTTACTCTAAACAATCTCAGGAAGTCAAAACTAGAAATACATAAAATCTAATTAATTTACCTGGTCCAATCAAGACTTAAAAACATAGTACACAAGTTCTTATATAGCCCTTCATGCTTTGAGACATCTCAAAACAAGAACACTACACATGAAAGAGTAACCAGGCTTATGCTTAAACTAAATTAAACTAGGAAATCCAAATTCATGCTCAAACAGGGTTCACAATAATTCTCATGACAAGATCAGGAAAAAAGTATACACACGTACTCCATTTACTAAGTGTAACAAAAGAAAAGAACAACAAGATGATTTCAGTTTTCATGATAATACTAAAACTAAAATATGAACTTAAACTAACAAGAGAAACAGAAGATTTCATTCCTTTCATATTAATACTACATTAGATTATGAAATTAAGCTAAACAAAGGAAACAATGGGAATGGTTTTTCCTCCTTGTCTGTGAGATCCGAACAAAATCACCACTACTATAACATCGCCACACCACCACTGTAAAACCATTGCCATGAGCAGAAACCGCCACTATCTCGCCGTGTCATCACCATCCATTCAGCATCACCACCATAAAATTAACAATCATCACAACCACAACCTTCATATCAATTAATATCATGGCACCAAGCAAAATGACCAAACAGCATCATCTACGAATATTGCTTTGCTAAACACCCACCACTACGCCACTCATTTAACTGAAATAGCCCCTCTATGCCACCACAAAACATCAAAGACGACAGACAAATGGGAAACTGGGGCAGAGGAGAAGACGCAAAAATAGAGGGATTCTCTGATGCAGGGCAAAATACGCGGAAGCTAAACACGATACAAACAATGCGGAAGCGATAAAAGATAACAAGAAATCGAGACTAGGAAGGCAAGAAAGTAGAAGAAAGAATCGAATTCAATTTACTAACGTTAATTGAATTCAAAAGGGAGAAGGGAAACTCGAACCTTACAATGGAATCAAACTAGGTGTCGATCTCCATAGGTTCCAAGTCGAGACATACACGAGCCTCGGGCTCAAACAAGAAGGGCTCGGCCTCTTCAATGTTCTCTCTCAATTCTATCTTCTAAACAATGACTAACTTCTGAATGAAATGGCTAAGGGAAGCTTATATAGTTTTCCCATACATAAATGTGAAATGACTAAAAGCCCCTAGGTCTAGTTAATACATTAGAATCACTTAGGGACAAAATAGGAATTACACCTCAAAAACTAGTCTTCAATTGGCCCGTAAGTAGGCGCCCCACCTAGCCAGAAGAGGCGCCCCGCCTGGACACCATGCAGAGAACCAGGCGCTCCACCACCATAGAGTAGGCGGTCCGCCCATTGCACAGGGGCGGTCCGCCCAGTGCAGATCCAGAGAGGCTTCCAAAAGTGGGCGGTCCGCCCATCAAAGTAGGCGCTCCGCCTATTGCTGTGGGCTCTTGAAATGCTTCAAATTGTGTCCCTCGAACCTCTCCTTTGGTGCCTAGGTGCTCCTCCTTCCTTGGCGCTCCAATGCATGATCTTCAAGACGTTCCCGGAGCCCTTGTCTTGTGTTCATTGTGCTTTCAAGCTTGGTTCTTGATGGTTGTTGATTAGGCCATTTTATCCGGCATCATCCTCCCCTTCTTGAAAGGATTTTGTCCTCGAAATCAAACCATCAAACCTACAATCAAAGCAAGCACAACCAAAATTTCCTACTTCACAAGTAGGTTAGCTTAACAAGAAATTAGTGCAAGTAGTGTTGAAAACACACTCTTGTGATAAAGCCAAGCATCAATGCCAATTAAAAAGCGTATGTCCCCAAAGGAGACAACAAGGTCTTGGCTCGACAAGAACAAGCACCCAATTTCAAAACAAGCAAAGAGATCAAAGTCACGCAACATATAGCAATCAAATGTCCTATGACCCCTAAGCTTACCATCAACATACCAAGCCTTCAAATCAAGTTTATCACATTGTGACACATTGGCTTTGGTATGTCCATCACTCAAGGTGTGCTCAACATATGGGATGGAGTAAGTAAAATAGTTCAATTCACAACTAACATCAACTACTCCACTCCCCTTCTTAAGAGCATTCTTACACACACCGAGAGATACCTCCTCACCTCCCAAATCAACCCCAAGACAATCCCCCTTATTGGACAAACTCCAAAGGAAGGTCTCCAAAATAGGTCCTTCATCATTATAGTCCACACAACGAGGGCTAGGACTACTAGAAGATAGGTCAACACGACCAATACCAAGACCACTCTCCTCACTCGGAGTTCCAAACGTTGGATCATCCATAGAGCCTAACTTGACAAAACCATGGAGGTTCGACTCTACTACCGACCCTAGTCCGATACAATTCACCACCACAAATGAGATTGCCTTCAAACAATAGAAATGTAAAGGCATGCACCTCAAATTCATGGTTACATAAAAGCATAGAATCAAGACTAGGTCCTTCACTCTCACTCAAGGAGTCATCGAAAATGAATCGATCCATCTCACACTCAAGAGACTCCTCAAGGTCAAATCCACCCTCACTACGACACATGAGACCACCATTATCAATTAAGCAATCAAAGGGAAGAATAAGATCATCATGCAATTCATCTTCTCCTTTATAAAATATAGGTGGGGTGTCATAACAAGGTTCACAATCAAGGTCAACTTCAATATTTTCACTAAAGAGAGGTTCAATGAAAATCGAGCTCACATCATGATGTGGCCTTTCAACCCTCTCAACTAGTGGTTCATTTTCACACACAAGTTGACCAAATGGCTCTACACTAGTTGCAAACACATTGTACTCATGTAAATCATCAACTAGCCTAGAGTTTTCACAAATAACATTACAAGACAAGGAAGTATTATGCTCAAGGATAGAAGAACTAACACATACCTTTGAGTCGCACTCGGGCCCACTCAATGTACTTGAAGCATCATGGGTAGTTCCTTCACCTCGTAGCTCACATTTGGCTTCTCCTTCACCTTGTCTTTCCATCTCGGAACATGGTTGAGGCTCCATCGGTTTGCCTCCAAGAATACCTACACAAGCACTCAAACAAGTAGAAGAAAAAGATAAAGGGTTAAGGTTAGAATAAGGGGTGTCCTCACTCTCAATTTTTCTTTTTCCCTCTTTCTTTTCCCTCATTTTCTTTTCAAGGTCAGATTCGGGTGGCGACAACTCACTCACATCACTCAACACAATCTCTCCTTTTTCCACTCGAGAGTTGTCACCGGTCGCTCCCTTACTCCTCTCAATCTTTTGTCTCTCAAATTCGGGCGAATTGGGACGAGGCCCAAGAATACCCATAGCCGGAGTAGGTGGACCCTTCACGTCAACCCGGAATCTAGGACTAGGAGACTCATCACTCGACGTCTCCTTCTTCGTTGGTGAACCACTCGGAATTGAAACTTGTGGTTTCGGGTTCACCTTGTTGATGTCTATCAACCCTTTTCTAGCACATGTCCCACCATTGCTTGTGTTTGTAGGACTTCTTGTTTGCACATTGTCAACCATGGAATGAAGTTCTTGCTCATTGCTCCTTTGCCTAGCCAAAGAAGGCGCACTAGTAGGCACTTGGCTCTTCGCCCGGTAAGGCACAAAGTCATAAACTCTTTGCCCTACGCCCACAAGATATGCACCCTTCACCGCACTATATTGCACCCTCTTCCCCTCCAACCACCGGTCCCCTATCCACACATCAATATGACGCATGGGATACACGTCACACCACACATAGCATTTATAACTCCCATGAGATATGAGTACCCGAGCCTCCTTAGAAACCCACACTCCATCATACTCATAAGGATGCTCTAGCTTGTGGCATGGTATCCTAAGCCTATCAACCAAAGAGGTGCTAATACAATTGGCATCGGTACCACCAATTTTGAGCAAGTATCCCCCAATACCATCTACCTCAACAACGAACCTACGTCTACCCAAGTCTTGCACATTGGCACCCAAATGAGAATTTGGACGCCCACAAGTGTCATCACCATCTACTTGGGTCTTCCTTATCCCTCCACTAGTGGCAACACCACTAGGTCTATCTCCACTTCCCGTCACTCTCCCAACATTAGAAATGTTGTTGGAAGTCGAGGAAGGATCCTTGCCATGGAACCCATAAGTGCCTCTCGCCTTGGTTCCATAGTCCATAGTACTACTCCTACTACAACCATCCACGCCCTTCACGGCATATAACCCCGTTGTAGCAAAAGCAACACCATCTCTCAAACCAACCTCCACATGGGAATTAGAAGCATTAGGTCGCCTAGCGTACCTAGAAGATGCAAGCTTCTCCTTCCCCATGGAACAACCACCACCACCTCCCATACTAATGGAAGGTCCTCTGCTACTCCCTTGGACACCATTAGCAACACTAAGAGAAGATGCATAAGAATAACCCATATGTTCAACATCATCATCCCTATCTATGTCACTATCATGCTCTAATTCATCACAAGAAGAGTAAGTAGGATTAATGTACCTTGAAGCGTCACCATCTTCGATTTCTTGACTAGAGGCATAGACATCATCACATTCTTCTTCATCACAAGCCTCATAGTCATCATCAATTTCACGATCGTCATAGTGAACCGCTTCCTCATCATAGGAGCCATGGTTTCCGTCATCATAGTATTGGCCATCGTCACCCTCATAGGAACCATAGTCTCCATCTTCACCATACGAGTCATAGCAACTCGCATCATCCCCACACGAGCCATAATCTCCACAATCAACATCCGACATTGTTGCAACACCAAAGCACAAAACCTCCCGAAAGTCACTCCCTCACGTGTATCACTCAATTTATGAACACTCAAGAGCGAGGCCTTTACAACTTGGGAACCAAGGTGATCACAACTAGTATGTCCAAATAAAAGTTCGGAATGGAGTTAATGAGACTCTATGGACGGACGGTTATTTAAAGTGCGCACTTGAGGCCAAAAGGAGTTCTACGACTCTTCTTTGAATTCTAATCTCCTCTACGCATGAATACCTAATACGCTAAAGGATTAGTGTCAATTGAGTAGGCCAATTACCCTAGAAACACTAACCAAGAGGTACGGAAGCAAACGGGACACAAAAACACACGAAACGAAGCCAAACGGAGCCACCCCAGGAGTGGGCGGTCCGCCTCTGTAAAGTGGGCGCCCCGCCTACTCAAAATACAGAGAGCAACATAAAAAGAGGCGGTCCACCTCTTAGGAGTAGGCGGTCCGCCTACTGGGCTCCTCAGCACAGTCCGAAAACGAGTTTTTGGCTCGTTTAGCACTCAAAATCCAACGTTTTCGACTTGTTTTTGATTCTAATGATACCCAAAGGTGTATATGGTGTTTCTAAACATTCCCCAATAGGTTTTAACCCCCAAACAAACAACAATCAATCGATTTTGATTCTTGAGCAAAATTCTAGGGTTCTTTGAAAACTTGGGAATTTGATTTCTTCAAATTTTGAAATACACCACCAAATCTTGTAATTTTGGTACCAAAAGATCGGGAATACGATATAGAACAAACCCCAATGATTTTAAATGTATGGGTGTTCCAATCCAACAAGTTCCAACAATTTTTGTGAAATTTTCAAGTTTTTCTATTTTTTTGTTTTTCTTCTTTTCTTCAAGAACAAACACAACAACAATAATAATACTAACACGATGAACAAGGAACGGGGGTTTGTAAGAACATAACCCGAGCCTTGCTCTGATACCAACTGATGCAGGGCAAAATACGCGGAAGCTAAACACGATACAAACAATGCGGAAGCGATAAAAGATAACAAGAAATCGAGACTAGGAAGGCAAGAAAGTAGAAGAAAGAATCGAATTCAATTTACTAACGTTAATTGAATTCAAAAGGGAGAAGGGAAACTCGAACCTTACAATGGAATCAAACTAGGTGTCGATCTCCATAGGTTCCAAGTCGAGACATACACGAGCCTCGGGCTCAAACAAGAAGGGCTCGGCCTCTTCAATGTTCTCTCTCAATTCTATCTTCTAAACAATGACTAACTTCTGAATGAAATGGCTAAGGGAAGCTTATATAGTTTTCCCATACATAAATGTGAAATGACTAAAAGCCCCTAGGTCTAGTTAATACATTAGAATCACTTAGGGACAAAATAGGAATTACACCTCAAAAACTAGTCTTCAATTGGCCCGTAAGTAGGCGCCCCACCTAGCCAGAAGAGGCGCCCCGCCTGGACACCATGCAGAGAACCAGGCGCTCCACCACCATAGAGTAGGCGGTCCGCCCATTGCACAGGGGCGGTCCGCCCAGTGCAGATCCAGAGAGGCTTCCAAAAGTGGGCGGTCCGCCCATCAAAGTAGGCGCTCCGCCTATTGCTGTGGGCTCTTGAAATGCTTCAAATTGTGTCCCTCGAGCCTCTCCTTTGGTGCCTAGGTGCTCCTCCTTCCTTGGCGCTCCAATGCATGATCTTCAAGACGTTCCCGGAGCCCTTGCCTTGTGTTCATTGTGCTTTCAAGCTTGGTTCTTGATGGTTGTTGATTAGGCCATTTTATCCGGCATCATTCTCATGGGAAAATACCTTCATAATCGCGTAGAGGACATTGAGAGGAGTCCATAGACATAAGATTCACCGGAAAAATATGGAGGGTTGCCGAAGTACCGCGTCTTTGAGGCTTGATCTGCGCAAATTGGTTATGATTTTGGAGAAAGTTGTTAGGGTTTTCTTCTTTTGAATCCCAAGCCCAAAGAAAAGAAAGGAAAGATAGACCGACAGCCGGTACAAGACTAAGGTACTGTGGGAATAGCTAAAGACCTTCGAAGCAAGGAAGTGAAGGAGAAGGAAAGGCACAGAACCTAATATGATGAATATCCTTCGCCCCTTATCTCATCGTCTCGGTTTGATTATGAAAAGTTGAAAAATAGAAATAGAGGGCCAAGGGGGTTCAGAATATATATTTTTGCATTTTGTTTGGCCACCGAAGGCGGTAGTCAGACAATGGTAAAATGGCGGAAGTATGGTGGTGCAGTGGTAGAGCTGGCTTTCCGATGAAGAGGATAAATTATGCCAGGGCTCTGCCAGTCACATTGGACTAAGGGTGTATGAAGTGAAATGAAAGGTTTTAGGATTTATATGGATAAATGGGACGAGATAATTGTATCTATTGTATCAAAGATAATCAATAGCTGAGATTAGCTCATCAATTGGGCGGGTCAAAACTTAAGAGTAGGCCGATTGATTCTTTCCTTTAATTTAAAAATAGCCACTAAAGAATCTAAACTATTTCAAACATACATAGCTGAATAAAACCACACAAATTGCAATATTTTCATAATCAAAATGTAAAATCACAACTAAATTCAAAACAAGTAATTTTGTAATTTTCACATTCTTTCTACCTATTTAGTGACAAATTTTAGCTACAATAATGACTAAAATTCTAGGAAAAATCGACGATAATCTTAGGATATTAGCACGGCTATTTTTTAGTACAATTTTAAATTTTGAGCCAAAATTAGGTGATTACAGTTTCAATTCTAGGAGCACATTCAAGAACAACTAGTGTATCATCACAAATTTTATTCAAATTTCTATTACAAGGCAACGACAATTTAAGGCCCAAACAAGGAATACCACTACTCATACTCACATTATTAACTTGCTCTTCACTAGTTCCTAGAGTATTGAGTGTAGTAGACTTACCTTGAATGTCACAAGATTGACCTTCTTTACTTTCATTCTTTTCCTCCTCATGCTTAGAGTAGACATGGGTAGCCCTTACAACACCATGGGTAGCCCCTAAAACGCCTTATTCTTGAACTTCCAATAAGTGGTGCTAACTCTCAAGCTTGTTTCCAATAGTACCTGCAAGAGAATTTAAACAACTAGGGAAAAAGGAAGAATTACAAGTGTTAGAGTGAAAAACTTTCTCTCATTTCTTTTCTTCTTTTTTTCCTCTCGTATTCTTTTTAATTACATCCTCATGATTCTTTTGTAGCAGCCCAGCTACTTAGTTAACCCAAACATCCCATTTTGATTCGCACTACACTTCCCTACATGCATAGAAGAGATATATGCACTATTAGGACTTCTCTTCGCAAGTTGGAATGGAAATAGAGGCCATCCTTCATCGTCCACCACATGCCTTATCCAATCTAGGAACATTACAAGCTAAAAACCATGGCTGCCCTAAATACAAGTCACATATTTGAAGAAGATACATATCACACAAGACCATATCAAGGTACTCTCCATGTGACACTATCACCTTGACCTTCCACCCAACTTTATACCTATCATAGAGATATGAATATCTTTTTTTCACCCATGTTAAGTGTAAAAGATCACCCACTTTAGGAGAAATAAGTGTGGCTTCATACAAGTCATCAAACTCTAGATCGAAGCCCTTATGACCACAAACATTTACCTTTAACTTGTGGAACCTTGGTTTGGGCATAGCTACTTGGGAATTTCCCAAGGCTTTCTCATTAAGTGCAGCTCATTCTCTCGGCCTTAGTTGATGAGATAATTCATTGAACTGCATCGGGGGCAAGGTAGTAGAATTGCTAGTTCCTTCCCTACTCTCCATTTAAATCATTGGGACCCTTTCTTGCTCAAAATTAGCAACACGGGCCCCCATTCCACTTATCTCGGCCATAAGGTCGGAAAAAGTCATCTCTGGCTTGTCTACAACCTTTTTACCGTCTCCGGCCATGTACTTGCATAACAAAGACATAAAAAGATAGTTAGGTTAAAAATTACCTCACACACTCCCTCGCGTTATTTGATGACACTCGAGTTCACACAATATGTGAAGGTAGGATATATTAAAACTTTTTGCAAATGACTTTCTTGAATTGAACAGCCCCTTAATAGATCTTCGAAATTCTATAACAAAGACTAGTTCTCTTCGGGATGAGTGAATTTATATGACTCTATAGGCGGATGACACTTTTAAGTGAAGCACTTGAAGCCAAGAAGTTTCTACGAGGTTTGGAAGAACGTGTTCAGCAAGCACGAGTTCCTAATTGGCTTAAGAGTTAGTATAGAATTGAGTAGGAAAAATACCGAAAGAATACTAACTAGAATTAATTCTACAAAGAAAAAGAAATTCCTAGAAGAAACTACTCCAACAAGCCCTCCCTTTTGGAATGGGAATTATTTTTCCTACTTTGTTTTTCCATCTTTGCTAGGAATAGGTTTTCCTTGTTTTCTTGTTTCCAAATTTTTCCTTGTTTCCTTATTTTCTTTTCCTTGTCTCAGCCAAACCTCTTCTGTTTTTTCCACATCGTTTCAGCGTGTTTACTTCACAAAAAACGTGATAGATCAAATAGTCCTCACTTTTATCAATTAAAGAACACAACAATATTTTTCAAGAATTCAAACACACGGCTGCTCCTATTTCTACTTCTGCGCCTCCAGTTTTTTTCCCAAGATTCTCAATCAAAAACTCCTAAAATTATTCAAGAACAATTCAAGAATTCCAAAACCCTAGAAGTAGCAATATCACGTCAAATACATAGCTGAAACAACCAAAAACTTGGCAGTATTCAATCGAGTTTTCAAGAATCCTTCAAGGTTTCAAGAACCCTAGTTTTTTCAAGTTCAAGAATGCAGCAACAATCAAGACTTCAAGAACCCTAGTTTCTCAAGGTCAAGAACGCAGCAAACAATAAAGAACTTCAAACCCTAGAGCTTGAAACCAAACCATACGGCTGAAATACAACAAAGTTGTCTTCTTCTTCTTGTTCTTTTTTTTTTGGGTACAAAACGAGAAATTACAAACCTAAACTAGAAACCCTAATTTAATGAACGAAGATCAAGGCAAAGGATTGTAAACGTCTAAATGCTTAGGTGCTTGTTGAGTTGCTCGTTGAGCTACTCAACTTGCTGCACCCTTCATGCCAAAGCAGCTAGGTGCTAGCCAAGTTTCTCATTGAGCATCCAAACATGATGCCGCCTTAATAAGGATAAAATAGTGCGCAAACGTAAAATAGGAGCGAGACTTGTCTCGAACTCCCTACGGGGTATCCACGAAGAACTTGTTCCGTGAAACTCCCGTATCGTGTTAAGATTCGCCTAATGCTAAGCAACTACCCTCGAGTCACATGAGGAACTCACAAGTAGAATGATCAGGGAGGAGTTGATGTTCAACTAGATCCACTAGAAGAAAAGAAGTCCCAAAACAAGGTTTCATTCATCATAAAGAGCATTGCTCAAGTTTCATCATTCATCAAAAATAAGCTAAGTTATGAAATAGACTAAGCTAGGCTATTTATAAGGTTTTCCAAGCTTTAAGTAAAATGTCTAAAATTCCCACATGTTATGCTTTAAGTAAATAGACCACACAGGGCCAAAAGAGTCATTAACTACTCAAAACTCGGGTCTTCAACGTTTCGGGCGGAGCGCCCATGCTCTGGGCGGAGCGCCTACAAAAATGACCAGAGGGGTAGGCTAGGCGGAGCGCCTGCCTCTTGGACGGAGTTCCTGGCTGCAGGCTTCTCAGGGTGGAGCGCCTGGCTCCTCAGGTGGGGCGTCTGGGCCTTCTTGGCGGGGCGCCTGAGCCTTGATCAATCGGAACAACTTCCAATCGCTTCCATCTTCGAGTCCTTCCCTTCACAAATGTAAATACACTTCTTGGACTTCCTTAGCTTGACTCCGTGTGAATGGTCTTGTGATGGTTTTCCCCTTATCATCCTCCCCTTCTTGAGAGGATTTCGTCCTCGAAATCAAGGCGTCATCATCCACGGCACCGCCACCACCTATATCAAAAGCAACCAAGCCACAAACATTAAATGTGTTAGAGACATTATACTCACTTGGTAAGTCGACCACATAAGCGTTGTTGTTGATCTTTGAAAGTACTTGGAATAGTCCATCTCCTCGGGGTGCCAACTTCCCTTTTCTATGGTTTAAAAACCTTTCTTTGCGGAAGTGCACCCACACCCAATCTCCTTTCTTGAGCTCAAGCTTCTTCTTTCCGTTGTTCTGCTTGGTAGCCACCTTGGCATAGGCTTCCTCCAAATTGTTCCTTGCCTTGGCATGGACTTCAAGCATAGCCTTGGCCTGGGTTTTACCTTCAAAACTAACAATAGCATCTCTCGGCAAAGAGGTTAGATCAAGAGGAATCAAGGGGTTAAAACCATAAACGCACTCAAATGGAGTCATGCCAATCATGCTATGCAAGGTTCGGTTATATGCAAACTCCATAAGAGGCAACTTTTCAATCCAAGTCCCGGCCTTACCTCGGGTCATGGCTCTAAAAAGAGCACCCAAGGTTCGGTTCACCACCTCGGTTTGCTAATCTGTTTGAGGGTGGAGGGACGTAGAGAACAATAGCTTGGTGCCAAGGGCACCCCACAAGCTTCTTCAAAAATGGCTAAGGAACTTAGTGTCCCTATCACTCACAATGGTTTGAGGCACACCATGTAACTTTAATACATGATCAATAAACAAAGAAGCAACTTGCTGTGCATCATCACGCATGGAATGAAGTGAGCCATCTTGGAAAACCTATCCACGACAACATAAATGCTATCATGTTCCCCCTTAGACCATGGTAATCCCATAACAAAATCCATAGAAATATCCATCCACGGGCTAGTCGGAACGGGAAGAGTATACATACCATGGGGTTTCGATTTGGACTTAGCATACTTGCATTCAATGCAAGAATTGCAAAGTCTCTCAACTTGCACCCCCATCTTAGCCCAATAGAATTGCTCCATGAGAATGGCCAAGGTCTTTTTTTTCCCCAAAGTGACCTATGAGTCCTCCACAATGTGCTTCTTGCACAAGAAATTCTCTCCATGAGGACTCGGGTATGCAAACTCTACCATTTTTAAAGATATAGCCATTTACCCATTGGTATTTCTCAACTCTTTCTCCTTTCTCAAGAGCTTTATGGATGCTTTTTAGCTTAGGGTCATGAGCATACATCCACTTGATGCTCTCAAAACCCATAGGCAAGAGTGGTGGCAAGAGAAAACTTCCTAGAAAGTTCATCCACCACAACATTGTCTTTCTCTTTTTTATATTGAATGACATAGGGAAAAGACTCAATGAACTCTACCCATTTAGCATGCCTCTTGTTCAACTTCTCTTGGCCCCTAAGATGTTTGAGTGACTCATGATCACTCTTAATCACAAACTCTCTAGGCCAAAGGTAATGTTGCCAATGAGCAAGACCTCTCACTAGTGCATACAACTCCTTGCCATACGTAGGGTAATTCAAGGAGGCACCCTTCAATTTTTCACTAAAGTAGGCTATGGGTTTCCCATCTTGTATTAAAACACCACCAATTCCCACCCCGAGGCATCACATTCAACCTTAAATGCCTTTCTGAAGTCGGGCAATTGCAATAGAGGGGCGGTACTCAACCTACTTTTCAATTCTTTAAAGGCCTTCTCTTGAGGCTCTCCCCACACAAAAAGTTTGTCCTTCTTCACCAATTCGGTGAGTGGAGCGGCAATGGAGCTAAAGTCTTTCACAAATCGTCTGTAGAAACTAGCAAGACCATGAAAGCTCCTCACTTGAGTCACGGTAGTAGGAGTAGGCCAATCACGAATGGCCTCTACCTTGGACTCATCAACTTCCACTCCTTGGGCACTCACAACAAAACAAAGAAACCCTTTCAATACAAAAGGCACATTTCTTATAATTAGCAAAGGGCTTTTCGGTGCTTAACACTTCAAGCACTTGCCTTAAATGATTCACATGGTCGTCAAATGACTTGTTATATATCAAAATGTCATCAAAGTAGACGACCACGAATTTGTTGATGAATGGCTTCAACACATAATTCATTAGCCTCATAAAAGTACTAGGTGAGTTGGAGAGGCCAAAGGGCATCACCAACCATTCATATAGACCAAACTTGGTCTTGAATGCGGTTTTCCATTCATCCCCGGGTTTCATTCGAATTTTATGGTAATCGGACCTAAGATCTATCTTTGAAAAGATGCTAGAACCACTAAGCTCATCAAGCATATCATCTAAACGAGGTATGGGATGTCGATACTTTACCATAATCTTATTGACCGCTCGGCAATCCACACACATCCTCCATGTGCCATCTTTCTTTGGGACAAGTATGACGGGCACGGCACACGGACTCAAACTCTCTCTCACCAAGACCTTTGTAAGCAATTCATCCACTTGCCTTTGCAACTCCTTTGTATCTTCAGGATTTCTTCTATAGGCCGGCTTGTTTGGAATTTGGGCTCCCGGGACAAAGTCAATTTGATGTTCAATACCCCTCAAGGGAGGTAAACCAATTGGCATCTCATCCGGGAACATGTCTCCAAAAACCTTCAAAACACTTTCAAGAGCACTAGGCAAAGGGTTAGAAGAATAATCAAATTCGGAAGTAAGAATCATACCTTTGTGCACTAGGCAAATGAGTAGTTTGTTGCCATCATTCCCTTTCAAAAGCTCACCCGGTTGCATCATGGCACAAATGCTAGCGGTAGAAGATGGTGGAGTCACCACCCAGCTCTCGGCCAAAGGACTAGTCTCAACAACTGACTTAGCCTTTGTCGGTTCCCTCAATTCACTCATACGCTTGTAGTCATCACTTAATTGCTTGGGCGACAAGGGTTTGAGCACAAACATCTTCCCTTCATGCTTGACCGTATAAGTGTTGACACGGCCATCATGAATCACATGTCGATCAAATTTCCAAGGCCTACCAAACAAGAGATGGCAAGCTTGCATAGGTACCACATCAAACATGTGCTCATCCACATAGTTCCCTATCTTGAACTTAATCATTACTTGTTTCACCACCTTCAATTCACCACATTCACTAAGCCATTGCAAACGATAAGGATTGGGGTGTTTCAAAGTGGGTAAGTTCAATTGGGACACTAGTGTTTGACCAACAACATTGGCACAACTTCTCGAGTTAATGATCATGGAACAAACAATACCCATGACTCGGCATCTAGCATGGAAGATGTTTTCTCTTTGCAAGTTCTCACTATCCTCCACAAACATAGCACCTAAACTCCTCCTCACAACAAGGAAAGCATGAGGATCATCTCCTTCAATCGCATCCTCCTCCACATCATCCATCTCATCTCCCTCTGCTCTCTCATCCTCCGGTTCACTATCTTGTTCATAAGCACCATCACCCACCACAATCATAGTCTTTTTGGTAGGACACTCTCTAGCAAAATGACCATACCCTTTGCATTTGTGGCATTGAATAGAAAAAGAAGTAAGAGTGTTTAGTTGGGTTTTAGAATTACCTCCCACATTTGGTGTGTACTTCTCATATAGCTACTTCACATCTTTGCTAGCACTTGCACCACTTGCATTTTGGAATCTTGCATTTGGAGTAGGAGTCTTCCACTCCTTTGGCTTACTCATGGGAGTAGGAGTATTACTCTTGTAACGAGTGGATTTCTCCTTCTTGAGCCATTTCTTGGCTTCAACCGCATCATCATAGAGATCATAGTGGTTGTCATACTTGTGAAACTTCAATTGAGAGGCTATCTCTCGATTCAAACCACTCCTAAATTGAATCACGGCTGGTTCATTTTCCTCCCCATCTATGTCTAAGGTTATCCGGATTTGCTCAAACTCATTGAAGTACTCCCCAACCGTCATGTAACCTTGCTTCAACTCATAAAGACATTTGAATTGGTCTTGACGATATTGTTGAGTCAAATACTTCTCATCCATCACACGAATCAATTTACCCCAAGTAACATTGATAGCCATAGTATTTATCCTTCTATTCCTCTTGGTCGACTCCCACCAAGTAGAAGCAAAGGACTCAAAGGAAGATATAGCATATTTGGCTTTCTTCTCCTCGGTCATATCATTGGTGTCAAACAACCTCTCCATGAACAGCTTCCATTCAATGTACTCAACCGGATCACTACTCCCTTTGAAGGTAGGAATAGTAAGCTTCACACTATTGTGATTATTGTTATCACGACCCCCTTGGTAAGGCTCCGGTTGGCCCCCAAAGTTGTCTCCATAACCGTTGTCTCCATAACCACCATAATCCCTTCTAGCATTCCCTCCAACGTACCCCATGGGTGGCCCTCGACCTCGGCCTCTACCCCTATTCTCATTCCGACCCCAATTCATTGCTCCCCTAGGTTGATAATGAGCATCATACTGATGCGGGGCAAATTGGAGCCAAAGCGCCAACCATCAAGAGCCAAGCTTGAGAGCACAAGGAAGGCAAGTCACAGGCTCGGGGAAGCAACTTGAAGATCATGCAAAGGAGCACCAAGGAAGGAGGAACACCTAGGCTTCAAAGGAGGGGCTTGGGAGACACATTTTGAGCCATTTCAAGAACCTCCAGGAAGGGGCGGACCGTCTGTTTCACTAGACGGACCGCCTACTAGAATGCAAGCCTCTGGATCTCTGGCCGCCTCTATTTTGGGCGGACCGCCTACTCTAAGTAGGTGGGGCGCCTACTCCAAGTAGGTGGGGCGCCTGTTTTGCATATAAAGCACTAGGCGGGGCGCCTCTTTTCACTAGGCGGGGTGCCTACTTCCGAGCCATTTGAAGACTTGTTTTTATGGTGTAATTCCTATTCTAGCCTTAAGTGCTTCTATTGCACTAACTTGTCTTATGGGCTTTTAGTCATTTCATTTAGAGTTTTGGTGAACCTATAAATACCACACTTAGTCATTTATTTGAATTAGCTAGTTTTGAAGATAGAATTGAGAAGATAGAATAGGCTTGGCCATTCTTGTTGAAGCGTGGACTTCATGTATCTCTTACTTTGAATCCATGGTGGATCACCGCTAGTGTGACTCCCGTTTAATGGTTCAAGTCTCTCCTCCCTTTTGAATTAATCTAATTGTTTAGTTTGATTCGTTTCTTTCTTCTATTTCTATTCTCCCCCTTCCCTACTTTCCTTCTATCGTGTTTACTTTGATTGCTTCCGTTACTCGTTATTTGCTTCCGTGATTTGACCCGTATCATCTTGGTATCAGAGCAAGGCTCGGGTTTTGTTCTTACGAATCCACGTTCCTTGTTCATCCTATCTTTACTTTATTGTTATTGTGTATGTTCTTGAGAAAAGAAGCAAAATAAAAAAAAATGAAAAAGTGAAAATTACAAAAAAAATTCATGTTGTGGATTGGATTAGATTACCCATTGAGTGTTTGACATCGGGGATCGATCTATGATGTTTACCCGTTGATTTGGTACCCTCGTTTCTTGATTTGGTGTTGAAAATCACAAGTTAGAAAAATCAAAACCCCAAAATTGAAAAACCCTTAAATTTGATTGAAATTTCTTGATTTGGATTCGTTATGGATTGGGTGTATTTATAAATCATTGGGGATTGATTAGAGTAGTTGAAAACACCATTGGATACCTTCGGATTGGAAAAAAACACCTTGGAACATCGAAATTTGGGTGCAAAAGGGCCAAAAACCCGTTTTCGGACTTTGCTGAAAGCACCAGTAGGCGGGGCGCCCCAAATAGTAGGTGGTCCGCCTATTTTTTGGTTGCTCTCTGTATTTTGAGTAGGCGGGGCGCCCACCCTAAGTAGGCGGACCGCCCACTCCTGGAGGGCCTCCGTTTGGCTTCGTTTCGTGTCTTTTTGTGTTCCGTTTGCTTCCGTATCTCTTGGTTAGTGTTTCTAGGGTATTAGTCCTACTTTATTAACACTAATCTTTGATTCCTTAGGGTGTTGTGTGTCTTGGAGTCTTACTTAAAGTCGTAGATCTTGCTTGCTTCAAGTGCGCATTAAACTAGCTTCCGTACATCGAGTCACTTAAACTCCATTCCGAACTATTACTTGGGTGCAGTAGTTGATTGAACTTGCCATTGTGATTACTAAGAGACAAGAAGGTCTTGAGTGGAAAAAGGCTTGAGTGGTGAGAACAATAGAGTGTGGTCATAAAAGCCAACGACCTTGAGTGTATACACGAGTGGAAAGAAAATTGAGTGACATCTTTTGAGTGATACACGTGAGGGAGTGACATTTGTGAGGACCTTTACTCTTTTGTTACAATTATGGCATCGGATGATGATGGTGGAGGATATGACTCATTCGGAGATGATGGAGACTATGGTTCCTACGATGGTGATGATGGGTATTGCTATGACGATTCGGGGAACTAAGGCTCATATGATGATGAAGCGGGTCACTATGTTGATTATGAAGATGAAGAAGACTATGGGGCTTGCGAAGAGGAATGTGAAGAATCTTATGCTCCAAGTCAAGAATATGAAGATAGTGACGCTTCAAGGTATGATGATCCTACTTATTCTTCTTGTGGTGAATTTGAATGTGATGATAGTGACGTAGAGAGAATGGATGGTGAGGTTGATTATGAGAATTGTCCAATTTCATCTTCTCTTGATGTTGCTTGTGGTGTGCAAGGGAATAGTAGAGGTCCTTCCATTAGTATGGGAGGAGGCGGTGGTTGTTCCATGGGAAGGGAGAAGCTTTCCTATTCCACTTATGCTAAACGACTTGATGCTTCTAACTCCCATGTGAAGGGTGGAATGAGAAGTGTTGCTTTTACCGTTGCGGGGGTGCATTGCTCTAGTAGTGGTGGTAGGAGTGGTGCTATGGGCTATGGAACCAAGGCAAGAAGCAATTATGGGTTTCATAGTGGTATTCCTTCCCCGACTTTCAACAACACTTCTAATGTTGGAAGAGTGACGGGAAGTGGAGGTTATTCTAGTGGTGTTACCACTAGTGGAGGGATAAGAAGAACCCAACTTGGGGATGATGGTTTTCTTGGACTTGATCCTATACAAGACATGTGTGAGTGTAGGTTCATTTTTGAGGTGAATGGTAGTGGAGGATGCTTGCTCAAGATTAGTGAAGCCTTTACTAATTTTGTTAACACCTCTTGGGTTAATAGACTAAAGATACCATGCTACAAATTGAAATGTCCTTATGAGTGTCAAGGTGTTTGGGTTACTAGTGAAGCTCGGGTACTCATATCTCATGGGAGTTACAAGGAATATGTTTGGTGTGATGTGTACCCCATGGAGTATTATGGTGTTTGGCTAGGAAAACCGTGGTTGCAAGGCAAGAGGGTGCGATATGATCTCATGAAGGATGTGTACAAAGTGAGCAAGGGGCAAAGAACTTATGACATTGAACCTTGCCGGGCAAAGTTTAAGTTTTATCCTAGTACATCTTCTAGGCCTATGCAGAAAGGAAAGGAGCAAGTGTCTCAACCCAAGGATGAAAGGAAGCAAACAAGAAGTCCTCCAATCACAAGCAATGGTGAGACTAGTGCAAGAAAAGAGTTGACAATTGTCAACAAGGTGAACCCCAAATCACAAGCTCCAAAGCCAAGTGGTTCACCAACAAGGAAGAAAGAGACCTCAAGTGATGAGTCTCTTAGTCCTAGATTCCGGGTTGATGTTAAAAGTCCACCTACTCCGGCTATGGGTATTCTTGGGCCTCGTCCCAACTTACCAGAATTTGAGAGACAAAAGATTGAGAGAAGTAAGGGAGTGACCGGTGACATTCCTCGAGTGGAAAAAGGAGAGGATGTGATGAGTGATGTGAGTGGGATGTCACCACCCGAATCTACACCTAACCTTGATAAGAAAATGAGGGAAAAGAAAGAGGAAAAAAAGAGTGAGGACACCCCTTATTCTAACCTTAACCCTTTATCTTTTTCTTCTACTTGTGTTAGCTCTTGTGTAGGTACTCTTGGAGGCAAACCAATGGAGCCTCAATCATGTTATGAAGAAAATCTTCAATGTGAGCTTCAAGGTGAAGAAAAAACTCAAACCACTTCAAGTGCATTGAGTGAGCAAGATGGTCACTCAAAGGTATGTGAAAGTTCTTCCCTTGAACATGTTACTTCCTTGTCTTATGATAGTGTTGGTGAAAACTCTATACTAGTTGTTGAATTGTGTGATTATAATGTGTTTGCAACTAGTGTAGAGTCGGTTGGTCAACTTGTGAGTGATTGTGAACCACTAGTTGAGAGGGATGATAAGCCACATCATGATGTGAGCTCTGTTTTCATTTAACCTCTCATTAGTGAAGAATGTGTAGTTGACCCTATTTGTGATCCTTGTTATGACACTCCACCTATATTTGATAAAGGGGAAGATGAGTTGAATGAATACCTTATCCTCTCCCTTGATGAATTGCTTGATAATGGTGGGCCTATGTGTTGTAGTGAGGTTGGTAGTGATCTTGAGGAGTCCCTAGTGGTGGAGATGGATAGAATTATTTTCAATGACTCCTCGGGTGAGAGTGAGGAACCTAGTCTTGATGCCATGTTTTTGGGTGACCATGAATGTAAGGTGCATGCTTTTACATTTCCATTGTGTGAACATGATCTCATTTGTGGTAGCGAATTGTATCGGACTAGGATTGGTAATAGAATAGAACCTCCATGGTTTGAAAAGTTAGACTCTATAGACGATCCATTGTTTGGAACTCCAAGTGGGATGAGTGGCCTTGATATTGGTTGTGTTGAACCATCTTCTAGTAGTCCTAACCTTCATTGTGTGGACTATAATGATGAAGGACCTATTTTGGAGACCTTCCGTTGGAGTTTGCCTAGTGCGGGAGATTGTCTTGGAGTTGGATTTGGAGGTGAGGAAGTCACTCTCGATTTGTGTAAGAGTGCTTCCAAGAAGGGGAGTGGAGTATTTGATGTTAGTTGTCAATTGAACTATTTTGTTTACTCCACTCGACATGTTGATCACACCTTCGGTGTTAAGCATGCCAAAGCTAATGTGTCACATTATGATAATATTGATTTGAAGGCTTGGTGTGTTGTTCATAAGCTTAGGAGTCATAGGAAATTTGATTGCTATATCTTGCATGTTTCATATCCTATTGATCTCTTTACTTGTTCTTGTGTTTGGTGCACTTTCATTTGGAGTCAAGTAGTTGTTGTTTCCTTTGGAGACATAAGGTTTTTACTTGTTATTGATGCTTGGCTCTATCACAAGAGTGTGTTTTCCCACACTTTTGGCCTAACCTACTCTTGTAGTGGGAAGTTTTGTTTGTGCTTGATTTGAATATAGGCTTGATGGTTTGATTTCGAGGACGAAATCCTTTCAAGAAGGGGAGGATGATGCGGGGCAAATTGGAGCCAAAGCGCCAACCATCAAGAGCCAAGCTTGAGAGCACAAGGAAGGCAAGTCACAGGCTCGGGGAAGCAACTTGAAGATCATGCAAAGGAGCGCCAAGGAAGGAGGAACACCTAGGCTTCAAAGTAGGGGCTTGGGAGACACATTTTGAGCCGTTTCAAGAACCTCCAGGAAGGGGCGGACCGCCTGTTTCACTAGGTGGACCGCCTACTAGAATGCAAGCCTCTGGATCTCTGGTCGCCTCTATTTTGGGCGGACCGCCTACTCTAAGCAGGTGGGGCGCCTACTCCAAGTAGGTGGGGCGCCTGTTTTGCATACAAAGCACTAGGCGGGGCGCCTCTTTTCACTAGGCGGGGTGCCTACTTCCGAGCCATTTGAAGACTTGTTTTTATGGTGTAATTCCTATTCTAGCCTTAAGTGCTTCTATTGCACTAACTTGTCTTATGGGCTTTTAGTCATTTCATTTAGAGTTGTGGTGAACCTATAAATACCACACTTAGTCATTTATTTGAATTAGCTAGTTTTGAAGATAGAATTGAGAAGATAGAATAGGCTTGGCCATTCTTGTTGAAGCGTGGACTTCATGTATCTCTTACGTTGAATCCATGGTGGATCACCGCTAGTGTGACTCCCGTTTAATGGTTCAAGTCTCTCCTCCCTTTTGAATCAATCTAGTTGTTTAGTTTGATTCGTTTCTTTCTTCTATTTCTATTCTCCCCCTTCCCTACTTTCCTTCTATCGTGTTTACTTTGATTGCTTCCGTTACTCGTTATTTGCTTCCGTGATTTGACCCGTATCACATACTCACCATCACCAAACTCATCCTTCTCCCTTTCTTGAGCTTTATTCACTTGCTCAAGAGGTAGAACATTTCGAATGGGTCTTGGAAGTTGAATGTTTCTTTGGGGATTGCCAAAAATATGGGGAATGCCCAATCGTTGGGGATTGCCCAACACTTGTTCATTTCTATCACTTTCATCCCTCACACTTTGTTGCTTAAGAAGTTCAGAAAATTGTTCTGAGGTAAAGCTTGAACTACTTGTGCGTTTTCCACCTTCAACTTGGACACTCGGGGTCCCTTTCTCGACTTGGACACTCGGGGTCCCTTTCTCAACTTGGACACTCGAGGTCCCTTGCTCAACTTGGGTACTTGAGGTCACCCTTTCAAGAGTTTCAATCCTTAGGCTCATGCTATCCATTTTAGCAAGGACAGTAGCCAAGGTATTCTTTACAAAGTCATCACCTTCATTGGCCATTGTACCTACAAAATTAGCAAACGTTAGTGAAATCACCTCACACATACCCTCACTTGTGTATCACTCGGTTCACTCGTTTAGTGGTTGTGGATATTTCACTCCAACTTGAATCTAAAAGCTTCACGTAGTTGAACAACAATCCCCAACTCAATCAAACTATCCACAAGTCAAGTGTACTCCGGGGTGAGTGGAGTTTATGTGACTCAATGGACGATAAGCACTTTAAAGTGAGGACTTGAGTCAAAAGGATTTACGAATATTCTTGGAGTTCTACTCTCCAAACTAGGCACGAATCGCCTAAAAGCTCAATGGACTAGTGCCAATTAAGTAGGAAGGTTACTTAGATAAGCACTAGTTAGAGCTTAAGCAAACAAAGAAACAAGAAAACCTAGGAAAAACTACCCAAACCAACCTTCAGTGAACTAGGCGGAGCGCCTAAGGAAGAGCGCCCCAAGGCAGGAGTAGCGCCTCAAAAACTACAAGTGGAAAAGGTTAGGCGGAGCGCCCTAGGGTTGGGAGGAGCGCCTGGTTGTCGGGTTTCAGCTTTTTCAACTTCGTTTTTCTTCAATTTCAACCCAAATTTTTGATCGGTTTCACCATATTTTGCACAAATCCAAGGTACCTAAAGTTTTATATTGTTATTCTCTTCAAACACCAATGATTTCCACATCCAAACACCAAACAATCAAAGCACAATCATCAATCAAAAATTCAAAGTGGGTTTTCAAAAGGGTTTCAAATTGGGTTTTGATTCTTCACTTTTGATGTTATACAACTCCAAATCCCACAAAATTGGTATCAAATTTTTTATTTTTCAATCTAGATCAAACCCCGATAACAAATCCACAATCAAAAAACTAATCAACCCAAGAATCAACCAAGAACATCAAGAAGAAGGGTTTAACATGGGTTTAAGAAATTAGGGTTTTCAAATCTTCAAATTCCGTAATACCAATCCAAACCACGAGATTTAGGTACCCAAACGACGCGTTTTCAACAAGGATCAATCTCCAATAACACACATAACATGAATCAAACCCACCAAAAATTTATGTCAAATTTTTGAATTTTCAACTTTTTTAATTTTTTTTTTGTATTTTTTTCTTTCCAATAACATCAACAACAAGAAACTAAAGAGAAAAGATACTAGGCACGATGAACAAGGATCGAGGGTTTGTATAAACAAATCCCGAGCTTTGCTCTGATACCAAACTGATAATGATAAAAAAGTGCGGAAACGTAAAATAGGAGCGAGACTTGTTTCGAACTCCCTACGGGGTATCCACGAAGAACTTGTTCCGTGAAACCCCTGTATCATGTCAAGATTCGCCTAACACTAAGCAACTACCCTCGAGTCACACGAGGAACTCGCAAATAGAATGATCGGGGAGGGGTTGACGTTCAACTAAATCCATTAGAAGAAAACAAGTCCCAAAACAAGGTTTCATTCATCATAAAGAGCATTGCTCAAGTTTCATCATTCATCAAAAATAAGCTAAGTTATGAAATAGACTAAGCTAGGCTATTTATAAGGTTTTCCAAGTTTTAAGTAAAAGGTCCAAAATGCCCATATATTAGGCTTTAAGTAAATAGACCCCAGAGGGCCAAAAGAGTCATTAACTACTAAAAAACTCGAGTCTTCAGTGTTTCGGGCGGAGCACCCATGCTCTAGGCGGAGTGCCTACAAAAATGACCAGTGGGGTGGGCTAGGCGGAGCGCCTGCCTCTTGGGCAGAGCGCCTGGCTGCAGGCTTCTCAGGGTGGAGCGCCTGGCTCCTCAAGAGGGGTGCCTCGGCCTTCTAGGCGGGGCAACTGAGCCTTGATCAACCGGAACAACTTCCAATCGCTTCCATCTTCGAGTCCTTTCCTTCCCACGTGTAAATGCACTTCTTGGACTTCCTTATCTTGGCTCCGTGTGAATGGTCTTGTGGTGGTTTGCCCCTTATCATGCCCTCAACTCCTTCCAAGCGTATGGCCTCCAATTCCCTCCATGCTAGGTGAACTTGAACATCATGAACCTCATTAGCTTGACTTCTTGTGAACGGTCTTGATGGAACAAACAAGTCTTTACTAGTCTGGACTGCATCATTAACCTTAAGAGTGAACTGCCAACCATTCTACCAGAACCTTAAGCTTATAGTAGAGGCTTAAACTAACTCTTATAAACCCTCTTTTAGAAGGCACAACTTAACACGGGCCGCGTGCTAGATCGAAACCGGTCCATGCCTCCACCAAGGCCAACCCGAGACATATCCCATTTTGAGTGGTGGACCTACTTTTGGGCCTGCATCATTCCCTCTTTCTTTTTGGAAAGGTTTGTCATCGAACCTACGCATGGTGAAAGTGGATTCGAACTCGGGACTAGCTCTAATACCGACTGATGTAATAAGAACAAGAACAGATCGGAACGCAGTGGCATACGCATAATGTTTTGTTAGTGGCGTCAAAATTTAACTTAAAAAATATTAAAAAAGGCTACTGCCATTGTAGTAGGATTCGAACTCTAGACTTTCAAACTAAACCTTAAGTGCTTACACCAACGCACCTACTATTGTTTTTGTTATAGTAGTGTTATTCTTTATTTTTATAGGCAATTTTCTATTTTTTCTTATTATTATATATACATATTTAACAAAATATATTGATCAAGTGGTATCAGATGACACTGGTAACATATGAGTAAATCCGGCCCTGTTGGAACGAGACACAATTCGAAATTGAATGAGAGAATTAATCACAAACTAGTCTAATTACCTCATTGATTGAATTCAAATAGCACCTTTGCTAAGCAACAATCCTTAAAAGACCAAGTCCTTTGCAAACTGAATGCTCAAAATAGTAATCTGTTCAATTGAATGTCACCAAAAGAACAAGTTCACAGAGTCTTTGATGAGAGAGCAAAAAAGTACGTATGTTTCTGATATCAAGACTAAGTAACGAAAGAAGTGACTAACTGTGGCTTATATAGGCATTAAGCCACACTTTTAAATGTATAAAATTAGCCATAAATTTGCTTGAAAGCAAGGCCACACAGGGCCATAAGTGTATACAAAAAGTCAAGTAGACTAAACGCATAGTGGTGTTCGTAGAGAGTGACAAGTTGTTGCCCCTTAATTCCATAGGCAGCGGCTAGCTTACCTACTCGCTCGTTGAGCGCTCAAACTTGCTACCCCTTTGTTCCAAGTGTTGTTTCTCTCTCCCAAGCTCTCTTCAACATGCTCGTTGAGATACTAAGCTTGCTGCCTACCCAAGTAGTCTCCAATGCATTATCTCCCTTCCATACTAAGTGAACGTGACATCATGCAACTTCTTAGCTTGGCTTCTCTTGAATGATCTTTATGGCACAAACAAAACTTGATCAGTCTGGACTGCATTAGTCCATTATCATTATATAGTATGCCGAATCTAACTGCTCCTTTCAAGTAACATAAGATCTGCTCTAGAACTTCCCAATGCTTGATTGTAGGTGCAGACATGAACTGGCTAACCAAGCTTACTGAAAAAGCAATATCTAGACGAGTCACAGTGAGATAGTTTAACTTTCCAACTAATCTTCTGTATCTCTATGAATCATCAAAAGGATCACCATAATCTTTCATAAAATGCACATTGAGAAACATTGGAGTGGTGCAAGAGTTGACGTGCAATTTTATAGTTTCTGCAAGTAGGCCAAGGGCATACTTTCGCTAAGAGATGTGGACTGGAATCTTGAGGCAAGCCAACCACATTTATTGCAGTGGCTACTGACCTATCTTACTTTAATGCTCTAAAACTACTTTTCATGTTTTTGGCTATGCCCCTATATCGTATACTAGGTGGGTATTGACCTATCTTCCTTTAATGCTTTAAAACTTCTTTTCATGTTTTGGGCTATGCCCCTATATCGTATACACTCTAGTATGCTCTATTGGTGGTGTACTGAAAATATGTTGTGATTTGAGTATTTATTTATCTATTAAGTGATTCCTTCCGTAGTTGAGCTTTTCCTTACTTTCAAACTAGCATTATTTTTATTCAATGTTAATGGCTTATCATAAAATAAAGTATTTTATTTTTGAGAGATTTACAAAAATACACATACATCTTATTTATTTACATGGCTCTAGTCATTACATTAATATTTATAACTTATTTACATGCTATACACATTAGCTAATTACCTTACTATTTTAAGGCATAAAACAAATAACTCACATCCCCCTCTCTCCCCATATATTTTATCATTCTTTCTCTCCTTTTTTTTTTTTTGTCATTCTTTCATTGTCCTTTTCTCCTTCTCCGTTTTCATTCTTCTTCTTCTTCTTCTTCTTCTTCTTCTTCTTTTTAACTCTTTTTTTTTTCTTTCTTTTTTCCTAGCACTATTCATGTCTCCCGATTTTTTTTTTATTTTCTTTCTCTGTAATCTTATCATACACAATTTTTTTCTTTTTTAAAAAGGTATACTTTGTTCAAAAATATAAAAATTAAAATATTTATTTGCTCGATAGCATCTCACACTTTGATCCACACACAAAAAAGTATACCTTAAGAGTATACAATATACAAAAAAGATATACTTCATTAAAAACAATAAAAATTAAAATATCTATGTGTTCTGTAATATCTCGCATTTCGATCCCAACATAACGAGGTATATCAAAATAGTGTACAATATACGAAAAAGATACACTTTGATCAAAACAACAAAAATATTTATTTGCTTGATAGCATCACACACTTTGATCCAAACACAAAGGGTAGACCAAAAGAGTATACAATATACTAAAAAGATATACTTCAGTAAAAATAATAAAAATTTAAATATCTATGTGTTCTATAACATCTTGCACTTCGATCCGAACATAACAAGGTATACCAAAGAGTATACAATATACCAAAAAAATGTATGCTTTGCTAAAAACAACAAAATTAAAATATTATTTGCTCTATACCATCGCATACTTTGATCCAAAGACAGAAGGTATACCAAAAGAGTATACAACATACGAAAAAGGTATACTTCGTTAAAAACAATAAAACTTGAAATATCTATGTATTCTGTAACATCTCGCACTTCGATCAGAACATAACAAGGTATACCAAAAGAGTATACAGTATACCAAAAAGGTATACTTTGTTCAAAGCAATAAAATTAAAATGTTTATTTGCTCAATAGCATCGCACGCTTTGATCCAAACACAAAATGGTGTACTAAAAGAGTATACAATATACAAAAAAGGTATTCTTCTTTAAAAAAAATAAAAATAAAAATATTTATGTGTTTTGTAAGATCTCACACTTCGGTACGAACATAACAAGGTATACACCCAAAAGAGTATATAGTATACCAAAAAGGTATACTTTGTTCGAAATAATAAAAGCTGAAATATTTATTTGCTCGATATCATCGCACACTTTGATCCAAACACAAAAGAGTATACCAAAATGCAATACACCAAAAAGTTTTACTTCGTTAAAAATTATAAAAACTGAAATACCTATGTGTTCTATAACATCACGCACTTCGATCCGAACATAACAAGGTATACCAAAAAGATATAAATTTTCAAAACAACAAAAATTGAAATATTTATTTTGCTCGATAGCATCGTACACTTTGATCCAAATACAAAGGGGTATACCAAAAGAGTATACAGTATACCAAAACGGTATATTTCATCAAAAATAATAAAAATTAAAACATCTATGTGTTCGGTAACATCTCGCACTTCGATCCGAACATAACAAGGTATACCAAAAGAGTATACAGTATAACAAGAAGGTGTACTTTGTATAAAACAGTAAAAAGTGAAATATTTATTTGCTCGATAGCATCCCACACTTTGATCCAAATACAAGGATATACCAAAAGAGTATATAAAAGGTATACTTCGTATAAACAATAAAAACTAAAATATCTATTTGATTTGTATCATCTTCCACTTCAATGTGAATATTACAATGTATACCAAAAAAGAATATGGTATATCAAAAGAGTATACAATATACCAAAACGGTATATTTTGATCAAAACAACAAAACTTGAACTATTAATTTGTTCGATAGCATCAGACACTTTGACCCAATTACAAAAGGGTATACCAAAAGAGTATACAACATATTCAAAAGGTATACTTCATTTGAAACAAAATTAATTGGAATATCTTTGTGTTCTGTAACATCACGGACTTCGATCCAAACATAACAAGGTATATCAAAAGAGTATACTATATACTAAAAAGGTAAATTTGTTAAAAATAAAAGAAAATCTGAATTATTTATTTATTGGATAGCATCTCACACTTTGATCCCAACACAAAAAGGTATACCAAAAGCTTATACGATATACCAAAAAGGTATACTTCGTTTAAAATAACAAAAATTGAAATATCTATGTGTTCTGTAACATCTCGCACTTCGGTCCAAACATAAAAAGGTATGCCCGAAGATTATATAGTATACCAAAACGGTATACTTTGTTCAGAAAAAAAAAACTAAAATATTTAGTTGCTCGGTAGCACCTTACACTTTGATTCAAACACAAAATGGTATACCGAAAGAGTATACAATATACCAAAAAAAGTATATTTTATCAAAAATAATAAAACTAAAATATCTATGTATTCGATAACAGCTCGCACTTCGATCTGAATATAACAAAATATACCAAAAGAGTATACAGTATACCAAGAAGGTATACTTTGTTTAAAACAACATTAATTGAAATATTTATTTGCTCGATAGCATCGCACACTTTTATCCAAACACAAAAGGGTATACCAAAAGACTATAAAATATTCTAAAAAGGTGTACTTCATTAATAATAATAAAAACTGTAATATCTATGTATTCGTAACATCTTACACTTCGATCCGAACATTACAGTGTATATCAAAAAATTATACAGTATACCAAAAATAGTATATAGTATACCTAAAAGATATACTTTGATCAAAACAACAAAAAGTGAAATATTAATTTTCTCGATAGAAACACACACTTTGACACAAACGCAAAAGGGTACTCCAAAAGAATATACAATATATCAAAAGTACATACTTCATTTAAAAGAACAAAAATTACAATATCTATGTGTTCTGTAACATCTTGCACTTCGATCCGAATATAACAAGGTATACCAAAAGAGTATAAAATATATCAAAAAAGATATACTTTGTTAAAAACAATAAAATTAAAATATTTATTTGCTCGATAGCATCGCAGACTTTGATCCAAACACAAAACATATACCAAAAGAGTATACGACATATTAATAAGGTATACTTCGTTTAACATAAAATTAGTTGGAATATCTATGTGTTATGTAGCATCTCGCACTTCGATCTAAACTTGACAAGGTATACCAAAAGAGTATAATGTATACCAAAAAGGTATACTTTGTTCTTAAAAAAAAAAAAACTGAAATATTATTTGCTGGATTGTATCTCACGCTTTGATCCTAACACAAAAAGGTATACCAAAAAATTGTACGATATACCAAAAATATATACTTCGTTTAAAACAACAAAAACTGAAATATCTATGTGTTCTGTAACATCTTGCACTCTGGTCCAAACATAAAAATGTGTACCCAAAGAGTATACGATGTACTAAAATATTATACTTTTTTTTAAAAAAAAGTGAAATATTTATTTGTCGGATAACATCTAATACTTTGATCCAAACACAAAAAGGTATACCAAAAGATCATACGATATACCAAAAAAGGTATACTTCGTTAAAAAAAAATATAAATTGAAATATCTATGTGTTGTGTAACATCTCGCACTTCGATCCAAACATAAAAAAGGAATACCAATAGAGTATACAATATACGAAAAAGGTATATTTTGTTCAAAACAACAAAAACTGAAATATTTATTTGCTGAATAGCATCTCACGCTTTGATTCAAACACAAAACATTATACCAAAAAATTATACAATATATGATAAATGTATATGTGAGGAAAATGTATCCTCGCACATAAAATTATTTACTATTCATCATATGGATATGTTTATAAAATATTAAGTACTTCAAATAATATACAAACAACAAAAAAGAGTTACCAAAATAACAAAACAACAATATGAACATTCATAATATTGGATTAACTCTCCATCGAATAGTTTCAATTACTGGTAAGAACATGGTATATAATCAATTACCCATCGGTGGTCATAGATGGACTCTTCAGTGTTTTCAAACTTAAAGAGGTATACAGTATACAAAAAATGTATACTTTATTTGAAACAACAAAAATTGAAACATCGAATTGTTCGATAACATCTTACACTTCGATCCAAGCTCAAAAAAGTATACCAAAAGAGCATAAGGTATACCAAAAAGGTATACTTTATTTTAAAAAAGAAAAATTACAACAGAAAAAATAAAGCAATCATTTGTTTGATAGAATCTCACACTAAAAAAGATATATTCCAAGGGTATACAGTATACTCCCAAGGTATACAGTAATAACAAAAAAATGGAGTATACTATCTCTAAAGATATACAGTGATAACAAAAAACTTATAATATAATGTTTCGAAGCATAGCATTCTTCAAAGGTAAACATAGTATTGTATACTATAAAATTTTACAGTATACTCCAAGAATATACAATATACCCTAACGGGTCGTTTGGTTCGCGGGATTGTTAAAAGTGAGATATCCCATGAATTTGGGATAAAGTTATTCTTGGGATTAAAAGTGGGACTAAAACTTGGGATAACTTATCCCACCCTCTATATGGGATAAGATAATCTCATAACTGTGGGATAACTTCTATCCGAATTTGTTTAGTACCTCCAACCGAACATTAGAAACTTAATCCTGAAATTAATCCTGTGATTATAATCCCTTATCTCTCCAACCAAATGACCCCTAAGGGTATACAGTGATAATAAAATGTTGGAGTATACTATTTCAAAAGATCGCATTCTTCAAAGAAAAAATAACACAATATATCCTAAAAGTATACATTATATAAACTGTGTTTAAAACAACAATATCGGAATATTCATTTATTTGATAGAAACTTACACACTTCAATCCAAATACAAAAAGTATACCAAAAGAATATATAACATACCGAAAACTATACTTTGTTTAAAAAATAATTTATTGAATATACCATAGAGTATACAATATACCAGGATTTTCTATCATATTAGTTGATATAGTACAAAGGTGTACAATAGAAAATTTTATTTGTGCAATGTCTCATTGGTGTATACTCTTAGTCATATTATATACCTTTGTGTTATACCATTTCAGAATATATCAACTAAGAACAATATAAATAAAGTATAGGCTCATTACATAATATATTTTTGGCGTATAGGGATATATGTTAATTCCCAAAAGGAAAGCATAATTAAATAATTTCTACTCCGTCATTTTCATGCAGTGGTCAATTTCACTATTATAAATATTTTCGGTCATATTAACTAGCATACCAAAAGAATATATATGTACCACAAAAGTATACTATGTTTAAAAATAACAAAACTGAAACCTCCATTTATTAGATAGCAGCTCAAACATAATAATACATATTAAAAGTACATACGGTATACCAAAAAGTATATTATGTACTCTAAAAATATAAAATACAAAAGTGATATGTTAATGGTCAATTTTATTACTATTAAATTTTTAATTGAATTAGATAGTACACCAAAAATGCTATAAATTTTTTTTTAAAAAGAATATTATAATTAGTGGTGAATTTCAACAACAATATACTAGTACTATCTCACAAAGTAACGAATTCCAGTAATGTAAAAATTTCTATCAAAATTGTTAGTATACCAAAAAAGTATACAATATACTTCAATAATATACTATATTCAAAACAATAAATAAAAAATAGTAATTTCACACTAAAAATATCATTAAATTGAATGAGTCTTTTTTTTAAAAAAAAATTATTGTTGACACCATTAATCTTTAAGGTTGAAATTCATGGTGACTTCCATGAGGATCGCTGACACAAAAGTTGAGAGGAGAAATAACACTTCTAATTTAAGGTTTGACAGGAGAAAAAATGATTCTAGTTCAAAACTAGAAAGGAAAGCTACTGAGTCTAATATAATACAACATACTTGAAAGCATATTTTAATTTCATAACATCCAGAAAACAATATAGAAACACAAGGTAGCTTCACATTCAAGAAGAAAAATATTGATGAAACTTCTCAGTACACTAAATCATAAAGATTGAATCTTTATATAAAACTAAGAAAGAATATATCATTAAGCTATTACTTTTGACACAAATTGTAGCTTTACATTCAAACTCAAACAAGAAGATAAATATTCATTGAACTTTTCAATACACTGAATCATTATATGAACCCCCACAATGGTTTGAAACTTACAAAAGAAGCGGATTTTTCAAGAATCAGCCACCATTTGCATCTTAAATCAAAAAATTATTTCTCAAAATCTCATAAAATCAATACATAATTAATCACAAGCCCCACTACATTCAAATAATTTCACCCAAAATAAATTTGGCACTCCATAACAAGCTATAAACATAGAGAAGATAGATGAGAATGTGAGAAACATGGAGAAGGAGCTCCCTAATACATATATAGATGACGCTTCAATTGTAGCAAATTAAAAGAACATAATTCATTACAGATTTAAAGATTAATTGAATATTTAGTGGTAATTAAAAGTTTAAAAGTAAAGAAAGAAGAGATTCATGAAAGATAGGTTGGGAAATTGAGAAGATGGAAAGGAGAGAGAAATTAGAAAAGAGTAATGAATCTTTCTCTGAAGTTAAAGTGGTTTTAACAAAAAGGGATTTTTATACTCTATACCCATAAAATTTAAAGTATTTACAAGTCATACTCATTAAAAATTACACTGTCCATAAAACTAAAAGTATTTACCCAACCTACCCATTTATTATTGTATACCTTTGTTATGCCTTATAGGTGCATATCTTTAAGGTATACTGCATAAAAAGCCTGGAGGGTCGTTTATTGCTGTATACCTTTGTTATACCTTATATGTGTATACCTTTATGGTATACTGCATAAACTATAGTATACAAGTCTAGATGGGTAGAGTGAGTAAATAGTTTAGTGGATATGTTGGGTAATATTTGAAAGTAGTGGGTATTGGCTGTAATTATTTTAGGTTTTGTGAGTATTTTTGTAAGTGTCCCTAACAAAAAGAGGCATACAAATGAATAAATTGGGCTGATTGGGTATAGGGTGAAATAAAGTTGGGTCGAATGGGTATTGGATGCAAACTAAAATAAAATGGGTACAATAACGTAAACCTTTTTGGGCTGATGGGTATGTTGTGTAAATTTCCCTTCATTTTTCTCTTAAAAGAGTTTTTCATTTATCGATATTATTTTCCTTTGTTATCTTACACGTGTCACTCACTGGTTGGTCTTTTTTCCAAGTCACCACACTTGAAAATCATACCTCATTTTGAAGTGAGATTGTGGCACAGTTTTTCTTTTTCCTACTGGCTCAGTTGTTTAAATAGACATATTTGGATGGATATTGAAGTGTCTAATAAATAATAAGTCAGTTCAAGTACTATAAGGAAAATTTATGTAAATCTCTGCTTATGTATTGGGCCTTTTACTTACTAAAGTAGGTTTAGAATTATTATATTAATAATGTTAGATGCAAATTTTAAAAGTAAATACACTATTAACCAAATTCATATATCCGTTTAAAATTTTGGGAAGTAATATATGATAATGTCGTAGGATAAGTAAATAGTTGACAAGAATTCTTTATCATTTGTCCCGTTTGAAATATCGCCCCATTCTTTACAAACTTAGGTGAAAATCAGTCATATAACATGTATGGGTCTAAATCTGGTTTAGGATCACAAATTGAATTTAGGTAGCGAATACAAGCAATTCTTAGCATCGAAGTCGAAACAACCTAAATAACAAGCGTACATACAAGAAATAATAGTGATTTCAATATATGGATGTGAGTACAAATTTTGCCAGAGTTTCTGTATGTATTTCTAGATATGTACAATGTAAAATGAGGAGCTATTTATAGATACAAAGGGCCTTGCCCACATTTCCCACGACTGACCATGACTAAACCCGCGATCACCATATCTAATAGTGGGGTTAGTGGGCCGAAATTGGAGGCGACCAGTTAACGGCACACGATCTCATTAACCAGGGCGCAGACTGCTG
Source organism: Petunia axillaris subsp. axillaris (assembly GCA_029990575.1). Lineage (NCBI taxonomy): Eukaryota > Viridiplantae > Streptophyta > Magnoliopsida > Solanales > Solanaceae > Petunia > Petunia axillaris. Next base: position 118,512,037 of record JARKNS010000004.1, on the reverse strand, counting down.
ACTCCGGGTGCATGACCGAACAATCGACCAAAGTAACATTTCACCGAGGCAAACATCTTACTTTCTATCCTCGGTCATGTGCTTCGGTCCTTGACTCCGGGCCGTTTGAAACTCTCCTCGGCTCGCAGCTTGCTAACACTTGCCTCGGTCATCATCTTGTCACGTCACTGAGGTGCCATGTAGGCAAGCTGATTTTCACCCAATACAGATAGTCCCCCCACTCCTCGGTCAGTTACCGAAGTTATCGAGGAGTGAAATGAAATTCCACGGGAGAGTGACATGGCTTATCCCTATCCAAGCGTTTCAAATTTTTGCAACCGGTGCGCGTCCTTTCAGATCACTATTCATTAACACATGGCGGTCGCTGATTGGATACCGAACCGCCACGCTATTTTTTTCTCGATTTCCAACGTTACAATGATGACTTTTCGCCATTTTTTTTACCAACGGCCTGTATATATTCTTCCCTTGCAAGCTTTTCTCATCACTTTCAACATTTTCAAGCAAGAGTAAAAAGAAAAAACACCTACTTCCATTTCCATTTAAATCAGCTTCTGCTTTTACGAAATCCTTTGCATTTAAAGCCATAACCATGTCTGCAACACACTCCAGACAAGATTCAAGTGATTCTGGTGAGAGGACAAGAATTTCACGCTACGCCGCTGCTATAGCTAGTGGCGATTTTATCACCACTATGCCGGTGCTGCAGGTAATAGAGGCGGAGGGCGGTGGAGAAGTGACCTCAAGCGCCAGCGGCTCTAGGCGGCACAAGGCGAGAGCCGGGCGCGATAGAGTTGAGATGGGCGAGGACGTCAGCATAGAGGAGGAAGGTGACGTCATTGGTGATGATGCCATGGTGGTAGTTGACACTGACGTTGAAGGGGTCACCCAGAGGGATGACGATGGCGAAGGAGATGATGCCGAGGGCGAGGACGACGTCGAGGCTGAAACTGAAACCGGGGGCGAGCTGCCTGCTACCGAGGTTGGACCTTCGGGTCCTGAAAAGAAATTACCAAAGATTTTCCTCGAGCAGGAGCTCGAGCCCCATCAAATCATTCCATCGCACTTTGACAATGGCAAGGACCTGAAGCTTCAAAAATAATCCGTTGATCAGGAGGAATTAAACAAAAATGTGCCAGCGAACACGACGCCGACCCGAATTACTCAAGCTCATATAGAGAGACTTCGAAAGGATCGCGACTTTTAGCCCGAGGTGAAAGTGATCATCCCCGGTCCAGCTAGTCAGGTTTGCCACCACGTGGAGGGGCTGTCTTTTGCGTACACTTACCCATTAACCGTCGGGTTCACTCTCCCCGTTCACAAGATTATCGACGACTTCTGCCGAGCATACAACTTGTGCTTTGCTCAACTGGGCCCCGGTGTTTGGAAGGCCGTTCAGTGCTTGGCATGGTTGAGTAAGGAGGCCAAGGTGGATTTTAATTTGCAGCATCTCATTTCTCTTTATTACCCTTACTTTCACAAGGCCGGGGTTGTGGCTTTAAACAACCGAGGCAAGTATGCACTTTTCCACAAAAGTGAGGATCACAGAGACCGAGGATAGTGTGATTGTTACATTCTTTTTGAGACTAGCGTTTTATCCACGGAACCTGATTTCCCAGAGAGGTGGAATAGTACAGGTAAGTGCTCCTTCGTTCTCAACTTCTCCTTCGGTAACCATTCTTGCTTGCTAACCTTATACCATTTTTTGCTCTTCAGCTAACAAGGTCGCCATCGTCCCCCCTGAGGGTTTGACCGAATGGGTCAAAGCTGTGACCGGGGCCCGTAAACGCCCCATTCGGTCATGGATGGAGATGGCTGCTGAATTCGGCTGGCAGTGTAAGAGGCATGGTAAGATTTTTAAGATTTCTTACTTGGTATGTTATTCGAAGGTCTTGGTTCGGTTATTAATCCTTTTTCCTTCAGTGCCAGGTTTTCCAAATCGCGCCATCAACACGAATAAAAATAAGAAGAAGAAAGGGAAAGGAAAGAAAAATGACGAGGAAGATACCGAGTCGGATGATGATCTGGCTTCGGTGGCAGGTCTAGCTGGTGATCTGAAAGAACTTAAGGCTTCAAAGCCTTTGAAGGTTTCAAAGGGGTCCTCAGGTAAGGGATCCTCAAAAAGTAAACATCGCCTTCGGCTAACACATTGGTTTTTACTTCTCCTCGCTCTTTCGCTTAAAATTCTTCCACATTCCTGTTTGTAGGTGTGAAGAGGAAGAGGGCGATTTCCAAGAGGCCCTCCCGTTCAGTAAATCCTCGCATCGAGGCGGTAAATTCTCCTCGGCCCGAAGCGGTGCACATCGACGACTGATTGATGAGCCTAGCGATGAATCTGCCGAAGGCTTAAAGGCTCGAAGAGACATTGAGGTTGTGGATCTTGAAGATCAAGAACACGACTCCAAAGCAGCAGTTGCTAAGGCAAAAGGCAAGACCAAAGTTGGGAAAGCTGGGGCTGCTGCCATTGAAAAGGAGGTAGATGCTGGCGCCACTAGAGCGCAATCTGAACCAGCGAGACTTTCATCCTCGGAGGGGTCTTTGCGTAAGCTCGAGGTATTAAGCTCTTCGAACTTACTGGCATGCACCCGAAACGATATCTTGAGTCTTATGCCCTTGCTTTGCCCGGCGGAGGACACCGTCGTTCGACTATTTCCTCCAACTCAGCTGGCTAATACCCTTGCAGCCAATGCGCTCAGAGTAAGCCTTGACACCTTCGGTCTTATTCTTTTCTTCAGGTATTCATTCCTACTGATTTCTTGATAATTTTCATTCAGAGCTTCGTTTTATCCTTGAGGGCTGTTGAGCTCGAGGCTACAAGGAGCGAGGAGGTTCAACGCGTTGCTTGCGCCTAGGACAGGCAAAGGGACAGCTTCAATGCACAAATAGCAGAATTGAAGGCCAAGTTGTCCAAGTCTTGCTCTGATTTGTGCGAAGCTGAGGCTGCTTCCGAAGTAAAGATTCAAGCCCTCAGTGATGGCTTACAAATTGAGCGCACGAAGCTAGAAGCCGAAGTCACAAGGCTCAATGCAGAGCTAGCCCAAGCTAGGGGAAAATTCGAAGAAATGGCCAAGAAGCACCATGAGCAGCTAAGAGACCATGTGCTTCTCATTCAGAGGTTGGAAGGTGAAAACTCCAAGCTTCTAGCTCGTGAGGCCGAGGTTAGATTGCTTCGGGAAGAAATCATTGACCGCAAAGCTAGGGCCAAGATCAAGGCCAACAGGGCGGATTTGGATAAGCACTGGGCTGTTATCAAGTCTCAATTGAAGCTGCTCAAGCAATGTCGTGCTGGTGAGCTTAACTTGGAAGAAGAGATCGCCAAAGCTGAAGAAAAGGCGGCCGAAGCTCAGGCTATTATCGACGACCTTCCCTCAAGTGAAGCTTTGAGCGAGGATGAAGAAGAAGATGAAGGTGATGATGATTCCGAGGGGGCTTCCTAGGAGGGAGATGATGATCCCGAGGCCTAGATTCCTGTTTTCACTTCTTGTCTTTTTTTTTTTTGTAAGCCTTCGGGCTTTTATGATGTACATGCTTTGGACCTTCGGGTCCTTTTGATGTAAATAGTTTGCAGCCTTCGGGCCTTTGAATTAAATGATTTTGCATCTCTTGTTTTAAATGTTAGTTTTTGCACGACCCGAACATTTAAAGCAACTTGCTTGCAAGACTTGGTCTAATAAAACTGATGCAAACGTAGAACGACGTCTAGTTCTCGAGTCAATGCATTTATAAGTGCAACTTTGGTGTGCAAGATCATGGAATCAAAGAGATATAGAATCAAGTTTATTTTGTTGATAATATCAATGAGCCACAATAGGCTTTTTACATAAGGATAAAATTTACATATGACACTATCGGGCGTAATTACAATGTACTAATCTATTTCCTATGTGTTAGTCCCTGGTTGTCGAATAGATAGACTTCGGTTGGGAGGCTCGATGGTGACCTCGGATGCAACCCGCCTCTTACTCCCCCCCCCCCCCCCTCCCGCCAGTGTTCGGGTGTGAATATTGATGAAGATCCGAGCACTGGAAATCATTTTATCCGCTTCCTGAAAAGGTCAAGCAAAATGAAACGAGGAGCAAGTTAGTACATTTCAACCGAAGCCCTAGGAGTGTTTTTCGGCTCGAGGCTGAGGGTAAATTTGAAATGATCAAGGAAAGCTAACCTCGATTTTAGAAGTAGTATCGCTTGAAATTGGAGAAGTTCCAATTCAAAGGTTTGGGTATGCTTTGCAGATCTTCAATTTGATAAGATCTTTTCCCAGAAATTACTCTAACTTTGTAGGGTCCTTCCCAATTTACGACGAGTTTTCCCCCGTTCTTCTCCTTTGTTGACTGATTCATAGCTTTTAGCATATAGTCACCAACTTTAAAATCTCTAAGTTTGGCCTTCCTATTGAGATATGCTTCGATCTGCTTCTTTTGTGCTACTAGCCGAACCAAAGCCAATTCTCTTTTCTCAACGAGCAGGTCCAACTCTATGCGCATGGCTTGTTGATTTGCGTCCTCAGTGGTCTGAGCGTACTGAAGGCTTGGTTCGCCCACCTCCACGGGGATAAGTGAATCCATGCAATAAGCAAGGGAAAAAGGGGTTTCACCGGTGCTATTCTTCTCTGTTGTTCGCATGGCCCAGAACACACCTGGCAACTCCTCGGGCCAAATACCTTTTTTCTCATCAAGTCTTTTCTTGAGATTTTCAATTATCACTCTGTTTGAAGACTCGACTTGGCCATTTGCACTTGGGTGGTAGGGGTCGACGCTATTCTTTTTATTCCCCATTGCTTGAAGATATCAGTGGTAGCTGCCCCCGTGAACTGCTTACCATTATCACAAGCGATCTCCCTTGGGACGCCGAACCTGTAGATGATGTTTTTCCTGATGAAATAGATTACTTCCTTCTGTTTGATCTCGGTGAGAGCTCCTGCTTCCACCCATTTTGTAAAGTAATCGGTTAAAACTAGAATGAACCGAACACCACCTTTTCCCTTCGGTAAAGGGCCAAATATATCCATTCCCCATTTCATGAAGGGCCACGGTGACACGACCAAGGGCTCGTCTTGTTGATGAATCATTCGGGCATGGCGTTGAAACTTCTCACATTTTTGCACGAAGGCCTTTGCATCTGCACTGATAGCGGGACAATAGTACCCAGTTCTAAGTAATTTGCGCACCAAAGATTTTCCCCCCGAGTGATTGCCACAGTCGCCTTCGTGTATTTCGGCCATCACATATCTTGCTTCATCGGGACCAAAACTCTTGGCCATCGGGCCGCAATACAACCTTCTATATAAATTTCCCTCGATCATTGAGTACGAGGCTGCTTGGGTCCTCAACTTCTTGGCCTCTTTCTTATCTTGGGGAAGAATCCCCGAGTTGAAGTAAGAGATAAACTTACTTCGCCAATCCCATTTGTGGTCCACCGAGTTGACTTCCAATTTCATCTCTCTCATTTGCGCGGAAAGCAACCGATCCACTGAGTCAGTCCCGAGTGCACTTCATCAACCGCCGAACCCAAATTTGCCAGGGCATCGGCTTCGGTATTCTCCTCTCGGTGCACTTGTTTGATCTGCCACTCTTGGAATTGAGCTAAGATTCTTTGTGCTCGAGTCAGGAATTATTGCAATGTGGGTTCACGAGCCGTATACTCACCGAGCACTTGGTTTACCACCAGTTGTGAATCACACCTTAACTCAATTCTCTCTACTCCTATTTCTTTGGCTAACTCCAAGCCTGCTAAGGCTGCTTCGTGTTCTACTTCGTTGGTTGTCAACTTTTTTAACCGAACCGAGTGTCTGATTTTCTCCGCGGTGGGTGCTTTCAACACAATGTCTAATCTCGAATCCTTGGAATTAGTTGTCCCATCGGTGTAAAGTACCCATAGTCTCGAAGCGGACTCATTCGACATTGAGTTCTCCTTTTCAACTTCGGGTAGGATCCCAACACTAAAATCAGCTATGAAGTCAGCTAAAACTTGGGATTTTATGGTCGTTCGGGGTTGATAGGTAATGTCATACTCACTTAATTCTACTGCCCATTTAGCTTATCTCCCCGACAACTCAGGTTTATGCAATATGCTTCTCAAGGGGAAGGTGGAAACTACTGCTATTGGATGACATTTGAAATAAGGTCGTAGTTTTCGAGCAATAACAATTAAAGCAAGTGCTAGTTTCTCCAAATGAGGATACCTGGTTTCAGCATCGAGGAGTGTCTTGCTCACGTAGTAGATGGGTTGTTTCTTGCCATCTTCTTCTCGAACCAGCACAACACTCACTGACACCTCGGATACAGCTAAGTAAACTAGCAAAGTTTCGCCATCTTTTGGCTTGGCGAGCGGCGGTGCGTTAGCCAAATAGCGTTTTAATCCCCTTAGCGCTTCTTTACACTTCGGTGTCCATCCAAAGTGATTGTTCTTCCTTAACAGCGAGAAGAACTTGTGGCATCGCTATGAAGACCTTGAGATAAATCGACTCAGGGCAGCGACTCGGCCAGTTAAGCGCTGGACTTCTTTTACCCCGGTCAACTCCTCGGGGATCTCTTCGATGGCTTTGATCTTATTTGGGTTGGCTTCGATCCCCTGTTCTGAGATAATGAATCCCAAAAATTTTCCCGAGCCTACACCGAAGGCGCACTTCTCAGGGTTCAGTTTCATGCCATATTGCCTCAAAACGGCGAAGGCTTCTCTCAAATGGTTCAGATGATCTTCCATTCGAATAGACTTGATCAGTATATCATTTATGTAGACTTCCATAGATTTTCCAATGTATTCTTTGAACATGCGACATACTAGTCTCTGGTACGTCACCCCAGTATTTTTCAGACCGAAGGGCATCACCTTGTAGCAGAATGTACCTCGGTCAGTGATGAACGAGGTCTTTTATTCGTCCTTCTGATCCATGAGGATTTGATTGTACCCTGAATAAGCATCCAAGAAGGTTAATAGTTTGTGTCCAGCCATGGAGTCTATTAACTTGTCTATTTGTGGCAGCGGGTAAGAGTCTTTGGGGTAAACCTTGTTTAGATCAGTGCAGTCTATGCACATCCTCCATTTGCCTTTTTTCTTGGGCACGATGACTACATTAGCTAGCCACTCGGATTCACCTCTCATATGAAGCCATTCTCTTGCAGCTTCTTAGTTTCATCTTCGATTGCTTTCTTTTTGACCCCGGCATGAGGTCTTTTCTTCTGCTTCACCGAGGTGAGTTTGGGATCACATTCAATTTGTGGGTCATGATCTCCAGATAGATACCAACCATGTCCGAATGGGACCAAGCAAAGCAATTGTTGTTGGACTTTAAGACTTCGATGACAGCTTTATTCGACTCTGGGTCCAACTCCGAGCCGACAAACACCTTTCTTTCAGGAAAATCTCTCAATAGCGTAAGAGATTCCAACTCTTCAATAGTTGAGTCCTCGGCCTTTTGTTTCCGAGGCTCTTGAATGCACGCCTGGATCTTTTCTATTCCTCCTCGGAGGTCCTCCTCACTTGACCCCGGTCGCATTGGTTTTTATTATTTTGGTCTGATCGGGACGACTCCACTCTTCAATGCAACTAAATAGCATTCTTTTGCTACTCGTTGCTCTCCTTTTATTGATCGAACTCCCCATGAGGTAGGGAACTTGATCACTTGATGAAGAGTGGATGGAACAACTTCTATGGAATGGATCCATGGTCTACCGAGGTGACATTGTACGCCATGTCCTCGGGCAAGACTTGAAACAGTGTTTCCTTGCTAACTCTTTCAGCAAACGTCTTGATCGTGATTTCACCCAATGTCTTCTCTGTGGAGTTGTTAAAGCCAGTCAAAACTGTTGCCTTAGGGATAACTTCTCCCTTTAGCCACATCATTTTAATGGCCCCGTAGCTAATTATGTTGACCGAGCTACCGGGATCAATCAGGACTCGTTTGATATCCGAGTCATTTATTCTCAACATGATGACCAAGGCGTCGTGATGGGGGAACATCATCCCATCACAATCGTCATCATCGAACACAATTTCTTTACCCGAGCCTCCAACTCGAGTTCTCTTCTCCATGGTGATTGACAGCTTTGCGAACTTCTTTGCCGCTGCAAAATTCACCCCATTTACCTTTGACCCCCCGGTGATGACATTCACAACTCTCTCCGGGGGTGGCGCCGAGGTGGTTGTCCATCACCTCGGTTCATGGTGTAGTTGTCCTTCCCCTTATAGGTGAGGAATTCGGTTAGCACACCCTTTTTCAACAAGTGTGCCACCTCGAGGCGCATAATCTTCATGAAACTCACAGTGCAGATTTTGATCCCTTTTATCTGCTGGAGTTCTCCGGCGGTTCCCTTTACTATATTGACCAGCTCCGAGGTCGATATATTGAAGATGTAGTCAGGGATCCGAGGTAATTCTTTATTTTTTGAGACCAAGGCTGGGCCTGAGGAATTTCTTCGGTTCGAATTAGGAAGAACCTTTCCTCCGAGCCGTTGGCTCACCTGTTGTGGGTTTCCAAACGAGTTTCCAAGCGAATTTCCCAACCTCTGACTAACGGGCTGCCTCGACGATGAGGTGTATGGCTCATACCTCCCCCTTCGAGTTCCCTCGCGGTCCCTCGGCGCGATAAGAGGATTCTCTTCGGTTCTTATAGTTGTGGCCTCGGCCATTGTTTTTCCATTCGGCTTCTTCTAGCCTTATCTTGGTATCGGCTCTATTATGCAAATCATCCCATTTTAGGGTCTGATATTGCTGAAGCTCCCTTCGCAACTCAGCAACGGCATCGGAGTTGCGAACATTGATACACTTCTCAAATGCCATGATGGCTAGAGTGTCATCCATAGGAGATAGTTCCATGCGCTCAGCATGAAAGCGTTCAAGGAAGTCCTTTAATGGCTCATCGGGCCGTTGTTTGACTTCAAATATATCCTCCTTCCTCTGGAGGATTTTCTGCACCTCGGTGTGCGCTTTAACGAACGCATTAACTAGCTCTTTAAATATGGAAATCGACCCCGGTTGTAGATGCATATACCACCGAAGTGCCCCCTTCTCAAGAGATTCACCGAATATTTTCAGAAATATTGATTCCTTCTCTATTTACCTTATGTCATTGCTCTTTACCATAGCCATGAATTTGGTGACATGCTCTTTGGGGTCAGTGGTCCCGTCATATTTCTTCAAGAAGAAGAGCTTGAAATTTTTGGAGTTGAGGCTGGGGCAACTTCGGGCCTGAATGGCAACTTCCTATATTGGTCGATATCGAGGTCATCTTGAACCTTAGTCACCCCAGGGACGCTTTCGAGGCGCTTTTTCACGTGCACCTCGACGCGAGCCTCAACTCGGGCTTCGATTTCTTTGGTTAACTTTTCAACGCCAACCAAAGATGTAGTTTCTGCCACGGTGGGAAGCGTCCCGAAGTGTGGCGTTGTGCTCAGTAAGGTATTCGAACCTCCAGATGTGGACCTATTTTGAGGTCCCCCTATTATCGCGCCCGTAGGAACGAAGAGATGGAAACTGGTTTAGGATCACAAATCGAATTTGGGTAGAGAATACAAGTAATTCTTAGTATCAAAGTCGAAACAACGTAAATAACAAGCGTAAATGCAAGAAATAATAGTGATTTCAATATATGGATGTGATTACAAATTTTGCCAGAGTTTCTGTATGTATTTCTGAATATGTACAATGTAAAATGAGGAGCTATTTATAGATACAAGGGGCCTTGTCCACATTTCTACGACTGACCATGACTAAACCCGCGATCACCATATCTAATAGTGGGGTTAGTGGGCCGAAATTGGAGGCGACCAGTTGACGGCACAGGAACTCATTCACTGGGGCGCAGACTGCTGACTCCGGGCGCATGATCGAACAATCGACCGAGGTAATATTTCACTGACGCAAACATCTTACTTTCTATCCTCGGTCATGTGCCTCGGTCCCTGACTCCGGGCCGTTTGAGCCTCTCCTCGGCTCGCAGCTTGCTAACACTTGCCTCGGTCATCATCTTGTCACGTCACCGAGGTGCCACGTAGGCAAGCTGATTTTCACCCAATACATAACATATAAGGATACTTAGCATTGAAGAGATTGATTGTAATTTTACAAAGGTAGAAAAATGAAAATTGATATAGTTAACGACCATTGGTAGTTGTTATATCTCTTTCTTAAAAGAAAATTGTTTCGATAGAAATACTCACAACCACAAATTCAGGTGTTTGAAAATCAGAGAGACTTAAATCTTGTGTCTAAACTTTTGGATCCAGTTGAATGAGATGGAAACTCCTCTTATGATAAAACTGTAACTACAGACAGAATCACTATAGTTAGAGGTGCAATCCAACGGTGCGTTCTCGAGGATAAAGGATGGCGAATGGTATTTTAAAGAAATTGCCCGAAGATTTGGTGTTCCTTATACTATTAACATTTCCAGTGAAATCTCTTCTGCGATTCAAATGTATCTCTAAAGCTTGGTCCATTCTCATACAATCCACCACTTTCATAAACCGGCATATCAATCGCAAAACAAACACAAAAGCTGAATTCATTCTCTTTAAGCGTTCCATCAAAGATGAAGAAGAAGAATTTATAAATATCTTGTCTTTTTTTTCTGGTAATGATGATGTTCTTAACCCTCTTTTTCCAGATATAGATGTGTCATACATGACGTCCAAATGCGATTGCACTTTTACTCCACTCATCGGTCCTTGTGATGGTTTGATTGCTTTGACAGATACCATAATCACCATAGTACTTAATCCGGCTACCAGAAACTTCAGAGTGCTCCCACCTAGCCCTTTTGGTTGTCCAAAAGGTTACCATCGTTCCGTTGAAGGGGTCGGATTTGGCTTTGACACCATTTCATATTACTATAAGGTTGTTAGGATTTCTGAAGTTTATTGTGAAGAAGCTGATGGTTATCCTGGTCCTAAAGATAGTAAAATTGATGTTTGTGATTTGAGTACTGATTCTTGGAGAGAATTGGACCATGTACAGTTGCCATCGATTTATTGGGTGCCTTGTGCAGGAATTCTTTACAAGGAAATGGTTCACTGGTTTGCAACTACAGATACGTCGATGGTTATTCTTTGTTTTGACGTGAGTACTGAGATGTTTCATGATATGAAAATGCCTGATACTTGTAGTAGGATTACACACGAGCTGTATTATGGCCTTGTAATCTTATGTGAGTATTTCACGTTGATTGGTTACTCCAACCCAATAAGTTCTATTGATCCAGTAGAAGATAAAATGCACACTTGGGTGATGATGGAGTACGGTGTAAGCGAGTCTTGGATTATGAAATACACTATTAGACCTCTTTCTATTGAATCCCCTTTAGCTGTTTGGAAGAATCATATATTGCTTCTTCAAAGTAGAAGTGGGCTTCTAGTTTCCTATGATCTTAATTCCGGTGAAGCAAAGGATTTGAACGTACATGGTTTTCCAGACAGTTTAAGTGTTAAAGTTTACAAGGAATGCTTAACTTCAATTCCAAAAGGGAGCGAGTACAGTACAAAAGTACAAAAATTTTAGAAACGGTGCAACTCTTAGTGACGAATTTGCAGATAGATTTCAGTAACTTTTTCTTCCAAAGATTCTATTTTTTTTTTTTTTTGGTAAACCAAAGATTCTAATTGTTGTAATAGGCAGCTTGTTTAAATATTCTACTTAGTAAAAAAGCTTTACCATGTCAATATGTTTGTTTCTTTTTACCAAAAATAGTTTTAGTACCATATTCTTTCTTAAAATATTTCATCTAAGAATCATATGACGATGCAATTTCATATATTTTTCCTTAATGTGCTATGAGTAACTACATCCTTTCTTTTTTTAAAATTATAATATTTTTATAAATTGGGAATGATCAATAAATCTCAAATTCTACCAATTTCTGTTACCAATGATCATTATAATCAACACAAACAATATGCGACCTAGACTATAATGATGAAAGTAAATAAGAGTTATTAAGAAACCTTGTGACGTCTTGATTTGTAGGCCAAAAATACGTCACCGGCACGTAATCTTACAGCCTATGCGTTGCCTAGATCGGGTCAGCCTCCTAACGTTTGCCTAGCAAAACAAGTGTCAAAGGGAACTCAAGATGCCAAGACAAACGAAAATGGAGAAGAAGGCACTCTTCTATTATGTGCTTACAAAGTATACAAGGTGCTGAAACTATTTACAAAAGGGGAAGCTGCCTATTTATACTACTAAGTGTGCAGCCAGCATGCTGAAAAAGCAGGTAGACAGGGCATTAAATGCTAGCTTGCTGCCCATCATTACAAACTTCATGCCTCTACTTTAATTCATACTAAAGCTGGTGTGTCCCCCATGTTTATACAACTATCAATGCAAGTAAAAATCAGCATGCAAGCTAAGGTATGCCATGTAATCTAAGTGTGCTGCCATGTGGCTCGTCCACATGGCCAAAATCTGCCCCAAAAAGCGTCCTATGAGCTGCCTGACTTAGCGGAACGGTGCACGCTACCCCGCCTAATATTGCGAAGATCCCGGCGCAATTAGCCTCCAAGTATGACTTGAGCTTGTCCCTAAATTGCCATAAGTCTTCAGCTCTCTCCCACGTAGCCTCTTCCGGTGACTGCCCCTTCCAATGAATGAGGAACATCGCCGTAGGCTTGACGCCTCGCCGCTGCATGGCTTATTATTCAATAATAGCCTCAATTTCTTTGTCATGAGACTGAGTGATAGTAATCGGTGCCCGATCAGATTGCCCCCACTCCGGATCCTCTTTGTCTTCATGAAATGGCTTGAGATTACAAACATGGAAAACCGGATGTATCTTCAAGTGTGGAGGCATGGCCACACGATAAGAAATTTTGCCAACCTTGGCAACAATCTCGAACGGCCCCTCATATTTTCTGATAAGATTTTGATGCACCCCACGCAAGGCCTTAAACTGCCTCGGATTCAGCTTGACCATCACCATGTCGCCCACTTGATAGTGAGTAGGCCTCCGCTTCTGGCCCGCAAATTTCTTCATATGCTTGGCTGCCTTGTCAAGATAGGAACGAGCCAAGTCTAACTGTTCTTCCCACGTCTTGGATGTTTGATAGGCACTAAGACTATTTCCCTCAAAACTAGCGGGCAAGGAATGTGGGGTAAGCGGCTGCTGCCCCGTCAACAACTGAAACGGAGTCTTCCCCGTCGACTCACTCCGCTGCAAATTATAAAAAAACTGAGCAATGTCAAGCAGCTTCGCCCGATCAGCTTGATGGGCACTCACATAGTGCCGCAAGTAAAGCTCAAGCAAAGCATTTATACGTTCCGTCTGCCCATCAGTTTGCAGATGAAAGCTAGTGGAGAAATGTAATTCAGTCCCAAGTAAAGCAAATAATTCTCTCCAAAAAGCCCCGCTGAAACGAGGGTCACGATCACTGATAATATGCTTGGGCAGGCCCCAATACTTAACAACGTGCCTGAAAAATAAACCGGCTGCTTCACGAGCATTGCAGCCAGGTGATGCTGCAGCAAAAACAACATACTTAGAGAAACGGTCTACAACGACCATAATCGTCCCATAACCATCAGATTTGGGCAAGGCAGTGATGAAATCCATAGCTAGTGACTCCCAAGGTCGCTCCGCAATAGGCAAGGGCTCCAAAAGACCACTAGGAACCTTGTGCTCGACTTTGTCTTGTTGACGAACCAAGCAAGTCTGCACATATGACTCCATATCGTCCCGCATCAAGGGCCAATAATAAACAGCTTCAATAAGGGCACGAGTACGTCGCATACCCGGATGTCCAGCCCATAGAGTATCATGTACTTCTTTCATCAAGCGCCTGCGAAGATCACAAAATTTAGGCATGTAGATGCGCCTACCTGGAGTCAACAACAAACCGTTATCAAGCCAAAAACGACAAGTTTTGCCTTGCTTGGCCAGCTCCAAGAGCTGCCTAGCCAAAGGATTATGCTGAATTCCATCTCGAATAGTATCAATAAGGTCGCTGCTAGCATGAGTAATAGAAGCCAACTCTGCCTTCCGGCTAAGAGCATTAGCCACAACATTGGCTTTGCCCGGCTTATACTCCAAGACATAGTCGAACTCGGCCAAGAAGTCCTGCCAACGAGCCTGCTTTGGACAAAGTTTCCGCTGCGACTGAAAATAGCTAGTCGCAACGTTATCCGTCTTCATAATAAATCTGCCCCCAAGCAAATAGTGACGCCAAGTGCGCAAACAATGCATGATGGCAGTCATCTCTTTTTCCTGCACGGTATAACGTCGCTCAATCTCGTTCAGCTTGCGACTCTCATAAGCAATAGGGTGGCCTTCCTGCATAAGGACCCCTCCAATGGCAAAGTCTGATGCATCGCTATGCACCTCAAACACCTTGGAAAAATCTAGGAGAGCTACGACCGGCTCTCGTATAATGGCTGCCTTCAAATCATCAAAGGCCTTTTGAGTATGAGGACCCCAACTCCAAGGTTTTCTCTTCTTCAATAAATCACTCAAGGGCGCGGACTTGGCTGAATATCTATGAATGAACCTGCGGTAATAGTTACAAAGTCCCAAAAACGACCGCAATTCAGTCAACTTCGTTGGCGGCTGCCACTCTTCAATAGCACGGAATTCGGCAACGTCCATGCGAATCTGCCCATGACCAATAACATGGCCCAAGAAATGAACTTCCGGCTGTGCAAAACTACATTTGTCTTGCTTGACAAACAACCTATGATCTCGTAAGGTCTGAAATACCCTCTGCAAGTGCCCAAAATGAGCCTCCAATGAGCTGCTATAAACAACAACGTCATCAAGATATACAACCACAAAATCATAAAGACATGGCAGAAATATTTGATTCATAAGTGTGCGAAACATAGCAGGTGCGTTAGTCAAGCCGAACGGCATGACCAACCACTCAAAAGCCCCGTAACGAGTAACGCAAGCCGTCTTCGGCTCATCGCCTTCAGCAATGTGAACCTGATAATAGCCTTGGCACAAGTAAAACTTAGTAAAGAAGTTGGCTTGGCCCAATCTATCAAACAAATCTGAAATAAAAGGAATAGGATACTTGTTCTTAACCGTGACTTTGTTAAGAGCATGGTAGTCAATACACAGTCTCAGCGTCCCGTCCTTTTTCTTTTGAAACAAAATAGGCGCACCAAATGGCGCCTTCGAGGGCCTAATATGGCCTGCGTCCAGCAGCTCCCTAAGTTGCCTCCGCAGCTCCTCTAGCTCAGGTGGAGCCATGCGATAAGGGGCGAAAGCTGGGGGATTTGCACCCTGCTTCAACTCATTGACGTGATCTACAGCTGCGTCTAGGCGGTAAGTGCCTTGGCAGCTCCTCCGGCATCACATCTAGGTTTTCATCTAGAACCTGCAAAACAATAGACGGTAAGAGACTCAAGTCTTGGGCTGCGTCTGCTTCACCCAAACTCGACAAAGCAACAACATAAGTCGGCTCCCCCTTCTTGAAGCCTTTCACAATCTGCATAGCGGATAATTGAGCACCAGCATGGGGCGTGGGATAGGTAGGAACCATGCATTTTCCCCCATCATCAAAGAAAACCAGCTGCCTATGATGTGGGACTAAGTGTACATGAACCTTAGCCCAAAATTCTTGTCCCAATATGACGTTGTGCATATCCATGAGAGCAACGGTGAAGTTTGTTCGACCCTTCCAGCTTCCTGCATGGGCAACACCGCAAACCTTCTGAATTTTAGCATTGACGGTCTTAAGATGTGTGTTGCTTGGTGTGAGTCTCAATCCAAGCCTTGTAGCAACTGCCTCCGTCATGAAATTTTGCGTCCCACCTGTATCAATCATGGCTTGAATGGACTGATTACCTTCAAAAATCTGAACAAACTTAGTATTGTTAGCAACAACAACCGGCTGCGCATCTTGTCGCTCCACTGCACAAATTTGCATATTGCCAATCTGAGCGTTGGCATCCCCTTGCGGCTGATTCTGCACTTGATTGGACTGCCTATCTTGAGTCATACATTGATAGCACCAATCATTGGGCACTGTTTGTAAGAGTGACGCCCTTTGCAAACAAAACAGCCCCCTTTCGGACCACTATCATTGTTCCGCTTGTAATTATTGTTGTCTTTAGGACCCTGCTGCTCCGACTTCTTACCATCAGCTTTGTTATAGTTCTTTTGGTTACCTTGCGGCTTACCCTTGTTACGATCTGCTCCGCCCTTGGCCTGCTGCTGCGATTTAGCCTTTGAATCTTTCGATTGCTGCGGCTTATCGGCTTTGAAATCAGTCAAAGATTCAGCTTCTACAATGGCATCGTCAATAGTATCAACCTTACGGTGCTGCAGCTCTTGCTTTGCCCAATGCTGCAGCCCATCCATAAAATGAAACAGCATGTCGTCAGCGGACAAGCTCGGAATCTGAAGCGTAAGGGCAGTGAACTCTTTCACATAGTCACAGATGGTGCCTGTTTGCTTCAACTCATGCAGCTTACGCCTAGCCTCAAACAACATATTTGAGGATAAAATTGCTTCTTAAAATCTGCCTTAAATTGGTCCCAAGTGTCCAATTTATACAGCCCCTTTTCCATATCGAATTTCTTACGACGCCACCGCAACATAGCGGTGTCGGATAAATAAGTGACAGCGTTTTTGATACGTACCAGATATATATTATCGAAAGGGGTTGAAGTTGAAAGATTTGTTGAGAATTGAGAATGGTAGCAAAATTTGACAGACTTGATCAATAAAGTGGGTTTCATCTTGTTACAAATGATTTGATTTTAAGAAACCCAATTTCAACTTTATCTGAATGCATATAAACAACAATGAATGCATGTATTGGGTAGAAATTTACCGATCCTCGGCACTAGAGCTCGGGGCATAGTTTAGTTGGATCTCCTGGAAACGACTCCTCGAAGAAGCTCGCTTGGTTCCCGAGGCTAGATGCCTCGGGAAAAAGTGAATCTTGGCTACAAGTTATTGCTCGGGGCGACTAAAGGATAACCATCACGAGGCGTGCAACTTACTCCTCGATGAAAGTTCATTCCTTGGTTGATAGAGTTTCGCCTTTTGTAACTGTCGACCGTTACCTGCATATTTAATGGGATAATCATAGACCAGCCATGATCAGAACGTGGAATAATGGCCATTAAGCATATTTATAGCTCTTCTTATTCTTATAGACTATAAACATTCATGGAGAAACTATGTAAAGGCATCCATAAATATATCATAAAACACTAACTTCTTGTCTCTTTACTATTGTCCGAATTTCCTTACTGTATATCTTGTTATTTTTAGGCTTTGATACAAAAATTTGCTAGTTAACCCAAAATAAATTTCATTTCTTATCCTAATCAGATTTAGGCCAACATAAATTAGCGCCGTCTGTGGGGATCTGGCAATAACATTTGTTCCAAGGTCACGTTATAAGCTTACACTTCTATCAATCTTATTCACTGACAGATAACACTAGTCTTACAGGCACAACAACAGGGGAACAGCCGCCAAGGGCGCAGTCTCCTAAAAAAGTTGTGAATGTAATAACTGGGGGATCAGAGGTAAATAGCGTCAACTTCGCTGCCGCGAAGAAATTCACAAAATTATCGATCACTATGGGAAGGAGGACTCGAGCGGATGGGTCAAGGAATGAAATCGTCTTTGATGAAGAAGATTTTGATGGGATGATATTTCCCCATCATGATGCCCTAGTGATCATGTAGAGAATTAATGATTGTGATGTCAAGCGAGTTTTGATCGACCCTGGAAACTCGGTAAATATCATCAACTGTGGAAATGTTAAGAAAATATTGGAGGACCTCGTCGTCTCGAAGGCAATCATATTGACAGGGTTCAACAACTCTACGGAAGAGACGCTAGAGAAATCACTTTTACTACAACTGCTATAGGAGTTAATAAGAAAATCATTTTTCAAGTAATGACTCAGGATACGGCTTACAACGCTATCCTCGGGAGACCTTGGATTTATGAGATGGAAGCCGTTCCATCCACCTTGCACCAAGTAGTTAAATTCCTAACTCCATGGGGAATTCGAGCCATCCGAGGTGAGTAGCGAATAGCTCGACAATGCTATTCAGTCGCTATGAAGAGTGGAGTCGCCCATGCTGGGCCATCCAAATTGCAATTAATTAGTTCAGAGCCTGACGAGGAGGAGGGCTCGGTACTTAAAGTAAGCTCTCAAGGAGAAATAGATAAGGCTCCGGCGTTCATACAGGAGCCTCAGAAACAAAAGACTGAGGATTCAACCATCGAAGAGTTGGAATCTTTTTCTTTGTTAGAAGAATTTCCAGAAAGAAAGGTGTTTACGGGGTCGGAGCTGGATACCGAATATAAGAAAGCTCTCATTGAGTTGCTAAAAGCTAACGATGAATACTTCGCTTGGTCTCATGCGGACATGGTAGGGATTGACCCAGAGATAATGATGCATAAGCTGAATGTGGATCCCAGCCACCCCCCTCTCCCGATGAAACAAAAGAAGAGGCCACATGCTGGTGAGAAGAAGAAGGAAATTCAAGATGAGACAAAGAGGCTGCTCGATAATGGCTTCATCAGGGAAGTGAAATATCTTTATTGGCTCGCCAATGTGGTGATAGTGCCAAAGACAAATGGCAACTGAAGGATGTGTGTTGATTACACCAACTTGAATAAGGCTTGTCCAAAAGATTCATATCCTTTACCTTAGATAGATAGGTTGATAACTCCACGGCTAGACATAAACTGTTGACCTTTCTGGATGCATATTCAGGGTATAATCAAATTCTAATGGAGCCAAGCGATGAAGAAAAAACATCGTTCGTCAAAACTGCTAGGGCAACTTATCAAAGGTTGTTATGTTGGATGTTCAAATATTACATCGGTAAAGCGATAGAGGCCTATATAGATGACGTGCTAGTGAAGTCAATTCGGTTGGAAGATCACTTGAACTATTTAAGGGAAGCTTTTGCAATTTTAAGGCAATATCGCATGAAGCTAAACCTAGAGAAGTGTGCTTTTGGGGTCGACTTGGTAAGTTCTTAGGGTTTATTATCTCTGAACTAGGCATCGAGGCAAATCCTGATAAGATCAAGGCTATACAAGAAATCCCTGAAGAATTGATAAAGCCCACAAGAAGTTCAGAGTTTGACTAGCCGACTTGCTTCTCTGAGCAAATTTATCTCGAGGTCATCCGAGCGGTGCCATAGGTTAAAAAGAACACTACCTTTGAATGAACTTCCGAATGTAGAGAAGCATTGAGAGAACTAAAGCATTATTTGGCAAA
Source organism: Petunia axillaris subsp. axillaris (assembly GCA_029990575.1). Lineage (NCBI taxonomy): Eukaryota > Viridiplantae > Streptophyta > Magnoliopsida > Solanales > Solanaceae > Petunia > Petunia axillaris. The sequence goes on along the minus strand of JARKNS010000004.1, from coordinate 118,492,850 downwards.
CACGCCGTTGCTCGCTAAACCAAAGGACGGGGAGACATTGTAGGTTTACTTAGTTCTCTCCGAGGTGGCAATGAGTGCAGTTTTGGTTCGACAAAAAGATGGGAAGAATACTCTTGTCGATGCTGAAATAAGGTAGCCTCACTTAGAGAAATTAGCACTTGCATTAATTATGGCATCTCGTAAACTTCGCCCTTATCTAAATGGGCAGTTGAGCTAAGTGAATATGACATTGTATATCAGCCTCGAACTGCCATAGAGTCTCAAGTATTCGCAGATTTCGTAGCTGATTTCAGTGCTAGGATACTCCTCGAGGCAGAAAAGGAAAGTTTGCTTTCAAAGGGTCCAGTCCTCAAAGTATGAAAACTTTTAGCTGATGGAGCAGCTAATTCCAACGGCTCAGGGCTCGGAATAGTGCTCGTGTCTTCTACTGGGGAAAGGTTGAGACATTCCGTAAAATTTAGGAAATTGACCAACAATGAAGCTGAGTATGAGGCTGCAACAGCAGGCTTAGAACTGGCTAAGAAAATGGCGGCTGAGAAAATCAAGCTAAAAAGTGATTCGCAGTTGGGCGAACCCTTACTAATTAAATTAGGAAAATAAATATAACAATTTATAAATAAACACAACACTAAAAAAAAAAAAAGAAACACCGACATACTGACACCTCTAAGCTGTACAAAAGAAATTAGAGCTGACTACCCAACATACTAGGTTTAGGGCTATCCAAATTAGACATCTAAGAGTACAAAAGAAGATAGCTACCTCCTGAAAGGAGCAAAATGCAACTGGTGGCCATCCGGAATAAAAGTTGGCGCACCCTGATAGCTGAAGTCGTCTTCGCTCCTTCACAACGTGGCGAACTCAATACTTGAGCGAGCCTGCCGAAACGAAATAGATAGACAAGAAACAAACAACAAACAAGGATGAGTCAAAAGGATTCAATAAGTGGGGCAGACTAGCCACCTCAAAGAATAGGATAGCTAGCTAGGGAGAAGAAACAGATAAACCAAATTCTTCTTATTTAAATTATAAAAAGGCAGAGCCAGATAATAATCGGAAACACGTATGAAACCATAGAATCAACCAGGAATACGAGCCATAAACATATCAACAAATAAACAATGCACGTATAAGCAGAACAGTAGTTATGTACCACAAGTCTACACAATGGTATGGAATGAAATGAGAAGAAATATGATGCAAAGAGTCACATGTGCCAAATGAATGGAGCAGAATCCTCTTGCTCCTAGGCCGGAATCCTCCTGCCCTCAGTATGATGCAATGGAACGGAATCCTCCTGCTCCTACGGCGGAATCCCCCTACCCTCAATATGATGCAATGGAGCGGAATCCTCTTGCTCCTAGGGTGGAATCCTCCTACCCTCAATATGATGCGATGGAGCGAAATCCTCCTGCTCCTAGGGCGGAATGCTCCTACCCTCAATATAATGCGATGGAGCGGAATCCTCCTGCTCCTAGGGCGGAATCCTCCTACCCTCAAATCATCCTGCCCCTCAATATGATGCAATGGAGCAGAATCCTCCTGCTCCTAGGGAGGAATCCTCCCACCCTCAATATAATGGATAGAGCGGAGTCCTCCTGCTCCTAGGGCGGACTCCTCCTACCCTCAATATGATGCAATGGAGCGGAATCCACCTGCTCCTAGGGCGGAATTTTTCTATCCTCAATATGATGCAATGGAGCGGAATTCTCTTGCTCCTAATATGATATGCAATGTAATGTATATGAATGCAATATGATGCAATAATAAACCTTCACCGGCGCGGGACTCTCATCGACACCCGGGAAGTAGATGCCAACTCACAACCAGAGTACAATGCTCAGATACTCAATGCAATACCAACAACAGAATATAACATATAATACACAATGTAAATCCAAAGCTAAGGCGAATGAGTACGCCTATCGGCAGTTACACACATAAGGAACACGTGGTAGAAAATCAACGAGGCCAGATGCCTCCAAAGAAATGGATATAAACACTTATCTCGTTCAAAAGTTAACACTGCTACCCAACAACCGCTTTATTCTTTTGCATTCATTGCCAAACGATCTCACTGTGTTCAATTAGCAGAAAAATATATCAAATAAGGCTAAAGTCGTTATTCCTCATATCTTAGAACAATCCAGGTAGGAATCTGATATCCTATTTGCGTACGCCATACGTAGGCCAGGCCTATGTACAGGGTTTAAGTTCACATAACCAAACCCTAAATAAAGTACATTTATATGTTGCCCATAACTCAGTGAGTACGAATATATAATTAATTCCATTATCGGGGACCAATTAACCCTTTAAACTATTAATTGAACTTATCAAAACGATGTCTAATATTCCAAGTTTTACCGTTAAAATATATTCAAACACACGTAATAAGCACAAATAATATATTAAGATCATTACCTGAATGTTTCAGGGTAAAAATTCTATTTTTCTCCGGCTCTTTTAATAATTTTCTGGCATTTTTCTGTTTCATTTCTACGTTGTCTGCTTTTGTGTTGGTTCTGCTCCATTCTCGTTTTTAAGCTTCAAAATGAAGCTGAAGGGATATATATCCCTTTCCAGCCCACCGCCATCCCATTTAATTTTTTTTTCCTTTTTTCTTTTTTTTTTCGTTTTCGTGGCGACAATTAAAACAGGACACTATGAAATTCGAAATAATTCCAAAATTTGCATACAAGTTATACAAAATTTATAAATAGCATACTCGCTAAGGCGGATCTCAAATCGGGTTCCCGAAATTCAAGATGCGAATTTAAATGGAAAAAAGTAAGTTATTTAACTTTCGGCATTTTAGCGGAAACTAGCCGAACAACCTCGAAATTCACTTTCGGAAGTTCACAAAAGTCACAAATTAATCATACGAACCTAACGGCACTTTCGGATTTCGAATCGGAGTTCATTTGCCAAAATCGAGATCGAAAATCTCTTTTTAATATTTATCGACAATAAAAACTGAAACCTTCTTCCGATACGTACCGAACGAGGTCTGATTTAGCTCAAATTTTACAGATAGGTCCTAATGTACCTTACGAATATTTTAAAATTATCGGCACTCCAATCGGAGTCCTAACTTCCGAAACAACTGTCCGAGGTTGTTTCATTCTCCTCCACTTATACTCTCGTTCGTCTTCGAACGAGCCTAAGTCTAAAGAAAAATTCGCACCGATAAAAAAAAGAACTTGCACGACCTTCATGAGCTACTCCACGATCTTTTGGAATAAAATATATCTGAATAATATGATAACATCATTGCACAACTTATTCTGACTAAGCTGATCCTTCCTCGATCACGAGAAGAGATTTCTATACTTTCGAAACAAAGATACACAGAACTTTGAATGGGTTAACATGATTTAGCCGATAATCACCTCTGCGATATAACTTTCGATATAGAACAGGTCATTGGAACTAAGAATTAGCTCACGCTTGATGCAATCGGGGGAGCTTTTGAAGTACCTTGTCATTACACACTATAGAAGATTTGATGCAAACTATATTATTTTTACGAATTCACTATGCAACATCTCAGTTGATGTTAGTGTTGTTCCGCAAGCTCCTTGTGGGAATGTAGTTACTCATATCCTAATATATGTCAAAGGTTCATCTGAACAGGGTCTATCATATAAGGATACGGATCATGCAAATACTATTGGATAGTATGATGTAGACCAAGAATGATCTTCAGACTGAACATCTACTTCAGGGTATTGTCTTTGAATTTGAATTATTATGACTTGAAAAAGTAAAAATAAAGGAGACATGTAGTTGGACCTTGAGCTGAGGCAGAATACCAGCAACAAAGTTGATTACGTGCGAACTTATAAAGCTAAAGTAACTTCTCAAAGAGTTCAGGTGTGAAGGATATGCTAATGATGGATGGACGACAAGCTGCACTAGACCTTTAACTCCAAATTTTCATGAAGTAAAATAGCGTTAGTATGAGGATCCAGTTCTAATTGAATACAGACAGATAGCCAGAAGAAAACCGGAGTCACCATACATGGTTACTATTGATGGTGTTCTCATGTATAAAGATAGACTTTGTGTTCCTGATGTTGCAGATTTACATGGACAGATTATGATAGAGGCACATTATTCCAAATACACTGTTCATACAGGTTTGACTAAGATGTACCATGATCTTAAGCAGATTTATTGGTGGGATGGAATGAAGTGTGACATAGCAGAATTCGTGGCTCAGTGTTCTAATTGTCAGCAAGTTAAAGTCGTTACATCTTTCCAGAGTTTATGCTTTCAGCATATAGCTACGTATATATGATCAGGTTGCCAGCTTATCTCTATCATTAATAGATTATTAGTGGGTTTAGCAATGATCGACACTCATTGTGGGTTTCTATCGTGGCCCTAGGCTGGGTCGTGACAAAAGTGGTATCAACGCCTTAGAGATTTAGTATTACTATTCAGTATTTGGAGGAAGACTCCTCCACTTAAAGCACAAACTCATGCAGCTATTTGAATAGGAATACCCATCCCCGTACAGTCTGCTGGACTAAAGAAGATTTAGCTAAAAGCTTAACGTAGGCAGACCTAAGCTACCAACTACCCTTACGAGTTGCCAAACAGCTGCAACTCTCGAGTCACAACTCCATACATTTTCTGTAAGCACCACCGCCTGTTGGATCAAATCAAAGGTCAAATGACGCCTCTCATTACCCTTAGTAGCCTTGAAAAACGACAATGTGCTTACCCGGCTACCTTGGCACGCAGTCTGGCTCAATGAAGCGAATATCACAATAGGTTACTGATCGCCAAAGTTCACAGTACCGAATAAAGAAGAGATGGCAACGGACTGAAGATAAAAATAATTAGAGCTTTAGGAAGCTCTTCTTTTTATTTATTTGGCTATCAGAGCTAGACTACTTACGAGTCAGGCTAACCGAAAAATCGTAATTGAAGAAATAGATATTAAATGGGCTTTATAGAACAACATCTATGCCAATTTAACCTTCCTATAAAGAAAGGAACTCCGACAATTTACCAGAAATTTTATAATCCGGACAAGCTCATAGGATAACATGACTTTACTAGCATTTTGGACCAAGATGAGATACGTAGATCGAATATTACTTACAAACCACTTTACACCGGAAGAAACAATGACACTCTCTGATGGTGATGAACTAGAATCCCATCCTCCAACCAACGCAGAATTTCGAGAAGACAGGTAAACTAATTTGACATAATAATAGAAGGTGGCACGACAAGATGCCAGGCAGGCAATAGCGACACTCACTGTCAAATCTCTCATATTTAGACTAGAAAAATTAGTAGGGTCTCACAAATGCCAAGAATAAATCATACCAGAAGCTCGCCCCTCTACCGCAACCAATTCTTAATAAAGACAATATCTAAGGAAACCATCGAAACATGATAAGACACACCATTTCCAGATCGATCGGAAGAATCAAATCTTACTCACATATAATGGAAGAAGAAATACATGGGTCTACTACATTGGATACCTCAGCATCCTGCCAGACTGGTAGTTTATAGAACTGCCTCTGCAGCTGAGCTGAGCCACTACCCTGATAATTACCTTCTGAAGAACCAATGCCACCACGCTCTCGACCTCTACTGGATGGTGGCATTTCTCTGCCTGATTGAGATCTAAGTGAAATCCCATGCGACTGTGCAGGTTCCTGATGACGAGAGAAAGGATGACTGCCTATTTACCGGAGTAAGGGAAAGCTCCTCAAAGGATAACTAGACTCACGACAATAATAACTACTTTTTCGCTGAAAGTGAGAGCTGGACAGATTTTTGATAGCTGTAAAGAGAAGACTTAATCTGATCGTGACGAGCTCCTGGCGCACTTTAGGAATCACGTGACACAAGCTGAGATAACCTGGAAGGTGACCTCTCAAAATAATCAGAACTCTTACCTCCAAATGAGGTACCATGGTTGCCCACCAGGGCCACAGAATTTCTTGCTCTCTCGCTCTTACTTGTCTTGCTCTAACTTTAGGTATGCCTCATACCTTCGAGCAATATCAACAACAACATCAAATGAAATCCCGACCTCAATCTCTCAAGCCATCTGGGATCTCAAGGAACAAAAAAGGTCATCAATAAATCTTTGAATCTCTCGAAAGGCTCATGGACTAGTTCTAATGTATATCTAGCCATTCTATAAAATTAAATCTCATATTCTGAAACCAACAGGCCAACTGACAGGCTACCCTGTCTAATCCACTCAAACTGGTGACACTCTGCATCTCGCTCGCTACTCGAAAGGAACTTTTCCCCGAATCTAGAAGAAAAATCGAACCAAGTTAGCTAATAAGAGAGCGGCCCACCATACCGCTCGATATAATAAGGCTGGACCCATGAAACTGGAAAACAGAATAATAGACATCATACCGCTCGATATAATCAAGAGCCTGAAGGATACGCTGACATCATTTTATTTTAAAAATATACATAGGGATTATCTGATGCATGGCTTAAGAATATCGGAAGGTTCAATCGGGTAAAATAATGCAGCCACTTTGGGCGCTCGGAACGAACTATTACTCAGGCTAACTAACCAGCCCGAATAACTAGAGGCACAACACATGCTGCCTCCGAAACATAATTTACTGCGGTAATATTAAGAACTGGAATAGGAGCTCCCTGAGACCGAACATCTGCATATGCGGCAAGCTGATAAGCTACCTAACAAAAAAGAGGTTCTTTCGGTATCTGTCTCATCGAGATTCTCGTAAAAGCATCGTAGAGAGCCAAGGGAACCACAAGGCCATGCACTCATTACCCATCGCGAACTCGTACAGCTGGGGCCTCCGCAACTGGATCGTCATGCTAGCCTCTGACTAGACTGCTTCGCCGTGAATTCTATCCCTTTGCTGATTTGTCACACAAGGATTCACCATTACCACGAACGAATTAACGAAAATACTTTTGCATCCTAGACCGACGCACGATCAGAAAAAAAGGAAGCGAAACTTCCTAAATGCCATCATAGCCTCTCTAGACAAGTACGGACGTCTACGTACCCGTCAGCGAGAGTCTACTAGACACTGTCTTAATCTGGATAGACTCTAAACCGGGCTATGATACAAACTGACACGACCGAAAATTCGGTTAAGCCGTGCGGGCACCCGACATCCTCCTCTAGACCCATCGGGTGATCCCTTACCAATTAAATTAGGAAAATAAATATAAGAATTCATAAATAAGGACAAGACAAAAAAAAAAAAGAAACACAGACATACTGATACCTCTAAGCTGTACAAAAGAAATTACAGCTGACTACCCAACATACTAGGTTTAGGGCTATCCAGATTAGACATCTAAGAGTACAAAAGAAGACAGATACCTCCTGAAGGGAGCATAATGCAACTGAAATAATAACCAATAAACTGGTGGCCATCTGTAATAAAAGCTGGCTCACCCTGATAGCTGAAGTCGTCTTCGCTCATTCACAACGTGGCGAACTCAATCCTGGAGCGAACCTGCCGAAACGAAATAGATAGACAAGAAACAAACAACAAACAAGGGTGAGTCAAAAGGACTCAATAAGTGGGGCAGACTAGCCACCTCAAAGAATAGGATAGCTAGCCAGGGAGAAGAAACAGATAAACCAAATTCCTCTTATTTAAATTATAAAAAGGCAGAGCCAGATAATAACCGGAAACACGTATAAAACTATAAAATCAACAAGGAATACGAGCCAGAAACATGTCAAAAAATAAACAATGCACGTAAAAGCAGAACAGTAGTTATGTACCACAAGTCTATACAATGGTATGGAATGAAATGAAATGAAATGAGATGAAATATGATACAAAGGGTCACATGTGCCAAATGAATGGAGCGGAATCCTCCTGTTCCTAGGGCGGAATCCTCCTACCCTCAATATGATTCAATGGATTGGAATCCTCCTACTCCTAGGGCGGAATCCTCCTACCCTCAATATGATGCAATGAATCGGAATCATCCTGCTCCTAGGGCGGAATCCTCCTACCCTCAATATAATGCGACGAAGCGAAATCCTCCTACCCCTAGGGCGGAATCCTCCTACCCTCAATATAATGCGACGGAGCGGAATCCTCCTGCTCCTAGGGCGGAATCCTCCTACCCTCAATATAATACAATGGAGCGGAATCCTCCTGCTCCTAGGAAGGAATCCTTCTACCCTCAATATAATGCGATGGAGCGGAATCCTCCTGCCCTCAATATAATGCGATGGAGCGGAATCCTCCTGCTCCTAAGGCAGAATCCTCCTGCCCTCAATATGATGCAATGGAGCGGAATCCTCCTGCTCCTAGGGAGGAATCCTCCTACCCTCATTATGATGCAATGGAGCGGAATCCTCCTGCTCCTAATATGATATGCAATGTAATGCATATGAATGCAATATGATGCAATAATAAACCTTCACCGACGCGGGACTCTCATCGACAGCCAGAAAGTAGATGCCAACTCACAGCCAGAGTACAATGCTCAGATCCTCAATGCAATACCAACATCAGGCATAACATATAATATACAATGTAAATCCAAAGCTAAGGCGAATGAGTATGCCTATCGGAAGCTACACATGTAAGGAAGACGTGGTAGAAAATCCACAAGACCAGGTGCCTCCAAAGAAATAGATATAAACACTTACCTCGTTTCAAAGTTAACAGTGCTACCCAGCAACCGCTTTATTCTTTTGGATTCACTGCCAAACGATCCCACTGTGTTCAATAAGCATAAAAATATATCACATAAGGCTAAAGTCTTCATTCCTAACATCTTAGAACAATTCAGGTAGGAACCTGATATCCTATTCGCATACGCAATATGTAGGCCAGGCCTATGTACAGGGTTTAAGGTCACATAACCTAACCCTAAATAAATTACATTTATATGTTGCCCATAGCTCACTGAGTACGAATGTATAATTAATTCCATTATCAGGATCCAATTAATCCTTTAAACTATTAATTGAACTTATTAAAACGATGTCTAATATTCCACATTTTACCATTAAAATATATTCAAACACACGTAATAAACTCAAATAATATATTAAGATCATTACCTGAATGTTTCAGGGTAAAAGTTCTATTTTTCTCCGGCTCTTTTCTCATTCTCTGGCATTTTTTCCGTTTCATTGCTACATTCTTTGCTTTTGTGTTTGTTCTGCTCCATTCTCGTTTTCAAGCCTCAAAATGAAACTGAAGGGATATATATCCCTGTCCGGGCCTCCGCCATCCCATTTAATTTCTTTTGTCCTTTTTTCTTTTTTTCATTTTCGTGGCGACAATTAAAATGGGACCCTACGAAATTCGAAATAATCCCAAATTTTGCATACAAGTTATACAAAATGTATTTAGCATACTCACTAAGGCAGATCTCAAATCGGGTTCTCGAAACTCAAGATGCGAATTTAAATGGAAAAAAGTCAAATTATTTAACTTTCGGCATTTTAGTGCAAACTAGCCGAACAACCTCGAAATTCACTTTCAAAAGTTCAAAAAAGTCACAAATAATCATACGAACCTATCGGCGCTTTCAAATTTCGAATCGGAGTTCATTCGCCAAAACCGAGCTCGAAAATCTCTTTTTAATATTTATCGACAATAAAAATTGAAACCTTCTTCCGATACGTACTAAACGAGGTCTTATTTAGTTCAAATTTTACAGACAAGTCCTAATGGACCTTACGAATATTTTAAAATTATCGCCACGCCAATCGGAGTCCTTACTTCCGAAACAACTGATCGAGGTCGTTTCAGTATTCTCAAATCTCTGGTGGGGAAAATAAAGTTGGAAGTAAATACGGTAAATAGACATTGGGATTGGTAGACAAAATTTATCTCCTATCTAGATTTAGGAATCTTACTGGCAGACAAGAGAGATGCTGAGAAACTCTGAAGATAAGTGGTCCCATATTCGCTTGTGCAAGGGAAATTATATAAAAAAACTCTACTGCGGCCCGATGGCCAAATGCTTGGGTCCAGGGTAGTACAACTATGTGATGAGGGAAGTGCACAAGGGCGAGTATGTAAACCATTCAGGGGGAAGGCCTTAGTATGAAAACTCCTTCGAGCTGGCTATTATTGGCCCGAGATGAGTGAAGATGCTAAGGTATTTGTCAAAAAATGTGACAAGCGTAAGAAGCATGCTTCGATGATCCATCAACAAGCAGAGCCATTGTATTCAGTTATGTCGCCATGGTCATTAATGAAATGAGGGATGGATATCGTAGGCTCATTTCCCAAAGCAAAGGGTAATGTCAAACTCATTCTTGTGCTCACTGATTATTTTACCAAGTGGGTCCAGGCAAGATCTTTTGCTAGGGTTCGACAGAGAGAAGTTATCGACTTCATTTTGAAGAATATCATATGCAGATTTGGAGTTCCGACGGAGATAACATGTGATAATGGAAAACAGTTCATAGTTTCAGAGGTAACTACTTTCTTTGCTAAATGGGGAATTAAAAGAGTGGTCTCAACACCTTATCACCCCAGTGCTAATGGGCATGCTGAGTCCTCGAATAGAATAATCGCGGATAATCTTAAGAAGAGGATGGATGAAGTTAAAGGCTCGTGGCCCAATGAGCTACCTGAGGTGTTGTGGGCAATGAGAACGACTGAGAAAAATAGCATTGGAGAAACCCCATTTTCCCTCGATTATGGGATCGACTCATTGATTCCCATCGAGCTTGGTGAGCCCAGTCTTCAGTATGCTCAGGCATCCGAGAAGTTGAATCAGCAAGCTATGCGCGTGGAACTAGATTTACTGGAAGGACAAGGAAAATGGCTTTAGTTCGGTTGGCTGCCCAAAAGCAGCAGGTAGAAGCGTACTTGAATAGAAAGGCAAAATTCAGAACATTTAAGGTTGGTGATTACGTCTTAAGGGCTTCGAATCAAACAACTAAGTGAAGGAATACGGGAAAATTGGTTGCTAATTAGGAAGGGCCTTATCGAATTAAGGCAATTACAGGAAAAGGATCTTATCAACTTGAGGATCTCTGAGGCAATCAAGAGCCTTTAAACTGGAATATTTCCAACTTAAAGTGCTATTATTTCTGACATTGAGGTGCGTTATCCTTCGTTGAAGTATAACCTTTCACCAACGGCATCGAGCTGACAATGCTCCAACGCTTGGGTCGAATGGTATTAACCCTTTTTTTTTTGGCTTGACCTTTTCAGGAAGGAAAGGGAACGAAACACAGTGCTCGAGTCTTAATTCTTCACACCCGACCACTGGAGGGTGCAAGGGGGAGTTAGCTTAGTCAGCCTTCGACTCACTCCATAACCGGGGACTCCGAAACCCAATGACTAACTATCTATACACCGGGGACTGCTCCTTTAGGAATTAGCTTAGTTATTTGTTGTGATCACCCGAGGTGGCTTTGTAATAAGAATTTGCCTAAATCTCAATACGACTAGGATTTATGTAAATCGACTTGAAGAAACTCATTAATGGAATAAAACTTGATTCGATTTCTTTTTTATCCAATGCATGAAGGCCGGTTTTTATTTTATTCCTCGGCTTGAGAACGAGACGTCGTTCCAAGCTAGTTTACACTTAAATTTATCTAAGTCTTGTAAGAAAATACTCAATTAACATATCAAAGGCTTTAAATACAAAGAAAAGATTAACACTTAGAAACATTCAAATTCATTAAAAAGGCTCGGAGGCCAACATAAAGATATTTACAAAGCAATGTCTCAAAGGCCTAAGCAAAAATAGAAAATACACTGACAATATATCACTCATCGGCCTCGCCCCCACCAGAAGATGAAGCGTCAGAACTCTCATCTTCGTCGCTCGAGCTCTCACTGCTCGAGGGAAGTTTGCTCATTAGCAGCTTAGCTTTCACAACATCATTTTCAATCTTGGCTATTTCTGCTTCTTGATCAGCCCCAATTTGGCATTGTTTGAAAGTCTTCAGTTTTGTTTGAATAATGGCCCAGTTCTTATCAACTTTGGCCCTTGTTACTCTCATTTTCTTCTTCGACGAGAAAGATGCTATTTTACCCCGAAGGGTTACAACTTCGGCTTCGAGCTGTTCCTTCCTTTCAGTCAGCTCGTTTATCTTGAGTGAACTTTTCTTTATTTTTGAGTGATATTTCTCAGCGTTCTTTGTTATTGTAGCTTTGGCCTCGTCGGTCACTTTTTTCAGCGCAGTTGCCAGCTCGGGCTTGCAGGACTCCTTCAAAGTGGCCATTCTAGCCTCGGCAAAAGATGCAGCCTTAGGAGCATTGGCTTCCTCGAGATCAGACTTGTCAGCAGCCATTCGAGCATCATCCAACTCAATTTTGGCATTAAGAAGTCTTTTCTCCAAATCAACTACTAGAGATTCAAGGTTAGCTCTTATTCCATCTCATTCATCCTTGGTTTTTTTAAGAATGGAGGCTCGGTGGGCCTTAATCTCGGCAGCCCTGATCGAGTAGATGTACCCCTGCAAAGAGTTAACTAAAAGGTTAAGGCAAAAAATTGAAAAGATAGAATCTAAAGAAGGGTAAGAGAGGCAAAAATACTTGAATGGCATGCTGAGCTGCATCGGCCATCAATTCGCCTCCGGGATATCGAGTCGTGAGCGGGTTCGGAAGCAGCTTGTGAGTCTCTTTCCTCAGTACGAGGAGGGCCATTCACAATCTTCTCTTTGTTTGCTGACGAAGGGATTACCTCTTCAGCTTTATCGGCTGGTTGAATCGATGCCTCAAGGTTGATAGTTTTAATTTCTCTTTGAGCCTCTTCCTTTTCGGGCTCATCGATCAAACCCCTATGAGGAGAAGTAACTACCTCGGGGTTGGCATTCTCTTCCACTCTGGCCCGCTTGGCTTCGAAGCCTATCTTTTTCCTTTTGGAGCTACAAAAGAGAGAAAAGGAGAAGAACCAATAAAAAACAAAGGGGTTAGGTATTAATAGAAGAGAAAAGGTATGCTTACTCTAGTCTGTTGGCCCTATGTGAACAGTCTTCCCTTCTTTCTTTTCCTCTTTTTTCTTATCGAGGTCTCCAACCAAATCCTCGAGCTCATCCAGAGCTTCCCCAGTCTCGGGGACTTTCTTCTTTTTTCTTCCTTTATTCTTCTTCTTTTCCTTCGGCGTGGTAATCGCCCTACTAAGGAGGCTTGCAAAAAGCAGAAAACGAAGACTAGTAAGGGAAGAATCTTAAAAGGAAAATTCAACAGAGGTAAAGTATGACTGACCGTGGCGCTTGTATGCCCATTTGTTTTCACTTAATGCAGCCAAGATTATCCATGATCTCTCTTCTCTTGGCTTCGCCTTGGTAATGGCTTGCACCCAAGCAGTCAGACCATCCGGAGATGTGATTGGGATTGACTCGGCTAAAGAAGTTAAAACTAAAAGGTTAGAGATAAAAAAAATGATGAAGAGGAAAGTTGTTGAAAGTAACCGAGGCAAAAGCTTACGTGTTCGGTTCCACCGTTCGGGAAAACCAGACCTCGAGGATAGAAGGATGGTAGGCAATAAAACGAAGCGTTTGTTCCATCCCCAAGCTTCCACGTCCTCACCTTTTGTGATTAGCGAAAACTTGCCTCATTTATTCAGTTGAACAATCCCATCCTTGTGCAGAGTGGGAGAAAAAAGGTAGATGAAGTGATCAAAAGTGAAAGAGACGCCTGCTCTTTTGCTCAAGCAATCAAGGCACTGTATAACCCTCCAGAATTCGGGACCAAATTTAAGTTATGCACACATTGTAAGTTCGGCAGAACGTGTCCACTACCTCGTGAATAGGAAGGGTAAATCCTATTGTGAAGAGGTAGGTGTTACACGAAAGAGCTCCCATCTACTATATCACAGGTTTGGCTCTCCAAAGCGGGGATGATGACTTGGACCTCGGGACCCCACTTGCAGTTCTCCCGAACCAAACAAATATTGGCTTGTGTGATCAGGCTCGGAGTGTCTCGAACTGGAATATTTCTATTCCTTCTAGTATCGGCCTCAGTCTGGACTTGCATCATGAAGTCGTTCGAAAGGTCGAGCATCAAGGGGATGACGTGCTCGGGTGTGAGTTCCCTCAAGAGAAATTTCTTTCTCTTGGGGTTTTGAGTTTTTGTTTCAACATCACCAACTTCTGTAGTGCCGTTATCTTCTTCATCGCCCGTCTCATCAATGTTGTCGCGGTTGGAGGTGGCTTTGCGCCTCCTTAGGATTAAACCGCTAAGGTGTGATGTTGCCTCTGTGTTGTCATCCAACACGGAAGAATGTTTAAGGGTACCGAGACGTCTACCAGTTCATTGCTGACGATCATGGTAGCAAGGTCAGGGATCCTTTCTTCAGAAGGACCTGAGGAATTTTGTACGAAATGTGTAGCATACATTTTTGCCAGCGATTGGCGATGTTCTTAATCAATAAGAAGGAATTCAAAGTGTAATTCTGCTATGGAAAATTACTGTTGATAGAGAAATTGAAAGTGAGAAAGAAAGAAGACAAGTTAAGGTATTTATAGTGGAAAGGTCATAATTGCATTTACATGGGGAAGGAGGAGCAAAAGTCACACCCAATTAACGGATTCCATGTGTGATGGATGGGAATACAGAGTGACAACCGCCGTTTTCGAAATTTATGGTGCATGTGTGGCCACGTCGATTTCCCGCTGCATTCATTCCGCCCCTCGAAAAATCCTGATAATTATCCGAGGGGTGGGGGACTATCTGTATTGGATAGAAATTTACCGAGCCTCAGCGCTAGAGCTCGGGGTATGGTTTGGTTGGATTTCCTAGAAACGACTCCTTGAAGAAGCTCGCTTGGTTCTAGAGTCTAGATGCCTCGGGCGAGAGTGAATCTTGGCTACAAGTTATTGCTCAGGGCGACTAAAGAATAACCATCACGAGGGGTGCGGCTTACCCCTTGGTGAAAGTTCGTTCTTCGGTGGATAGAGTTTCACCTTTTGTAACTGTCGACCGTTACTTGCCCATTTAATGGGATAATCATGGACCAGCCATGATCAAAACATGGAGTAATGGCCATTAAGCATATTTATAGCTTTTCTTATTCTTGTAGACTAAAAATACTCATGGATAAACTATGTAAAGGCATCCAGAAATATATCATAAAATACTTACTTCTTGTCTCTTTACTATTGTCTGAATTTCCTTGCTGTATTTCTTGTTATTTTTAGGATTTGATACAAACAATTATTAGTTAATCCAAAGTAAATTCGATTTATTGTCCTAATCAAATTTAGGCAAATACACTGCAAGTTGAAGAGGCTATCGTCGGTGATGACGACGGAGAAGAGAGCATAAAGCAAAGAGGTTTTTTATTCTTTTCTTTTTGTTTTGGTTAATTTCAGAAATCTCAATTCAGCTGTCTCGTAACAGTAACATCCCCTGCGGCACACAATCTACTCGAATTGTTGTGTCTCTTGAACACGTGGATTGCCGTAAACTATTTTATTTTACACAATAGATTAATCGTGTGACAACTCCATCTATTGGATTACTACTTTAGACACTGTCTGTTAAACCATTACCATATATCACTCTTTTCTTACTTAATACCACTGTAGATTTCATGACGGTTCTTAAGATTGTATGGGACATAGTTTATGTGACATTTTTAGACGTCCTATATGACCTTTTTTTGTTGTAGTGATTTGTTGCTGAAAGCCATAGCAAGTTGGTGTTTTTGTTTTGTCGTGGTGGATATTAAAGTGCAAAGATTTTATGCTTGTTTACAGAACTTAGCAATAGCATTCAAGTCAAAGTGTCTACACTTAATTTGTGTTAGTGGTATATAAGAATGATAAACTTCAAAGTATTTGATTGAACAATGTTTAAGTACTTTAAAATAATTTGAAATATTCATATAATGAAAGTATACTATATTACCCTTCGGGAAAATAATTGGACCTAGATACATAAGAACTCCAAACTGAAACGAAATTGCTGCATAGGAAAACCCTTCGGAACCACAAAACACCGAAGAACAAGCTATGCGATAGCAATAAAACGATATGGTAAATCTCACGCAGTAAGGCAGTAAAGCTGCTATTTTGATTTAATAACATCATTTTCCAAAATTGCAATGAATATTAGATTGTAAAGAATGCAAGATGCCGGACGGAATTATTATGAAATTGCATCAAGATATTATTATCTATATGCTTTTGAGGCTTCCAGTAAAGTTTCTCTTGCGATTCAAATGCATTTCTAAATATTGTCACACTCTCACAAAATCTTCCACTTTTATCAATATTCATCTCAACCGCGCCACAACTTCAGAAGATGAATATATTCTTTTCAAGCGCTCCTTCAAAGAAGATGTTGAAAGCTATAAAGGCATATTTTCTTTTCTTTCTAGTAATAATGGTGATGATCTTAACTGTATTTTTCCAGATCTAGATGTTCCTAATATGACATCCCTTTATAGTATTACGCAGGACAAACTCATTGGTCCTTGCCATGGTCTGGTTGCTGTGATGAATGTAAGTTCCACCATCTTGTTAAATCCAGCTACTAGAAAATATAGACTGCTCCCGTCCAGCCCATTCAGTGTTCCCAAGGGATTCTATCGTGACATTCAAAATGGTGGGTTTGGTTTCGATTTCGTTGTTAATGACTATAAGGTTTTTATAATTTCTGAAGTTTACACAGAAGATCCTTACGGGTATCCTGAAGAGGGTGAGAGAAAAGTTGAGGTTTATGAATTGGGTATTGATGTCTGGAGAGAATTGGATCATGTGGATCAACAGCTGCCCAAGTTGTTTTGGATGACTTCTTCGATGCCTCATAATGGAGCTTATCATTGGTTAATAACATTAAGTTATGAACATAAATTGATACTACTTTGTTTTGACATGAGCACTGAAATTTTTCGCTATATCAAGACGCCTAACACTCGTTACTTTTCAAGTGGAACACGCCATAGCCTCGTACTCCTGAATGATTGTCTAAGCTTCATGTGTCACCCCTTTCCAGGACCCGAGATTGATCCGACAAAAGATTTTATTGACATCTGGATGATGAAAGATTATAATGTTTATGAGTCTTGGATAAATATACACACAATTAGAATTCTTCCTATTCATGAATTCCCTTTAGCAATATGGAAAGATTCTTTGCTGTTTTTTCAAGGAAAAAATGGATATTTGATGTCATATAATCTTAATACCGATGAAGTCAAGGAACTGAGTTCAAACGGTTGTAAGAGAAGTATGAGGGCTATAGTTTACAAAGAAAGCTTGGCTCCCATTCCAGAAGGAAGCGAAAGTAGTACACAAGTTCACAACTTTTAGAGGAGGAATTATTCTGCCAACTTCAACAACTTTTTGATCGCGAGATTTTAATATTTATAATTGGTGCGTAGCTTGCTCGCAGAGTGATTTTTAGTTAAAAATATAAGTATCTCTACAAATTTCTTATACTTCTAGAAATACTAGATTCATACGTCCCGTGCACCTGCCTAAGCATACTTTTTTGGATCCAAATTTTTTTGTTCTTTCCAAGTCTTTATTTTGCATAGAAAAACGCAACTATTGCAAAAACTGAGATTTTGGTAGAACACATGCCTAATTGGTTTTTTTTTTTTTTTTGTTTTATTTGTTTTAGAGTAAATCTCATTTTACTCCCTAAAGCTTTAAGGGTTAGAAAAACGATACCCCCTCCACCTTTTAAATGGGAACGACTATTCCCTTATAGGTGGAAAACGATGCCCGTTTCACCTTTTTAGTGGGAACATTACCTCCTTTAACTCAAAATTCAGTGGATTAAAAAGAAAATATTATTTGGATCAACATATGAACATTGGTAAAAACATTCTAACCAAAAAAAAAAAATTGGTATAATTCTTTTCCGTCATGTTTCGATAAATTTAAGTTAATTGTCATAGCTCATACTCTTTCATATTTGATTTGATTATTTTTATTGTATATAAAATAATGAAAAAGACGGTAATTATGCCCGTGATCTTCAGTCACCCACAAATTCTAAATATAAGGAAAAAGTGAGATAAATAATACAAGTAGGACCGCAACTAGTGTACATGTTGCAAAGTATATAGGCGAAGGAGCGACTATCCTATAGTTCATAAATGATAGAGGCGAGAGAGCAGCAACTTTGATTAATACACATTTAAGAGCACGGAAAAAGTGAGAGGGGGTGGACAAAATAAACATGGTTCATGCTGCGGAATAGAAAATTAGAGTGGTATTGAAATGTCAAAACAAATCAATTTTTACAAGTTTCACATGTAAAAAAAATCATACTATATGTTAATTATGAATGTGTTATTAACAATTTTTCATTTAAGCTTTGATTTTAAGGTTCAACCACCTAGAACTAGTCAAATTGCATAGCCACACCACCTAGAAATCTCAATTGCACAGACAATCTTTACTTTTTGGAGAAGTTATGTTCTCAACTCAAGCCTTAACAACTGAACGAATTATGCAAAATAGTGTCAGAACTCGCATAGGGAGTGAGATAGTAGACACGACTCGGACTTCTAATTAGGCCGTGCGGGCACCGACATCCTCCCTTAGACCCATCGACAAACCATTACCAACTGAATTAGGAAATGAATATAAATCCAACTTCTAAATAAAATAAAACTTAGAAAAAAGCACATCCATACTGATACCTCTAAGTGGTAAAAAATAAATTATAGCTGACTACCCAATATATTAGATTTAGGGTTATTCAGACTAGACATCTAAGAGTACAAAAGAATACATACGCCTCCAGAAGGGAGCAAAATACAACTGAAATAATAAACATAAAATTGGTGGCCATCCTGAATAAAAATTGGCCTCACCCTGACAGCTGAAGTCGTCTTCGCTCCTTAACAATGTAGCGAACTCAATCCTGGAGCGAACCTGCCAAAATGAAATAAATAGACAAGAAACAAACAACAAACAAGGGTGAGTCAAAATGACTCAATAAGTGGGGGCAGACTAGCCACCTAAAAGAATAGGATAGCTAGCCAGGGAGAAGAGCTAAGCAAATGCAGTCAGAAACGCATCAACTAAAGCGTATAAACCAATTAGGGATACAAAATAGCCAGAAACATATAGGCAAACTGAAATATGTCCACAACGTGCTATACATACCGCATACACAAAACACAGCACAATAGTCACACAATAGTCAGCATGCGGTGCAATGAAATGGGATGAATGCGATATTGATGCAATACAGTCACATGTACCTGATACCTATCTCCGGCGCGGGACTCTCATTGTCTACCAAGAGATATATGCAATAATTACCCTTTACCGGCTCGGGTAGGGGTGTTCATGGGGCGGTACGGTTTGGATTTGAGTTTATCGTTAACGGTATATTGGTTAACGGTATGTAATTATGTAAATCAATACCGTACCAGCAAGCTATCGGTTATCGGTTCTTAACGGTTCGGTAACAGGTACACCGAAGTAATGCGTGAATTCTTGGTGCACTACTAAAAATAAGGCATTTTCAGACCGAAATTTCGGACCGAAATTCGGTTGGAGCACATTGTCCGACCGACGTGGTGGGATAATTCATCGAATTATAATTAAATTTTTTTTTTTTTTACTTTAGCCGAACGCCGCGGTCGGACAAGAATTAAAAATTTTTGACCGACCGCAGCGGTCCGAGGGCGGTCGGTGGGCAGTAAGTATACCAGCACGGGCATACAACCCGTTTTTCATTTAGTTCAATACCCATTTCTCTCTCTTTCTCCCCTTTCTTTCTTTCTCCATTCAACCCGATTCCAAAGCCAAATCCAACCCAAATCTATTAAAAAAACACTCTTAATCTCTTAATTCCATTCCTCTACAACTTGGTAAGTTTAATTTTCATAGTTTTCTTCCTATTTTCCCCAAATCCGAAAACCCTAACTTTTTTATCTATTTTTTTTTGTAGTTCTTCCATCTATCAAAGTTGGGGATTCGTAAATTAGTGGTGGTGGAGTACAAAACCATCCCTTGAGGTGAGTTTTATGGTGAAACACCAATTTTTTTTTTTAAATTTAATTTTAGCTCGTTTTTTGTTATTTTTTCCTATGTTTGAATTCTAGCTCATGAAATTAATCCATGACATAGTAGTTGCTATTTGGTTGTGAACTATGTTACATTGTGTTGTTGTTTGGTTTGGGAATTGTTGAAGCTAGTTTGACATTTTTGTTGGTATTGTAAAAATTAGGTTGATTGGAAAAGTGGGTGTTGTTAAAAAAATTATTGGGTTATTGAATTCACATTTAGAAGATGATAAATTGAAAAGTAACACTTTGAATGGGTTGTTGTAGTGAAAAAGTTGGTGTTCCATTGAGAAGAGTACACTTTGAATGGGTTGTTGTTGATCAATGTTGTTGATGGGTTCCTTTAGTAGTGTTGTTGTTGTTGAATGTTGTTAATGGTGTGTACTAGTGTTGTTGTTGTTGTTGTTGTATTGCTTTGAGAAAGAATTGTTGGTGTATAGTGTAGTTTGGTAGTTAGATTCTTTGAGGCATTTCATCAAATAAGTGGTGAGCAACAACTAAGTTGAATAGTTTGCAAATAGTTTTAAATTACTCCAACTAAGTATAGATAAGTAAATAATTTTATCATTTTGAATAAATAGATATAAGTTGCAAATGAGAAGTGTTATTAATTACTAAATGATAATCTTAGAGAACAAATTAGTTAGTAATATAAAAATAATTGACTAAGAAAATTATACAATTACTTAATCTTATGAAAATTGGTAGTGTATCAAAGAAATGTTTGTTTAAATATTTGCAATTTAATATGCATCTCAAACATGTAATTTTTGTGTAGATATGGTTAATGAAAGTCGTAGTTGGATGTATAATAGAAATAATTCCTGCCGGCGGGGGATGAGGGCAGAATTTGCAGTAGGTGTTGAAGATTTTATTGAAAAGGCGAAAACACTTGATGATTTTATACGGTGGGGCCAGATTAAGTGTCCTTGTCTGGACTGCCAGTGCATAAAAGGGAAAAATTTGGATGATGTTGAAATGCATCTTTATATGAAGGGTTTTATGCCAGATTATTTTGTTTGGGTTTATCATGGAGAGTCTAGGGATGTGAGGGGTGATGTTCATTTTCAAAATGCTTATGTCGGTGGGAGTGGCATCCTGCATTTAATAGCATTGCCAAAAGCAATTTCCTTGGAAAATGCCAAGATAGAGTGAAAGGTAGCATGTATGATTGTCGAAACAAAGGAAAGAAGCCCGAGTGGATATACGATCACGTTTGGGCACAACTTCTACAATATTGGGATACTAAAGAATTTAAGAAGAAGAGCGCCCAAGGAAAAGCCGCACGAGCCTCCGAAAGGTGTGGATCGCTGCACACCGGGGGTTCGGTTAGCGCAGCGACTCAGCGGATGATATTGGTAATTTATTAATTAATTGTATGTATTATTTTATGTAACTCACATTAATTTTCCATCTAACTTGTCATCTTTTTAATTTTGTAGGAAAGGCAAGAAGGGCGGCCAGTTCGTGTGCCTGAAATCTTTAAGAAGAGGCATATATACAGAAACAAAAAAGGAGAGGAAGTGTGGGTCGAAGACCGCGCTAAAGAGCTATATGTAAGTTATTAAATTCAATCTTTTAAAGTTATTAAATCCGTCGATATTTGTCAATCTAATTCTTGTTATTAAATTTTATTTCAGGAAAAGGCTACGGCGGTCTATGAAGAAAGGATGTCAACTCAGGCATCCGAGTGTGGTAGCAGTACCCCAGCTCAAATGACACTAGAAGAGGAAACTGCACTATGGTTGGAGGTGAATGGCGGAGTAAAGAAGGGAAGTGCTTACGGCCTTGGATCGCAGTATGCCTCAGAACGTCTAAATCCAGGTTTGTTTGGCACTTACACTCCTCCTACTAGTTCAATTAATCCCTCGGTGGAAGCCGCTTTGCGCAATGAAATCGAAGAGCTTAAGAAAAAGAGTGAAGAAGAACGTTTGCGCATTGAAGAAAATATGAGAGCCATGCGGGAAATGATGCAGAACATTATGTGTGGTGGTGCGGACAAGGGAAAGAAGGGCAAGGGCAAGAGCAACACCAAGAGCAAGAGCAAGAGCAAAAGCCGGGGGAAAGGCAAGAGCAAGCGTCAATACAACTCTGAGTCGGGTTCTGAGTCTAGTTCTGAGGCAACGGAGTAGTGATAATGGATTGTTGATGTATTAGACTTGTTTTAGACATGTTTTAACTTGTTTGGATCACTATTCGGATTGGATATGTTATGTAAAATGTTAAACTTTCTATTTAAAGGCAATAAGCCTTGTTTAGACTATTATTAAGGCTTGAGAAGCCTAATCTTCTTCTGGGTGCTGTTTTTTCTGCTTTTTACAGGTGGTGTAGCTCTAATTGCAGGTTTTTTATTGCAGGTATTACACTGCCTACCGACCGCAGCGGTCCGAAATCGGTCCGAAAATTGGCAATTACCCAGCCCAGAAATAAACAATCTCCCACCGCAGCGGTCGACTGGCCGACCGACGCGGTCGCCTAGCCCACCGCTGCGGTCGCCCAGTTTCCCAGTTTTTTTGCAATCTCCGACCGCGTCGGTCGCCCAGTTCAACATTATTTTTTCCACCTATAAACTAGGCGACCGCCGTCTGACCGTATTTCGGTCCGACGTCCGACCGCGGCGGTCGGAAAGCTGTGAGCGACCACCAATTAGCCGACCGCCTTGTTAGGTCGGACAACGGTCGCCTAGCCGACCGTTGTCTCACCGTATCGGCGGTCGGAAAAGCCCTGATTTTTAGTAGTGGTGGAAGGTTGTCAATAGGTAATATTTTTTAATTAATATGAATAGCCACTAAAGTAATAAACAAACCATCCTCACAAACTAAATAAATAAGTGCAATCAACAAGTCTTAACAATATGCTAACATAATACAAAATAACGAAATAGAAAAAGAAAAGATAAGAAAGTCTGATCAATGATCCGAAAAAGCAAAATTAATTATAAAATAGGTCGGACTCATAAATTAAAGTGTATGAGTATTGACATATAGCCACCAAAAATAATAATAATAATTGAAGTTTAACCTATAAGTTAATGTTGTCAATTAAGAGTTTAAATGACTTAATATACTAATAATAAATAAAATAAAATATATAAAAATTATAAAAAGAAACCTTATCGGTTATCTGTACGGTAATGGTAAAGAGATATAGAAACCGTTACCGTACCGATATCTTATCAATATTGGAAATTAATACCATTACCGAACCAATAACCGTTACACCGATACCGTTATGCTTATCGGTAGCGGTAACTCTTCGTCTATCGGTACCGGTTTGATTTTGCACACCCCTAGGCTCGGGACTCTCATCGATTACCGAGAAGTATATGCAATGATGACCCTTCACCGGCTAGGGACTCTCATCGAATACCGGGAAGTGTATGCAATGATGACTCTTCAGCAGCTCGGGACTCTTATCGAATACCGGGAAGTGTATGCAATGATAATCCTTCACCGGCTCGGTTCTCTCATCGATTATCGGGAAGTTTATGCAATAATGACCCTTTACCGGCTTGGGACTCTCATCGATAACCGAGAAGTGTATGCAATAATGACCCTTCACCGGCGCGGGACTCTCATCAATAACCGGGAAGTATATCTAATAATGACCCTTCACAGGCGCTTCTCATCGACTACCGAGAAGTATATGTCAAGCTCAAAACCAAAGTACAATGCTCATAGGGGATAACATATTATATACAATGAAAATCCAAAGCTAAGGAGTAATGAGTACGCCTATCGGCAGCTACACAGGTAAGGAACACGTGGTAGAATATCCACAAGGCCAAGGGCCTCCAAAGAAATGGATATAATCATTTACCTTATTCCAAAGTGCAACTCAACAACCGCTTTATCTTTTGGGTTCATTTCCAAACGATCCAACTGTGTTCAATAAACAGAAAAATATCACATTAGGCTAAAGATTTCATTCCTTACATCTTAGAACAATCCGGGTAGGAACCTGGCACCCTATTCGCATACGGGATAGCAGTCCAGGCCTATGTACAGGGTTCAAAATCACATAACCAAACCATAAATAAACTACATTTACGGGTTGCACATAACTTCCTGAGTACGATTATATAATCAATTCCATTATCGGGATCCAATTAACCCTATAAACTATCAATTTAACTTATAAAAATGATTTCTAATATCCCAATTTCTACTATTAAAATATATTCAAACGCATGTAATAAACTGAAATACTGAATTAACATCATTACCTGGATGTCTCAAGGTGAAAATTCTATTTTTTTCTGCTCTGTTTCCTTTGCTTTCTCTCTTTTCTTTCTTGTTTTCTCTCCGTGTTCTCTCTCTCTCGTTCCTTAATGTTTATGTTTCTATTCCATTTGTGAAATTTAAGGGATTATAATCCCTGCCACCGCCATTTTTTTTTATCTTCTTTTCCTTTTTCTTTTCTTTTCTTTTCTTTTCTTTAATATTTTCTTTTTGTTTTCGTGATTAAAATTAAAACGAAACCCTACGAAATTCGAAATAATTTCAAATTTTGCATACAAGTCGTACAAAATTTATGAGACGTACTCATTAAAGCGGATCTCAAATCGGATTCCCGAAAATCAAGATGCGAATTAAACCGAAAAGATCAAATTCTTAATTTTCGGAACTTTAGCGGAAACTAACCGAACGACCTCGAAATTTACTTCCCAATGTTCACACAAGTCACAAATAATTATATGAACCTAACGGTGCTTTCGGATTTTGAATTGGAGTTCATTCGCCAAAATAGAGCTCAAAAATCTCTTTTTAATATTTACTGACAACAGAAACTAAAATCTTCTTCCGATACCTACCAAACAAAGTCCGATTTAGTTCAAATTTTATAGACAGGTTCTAATGGACCTTATAAATATTTTAAAACAGTTGGCACGCCAATCGGAGTCCTAACTCCAGAAACGACTACCTAAGGTCATTTCAATAGTGTCCTTGAGTTTGGTTCTATGTTGTTGTTTAAATAATAGTCCAAATTGTAATGAATGGTCTAGCTTTAATATCATGATAATTGAAGTTCTCTGATATCTTTATTCTTTCAAGGCAAGCCATTTTAGAACAATTGAATTTGCAGTCATGATAATTTTCTGAATAGATTCAATAAATTGTTGAGTTAGATTACATATGAGTAGAATTTTGTTCTCAATTTTAGTTCTTACTTTGACTATTTTTTTTCTGGAATCTTTGTTGGAAGCAAGAAACTATATTAATGTGAATAAAAAATACTAGGAAACAAGACTATGCAACCAAACTATTTCCTATGAAAAAGGTTGTTTCGGTCCAACAACATTTTTTTTCTTTTTAATCTAGTGAAATTTGAGTTAAAATATAGAGGGGGTATCATTTTCCAACCTCAAGGACGTATCGTTCTCATTCAAAAGGTAGAGGGGTAGGACTATGATTGGCGTACCGACAATCTTAAAAGCTCCATAAGGTCATTAAGACCTCTCTGCAAAATTGGAGCCGAATTGGACCTCGTTTGATAGGTCGTGGAAGACTATTTCAATTTTGATTGTTGGTAAAGTCAAAAATAGATTTTCGGGATCGATTTGATTAAATGAGCTCTGGTCAAAAATTTAAAAGTGTCATTAGATTCGTATGGTCATTTGTGACTTGTATGAACTTTCGGAAGTGAAATCCGAGGTCTTTCGAATTGTTTTCGAAAAGTTCTGAAAGTCAAGAAATCGACTTCTTCCCCTAGAACCTCCTATCTTGTGTTTTGGGGATCCAATTCGAGATCCGTCTTCGCGAGTATGTTATAAGTATTAAATTATGTGAGAATTTTGGGGTCATCTGAGCTTGGTAGGGTCCCATTCAGACCCAAAAGTCCGCACCAGCAGAAGCTAGTGCACTGTTGGCCAAAGTCTCCTGCATGATCGCACCTAAACATTCGTGATAGCGCCTGTTTCTACGTTTCCTATAGGCAACAACAGCCACAGCAGCGTGAGGGCGAAGTTGGAGGTGGCGGCGCAAAGGCACTAGTTTCAGCGTATAAAATACCCTTGGGCAGTTCATTTGTTTTCTTATCCATTTCTAATCAATGCTAATCGGTTCCAAGGCGATTTATTGATACCAATTAGTAAGATATCATCAGGTAATCATCCTAGACTTCTTAATTTCATTAATTTTTTTGGACAAAGAGTCAACTAGGCAGTATGTCTAGCGACCAATTTTATAAATAATAAAAAAATTAAATACCTCGAAGAGGACAATACAAAGTAAGGTGGGCTAAACCATACCTTACATCATCATGTAGAGGCGGACGACCTCGCGCCTAGCACGAATGCAAAAAATAAGAATTCGCTAGTACCAAATACTCTATGATTATCACAGAATTTATAACACACTCTGTGATGACATTAGATGTGATGATGCTAACATAATGAAAAAATATAAAAGCTAGAAAAAAAGTGGAATAATGATCTCAACACTTCCTTTTACAAGTGATCCAACTAAATATGTTGAAAAGGTCCTAAAATTCTAATTTGATAAAACGATACTTGTGGCTATCTATCTTGATAATAAAAACTTGCAATCATATTTTTGACCCTTTTGATTTTGAGCTCCGTATAGGTTGTACTCTAGTAGACTCAAGCAGAAGTCTCTGCCTCCTCACTCGCTTTATAAAATTTTCCTTAATCTTCTTTGATGACAAATCACATTCACGAGCTACTTGAAGAAAATTGTGAGCCGTAGATTCTTCATCCTCTTCCTAATAACACAAATCTCAGTCATCTTCGAGAAATTATCTGGAATAACTATATTGCCTTCAATTGCCAAGGGCAGAACAATAGGTGAAGAACAGAAATAAACGTCTCCTTGTTCCCATAATTTTTCCCATCTCGCCCGCGAATTGGAGAAGCTACAGCGCCCCTTTTTTCTTCTAAGTAGTACACAATTTGACTTCCCAGTTTGAACTGGAGTATTTGCTGCATCATTCTTCTTTTTTCCAGTCATAATTGGAGTAGAAACAAACTCAGAATTTAAGCATGCATCCTGGGGTTTCCTAGCAGATTCTGACGCTATTTCAAAACTGTCACGCCCATGTTTTAAAGTAACTGCAGCTTCCTCTTCTGGAACGTTACTAGTTTTCCTAGAATTATTTACTTTGCTTGGCGCTGAAGCAGCTCCTATTTGTTTCCCAAAAACTGCTGCGTCACCTGCTGCATCAATCTTCTTCTCAGAACCTACTGCGTTCCCAAATTCACGAAAAGGACCTGGAGCTTCCCCTTTTCGACAATTCACAATCCCACCCTGATTAGGATAGGAAACTGCGACTAGGTGTTGCTTAAAATCAGCGCTAACAGGAGCAAATGCTTTAGGACCAGATTCCACAATCCCATCGTTCCTAGGACTAGCAACTGCAGCAACATCAGTAAACTCCTCCTCCAAAACAGATTTTTGACTAGGATCCGTAATGATCCGATATTTTATAAGTATTATTTTTCTAGTTATTCCGTTAGTTTCAGTAAATATATTTTTAATTATTACTATTATAGAGTAATTATATGAGTTGGAAGAACTGTTAGATAGAATAATGAGTAATTGTTGGACCAATTAGATATTACCTCTATTAGTTGGCATTTAAGTGAAAATAAATAGAATAATAATAGTGGATATAAGTGGTGCCTTTCAACTGCTGATACTTTTTAGAGTTACAAATATAAAAAGTCTAGGTCTTTTTTAGAGTACAAAACTTTGAGAATTAAAGTTGAAAAGGGGCGCTGCTTAGGCATAGCCTTAGCCAATTCAGTTCACTTCAAGACGTGAGCAGTTGGGAGCATTACATTCCTAAAATCAATATGTGTTGGAGAACGTGAAGGTATAACTTGTTACTCTTAGATTAATTCATTATTGATTGATTATTTGCATGTGATAAAAGGGATGTGTAATGACGGCATAGTGATTGGTATAATTGTAATGGAGATCTAAAAATAAGATTAGCTATTGGTTGGTTTCAAGTATTAGCTCAAATCACTGTTTTGACCTTGATGCTAAAGTTTCTGTTATGGTTCCATGGTGATATTTTTATTTATAATAGTTTATTAGGTCATGATATACAATGATTGAGAGAATTAAAAAAAAAAAGGGTTCCAATGATGAGGTGATGATTGATTAGGGAGATTAGTAAGGGAATTAACTATGGGAACATTGCAGAACGTCAATTTGACGTCACCGAACCAAATCTTTAGCTATTGTTTCATGATTCTGTCGCATCCTATTTTTATCCGAACCGGTTAAAGTTCGAAATATGACTCGACTTATTGGGTAACTCACGGGTAAAGAGTTGGAGTCACCACCTAATATTATTTTTAACTAGGCGTATTAGGGCACCTATTTTGTTTCTAGTATATTTTATAATTAACTCCGAAACATGATCAACGAACCAGATATTCTAGGTAAGAGGTTCAAGTTAACTCGAGAGGAAGGGGTTAGGCACCTCTCGAGCTCCACAAAATGTGGTTACCGACCGGACTTATAATTGGGATTCAAACTAGAACAACTAAGCAAATAAACTAAGTAGCTAAGAATAGACAAATAATTTGAATGACTAATAAAATATGCATATAGTATAAAATAAAATAAAAAGTGTGATTTGCTAATGGCTTCCTCCTTGGAGAATTTCACCTTGCAAAAAGATGAAAATGAATTAGTACAATAAATAATAAATAATAATAGTAATAACTACTAATAATAATAATAAGAATTAAATAATAATAATAATAATAATAATAATGATAATAATAATAATAATAATAATAGTAACAAAAGGGTTTTTATTTTCTTCCAAAATAGGTTGTCGTCTCTCATCCAATTTTACCTCGCAAAATTTAAAGAAAGTGAGTTAGTGAGTAATAATAATATTATTAATAATAATAAAAATAATAAAAATGATAATAATAATAATAATAATAGTAATAATAATAATGAAAATGATAATAGTAATAATAATAAAACAATAATAGTTTTAAAATAAAGGGGAAAGGGATTTTTAAAAAGTGTAGGCTCAGGTATGTATGATTCGGCTAAAGGTTAGGGATGTCGGTACGGCTACGAACATGCCGGCCGGTCGTGTTGCCGTGCCAAGTGCCGGTCCCACCACTCCATCGCCGGCTCGTTTTGAAACTACGGCTCATACAAGTCATCATAGCCTATTTGTTTTAGGGACACGGGAATGGGGCTGTTCAAATGTAGTATCACGTTCAAACCAGTGTATAGGCCTCAAATAAATGTGCATAATTATTCTTCTAGGCCGTAATTGATATAGAGTCCGTCAATTCGTTGTGTAAGCCATAAATTAAAATATTATCATAGGCCATCTGCATAACAAATACAGTAAAGGGATCAAAACTGCAAAATGCTCCAATAAATTGGACGGGTCAAATTGCATAACTAATCACAGTAACATGAGTCAACAAAGCAGTCCAAGATTTTAAAGCAGCAGAACAATTAATACGAAATGCAACTTAGAACATAAACACTGTTGTATGCCGAAGTCACACCACCGGCAGAAATTCCAGCCAGATCCACGCGACGAGCAGGCGGGATAACGGCAAAAGGATTTAGATCCTTAAGCATTACAGCAACAGCAGAGCGAAGGGAGGAGCGGCACCTAATCCCTTGGTGATGCAACCCAAATTGCATCGAGACCATTCACTCGAAGTCAAGCCAAGGACATACAAGACGCTCACCTACACTTGGTTTGGAGAGGCGTGGATGAGACGAGCTCGGGGAAGGACTTAAAGGCAATGCATTGGAGCTCATTCCATGTGGAAACAGGGCAGGAAACAGTGCAAGAAGCAGGGGAGCAAAACAGGGCAAAAACAGGGGAAGCCTGCTGAGCTTACTGCCTAAGACTGGAAACTTGCTCTTCGCGATCGCGTCCATCACTCACGCGATCGCGATGACATTTCTTTTGCCTGCGCGATCGCGCCAAGACTCGCGCTATCGCGACCTTCTGCATTTTAGTGTTCCACGCGATCGCGTATAACCCTGCGCGATCGCGAAGAACACTCGAGTAGCAGCGGACCAGAATGCTAGGAAACATTGTAATGAGGTGCTATAAATGCCCTCTTTCATCATTTATTGACATTACACTACTTTGAACACAAAAACACATTGAATGAGCATAGCTCTTGACATTGTAACTCTTTTGGCTTGAAATCAATTGGATGAATCCAAGTTGCTCTTCAATCCATCTTCGATCATTCTATTTGCTTGAGCCTCGTGTCTCTTGAGGATAGTTGCTTAGCGTAGGTGATTCTTTCCAATCGCTCGGGGTGTAACGGAACAAGTTCTTCGTTGCTACTCGACTTTAGTGTGAGTCTCGTCTCGTTTCTTATCTTTTATCGCTTTCGTATTTTCGATTGCATCAGTTGGTATCAGAGCAAGGCTAGGGTTGCGTTCTTACGAGCCCTCGTCCTACTCTTCGTGCTTGTCATCTTTGTTCCGCATTTATTTTCGTGTTCTTGTTCTTGTTATATTGAAAAAGAAGAAAAAAATTCAAAAACTCAAAAACCCAAAAATTTGGAGGAAAATCGCTTGTGTTACGATTTTGTTGGTTTTGATTATCGGGGATTGTTTGTTTACGTGAACCCGACAATTGGGTACCAACAAAACGCGTTTTGGAGTTGAAAATCAAAAGTTCAAAAATTGAACCCTAGGTTGGGTATTTTGTAAAATTTGCCAAAACTTGCTTGATGTTATGATATCGTGAATGTTTGGTATCGGGGATTGTTCACAATAGTTTTCCCGTTGTTTTGATACCAACATAACATCATTTGGAGTATTGTAGTGAAAATCGAAAATTTGGTTCTTGAAGGTTTTGGAAATATTGAAGAACTTGTCAAAAATCTTTGAAAACAAGTTGTTTGATGGTTGTTTTTGTGTATGAACTATTGGGGAATGTTTGTTCCAGCTGAAAAACATCTTTGGAAAGCTTGAAAACTGAAATACATTGCATTTGGGTTGTTGTTGTGCCAAAACTGCTGTGTTTCTGTCGAAATTCTGGTTCAGCTGAACAAACCTGCGCGATCGCGCAAGGTCTCGCGCTATCGCGCCAATTCTGAAATTTTGTTCATCGCGGTCGCGCTCCTCTGCACGCGATCGCGAAGGGAACCAATTTCCAGAATTTCCTGAAGTTGGACAGAACGTTCGCAAAGGTGTCGTAACAGTTCCCAACCACCAAAACTCCCATAGCATCATCAAATATGGTGAGTTTCTAGATCACAAACCAAAATTCGTCCAATTCCGAATCCGTTTAGTGGCGAATCGATCTTTGAACATTTGATCGCGCCACTTCCGGTTAGTACTTTGAGGGTAACACTTCTACCCAATTAGTACTAATCCCTTGTGCGAATAGGATACTCGTGCCTAGAAGGAGAGTAGAATCCAAAGAAGATTCGTAGTTAATTGTTTGGTTCAAGTGCGCACCAAATAGCTTGGCGTTGATCGAGTCCCATTGAATCCACTCTTCCCGAAGAGCATTTGGTCCTTGTATTTTGGTTTGATCTTTGAGGAGGTTGCGCAACCACGAGGAGGCCATTGATTTCAAGTTTGTGTGAAACCAACCCCAAGCTTGAGTGAACCCGAGCGACAAGAAAAAGTGAGGGAGTGAGTGAGGACTTTTACTCTAATCTTCCTTTCTTGTTTTTGATTGTTGTAGGTACATGGCGGAGGAGAAAGCAAAGAGTACCATTGAGGTTCCAACCGACGTCTTGGCTAGCTTGTTAGCCGAGGTGAAGGCCCTAAACCTTAAAATGGAGGTTCTTGAAAAGGAGAGGACCCCGAGTGTCCAAAAGGACCCCAATGAAGGCACTAGTGATGATTCCATCATGAAGCCGGATCATTATGCGGAGCTAGTTCGTCGACAACGGTTGAGGGATGAGGCTCTTGCTAGAGAAAGAATGTTGGGCAATCCCCAACCCTTGGGCAATCCCCAAGGAGATGTTCCATTCCTAAGGCCACGGAGAAACATTGCACCTCTTGAGCAAGTTGATGAAGCTCAAGAAGGGGAGGGCCTCGGACTTGATGATGATTACTTTGATGTCCCCTATCCAAATAGGAGGGCGATGAATGGAGGCCGAGGTATAGATAGAGGTCGTGGTCGAGGTCGAGGACCACCAAGAGCTTATATGGGGAGAAACTTGGGAAGGGAATATGAAGATGTTGATGACAACTATGGGGTTCAACCGGAACAACACCGTGGGGGTCGAGACACTAATCTCAATAGTGTCAAGATCACTATCCCGCCTTTCAAGGGGACTAGTGATCCGGAAGCATTTCTTGAATGGAAGATCCAATTGGAGCGGGTCTTTGACACAAATGATATGACCGAGGAGAAGAAGGCCACTTATGCCATTTCATCATTTGAGTCCTATGCCTCTACTTGGTGGGAATCCATCAAGCGATCAAGGAGAAGACTTGGGTTGCGGATGAACATCACTTGGGAAGAGTTGAAAGAAGTTATGAACAACAAGTACGTGACTCCCAAGTATCGACAAGAGCAACTCAAAAAGCTCTATGAATTGAAGCAAGGCTACAAGTCCGTTGATGAATATTTCAACGACTTTGAGAAAAACCGGATGGCTCTTGATATGGAAACGGAGGATGAAGAACAAGCTATCATCCGTTTCAAAAGTGGCTTGAGTAGGGAGATTGCTTCCCAATTGAGACTTCACATCTTCCACTCCTTGCAAGATGTTTGTGATGCCGCGGTTGAAGCCGAGAAATGGCTCAAAGAAGAAAAGGCTCCTCGCTATAGGAGTACTACCACCACCACTCCTTCAACTCGCACCAAAGAATGGAAGAGCCCATATGCTAGTGGAGCAAGTGGGAGCCGAGATGCAAAGAAGCCTTTTGAAAGGGCTACTCCGAAGAGCGACCACAAAGAAGTTGGAGGTACTTCTAAAACTACTTTAAATACTCCTTCTTCTTCTTCTTTCCAATGTCATAAATGCAAGGGTTATGGCCACTTTGCCAAAGAGTGTCCTACCCGGAAGACAATGATTGTGATGGATGATGGGTTGGTCTATGAGGGTGAAAGTGAGTCCGAGGGTGAAGTTGAGGAGGAGAGTGAGGAAGTTGAGGGTGAGGGTGAAGAGAGAGTGACGGAGGGGGATGATCCTAATATGTTCCTTGTGGTTCGCCGCATTTTGGGAACCATGGTGAGTGAAGAGAGGGAAGATGAACAAAGGGAAAACTTGTTCCATGCTCGGTGTAGAGTGAGGGGGCAAGTGTGTTCCATGATCATAGACTCGGGTAGTTGTGCGAATGTGGTGAGCCAATCCTTGGTCTCACAATTGAAATTGACTACCCAAAGGCACCCTAATCCCTACCGATTGCAATGGCTAAGTGAGTGTGGGGAATTGAGGGTAGTGAAGCAAGTCTTGATTAGATTCAAGATTGGGAACTATCAAGATGAACACATGTTTGACGTGGTGCCAATGCAAGCTTGCCATCTTTTGTTTGGAAGGCCTTGGCAATACGACAAACAAGTGGTTCATGATGGCCGGGCCAACACTTACACGGTGAAACATGAGGGAAAAAGGTTCGTGCTTACACCTTTGACCCCGAAACAAGTAGGTGAAGACTATCGGCGCATGAAAGAGTTGAGGGAAGCGGCTAAGGCCAAGTCCCCGATTGTGGCCAAATCTTTGGCCGAGACTCCACCATCTCCCACCGGTCGCATGTGTGCCATGATGCAACCGGGTGAGGTTTTGAGAGGTAATGATGGCACCAAGATGCTCATATGCCTAGTGCACAAAGGTATGGTTTTAAATTCCGAAAGTGAATATTTATCTAACCCTAACCCTTTGCCTAGTGCCATTGAAAATGTTTTGAAGGTTTATGAGGACATGTTCCCGGATGAGATGCCGGAAGGATTGCCTCCCTTGAGGGGCATTGAACATCAAATTGACTTTGTCCCGGGATCTCAAATTCCCAACAAACCGGCATATAGGAGCAATCCCGAGGACACAAGGGAGCTACAAAAGCAAATTGATGAGTTGCTCACCAAGGGCTTGGTGAGGGAAAGCTTGAGCCCTTGTGCCGTGCCCGTGATCCTTGTTCCGAAGAAGGATGGCACTTGGAGGATGTGTGTGGATTGTCGAGCGGTCAACAAGATCACGGTAAAGTATCGACATCCCATACCTCGTTTGGATGATATGTTGGATGAGCTCAGTGGTTCTAGTGTCTTTTCTAAAATAGACCTTAGGTCCGGCTACCATCAAATCCGGATGAAACCCGGGGATGAGTGGAAAACCGCATTCAAGACCAAGTTTGGTCTATATGAATGGTTGGTGATGCCCTTCGGTCTCTCCAACGCCCCTAGCACTTTCATGAGGTTAATGAACCACGTGCTTAAGCCATTTATCAACAAATTCGTGGTCGTCTACTTTGATGACATATTGATTTATAGCAAGTCAATAGGCGACCATGTGGGCCACTTGAGTCAAGTGCTTGAAGTGCTACGAGCCGAAAAGCTCTATGCCAACTTTAAGAAGTGCGCCTTTTGTGTTGAAAAGGTTGTCTTTTTGGGCTTTGTTGTTAGTATCAATGGTGTAGAAGTTGATGAATCCAAAGTTGAAGCCATTAGAGATTGGCCTACTCCCACCACCGTTTCTCATGTGCGGAGCTTTCATGGCCTTGCTAGTTTCTATCGGCGCTTTGTTAGAGACTTTAGCACCATTGCCGCACCACTCACCGAGTTGGTGAAAAAGGACAAATCCTTTGTTTGGGGAGAGCCGCAAGAGAAGGCTTTCCAAGAATTGAAAAGTAGGTTAAGTACCGCCCCATTGTTGCAATTGCCCGACTTCGGGAAGGCTTTTGAGGTAGAATGTGATGCCTCGGGGGTGGGAATTGGGGGTGTTCTCATGCAAGAAGGGAAACCCGTTGCCTACTTTAGTGAGAAGTTAAAGGGCGCAACCTTGAATTACTCTACATATGACAAGGAGTTGTATGCCCTAGTGAGAGCTTTGGCCCATTGGCAACACTATCTTTGGCCTCGGGAATTCATGATCAAGAGTGACCACGAGTCACTCAAACATCTAAGAGGCCAAGAGAAGTTGAACAAGAGACATGCCAAGTGGGTGGAATTTGTTGAGTCCTTTCCTTATGTAATTCATTACAAGAAGGGTAAGGACAACGTTGTGGCCGATGCGCTTTCAAGAAAATTCGCTCTTGCCACCACTCTCGCTTCTAGACTTGTGGGTTTTGAGAGTATCAAGTCATTGTACGCTCATGACCCAAAGCTCAAGAGCATTCATGATGCTCTAGTGCGTGGGGAAAGGGTGGAAAAATACCAATGGGTAGATGGCTACATTTTCAAGCATGGGCGAGTGTGTGTCCCCGAGTCCTCTTGGAGAGATGTGCTAGTGCAAGAAGCACATTGCGGGGGCTTGATGGGTCACTTTGGGGTGGACAAGACTATGGCCATACTTAAAGAGCAATTCCATTGGCCAAAAATGAGGCCTCTTGTGGAACGATTTTGCAATGCTTGCTTGGATTGCAAGAGGGCCAAGTCTAGATCCAACAACCAAGGACTATACACTCCTTTGCCCATCCCTACTAGTCCGTGGGTTGATCTTTCTATGGATTTTGTTATGGCTTTACCCCGGACTAGAGGAGGACACGATAGCATTTTTGTTGTCGTTGACCGATTCTCCAAAATGGCTCACTTCATTCCGTGCAAAAAGACTAATGATGCCCATCATGTAGCTTCCTTGTTTATTGATAATGTCTTGAAATTGCATGGGGTGCCTCGCACCATTGTTAGTGATAGGGACTCCAAGTTCCTTAGCCATTTTTGGAAATGTTTGTGGGGTGCTCTTGGCACCAAATTGCTCTTCTCCACGTCCCACCACCCTCAAACCGATGGGCAAACCGAGGTGGTGAACCGGACTTTGGGAGCTCTACTACGAGCTATGACCAAAGGAAAGGCCGGGACTTGGATTGATAAGCTACCACTCATGGAGTTTGCATATAACCGCACTTTACATCGCATGATTGGCATGACCCCATTTGAGTGTGTTTATGGTTTTAACCCATTGATTCCTCTTGATCTTACCCCTTTGCCAAGGGATGTGGTTGTTGATTTTGAAGGTAAAGCTCGGGCCAAGGCGTTACTTGACCTTCACGCCAAAGCGCGGAAGGCTTTGGAAGAGGCTTATGAGAAGATAGCAACCAAGAGAAACAAAGGGAGAAAGAAGGTGGAGTTCAAGAAGGGAGATTGGGTATGGGTGCACTTCCGAAAGGAACGCTTTCCCATCCAAAGGAAAGGAAAGTTGGCACCGAGGGGCGACGGACCATTCCAAGTGTTGTCCAAGATCAACAACAATGCATATGTGATAGATTTGCCCGGTGAGTATAATGTATCGACTACTTTCAATGTTAGTGACTTGACTTCTTTTGATGTAGGTGACGACACCTTGGAGGAGGACGCCTCAATTTCGAGGACGAAATCTTCTCAAGAAGGGGAGGATGATGCAACCCAAATTGCATCGAGACCATTCACTCGAAGTCAAGCCAAGGACATACAAGACGCTCACCTACACTTGGTTTGGAGAGGCGTGGATGAGACGAGCTCGGGGAAGGACTTAAAGGCAATGCATTGGAGCTCATTCCATGTGGAAACAGGGCAGGAAACAGTGCAAGAAGCAGGGGAGCAAAACAGGGCAAAAACAGGGGAAGCCTGCTGAGCTTACTGCCTAAGACTGGAAACTTGCTCTTCGCGATCGCGTCCATCACTCACGCGATCGCGATGACATTTCTTTTGCCTGCGCGATCGCGCCAAGACTCGCGCTATCGCGACCTTCTGCATTTTAGTGTTCCACGCGATCGCGTATAACCCTGCGCGATCGCGAAGAACACTCGAGTAGCAGCGGACCAGAATGCTAGGAAACATTGTAATGAGGTGCTATAAATGCCCTCTTTCATCATTTATTGACATTACACTACTTTGAACACAAAAACACATTGAATGAGCATAGCTCTTGACATTGTAACTCTTTTGGCTTGAAATCAATTGGATGAATCCAAGTTGCTCTTCAATCCATCTTCGATCATTCTATTTGCTTGAGCCTCGTGTCTCTTGAGGATAGTTGCTTAGCGTAGGTGATTCTTTCCAATCGCTCGGGGTGTAACGGAACAAGTTCTTCGTTGCTACTCGACTTTAGTGTGAGTCTCGTCTCGTTTCTTATCTTTTATCGCTTTCGTATTTTCGATTGCATCACTTGGTGGCGTTGCTGCAACTCTCCGTCACCTCTTGACTCAATTTCAGTACTGATCGAAAATAACGGAACAAAAATGAACTTTTCGATGGTGGTGGGTTTCGTCGTTGTGGGTGGTTATCAATACCACCATCGTTCCATCTTTCATCAACTCCCCAGTCAACAACGCTCAACAATAAGAATCAAAACGAAAATGAAATTAAATAGAGACAAAACAATAGAGATTTAGGTATGGGTATTTTCGATCTGAAACACCCAAACACCCGATCTTCCCCTATTTCCCCTCTGGCGTATCTCCAAAACTTCCCACCGGTGGT
Organism: Petunia axillaris subsp. axillaris; assembly: GCA_029990575.1. Lineage (NCBI taxonomy): Eukaryota > Viridiplantae > Streptophyta > Magnoliopsida > Solanales > Solanaceae > Petunia > Petunia axillaris. The sequence goes on along the minus strand of JARKNS010000004.1, from coordinate 118,455,329 downwards.
GTTTGGGTATTGATTCTGGTGTGCGTATGGGTGGGGATTTTTGTATCTGTGTGTTGTGTTTAGGATATTGTTGATGTAGCGGGAGTCAGCGATGGTGGTTCTTGTATGTATGTTGTGTATTGTATTGTGTAGGGAAGATGAGAGAATGTGAGGTGGTGTGTTTGTGAGAAAGAATATGGGAGAGTTGTGTGGGGTCTCTATTTTGGAAATCGTGTACTGATCATGGAGATGGGTGATACTCTGTAGTGTGTATTAAAAAGGAATGGTGAGTAGATGATGATAAAGGCGGAGTGAACGAGATGGTGGTTTTTCTTGAGTTGTTCTTGTGGTATCTGTGTATATCGAGTGTGGGGTAAAGGTGGAGAGAGTAGGAAGAAAGTCTGTCGATCTGCTCATGTCCCCGTCTCTTGTTGGAAAACGTGTGTATGTATAGCAAAACTGTTTTTGGAAGCCGTTGGGAATGAGAATGAATTTTAGAGAAATTAGGGGGATTGGGGATATGGGAAAAATTTAAAGAGTGATTTAGGGGATACCAAAATCAAGGGAAAGATTTGGAAATATACTCTTTTCAAAATTCAAAAGGCAAGGATGTATTTGGTTAGAAACTGCGTCTAGGTTCAATAGTGAAAGATAAGTAGAAAATAAACAATTAAAGAGATAAATGAACGAATAAATAGTGAACTTTGGTAGAGATTGGGAAAATGAGAATAATTGGAAGAAAATTGTGAATAATCCCTTAACAGACTGGACGTACCTAGACGGGAGTTCGTCTAGGTTCGTAGGGAAGAGTGCTTTAAAAAGAGAATTCGAAAGTAACTCAAATTCAAGTAAATATGGAAAATCAAGAAATACAAACAAATTGATTATATATTTGGCTAATATTTTACTTAAAGGTACTAAATAAATACAAAACATAAATATATGTATATGTATTGTATAAAATGGAATGAACAAATAATAAAATGCACATATAACAAGATATTGGAATGAAAATTAAATTAATTAAGTATAAATAGCATCAAATAATTACTAAATGCTATAAAAAGTAAGCAAACAACCATATTTTGACAAATAGCCTAAATGATGCAAAATTATGTATTATAGCCACATTTAAGTATTAAATATATAAGTAGATGATACCACACGTAAATGCATGTTTTCTAATGCACATTTTGCACAAATAGTCATATTGCACCTTTAAGTTAAATTATAGCTGATTTTAGAAAAAAGTAGTGACAAAATTGGGTGTCAACAGCTGCCCCTCTTTGCCTGGGGATGATGAAAGAGTTTTCGGATAAAGATAGTTGACGGAGTAGCAAATTTTGTCACGACTGGAAGGCAAAAATGATTAAAGGGGAAATGCGAGTTTTGAAGTGTTTTTGACCGAACCCCGGTCTCTGAGTTGCCTATATATCTCGGGTTTCACGAGAATCAGGGCGTGTGTATTTCTAGAGTTGCATGTTGCCTGTATGAGATGTTTATGGCGCATGATTTGGAATGTAAAGACTAAACTTATCTAGGTATGTAAAGTTTAGGTTCGTGTATGTTTTGCCTTTTGGCGAGATAAAAGAAGGAGGGAGCAAAAGCGCTACCAAAGATGAGTTAACATTAGTGGACCGAGTGTGGGAAAAGAGGCTTATAATCATCCTAGTTATGAAGATGTGGCGTGCTATAAACCCATAAAACGGAGTTTATACGTACATAGTTTCCACTTCGTCAGTTTCCACTTCGTCTCGATAAATGAGTAAACTCGCCTCCAATATTGCCTTGATTGAACGGGGAAGAATTTGGGGAGCAAATTTTTTAAATGCGCACGACTCAAGTAGATTGGCACGATTAAGCACGAAGACACGCACAATTGACGCAGATAGGTTTGGAGGGACAAAGTAGGTTTTAGTTGGAAGGGAAGTACAAAATAACATCCTAATTCATAATGATGGATTAGGCAGATTACTTGTGGGAGTATGAGATGATTGGCTTCGGGCGTGTCAGAATTCGATAGAATATGTATTTTGCAAGTAGAACAAAGGCATTGCCGAGGTCGAGATAACATCGATAGATCTAGTGTGGTTAAAGAAGCTTATAAACGTCCTAGTTATGAAGATGTGGTGCACGAAACACCCATAAAGAGGGGTTTACATGGGCACATTTTCCACTATAACTCAACAGAGAAGTCATCTTGACCCCAACATTGTCTTGAGTGAACTGAGGAACATCGAGGAGTGAAGCGCGACAAATGGGCACGGTTCAAATAGGCATGCGCGAATAGGAAGGAATACGGAGCTGGTACCCAATTGATATGGAAAGATTGGGTAGATCATTGGTGCGAGTACGGAACTGTAGCTTTGAACAGTTTGGAACTCGGCAAACTGAACAACTTGCGGGTGTAGCAAAAGCATTGTCTATAGGATTAGGCCTTTTGAATTAGGTCTTTTGGAATGATGCTTTGAGGTATATTTGAGGTTTTGCGGTTGCATAATTGGTAGTGATTTTGGGAGCAAGTGTGAGAGTATGGTGCAAGGATTCGTCGGGAGATCGAGGAGTCCCTACAGCAAGATTACGATAAATGCAATTTGAGATAAAAAAAAATAGAGATAAAGTAAACTTCCCTGTTGAGTTGAGCTTTCCTTTGTCTAGTCCGCTTTCAGGTGCTCATTGCTAAGGAATGTGTTCCCCTCCTCTAGGGAATATCCATTTGCTAAGTGCTTCTCTTCAGGAGGTAGTTGCTTTGTCGTGTTGAACTGTTGTTGGATCATCTTGCCAGTGTCACGCTGGATTATATGTCCATTGTTTTTCGTCCTTTAAATGTGTGTTTTGTCACGCCGGGCTGTACACTCCTTTCGTATTGAGTTGTGTATCTCTTCATGTAGGGTTGCCTATCATTCTTCCACTTTGGTTGCACACCCTCTGTCATGTTGTCCTTTCACCGGGCTGTCTACCCTTTATCATGTTATCTTTTCAACAGGCTATCTACCTCCCAGCTTGTCTTCCTGTTACAATGTCAAAAAGTTGCATCGGGCTGTGTACCTTCCACGGTGTCAGTTTCGACATCGGGTTGTGTACCCTCCATCGATGCATCGGGCTGTGTACCCTCAACTAATTTAAATGCAAATCGATATCGGGTTATGTACCCTCAACCAATGCTTCGGGCTGTGTATTCTCAGCTAATTTGAATGCAAATCGATATAGGGTTGTGTACCCTCAACCGACGCTTCGGGCTGTGTACCCTCAGCTAATTTAAATACAAATCGATATCGGGCGTATACCCTCAATAGACGCTTCGGGCTGTATACCCTCAGCTAATTTAAATGATAATCGATATCGGGCTGTACCCTCAACCAACGCTTCAGGCTGTGTACCCACAGCTAATTTAAATGCAAATCAATATCGGGCTATGTACCCTTAACCGACGCTTTGGGCTGTGTACCCTCAGCTAATTTAAATGCAAATCGATATCGATCTGTTTACCCTCAACCGACGCTTCGGGCTGTGTACCCTCAGCTAATTTAAATGCAAATCGATATCGGGCTGTGTACCCTCAACCGACGCTTCGGGCTGTGTACCCTCAGCTAATTTAAATGCAAATCTATATAGGGCTGTCTACCCTTAACCAACGCTTCGGGCTGTGTACCCTCAGCTAATTTAAATGCAAATTGATATCGGGTTGTGTACCCTCAGCTAATTTAAATGCAAATTGATATCAGGCTGTGTACCCTCAACCGATGCTTCGGGCTGTGCACCCTCAGCTAATTTAAATGCAAATTGATATCGGGCTGTGTACCCTCAACCGACACTTCGGACTGTGTACCCTCCGCTAATTTAAATGCAAATCGATATCGGGCTGTGTACCCTCAACCGACACTTCGGACTGTGTACCCTCAGCTAATTTAAATGCAAATCGATATCGGGTTGTGTACCCTCAACCGTCTCTTCGGGCTGTGCACGCTCAGCTAATTTAAATGTAAATCGATATCGGGTTGTGTACCCTCAATCGATGCTTGGGGCTATGTATGCTCAGCAAATGTAAATGCAAATAAATATCGGGTTGTGTACCCTCAATTGACGCTTCGGGTAGTGTACCCTCAGCAAATGTAAAGTGCAAAATTTGACTTCGGGTCGTGTACCGTCAGTCGATGCATCAAGAGTAAAGTGCAACAAGTAGAATTCTATTATTATGTCATGCGATGTGCTAAGGAGGCTATCATGTTGTTGTTGTAAGGACTTTTCTTGAAATTTTTTAGGGGACCTTAAAATTTTCTGCCCCAGTGCCAAGTTTGCATCTTTTGGATCCTCAAAAATTCTGTCCAAGTTTATTATTTATGACAAATCACCAAGAGAGGGCGGTTGCATTGCACTGAACACCAATGTATTGGCTAGAGTCTGCATTTGTCCTTTAGCGTGGTGATTGGGTGTATTGATGACTATGTGTATATGGATATTTACATACTCAGGCTGAGGTTTGATATTTGGATTTTGCCAGATTTGTGAGATTTTCCAAAATTGTATTTGTCTTGGGTTGTGATGGGGTGCCTTCATGTTCCATGCTTTTTTTTTTTCGACAGTCATGGAGCTAACTTCGATGGATTGGCCTTTGTAGAAGGTGTGTTTTTGGTTTGGGAGTTGGAGTTTCACTTTGTTGGTTTTGTTGCACTATCGTCTTGCTTTGGTCGATCAGACTCTGAACTTGGTGTTTCAGTGTTGGATGTCTTGCAGTGTCATGGTATGGAATGTTTGAGTGATGAGTTTAGATCTTGTTAGATCGAATTTAGGAACGGGTATCCCTGGAGTAGTTTGTCAGCTGGTTGCAATGTCATTTAATTGGGCTAAAGGAACAAAGGCGTGATGCTTTATCTTTTTGTACATCCATGATTGGGTTGAGCCTGATAGGGTTGTAGTTGAAAGTCTTGATAGAGGGGAGGTTGTTTATTGTGTAAGTTGGGGTGTAGTGTGAGGTTTGTGAGTTCGGTCATATAGTGATCGAATTTCTTTGTTGTGACTCTCGCGTGAGGGTAATGCAGGTTGTACGGTATTGGGATTGTCTGAATACTCTTGGTGTCATATGCTGATGGTTTAAAGACTTGTTGCAGGAGAAAATATTTTCGGCTCGGCTTGCCATTTCGACTTTTTTGAATGCAGATTCTTAACCGATTTCAGTGTTCAAGCTCAAGGCAACCCTAACAAAGTAGTGAAATGCACAAAAGAGTGTGCGTATGTTAGCAAAGACTTGAAGCAAAAATGACACATGAGCTTAAGAGAAATCATAGACCGTGGATGATGAATTAGCGCTTGAATTTAGAGGTTGGGATAGATCATATCACAAGAGATTTCCTAAGTGCCTTATGTAGCAGTCAAGATAAGGATTTTTGCCAGACGACCGATGCTTATTTAAGTGGGAGGTGAGGAGTTGAATGTCAATGAAAGGTGGTAAAGATGTTGTGTAAGGAATAGATTATGTTGTGTGACAGAAAAGGATGTTGGCTTTTGTCGAATACCAGGACCTTGAGTGCATTTGTCATCATTTCTTTCCAAATTTGTCTATCATGACGGCTATGTATCTTTCAAAGAGGTTCTCAATGTCTTGCATACTCGTTGCCCAACTGCTGTAATATAGTCCTTGCACCAACTTTTCTTGTTGGATAATATCTTATTGCTAAGCCATTGAACTTGATATAGGTTGACTACATATCATGTTCATTCTTAGATTGTTACGTCTTATTGTGGTCATTGTCATGAGAATTCATATCAGCCCAATAAAGCCTTCGACCACAATTGCTCCAAAAAGTCTATTCGCCTGTGCCTTTATATCAATTCAACCCTTGCGATGGCAAGTGTCTCAAATAACTTCATCGTCTCGCTTCAAATTGATGATATGTTTGGCTAATATTTTACTTAAAGGTGCTAAATAAATATAAAACTTAAATATATGTATATATATTGTATAAAATGGAATGAACAAATAATGAAATGCACATATAACAAGATATTGGAATGCAAATTAAATTAATTAAGTATAGATAGCCACAAATAATTACTAAATGCTATAAAAATTACGCAAACAATCATATTTTGAAAAATAGCCTAAATGATGCAAAATTACGTAATATAGCCACATTTAATTATTAAATATATAAGTAGATGATAGCACACGTAAATGCATATTTTCTAATGCACATTTTGCACAAATAGTCATATTGCACCTTTAAGTTAAATTATAGCCGATTTTGAAAAAAGAAGGGACAAAATTGGGTCTCAACAGATTCTTTAAGAGTTGAGTTTAAACCATAGCCATTAACCATATGATGTCGATAGCGGCACCTTTCCGTAAGAGCGTTATGCCGATTGGCCTGTCTAGTGAATTCATCCATCATAACAGTGTAATACATGGCGTCGTGTAGTAAGAGCCTACTTGGTTCTAGGTTCAGTTATTGAGTAATAAAGTTAGAGAATATTATTTCTTGATGGTATTATTTCGGGCTCGAATTTTAACATTTTCTCTTTATATAAATTTAAGTTATTAACAATTTATTTTATGAGAATGGGAGTTCAAACAAATAGCTTAAATTAATTATGCATTTCATCATGTTACTTAGAGAAAGAACGTTTGGAAGTGTTTCGGCAAGGAAAGAAGATTATTGGGTAGTGCTTTGGCTCCTTCAGATAGAGGTAGGTAGTTCTATCCCTTTGTTTGGTGGAATTTGTCCACGTGAGATACTGTACATACGTTCCTTGTATGTGCACTGTCCTAGATGTAACCGTTTACACCTTTTCGTTATGTTTAAATCTTACTTGAAATATATATTATTTTCCCGGATTGTGTTTGCTCCTGGTTGTTACTTAAAGTATTGCAAGTTATATGCAAGTTTGACCTGGAACTTTATGATTAATTTGGTATGTCGGAGTTGGTCCAATTGATAACTTTTCGGACTTGGTTCATTTGATAGCCTCGGAGTTGGTCCACTATTAAATCTTTTCGGAGTTAGCCCACATATTCTTCTAGTTTATGAATTGAGTTTAATTGTTGGTTCTTGAATGAGATTTATTGATGTTGAATAGTGCGCTTGGATGAACTATTTGAATAGCGAATTATAACATGTTTCTTTTTCTCCCTCCTCTATTCTGTTATTTTATTGCTTAGACTAGATTCCTGTCTTTCATAGGAACTAGTCTACCCGCCTACTAAGTCCTTTTGACTTACGTTGTTTTCTTTGTTGTTTTCTTATTATTTTTTCGGGCAGATACGGTTCCGAGCACCAGCGAGTCCCATGGCTAGAGTCGAAGATTTTCCTATTGATCGGTGGTGAACCAACAGTCCTCATTTCGTGGTGGCGCACCTTTCCATTATTTCATTCCTGTCATTTATTGTTTCAGACATTCGGGATATTTTAATTAGTATTTATCTTATAGATGTTCATGGTTTATGGTAGAGGACTAGACCTTTCATTTGTGTTGTGCGATATTTCACGTATTTCAGTAATAAAAATTGCAGCTTGAATGTTATTATATTATTTTTTTAATATTATTGAGATTAATTGTTAACATAGAGAGTGGGTTCGCCCGATGGGGTTAGTTCGGATGCCCTCACGACTATCCATAATTTTGGGTCGTGACAAATTGGTATCAGAGCCCAGGTCTAGTATCCTGATAAGTCATGAACAGTGCCTAATAGAGTCTTGTTGATCGGTACGGAGACGTTTGTACATATCTACGAGGGGCTATGTTGCATTTAGTGAAAAATTTCCCTTCTTTCATTCTTATGTTTCGGGCATATAAATTTCAAGTCAAAGGCTAACTTATTCCACTGTCTAATTCACAGATGGTGATCACTCGTTCTTCTTCATCACAACAAGGGGCTAATGCGCCAGACGCAAAAGCAGGAGTACAGGCACCTGAGGTAGTACCACCGGTGCAGGCTACCCCAAGAGGTGGTGGTAGAGGTTGTGGCAGAGGCAAAGGTAAAGGACGTGGTAGGGGTAGTCGTGGAGCTCATACTCAGACAGCTGCCCAGCCTAGGGCTAGGGCCACTCATGCTGCAGGGGAGGATGCTCATGATGATGATCCAGTACCAGACGATCCACCAGTTGATCCACCAGTTAAACCAGACGCTCAGGGAGGTCCGATTCCTATTGATGGGGGATCTATAGCCACCTCGGTTCTTCAGGACTCTTTGGTGCAGATTTTGGGATTTCTTAAGGCTCAGTACCCTCAGGGTGTACTAGTTGATCCAGCTACTTCCCGAGATCAGGCTAGGGTTGATATCCAGACTCCGGTTATGCATACTCCAGAGACTCAGGCTGCTACAGGTCTTCAGGATCCAGATGTTTTTATAATTGGTGGGACGCCTCATACCACATGTCAGGGTGTTGGCACAGGTAGACTTCACCAGTTTAAGAGGTTGAAACCGCCTACTTTCTCTGGTACAGATGTTTCTACGGATTCACTTGACTTTATTGAGAGTGTTGAGGAGATGCTATCTACCTAAGGTTTTCTTCAGGAACATGGCGTGGAATATACGAAATTTCAGCTTAGAGGGCATACTAAGGCTTGATGGAAATCTTTTATGGCAGGCAGGAAGTTGGGTTACCCAAGCTCACTTGGACAGAGTTCTTGCATAAGTTCTATGAGGTATTCTTGCCTATGACCTTGAAAGATAAGAAGCGCAGACAATTCGAGAAGATTTTCTAGGGAAAAATGACAGTTACTCAATACTATATTCGCTTCCCAGAGTTATCTCGATTTGGGGCTATGTTGATTCCCACCACGACAGAACAGGTGAAGAGGTTCATTGAGGGTCTTTCCCCTCTTTTGAAAGATCGTATGGCACGTGATGTGGGTTCTGGGATCTCGTTTGAACAGGCAGTCGAGACAGCCAGGAGGATTAAGGGATACCGTATTCAGGATTGAAAAGAGTGGGACAGTAAGTAGTCACATGGTTTAGGTAATTATTCTGGAGCCTTATCTGGAGGCAAGGGTTCCCACGGCAGATTCTTGGATAGGCAGATTTATTCTACATCACAAGGATCTCAGGTCACATCTATGACTCATCAGGGGAAAATTCAGTATGCTCCTCATTTACAGCATGGTCATTTCCAGATGCCTTATCAGGCCCAACTATATCGTCCTGGTATTAATTGTCTTCATTGGAAAGAGATTGGACATTTTAAGAGGGATTGTCCTCGACTTCATTAGGCTATTAGTCACCCAGCTCCTCAATCGCAGGAATTGACCCGTACTCCTGGTATTTCTGCAGCTCCTTTTGCCTCTAGGGGTCCTCCACAGCCAGGCAGAGGTCATGGGCATGGAGGTGGCTGGTCATTCTAGTGATGGTTATTCAGGCCGTGGTTCTTCTGGTGGTGGTCGTTCAAGTCGTGGTTATTCTAGCCGTGGTAACCCAGGCAGTGGCTATTCTGGTGGTGGCCGTTCAGGCGGTGGATATTCAAGTGGAGGTTCTTCAGGTGGTGTTCACCCTCAGGCACAGACTAAGGATCAAATTAATGCTTTCCCAGCTAGGCAAGATGAGGTGGCATCCAATGCTGTGATCACAGGTATGATTTCTATATGCAGTCGTGATGCTTATTCACTTGTTGATCCGAGTTCCACTTATTCCTATGTATCTCGGTATTTTGTCGTGGGTTTCGGTGTTGATTATATGCTTATTAATGATCCCTTTTGTGTTTCGACGCCAGTTGGGGAGTCTATTATGGTAGATCGAGTATATCCAGGCTATGTAGTTTCTATTCAGGGTCAGCAAACCGTTGTTTACTTACTAGTTCTTGACATGGTAGACTTTGATGTGATCATGGGCATGGACTGGTTGGCATCTTGTTACGCGACTCTTGATTGTCATGCCAAGGCAGACCGGCTTTCTATTCCGGGTGCACCCTCCGTTGAGTGGCACGGCTCGTATCTTGCGCCTTCAGGAAGGGTTATCTCATTTATGAAGGCTAGATGAATGTTGAGCAAGGGGTATTTATCCTATATTGCCTTGATTCGGGACACCAAAATGGAGTCCCGTCTATTGATTATATTCCTATTGTTTGTGAGTTTGTTGACGTGTTTCCAGAGGATTTGCCGGGTGTTCCTTGTGATAGAGATATTGAATTTGGCATAGATGTTCCGGGTACGCAGCCTATCTCTATTCCTCCTTATCGTATGGCTCCTGTCGAGCTGAGAGAATTAAAGGAGTAGTTGCAGTATTTTACATAGTAAGGGATTTATCAGACCCAGTGTTTCACCTTGGGGAGCTCCAGTATTATTTATGAAGAAGAAAGATGGCTCGATGCGGATGTGTATTGACAGCAACTGAACAAGGTGACGATAAAGAATAAGTATTCGTTACCTCGTAATGACAACTTGTTTGATCAGTTGCAGGGAGCTAAGTTCTTTTCTAAGATTGACTTGAGATCTGGTTATCATCAGTTGAAGATTCGGGAGAGTGACATCCCAAAGACAGCCTTTAGAACCCGTTATGGTCATCATGAGTTTCTGGTTATGTCATTTGGGCTTACAAATGCACCGACAGCTTTTATGGATTTGATGAATCGAGTGTTCAGGCCTTACTTGGACTTATTTTTCATCTTCTTTATTGACGATATATTGATATATTCCCGTAGCCGAGAGGAGCATGAGGAGCACTTGAGAGCGGTTCTACAGACACTTCGGGATCAGAAGTTGTACGCCAAGTTCTCCAAGTGTGAATTTTGATTGGATTCTGTGGCATTCTTGGGTCACATTGTGTCTAATAAGGGAATTAAAGTTGATCCAAAGAAAATTGAGGCAGTTCAGAATTGGCCATGACATACTTCTCCGACAGAGATATGTAGTTTCCTTGGTTTTGCAGGGTACTACCGGCGATTTGTTCAGGGGTTTTCTTCTATTGCAGCTCCGCTGACCCGTTTAACTCAGAAGGCTATGCAGTTTCGATGGTCAGAGGAGTGTGAGACTAGCTTTCAGAAGCTCAAATCTTTATTGACTACTGCTCCAGTGTTGACTCTTCCTACTGGTTCAGGTGGTTTTCTAGTATATTGTGACGCTTCTCATATCAGTTTGGGGTGTGTCTTTAGGCAAAATGACAGGGTGATTGCATATGTATCGAGGCAGCTAAAGGCGAGTGAGAAAAACTACCCTACCCATGACTTAGAGTTAGTAGCGGTTGTGTGTGCTTTGAAACTCTGGAGGCACTATCTTTATGGTGAGTCTTGTGAGATTTTCACTGATCACAAGAACTTACAACACCTATTTATTCAGAAGGATTTAAATAGTAAACAATGTTGATGGCTCGAGTTGATCAAGGATTATGATCTTACCATTCGTTATCACTCGGGAAAAGCCAATGTTGTAGCTGATGCATTGAGCCAGAAGTCTATGGGTAGTCTTGCATATTTAGATGCTGATATGAAGCCCTTGGCGATTGATTTGCAGTCTTTGACTAACCAGAGGGTTAAAGTATTCAGCCCAGCACCTAGCAGGGTGTTTGCTTGTATGATGACCCAGTCCTCTCTTGCCAATCAGATCAAGGAGAGGCAGTATGAGGATTCTTATTTGCTTGAGTTGCGAGATAAGGCCCTAAGTGGGGGAGTGTCATAGTTTACAGTTGGTGATGATGGTGTCCTACGTCTCAATGGTCGTTTGTGTGTATCTAATGCTGATGATTTAAGGCGGTTATTACTAGATGAGGCGCACAGTTCGCGAATATTCTATCCATCCCAGTACCACAAAGATGTATCATGACCTTCGTGAGTTATATTGGTGGAAGGGAATGAAGAAGGATGTTGTTGAGCACGTGTCTTGATGCTCAAACTGTCAGCAGGTCAAGTACAAGCATAGAAGACCTGCAGGTTTATCCCAGTCGTTACCTATCCCCGAGTGGAAGTGGGAGATGATCACTATAGACTTTGTTGTTGGTTTGCCTAGGACTTTGAGATAGCATGACTCGGTTTGGGTGGTGGTTGATAGACTTACTAAGTCTGCTCACTTTGTTGCAGGAAGACTAAATATTCAGCAAAGAAGTTGGCTCAGATTTTCATTGAGCAGATTATTCGATTACATGGTACTCCACTTTCGATTATTTCTGAAAGAGGCTCTCAGTTCACAGCACAGTTTTGGCAGTATTTCAGCGAGAGTTAGGGAATAAGGTTCATCTTTGTACTGCATTTCACCCACAAACGGATGGCCAGTCTGAGCGGACTATTCAGATATTAGAGGATATATTGAGAGCTTGTGCACTGGACTTTGGTGGTCATTGGGATGACCATTTACCCCTAGCAGAATTTTCTTATAATAATAGCTACTAGTCTTCTATTCAGATGGCACCGTTTGAGGCTTTGTACGGGCGTAGGTTTCGCACTCCAGTCGGATGGTTTGAGTCTGGTGAGGTGATTGCTTTGGGTCCAGATTATATGCAGCAGACTTTGGATAGGGTCGGATTATTCAGGGTCGCTTACGGACTGCTCAGAGTAGGCATATATCATATGCAAATCGGAGGACCGGGACTTGGTGTTTATGGAAGGTGATTTAGTTTATTTAAAGGTATCTCCGATGTGAGCTGTGATGAGATTTGGGAAGAAAGGTAAGCTGAGCCCTCATTTCATTGACCCGTTTGAGATTGTTTAGCGTATTGGTAATGTTTCTTATAAGCTTGCCTTACCTGATTCTATGCTTCGGAAGTGTATTCGTGATCCTACTCACGTTATTGAGGCGAATACAATTCAGTTGGATGCAAACCTAGCATATGAGGAGTTTCCGGTTGCTATAGTTGAAAGGGATACTCGCAAGTTAAGATCAAAAGAAATTCCCTTGGTAAAGGTGCAGTGGACAAACCATCCACATGATGAGACTACATGGGAGATTGAGGCGAGTATGCGAAAGAAATATCCTCACTTGTTTGAGACTCCAGGTATGTGTCATGCCACTTGATTGGTTGAGATTTGCGTATATCTTTTTCTATTGCCTCTTGTGCAGTCGTATAATGCTTAGATTCTTCAAGTATCATTCGAAGACGAACGAGAGCTTAAGTGGGGAGAATGTAATGACTCGATATTTTACAAGTATTATTTTCCTAGTTATTCCTCTAGTTTTGGTAAATATATTTTAATAATTACTATTATAGAATAATTATATGAGTTGGAAGAAGGGTTAGATAAAATAATGAGTAATTGTTGGACCAATTAGATATTACCTTTATTAGTTGGTATTTAAGTAAAAATAAATAGAATAATAATAGTGAATAAGTGGTGCCTTTCAACTGCTGATACTTTTTAAAGTTATAAAAAGTCTAGGTCTTTTCTAGAGTACAAAACTTTGAGAATTTAAGTTGAAAAGGGGCGCTGCTTAGGTATAGCCTTAGCCAATTCAGTTCTCTGCAAGACGTGAGCAATTGGGAGCATTACATTCTTAAAATCAATATTTGTGTTGGAGAACGTGAAGGTATAACTTGTTACTCTTAGATTAATTCATTATTGATTGATTATTTGCATGTGATAAAAGGGATGTGTAATAACGGCATAGTGATTGGTATAATTAGAATGGAGATCTAAAAATAATTAGATTAGCTAATTGTTGATTTCAAGTATTAGCTCAAGCCACTGTTTCGACCTTGATGCTAAAGTTTCTGTTATGGTTCCATGGTGCTATTTTTATTTATAATAGTTTATTAGGTCATGATATAAAATGATTGAGAGAATAAAAAAAAGGTTCCAATGACGAGGTAATGATTGATTAGGGAGATTAGTAAGGGAATTAACTATGGGAACATTGCAGAACGTCAATTTGACGTCGCAGAACCAAATTTTTAGCTATTATTTCATGATTCTTTAAGAGTTGAGTTTAAACCATAGCCATTAACCATATGATGTCGATAGCGGAACCTTTCCGTAAGAGCGTTATACCAATTGGCCTGTCTAGTGAATTCATCCATCGTAACAGTGTAGTACATGGTATCGTGTAGTAAGAGCCTACTTGTTGGTTCTAGGTCCAGTTATTGAGTAATAATGTTAGAGAATATTATTTCTTGATGGTATTATATCGGGCTAGAATTTTAACATATTCTCTTTATATAAATTTAAGCTATTAACAATTTTTTTATGAGAATGGGAGTTCAAACAAATAGCTTAAATTAATTATGCATTTCATCATATTACTTAGAGCAAGAACGTTTGGAAGAGTTTCGGCAAGGAAAGAAGATTGTTGAGTAGCGCTTTGGCTCCTTCAGACAGAGGTAGGTGATTCTATCCCTTTCTTTGGTGGAATTTGTCCACGCAGGATATTGTACATACGTTCCTTGTATGTGCACTGCCCTAGGTGTAACCGTTTACACCTTTTCGTTATGTTTAAATCTTACTTGGGATATATGTTGTTTTCCTGGATTGTGTTTGCTCCTGGTTGTTGCTTAAAGTATTGCAAGTTTGACCTGGAAATTTATGATTATTTTGCTATGTCAGAGTTGGTCCAATTGATAATTTTTCGGAGTTGGTTCATTTGATAGCCTCGGAGTTAGTCCACTATTAGATCTTTTCGGAGTTAGCCCACATATTCTGCTGGTTTATGAATTGAGTTGAATTGTTGGTTCTTGAATGAGGTTTATTGATGTTGAATAGTGTGATTGGATGAACTATTTGAATAGCGAATTATAACATGTTTCTTTTTCTCCCTCTTCTATTCTGTTAATTTATTGCTTAGACTAGCTTCCTGTCTTTCATAGGAACTAGTCTACCCACCTACTAAGTCCTTTTGACTTACGTTGTTTTCTTTATTATTTTCTTATTATTTGTTCGGGCATATACGGTTCCGAGCACCAGCGAGCCCCGTGGCTAGAGTCGAAGATTTTCCTATTGATCAGCGCTGAACCAACCATCCTCATGGTTGAACCCCAAAAATTCACTCCGAAAGGTAAAATTCCGGAATATCAACTGAATGGACTAACTCTTTTAGAGTTTTTTGGAGTCGCCACTCAATTTAGGGAAAACAGGGAACCAAATAACCAAATGCGTGCAAAAACTCTGTTTTTAGAAAAAGGCAGTCTTTTCAGAGATTCTAAGTAAGAGGTTTTGTTAATTTCGAAAGATGGTTTTTAAGGTACTTTCGAAATTCCGTTAAAAATGGTTAATCCGACAGGTTTCAAAAATATTTGCAAGTGCTATTTATGAGAAAGAATTATTTTAAAATAGTAATAATAATAATAATAATAATAATAATAATAATAATAATAATAATAAAAAAGTTGAATAAAAGCTTATTTGCAAAAAATATTTTTTACTTGCACGCATTTGCTCAAATGGCTCCGATTTGCAATAAATTATATAACGACTTCAAAATAAAAGGTAATGAACATAAAGTAAAGCAATATACAAACAATCAAATGTTATTGATAAATATAAATATCTTACACATCTATTTACATAAATATCCCTAAGGAAAGGAAGGCAAAGTTAAAGATAGAACCCGGGAAATTGATCAACTCGCGGGAGCCTTGAATTTTCTAAAATTTCTAAAGTCTTATTTCTTGAATGCTTGAGCTCTAATTCAATCCCAAATGATGCCAATGCAATGGACTATCCCCATTTGTGAGTTGGCCAAACTCGTCCCAAGTTGTTCGTGCCAAAATGTACCTCGCAAAAAATATGAAAATAAAATTGGATTAATACGATAATAAAGTGTAATAACTAATGAAAATAAAATAATAATAATAAAATAATAATAATAGTAATAATAAAGATAAAATATATAATAATAATAATAATAATAATAATAATAATAATAATAATAATAATAATAATAATAATAATAATAATAATAATGAGGTTTGATTTTGTAAAATTTAGGCTCAGGTTTGTATGGCGTGTCAAGTAGAGGCTCGGGATGTTGGTACGGCTGCAAACACGAAGCCCGGGCCGGTTGCCATGCCGAGAACCTAACCCACCACTCTATTCACGACTTTCTTTGCATTAAATTCATACATTCATCATCGCCTATTTATTTTAGGGACACAGGGACGAGACTGTTCAAGTGTAGTATCCATTCGAAATCAGTCAATAGTATCCGTCAATTCATTTTATTTTCGTCAAATCCTTGTGTAGGCCTAAAATTACAATATTTTCATAGGCCAAGCTGCGTAATAATCGTAAGCGGTTCAAAATTGCATAACCCAATAAACCAACCGAGCCAGCTGATCCTGATGAACAATAATTGTAAACAGTCTAAAGCTGCAAAACAGTCCAACAACGTAACGGGTCAAACACACAAGAGCCCAGCAAACGAGTCAAACAAACAAGAAAAGGAACGAATCCATAATGCAAACGAGTAAGGAGGAGTGAAATCAAATAAGCAATAACAGGACAATCAAACCCAGCATCATTGAATTCGACTTTCAAGTGGAAGCAATAAACCCAACCCAATTATCAACCACATCCCAGTTCCACCATTATTTTCGGTGAGACAGAATGAACAAAAACGGTGAGAGAGAGGAGCAGCACCAATCCCCTCGGCGGCACCACTGCTACTTCACCCTCCGCCTCCCTTGTACAACTTCTGTTTTCGCAACAACACCAAGAACTAAGAATACGACATAAAAAAATTATCAGTAACGCCGGGGCAAAACAGGATCAACGGTGACAGAGCTCTTCTAGTGGTGGTGGTTGTTTCCTCCGCCTCTCCCTTTTAGATAAATATAATTTGAATCGAGACCCCCTTTCCAAAAATCCACTTGTTCCGATCTGTATATATCTGTTCTTGGTATCAATTGAAGAAGAAGATAAAGGGGAAGGCCTCTCAGTTTTACTGGTGGTCGTTGGTGGTGCCTGTCCGTTCTTTTTTTGTGTGTTGCGGGATTGGAGAGAAAAAGTGGGGTGGGGGGCAAGATGAGTGTGGGCCGTTGCTTTTGTCACTGGTGGTGGAAAAGGGTGTGGGTATTAGTGTGTGTATGTGAAATGGTGTGTTATGTGTGTTGAGAGAAGAGAGGGAAATTGTGAGGAAGATGATGAATAGTTGTAAGAGGCTAGGGTTTAAGGTCTTATAGGGGTGAGGATGAGGGTTTTTAGAATTGGGCTAGGAAAAATGGAAAATATGTATTGCGTAAATAGGCCAGGAGTTAAAATGAAGAACGATTATGGCCCTTTTTCTCTTAAAATTATGAACTTAATTTATCCTAAAAATTAACCTTATTTTAAAAATAATTAGACCTTAATTGAAAATTTAGGGACAAAATTGGGTGTCAACAGCTGCCCCTCATTACTCGAAAAGGGTGAAAGAGTTTTCAGGGTAAAGAAAGTTGACATGAAAGCTAATTTTGTCCCGGTAAAGCCAAGACTTTGATTCCTAGGAACAAAATGCGAGGCTTATGGACGTGGCCAAGCTCTGATTTTTGAGTTGCCTACATATCTCGGGCTGAAAGAGAATCAGGCTATATGTAGTTCGACGCGATTTGAAAATCAAAGATAAGATAGTAATGACTACTCAAGCTGAAACGACCTTAAGTAGTCGTTTCGTGAATTAGGACTCCGATTGACGGCATCGGACGTGCCGTCAATTTTAAAAGCTTCGTAAGGACCATCCCAACTTGTCTGTAAAATTTGAGCTAAAGTAGACCTCATTTGGTAGGCATCGGAAGAAGGTTTCAATTTTTGTTAACGATAAATCGTAAAAAAGAGGTTTTCGAGCACAATTTTGGCGAATGAGCTCCGATTCAAAATCTGAAAGCGTCAGTAGGTTCGTATGGTCATTTATGACATATGTGAATTTTTTAAGTGAGTTTCGAGGTTGTTCGGTTGATTTCGGCTAAAGTTCTGAAAGAATTAATAATTTGGTCCTTTTTCCTTTTAATTCGTATCTGGAGTTTTGGGAGTTCAATTTGAGATTTACTTGGCGAGTATGTTACATATATGTTGTATAACCTACTTGAAAAATTTGGGATCATTTCGACTTCTCTAGGGTTCCATTTTAATTTTAATCGTCGTAGCGAATTTTTTTAAAAACATATAATATAACAATGTCGGTTAGCTAAGGGATTTAATCCCTTAGCAGCAGCTAGTTGCAATACAGAGAGCAGAAACATACTACAAAGACTAGAAAAGAAAGAGGAAAAAAGGGAAAAAGAGGTGGAAAACTAGTGGAATTTCTACCCCAAATCTCCCGGTAATTATGTTAACTCATTATCTTAGCTTATTACGTGTGTTTGAATATATTTTTACGGTAAAAATAGGGATATTAGACATCGCCCTAATGACTTAAATTGATAGTTTAACGGGTCAATTGGACCCCGATGAAATGATTACATATTCGTACTCAGTGAGTTATGTGCAACATATAAATGTAATTTATTTAGGGTTTGGTTATGGGACTTTGAATCCTGTACATAGGCCTGGCCTACGTATTGCGTATACGAATAGGGTATCAAGTTCCTAACTAGATTGCCCTAAGATATAAGGAATGAAGCCTTTAGCTTTATTTGATATAATTTTTCTGCTTCTTGAATAGAGCGGGATCGTTTGGCAGTTAATCCAAAGGAAGAAGCAGTTGTTGAGTAGCAGGGCTAGCTTTGGAATACGTTAAGTTTTTATATCCATTTCTTTGGAGGCACTTGGCCTCGTGGATTTTCTACCACGTGTTCCTTACGTGTGTAGCTGCCGATAGGCGTACTCATTACGCCTTAGCTTTAGATTTACATTCTATATTATATGTTATGTCCTGTTATTGGTATTGCATTGAGAATCTGAGTATTGCACTTTGACTTTCAGTTGGCATCTACTTCCCGGCTGTCGATGAGAGTCCCGCGCCGGTGAAGGGTTATTATTGCATCACATTGCATTCATATGCATTACATTGCATATTATACTGAGTGCAGGAGTATTCCGCCTCAGCTTTACATTTTATGGGGTGCAGGAGTATTCCGCCCCAGGAGAGTGCAGGAGTATTCCGCCTCTGATTTATATTATATCGTGTGCAGGAGTATTCCGCCCCATGAGCAGGAGTACTCCGCTCCAGTTGGTTAGCAGATTGGATTCCCCTCGAATGCAGGAGTATTCCGCTTCGGGATGGGATTACGGGCACGTGTGACCCTTTGCATCTCATTTCATTTCATCTCATTCCATTTCATTTCATACTATTGTGTAGATTTTTTGTACATGACTAATGTTCCGCTTATATGTGCATTGCCTATTTTTTTTATTGTTGTCTGGTTCCGTTTCCCTGACTAGCGTATCTATTTTTCGAGGTTGCTAGTTTGTTTGCACTTATTGAGTCCTTATGACTCACCCCTATTTGTTCTTGTGTTTTCTTTTCGTTCGGTAGATTCTGCTCCAGGACCCAGGCAGTCGCGTCGTGATTGAGGAGTAGTACGTTTTCAGCTGTCTACGGTGAGCCGTCCTGTTCATTGCGGCCACCAACTTCAGATATTACAGTTTTCCTTACTTTTGCTCCCTTCGGGAGTTGTGTATATCTTTTGGCCTTCTTAGATGTCTGATCTGGAAACCTTTAAAACTGTGTTTTCTGGGTAGTTAGTTGCATTATTCAGACAGCTTGTATGTTTGTCTATCCTACAGAGTTATCTTATGTTGTTAAAGTTTAGTTCATTTTTCATTACAAGGTAATTCTTCACAATTTATATCGATTCAGTCAATAAGGTTCGCCCGACATGCTAGGGGAGGTGGCCGGGTGCCCGCATGGCCTAACCGTGAATTCGGGTCGTGTCACAAGCGTGGGAAAAAAGGCTTATAATCACCCAAGTTATGAAGATGTGGTCGACGACACACCCATAAAGAGGGATTTACACGGACATAGCTTCCACTGCATCTCGATAACCGAGCCATCCTGTCTTCGATCTCAAACCTCAGACTCTAGGGTTAACAAGAGACTTACCTCTAGGGTTGATAACTTATGCGGGTGCGATTCTTCAGGACTTCGTTGACAAGTCTAGCTCATATCAACGATTGCCCCAGTTCACCGCTAAGAAAGTTCCATGTTATGCTCCAAACGCTACTGCGGTGCTGCTAAAAATCATGTAATAATCTCAACAAATGGTAAGCGAGCAACTGCTAATAAACTGTAATAATTGGGTAAGAAATAGATAAAGTGATAACATAAAATTGTAAATGCATGTTGTGATATCATCAATAAGTTCTTCTTTCGTTCAACTGACGAGGCGCTCCACCCGGGGAACCTCTAAGCTGATCCTTATTCTGAAACAGTAAAGCAAGACAATAAGTAAAGTGAAAATGAATTGTAAAATGCAAGGCTTTCATAAGATAAGTTGAATAACAAGACATTGTCTCAAGTCGACTCGTCTATCGCTATCATCTACTTCAAATATGTTATGTCAATATTGCAAGACAACCAACATTGCGAGACACCCGAAAGTGGTGCCTCAAGTTAACTGATAAGGGTCAAATATGCGGAAGCAATAAAATATGATGCGGAAGCAACAATCACAAGATAAACAAGAAAGTAAGGGACGGGGAAGAACAGAAATAGAAGAAAAGAATGGATAAACGATTCAAACCATGAATTGAATATCCGAGAGAGGAAGGGAAACTCGAACCATACAAGAATCCGTACTAGTGACGAATCTCCATAGGTCCCAAGCAAGAGATAATCCGAAGCTTCAAGCTTCTACAAAGAAGAAGGCATTGCCTCTCTTTCTCTAAGTCTATTCTTCAAATCTAAACAAGCTAATCAAATAAATGACTAAGTGTTGTATTTATAGGTTCACCACACTTCTAAATGAAATGTCTAAATAGCCCCTAAGTCTAGTCAAAACAATACAAGTCACTTAGGGCTATAGTTGGAATTACACTCAAAATAAGTAGGAAACCCGGATGGGCTTTCAGCACACTAGGCGCCCCGCCTGAATAGCAGGCGCCCAGAGTAGGCGCCCCACCTGCAGAGTGGGCGGCCAGAGTAGGCGGTCCGCCTCTATTTCAGGCGCCCCAAACTCCTGAGGCTTGATTTCAAGTAGGCGGTCCGCCCCTTTGAGTAGGCGGTCCGCCTCTTCCTGGGAGGTCTTGAAATGGCTCAAAACGTGTCTCCCGAGCCTCTCCTTTGGGGCCTAGGTGGTCCTCCTCCCTTGGCGCTCCTTTGCATGATCTTCAAGTCGCTTCCCGGTGCCCATGACTTGTCTTCCTTGTGCTCTCAAGCTTGGCTCTTGATGGTTGGCACATTGGCTCCAATTTGCCCCGCATCATTAACTTGTCTATCACTATCCCCTACTTCAAATATAATATGCCAAATTGCAAGATAACCGACATCACAAGACACTCCAAAAGTGGTGCCTCAAGCCGACTTGTCTTATACTATCAAGCTACTTTAAATATAATATGTCAATATTGCAAGACAACCGACATCGCGAAATACTCCGAAAGTGGTGCTTCAGCCGACTTGTCTTAGACTATCAATCTACTTTAAATATAATATGCCAATATTGCAAGACAACCGACATCGTGAAACACTCCGAAAGTGGTGCTTCAGCCGACCTGTCTTAAACTATCAACCTACTTTAAATATAATATACTAATATTGCAAGACAACCGACATCGCGAAACACTCCGAAAGTGGTGCTTCAGCCGACTTCTCTTAGACTATCAATCTACTTTAAATATAACATGCCAATATTGTAAGACAACCGACATCGCGAAACACTCCGAAAGTGGTGCTTCAGCCGACTTGTCTTTCTCTATCATCTATGCAAGTTTCAGAATAATGTTTATTTTGAAATACGGATCATAAAGATATAAATGCCGCCTGTTCGGCAACAAACCATGATAAGCATAACGCTTTTATTCATGAAGAAGCAGTTTACAACACAATCTTGTACTATGCTACAATCACTTGATAAAGCAATGAGGCATCTAGTTACGAAGCCTCCAGCCTCCCAATGCAACTTGAAATAAACCTGCATATCCTATTTACATGCGAATGAACCCGAATTTTTCATTTATAAGGCGAACGGGCCCAAAATGTTCATTTATAAGGCGAACGAGCCCAAAAATGTTCAATTATAAGATGAACAAGCCCAAATCATAAGATAAAGTAAAAGACACAAAATTCATTAATGCACGTGCTTCTTTAAACTTAGCAATATCTGCAAATCACAACAATAGAATTTTAGTAAATGTTCTCATAGTGGAATAGAAATGAAACTGCTTTTAACAATTTGCAAGAATTGTAGGATATAAAAGTGCCGCCTTTCGGCAATAACTCGTGAAAAAGCGTAATGCTTTAATTATCTAGTGGAAATATGCAATGTGATCTTGAACTGTGCTCCAATCATTTGTTAAAGCAAATGAGACGTCCTGTCTTGAAGCACCCAATGTTCCAAAATGACTTGAAGTAAATCTGCATATCCGATTTTCGGGTGGATGAACCCGGATTGTTCATTTTTAAGGCGAACGGGCCCAAAACATTCATTTATAAGGTGAATGGGCCCAAAACGTTCGATTATAAGGTGAACGAGCCTAAATTTGATAGCAGCCTGCTAAATAAAGTTGAAAATTAGATTAATTAAGGCAAGATAATACGAAATAAATAAGCAAAGCTGTGTCGTGTTTCTTGTATTGATAGTGATGCAAAGCGTCAAATGCTGCCTTCAGTTTATTTTAAATCTGATGTTCAATTCCTGCAAATTTAAAGTAAATACATTGAAAACGAGTGAATGATAAAGCAAAGTCTATAATGAAAAAGAAAGAAATAGATTTCTGCTGCATATGCGACAAGGCGAATAATCTTTGAGAAACTGATAGTTTACTTGAAATAGTAAAGCAAGGCATTAATTTAAAGCAAATATAAAGGCAGAATTTAAAGCAAGTGCAAAGTAAAGCAGTGCGAAAATGTAATCAATGCAATAGCCATTTGATAAATCAATTGGCGAGACAATCGGGTAATGATGGCCTTGAGTGGATTGTCAATTAAAAATAAGGCAATGCTTAGTTTGGCGTGATTTGAAAACAGAACGCATGCCTTGGCTTCATTGCTTATTTGGGAATGAAAATCATAGAGGTAGAAATGCCGCCTGTTCGGCAATTATTCATGGCAAAACATAACGCTTTAAGTCATGAAAAAGGCAATGCGATGCAATCTGCAAGGCAACTTTGAATGCGCGTTCCATAAATTGTTCATCCATAGTTTGAATGATCCTTTCATTGCAAGCTTTCATGTTCCTGCTCTCAAAGAAAAATTGTTAGTTTTGGGGAGGAAGGGAGAAGCATTTGATTTGTGCTGACTTGATCTTGATCTTGTTGCTGTTGCTACTGTTGTTTCCTTGTTTTCCTCGGACTTGCATTTGCGAATCATGTTCAGAAACTTGGCTCATGAACTTAATAGCAAGGGATTTTTTGAAAAAATAGAGGCAAGGGTAAATTAATTTCATGCAATATAGTAAGTAAAGCAAGCATGCAAATAAAGACATGCATTTTGAAAATTTTTGCCTTGACTTAAACTTGTGACATATCTTAAAACAAACTGAACGTCCTTTGCCTTGGACTTTGCACTGTTCGCTTAGCCAATTACAGAGTTTTTGCCAATTCATCTTTAATAACCAATACTGCTTCTTGCAAAATTCTGCCCCAGTTATTATCTTTCGCATCTCCAACTCGTTTTTGCAAAATTTACCCCAGTTGTCCTTCTTGGGGGAAAATGAAAATTTAAGTATTAAAGGGTTGAGCCCGATGGGGGAGCCTACGTATTCCTCCTTGGGAATCAGATCGTGCGCAGTTCTGCATGCAAATTGCCCCGGTTTAATAGTCCATCCACTTGAATTTCTTGCTAAATGCATTGCTGATTATATTTTGACAAAATTGTGTGTCTTATCAGCAAGCATTAAATACTCTTTACGCATTCTGCATCTTTCGAATCATCTTCTTGAAGGATTCTCAAAGAAGAAAATTTCATTTATACGAATAACACTGCTTCAACGCCATATACCAACAAATAAAAATTGCTCCAGTTGAAATTCTAACAGTAGTGCGATATCCAAAGAGCGCGGACAATAACTTTTCAGTGCGTTGTTTTCAAACTGTTCAGTTGCTTTGCCATAAGTCACACGCAAAGCTTTGGCAAATTTATCAATTTTAATTTTGAAACATAAACAAATATAAATGCAAGCGCAAATAATATAATAAGGATGCGATGCATTTTATTTCAACTTTCATAAATTCAAAATGACTTGATTCAGATTAACATAAGCTTTACAGTGCATTGCAATTCAGGGTCTCAATCTGAATTAAAATTGAAAATAATGCTACTAAGTTCAATCACCAAGTTCTTTCGAACAATGCCATTAGCTTCTGGTACTGCATCGTTCACGAGCTAGAGCATCTACTATCAATCAGATCTTGAATCTTGCGTAATTTGCATGGTCAACCATTTTACAAATCAAACTTCTGCTAGAGAAATAAACAAAACAAAGAAACCTCAAAGGGTAACTATGTTAATTTGCATGTCATTCATTATATTGCACTCATGCAAGAACACCTAGTATTTAATGCATTTTGAGCAAATAAAGCGAGGCAAGCAATTAACATGTGACAATCACAAGTAGTTAAGCGTAAATAAATGTGCAAACGCGTCCTACCCTGTAAGGTGCCTCTTTGTGCTAGAGGTAAGCCTAATCGCGCAAATAAGTGGTAACGAAAAATAGTCCATGCCAGTTCTGAGCAATTCAGATTTAGAGTAAGCAATAAATAATAACAATAATTGATAACAATCATCTCTCCGCCTTGACACTGCAATTCCGTTATCCCAACTAACTTCCAAAAGTTGGTATCAACTCGAAAATCCAACACAGCTCATGCTCTTCACAACATCTGCACAAAATTCCAAACCTAAATGCCTAAAACCTGAAACAATCCTCCATACCTTTTGCAAACATCCACACTCTTCCCACCACAACTCCCAATTATTTTACAATATCCAGGGGTGAAATTTCCAACTGCTTTCATAATACCAGACTGCAAATCATAAAATGTTCCAATTGACCTTTTACAAATAAAACCTCACTGGTCCTTGGCTTTAGACAA
This sequence comes from Petunia axillaris subsp. axillaris, assembly GCA_029990575.1. NCBI lineage: Eukaryota > Viridiplantae > Streptophyta > Magnoliopsida > Solanales > Solanaceae > Petunia > Petunia axillaris. The sequence goes on along the minus strand of JARKNS010000004.1, from coordinate 118,430,334 downwards.
GCCTCTCAGCTTCCTAGGTTTTGCTAGGCTCACAGACCTCATTCATAGGGCTCCTCACTAGTCCTCGACTTTAATCAAGCCTCTTAATTTTCTAAGTAGCCAAGACCTCACTGGTCTTCAAGGAGGAGCCCCACTGGTCATTCAAAGACACAGGGGCTTCACTCTCCTAGTATGCGACAAGCATACTTCAATTTTCATAAAGTTGCAGCTGGTCAGTCAATGTAAACCTGCACACACACAGGTCTTCACAAGAGAGACCCCACTGATCTTTTAAAGACACCAGGGGCTTCACCTCTTAGATCTCACAATACCATACCATCTCCAAAACACAAACCAACCAAATCTTCCTAACTTTCCCCAGACTGCAATTCTGTCTTGTTCACAAAATTCTGCATTATGGCCTGAAGTTCTCCGTGAACTGCTATGACCACATAGATTCTGCTAAATTCTTCCATTTTCTAACCTAAAAGACAAAATAGGAGACAAAATTCTAAATCTGATTATGCTCAAAACATGGCTAGGACTGAGGATTCGTTATCACATAGCAGATAATATGCATAGTCGTTGGGTTTCAAGAACCCGCTGACGTAAGGGTGGTTTCCTAACTATGGAGGCGGTACCAAGGACCGGGTCCAGACTAGGGTGTAAATTCATGCATGCTCCTAAAAGCTTATTCTAAGAGTGGGTTAACGGTTGAGGCTAACAGATGAGTGGCAAGCGGTCTCGCAGACGAATTACTCCCACAATGGCCGCCGGCGTACCAACTCCTCATAGGGTTCTTAAGTGGAAGAAAATGCGGGTGCGCATGGCCGCACCTCGCGGATATTTGGGGTGAAAATGCAAGAGGTTCCCAGGAGTGGGGGATATATGAACGGAATGCTAGTTTATATATGTGCACAAATAAAGGTGTAGTGACATGCTTTTCGTGGCACAAAACAAACAGATATGATAAAGTAAAATAAATTAAGCATGTTAGTTGCAAATAATTGGAAACCTTTATGGTCAAAATCTTTATTGCTCCCCAACGGAGTCTTCATGTTGTTGAACCTCAAAAATTCACCCCGAAAGGTAAAATTCAAGAATATCAACTGAATGGACCAACTCTTTTGGAGGTTTTGGGAGTCGCCACCCAATTTAAGGAAAATAGGGAACCAAATAAGCAAATGCGTGCAAAAACTCCTTTTTTGGAAAAAGGCAGTCTTTCCAGAGATTTTAAGTAAAAGGTTTTGTAAATTTTGAAAGAAGGTTTTTAAGGCACTTTCGAAATTCAGTTAAAAATGATTAATCCGACAGGTTTCCAAAATATTTGCAAGTGCTATTTATGCGAAAGAATTATTTTAAAATAGTAGTAGTAATAATAATAATAAAAATAATAATAATAATAATAATAATAATAATAATAATAATAATAATAATAATAATAATAAAGATGAATAAAAGCTTATTTGCAAAAAATATTTTTTACTTGCACGTATTTGTTCAAATGGCCCCGATTTGCAATAAATTAAATAACGACTTCAAAATAAAAGGTAATGGATATAAATTAAAAAATATACAAACAATCAAATATTATTGAAAAATAAATATCTTACACATTTATTTACATGAATATACCTAAGGAAAGGAAGGCAAAGTTAAAGATAGAACCTGAGAAATTGATCAACTCGCGGAAGTCTTGAATTTTCTAGCATTTCTAAAGTCTTATTTCTTCAATGCTTGAGCTCGAATTCAATCCCAAACGACTCCAATGCAATGGACTATCCCCATTTGTGAGCTAGCCAAACTCGTCCCAAGTTGTTCATGCCAAAATGTACCTCACAAAAAATATGAAAATAAAATTGGATTAATACGATAATAAAGTGTAATAACTAATGAAAATAAAATAATAATAATAGTAATAATAATGATAAAATGTATAATAATAATAATGGGGTTTGATATTGTAAAATTTAGGCTCAGGTTTGTATGGCGTGTCGAGTAGAGGCTCGGGATGTTGGTACGGCTGCAAACACGAAGCCCGGGCCGGTTGCCATGCCGAGAACCTAACCCACCACTCTATTCACGACTTTCTTTGCATTAAATTCATACATTCATCATCGCCTATTTATTTTAGAGACACGGGGACGGGACTGTTCAAGTGTAGTATCCATTCGAAATCAATCAATAGTATCCGTCAATTCATTTTATTTTCGTCAAATCATTGTGTAGGCCTCAAATTACAATACTTTCATAGGCCAAGCTGCGTAACAATCGTAAGCGGGTCAAAATTGGATAACCCAATAAACCAACCGAGCCAGCTGATCCTGATGAACAATAATTGTAAACAGTCAAAAGCTGCAAAACAGTCCAACAACGTAACGGGTCAAACACACAAGAGCCCAGCAAACGAGTCAAACAAACAAGAACAGGAACGAATCCATAATGCAAACGAGTAAGGAGGAGTGAAATCAAATAAGCAATAACATGACAATCAAACCCAACATCATTGAATTCGACTTTCAAGTGGATGCACTAAACCCAAACTAATTATAAACCACATCCCAGTTCCACCATTATTTCCGGTGAGACAGAATGAACAGAAACGATGAGGGAGAGGTGCAGCGCCAATCCCCTCGGCGGAGCCACTGCAACTTCCCCCTCCGCCTCCCTTGTACAACTTCTGTTTTCGCAACAACACTAAGAACTAAGATTACGACATAAAAAAAAATGATCAGTAACGCCGGGGCAAACAGGATCAACGGTGATAGAGCTCTTCTAGTGGTGGTGGTTGTTGCCTCCGCCTCCCCCTTTTAGATAAAAATAATTTGAATCGAGACCCCCTTCCCAAAAATCCCCTTGTTTCGATCTGTAAATATCTGTTCTTGGTATCAATTGAAGAAGAAGATAAAGGGAAAGGCCTCTCAGTTTTACTTGTGGTCGTGGGTGGTACCTGTCCGTTCTTGTTTTGTGTGTTGCGGGATTGGAGAGGAAAAGTAGGGTGGGGGTAAGATGAGTGTGGGGCGTTGCTTTTGTCACTGGTGGTGAAAAAGGGTGTGGGTATTAGTGTGTGTATGTGAAATGGTGTGTTGTGTATATGTTTTGAGAGAAGAGAGGGAAATTGTAAGGAAGATGATGAATAGTTGTAAGAGGCTAGGGTTTAAGGTTTTATAGGGGTGAGGATGAGGGTTTTCAGAATTGGGCTAGGAAAAATGTAAAATGTGTATTGCGTAAATAGGCCAGGACTTAAAATGAAGAACGATTATGACCCTTTTTCTCTTAAAATTATGAACTTAAGTTATCCTAAAAATTAACCTTATTCTAAAAATAATTAGGCGTTCATTGAAAATTTCGGGATAATATTGGGTGTCAAAACTCATTTTGTGGTGGCGGCGCACCTTTCATTATTTCATTCCTGTTATTTACTGTTTTAAACATTTGGAATATTTTATTCAGTATTTATCTTGTAGATATTCATGGCTTATGGTAGAGAACTAGACCTTTCATTTGCGTTGTGGGATATTTTGCGTATTTCAGTAATAAAAATTGCAGCTTGAATTTTATTATATTTTTTCTTTAATATTGTTGGGATTAATTGTTAACATAGCGAGTGGGTTCGCCCGATGGAGTTATTTCTAGTGCTCTCACGACTATGCAGGATTTTGGGTCGTGACAGATTAGACTGCTCCAAACTAACCACAGATTTTTTAACGTGAATAGACGCCAAAACAGTCTGTTTCTTATCGCTTTGCACCTCCTGCACCTGCTGATCGTCTTTGTTATTCATACAATCTCCAAGAAGCAAAGTTGTTCCATGCCTTCCTCCTTAACTTTATCTAAGACTAAAGCTGAAAAATTGTTCTTGGTCTGCAGCACGCCCACTGCTGCAATCTTCTCTTTACATTAATTTCATTAATTCATGATTAAGAGGTTAGATTTTCATGAATTTAGCTTGGGAAAGTTGGGTTTTGAACCCTAGACTTAGTTGTGTAGACTGAGGAAGGGTAGCTTGAAAATCCTTATTCCTAATTAGTTATGTGATCGTATCCTAAGTGGAGGAGTATCCCTCCATCTCTAGATGCTAAGGGTAAATCTTTCAAGCGTCATCGAAGTGTTAGTTGAATTTTGAAGTTTATTAGCCTTTTACTGTATCAAAAAAACGTATTGGTAGGATGGCTCATCAGCTCAATTTGCCACCCAGTGCCAATTCATCCTGTCTTTCATATATCAATGCTTCAAAAGTATATCCAGGATCCTTCTGATGTGATTGTAATATATCCAGCTCAACTAGGTGTGGAAGTTCTCAGTAATTGTTGTTAGTAAGGATATTAAAAAACTTTTGATTCTAAAAGAAATTCTGATGGTTTTTATTCTGAACAGATGTGTGGGTATATACAAAGTGGGGAGTATTCCCTGTTGACACCCAATTTTGTCCATCTTTTTTTTAAAATTGGCTATAATTTAACTTAAGGGTGCAATATGACTATTTGTGCAAAATGTATATTAGAAATCATGCATTTACGTGCGTTATCCCCTACATATATATTACATATCTAAATGTGGCTATATTACATAATTTTATATTATTTAGGCTATTTGTCAAACTGTGAATATTTGCATAATTTAATTTGTTACATAATTGCATCATTTAGGCTACATGTCAAATTTGTTTCAATTTGTTATTATTTATGAAAATTAGTAATTGTCTGTGATTATCTATATTTAAATAATTTTACTTGAGTTTATTAAATGATTATTTGTGCATTTTATAAAGTATGTATATTTATATTTTTATTTACACCTTTAAGTTGAATATTGGCCAATTAAAAAAGAAAATGTCCAAATTCTTGTTTATTATTAATTCTTCCATTTATTTATATTTATCTTGTTTATTAAATTATATTTTTTCTTTTTGAACCTAGACGAATGTTCGTCTAGGTACGTTCATAATTCCATTGAAATTTTCTTCTCCTTATTTTATTTTGAATTAATCTTTTTTTATAAATCACAAATCTTCTTCCCAATCCTACTTTGAATCTAGAATAAATGTAGTCTAGATACATCCGTCCAAGTTCATCCCCCATATCTTATCTTCCCCCAGATCACTCTCTGACCTTCCTCATTTTGGAAACAATTCAAAAATCCCTAATCAATATCCTAATCACTCCCATAATCCCACAGTTATCTCCTCCTTCCCCAATCATATACCTACCCCTTTTCCACAACATAAAATCCATTACACACCATTGGATACATCAGCACCTACATCTATCTCCTCTCCTTTCTTCATCATCAGTACACGATTTTCAAAACGGAGACACACACTAACACAATATCGGCAGACCCCACTCATCCTCACCCCTCATCTTCTTCTCCGAAGAACAATACCATACCATCACATTCCCCACATCAAACAAATCAATTACACACCAAAAAATCATCAGACAACTACACACGCACAGCCACCCTCTCCTTTGCTTTCTTCGTCTTCTTCATCACCAGAAATGTAAAACCACCTACAAACCACTACATACACATACACCATACAACACACAAACAAAAATCAAAAGACCATCGGGGATAGGGATAAGGATTCAAAACAGGGACCAACAAACGACCCCACCATCGGAAGAGCAACCATCGCCGGCAGTCTCTCTCGTTTCGCTATTTCAATGATTCGCTCATGGGTTTTCTCGTTTCTGGATTTGATTGAGGAGGAGTGGTAGTGACGCCGCTAATCAAGCCAGTGGTCGCTCTTCCTCTCTGTTCGACGGCTGCTTTGTCTGTTTATCTTCACCAGAGTTTCTCGCCAGCCACCATTTCGCCTCACGCCACTGTTGCACCACTAGAGAATGTCGTTCCCCAGCCTATCTGTTTCTCTATTCTTGTTTCGTTGTTTGGAAGCATATTTCTTTGTTATTATGAGTTTTGTTTTTGCAGGTTTTCTATGGGCTTTTCGTTTCTTGTTTGGTCTACTGGTGGTCGGAGTTAATAAGGGAGATGTTTGGTCCTTTCCTCTTGGCTACAGTGATAGAATTGTAGCCGTTTGTTCCTTTCTCGTTGACTGGTCTTGGATATATTGTTACGCTGGGCCCTTGCTAATACCTATCTGATGATACTCACTATTGATGGACCTACTTTTTTACATTGAGTTTGTTAATAATTTATTGTGCTACTGATTTGAATTGAGAATTGCATATGTGCTCATCCTTTTTTTGGAAAGTCTACAGTCCTATTTGGCATTTTTGGTTGCTAATCCTAACAGAGTATTGCAACAGCTTATACATGGCCTATGAAAATATTTTTATTTGATGCTTTACAACGAATTGACGGATGTTACACTAATCACGGCCAAGGAAAATAATTATTTATTTGAGGCCTACTGATTTGAACGGATAAACAATTACATTCCCACGTCCCTAAAACAAAAAGGCTATGATGACGTGTATAAGCCGTGATTATAAAACGAGCCGGTGATGGAGTGATGGGACTGGCACTTGTCATGGCAACACGACCGTCCGGCATGTTTGCAGCCGTACCAACGTCTCTAACCTCCGCCTGATTCATACACACCTGAGCCGACACTTTTAAAAAAAATCCATTTCCCCTTTATTTTAAACTATTATTATTATTATTATTATTATTATTATTATTATTATTATTATTATTATTATTATTGCTACTACTACTACTATTATTATTATCGTTGCTATTATTATTATTTTTATATTAACTCATTTTCATGTTTCTTGTGAGGTACATCGTGATTAAGTCATGAACGGACAACGCATTTGTAAAAGGACAAAATTATTTATAATCATTGAATTTACTTAAATTTATTTTATTCTATTTTTATAATCCTTACTAACTTTTTTATTTATTTTGCAAGGCACATTGAAACAACGATTAGGAAAGAGAAGAAATGAATATTTATTTGCTATTACTTGCCTTTAAATTTACATGCTTAGTTTAATATTCATATATTTTTATTGTCTAGTTAGTTTAATTATTTGCTCTACAATTCCAATTATAAAGTCCGGCCTGTAACCACATTTGGTGGAGCGCGAGAGGTGTCTAACCCCTTCCTCTCGAGTTAACTTGAACCTCTTACCTAGAATGTATGGTTCGTAGACTAAGTTTTCAGAGTTAATTATAAAATTAGCTAGAAATACAATAGGTGCCCTAACACGCCTAGTTAAAATATGTTAGGTGGCGACTCCAACTCTTTACCCGTGAGTTACCCAATAAGTTGAGTTCTATTTCGAGCCTTAACCGGTTCGGGTAAAAATAGGATGCGACAGAATGGCGACTCTGCTGGGATGTCAAGGTTCAAACCATAATGTACTTTTAATTGGGATTCTTTACTTGCTTTATTTTCTTATCATTTATTTTGATACTAACTTTTTTCTTCTTTTTCTTTATTACAGGGTTAAGGTTTATTTTTTTAATTTATGTGTTTTATGCTTGAATTGTTCGATTATATTATATTATTTGTTCATGTCACTCATACTTACCCCTACTCCTGAGAAACGAAACTTTGCGCACACACGGGCGATTACGTAGATCCCACGGTCGTTTCACCACAAAAAACCTTTTAGGAGGGACATTTTGGAATATAGTTAGTTCGTGGTACAACCAACAATTTCAAATGGTCCCACTCCTTGGCCGTCTGCCTTGGGCAACCGTGTCTAGAATTACCCAACTCTTAGTGAAGACTCTTTTAGGGATCATGTATCATGTCATGTTTAGGAAAATTTTGACTTCGGCTCATGTTTAAGTCTATTAGTTCACCATATTGAATGAACTGAACGGGTTTTCGACCCTAAGGGACGTTTAAATATGTTATGTGTGCATTTATTTAAAGTTGAACTCGTCTAATGTGGCCATTTATTTACATAAAAGTGGGTTCTCATAACAAAATTAATTATTTAGTTCTAAAATCGTTATTTCTACATTTATTTTATAAAATTATTTTTTTGGGTTATGACCGAAATTAATCTTTTCTACTTTTATGAAAACAAAATCTTAGATTTTAAATTAATTTCTTCTACAGTTAATGTAGCAAGATCAATTATCATTTCTATTCACCTAAAACAAAATGCTATTTCTACGTTTATACAATAAAATTAACTTTTTTATAAAATTATTTTCTGTTAATTTTGGGTTATGAGAACAATTGGAATGATACAAAATACACGTTCAATTTTAAATATCATAATCAAATTAGGAAGACTTAACATCCTTGGTATGCTAAAGTCCATTAGCCAACCTCGTCCAAAAGCGTCATCATATGATGCCTATCATGCATCTTATGTGTATTGATCTGCTTTCCATATGAAATTATTATTTCAAACTTGTTGTCTCATGTGTTAGCTTTACTCCCACTCCCGAGGTTGACTTGTGCATTTATTTCAAAACTTGTGCATATCATGCATACCTTCCGCCACTCCTGGCAACTTTCTAAATCATGCGTTGAAAATACGGTGGTTACAAGCACATCTTCCCTCACATAAAAACTCCTTTAGGGGGGACGATATGGAATCTATTTGATCCGAGACGTTCCCGCTCCCGAGCCGTCCGCTTAGGAGGATAATAAAACCTCGTTTGGCTAACTCCATTCCTTAGTAGCGGCGTTAGGAATCATGCATCATGACATGTCATTAGTCGACTTGTTCTCAAGTCCGATAGGCCAACTTGTTCAAATAATCTGAATGGGTTTTTAACCCCAAAGAGCATTGGACATGATTTATTTGCATTTACTTAAAGGATTAAACGTGCAAATGTAGACCGTTTATTAACATTGTTCTGCATTCGGTGTCATTCAAAGGCACAAAGGTTACCTAAGAGGCTTTAAAAGCCCAAAGTAAATAAAAAATGATTGTTTATTCCTACACGGTCGGAATTACTCTATATTCAATGTCATTCAAAGGCACAAAGGTTACCCAAGAGGCGTCAAAAACCCAAATTGAATCAGAAATGACCGTTTATTTCTTAAACAATTGGAATCATTCTGTATTCAACGCTATTAAAAGGCATTGAAGCAAAAATAACCACTTGATAGACGGGTTGACACATAACTCACATTTATCCTTTAAGCATTATATAAAGACTTGACATCCTTGGCATGTCACAAGTCCATTAGCAATTTCCTTCTAAAGTATCTAAAGGGGTTCTCAACTCACAACGACATATCTCCTCATATCCTGTCGCATTGTTTTCAAAAACTTGCGCCACACGTTGATCATTTTGCTCATAGTAAAGCGAATCTTAGTCATTTTTCTTCTCCCTTTTCCTATCATCCTTCACATTTTCCAAAAGATCATGGCCACCAGAACATTTGACATGGTTGTTGAAATCCCTCAGCTACTTAGAGACTGGTAGGAAAACCTAAGCATAGATCAACAAGACCGAGTTAAAGTGGTGTTGGGGAACCTGATTTCATTAATGGAGCACACTGCAGTAGAAGGGATGATAGAAGCATCAGTACATTATTGGGATGAAGATCGAGTAGTTTTCCACTTTGAGAGTGTAGAGTTGACACCACTACTGGAGGAAATAGGCAGGTTAACTCAAGTGCCATTTGAAAGTAATGAAGTCTTGACGCCTAAGAACACTACAGCCGAAGAGTTCTTAGAAATGGTAGGGTTTAAGCCTGAATCATGGACAGACAGTATAAGGCAATCGGGAATTTCTCTAACTTCCCTCTACATCAAATTTGGGTATGGAGAAGTATTTCAAGAATCTGAAGGCTACTTCAACATTGACCAGGCAGATTGGCAAGATCGAAGGTTACTTGTTTTTGTCACCAGCTTTTAAGGGACTGTCGTCTTTCCACAACACAAAGGACGAGTTAATGTTTGCATGGTCTCAATTGCCGATGCCTTACTCAAAAATATTAAGAGGAAATACACTTTGGTACCGATGATTATTGTAGAGATGTGCTGAGCTTTAGAAAGATGCAAGAAGGGCGCTGGTTTCTTTGAAGGTTGCAATTTGCTTTTACAAATTTGGCTGATGGAGCATTTGCAAAGGATGGATAACACAGACCAAGCTTTCCAATTCCATACCAAAAGAAAACTACATCTTGACTCATACCACATGCATAGACAATGCTTTTGGGAAATGGGACCAACCAAAAACTACCAATGGTTGCCACCACATGTTCTGTCAATTAACACCTGAAAATATAGAATGGATGTTTGATTACTTTCCCAGCACAATAGTAATCACACGATCCAAAAAAGACTCATTTCTCATCTTGGTAGGCTTTAGAGGAGTTTACCCATACACTTCTTTAAGGGCTCTTAGACAAGCAGGGAGAAAGCAGACAATACTCCAAATTGCAGACATCAGAAATTTCAAAGCGAATATTCTCGGAGGGGTGATACCTTTTAAAGACAAGATAATAGAACTTTGGAAAGAAAGGCAATGAATGGGAATCGAGACTATTGGACGAGACAGGTTGGACGCTGGCTATGATGAAGACTATCCAGACTAGCTTAGGAAAGACATAGCTGGGCAATTCAACCGAGTGCAATAGCAAAAAGGAAAAAGAATGCTGATGAGTTAGAATCTGAGTACAAAAGGTTACGCAAACACTGGTAAGGGCACAGGGGAAAATAGCAAATAAGCAAAGAACGAAGAAAAAGGCAAATGGCGCAGCAAGGCAAAGCTCCTAACAAAACGCATAGAGTCTATTGGCATATGGGTTAGTGAGGGGATGAACTCTGTGGCAAATAAGGGAATAGAGGAAAAAGGAAGAAAGGCTTGGGATATGTTGAAGAACTTCACATTTGACATATCCTGGCTCTTAACTGATGCAGACAACATCATCTTCCAAGGATACTATATCAGAGGCAAGCTTGTCCAAAGAAGACTCGTCCGAGGAGGAAGAAGAAGAATCTTTCGGGGAAGGATCAGCATGAAAGACGTTCACCTGGCCATGATCTAATCCTCTATCATTGTTTTCCACCTTTTGTACTATTTCAACATCAGCCAATGTAACAAAAGTCCAATAGATGCAATATCATCTTTTAAGCTCCGCATTTTGTTAGCAAAACGAAATGATACATGTGGCACAAAGCACTTCTCAAAATCATTGTGCGTAAAACGGTCCTTCATATTATAGGATGCATTTCTTATTTGATATGTGTGCATTGCATGAATTTTTCTGTTTCTCTAGGTCTCTAAAGGAATCATTTCTCTAAATCCAATCGCCTACCAAGGCACCTCCTCTCCCTACTCTATGCCCAAAATCCTGATATCTAAAATCTTTCACATGTCCAAACTGTCCCTAACTCACTACCAGACCCAAAAGTCCATTACCCAAAAGGTTGGCTCGAGTTGAATACCAACGAAAAGGACATGGTTAAGCGAGTGCACTTGCCAGGGATTTTCGGAAATAAGAGAGTTTTCACAGCAATTCCACCAGCTTTCTCCTCTCTCTACAAACTACCAATAAGGCTTGCTAGTCTGGAAGTGTGAGCATTTTCAAGAAGAAAGAGAAAGTCTCTTTTGTCGCAACCATTCAAGACCCTACCTTCAACCACTAATATCAAACAGCGCTACCATTTCATCCCTACCCTCATATACCACCTGAATATCCCGTTTACAACACTCAGGCCACTTGGCCTATATTCCACATCCCAACACCAAATCGTCCACCATACCAGCAAAACACTTAGCTCACTTGGCCTATATTCCACATTCCAGCACCAAATCATCCGTCATACCAACAAAATACTCAAGCCACCTACCGAAATGCACCACCATACCCTCCTAGGCCTCGCCTTGATGCAAACCAAAATCAAAAGAAACTACACTCCACTAGCTGAATCCTATACTCAATTGTTCAAGAGATTGGAAACTGCCTGGCTTACTGCCCTAGTACCTCAATTGTTCCAGCAAGCACTATGTACATGGAAAGAAAAATTGACAAAGCAAGAGAAATGTTGGTCAAATTCGAAGGCACACATGACTCACCTTAAGACCTTTTGACACCAACATCCAAGGATCATTTTTGTTGCACCTGTTTACACAGTCACGCCACTTAAAATACATGACTGTGACCCAAAGCACTTTCCAACTCGTCCAAGTATTCAAAGGGCTAGTGAAAAACAATATTGGAAAGACAGAGGTGTAGCAAATACTCGCGCACAAACAACCAAAAATAAGCAAACCAATTTAACTTGAAAAGCTGCAAGACATAATGATAAGACCATCATTATATGACAAACCTGGAGACCCCTGGAGCATTTGGAAGAATATCTTTACCCACTAGAAAAGATAAAGCAAGGCGCCGAAGTTTGTTTGAGATACTTACCATAGCAAGGTTGAGCTGATATAAAAGCACAGGCGAATAGATTTCTTGGAGAAATTTTGGTCGAAGGTTTTACAGGGGTGATATGAATTCTCATGACAACAACTACAAGAGGACGCAACAATATAAGAGTACACATGATATGAGCAACCTACATTGAGTTCGACAGCTCAACAATGAGATATTATCCAACAAGGAAAGTCTGTGCAAAGACTATATTGCAGCAGCTGGTCGACGAGTATAAAAGACGTTGAAAACCTCTTTGAAAGACACATAGCCATCATGACAGACAAATTTGCAAGGAAGGATGTCAAATGCGCTCAAGGTCCTGGTATTCGAGAAAAGCCAACATCCCTTTCTGTTACACAATACAATCTATTCCTAACACAACATCTTTACCACCTTTCATTCCAACTCTTCATTTTCCGTTTAAGCAAACATCAGTCGTATGACCAAAATCCTTGCCTTGATTGCTACATAGAGCACTTAGGCAATCTCTTGTGATATCTATATGATCTATCACAACCTCTAAATTCAAGCGCTAATCCATCATATGCGGCCTAGGCAAGCTCATGTGTCATTTTTGCTTCAAGTCATTGCTAACATGCCCACATTCTTTTATGCATTTCACCACTTTGTTAGGGTTGCCTTGTGTTTGAATACTGAAATCGGTCAAAATCTGCATTCGAAAAAGTGGCAAGCCGAGCAGCAAACACTTCCCTTTGTAACAAACCCCTTTGAACCACCAGTATATAACACCAAGAGCGTTCAGACAATCCCAATACCGTATAACCTGCATTATACGAGAGCCACAACAAAGAAATCAGATTCCCATACGACCGAGCTCACAACCTCACACTGCATCCAACTTACACAATAAACAACCCTCCTCCATCAAGACTTCCAACTACAACCCTATCAGGCTCAACACAATCAAAGACATACCAAAAAGACAAAACCTCATGCCTTTGTTCCTTTAGCCCAATCAAATGACATTGCAACCGGCAGACAAGCTACTCCTTAGATACCAATTCCTAAATTCGATCCGACAAGATCTACACCCTTCACTCAAGCATCCATACCATGGCACCGCAAAACATCCAACACTGAAACACAAAGTTCAGAGTCTGATTGACCAAAGCAAAACAATGGTACCACAAGAACCAACAAAAAGGAAAATCTAACTCCCAAACCAAAAACACACTTTCCACAAAAGCCAATCCGTCAAAGTTAGATCCATGACCGTCGAAAAGAAAAGCAAGAAACATGAAGGAATTCCATCACAACCTAAGACAAATACCATTTTTTGCCAACCTTCAAAATTCGACAAAATCCAAAATATCAAACCCCAGTCTGAGTATGCAAAATATCTGCATACTCATAGTCATCAATACATCCGACCGACACACTAAGAGACAAATGCAGATTTCTAGCCAGTACATTTGGTGTTCAGTGCAATACAACCACCATTTCTCGGTGATCTATCATAAACAATAAACTGGGCAGAATTTTTGAGGATCCCCTCAAAAATTCCAAAAGACATAAACTTGACACTAGGCAGAAATTTTTGAGGCCCTCAAAAATTTCAAGAAAAGTCATTACAACAGCAACATGATAGTCTCCTTAGCACCTCGCATAATATACAATAGCATTCCACTTGTTGCACTTCACTCTTGATGCATCGACTGAGGTACACAGCCCGATCTCAAATTTTACACTTTAAATTAGCTGAGGGTACACAGTCCAAAGCGTCGGTTGAGGGTACACAGCCCGATATCGATTTGTCATTTAAATTAGCTGAGGGTACATATCCCGAAGCGTCGGTTGAGGGTACACAGCCCGATATCGATTTTCATTTAAATTAGCTGAAGGTACACAGCCCGAAGCGTCGACTGAGGGTACACAGCCCGAAGCGTCGGTTGAGGGTACGCAGCCGAATATTGATTTGTCATTTAAATTAGCTGAAGGTACACAACCCGAAATGTCGGTTGAGGGTACACAGCCCGATATCGATTTTCCATTTAAATTAGCTGAGGGTACACAGCCCGAAGCATCGACTGAGGGTACACAGCTCGATGTCGATTTGTCATTTAAATTAACTGAGGGTACACAGCCCGAAGCGTCGATTGTGGGTACACAGCCCGATATCGATTTGTCATTTACATTAGCTAAGGGTACACAGCCCGAAGTGTCGATTGAGGGTACACAGCCCGATATCGATTTGTCATTTACATTATCTGAGGGTACACAGCCCGAAGCGTCGATTGAGGGTACACAGCCCGATATCGATTTGCATTTTTATTTTACTAAGGGTACACAGCTCGAAGCGTCGATTGAGGGTACACAGCCCGATATCGATTTGCATTTTTATTTTGTAGAGGGTCGCAGCCTGATGTCGAAACTGACACCGCAGAGGGTACACAGCCCGATGCAAATTTTGATATTGTAACAGGAAGACAGCCTGGAGGGTAGACAGCCCAGGGAGAGGACAACATGAAAAGGGGTAGACAACCCGGAAAAAGGATAACATAATAAAGGGTGCGCAACCAAGATGAAAGAATGATAGGCAACCCTGCATAAAGAGATACACAACTCAATACGAAAGGAGTATACAGCCCGAAGTGACAAGCACACATTTAAATGGCGAAACGCAATGGGCACACAATCCGGCGTCGCACTTGCAAGATGATCCGACAACCGCCCGGCACAACAAAGCAATTACCTTCTGACTAGAAGCACTAAGCAAATGGATACCCCTTAGAGGAGAGGCACACATTCCCTAGCACTGAGCACCTGAAAGTGGACCAGACAAGGAAGAGCTCAACTCATTAGGGAAGTTTACTTTGTCTTTATTTTTGCATTTTTCTTAATTTTTCTATAGGAACTCTCCGATCTCTCGGCAAACCCCTGCACCCTACTCTCATACCTGCTTCGAAAATCACTACCAATTATGCAACCGCAAAGCCTCAAATACATAAGAAAACATCATCCCAAATTCCAAAACACTCAAAACCACAGTTCTGTACTCGCACCACTGGTCTACCCAACCTTTCCTTGCCGATTGGGTACCAGCTCCATATTCCTTCCTACTCGTGCCTATCTGTTTGAATCATGCATATTCATCGTGCTTTCCTCCTCAATATTCCTCTGTTCATTCAAGATAATTTCGAGGCCAAGATGACTTCCCTATCGAGTTATAGTGGAAAATGTGCCCATGTAAACCCCTATTTATGGGTGTGTCGTGCACCACATCTTCATAACCAGGACGTTTAAAAGCTTATTTTACCACACTCGGTCTATCGACGTTATCTCGGCTTCGACAACGTCTTGGCCTACATGCAAAATACCTATTTTGTCGAATTCTGACATGCCCAAAAGCCAATCATTTCATGCCCTCACAAGTAATCTGCCCAATCCTTCATTGCAAATTAGGATGTCATTCCTCATTTCCTACTCGGCCCATTAAAGTCTATCTGTGTTAATCGTGCGTATTTTCATGCATAATCGTGCCCATCTATTTGAGTCGTTCGCATTTATAAGACTTGCTCCTCAAATCCTTCCCAGCTCTGTCAAGGCAATATCGAGGGAAATATTACTAATTTATCAAGATGAAGTAGAAACTACGTACCTATAAATTCCTCTTTATGGGTGTGTAGCGCGCCACATTTTCATAACTAGGACGATTATAAGCCTTTTTTCCCACGCTCGATCTGTTGAGGTTATGATAAGGATCAAACGAGCCAAGGCACTTTCCAACGTATGCCAAGCTTGGAAGATACAAAGGACGTGAAGTCAAGAGCTTTGGAAGTGTTTCGGATGAGGAGGAGGGCATCCCAGCACAGCCAGGCACCCCGCCTAGTCCAGGCGCCCCGCCTGGGGAAGTTTCTGTCCGAAGGTGCAATTGTGCACAAGCGGGCCGCCGAGCTAGGCGCCCTACCCAGGCGCCCCACCTGCCCAGGCCTACATCCAGGCGCCCCGCCTGACCCCAGGCGCCCCTTCCACACCGTGCCCAAGCCAGGCGCCTTCCCAGCTTAGGCGCCCCTCCCAGCTGTGAAGATTATGTTTCTTTTACTGTTTTTCCCTACGTGGCTTATTTAATGAACCTTATTAGTAAGGGTATTTTTGTCATTATGTAAACTTGGGGAACACTATAAAAACCCAAGTATAGCTTATTTTGAAGGGAGCTTGTTTAGATGAATGATTGAATATTGTAAAGAGTGTTACTCTTTGGGTTTATGAAAACCAACCTTGAGTTTGGGACTTGTTTACATCTAGTGGATTCTAGTTGCACAGCAACCCCGCCCCGATCATTCTACTTGCGGGTCCTAGTTGGCTCGAGGGTAGTTGCCTAGCGTAGGTGTTCTTGGCCTTCTCTCGGGGTGTAACGGAACTAGTTCTCCGTTGCTACTTGGGATTAGTGATCGAGTTACGTCTCGTTCCTATCTTTTACTTTTTCCGCGTTTGATTCTTATCAGTTTGGTATCAGAGCAAGGCTCGGGTTTTGTTTCTACAAACCCCCGACCCTTGATTCTTCGTGCCTAGTTTAGTTTCTACTTTAGTTTTTCTTGTTGTTGTTATTGAAAGAAGAAAAACACAAAAAAATTGAAAATTCAAAAATCCAAAAATTTGGTGTAATTTGTTGGTTTATTGGATTCGTGATATGGGTGTTATGGATTCTTGATCGTGATTGAATTCCCGTTGCTTGGGTACCAAAATTACTTGGATTGGTGAAGTTTGAAAAATTGAAACCCCAAATTTTCCTTAAACCCTTGATGAACTTGTTCTTGATGATTTTGGCTTGATTCCTGGGTTGAATGGATGTTTGATTGAAAACTTGATATTGGGGATTGATCTTCATTGAAAAACAAACAGTTTGGTACAAATTTTGTAGGATTTGAACATGTCTAACACCAAATTTGATGAATCACAATCCTTGATAAACCCTTTTGATAAACCCTTGTGTTCTTGAGTTTCTTGACTTGAACCTTGATTTGATTGATTGTTTGGATATAAATTTGATTGGGTTTTCTTAAAGGAGATCAAAAACAACTTTGGGTATCATTGGATTGTGAAAACAAGTTGAAAACATCGGATTTGAGGCTTTAAAATCGACTTGGAACAAGTTTGGAACGAGTTGGGCATTGCTTCAGGCCAGGCGCCCCGCCTAAGCCAGGCGCCCCGCCTAGCCGAGACTCTGCATTGGACCCAGGCGCCCCGCCTAGGTCCAGGCGCCCCGCCTGATTGCCTGCACACTTGGGCGTCCCTCCTGAGTTTCAGGCGCCCCACTTGACTGCTGAAGGTGTTGTTTCGGGTAGTTTTTCCTAAGTTTTCCCATTTGTTTGCTTGTATAACATCTAGCTAGTGCTATTTTAAGTAACCATTCTACTTAATTGGTACAAGTCCTTCATTGCTATTAGGTAATTCGTGCCTAGATAGGAGGCTAGAATTCGAAGAAGACTCGTAGAATCTTTTGATCCAAGTCCTCACTTCAAAGTGCTTAACGTTCATTGAGTCATATCAACTCCACTCACCCCGGAGTACAATTGGCTTGTGAATAGTTGATTGAGTTGAGGATTATTGTCCAACTACTTGAAGCTATTAGTAATCAAGTCCGAGTGAAATAGCCACCACCACTAAACGAGTGATCCGAGTGAAACACTTGTGAGGGAGTGAGTGAGGTTGTTTTACTAACGCTTGTTGATTTTGCAGGTACAATGGCAACCGATGGAGATGATCCTATGAAAATTTTCATGGCTACCGTTATAGCCAAGTTGGAGGACATAACTTTGAGACTTGAGTCCGTCGAGAGGAATCAAGTTGAGACCGGTGAGAGGAGGACCCCGAGTGTCCAAATTGAATCCGGAGAAGGCACAAGTCATAGCACTCCTATGACTCACGGACACTTTGTTGAGCTAACCAAGAAGTATGAACAACGCAAAGTTGAAGCTCTACAAGAGCGTGGGTTGGGCAATCCCCGACGTGAGGGCAATCCCCTCAACTTGGGCAATCCCCAAGGAAATGCTCCACTTCGAAGACCCGTGCGGAATGTCCCACCTCTTGAACAAATTGATGAAGTTCAAGAAGAGGAGGAGGCCGGGTATGGTGATGAATCCTATGGGTAGGATGTTCCTTATCAACCTAGGAGGCAAATGCATTGGGGTCTAAATGTGGATTGGGGTAGAGGCCGAGGTCGAGGGCCACCCATGGGTTATGCTAGAGGGAATGCAAGGAGAGAGTATGTTGTTCATGATGACCATTATGGAGGCCAACCGGAGCCTAACTATGGGGTACGTGACAACAACAACAACCTCAATAGTGTCAAGCTCAATCTTCCACCCTTCAAGGGAACTTGTGATCCGGAGGCATACATGGAATGGGTACTACTAATGGAAAGAGTGTTTGACACCAATAAGATGACCGAGGAGAGAAAGGGAACTTATGCTATTTCTACCTTTGAGGCCTATGCTTCTACTTGGTGGGAGTCTATGAAGAGGTCTAGGAGAAGGATGAATCTACATTTGAATGTGACTTGGGATGAGTTGAAAGGGCTTATGAGTACCAAGTACATAACTCCAATGTATCGACAAGAGCAACTCAAGAAGCTCTATGATCTAAAACAAGGTGTAAAAACAGTACATGAGTATCATGATGAATTTGAAAAGACCCGGATGGCATTGGATATGGATACCGAAGGTGAAGAAGAAGCCATGATCTGTTTCAAGAATGGCTTGAGCTATGGTATAGCTTCTCAATTGAGGTTGCATCATTATCTCACACTTCAAGATATGCTTGAAGCCGCAATTGATGCCGAGACTTGGCTTAAGGGAGAGAAGTTCAAAAACAACACTCCTACTACCACAAGCAAGCCGAAAGAGTGGAAGACTCCAAGTGCAAACTTTCCAAGTGCAAGTGCTAACAAAGAAGTGAAAAGGCCTTATGAGAAGACTACCCCAAACTTGGAAGGTAATTCTAGAACTCGCTTGAGTAATCCTATTTCTACTTCTACTCAATGTTATAAGTGCAAAGGCTTTGGGCATATTCCTAAAGAATGCTCCACAAAACGAACCATGGTTGTGGTTGGCAATTTGGTGTATGAACAAGAAAGTGAGTCCGAAAATGAGGAGGATGAGGAAGTTGAATGTGAGGTTGCCGAAGAGGGTGATGAAGGTCCTCAAATGTTCTTGGTGGTTAGGAGAAGCTTGAGTACCATTCTCATAGAAGAGGAGGTGGAAAATGATCAAAGAGAAAGCCTCTTTCATGCTAGATGTCGTGTGATGGGGCAATTGTGCTCAATGGTTGTTGACTCGGGGAGTTGTGCCAACATAGTAAGCCAAACCTTGATTTCCCAATAGAAATTACCCACTCGAAAGCATCCAAGCCCATATCGCTTACAATGGCTTAGTGAGTGTGGTGAACTAAAGGTGGTGAAGCAAGTGTTGCTTGAGTTTAGCATTGGGAACTATAGAGATAAGATCATGTTTGATGTTGTCCCGATGCAAGCTTGCCATCTATTGTTTGGGAGACCATGGCAATATGATAGATGTATTGTGCATGATGGTAGGACCAACTCCTACACGGTCAACCAAGATGGGAAGAAATATGTGCTTAGACCTTTGACTCCAAGGCAAGTAAGGGAAGACTACAAGCGGATGAAGGAGTTGAGGGAGGCGGCTAAAGCAAAGTCACCCATTGTACTTGAACCCGAGGCAAACAATCTCATTGTTTTGCCATTGCATGATGAAAATGAGAGTCACTCCACTTCAATTGAGAGAGAAAAGATAGAGAAAAGTGAGGGAGTGACCGGTGACAATCCAAGAGAGGAAAAAGGAGAGGAATTGAAGAGTGATGTGAGAGGATTGTCACCACAAACTACACTTGACCATGAGGTAAAATTGAGAGAGATGAGAGGTGAGGAAGGAAAAATTGGGAGTGAGAGCACCCAATGTTCTAACCCTTCTTTATCTTCTACCTTTTCTTGTGAAAGTTCTTGTGTAGGTACATTTGAAGACAAGCCATTGGAGCCTCAATGTGAGCTTCATGAATGAGGAGTTGCATATGACATTTCAAGCCTTGTTAGTGATCAAGGAAGTACTACAAATGTAAGTGTTGCTTCACCTATTCATGAGCCTACTAGCTACTTGTCTTGTGATGACTCAACACTAGTTGGTGTTTTTGATGCATCTAGTGAGTATACCACTAGTGACGAGTTTAGTTGTCACCTTGTGTGTGCATGTGAAACACTAGTTGGAAGGGATGCTATGCCACATCATGATGTGAGCTAATTGTTCATTGAACCCCTCCCTAGTGTAGATTTGATAGTTGACCATGATTGTGACCTTTGCTATGACACACCACCAACCTTTGACAAATGGGAAGATGAGATAGTTGATCATTCCCTTATTGATGTGCTTCTATTTGGTGGACCAATGTGTTGTGGTAAAGATGGAATTGACCTTGAGGAGTCCCAATTGCATGAATTGGACAAAGTTGTCTATGATGACTCCTCAAGTGAACCTAGTATTGATAACTTGTCTATGCTTGATCATGATAGTGAGATGCATGTTTTTATCAATCCTTTATTTGAAGGCATACTCATTAGTGGTAATGACTTGTATCGGACTAGGGTGAATAGTAGGATGGAACCCCCATGGTGTGATTCCTTAGGCAACCCATTGCTTGAGAATGTGGGTGAGGTAGATGGTTCTTTAAGTGACCCTCCTATTGCTTGTTGGGGTTATGATGAAGAAGAATCCATCATCAATACCTTCCTTGAGAGCATATCTTTTGAGAAGGGTTGCTTGGGTGATGAAATTAGAGGTGAAGAGGAATCCCTTGGTGTGAGTAAGTACGCTCTAAAGAAGGGGAGTGGAGTGCTTGATCCTACTTGTAGGTTGGGCTATTTGATTCACTCCACTCCATATGTTGATCACACCTCGAGGATAGATTGGTGTGTTGATCGTGAACTTAAGGTTCAAGGGATTTTGGTAGCTTGATCTTGCATTTCCCATCTCCCCATGTCCTCTTTGCTCATTATCTTGTTGAGTGCCTGTTGATCTTTAACCAAGTACTTATGGTTCTCTTTGGAGACTTGATATTTGTGCTTATCATTGATGCTTGGTTATATCACAAGAGTGTGTTTTCCACACTTCTTGCACTAACCTACTTTCAAAGTAGGAAATCTTGTGATTGCTTGTCGTTGCTTGTAGGTTCTAAGCTCCAAGTTAAGGCAAAGGAGATCTTGGAAGGAACCTATGTCAAAGTGACGATCAAGGGTTGCAAAGGAGGAGAGCTTTGGGCACCCCAAGGAGATGATGCCATGGACGTGAATGCATTGATTTCGAGGACGAAATCTTCTCAAGAAGGGGAGGATGATAAGGATCAAATGAGCCAAGGCACTTTCCAACGTATGCCAAGCTTGGAAGATACAAAGGACGTGAAGTCAATAGCTCTGGAAGTGTTTCGGATGGTCTCAGCTCTAGGTCCCACGCCTAAGGAGGAGGAGGGCCTCCCAGCACAACCAGGCGCCCCGCCTGAGGAAGTTTCTGTCCGAAGGTGCAATTGTGCATAGGCGGGCCGCCCAGCTAGGCGCCCCGCCTACCCAGGCCTACATCCAGGCGCCCCGCCTGACCCCGGGCGCCCCTCCCAGACCATGCCCAAGCCAGGCGCCCCTCCCAGCAGTGAAGATTATGTTTCTTTTACTGTTTTGCCCTACGTGGCTTATATAATGAACCTTATTAGTAAGGGTATTTTGGTCATTATGTAAACTTGGGGAACACTATAAAAACCCAAGTATAGCTTATTTTGAAGGGAGCTTATGTTGAACCCCAAAAATTACCCGAAAGGGATAAATTCCGAAATATCGACAGGATGGGCTAACTCTTTTGGAGTTTTTGGAGTCGCCACCCAATTTAAGGAAAACAGGGAACCAAATTAACAAATGCGTGCAAAAACTCCGTTTTTATAAAAAAAGACGGTCTTTCTTTCAGAGATTCTAAAGGTAAGAGGTTTTATTAATTTCGGAAGAAGGTTTTTAAGGCACTTCCGTAAAATACGGTTAATCCGACAGGTTTCCAAAATATTTGCAAAATACGCTTTTCTAAAAAATTTATCTAAAATAATTAATTGAAATAAAACTTGTTTATGGAAAATATTTCAATTTGCACGCATTTTGCTAATTGGCCTCAGTTTGCAATAAATTAATAACGACTTCAAAAATAAAAGGCAACGAACATAAAGTAAAGCAATATACAAATAATCAAATATTATTGATAAATAAATATTCTACACATTTATTTGCATAAATATCTCTAGGGAAAGAAAGGCAAAGTTTAAAGATAAAACCCGAGAAATGATCAACTCGCGGGAGCCTTGGATTTTCTAAAATTTCTAAGTCTTATTTCTGAACGCTCGAGTCCGAATTCAATCCAAACGACTCCAATGCAACGGACTATCCCCATTTGTAAATTAGCCAAAAAGCGTTCCCGAGTTGTTCGTGCCAAGATGTACCTCGCAATAAAATGGGAATTAAACTAGATTAGTGCGATAATAAGGTATAATAATTAATGAAATAAAATAAATAATAAAGTAATAAAGTAATAATAATAATAATAATAAAATATATAATAATAATAATAATAGTAGAATATATAATAATATTTATAATAATAATAATAATAATAGTAAAGGGGTTGTTTTTGCAAAATTTTAGGCTCAGATTTGTATGGCGCGTCATGTAGAGGCTCGGGATTTGGTACGGTTGCAAACACGGAGCCCGGGCCGTGTTGCCATGCCAAAGCACCAAACCCACTACTCTATTCGACTTGCTTTGCATTAATTTCATACTTTCATCATCGCCTTTTGCTTTAGGGACACGGGAACGGGACGGTTCAAGTGTAGTATCATGTTCAAATCGATCCCGAGGCCTCAATACGTGTATACGTATTTTTTCATTGGCCAGTGTAGTATCGGTTCAATATCGGTCCATAGGTCTCAAATGAATTATTTTCATAGGCCAATTTGGTGTGATAACTGTTTAGGATCAGTCTGTTTCGCAAGTCACACAAGAAGGCATAACACTGTCCAAATTAGCAGTGGCAACCATTCCAAATAGATGTCAAGGACTTGTACGCTGCGATTTTAAAGGAGCAGCAGCACACGCATATCAAAGCTGAAACTTGTAACAGTAAACAAGTTAATCAAACACAATGTTGGATAAAACTGTATATATCTAAACAAATATTTTATGAACAGCTAAAATATATAACGAGAACAAAGGATAAAGAGCAATATCGATAACAATTCCACAGTCAAACTCCACGACCCAATACTTGGAGAACAGGAACGAATCCAAAATCCAAACGGTTCCAGAATTCACAAATGAGTTGCCAAGACTCAATAACAAAGTCCCTAAGAAAACAATCAGAGAAAATATCAACACCACGGGACAAACAAACAAATCAGCAGATCAGAGGGACAAGTCACAGTAAAAACATCAGTGAACAGCGACCAATTTCTGGTGGAAGAGAAAGAGGGGAGCGACCGCCGGCGAGCTTTTCCGGCAGAACTCCGGTGAGGCTCGCGGCATCACTGCTACCCTTTTCTCTCATCCCTTTTTATTTCTTCGTTTCAACAACAGGGGACAAGAACAAATCAAAACCTGAGAATCATAGCCCCCTCTCGATCTCTTCTTTCCCGTTTCAGATCTGGTTTTTCGTTGAGATTGTCACCCCGTTTTATCCGTGCCTTTTGGTGTGTGTGTGTGTGTGTGTGTGTGTGATGAGGGTTATTTGTGGAGGATGGGAGCAGTGGTGATGAATTAGTGAGGGAGAGTGGAGCAGTGAGTGTTTGCTGTGAATGGAAATCTAAAAGAGAAAGGGGGCACGGCTCGTGTTGATGATAATAGTGGGTGTTTTTAGTGTGGGGAAGATTGAAGTGTAGAGGGTAGATGGGAGGGATGATGATAGGGGAATGGGTGAAGACCAAGGGAAGTGGGCACGGCTGATATTCTCTCCAAAAAGGGTGTAGGGTTTCTTTTTGTGTCCCTTTCTTGAAGAGGGTCATGATGAGGGGTTAAACTGATGGGTTGGGAAAAAGGGAATGGGCTCAAAATGAAAACTGAAATGGATGTGTTGTATGTAATATATATTTTGCGGAAACGGGCTACTTTTAGGCTTAGAATGAAATTAGCCTCCTTTTAAGATAAATTGAATAGATAGAATGGATTGCACGAGTAGGACAAAATAGAGATTGCGTCTTTCATATTTGGCCTCTTTTCTTTAAAAATTAATGAATTTTCTCTTATTATTATTATTTTATTTAATTTTCAAATTTAACCTCAATTATAAAAATATTACCATAATTTAATAATTTTAAAAAAAATTTGGGACAAAATTGGGTGTCAACAGCTGCCCCTCTTTACCCGAAAAGGATGAAAGAGTTTTCAGGGTAAAGAAGTTGACGTGAAACCCAATTTTGTCACGGTAAAGCCAAGACTTCGATTCCTGGGATCAAACTGCAAGGCTTATGGACATGGCCGAACTTCGGTTTCCGAGTTGCCTACATATCTCGGGCTGAAAGAGAATCAGGCCATATGTAGTTCGATGCGATTTGAAAATCAAAGATGAGATAGTAACGACTACTCAAGTGCGGGAAAAGAGGCTTGTAATCACCCAAGTTATGAAAATGCGGTCGACGACACACCCATAAAGAGGGGTTTACCGGACATAGTTTCCACTGCACCTCGATAACCGAGCCATCTTATCTTCAATTTCAAACCTCAGACTCAGGGTTAACAAGAGACTTACCTCTAGGGTGGATGACTTATGCGGGTGCGATTCTTCAGGTCTTTGTTGACGAGTCTAGCTCATATCAACGATTTCCCCGGTTTGTCGCTAAGAAAAGCTCCACGTTATGCTCCAAAAGCTGCTGCGGTGCTGCTAAAATCCTGCAATAATCTCAATAAGCGGTAAGCGTGCAACTGCTAATAAACTGTAATAATTGGAATAAGAAATAGATAAAGTGATAAAATTGTAAGTGCAGGTTGCGGCATCATCGATAAGTTCTTCCTTCGATCAACTGACAAAGATACTCCGCCCGGAGAACCTCTAAGCTGATCCTTATTCTGAAACAGTAAAGCAAGACAATAAGTAAAGCGAGAACGAATTGTAAAATGCAAGGCTTTCATAAAATAAGTTGACTAACGAGACATAATATCTCAAGTCGACTTGGCTAATCTATATCCTACGCAGGTAACATAACGTTCATTTATAAGGCGAACGAGCCCAAAACGTTCAATGTAAGGTGAACGAGCCTAAATTTGATAGCAGTCTGCAAAACAAAGTTGCAAATTGGATTAATAAATGCAAGATAATGCAAAACAAATAAGCAAAGCTGGGTCCTGTTGCTTGTATTGATAGTGCTGCAAAGAGTTGAATGCCTTCAATTTCTGCAAACTTACAGTAAATGCGTCAGAAAACGAGTGAATAATAAAGAAAAGCTATAATGAAAAAAAAGAAGAAATAGATTTGCGCTGCATATGCGACAAGGCGATTAATTCTTTGAGAAACTGATGGTTGACAGAAGGAACAATAACAAAAGAGCCTCCAATTATCTATGATAGGCTTCAGAATAATGCCTCCAATTGCTTATGGTAGGCTTCAAATGATAATGATGTCCTCGCTTGCTCACGATAGACGTGATAATAAGACCTCTGATTGCTTACGGTAGGATCAATAACAAAAGAGCTTTCAATTGCTTATGATATTCTTCAAAATAATGCCTCCAATTGCTTATGGTAGGCTTCAATGCTAATGAAGTCTTCGCTTGTTCATGATAGACTTGATAATAAAACCCCCGATTGCTTACGGTAGGATCAATTACAAAAGAGCCTTCAATTGCTTATGATAGGCTTCAAAATAAGGCCTCCAATTGCTTATGGTAGGCTTCAATGCTAATGAAGTCTTCGCTTGCTCACGATAGACTTGATAATAAGACCCCCCCTCCCCGATTGCTTACGGTAGGATCAATAACAAAAGAGCTTTCAATTGCTTATGATATGCTTCAAAATAATGCCTCCAATTGCTTATGGTAGGCTTCAATGCTAATGAAGTCTTCGCCTGCTTACGATAGACTTGATAATAAAACCCCTGATTGCTTACGGTAGGATCAATAACAAAAGAGCCTTCAATTGCTTATGATAGGCTTCAGAATAAGGCCTCCAATTGCTTATGGTAGGCATGACGTAATTTGTAAGTGCAAGCTGCAGTATCTTTGATAAATTGTCTTCCCATCCACTGGCGAATAAATAAAGCAAATGCAAAGGCATAATGCAAAGCATTTTCAACAATCTTGACAAATCAACTGGCAAGCCGGTCGGGCACGCAGCAAGGAGGGTCTTGGAATTGATTGTCTACAAATCAGCTGGTGATCCGATCCGGCACAAAGTAAGAAGGGTCTCAGGCCTGACATGTTAACCTGAAAGTAAAGCAAGTCATAATATAAAGCAAGTGCAAAGGCATAATTGAAAGCAAGTGCAAAACAATTTAGCGTAAAATGTAAAGCAACGCAAAAGCGATTTAGCGAATCAATAGGCGTGAAAGTCCAACAAGGGAGAAGCCCCGCCTGGTGGTCAACCTGAAAAATGTAAAGCAAGACATCAATTTTAAAGCAAGTGCGACGACATAATTTAAAGCAAGTACAAAGAAAAGCAGTGCGGGAATGTAGAGCAATGCCAGAGCCATTTGGCGAATCAAATAGGCGAGATAGTCCAACAAAGGGAATTCTCGTAGCCGATGGTCAACCTGAAAGAGTAAAGCAAGGCGTTAATTTAAAAGCAAGTGCGAAGGCATAATTCAAAATAAGTGCAAAGAAAAGTAGTGCGGAAATGTAGTTAGTGCGATAGCCATTGATAAATCAATTGGCGAGACAATCCGGCAAGGATGGCCTTGTGTGGATTATAGCCTGAAACAAAGCGATGCCCTATTTGGCTTAGTTTTGAAAACACAAAACAAGCCTCGGCTTTGTCGCCTATTAGGAATGAAAGTCATAGGGATAGAAATGCCGCCTGTTCGGCAATAACTCATGACAAAGCATAATTCTTTAAGTCATGAAAAGGGATTGCGACGCAATCTGCAAGACAACTTTGAATGCGAGTTCAACAAATTGTACATCCATAATGTGAATGATCCTTTCATTGCAAGCTTTGCTCTCAAAGAAAAATTGTTAGCTTTGGGGAGGAAAGGGTAAGTGTTTGATTTGTGCAGACTTCATCCTGATCTTGCTGCTTCTGCTGCTTCCTCGTCTTCATTGGACTTGGATTTGCAAATTGCTTTCAGAAACTTGGCTCATGAACTCAAATAGCATAGACTTTGAAAAATAGAGGCAAGATAAAATATATTAATGCAATATAGCGAGTGAAATAAGCATGCAAATGAAGTCAAAGATGCATTTTGAAAATTTTGCCTTGACTTAAACTTGTAACATATTTTAAAACAAACTGAACGTCCTTTGTCTTAGACTTTGCACTGTTTGCTTAACTAATTTCAAAATTCTTGCCAACTCATCTTTAATACCCAACACCGCTTCTTGCAAAATTCTGCCCCAGTTATTATCTTTCGCATCTCCAACTCGCTTTGCAAAAATTGCCCCACCTGTCCCTTCTTGGGGAGAAAATGAAATTTAAATGCTAAAGGGTCGAGCTCGATGGGGGAGCCTACATATCCCTCCTTGGGAATCAGACCGTGCGTAGTTCTGCATCACTGCTTCAATGCCATATACCAACAAACAAAAGCTGCCCCAGTTAAAGTTCTAACGAAAGTGCGATAACCAAAGAGCGCAGACAATAACTTTCAATGCATCGCTTTAAATTGTTCAGTTGTTTTGCCATATATTACATGCAAAGCTTTGGCAAGTTTATCAATTTTAATTTTAAAATGGAAACAAATGCAAGCGTAAATAATATAATAAGAATGAGATGCATTTTATTTCAACTTTCATAAATTCAAAATGAGTTGATTCAGATTAACATAAGCTTTAAAGTACAATGCGATTCAGGGCCTCAACCCGAATTAAAAATTGAAAATAATGCTACTAAGTTCAATCGCCAAGTACTTTCAAACAATGTCATTAGCTTCTGGTTCTGCATCATTCACGAACTAGAGCATCTACCATCAATCAAATCTCGAATCCCTTGCATGGTAAATGGTCAGGTACTTCACAAATCCAACATTTGGTTGAGAAATAAACAAAACAAAAGAAACCTCACAAAGGGTAACTAAGATAGTTTGCATGTCATTCATTGGATTGCATACAAGCAAGCAACACCTAGTATTTGACGCATTTTGAGCAAATAAAGCGAGGCAGACAATTAACATTTTAACACAGCTCATGCTCTCCACAGCATCTGCACAAAATTCTAAACCCAAATGCCTAAAACCCGAAACAATCCTCCATAGCTTTTTCAACATCCAGGGAGAAAATTCCCAATTGTTTTACAACATCCAGGGAGAAATTTCCAACTGCCTCCACAATACCAGACTGCAAATCACGAAAGGCGCTAATTGGCCTTTCAAAATAATAACCTCACTGGTCCTCGGCTTTAGACAAGCTTCTCAGCTTCTTAGGTTTTGCAAGGCTCGCAGACCTTGTTTTATAGGGCTCCTCACTGGTCCTCGGCTTTAATCAAGCCTCTCAGTTTCCTAGGTAGCCAAGATCGCACTGGTCTTCAAGGAGGGACCCCACTGGTCATTCAATGACACAGGGGCTTCGCTCTCCTAGTATGCGACAAGCATACTTCAATTTTATAAGGTTGCAGCTGGATAATCAACATAGGCCTGCACACACGCAAAGCCATTCACGAGAGGGACCCCACTGATCCTTTTAAAGACACCAGGGGCTTCGCCTCTTAGATCTCACTACACCAGGCCATCTCCAAAACACAAACCAACCAAATCTGCCGAACTTTCCCCCAAACTAAGGTGTATATGCATGCATGACCTAATCTCCTTCTAAGAGTGGGCTAACGGTTGAGGCTGAATCGACCTATGCGGGATAGACCTGGCCTCACAACGCAGTAGAACTGGCCATGACAAAACCAGGCAATCTCAATATCCCGAACTAACTTTTGGTGACACGAAAGAAGTTTCAAAGAGTGAGGTAAGGGCAATGCCCTTCCTGCATAACTACCCATCAAGCGGGTACCCCGTGATGAAATCGAGGAGGTGAAAGAGAATTGACAGGCTCCATGAGGGAGGAAATATGAACGGAATGCAGGTTATGCACAAGTTAATACAATACATGCTTTATAAGGCAAACCAAACAAACAGATATAAAAAACAAATAAATTAGGCATGCTAGTTGCAAATAATTGGAAACCTTTATGGTCAAAACCTTTATTGCTCCCCAGCGGAGTCGCCATGCTGTTGAACCCCAAAAATTACCCGAAAGGGATAAATTCCAGAATATCGACAGGATGGGCTAACTCTTTTGGAGTTTTTGGAGTCGCCACCCAATTTAACGAAAACAGGGAACCAAATTAACAAATGCGTGCAAAAACTCCGTTTTTATAAAAAAAGACGGTCTTTCTTTCAGAGATTCTAAAGGTAAGAGGTTTTATTAATTTCGGAAGAAGGTTTTTAAGGCACTTCTGAAATTCCGTAAAATACGGTTAATCCGACAGGTTTCCAAAATATTTGCAAAATATGCTTTTCTAAAAAATTTATCTAAAATAATTAATTGAAATAAAACTTGTTTATGGAAAATATTTCAATTTGCACGCATTTTTCTAATTGGCCTCAGTTTGCAATAAATTAAATAACGACTTCAAAAATAAAAGGCAACGAACATAAAGTAAAGCAATATACAAACAATCAAATATTATTGATAAATAAATATTCTACACATTTATTTGCATAAATATCTCTAAGGAAAGAAAGGCAAAGTTTAAAGATAAAACCCGAGAAATGATCAACTCGCGGGAGCCTTGGATTTTCTAAAATTTCTAAGTCTTATTTCTGAACGCTCGAGTCCGAATTCAATCCAAACGACTCCAATGCAACGGACTATCCCCATTTGTAAATTAGCCAAAAAGCGTTCCCGAGTTGTTCGTGCCAAGATGTACCTCGCAATAAAATGGGAATTAAACTAGATTAGTGCGATAATAAGGTATAATAATTAATGAAATAAAATAAATAATAAAGTAATAAAGTAAAAATAATAATAATAATAATAATAATAATAATAAAAAAATATATCATAATAATAATAGTAGAATATATAATAATATTAATAATAATAATAATAATAATAGTAAAGGGGTTGTTTTTGCAAAATTTTAGGCTCAGATTTGTATGGCGCGTCATGTAGAGGCTCGGGATTTGGTACGGTTGCAAACACGGAGCCCGGGCCGTGTTGCCATGCCAAAGCACCAAACCCACTACTCTATTCGACTTGCTTTGCATTAATTTCATACTTTCATCATCGCCTTTTGCTTTAGGGACACGGGAACGGGACGGTTCAAATGTAGTATCATGTTCAAATCGATCCCGAGGCCTCAATACGTGTATACGTATTTTTTCATTGGCCAGTGTAGTATCGGTTCAATATCGGTCCATAGGTCTCAAATGAATTATTTTCATAGGCCAATTTGGTGTGATAACTGTTTAGGATCAGTCTGTTTCGCAAGTCACACAAGAAGGCATAACACTGTCCAAATTAGCAGTGGCAACCATTCCAAATAGATGTCAAGGACTTGTACGCTGCGATTTTAAAGGAGCAGCAGCACACGCATATCAAAGCTGAAACTTGTAACAGTAAACAAGTTAATCAAACACACTGTTGGATAAAACTGTATATATCCAAACAAATATTTTATGAACAGCTAAAATATATAACGAGAACAAAGGATAAAGAGCAATATCGATAACAATTCCACAGTCAAACTCCACGACCCAATACTTGGAGAACAGGAATGAATCCAAAATCCAAACGGTTCCAGAATTCACAAATGAGTTGCCAAGACTCGATAACAAAGTCCCTAGGAAAACAATCAGAGAAAATATCAACACCACGGGACAAACAAACAAATCAGCAGATTAGAGGGACAAGTAACAGTAAAAACATCAGTGAACAGCGACCAATTTCTGGTGGAAGAGAAAGAGGGGAGCGACCGCCGGCGAGTTTTTCCGGCAGAACTCCAGTGAGGCTCGCGGCATCACTGCTACCCTTTTCTCTCATCCCTTTTTATTTCTTCGTTTCAACAACAGGGGACAAGAACAAATCAAAAACTGAGAATCATAGCCCCCTCTTGATCTCTTCTTTCCCGTTTCAGATCTGGTTTTCCGGTGAGATTGTCACCCCGTTTTATCCGTGCCTTTTGGTGTGTGTGTGTGTGTTTGTGTGTGTGTGTGTGTGTGTGTGTGGAGGGTTATTTGTGGAGGATGGGAGCAGTGGTGATGAATTAGTGAGGGAGAGTGGAGCAGTGAGTGTTTGCTGTGAATGGAAATCTAAAAGAGAAAGGGGGCACGGCTCGTGTTGATGATAATAGTGGGTGTTTTTAGTGTGGGGAAGATTGAAGTGTAGAGGGTAGATGGGAGGGATGATGATAGGGGAATGGGGGAAAACCAAGGGAAGTGGGCACGGCTGATATTCTCTCCAAAACGGGTGTAGGGTTTCTTTTTGTGTCCCTTTCTTGAAGAGGGTCATGGTGAGGGGTAAAACTAATGGGTTGGGAAAAAGGGAATGGGCTCAAAATGAAAACTGAAATGGATGTGTTGTATGTAATATATATTTTGCGGAAACGGGCTACTTTTAGGCTTAGAATGAAATTAGCCTCCTTTTAAGATAAATTGAATAGATAGAATGGATTGCACGAGTAGGACAAAATAGAGATTGCGTCTTTCATATTTGGCCTCTTTTCTTTAAAATTAATGAATTTTCTCTTATTATTATTATTATTTTATTTAATTTTTAAATTTAACCTCAATTATAAAAATATTACCATAATTTAATAATTTTAAAAAAAATTCGGGACAAAATTGGGTGTCAACAACTTGTTTAGATGAATGATTGAATATTGTGAAGAGTGTTACTCTTTGGGTTTATGAAAACCAACCTTGAGTTTGGGACTTGTTTACATCTAGTGGATTCTAGTTGCACAGCAACCCCGCCCCGATCATTCTACTTGCGGGTCCTAGTTGGCTCGAGGGTAATTGCCTAGCGTAGGTGTTCTTGGCCTTCTCTCGGGGTGTAACGGAACTAGTTCTCCGTTGCTACTTGGGATTAGTGATCGAGTTACGTCTCGTTCCTATCTTTTACTTTTTCCGCGTTTGATTCTTATCAGGTTATCTCACCTTCGCCAGTGCCTTTACTTCATTCTTCATTTATCTCTCCAAAAGGCAAAGCACACACGAACCTAAACTTTACGTACTTGGTTAAGTTTAGTCTTTACATCCAAAATCGTGCGTCATAAACATCTCACACAGGCAACATGGCATTCCAGAACTACACACGGCCTGATTCTCGTGAAACCTGAGATATGTGGGCAACTCAGAGACCGGGGTTCGGCCAAAAACCCCCCAAAACTACCATTCTCCCCTTTCAATCATTTAGTCCATCAGTCGTGACAAAATTGGCTACTCCGTCAACTATCTTTGCCCGAAGACTCTTTCATCATCCTCGGGCAAAGAGGGGCAGCTGTTGACACCCAATTTTGTCCCTCCTTTTTCTAAAATTCACTATAATTTAACTTAAGGGTGCAATGTGAATATTTGTGCAAAATCTGCATTAGAAATCATGCATTTACGTGCGTTATCCCCTACCTATATATTACATACCTAAATGTGGCTATATTACATAATTTTGCATTATTTAGGCTATTTGTCAAACTGTGAATATTTGCGCAATTTAATATGTTACATAATTGCATCATTTAGGCTACATGTCAAATTTGTTTCAATTTGTTGATTATTTGTACAAATTAGTAATTATCTGTGATTATCTATATTTATATAATTTTACTTGAGTTTATTTAATAATTATTTGTGCATTTTATAAAGTATGTATATTTTTATTTTTATTTACACCTTTAAGTTTAATATTGGCTAATTAAAAAAGAAAATATCCAAATTCCTGTTTATTATTAATTCTTCCATTTATTTATATTTATCTTGTTTATTAAATTATATTTTTCCTCTTTGAACCTAGACGAGTGTTCGTCTAGGTACGTTCATAATTCTATTGAAATTTTCTTTTCTCCTTATTTTATTTTGAATTAATCTTTTTTTATAAATCTCAAATCTTCTTCTCAATCCTACTTTGAATCTAGACTAAATGTAGTCTAAATACATCTGTCCAAGTTCATCCCCCATATCTTATCTTCCCCAAATCACTCTTTAACCTTCCTCATTTTGGAAACAATTCAAAAATCCCTAATCAATATCCTAATCACTCCCATAATCCCATAATTATCTCTTTCTTCCCCAATCATATAGTTGCCCCTTTTCCACAGCATAAAATCCATTACACACCATTGGATACATCAGCACCTACATCTATCTCCTCTCCTTTCTTCATCATCAGTACACGATTTTCAAAACGGAGACACACACTAACACAATATCGGCAGACCCCACTCATCCTCACCCCTCATCTTCTTCTCCGAAGAACAATACCATACCATCACATTCCCCACATCAAACAAATCAATTACACACCAAAAAATCATCAGACAACTACACACGCACAGCCACCCTCTCCTTGGCTTTCTTCGTCTTCTCCACCACCAGAAATGTAAAACAACCTACAAACCACTACATACACATACGCCATACAACACACACACACACACACAAAAATCAAAAGACCATTGGGGAACCTCTCAAACACCTTCCTCATCATACACACAGTACACACGATCGAGAGTACAAAACAACCAGAGACGGATCCTCTTCATCTCCACTTTGAATCACTCGTCCACCCTGTCAAAGATCAGCAACGCACACACATGCATCACCGGAAAACCCCTGTTCCGATCTAATTGTCTCCTGTTGAAATTAAAAAGGGAATCGGGGATAGGGATAAGAATTCAAAATAGGGACCAACAAATGACCCCACCATAGAAAAAGCCACCATCACCGGCGGTCTCTCCTTTTTCGCTATTTCAGCGATTCGCTCATGGGTTATCTCGTTTCTGGATTTGATTGAGGAGTAGTGGTAGTGACACCGCTAATCAAGCCGGTGGTCGCTCCTCCTCTCTGTTTGACGGCTGCATTGTCTGTTTATCTTCACCAGAGTTTCTCGCCGGCCATCACTTCGCCTCACGCCACTGTTGCACCACCAGAGAACGTTATTCCCCAGCCTATTTGTTTCTCTGTTCTTGTTTAGTTGTGTTGAAGCATATTTCACTGTTATTATGAGTTTTGTTTTTGCAGGTTTTCTATGGGCTTTTCGTTTCTTCTATGGTCGGAGTAAATAGGGGAGATGTTTGGTCCTTTCCTCTTGGCTACAGTGATAGAATTGTAGCCGTTTGTTCCTTTCTCGTTGACTGGTCTTGGATATAATGTTACGCTGGGCCCTTGCTAATACCTCTGATGATACTCACTATTGATGGACCTACTTTTTTTACATTGAGTTTGTTAATAATTTATTGTGCTGCTGATTTGAATTGAGAATTGCAGATGTGCTCATCCTTTTTTTGGAAAGTCTACAGTCCTATTTGGCATTTTTGGTTGCTAATCCGAACAGAGTATTGCAACAGCTAATACATGGCCTATAAAATATTTTTATTTGAGGCTTTACAATAAATTGACAGTTGTTACACTAATTACGGCCAAGAAAAATAATTATTTATTTGAGGCCTACTGATTTGAACGGATAAATAATCACATTCCCACGTCCCTAAAACAAAAATACTATGATGACGTGTATAAGCCGTGATTACAAAACCAGCCGCTGATGGAGTGATAGGACTGGCACTTGGCATGGCAATACGACCGGCCGGCGTGTTCGCAGCCATACCAACGTCTCTAACCTCCGCCCGATTCATACACACCTGAGCCGACACTTTTAAAAAAAAATCCATTTCCCCTTTATTTTAAACTATTATTATTATTATTATTATTATTATTATTATTATTATTGTTACTATTATTATTATTTTTATATTAACTCATTTTCATGTTTCTTGGGAGGTACATCGTGATTAAGTCATGAACGGACAATGCATTTGTAAAAGGACAAAATTATTTATAATCATTGACTTTACTTAAATTTATTTTATTCTATTTTTATAATCCTTACTAACTTGTTTGTTTATTTTGCGAGGCACATTGAAAAAAAGATTAGGAAAGAGAAGAAATGAATATTTATTTGCTATTACTTGCCTTTAAATTTACATGCTTAGTTTAATATTCAAATATTTTTATTGTCTAGTTAGTTTAATTATTTGCTCTAGAATCCCAATTATAAAGTCTGGCCGGTAACCACATTTGGTGGAGCTCGAGAGGTGCCTAACCCCTTCCTCCCGAGTTAACTTGAACCTCTTACCTAGAATGTATGGTTCGTAGACTAAATTTTCAGAGTTAATTATAAAATTAACTAGAAATACAATAGGTGCCCTAACACGCCTAGTTAAAATATGTTAGGTGGCGACTCCAACTCTTTACCCGTAAGTTACCCACTAAGTCGAGTTCTATTTCGAGCCTTAACCGGTTCGGGTAAAAATAGGATGCGACATTCCCCGAACCTTAGACGCTGATGAGATCCTTGAAAGCATCGCTAAGATGTAAGCTAGTTTCTAGTTTGTCGATCTTTTAGTATCGCAAAGTATTCTAGGAAAAGGTGATTTGTCTGCTTGATCGGTAGGGATCAATGCCAACTCATCCATATATCCTTTTTCCGGGAATGAAAAATTTTCCAGCTAGCCATCAAGGAAGATTTGGATTGGGTGTATATATATATATACTAACTTTGGTCCCGACTCTTAAGCCAAGAGTCGTGTTTTATCGAATATCGCCTTATGAGCTAGGCGACAGTGTTATCATATCGTTCGACCATGGTTGCGGGTTCGTTTTAGCTGATCTCTATGTTGAGTACGAAGTACTCTAATACGAAAGGACTTTTTGGCGGCTTTTGGCCCACAGATGATCTACCCATGTGTTTCTTACATGTGTAGCATCCGTTTGGTGTACTTACTACGCCGAGATTCTATTTTATTTATATCTTGGATGTCGTACTGCTTTGTGATGTGTTGCTTTGTATCTTTGTATTGTGTGGTATTATGATGTGTTGTTTTACATTAGGCTCAGTTCGAGCCAAGAATATGAACACTCTATTGTAGATGTGAACACCAAGTGTTAGACTATATTATGTAAATATCATAGTGATGGTAAAGCTACCATTATTATTGTGAGTATCAGTTGATAAGCTTTAAAATTTAGCATTTCATTGCGAATAATGTTTATAGGGTGATTTTGGGTATAAATTAGGGAATAGAAAAACCTTATTAAGGTTGTGAATATTGATACATCATTAGGTTGGCAATAGAAGACTAGTGTTGGTAATAGTTATGAATATGTCTTGGTATTGGAAGGACTTTAAAATTGCTGGAACGGTATTGTGCATTTTTTATGCACATCAGGTCAAATATCCCCGGAGTGCGAGAGAGCCTGCTCCGGGATTGTATTCGGGCACATGTGACCATATTGTACTAAACTACATTTATATCATTTTGTGACAAGGAACGTTGTGTGCTACGTGATTCTTAATATATATCATCAGTGTGCTCGATATATGAGATTGATCCTTTTATTTGTCGCTTACTTCTCGCTTCCCTTTGGTTAGCTAGTTGGTCCTTAGTATGGATATTATTGTTTGATACATGAGTTCAGGATAGGATTAGGTGCTGGTGTAATGTGAGTATACAAAGGTAGTAGTGAGTTTCTTGTACATTTTATGTCTTCAAGAGTATATTGATTGATTAGTATAAGTGTTGCATTCTTTAGTTGTTATGTGGTAAATTTGTTTGCTGTTCTTCCTGGCTAGCTTACCTATTTCTACGAGGTAGCTAACTAGTACCCACTTGTGGAGTCTTTCGACTCACCTATATATGTTTCTTGTCTGTCTATTTCGTTTCGGCAGATTTTGCTCAAGGATTGAGTTTGCCACGTGATTGAGGAGCGAAGACGAACTCAACTGTCAAGGTTAGCCAGCTTTTGTTCAGGATGACCACCAGTTCTAGTTCTACATATTAGTTGTATTTTGCTCCCTTACGGAGGTGTATGTATTTCTTTTACACTCTTAAATATTTGATCTGGATAGCCCTAAACCTAGTATACTAGGTAGTCAGCTGTAATTTCTTTTGTACAGTTTATATATATAAGGTTATAGTTATGTCTTTCTAAGTCTTATTTATCGTTTCAAGTTTGTTTGGTGTTTGTTGCTGAAATCTCTAAAAAAGATTCGCTCGACGGGTTCAGGGGGAGATGTCGACTGTCCGCATGGCCTGGTCGAAAATTCGGGTCGTATCACCAACTCATAAAAGTTAACGGTATAAAATGGAATTTATTATTTATTTTAGTTTATGTATTTTTCGTTTTGAAATTTTATTACGGTTTCAAAGAAAGAAATAAAACATGAAACCGCACATTCATGTAATATCGTTTCTTTTTTATATTATATTGTTCTTTCATTTTTCAAGGATTTGTTATTTTATTATATAAACAGTGATAAATAACATGATAACAATTAAATAATATTTTGAGTATTATCTTTTCTTTCACTACTATAATTATATGCGCTTTTAATAACAAATTACAATTGTTCAGCCAATACAAACTAAATTTTAATACAATGGAATGTGTTTTCTTATTTCAACCCTTCATATTCATGGGATAAGGCGAGACAATCCACTTACCTAGTTATTTATAGAATTTTTAGTCCATTAGCATGTGCTTAGTTCTGTTTACTTTTATTCAGAAGAAGTTGATTAAACATGTATTTATTTTTATGGATATAAAGTATTAAGTGTAATTTTTAATTAAAAAGGCAGCATGGTGCGTAAAAGCATCGCACATTCATGCTGGATTAGGAAAAAAACTGCACTCAAAAGGTGTGATGTATGCCACCTAATCTGATGCAAGTATTAGTCGTTTTTTCCACAGTCCGAACATGTGATTTATAGGTCACACGAAAACAACTTTACCAGTTGATCAAAAGTACCCCTTTTTATAAAATTAAAAAAAAATGCTTATTAGAAAGTTATGTAAACGTATTGAAGGGCAAGGTTAAATTGCAA
This sequence comes from Petunia axillaris subsp. axillaris, assembly GCA_029990575.1. Classification (NCBI taxonomy): domain Eukaryota; kingdom Viridiplantae; phylum Streptophyta; class Magnoliopsida; order Solanales; family Solanaceae; genus Petunia; species Petunia axillaris. Next base: position 118,391,752 of record JARKNS010000004.1, on the reverse strand, counting down.
ATGTCAAAAAAGGGCATCACTTTTTATTTTAATTACAAATATACATGGCTCTAGACTCCACCTTTCTAAATATTTGTAGAATTTTTAGTACATTAGTGTGTGCTAAGTTCATTTTATTTTTATTCATAAATTGTTGACTAAACATGATTCAGTTTTATGGAATAAATATCTTGTATTTGTCTTAAAGCATTAAACGTAACTTCTTTTTAAAGGATTGTCTAGAAAGTAGGAGAAAGCTAATTTTTATATGTCAAAGATGCCATCACTTTTATTTTAATTACAAATATGCTGTCACGCGGAACTTTTGCAGTGTCTTGGCACGTGCCTTGACTCTGTACCATAGGCGGCCTAGATGAATGACAGTCGCTCGGTTGACTCTTAGCTATAAGTTGGACGAGTGTCAGTCGTGCATTGGACGAGTGTCAGCTGCACGTTGGCGAGTGTTAGCCATGTTCTTGAGAGGGAGTGTTTGTCGTGCGCTTGACAAGTGCTAGGCATTGCTAGAAAAGGGCCAGCAAGGCACTGGACGAGTATCAGCTGGGCGCAGGCTGAGTGTCGACCGTGCGAGTTGTGTGTGGGCATCGAGTGTCAGTGCCGCACGTTTTGGAGCTATAGAGGGAATCTAGGAATATAGGTAAAGGTCTTATTCCTAAGATGCTATAGTGTGTTCACCAAATATGGGGCCGTTCGGAGTTCAATTAGGCTTGACTTAGCCAAGGAGCAGCTGGATTGTTGTAATTTTATTGATCTTTCGATGGCTGTAACTCTTTCCACAAGTATAGGAATGGGATGAAACCTCATGGAGGTGAGAAGGAAGTCAAGAAGAATCTCTAGGAATAAATGGCGCCTCATTTGAATGTCAGAACTGAGAGATAAGTCATTGTATGATTCAGTGGACAAAAGATGTCAACTGCTGAGATATTGGTTTTTCTTTTAAGAGCATATACAAGAGTGGTATGCATGGTGACAGCCTGCCAGCGCTCGTTGCGTACTTTTTCGGGAAGTCGCACCAAGTGAGTTGCCTTGAGGAAGGACCTCAAGGGCTTGTCTGGACATCTCAGAAGAGTGTTTTAGGTATCTATACAAGTCAGGAGACTCTATGGATGGTATGTGGTTAGAGGCTCGGTGTTGGGCGCACAATGGGCGACAGAGGCTTGACAAGAGGAAAGACTAAGCCAAGCGGGTTACCTTTGGATAAGATAAAAACCTTTGTGCCGATTGAGTACTTGAGGAGCTATCAAGAGCCTCTTGTATTGACTTGTTAGCATAGTTTGGGTTCAGCTTGGCAAGCAAGGGCTCGTTGGCCTAGATGTGCAGTCGTGGGCCAATGTTGCACTACTCAGGAGGGAGGCATGATGCAAGGGCTACACTTGCCAATGTCAGGAGACATTTGAAGGTATCATTTAGAAGACGCACATAATAAGGGCCAAGGGCTTAAGAATTGTCCTACTCAGGCGAAGCATACCCAAGTGCTAGGGCACAAGGCGAGGGCCAAGCTTGAGAATTCCACTGCGCGTGCAGGAACGACGCTTAGTGCTAGGCGAGGGTCAAGCATGTCCTTAGCCACCTCCAGACGTGCACATACTGAAGTTTCCGCATATGTGATGCGCATAGTATAGAAACCTTCGGGCGGCACAGTTAAAGTTAGGCCACTGAGGCAAGCTTCCTCAAAACCAAGCTTCCTAAAAACCTGGGACAAGGAGCACGCCGGCTCGTAGTCAAGTGGGATTACAAGTGTCATTAGGGAGGAGTAGGCCCGTGACAATACATATGCCTAAACTCTTCAACTTTTTATGTAATACCTAAAATATACCTGTGTAGTCAATTTCTATTTGATTATAAAATAAATAAATCAAGATATGTTTATAGTTTAAAATTATCGCAATTTCAATGTAACTTAATATTAGGTGATTATGTGTTGCACAAGTAGCTGTATGTAACAATACATCTATTTTTGGACTTATAGTATTTGGTATGTAATACCTGATAATTCAGAGAATAATCAAGTCAATATTTACTCAAAATAAAATGCACGTCATACCGAATTTTAGCTAATTATTTTTTTGTCTCTTCCATTGTATAAACTTTCCTCTTTAATTCTTCTTACTTGACTGATTTTCAGTATTTAAACTCATTGACATATATCTAACACATGGTGAAACATGCGCAACACACCATCAAATAATAGTTGTAGAGATGATGTCGCTTTAGGCACTCCTTTCATTCCAATTTATGTGACCATATTAGATTGAGCACAAATTTTAAGGGTAAATTTTAGGAACAGAACACCGATGCAACTAGTTTGCCCTCTATCACAGTAATTTAGCAAAATGGCATCCATAATCTTACTGAATAAATATTGGACAAAAATATTCCTATGAATCTTATAAAATGACGCAAGGCATCTCTCCCCTCCCTTTTCTATCTTCTATTGGAATTTTGCCCTCCACCCCTACTCAATTTCCCAGCTAATTTCCTAAAAGTGTAGCCTAGACAATACTTACTCTCCACCTCTTACCATATTATCTAAGCTAATTGCCTTGAAATCTTGGTTAGGCAACACTTGCCCTCGACCCTTCCCCCAATCTCCTAGCTAATTGTCTTGAAGTCTAACCTAGGTAGCACTTACCGTCGGCAGCTCCTCATATTCTCCAAGCTAAATGCTTTGAAGTCTAGCCTAGGAAACACTTCAAAAATAAGGGAATAAAAGAAGAACATACCTATAGGAGACAAAATCAGACTTAACCCTAATGCTGGAGAAACAAAAGAATGAATGAACGAAGGGAACAACAAGAAGGAAAAGATGTGTTGCTAGGTTTTTCTAAAAAAAAAAAAGAACAAAGAGTCGACTAAACATACTGCCTAGTGACCATTTTTGTTAATAATCAAACACAAAAAATAATTACCTTTACAACTTGATCGCATAACAAATGCACAAACTAAATACAGCCTAAGTACAAAAGAACTAGCACCATGTCCACATACTACACCCATTTTCTTGGAATGAGCCCGTTTTGGTACTAATACCACCAAAAAAATGAGAATAATACACGGTCATAGTACTTTACATGAAATAGATAAGTAGCTAGAGAAAAATTAAATGAGTTAAATAATATGCAATGAGTAATATGTCTAGTACTAATGTCATCTTCATATTTCCATATGTAACGAGCAGCATCCATTGAAGATTTAAATGTGCTACTCCTGATGCAAGGACGAACCAAGTTGTGCTACTCTAAAACTGCTTCCAAAGTGGAAAAAGTTCTCAATGAAACAGGTCGTGGAACTATTCCAAAACAAGGTGGTGTAGCTCCCCAACATTTAACTAGACTATAGCTCAATCTAATGTGCAGGTTGTGCGTTGAAATAGTACTCCAAACGAACTGAATCAGCCACACCTAAACAAGCGACCATGCAACCTCAATATTAAAAAGTAGGAAAAGGTCATCTCTGCTTAACAAAGTATGTATTTAAACAGGTGAAGAACCTGTTTCAAGATCATGTAGAAGAACTGTAGTAGTCTTGTTTGAAACAGTCGTTGGAACTGTTCCTTAAAAAAATGCAGGATGTGCCTTGAAATAGTTGGTGAAACCAAGCTGCTTTCAAGGAAAACGAGCAGGCACAGTTGAGTCCAAAAAATTTCAGCGTTATGCATGCCTCAAAAAGCACCCACGCATCTCCAATCTCAGCAAATAAGAGACATTACCCAGGCAGAAAAACCTTCTGTATGCGGGCAACTCAGCGAAGTAGGCAGCAAAGAGCTCTCCTCAACAAGCTTGTATGCGAGCAATGACAAGATGCAAAGCAGAATTTTGTGCAACCCACTAAGCTCCTCAACAAGCAAGCAAGTCAACACACAGAATAGCCTAAAATCTTATTACTGCAACGACCAAATCTGCACTCCAGACCTGGGCCAAAAGAGTAGCTCTAACAATCTCTAACATGTATAAGTTGTCCCAAAAGTAACAAGGACAAAATGTCATTTATTAAATTTCTTGTGATTCTTTGCTCCGAATTGATTTGTAAGGTGGAAACTCCTTGAAAAACCTACAAAACTAGAAAACATGTTAGAAAAAATGCCCATTATAACCTCCTCCTGTAGGACTTGATCATAACAAGTAACCTTAATACTCCATGTCCATCTTATCTTCTCCAGAAGCTCCAACTTGTTCATCCTCATCATCTCTTAACTAGACGGGCACACCAAGAACTACAGCATGATCTATCCAAATTCACTAACACCTTGGCTTGTGTTGGAAACTCATTAAATGACAAGAAAGACACCCCTTGAGTCTCATATGAAAGATTTGCAAGGAAATCTGCCAGCCTATTCCCTTCTCTATATATGTGGATGAAAACAAAAACTCCATGGCCCTTCAAATATAAAATTTCATCAACAATAGCAGTTATCTCCCATAAATTTGGCCAACGCCCCTCAATAATATTCTTAAGCAGGAGCGAATCAGTTTCCATAACAATAGGCCCTAAATTATGATTAACACAATATTTCATAGCTTCCAAAATTGCCATTGCTTCTACCACTATATTTGTATGCTCTCCAAAATTGCCATAGCCTCTGCAATTATATTTGTATGCTCCCCAATTTGCTTAGCATAGGCAAATAATAGATCTCCCTCTCCATCTCTAAGGAAAAAATCTATTGAACTTAGCCTTAGATTACCTCGTGATGATCCATCAGTGTTACACTTAAGAAAATCACCCATTGGGCGTTGCCAGACAACCTTTGTATACTTGAGTTTAGGAACATAACTTTCTAATGAGTGAATAATATTCGGCCACGAATCAGAGGCCAAAGCAATCTATGGGAATCTTGTCTTGATGAATGAAAATACATTATTAGTAACTTTATAAATTAATCGAAGAAAAGATATAGTACCTCCATGGTGGATGATGTTCCTTCGCTTCCACAGCGACCACACAATGAATGATGAAATAGTATGAAACGTCACTTGTATCCACGGCTTGGACCACTCCCTCCACCACATATGGAAAACTTGATTCAACGATGCAGCTTTCAAATGTATACTCGCTGCCCTTGCAAAGAAACTCTATAGACACCTAGCAATTGGACTAGTCAAAAATAAATGCTCCCTAGTCTCGATGCTAGGATTCTCACAACAAGCACACTTTGAAGGAAAGTTATAGCCAATATTTTTTAACTCTTCATCAAGTGGAAGCTTAAATTTCGACATTCTCCACATCATGAAAGAAACTTTTATCGGCATCCCTTTACACCATACAAATTTAGAAATACAAACTTTGGTGCACTTGTAGCGAACATATTCCCAAGCATTATTCACAGTGAAAACACCGTTAGGTGTAAGACACCACCAAGCCTTATCCCTTTGAGTCGTATCCCTACCCAATGTAACATTATTAATAATATGACAAGAAATATCATTTAGTAATAATTGGTAAATAAGGTCTATATCCCACTGTCCATTCATCACTACATCCTTCATCGTATTATACCACAAATCACAATCAAAATGAGAAGGCACAACAAAATATAATGGACCAAGCTCAGTCCAAATATCATATCAAAAATGTGCATTCTCTTTCCTTGGTTGCTAATGTATCTCATGATCAATAGCAGCTCTCGCAATTGGAATTTTCGCCAAACATATGAACCTTGCTTAAAAGGCACTATTGCAACATATAATTTTTTACAATATTTATTTGCCAAAAAAGTATCCCAAATAGAGGTTTTAGTTCTGAATTTCCACCACAATTTAGCAAATAACGCACTAGAAATATCAAATAGTGATCTAAAGCCCATGCCTCCTTCATCTGATGGCAAACACAAGTTCTTCAATGAAGTACAATATCTACACGACCCTCATGTGAGATGCCCCAAAAAAAACTTGGCAAATAATCTATGAATCTGATGGACCACACAATCAAGTGGATTCACAGCTGATAACATATGAATTGGCATACTCTAGAGAACATGCTTGATGAGAATTGCTCTACCCCCAAAAGAATGCATCTTGGCACTCCACCCATGAATTTTGGACGTCACTTTCTCAACAAAATTCTCATAATAGATCTTTTTCCTTCTCCCAAAAAATAGGGCAACCAAGATAAGTAAAAGGAAAAGCATTTTTATGAATATGAGTCATCCTCTCAACCTTCTCAACTTCATCTATAGTAACTGAATCATGAAGATAGATTGTGCTCTTTTCTTTGTTTATTTTTTGCCCTGAGGCATCTTCATAAGCAGTCAATACTCCCATTATTAAGTACAAAGAATCATCATCCGCTGAGGTAAATAAAATTGTGTCATTTGCATATGACAAATGATTAGTCTAAGGACTCCATTTAGGCGTTCTATAGCCTTTGTATAAACCATGACTATGCAGAGAATTCAAACCCCTTGAGAGCACCTTAGCCATAATAATAAAAAGCATAGGAGAAAGTGGATCTCCTCGCTTTAACCCCCTTGTAGAGTAAAAAAGCCATGACCCTGCCCATTAAAAAGAATTGAATACCAATTAGAAGATACTAATTGGTACACAACATCAACAAATTCATGGCAAAAGCCAAACTGCCTCAGCACCATAGTCAGAAAAGGAGGAAACCCTATCATACGACGTCATCATGTCTAACTTAATGACAATATTAGTATCCTGACCCCTATCATTTATGTCATAAATTATTTCTTGAGCCAGCAACACATTCTCTACAACACTTTTTCCTTTTACAAAGCTAGCTTGATTAGGAGAAATCAACAAGGAAGAAACTCAGAAAGGCGATCATGGTCAACTCTTGACAAAACCTTGTTAATAAAGTTATACAAACTAATTGGCCTCAAGTCATTAAATGTAGCAACATTTGGCTTCTTAGGAAGTAAAACCAAATTAGTATGTGTAATATACCTCAGCAAAGCCCTACTACAAAAAAATTCCCAAACAACCAGTAGAAGATCCTCCTTGATAATATCCTAGTACACCTGAAAAAATTTGCCAGCGAATCCATCCAAACCACTAGCGCTATCTCCACTCAAACCAAACATTGTTGCCCGGACCTCATCACTACATGGTAACTTAACCAATTCTTCATTGTGCTCCTCCGTAGCCAGCCTTGGAACATGTATTAACAAATCAAAATTATGATCGTTAGGCTCCTTAGCAAACTGCCTCTCATAAAACCAAGTTGCCCCCTTGCCATTGCTTCCTGAGAATTAATCCAAGCACCATCTCTATTTTGAATTATATGAACATGAAGCCTCTTCCTCTTACCATTAACATGGGCATGAAAGAACTTTGAATTAGAATCACCTTCCTTAAACAATTGCATTCCAGCTTTTTGTTTCCAAAATGGAGCTTACAAAAAAAGAAAGTGTCTCAATTCTGCTTCTGCCCTCTTCAAAGCTGCACGATTTGCAGGGGTAGGAGCTGATTCTAATTGAATTTCATGAGCCAAGATGATGTCTTCAAGCGAGGAAACACGCTGAAAAATATTCTCATAAGTGTCTTTGCTCCATTTTCCCAAAGCCTTTTTTAGCGCCTTCAGTTTGAACACAACAAAAGAGTCACCCTGAACCTCCATAGCCCAGACCTCACGTACAACATCCAAAAAGGTATCATGGCTAGTCCAGAAATTCAAGAACTTGAAGGGATTAATGATTGGAGTTTTATCCAGGGAATATTTAACAAAGAGATGTGAATGATCAGACCCTACTCTTACTAAATGATCAACTTCAATTCTAGGAAACAAATCTAATAGCTGCTGATTACACGAACATCTATCAAGCTTTTTTAGGATAAAAGCTTCCTCAACTCTTCCATTCCACCAAGTAAAAACTCTAAAAGCCCAGGTCCATGATCTGACAATTGACAATTATAGTTGCAAACTCATCATATTCTTGTGAATAAACAATCAAGCCACCATATTTCTCTGATTCTGACAAGATAATATTAAAGTCCCCACAATAAGCCAAGGTTTAATATTATCAGCTGAAAAATATTGCATAGCATCCCACAATAAATTTTCTCTGCAGTACTTGTTTTTGCATACACAAATATAACCACCATTTCTTGATCATATTTCTCATGATAAAAATTTAGAGTCAGTTAATGATCATCGTTCATTATCTCTGAAATAACATAATCACTAGTAGTAAAAACCCAGATCTTTCCATTGAGATTATAAAAGCACTGCTCCATGTCCAACCTTATTCTATAACTTTCAATGGTAGTCACATCCTGGAAAGGCTCCATGAGTCCTATGAATTGAAAATGATTCCTTTGATTCAGAGTAATCACCCTATCAAAGGCTTCTTGAGTGTTAACTGATCGGATGTTACAAATAAGAAACTTATCCATCAATTAATTGTTTTTTGTTGAGGTAGACCTCAACGATTGTGTTTTATTTGGATCAGGATTGTAATTTTTTCTTTGCCTCTTCTGCTGCTTTGGTGGCTTATGCTGCACCATCATCATAGGGCTTACGCTGAATATTTTAATTTTGTACAGCTGCTACAACTTGCACATCACCCTCAACATTGAGCCTATTTCCAACAACTTTTCCACTTTGTAACACCTTCACTGGTGCTTCTTTTACACCCTTAGTAGCTGCAATAACATCTTCGTCTTTTGGTGCCAATTCTGGGTGTAAAACAAAACACTCTTCATCATTGTGACCCTGAAACCTATATTCCTCACAGTATTTTGGGATATAGCCATATTTCACCCGTATCCATTTATACTTGATCTCGCCATTGGTAGAATTTATAATCCCAATTCTGAGTCGTTGTGGTCTACGAGCCAAAAGGTCAACTTGTACTTTCACTTTAGCACAGCTTGGTCTAGTCTTAGACCTAGTTGCTGCATCAAGTTGTAACGGCCTACCTACTGCCATTGCCAATGCAAACAAAACTTCTTTTACGAAAATACTGGAGGAAGGCCAGGGAAAGATATCCAAGTAGCTCCAATTGAGGCTTCTTCATTGCGGTCAAACCAAACATCATACTTGAGACCTCGTATTTAATGAAACATATGACCAATATTGAGATAGAAGGCAGGTCGTGACAGCAAATGGACATAATCTTCTAAGAGAGATAACCTGATTAGAACATGACGTGACTCTAAAAAGCCAATGAAACATTCTCCTTTAATCTCACACAGTAATGGAATTTGCTTTCTTAATTCATAGAAATCAGGCATATCATAACGCAAACTTCCCTACAACAGCATATTAGAGCTCTTCATGTAACACCATATTTTCAACATCCTTATCTTCCCAAACAAAAGATGGTTTTCTATGATGAAAATCCATAGAAGGTTCTGGGATTGTGGGCAAGGTAAAAGGTGGCGCAGTAGGGTTAAGGATAGAAACAAATGATTTAGGCAATGGAGGTGGAAGCATAGGTTGAGTAGAGGTGGGGACGCCTGGACAATCACAATTGGGGGCTGCCCAGTAGCTAGTATGACCATGAATGGCCTAGAGAAGAAAGTCGCTAAAAATTCACCAAGAAATTGCCAGAACTAGAGAGAGAAGATAGCGTTTTTGATACGGTGCACCCTAGTTTTATCATTTTGAAATTAAAAAAAAAGGATAATGTGTTTCTAGGTTACTAAACGGCAAAGCAATCTTTTTATAAATTAAAAATAAGTTGAGGCCTATTTAGCTAAAATTAATGAAAGTAGGGACAAACACTCACAGCTAGTTAAAATGGAGTACACATGGTAAAAATGTAGCTTTTTCAAGCTTGTGATCCTAAACAAGCCATAATATTTTTTGTAGCTATAATTCTTTTGAAACTTGTGGTCATAAATATGCCACAATGTTTGTGTGGCTACAAACGCTTCTCATTATGGATAAAATAGAAAGTTCAAGTTGAATTATTTCCATATTTAGAAAGTAACTGTTCCTTTAGGATGGATTAAAAAATAAATATTGTCATATAAATTTGGATGTAGGATATATAAGGTCGGGCAAAGTAATAATGTGTTGGGCTCTTTTGATTGGTTCGATTTTCCTCTCCAAAAATGGCATATACTTTCAAAGCTCAAACACATATTATAGTGATTATATTTCAACATAACCCACCCAAGACAAGTACTCTTGAAAATTGAATAAGCTATATATATAATCAAGTTACATACAGCTTCATCCAGAAATAGTCTGATAAACTAAGCATTTAACTATTACACAGGAACTTAATCAAACTTCTTATAATGAATTATTCTTGTGCGAAAAACTGAAGAGATATCATTTACCAAGATATCTTGGTGTTATTGAATGAAATAATGATTAATGATCAAAGGACTATAATACAAGTTTTTTTAACATAACTAAATTATTTGTCTTATCAAAACATAGATTAGAAATCAAGCTAGAGTTTAAAGGCAAAGAATATAAAGGTGAGGAACAAGACTAGAATTCAAGAGTGCAAAAAATTACATAATGTGTAAATTTTTACATAAACCTATACATAATTATATATGTAATTATAATTTTTAAGAAGGTGTTTATCTAATCGGTTTGGTTTCGATTATTTCGGTTATTTACATATTGAAACCAAAACCAAACCAAATTTTATCGAGTTTTTAAATTAGAAATCAAAACCAAATTAAACCTTAAAATGTCGTTTTTTTTTTGTTCGAGTCAATTTTCGATTTGTTCAATTTTTTTATTTCCCCTAAACACCATAATAGAATGTGAAAATGTTTTTTTCTTTCTTTACTCAACTCTTCGCGGCGAGCTACGAGCATCTACAATAGCATAACGGCTAATTCCTTAAAATTATGTGATGGTGTAGAAAGTTGAAATCTTTGCACGATTTGAGCAAAAATAAAACTAGTATTGTATTTTTGAGTGATTTTTCCTTGGCCTTGAAAAAATAGGCAGATTTTGCAATATGTTTGAAGTCCAATGGAAGGATACCTGATTCGAATCTCTAATGATATGCTAACTCCGACTAGACTACCTCTGTCAACACTGACTACTTCACCTTTGAAATATGTCGCCGATACAAGCATTTGATGGAAAAAGATTGAAGTGAACCCGTCGTTATATATATGTGTGTGTATATATATATATAATATATATATATATATATATAAAATATATATATATATACACACACACACACACACATATGAAAACATGAATTTCAAAGCTAACAAATGTAACTTTATTGAATTTATGAAAAATAATGACGACTTGACCTCATTTTTTTGTAAAATAAACAGAGTATTTGGACTTACCAAATTGTCCTGATTTTATTTTTTTCATATGTTTTTTTTCGTGGATAAATGAAATGAGGACAATTTAGCATCACTTGTATGCAAAATGTACATAATATTTTGCTATTATATGAATAAGTGCAATGTGATTGTCGTTATTACTAAATATTAACACTAGAAGTTTTGTTATCGTATAAGTGAAAAGTGAGGCTGGTCTGCCTCAGTTATTGTAAAATGTACATAATTGTTGACTCACTATATGAATGAGTGCAGCCGGATTGGCATGATTTTTAAATTGTAAAGAGCGGTGACATTTTTATAATTGCGGTGCCATATTTCTAATTATAACTTCATTAAATATAAAAGGTGTGGTAACATTATTGTAATTAAAATTTTATTAAATAAAAAAGTGATCATTATTTAAAAATCAACTTTAAAGTGTTCAGTCTGTCAAGACTAGGTGCAAATGTGCTCATTTCCATAAATCAGCTTAGAAAAGTTTTGTACACACTGTACAAATAGCCTAACCCACCAAATTTTTAAGACAGAGTTTAAGGGTAAATTACACAACTATGACACCACAGGCAATGGTTTGCCTAAGTTACCTCCTTTAAAATAGTTTACAAGATGATCTCCTATAACTTAAGTGAAAGATTTCCGGATGAAAATACCCCTTAACAAAATATAAAATGACCAGATCTATCTCGTCCCTTCTTTAACGATTCAACAATATATTTCCATAGAAAAAAAAAAGCTTCAGCAGCTCATTCAAACCCCAAAAACTCAAAATTTTCCAGAAAAAATAAGATTCAAAGGTAAATTTTTTTCAATATCACATTGATTATATGTAATTTTTGAATTAAATTTCATAATTACGTTTTAAATTCGTAAAATTTGAATTTTTGAATAATTATAATTAGCTATAGCGAGCTGTGATTTTGATGATACCGATCGAAAACTACTTCTAGATTACCAACAATTAACGTTCGTTGATTATCAATTGCTAGAAAAATAATTATATTAGTTTGAATCTATATTTTCTACAAAATTTATGGATATAATTGCGATTACTCTTATCTAGTTGCAACGACATTGCTTTGTCCTAAATTAACTTGAAATAACTTGTAGATAATCTCTATAAATTCTCACTAACAGGCAACACTTTTTAAGCTCTGATCCATGGGCATTTGTTTGCAATGCACTCACTGCCTTGTAGGCAGCACTTGCAGTTGTGAGGCAAACAATTGCTTGTAGATAAACTTTATTAGGCAGTACTTTTGATCGCGCGAACTGGTGCCTTGTAAGTGTTGCCTTGTGGGTAGCACTTGGAAGTTTGGTTCAAAACAGCATGTAAAAAAAATTCTATATGTGATGCCTAACAGACAACACTTTACTTGTGCTGCAATATCTTTGCATGCACCTGCTTTAAGTTGTGTACTGAATTTTCCTACAAGTTGTGGCTGAAAGCCAACACTTTAAGTAAAAAAGTGGAGACAAGTTTCTCCAACTTGTTGTCAATCGACCTCCACCGCCTATGCACAGCACTAAAATAAGCAAAAATTGGACGTTTGCTTCTATCTTGTTAATCTATTCACCAAACTCTAAATTTGTGCTTCCATTTCATTGCGTGCAGAATTTAGATGACAACAAATTATATCTACATTACTTACAACGGAATACGGAGCGCCATTTTAAAGAGCGACGTAACAAGTCTAAATGACGAATTTAAAAAATTAGATGCAGAATTTTGGAGTTTGAATCACAATGTCCATAAAATCACCCAAACAAATCAAAGAGATGTTGCCTACGGGATATATAAACGATAATAACAAACCAAATATCGTCGATGAATCTACTCCACCGGCTTCACCAAATTAGTGCTATTTTATCATGTCATTATGTTTTTTAATATTTTGAAGGGCATTTTAAAAAAACAATCTATTTGCTTTTGTCTTATTGTATTTTGATTCAATATATTTTGGTTTCATTTCTCTCTTGACCCCTATATCATTGTGTTTGCCTGCAAGTGTTGGTAAATAGGCAACAATTGCCCGCCAACCCTTACCAAATCCTCACGGGCAATTGCCTGGAGTTGCTGTCGAGGCAGCACTTGGCCTCTCCCCCTCACCAAATTTCCCTAGTCAATTCCATTAAGTTGTTGCCTAGGAAACCCTTAGCCTCCACCTCAAACCAAATTCCCCAAGCCAAGACCCTTAAAATGTTGCCTAGGCATCACTTGATCCCAATCACTCACCAAATTCTCCATGTCAATTCCTTTAAAATGCTACCTAGGCAGCACTTGACCTCCACCCACTACCAAATTCCCCAAGTCAATGGCCTTGAGTTGCTGCCCTCACATATTAGCTTGAAATATACAAACAAATACTAAAACCACAAGCTAAGTATATGGCTCGACTTATTGAAACTCACAGGTAAAGACTTGGAGTCGCCACCTAATATAATTTTTAACAAGGCGTATTAGGGCACCTACTTTATTTCTAGCCAATCTATAATTAACTCCAAAATTTAGCCTACGAACCAGAAATTCTAGGAAAGGGTTCAAGTTAACCCGAGAGGAAGGTGTTAGGAACCTCTCAGGCTCCACTAAATGTGGTTACCGGCCGGACTAAATATCGGGATTCTAAACCAAATAATATTAAATAATCAACTATAGTATACAATTTAAATAAAAGTAATAGCATATTAAAATAAATATCTATCTTCTTCTAATGGCTAAGCTTTGTCTAAATGTGCCTTGCAACATAAAAAAGCAAGTTAGTAAGAATCACAAAAACAATTAATAAAACGAAATTAAGTAAAGTCAATGATTTTGAATATTTTATCCTTTTCCGAAAATGTTGGCTTTTTTTAATTTCGCCACGATGTTCCTCGCAAAAAATGTGAAAAAGTAATAATTAGTATAATAGATAGTAACAATAATAAATGTAATAACAACCATAATAAAAATAATAGTAATAAAAATAATAGTAATGATAATAATGAAAAATAAGAATATTAGTAATAATAACAATAATAATAGTAATAAAAAATGTTAGTAATAATAAATATAATAATAGTAATAATAAAATATTCTTTTCTACTAATTGCTTTTTTTCAAAATAGACCTTGCAAATTAAATCAATTTAGTTAGTATGCAAAAAAATTAATAAATAATGTAATAGTAAGTTGAATTAGGAGTATTTCTGAAGTGTCGTCTTTGAACATATCTCTCCAAATGTACCTCACAAAAGATATGGAAATGAATTAATATGATAATTAAATAATAATAATAATAATAATAATAAGAATAATAGTAGTAATAACAGTAATAATAATAACCACAATAATAATAATAATAATAATAATAAAAATAATAAAAATAATAATAATAATAATAATAATAATAATAATAATAATAATAATAAGAATAATAATAATAATCAAATAAAGGAAAAATGGATTTTGTGAAAATTTAGGCTCAGATCAGTGTATTGCAATCAAATAGAGGTTAGGGATGTTGATACGGCTGCAAACACGGAGCCCGGGCCGGTTTGCCATGTCAAGTACCTCCAATCACGCCACTCTACTATCACTTACTTTGCAAATTATTAAAAATCATCATCGCCATTTTTGGGGATACAGGACTGTTTAGGCCTCCAAATGTCATCGGCCTTGTAGTATCTTGTTCAAATCAGTCCCCAGGCCTCAATATATATATATATACATATATTTTTCATTGGCCTTGATCAGTGTAGTATTTCATAATCAGTCCAAACATTGTGCAATGGATGGATCGAAAATTATCCAGAAGATATCATATAGGCCAAACATTCCTGCACTCAAAAGATTGAATCAGTATATATCAAAATGAACATTGAACATAACCGACAAATCTTAAGCAAAGTCAACAGTAACAAAAGCCAAGAAAACCGTAGAAACTCAGATCAAAGTATGAAAACCCAATCAAACAGTCGCCGAACGGCAACAATAATCAGAAACACGACACCAAAATCGAGGAAGGATGAGGAGTAACGCCAGTAGCGTCGCTGCGACTCCACCACTCCCGTTCAATGTCAGCAATCAATCAATGAATGGTGACTCTTAAGACTAAGCAGAACCATAACATCCCCGAAAAAAGAATTCCGGTGAGAACAGTGAACATATCAATCAGATGCCGGGGAATTTTCTGGTGGTGGGGGATTTTTTGTTTCTCTGTTTTCCGGCGATTGTGCCACCGCTAATCCCTTTTTGCCGCTGACCCATTTCTATTAATCCCCTGCCCCGATTCCCCTATTTTCACTGCGCGCTTGTGTGTATTATTGGTTTTCGTGTGTGTGGGGGTAATGAGATTTGTATATTGTTGGTGTGTAATAGAGGAAGACGAGGTAGTGGGTGTGGTGGAACTATTGTACGGTGGCGTGTGTGTGTTTGGTGGGTGTATCTTTACAAAGGAGAAAAAAGAAAGGCATGGGGGTGTATTGACATGACCCAGAATCCGGTTAGGCCGTGCGGGCACCCGACATCCTTTCCTAGACCCGTCGGGCGAACCCTCATCAATTAAATTAGGAAAATAAATATAATTCAATTTATAAATAATAACAAGACTTAGAAAAAGTACAAACATAATGATATCTCTAAGCTGTAAAAAAAGAAATTACAGCTGACTACCCACATACTAGGTTTAGGACTATCCAGACTAGACATCTAAGAGTACAAAAGAAGACAGATACCTCCTGAAGGGAGCAGAATGCAACTGAAATAATAACCAATAAACTGGTGGCCATCCAGAATAAAAGCTGGCGCACCCTGACAGCCGAAGTCGTCTTCGCTCCTTCACAACGTGGCAAACTCAATCCTGGAGCGAACCTGCCGAAACGAAATAGATAGACAAGAAACAAACAACAAACAAGGGTGAGTCAAAAGGACTCAATAAGTGGGGCAGACTAGCCACCTCAAGGATTAGGATAGCTAGCCAGGGAGAAGAAATATATAAACCAAATTCCTCTTATTTAAATTATGAAAAGGCAGAGCCAGATAATAACTAGAAACACGTATGGAATCACAAACTCATTAACAACCAGTAACGTAAGATAGCCAGAACATATAGGTATCCCGAACATATCAACAACCAGAAATGCATCCTGTTGCAGCGTGCAACCCGATCCGTATAATTATCCTGTTGTGGCGTGCAACCCGATCTATATTCATACCGTCGCGGCGTGCAACCCGATCCATATATTTATACCGTTGCGGCGTGCAACCCAATCCGTATAATTATCCTGTTGCGGCATGCAACCCGATCCATATATTCATACCGTCGCGGCGTGCAACCCGATTTGTATATTTATACCGTCGCGGCGTGAAACGACCTCGGTCAGTCGTTTCGGAAGTTAGGACTCTGATTGGGGTGGCGATAATTTTAAAATATTCATAATGTCCATTAGGACCTGTCTGTAAAATTTGAGCTAAATCAGACCTCGTTTGGTAGGCATCGGAAGAAGGTTTCAGTTTTTATTGGCAATAAATATTAAAAAGAGATTTTCGAGCTCGGTTTTTGCCGAATGAGCTCCGATTCGAAATTCGAAAGCGCCGTTGGGTTCGTATGATTATTTATGACTTTTGTGAACTTTCGAAAGTGAATTTCGATGTTGTTCGGCTAGTTTCCGCTAAAATGCCGAAAGTTAAATAATTTGACTTCTTTTCATTTAAATTCGCATCTTGAGTTTCGGGAGTCCAATTTGAGATCCGCCTTCGCGAGTATGTTACATATATTTTGTATAACTTGTATGCAAAAGTTGAAATTATTTCGAATATTGTAGGGCACCGTTTTAATTTTCGTTAATAAAAAGAAATATAATAAAAGAAAACAAAAAAAAAATAGAAAAAGACAAAGGAATAAAGTGGGCGGTGGTCCTTAGCATATATATGCTAAGGACGAATGAAATACAGAAACAGAGGGATTTAGATACAGAAACATTAAACAGAGAAAGTGAGATGACGCAGTGACAAAAAAATGCCAGAAAATGGAAAAAAGGGGCCGGAGAAAAGTAGAATTTTCACCCTGAAACATTCAGGTAATGATCCTAATATATTATTTGAGTTTATTACATATGTTTGAATATATTTTTACGGTAAAAATAGGGATATTAGACATCGCCCTAATGACGTAAATTGATAGTTTGAAGGGTCAAATGGACCCCGATAATGAAATTGATTATATATTCGTACTCAGGGAATTATGGGCAACATATAAATATAATTTATTTAGGGTTTGGTTATGGAACTTTTAACCCTGTACATAGGCCTGGCCTGCGTATTGCGTATGCGAATAGGGTATCAGGTTCCTACCTGGATTGCCCTAAGATGTGAGGAATGAAGCCTTTAGCCTAATGTGATATGTTTTTCTGCTTATTGATCGCAGTGGGATCGTTTGGCAATGAATTTAAAAAAATAACACGGTTGTTGGTCGCAATGCTAACTTTAGAGAGAGGTAAGTGTTTATATCCATTTCTTTGGAGGCACCTGGCCTCGTGGATTTTCTACCACGTATTCCTTACGTGTGTAGCTGCCGATAGGCGTACTCATTACGCCTTAGCTTTGGATTTATATTGTATATTATATGTTATGTCCTATTGTTGGTATTGCATTGAGGATTTGAGCATTGTACCCTGGCTGCGAGTTGGCATCTACTTCCCGGTTGTCGATGAGAGTCCCGCCCCGGTGAAGGGTTATTGCATCACATTGCATTCATATGCATTACATTGCATATCACATTGAGGGCAGGAGTATTCCGCCCCAGGAGCAGGAGTATTCCGCTCCATTGTATCACATTGAGGGCAGGAGGATTCCGCCCCAAGAGCAGGAGTATTCCGCTCTTATGTCAGATATTGAGTGCAGGAGTATTCCGTCTCAGTTTTACATTATATCGGGTGCAGGAGTATTCCGCCCCAGGAGAGTGCAGGAGTATTCCGCCTCTGGTTTATATTATATCGGGTGCAGGAGTATTCCGCCCCAGGAGCAGGAGTATTCCGCTCCAGTTGGTTATCAGATTGGATTCCCCTCGAATGCAGGAGTATTCCGCTTCGGAATGGGATTACGGGCACATGTGACCCTTCGCATCATATTTCATCTCATTTCATTTTATTTCATACCATTGTGTAAACTTGTGGTACATAACTATTGTCCTGCTTATATGTGCATTTCTTATTTGTTGTTATGTTTCTGGCACGCATCCTTGGTTGAGTTTATAAGTTTCTTACGTGTTTTCGGTTGTTATCTGGCTCTACCTTTTTATAATTTAAATAAAAGAAATTTGGTTTATCTGTTTCTTCTCCCTGGCTAGCTATCCTATTCTTTGAGGTGGCTAGTCTGCCCCACTTATTGAGTCCTTTTGACTCACCCTTGTTTGTTGTTTGTTTTCTTGTCTATCCATTTCGTTTCGGCAGGTTCGCTCCAGGATTGAGTTCGCCACGTTGTTCAGGAGCGAAGACGACTTCAGCTGTCAGGGTGAGCCAGCTTTTATTCCGGATGGCCACCAGTTTATCGGTTATCATTTCAGTTGCATTTTGCTCCCTTCAGGAGGTATCTGTTTTCTTTGTACTCTTAGATGTCTAGTCTGGATAACCCTAAACCTAGTATGTTGGGTAGTCAGCTGTAATTTCTTTTGTACAGCTTAGAGGTATCAGTATGTCAGTGGTTTTTTTTAAGCCTTGTTCTTATTAATGAATTGAATTATATTTATTTGCCTAATTTAATTGGTAAGGGTTCGCCCGACGGGTCTAGGGAAGGATGTCGGGTGCCCGCACGGCCTAACCGGATTTCGGGTCGTGTCAGTTGGTATCAGAGCCCGGTTTAGAGTCTATCCAGACTGAGACAGTGTCTAGTAGAGTCTCGCTGATGGGTATGTAGACGTCCGTACTTATCTACGAGAGGCTATGATGGCATTTAGGAAGTTTCACTTCCTTCATTTCTAATCGTGCGTCGATCTACGATTCAAAAATATTTTCGTTAATTCGTTATTTCCTTCGTGGTAATTGTGAACCCTCGTGCGACAAATCAGCAAACGGCATGAGTTAAAGATGAAGCAGTCTAGCCTAGGGCTAGCATTGACGAAGCCCCGAGAGTTTTTTATCGTGTTGACGATCTAGTTACGAAGGTCCCAGCTGTACGAGCTCGTGATGGGCAAGGGAGCAGGGCCTTGTGGTTCCCTTGGCTCTCTACGATGCTTTATGAGAATCTTGGCGACGCAGATACCGTAAGAACCTATTATTTGCTGGGCAGCCTATCAGGTTGCCGCATGTGCAGACATTCGATCTCAGGGAGCTCCTTTTCTGGTTCTTAATATTGCTGCAGTAAATTATATTCTGGAGGTAGTATGTGTTGTACCTCTAATTGTTCTGACTTGTTAGCCAGCCGAGGTATCAGTTCGGTCCGAGTGTCCGAAGGGGTTGCATTATTTTACGCGGTTGAACATCCCGAAATTCCCAAGCAATGCATTAGATAATCCCTGTGTAAGTTTTTTTTAAAAAGTAAAATGATATATGCGTATCCCTCATGCTCTTGATTATATCGAGCGGTATGTTGTTGATTATTCTGCTTTCCGATTTCAGAGTCCAACCTTGAATTGGTGGGCCGCTCTTTTATTAGCTAACTTGGTTCGGTTTTTCTTTTAGATTCGTGGAAAAGTTCCTTTCGAGTAGCGAGCCAGATGAAAGTGTTTTCAGTTTGAGTGGATTGGACAGGGTAGCCTGTCGGTTAGCCTGTTGGTGTTTCAAAATATGAGATTGAATTCTACAGAATGACTGAATATGCATTAGAACTAGTCCATGAGCCTTTCAAGAGATTCAGAGATTTATTGATGACCTTTATTTTTCCCTGAAATCCCAGATGGCTCGAGAAATTGAGATCTGGATTTTATTTGATGTTGTTGTTAATACTGCCCGAAGGTTTGAGGCATACCATAAGTTAGAGCGGGAAGAGTTAGAGCGGGAAAGTAAGAGATCCCACGGCCCTAGTGGGCAACCATGGTACCTCATTTGGAGGTAAGAGTTCTGGTTATTCTGGGATGTCACCTTCCAGGTTATCTCAGCTTGTGTCACGTGATTCTTAGAATACGCCAGTAGTTCGTCAATATCAGACCCAATTTTTCTCTTTGTGGCTTTCAATAATCTGTCCAGTTTCCATTTTTAGCAAAAAGGTGTTATCATTATCGCGAGTCTGATCATCCTTTGAAGAGTTTTCCTGTTAGCATTGTCATGAGTCTGGTTATCCTTTGAGAAGTTTTTCCTTACTCCGGCAAGCAGGCAGTCGTCTTTTCTCTCGTCATCAGGCACCTGCATAGTCGCAGGAAATTTCATATAGATCTCAATCAGCAAACGAAATGCCACCATCCAGTAGAGGTTGAGAGTGTGGTGGCAGTGGTTCTTCTAGAAGTACTTATCAGGGTAGCGGCTTAGTTCAGCTGCAGAGGCAATTCTATGAACTGCTAGTCTGGCAGGATGCTGAGGCATCCGATGTAGTACACCATGTAATTCTTCTTCCAATATATGTGAGTAAGATTTGATTCTTTCGATCGATCTGGAAATGATATGTCTCATCATGTTTCAATGGTTTCCTTGGATGTCGTTTCTATTAAGAATCAGTTGCGGTAGAGGGGTGAGCTTCTTGTATGATTTATTCCCGGCATTTATGATGACCCTACTAGTTTATGTGGTTTAAATGCGATAGATGTGTGAGTGAGTATCGGTATTGTTTGTTTGGCATTTTGTTATGCCTCATTCTGTTATAATGTCAAGTCAGTCTACCTCTCTTTGGAACTCAGTGTCGATAGGATGATGGGATCCTTATTTGTCACCATCAGAAAGTGTCATTGTTTCTTCCGGTGTAAAGTGGTTAGTAATTAATATTCGATCTATATATCTCCTCATGGTTCGAGGAGCTAGTAGAGTCATGTTATCCTATGAGCTTGTTTGGGTTATAAAAAAAAAAAGTTTCTGGTAAATTGTCAAAGTTTCCTTTTTATTGGGAGGTCAAATTGGCTTGGATGTTGTTCCATAAAGCTCATTTAATATTTGTTTCTTTAATTGCGATTCTTGGGCTACTTTGACTCGCAAATAGTCTAGCTCTGGTAGCCAAGCAATAAGAAGATGAGCTTCTTGAAGCTCTAATTATTTCTATCCTCAGTTCGTTGTCATCTCTTATTTGTTCGGCACTGGTGAACTTAGGCGGTCAGTAACCTATTATGATGTCCCCTGTGTTGAGCCAGAGTGCATGTCAAGGTAACCGGGTAAGCATATTATTGTTTAGGTTGAAAATCAGGACAGTGGTGCTGTCCAGACATTCTATCTGCGGATTTGTCATGTTATCCAGTTGTCTCATCTTGTTATCCGCTTAACATGTTTATGTTATCAGTTTATCCGGGTATCTATTCCCATGTATAGTAGTGCTGGTTCTGTTTTGTGGATCATCCAGTTTCAGGGGAAACTCTGCCGAAATTTCTATATAGAAGTACCATCCATCAAGCGGTGGTGTTTACGGCAAAGGTATGGAGTTGTGAACTCGAGAGTTGCAGCTTTTTGGCAACTCAAAAGGATAGTTGGTAGCTTAGGTCTGCCTATGTTCAGCTTTTAGGTAAATCTTCTTTAGTCCAGCAGACTGTGCGAGGATGGTTATTCCTATTCAAATAGCTGCATGAGTGTGTGCTTTAAGTGGAGGAGTCTTCCTCCAAATACTGAATCATAATATTAAATCTCTAAGGCGTTGCTGAAGCGTAAGCTAATTCTTAGTTTCATCGACCTGTTCTATATCGAAGAGGTAATTATCAGCTGAATCATGTTGACCCATTCAAAGTTCCATGTATCTTTGCTTCGAAAATTTAGAACTCTCTTCTCGTAATCGATGAAGGATCAGCTTAGTCAGAATAAGCTGTGATATGGTATTATCATATTATCCAGATATATTTTATTCCAAAAGTTCGGTATGCGTGTTATAATTCTGATCCTGTAATCAGGAAATAATACCCGTGCAGAATTTCATGAAGGTCGTGCAAGTTCTTTCGTTATCAGTGTGAATCTTGCTTTAGATTTAGGCTCTTTCGAGGACGAACGAGAGTTTAAGTGGAGGAGAATGAAACAACCTCGGTCAGTCGTTTCGGAAGTTAAGACTCTGATTGGGGTGGCGATAATTTTAAAATATTCATAATGTCCATTAGGACCTGTCTGTAAAATTTGAGCTAAATCAGACCTCGTTTGGTAGGCATCGGAAGAAGGTTTCAGTTTTTATTGGCAATAAATATTAAAAAGAGATTTTCGAGCTCGGTTTTTGCCGAATGAGCTCCGATTCGAAATTCGAAAGCGCCGTTGGGTTCGTATGATTATTTATGACTTTTGTGAACTTTCGAAAGTGAATTTCGATGTTGTTCGGCTAGTTTCCGCTAAAATGCCGAAAGTTAAATAATTTGACGTATGTTTGAATATATTTTTACGGTAAAAATAGGGATATTAGACATCGCCCTAATGACGTAAATTGATAGTTTGAAGGGTCAATGGACCCCGATAATGAAATTGATTATATATTCGTACTCAGGGAATTATGGGCAACATATAAATATAATTTATTTAGGGTTTGGTTATGGAACTTTGAACCCTGTACATAGGCCTGGCCTGCGTATATGCGAATAGGGTATCAGGTTCCTACCTGGATTGCCCTAAGATGTGAGGAATGAAGCCTTTAGCCTAATGTGATATGTTTTTCTGCTTATTGATCACAGTGGGATCGTTTGGCAATGAATTCAAAAAAATAACGCGGTTGTTGGTCGCAATGCTAACTTTAGAGAGAGGTAAGTGTTTATATCCATTTCTTTGGAGGCACCTGGCCTCGTGGATTTTCTACCACGTATTCCTTACGTGTGTAGCTGCCGATAGGCGTACTCATTACGCCTTAGCTTTGGATTTATATTGTATATTATATGTTATGTCCTATTGTTGGTATTGCATTGAGGATTTGAGCATTGTACCCTGGCTGCGAGTTGGCATCTACTTCCCGGTTGTCGATGAGAGTCCCGCGCCGGTGAAGGGTTATTGCATCACATTGCATTCATATGCATTACATTGCATATCATATTGAGGGCAGGAGTATTCCGCCCCAGGAGCAGGAGTATTCCGCTCCATTGTATCACATTGAGGGCAGGAGGATTCCGCCCCAAGAGCAGGAGTATTCCGCTCTTATGTCAGATATTGAGTGCAGGAGTATTCCGCCTCAGTTTTACATTATATCGGGTGCAGGAGTATTCCGCCCCAGGAGAGTGCAGGAGTATTCCGCCTCTGGTTTATATTATATCGGGTGCAGGAGTATTCCGCCCCAGGAGCAGGAGTATTCCGCTCCAGTTGGTTATCAGATTGGATTCCCCTCGAATGCAGGAGTATTCCGCTTCGGGATGGGATTACGGGCACATGTGACCCTTCGCATCATATTTCATCTCATTTCATTTTATTTCATACCATTGTGTAAACTTGTGGTACATAACTATTGTCCTGCTTATATGTGCATTTCTTATTTGTTGTTATGTTTCTGGCACGCATCCTTGGTTGAGTTTATAAGTTTCTTACGTGTTTTCGGTTGTTATCTGGCTCTACCTTTTTATAATTTAAATAAAAGAAATTTGGTTTATCTGTTTCTTCTCCCTGGCTAGCTATCTTATTCTTTGAGGTGGCTAGTCTGCCCCACTTATTGAGTCCTTTTGACTCGCCCTTGTTTGTTGTTTGTTTTCTTGTCTATCCATTTCGTTTCGGCAGGTTCGCTCCAGGATTGAGTTCGCCACGTTGTTCAGGAGCGAAGACGACTTCAGCTGTCAGGGTGAGCCAGCTTTTATTCCGGATGGCCACCAGTTTATCGGTTATCATTTCAGTTGCATTTTGCTCCCTTCAGGAGGTATCTGTTTTCTTTGTACTCTTAGATGTCTAGTCTGGATAACCCTAAACCTAGTATGCTGGGTAGTCAGCTGTAATTTCTTTTGTATAGCTTAGAGGTATCAGTATGTCAGTGGTTTTTTTTAAGCCTTGTTCTTATTAATGAATTGAATTATATTTATTTGCCTAATTTAATTGGTAAGGGTTCGCCCGACGGGTCTAGGGAAGGATGGCGGGTGCCCGCACGGCCTAACCGGATTTCGGGTCGTGTCACGGCGTGCAACCCGATCCGTATATTTATACCATTGCGGTGTGCCACCCGATCCCTATAATTATCCTGTTGCGGCATGCAACCCGATCCATATATTCATACCGTCGCGGCGTGCAAACCAATCCGTATATTTATACCATCGCGGCGTGCAACCCGATCCATATATTTATACCGTCGCGGCGTGCAACCCGATCCATATATTTATACCGCTGTGGCGTGCAACCCGATCCATATATTCATCCTGTTGCGGCGTGCAACCCGATCCCCGCAACCCAGAATACGAGCCAAAAATATATATGTAAACTGAGATATGTCCATGACATAGTGTACAAACTGCATACATGAAACACAAAACAATACACACAATAGTCAGTATGCTGTGTAATGAGATGGGATGAATGCGGTACAATGCAATACAGTCACATATGCCTGATACCTATCTCCGGCGCGGGACTCTCATCGTCTACCTGGAGATATATGCAAAGATGGCCCTTCACCGGCTCGGGACTCTCTTCGATTACCGGGAAGTATATGCAATGATGACCCTTCACCGGCTCAGGACTCTCATCGATTACCAGAAAGTATATGCAATGATGATCCTTCACCGGCTCGGGACTCTCATCGATTACCGGGAAGTATATGCAATGATGATCCTTCACCGGCTCGGGACTCTCATCGATTACTGGGAAGTATATGCAATAATGACCCTTCACCGGTGCGGGACTCTCATCGCCAACCGGGAAGTATATGCAATAATGACCCTTCACCGGTGCGGGACTCTTATCGCCAACCGGAAAGTATATGCAATGCTCAAAATCATAGTGCAATGCTCATATGCTCAATGCAATACCAACAACAAGGCATAACATTTAATATATAATGTAAATTCAAAGCTAAGGCGTAATGAGTACGCCTATTGGCAGCTACACACGTAAGGAACACGTGGTAGAAAATCCACGAGGCCAGGTGCCTCCAAAGAAATGGATATAAACACTTACCTCTTCCAAAAGTTAGCTGTGCTAATCAACAACCGCTTTATCCTTTGGTTTCATTGCCAAACGATCCCACTCTATTCAATAAGCAGAAAAATATATCAAATTAGGCTAAAGACTTCATTCCTCACATCTTAGGGCAATCCGGTTAGGAACCTGACACCCTATTCGCATACGCAATACGCAGGTCAGGCCTATGTACAGGGTTTAAGGTCACATAACCAAACCCCAAATAAATTACATTTATATGTTGCCCATAACTCACTGAGTACGAATATATAATCAATTCCATTATCGGGGTACATTTGACCCTTTAAACTATTAATTGAACTTATTAAAACGATGTATAATATTCCAAGTTTTACCGTTAAAACATATTCAAACACACGTAATAAACTCAAATAATGCTTTAAGATCATTACCTGAATGTTTCAGGGTAAAAATTCTACTATTTTCCCGGCTCTTTTCTCTTTTTTTGGCATTTTTTTATGATAATTTTCTCAGTTTTGATTTTTGCTCATGTTTCTGTTACTTTCCACATTCTCAGCGAAGCTAAGGGATAAGATATCCCTTAGCCCCCACCGTCCATGATTTCTCCTTTTTTTTTTCTTTTTTAAATTCGCTGTTACGGTAAAAATTAAAACGGTACCCTACGATATTTGAAATAATTCCAACTTTTGCATACAAGTTGTAGAAAATATATGCAACATACTCGCAAAGGCGGATCTCAAATCGGACTCCCGAAACTCAAGATGCGAATTTAAATGAGAAAAAGTCAAATTATTTAACTTTCGGCATTTTGGCGGAAACTAGCCGAACAACATCGAAATTTACTTTCGAAAGTTCACAAAAGTCACAAATAATCGTACGAACCTAGCGGCGCTTTCGAATTTCGAATCGGAGCTCATTCGCCAAAACCGAGCTCGAAAATCTCTTTTTAATATTTATCGATAATAAAATCTGAAATCTTCTTCCGATACGTACCAAACGAGGTCTGATTTAATTCAAATTTTACAGACAGGTCCTAATGGATATTACGAATATTTTAAAATTATCGGCAGGCCAATTGGAGTCCTAACTTCCGAAACGACTAACCGAGGTCATTTCATTCTCCTCCACTTAAACTCTCGTTCGTCCTCGAACGAGCCTAAGTCTAAAGGAAAATTTGCGCGGATAACAAGAGAACTTGCACGACCTTCATGAGCTATTCCACGGGCATTATTTCCTAATTACTGGATCAGAATTATAACACGCATATCAAACTTTTCGAACAAAATATATCTGGATAATATGATAACACCATTGCCCGGATTATTCTGACTAAGATGATCCTTCCTTGATCATGAGAGGAGAGTTCTACATTTTCAAAATAAAGATACACGGAACTTTGGATGGATAACATGATTCAGCCGATAATTACCCCTTCGATATACCTTTCGATATAGAATAGGTTTATGGAACTAAGAATTAGCTTACGCTCTCACAACGCCTTAGAGATTTAATATTTATATTCATTATTGGAGGAAGACTCCTCCACTTAGAGCTTTAGCTCATACAGCTAAGATGAATAAAAATAGTCATCCTCGCACAACCTGCTGGATTAAGGAAGACTTAAGTAAATAGAGAACACGGCTCAGACCTGAGCTACCAGATTACTCTCTCGAGTTGCCAAACAGCTGCAACTCTCGAGTTCACAGCTCCATACATTTTCTATAAGTACCACCGCCTGATGCATCAAATCAAATGTCAAATGACGCCTCTCATTACCCTTAGTAGCCTTGAAACACAATAATGTGCTTATCCGGCTACCTTGATACGCACTCTGGCTCAACATAGGGAACATCACGAGTGGCTACTAACCGCCCAAGCTCACTAGTATCGGAAGAAAAAGAGATGGCAATAAACTGAGGATAGAAATAATTAGATCTTTAGGAAGCTCATCTTCTTATTTGCTTGGCTACCAGAGCTAGACTACTTCCGAGTCAGGCTAACCCAAAAATCGCAATTGAAGAAATAGACATTAAATGAGCTTTATGGAACAACATCTATGCCAATTTAATCTCCCAATAAGAAGGAAACTCTGACAATTTACCAGAAAACCCTTTTATAATCCAGACAAGCTCATACGATAACATGACTTTACTAGCGTTTTGAACCAAGAGGAGATACATAGATCGAATATTACTTACTAACCACTTTACACCGAAAGAAAATAATGACACTTTCTGATGATGACGAATAAGGATCTCATCATCCTGCCAACACTGAATTCCAAAGAGAGAGGTAAACTGACTCGACATAATAAGAGAAGGTGGCACAACAAGATGCCAAGCAGACCATACCGATACTCACTCAAAATCTCTCGCATTTAAACCAGATAACTAGTAAGGTCTCACAAATGCCCTGAATAAATCATACCAGAAGCTCGCCCCTCAACTACAACCGATTCTTGTTAGAAACAATATTCAAGGAATCCAGGGAAACGTGGTAAGATAAACGAAGTCCAGACAGATCGGAAGAATCAAATCTTACTCATATATAAGGGAAGAAGAAATAAATGGGTCTACTACATCGGATGCCTCAGCATCCTGCCAGACTGGCAGTTGTTAGAACTGCCTGTGCGGCTGAGCCGAACTGCTATCCTGATAATTACTTCTAGAAGAGCCACTACCACCATGCTCCCGACCTTTATCGAATGAGGGCATATATCTAGCTGATTGAGATCTAAATAAAATCCCTGTGACTAGGTAGGTGCCTGAGGGCAAGAAGAAGGACGAGTGTCTACTTGCTGGAGTAAGGGAAAACTCCTCAAAAGATAACCAGATTCACGATAATGATAACACATTTTTGCTGAAAATGGAAGCTGGACCGATTGTTGAAAGCTACAAAGAGAAAGCTGAGTCTAATCTTGATGAACTACACGCGCACTCTAAGAATCACGTGACACAAGCTGAGATAATCTGGAAGGTGCCCTCCCAAAATAATCAGAATTCTTACCTCCAAATGAGATACCATGGTTGCCCACTAGGGCCACGAGATTTTTCGCTCTCCCGCTCTAATTTATGGTATGCTTAATACTTCTGACCAATATCAACAACGACGTCAAATGATGTCTCAACCTCAATTTATCGAGCCATCTGGGATCTCAAGGAAGGAGGAAAGTCACCAATAAATCTTTGAAAATTCTGGGAAGGTTCATGGACTAGTTCTAGTGTTCAGCCATCTTGAAGAATTCAATCTCATATTCTGAAACACCAACAAGCTATCCGACAGGGTACCCTGTCTAATCCACTAAACTGGCAACACTTTTCATCTCGCTCGCTACTCGAAAGGAATTTTTTTCCACGAATCTAGAAGAAAAACCGAACCAAGTTAGCTAATAAGAGAGCGGCCCACCAATTCAAGGCTGGACACTGAAACTGGAAAGCAGAACAATCAACACCATATCGCTCGATATAATCAAGAGCCTGAAGGATACGTTGACATTATTTTATTTTTTAAAAAAAAACTTACACAGGGATTATCTGATGCATGGCTTGAGAATATCAGAAGGTTCAACCAGATAAAATAATACAGCATCTTCGGACACTCGGACCGAGCTATTACTTGGGCTAACTAACCAACCAGTTAGTGGCGCAACACATGCTGCCTCGGGAACGTAATTTACTGGGGCAACATCAGGAACTGGAACTGGAACAAGAACTCTCTAAGTCCGAACATCTGCATCTGTGGCAACCTGATAAGCTGCCTAGCGAATAATAGGTGGTTGTGGTATCTGCGCTACCAAGATTCTCGTAAAAGCATCGTAGAGAGCCAAGGGAACCACAAGGCCCTGCTCCCTTACCCATCGCGAGCTCGTACAATTGGGACCTCCGTAACTAGATCGTCAGCACAATCAAAAAAGAAGGAAGTGAAACTTCCTAAATGCCATCATTGCCTCTCGTAGATAAGTACGGACGTCTACGTACCCATCAGCGAGACTCTACTAGACACTGTCTTAGTCTGGATAGACTTAAAACCGGGGCTCTGATACCAACTGACAATACCCTGAATCCGGTTAAGCCGTACGGGCACCCGACATCCTTCCCTAGACCTGTCGGGCGAACCCTCATCAATTAAATTAGGAAAATAAATATAATTCAATTTATAAATAATAACAAGACTTAGAAAAAGTACAAACATAATGATATCTCTAAGCTGTAAAAAAAAATTACAGCTGACTACCCACATACTAGGTTTAGGACTATCCAGACTAGACATCTAAGAACACAAAAAAAGACAGATACCTCCTGAAGGGAGCAGAATGCAACTGAAATAATAACGAATAAACTGGTGGCCATCCGAAATAAAAGCTGGCTCACCCTGACAGCCGAAGTCGTCTTCGCTCCTTCACAATGTGGCGAACTCAATCCTGGAGCGAACCTGCCGAAACGAAATAGATAGACAAGAAACAAACAACAAACAAGGGTGAGTCAAAAGGACTCAATAAGTGGGGCAGACTAGCCACCTCAAGGATTAGGATAGCTAGCCAGGGAGAAGAAACATATAAACCAAATTCCTCTTATTTAAATTATGAAAAGGCAGAGCCAGATAATAACTAGAAACACGTATGGAATCACAAACTCATTAACAACCAGTAACGTAAGATAGCAAGAACATATAGGTATCCCGAACATATCAACAACCAGAAATGCATCCTGTTGCAGCGTGCAACCCGATCCGTATAATTATCCTGTTGCGGCGTGCAACCCAATCTATATATTCATACCGTCGCGGCGTGCAACCCGATCCATATATTTATACCGTTGCGGCGTGCAACCCGATCCGTATAATTATCTTGTTGCGGCATGAAACCCGATCCATATATTCATACCGTCATGGAGTGCAAACCGATCCGTATATTTATACAGTCGCGGCGTGCAACTCGATCCGTATATTTATACCGTTGCGGCGTGCAACCCAATTCCCTATAATTATCCTGTTGCGGCATGCAACCCGATCCATATATTCATACCGTCGCGGTGTGCAAACCGATCCGTATATTTATGCCGTCGCGGCGTGCAACCCGATCCGTATATTTATACCGTTGCGGCGTGCAACCCGATCCGTATATTTATACCGTTGTGGCATGCAAACTGATCCATATATTTATACCGTTGCGGCGTGCAACCCGATCCATATATTCATCCTGTTGCGGCGTGCAACCCGATCCCCGCAACCCAGAATACGAGCCAAAAATATATAGGTAAACTGAGATATGTCCATGACATAGTGTACAAACCGCAATACCGCTGTGGAATGAGATGGGATGAATGCAGTACAATGCAATACAGTCACATATGCCTGATACCTATCTCCGGCGCGGGACTCTCATCGTCTACCAGGAGATATATGCAAAGATGACCCTTCACCGGCTCGGGACTCTCTTCAATTACCGGGAAGTATATGCAATGATGGCCCTTCACCGGCTCAGGACTCTCATCGATTACCAGAAAGTATATGCAATGATGATCCTTCACCGGCTCGGGACTCTCATCGATTACCGGGAAGTATATGCAATGATGATCCTTCACCGGCTCGGGACTCTCATCGATTACTGGGAAGTATATGCAATAATGACCCTTCACCGGTGCGGGACTCTCATCGCCAACCGGGAAGTATATGCAATAATGACCCTTCACCGGTGCGGGACTCTTATCGCCAACCGGAAAGTATATGCAATGCTCAAAATCATAGTGCAATGCTCATATGCTCAATGCAATACCAACAACAAGGCATAACATTTAATATATAATGTAAATTCAAAGCTAAGGCGTAATGAGTACGCCTATTGGCAGCTACACACGTAAGGAACACGTGGTAGAAAATCCACGAGGCCAGGTGCCTCCAAAGAAATGGATATAAACACTTACCTCTTCCAAAAGTTAGCTGTGCTAATCAACAACCGCTTTATCCTTTGGTTTCATTGCCAAACGATCCCACTCTATTCAATAAGCAGAAAAATATATCAAATTAGGCTAAAGACTTCATTCCTCATATCTTAGGGCAATCCGATTAGGAACCTGACACCCTATTCGTATACGCAATACGCAGGCCAGGCCTATGTACAGGGTTTAAGGTCACATAACCAAACCCCAAATAAATTACATTTATATGTTGCCCATAACTCACTGAGTACGAATATATAATCAATTCCATTATCGGGGTACATTTGACCCTTTAAACTATTAATTGAAATTATTAAAACGATGTATAATATTCCAAGTTTTACCGTTAAAACATATTCAAACACACGTAATAAACTCAAATAATGCTTTAAGATCATTACCTGAATGTTTCAGGGTAAAAATTCTACTATTTTCCCGGCTCTTTTCTCATTTTTGGCATTTTTTCTGATAATTTTCTCAGTTTTGATTTTTGCTCATGTTTCTGTTACTTTCCACATTCTCAGCGAAGCTAAGGGATAAGATATCCCTTAGCCCCCACCGTCCATGATTTCTCCTTTTTTTTTTTCTTTTTTAAATTCGCTGTTACGGTAAAAATTAAAACGGTACCCTACGATATTCGAAATAATTCCAACTTTTGCATACAAGTTGTAGAAAATATATGCAACATACTCGCAAAGGCGGATCTCAAATCGGACTCCCGAAACTCAAGATGCGAATTTAAATGAGAAAAAGTCAAATTATTTAACTTTCGGCATTTTAGCAGAAACTAGCCGAACAACATCGAAATTTACTTTCGAAAGTTCAGAAAAGTCACAAATAATCATACGAACCTAGCGGCGCTTTCGGATTTCGAATCGGAGCTCATTCGCCAAAACCGAGCTCGAAAATTTCTTTTTAATATTTATCGATAATAAAATCTGAAATCTTCTTCCGATACGTACCAAACGAGGTCTGATTTTGCTCAAATTTTACAGACAGGTCCTAATGGATATTACGAATATTTTAAAATTATCGGCAGGCCAATCGGAGTCCTAACTTCCAAAACGACTAACCGAGGTCGTTTCATGTATGTATCACTGGTGTTATGTGTACTATATACATGTATGTGTTTCTCTATTTCTGTATTGTGTGTGCGTGAAGAAGATGACCAGGTCGGAGTTTGTACTTTATGTGTGAAGAAGATGATTGGAGGTGTTGTAGAGTTTGGATTTGTTTTGGTGGAGTTTTTGTATTGTATTGTCTGATGTCCCTTTGATGGTGATGGTACTGTGTACTAAAACAAAAGAGGGGATTGGGATAATCGTTGGGGAGGAGCCAATTTTTGGAGATTTTGGGAATATTTCCCTTAATTAGAGGGATAGGAGAAAGTAGATATGGGGCTGATTTTGGGGAGAGAATTTTGGTAATGAGGGATTTGAAAAATGAATAAAATCAAAGAGAGGAACTGGGAAATGTTTCTTTCAAAATTCAAATAATGAGAATGTATTTTGTTAAAAAAAACTTGCTTAGGTTCGATACGAAAATAATTATAGGGATTTGCAAGAAGGAATTTCGGAATGAATAGAGGAAATTAGTTCAAAATAAAATAGGAGGAAAAGGGAATTTAAATGTAATTATGAACATATCTAGACGAACACTTGTCTAGGTTCAAAAGGAATTTTAAAAGAAATATTTTAGAAGGGAGATTTGCATATATTTAAATCAAAAGAATTGAAATAAATATGGCAGAATAGAAATAGATTGAATAGATTGGTTACGTCTAATATTTTACTTAAAGATACTAAATAAAAATATAAATATATGTATATATATTGTACAAAATGGGATGAACAAATAGTAAAATGTACACATAAAAGGAAATTGGAATACAAATTAAACTAATTAAATATAAATAGCAACAAATATTTATTAAATCCACAATTATTTATTAAATGCTATAAATGCACTAAAATTGCACAAACAACTACATTTGGATAAATAGCCTAATGATGCAAAATTAAGTAATATAGTCACATTTAAATATGTAATATATAAGTAGAGGATAATACACATAAATGCATGCATTTTAATGCAAATTATGCACAAAACATTCAAATTGCACCCTTAAATTAGATTATAGCCGATTATAGAAAAAAATGGATAAAAATGGGTGTCAACAGCAGCCCTCTTTGCCCGAGGATGATGAAAGTGTCTTCGGGCAAAGATAGTTGACGGAGTAGCCAATTTTGTCACGACAGACAGACAAAGTAAAAAATAAAAATTAGAGTTTTGGGGGGTATTTTGGCCGAACTCTGGTCTCTGAGTTGCCTATATATCTCGGGTTTCACGAGAATCAGGCCGTGTGTAGTTCTAGAATGGCATGTTGCCTGTGTAAGATGTTTATGGTGCACGATTTTGGATGTAAAAACTAAACTTATTCAAGTATGTAAAGTTTAGATTCGTGTATGCCTTGCCTTTTAGCGAGATAAATGAAGAATGAGACAAAGGCACTAGCGAAGATGAGATAATATCAATAGATCGAGCATGGGAAAAGAGGTTTATAATTATCCTAGTTATGAAAATGTGGCGCGCTACACACCTATAAGGAGGAGTTTATATGTACATAGTTTCAACTTCATCTCGATGAATGAGTAATCTCGCCTTCAATATTTCCTTGACTGAGCTGGGAAATATTTGAGGGGCGAGTTTTATAAATGCGCATGATCCAAACAGATAGGCACGATTAAACACGAGAATGCTCACGATTGACACAGATGGGCTTGAATAGGATAGAATACAAAATTGACACCTAATCGGCAAGGAAAGGTTAGGTAAATCACTGGTGCGGGTATGGAACTGTAACTTTGAGCATTTTGGAACTCGGCAAAATAGGTAGCTTGTGGGTGTAGCAAAAGTATTGTCTGTAGGATTAAGTTTCTTAATGTGGGTTTTGGGATGATGTTTTGTGTGTATTTGAGGTTTTATGGTTGCACAATTGGTAGCGATTTTGGGGGCAGGTGTGAGAGTATGGCGCAGGGGTTTGTCGAGAGATCGGAGAGTCCCTACAGCAAAATCAAGATTAATGCAAATTGAGATAAAAATAAAGATAAAGTAAACTTCCCTGTTGAGTTGAGTTCTCCTTTGTCGCGTAGTTGTCTGGACTGCTTTCAGGTGCTCAGTGATAGGGAATGTGTACCTCTCCTCTAGGGGATATTCATTTTCTAAATGCTTCTCATCAGGAAATAATTGCTTCATTGCGTCGAGCTGTCGTTGGATCATCTTGCAAGTGCAACGCCGGATTGTATGTCCTACGATAAAAGTGAGTTTTGCAAAATAGTATGTATGTAAATGCACAAAGAGACTTTCCTGTCGTTGGATCATCTTGCTAAGGCTTCTCCTCATTTAGATGTGTGCTTGTCACGTCAGGCTGTATACCCCATTTTTGTATTGAGCTGTGTATCTTTTCATATAGGACTGTCTATCATTCTTTCATTTGGCTGCATACCCTTTGTCATCCCAGGCTGTCTACCATGTCATGTCATTCCTTTCACCAGGCTGTCTATCCTCCAGGCTGTCTACCACTCTTTTATCGGGTTGTATACCCTTTGTCATGTCATTCCTTTCACTGGGATGTCTACCCTCTAAGTTGTCTACCATTTTTGTCATGCTATTCCTTTCACTGGGCTATCTACCCTCCAGGTTGTCTACCACTTTTCATCGGGTTGCCTACCCTTTTGTCATGCCAAGCTTTCTACAACTTTTTTCATCGGGATGTCTACCCCTCGGACTGTCTACCCTTTATTATGCCAATCTTTCTTATCGGGTTGTCTACCCTTTGTCATGCCAATCTTTCTCATCGGGTTGGCTACCCTCCGGGCTGTCCACCCTTTGTTGACACCCAATTTTGTCCCTCCTTTTTCTAAAATTGGCTATAACTTAACTTAAAGGTACAATTTGGCTATTTGTGCAAAATATGCATTAGAAACCATGCATTTACGTGCGTTATCCCCTACTTATATATTGCATACCTAAATGTGGCTATATTACCTAACTTTACATTATTTAGGCTATTTTTCAAAATGTGAATATTTACGCAATTTAATACGTTCATAATATATCACATAATTGCATCATTTAGGCTACATGTCAAATTTGTATCGGTTTGTGATTATTTGTGAAAATTATTAATTATCTGTGATCATATATATATTTAAGTAATTTTGTTTGAGTTTATTTAATAATTATCTGTGCATTTTATACAATATATATCTATATTTTATTTTATTTTTGTACCTTTAAGTTAAATATTAGCCAATTAAAAAAGAAAGTGTCCAAATTCCTTTTTCTTACTAATTCTTCCATATTTCAAAATTCCTATCAAAATTCTTCATTTATTTATATTTATTTTATTTATTAAATTACATTTTTTACTTTGAACCTAGACCAAATTGTTAACCAAATACATCCGTATTATTTGAATTTTTAAATCTCAAACCTTCTTCCTAATTCTACCTTGAATCTAGACCAAATAATAGTCTAGATACGTCTTCCCGTTCAAACTTCCCTCTTAATTTCCCCCTATCTCTTTAATTGGGGAAAATCATTAGAAATCCCTAAAATCCCTCCCTCAATCTCTCAAAATCCCTCAATCTCCTCCCTAATTCCTAAAAAACACTCCCAACACTCATTTTTCTTACATATACAGACTTTGCTACACATAATAGGATCATCAGCAGTATACGCGCACAGCAACCCCCCATCTAATCTTCTTCTCCAAAAATACACAGAGACTCAACCATTCCTTCACTATCTTCTCCCTCGCAACACCTTCAAGGACAAAACTCCAATATACGGGCATACACAGATACACACATCACTCTCGTCTTCTCCCCATTATCAACACCACGCAAAAACCAATATATACCCGCTACACACACACCATCAGCGTCCAAAAACCAATACACACAACACATACACTGATCCACGAGAAAACAAGCAAAAACCCACACAATCACATATCTGAAACGGGGACAGGGGACATTAGGGTGAAATATTAAGGGGATTCACAGTTCAAGTCAGTGGCAAAACGCCACCACCACCGCTGTAAAAGTCACCGGAATTCTTTTGCCGGCGATAGCACAGTTTGTTCAGTTTTACTAGTCGAAGTTTGTTGATTGGTGTTTGAAATTGAAAGGGGGTAGTGGGAGTTTGAAGTGGCGCCGCTGCTCATTTGCTGGTGGATGCTCCTCCTCGCCGATGGACTACACCTCGGCGTATCGAACTCCGGTGCTCTGTTCATGTGTTTGGGACTTAGAACTTGACATTATTTTGGGTTTTAATTGTTTCACTGCTCGTTTTGCTGGTAATTCTGTTCCGCCTTTACTTTGTTTGTCCGATCTGTAGGTGGGGCGCGAATTATTCGGTGATTCATTGACTGAAACAGAGTAGCGGAGTGGTAGCGACTGTTGAACCCCAAAAAAATATAACCCCGAAGGGCTAATTTAGGAATATCGACAGGATGGACTAACTCTTTTGGAGTTTTTTGAGTCGCCACCCAATTTAAGGAAAACAGGGAACCAAATAAGCAAATGCATGCAAAACTCCGTTTTTATAAAAAAGCGGTCTTTCTTTCAGAGATTCTAAAGGTAAAGAAGGTTTTTAAGGCACTTTCGAAATTCCGTTAAAAACGGTTAATCCGACAGGTTTCCAAAATATTTGCAAGTGCTATTTATGCACTTTTTCTAAAAATAATTAATTGAACTATTAATTAATTCAACTAATTAAATTTAGTAAGTTTTCAAAAGATTTTACAATTTTATTTAAAAACTTTAATATTTTCAAAATAAAATAAATAAATAAAAAAATAAAGCGCATTTTCTTTTGAAAAGGAACGATTTGATCGTCCAAATTTCTTTGCCAACTCGTATGTGATAGTGCATAAATGGCACTTGCTTAATTTCAACTTTAAAACCTGAGTTTCTCATCATAAGATGGAACTTAGGTTTCAAGTCGCTTTTTGCAAAGTTGTTTCGGGACATCTAGAAGTTAATTAAACTTCTTTATAACTTTTGACTTTCTAAAGAAACTACTCCGTATCAATAAGATAGAAGTCTTTTCCTATAGTCACTTATCAATCGTGGTTTCGAAAATTTATGAAATTTTGCACGCATTTGCATAATTGGTCACTATTTATAATAAATAAAGTAGCAACTCCAAAATTAAAAGGTAATGGCCATAAAGTAAATAATCACATAAACAAATCAAAATGTATATTAATAAATGAAACATTCTACAAATAATTTATATATTCTATTTAATGTCTAACTACTTAATAAAGAGATTGAGTTTCAAAAGTAAAACCCGAGTGCGGCTAGGAGTCAAATAAGAATCTTATGACAGACTGCTTCTAGTCGTAGCCATTCGCAAGGAGTTGTCCAGATGTCTTTAGGACTGGTGGATGTAAACTGGACATGAACTGAGCAGATGCAACAAGTTTTCTTGGACTTTGAGAAAGTATTGAGCTTCATCCAAACTCCATTCCCATGTATATGCAGCCAAAGAATGAAAGAAGAAAATGAATTAATAAGAGCACTCTTATGAAAGCAAATAGTCAAAATGATAAAGGAAAATTGATATCAAGTGCATGATGCAGAACCAATAATAACTTCATGGGTTAAGAAGAAAAAGAACTTCTCTCGCAAACACAGGTGTATGAAAACACATTACGCATAGCAAATCAAAAGATCAACATATTTATTCTAGTTCTATGGCCA
Organism: Petunia axillaris subsp. axillaris; assembly: GCA_029990575.1. Lineage (NCBI taxonomy): Eukaryota > Viridiplantae > Streptophyta > Magnoliopsida > Solanales > Solanaceae > Petunia > Petunia axillaris. The sequence continues at coordinate 118,353,671 of JARKNS010000004.1, read as the reverse complement.
GAACTTTATTAACTATGAACTAAAGGAAAAGACCGCCCAAGAGAATCCTTCTAAATGCCTTTATGAATAAGATTCCATTGTTTTATCTTGAACTCAAATAAATTAAAACATCATATCGCATCTTCCTATGTTATTAGAGTAGGAAAAAGAGCCAATAGTCGTAAGCTGATCTTGAACAGTTATTTTATTCAAAATGGAACAGCTTCTAAGATAAAAAGAAACAATGAAGAAGCTGAAAAGGAAGCTAAACAGAGCTGGCAAGACTAAACAAACTTTTTATACCAACTAATGGCTAAACTACAATTCAAAACAATAGAACTCATCCTTGTTGCAATAACATGAACAAAAGCTGAAAGAAAACTTGACAGCAGACCAACTAGAGAGTTCCAGGTTGGGAGAACCTTCTATCCACAATACGGGACCTCATCTAACTACATCCCCCGAGACCTGCACATACAACTCAAACTCTCATGACTCCCTACTACCCAATTCCCTGAAAACAGAACCTGAGCTCCCTCAAACACACACAAAAAACAACTTCCAAACCCCTGCAAACACCACACTCACAAACCTGAACAGAAGCAAAGAAAAGACCTGAGGCAACTCCACAAACAAACCTAAGCTCCTCTATACTTCACTAAACAACTGAGGCAACTCCACAAACACAAGAAACTATCCACACAACCCTTGAGCCCACCCCAAACCTACTACATTACCTCCAAACACCAAAGACAACTTTAGGACACTCTTTAACCCCTTAAACTCTTTCTTTGAGCTCACCAACCATCATCCTGATGCTGCAGCCATAACAAACTGAAGATACACAAAATGTGTGCTATAAACTCACAAAATCCAAGCCCTTTTCAATCCTAAAACACCTTAGAACACCTCAACACTGCCTGCAACTATCAAAACAACTTCCATCGAACTCTACAAACTATCAGACACCATCATAACATAACCAGAACCCCTCCAAGAACACCAAGAACCTGCTGCCTATACCTCCACAAACTGAAAAACTAACTCCCTCTATATACTCCTAACCATTCCCTGCAGATCCCTCAACAACAATAAAACAAACAGATCCCCTGAAGACCAAAACAGCCCTGCTACCTTCACACATATAGTCAGGCAGAAACAAAAGCAAGCGAAAACAAACCAGCTGGAGGAAACAACAACAGACCTAGACTAAGCTCAAACCAATGATTAAAATGTACGAAGATGGAAACTTTACTTGAATCATCTGATAGTATCCTAAAAGAAATCAAGAACTACTAAACAAAATTCATACGACTAATACTAATAACAAGATGAAGACTTAACAAAGTGTTCCAAATGCTTAATGTATACCTCATACAAACGAGCTAATCCAGTGGAAATAGGAAAGACATATCATAGCATTTTCATTCTCTTATAGCTAAACAGTCCTAAAATAGGAATACACATTGCATATACTATATATCGATCATAAGTAGTAAAACAAAATGCAAGAGGATGAGAGTATTACCTATTTTAGAGCAGCGAGCCGGGGCGAGGATCGAAGACTACGACTCGAACAAGACGATGACTCGAACGATGAAGCGACGACTTGAAAGCGAAGCGACGCGAAAATCTTTGTAAAACACCGAAAGCAATAACACTCTAAAATTCAACTCAAACTGTATGAATGTATCTCGTTCTTTCTTTTTGTGCTTCTCCTTTTTTATTCTGCCATTACTCTCTAAAACTCCAAACTGAACCCCCTTTTTTCCCTATTTTCCCCCTCTATTCACGGCTGCTACCCTCTCATTTTATATCTCCACGATTAGGGTTAGGGAGTGTAAAAATTATGGGAAAATACCAAAACCACCCCTAACGGGTGTTAATGGATAAGGTTCTTGTACGATCGGATGATGTGTTTTGGACTAATTTTATTTCAAAATTTTTGGGGGGATTCGGGTCAAGGGGAAACGGGTTACAGATTTTTGGTATAGGGTCATGGGTTATATCTGATTTAGGAAAAGAGGGTAATGTATATATTGGTCTTGCATAGATAGGCTAGATTAGGATTAGGAGCGATATTAGCCCCTCTTTTAAAATAAATTAAGGAAATAGAGTTATTGCATGTATAGGTTCAAATTAAGGCCGTATTTTACACATTTAACCCTTTCCCTTGAATTTACTCAATTACTTTTGTCTTTTCAAAATTGATATTAATTTTAAAATAATTATACTTTAATTTATACGATCGGGACAAAATTGGGTATCAACAGCTGCCCCTCTTTACCCGGAAAAGGATGAAAGAGTTTTCAGGGTAAAGAAGTTGACGGGAAACCAATTTTGTCGCGATAAAGCTAAAGACTTTTGATGCCATGGACCAAAAGTCAAGGCTTATTGGCATGGCCGAACTCCAGTTTCTGAGTTGCCTACATATCTCGGACTGAAAGAGAATCCGGCCATATGTAGTTCGACGACACTTAGATATGAAGATTCGCACGACTGACAGAAAAGACGCACGAATATAAAAGAAACCAAACTGACACCCTAATCCGAAATGAAAGATTAGAATAGACTTGCTTGTTCGAGTGCGATTCTTAAGATCCTCGTTGACGAGTCTAGATCATATCAACAATTGCCCCAGTGCACTGCTAAGAAAGAGTTCCACGTTATGCTCCAAATGCTGTTGCGGTGCTGCTAATATCCTGTAATAAACTCGACAAACGGTAAGCGTGTAACTGCAAATAAGGCTTAATAATTGGAGTAAGAAATAGATAATGAATAAAATTTGTAGATGCTGGTTTCAATGTCAATGATAAGCTCGTCTCCAATCAACTAGAAGAAATCCGGCTTTGTGAGGCAAGATGACTTCAGGGCCGTTGGTAGACTGAAAATAAAACAATAAAGGACATCAATCCATAGAAACATAAAATAGACTTAAATAAAATATAAGGATAAAAATGTCGCTTTTCGGCAATGACTCATGATCGAGTCTCCAGTTGTCTATGGTAGGATTCATAACAATAGCGCCTTCAATTGTCTGTGATAGGCTTCATATAAATGCCTCCAATTGTTTATGGTAGGCTTCAAATGATAGTGACATCTTCGATTGTTTACGATAGACTTCTTAATGAGGCCTCCGATTGTTTACGGTAGGCTCCATAACAATAGCGTCTTCGATTGTTTATGATAGGCTTCATAAAAAGGCCTCCAATTATTTATGGAAGGCTTTAAATGATGATGACGTCTTCGATTGTTTACGATAGACTTCATATTAAGGCCCCCGATTGTTTACGGTAGGCTCCATAACTATAGCGCCTTCGATTGTCTACGATAGGCTTCATAAAAGGCCTCCAATTGTTTATGGTAGGCTTTAAATGATAATGACGTCTTCGATTGTTCACGATAGACTTCATAATGAGGCCCCCGATTATTTACGGTAGGCTCCATTACAATAGCGCCTTCGATTGTCTACGATAGGCTTCATAAAAGGCCTCCAATTGTTTATGGAAGGCTTTAAATGATAATGACGTCTTCGATTGTTTATGATAGACTTCATAATGAGGCCCCCGATCGTTTATGGTAGGCTCCATAACAATAGCGCCTTCGATTGTCTACGATAGGCTTCATAAAAGGCCTCCAATTGTTTATGGTAGGCTTTAAATGATAATGACGTCTTCGATTGTTTACGATAGACTTCATAATGAGGCTCCCGATTGTTTACGGTAGGCTTCAATTATAAGGCCTTCGATTGTCTACGATAGATTTCAATAATAATGTCTTCGATTGTATACGATAGACTTGATAATAAAGCCATCATAATAAAACTGTTGAGATAATGCAACCGATTATATACGATAAATCTGATATAAAAGGTCATTGGAATAAAACCATCAATTGTATATGATTGATCCAATATAAGAAAACCACTGGAATAATAATATAAGAAGGTCATTGGAATAATACCACCGATTGTATACGAATCGGTGATTCCAATATTGAAAGCTATTGGAATAATTCTATCGATTGAACACGATAGATCTAAAGTAGAAAGCCCTTGAAATAATACCATCATTTGTGTACGATGGATCCAATATAAAAGCCATTGGAACAAAACCACCAATTGTATATGATTGATCCAATATCAGAAAGCCATTGGAATAATACCATCGATTTGTGTACGATGATTCCAATATAAGAAGGCCATTAGAATAATACCATCGATTGTGTACGGCAAATCCAAAATACCATCGATTACGATGGATCCAATATAAAAAGCCATTAGAATAATACCACCAATTGTGTACGATGGATCCAATATTGAAAGTCATGGTCTTCGATAATAGCATCCTTAATGGTTTGCGGTACCAATACTACTTCGATGAATAGTCTATGATAAAGTTTGGCAACAATTTTGCCAAAATAATATCACCGGTTGTCAACGGTAAATAATGACAATAAAGTGACATCTTCGGTTGTCACCAATAGACTTGATGTAGGTACTTGTAAAATAAATGGTAGAATAGCCTGCAAAATAAAATTTTCATTAAATTCGTATGGACAAGAAAATGTCAAAGATGAAGGAGATATAAAGTGAGAGGTTAAGTCGTCCGGCTTATATTTGGTGAAGCCATAAAGAGTTGAGTGTTGTCCTTGAGCAAAACTGGAGTTAATGCTTAATTCCTGCAAAGTGTAAAGTAAAGTTGTCAATAAAGCAATAAAGTTTTGATTAAGCAAGGGCAGAAATAGAGAAATAAAATCGTTTCGCATATGCGATGAATCAGATAACGCTTCTAATCTCGGTCGGTTATCTTGGCAACATTGTCCAATGTGTATGACAAATAATCTCCGAGGAATTGATGGTTGCTAGTTTTCCTCATTTTGCTGCTTTGAAAATTCCTGCACTCAAAGAAAAATCGTTAGTTTTGGGAGGGGGAGCGTTTGATTCATGCTAACTCGAGCCTTCATCCTGCAACGCTTCCTTCTTCTTACTCTGCCTAGGTTCGTGATCCGTCTTTGAGGCTTGGCTAATGAACTCTGTTGTACTTCAGATTGTGACATATATTTTGAACAAGTTGAACGCCCTTTATCTTTGCAATTCTGCATTATCTCTCACAATAACTCTAGAAACTTCGCCAACTTATCTTTGTCAAGCAATACGGCTTTTGCAAAATCTGCCCTAGTTATGATCTTTAAGCCTTCATCTAGCTTTGCAAAATCTGCCCCAGTTGCTATTTTCAAACCTTCATCTCACTTTGCAAAATTTGCCCCAGTTTACTTTTAGTGGGGGAAACTAAAAATTTTAATATTATAGAGTCGAGCCCGTTAAGAGCGCCTACGTATCCCTCCTTGGGAATCAGACCGTGCGTAGTTCTACTTACATAAAGCTTTTGGGGAATATGGCAATCTAAGTACAAAGCCACATCCGAATTGGAATACCTACACATCAGCCCAGATGCGTAGTTCGGAATTACATCATCAAAGATAAACAAGCCTTAAGCATTACAAAATCTGATCGAGTTCGATGTGGATTGCTTACTTATCCTTTTGCCATTCCAGGAATCAGACCAAAAGTAGTTCAAAATTACATAAAAGAGGAAATAGGGGATTCCTATGCTAGTGTAACCAAGCTCTATGTGAGTTGCGTACGTATCCCAGCCCTGGGAATCAGGTTACGCGTAGTTCGTATTACATAGAAAATTACATTGAAATAAAAAGACTGATTTTGCCGCTTGTCAAATGTAGTATCGCTTGATTGTTCTTGATTTGATATTGGCTAGGCATTTACTTTACCTTCTTTGGCAAAAAAAATTTCTTCAATAAAATCTGCCCTAGTTTGGGTTTGTCTTGATTTGTCCTCTGCGTTGAAAGCTTTTGGTCCTCCCGACTTTGTAAGTTCGAGAGCTCTTCTTTGTTGTTTGGCTCTTTGGGATCACAATGGTCCCTTTTTCAGCCTCATCAACTGATATCAAGTGTATGCCATACTCATCATCTACTAAAGGGTTATTATTAGCAGGTGTATTCCCAATGAGTTGAATCGAACCTTCTTGGGTTAGAGTTTCAATTGCATTTTTTAGACTGTGGCAATTTTTTGTGTCATGCCCTGGAGCCCCTGAATGATAGGTACAATGTTTGGTTCCATCGAACCATTTTGGAAGATGATTAGGAGTTGCATCAGCAATAGGGTGAATCACTCCAGCTTCCCTTAGCCTTTCATAAAGCTGACTGTAAGGTTCCGCTAAAGGTGTGTAGGTTTTATATGTCTTCTTGACAGGATTAGTGCGTGGCTTTGGTACGGCTAGCCGATTTTGAAAAGTGCGGACTTGGGGATTGGTAATTTCTGATTGGTGGCCAAATAAATGCTGGTAGTAAAGGGGTTGAGCATTGTAGCCTGGATGTGGATTGCTTTGGTGAGTAGGTTGGGATAATGAGTTCTTGGTAGTAATAATGCCAACTTCCTTCTCTTTTTCCTCTAAATTTCCCAAACCAGTCTGGATGGCTTGCGCAGTTGCTTTCATTGTAGCAAAACTTATAATTCTCCCCGTCTTAATCCCTTCTTCAACCATTTCTCCCATCATAAGAAGTTCAGAATAGGGTTTACCCATCATAGGGAGCAAGTGCATGTAATAAGAATCATTTTGGGCTCGGATGAAGTACTTCACCATGTCTTTCTCAGTCATTGGTGGTTGCACCCTTCCAGCCTGTTCTCGCCATCTTAGTGCATATTCTCTGAAGGTTTCTATTGGTTTCTTCTTCAGATTGGCCAAGGTTATAAGGTCAGGAGCCATCTCAACATTGTACTCAAACTGCTTTGTGAAATCATTGGCTATGTCATCAAACTCACGCCACTTGCTTATATCCTGTCTTGCAAACCATTCAGCAGCAGTATTTTCCAGACTATGACTGAAGAAGGCCATCAGAAGTTCCTCTTTACCTCCCTCAACCCTCATTCGGTTGAGATATTTGGTCAAATGAACAAATGGGTCACTATGACCATCATACATATCAAATTTTGGCACTTTAAACCCGGGAGGAAGAGTAATGTCAGGGTATAGATAAAGATTGCGATAGGAGATACTTTGACGCCCTATAGACACTTGCAAATCCTTGATGGATTGCTGCATGATTTTCATCGTTTGGATTATCTCTCCTTGCTCAACTGTCCTTCCCCGCTTTTTCACGGTTACGGGCACTTCACTTTGTGGCACATAGTTAGTGAAATCCACGTTCTTACCATTGGGATCATGCTCATAGTATTGGGCTTGGGGATATCCTTGTCTTGGGTCATTGGTATTTTGAGGAGCAACAACCACAAAAATGGGTGCTTTGGATTGTGGAGGACGAGGAGTATCTTTGGCAGGTAAATATTGATAGTGAGGCAAGTTGTTCTGGTTAATGAATGCATTTGGGATGTTGTTAACTAGTGCAAGCATATGAATGACACTGGAATTTAAAGGCATGCTTGGATTAGCAGTTTCAACATAGGGATTCAGAGTTGATAGCATGGTTGGCGCATTTCTGTGGCTCGACCCTTTCATTCTCTCTAGTTCAGCTTGCATACATTCAATCTTCTTAGCCATTCTAGCAATTTGTTCATCAGGAACAACAACTGCTTGCTCATTAGAAGATGCAGGGATACCAGTCTGATTATCAATCAAATCAGTCATTGCTTGCTTCACTTTGGATTAGACGCTTAACCAACTCGGGAGTCAACACGAATCAAACTCTCTCTTTTGAGAGATAATCAAAGCAAAAGAAAAATTCAAAAGATAACTATGTTAGTTTCCAGGTTATTGGCATAATTGCAAACAATCATGTAGCGCGCGTCACGTAGCGCTTTGCATTTTACACAAGTTTGACTTGTGGAAATCACAATTAGTTGAGCGTAAATGAAAATGCGGGCGCGTCCTACCCTGTAAGGTACCTCTTTGTGCCAGAGGTAGGCTAATCGTCAAATTGCACACACATGTGGATATTACAATGATACAAGCCGTTTGCCAATACAAAATTGAGATATAAATAAAACTGCCACAATTGTCAACTTTTCAAATTTGACATGGCAAATGGTTTGGGATTCGTTATAATATCTACATGATCACATAATATGCAGCGTCGTTGGGATTCAATAACCCGTCAACAAAAGGGCGGTTTCTTAATTCCTGGAAACGGTACCAAGGACCGGGTCCAAACTAAGGTGTATATGCATGCATGTTCCTAAAAGCTCATTCTAAGAGTGGGTTAATGGTTGAGGCTGACTCGACCTATGCGGGATAGACCTGGCCTCACAACGCAGCAGAACTGGCCATGACAAAACTAGGCAACATCAATATCCCAAACTAACTTTTGGTGACACGAAAGAAGTTTCAAAGAATGAGGTAAGGGCAATGCCCTTCCTGCATAATTACCCGTCAAGCGGGTGCCCCGTGATGAAATCGAGGAGGTGAAAGAGAATGGACAGGCTCCATGAGGAAGGAAATATGAACGGAATGCGGACTATGCACAAATAAAATGTAATACATCCTTTCAAAAGCAAACCACACAAACAGATATAATAAAGCAAATAAATTAGGCATGTTAATTGCAAATAATTGGAAACTTTTATGGTCAAAACCTTTATTGTTCCCCAGCAGAGTCGCCATGCTGTTGAACCCCCAAAAAATATAACCCCCAAGGGCTAATTTAGGAATATCGACAGGATGGACTAACTCTTTTGGAGTTTTTGGAGTCGCCACCCAATTTAAGAAAAACAGGGAACCAAATAAACAAAGGCATGAAAAACTCTGTTTTTATAAAAAAGCGGTCTTTCTTTCAGAGATTCTAAAGGTAAGAGGTTTTGTTAATTTCAAAAGAAGGTTTTTAAGGCACTTTCGAAATTCCGTTAAAACGGTTAATCCGACAGGTTTCCAAAATATTTGCAAGTGCTATTTATGCGCTTTTTCTAAAAATAATTAATTGAACTATTAATTAATTAAACTAATAAATTTAGTAAGTTTTCAAAAGATTTTACAAATTTATTTAAAAGCTTTAATTATTTTCAAAATAAAATAAATAAATAAATAAATAAATAAATAAAGCGCATTTTCTTTTGAAAAAGAACGATTTGATCGTCCAAATTTCTTTGCCAACTCGTATGTGATAGTGCATAAATGGCACTTGCTTAATTTCAAATTTAAAACCTGAGTTTCTCATCATAAGATGGAACTTAGGTTTCAAGTCGCTTTTTGCAAAGTTGTTTCGGGACATTTAAAAGTTAATTAAACTTCCTTATAACTTTTGACTTTCTAAAGAAACTACTTCGTATCAATAAGATAGAAGTCTTTTCCTATAGTCACTTATTAATCGTGGTTTCGAAAAGTTACGAAATTTTGCACGCATTTACATAATTGGTCACTATTTGTAATAAATAAAATAGCAACTCCAAAATTAAAAGGTAATAGCCATAAAGTAAATAATCACATAAACAAATCAATTATGTATATTAATAAATGAATTATTCTACAAACAATTTATATATTCTATTTAATGTCTAACTACTAAATAAAGAGATTGAGTTTCAAAAGTAAGACCCGAATGCGGCTAGGAGTCAAATAAGCATCATATGACAGACTGCTTCTAGTCGTAGCCATTCGCAAGGAGTTGTCCTGATGTCTTTAGGACTGGTGGATATAAACTGGACATGAACTGAGCAGATGCAACAAGTTTTCTTGGACTTTGAGAAAGTATTGAGCTTTATCCAAACTCCATTCCCATATATATACAGCCAAAGAACGAAAAAAGAAAATGAATTAATAAGAGTACTCTTATGAAAGAAAATAGTCAAAATGATAAAGGAAAATTGATATCAAGTGCATGATGCAGAACCAATAATAACTTCATGGGTCAAGAAGAAAAAGAACTTCTCTCGCAAACACAAATGTATGAAAACACATTACGCATAGCAAATCAAAAGATCAACATATTTATTCTAGTTCTATGGCCAGAACTTTATTAACTATGAACTAAAGGAAAAGACCGCCCAAGAGAATCCTTCTAAATGCCTTTATGAATAAGATTCCATTGTTTTATCTTGAACTCAAATAAATTAAAACATCATATCGCATCTTCCTATGTTATTAGAGTAGGAAAAAGAGCCAATAGTTGTAAGCTGATCTTGAACTTTGATTTTATTCAAACTGGAATAGCTTCTAAGATAAAGAGAAACTATGAAGAAGCTGAAAAAGAAACTAAACTGAGCTGGACATACTAAACACACTTTTTATACCAACTAATGGCTAAACTACAATTCAAAACAATAGAACTCATCCATGTTGCAATAACATGAACAAAAGCTGAAAGAAAACTTGACAGCAGACCAATTAGAGAGTTCCAGGTTGAGAAAACCTTCTTTCCACAATACGGGACCTCATCTGACTACATCCCCCGAGACCTGCACAGACAACTCACACTCTCATGACTCCCTACTACCCAATTCCCTGAAAACAGAACCTGAGCTCCCTCAAACACACACAAAAAACAACTTCCAAACCCCTGCAAACACCACACTCACAAACCTGAACAGAAGCAAAGAAAAGACTTGAGGCAACTCCATAAACAAACCTAAGCTCCTCTATACTTCACAACATAACTGAGGCAACTCCACACACACAAGAAACTATCTACACAACCCTTGAGCCCACACCAAACCTCCTACATTGCCTCCAAACACCAAAGACAACTTCAGGACACTCTTTAACCCCTTAAACTCTTTCTTTGAGCTCACCAACCATCATCCTGATGCTGCAGCCATAACAAACTGAAGATACACAAAATCTGTGCTATAAACTCACAAAATCCAAGCCCTTTTCCATCCTAAAACACCTTAGAACACCTCACCACTGCCTGCAACTATCAAAACAACTTCCATCGAACTCTACAAACTATCAGACACCATCATAACATAACCAGAACACCTCTAAGAACACCAAGAACCTGCTGCCTATACCTCCACAAACTGAAAAACTAACTCCCTCTATATACTCCTAACCCTTGCCTGCAGATCCCTCAACAACAATAAAACAAACAGATCCCCTGAAGACCAAAACAGCCCTGCTACCTTCACACATATAGCCAGGCAGAAACAAAAGCAAGTGAAAACAAACCAGCTGGAGGAAACAACAATAGACCTAGACTAAGCTCAAACCAATGACTAAAATGTACGAAGATGGAAACTTTACTTGAATCATCAGATAGTATCCTAAAATAAATCAAGAACTACTAAACAAAATTCATACGACTAATACTAATAACAAGATAAAGACTTAACAAAGTGTTCCAAATGCTTAATGTATACCTCATACAAACGAGCTAATCCAGTGGAAATAGGAAAGACATATCATAGCATTTTCATTCTCTTATAGCTAAACAGTCCTAAAATAGGAATACACATTGCATATACTATATATCGATCATAAGTAGTAAAACAAAATGCAAGAGGATGAGAGTATTACCTGTTTTAGAGCAGCGAGCCGGGGCGAGGATCGAAGACTACGACTCGAACAAGACGATGACTCGAACGATGAAGCGACGACTTGAAAGCGAAGCGACGATCTTTGTAAAACACCGAAAGCAATAAGACTCTAAAATTCAACTCAAACTGTATGAATGTATCTTGTTCTTTCTCTTTGTGCTTCTCCTTTTTTATTCTGCCATTACTCTCTAAAACTCCAAACTGAACCCCCTTTTTTTCCCTATTTTCCTTCTCGATTCACGGCTGCTACCCTCTCCTTTTATATCTCCACGATTAGGGTTAGGAGTGTAAAAATTGTGGGAAAATACCAACACCGCCCCTAACGGGTGTTAATGGATAAGGTTCTTGTACGATCGGATGATGTGGAGTTTTGGACTGATTTGATTTCAAAATTTTGGGGGGATTCGGGTCAAGGGGAAACGGGTTAGGGATTTTGGGTATAGGCTTATGGGTTAATATCTGATTTAGGAAAAGAGGGTAATGTATATATTGGTCTTGCATAGATAGGATAGATTTTAGGATTAGGAGCGATTTTAGCCCCTCTTTTAAAATGAATTAAGGAAATAGAGTAATTATATGTATAGGTTCAAATTAAGGCCGTATTTTACACATTTATCCCTTTTCTTTGAATTCAGTCAATTACTTTTGTCTTTTCAAAATTGATATTAATTTTAAAATAATTATACTTTAATTTACACGATCGGGACAAAATTGGGTATCAACAGCGACGCCACCAGGCAGTCGCTCCTCCACCTCTGTTCGCTGGCTCTATTTTGACTAACCACCCTCTTTGTTTGTCGAGAAATATTGCCTGATTGGTTTTTGATTCATGTTGTCCTACGTGTGAATGGCGTATCCATTCCCTTGCTTCTATTTTACTATGTATATGTTTTGACTGAATTGACTCTATTTACACTTGATCTTTGGTATTTGTTTAGTTTTGCAGATCGTGAAAATTGATTAGATGTTGTTATTGACAACACTGTCGACCATTTATTTTTTTGAATTGGCCCATCCGGTGTTATGGACGTTTACTGATTGGGGCCGTATTATACTAAAAAATGCAAGGCGAAGGAGAATAATTATGCACATTTATTTGAGGCTTACGCATTGATTCGAACAGATACTACACTTGAACAGTCCCGTCCCTGTGTCCTTAAAACAAATGGGCTATGATGACTTACATGAGCCGTAATTGCAAAACGAGCCGGTGATGGAGTGGTGGGACCGGCACTTGGCATGGCAACACGACCGGCCGGTGTGTTCGCAGTCGTACCTACGTCCCTAACATCTAGCCGAATCATACATACCTGAGTCTACACTTTTAAAAATCCCTTTCCCCTTTATTTTAAAACTACTGTTATTATTATTATTATTATCATCATTATTTTCATTATTATTAATATTATTATTATTCGCTAACTCTTTTTTTTTTTTTTTTTTGCGAGGTAAAATTAGATGAGAGACGACAACCTATTTTGGAAGAAAACAAAAACCCTTTTATTACTATTATTATTATTATTATTTTATTCTTATTATTATTATTAGTTATTACTATTTATTATTTATTATTATTGTACTAATTCATTTTCATCTTTTTGTAAGGTGAAATTCTCCAAGGAGGAAGCCATTAGCAAATCATATATTTTTATATTTAATACTATATGCATATTTTACTAGTCATTCAAATTATTTGTCTATGTATAGTTACTTAGTTTATTTGCTTAGTTGTTCTAGTTTGAATCCAAATTATAAGTCCGGCCGGTAACCAAATTTGGTGGAGCTCGAGAGGTGCGTAACCCATTCCTCTCGAGTTAACTTGAACCTCTTACCTAGAATATCTGGTTCATAGACTAAGTTTCAGAGTTAATTGTAAAATTAGCTAGAAACAAAATAGGTGCCCTAATACGCCTAGTTAAAAAATATGTTAGGTGGCGACTCCAACTCTTATCCGTGAGTTCTCCAATAAGTCGAGCCCTATTTCGAACTTTAACCGATTCGGGTAAAAATAGGATGCGACACCCTTTGTCACGCCAATCTTTCTCATCGGGTTGTCTACCCTCAGGGTTGTCTACCCTTTGTCATGCCAATCTTTTCATCGGGCTGTCTACCCTTTGTCATGCCAATCTTTCACATCGGGATGTCTACCCTCAGGGTTGTCTACCCCATGTCACGTCATTCTTTCATCGGGCTGTCTACCCTTCGGGCTGTATACCCTGCAAAAATAAAAGTAAAGCATAGTAAAGAAAAACTGAATGCTTCTCGTCGGAAGATATTTGCTTGTTACGTCAGGCTGTGTACCCTGCAAACAAAAATAAAGTGAAATGCAACAAATAGAATGCCATTGTTATGTCATGCAATGTGCTAAGAAGGCTATCATGTTGCTTTTATAATGCCTTTATTGAAATTTTTTAGGGGGTCTCAAAAATTTCTGCCCCAGTGTCAAGCTTGCGTCTTTTGGAATTTTTGAGGGGATCCTCAAAAATTCTGCCCCAGTTTATTGCTTATGACAAATCATCGAGAGAGGGTAGTTGCATTGCACTGAACAGCAACGTATTGGCTAGAAACTGCATTCGTCCTTTAGTATGGCGATTGGGTATATCGATGACTATTATTATTTGGATACTTGCATGCCCAGACTGAGGTTTGATATTTGAATCTTTCTGGATTTGGAAGTTGTCCAAAATTATATTTGTTTTAGGTTGTGATAGAGTGTCTTCATGTTTCATGCTTTTCTTTTCGAAAGTCATGGGGCTAACTTTGATGGATTGGTCTTTGTAGAGAGTGTGTTTCTAGTTTGGGAGTTTGAGTTTCCCTTTATTGGTTCTTGTTGTACCATTGTCTTGCTTTGGTCAATCAGACTCTGGACTTTGTATTTTAGTGTTGGATGTCTTGTGGTGTTATGGTATTAAATGTATAAGTGGCGAGTGTAGATCTTGTTGGATAGAATTTAAGAATGGGTATCTAGGGATTAGTTTGTTTGTTGGGTGCAATATCTTTTGACTAAGCTAAAGGAGTAAAGGCGTGAGGTTTTGTCTTTTTGTTTTTCCTTGATTGTGTTGAGTCTGATAAGGTTGTTGTTGAAAGTCTTGACATGGGGTGTTTTTTGTGTAAGTTGGGTGTAGTGTGAGGTTGTGAATTTTTCTAGCTTCGTTCATATAGTGATTAGATTTCTTTCTTGCGGCTCTTGTGTGGGTATAGTGCCAACTGATTTTGTTTGCCCATACACAAGTTGTATGGAAGTAGGATTGAGATCGACTGGGTTCTCTCGGTGTCCCATATTGGTGGTTTAAAAGTCCTTCTTCTAGAAGAAAATATTTTCAGCTTGGCATGCCACTTCGGCTTTTCTTAACGCAGATTCTTGACCGATTTCGGTGTTCAAGCGCAGAGCGAACGTAACAAAGTGGTGAAATGCACAAAATCGTGTGGGCACATTAGCAAAAATGACACATAAGCTTAAGAGGATGCCTAGACCGCAGATGGCGGATTAGCTCTTGAATTTGGAGACTATCATAGAACACACGGATATCACAAGAGATTGCCTAAGTGCTTTATGTAGCAGTCAAGGCAAGGATTTTGGTCAAACGACCGATGCTTGTTTAAGCGGGAGATAAGGAGTTGAATGTCAATGAAAATTGGTAAAGATATTGTGTAAGGAATAGATTGTGTTGTGCGACAGAAAGTGGGATTGGCTTTTATCGAACACCAAGACTTTGAGTGCATTTGTCATCCTTTCTTACAAATTTTTCTATCATGATGTCTATGTGTCTTTCAAACAGATACTCAACGTCTTTCATACTTGTCAACCAACTGCTGCAATATAGTCCTTGCACCAACTTTCCTTGTTGGATAATATCTTATTGCTGAGTCGCCGAACTCGATGCAGGTTGCCTATGTATCATGTGTACTCTTAGATCGTTGCGTCCTATTGTAGTTGTTGTCATGAGAATTCATATTACTCCAATAACACCTTCGACTAAAATTGCCCTAAGAAGTCTATTTGACTGTGCTTTTATATCAAATCAACCCTTGCTCTTATAAGTGTCTCAAATAACTTCATCGTCTTTCTTTATCTTTGCTAGTGGATAGGGACATGCTTCCAAAATACTCAAGGGCTTTCCAGGGTTGTTATATAATGATGGCTTTGTCATTTTGTCTTTGCCTCTCCTTTTCAAGTTGAATTGGCTTGCCTGTTTTGGTTGTTGTGCACTAGTCTTTGCTGCATCCCTTGCTTTTCAATTCCTTATTGTCTTCCACTAGCTTTTGACTGCCGTTTTGATCATGACAAGAGCAAGTTCGGGAAATGCCTTGGATCACAGTCATATATTGCAGGTGGTGTGACTGTGTAGATAGGTGTAACAAAGTAATCCTCGGGCACTGGTGTCAAAAGGTATTAAGGTGTCATGTGTGCCTTTGAGTTTGACCAGCATTTCTCTTGCTTTGTCAATTTTTCTCTCCATGTGCATAGTGCTTGCTGGAACAGTTGAGGTGCCGGGACAACAAGCCCGACAATTTTCAATCTCTAGAACACTTGAGCGCGAGATTCGGCTAGTGGAGTGTAGTTTCTTTTTGGTCTTTGATTTGCATCAGGGCAAGGCCTAGGAGGGTATAATGGTGCATTTCGGTAGTTGGGTTGAGTGTTTTGCTGGTATGGTAGACGATTTGGTGCTGGGATGTGGAATATAGGTCGAGTGGGCTGAGTGTTGTAAACGGGATATTCAGGTGGTATGTGAGGGTAGGGATAAAATGGTGGCGGCGTTTGATAATAGTGGTTGAAAGTAAGTTCTTGAATGGTTGCAGCAAAAGAGACTTTGTCTTTCTTCTTTTTGAAAAGGCTCACATTTCCAGATTGGATAGCCTTATTTGTGGTGCAGTGGAGATATTATAGAGAGAGGAGAGGGGAGGTGGGAATTGCTGCGAAAAGCTTTCTCATTTCGAAAAATACCTGACAAGTGCACTTGCTTAACCAAATTTTTTGCCTTGGTATTCAACTCGACCAACCTTTTGGGTAATAGATTTTTGAGTTTGGCAGTGAGTTAGAGACAGTTTGGACATGCGAAAGGTTTTAAATATCAAGATTTGGGCATAGATTAAGGAGAGGAGGTGCCTTGGTAGGAGATTGAATTTGGAGAAAGGATTCCTTTAGAGACCTATAGCAACAGACAAATTCAGGCAATACACATATCAAATAAGAAATGCATCCTATAATGCAAAGGACCGTTTTACGCACGATGATTTTAAAAAGCGCTTTGTGCCACATGTATCATTCCGTTTGCTAACAAAATGTGGAGCCTAAAGGAGAATATTGCTTTATTGGACTTTTGTTACATTGGCTGATATTGAAATAGTGCGGTGGAAAACATTGCTAGGATATTAGATCATGGCCAAGTGAATATCATTCATGTTGATCCATCCCCAGAAGATTCTTCTTCTTCTTCTTTGGACGAGTCTCCCTCGAACATGCTTATCTCTGATGAGTCTCCTTAAAAAATGATGTTGTCTGCATCAGTTAAGAGCCGGGCTATGTCAAATGTAAAGTTGAAATTCTTCAACATTTCCCAAGACTTACTTCCTTTCTCCTCTATTCCTTTGTCAGCCACATCGTTCATTCCTTCGCTATCCCATACACCAAAAGACTTTGCATTTTGTAAAGAGTTCTGCCTTACTGCGCCATTTTCCTTTTTCTTTGTCCTTTGCTTCGGCCAAAATTTGGTTTTTTGCTATTTTCTCTTGTGCCCTTACCAGTTGTTTGCGTAACCTCTTGTACTCGGCTTCTAACTCATCAGCATTTCTTTTCCTTTTTGTTGTTGCTCTTGGTTGAACTGCCCTTGCTATGCCTTTCCTAAGCCAGTCTGGATAGTCTTCGTCGTAGCCTGTGTCAAACCTGTCTCGTCCAATAGTCTCGAATCCCATTTGTTACCTTTCTTTCCAAAGTTCTAATTCCTTGTCTTTAAATGGTATCACTCCTCCGAAAATGTCTGCTTTGAAACTACTAATGTCTGCAATTTGGGGTACAGTATGCTTTCTCCCTGCTTGTCTAAGTGCCCTTAAAGGAGTGTATGAGTAAACTCCTCTAAACACAACCAAAACAAGAAAAGAAGCTCATTCGGATCGTGTGATTACTGTTGTGCTGGGAAAGTAATCAAACATCCATTGTATGTTTTCGGATGTCAACTGAGAAAGCCTGTGGTGCCAGCCTTTGGCAGTTGTTGGCTGGTCTCATTTCTCGAGAGCGTTGTCCATGTGGGCGGTATGAGTCGAGATGTAGTTTTCTCTTGGTATGGAGTGGAAGGTTTGGTCGGTGTTGTTCATCTTTTGCAAATATTCCATTAACCAATTTTGTAGAAGCAAATTGCAACCCTCGAAAAAGCTAGCGCCATTCTTGCATCTTTCTAAAGCTCGGTATATTTCTGCAACAATCATTGATACCAAAATGTATTTCTTGTTGAAGTCCTTGAGTAAGGCATCGCCAATTGATACCATGCGAACATCAACTCGTCCTTTGTGTTGTGGAAACATGACAGTCCCTAAAAAGATGGTAACAAAAGTAAGCACTCTCCGCTCTTGCCAATATGCCTGGTTAATTCTAATAGTCTTCGGATTCTTGAAATGCTTCTCCATACCCAAATTTGATGTAGAGGGAAGTCAAAAAAATTCCCGATTGTCTTATATTGTTTGTGCATAATTCGGGATTAAGCCCTGCCATTTCGAAGAACTCCTCGGCTGTAATGTTTCTAGGCATCAAGATTTTTTCACTTTCAAATGGTAACCCGCCTATTTCTTCCAACAAGGGTGTCAAGTCTACACTTCTGAAGTGAAAAACTGCTCTGTATGCATTCCAATAGTGCACTGCTGCTTCTATCATCCCTTTCACTGCAGTGTGCTCTATTAGTGAAATCATATTCCCCAACACCATTTTGACTCTGTCTTTTGGATCTATGCTTAGGTTTCCCCACCAATCTCTGAGCAACTGAGGGATTTCAACAACCATGTTAAATATTCTAGTGGCTATGATGTTTTGGAAAAGGTGAAGGACGATTGGAAAAGGGAGAAGAAAAATGCCTAAGATTTGCTTTATTGCGAGCAAAATGATCAACGTGTGACATAAGCTTTTGAAAACAATGCAACAGAGAATATGAAGAGATGTGTCGTGGGTTGAGAACCCTTTAAACACTTTAGACGGAAGTTGTTAATGGACTTTTGACATGCCAAGGATGTCAAGTCTGTATATAATGCTTAAAGGATAAATGTGCGTTATGTGTCATCCTATCTATCAAGCGGTCATCTCTGCTTCAAATTGGGCTTTTAATGCCACTTCAGTTACCATTTAAGCCTTTAAATAACATTGAATACAAAATGATTCCAATCCTTTGGGAATAAACGGTCGTTTCTGATTCAATTTGGGCTTTTAATGCCTCTTCAGTTACCTTCGTGCCTTTGAATGATATTGAATACAGAATAATTCCGACTGTTTATGAATAAACAATCATTTCTGGTCCAATTTGGGCTTTTAATGCCTCTTAGGTAACCTTTGTGCCTTTAGATGGCATTGAATACAGAATAATTCCGAATGTTTATAAATAAAGAATCATTTCTGATTCTATTTGGGCTTTTGACGCCTCTTAGGTTACCTTCATGCCTTTGAATGGCATGAAATACAGAATAATTCCGGCTGTTTATGAATAAACAATCATTTCTGATTCAATTTAGGATTTTGACGCCTCTTAGGTTACCTTCGTGCCTTTGAATGTAATTGAATACAGAATAATTCCAACTGTTTATGAATAATCAATCATTTCTGATTCAATTTGGGCTTTTGACGCCTATTAGGTAACCTTTGTGCCTTTGAATGGCATTGAATACAGAACAATGTCAATAAATGATCCACAATTGCACTTCGATCCCCTAAGTATATGCAAATAGATCGTGTTCAACGCTCTTTGGGGTCAAAAACCCGTTCGAATTGTTTGAACACGTCTGCCTATCAGACTTGAGAACAAGTCGACTAATGATATGTCATGATGCATGATTCCTAACGTTGCTACTAAGGAATAGAGTTAGCTAGACCAAGTGTTATTATTCTCCCAAGTGGATGACTCGGGAGCGGGAACGTCATGGACCAAATTAATTCCAATTTGTTCCCCCTAAAGGAATTTTTGTGAGGGAAAGGGTGGTTGTAACCACTGTGTTTTCAACGCACGATTTTGAAGTTGCTAGGAGTTGCAGGAGGTATGAGCGGTATGTACAAGTTTAAAAATGTACAAATTTTGAAAGAAATGCACATGTTTTCTAAAATGTGTGAGTTTTGAAAAAGAATGCACATGTTTCCTAAAATGTGTGAATTTTGAAAAAGGATGCACATGTTAAAGTAATTCACAAAATAATTTTGACAAAGAGAAGGAACAAAAGAATAACAAAAGAAACAGGTTAGTTCCGGGGTATAAAATAATTATGCAAGATAATATAAAAAATACAAATAAAGTTATAAGTGAAACCGTAAAATTAGAGGATTTAACAAACTCGTGGAGAATTTGAAAGATCGT
Source organism: Petunia axillaris subsp. axillaris (assembly GCA_029990575.1). Classification (NCBI taxonomy): domain Eukaryota; kingdom Viridiplantae; phylum Streptophyta; class Magnoliopsida; order Solanales; family Solanaceae; genus Petunia; species Petunia axillaris. The sequence goes on along the minus strand of JARKNS010000004.1, from coordinate 118,333,646 downwards.
CGGAGCAAGCGTCGTGAGGTATTTTCCTAATCGAAGAGTTAGTTTTTCTAGATAAGGTTTCTCCCAAGCGGACAACTTGAAAGTTGAAAGCTTGCAAACTGCCAAAAGCTTCGCTATTTGGCAAATTTTGCAAACTTTCCCTAAAGGATGATTTGAGGGTGGAACGATCGCGGAGTCCGCATAATCGTTCTTCGTGTGTGCAAGTATAAAAATTTCAGGAGTGGAGGAAGTAAAATAACAATTACACATAATAAATTAAAAGAAAACGTCAAAAAAATAGAAAGCTAAACTTCAAACCTGCAAAAGAAAAAGAAAGAAACATTAGTCTTGAGAAATAACAAAAGAAAAAAAATAAATGTAAAGAATCCCAATTTAAAGTCCGTCATGGTTAGAACCTTGATTTTCCCAGCAGAGTCGTCATTCTATCGACACTTATTTTTTCCCGAACCGGTTAAAGTTTGAAATAGGGCTCGACTTATTGGAACTCACGGGTAAAGACTTGGAGTCGCCACCTAACATATTTTTTAACTAGGCGTAATAGGGCACCTACTTTGTATCTAGCCAATTCTATAATTAACTTCGAAACTTAGTCTACGAACCAGAAATTCTAGGTAAGGGTTCAAGTTAACCCGAGAGGAAGGTGTTAGGCACCTCTCTGGCTCCATCAAATGTGGTTACCGGCCGGACTAAATATTGGGATTATAAACCAAATAATATTAATAATCAACTATAGTATACAGTATATGTAAAAGTAATAGCATATAAAAATAAATATCCATCTTCTTCTAATGGCTAAGCTTTGTCCAAATGTGCCTTGCAAAATAAATAAGCAAGTTAGTAAGAATCGCAAACACACTTAATAAAATGAAATTAAGTAAATTCAATGATTTTGAATATTTTGTCTTTTTTCGAAAGTGTTGTCTTTTTATAATTTCGTCATTATATTACTTGCAAAAAATGTGAAAAAATATGAATTAGTATAATAGATAGTAACGATAATAAATGTAATAACAACCACAATAATAATAATAGTAATAAAAAGAATAGTAATGACAATAATGAAAAATAAGAATATTAGTAATAATAACAATAATAATAGTAATGAAAAAATGTTAATAATAATAATAGTAATAATTAAAGGTTCTTTTCTACTAATTGCTTTTTTTCAAAATAGACCTTGTAAAATAAATCAATTTAGTTAGTATGCCAAATAAATTAATAAATAAGATAATAGTAAGTTGAATTAGGAATATTTCTAAAGTGTCATCTTTGAAAATATCTCTCCAAATGTACCTCGCAAAAGATATGAAAATGAATTAATATGATAATTAAATAATAATAATAATAATAATAATAATAATAATAATAATAATAATAATAAAATAATAACAGTAATAATAATAACCACAATAATAATAAGAATATGAAGAATATAAATAATAATAAGGATAATAATAACAATAAGAATAATAATGATAATAAAATAAAGGAAAAATAGATTTTATGAAAATTTAGGCTCAGATCAGTGTACTACAATCAAATAGAGGTTAGGGAGGTTGATACGGCTGCAAACACGGAGCCCACGCCAGTTTGCTATGCCAAGGACCTCCAATCCCACCACTCTATTATCACTTATTTTGCAAATTATTAAATATCGTCATCGCCTTTTTCTCTCAGGGGATACAGAACTGTTTAGGCCTCGAAACTTCATCGGCTTTGTAGTATCTTGTTCAAATCAGTCCCCAGGCCTCAATATAAATGCATATATTTTTCATTGGCCTTGAGCAGTGTAGTATTTTTGTTCAGAATCAGTCCAAACATTGTGCAATGGATGGGTCAAAAATTATCCAGAAGATGTCATATAGGCCAAACTTTCCTGCACTCAAAAGATTGAATCAGTATATATCAAAATGAACATCGAACATAAACGAAAAGCCAAGAAAACCGTAAAAACTCAGATCAAAGTACGAAAACCCAATCAAACAGTCACCGAACGGCAACAATATTCAGAAACACGACACCAAGATCGAGGAAGGAGGAGGAGCAACGCCAGTGGCGTCGCTGCGACTCCGCCGCTCCCGTTCAATCTTAGCAATCAATCAATAAACGGTGACTCGTAAGACTGAGAAGAACCATAACATCGCTAGAAAAAGAATTCTGGTGAGAACAGTGAACAAATCAATCAGACTCGGGGGTAATTTTCTGGTGGTGGGGCATCTTTTGTTTCTCTGTTTTCCGGCGATTGTGCCACCACTAATCCCTTTTTGCTGCTGACCCATTTCTATCAATCCCCTACCCCGGTTCCCCTAATTTCACTGCACGTGTGTGTGTATTATTGTTTTTTTTGTGTGTGGGTAATGAGATCTGTACATTGTTGGTGTGTAATAGAGGAAGACGAGGGAGTGGGTGTGGTGGAACTATTGTACGGTGGCGTATATGTGTGTTTGGTGGGTGTATCTGTACAAAGGAGAAAGAAGAAGGGCATGAGGTGTATGTATCGATGGTGGTGTGTGTACTGTATACCTATATGTGTTTCTCTGTTTCTGTGCTGTGTGTGCGTGAAGAAGATGACCAGGTCGGGGTCAGAGTTTGTACTGTATGTGTGGAGAAGACGATTGGACGTGTTGTAGAGTGTGGATTTATTTTTGTGGAGTTTTTGTATTGTATTGTCTGATGTCCCCTTAATGGTGATGGTATTGTGTACTTAAACAAACGGGGGAATTGGGATAACCGTTGGGGAGGAGCCAATTTTTGGGGATTTTGCGAATATTTCCCTTATTTAGAGGGATAGGAGAAAGTAAATATAGGGCTGAGTTTGGGGAGGGAATTTTGGTAAGGAGGGATTTGAAAAGAGAATAAAATCAAAGAGGGGATCTCGCAAATGTTTCTTTCAAAATTCAAATAACGAGAATGTATTTGGTTAAGAAAACTTGCTTAGGTTCTATACGAAAATAATTATAGGGATTTGCAAAAAAGGATTTAGGAATGATTAGAGGAAATTAGTTCAAAATAAAATAGGAGGAAAATGGAATTTAAATGTAATTATGAACTTATCTAGACGAATACTTGTCTAGGTTCAAAACTAATTTTAAAAGAAATGTTTAAGAAGGGATATTTGCATATATTTAAATTCAAATAAATATGAAAAATCAAGGAATAGAAATGAATTGGTTACGGCTAATATTTTACTTAAAGGTGCTAAATAAAAATAAAAATATATGTATATATATTGTATAAAATGGGATGAACAAATAGTAAAATGTACACATAAAAGGAAATTGGAATACAAATTAAACTAAATTAAATATAAATAGCCACAAATATTTATTAAAGACACAGTTATTTATTAAATGCTATAAATGCACTAAAATTGCACAAACAGTCATATTTTGACAAATAGCCTAAATGATGCAAAATTACGTAATATAGTCACATTTAAGTATGTAATATATAAGTAGAGATAGCACATGTAAATGCATGCCTTTTAATGCAAATTATGCACAAACAGTCAAATTGCACCCTTAAGTTAAATTATAGTCGATTATAGAAAAAGGAGGGACAAAATTTGGTGTCAACAAGCATTTAATATATATTAGCTTCATTTCTGCAATAACTCGTCTACCATTGTGTTTAGATGCAAGTGTTGTCAAATAGGCAACAGTTATCCGCAAAGCCTTACCAAAACCTCACAGCCAATTGCCTTAAGTGGATACCTGAAAGGCAGCACTTAGCCTACACCCCTCACAAACCAGATCCCTTAACATGCAGCACTTGATCTCCACCCCTGCCCAAATTGCCAAAGCTAATACACTGGTGATGTAAGCAAAACTACACGGAAGCAAGAAAGATAGAGATCAATAAGAAAACAAGAAAGTTAAGATTTAGGGGAGCAGAAATAGAAGAAATATTGGATCAAACTCACATATGTAGATTGATTCCAAGGAAGAAAGAGAAACTTGAACTGATCAAGAAATCATACTATGGATGATTTTCATTGATTACAAGGTGAAGAGATAAACGAAGCTTAAGAGCTTCAACAAGAAGGCAACGCCTCTTTTGTCTGTTTTCTATTTTCTATTTTCTAAACTAAGTTATGAAATAAACCTAAGTGTGACCTTTTACAGTGTTTGATCCACACATCTAAATGTCTAAAAAGTAGCCACAAGTTGGTTAAACAAGCAATGCCACGCAGAGCCAATTAAATAGCTAAGTCTCAAAAACTAAGCAAAATTCTTTGTTTGAAAACTGAAGTGGGCCCACCCTGGAGAGGGAGGCGGCCAGCCCTGGAGAGTCCTAAGAGCTATTTTTCTAGGTGGCGCGAAGGGCGCTCCGCCCTGGCCTGTCTAGAGAGTGTCTAATTTGACACTTAGCCAAATTTCGGAGATGTTTGAACTCTAGGCGAGCCCTTCTTTTGGAGGCGCTCCGCCCCTGGGAGTAGCAATGTCTGGAAGCCTTTGAACTTGTCTGGGCGCGCCGCCATAGGTCCTCCAGAGATCTGGAATTTTTTGGAAGGTCTGAGGAGCCCCTCCCTGCATCAAGGGTTGTCCGCCCCTCACTGTAGCTGAAGCTGCGCACACTTGACTCTTTTCCAAGCTCTCTTCCAAAGCTCCTTACCTTGACTCTTGATGGATGACTTCTTATCTCAGATTAGATTGCATCATCCTCCCCTTCTTGAAAGGATCTCGTCCTCGAAATTACACCATCAAACCCTGCAAGCAAAGACAAACAGAAACACAACTATAGCTTTCTACTACAAGAGTAGGTTAGCTCAACAAAGATTAGTGCATGTTGTGCGAATAACACACTCTTATGATATAGCCAAGCTTCTATGACAATAATACAGTTCACGTCTCCAATGGAAACAATAAGCACTCGGCTCAACAATGAGATGCACTCAATACAAGAATAAACGAAGAGATCAATAGGTCTTAAAACATATAATCTCAAGCAATCAAGGAACCTATTATCTCCAAGTTCATGACTAACACGCCAAACCACCAATATATGATTCTTATAGTCTGACACAATGGTATTGGCATGCTTACTACCTAAGTTGTGATCAACATATGGGATAGAGTAGGTAAAATAGTTCAACCTAGTGCTAACATCAACCGCTCCACTCCCCTTCTTAGGACTACTCTTACTCACACCAAGAGATATCTCCTCTCTAAAAGATTCGCGTCTAAGACAATCCTCCTCATTAGACAAACTTCCAAGGAAAACATCAATCATGGCTTCTTCATCATCACAACCCACACGATCAAGATTAGGACTACTAGAATAATCACTCACCTTACTTGGAGTTTCAAACAAAGGATTTTCTATAGAGTCAAGCTTCTTACACCATGGAGGTTCTCACTCAATCTCTACTCTAGTTTGATACAAGTCACCGCCCCCCATGAAAAATGCTCTAAAACTAGGTTAGTAATAGCAAGCTTCTCAAGCTCATTACCTAGCAAAGGTGAAGTATCAAAACCAGCTTCATCAACACTTAAGGAGTCATTTTGTACAACCCTATCCAGCTTACTCACTAGTGACTCCTCAAGACCACTATCATCCTCACTACGACACACAAGGCCTTCAAAGTCAATTATATCATCAAAGGAAAGTATAGAATGATCTACCACTTCATCTATTCCGGTATCAAATATTGGTGGTGTGTCATAAAAAGGCTTACAAATAGGGTCAACTACAGCTTCTTCACTAAATAAAGGTTCATTAAACACAGAGCTCACATCATGATGCGACTTACAAGCCCTCTCAACTAGTGATTCACACTCACACACAAGCTGACCATTAGACTATATACTAGTTACAAACACATTATATTCATTACAATCATCAACTAGCATTGAGTTTTCACAAACACCCTCACAAGACAAGGGATCATCATCATGGAAAGAGGAACTAGCACTTACACCCGAGTTGCTGCCTTGCTCACTCAAAGCACTTGAAGTGTCATGACAAACTCCTCCACTCTTGTATCTCACATTGAGGATCTTCATCTGTGTGAAAAAATATGCCACCTACTATTACGGAGATACGAGTCCAGCTGGCAAGACTATCCTGCAATGGGCAACTTGCAGAAAAGTCCCTGCCAAGACTTTAAGCTCTGTGCAATGGGAAACTTGCAGAGCCAAGACTTTTAGCTCTATGAAAAGGGAAACTTGCAGAGAAAGTCTCTACAAGTCTTTGAAAAAGCAAATACTTTAAGATCTGGTCCAACAACAATGGCAAGAGTTTACCCAATATTCCCTTCCTATATACAAAGATCCTGCTTCTGTCTTTGTGATATATCTATCAAAATCTAAGCATATCGTTTGTCTTCATTATGTGAAGGATTATTACTATGGCAACAAATTGCATATGCATCGCTTACAACGGAAAATGGAATGCAAGCAATAAATATATCAACTATGACACTGATACTTGTGAAAGATAGTATTACCTTTCAGGCATTTGAATTTTTTTAATGCTCTAAGCATCAACAATGATGAGAGTGAAGGAAAGATATGGTTTGATGCCAATATGGAAACGTGCAAGAGCATGATCTTAGCAAATGATCAAGAACTTATTACATGCATGTATTTGCTGAAGAATGATGAAAATTTTAGAAAATCCTATTTTATAGTATTAGTTAGTAAAAGGAATAACTCGTCATCAAATAGTAACAGAACCGCCAACATAAGGGAATTCGTTGTGAGTGAAGCAGACCATAGCATTGTGTTGTGTCGACAAGAAGGGCAATTGACTTTACAAGAAGAAAGATACCCCATAATTCATTTTAGTTACTCTGATGAACTTAAATTTAATTTGTTAAACGATACTTATTATTTGAACTATTAATGAACTTTATGTCCTAAAAAAATATTAGTTTATGAACTTTATGTCCTAACAAACAATTACAGCTCATACATATAAAATGAGAACACAATTCATTAACCAAAATATTAAGAGTTATAAGAATACACTGTATACCATTAGTTTCTTGCACATATTCGTACATTATAAACCAAAAAATACTATTACCAAATTCACATGAAGTAATTATTACAATTAACATTCCCAAAAATTTAAAAATACAGTTACTCATTCACAAATACTACATGTTCAATTATTTCTTCCAACAACAAATGGTATGCCAAGTTCTCGTTCATAGTACAAATTATTATATTAATGATAATCATCTCCTATCATCTCCGGAGTCGTCTTATACTCATCAGTTGCCTTGGAGTTCACATGACACCACATATTGACGGCCAAATCAAGCCCATATTGCCTAAGCTGGGTAAACTTATCCCTTGAAATCTCCTTCCCATTCATTAGCAAGTCAGCAAACTTTATCTCACATAAGCAACACAATCAACGCTGCACATATTAAACTCAAAACCTAAATATGAAAAATGACAACAAAACATGAAAGACAAAAAATGAAAGAAAATATTCCATTAATTACTAAAAGGCATGTCAAGAATGCCTACTGGTTATTCTGCTTGGGGTATTTTCCAAAAACTCCACTTTTCAACAGCATCATTTGACGCTCCGTCAAAAATGCACTAACCAAACTAATATACTTCACATCACCACCCCAACAACCTTTGGCTTCAAACCAATGCTCAAACATAAAAAAATTAATCTACTTCCTATGCAAATAAAAAATAACTATACTTATTCGATAAAGAAAATAAAGAAATCGTATGGTAACAAAACAACAAGTAAAGACAAGGGAACATACATTACGACGTGTAATAATAAGCTCACAATAAATATGTAGAAAAATTCCTGTACAATCACCAAAATGCAAAGTCGAGGAAAAAAACAAACAGAAATAAAACGCACAATAACTACTACTAAACAATAAACAAATTCATACCTGATGTTGACACCCAATTTTGTCCCTCATGATTCAACAGCTATTTTCAGACAAAATTGCACTGATAAGTCATTCATTATCTTTATTTTAAATCATATTCAAAGCCCTCATCTCACATAAGCACGCCAATTTGGCTATTTTCAAAGACACCGTCACAAATTACGGCAATTTTACATATCATGCACGTCCAATTATAAAATTTGCAATTGCTTCTATTTTTCGACAAAAGTTGCTCAAATTATTTTAAATCTCAAAATTATATCTTTTTTATATATTTCTTTGGTCATTTTAGCATTTTTAAATTAGTTTTTCATTTTTTTTCTACAATTTTATATGTATTTTATACATATTTATACACATTTTATACCATTCTATACACCACACATACACCTCACACTTATACACCTCACACGCCATGCACGCTCCACTTTAGCTCCATCTCACACCTACGTGGCCACATCTTGGTTGTCCAAGTGTCTGATCCAACGGCCCTAAACCATATTTCCATTTTTAATTACACTTCCACCCCCCGAAAACCTAACTCCCTTCTCATTTCCCTCTAAACTTCACGCCGCCCCTCTTCCTCATTCTCTCTCTCGACAAAAACCCTAGCCACCACTGCCTAGCCCTTTTCTAGCCATTCCCACCGGTGAAACTCAAAACAGAACACACCCATGCTCCTCATGATCTCCGCAACAAAACCGCAGGACAATTTCCCCATTTTGACGAAGGTCAAAACCTAACCTCTCGTCGATCCTCGTCTATGTCACTGGAAAAGAAAGCTCTGGAAATGTCTATAAAAAAACCTAAGTGCCACTATCCGTTGGAGGGGGAAGACCCATATGCGTATGTGATCGGAGTTGGGTCAAGTTTGACCCGATTCCAACTTTTAAAACGGGTAACCCTTAACCCTTTTTCTGTTGATTCTCGAACCTATGTGATATCATGCCTAAATTGCCTAGTTTTTCTGTAAATTAACAGGTTCATTTGTTACTTGATTAATTAGTTAAGATAAAAATCATATGATCACCTTGCTTAGTTCAATGGTTAAGTTAAAACACTGACTTGAATTTTCACCTGTTTAAGTTTAGCATGATCGTAACTTTTGTCCTGGACCACCTCTATTAGCCTACAAATTTTGAAACCTAGGGCAGTTTATGAATTGTCTGTGTTCATTCCTGTTTGTTGCAATGTATTTAGCCTCCTATTCTCATGATTATATGTTTAAAATCTGAATGATGACCTATTTTACATGCTTAGAAGGATCTGGATTTGCCAAAATTGAATCTTTGATTGAAAATTTGAATGAAAGTCTGTTTTAGCAACTGAATATAGTATCAATTAGAATTTTGATGGAAATTTGTTAGGGCAGTCAAGGGATTTTCGAGCTTAAACTAGTCTAGGACACTTGTGTACATTGATTCTTGAATCTGGCTGTGTTATTGATTAAAGGGAGGAAACTATATTTGTTACGGAGTTTGATTTGCCTTAAGTTTAGGGTATGATTGAACTATACTTGGAAAGTCCACTTAAGTGGATCCTTTTAATTCTAGGAGGCAATATTTCCTTGCCTTATTTGTGCCTACCCGTTAGAATTAAACCCTTCACCCTTACACCTATTTAAACTAGTCCTATTTTACACTGCACACACACAATTCTCTCATATAAACACTGCATTCTGAAAGCATTAGAAAAATACTTTCTTCTCTGACTCTCAAGTTCCGGGGAAAAGTTTTGTTCTCTTCCTCTCTTTGGATACTGTTTCTGAAGGCATTTAACACTGCTTAGATGTTGTTTGCCTGTTTGTTGCTATTCCGGACAAGGTATAGACCCTTTTCTGAAACTATGCTATTCTCTGCTTAAATCTGTCTATGTCTAGGACTCCTACTCCATCTCTGTTGGTATATATGCTTGTTTGGGGGTTCTTCTTTGCCCCATACTAACTTTTTGTATGCAGTTTGTTTGGATGGCCCTGGAAAAGCCATACCAGTTCATCTAATTACAGGGTTTGGAGTTTGCAATGTCTAGTGATTGTACCACGTTTAATGTAAGGTTCTTAAGGTGCAATCACTAAGGTTATGGCTTGTGTGAGCAGTTTAGGCCTAATGCCTAACAACAGGGCATTTGATCATATACTTGTCCCCTTTAGAATCCCCTACTTGTGTATATTTGTGAGGATACCCTGCCTGTATATGTGTGAGGAAGATATCCTCACTATTTGTGCTTCTTGGCTGCACAAGGGCCTCCTCTAAACTCCATCTCTCTATGTGTTTGCATCATGACATAAAAACTGGGATTTACATGCTAAAAACAGTGTCAATCATACATGTTTATGAGGTTTTAATGAAAGTCTGTCAATCTTTTAAGTGAAGCATGAAATCGAGTAGTTTTTACTAAACAGAGGCTATATGTGCAATGACCGTCTAAAAATGGAATATTTTATGTAAATTTAATCTGCCCCTCTTTTGCATAACTGACACGGGCCCAAACCTCTATTTTAACTTTGGCTTTTTATGTGTTTAAACTGAGTTTTGACAAACTTTAATCTCATATACACTAATATAATAATGTATAAGGGAGTATAAGTTAGGGGGTCAACTATACAAGCTATATACGTATTTTCTAAAACTTATTTGTATCACCTAACATGTATTTGCATGCTTATACGAAAGCCCATTTTTTGCATTTATATGCTTTGTGCACCCCGATTTCAAAAATAGCCTATTTATCTACTTATGTATATATTTTCAAAAACTGACTCCTAAAGCAATAGCCATTAAGGTTAGGGTTTGACAATTAATGTCAAATCACACCGACTCGGAATGACTAACATTTTTTGACATATTAACCACAAATTAGTTTTGTGTCAAAATCAAAATTATTTTCGAAAGTTTGCCCATTTCTGCAAATTGATCCAAGTACTGAATTTGCATAAATAAACTATTTTAAAACATTTCTTGTGATTTTGGCATGTTTAACTCAATGTTTGCCATATCAATGGCTAAATATGCGATTATGCATATGATTTAGGATGTTTCTGCAAATTATAGAAAGCTCACAATCTGTACCTCACTGCCCATGAATTATTTGTGTAAATATCCTCTTTAGTATGACTGATTGCGATTTTGGCCCTTCAATTTAGTGAAATGACCTAAGAGTTAAATTTGCATTTTGCCTATTATCTTTCAACATCCCAAAATTAAAAACTCGGGTGGGAACCACCTTTCGTGGGACTTGGGGAAGTGCCTAACACCTTCTTCCCCGAGTCATTTGGACATCTTACCTTAGAATCTCTGTGAAGCATGACTCCTGAAGCAAATTAATGATCCTTAAACTTTAGGTGACCTAATACACCTTAGAAGACTATATTAGGTGGCGACTCCAAAACCAACTCAACCGAGTTACCTAGTCAAACTTGAACCTTGACTCACTTCGAGTTAGGAAAAAAGGGGTGCTACATCTGATAGGCTCTGCAACTCTTAGCAATAGCCAAGACTTTAAGCTCTGGTAGAAGGAACAACTTGCAGTGAAAGTCTCTGCATTTATTGGCAATCGCCAAGACTTTAAGCTCTGGTGCATTGAGCAACTTGCAGAAAAGTTCTCTGTAAGTATTGGCAATAGCCAAGACTTTAAGCTCTAGTAATGAGCACAATGCCAAGACTTTAAGTTCTGGTGCAACCAGCAACTTGCAGAGAAAGTCTCTGCAATTCTTGCCTATAACCAAGACTTGAAACTCTGGTACAATAGCAACTTGCAGAGAAAGTCTCTGCAAGTAATGACAATAACCAAGACTTTAAGCTATGCACAATGGGCAGCAAGAAAATCTAATAGCTATAGCAAAGAAAAACCTTAAAATTACCTTAATCAAGCAAAACAAACAAAAAGAGTTCACATGAACTTAAAAAATAGTACGACTATCATCAATCCAAATAAAAAACTACTAACAGATAAGTATATTAATAATAATTACAAAAAAATATAGATAAAGTATTAGACGAAATAGAATTCCATTATAACACAAATTAAATAAAAAATAATAACATAAACACACGAAAAGAGAGAAAAACATACCTAAATCTGCATAACAGAAAGAAGAAAGAAGGAAAGAAAGGAGGAAAAAAATAGGAGAGCAGTTAGGAAGAAGGAAAAGGAAGAATGAAAGAGCTAAATGTGAACTAGATTTAGGCAGGGGCAAAATAGTCTTTTCACGTACTAACTAATGATGTGGAGGGCAGTTAGTTAAAACATTTCAAAATAGAGGCATTTCTCTTAAATGGGGGCTTACGAAGGGCACCCGGTGAATTTTTTTTGCGTTAAAACTGCATTGCACTCTCAAGCCTTTTTGCAGAAAGATGACATCATAAGCAATGGTTTGCCTTTTTGCCCGCGCTTAAGAGGATTTTGCAAAAATTCTCCTATTAACTTTAATAATTAAAAAAATTTTGGACGAAAATACCCTGTCAAATCTCTTGGCACGAGGCCAAGGCTTTCCCTTTGATCCCTCTCTATTTGCCAATACTTGCCCTTGAAGTGTTGGCAAAAGGCAACACTTGTCAGCACTTGGTCGTAAGTCTTGGCAAAAGTCAACACATGCCCTTTCCAATCTCTTCCTATATTTTTCTGATATAACTTGAAGTGTTGCCAAGACAACGCTATCGTTAACTTACAAATTTGTGTCTTGAAGTCTTGATCCGGGTCTATACAAAGTTATTTTGCTAAAACATTGTTAAAATGGAAAATTACTCCTTATAGAGGGCATCTAGTGAATTTTTTGCTCTTTTCAAGCTACCTTTCCCTTTCTCCGTGGCGGCAAAAAACAGACAGATTTTGCAGGGTTGGGCGGCAGCACCCGTTTAATCACTCAGCTAAATAACTCATAACTCCGTTTATCCTCCAAGCATAAGAGAGAAATGCCAAAAGGTTTATTACTTCAATTTGTTCCTTCTTCACTAATTAAGAATAAATATATTAATCTGTATTTATGAACAATTTTTGGAAATTTTGCAGAGCTTCCAGGGTTTTACTATGATGCCGAAAAGAACAGATATTTCCCTATTAAGTGTCCAATTCCTGGCTCTTCTAAGAAACGCAAATCCCCTCCACCTCTACTCTCCAACAACAAGGTAATTTTTTTTTTAACTCTAATTTGCATTTTGACTTGTGGTAAATAATATTGTTTACCAGCATAAGTGTATTATTTAAGCAAGTAAAATTATAGGTTAGCTGTGGATAAAAATGGAACAAGACTAGTCGAGACGAGGGTTCAAATCCCAACTGAGTCAAAATACATTATGTGATTTCTGACCCGGACACTACTGTTTATAATAAATTAAAGAAAATAAAATTTATGAGTTTGAGTTGTTTGCATCCTGAACTTATGTTATATGGATGGCAATATTTACATGATACGACAAAGTTTGCTGTGTATTATTAAGAGCTTATATCGTATTGTTTTCAATTTGCATCCCGAGTGTAGATTATGCATGAACTTTCAAGAGCTTTATAATTGTAGTGTATTTCAAAAGAGAAAAAGGAGATAAGTTAAGAAAAAGGACCTAGGTTTGCGTGAGATCAGTAGGATCATTAGGTATATGTAAAGGGGCTTACTTTTATTTGTGATCAATAACGATTATGTAATAGTGATGCAACTATAAGTAATTATACTGGAATTGATCATCGTAAAAGTTTAATTATACTGGAAGGAATGATTGTCAGGTTGCTTCTGCTAAGTGAACTATGTTTAGGAAAACTTTGGAAGCATGACTAAGTTTCATTTTTTCTTAATGCTCATCAGGCCAAAACATATTCTTTTGTACTTTGATACTTTTGAATAGCCCGACACTCTACAAATCGTTTTACTAACACAATGAGGAAAATACTATCTGTACGATATGCTTGACCAGAATGCCTGATATTGTAGTACATGCCTAGTGGGTGGACTGTCTAAATATACTCAGGAGGTCCTTATTTTGATTTCTTTGCATACATCCTATTTACTAAAGATGGTAAAACAGCGCTCATGCCAGATGTGGTTCGACTCCTACCCGGCTCCCCTCTTCCCCCGTCGTTGTCTGCGTCTTAAGTCCTCGCACTTTGTTGGCTCTTTTTCATAAGTTAAGGCTACTATGCCCGTGTTTTGACAATCAAGAGCACTTCCAATTATCTTAGTTTTAAGCCTTTGGATTTTCAAGATATACACGAATCAATGCTTTAGTTTGAGTTTCAACAATTATAGATAACTGTGATTGTTGACACATTTTTAGCTAATGCATCAGCAACTGAATTGTCCTCCCTGTATATGCTGGACAGTATAATGATGGTGAATTCTCCTCCTGTGCTTTAGAATGTAATCCTGCAACTCCTTCCAGTGGCGCGAAATTAATGCCATTTGAAGTCTTATATAATGCCAGCATTCCTACTTATGGACCCGTTCTGTAGAAAAAAGAACTCATGGTCGTCTTTGTTGAATTGCGATCAAAGGAGTATTCACCACGTAAACATCAAGTATATAAGTTCAGCCTAGTGTATTAGCCTGTACATTATGGTGCCCTGGAGAGGGTTATATGCATTAGCTGCTATCGCTTGCCACTCGCATCTATTTCCCTGTTTGCAATGAAGCAACCCTAGTATTGCACTCCCTCTGTGGTCTTCATGTTAGTTTGGATATAGAGGCACTTTACCAGGGTTTCAAGCTTGATCTTCACATTACCTTTTAAAAAAATTACTTACAGTTGGTGGACCAGATCACATTTTCCCTTCCTTGCCTTTAGTTGGGTGAGCTAATTCAACTCAATCCTTTCTTTCACTGTAGGAGAAAGACAAAGAAAAATGCATGAAATCGAGGAGCAATGCTTTACTCCAGTTTAGGGAGCTGTGTGGTAAAGTCATTGCATCCAGAAAAGGGAAATTAAATTTTCATATGGAATTCCTGAAGAAACAAGCATCACACCCTCTGGTATGCTTCCTATATATTTAAACTTTATGGTGACTTCATTTTACATGTCCTTGACATTATGCATCTAGAAATAGCCCCTAGTTGAGCTACCATTTTACTGGTTATTTTGTTGTGGTTCCGTTGTTGAATCTTTGGTACGTTAGCATATACAAGCAAAGGCTGAGAAAACTAAGTGGGTTCCGACTGAAGATAAATGTGAGCCAGATATTCAGATCAGCAGTCAAGTAAAATATTCTTGTCGCATGCATATGAAGATAAAAAGATAGTGTCCTAATTCAATTTTGTGCAACATTTGGAACTCTAGCACGAACAAAATCATCATTGAGCCCATTATGAGTTATGTTGTTGATTCTCACTGGAACTCCTGTTGACTGTGCCTTTTTTTTTTCCACGGCGCTGGCAATCCGTGGGTGAATACAATTGTCATATTATTTTCAGTACTATAATGTTCTTATGTTGAATGTTGAATGCCATGCACTTGTTATAATATTCAGCAAAGAGTGATGCATTACTATTGAGGTGTTAGACCTTTTCCTTGTTGTCTTAGTTGTTTTATAAATTTACCATGACCACTATCTAATATGGAGTCAACTAGATGGTTTAGCAATTTTCCTAGAGTAATTGGTGCATATAATTTATTCTAGACAAAAGGAGTCTAAATTTTAGGCCTCACTAAAGAGAATAAATGGATGTCTTGTATATACTAGATCATGAGGATTGATATCGTGGGAATAGTAATTGGTACACACTGCCTACCTCTCCCCAACTTCACAAACCCAACAAAAAATGGTACTTTTTCCAATTCAAGTTATTATTCTCACATTCATAGTTGTCTCCATAAATAATCTTTTCGCTGATAAGTAAGATGAGGTTTTATTGCTAATCAGAAACAGCACCATGAAGGTGCTACTACTTTCAAGAAAGTTACAAAGATCATGTTCCCAAGTGTCTTGCCTAGTGGGCAATTGGTGAGACCTTGGAGACCGTGATTCAAATCCCAGCAAAGACAAAAAGTGTGATTTTCTCTCATCGGCCTAAACATTGGTGCAAGTGTTACCCAGTACCTAAGGTGGTGGGAGGTGGCAGGTAACTGGTGAAACAATCGAGGTGCGCTCACGGTGGCCTGAACACCACCATAAAAAAAAATGACAGGAATCATAAGACTCTTATAATTCTTAAAGATATTTGAGAAAATCTACTAATCTGCCCACATTATACACATCTTCGGATTGTACAGAAGGCTATCATGTACAAGCATGTATACATGTACGCACGTATAAATCTTCACTCTAGCCGGCTTGTTTCCAAAGCATCTTTTGTTTTGTTACGATGACACCACCCATAAAATGCATGCCTGAATTGTATTCCAAAACTTTCTTTGTCAAGCTTTTGGATGGACCAGCTCCAAAAAGGAACTCTGAGAGACTTTGGCATCATGCATGTGAATTTTAAATATATCTACTAAGGCGTTCCACAGCCGACGAGTAATTGAACAGTGCAAATATGAATAATTTCTGTTCTTGATCTCCTTAGAAAAGATACACACCAGTTTTATAAC
Source organism: Petunia axillaris subsp. axillaris (assembly GCA_029990575.1). Classification (NCBI taxonomy): domain Eukaryota; kingdom Viridiplantae; phylum Streptophyta; class Magnoliopsida; order Solanales; family Solanaceae; genus Petunia; species Petunia axillaris. The sequence goes on along the minus strand of JARKNS010000004.1, from coordinate 118,317,260 downwards.
ACCTAAGGGTTCCATCTTCATCCATAAAGCTTGCATGGCTTGAAGATCCTTAGCTTGATTTCTAGTAAAAGGCCTCCTTGGCATGACTTGATCTACATCAAACTTAGAGTCGGAGAGGGAGTCGTAGCAACTTATTATTGAAAACGGTCTCTTGAAATGTGGATTCCGGAGGATACAATTGAGATGGGATGATTGAGGAGTGAAATTGTTGAAAAGAAGTATCAACTACTCGAAGTCATCTAATGTTCTTGTTTTCTTCGATTCACTAATGTTCTATAATGTACTTGGTCATTTTCTATCTAAAACTGTCTTTTAACCATATGCATTCAGATTTGGAAGTATGATGGGACTCAAAGAGTTGTTGACCGTGCTTTAGAGCACTTGACTGTTGATATAAACACGCCAGAGGGCCTGTTGGAAACTGATATTCTGTTAACAGGTGGCATGAATCGCTTGTTGTGGTACGTCTTCTGTTATAATTGAAGCTGGAGATAACTCGACTGGAGTTGGTTGCAACAGTATATTTTTATGACTGCTGATGTGATAGTCTGTAGTTGCTTTATAATGAATAATTTTATGTATCAGTTTGAAGCTTGATGACAGATTAACTTATAAATTACTTAATTGATATGGCTCAAGATAAAGCATATCTGTACTCAACTTCAGTTGAAAAATTAAAGAGTTGTCTAGATTACAATTCCTTTTAGTAGCATGCTCTTTATTAGCAAACTTCAAAATAGTGTTATCCGTACTTACTCGATAGATTGTTTATTGCTCCAATGCATTGTTTTGAAGTCTAGTGCTTTCACAGTCTATTTGAAATTGGAAAGGTTGGCCAACAATTTAATCAATGGGAAAAATGCTTGCCAGATCGTGTTTGGCCTCTCAAAGTCGGACACCAAGAAGGGTACTGTGTCTTACCAGGACATGTCTGGAGACCTCCAGGAGTTTTTGTACATATGCCATCGAGTATATCTTGTATTAAGATGTCTCAAAAGCATCCCGCATCCATCGGTGTAGCGTCTTTAAAGAATGTTCTGTATCCTTTTAAGTTGGCCGGACTGTTTTCTGTCCTTGTGACTCATACTACACATTTGATTTCAATCTAAGCTTTGGATTTGTTGGTTATCTAACATTGCCTGTTTGGGTAGATTTCAATAACTCTATTTTAATGTTTTCTAGTGCAAAGCGTTTGTTTCATTTTCCTTTGATTCTCTGGTAATACTCCTACAGGAAAAGACAGTTGTTCTACTTTTTGAGCTGTTCCAAAGTGTCGTCCACTGTCTTCCAATAATTTTTTCATTTACTTTTTGTCGCTTCTTGATTATTGGAGTACTAAAATAGTTAACCAGGACCACTTTTATTCTTGTAGAACTTCAAGTTTGTCAAAAAGTAACTGTTATCTTTGGTTTTTGGGCTTGCTGCTCTTCAAAAAAAGTTGTTCTTCCACCCTGCTCTAAACACCATACTTACTCAAAATGAACAACCAAAATTGGATGGTGCTCGTATGTTCTTATCACACTTGTGAGACTTAACGCTAGAGTTCAGAATAACTACTCTGGGAGCTGAATCATCTGGTGGAAAAGTCTACATTCTGAACCTCAGTGAACCACTAGATTTTAGTTCGAGTATACCAACTCTTGATAGACTTTCTGAGATTACTTCATTTGAGCATACAATTTGGGATGCAGATTGTAGTCGCGATCAGAAACAAGCAGTACTAGGCAAGTTTGGTACTTTGTTTTTCCTTTGATTTTTGCAAATTACTTTACTTAAGCCCATTTGCTAATATTGAAATCCAACTTCGAGATGTTGGTCTTTGATTACTGCTATTGCCATGTTTACATTTTAAGTAGCTTGCTATCTTTTACTCACACATTTGAAGTAAATTATGCTTGTTCATTATCTACGTTGTCTTACTTTTTGGATAAAACTATGAGTTGTATCTGTGTATTTGTCCTGAAAGCATTTTGTTTCTTGAAGCTCCAGGGAAAGAGTACTTTTCGATTGCTATTTTCTTATATCTTGCTTAACATTATATAGGCACCAATAGAGGAGCTGCAATGTTGGACATAGAAACAAGAGTGAAGTCCTGGGTTTGTCGGTCTAAAAGCGATATTCTCTCCATACAATTTGATAATTCGGTAAATGTCTCATAGTTTTCATACTTCATCCTCTGTGCTTAAGGACTTATTGTTACAGTGCGTAAAGTGCAATAAGTAGCAAAAAAGAATTTATAATTTTCCGAACCTTCATAATTACTATTGATTCAGAAGATCTTAAAATATGCGAAGATAACTAATGTTGTTGTCAGTGAATTAGTAACCAAATAGGTAATGCTGTTAATTTCTGTTGCTAGAGTTACATAACTAGTCATCCAAATCTATGTTCCTTGTCACATTATATGTATCTGTTGGAAACTGAACTGTTGAGTTTTTGTGGAAAAACCATTAAACAAATGTAGCTACTAAGAAAGGCAACATCGGATTTAGGACAAGGTAATTAAAGGAACTTTTGAACATACTATTTCAGTGGCTTATCTTTTCTTTTCTGTTTCTTCCCCTTACCAAGGTAAAATAGTAGTGTTTTCCTATTACATCTTTTCTTTTTCTATTAATAAGATCCTTTTCTTCTTCTTTGGATAGTTGTGATTAGCCGGCATATGATCGCCTTCTTGTTTCATAGTATACATGGCCGTCAATATATTTATGCACTTTAGCTTCTTCAAACATGTCTGTAATCTGCAACAATCCGTTCGCTTAATGAATTTTGTAAATTGAAAATGAGAAGTGTCCATTGCAATCATCTATTACATTTCTGATGCATCATAGAAGATGTAGTTTTTGACATTGTGTGTTCAGAATATTCCTCCTTTCCTTTTTCAGGAAAATGTTGTTTTATGTGGGTTAAGAAATGGAACAATTTTGGCCGTCGATACCCGGCAAAAACCTGGAGATTTTTCTGGTAGACTTCCTCAACATGAGAGTCCATGCCATCCTGATGGGTCTTCTAGAAGGTTTAAAAGCTCTGGTAGAGATTCCGTCCAGGTATCAAAGTAGGAATGTGTACATTCTTTTCTTTCTATATACAGCTCTCCACATTTACCAGGCAATGATGAATTCCCTTTGTTCAAATTACAGACATGGTTTGAGTTATGTTAGCACTTGAAGAGCATTTTGAGTTTTTATTTTGAAGCGGACACAATTTGTTGAGAACTGTCTAGTTTATTTCTGAATAATGAAATAAATCCCAATTTATTATCTGGTGATCTAAAATTCATTACGAAATAATTAAAGCATATTAAGTGGAGTCAAGACAACCAATTATAAAATTACAATGCTTAATGTAAGACAAAGTAAAAGATGAAAAGTTCAGCCTTAGAGCATTCAAGTAGGAGCCTATACCATTTGAACATGTTTATTTCATAGAAATTGGTGTAGTTATCCCAAATGTTGCAGTAAAGGTAGTATTCAATGGGGCTATACTCAGTTAGTTGAGTAAGATACTTATTACTTCCTGATATTAATATCAGTTTTCAACTAGGTAGGGCCTTGTGAGCTTATGAATCCATAGTCCAACTCTTGGAGCAGTGACAGAAAAGCTTATATCATTTGAACATGTTTTACTCGTTAATATTTTTGTTATTTTTCAAAAAGGCTCCTAATGCTGTCTTCTTGGTATTAATATCAGTTTTCATTTTGGAATGGCCTCATAGGCCACATATTATGCTATATTCTTAGATTGTCTTGCTTCAGGATATTTTGAAAGCTCTATATTATGTGAGTGGACATTTATACAAATTGGTAGATATCGTCTTGTTTATGCAGATCAAAGGGAAGATGTACCACGCCAACACAATATCTATGCCTTCATCTGTCTGTTGGTTAGTGAGCTTTTTAGCCTTATCACTTGCGCATCTGTTATTTCTTACTAGTTTGTTTAATTCATAATGGTAATAGTTGGCAACTTGCTGTCTTAATATTTTGTCCTTTTTCTGATGTTGCAGTTTGGCATCTTTGACACATCATGATCAATGTTTCCTGGCAAGCTCTATGGATGGATCGGTTAGTGATGTGATTCCTTTGGCCATATACTTCGCCATTCTCTTGGCTGTTTCTGCAACCCTTGATGATAAGCATTTACTCAATTTGTACCGTCCCATGCGAAAGCCCATCTAGTTGGCTGCCTCCCTTTCAACCTCAGCTCTTTCAAATTGTTAAGAATTTTGAAGGTTTTTTCGTGATAGTTGTGCGATTAGAGGGTACACATGTAAGTTCCAAATTTTTTCTGACAGTTGTAATAGAAAGCAATCTCGTGCTGTAGTTGCAATCTGTGAAGATTTAAGAAACAATCCTATGAAGGGTTCCTCAGTAACTTGATGGGCTTGCTCAAGTTTGTCGCTTAATGATTGTGGTTAAGGGCTCCAAAAGAACTGCTCCTTTTGTATAAGGTAACAGTAGCAGTACAGTTTACCAAATTATCTCTTTGCAGATAATGTTGTCGTGGGCGCCTAATTTCAAGTTATCACATTTCTTTAGATGCGGAGAAGCTTATAATCATTTTCCATTATTCTTTAGTTTCTCTTAGTTATGAATAATTATTAAGAAACGGCAGACAGAGAGAAACTACTGGTCATCGATGGCAGTGTGCTACTATGACCTATAGTATTTGTACATTTATTTAGACTTTCTTTGGATGGTTATTTGACTCCTGTAGATTTTACTTAACTAATTCTCTCCGTTGCATTTCTTGCTCAAAGTTTATTGTTGAATTGTTGAGTCCAATAGGATGCTAACATTTTTGGTTTCTCAATTTGGAGTAAAAGGCTGCTCCTTGAAATTTGGTCTTATTTTAACATTTTCAGAGTTCTTGTTTGCCAACATCTAAGCACCTTCCTCATTTTTTAAACTTTTTTCTTTTTTTTTTTTCCTTTGGGGGATGGGGTGCTTCGAGAAGAAATATTGATGTTGTTGATCAATGTTTAACTCCTGCTCGTTAAGAAACTTAAATGTCTTATCAGAGGCTGAATTGTTTGTTATGGAAGGTGAATGTGTTCTGCACTCTGTCAGTGCTTTGGTGCATTAATTCAGTGAATTAGAAATGAAGATGGAACACTTGGTCTCTCTTGTACATGTGGATTATTTGTAACATTGACATGTTTGCAGATAAAGCTTTATGATCATCGCCTGATGAGGGGAGCCATTCAGTCTTACGAGGGAAGTAAAAATTCTCATAGTCGGATACAGCTTGGAGTTGACCCATCAGAGACAATTGTCATGTCAGGTAGTTATAGCTTTATTACTCTTGCAATTTGTTTCTCAATGTGTAAGAATAAATAGTTCTTGTTAGGTGGAGAGGACTATCATTTGCGGCTATGGAGTATCAAATCTGGAAAATTGTTATTTGATGATAAATTCATGGACACGATCCCATCGGTCTTATGCTGGCCAAAAACTGAAGGTACTGTCTGCCTTTGTTTGGTCCATATTCCCCTAATAGTGCATATCTTTCCCCATGATTGAAAATGTCCAATTTCTGCCAGGGCTCCTGAGAGTGGACAAACACATACAAGGTGCATGGGTTGGATCTGAAGAAGGGTTGTTTTTCATGGACTGGCCTTGAGGCATATCTTTGTGGTTTCTTACTTGGAATTTTGAGAAGTTTTGCACAGACTACTACCTTTTGGCTGATAGTATACAAATATACATCTGAAAATGATTGGTCTGACCCGTAATCCCATAGAAGCCCACCCACATTAATGAGCCTGAAATTGATTGGAGGCTGACCAGTAATCCCATGGAAGCTCACCAACATTAATGAGCCTGAAATTGATTGGAGGCTGACCAGTAATCCCATGGAAGCTCACCAACATTAATATCCTGGCTGTTCTTGGCGAGTTTCTTCCCTGTATTATGTTGTATATTACAGAATAGCAGACGTCTGGAGCTGACAAGTATATGGTTGTAGGTTGTAATTTAATCTGACTTCTACTGGATTATTATTGTTTCAATTTTATTCTAGTTGCCTTAGATTTCTTTTTTTTTTTTTCAAAACCGTTCAGAGATTTTGTCTGCTAATAATTATGGATTTTTTACACTTATATACAAATTTGAAGTCTTAATTACAAAAAATAGCAATAGTATTGATATTACAAAACATAGCATTTAATATATACAAGTTGCTACAAACAACTAAAAAAGGAAAAAATCTAGCCTCTACCTCACATCCTTCCCCCCTGCTGCCCCTGCCGCACATTTCCCCCATTGTCGATGTTGGGTTGACTCCGCCGCCGCCTAGGTCTGCATCAATGTTGCAGAAACAGGCTAAAACAGTGTAGATACTGTCTAAAACAGTGCTGAAACAGTGATGATATCGTGAGCTACAGAAATGCAGAAATAACACAGAACCAATGCAGAAATGCTGAAACAATGCAAAAATAGTTAGATACAGTAAAGAAACACAGAAACTGTGTAGAAAAGCCGAAAAAGTCCAAAAGTAGTCCTGAAACAGGCCAGAAACAGTTAGATACAATTCAAAATAGTTAAGATACAACGAAATACAACAAGATACAACGAGATACAGCGAGATTCGATAAAATAAAAAAATAAAAACAACAGATCTGGTATAAAAAACACCGAATCTGAAATGAAAAGTTGCAGATATAACCGGAAACACAATAAAAATCAAATTTTCAACATAATCTATACTATATTATAGCACGAAGGCCCTTAGAAATATTGGTTGAACTTTTTGCCATTCATTAAAAGATTCTGCAATATACAAAATTGTAAATTTACCATTTTTTTTAATATTTCTTTTATTACATTTATTTTATCCTTCTTTTTCCATAATTGAAGTCTTTAAAGGGTGGACCATGCCAATTCAATTCTCAGTCCTCTTTCACATCTGACATCAAGTGAAAGTCCTAAAATCTGTTTAACCTAAATCCGGTTTTAGGCCAATTAACAATTAAATTTGTATTTGCGGAGTCACGATCAATAGTTTAGATTAAGAGTTTATATGACGAATAATGTTAATTACTAAAGTAGTGATATATTCGTAATTTCCAACGATGATAAATAATAATACGGAGACGAGATACAAACCAAAACAAATAAGGTTAATGCGTTAGCAAAAAGTAGATAGAAGTAACCGTGTTGTATCGCTTAACCCCGGTGAGAGTTCCTCGTTACTGATCGTACTTAGAAGGTTAGAGAGCAAAGCGCTTAACGAATATAAGTAAAGAACAATATTTGAGCCAGAGTGAGAGATAGTATTCTTATTGATATTGTAGATAAGAAGTAAAATTGTCCTTTCAATGGCTTAGAAAGAATGCTATTTATAGGTCTGATAGGCGTCCGTTGGGTTTTGTAACCGCTGAGCATGTATTCGTTGGATATGTAACCGCTGGGTCGTAGTTATTGCCTTTATGACTATTCATTGAGTGATCGCGCATGATCAGGTTAATAATTGCTCATTCAGATCGTGTTGACTGATGAAGCGTTACACAACAGCTTTGGGTCTGCTCATGGTAACCGTTTGGCTGGTTGTCTGTCCGCTAGATATCTGCCCGGCGGAACTTCTGCCCGTGCCACGTGGCGGACACGTGTCACCTTTTAGGTGATGTCAGCTTTTATCCAATACAGATAGTCCCCGCACTTCTCGAGCAGAGTATCTGTTCGAGGAGTGGATGTGAACTTTGGCGGAAATTTCCACTTTGCAAAATCCAATATTTGTATGATGAAACTAAGTGACGCATGTATTTTATCAGCTACGTGACAAATCCCTATGACGTGCGCATTAAATGCGCCGTATAAAAAAGTAACTGCAGCTGGCATGTCTGCACGTCTGCAGTCCGTTCTGAAGTGACTACTACGCGTTACAAGAATAAAAATAATGATTTTAACCGCCTCAAGCACGTGCACACGTCGACTACTGATCGCGAGGTGACCGCTGCACTTCAGGGTAATGATGATACTGTAAAAGTTTGGTGAAACCTACTTCTTCTTTCGATGGTTGGATCTAATAGTGGACTCTTGAAGTCTCCACGTGTCTTCGAAGGAACTTGATGGGCCGGATTTCTGCTTTTATAAATAGGGGTTTGTCTGGTGAGAAACCTTTTACTTGCTTTTATATTCCTTTTGCTAAATCTTGAGAATTCTTTGAACACCTTTCAACTTTTCTTTCGAACTTCTCAATTCTTCTGGAATTATGTCTTCAAGAGCTAGAAAGACCCAAAATATGGATGCGGCTGGTAGTTCTACGGTAGCCACCCCCAGACCTAGGGCTGCTCAGGCTACTGCTGCGGAGGTCATCCCTAAGAAGTGGGGTGAACTGGAAAAGGATTGCAACATTAAAGCTTCTAGTAACCACCATGGGGATATACGCAACTAGCCGGCGTATAGATTTAAGTCTGGGATCACATCGGAGCTGATCCCACGAGTCAGAATGGACTGCCACTGGGACGATAGGGTTCCCCTCTTGCCGGTCTCCGAAGAGGAGAATATCACTTCATATAGGGCTGGGTGGTGATGCCGGGCAAATTGGCCTAAACGACAACCATCAAGAACCAAGCTTGAAGAGCACAAAGATTGCAAGTCAAGGCCTTCGGATGAGGGTTCGAGAGTGATTTGAAGCCATGGACTTGAGCACGCTTGAGGGAGGACCGAATACGGACCAAGGAGGAACACATAGAGTCCATTTGAAGTCGTATCCATACCTCCCAGGAAGAGGCGGAGCGCCTACAGATGAGGCGGACTGCCTACAAAGGTCCAGAGAGCTGATCAGCAAGAGGCGGAGCGCCTCCCCCCTGTTGCCTTGACGGAATTTTGTATAAACTTCCTATTTTGCCCTTAAGTGGCTTGTATTGTTATAACCCACTTTGGGGGTGTTTTAGACATTTCAACATAAGTAAAGGAAGACTATAAATACCTTCCTTAGGCCATTTAGCTCATTAGTTAGCCATTGATAGAAGATAGAATTGAGAGAGAACATTGAAGAGGCCGAGCCCTTCTTGTTGAAGCCCGAGGCTTCGTGTATGTCTCGACTTGGAACCTATGGGGATCGACACCTAGTTTGATTCCATTGTAAGGTTCAAGTTTCCCTTCTCCCTTTTGAATTCAATTAACGTGAGTGAATTGAATTCGATTCTTTCTTCTACTTTCTTGCCTTCCTAGTCTCGATTTCTTGTTTATCTCGTTTACTTGCTTCCGCGTATCATATGATTTAGCTTCCGCTCTTTTACCCTGCATCAGTTGGTATCAGAGCACGGATAGGTTTTGTTCTTACAAACCCTCGATCGTGACTCTTTATCTTTGTGTTTGTTGTTCTTATTCTTGAAAATTTGAAGAAAACAAAAAAATTGAAAAACTTGAAAATTTCACGAAATTTGATGGAACTTGTTGGATTGGAACACCCATACATTAAAAATCATTGGGGCTTGTTCCTTATGTGATTCCCGTTCTTTTGGTACCAAAATTACAAGATTTGGTGATGTATTTCAAAATTTGAAGAATTGAAATCTCCAAAATTTTCAAAAACCCTAGAATTTTGCTCAAGAATGAAAATCGATTGATTGTTGTTTGTTTGGGGTTTAAACCTATTGGGGATTGTTTAGAATCATCAAATACATCTTTGGGTATCATTAGAATCGAAAACAAGTCGAATACGTTGGATTTTGAGTGCAAAACGAGCCAAAAACGCGTTTTGCAAAGTTGCAGGAAAATGCACTAGGTGGACCGCCTAGATTTTGAGGCGGACCGCCTCCCTCTGGGCTGCTCTCTGGACTTTTCCAGGCGGAGCGCCTCCTTCCTGAGGCGGAGCGCCTCTTGCTGAAGGGTTTTCCCGGGTAGTTTTTTGCCTAGGTTTCCATTGTTAATCCCCCACGGGCTTCTTGGTTAGTGTTTCTAGGGTAATTGGCCTACTCGAAAGACACTAACTTACTAGCGTATTAGGACATTCGTGCTTAGAGGAGATTAGAAATCAAAGAAGATTCGTAGAACTTTCTTTTGCCTAAAGTGCGCACTTTAAATAACCGTCCGTCCATTGAGTCTCATTAACTCCATTCCGAACTTTAACTTGGACATACTAGTTGTGATCACCTTGGTTCCCAAGTTGTTAAGGCCTCGCTCTTGAGTGTTCATAAATTGAGTGATACACGTGCGAGAGTGACTTTTGGGAGGTTTTGTTCTTTTGGTGTTGCAACGATGTCGGATGTTGAGTGTGGGGATATTGGCTCTTGTGGGGAAGATGCGAGTTGCTATGGTTCGTATGGTGAAGATGGAGACTATGGTTCCTACGAGGGTGATGATGGCCATTACTATGATTATGGAAACCATGGCTCCTATGGAGATGAAGCGGTTCACTATGACGATCGTGAGATTGATGATGACTATGAGGCTTATGATGAAGAATGTGATGATCCTTATGCTTCTAGTCAAGAACCCGAGGATGGTGACGCTTCAAGGAATGATGATCCTACTTACTCTTCTTGTGAAGAATTTGATATTGATGATAGTGACATAGATAGAGTTGATGGTGATGTTGAGCATGTGGGTTATTCTTATGCATCTTCTCTTAGTGTTGCTAACGGTGTGCAAGGGAGTAGTGGAGGACCTTCTATTAGTATGGGAGGTAGTGGTGGTTGTTCCGTGGGAAATAAGAAGCTTGCATCTTCTAGGTACGCTAAGCGACCTAATGCTTCTAATTCCCATGTGGAGGTTGGTTTGAGAGATGGTGTTGCTCTTGCTACAACGGGGTTATATGCCGTGAAGGGCGTGGGTGGTTGTAGTAGGAGAGATATTTTTTCAGATCCTTTAGTGCTTGTTGGCATTCGGGGGTCCATTCGAACTCCTTGTTTTGCTTTAGAACATCGAAAAAACTTTTGCATCGGTCGGATGATCGGGATATAAACCTTCGCAGGGCTGCTACTCTTCCGGTCAATCTCATGACGTCTTTCCGATTGTGGAGTACATCTGGGATTGACTCGATGGCTTTGATCTGAGCGGGATTGACTTCAATTCCTCGCTGGGAAACGATAAATCCCAGGAATTTTCTCGATCCGATTCCTAATGCACATTTCTCCGGGTTCAGCTTCATGTTGTATTGATCAAGAATCCGGAAAGCTTCCTTTAGATGCGCCAGATGGTCCTCTGCTCGTTTGGACTTGATCAGCATGTCATCGATGTACATTTCCATAGTCTTACCGATACGGTCATGGAACATTCGATTGACTAGGCGCTGATATGTTGCACCTGCATTTTTTAATCCAAATGGCATAACTTTATAACAGTACGTACCTCTGCAGGTTATGAACGCTGTTTTTTCCTAGTCATCGGGGTCCATCAATATCTGGTTGTACCCCGAGTATGCGTCGAGGAAGGTGAGTACCTCGTGCCCGGCTATTGCGTCAATTAGTTGGTCTATCCTGGGAAGGGGATATGAATCCTTTGGGCAGGCTTTGTTTAGATCTGTGAAGTCGATGCAAACTCGCCATTTGCCATTTTTCTTTAGCACAACGACCACGTTGGCCAGCCAGTTTAGGTATTTGACTTCACGTAAAGACCCGATCTTTAACAGCCGATCGACCTCATCGTTGATGACCTGGTTTCGAAAAGCTCCTTGTTGGAGCGTCTTTTGTTTTACCGGGCAGTGGTATGGGTGTACGTTCAACCTGTGAGTAATAATATCTGGAGAAATACCTGTCATATCTGCGTGAGACCAGGCGAATGTTGTATGCCGCTCTTTGAGGAACTGGAGGATTTCTCCTCGTAAGCGTTCGCTCAACTCAGTTCCTAAGTAGACCTTTCGTTCCGGTTTGTCTGCGAACAATCCCTCGGATTCCAAAGCTTCCACGGTCGGCATATGGCTTTCCCGTTCGTCCAGCTTTGGGATGAATTCCGGGACCTCGTACTTTGTTTCTTCGTGTGGCATGTCTGGCCCCGGTTGCTGTAATTGCTATTTGCTTTCTTCAGGTAGCTTGAGAGCCACTGAATAGCAATCTCGAGCAGAGCGCTGCTCTCCTTGAACCTCACGTACTCCCCATTCAGACGGGAACTTCAATACCTGATGATAAGTGGATGGAACAGCTTGCATATCGTGGATCCAAGGTCTTCCCATGATGATATTGTAAGCCAGATCCGCATCAACAACATGGAATGTCGTCTCCTTCGCTACTGCTTCGGCGAGAGTTACAAGAGTAATCTCGCCAAGAGTCTTCTCACTCGAGTTGTTGAAACTGGAGATATCTGAAAGCTGCATCTCCCTCACAACTTGTTATTGGATAATGTTTGCAGAGCTGCCCGCATTGATAAGCACTCTCTTGACGTCGAATTCCGCCACGCGTAACGTTATCACTAACGCATCAGCGTGCCGTCTACATCGGAGTCTTCAAATGTTATTATTCCTTCTGGTCGCGGGCGCTTGGTGTTTGTGATGGAGACCTTTGCATACTTCTTTGCTGTGAAAGTGACAGAATCCACCTCGATCCCACCTGAGATAACGTTAACTGTCCTCCTCGGAGAGGATGCTCGTGGAGGGCCAGGTTTGTTTTGCTGTGCCTTCGCATGAGTCTGCTTTCCCTTCTCAGTCAGAAACTCCTTCAAGAATCCCTGTTTCAACAAATGAGCGATTTCATACCTTAGGGCCTTGCAGTCCTCGGTGGTGTGACCGTGATCGCGATGAAACTCGCACCACAAGTCCTGGTTTCGCTTGCTTGGGTCGGTCTTCATGTCCTTCGGCCATTTGACCTTCTCTCCCATATCTTTGAGTGCTGCCACTACTTCAGACATTTCCACGTTGAAGCTCGGCAGGCTTGGGGCTCCACGGAGGTTTGATTCTGAATCATCTCTTCGGGACAGTCCTCTGTTGTTGTTGCGGCTGCGTCCTTTGGAGTTGCTGTGTGATTGGTCAGGCTATGGTTCATAACGTACGTCTGATCTCTCCGTCTCCGCCTTCCCACCGGAGCCACCGTTGCGTGCCTGGGCCCTTCCTCGATTACCTGTTCCAATTTACTTATCCTCATCAATACGTACCTTTGAGTTGTAGCGATTGTAGACGTCCGACCAGCTGGCTGCTGGAAACTCACGGAGAGATTCGTAGAGTCTGCGCGTAACCTCTGAACTTCTGATATCTAAACTGTTGGTGAATGCGATCGCTGCCCATCTGTCCGGTACCTTGGGCAGCAACATACGCTCCCTTTGGAAGCGATCCACATACTTTCGGAGAGACTCATCGGGTCTCTGTTTGATCTTGAAGATGTCTTCTACGCGAGTCTCCGTCTTTTGAGCGCCCGTGTGTGCCTTCACGAACAGCTCAGCCATCTCTGCGAAGGACCCAATGGAGTTTGGTGGCAACATTGAGTACCATCGTAGAGCTCCATCTGCTAGGGTCTCCACGAATTTCTTCAATTGGACTGATTCGATCTCTTCGTCGGTGAGATCAATAGCCTTTATAAAGTTTCTGAACATCATGAGATGATCATTGGGATCAGATGTCCCACGATACCTCGGATTGTTTGACATCTTGAACGTCTTAGGTATCGCCTTTGGGGCTGCTTCTTTCTTCCACGGCCGCTGGGAATACCGTTGGACATCGACTTTCTTTAGTATGGGCGGAGCGCCTGGTATCTGATCGATTCTCTCGTGTAGAGACTTCTGAAGTGCTTCCTGGCTCTCCTTGAATTTTTTGGTGAGAGCTTCCACGACAAGGCTCATTTTTGTAGACGCTATAGACCCTCCGTTCCGATTTTGGTTGACTTGGGTCGTCGGATCTACTGTCCCTCTGTTGTTTTGCTCTCCACCTTGCCTTGAGGTATGCTAAGAAGGAGCGCCACGACCATGTGTTGTAGCATCAAATTTTGCAGTCAGAGGGTTGTGCCCTCGAAGAGAGTCGAGTGCCTCGTTTATCCCTCGGTTGACCTCTGCCTGTTCCTGCATAAATGCAAAGAGCGTTTCCTGGAGGTTCCCTTGGCCAGGGGAGAGACTCCTATGGCGTCGTCTCCTGGGCGGAGTGGTGCTCTGAGAGCGCCTATGCCTATTTCGCTGCCTGACCGGTCCTTGGGAAGATTGTTGCTGTCCATCGGACGAATAATCGGGAGAATAATTGGGACTTGGTGGAGGGGTGCGTACCTGACTTCCGCCTACGATAGTTCGCTGTGAACTGCTTTCTGCCATGTTAGTTATGAAACAAAAAGACCGACGAAAAGAGATATAGTACTGGAAAAGGTAAACTATTAACCTATGAAGGCTATTGACCGGCTCCCATTGTGGTCGCCAAATTGTTTAACCTAAATTCGATTTTAGGCCAATTAACAATTAAATTTGTATTTGCGGAGTCACGATCAATAGTTTAGATTAAGAGTTTATATGACGAATAATGTTAATTACTAAAGTAGTGATATATTCGTAATTTCCAACGATGATAAATAATAATACGGAGACGAGATACAAACCAAAAGAAATAAGGTTAAAGCGTTAGCAAAAAGTAGATAGAAGTAACCGTGTTGTATCGCTTAACCCCGGTGAGAGTTCCTCGTTACTGATCGTACTTAGAAGGTTAGAGAGAAAAGTGCTTAACGAATATAAGTAAAGAACATATTTGAGCCAGAGTGAGAGATAGTATTCTTATTGATATTGTAGATAAGAAGTAAAGTTGTCCTTTCAATGGCTTAGAACGAATGCTATTTATAGGTCTGATAGGCGTCCGTTGGGTTTTGTAACCGCTGGGCACGTATCCGTTGGATATGTAACCGCTGGGTCGTAGTTATTGCCTTTATGACTATTCATTTAGTGATCGCGCATGATCAGGTTAATAATTGCTCATTCAGATCGTGTTGACTGATGAAGCGTTACACAACAGCTTTGGGTCTGCTCATGGTAACCGTCTGGCTGGTTGTTTGTCCGCTAGATATCAGCCCGGCGGAACTTCTGCCCGTACCACGTGGCGGACACATGTCACCTTTTAGGTGATGTCAGCTTTTATCCAATACAAAATCTTTCTCAGTAAAATTTCTCTTTTGTAAATTTAAAGAATTAGTCTTCATATTCCATAGGACTTTCTCTACTGTAAATTAAACATAACAGGTTTAAGCTAAAGTGTACTTTAGTCCTATTCTTGCTAAATGACAAACTGAATCTTTATTTATATTAACTAGAGATCGCAGTTTTTTGGACTTTGAAGTTTAACTAGGATTTTACTTGGGTGGTAACTCTATTGCACACCTTCATAATAGGAGTAACAACTAAAGACATCAAAACGTTTGATTTGGCTTATATTAAATGTCCTCAAGAGAGCATTAAGTTAAAGCACGAGAAATTACATTGTCGCCATTTCATGTTGTTTATCTTTAAATTCGGTTAGATTTTTTCTGCCAAAGTTATCATGATAATAGTTGATTTTTTTTTTTCATTTACATTGATTGCTTAAAAATCTTGAAGACCAATAAAAATGACAACAAAGACACAATGTAATTGAACTTTCTAATGTGTTCTTTTCTCTTAAATCCTTACAACCAAATAGAGAGCTTATTGTTTACCTTAATTATTATTACAATGAACTGATGGTATCATCACTTTTATACTCCCTTTGTCCCAATTTATGTGTCACCCTTTCCTTTTTGGTATGTCTTAAAAAGAATGTCACATTTTCTTATTTGTCAACTATTCAATGCACTATCTCTATTTTACACTATTGAGTCCTACTCACTTTAAAAGCCACCAACAACTTTTTGATTACTTCAATCTTCTCTCTCTTACTTTTTCAAGGGTAAATTTGAATATTTCCAAAGTCAACTTCTATTTCTTAAACTCCGTGTCACCGCCACATAAATTGGGATGGTGGGAGTATTTTTTATTGGTCCTTTTGTTTCTTCTTTACATATTTGATGTGTGGATTGCATTGCCTCAACTCAGGCATGTTTTGTTATTCTTGTATTGGTCGATTTCTGTCCGATCACATAAAGTACACGTGGTCAACTACGTGGCGAGGCGAGAACAGTTTACAAAGATATTATGAAACGAGGTTGGATTGAAACAGCATCGATCAGTGATATGATCGGTTAAGTTGGATCGCGATCGGAATATTTCGAAGACTATTGTTTTCGAAAGCTAACGACGTCTGATCTTATCCCGCTTTTATCGGAACGGATTTAGCAGAGTTTGTTGGACGTGGGTAATTGTTGTTGCGTGTGTAGTGGAGAGACGTGGGAAGGTGGAGTCCTTCTAGGGTTGGGGACTCCACATCTTAGCCTATAAATATTCCCCCACTTTCCCCTTTGTAACTTACGTTCTTCTGAACAAAAATATCCCCTTTTTATTCAATTGCATCTTTACTACTATTGCAAATCTACCATTATCACCATTACAATTATTGTAATAAACATCAGTTGCAACTTGGGTCAAACCTGAAGGAGGATTCATCTCTTTCAACGGAACATTAATCTTCGATCAATTAATACAATAAGCTTCATTGCTTTCATTTATTGATTCACTATTCTCTATCTTCGTTGTTTGCTTGTTATTTTGATCATTAGATATATTTGTTCATCGTCATCGATCGCATAAATTTATTACTATAATATTGATCGCGCCATTAATTCGTTGCATGACATATCTGTTTATAGTCATCGGTCATGCTAAGAAGTTCTTATTATCATCTTGATCTTAGCACCAGTTCGATAGAATTATCGTTAATCCATTAACTGCTGTTCTATCGTTTTTATCAGCCCTGTCATCGGATAATTCACATAGTCTTGTATACTTAACGTTGTCATCGTAATTTTGCATTCTTCATCGTGTCTTGTTAAATTGTTCACCTGATATTAAACGAAATTAGTATTCTGATCGTATTTGGTAAAACAGTAAATTGTGCACTTCGTTGGTAACTTATTCGTTCAGAATCGTATAGAATCGATCGCTTGCTTTCGTCTAGTCTTCTCATCATAATTCGTGAATCTATCACTTAACTTCGTGTATTCGATCATATTTGTCCTCGAGTCAAACTTGCTATATTGTGTCATCGTAATCATCATTATCTGTTCCTTCGAATTTGATGCTTCTACTATTTTTGAAGTAATACTTAGTAGATCAATCATTTGTCAACGTAAATTGCTCATCAGCCGGTAAAATTAAGATATAAACGGTTTCTAAAACTCAACTAAATACAAATTTAATTGTAATACCTGAAATACATTCTTAGGAAATACAATTTGGCGCCCACCGTGGGGCTTAGGCAATCGATTTGTTCCAAGATTTGATCGTTGATACTACTTACGTTTGTTTTCCTATTTTGCGATGGCAGATGAACGCAACGTTGTTGCTACTTCCGCTTTGAACGGTCAACAACAGCTCAATCCCAATGACGGGGTTCATGTTTCGGCGAATGCTGAAGCAACCGATGAATCAACCAATCACAAGCAGGATCTGCCTCACGACGATGTTCCTTCTGGTTCATAGTTGAACGCGCCTCAAGGATATCGACCCGGTAAGGACCCGCGGTCGAAGCTGAGTCAGTGGATACGAATATGGCGTTGATGGCATATTTGAAAAAATATGATGCGTAATTCGAGATGATAAATAAGAAATTGGAGATTCTGTCTAGCTCTATCGGAAACAGAGTGCCCAGCTCTTCGATCACATCCCCTGCAAGCATTCCGACTTTGGTTCCTCCGGGCGCCGCAACAGGGGGACTTGCAGCGGGGGTCGGATCTGGAGGATCGGGTACGGCTACCGTGGCTACGGGAGCTCCGGCCTCCGTCACAACAGAAGTAAGGATGTTGGCTACAATGCAGACATTGTTGAATGATACATTGGAGAAGAAATTCAATGAGATGAAATCATTTATGGAGAAGTTGCCAGGTGCACCGAAGTTAACAGATGACGTCGCTAAGAAATCGATGTCAAAGCATCCTTTTCCACCAAGTGCAACCCCACTACCTATTCCCAAAGCTTTCAAGTTGCCAGAAAGTTTGAGGTACGATGGAACTACGGATCCAAGGGATCACATCGACATGTTTTCAATTGCAGTTCAATCGAACGACTTGACTTCGGATGATATCAATTCAGCCAGCTTGAAGAAATTATGTGAAACGCTGAGGGGAGGAGCGTTGAAATGGTATCTGCAGCTACCCAAAAATGGGATATCAGATTTCGATGATATGTCAGCTAAATTCATTCAAGCACACACTGGAGCAAAAAAAGATAGAGCCAAGAGTGGAGGATATCTTGAATATTAAGCAACGACCCGGTGAAACTATCAAACAGTTTTTGAAGCGGTTCAATGGCGAAAAGATTAACATCCCAAACGTCGAGGAGAGATGGGCTTGTGTTATCTTTTGCAAATAATCTACGCAATGATTCAACGGAGGCGTGTGCAAAGTTGAAAGATCGTTTGAGAAAAATCAACATATGGACCTTTGATGATTTGCATCGTGAGTGTGAGCCAAAGATTAGGGCTGAAGAAGAGGAGTTGCAGCTAGCCCGATACAATCGTCAGTATGATCGACCACCACCACGGAGAATCTAGAATGACAGGTGAAACTACAGGGATCAACAATGGGAGCCCTACAGTTTCCCTCGAATGGGGAGTAACAACCACGAAGCCGGTAGCTCGAATAATCAACTGAAGAAGGGACAGTTGGGTCCATCTTCAGCTCAAAGAGATCGACCACTGCCTCCTAAGGTGACAGAGTATAATTTTTGTGTGTTGACATCTAATCTAGTAAATCATTTGAAGGGGATGGGTGAGAAAGTTGTAAAATTTCCCGGTCGAATGAAGACGAATCCGAACACAAGGGATAAAAAGCATTCCATCATGATTTTGGCCATACGACCGAAGAGTGTAAGGCATTACGATACGAGGTAGCCAGTTTGCTGCAAAAGGGACACTTGGTGGATCTGTTGACCAAAAGGGGGTGAAATAATTTCAATAAAAAGAAGGATGATGAACCACCAAAACCTCCTGCTCCGAGGAAACGGTGAACGTCATAACTGGGGGAGATGACGTATGTGGGGGTAACTTGCACTACAAAGAAATACGCAAAGGTTTCGTTTATACGAGACAAAAGGACACGAGAAGACATGAACGATGAGATTGTGCTCGGGGATTTCGACTTCGACGAAAGGATTCATCCCCATCATGATGCCTTAGTAGTGACGATGAGAGTTGATGATGCCGACGTAAAGAGAGTGTTGATCGATGGTCGAAGGCTTCACTGTCAAGGATGGCGTTCGAAAATAGCAATCACAGTTAGCGGAATCCATGGTCGAAGGCTTCACTGCGACTCCGTCATGTGCTAAACAAGCACAGTTAGCAGAATCTGCAGTCGAAGATGACTTCACCTCAATTCCGCCATGTGTTAAGGAACCATACAGAAAAAAGCTGAAGATTCTACGATAGAAGAATTAGAGGAAGTAATGCTATTCGATGACAAACCAGATCGAAAAGTATACGTCGGGGCAGAGTTGGATCCCGAAGTAAGAACAAAAATCATATATTTTCTCAAGGATAATTCTGACTTTTTCGCTTGGTCCCACACGGATATGATAGGGATCGACCCAAAAGTTGCAACGCACAAGTTGAATGTCGATCCCAAACATCAGCCGGTGAAGCAAAAGAAAAGGCCGAATGGTGGGTTCCGAAGGAAAGTTATCAACGATGAAGTAGATAAGTTATTGGCGAATGGGTTTATTAAGGAGGTTAAGTATCCAGAGTGGCTAGCAAACACTGTCGTAGTACCTAAGAAGAATGGGAAGTGGAGAGTATGCATCGATTACACCGACCTTAACAAAGCTTGCCCAAAAGATTCGTTCCCACTGCCCCACATCGATAGATTGATCGATTCGACAGCATGGCACGAAATGTTGAGTTTTTTGGATGCTTGCTCAGGCTATAATGAAATTTCGATGGACCCAGTAGATCGGGAAAAAACTTCTTTTATCACAGACATGGGGACTTATTGTTACACGGTCATGCCCTTCGGTCTCAAAAATGCTGGGACTACTTATCAACGTTTGGTTACCACAATGTTTAAGTATTTGATCGGGAAAATGATGAAAGTGTTCATTGATGATATGTTGGTTAAGTCATTATAGAGGAAGGATCATTTAATTCATTTGGAAGAGACTTTTACAATACTAAGGCGGTTCAACATGAGGCTGAACCCTGAGAAATGCGCGTTTGGGGTCGGATCTGGCAAGGTCTTGGGATTCATCATATCGCAGAGAGGGATCGAGGCTAATCCAGATAAAATTAAAGCGATAGAAAGCATACCCGAATAGTTGACAACAGTGAAAGAATTTCAGCAGATGACCGGTCGAGTAGCCTATCTCAGCAGGTTCATCTCGAGGTCATCTGAATGATGTCACAAGTTCTTTTCGGTGCTAAGGAAGAACACAAGCTTTGATTGGACGCTAGAATGCAAATGAGCCCTCAAAGAATTGAACAATATTTGTCCAACCCTCCGCTGCTCTCAAAGCCAATCGAAGGAGAAATGTTGCTGATCTACTTAGCTGTTTCCGAAGTGGCTGTAAGCGCTGTCCTCGTTTGCGAGGACGGAGGTAACCAATTTCCTATTTATTATGTTAATAAAACATTATTAGATGCGGAAACAAGATATCCCTACTTAGAAAAACTCGCACTAGTCACGGCAGCATGAAAACTAAGACCGTATTTCCAATGTCACTCTATATCTGTTGTAACTACTTTTCCTTTACGAAATATTTTACATCGGCCAGATCTTTCTGGTCGATTAATGAAATGGGCGGTCAAGCTGAGTGAGTACGATATCACTTATCAGCCTCGCACCGCCATCAATTCTCAAGTTTTAGCTGATTTTGTAGCAGATTTTAGCGCTAACATCTTTTCAGAAGCAAAGAAAGAGGAACTGATGATGAGAGATCCAGACCCCGGAGTCTGGATGATGTACGCCGATGGAGCCTCGAACGTGAAAGGAACTGGCCTCAAAATTTTGCTGATAGCACCAACCGGTGAAAAACTCAGGTATGCAATCAAATTACATGCAAAGAGTAACAACGAGGCCGAATATGAGGCCCTCGCTGCAGGTTCAAAGCTCGCGAAGGATTTGAAAATCGAACGGTTGGACATCAAAAGCGATTCCCAACTAGTGGTGAACCAAATCCAAGAGGATTTTAGTGTTCGAGATTCGAGGATGCAGCAACTGCTCAGCAAGGTACAAAATCTTCTAACTTCTTTTCAGGAATGGAAGATAGCCCAAATCCCGAGGGAGGATAACGTCGAGGCAGATGCCTTGGCCAACCTCGGTTCTGCAGCTGCCATCGAAGGAGAACTCGATGAAACATTGGTTCATTTGTTCGAATCTCCACTCTGTCGGAGCATCAAAGAGGTAAACAATGTTAACCATACTTAGAATTGGAGAAACAAATATTTGTCCTATTTGCAGGCAGGTACTCTGCCCGAAGACAAGAAATCTGCCTGATCGCTCAAAGTTAAAGTGGCCAGATTTTGCCTTATAGATAACCAACTCTATAGGCAAATGTTCAATGGCCCTTTAGCAAAGTGCGTTGGGCTAGATGAAACGAGCTATGTGTTGAGAGAAGTTCACGAAGGCGAATGTGGCAATCACTCCGGCAGCAAATCGTTGGTATGGAAGATAATCAGAGCTGGATATTATTGGCCAACGATTGTAGAGGACGCCAAGGACTTCGTTCGTAAGTGTGATAAAAGTCAACGATTTGGCAACCTCATACATCAACAAGCAGATCCCCTTCATTCGGTCACGTCACCGTGGCCGTTCATGAAGTGGGGAATGGATTTGGTCGGGCCGCTTCCGACAGCGCCCGGTGGGGTAAAATTTATTTTAATTTGACAGATTATTTTTTTAAGTGGGTAGAAGCAATTGCTTTGGCTAAAATTCGTGAACACCAAGTTATCAAGTTCATTCACCAAAATATCATTTTTCATTTTGGGATCCCGAAAGAGATCACATGCGACAACGGCAAACAGTTCGTGGGGAATCGAATCACAGCTTTTTTCAAGAAGTAGGGGATCAAGCGGATTGCATCAACACCCTATCACCCCAGTGAAAACGGACAAGCTGAGTCTTCCAACAGGACAATAATCGAGTACTTGAAGAAAAGATGGATGAATCAAAGGGCAATTGGCCGAATGGGCTCCCCGGTGAGTTGTGGGCTCATCGAACAACGGTGAAACACAGCACTGGAGAAACTCCGTTCTCACTTGTCTATGGAGCAGAAGCATTGGTTCCGGTGGAAATCGGTGAACCTAGCCTTCGGTTTGCTCATTCCACTGATGAATCAAACAAGGAAGCCATGTTGATAGACTTGGATTTGATCGAGGCAAAAAGAGATATGGCACTAGTTCGGATACAAGCACAGAAACAAAGGGCAGAAAACTACAGAAAAATTATGTATCGAGCTTTTAATGTAGGTGATTATGTATTGAGGATCAAAAGGCCAAAGAAGGATGCACCAAACGAAGGCAAACTGGGAGCAAATTGGGAGGGACCCTATCGAGTCAAGGCAGTGGTCGGAAAGGGCTCATACCAGCTCAAAATAGTGGACTCCAAGCCAGTCGACTTCAATTGGAATATCACACAATTGAAGAAGTATTACTTCTAAAAATACTACGGTATCGTATAATCGAATTTCACTTTTTAATTACATAATTTTCATTTCCCCTCCATCGGGCGCATTTGTTTATTGATTATTTGATACTAACACTTTTAGATGATAGGCATAGTTGGAATGAAATGATGAAAAACATCACCCACAAACACTTGAGCTCGAAACGCTCCAATCGGGGTCGATAAGTCTGACGAATACTCCAACGTGGTCTTCATCTTTAACGCTCTCTCTCGTTGTTTTTCTTTCAACATCTTCGTTTCAGATGTCAAAAGTCTTAGGTCCAGTGTTCGACTACTCATACTTCACACCAAAACACTGGGGGGGGGGGGGGAATGGAGTTAATAGGATAATCACACATTCGAACACTGGGGACTGCCCAAATATTGGGGACTTCTTTCGAAAATGAAGACGAGATCGTTTGAAGACAAAATCGGGGACTCGTTCAAATTCAGCAAAGATCTCAAGCCCCAACGTTTATTACTTAAACTGGGGACTTGTTCGAATTCGACAGAAATCTCAAGCCCCAATGTTTATCACTTAAATTGGGGACTCGTTCGAATTCGACGGAAATTTCAAGCCCCGGTATTTTCATTCAAATTTGGGATTGTTTATTTAGATAGGACATGCAATATGTAAGCGATCCATTAGCAATCAAGGAAATATTTTGTCATCGATGCCTTTAAACAGCCACATCGTGTAACCGATCGAATAATGTATCAAGCGCCCGATAGTGGCTAATACTTCAATAATATATCACACTTACATCATTTTTCCGATCTCTACAACACTTGTCAGTTTGTGTTATCGATCTTTACGTTGCTGAATTTTACAATTTCAATTTTTTACTAAGTGTTTAAACCGAATATTCCCAAACTTGAAAATGTTCGAAGAGTGCACTATGTGAAAATGAGACGTCATTCTTTACCATGCACTAAGTACATTGGACCCTAATCACATCATATTTAAACTAGCTTATCTTTGGAAAATAACATTTGAAGCGATAAAAGGAAATTTTTAAAACATGATTCATTCATTCGAAAAATATTTACATTGATCGGTCAAATGACCTTATCATTTTGAAAAATCGAAAGACCAAGCTACTGGTTGAAAACAACTAAACAAAAACAAGTTGAAATCATGACTCATTCATCATCTCTGTCAGAGCCTTCATCGGAAGAGCTTGCAGGGAGACCGAGATCCTTATGAGCCAGCCTTACAATGGCTGTTGTTTCACTCAACTCAGTGGGAATGTGGACATTTCTATCTAGCATCTCTCTGAGCACATCACTCCTTGATTCAGCAAGGATCAAGTCCTTTTTCTTCTCAAATTCCTCTTCGAGGTCACGCCTTAGGTTGGTCGACTCCCTTTGAAGCACTCGATTCCTCTCCGCCAGGCTATTGGCTTGAGTATTTAGATCCTCATTGCCCTTACGGAGAGTTTAAATCTCTTCGGCTACTACAACCAACTCTCGATTTTTGCACTCCAAGACAGAGCTGAGTTCGACACACTTCGATTCCGTGTTAGCCTCGTGTTGACTAAACTGCTCATTCAAGGCTCGAATCTGAGACTCTAACTAGGATTCACGAAGAGCATGCTCATTCGTGCTTTTGTCAAAGTTGGCCAAAAGCTCAGCATGCTCATTCTCCAGAGCCTTCAACTTTCGGTGCATCTCTTCCCCCGCCGAAGTAAGATAGACAATTTGTTCGTTTAACGCTTTGGCTCCATCTTGAAATTGGCAAATCCAATCAGTTGTTTCGATCACTATTATTGAATTCTGAAAACAAGTCGCAAGTAAGTTTCAACAAGGTATATTCAAAGAAAAGGAAAAGAACAGATGATGGGAAGAAAGTTACCCTAAAACTAGAAAAAGCGATCTGTGAAGGTAGACTCAAATCGTTGTGCCTATTTAAACGGGCTTGCTCCATCGGGCCCATAACCTCGAAGAGATAATCGGCAAGCCGCTTTGGGCATCTAAGCAGATCGATGTTGCGCGGCACGTTCACTGTAACCGATCTGTCGCCCAATTTTTCGGATTCGCCCAAACCGGCGAAGGCCTCGGCATCTTCACCTCGATGAAGAGGTATTATTAGATCAGCATGATCTATACCAAAAAAATACGAACCCGTGCTTTCATCGTATTTGGATTTGGTCGTGGCCATCGGCCGATCCAAGGATGGCATTTTTCCTTTGGTTGGATCCCTCTCCTCGAGGCTCTGATCAATGGCATCAATCATGGTTTCCTTGACTTCGGGGACAACTTCCAAGGAAACGATGGCGCTATCTCTGCTGGGTAGACCTCCAGACCCTGAATTGACTTCTTCGGCTATGGGAGACAAATGAAAACTTTCGCCTCCTAAGTCGGCCGAAAAGTCTTCAACTTGTTCAGCTACTTTGAGCTGGATAGCCGTTTCTTGAAGCCTCTCCTTCGTTGGCTTCGTAGGATGCCTCACCAATCGATCAGACCCCAATTCTTCTCCTGCTTCGTCCTCCTCGAGGTCAACGATCGGGTCATCTCTTCGACAGCTTCTGCTGCTGCGATAGCTGAGCTCGTCCCAGCAATCACTTCTTCGATAGTATGGGGCTTGATCGGCGAAGTGCCCCTTGCTCTTTCCCCACAATCTTGAGATAATATTTACTCTTCAAATCCTTAAAGGATTTCTTCTTCTTCGGAGGAAAAAGAACGTCATCGAATTTTTCCTCGCCCTCGACTTCGGCTTCCTCGTCGCTGGGCTCACCTCTAGTGCCAGTAATGCCTACAGAAACTCGAAGATCAGCGACAAAAGCAAATCAAATACAAGTTTCGAGGAAAGAGGCATACCATGATTTTTGGCCTTCATAGTCAATAAAGCCGCAATCGGCTTCCAGGCCCTCTGATCGTTGGTTGTCTTGTCTAAGACTCTGATCAACCATTGTTCGATATCAGGGACCTGACCGAACAGAACTTTATCGGCTGCAGATAGGAAGATGAGTTTTTAGATCAAATAAAATTCAAATATATTCAAAAGACAAAACTGTCACACACTTACGAGTTCAGTTCCACGCGCTCGGAAGCGGCTCTGCTCCGGGAGCAGTCAATTTCTCCGTGGGGATGAAAACAAAATGTTGATCCCATCCCCAGAGATCATCATCATTATCGGAGATCAGAGCCCGATGACCTCGTTTCGCTAAATTAATTACCCCGCCTTGTAGACTCGGGGAGAATAAATGTTAAGAATGTGGCGAAGTGTCAACTCCACTTCTGCCTTCTTTGCGATAAACCGCATTATCACCACCGTTCTCCATATTGATGGAGAAAGTTGTCCAACACAAACATTGTACATTCGACAAAACTCTTCAATCAAAGGGTCAATTAGAAGAGTGAAATCGATCGTAAATAGATACGTCAGTACTACCGAATGGCCTTCGAGGTGGGTGGCCACAGTAGATTTCTCCGAAGGGAATACCACATCCAGCTCACCTGCCTTCCAACCACAGTCGTCCCGAACTCGTGACATCGAATCGGGAGTAATTGCGCTGTACACAGAGTCGATATGAATATTTTTCTTCTTACTTCTCTCTGCCTCGTTTTGAACATTAACTTTGCAATTGTTGTCGTATGTAAACTATTTCGGAAGAATTTCAGAATAATGCTTTTTTGGGCCAAAGTCCTTTGGCTTTCTTTCCTTCCTCTTCTTCCCCTTCTTCTCTTCAGAAGGACCAACGACGGGGGCATCTTGTTCTATTGCCGCAACAGACCGCGGCGACGCAGTGGCGGCTACGGCAGCGGA
This sequence comes from Petunia axillaris subsp. axillaris, assembly GCA_029990575.1. NCBI lineage: Eukaryota > Viridiplantae > Streptophyta > Magnoliopsida > Solanales > Solanaceae > Petunia > Petunia axillaris. The sequence continues at coordinate 118,290,873 of JARKNS010000004.1, read as the reverse complement.
AGCAGTAATATCAGTATCGGCAATATTTTGAGTAGATGAAGACATCTTGAACAAGTGTAAACTTGGTGATTTGAGTAACTGACTTAAAAATCTGAAACAGAAATTGAAGAACACAAGCAAGAAATTGGAGGATTTTAAGGGTTGTGGAAGTTGTAAAGTTTGTAAACTTGTTTTGAAGTTGGTATTTATAAGGCAAAAACAATCATTGCCTCAATAACCGCTGAAAACTACCGACTGCATGATGCCTGACACGTGTAGTGATGGGAAGTTGAAGTGACGGCTTGACGTTTCAAATTTAGGGGCCACAAACGCTCTACGTGTTTTCCCGCCTAAAGTTTCAAGCCACTTGCCAAGTTTCTCGAACACACGCTTGGCAAGTGAGGGGACTATCTGTATTGGTCGATTTCTTTCCAATCACGCAAAGTACACGTGGTCAACCACGTGGCGAGGCGAGGCAAGAACAATTTCCGAAGACATTATGAAATGAGGTCGGATTGAAACAGCATCGATCAATAATATGATTGGTTAAGTTGGATCGTGATCGAAATATTTCGAAGACAATTGTTTTCGAAAGCTAACGACGTCTGATCTTATCCCGCTTTTATCGGAATGGATTTAGAAGAGTTTGTTGGACGTGGGCAAATGCTGTTGCGTGTGTAGTGGAGAGACGTGGGTAGGTGGAGTCCTTCTAGGGTTGGGGACTCCACATCTCAACCTATAAATATTCCCCCACTTTCTCCTTTGTAACTTACGTTCTTCTAAACAAAAGTATCCCTTTTTATTCAATTACATTTTTACTACTATTGCAAATCTACCATTATCACCATCGCAATTATTGTACTAAACATCAGTTACAACTTGGTTCAAATCTAAAGGAGGATTTATCTCTTTCAACGGAACATCAATCTTCGATCAATTAATACAATAAGCTTATCACTTTTATTTATTGATTTACTATTCTCTATCTTCGTTGTTTGCTTGTTATTTTGATCATTAGATATATTTATTGATCGTCATCGATCGCATAATTTATTATTATAATATTGATCGCGCCATTAATTCATTGCTTGACATATCTGTTTATTGTCATCGGTCACGAAAATAAGTTTTTATTATCATCTTGATCTTAGCATCAGTTCGATAGAATTATCGTTAATCCATTAACTGCAGTTCTATCGTTTTTATAAGCCCTGTCATCGGATAATTCACATAGTCTTGCATACTTAACGTTGTCATCGTAATTTTGCATTCTTCATCGAGTCTTGTTAAATTGTGCACCTGATATTACACGAAATTAGTATTCTGATCGTATTTGGTAAAACAGTAAATTGTGCACTTCGTTCGTAACTTATTCGTTCAGAATCATATAGAATCGATCGCTTGCTTTCGCCTAGTCTTCTCATCATAATTCGTTAATCTATCGCTTAACTTCGTGTATTCGATCATATTTGTCATCGAGTCAAACTTTCTATATAGTGTCATTGAAATCATCATTATCTGTTCCTTCGAATTTGATGCTTCTACTGTTTTTGAAGTAATACTTAGTAGATCGAACATTTGTCAACGTAAATTGCTCATCAGCCGGTCAAATTAAGATATAAACGCTCACCTAAGACTCAACTAAATACAAAGTTAATTGTAATACCTGAAATACATTCTTAGGAAATACAATTCTAATTCATGAAGCTTTGATCTATATAAAGCAATGACTGATACAATATTTTCTTCTTTTGTTAGGAGGAATTTCTCTACCATTCTTAATGTGAGATTTCAGTACCGGATGACTTCTTCGATATATGTTATCTTTTTAATAACCCTCTAAAGGTGAATTGTTGTCAACTTACTCAAATTATTTAGGACAAACGTTTTGGACAACAAATTTTGTCACATCTTCAATTTTGATTTAGATGGTCTTCACATATTGGGATAGTAGAAGAGGTATAGTTATAAAGCCTCTAAATACAAACTTATTTGAAGATAACATGTTAGAATTATATATTAATAATTGTGATTGAGTGTTGATATTAGTTATTTTTTGTGGTTTTTGATTATCTAATTAATTGTTGTTCTGAGCTGATGGAGGTTTTTGTGCAATTAGAACAATTGACCTTGAAGTGGCAATTTGATACAAGGTAACTTCCATTCTACTGTATGCAATAAGAAGTTTATTTCAAGGAACTTGAGTATTTCATGATTAATCAAGGTGTTTATAGTTTTATGCATTTATGTTACTAATTCTTCATGTCTTTTTTATTTTTTTGTAATATCCATCCTTTAAAGATTCAAATCGACATTGATATTCCTGTTGTCTATGTAAGGTCGTTAGGCCCAAGCTTCCCGAAATTAAATAAAGATAAAGAAGGTGGTCGGAACTCTAAAAGACGGATGGAAAAAGCTAGCTCTTTTTGAATGTCCAACATGTTCGAAAAAACCTCCGATGAATATTCATTTTTTCAAGAACTTGTACTTTTTCATTTGTTTGTTAGGGTTATATATAGTATACTCCCATACAATATCGAAGTACTTGCCTTGCTATTTTAGTTATTGTTTAACCTAGATCCGATTTTAGGCCAATTAACAATTAAATTTGTATTTGCGGAGTCACGATCAATAGTTGAGATTAAGAATTTGTACGGTGAATCAAGTAATATCAATATAGAACGTTAAAGGTAAAGTATAAGCGAAAGCAAAGAGAGGCAAACGTATCCTATCCTCCGTCTCTGGGGAGAGTTGGTCGATATTCGCCACACTTCAGATGATCCAAACGCTAAAATAGTAATTGAAATATGAGCAAAAATGAGAGAGAGAGAGAGTATTCTTATTGATAGTGTAGACAAGAAATAAAGTTATGTTACAATTGGTTAATGTAAATGCTATTTATAGGCCTGAAAGGCGCCCGTTGGGATTGTAGTAATCGTTGGGCATGGAACCGTCTGGATAAGTAACTGCTAGGCACCTATTCAACGAAGTTGTAACCGCTGGGCTGCAATGATTGCCTTAATGACCATTTAATGAATGATCGTGGACAATAATGCTAATAATTGCTCATTTAAACTATGTTGACTGTTGAAATGTTCCGTAACTTCCTTAGGTCTGCTCGTGGGAAATATCTGTCCGGTGAATGTTTGTCCGTTGAAACGTCAGTTCGTGCCACGTGGAAGACACGTGTCATCCTTCAAAGTCCAATCAGCTTTTATACAATACAGATAGTCCCCGCACTTCTCGGGCAGAGTATCTGTCCGAGGAGTGGATAAGAGCTTTGGCGGGAGTTTTTGCGAACTTTTCGTCTCCATATGACGTAACTTGATGACGTATGAATCTTATCAGATAAGTGACAAGCCCTTATGTCGTGCGCATTAAATGCGCCGTATAAAAAAAGTAACTGCAGCTGGCACGCCTCTGGAACCGCAGTTTACTCTGAAGTGACTACTGCGTATCCCAACGGGTAAAAGCAATGATTTTAACCGCCTCAACCACGTGCGCACGTCGTCTGTTGATTGCGAGGTGACCGCTGCTCTTCAGAATAATGATGGCGCTATAAAGTTTTGATTAACCCTATTTCCTCCTTCGACGGCCAGATCTGGTCGTAGTTTATCCGATAACCTCCACGTGTCTTCGAGAGAAGTTGGGGATCTGAATCTTGGTTCCTATAAATAGGGATTCACTTGATGAGAAACTCTTTACTTGCTTTTATTTCCTCTGTGTCGTTCTTCGAAAACCTCTAAATTAGCTCTTGAGTTTTTCTTGATAACTTCATTCTTTTCCTGAAATCATGGCTTCAAGATCTAGAAAAAATCATAGTACCGATATTGCTGGTAGTTCCACGACGGCCACTCCTAGGCCGCGGGCTACTCAAGCCACTTCTGCTGAAATAATCCCCAAGAAATGGGGTGAACTTGAGGCGGACTGTAATATTAAGTCCTTTCATAACAGGGAGGGTGATACGTGCCACTGGCCGGCGTATAGGTTTAAGTCGGGGATCACGAAGGAGGTGATCCCTCATGTGAGGATGGACTGCAACTGGGGCGATGAAGTTCCTCTCTTGCCGGTCTCAGAGGGAGAGAACATTACTTCCCACAGGGCTGGGTGGACAGCTATGTGCACCTACCCTTTCACGGTGGGATGCAGGTTGCCCTTGCACCCTGTGCTGGAGAGGCTTTGCAGGGGGTACCTTCTCTGCCCGGGGCAATTGAGCCCCAGTATATATAGGATAGTTACACTTTTAGATTGGTTTGCGGCAGAAACCGATCAATCTTTTGACTACAAGCATTTTATTTCTTTGTATAGTGTTCAGATTTTTAAAGATGGCTATGTAAATGCCAGGATGCGCGGAAGCAAAGGCTTGGTGCGCAGTTCTGAGGATACCAGTGACCGAGGCTGGGTGCACCGGTATCTGTTCGTGCGCTCCTCGGCCTTGACTTTCGACGACAAGACATACCTTCCAGAAGTCTGGAATAAGACGCGTAAGTCCCCGAGTTTTTTTTATATTCTCCTTCCTTCCTCCTCTAATCTTCGTTCAATTTCTTCGTGCAGTGGCCAAGCAACTTTACGACAGGTTCATATCTGTTGGCGAAATGACGGCGTGGGTTGAGCCGATTTTGGAGAAATTCGGACCAGAGAAGAGAGATTGGGCGTACTTTGCTACTCTCAAAAGTTTGACTGTGAAACACCATGGTGAGAATATTTTTGTCTCTCTGATAATTCTTCTTCTTTGAACCCTCCTCATCTCTGACCGTTTCATCTTTGTTGCAGGTTTGGGCATTTCGGGAGATTTCTTTCCCGCGCCTCCCCAAGACAGACCTACCAAACCTGTTGCTGACCCAGCTGCTGAGGCTGAGGCTATACTAGCTTCGGTAGGTGCTCTGCGCAGCAGGGAGGGGGGTGAAGAACTCTTGTCTGATAGACTGGGCTCCTTGAAGAGGAAGAAAAGAAGCCAAGGGGAGGGCGGAGCACGGAAGAAATCTACTCGTAAGACTTCCATGGCTGCCAGGCAACCCTCGTCGGTTGGTGGCGATCTTTCTCCTAGGGCCAGTGTCCCGGAGCCTATGGAAGCGAATGTCGAGGTTGCTGCTGAAGTCCCCGAGTCTGTGCGGGGAGAGGGTCTAGACAAGGAGGTCATCTATCTTTCGGACACTGAAGTCGAAGTGGATGTTCCTCTTGGGCGAAGACCTCATCTTCGTAGTGACAGAAGAAGGGCCGAGAAGGAAGCCGTCCGTACTCCGCAGAGGAGTCCCCGAGTTGGTGACGGGGAGGAGGCAGGTTCTTCTCGTGTGGACAAGGGAAAGAAGAAGGTGGATGAAGAAGAAGTGAAGGAAGAAGTCAGGGAAGAAGTTCCCCAAGAGAGTAGCCGAGGTCCTCGTGTTTTTCGTTTCGAGGATCTGGAGAATGTGGCTACTGAGGGGGCGACTCCAGTTGGTCTTCGTGAATGTGAGACAATTAATCCTGGAGCAGAAGATGACTCTAACCTCTCATCATCGAGGTTTTTCTGGCGGTCAGTCATCAGTGGTCAGACAAAGTTGAAGGATATCAGGGGTATCTGTTACAAGTTCGGGCCAAATCACCCTTCCGAACAGGCTTGGGAACCCAAGTACTGTGAGAGGAAACATACTTTGAAACTTGCCCCCGATGTCAACTTCATAACTGAGCCAAGCGGTTTGGCTAAGGCGGTCTCCTCACTCATCGGTCCCCGCAAAGAATGGGTGCTGAGGGAGCTGAGCGATGAAGAGTTAACCTTTCAGATTGCTGCTGATTCTGCCCGAGTAAGTATTTTCTCGTTCTCATGTTGGAAGTAACTTTAGCCTCGGACCCTTAACCTTAGCTTGTTTCATTTTTTTTTAGTCAAGCATGCTGGCTGCCGAGCTTATGTTTCGTTCCAGGATTAATAATGTCGATAAGGTGGTAGAGATAAAGAAAGAACTGCTGGAAGCTCTGAAGGACAACAAAACTCTGGTTGAGCAGTGTGGTTTCCTTGGTGGAGAAGTTAATCGGTTAACTGATGTTAACAATGATCGTCTTGAGCAAATTAATGCTCTCACCAGGGAAAAGGACCTTCTTTCCGAGGAGAAAGAAGTTTTCGCACGCTCTATCCAGGGCTTGGAGAGACTGCTTGAAGAATGCTGCAATTGCTTGAATAGCGCTAACGACAACCGCGTATCTCTTGAGATGGGTCTGCAGAGAGCAAATGAAGAATCAATCAAAGCCCGTTCTGATCTCCAAGCTGCCAAGGACCAGGTCGCTAAGTTAATGGGTGCTCAGACCGCATTAACCAAGGACTTGGAAAACTTGCGTGATCAGTCGGAAATCAAGACCAAGCTTGTGGCCCTTGAAGCCAAGCGTACATTGCTCGTGCAGATCCAGGCTGGACAAGTTGATGTCGAGGAGATGCTGCAGACGACAAAGAGCGCTATTCGAAGAATACACCAAGCACTGGGTCTCTCCCCCGAAGAGTCTGAAGGCGATGATGATGGAGATGAAGATGAGGATTCAGGGAATGACGGCAGGACTGACGGAGCTGGTGCGTTGAGTCCTGATCATGGCCCTTCAAGCTAATGCTCTTTTTCCTCAATTGATATATTTTTATTTTGTTTGGCGAGAGCTAGACTTGTTTGTTAGAGACTCTCTGATCCTTTGTATGGCCAGTTTGTTTTGGCCTTTGAACACTCTGCAAATTTCTGTCAGCCGTTCTCGGCATTTTATCAATTTACAGGATAATGTATATATGTTATTTTAGATCTGCTCAGTGACTATATTTAGTTTGAACTTTTGATCTTTTTGTATGCATACGCTGTGGCTTTCGTGCCTTATGACTGGGAGTTACTTTTTCTTGAATTTTGAACTTTATTAAGTTCGTATTTTCAAAAGTCTGCCCGAATGTTTTTAACTTAACCTTTCATTAGGAAAAGGTCGTAAGTTGTAAGTAGTTTGACCGAGTTTTGGTCGTTAGGGTTTTGGCCAAATCATTGCTCTATGCATATAACTTTGCTTATCGTTTTGATAATCGAAAGTTTTTGCATGGCATTGTAGGTTGGCTCTGGTCGAGTCGTTGGCCTTGTGAACAACTTCTCTTATTTTCGTGGAAGCCTTGTCACATGAAGGTTTTGTTTTGTGAATGACTTCTCTTATTTGCCGTGGAAGTCTTATCACGTAAAAGTTTTGAAAATTTGCTGTAGGAAATTTGCTGCCTTTAGATAAGGTCTTTTGCTTGTATGAAGGTCTTATCTGGCCTACAGGGCCCTCACCACCCCCCTTGTTTTCATGTTGGAACACGTAAAGTGATAATATGAAAAGAGTTTTCGGTGAGTTGTACATTGAACACATATAACCAAACGAGGAGTGTGTCCGTTGTGGGATTCGAACCCACAGCCGCGAAGTTAAGAACTTCGAGCTCTACTAGTTGAGCTAAACGGATCTGACCTTGTTTAGGTCGTTAGTACCATTTAGAAAGAATGTATAATGAAAGCATGGACTTTATGTAAAGATAAAAAAGGTAAGTGTAGAGTAACTAACCGTTTTTATCACCTAGAAGTGATACCTTTTGAGGTGAACCACATTCCAACTGTTCGGGACAATCGAGTCATCTGGTCGTGCCAAGCGGTAAGATCCCTTGCCGACCGAAGCGATCACTTTGTAGGGTCCTTCCCAATTAGGGCCAAGTTTCGCTGAATTTGTCTCCTGTGTGCTCTGGGAAACTTTTCTGAGTACAAAGTCCCCGACTTGGAAGCTTCGTACGCGCAGTCCCCGATTGTAGTATTTTTCGATTCGTTCCTTTTGGGCTACCACTCGTACGAGGGCCAGTTCTCTGCGTTCTTCAAGGAGATCCAGCTCTTCACATAGGTTAACTGAGTTTGATTCCTCAGTGGCATGTGCATATCGCAGACTGGGTTCTCCTATCTCGACTGGGATCAGAGCGTCTGCACCATATACCAATGAGTAAGGAGTTTCCCCGGTACTCATTTTTACTGTGGTTCGATAAGCCCACAATACTCCAGGTAGTTCTTCTACCCAACATCCCTTTGCCTGCTCGAGGCGCTTTTTAAGAGATTCAACAATGATTTTGTTGGTAGATTCGGCCTGCCCATTGGCAACAGGATGATATGGAGAAGAAGTGATTCTTTTAATGTGTAAATCGTCTAGGAACCTAGTCACTTTCTGGCCGACGAACTGCGGGCCATTGTCCATGACTATTTCCTTAGGTGCTCCAAAGCGACATATGACAAAGCGCCAGAGAAAATCGACAACCTCTGTTTGCAGTATCTTCGAATATGCTGCTGCTTCGACCCACTTTGTGAAATAATCAGTGATGATCAGTAAAAAATGCATCCCCATGGTGCCGTGGGAAGAGGACCAACAATGTCCATTCCCCATTTCATGAAGGGCCACGGGGAGATTATTGAATACAACGGTTCGGCTGGCTGATGAAGAAGATGGGCAAATCTCTGGCGTTTGTCACATTTCTTGACAAACTCATTTGCATCTTTCTCCATTTTGTCCCAATAATAACCTGCACGTATCAACTTCCGGGTTAATGCCTTACCTCCGGAATGATTTCCGCAACAGCCTTCGTGGACTTCTCTCATCACATAATTAGTCTGATTTGGTCCAAGACATTTTGCGAGGGGTCCTGCGAACATCCTTCGGTACAGCTCGCCATTGAGAATGGTGTATCGGGCAGCTTTTACTCGGAGTTTACGAGCAGCCTTTGCATCTGCGGGCAGAGTCCCATGGACAAGATAATTCGTTATCTCATTCCTCCAGTCCCAGGTAGTGCTGACGGCGTTGACTTCAAACTTTTCCCTGTCCATGGTTGTGTAGAGAAGTTGAACAATAGCTGAAGAGCTAGCTGCCCCTACTTCTGCAACCGATCCCATGTTTGCAAGAGCATCAGCTTCGTGATTCTCTTCCCGCAGAATCTGAATTGCCTCCCAGTCATCGAACTGTGCCAAGAGTTCTTTCACTCGGCCGAGGTACGCCTGCATCCTGGGTTCTCGTGCAACGAAACCTCCATTGATCTGATTGATCACTAACTGAAAATCGTTTTTTAGCTTGACTATGGTTGCCCCATAGTTCCGTGCCAATTCTAATCCTGCAATAACAGCCTCATATTCGGCCTCATTGTTAGTTATGAAGGGGCATTTGATAGCTTGCCTTACCGTCTCTCCGGATGGAGCAACGAGGACCAGTCCAAGTCCTGACCCTTTTACACTCGAGGAACCGTCTGTATGGAGGATCCAGGTACCCGGAGCCTGCCCTGCATAGAGAATGGCTTCTTTCTCTGCCTCAGGATATATATTCATGCTGAAGTCTGCCAAGACTTGTGACTTTATCGCTACCCTGGGCTTATAAGTGATATCAAATTCGGATAGTTCTATAGCCCATTTCACCAATCTTCCTGAAAGTTCTGGTTTGTGCAGGACATTTCGTAAAGGAAAAGTAGTAACCACCACTATCGAATGACTTTGAAAGTATGGGCGTAACTTTCGAGCAACAGTTACTAGAGCCAATGCCAATTTTTCTAAAGGTTGATAGCGGGTTTCTGCATCAATTAGAGCTTTGCTAACATAATAGATATGAAGTTGTTTACCTTTTTCTTCTCGAACTAGTACAGCGCTTACCGATGACTCTGAGACTGCCAGATAGATTAGCAGCTGCTCACCTTCCACAGGTGTAGTAAGCAGTGGAGGATTGGATAGATATTTCTTTAGATCCCTCAATGCCTGCTGACATTCGGGAGTCCATTCGAACTCCTTATTTTGCTTTAAGACATCGAAGAAACTTTTGCAACGATCAGTTGACCGGGAAATGAATCTGCGTAGAGCTGCTACTCTCCCCGTTAGTCTCATGACCTCTTTCTTATCGTGAAGTACATCTGGGATTGATTCAATAGCTTTAGTCTGAGCGGGATTGACTTCAATGCCTCGCTGAGAAACAACGAACCCCAGAAATTTTCCCGATCCAACTCCGAAAGCGTATTTCTCTGGATTCAATTTCATGTTATACTGATCCAAAATTCGGAAAGCTTCTTTCAGATGTGCCAGATGGTCTTCTACCCGTTTGGATTTTATCAGCATGTTGTCAATGTATACCTCCATAGTCTTTCCGATATGGTCATGGAACATTCGATTGACCAGACGCTGATAGGTTGCACCTGCATTTTTTAATCCAAATGGCATAACTTTATAACAATACGTACCTCGACAGGTTATGAATGCCGTTTTTTCCTGGTCTTCAGGGTCCATCAGTATCTGGTTGTATCCGGAGTACGCGTCGAGGAAGGTTAACACTTCATGTCCGGCTGTTGCATCAATTAGCTGATCTATCCTGGGAAGAGGATATGAATCCTTCGGACAGGCTTTGTTCAGATCTGTCAAGTCAATGCAGACTCGCCACTTGCCATTCTTTTTAGGTACGACAACCACGTTGGCTAACCAGTCTGGGTATTTGACTTCACGTACTGAACCGATCTTTAACAGCCGATCGACCTCGTCATTGATTACCTGGTTTCAGAAAGCTCTTTGCTGGCGCGTCTTCTGTTTCACCGGGCGGTGGTATGGATCAACGTGCAACCTGTGAGTAATGATGTCAGGAGAAATACCTGTCATATCTGTATGGGACCAGGCAATTGTTGTATGCCGTTCCTTGAGGAATCGGAGGATATCTCCCCGCAGGCGTTCGCTCAGCTCAGTTCCCAAATACACCTTTCGCTCTGGTTTATCAATGAACAGTTCTTCGGGTTCTAGAGCTTCTACTGTTGGCATGTGGTTTTCTTTCTCATCCATCTTGGCGATGAACTCCGGGACTTCGTACTTAACCTCCTCAGGTGTAGTATTCGGCCCCGGTTACTGTAATTGCTATTTGTTCTCCTTGGGTAGTTTGAGGGCTACCGAGTAACAATCTTGTGCAGAGCGTTGCTCTCCTCAGACTTCACGTATTCCCCACTCGGATGGGAACTTCAACACCTGATGATAGGTAGAAGGGACGGCTTGCATGTCGTGGATCCAAGGTCTACCCAGAATGATGTTGTAGGCTAAATCCGCATCGACAACGTGAAAAGTTGTCTCCTTTGCTACCCCCTCAGCCAAAGTCATCAAGGTAATCTCCCCGAGAATCTTTTCGCTCGAATTGTTGAAACCGGAAAGAACTCGAGATACTGGCACAATCTTATCTGCTAGCTGCATTTCAATTACAACTCGCGACTGGATAATATTCGCAGAGCTGCCCGCATCGATGAGCACTCTCTTCACGTCGAACTCCGCCACGCGTAACGTTATGACTAACACATCAGCATGCGGAAACTGTGATCCATCAGCATCGGATTCCTCAAAGGTGATTACTTCTTCTGACCGAGGACGCTTGTTGTTTGTAATGGATACCTTTGCATACTTCTTCGCTGTGAAGGTAACCGAATCTACCTCGATCCCACCCGAAATAACGTTGACCGTTCGTTTCGGAGAGGATGCTCGCGATGGACCAGATTTGTTCTGCTGCGCCTTTGCGTGAGTTTGCTTTCCCTTCTCAGTCAGGAACTCCTTCGAGAATCCCTGTTTCAACAAATGAGCAATTTCGTACCTTGAAGCTTTGCAGTCTTCGGTGGTGTGCCCATGGTCACGGTGGAATTCGCAATATAGGTCTTGATTTCGCTTGCTGGGATCAGTCTTCATGTCTTTTGGCCACTTGACTTTTTCTCCCATGTCTTTGAGTACTGCCATGACCTCCGTCATTTCAACGTTGAAGCTTGGCAGTCTTGGGACTCCAAGGGGATTCGATTCAGAATTCTCCCTCCGAGATAGACCCCTATTGCTGTTGCGGCTGCGTCCTTTGGAATTGTTACGCGATTGGTCAGGGTACGGCTCATACCGTGTGTCTGACCTCTCCGTTTCTGCTTTTCCACCGGATCCACTGTTGCGAGCCTGAGCCCTTCCCCCAGCACCTGTTCCAATCAGTTTATCTTCATCGATACACACCTTGGAATTGTAACGATTGTAGACGTCTGACCAACTGGCTGCTGGAAACTCGCGAAGAGACTTGTAAAGCCTTCGTGTAGCCTCTGAGCTCCTAATATCCAAGCTGTTGGTGAACGCGATTGCTGCCCACCTATCTGGTACTTTGGGGAGCATCATACATTCTCTCTGGAACCGATCCACGTACTTGCGAAGTGACTCGTCGGGTCTCTGCTTAATTTCAAAGATATCTTCTACCCGGGTCTCTGTCTTCTGAGCTCCCGTGTGTGCCTTCACGAACAATTCAGCCATTTCTGCGAAGGACCCAATGGAGTTGGGTGGCAACATTGAGTACCATCGCAGGGCTCCATCTGCCAGGGTTTCTACGAACTTCTTCAATTGCACAGATTCGATCTCCTCGTCGGTGAGATCACTGGCCTTTATAAAATTGCTGAACATCATGAGGTGATCGTTGGGATCAGATGTTTCGCGATACCTTGGAATATTCGGCATTTTGAACGTCTTAGGTATTGCTTTTGGAGCTGCCTCCTTCTTCCAGGGCCTCTGTGAATAACGCTGGACGTCAACTTTCTTCAGCGTAGGTGGGGCGCCTGGTATCTGATCGATTCTCTCGTGAAGAGACTTTTGAAGTGCTTCTTGGCTTTCTTTGAATTGTTTGGTGAGAGTTTCTACGACAAGGCTCATATTTGTAGGTGCCATAGATCCTCCGTTCGGGTTCTGATGGGCTTGAGTCGGATCTGCAGTACCACTACCGTTGTTGCGCTCTCCTCCTTGCCTTGAAGTATGTGAAGAGGGTGCATTGGGGTTAGGTGTTGCAGCGTCAGCCCTTGCAGTTGAAAGATTGCTTCTCCGGAGAGAGGTTAGTGCTTCGTTGATTCCCCGGTTCACTTCTGCATGTTCCTGCATAAAAGCAAAAAGTGTTTCTTGCAGATTCCCTTGGCTAGGGGAGAGACTCCTATGTCGTCGTCACCTAGGTGGAGTAGTACTCTGAGAGCGCATACGCCTATATTGCCTGACCGGTCCTTGGGAAGATTGTTGCTGCCCATCGGACGAATAGTCGGGAGAGTAATCAGGAGAATAATTAGGACTGAGTGAAGGGGTGTTTACTTGTTGTCCGCCTATGATGGTTCGTTGGGAATTGCTTTCTGCCATGTTAGTTATGAAACAAAAAGATAGACGGAAATAGATATAATATCAAAGATAGACTTTTAACCTACGAAAGCTATTGACCGGCTCCCATTGTGGTCGCCAAATTGTTTAACCTAGATCCGATTTTAGGCCAATTAACAATTAAATTTGTATTTGCGGAGTCACGATCAATAGTTGAGATTAAGAATTTGTACGGTGAATCAAGTAATATCAATATAGAACGTTAAAGGTAAAGTATAAGCGAAAGCAAAGAGAGGCAAACGTATCCTATCCTCCGTCTCTGGGGAGAGTTGGTCGATATTCGCCACACTTCAGATGATCCAAACGCTAAAATAGTAATTGAAATATGAGCAAAAATGAGAGAGAGAGAGAGTATTCTTATTGATAGTGTAGACAAGAAATAAAGTTATGTTACAATTGGTTAAGGTAAACGCTATTTATAGGCCTGAAAGGCGCCCGTTGGGATTGTAGTGACCGTTGGGCGTGGAACCGTCTGGATAAGTAACTGCTAGGCACCTATTCAGCGAAGTTGTAACCGCTGGGCTTCAATGATTGCCTTAATGACCATTTAATGAATGATCGTGGACAATAATGCTAATAATTGCACATTTAAACTATGTTGACTGTTGAAATGTTCCGTAACTTCCTTAGGTCTGCTCGTGGGAAATATCTATCCGGTGAATGTCTGTCCGTTGAAACGTCAGTTCGTGCCACGTGTCATCCTTCAAAGTCCAGTCAGCTTTTATCCAATACAGTTAATGTTTAAATTTTTCAAGAACACGATAAATTATTTGCACACAAATTGAATCGAGAAGCAACTCTTATTTGAAACTAAGGGAATTTGTATTTTGAATAAAGTAGGCAATTAGATGATAAACTCCGAAGAGGTTGATTTGGTGCATTAATTATTGATTGCCTTGTCTTGCCAATTTTTCCAATAAGTGAATGTTAGATAGTTGCTTCAGTGACTTATGTTTACATTTTGGTTGTTTATTGTGATCAATTTCATAATACTCTTGCTATGACTTTTCGATTGGTGTATTTTACTATAAAAGTATAAAATCCTAAAATAGAATACTTTTTTCTGCTAGAAATATTGCTAGGCATGCTTTCATTAGAAGCCAATTCAAATTCATCAAAATGTATTTGTCAATACAAGGATGTTTTTCAATCACAATAAATAAAACACAAGGCTAAACAATCTCTAATGTTGGACAGTACTTGCCTCACCATGTTTTCCTCATACAAACTGTATTTCCTAAAAATATATCAGGTTTTACAATTAAATTAATATTTAGTTGAGTCTAAGGCGACCGTTTTATATCTCAATTCGATCGATTGATAGGCAATTTACGTTGACAAGCAGTCGATTTTTAGAATCTTAATTCGAAGACAATACGAGTGTCGATTTCAAAGATGCAAGTACGATATCAAATTTGAATAAACAATTCGAAGGCAAATTTGAACAGATAAATCAAAACAAATGATGAACTAGCAATTCACGATGAGATGGTTTCAATCGGATTTCTTATCGAGGACAAATTACGGGTTTGATTCCGTTCAAGGCTGAATGCTTAATTTTAATCAGATTCGAGCACAGAGTTTGATACGATGACGAATAAACGCTATCGATAGAAATGTACTCAATTAGATAATACGATCGCAAGGCAGTATTAGCAATTTATTTGATATGATCAATACTAACAAGCAAGTTGAACGATAAATTGTCTTATGCAATCAGAGTAACGACAATAAATTAACGAGATCGAATGCAGTGAACCAAAGTATTGAATAACGTAAGTAGCAAGCAGACAATGAAACGAGCAACGATAAATGAGCAGGTAAATAAATAAATAAAGCGATAAAAGCTTATTGTATTGAAGAATCGGAGGATGGTGCTTTGATGAAAGAGATGGATCTTCTTCCACATTTGAACTAATCCACGACTGACAATTTAATACAAAGGTTGCTTTGACAATGACAGTAAATTATGGTATGATGAGAAATAACAACAAGAGTGGGGAGAAAGTGTATAGCTTGAAGAATGAGAGAAATGGTGTTCAGATGAACGTGCCTCCAAGTGAAGGAGGAAGGCTCTATTTATAGGCTGAAATGGAAAGAGTTCCCAACCCTAGAAGAACTCTCTCCTTCTCACGTCTCTCTTTCAGCAGCTGCCCACATCCCACAAAATACGCTGGATTCGTTCCGATAAAAGTGGGATAAGGCCAGTTGAGATTATCTGCTAGAACGGGTGTCTTTGTAATCTTCCGATTACGTCATCCAAACGAAACCACATCAACCGATTTTTATCAACATGTGTCTTCGGAAATTGCAAATGAATATGCAATACAATCGAACACGTCACCTTTGTGATCGAACGAAAATTGACCAATACAGATAGTCCCCCCACTTGCTAAGTCCTGTGATCGTAAAACTTGGCAAGTGGCTTGATACTCGAAGCGGGAAAACACGTGGAGCGTCCGTGTCTCTTCATTTTGAAATTTCAAACTGTCACTTCAACTTCCAATCATCGCACATGTCAGAGATCGTGCGGGTGAAAGTTTTCGTCGGTTCCCAAGGCCATGATGGATTTTTCCCTATAAATATTAGTTTCAAGTCGTTTCTACAAACTTTACATCTTCTGAACTCTTAAAATTCTCCAAAATTTTCCAAAGTTCTTCAAAACTCCTTTAGCAAATTTTCAGAACTCTTCGTTTGTCTTAACCAGTTCTTGCTTCAAATCTTCCAGTTAACTGCTTCAACCTGTTGAACTTATTTTACAATGTCTTCTCAAAATATGCCCGACGCCGGAGTTACCCCCTGCTGCCGTTGCCGCCACGTCACCGCCGCAGCCCGCCGCTGGTCCCTTAACGGATAAGAAGGGAAAAAAGAGGGAGAGGAAACCCAAAGACTTTAGCCCAGAAAAGCTTTACAATGACATTCTTCCGAAGAAGTTCACCTATGACGATGATTGCAAGGTCATTACTCAAAACGACGTTCAACTGGCCATAAAGAAGAACATTCCTGTAGACTCAGTTTTTTGTGCTGTCACTGAGGAATCGATACCACGAATCAGGGTGGATTGTGGTTGGAAAGAGGGTGAGATCGATGTGGTATGCCCCTCGAGGAGATCGACTCTGACCACTTTTTATGGCGGTCATTCCGCCATTTTGACGTACCCATTTACGATAGGGTTTACCTTGCCGGTCGACCCAATAATCGAGGAATTTTGCTAGTTTTATAAGGTTTGTTTAGCGCAGATTTCCCCGATGGTGTGGCGTTTGGTCGCCATGTACCGGTGGATTGGCAAGAAGGTGGGAGTGGAGGTTACACTTAGACACATTCTTCACCTATATTCTCCCAGAGTTTATAAAGCTGGCATCATTACCGTGCAAAAGCGAGGTAGCCGAGCCCTAATTTCCTATAACGACGATGATCTTAGGGCATGGGATCAACGCTTCATTTATATCCCGACAGAACAGCTCGTGGCTCCGGGGGCTGAACATCTCCCAGTTGGCTGGAATCACACATGTAAGTTTTTGATTTTGTTTGGTCTTGTATTTTTTCCATGTCTTACTCTTGTGTGTGCGTGCAGCCAGCAGAGTTATGTTCAAGCTAGTTCCCGACATCGTTGATTGGTTGAAGAATGTTTTGAAGGAAACAACCAACGACCAGTGGTCTTGGAAGCCGATCGCGGCCCTTTTGAAAGTGAAGGCGAAGAACCATGGTAAGCTTAGTTTTGCTTTCAGCTGAGATGCATTCTTTGTTTAATTTTAACAGATTACTTTCAACAGGCATCACTGGTGCTGGCACTGGGCCGATTGAAGATTTGGTCGGCGAAGAAGAGGTCGAGGAGGTTGAGGGGGAGAAGGTGAGTGAAACTCCTCCTCCTCCTCCGAAGAAGACCTCTTACCAAGACCTTAGGGCAAAGTACCTTGTTAAGTGTACTTCGCAAGGAGCTGGCTCATCGGCTGATCCTAAGCCGATCGAGCAGGTCGTTAAAGGGGCTGTCTCAGCAGTTGAGGCAGCGAAAGCCATCGAGGAGGGCAATCTCGCTCGAATTTCCTCTGAGGAAGAGGGTGAAGAATCTGGGTCTGAGCAGCCGTTGGAGCGGCCGAAAAGGCCAAGGAAGGAAAAAATGCTTGGAACGACTGAGCAACTCAAAGCGGCTGAGGAATACGACCGCGTTCAAACAGCCGACTTTGGTGGTGATTGGAAGCCAGCTCTTTCTCCGATCGTGGAGGATTTGATCGATGTAACTTCTGGCTCTGGGGGAAAAGAGACCGCCATCGTCCCAACCCATGAGATGTTTAATGTTGGGGGCGTCGATGGTGCTCCTTCCGACGATGTGCCAAGGGAAAGGGATCCCAAGAAGGGTAAGCTTCCTCTCGACCGTTCTGTGGCAACGACAAAGTTAAGGCATACGGAGAGCTCAGGCTCATCATTCTACGCGTCGGACCATGAAGAGCCCATCGTTCGTTTCCCTCGATTTGAAGAGGCCGCTGCTTTTGCCGCTTATAAGAGGGCCAAGGCTGTAGGGGAAGCCAATACAAGATCATTGACTGTTAGCGTTCCCGGGGAGGTAGATCTACTTAGATGCCCAAAGCATCTTGCTAACTACTTTTTCGATGTGATGGGACCGATGGAAAAAGCTCGGTTGAATTGCTACAGCGATGTGAGCTTGTCCTCTCAGATTGCCTTTAGCGCTTTTCGGGTAACTAACTCTCTCTCTTGTCTTTTACTGCTTGAATCTTTTGCTTTCTTACGGGATTGTCCTGCTTTGGTTCCAGAACACCATCATGGCCATTGAATCAGCTGATTGGATTCGGCAGCTTGAAGCCGAGATAGCCCATTTGAATGAGAGAGTTGCTCTTCTTGCCTCTGCTGGTGATGGATGGCACAATAACTTAAAAATTTTGAAAGTGAAATATTCTGAGCTTGAGGCCGAGTCGGCTAAAAAGGCCACCGCTCATGCTCTTCGAGAATCGGAATTGGAGTCTCAAGTTTAGGCTTTGAACGATCAGCTTGGTCGACTTGAAACTAGCATGGGTGATAAATGTGTCAAACTGGAGGCTGAACTGAAGGCCAAAGAGTCAGAATTTGTTCGTTTGAACGAGGAACTTCATACTCTTAAGGGTGTTAACGACGATCTGGCTGCTCAGAACGATGCTTTGTCGGAGAGGAACTTGCTTCTTCAAAAGGAGTTGACTACTCAAAGGCACTCAATGGAGAATGATTTCGAAGGAAGAAGGGAGCTCATTTTAGCAGAGTCGAGGCGAGACTTGCTGCGGGAAATGTCTGAGCGTCAAGTTGATGTAGCCAAGGAGTTCGAAGAAGCTGTCCAGGTTGTGAGGATGACTCGCGAGGCATTTGGCCTTTCTCCAGATTCTTCTGATAAAGGATCCGATGGAGATGAATGAACTTCTTAAGCTTTTGTTTTTTGATCAACTATGGTGAGGTCGTTCGACCATTGTGTAAATATCCTTAGTTATGATGAGGTCGTTTGACCATTATGTGGATACTTTCTTTTAATGAATGAACTCTTTTGTTTTCGATTCTTGACGCTTCTTATGTCGTCGTATTGTTTTCCGAGGATGAGTTTAGTTTAATCAATTTCGGAAAGTTTAATGTTTGGATGACAGTCGTCGGAAAGAAGTAAGTGATTGGGGCCCAATGTCTTTTAGTGCGTAGTGAAGAATGACGTCTCACTTTCACGTAATGCACTCCTCGAACATTTTTAGGTTCGGAATGAAAAATTACTTAAACACTTGGTGAAAAATTTGGAATTGTAAAATTCGCTAATGTTTAAACCGATCACATAAGTCGAAAAATGTGAAAAGTCGAGAATATGACCAAGGTGTTGCATATTATTGAAGTGAGCCGCTAATGGGCATTTAATACATTTTTGGATCGTATGATTCGATCGATTACATGATTCGGCCGTTTGAAGGCACAGATTTTTTATCGCTAACGGATCGTTTACATGCCACATAACTTATCTAAACGAATAACCCCCGACTCTGAATGATAGCGTCTGGGTCTTTAAAAACTTCGACAAAGATTAGTATCTAGCTCGAACGAGTCCCCAGTCCGAGTGAGCGTTGGGGTCTTGAATTTCGTCGAATTTTGAACGAGTCCCCAGTTCGAGTGAATGTTGGAACTTTTTTCTATTTTGAGCGAGTCCCCAGTTCGAGTGAACATTGGAACTTTTGTCAAATTTTGAGCGAGTCCCCAATATTGTCTTCAATCGATCTCGTTTCTCCTTTCGATGGGAAGTCCCCGGCTCTTGGGCAGTCCTCAGTATCCGCCAATGACCATCACGCTAACTCCATCCCCCCAGTGTTTGGGTGTGAAGGATGAGCAGACGAACACTGGTCCTCGATTTCGATACCTGAAACGGAGTCATTGGAAGACAAAAAACCGAGAAAGCCGTTATAGATGAAGACCACGTTGGAATGTTCGTCAGACTTATCGACCTCGATCGGAGCATTTTGAGCTCAGGTGTTCGTGGGTGATGTTTGTCATCATTCGATTCCAACTATGCCTATCATCTAAAAGTGTTAGTATCAAATAATCAAATAATCGATTAAACAACTTCTTCCGATGGGGAAGGAATGAGAATGAAAATTGCAAAGGAAAGTAAAAGATGAGGATTGGTGATACCGTAGAACCTCAAAAGTAGTACTTCTTCAATTGTGTGATATTCCAATTGAAGTCGACTGGCTTGGAGTCCATTGTTTTGAGTTGGTATGAACCTTTTCCGATTATTGCCTTGACCCGATAGGGTCCTTCCCAATTTGCTCCTAATTTACCTTTGTTGGGCTAATCATTCTTCGGTCTTTTGATTTTCAGCACATAGTCACCTACATTAAAAGATCGATACCTGATTTTTTTGTTGAGGTAATTTTCTGCCCTTTGTTTCTGTGCTTGTATTCGAACAAATGCCATGTCCCTTTTTGCTTCGACCAAGTTTAAATCTATCAGCATAGCTTCTTCGTTTGCTTCTTCGGTGGAGTGGGCAAACCGAAGACTGGGTTCTCCCACTTCCACCGGTATTAGCGCTTGTGTTCTGTAGACAAGTGAGAACGGTGTCTCTCCGGTGCTGTGTTTCATCATCGTCCGATGAGCCCACAGCGCTCCGGGGAGTTCGTTCGGCCAATTGCCCTTTGATTCGTCCATCCTTTTCTTCAAGTACTTGATTATTGTTTTGTTGGAAGACTCGGCCTGTCCATTTGCGCTGGGGTGATAAGGTGTTGAGGCAATTCGCTTGATCCCCATTTTGTGAAGAAGGCAGTGATCTTTCTTCCTACGAACTGTTTACCGTTGTCGTATGTGATCTCTTTCGGGATCCCAAAACGACAGATAATACTCTGATGAATAAATTTGATGACTTCCTGCTCACGAATTTTAGACAAAGCAATTGCTTCTACCCATTTAGAAAAATAGTCCGTAAGAATTAAAATAAACTTTACCCCACCGGGCGCTGTTGAAAGCGGCCCGCCCAAATCCATTCCCCACTTCATGAATGGCCATGGTGATGTGACCGAATGAAGTGGCTATGCTTGTTGATGTATGAGGTTGCCAAATCGCTGACACTTATCACATTTGCGGACGAACTCTTTGGCATCGTCTGCGATCGTTGGTCAATAGTATCCAGCTCGTATTATCTTTCGAACCAATGACTTGCTGCCGGAGTGATTGCCGCATTCGCCTTCGTGATCCTCTTTCAGCACATAGTTTGTTCCATCTGGCCCTACACACTTTGCTAAAGGGCCACCGAACATTTGTCTGTAGATCTGATTTTCTAGGAGACAATATCTTGCCGCTTTAGCTTTAAGTGATCGGGCAGACTTCTTGTCACTGAGAAGAGTGCCTGCCTGCAAATAAGACAAATATTTGTTTCTCCAGTTCCAAGTATGATTAACGCTGTTTACCTCTTTGATGCTTCGATAAAGTGGGGATTCGAACAAATGAACCACTATTTCGTCGATTTTTCCATTGATTTCTGCTCCCGAACCAAGGTTGGCTAAGGCATCTGCTTCGATGTTATCTTCCCTCGGTATCTGAGCTATCTTGCATTCCTGGAAAGATGTTAGCAGATTTTGTACTTTTTCGAGCAACTGCTGCATCCTCGTATCTCGAACAAAAATATCGCCTTGGACTTGATTTACCACCAGCTGAGAATCGCTTTTGATGTCTAGTCGTTCGACTTTCAAGTCTTTTGCGACCTTTAAACCTGCAGCGAGGGCCTCATATTCGGCCTCGTTGTTAGTTTTTGCATGTAACTTGATCGCATACCTGAGTTTCTCGCCGGTAGGTGCTATCAATAGGATTCCGAGGCCAGTCCCTTTCACATTTGAAGCTCCATCGGTGTACATTATCCAGACTCTGGGGTCTGGATCCCTCATCATCAATTCTTCCTTTTTTGCTTCTGGGAAGATGTTAGCGCTAAAGTCCGCTACAAAATCAGCTAACACTTGAGATTTTATGGCGGTGCGAGGCTGGTAAGTGATGTCGTACTCACTCAGCTCGACCGCCCATTTCATTAATCGACCAGAGAGATCTGGCCGATGTAAAATATTTCGCAATGGAAAAGTAGTTATGACAGATATTGAGTGACATTGGAAATAACGTCTTAGTTTTCGTGCAGCAGTGACTAGTGCAAGTGCTAGTTTTTCTAGGTGTGGATACCTTGTTTCTGCATCTAACAATGTTTTACTAACATAATAGATAGGAAATTGGTTACCTCTATCCTCGCGAACGAGGACAGCGCTTACAGCGACATCGGAAACGGCCAAGTAGATCAGCCGCATTTCTCCTTCGATTGGTTTTGACAGGAGCGGAGGATTGGAAAGTTATTGCTTCAGTTCTCTGAGAGCCTTTTTGCATTCTGGTGTTCACTCAAAGCTTTTGTTCTTCCTCAGCACCGAAAAGAACTTGTGACATCGTTCAGATGACCTTGAGATAAACCTGCTGAGATAGGCTACTCGACCGGTCAGCTGTTGAACTTCCTTCACCGTTGTCAGGTCTTCAGAGATGCTTTCGATTGCTTTGATTTTATCTGGATTGGCCTCGATTCCTCTTTGCGATACGATGAATCCCAAGAACTTGCCGGATCCAACCCCGAACACACATTTCTCCGGGTTCAATCTCATGTTGAACCGCCTTAGTATCGTAAAAGTCTCCTCCAAATGACTTAAATCATTTTCCTTCTCCAGAGATTTGACCAACATGTCATTGATATACCATTCCATAGTTTTTTCGATCAAATCTTTGAACATGGTGGTGACCAAACGCTGATAAGTAATGCCAGCATTCTTAAGGCCGAAGGGCATGACTGTGTAGCAATAAGTCCCTGTGTCTGTGATGAACGACGTCTTCTCCCGATCTACTGGGTCCATCGTAATTTGATTATAGCCAAGAAACTCTAACATTTCGTGCCCTGCCGTTGAATCGATCAGCCTGTCGATGTGAGGCAGTGGGAACGAATCTTTTGGGCAAGCTTTGTTGAGGTCGGTATAATCGACGCATACTCTCCACTTGCCATTTTTCTTTGGTACTACAATAGTGTTTGCAAGCCATTCTGGATACTTAACCTCTTTAATGAACCCATTCATTAGCAGCTTTTCTACTTCGTGGTTGTCCACTTTCATTCAGAATCCTCCATTCGGCTGTTTCTTTTGCTTCACCGACCGATGCTTTGGATCGACGTTTAATCTGTGTGTGGCAACTTTTGGATCGATCCCCACCATATCTGCGTGGGACAAAGCAAAACAATCAGAATTATCCTTGAGGAAGGATATGATTTTTTCTTTTACTTCGGGATCCAGTTCTGCTCCCACATAGACTTTCCGATCAGGCTTATCATCGAATAACATTACTTCTTCCAATTCTTCTATCATAGAGTCTCTGGCTTTTTGTTTGTACGGTTCTCTCACACATGATGGAACCTGTGCGAATTCGCCTTCGTCTTCGAATTCTGATAATTGTGACGAAGCACATGACGGAACTGAAGTGAAGCTTCCGGCCACGGGTTCCACTAGCTGTGATTGCTACATTCGAAAGCCATCCTTAATAGCTACTGAGTAACATTCTCGTGAAGCCTGCTGCTCGCCTCTAATTTCACAAATTCCCCATGGGGTAGGGAATTTTACAACTTGATGTAGGGTCGACGGGACCGCTCCCATAGCGTGAATCCACGGTCGACCCAATATCACATTGTATGCCATCTCGCCTTTCATCACTTGAAACGATGTTTCACTCTCAACACCTTCTGCATATGTTTTAATAGTTATTTCTCCAACGGTCACTTCACTCGAATTATTGAAACCCGACAGCACCGTTGAGCGAGGCACGATCTTATCACTCAACAGCAACTGTTCGACTACCCTTGTATGTATGATATTAACCGAACTGCCAGCATCGATTAATACCCTTTTTACATCGGCATCGTCGATCCTCATCGTTACTACAAGTGCATCATGATGGGGATGAATCCTTTCATCGAAGTCGAAATCCCCGAACACAATCTCATCATTCATGTCTTCTCGTGTGAACGAGACCTTTGCATATTTCTTTGTAGTGTAAGTCACTCCACAAACGTCATCTCTTCCGGTAATAACATTTACCATCTTCCTAGGAGCAGGAGGTTTTGGTGGCTCATCGTCTTTCTTCTTATTAAAATTGTTTCGTCCTCTATCAGTCAACAATTCGACCAAATGCCCCTTCTGTAGCAGGCTGGCCACTTCGTATCTCAACGCCTTGCATTCTTCCGTTGTATGGCCGAAGTCATGATGAAATGCACACCATAGATTCTCATCCCTTGTGTTTGGATTTGTTTTTATGTGACCCGAAAACTTTACAACCTTCTCACCCATCCCCTTCAAGTGATTCACCAAGTTTGGTGTCGATATGCAAAAATTGTACTCCGTCACTTTTGGAGGTAATGGTCGATCTTTCGGAACCGAAGATGTGTTCGACTGCCCTCTCTTCGACTGATTCTTTGAACCACCAACTTCGTGGTTGTTGCTCCCCATTCGAGGGAAACTGTAGGGCTCCCATCATTGGTCCCTGTAGTTTCGCCTGTCATTCTCGACTCTCCGTGGTGGTGGTCGGTCATAATGATAATTATTTCGGGCTAGCTGCAACTCCTCCTCCTCGGCCCTAATCCTTGGCTTGCACTCACGATATAGCGCATCGAATGTCCATGCATCGATCTCCCTGAGACGATCCTTAAACTTCCATGCCTCTATTGAATCAGTGCGCAAGTTATTTGCAAAGGTCAAACAAGCCCACCTTTCCTCGAGATTCGGGATATGAATCTTCTCATCATTGAACCGTTTCACAAATTGTTTGATAGTTTCCCCGGGCCGCTGCCTAATGTTCAAGATATCTTCCACCCTTGGTGCTATCTTTTTTGCTCCAGTATGTGATCGAATGAATTTTTACGCCATGTCATCAAAACTCAATATTTTGTTTTCGGGCAGCTGCAGATACCACTTCAATGCCGCTCCTTTCAACGTTTCACAAAACTTCTTAAGGCTGACTGAATTGATCTCCTCCGAAGTCAGGTCGTTCGCCTGAAATGCAACCGAAAACATATCAATGTGATCCCTTGGATCTGTGGTTCCATCATATCTCAAACTTCCTGGTAATTTGAAAGTTTTAGGAATGGGCATTGGGGCTGCACTTGCTGGAAACGGACGCTTTGAAATCGATTTTTTAGCGACTACCTCCGTTAACTTCGGAACACCTGGCAATTTCTCCATAAACGACTTTATCTCACTGAACTTCTTATCCACTGTGTCATTCAACAAAGTTTGCATTGTAGCCAGCATTCTCACTTCTGTCGTAACTGAGACCGGAGCTCCCATAGCCACGGCAGCCATACCCGATCCTCTAGATCCGACCCCCGCTGCAAGTTCCCCTGTTATGGCGCCCTGAGGAACCGAAGTCGGAATGCTTGCTGGGGGTGTGATCCGGGAGGTGGGTGCTCTGTTTCTGATAGAGCTAGACAGGACCTTCAACTGTTCTTGTATCATTTCGAACTGAGCATCATGCCTTCTCAAATATGCCATTAGTGCCGCATTTGTATCACCTGACTCAGTCTCGACCGCGGGCTCCTTACCAGGTCGCCGACCTTGGGGTGTGTTCAACTGTGAACCAGTAGGAATGTCGTCATGAGTTGGATCCTGCTCGTGATTGGTAGACTCATCGACCGCTTCAACGTTGGTCGGAACATGAACCCCGTCATTGGGATTGCGCTGTTGTTGACCGTTCAACGCGGTGGTAACATCGATGTTACGTTCATCTGCCATTCCAAGACAAGAAAGCAAACGTAAGTAGTATCAAACGATTCAAATTTTGGAATAAATCGATTGCCTAGACCCCATGGTGGGTGCCAAATTGTATTTCCTAAAAATATATCAGGTTTTACAATTAAATTTATATTTAGTTGAGTCTAAGGCGACCGTTTTATATCTCAATTCGATTAATTGATAGGCAATTTACGTTGACAAGCAGTCAATTTTTAGAATCTTAATTCGAAGACAATACGAGTGTCGATTTCATAGACGCAAGTACGATATCAAATTTGAATAAATAATTCGAAGGCAAATTTGAACAGATAAATCAAAACAAATGACGAACTAGCAATTCACGATGAGATGGTTTCAATCGGATTTCTTATCGAGGACAAATTACGGGTTTGATTGCGTTCAAGGCTGAATGCTTAATTTTAATCAGATTCGATGACAGAGTTAGATACAATGACGAATAAACGCGATCGATAGAAATGTACTCAATAAGATAATACGATCGCAAGGCAGTATTAGCAATTTATTTGATATGATCAATACTAACAAGCAAGTGGAACGATAAATTATCTTATGCAATCAGAGTATACGACAATAAATTAACGAGATCGAATGCAGTGAACCAAAGTATTGAATAACGTAAGTAGCAAGCAAACAACGAAACGAGCAACGATAAATGAGCAGGTAAATAAATAAATAAAGCGATAAAAGCTTATTGTATTGAAGAATCGGAGGATGGTGCTTTGATGAAAGAGATGGATCTTCTTCCACGTTTGAACCAAGCCACGACTGACAATTTAATACAAAGGTTGCTTTGACAATGACAGTAAATTATGGTATGATGAGAAATAACAACAAGAGTGGGGAGAAAGTGTATAGCTTGAAGAATGAGAGAAATGGTGTTCACATGAACGTGCCTCCAAATGAAGGAGGAAGGCTCTATTTATAGGCTGAAATGGCAAGAGTTCCCAACCCTAGAAGAACTCTCTCCTTCTCACATCTCTCTTTCAGCAACTGCCCACATCCCACAAAATACGCTGGATCCTTTCCGATAAAAGTGGGATAAGGCCAATTGAGATTATCTGCTAGAACGGGTGTCTTCGTAATCTTACGATCACGTCATCAAAACGAAACCACATCAACCGATTTTTATCAACATGTGTCTCCGGAAATTGCCAATGACTATGCAACACAATCGAACACGTCACCTTTGTGACCGAACGGAAATTGTCCATTACACAAACAACTATATACATATAGAAAGAGAAATTAGGTAACATACATCAACATGTCCTATTATCTATAAATTAAACTAACATATAACTGCCCAAATTAAATTGTATTTTTAGATTAAGAAGATATGAAATTGTTCTAAATGCGGTGTTCGGTACCCACTTTATGACTCGTAATTCAGGTTTGCGTGGGAAAATGCAGTATAGTGAACAAAATGCTTCATATTAAAAGTGACTTTTATTCACAGGGCTCAAACTCGAGACATCTAATTAAAGATGGAGAAATACTAATCACTCCACCACAATTTTTGGTAGTCTAAATACAACTTGAGCAACGTAATACAATAATTGCTAATTTTCATGTCAAAGCCTGATGCATAATAGAAATCAATTAACATAATACATAAATCTTTTCTTTATCTACAATTTCCTATTGATAACACAATATAATAACATACACTTTCCCATTAATTGATTGGTGCACACATTTAGATACCAATTCCTATAAGGAATATGTTTTAAGAAAATTACTAAATATTTATATAAATAAAGCTAAGAACATATTCGGAGGTACTTAAGGAAGTGTCGTAGAATCCAGAACCAATAAGGTAAAAATATTTGTTCTGCATCTAATTCCGAAAATGCATGCTTTCTTTATCCTTAAGTATATCTTATTTAATGTAATTTTTAATTTTTTCATGGAGCACACGTGCAATGCACATACACTAAAACTAGTTATTGTTTAACCTAGATCCGATTTTTGGCCAATTAACAAAAAAATTTGTATTTGCGGAGTCACGATCAATAGTTGAGAGTAAGAGTTTGTACGGAGAGCTGAGACGATGATAATATGAGAACGATATACAAATATGAACTAATAAAAATAATGCACGAATAGAAATAAAGAGAAGTAACAGTATCGTATCGTATCGCTCCGGAGAGAGTTCTTCGATATTAGTCGCACTTCAGAAGATCAAAGAACTAAAATAGTAACCAAAATAAGAACAAAATATGAGCAAAGAGAGTATCTGAGCAAGAGTGAGAGAGTATTCTTATTGATAGTGTAGACATGAAGTAAAGTTCTTGTACAATCGATTAAGGCGAATGCTATTTATAAGCCTGTAGGCACCCGTTGGGATGTTGTAACCACTGGGCGTGGATCCGTCTGGATAAGTAACTGCCGGTCACATATCCGTTGGAGTCATAACTGCTGGGTTGTAATGATTGCCTTAATGGCCATTAATAGATTGATCGTGGATGATCGTGTTAATAACTGCTCATTTAGACCGTATTGACTGTTGAAGTGTTTCATAACTCCTTTAGGTCTGCTCGTGATGAATGTCTGTCCGTAGGATGTCTGTCCGTTGAAGTGTCTTCCCGTGCCATGTGGAAGACACGTGTCACCTTTTCAAGTCTAGTCAGCTTTTATCCAATACAGATAGTCCCCGCACTTCTCGAGCAGAGTATCTGTTCAAGGAGTGGATATGAATTTTGGCTGGAAATTTCTTGTGAACTTTTGTCTTCGTATGATGTATCTTGATGACGTACGAGCCTTATCAGCTAAGTGACAAGCCCTCATGACATGCGCATTTAATGCGCCGTATAAAAAAGTAACTGCAGCTGGCATGCCTGCGAGACTGCAGGTCATTCTGAAGTGACTGTTGCGTGCCCCAAGGGTAAAAATAATGATTTTAACCGCTTCAGTCACGTGAACACGTCGTCTATTGATCGCGAGGTGACCGCTTAAATACATATTGGAGGCTCTTGTGGTCGTATAAATATCAACATGAACGCCGTGCAAATAATGTCTCCAATTATTCAATGCATGAACGACTGCTGCAAGCTCTAAATCATCAGTACGGTAGTTCTGATCGTGTTTTTTTCAGTTGCCTGGAAGCATAAGCAATTACTCTTTTGTGTTGCGTTAATACACAACCCACATCGATTCGAGAAGCAGCATAGTAAATGATAAAGCCCTCAGATCCCTCTTAAAGTGTAAGTACTGGAGCCGTCATCAACTCGTTCTTTAGTTCTTGGAAGTTGTGCTCGCAAGAGTCACACCACTGAAATTTGGCTATTTTCTGTGTCCATTTGGTCAGTAGAGCTGCAATGGAGGAAAAACCCTCTACGAACATTCTGTAATAACCTGCCAACCCCAGAAGACTACGTACTTCAGTTGGCGTCGTAGGTCTGGGCTAATTTTTCACAGCCTCGATCTTCTGGCCATCTACTTTAATTCCTTCTGCTGAAACTATATTGCCAAGAAATGCCACTTAATCAAGCCAGAATTCACCCTTTGAAAACTTAACATATAATTGTTGGTTCCGAAGAGTACCCAATACTGTGCGTAGGTGCTCCACATGCTCTGATTCAGACTTTGAATAGAAGAGAATATCATCAATAAATATAATCACGAATAAATCTGGATAAGACATGAATACGCTGTTCATCAGATCCATAAATACTGCAGGGGCATTAGTGAGTCCAAACGACATCACTAAAAACTCATAATGGCCATACATAGTCCTAAATACAGTTTTAGGTATATCAGATTCTCTGACTCTAACCTGATGGTAGCGTGATCGCAAATCTATCTTTGAGAAGCACTTGGCACCCTGGAGCTGGTCGAACAAATCATCAATCTTGGGCAGAGGGTATTTATTCCATATTGTGACTTTATTTAGCTGTTTATTCTATGCACATGCGTAGAGAGCCATCTTTCTTTTTCACAAGTAATACCGAGGCTCCCCACGAGGAAATACCGGGTCTGATGGGGCCTTTATCTAACAATACTTCAGTTTCTCTTTAAGTTCTTTTTGCTATGCAGGTGCCATTCTGAAGAACATGCCCCTGATGGCGTGCTGGTGCCGAGGAAGCAACTGCTGATCTAGCTGGCTGGGCTGTACAACTACCACCCCTAGTCGGGCAATCTCTCATGAAATGGCCTGCCTCGCGACAAATATAACAAGTATCAACTCCTAACTGACATGGACCCAAGTGGCGTCTACCACAATCCGAACATCTGGGATATGTCTGACTGGCCGGTATAGAAGTACCACGACGCTTAAATCTTGAAGTCAGTGATATGTGACTAGATCTGGACTGAGGAGATCTATCAGATCTAAAGCCACGAGACTCCGGAACTAGCTGGTGGCTGTCTAACACTCTGGTGCCTACTCGCTCCGGATGTCTCTTTTAATGAACCAAACAATCTGTCCCTCATAGGTAACCCTCTATCCCTGACGGCTCTCTATTTCTACTTCCTCTCCTCAAGTGATAAAGTTAATGCGTGAATGCGTGATACGTTCATACCTGACTGCGTAGCAACCGTCATACACTCGTTCACGAGGTGTGGACCAAGTCCCACTACATACCTGTGAATTATATCCTCCATACTCGCTACCATAGTGGGGGCAAACCTTTCTAAAGAATTAAAGAGATAATTATACTCTTCTACAGTCAAACTTTCTTGTCTCAAGGTCAGAAACTGATTAGCACGCCTCTGTGTTTCTATTGGCACATACTGGTGAAGGAAGGCATCTGAGAATTACTTCCAAGTCGCGGGAGTAGCATCTGGCCCTCTAGATAGCTCCCATGTCTGATACCACCCTACTGCTAGGTCATGCAATCTGAATGCAGCCAACTCTACTGACTCTGTCTCTGACGCGTGCATGACCCTCAACACCTTGGCTATCCTTACAAGAAAATCCTGAGGGTCCTCTCATGTACGGGATCCAGTAAAGACTGGAGGCTCTAGTCGGATAAAATCCCTGATCCTGGATCCAGTATCTCCCTGGGCATCTGCACTATGCTTTCTATTCTGAGCAACTACAACACTGGTCAATAATCTGATGGCATCCCTCACTTCGTGCCCCTAACTATCAGGCTGAGGAGCTGGAGGTATGACAGCTGCAGTCCCTCTAATATCGCCCTGAACTGAAGGGATCTGTGAGGCCTCAGATGGAGCCTCAGGTCTGAAGTCCTCACTCTCATCCACCTTAGGTGGCACTCTACTAATACCCTAGCCAGCAATGGCCTTGCCCTTCTGGCAGCTGTTAGTTTTTTAGGCTGCATCGCTTAGCTGAAAACACTATTACTAGAGGGCTGAATTCTATAATCATGGCTCTATCGCACGATCTAGAGAAGAAAGAAAGGCAACTGTCCTGAAGTGCCTTGTAGCCTCCTGTTCAAAAGTATGGCGCGCAACATACTCCTGAACAAGACTCTGCTAGACACGGCCTGTAGATACCCTAGGACTGAACTGCTCTGATACCACTTTTTTCATGACCCAACCTAGGGCCCCGACGGATGACCAACACTAAGTATCGATCATCACTAATCCTGCTGATAATTTTCTAACCATGAATATAACTGATAAACAGAACAAGCATATACCTAATTGATAAGAATTATGCAATGCAAAATGCTGACAAGCTAACATACTGACAGAACCACACAGGGACATATCTACAGGCCTCTAAGAATGCTGAACTGAATATATAAAGTACGGGAAAAGGCCCCGCCATACCCAAATTGGCTAACCGTACACATACTAGAAGATAAGTAACTCCAGGAGTAAGCGGAGTGACTCCAATAGCTGATAGATGGCCTACTAATATGGTCCAAGCATTGATCTATCTGCACCTGCGCGGCATGAAACGCAGCGCCCCAAAAAAGGGCGTGAGTACGATATGTACCAAGTATGTAAGCATGAGCATATAATATATTATAGCTGAATGAAACTGTAAGGCTGGAATATAAATATGTAAATATGAGCTGGAGCATAGCAATATAGCTGGAAATCTGAAGAACGTACTAAACATGATCTGAATATAAAGTGAAGTCTAGCTGAATCTGAAACTGAAGACTGAGATGAACTATACTGATAATTAACTGTAGTATGACCGATAACTGGTAACTAGAAACTGGAACTGATAACTGTCAACTGATCTTGGCGCTAAGAACTGGTTGCTGAAAACTGAGAACTGATAACTGGTACTGAGCTAAAACTGAACTGTTATCTGAACTGGTACATGTCTGGTGTTATGGGCTATATCCCCCCAAATCAGGTAACTGAACATCTGAACTAGTACCTGTCTGGCGTTATGGGCTGTATCCCCCAAAATCAGGTAACTGAAAAACTGAACTAGCCTCATGTATAATCATGCAGTGCATAATGTGGCTATATACGCGTATATAACAAACCTGGTGGGTGTTATGGGCTATATCCCCTCCAGCCAGTAATATCTAGTCTCTGTGGTCAGAGTGTGTGAATGACACCCGGTCACACTAGGTGTTTCAACTCCCGCCTGAACCAGAGGGGCTGTATCCCCCAGACGGGTAGTATCACACGCGACCGGACTGTGTGTCCAATGTCCAGCCTCTATAGGGGACTCCAAATCACACATAACAGGATCACAATATAAGCATAAGCATGTATGAGGCATAACACATGTGGCAACAATATATATGGACTCGAAGGAATGATAAGAAAACTCTGGATGGAATTATAGACACAACCTGAAACTTAGAATTTGTCTAACTCTTTGAACTTCTATTAAAATTTCGGCAGAGTTTCCCCTGAAACTGGATGATCCGAAAAAATAGAACCAGTGCTATACTATATACGAGAATGATACCCGGATAAACTGATAACATAAACATGTTAAACGGATAGCAAGATGAGACAACTGGATGACATAACAAATCCGCAGATAGAATGTCTGGACAGCACCACTGTCCTGATTTTCAACCTAATTTTCAGAGTGTAGATGAAAGATATAGACTTTATGGTCAGCATGAAAGTTGTAGATATATGTCTTAGGGTTCTGGGGATTCTTAAAGAATCTAAATATCAATTTTGTAC
Source organism: Petunia axillaris subsp. axillaris (assembly GCA_029990575.1). Taxonomy (NCBI): domain Eukaryota; kingdom Viridiplantae; phylum Streptophyta; class Magnoliopsida; order Solanales; family Solanaceae; genus Petunia; species Petunia axillaris. The sequence goes on along the minus strand of JARKNS010000004.1, from coordinate 118,258,355 downwards.
ATGGAGTTCTGATCAATATACTAACAACTGTCCAAAGATCAAAACAATGTTCTGGATTTTGAAACGTTTTATCTTGCTGACTCGGATGTCTTTCACCTTGGATTTTAGTACCAAATTAAGTATATACAAGGTTTTCTTGATACGATACAAGTTTCTCACAAGAAACACTAAGTTTAGAACTAAGAAAAGCTTCATAAGCTAAAAGATACATGCCTTGCCAAAAGAAAGGTTTAGTCTTACATACCTTTGACGTTTCTTGCTTCTAAACCTTGTTTCCTTTGAATTCCACACCATCTAAAGCTTAAAAAAGCTATAATATAGCATTTAGGCACTTTATTTAGCTATGAAGTAACTCTAAAACTCAAACTATAAACGAAATTGAAGGTAGCATAACGTTACCTTAATCGCGTAGAGCGTTTTGACGCAATCCGTCTTCAATTTCGAGTTAAGATCGGTGTTCTTTCTTCAAAACCATAAAAATGTCTTTAGCACCCAAGAGCACACTGCTTCTATCACTAAGTTTCTGGAAATGACGAGATGGAGGAGGATTTTTCCTTTTATACTTGAAACATTTCAGTTTTAGTCCTCTTTTGCGCTTATGTCCCTTTTTATGGCCTGACTTCTGACGCTCATATCTTCTTATCTATAAGTTGTATGAATAAACCGTTAAAAGTGTTGGAAACTATACTCCAAGACCTTCAATTTGGTATATGATATGTCCCCAAAAGGCTTCATATAACACACGAAATTAATTGTTGAAAAAGCTTCGTTACAAGGCAATTTCTTGGTCGGTTTTTCCGCAACTTAAATCCGACTTTTCCATACTTTATATTCAACATATAAACATCTTATATAGTAATATTATGACTTTAAACTCACTTAAATCATTCTTAACATATCATTAGAATGATATACGTCACTTTAGACATATGGTGTGTAACAACTATACACCCCCATGTTGCTATCATATATCTCAATCTTGCCCTGCTCAACCAGAAAGACTGTTGTGACATAATGCTATTTTTCAAGGTTCATGACAGTAAAGATCCTCTTTGCACCATCCCATTTATGGCCACCAGTGTAAGGTAGCTTTCCACTTGTATAATCAAGGAGCCCTTGCTCCATCTGCTTCACCTTCAAACAATCTTCAAATGAAATTCCAATGTCACTAGCACTCTTTAAAAAATCATGGTACTGTTTACGACTAATATTGTACGTCTAGGTTAAACAATTATTTATAGTTAGGGTCACGCGTAATACAATAATTACAAGGGAAAATTATGTAAGTGAAAGCATTAATGAATAAAGAGACGAAATAATTAAGAGAAAAGCAGAGTAATTCTTATTCCTTGAGAATAGCCGGATTTGGTGTTGATTCATTCGATGTACAATAAAATGTAAGGAGAGGTATTTATAGTAGTGATACGCAGTTCTAAATAAGGTAAAATACAAAGATTAATAGGCCTTTAACTCAAGGCGGTGGTATATACTAAATTCTAATTAGGGGACTGTAAACCCTAAGTAGCGGGATGTATATCCTGCATCCTATAGTCGTGCCGCCGAAACGGTCGTTGGCTGCAGAAGCGGGCGTGTATCATCTGCGCCCGATGAGTCATAAGATAAGTCTACTCTTGCCAGCTGAGTGCTGATGCAAGCAGTCAGGAAGTGAAAGCTGAAAGGATGTGAAAGTATATCTCACTGATTCCTTGAAACTCTTAGTCTCTTTGACCAAGAATGATATTGATCTCTTTGAGAACTTGCATGCTTCCTTCTGATTGGCTGATACCGATCCCGTGCACCTTTTCAGGAACTGCTACCAACTACTCCAAATCATTTCATATCTCTAGTAATAATAACGTCTGTTCGTTTCACACATCATCCTTCTCTCTTTCGCGCCTATAAATAGGGGCTTCATGGTAGTGGAGAAATCACAAACTCTTCAGAAAATACTGCACTTCTTTAGCAACTTCTTATAATGGTGAAGAACTTTCTTTTCTTTCAAACATGTTTGCCTTCGACCCTGGTTTGATGCTCCCAGGAAACCTTCTTTATTTCTAACGAATGTTGTATGAGGAAATAGTGGGAGAGAACTCATCTATGTTTACCTTCAGTTATTTCTTCATCCATAAAGGAGTGAATGGAGTCCCCTGAGTCATGAAATTTAACCGGGACTCTGATGATGATGATGATGCTCTTCAAAATGTCCTTATTGTGGCAGGCACGTTGATTTCGGTATATCAGTCCTCACGCGTGATGATTGCTGTGATATTCTTCTTGTCATGTAGCACGCGGCAGCAGAGGAATGCCATCCTATTTGGGCTTCTTGTAATTCTCTCATCTCCTAGTTTTTAGGGAACATATCCCACAAGCAACTCATTTTGCACAAGGTATGCGTCCTAGGATATCCTGTCCTTCTTCAAGCGGTTGATGCCCGAGAGCATTCTCCATACCAACAACGTTCAGGGTGGCTGTATAGCTTCGACCTGTTCCTCGATTTTTTATGCAATCCAGACTGATCAAGCTGTCGTTCCTTCAAGACCATTCACGAGGAGTCAAGCTAAGGAGCTTCATAATGTTCACTTGATGGTGAAGAAGAGCTATGATGGTGCAATGATGGAAGAAGAGTGGGCAGCATGTTGGAGGAGAAAAGAGAGGCGTTGACTAGCATTGGAGAAGTGGCGTCCTAGAAGGATGGTTGATGCACGGTACTCGCGTGGCACGCGGACACAATTTCTTAGATAATTCAGCCGCGTGGTGGGCTCGTTTATTGGCCTTAATTCGTTGTTTTTTTATGACATTCCCATGCTTTTTTGCATAGCTAGGCTTCTCTATTTCATAGTTCGTATTTATCCATGTGTGGCAATTAATATGTAGCCCAATAGGTGGCTATTTCTTTACAATTTAGGCGTGTAAGGCTTCACTATAAAAGCCTAACACTTAGTCTTAATTCAGTAGTTCAGATTTTAAAGAAAAACAAAGAAACAGGTGTTTGCCTTTTTGTAGAAGCTTTCAAGCTTCCCCATCTCTTAGACTAACAACTCATGGATATCATCCCTAACATGATTCCATAGATTGGTTCTATTTTCTCTCCTTCCTTGGATTATTCCTCCATGACTGTGAGTTTAATTCCATTCTTTCTTCTATTTTTCTGTTCTTCCTAGTCTTCTTTCTTGATTGTTTGCTTGTTTTTATCAATATCCATCTTTCATAATTCTGCTTGCATTAGTTGGTATCAGAGCTTGGAAAGGGATTGTTTCTACAACCCCAATCCTGTTCTTCATGCCCTAGTTGAGGTTTTCTAGTTTTAGGTTCTTGATTTTCGTTTTTAATTAAAAAAAAATGTGAAATGAGAGAAACAGCCTTTTGTAGTTGTTGTTATATGCCTAGGGTTAAGAAAATTCGAAAAATGAAGTGTTCTTGATTGATTCTTGAAACCCTATGTTGAATAGATAGCAATCTTGAAATTGTTGTTGAAGTTCTTGATGTTCTTGAATGTAGAAGTTTTCTTGTGTTTCTTGAAACCTTGATTGTGTGGATTGATTTAGTCTTGATTCTTGAAGAGTATGACACGTTTTTGGGGAAAGGGGACTGAAAATTCACGTTTTGTGGGTGTTACTTAGAATTTCAGCCTTGTTCTTGATCTAGTACCGGTTTCTTCGTTGAATTCTTGAATGTTTGTTGCGTGAAGTAATTAGAGTCAAGGCAGGCTTGATTCATTATGTTCTTGACACGTTCTTGGACAAGCTTGAGAGTTGTTGATTGAATTTTTGAGAGTTCTTAGATGAAACTTGTGAGGTTCTTGAATAGTTTTGCAGTATTCTTGATAATAAAACGTTTTGGTGTAAATTGATCCTTAAAAGCACTTGATTCTACACCATATTGGTGAAGAAAAACGTTGGGAACTAAGGAGAAAGAAGTAGAGAAAAATCTGCACTTGTTAGGAAAAAAGAGAAGAAACCCTAAGCCTAGTCCAAGTGGAAAACAACTCCCATTCAAAAGGGAAAAGTTTACCCACTTTCATATAAGAAAATTAGCTTTCCTTAGGCCTTAGGGAGAAGGTTTACACGTTTTTTGACAAGAAAAATTCAGCAAGGTTGTAGCGGGTGGAGTGTAAGGAAATAAGGATAAAAGTTCTCCAAATCAGAGTCGGAAAGCAACGAAAAAGAAGAAAAAACTGATTCCACTCTAAAAAGGAGAGGGAAAAACGTGTAAGGGTTGTGAAGTGTAGGAAAAGTGGTAAAAGTTGTCCAAATTTGAGTTGGAAAGCAAGTAAAATAAGAAAAATTTGCCCAAAACTGATTTGGAAAACAAAATTAGGTGGAAAAACTTATTCCTATCCACAAAGGGAAGGCTTGAACGTTTTTCATAAGAGAAAAGGGGTAGTTTCTTCTATGAATTTCCTTTTCTTTATTAATAATTCTAGTTAGTATCTTTTGGCTAATTTTTTCTACTCAAGTTAATACTAATTCTTGAGCTTTTAGGAAATTCGTGCTTGCTGAAATTTTTCCAAACTCTCGTAGAACTTTCTTGACTTCAAGTGCTTACTTTAAAAGAGCCATCCGTCCATAGAGTCACATAAAATCCACTCCGAACCAATACTTGGACATACTAGTTGGTGATTTTTCACCCTTGTTGTTAAGAGATAACGAGAAATCTTTTGGGAGGGGGGGGGGGGTATTTGGAGTGTGAAATCTAAAGAGTGTGAGTGCCACTATTAAAAGTGAGGGAATGCAAGTGAGGTTGTTATACTAACCTTTTCCTTCCCCATTTTCTTGATATATCTTTTGCAGGTACACGGAGCAATAAGGGAGGTATGGTTGGCTATGGAGAAAAATCAGTTGATATGAGTTTTTACTACGCTCCCGAGGTGACTAAGACTGAAGTAAAGAGAGCGGGAGATCGAGTTGGTAGTCTCACTGCTCTTCATCATTCAGGTTCTTACTTAAGTGAAAATCGGCGAAACTTGGGATTTAGTAGGTTTGTCATTGAAGTAGATGGGTGTGGAGGATACTTGCTCAAAATTAGTGATACTAATGCCAACTGCATTAGCACCTCTTTGGTTGAGACACTAGGGATACCATGCGATAAACTGAAACACCCATATGAATATAATGAGATGTGGATTTCTAAGGCAGCCCAAGTGCTCATCGCTCAAAAGGATTATAAGGAGTATGTATGGTGTGATGTATATGAAACGACCTCGGTCAGTCGTTTCGGAAGTTAGGACTCCGATTGGCGTGTTGATGTTTGGCATTTTATGCCAATGTTTCCTTAATATTTCCGCATGTTTGAGCTTTTTATTTGCCCATTTTATAGTTTATGAATGTGGTTTTGCACTAATTTCATGTCGTGCGTGTGTAGGTTGTTACGCAGTGCATTTGGAGCTTTTAAGAGCATGATCCAGCAAGAAAAGATTGGATTTTGATTGAGGATTGGATCGAGCACACGAAGGCACGACACGAAGCGAGCAAAGGAGCAAGGAAACAGGAAATTGCACTGGCGCTGTAGGGCACGTGGCGCGCAACTTATAGCGCCAGTGCCTGGCGCGGTTTCCCACGTGGGGCGCCCCAAAGGCGCTCAACTTTCGACGTCTTCTGGTTGTTGTGGCGTGATCATGGGCGCGGGGCGCCCATTATAGCGCCCCTGGAGCGGATTTTTACTTCCTATTTCGTCTAGGCTTAGGTCTAACTTATTACTAGGCCTTTGTAAACCCTATAAATACTCTTTTACTTAGTTTTTGAAGGGAGTTCAGACTTGGGAGCAAGTTTTGGAGGAGAGGGGAGGAGCCCTAGATGTCTTCTAACAAGTTCTTTCTCTCTTTCTCTTATTCTTCTCTTTAATTCTATAGTTTGTTCGTTCTAGGGTTAGTGTAAATTTATAAAGGTTGATGTTTGAAAGTTGATTTCTATATAATGATTTACCATTACGGATTGTTTATTCTTTCTTGATCATAATTGTTTGATTATTGAGGCCTGATAATTGAACATTATCTATGGTTTTTAGATTGAACTCGAAAGAGGGAATTTATGAACGCAATAAGAAAGAGTAGAGCTAGATTGTGAACCCGGGTATCGGGGAACCAATTTGTGAGTAGGATAGACATATACTTGCTCGCCTAGCTTAACTAATCACAGAATTCGTTAATGCGTGCACGTGATTCAACCCATAGACATATAGGGATTGGAGTAGCCTGCATAGACCGTGAAGAATCGAAAGGTTTTCCACGGGTACACTTAACCTGTAGTTAGCAATCTAGGAAATCAAGAAGTAGAATCAACTGGAAAACTCAACTGGATTGTTTGTAGCTCTGACCCTGGACCGTTTCTCCTTATTATTGATAACAACTATAGTTTGCTCTTGAATACTTGATTTCAGTTACTTGTTTTAATTACTGCATTTAGTTAGTAAAATCTCAACCATTGGAAAAAGATCCCTGAATAGTTCTTAGGAAATTGTTTGCTAGAATTCAGTCTGAATAGTCCTCGTAGGAACGATACTCTACTTATCACTTTATTACTTGTCGACCGCGTATGCTTGCGTGTGCGTTGGGAGCAACAAGTTTTTGGCGCCGTTGCCGGGGACTAACAATTGACTGATTTCTTTTTAAACGATTACTTATTTTCTATTCAGGTTTAATTTTTGTTTAGTTTAGTATTGTGTTACTTGTCTTATCATGGCATCTTTTAATGAAAATTGGTCGAGTGGTTGTAATTCTAATTTTGATGATCTCTGTCTACTTTGCGGAGGAACCCACTTGTGGGAAAATTGTCCAACTCTTTCAATCCTACGAGACTGGTTATGTGAATTTTCTACCACTTTTGATTGGAATTTTTGTAAATTGTGTGGTGGTCAGTGGAATGATTGTCCTAAGTATCATGCTCTTTCCCCCAATAATTTTTGTGATGATTCTAATGATATTTGTGAGTTTGACAGGAGCGATAAAGTGCAGGTTGTTGGCGAAACTTGGCTAATGGAGCAAGCCAAACTCTTAGAAGTTTATGGGGATTTCATGAGTGAACTTACAAATATGACGAGGCAATTTATGGAAGAAAGGGTTGTGCTCAGGCAAGAGATCGACGAATTTGGCTTGACTATTCACGACTTGGAAGAGAATTTGAGTGATATGGTTGAGGTGTCTAATGCCCAATTATCAGTTGTCGTGAATAGTAGATTTGAGATAGAAGAGCTTAGAATCCAATTTGAGGAGCAAAAAGTGGAATTCCTACCATTCGACCCAATATTAGTTGATGATGCCAAGGTTGAGGAAATCACATTAGAGTCAAATGAGGAAATAGAAAACATCACATTTGAGGACTCTAGTGTTTGTGCAAGTGAGAGTGTCAAAAGTAATGCAACTTCAGAATTGAAGCGCATTGGACCTCATTCCAATCATTTTTCAACATTGTGTTTGGATCGAGACATGAAAATTGCGCCACCCGAGCCTATGAAGAAACCAAAGGAAGAGGAACAAGGTGCTTATATTTTAAAGTTTTTGATGCCAAGGAGACAAAACGACATCCCTCATTTAAAGGCCAAGAAGTGTAAAATGCGACAATGGTTACTTGGTCCTTCTGTATTTTTGCCACCACCCCAATACCATAGTCGTAAGTTTGAGGCAAAGTTGGGCAGACAATTCATTAGTTCAAGGTGGAGACAAAAGTGATGAAGTTGTCTTCGTCGTGTCGCGACGTTAAATCAAGCGCTTTTTGGGAGGCAACCCAATTTGCTTGTTTTACTTTTATGTTTTTTTTATTATTTTTATAGTTGTATATTACTTTGGATGATTCTTTGGATTGCAGGTTCATGTAATGTCAAGTTTAAGTGTGGGGTGTCCTCACCCCATGCTAATATTGATGACCTGTTGGGGGAAGTCTGAGTACCTCATATTATACGGACGCTTGGTGGGTTCGTGCTAGAGATGGCGTCACTGCTAGCGCCAAAGGCTAGATCTTTCGGCCTTCGGGGAAGTTCCTTGACTCTTGTACTTTATTTTTAGCACTGAGGACATTGCTTAGTTTTAAGTGGGGTGGGGAACTCTCCTTTATTTTTGAGGTTAGGGATGCATGTACCGTTAGGATTTTTCTTTTGTCACTTGACTTTATTTTTATTTGTTTCTTGCTTTAATATATGAAAAAATGAAAAAAAATAGAAAACCAATGAAAAAAATTTCAAAAAGATTTTCTTTTTAGTCTTTATTAGTGGTACATGTTATCCACCCCGTGGTTTTTCTTATGGCCTCGGTTCTTTTCCACGGGGAGGCCTTTCAACCGGGTAGTTTTTATTTTTATTTTTAGGATTAGGATAGTTAGTATAGGTGACCCTAGACGAAGGAAATAGGCAGAATGCTAGGTGCCTTTGATTTGTTTGATACCGGTGGACTTGAATTGATTGCATGTGCTATTTGTGGTGTCCTTGCGTTTTAAATTGTGATGCATGCCTAGAAAAAATGGAACGACCCCCTTGAGATGCTTGAGTCCACTTGCTTGACTTGATTGTGAACCTTTGTGCATTAGTGCTTAATTTTCCACAAGTTGCACTCTAGATGCTTGATTGAGAGTTGTTGATGGAACCTTGTTTGTGTGGATCATGTGCAATGTGTGTGTGAGGAATATTCTTGTTTGCTCCATGTTTGCATATCAATGTCTAGAACTTGCCCTGTGTGTGTGCAAAGCGAAATCCTAGGTTTGCTCTAGTCGGGAAATAATACAGGCCTTCTTTTGATTTGCCTACCCTTACATATACACCTTGGACTTGATTGTTGTGATTTCTTTGACCTTTTTTGTTGGCACCCACACCCCAAACCTACCCACTTGTTCTAAATTGCTTTCTTTTGGCCCTTTACTCCTTAAGCATTTTAATTGATAATGTGATATTATTGTGGAGTTATGGTTGAAATATTGAAAGGTTTTTGAGTGGAACCAATGAGGAGAATATTTGATGAATTGTGTAGTAGTTGATTATGAGCATTGGCAAGGTTGGAAAGAAGTGAATAGAAAAAGAAAACAAATGAAAAGAAAAGAAAAAATTGTGGAAAAAGAAATAAAGAGAGAAGAATATCCATTCCTTGCTAGTGTGTGCTTAAAACAAAAATGCTACTTGTTGAGAAGGTGTGTGTGTGAAAGTTGTTGATTGGGTGGCTTTGATGAGAATTGTGTTTGAAATAATTGTGATGTATTAAAAGTGCTTAGGGAGGTAGTCACTATTACCCATATGTATCCTACCAGACCCTTAGCCTACATTACAACCTTTTAAAGTCCTAGTTAATCCTGATTGGAGTGAGCTTACATTAGTGGAGGCCTACACTACGGGCAAGCCTACGGTACATTGTGTGTGACATGTGAGACTTTCATGAGAGTGAGTGAATTCGTCTGTTATTGCCCCAGTTCTATTCATGATATTTATTGTTGTGTGTGATCTTTGGGGGGGGCACTCTTTTGCTTCATATTGGTGAGGGCACATGGTTTGCATGAAATAGGTGAAGTTGATGGTTTCTTGGTTGAGTAGATAGGTGTGATTTTGTGGGAGCATGGTTGCAATAAGTTGAGTTTGTGCATTTGAGCTATTTTGGGGTGGTTGTTCTCATATTTTTAGTTTGGTAAATTGTTGGCATGTTTGTGGACCCATAGTAGTCATGTGTGCATTTGTTCAATGATTGGTATCAACCATAGTCATAGGCAGACCTGTTTTACCTAGGTTAGGAAGTTAGTTGTGACTTTCTCGAGGGCGAGCAAGGGTTCAAGTGTGGGGTGGTGATATTTGGCATTTTATGCCAATGTTTCCTTAATATTTCCGCATGTTTGAGCTTTTTATTTGCCCGTTTTATAGTTTATGAATGTGGTTTTGCACTAATTTCATGTCGTGCGTGTGTAGGTTGTTACCCAGTGCATTTAGAGCTTTTAAGAGCATGATCGAGCAAGAAAAGATTGGATTTTAATTGAGGATTTGATCGAGCACACGAAGGCACGACACGAAGCGAGCAAAGGAGCAAGGAAACGGGAAATTGCACTGGCGCTGTAGGGCACGTGGCGCACCACTTATAGCGCCAGTGCTTGGCGCGGTTTCCCACGTAGGGCGCCCCAAAGGCGCTCAACTTTCGACGTCTTCTGGTTGTTGTGGCGCGTTATAGCGCCCCTGGAACGGATTTTTACTTCCTATTTCGTCTAGGCTTAGGTCTAACTTATTACAAGGCCTTTGTAAACCCTATAAATACTCTTTTACTTAGTTTTTGAAGGGAGTTCAGACTTGGGAGCAAGTTTTGGAGGAGAGGGGAGGAGCCCTAGATGTCTTCTAACAAGTTCTTTCTCTCTTTCTCTTATTCTTGTCTTTAATTCTATAGTTTGTTCGTTCTAGGGTTAGAGTAAATTTATAAAGGTTGATGTTTGAAAGTTGATTTCTATATAATGATTTACCATTACGGATTGTTTATTCTTTCTTGATCATAATTGTTTGATTATTGAGGCCTGATAATTGAACACTATCTATGGTTTTTAGATTAAACTCGAAAGAGGGAATTTATGAACGCAATAAGAAAGAGTAGAGCTAGATTGTGAACCCGGGCATCGGGGAACCAATTTGTGAGTAGGATAGACATATACTTGCTCGTCTAGCTTAACTAATCACAAAATTCGTTAATGCGTGGACGTGATTCAACCCATAGACATATAGGGATTGGAGTAGCCTGCATAGACCGTGAAGAATCGAAAGGTTTTCCACGGGTACAATTAACCTGTAGTTAGCAATCTAGGAAATCAAGAAGTAGAATCAACTGGAAAACTCAACTGGATTGTTTGTAGCTCTGACCCTGGACCGTTTCTCCTTATTATTGATAACAACTATAGTTTGCTCTTGAATACTTGATTTCAGTTACTTGTTTTAATTACTGCATTTAGTTAGTAAAATCTCAACCCATTGGAAAAAGATCCCTGAATAGTTCTTAGGAAATTATTTGCTAGAATTCAGTCTGAATAGTCCTCGTGGGAACGATACTCTACTTATCACTTTATTACTTGTCGACCACGTATACTTGCGTGTGCGTTGGGAGCAACACGTGTCAATAATTTTAAAATATTCGTAATGTCCATTAGGACCTGTCTGTAAAATTTGAGCTAAATCAGACCTCGTTTGGTAGGCATCGGAAGAAGGTTTCAGTTTTTATTGGCAATAAATATTAAAAAGAGATTTTCGAGCTCGTTTTTGCAAAATGAGTTCCGATTCGAAATTCGAAAGCGCGGTTGGGTTCGTATGATTATTTATGACTTTTGTCAACTTTCGAAAGTGAATTTCGATGTTGTTCGGCTAGTTTCCGCTAAAATTCCGAAAGTTAAATAATTTGACTTCTTTTCCATTTAATTTGCATATTGAGTTTCGGGAGTCCGATTGGAGATCCGCCTTTGCGAGTATGTTACATATCTTTTGTACAACTTGTATGCAAAAGTTGGAATTATTTCGAGTATAATAGGGTACTATTTTAATTTTCAAAAAGAAAAAAAAAGGGAAAAGACAAAAATTAAATAAACGAGAAAAGAAAAAGAAAATAAAAGAAAGAAAAGACAAAAGTAATGAGGGAGGCGGTGGAAAGTGGAAACATTTCCACTTATATATAAAGAAGAACGAGAAAACAGAAACTTTAGGAATGAATGAGAAACAGAGAAAAATATGAGGAAAAAATGTCAGAAATTGAGAAAAGAGCCGGAAAAATTGTAGAATTTTCACCCCGAAATACTCAGGTAATGATCCTAATATATTATCTTAGCTTATTACGTGTGTTTGAATGTATTTTTACGGTAAAAATTGGGATATTAGACATCGTTTTCATAAGTTCAATTAATAGTTTAAAGGGTCAAATGGACCCCGATAATGGAATTGATTATATATTCGTACTCAGTGAGTTATGAGAAATATATAAATATAATTTATTTAGGGTTTGATTACGTGACCTTAAACCCTGTACATAGGCCTGGCCTGCGTATTGCGTATGCGAATAGGGTATCAGGTTCCTACCTGAATTGCCCTAAGATGTGAGGAATGAAGCATTTAGCCTAATGTGATATATTTTTCTGCTTAATGAATACAGTGGGATCGTTTGGAAATGGGACCAAAGGATAAAAGCGGTTATTGATTAGCAATGCTAACTTTTGGAAGAGGTAAGTGTTTATATCCATTTCTTTGGAGGCACCTGGCCTCGTGGATTTTCTACCACGTATTCATTATGTGTGTAGCTGCCGATAGGCGTACTCATTACGCCTTAGCTTTGGATTTACATTGTATATTATATGTTATGTCCTATTGTTGGTATTGCATTGAGGATCTGAGCATTATACCCTGGCTGTGAGTTGATATATACTTACCAGCTGTCGATGAGAGTCCCGCACCGGTGAAAGGTTATTATTGCATCATACCGTATTCGTATGCATTACGTTTTTTGGTTATGCATTGTATCATATTGAGGGTAGGAGGATTCCGCCCTCGGAGCAAGAGGATTCCGCTCCATTGCATCATATTGAGGGTAGAAGGATTCCGCCCTCTGAGCAGGAGGATTCCGCTCCATTGCATCATATAGAGGGTAGGAGGATTCCGCCCTCGGAGCAGGAGGATTCCGCTCCATTGCATCATATTGAGGGTAGGAGGATTCCGCCCTCGGAGCAGGAGGATTCCGCTCCATTCATTTGGCACATGTGACCTTCGCATCATATTTCATTTCATCTCACTTCATTTCATTTCATCTCAATTCATACTATTGTGTAGACTTGCGGTACATGACTACTGTTCTACTTATATGTGGATTGCTTATTTGTTGATATGTTTCTGGCACGCATCCTTGGTTGAGTTTATAAGTTTCTTACGTGTTTCTAGTTATTATTTGGCTCTACCTTTTTATAATTTTAATAAGAGGAATTTTGTTTATCTGTTTCTTCTCCCTGGCTAGCTATCCTATTCTTTGAGGTGGCTAGTCTGCCCCACTTATTGAGTCCTTTTGACTCACCCTTGTTTGTTCTTTGTTTTTGTCTATCTATTTCGTTTCGGTAGGTTCGCTCCAGGATTGAATTCGCCACGTTGTGTTAGAGCGAAGACGACTTCAGCTGTCAGGGTGAGCCAGCTTTTATTCCGGATGGCCACCAGTTTTATGTTTATTATTTCAGTTGCATATTGCTCCCTTCAAGAGGTATTTGTCTTCCTCTGTACTCTTAGATGTCTAGTCTGGATAACCTTAAACCTAGTATGTTGAGTAGTCAGTTGTAATTTCTTTTGTACAGCTTAGAGGTATCAGTATGTATGTGCTTCTTTTTCTAAGTCTTGTTATTATTTATAAATTGAATTATATTTATTTTCCTAATTTAATTGATAAGGGTTTGCCCGACGGGTCTAGGGAAGGATGTCGGGTGCCCGCACGGCCTAACCGGATTCCGGGTCGTGTCAGTTGGTATAAGAGCCCGGTTTAGAGTCTATCCAGACTAAGACAGTGCCTAGTAGAGTCTCGCTGATGGGTACATAGACGTCCGTACTTATCTACGAGAGGCTATGATGGCATTTAGAAAGTTTCACTTCCTTCTTTTCTGATCGTGCGTCTGTCTAAGATGCAAAAGTATTTTCGTTAATTCCTTTATGGTAATTGTGAACCCTCATGCGACAAATCAGCAGACGGTATGAGTTTAAGGCGAAGCAGTCTAGCGTGGGGCTAGCACTGACTAAGCCCCGAGAGTTTTTTTTATCGTGCTGACGACCTAGTTACGGAGGCCTCAGTTGTACGAGCTCGCGATGGGTAAGGGAGCAGGGCCTTGTGGTTCCCTTGGCTCTCTACGATGCTTTTACGAGAATTTTGGCGAAGCAGATACCGCAAGAACCTATTATTTGCTAGGAAGCTTATCAGGTTTTCGCAGATGCAGATGTTCAGTCTCAGGGAGCTTCTATTCCAGTTCTTAATATTGCCGCAGTAAAGTATGTTCCGGTGGTAGTATGTGTTGTACCTCTAATTGTTCTGGCTGGTTAGCCAGCCGAGGTATCAGTTCAGTCCGAGTGTCCGAAGAGGTTGCATTATTTTGATTATAAAATGATGTCAGGCTTTTGAATTGGTGGGCCTCCCTTTTATTAGCAAACCTGGTTCGATTTTTCTTCTAGATTCGTGGAAAAAAATCCTTTCGAGTAACGAGCGAGATAAAAAGTGTTTCCAGTTTGAGTGGATTGGACAGGGTATCCTGTCGGTTAGCCTGGTGGTGTTTCAGAATATGAGATTGAATTTTATAGAATGGCTGGATATGCATTAGAACTAGTTCATGAACCTTTCGAGAGATTTCAGTTGATGTTGTTGTTAATATTGCTCAAAGGTATTAGGCATACCATAAGTTAGAGTGGAAAGAGTTAGAGCGAGAGAGTGAGAAATCCCGCGGCCCTGGTGGGCATCATACCTCCTTTGGAGGTAAGAGTTTTGATTATTTTGGGAGGTTACTTGCCAAGTTATCTCAGCTTGTAGAACGTAATTCTTATAGTGCGCCAGTAGCTCGTCAAGATCAGATTCAGTCTTTTCTTTACAACTATCACCAATCTGCCCAGTTCCTATATTCAGCGAAAGGGTGTTATAATTGTCGTGAGTCTGATTATCTTTTGAAAAGTTTTTCTGTTATCATTGTTGTGAGTCTGGCTATCCTTTGAGGAGTTTTCCCTTACTCCGACAAGTTAGCAGTCGTCCTTTCTCTCGTCATCAGGTATCTGCGCAGTCGCATGGGATTTTATTTAGACCTCAATCAGCAAAAGAAATGCCACCATCCGGTAGAGGTTGAGAGTGTGGTGGCAGTGGTTCTTCAGAAGGTAATTACCAGAGTAGTTGCTTAGTTCAGCCGCAGAGGCAATTTTATGAACTGCTTGTCTGGCGGGATGCTGAGGTGTCCGCTATAGTAGACCCTGAGATTTTTTCTTCTCTTAAATGTGAATAAGATTTGATTCTTTCGATCGATCTGGAAATGGTGTGTCTTATCATGTTTCGGTGGTTTCTTTGGATGTCATTTCTATTAAGAATCGATTGCGGTAGAGGGGTGAGCTTCTGATATGATTTATTCTTGGTATTTATGATGACCCTACAAGTTTATCTGGTTTAAATGTGAGAGATTATAAGTGAGTATCGGTATGGTCTGCTTGGCATCTGGTTGTGCCACCTTCTCTTATTATGTTGAGTAAGTTTACCGCTCTCTTTGGAATTCAGTATTGGTAGGATGATGAGATCCTTGTTCGTCACCATCAGAAAGTGTCATTGTTTCTTCTGGTGTAAAGTGATTAGTAAGTAATATCCGATCTACGTATCTCCTCATGGTTCGAGGTGCTAGTAGAGTCATGTTGATCTATGAGCTTGTCTCGGTTATAAAAGGGTTTTCTGGAAAATTGTCAAAGTTTCCTTCTTATTGGGAGGTTAAATTGGCATAGATGTCATTCCATAAAGCTTATTTAAATTTTATCTCTTCAATTGTGATTCTTTGGTTAACCTGACTCGAAAGTAGTGTAGCTCTGGGAGCCAAGTAAATAAAAAGATGAGCTTCCTGAAGCTCTAATTATTTCTATCATCAGTCCATTACCATTTCTTCTTCGTCCGGCACTAGTGAGCTTGGGTTATTGGTAGCCGCTTGTGACGTTCCCTGTGTTGAGCCAGAGTACGTGTTATTGTAGCGGGGGTAGGCATATTATTGTTTTGGATATCAGTTTATCCGGGTATCCATTCTCATGTATAGTATAGTGCTGGTTCTGTTTTTGCGGATCATCCAGTTTCAGGGGAGGCTCTGCCGAAATTTTTATATAGAAGTACCATCCATCAGGCGGTGGTGTTTACGGCAAAGGTATGGAGTTGTGAACTCGGTAGTTGCAGTCGTTTGGCAACTCGAGAGGGTAATTTGGTAACTCAGGTCTGAGCCGCATTCTATTTTTAGCTATGTCTTCTTTAGTCTAGCAGACTGTGCGGGGATGGTTATTCCTATTCAAATAGCTACATTAGTTTGTGCTTTAAGTGGAGGAGTCTTCCTCCAAATATTGAATGGTAATACTAAATCTCTAAGACGTTGATACTACTTTTGTCACGAGCCAACCTAGGGCCACGACAGAAACCTACAATGAGTGTCGATCATTGCTAAACCTACTAATAATCTATTAATGCCAGAGATAAGCTGGCAACCTGATCATATATATACACGTACCTATCTGTTGAAAGCATAAAGCATGGAAAGATGACACAATTTTAACTTACTGGCAATTAGAACACTGAGCCAAAAAAAATTCTGCTATGTCACACTTCATTCCGTCCCACCAATAAATCCGCTTAAGATCATGGTAAATCTTAGTCAAACTTGGATGAAAAATGTATTCGGAATAATGTGCCTCTATCATAATCTGTCCACGTAAATCTACAACATCAGAAACACAAAGTCTATCTTTATGCATGAGAACACCGTCAGTAGTAACCCTGTATGGTGACTCCGGCTTTCTTTTGGCTATCTGTCCGTATTCAAATAGAACTGGATCCTCATACTGACACTGTTTTACTTCATGGAAATTTAGAGTTAAAGGTTTAGTGCAGCTTGTCGACAAACCATCATATATCTTTTTCACACCTCCACTCTTTAAGAAGTTACTTTAGCATTATAAGTGTGCATTTAATAAACTTTGTTGCTGCTATTCTGCGTCAGCTGAAGGTCCAACTACATGTCTCTTTTCTATTTACTTTTTCAAGTCATAATAATTCCAATTCAAAGATAATACCCTGAGGGAGATGTTCAGTCTGAAGATCATTCTTGGACTACATCATACTATCCAGTAGTAGTTGCATGATCCTTATCCTTATACGATAGACCCTGTTCAGATGAACCTTTGACGTACATTAGGATATGAGTATCTACATTCCCACAAGGAGCTTGCGGAACAACACTAAAATCAACTGAGATGTTGCATAGTGCATTTGTAAAAATAATATAGCTTGCATCAAATCTTCTATAGTGAGTAGTGACAAGGTACTTCAAAAGCTTCCCCTATTGCATCAAGTGTGAGCTAATTCATAGTTCCATCGATTTGTTCTATATCGAAAGGTATATTGAAGAGGTGATTATCGGCTTAATCATGTTAACCCATTCAAAGTTCTGTATATCTTTATTTCAAAAATGTAGAACTCTCCTCTCGTGATCGAGGAAGGATCATATTAGTCAGAATAATCCGGGCAATGGTGTTATCATATTATCCAGATATGTTTTATTCCAAGAGTTCCGTGTTCGTGTTATAGTTTTAATTCTGTAAACATGAGAAAAATTCCGTGGGATAGTTTATGAAGGTCGTGCAAGTTCTTTTGTTATCAGCGTGAATCTTGCTTTAGATTTAGGCTCGTTCGAGAACAAACGAGAGTTTAAGTGGAGGAGAATAAAACGACCTCGGTCAGTCGTTTCAGAAGTTAGGACTCCGATTGGCATGTCGATAGATTTAAAATATTCGTAATGTCCATTAGGACCTATCTGTAAAATTTGAGCTAAATCAGACCTCGTTTGGTAGACATCGGAAGAAGGTTTCAGTTTTTATTGGCAATAAATATTAAAAAGAAATTTTCGAGCTCGGTTTTGCCAAATGAGCTCCAATTCGAAATCCGAAAGCGCGGTTGGGTTCGTATGATTATTTATGGCTTTTGTGAACTTTCGAAAGTGAATTTCGATATTGTTCGGCTAGTTTCCGCTAAAATGCCGAAAGTTAAATAATTTGACTTATTTTCTATTTAATTTGCATATTGAGTTTCGGGAGTCCGATTTGAAATCCACCTTTGCGAGTATGTTACATATATTTTGTATAACTTGTATGCAAAAGTTGGAATTATTTTGAGTATAATAGGGTACTATTTTAATTTTCGAAAAGAAAAAAAAATTGGGAAAAGACAAAAATTAAATAAAAGAGAAAAGGAAAAGAAAATAAAAGAAAGAAAAGAGAAAAGTAATGAGGGAGGCGGTGGAAAGTGGAAACATTTCCACTTATATATAAACAAGAACGAGAAAACAGAAACTTTAGGAATGAATGAGAAACAGAGAAAAATATGAGGAAAAAATGCCAGAAATTGAGAAAAGAGCCGGAAAAATAGTAGAATTTTCACCCCGAAACATTCAGGTAATGATCCTAATATATTATCTTAGCTTATTACGTGTGTTTGAATGTATTTTTATGGTAAAAATTGGGATATTAGACATCATTTTCATAAGTTTAATTAATAGTTTAAAGGGTCAAATGGACCCCTTTAATGAAATTGATTATATATTCGTACTCAGTGAGTTATGAGAAACATATAAATGTAATTTATTTAGGGTTTGGTTACGTGACCTTAAACCCTGTAAATAGGCCTGGCCTGCGTATTGCGTATGCGAATAGGGTATCAGGTTCCTACCTGGATTGCCCTAAGATGCGAGGAATGAAGCCTTTAGCCTAATATGATATATTTTTCTGCTTATTGAACACAGTGGGATCGTTTGGCAATGGAACCAAAGGATAAAAGCGGTTATTGATTAGCAATGCTAACTTTTGGAAGAGGTAAGTGTTTATATCCATTTCTTTGGAGGCACCTGGCCTCGTGGATTTTCTACCACGTATTCCTTACGTGTGTAGCTGCCGATAGGCGTACTCATTACGCCTTAGCTTTGGATTTACATTGTATATTATGTGTTATGTCCTATTATTGGTATTGCATTGAGGATCTGAGCATTATACCCTGGCTGTGAGTTGATATATACTTCCCAGCTGTCGATGAGAGTCCCGCACCGGTGAAGGGTTATTATTGCATCATACCGTATTTGTATGCATTTCATTTTCTGGTTATGCATTGTATCATATTGAGGGTAGGAGGATTCCGCCCTCGGAGCAGGAGGATTCCGCTCCATTGCATCATATTGAGGGTAGTAGGATTCCGCCCTCGGAGCAGGAGGATTCCGCTCCAGTGCATCATATTGAGGGTAGGAGGATTCCGCCCTCGGAGCAGGAGGATTCCGCTCCATTCATTTGGCACATGTGACCCTTCGCATCATATTTCATTTCATTTCATCTCACTTCATTTCATTTCATCTCAATTCATACTATTGTGTAGACTTGCGGTACATGACTACTGTTATACTTATATGTGCATTGCTTATTTGTTGATATGTTTCTGGCACGCATCCTTGGTTGAGTTTATAAGTTTCTTACGTGTTTCTAGTTATTATTTGGCTATGCCTTTTTATAATTTAAATAAGAGGAAATTTGTTTATCTGTTTCTTCTCCTAGGCTAGCTATCCTATTCTTTGAGGTGGCTAGTCTGCCCCACTTATTGAGTCCTTTTGACTCACCCTTTTTTGTTCTTTGTTTTTGTCTATCTATTTCGTTTCGGCAGGTTCGCTCCAGGATTGAATTCGCCACGTTGTGATAGATCGAAGACGACTTCAACTGTCAGGGTGAGCCAGCTTTTATTCCGGATGGCCACCAGTTTTATGTTTATTATTTCAGTTGCATATTGCTCCCTTCAGGAGGTATTTTTCTTCCTCTGTACTCTTAGATGTCTAGTCTGGATAACCCTAAACCTCGTATGTTGGGTAGTCAGCTGTAATTTCTTTTGTACAGCTTAGAGGTATCAGTATGTTTGTTCTTCTTTTTCTAAGTCTTGTTATTATTTATAAATTGAATTATATTTATTTTCCTAATTTAATTGATAAGGGTTAGCCCGACGGGTCTAGGGAAGGATGTCGGGTGCCCGCACAGCCTAACCAGATTCCGGGTCGTGTCAGTATATCCCATGACTGTTGATGTTTGGTAAGGTGCACCATGGTTGCACAACAAAGAGTTGCAATATAGTGCTAAGAGAGATGTTTATCTTCTAGGCATGAATCAAAGGGTTTATGAACTTGTGCCTAGCAGGAAGTGGGGGAAGCTAGCAACTAGTGTGTGCCCTTGGCCTACTCAAAGGGGAGAACCGCAAGAATTTATTCATCCTATTTCTAAAATAGTTCAAACTAAGAGTCCTATAAGCACGAGAATCAGTGGGACAAGTGCAGCAAGTAAAGGGTTGACAACTGTCAACAAGGTGAGCCTGAAACCACAAGACTCTAAGTCAATTTGTTCACCTAAGATGAAGAGGGAATCAAGTGAAGGTTCTCTAAGTCCCAGCTTTCGAGTTAACGTGAAGACTCCACCTACTCCGGCTAAGGGCATTCTTGGGACTCATCCCAATCGCCCAAACTTGAGAGAAAAAAGATTGAGAGGAGTAAGGGAGTGACCGGTGATAATCCTCGAGTGGAAAAAGGAGAGGATGTGTTGAGTGATGTGAGTGGGTTTTCACCTTATTCTAGACTTGACCTTGAAAAAAAAAATGAGAGAGAGGAGAGAAGAAAAAAGAAAAGTTGAGATTGAGGATACTATTTGTTCTAACAATTCTTTATCTTCTTCTTCTTATTGTTTTAGCTATTGTGCAGGGATTCTTGGAGGCAAGCCGGTGTTGGAGCCTCAATCATGTTCTAAGGTGGAAAGACAAGGTGATGATGATTCTCACTGTGCGCTGCAAAGTGGAAGAACTAGTCAAGATACTTCAAGTGCTTTAAGTGATCAAGGCAGCAACTCAAGCGTAAGTATTAGTTCTTCTTTCTATGAGCCTGATGACTCCTTGTCTTGTGAGAGTATTAGTAATAGTGTACTAGCTGATGATTTACATGACTACAATGTGTTCGCAACTAGTTTAGAGTCCAATGGTCAGCATGTGTGTGAGCATGAATCACTAGTTGAGAGGGTCTGTAAGCAGTATTATGATGTGAGCTCTAATTTTAATGAATCTCTCTTTAGTGAAAGTTCTATTGTTGACCTTGTTTGTGAACCTTGTAATGACACACCACCCATATTCGATAAGGGGCAAAACTAGTTAATTGATTATCCTATTCTTTCCTTTGATAGTTTGTTTGAAAATGGATGTAAGTGACCTAGAGGAGTCTCTAGTGAATGAAATGGATAAGGTTGTATAAAATGACTCCTTAGATGATGATGGATCTGGTTTTGATACTTCACCTTTGTTAGGTGGTGAGCTTAGGAAGCTTGCTTTTACTAACCCTTTATTTGAGGGTATCTTTAATAGAGGTGGTGATTTTTATCGAACTAGGGTAGAGAGTAAGATTTAACCTCCATGGTGTAGAGAGTTTGACTCCTTATATATTCCTTTATTTGAAACTCCAAGTGAGCTGAGTGATTCTTCTAGTAGTCCTAATCATGAGTGTGTTGATGAAGAAGCCATTATTGATGCTTTCCTTGAGAGTTTCTCTATTGAGGAGGATTGTCTTGGAGGTGAATATGGAGGTTAGGACTTATCTCTTGGAGTGAGTAAGAATGCTTTCAAGAAGGGGAGTAGAGTAGTTAATGTTAGCACTAGACTACATTTTTTCACCTACTCTATTCCATATGTTGATCACACCTTGGATGGTGAGCATGCGAAAACAATTATGTTAAATTGTAAGAATCATACATTTGAGGTTTGGTGTGTTAGTCATAAACTTAGAGATAATAGGTCCTTTGCTTGTATGAGTTTTTATACTTCATGTCCTATTGATCTCTTTGATTGTTGTAGCTATGAGTGCTTTTCATTGTTGAGCAGAGAGCTTATAGTTCCCTTTGGAGATATAGACTTTCTCATTGTTATTATTGCTTGGCTCTATCATAAGAGTCTGTTTTTTTCACTATTTTCAATAACCATTGTTGAGCTAACCTACTCTTGCAGTAGAAAGTTTTGGTTGTGTCTTCCTTTGCTTGCAAGGTTTGATGGTATAATTTTGAGTACGAAATCTTCTCAAGAAGGGGAGAATGATGCAATCCAGACTGATCAAGCTGTCGTGCCTTCAAGACCATTCATGAGGAGTCAAGCTAAGGAGCTTCATGATGTTCACTTGATGGGGAAGAAGAGCTATGATGGTGCAATGATGAAAGAAGAGTGGGCAGTATGTTGGAGGAGACAAGAGAGGCGTTGATTAGCATTGGAGAAGTGGCGTCCTAGAAGGATGGTTGGTGCGCGGTACTGGCGTGGCACGTGGACACAATTTCTTAGATAATTCAGCCGCGTGGTGGGCTCGTTTATTGGCCTTAATTCGTTGTTTTTTTATGACATTCCCATGCCTTTTTGCATAGCTAGGCTTCTCTATTTCATAGTTCGTATTTAGCCTTGCATGGAAATTGACAAGTAGCCCAATAGATGGATGTTTCTTTACTATTTAGGCGTGTAAGGCTTCCCTATAAAAGCCTAACACTTAGTCTTATTTCATTAGTTCAGATTTTATAGAAAACAAAGAAACGGGTGTTTGCCCTTTTATAGAAGCTTTCAAGCTTCCCTATCTCTTAGACTAAGAATTCATGGATATCATCCCTAGCATGATTCCATAGATTGGTTCTAGTTTCTCTCCTTCCTTGGATTATTCCTCCATGACTGTGAGTTTAATTCTATTCTTTCTTCTATTTTTCTGTTCTTCCTAGTCTTCTTTCTTGATTGTTTGCTTGATTTTATCAATATCCATCTTTCATAATTCTGCTTGCACTAATTTTGGAGTTTGTATAGGCTTCCAATCGTTCGGAGAAGGGGGAGTATAAGGCGTTCTCGAGATTCACGAGGGTTCCTGATTCGAGTCTATCCAAATGAATCCAAGAGAAGTCTTTGATTCCCATTCCGCTGCCTCCGCCTTTCTACAGAGGGATTCCTCAGTTGAGCTAATTTTCCCAGTTTATGTGGCGCAGCATAACAAAGATGTTGCTGCTTGGCTATCAACTTGGGAATTTTGCCTTCTTGTTGCCGGTAGAGACTTCGATGCAAGAGCTACAATCCAGATGAAGAGTCTCCGGCCGTGCAAATTCAAAGGAACCTGTGAATTTAGTCTTCCCTTTTTTTTTCTACAGTTGTAATAAAGAAATGCATTACTCAGGAAGAACTAAATGTATATTATGAGCCTAAGGGCTGCTTGTTATTAATGAAATAGTTCATCAATTTTTATACGTGCTTGTATTATTCATGTTTTATAATGTATAGTCAAGCAGTATGTTTGTGCACCTAAAGATTAGATGGCTTCTGGTCGTCCTGAATGTTCTATTATTTAAAACGTTTTATCAGTGTGCCTTCTTTGAGCAATTACGTCCATTGTGCACCAATATTTGGCAGCTAGGTTGCATTTGAAGGGGATGGCTTTATGGGCCCACAATGGGATGACTTTAGCCCGTGTGATAACAGACACTTTTGCGTCCGACTTCAAACATCTCTGCTTAGTTACTCGAGTATTTAAGACTTTATGGCACTACGCGAACAGTCGTCCCCGTCAGCGTGTAGGTGCAATTGTTGAATTAACGAGTTCAACTTACGAATAATGCCTGGTGGCTGAGCTAGACGTGGTCTAGCTCTAAGCGAGTAGTGTACCCTACTTTTTGCAGTGAAAAATGAGTGCATTACTTCAACTTAGGTCTGGCAGGGGCTATGAATAGTTGGATCTAGATGGATCTAAATAAATAAGTAAAACGGATAAAAATAGTAGTTTTATTGATGAATAAGGCACGAAGCAACATAAAGAACGTGGTTGTGTGTCTGTTGTATATAGTGATAGTAAAAGTAATCAGGAGAAGGGGAAATACATATCTCGAGTATATGGGTTTAACTGAGCCTTTCAAGAGTAGTATCTCTTTAGCCATGTGATGTTCCAGTTATTTAGAATGGTTGTTCATTCCATATCTTCAAGAACATAGGCACCTTTTCCAGGTTTTCCTGGAACTCTGTAAGGTCCTTCCAATTTGGGGCGAGCTTAGCTGCACCGGCCTACTTCGTGTTCTGAGTGACTTTGTAGAAGACCAGATCCGCGATGTTGAAGGATCGTAGATTAGCCCTCGCATTATAATACTGCTCCACACTTCTGGGCCGCAAGGCGTTTGGCTGCTATTTCTCTTCGCTCATCCAAGGTCGAGCGAAAACTTCAAAGCTTCATTGTTAGGTTCTTCCTCAGCGAACGACCGCCGCAAACTGGATTCTCCAATTTTTAAATGAATCATTGTTACTATTACATATGTCAGTGAAAATGGTGTCTCTCTGGTGCTAGCTTTGGACGTGGTTTGGTAGGCCCACAGGACTCCAGGCAGTTCTTCCGGCCACCTTTCTTTAGCTTCCTTGAGTCGCTTCTTCAGATTTTCCACTATTGTCTTGTTCAAATATTCAGCTTGACCGTTTGCCGAAGGGAGATAAGGAGTAGAGGTGATTCTCTTGATCTCCTATTCCTTCAGGAAAGAAGTGATCTTCTTGCCTATGAGCTGAGGACCATTGTCGCAAGTGATTTTTGCTGGGATCCCAAATCGGCACATAATTTTCTTCCAGATAAACTATATGACTTCCCGCTCCCGTATCTAGGCATAGGCCGCTTCCTTGACCCATTTGGTAAAGTAGCCGTCATGAACTTGACGCTACCGGGTGCTTTGGGTATGGGCCCTACGATGTCCATACCCCATTTCATGAATAGGCCAAGGGGCTATTACTGAATGTAATAACTCTGCCGGCTGATGAAGTGTGTGGGAGAATCTTTGGCTTCTATCACACGCTCGGGCAAACTTGCTCGCATTATCTACCATTCGGAGCCAGAAGTAGCCCACCCAGATTAATTTACGAGCTAGAGATTATCGGCCGGAGTGATTTCCACATTGTCCCTCATGGATTTCCCTGAGCGCATAATCTACTTGACAGGGTCCCAAACATTTAGCCGGAGGTCCACTAAACATTCGGCGATACAACTCACCATTGATTAAAACATAACAAGCCGCTTGGGCTCTCAGCCTTCTGCTCTATTTTCTGTCTGCCGGGAGTACTCCTTTATCCAGATATTCAATGATCGAGTGCCGCCAATCCCACGATGTTCCCACTATGTTGACCTTGCGACGCTTGATGTCTGCATATGTTAGCTCAATGGTGGAAACAACGCTGTGTTTAAATCTCCAGTGGCTCTAAACCGGCTAGGGCATCAGCCTCCACACTTTATTCTCTAGGTATCTGATTAATCTTCCATTTTTTAAACTTCTTCAGACATTTTTCTACTTTGGCCAAGTAATCTTTCATGCGAACGTCCTTGACGGCGTAAGCCCCAGTTACTTTATTAACAACGAGCTGGGATTCGCAATTGATATTGATCTCCCTGGCTCCCAATATGTAAGCGAATTCTAAGGCTTGAATTATTACTTCATATTTTGTTTCGTTGTTCGTCATCTGGGAGCAGCTGACAGCTTTCCTAAACACGTTCTTCGCTAGGGATTTGATCACTATACCAAGACCGACCCCTTTTACGTTCGAGGCCCCGTCGGTGTGGATCAACCATTCACATGGGTAATGCCTTCTATCATTCCGCATTCTGCCTCAGCTTCCGGCAAAAAATCGGTACTGAAATCGGCTACAAGATTTTCTAGTACCTGCGACTTAATAGTCGTACGTGGCTGATAAATGATGTCATATTCGCCAAGTTCAACGACCCATTTTTCTAGCCTGCCTGATAGTTTGGGCTTGTGCAGAATATCTGTAAGGGAAAAGAGGAAACCACGATAATGGTGTGACTCTAAAAATATGGCCGCAACTTCCTCGCTCCCATGACTAAAGCAAGTGTGGTTTTTTCCAAGTGTTGATACCTAGTCTCTGCGTCCAGGAGAGACTTGCACTCCCTTCTCTTCTCATACCAGGATGACGCTAACAACTTCGGAAAGCTAGGTACAACAATAACTGTTCTCCCTCGTGTGGCTTGGTGAGAAACAGAGGATTTGCCAGATATTTCTTTAGTTCCCGTAGCGCCTTGCTACATTGCTCCGTCCGTTCAAAAAAATTATTCTTTTTTGGGACATTGAAAAACTTATGACACTTCTCTGATGACTATGAGATAAACCGGTTGAGTGCTGTAATTCGACCGTTAGGCCTTTTAACTTCAACTTCACTTTTCAAGACTTTAGGAATCGACTCGATCACCTAGATCTTTACGGGATTTTCTTCTATGCCCCTATTGCAAACAATAAACCTAAGGAACATACCAAAGGATACGCCGAAGGCGCACTTTTTGGGGTTGAGCTTCATTTCGAATTTATCCAAGATGTCAAATGCTATCTCCAGATGGCTGATAGGATCCTTGGCGAATTCTGACTTGACCAACATGTCATCGATGTAAATTTCCATGGTCTTGCCGATCTGCTCCTTGAATATTAGGTTCACCAACCTCTGATAAGTTGCTTCTACATTCTTAAGTCCAGAAGGCATCACCCTGTAATAATAAGTCCCTTGTCTGTGATGAAGGAGGTATTTTCTTGATCATCCGGGTTCATGAGGATCTGATTATATCTTGAGTATGCATCCAGAAAACTCAAGGCTTCATGGCCTACCGTTGAGTCGATGAGTTGATCGATATTGGGTAGCGGGAAGGAATCCTTTGGGCATGCCTTGTTCAAATCTATAAAATCGATGCACATACTCAACTTACCATTTTTCTTGGGAACTACCACAACTTTGGATAACTAGTCGGAGTACTGTATCTCGCGAATGGAACCATTATTCAGTAGTTTTTTTACCTCTTCATGGACCGCCTGTCTTTTTTCACGACTAATCGATCGCTTCTTCTGCTTGACTGGTGTAAAGTTCAGATCGAAGTTCAGATTATGTTCGATGATGCTAAGTGATATCCCCGACATGTCGGTGTGTGTTGAGGCGAAGGTACCTGACCGAGCATGCAGGAAGTTAGCATATTCTTGCTTGGCTTCGACTGAAAGCTTAGCCCCCACATAAAATTTCTTGTCTGGAACCTCCTCGTCGAAGATCACTGGATCAAGATCATCGACTGTGGCTTTGGGTGGCTTGTCTTCTTCCTCCGGGTCAGAGGATGTAATGGCCAGGTCTCGAGACATGGTCACCTCATGAACCCCGTATCCGAGAGGTACGTTGGAAATTAGATCTGGGCCAAGCAACTTATCAAACTTTTTCTTATGATTTTCCATCTCCCTTTTGGTAGCATCTATCACCGTAGTTACATAACAGCTCTCAGATAACTTCTGTTCCCCTTGAATTTCTTTCACCCCCCATGGAGTTAGGTACTTTAGGAGTTGATGAAGTGTAGACGGCACTGCGCGTAGTTTGTGAATCTAGGGTCTCCCGAGGATAAAGTTATCCGTGTTGCTCCTAGTAGGTGCACCTGAAGTAGTATCTCTCCCACAGACTTCTCGTTGGAGCTGTTAAAGCTTGTTATAGTGTACGGTCTGGGGATTACTTGATTCTGCATCTCCATCTGGCATACAACCTTCCATTGAATGATATTGACTGCGCTGCCAGGATCCACCAATACACGTTTGACTCGAGCATCATGTACTTGCAGGGTGATTATTAAAGCATCGTAATGGGGATTACAGGCTCGTCGTGAGTCCTCGTCATTGAATTTGATGGTGTTGATGTGTAGCTTCTTGGTCATCTGCGGTGAGCCTCGTAGACCATGATGGATTTGGTCCCGGTGCTTCCGAACCTGGCCCCCCGAAGATCGTGATGACGAGTCTTCTGAATGCTGGTGGTGTTTTATCATGAGGGGTGCTATTCTGGCAAGATCTCAGCCATGATAAGGGGTAACTGGGTTTCGATCTTAGATAGCAGTTCATAGTTTCAGTCGTGTTGACCGAGTTATAAATTATCTGTTGGATCTCATTACCGGTATCTCGTGCGGCGTTGTCGTCGTGACTTGACATGATTGCGCCTTTTCCTTTGTAGAAAACCTACACTTCCCTGGGCCCCACGGTGGGTGCCAAACTATTTATGCCTAAAATTATACGTCTAGGTTAAGCAATTAATTATCGTTATGGTCACAAGCAATACAGTAACTACAATAGAAAAGTATGTAAGTATAATGAAAGAAGTAATGAATAATAAGACGAAAAAATAATTAATAGAAAGTCAGAGTAATTCTTAGTCCTTGAGAATAGCCAGATTCGGTATTGAATCATCCGATATACAATACAATGTAAGGAGGGGTATTTATAGTAGTGATACCCAGTCCTAAATAAGATAAAATACAAAGACTACTTAAGGTAGTGGTATATACTAAACTCTAACTAGGAGACTGTAAACCCTAAGCGGCGGGATGTATACTCTGCGTCCTATAGCCGTGCCGCCTAAACGGTCGTTGGCTCTAGGAGTGGGCATGTATCCTTTGTGCCTGATGACTCGTAAGATAAGTCTAGTCTCACCAGCTAGACTCGTATCCCCGTAATAGCAAGTGGCATATTTTTTCTCACACAGGTACGCATCAGTTAACTTTGTACAAAAGTTCATATCCAATATGACATCGGTTTTGTCATAGTGTCGTGGAATTCCTTATGCCTTCTCCGCATTAAGTTCAAGATTTCATAACGTGCTGTAGTACAGTGAAAAAAACTATAAGCATGTAAGATGGTAATTAAAAAAATGAACAGTCAAACTGAAGTCACATATTTGCGATGTGTACACATCCCTAATATATGTACACAATCAACAGACGCTGTACACATCAGATATATAAGTACACATAAAAAACTTGTGTACACATATATATAATGTGTACACATAAATAAGATGTGTAAATAACTAAAGTACTTAAACACAAAAAAGTGTACTTGACTCTCTAACCATTTGTGTATGAGGATTACATCTTTGAAGTCGAGGTAGTTGTACTCATGACCCAGAAAATGGCGCTTCCCTTTGGATTTCTTCGCCATGTATGCATAAAAAATAGCCTCCTTTTCTGGATCAACTAGTCGATAAACCTCAATCAACAGTCTCTCTTGCTCTTGAAGATCTGCAACCCTTGGCCTGGTCCCCCTAGCTCTTGTCGCATTCGCTGCCCTTGCCCTTATGGCCCTCACCTTCTTCAATGAAGCAACAAATAGAGATATCTTTTCCCTAAAAGGGTACACAGTCCTCTTTGGCTTATCCTCTGCACGCTCTTTCAAGAAACCCACAGTTTCCTTCAATAATATCAATACATTCTTTTCTATCTCCTTCTCCTCCTTATATCATTCACATAAATTACACATGCTACATCTGTGTCTTCTGAAGCTGTCCTCACCGGCCTCACCTCCAAATCCACCAGACATTTCAAAAGGCCTACATCCACCACCACTAAAGTCAACATTCTCTCTAACTCTCTCATCAACAAAGTCCACACTCTTTCTACCGACAACATCGTCTCCAACATCTCCTCTTCCATCACCACTTTGCTCTGGTAGCCCTCTTCTATCACTTTGTTCTGGAACAACATCCTTGTCACCAACCACTGCAGCATCACCAACAACTGCCATATCACCAACAACTGCAACATCTCGTCCTATTTGAACAACATCTTTGTCACCAAGAACTGCACCATCCCCCAGCCTCAAAGTTATCATACCCTCAAGCCTTTCCATCAATCGATCGATCAACTCATCCTCCTCATCAATAAAAGGCACAAATTTTTCATGAAACCATTTCTTTTCTCCTTTAGAGTAGTGATGCGTGAGTATTTTACTTACTTTAACTCGCTTAAACTTTTATCTTTAAATCCAAAAGTGACCAATCTATCAAAAAGATTGATGTATTTTGCTTGGTTTCAGGTGTTAAAGCCTTACAAAGGAATACTAAACCAAAAAGAGCAAGAAATCCAGGAAAAGTGATCAAGTTCAAGAAAGGCTGCAGAACAATCAAGTGGAGGCCGCCCATGCTAAGGGCGACCACCACTTCCTTAGATGGGAACACCATGCTAAGTGCCAAGTTGGGAAATGGAAGAGGCCCCCGCCCTTAGATGAGAAATTGACTGCCTGGGAACCCTGTCAGGATGCGACTACCCATGCAAGGGGTGGGCGCCCACTGTATCTTGCAAGGAAAATATGCTGAAGAAGATGCGGCCACATGCTCGTGCTGCTCACTGCCCTCTCATGGAAAATGAAGAAAAGGCGGTTGCCCAATTAAGGACGGACGCCCTCTCATACAACACTAGAAAAGGGCATTAGCACATGTCCAAGAGGTCGGAACCATTTCGCCTGGTCTAGCTCCCATAACGCAGCCCTTTACCAAAAGGGCTACAGCCGAACCTGCAAATGACAATTTTGTAATTATTTTTAGCAAACTTATATATCGCTAGAAGTAGGTTTTTCAAAGGATCTTACACTTTACTTTACTTGAGAGGCAAGATAGAGACAAATATCATTACTTCTCTGTCAAGCCTTCTTCTATTGTGTAGTACAACACCATTTTGTGCAAGAATCATTTGTACCTCACTATTTCAATGCATATTTTATTACTTTCAAGTCTTAAATCATTACTTAGTATGAGTAGCTAAATCATCCACTAGGGTGCTAGCGAAACCCTAGTTCAATAATCGAATGGGTAAAGCATAATAAGCTTCTTAGAACCTAGGATTACCCCATTTCACTACTTTTGATTTCATTATAACAACTTGAGGTGTACAACTCAAGTTTAACCCAATAGTACTAGATTTACACCGAGAGGATGAATCTATAAATGGGAAGTGTAGTGACGATGTACCAGGCATAAGTATGTTGCATTTACCTCGGGTAAATGGGTTGAACATTGAGAGGGGGATACCTTACTTGGGACTAGTTGCTAGCACTCAATGCATCAACTCTTAGCATCGAGAAGGCAAGAGTTGGTCTCGACTCACCATCGAGACGGATGAGTTGGGTATATGCGAGCAAGGTCCATTGGGTGACCTTGGTGTAAAGAAGCTTAGAATTACATCCATTTGGTTAGAGGGCTAGGGGGAAGTTAGTATCCTAGTACTTCTCTCATTGTTAATTTTAGCCTTAAAATTTACCATTACTTAGCAATAGTTTCGATTACACCTAAATTTAGGATTAACTTACTAAAATAATTGAACTCAAGCAAATCCAACTACTTTAAGTCTTGCGCAAGTCTCTGTGTTTGATCCCTATAATTGACTAGGGTAATTGTGAACCCTCGCCCTTAATCGGGTCGTGTCAGCTAGGCGCAAGAAATGGGCTCACCACCTGCAACCCCATCCCAACTAAAATATAAAAAAAATCAACCTGAAGAATAACAGATCTATACACATATTATTTATGTGTCCACATAAATGATACATGTAGACATAAATAATATGCATAGACATATAAACTATGTGTAAATACCAAATGGACAATAACTGAAAAAATACTAACTAGGTTATCAACACGGCAAAGGATATGATCACATTCCCTCTCCTGCTTGGTAGGAATCCACGTTATCATAACGGCAGGAATGTCTTGAAAGTCCCGGTGCTGAAGTGATGGAGTGGCTTCATATTCCCAGGCAAAGAATGCCCAAGGAAAGCCATAGAGGTTGTATCCCTTCGTATCTACGGACATTGGCGTGACTAGGATCTGAATTGTCATCTAAAAGTTCTTTCTCCATCAAGGATACTTAGCGAAGTATCCGACGGGCCTGGAAGCTAAGTAGACAAATTCAGGATCAACACTTGTACGCGCATCCTTTGAACATAAAATTGAATGAGCAAACCAAGCAAGGGAAAGTCGATACTTCGTTCTTGCATTTAGATTACTTTCTCTGATCAGTTTGAGCAGTTCACTTCCTGGTACAGCCTTCTTTCCTCCATTGTGCTCGGCTAACGTAACCCACATATGTTCCCCCTTCTTTTTCACCTCAACCATATGAACTTTATCTGGGTACTCATGGCATTACAGTCAGTCATCAATGAAAATTTATTGAACCCAAACCGAGCTGGAAGTCCATTAAATTTAACCCTTAGCTCCTTGGTCTTCTTGCAAGATATGGTCTGCAATCGGAGCCCTTGGACTAATTCTGGAGGAAAAATGGCTTTATCACTCAGGCCCAGCAGATGCCCAAATACATGAAATGACCTCGGTCAGTCGTTTCAAAAGTTAGCACTCCGATTAGCGTTCCGATAATTTTAAAATATTCGAAATGTCCATTAGGACCTGTCTGTAAAATTTGAGCTAAATCAGACCTCGTTTGGTAGGCATCGGAAGAAGGTTACAGTTTTTATTGTCGATAAATATTAAAAAGAGATTTCCGAGCTCGATTTTGGCGAATGAGCTCCGATTCGAAATCTAAAAGCGCCGTTAGATTCGTATGATTATTTGTGACTTTTGTGATTTTTTGAAAGTGAATTTCGGTGTTGTTCGGCTAGTTTCCACTAAAATGCCAAAAGTTAAATAATGCCAGAGAATGAGAAAAGAGCCGGGAAAATAGTAGAATTTTTACCCCGAAACATTCAGGTAATGATTTTAATGCATTATTTTAGTTTATTACGTGTGTTTGGATATGTTTTAACGGTAATACTTGGAATATTAGACATCGTTTTAATAAGTTCAATTAATAGTTTAAAGGGTCAAATGGACCCCGATAATGGAATTGATTATATATTCGTACTCAGTGAGTTATGGGCAACTTATAAATGTAATTTATTTAGGGTTTTGTTATGTGACCTTAAACCCTATACAAAGGCTTGGCCAGCGTATTGCGTATGTGAATAGGGTATCAGGTTTCTAACTGGATTACCATAAGACGTAAAGAATGAAGCCTTTAGCCTAATTTGATATATTTTTCTGCTTATTGAATAGAGTGGAATCGTTTGGCAATGAACTCAAAGGACAAAGCAGTTGTTGAGTAATTGTGCTAACTTTGTAACAAGGTAAGTGTTTATATCCATTTCTTTGGAGGCACCTGGCCTCGTGGATTTTTCACCACGTGTTTCTTACGTGTGTAGCTGCCGATCGGCGTACTCATTACGCCTTAGCTTTGAATTTACATTATATATTATATGTTATGTCCTGTTATTGATATTGCATTGAGGATCTGAGCATTGTACTATGGCTGTGAGTTGGCATCTACTTCCCGGCTGTCGATGAGAGTCTCGCGCCGGTGAAGGGTTATTATTGCATCACATTGCATTCATATGCATTATATGTCATTCATATGCATTACATTGCATATCATATTGGGAGCAGGAGTATTCCGCCCCAGGAGAGTGCAGGAGTATTCCGCCTCTAGTTTACATTTTATTGGGTGCAGGAGTATTCCGCCCCAGGAGAGTGCAGGAGTATTCCGCCTCTAGTTTACATTTTATTGGGTGTAGGAGTATTCCGCCCCAGAAGAGTGCAGGAGTATTCCGCCTCTACTTTATATCATATTGGGTGCAGGAGTATTCCGCCCCAGGAGCAGGAGTATTCCGCTCTTATGTCAGATACTGAGTGCAGGAGTATTCCGCCTCAGCTTTACATTATATCGGGTGTAGGAGTATTGATGCAGCTCAAAGTGCTGATCAAGGACCCGATGACAATCAACCGAGGAGATCTCCACCGAAGGCAATGACTGATCTACCGGGGAGACGAATCACTCGAAGCCAAGCTAAGCTGCTCCATGACATGCACGTACAGCTGACCATGATGGGAAGTAGCATGTGTTCGGAGAAGGAATTGCAAGGCGTTGAAACCAATGGCCACATCTTCAAAATTGAGCCCGAGGACAAGGTTACCGAACAGCAGCTCTTGGCACCGGGCAGCATAGAGCCGAACACAACAACATGTGTTCGAAGCTAAGTCAGCGCCCGATGAGGAGTGTGTTCGAGCAGACAATCGAGAATCGAAGCCAAGGCCGACCGAAGTCAAAAGCTGCCGAACACATTTTAGTTCAGCCCTGCGTGGCTTATTTCTATTGGTCGCCTGTGACCCTTTTACTAGTTTACCCTTAGTATTTCTTATATAAGCCTTGTTCCATTTCATTGTAAGTACCTAGTTTTGAACAATGATGAATTAATGAAAGTGCCGAGCACCTTTCTCTTGTCTCCGTCGTGAGCAAAACCCTGTGAGGGATTTTTATGGACTTGTGGCTTTCGGTTAAGCCGATTGAACATTCCTCTTTGATCATTCAGTTTACAAGAGGCAATGTTCTCTTGAGGATTGTTGCATAGTTAGGGTGATTCTTGTATCCCTTTCGATCGAGCTTTGAGACAGGTTCCTCACTGTTCTTTCGAAAGAAGCAAGTTTTGTCTTGCTTCTATCTTTTATCTCTCTTGTTATCTTCCGCGTTTGTGCTTAGCAACTCCTTCGGGTTTGCATTGCACCATCTTGGTATCAGAGCACGGTTTGGGCTTGTTTCTACAACCCCAAATCCTGTTCAAGCTATCTTTAATTTTCGTGCGTTTGTGTCTTTGTTTTCCATTTCGTGATCTTGATTTGATTGTGTTACTGTTGGTGTTCTTATTTTACAAAAAAAAAAAAAAAAAAAGTGTTAAAAAGAAAATTCAAAAATTGTGTTTGATTGTGGGTTGTTTGGGAAAAGCAACCATTGATTCTTGTTCACCATCGAGTTCTGAATCCAACAAGTACCCGACGTACTGATTTCGTGACTAGGGTTTCTTGGTGAATTTTTGGACTGTTTTGAGCATTAATTGTGACTGAACTCGAACCCCATTGTGTTTGGAAGAAACCGATGAAGATTGGTGGTTCTTGAGTGATTTGGGTTTGTTTGTTGCTTGAAAAATCGAAGTTCTTAAGTTTGAATCGTTGTCCGTACGCCGGAAAATTGTTACAAAATTTGTAACAGTGTACGACACGACGAGCTGATTCTTGGCTCGAAGAACTCGACTGAATTCCTCCGTTGTTACAAAGACCAGAGTTGAAAGCAACCCAGATCTTGTTAGAAATTGTGGTCAGTGAACCGAAGTTAGTGTGTCCGTACGCCGGAGCAAAGGTCACTGTTCCATTGAAGAAGAAGGGGTAAATGTGAAACATCAAAACCCCCAGGTAAAAATTTTCGGCTGAGAAAAGGAAAGTGGATAAGGTAAAACCCTATCTGTACCAAGGAGGGACCACTCTTGTACGGACAGGAGTGGGTGTGATCGAAAAAAAGATTCCAAAAGGGAATCAAAGGGTAGATTCTCCTAGGTTCTCACTTTCTTTCGTGTCAAATTCTAGTTGGTGGATCTTTTGAGTAATTGTTCTACTCGAGGTCGTACCAACTCATTTGAGCTGATAGGAACTCGTGCGAAGGGGTGACCGAAGTCCCAACTGTCGTAGAAATTTCTTTTGACTCCCCGAGCTCAGTTAAAAGCGTCCGTTCCATCGAGTCGAACATCACTTCACTCTTCCCGAAGAGACAGTGACTATTGTCGAACTTGAAGGATCTTAGAGGACCGATCAATTGGACGAGCCACTATTAACAAGTCCTTGAGTGATCAAAAACCGAACCCATAAAGTGAGTGGACCCGAGTGCCACCCATCAAAGGTGAGGGAGAATGTGAGGTGATTTCTAACCCTAACATTTGTTTGATCTTTGACTTGTGCAGGAACCATGGCTGGAAACGATGGCAAAAGCATTGAAAAGCCCGAAGTGTCGTTAGCCGATCTCATGGCTGCGATACAAGGCATCAGTGCCGAAGTAAGAGGAGTGAGTGCTCGAGTAGCTAACCTCGAGCAGGGAAGTGCGTCCGTGGCCATGCATGGGTCCGGCGCTGGAACGAGTAGCTCCACTCCGATGAAACCTGAGCTGTATGCAGAGCTTGTACGACAACATCAGTTGACAAGTGAAGCAATTCGGAGAGAACTTAACTTGGGCAATCCCCAAGCACCACAAAACTTGGGCAATCCCCAAGCTGGTTATCAAAACTTGGGCATTCCCCGAGGAGAGAGGTTACCACTTCCAAGGGCCCGAAGAGACCTTAGTGCTGTAACCGAAGAGGCTGTTGAAGAGGAATTTCCCGAGGATGAATATGAGCGTGAGCCGCCATTCGCTCAACGAAGGCAAGCTCACCGAGGTCGTGGAAATTTCCGAGGTCGAGGCCGAGGCGCAAATGTTGAAAGAAATAATGAGCGTGAGGCTGATGATCGAGATGATGAGTATGTCGAACAGGTTCGAGGTGTTCGAGACTCAAATTTGAACAGTGTCAAGATCACTATTCCTCCCTTTAAAGGAACTAGTGATCCCGATGAGTATCTTGAATGGAAGCTTAAAATGGAGCGCATCTTTGAAACCAATGAGATGACCGATGAGAGAAAAGCTGCCCATGCCATTGCTTCGTTCGAAGCTTATGCCTCCACATGGTGGGAAGCTGACAAAAGGCATAGACGAAGGAATTCCTATCCCGAAGTCAATACTTGGCCACAGTTGATGAGAGCAATGGATGCTAAATACTTGAGTGCCAAGTACCGGCAAACTCAAATGCAAAAGCTCTACGAGTTGAAGCAGGGGTCCAAGTCAGTTCAAGAGTACCATGATGAATTTGAGAAGGTTCGATTGAATCTTGACCTGACCGAAGACGAAGAACAAGCCATTATCCGGTTTAAAAATGGCTTGACCAGGGATGTGTCCTCTCAGTTGAGACTCCACGTGTACCACACGTTGGAAGACTTGTTCGATGCTGCTACCGAAGCTGAAAAATTGGTGAAGGAAGAAAAAGCAAATCGGTATCGAGGAGTCACTACTTCTGCTCCCTTGAACCGAGGAAAAGAATGGAAGAGTCCTAACCAAACAAGTGCTAACGCTGTTCGAGATTCGAGGAGACCCTTCGAAAGAGGTGTGACCGTTAACCAACCGAAAGAAGTGGGAAGTAAGGTGCAACTAAACTCTCCTAGTGCTTCAAATATTCAGTGTCATAAATGCAAAGGTTATGGTCACATGGCAAAGGAGTGTCCGAATCGCAAAGTTATGCTTCTGCTCGAAGATGGAACCGTCCATGAGCAAGCGAGTGACACCGAGGAGGAAGTTATCGAGGAGACTGACCGAGCTGAAGGTGATGATGATCATGAGGCTGCCGAAGCTGATCATCCGGAAATGTTTCTTGTGGTTCGAAGGAATTTGAGCTGCATGACTCTTGAAGAAGAAAACCAAAGAGAAAACCTCTTTCATGCCCGATGTCGTGTGAGGGGAAAGGTGTGTTCGATGATCATTGATTCCGGAAGTTGTGCCAATGTAGTGAGCCAAACTTTGGTTTTACAAATGTGATTACCTACGATGAAGCATCCCCACCCTTACAAGTTACAGTGGCTGAACGAGTGTGGAGAATTGAGAGTTGTCAAACAAGTGTGGATCAAGTTCAAAATCGGAGAGTATCAAGATGAAATAATATTCGATGTGGTTCCGATGCAAGCTTGTCATTTGCTATTGGGTCGACCGTGGCAATATGACCGAACAGCTATTCACAATGGCAGATCCAACACTTACACTGTGAAGCTCGATGGGAAGAGTTTCATACTCAAACCCTTGTCTCCAAAACAAGTCACCGAGGACTATAAACGAATGAAAGAATTGAAAGAAGTGGCCAAAGCTAAGCTTCCGATGGGAGCAAAATTGGGGCCCGAAGAGACAAACTCACCACCCGAAGTAAAAGGAATCTGTGCAATCATGCAACCGGGTGAGATTCTACGAGGCAACGCCAACGATCAAGTGATGATTTGCCTCGTGCACAAGGGTATCTTTCTAAACTCTAATGATGATTTTTCTAACGATAACCCTTTGCCTTTGTCTGTTCAAAAAGTTTTGCAGGACTTCGAGGACATGTTTCCCGAGGAAATGCCAGGTGGATTACCTCCGTTGAGAGGAATCGAGCACCAAATTGACTTCGTGCCGGGATCTCAAATCCCCAACAAACCTGCATACCGGTGTAATCTCGAAGACACCAAAGAGCTCCAACGGCAGGTTGATGAGTTGCTGAACAAGGGCCTCGTTCGAGAGAGCTTGAGTCCTTGCGCCGTTCCAGTTATCCTTGTCCCGAAGAAGGATGGAACATGGCGAATGTGTGTTGACTGTCGAGCAGTCAACAAAATAACGGTAAAGTATCGTCATCCTATTCCTCGATTAGATGACATGCTAGATGAATTAAGTGGTTCTTCATGCTTTACAAAGATTGATCTCAGGTCCGGTTACCACCAGATCCGAATGAAACCCGGAGACGAGTGGAAACCCGCATTCAAGACCAAATTCGGTCTCTATGAATGGTTGGTAATGCCATTTGGCTTATCCAATGCCCCGAGCACATTCATGCGGTTGATGAACCATGTGCTCAAACCGTTCATAAACAAGTTCGTTGTCGTTTATTTCGATGACATACTTGTTTATAGCCGAACCATGGATGAACATGTCGAACACCTAAGGCTTGTGCTTGAGAAGCTTCGAGAAGAAAAGCTGTATGCCAACTTCAAAAAGTGTGCCTTTGGTGTCGATCGTGTAGTCTTTCTTGGATTTGTAGTCAGTGCTAATGGTGTCGAAGTCGACGAATCAAAAGTCGAAGCCATCAAAGATTGGCCAACTCCGACCTCGGTATCACAAGTTCGTAGCTTCCATGGGTTAACTAGCTTTTACCGAAGGTTTGTTCGTGACTTTAGCACCGTGGCAGCTCCTTTAACCGAGCTTGTTAAGAAAGACAATCCATTTGTGTGGGGAGAGTCCCAAGAAAGGGCTTTCCAAGAGTTGAAACGGAGGCTTTGTTCTGCCCCGTTGTTGCAACTCCCTGACTTCGGCAAAGCATTCGAAGTCGAGTGTGATGCGTCTGGAGTTGGGATCGGAGGAGTGCTGATGCAAGAATCGCAGCCGATCGCTTACTTTAGCGAAAAGCTTAAGGGTGCAACCTTGAACTACTCTACGTACGACAAGGAGTTGTATGCCCTCGTTCGAGCACTCGCACATTGGCAGCATTATTTGTGGCCTCGAGAGTTTGTGATCCGAAGTGATCATGAGTCCTTGAAGCATCTCCGAGGACATGAGAAATTGAACCGAAGACATGCCAAGTGGGTTGAATTTATTGAAAGTTTTCCCTATGTAATTCATTACAAAAAGGGGAAAGACAATGTTGTGGCTGACGCGCTATCAAGAAAATTTGCCTTAGCGACCACTCTCGCCTCGAGGCTCATGGGATTCGAGAGCATCAAACTAATGTACGATGACGATCCCAAGCTGAAATGCGTTCGTGACGCAATCTTGAGTGGCCGAAGGGTTGAAAAATATCAATGGCATGATGGCTACCTCTTCAAGAGTGGGAGGGTTTGTGTGCCAGTGTCATCGTGGAGAGAGCTCTTGGTTCGAGAAGCTCACTCCGGTGGACTGATGGGGCACTTCGGTGTCGACAAAACTCTTGGTATCTTGACCGAGCAGTTCCATTGGCCCAAAATGCGACGAGATGTGGAAAAGCTTTGCAACGCTTGTCTCGTTTGCAAGAAAGCTAAATCGAAGTCCAACCCCTATGGTTTGTACACCCCGTTACCTGTGCCTGATCGACCTTGGGTTGATATATCCATGGACTTTGTCTTGGGATTACCGAGGTCGGGGGGAGGACATGATAGCATCTTCGTTGTGGTTGACCGTTTTTCCAAAATGGCTCACTTTATTCCTTGCAAAAAGTGTGATGATGCACAACATGTAGCTACATTGTTTGTTTCTAATGTGTTAAAATTGCATGGTGTACCTCGTACTACTGTGAGTGATCGAGACTCAAAGTTCTTGAGTCATTTTTAGAAGTGTTTGTGGGGTGCCCTCGGCACCAAGCTACTATTCTCGACGTCTCACCATCCTCAGACTGATGGACAGACCGAGGTAGTTAACCGAACCTTGGGATCTTTGCTTCGGGCAATGACCAAAGGGAAGGTTGGAAACTGGGCTGATCGTTTGCCCATGATGGAGTTTGCATACAATCGAACGGTACATCGAATGATTACCATGACCCCGTTCGAATGTGTGTATGGTTTTAATCCTTTGATTCCACTTGATTTAACCCCATTGCCTCGAGATTCTATTCTTGATTTTGAAGGTACTCAACGAGCAGCTGCTTTGATCGAGTTGCATGCGAAGGTGAAGAAGAACCTCGAGGACGCTTATGCAAAGGTTGCCTTAAAGAAAAACAAGGGGCGTAAAAAGCTGGAATTAAAGAAGGGAGATTGGGTTTGGGTTCACTTCCGAAAGGAACGTTTCCCGAACCTAAGAAAAGGGAAGTTGGCTCCTCGAGGGGATGGTCCATTTCAAGTCCTGAACAAAATAAACAACAATGCTATGTTATCGACCTCCCAGGTGAGTACAATGTGTCAAACACTTTCAATGTTGCTGATTTAGCTCCTTGTGCTGTAGGTCCAGTATCGGAGTTAGAGGATGACTCGATTTCGAGGACGAAATCCTCTCAAGAAGGGGAGGATGATGCAGCTCAAAGTGCTGATCAAGGACCCGATGACAATCAACCGAGGAGATCTCCACCGAAGGCAATGACTGATCTACCGGGGAGACGAATCACTCGAAGCCAAGCTAAGCTGCTCCATGACATGCACGTACAGCTGACCATGATGGGAAGTAGCATGTGTTCGGAGAAGGAATTGCAAGGCGTTGAAACCAATGGCCACATCTTCAAAATTGAGCCCGAGGACAAGGTTACCGAACAGCAGCTCTTGGCACCGGGCAGCATAGAGCCGAACACAACAACATGTGTTCGAAGCTAAGTTAGCGCCCGATGAGGAGTGTGTTCGAGCAGACAATCGAGAATCGAAGCCAAGGCCGACCGAAGTCAAAAGCTGCCGAACACATTTTAGTTCAGCCCTGCGTGGCTTATTTCTATTGGTCGCCTGTGACCCTTTTACTAGTTTACCCTTAGTATTTCTTATATAAGCCTTGTTCCATTTCATTGTAAGTACCTAGTTTTGAACAATGATGAATTAATGAAAGTGCCGAGCACCTTTCTCTTGTCTCCGTCGTGAGCAAAACCCTGTGAGGGATTTTTATGGACTTGTGGCTTTCGGTTAAGCCGATTGAACATTCCTCTTTGATCATTCAGTTTACAAGAGGCAATGTTCTCTTGAGGATTGTTGCATAGTTAGGGTGATTCTTGTATCCCTTTCGATCGAGCTTTGAGACAGGTTCCTCACTGTTCTTTCGAAAGAAGCAAGTTTTGTCTTGCTTCTATCTTTTATCTCTCTTGTTATCTTTCGCGTTTGTGCTTAGCAACTCCTTTGGATTTGCATTGCACCAAGTATTCCGCCCCAGGAGAGTGCAGGAGTATTCCGCCTCTGGTTTATATTATATCGGGTGCAGGAGTATTCCGCCCCAAGAGCAGGAGTATTCCGCTCCAGTTGGTTATCAGATTGGATTCCCCTCGAAAGCAAGAGTATTCCGCTTCGAGATGGGATTACGGCCACATGTGACCCTTTTCATCATTTCATTTCATCTAATCTCATTTCATTTTATCAATTTCGTTTCGTTTCGTTTCGTTTCGTTTCATTTCATTTCATACCATTATGTAGACTTGTGGTACATAACTACTGTTCTGCTTTTACGTGCATTCCTTATTTGTTGACATGTTTCTGGCTCGTATTCCTGGTTGAGTTTATGGTTTCATACGTGTTTTCGGTTTTTATCTGGCTAAGCCTTTTTTATAATTTAAATAAGAGGAATTTGATTTATCTGTTTCTTCTCCCTGGCTAGCTATCCTATTCTTTGAGGTTGCTAGGCTGCCCCACTTATTGAGTCCTTTTGACTCACCCTTGTTTGTTGTTTGTTTCTTGTCTATCTATTTCGTTTCGGCAGGTTCGCTCCAGGATTGAGTTGGCCACGTTGTGAAGGAGCGAAGACGTCTTCAGCTGGGTGAGCCAGCTTTTATTCCGGATGGCCACCAGTTTATTGGTTATTATTTCAGTTGCATTTTGCTCCCTTCAGGAGGTATCTATCTTCTTTTGTACTCTTAGATGTCTAGTCTGGATAGCCCTAAACCTAGTATGTTGGGAAGTTAGTTGTAATTTTTTTTGTACAGCTTAGAGGTATCAGTATGTCAGTGTTTTTTTAAAGTCTTGTTCTTATTTATGAATTGAATTATATTTATTTTCCTAATTTAATTGGTAAGGATTCTCCCGACGGGTCTAGAGGAGGATGTTGGGTACCCGCACGGCCTAGCCAGATTCCGGATCGTGTCAGTTGGTATCAGAGCCCGGTTTAGAGTCTATCCAGACTAAGACAGCGTCTAGTAGAGTCTTGCTGGAGGCTATGATGGGATTTAGGAAGCTTTACTTTCTTCTGTTCTGATCGTGCGTTGGTCTAGGATGTAAAAGTATTTTCGTTAATTCCTTCGTGGTAATTGTGAAACCCTCGTGCGACAAATCAGCAAACGATATGCATTCAAGAAGAAGCAGCCTGGCCTTGGGTTAGTACTGACGAGGCTCCGAGTGTTTTGATCGTGCTGACGATATAGTTACGGAGGTCCCAATTGTACGAGCTCGCGATGGGCAAGGGAGGAAGGCCTTGTGGTTCCCTTGGCTCTCTACGATATTTTTACGATAATCCTTGCGACGCAAATACCGCAAGCACCTATTATTCGCTAGAAAGCTTATCAGGTTGCCGCAGATGGAGACATTCGATCTCAGGGAGCCCCTGTTCCAGTCCCTGGTGTTGCCCTAGTAAATTATGTTCTAGAAGCAGCATGTGTTGCGCCACCAATTGTTCTTGCTGGTTAGCCAGCCGAAGTAACGGTTCGGTCCGAGTGCCCAAAGAGGTTTCATTATTTTATGCGGTTGAACCTTCCAATATTCTTAAGCAATACATCAGATAAACCCCGTGATTCTTTTTAAAAATAAAATAATGTAAGCGTATCCTTCAGGCGTTTGATTATATCAACCGGTATGGTGTTGATTATTCTACTTTCCAGTTTCAGGGATCCAGCCTTGAATTGGTGGACCGCTCTCTTATTAGCTAACTTGGTTCGATTTTTCTTCTAGATTCGTGGAAAAGTTCCTTTCGAGTAGCGAGCGAGATGAAAAGTATTGCCAGTTTGAGTGGATTGGACAGGGTAGCCTGTAGGTTAGCCTGTTAGTGTTTCAGAATGTGAGATTGAATTCTATAGAATTGCTGAATATGCATTAGAACTAGTCCATGAGCCTTTAGAGAGATTCAAAGATTTATTGATGACCTTTCTCCTTCCTTGAGATCCCAAATTGCTCGAAAAATTGAGGTTGGTACTTCATTTGATGCCGTTGTTGATATTGCTCAAGGGATTAGGCATACCATAAGTTAGAGGGGAAAGAGTTAGAGCGGGAGAGCAAGAGATCCCGTGGCCCTAGTGGGTAACCATGGTACCTCATTTGGAGGTAAAAGTTCTGATTATTTTGAGAGGTCACCTTCCAGGTTATCTCAGCTTGTGTCACGTGATTCTTAGAGTGTGCCAGTAGCTCGTCAAGATCAGATTCAGTCTTTTCTTTATAGCTATCAACAATCTTTCCAGCTTCCACTTTTCAGCGAAAAGGTGGTATCATTGTCGTGA
Organism: Petunia axillaris subsp. axillaris; assembly: GCA_029990575.1. NCBI lineage: Eukaryota > Viridiplantae > Streptophyta > Magnoliopsida > Solanales > Solanaceae > Petunia > Petunia axillaris. Next base: position 118,215,102 of record JARKNS010000004.1, on the reverse strand, counting down.
GTATGGCTATTCTTTGAGGATTTTTCCTTGCTCCGACAAGTAGGCAGTCGTCTTTTCTATCATTATTAGGCATCAGCGCAGTCGTAGGGGATTTAATTTAGATCTCAATCAGCCAGAGAAATGCCACCATCCAGTAGAGGTTGAGAGCGTGGTGGCAGTGGTTCTTCAGAAGGTGATTACCAGGATAGTGGCTCAGCTCAGCTGCAGAGGCAGTTTGATGAACTATCAGTCTGGCAGGATGCTAAGGTATCTGATATTGTACACCCATGTATTTCTTCTTCCATTATATGAGAGTAAGATTTGATTATTCCGATCTGTCTGGACTTCGCTTATCTCAGCATGGTTTTATTAGAAATTGTTTCTATTAAGAATCAGTTGCGGTAGAGGGGCGAGATTCTGGTATGATTTATTCCTGGCATTTGTGAGATCTTACTAATTTTTCTAGTGTAAATATGAGAGATTTGGCTGTAAGTGTCGGTATTGTCTGCCTGGCATCTTGTTGTTCCACTTTCTGTTATTATGTCAAATCAGTTTACCTCTCTTCTCGGAATTTCGTGTTGGTAGGATAATGGGATCCTAATTCTTCACCATCAGCAAGTGTATCGTTTCTTCCTGTGTAAAGTGATTAGTAAGTAATATTCAATCTACGTATCTCCTCTTGGTTGAAGACGCTAGTACAGTCATGTTATCTCATGAGCTTATTTGGGTTATAAAAGAGTTTTCTGGTAAATTGTCAGAGTTTCCTTCTTATTGGACGATTAAATTGGCATAGATATTGTTCCATAAAGCTCATTTAATGTCTATTTCTTCAATTACGATTTTTGGGTTAGCCTGACTCGAAAGTAGTCTAGCTCTGGTAGCCAAGCAAATAAGAAGATGAGCTTTCTAAAGATCTAATTGTTTCTATCATCAGTTTATTGCCATCTCTTCTTCTTCCGATACTAGTAAGCATGGGCGATTAGTAGCCACTCGTGATGTTCCCTATGTTGAGCCAGAGTGCGTGTCAAGGTAGCCGGATAAGCACATTATTGTATTTTAAGGCTACTAAAGGTAATGAGAGGTGTCATTTGACCTTTGATTTGATCCATCAGGCGATGGTGCTTATAAAAAATGTATGGAGTTGTGACTCGAGAGTTGCAGCTGTTTGGCAACTCGAAAGGGTAGTTGGTAGCTTAGGTCTGCCTACGTTCAACCTTTAGCTAAATCTTCTTTAGTTTAGCAGACTGTGCGGGGATGGTTATTCCTATTCAAATAGCTGCATGAGTTTGTGCTTTAAGTGTTGGAGTCTTCCTCCAAATATTAAATGGTAATACTAAATCTCTAAGGTGTTGATACCACTTTTGTCACGACCCAACCTAAGTCCACGACAGAAACCTACAATGAGTGTCGATTATTGCTAAACCCACTAATAATATATTAATGCTAGAGATAAGCTGGCGACCTGATCGTATATACGTACCTATCTGCTGAAAGCATAAAGTCTGGAAAGATGACACGACGTTAACTTGCTAGCAATTAGAACACTGAGCCACAAGTTCTGCTATGTCACACTTCATTCCGTCCCACCAATAAATCTGCTCAACATCATAGTACATCTTAGTCGAACCTGGATGAACAATGTAATTAGAATAATGTGCCTCTATCATAATCTATCCACGTAAATCTACAGCATCAGAAACACAAAGTCTATCTTTTATACATGAAAACACCGTCAGTAGTAACCCTGTATGGTGATTTCGGTTTTCTTCTGGCTGTCTGTCTGTATTCAACTAGAACTGGATCCTCATACTGACGCTGTTTTACTTCAGAAAAATTAGAGTTAAAGGTCTCGTGCAGCTTGTCGTCCATCCATCATTGGCATATCTCCTTCACACCTCAACTCTTGAGAAGTTACTTTAGCGTTATAAGTGCGCATGTAATTAACTTTTTTGCTGGTATCCTGCCTGAGCTGAAGGTCCAACTACATGTCTCTTTTATATTAACTTTTTTAAGTCATAATAATTCCAATTCAAAGACAATACCCTGAGGTAGATGTTCAGTCTAAAGATCATTCTTAGTCTACATCATACTATATAGTAGCAGTTGCATGATCTGTATCCTTATATGATAGACCCTGTTCAGATGAACCTTTGACATACATAAAGATATGAGTAACTACATTCCCACAAGGAACTTGCGGAACAATACTAAAATCAACTGAGATGTTGCATAGTGCATTCGTAAAGATTATATAGCTTGCATCAAATCTTCTATAGTGAGTAGTAACAAGGTACTTCAAAAGCCTCCCCTATTGTATCAAGCGTGAGCTAATTCTTAGTTCCATCGACCTGTTCTATATCGAAAGGTAATTGTCGGCTGAATCATGTTAGCCAATTCAAAGTTTCGTGTATCTTTGTTTCGAAAAATGTAGAACTCTACTCTCGTGATCGAGGAAGGATCAGTGTAGTCAGAATAAGCTGGGCAATGGCGTTATGATATTATCCAGCTATATTTTTTCCAAGAGTTCGATATGCGTATTATAATTCTGATCCTGTAATCAAGAAATAATGCCCGTGGAGTAGATCATGAAGGTCGTGCAAGTTCTCTTGTTATCTGAGTGAATCTTGCTTTAGACTTAGGCTCGTTCGAGGACGAACGAGAGTATAAGTCGAGGAGAATGAAATGACCTCGGTCAGTCGTTTTGGAAGTTAGGACTCCAATTGGCGTGTCGATAATTTTAAAATATTCATAATGTCCTTTAGGACCCGTCTGTAAAATTTGAGCTAAATCAGACCTCGTTTGGTAGGCATCGAAAGAAGGTTTCAGTTTTTATTGTCGATAAATATTAAAAAGAGATTTTCGAGCTCGGTTTTGGCGAATGAGCTCCGATTCGAAATCCAAAAGCGCCGTTAGGTTCGTATGATTATTTGCGACTTTTTTGATTTTTCGAAAGTGAATTTCGATGTTGTTCGGCTAGTTTCCGCTAAAATGCCGAAAGTAAAATAATTTGACTTTTTTCTATTTAAATTCGCATCTTGAGTTTCGGGAACCCGATTTGAGATCCGCCTTAGCGAGTATGCTATATATATTTTGTATAACTGGTATGAAAAAGTTGGAATTATTTCGAATATCGTAGGGTACCGTTTTAATTTTTATAGTACCAACGAATTTTAAAGGAAAAAAAAGGGAAAAGAAAAAGTTAGGCGGTGGCTTACATATATATATCCTTAACATTGATTTAAGAAACGAGAAAAGGAACAGAGAAGCAGAAACGACAGTGAGGAGAAACGCCGCAAAAAAAATGCCAGAAAATGAGAAAAGAGCCGGGAAAATAGTAGAATTTTTACCCCGAAACATTCAGGTAATGATTTTAATGCATTATTTTAGTTTATTACGTGTGTTTGAATATGTTTTAACGGTAAAACTTGGAACATTAGACATCGTTTTAATAAGTTCAATTAATAGTTTAAAGGGTCAAATGGACCCCGATAATGGAATTGATTATATTTTCGTACTCAGTGAGTTATGGGCAACTTATAAATGTAACTTTATTAGGGTTTGGTTATGTGACCTTAAACCCTGTACATAGGCCTGGCCTGCGTATTCCGTATCCCAATAGGGTATCAGGTTCCTAACTGGATTACCCTAAGATGTAAGGAATGAAGCCTTTAGCCTAATTTGATATATTTTTCTACTTATTGAATAGAGTGGGACCGTTTGGCAATGAATTCAAAGGACAAAGCGGTTGTTGAGTAATTGTGCTAACTTTGTAACAAGATAAGTGCTTATATCTATTTCTTTGGAGGCACCTGGCCTCATGGATTTTCCACTACGTGTTCCTTACGTGTGTAGCTGCTGATAGGCGTACTTATTACGCCTTAGCTTTGAATTTATATTATATATTATATGTTATATGTTATGTCCTGTTGTTGATATTGCATTGAGGATCTGAGCATTGTACTCTGGCTGTGAGTTAGCATCTACTTCGCGGCCGTCGGTGAGAGTCCCGCGCCGGTGAAGGGTTATTATTGCATCACATTGCATTCATATGCATTATATGTCATTCATATGCATTACATTGTATATCATATTGGGAGCAGGAGTATTCCGCCCCAGGAGAGTGCAGGAGTATTCCGCCTCTAGTTTACATTTTATTGGGTGCAGGAGTATTCCGCCCCAGGAGAGTGCAAGAGTATTCCGCCTCTAGTTTACATTTTATCGGGTGCAGGAGTATTCCGCCCCAGAAGAGTGCGGGAGTATTCCACCTCTGGTTTATATCATATTGGGTGCAGGAGTATTCCGCCCCAGGAGCAGGAGTATTCAACTCTTATGTCAGATACTGAGTGCAGGAGTATTCCGCCTCAGCTTTACATTATATCGGGTGCAGGAGTATTCCGCCCCAGGAGAGTGCAGGAGTATTCTGCCTCTGGTTTATATTATATCAGGTGCAGGAGTATTCCGTCCCAGGAGCATGAGTATTCCGCTCCAGTTGGTTATCAGATTGGATTCCCCTCGAATGCAGGAGTATTCCGCTTCGAGATGGGATTATGGGCATATGTGACCCTTTGCATCATTTCATTTCATCTCATTTCATTTTATCTCATTTCTTTTCATTTCATTTCATACCATTGTGTAGACTTGTGGTACATAACTACTGTTCTGCTTCTACGTGCATTGCTTATTTGTTGACATGTTTCTGGCTCGTATTCCTGGTTGAGTTTATGGTTTCATACATGTTTTCGGTTATTATCTGGCTCTGCCTTTTTTATAATTTAAATAAGAGGAATTTGGTTTATCTGTTTCTTCTCCCTGGCTAGCTATCCTATTCTTTGAGGTGGCTAGTCTGCCCCACTTATTGAGTCCTTTTGACTCACCCTTGTTTGTTGTTTGTTTCTTGTCTATCTATTTCGTTTCGGCAGGTTCGCTCCAGGATTGAGTTGGCCACGTTGTGAAGGAGCAAAGAAGACTTCAGCTGTCAGGGTGAGCCAGTTTTTATTCCGGATGGCCACCAGTTTATTGGTTATTATTTCAGTTGCATTTTGCTCCCTTCCGGAGGTATCTGTCTTCTTTTGTACTCTTAGATGTCTAGTCTGGATAGCCCTAAACCTAGTATGTTGGGTAGTCAGCTGTAATTTCTTTTGTACATGTTAGAGGTATCAGTATGTCAGTGTTTTTTTTAAGTCTTATTCTTATTTATGAATTGAATTATATTTATTTTCTTAATTTAATTGGTAAGAGTTCGCCCGACGGGTCTAGGGGAGGATGTCGGGTGCCCGCACGGCCTAGCCAGATTCCGGACGTGTCAATACAGAACCTTTAAATTCATCCAATATCTCTAAACTGGTCAATGCTTTTCGAAAATTCTTCATTTGCGCAGAAAGGGAGGATATTTATGTAACTTTCACCACTGTTAACTCCCCATGTTCATCCATAAAAGTTCTGAGATTGATATCAGGATGGTAGGTCTTAGTGACCATAAGGACACTATCCTCGACTCTCAAATGAATAAGAGAAGTTAATTAGATGCATTTTTTCAAACATCGACTATAATGTGTACACATTATTTATATGTGAACACATTATTTATATATATACACGTCATCTATATATGTACACATATAAATGATGTACAAGCCTATTTACATATCCAGCCAGAATTTTAATTTACACATCATGCGTATGTGTACACATATAGATTTACCACTTCTGTGACTGCCTCTCCTGAATCTGCAGCATCATCTTCATCCGTCTCCTAATCCTCCCTTGATTCATCAACTTCTTCTACATCATCAACTTCACCCAACTCATCACCCTCTTTTGATTCATTATTTGTATCAGTTTCTAATATTTTCCTCAACAGCATCTTCCATCTTCTTCTAGCAGCAACTTCTGCTTGTTTTTCTTATTTTCCATCCCTTCCACTAGTAGTAGCAACCCCTTGTCCTCCTTTTTCTTGCTCTCCAACCCTTCAACTAGGACTAGCAACACCTTGTCCTCCTTCTTGTTCTCCATCCCTTCCACTAGAAACATCTTCTTCTCCTTTTTCTCTGTCCCTTCCACTAACAGCCTAATCTCAACCCTCACTAACAACCTCTTCTTCTAAAAACCTTCCACTAACGACTGCTTGTCAGTCTTCTTCTGTATCAACAACTTCTCTTAGAACTCTATCACCATATTCTCTTTCATCTTCTCTCTCCTCATCTGTGGCAGAAATGTATTCATCTCTAAATGTATTATTATCTCTCTTATTGCACTCCTCATCACCATCCTTATTTTCCCCTACATAAGTTACAGTACCCTCATTTTTTGATCCACTATCTATGAGTGCTTCTTGTTAATTAACTTTTCTAAGAATTTGATTAACCTCTACAGTATCACTCATATCTATGCTGACTTGGCTCTCTAATTCGACCTCATTTGATAGTGCTCTACCGCTAGTAGTTCTAGTTCTTTTACTAGCCGGTAAAGACATCTCGCTTCTTCCACCCGTCTTCCTTCACTTCCGTCCTCCCCCCACCAGTAGCACCACTAGTTACAACCCTCATAACGTGTGCTAACCATTTTATCTACATAACAATTAGCAAATCAAACAAATAACACAGTAAAATTAAATGAACCCAGCTTCCAACAGAATTATATCTGGGCAGGTACAGACACATATTCATATATGTGTACACATATTTTATATGTCTACACATAAGTCATATGTGTACATATATTCAGATGTGTGTACATACAAAAGGGGCTAACCATCTAGAAAGATTGTTAACAATATATTCACCATATTCATAATCTTTATAATAAATCAGAGTTTGTGCAATTAAACCACAAAAAATAAAGAAAATGCACCACAAATAAATCATACAAATCCACTAGTTCTGGATTTTTTGTGCAATTAAACCACAAAAAATATAGTGAATGCACTAGAAAAATATCACAAATAAGAGAAAACCAGAAAATGCACCAGAAAACTCACATTATTTGCCTTGAATACGCAAATACACCAACAATCGGCGATGAAAACAACTAAATTTTGAAGAATCGGACTTCCCAAGACATTTTTTGATTTGAATTATGAAAGAGGAGGAAAACTTTTGCAATTTGCAGAGGAGAGAGGGTGCGTGTGTCAGTATGTTTGATTGAAATGAGGAGAGAGAAGAGATTGTGTGTATATATATGATTTGCACTTTTTATTTTTGCCTCTCAAGTTTATAAAATTCTTATCTCACCCTGATCTCACTTAATTCTTCACTTAATCACCAATGTAAATAAAATAAATGGGAAAAAAAATTGCCCCCCGTTTTTTTATTTTGCGACTCGAAAGGTCCCTTTACCTCTCTTCTCACTTATAACATTAGCAGTTATGTGAGGCTCCTAGTGCCGTTGAGGATGAACTTTAGCATTGAGGATGAATTTTAGGCTTTGTATGAGTGAAATATGATCAGGTCTGACTCATATGAGGCATGAATTTTACCATTATTGGGTAAGCTAAATAAGATCGATATTCATCACTTTTCGAGAAAATTACTTCTTTTCTTTTAATTTTTATTTTATATTTCAAATATACTTTTAAAATTTTTTTGTCATTATTAAAGGATACGCGCGCATAACACGTGCCCAAAACTAGTATCAATGATATGTCATTGATTCATCAAAGGGTAATTACAGCTGAAAAGAAATGGTTAAAAAAGCTTGGTGTGATCAAAATAAGGTAAAAACTTATCCGCAAACACCCAATTTATTTAAGTTTATCATAAGAAACAAACTAGGATATATTAGAAGTCTTATTTTTAATAAATACTCCATCCATTCTAAAATGGTTGTGTTAGTTTGACTTGGAGCGGACCTTAAAAGATGTGGTAAGACTTTTGGAACTTGTGGTCCAAAATAAGCCCTACATAAATATGTGGTTATAAAGCATTTCATTAAGGGTAAAGTAATAGTTTCAACTCATAAATATTTTCAAATTTAAAATTGTGTCATTCTTTTTGAAACGGACTAATAAGTAAATAGTGTCATCTATTTTAGGATGGAGGGAGTAATAATTTAAAAAAAAAGGAGAAGTAATAAAGTCATCAATTCAAACGACGTTAGAATAAGGCTGCCCTCACAAGTTTTTTCTAGCTTGCTTACTGCATTTTGTTATGTTCTTTCTTTTATTTCTCCATTGCAAAGCTTGCTTAGTTAATTTGCACATGAAGATCTAACGAAACTAGCATTTTTTTTTATAATAACATGATATGCATTAATATTAAAATTACGGAGGGTTACAAAGTGAGTTCATGCGACTGTTTTGAGGCATTGCATGACTTACATTACATAAGTTCGTACTAGATAAGGGAAGGTTCCTACTTGGTAGATGAGGAACATTTAGAACATTAAGATTTCCTAGAGTAGCTAGATTATTACAAGTACTATCCGAAATTTTTAAAATAGATAATTTGCCCTCACGATCATCCAGCAGTGCTTGACAAACAAAAAGTGGTGGCAAAGCATAATGACTTTTGATATGATTGTTGGACTGTCCAGGAGCTCCCTTAGCCAAAAGATGTGCAACTTTGTTTCCTTGTCGGTAGTTATGCCTGATTTGGGGCATTCCCAGCTTCGTTAGTAACAACCTGCAATGAGTGATCAAAGGTAGATAAGTAGGGGTTGGATTTTCAATCATATTTAAGACCTCTGTGGAGTCTGTTTCGACCTCTAGGGGCATAAGGTTCTGATCAATTGCTAAGGATAAGCCATAGGGTAAAGCTGAGAGTTCTGCATGAGTATGATTTAAGGCATGAATGGGAGAGTGGAACACAAGTATCCAATCCCCTTGACTATTACGAAATACCCCACCTATACTAGCCCTATTGTGAATTTGATGATAAGAGCCATCAATATTAAGTTTAAAATAGTTAGAATTGGGAGGATGCCATGTAACTTTAATATTTCTAATATGAGTCAAAGATGGTTCACTAGACGTAAGAAGTTTAAATTCAGTTACGTCGTGGTGAACTTTATTATGACTTAGATGATTTTTAAGATTGTGAATATTATTATGATTATGATTTAATCAAAGACCCCACAAAGCAAAAGATAAGAATTCATGCCATGAGTAGAATTTTGTGTTGAAGATAGGAGAACTTTCTTTCATAGCCTTTAGCCAATTTTCTGAATTTATAGCATTAAAATTGATATTACAACTTGTCCAAAAACTCTTGGCAATGGTGCAGTTACAAAAGATATGAAAAATGGATTAAGGCTCGAGTTTACACACAGGGCAAATAGGGTCAATATTAATACCTATCGCACTTAAGTATGACCTGCAGGGAAGCCTATTATGCAAGCATTGCCATAAAAAAAATTGAATTTTATGAGGGGTATCAATTTCCCATATCCACATAAAATCAGTGGTAGTGGGGGAGTGGGGTTGTAGGATCTTGTAGGATGACTTAAGGGAAAAGAGCCCATTGTCATTAAGTCTCCAAATGGGATAGTCGTGCTCTAGGGATCCTGTAGGAGTAGGGGTGGAGAGGAGAATATCTTTAATATGGGTTGGGAGATCAAAAGAGATTTTGGAAAAATCTCACGTATTATCAGGAGTATACATTTGGCTTACCTTGGCTTTTGTTTCAGCTAGGGTTAGAGGTCCACTAATGAGTCTACGCATAGGGATCTTATTAGGAAGCCAGGAGTTACCCCAAAATAAAGTTTTTGTACCATCCCCTACCACCCAATGAGTGTTATCATAGCAGAAGGGTAATCCTCTAGCAATATTATGCCAAATAAAAGATTGAGATTTTGTGTGTTGAGCATGGATATACTTAGCACTAAGAACTTGAGTCCATAGAGATTTAGGATTCATCAGGAATCTCCAGGAAAGACCACTAAGGAGGGCTTGATTTTTAATGTGAGTTTTTTGTAATAGAGAGACCCCCAAATAATTTTGGTTTAGTAATGGTATCCCAAAAGAGAAGATGAATCTTTCTTTTAGTGTCAGTCGTTCCCCAAACAAAATTATTTTGGATTCGATCAATAGCTTTTAGGGTTTTCCTGGGAAGTTGATGGAGTTGCATGATGTGATTGGGTAGGGTATTAAAGGTTGAACGAACTAGAGTAGTTCTACCAGCTAGTGTAAGGAGATTCACTTTCCAGTTAGAGAGTCTAGATTTAAAGTTATCTAGTAGGAATTCGTAGTCATTATGTTTTGGCTTGAGGTTTAGGATTGGAAAGCCAAGGTATTTGCCAAAATGGGGACTGATTTTAAAGTCTAAGGTAGAACCTAGTCGAGCAGCCGCCTGAGTATCAAACTTTTTAGAAAAGATAATTCTAGATTTTGAGGTGTTGACCTTAGCTCCTGATAAGTTGCAAAACATGGTAATAGTGTGTTGAACCGATGAGCTGATTTATTGTTTGCCTGAGCCATAAGAGTTAGATCATCGGCAAAAATAAGATGTAAAAGGTTAGGGCCCCTGGGAGATATATTAATAGGGTCCCAAAGGTTCATATCAACTTGGTGGTTAATATATATAGAAAGAAGTTCTAAGGAAAGGATAAAGAGGTAGGGCGACATAGGGTCACCTTGACGAATGCCTCTAGTTGGAAAAAAATTTATAGTTTTGGCACCATTAATTAAAATAGAGATATTAGAAGAAGTAACACAAGATAAAATTAATTTTGAGATCTTGGGGGGAAATTTGAAAAAAGCTAGCATATTACGAATAAAGGATCATTCAATCCTATCGAAAGCTTTTTCAAGATTGATTTTGATCATCATTTCACCCTTCTTACCTTTCATACGAGCAAATTTTTCGATGAGTTCCTGAATAATGATGGCCTTGTCGGAAGCTCTCCTATTTTTAATAAAAATAGCTTGGCAAGGACTTATATGAACATCTAGATGAGGTTTGATACGATTTGAGATGATCTTGGTGATGATTTTGTAAGTGGTATTGCACAGGCCAATGGGTCTAAAATTCTTCAAATGAACCGCATTATTATATTTGGGAATTAGGAAAATTAAGGTAGAGTTACATTCTGCAGGAATTTGGCACTCATTGAAAACCTTGTGGCAAAATTCTTTCACAGAAGGGCAAACTATATTCCAATAGCGTTGGTAGAAGAAAGGATGGAAACCATCAGGACCTGGGGCTTTGTATGGCTTAAAAGAGAAGATTGCCTTTGTAATTTCTTCATCCGTTAGAGGTCTATCTAAGATTGAGAGGTCTGTCTTAGAAAACCACGATGAGGCAGTAGTGATATAATTTAGGGGGGTGCTAGAGTAACTAGTGGTGAATAAATTACTAAAGTATTTTGTTACATGGTTTGATACCTCATCCGGGTGAAAAATTTGGTTACCATCATCGTCATGAAAATAAACGATGCGATTTTTCCTTCTACGATTAAGAGTGGAGACATGAAAAAACTTTGTGTTAGCGTCACCAAAATTTAACCAATCAATTCGAGATTTGAGGCGCCAGAATTCTTCCTCATTTCTTAATAAATTATTATAGTCATTGATCAATTGTGATTCTAGGTGTTGAAGGAAAAAACTAGAAGCATAGTGGGGGGGGGGTGATTGGATTCCATTAAGACGAGCTAGGAGTTTTGTTTTATTTCTGAAAATATTACCAAAAACATGTTTGTTCCAGTACACTATGTTTTCAGAAAATATTTTGGTAGCATCATAAAGATTTTTATCGAGCCACGCCTGCTTAACAACATTAATAAAGTCGGGGTGTGAAGACCACATGGACTCTAGCCTAAAAAGTCGTTGACAATTAGACTGAGGGACTTTATTAAGGCTAATAAGAATCGGGTTATGATCACGATAGGTCTGAGGGAGATGGACAATGGAGGCGTCTTTAAACATTGTGATCCATTCATCATTGGCTAAGCAACGGCCTAGACGCTCCATTATAAGACCTCCTTTGTTTTTGTGGTGATTAGACCAAGTATATTTAGGGCCTTTAAAACCTTGGTCCACCAAATTACAATAATTTATACACGATCAAAAATGATTTGCACTAGCATTATTAATTGGACGGCCTCCCCACTTATCATTTTGAGATAAAATCTGATTGAAATCGCCCCCAACTAACCAAGGACCTTTATATGAATCATAAATACGTTGAAGATTATGCCATAAAGAGAGCCTATTTATATAGGAATTGCTAGCATAAATTGTAGAAAAAAGCCAAGGATTATCAAAAGGATGATGAATTACCTTTATCATTGCATGGACTTCATTACCTCTGATTTGGATGTCATTAACACTTACAACATCATTTTTCCATAGTAAGACTATACCACCTGATCGTCCTTCAGCTGGAACCTCAACATAGTCAGAAAAATCGAAACGAACCTTAAGGTCATATTGATCCTCCATTTTGGTCTCAAGGAGAGCCACAACAACAGGTTTGTGAATATCTAGTAGAGCATCAAAGTTTCTACGAAAATCAGCATTGTTAGCACCTCTTACGTTCTAAATAATAATATTAATTGGTTTATCCATATTAGGGTTTGGATTATGGTTCACTTCCAAATCTAAATCTGGATCAGTCCTCAATGTTGGGTTGAGAACTATGGCATACTTCCCTGCTCTCCTGTTGGCAGGTGCCCTCACGTCTAGGGAACATTTGTATAGAGCCTGATGACTTTGTAAAATGACCTTTTTGTCGAGGCGTTCCTTGAATAGTAAAATCACTATTTCTCTTAGGTTTATGAATTCCGTGTGACTCTCCCTCAATCTTGGTGCGAGTACGTCCAGTGGGTCTCTCTCTTCTTCTCCTTGTTCTTGAGGATTGTGATGGTGTTGAGGAGAGTTTGGTGGGACTGGAGGAGGTGTATCCACTTGCATGGGGGCTTGCATGGGAGGTTGATGTGGTGGTGGTGGTGGCACATGCACGTTCAGATGGTTGCGAGCCCCGTTCAACTCCACATAGGTAAGGAGAGGCTGATTCATTGCCAAGTCCCAAGGAATGAAGATGAGGCTCTGAGGAGGTGACACCCTTGGTGGGAAGAAAGGAAGATCCATTAGTAGGGGAGCCTGGTGATGCATGCCTTGGAGAAAGTTTGGCCATGTATTGGTCATGTAATTGTTCATTGTCATGTGCATTCCTTCGCTGACAATGAGGGCAAGATATTGAGGATTTTGTATCACCACAAGAGCAGGTTGGCCATTCAAGTCCATTGGTAGTGTTAGAGCTTGACCCCATAGTGTTGACTCCAACCAATATTGAGGCACTTGATTTTGGGTTGGAGGAAGAGTGAAGATTAGGGGTTGTTCCATTTGTTGTTCTTGGGGTGGTGGATGATTTTATGGATTCATAGGTTGTAATTGTTTGTTGAGTGAGTGCTCCTTTAGAAGTTGGTTGATTATAGTTCGAGCTTTTTTCCGAGACATATGGAGTAGGAGATTTCCATTAGTAGTTATAGACGTTATATGTAGAGTATTGGGGGTAGTAGAAGGAGTTATGGAGCGCATGGCCGGTTGCGTGTGAGAATTGTTGTTAGTGTCAGTCGTGTGCAAGGGAGTTTGTTTCGACTGAGAGGAGGAATCATTATCCAAGAATGGATTGGTTGATTTGGCCGGCACTTGGAATTCACAATTTGTAGGTAGAGTTATGTTAGTAGAGTGAGGGAGTAAGGAATTAGAAGAGATGTCAGTAGTAGTTTAGGTGAATAAGTTTTGTCCGTAGTTAGTTGCAAAGGGTGAGACAATGTCTTTCAATAAAAAGAAGAAATTGTCCACTAATAAACCTAGTGAGCCAGTCTCCATTTCATCAGCCGGGAAACCTAGCTGCACAGCTCAATCTAATCAAGCAACAGGTAATCCTTCAGGTAAGTCCTCTAAACGTTTTTATCAAAAGAAAATGACTCCGATTAATGAATCTCTAAATCAATTTGATGCATTACAATTTTCTAATTTAGATTTATGTGATATTAACAAGGTTATTAATAATAATTCCAATATTTCTTCTACCAAAACTCTAGTCAACAAACCTTCACGAATTCCCAAAATCTCACCTCCTGCTTTGGTCGACGTGGCAGTGGACATAGACTCCCCTATGGATCTAGCATCTCACAAGTTAGAAACTAGCATTTGTTTTTGTATCTTTTTACTAATAAATTAGTTATTCCGTACGTGCGTTGCACGCGCATCCCTTGAAACGAGAAAAATTATGAATAATAAATGTATTTATTATGAGAATCTTCATTCAAATATATGCAACAACCATTTAAAATGAAAAAAATAAATATTACTAATTACATTGTCCAACCAATAAAAAATTAAAATTAAAGAGAGTGAGTTGTCGTCGTCTTCAATTTTTTTGATCTTCTTTATTGTTAGCTCTGTTGTTATCTCGTTATCTGATGTACCAGTTTTTCCAATTTCTTGTATCTTCTGCAACTAAAGGGCTTCCAACTCAGATCAAATTTGACAAAGTAACATGAATTCATTGTCCTGGCAATGCATCAATTTGCAATAAAGTTAAATTCTTCTTTTTGTACCAAAAACAAAATAAGTCTGTTAAGAATGAGTGAATGTGCAAATTATGCATATTCCATCTTATAACACTACACCAGATGACTAATGTGAAAGATAATGTTTCTTTGGCGGATACAAATTGTTCTGTACTGAAAGATATACTCGCAGAGGTTAAAGCTGATCACCAAAATGAATCCATCTCAAAATAATACAAAAAAAAATTGCATTGTTGGACTATCATAATGTCATTGAGTATACCTGAAGTTCTTTGTGAACTAATGGAAATTTAGGATTAGCACAATTTATGTAGTCGTTAATGAAGCAATAAGTCTTGATTTAAAATGGTCTTTCCACGTCACAACAAGTTCATTAGAAATTATTGTTTGGATTTCGGTCCATGTAAAAATTTCAACTATAATTTAATAATATCATGATTAAAATAATTATGAAAAGGTCTATAATATATTATGAATATAAAAATTCTATTACCTTTTCATCTATAAAGATAAGAGATCATGGAATGCCTTATTTCTTTCATTTTTGAATTTTACTGCTCCCAGTCCAATTAGTAAGACTCTTATTAGCCATTGAGAATCAAATCTCTCCTTAAACTGCCAATTCTATTTTAGATGCCATTGTAAGTGTACATGTAATGAACTGTCAGCGACATGATTCTATAATTATAATTTGTACTTATGAGAAAAAGAGATATTTTACCTGAACTGTCGAGTATAATTTGTATACATGGACAATAATCACCTACACAAAATTTAAAGTCAAGTGAGATAAAAAGAGACATCAACAAAAGCAAAAAGCTCAATCATATAACTAATAATTGACTTTAAAGTGATGGATAACTAATAATACCTTTGGAAAAGTTTTTTAAATTTGTCAAATCCTTTTTGTTGCACTACAACTTATTAAAATTAATACTTCGTAGAAAACTTATGATGAATAATGTGGAATAATAGCTTCTTTCATTGAAGATTTTAGCTCCTTCAAAAGAAAACCAAATCTAAAGGTAAAACAAAATTAATTCCGAAGTGGATAAAGACTTTTAGGTTCCACAATACAAACTCTATACCTTTGAATTAAAAAAAAATTGAAACAGTAAAAGGGAAAACGAAAAGCTAAATCAAAACAAAAACCAAAAGTAAAGCGGAAGAACTAAATACTCTATATGTTTAATATAATGAAATAAAGGAGGAGACCTCATAAGGAAGGAAACCCAAACCTGAGAAGTTCTTTCTTGCGTTTGATTATATCCCTAATTTTATGTTATGTTGCTTAAATAATTGGGGTCTCTTAGGAGACAAAATATAGTAGGAAACAAATAGGGAAAATTTGGTTCTGTATTCATGAAAATAATAATAATTAAGTCAAAAGTTACTATATTATGTATTTAGGATGCGAACAAATCAAGTAGAATAATTGTTTTTTTTTGTAACTAATAATTTTATTAATCACCAAATGTTTAATTACATCTCAAGTTGCTACACTCTAGCAAGTATCTAAATCAAAACTGGCTCTCCACACCTCTCTGACTATAGCACTATTCTAGCTACTGATAGAACTAAAATGAAGTACAATGCTAACACTATATCTCTTCTTCATGACAAACTCGTCTAAGCTACACTATTCTAGCTATTGAAATTAAAAGACTAGTCCAGCTAGACAGTGGTTTAACTCTGTTGAAGCTCTCAGGCAGGTTGTGTATGCTATGTTCTTTGCCACCGCCTGCCAGGGAGTTTCCTTGTTCTCAAATATTCTAGCATTTCTCTCCATCCAGATTGCATGTGCATAGTGAGCATAGATGATCTTGATTAGGGCTGCTTGCTTGGTCTTCCCTTTTGTCACAGTAATTAACCAGTCTTGAAAGCTTTGCCATGTTTGAGTGGCTTGGTTCTGCTTTTGGATCCACTGTAGGAGCTTAAGCCATATCTGTCTTGCATATCTGCAGTCATGAAACAAGTGCTCCATGTCTTCTACTAAGTTAATACATAGGATACAACCATCATTCACATTCATTCCCCAGGCTAACGACCTATCTTTAGTTAACAGCCTGTTATGTTGGAGTAGCCACATATTGAACATTGCTCTAGGGCTTGCCTGATTCTGAAACATAAGAGTTTTCCACTGGACTCTAGGCTGATTACCTAGCATCTGGAGATAGCAGTGCCTAGTTAAGCCTCCTGAGGTTGCCTTGTAGTTCATTGTGTAGTGCAAATGATCCCTAGCTGACATGAGTTTCCTCACCATCCATGAAGCTTGAGTTGGTATCTTGGCCTCAGCTAACTATCAATTCTTGATGTAGAAGATATGAACCCATTTTATCCATAGCTTGTCAGCCTTTTTAGTCAAATCCCAGCATAGTTTAGTAATGGCTGCCTTGTTCCACACTTTTAAGTTGATCAATCCTATGCCACCTGCAGATTTAGGCAAGCACATCCTTTCCCAGGCTATGAGAGCCTTTCTTGTTATAGTCCCAGTTCCAGACCAAATGTAACTTCTACAATGACTTTAAATAAGTTTCATGATCTTTGCTGGAAGAACAAATAGTTGAGCTCAATAAGCTTGGACTCCAAACAACACTGATTTTACTAGTTGCAACCTTCCTGCATAAGAAAGTTTTCTTGCTGTTCAAGTGGTGATTCTTGCAACTATTTTCTCTACCGGTGGCATTCATTGAGCTGTTTTAAGCTTCTTAGTGTCCAATGGGACACCAAGGTACTTAAATGGTAACTCTCCCTGGGTGAATCCAATATGCCTAAGTATCTCTTGCTGGGTTGCCTAATCCACACCTCCAAAATAGATTGAACTCTTCCCAGAGTTTGCTTTCAATCCAGAAGCTTCTGTGAATCCCTGAAAGCACTCAAATTATGCCTTAGCTGAACTTACATCCCCCTAAGCAAACAGAAGCAGGTCATCTGCAAAGGAAAGGTGAGTAAGCCTCAGCTTGGCATATTTGGGATGGTATTTAAACCCTGCATTCTCAGTCAAGCTCTCTAGTGTCCTGCTGAGATGCTCCATAGCTATTGCAAACAGGTAAGGAGAATATGGATCTCCCTGTCTGAGCCCTTTAGCTGCCTCAAATGGTTATGTGAATTCCCCATTTATATTGATTGTATAGTTCACAGTGGTGACACAACCTCTGATCCACTTGAAGAATTTCTGAGGAAAGCCCAAGTACTCCATCACCTGATTTAGAAACCTCCATTAAACTGAATCATAAGCCTTCTGTAATCAACCTTTATCATCATTCTTGGTATATCCCTTTCCTGGTATAGGCTTTAACTAACTCATGTGCCAGAATAATGTTGCCAGATATTTTCCTTCCTGGTATAAAGCCTGATTGGGCATTATGGATGATATCTGCCATTACTGGTTGCATCCTTGTTGCTAGGATCTTTGCTATTATTTTATACACCACAGAGCAACAGGCAATGGGCCTGTATTCTTTGACACTAGCTGGCTGTGCTACTTTAGGTAGGAGTGTTAGACTGGTGCAGTTCACAGCTTTGTATAGATTAGCATTCTCAAAGAAATCCAGGACAGCTTTGTATACATCTTGCTTAATCACTGGCCAAGCTTTTTTGTAGAAGTGAGCATTGTAGCCATCCACACCTGGAACTTTGTCATCTCCTATAGCTTTCAGACCTGACTTAATTTCTTTAGTTGTTACAGGTGAGCACAAGTAGACCTGTTGGTTATGAGATAGGGTGGGGCCCCTTCTCATAATCAGTTTGTTCACTGCATGTAGGGATGCTGCTTTAGTACCCATCAAGCTTTTATAGAAATGAACTACTTCCTGCTTTATATCAGCTGAATCTGTTAGGAGTCTACCAGTGGCATCTGTTAAAGTATTTATAGATTTCCTTTGGTTCCATTCTTTCATTACAACAGAAAAGTACTTGGTGTTGGAGTCACAAAGTTTGATCCAATTAGCTCTGGAATTTTTCTGCATTATACTCTCCTCAGCTAGAAATAATTTCTCTAGATGCAGTAGGGTCTGTTTCTCTTTGTCTGCAGTTGCATCTTTGTAATTGCTTTGCATTTCTTGCTGGATGACCTGCAATTTTGTTCTTGTGTTTGTTATCCTTGTTGCAATGCCAAAGTATTCCTCCTTGTTCAGCTGCTTAAACAGTGGTCTTAGCTTCTTAAGCTTAAGCCAGACATTCCTCATACTCTAATTGTCTTGCTTGCCTTCCCCTCCTTGCTTCACTATATTAAGAAACTGCTAATTTTCAGCCTAAATATTAAAGAACTTGAAGGGGTAGCGTTTGCTTGCTGCAGGAGTTATTCTCATCAGCATAGGGGCATGATCTGATATATGAGAGAGCCCATATTCCACTTGCAAACGACCATATGACCGCAACCACTGGTCATTTGCAAGAGCTCTATCAATTCTTGTGTACACCCTATCACCACCTCTTTGGTTGTTGTTCCAAGTATAGTATTCATCCATCCAACTCACTTCATGCAGTTCTGCTGTATCAACACATTCAATAAATTCTTTGATTTCAGTTAAGGTCATTGGGTTGCCAAATTTCCTGTCTTAGATGTGCAAGGGGGCATTGAAATCACCCCATATCATCCATGGGTCTGTCATCCTGCTGGCTATCCTCTTCAAACTATCCCACAATGGCTTTCTTTGCTCTATAGTATTGAATGCATATATCAGAGTAATATAAGTAGCTAGTGTGGCATCATTGCTCTTCACATAAGCATGGATAAATTGGGCATCTGTCTGGACAATTGTAACCTGGAAGCATCTGTCATCCCAAAGTAGCCACGACCTCCCATTCACTACATCATCATAATTAGTAGCATAGTTCCACCCTGGAGTCACTTTTTTTTTGGATTTTTTGTGATCTCATTTGCTTAACTCTAGTTTCACAGAGCCCTGCAAGTTTGATCTTATTGGCTTTTATATATGTACAGAGTTCTTTTTGTTTATCACTCTTATTCACCCCTCTCAAATTCCATGCTAACAGGCTCATTGTTAACAGGTTTTGGGTCCAGCATCAAAAGGCCCCAACACAGGGTCCATCTGACTTTGATCCTGAAGCACTGCAAACCCATTATGAGTCTGAATCTCTGCTCTATTTGTCATAGCAGCTAAGCAGTTTCTTGAACTTTGACTCCCCACTTTTGTCTCTAGTCCTTTCCCCTTGTTCATGTGTACTGGTGTGATCTGATCAACTTGAGCTTTAGGTGCTGACACATTTAATGTAACTTGCTGTTGAGGTGCTACTGATCCTCCTGAGTGTATGTCATTCTCTTTTTGAAGCCCCTTACTGTTCTCCTAGAGTGTAGAATAATTATTTAACAAAGAATGATTAATTTATTAATATTAAAAAATATCTCAAAAAGCTACTTGAAGTTGAATTCTTTGTTTAGCTTGAGAAAAGAATTTCATGCATGTCCTCCGGAATAATTCCAGCAGAGAATGAAGATGAGCCATGAGGGTGTGCAACTTACCTTCTACGAAGCTGAAGCTATGAAGCCTTGAAGTAACTGCTATAAAATACATACAAAGCCAGGAAACAAAACAAAACTATTATATGAGCATAAAGGAATTCAACAGAAAATAGGAAGCAAACATTTACTAATGTGTTGAAATCATTCCTATTTGGATTGAATTCCAACTATTGGCGACGCACCAGAAATTATTTCTCCCTCCTCTGTCCCAGAAAGCCCATCTTTAAATATTAATTTGTACAAACTACAAACTTACAAAAGAGCAATTGTGCAGGAGTGAAACACCAATGAAATCTGATTTACTTTTGCCTTGTTCCAAAGCGATCCAACCTAAAAGTAGCAATAGTACAAGTTATAAAAAGAGATGAGAAAATTACAAAACAATTAGGTAAAAAGTTGACTCGAAATCCGCGGCATTAAATAGATATAGAGCAGCAACTTAACCACAAAGCTTGAACGGCATAAATAATTGGTATGGCGTTTGAATTTGTTATATGTAGGAGTCATACGTGGTGGAGAGAATTTTGGTGCCATTAGGAACAGAAAAAAGATGCGACTAATGGAAACAAATAAATGAATACTGAAAGTTAATAGGGATGTAATTACAATTTTATCTAATATGAAAGTCACTTATAGAGGGCAAAAAAGTCGAATGACATTTCGCTAAGGCCTTCGTACTTTTATAATAATATAGATATAGATAGATAGATAGATAGATAGATATAGATAGATAAATAAGA
Source organism: Petunia axillaris subsp. axillaris (assembly GCA_029990575.1). Taxonomy (NCBI): domain Eukaryota; kingdom Viridiplantae; phylum Streptophyta; class Magnoliopsida; order Solanales; family Solanaceae; genus Petunia; species Petunia axillaris. The sequence goes on along the minus strand of JARKNS010000004.1, from coordinate 118,194,426 downwards.
AACATAATTACAACTTAAGTAAAAGTTTTGTTTTCCAGGTTAACTTTGATAATTTTTTCATGAAATGTAATAGTAACTGTGCAAAACCAATGCAATTTTGTGAAGATTTTTGTATGTGTTTGTTAATATAGGGTAAATCTTTTTGTTAAGGGTTATATTTTAATATTGCTACATGCTAAGTTACAATAGAATTACAAAGAAGAAAAAAAGTAAGTTAGAAAAAAAAAATATCTCTTAAAAAGATGATGAAGCTAAGTTCTAAATGACCAGGAGCTTTTAATTGGGGACACCAACAGAAAGTCTATTAGCTTGATCGTAGTTAGGGGTGTTCAAACCGAATCAAACCGAAAAATCGATTAAATAAATCGACTAATGGTTTGATTTAATTAGGTTTGATTTTATATTTTCAAAAACCGAATTTATTTGATTTGGTTTTGGTTTTGAATGAAAAAAAGTCAAACCAAACCGACAAATATAATATAATATTTTCTCACTACAGTCCGAGTGCAAGATCAATAAATAATGATAATTTTCTCTTAAATAATCCTCACATTAGTTCTCTTTTTAGCCCAATAAGGTATAGTTAAAATTATATATTTAGATATATAAAAAGTAAAACATTATTACAAAAAAAAAAAAAAAAAAAAAAAAGCAAGATACATAAACAACCCCTTGAAGTTAGCGCCAACTGTCAGATAGATACTCCAACTTTTGAGATGACTTTCCAGACACCTCTTCTCACCCCCACCCTATATCTCATAAGCCCTTCATGCTGACATGGCAAAATGAGTATTTTACACGCAAATTTGAGCGCGTGAAGCCTTCAAATTATATTTTTTCATTTTTAAATTTTTTGTGGGGCCCACATTAAAACCCTCCCCATTCAACTCCTCCTTCAAATTTCCACCATCCTCTGCCTACAGCCTTCACTACCGTGTTTGTATACACCACCGTTTATTACAAAAACACATAAAATTTTAAAAAAAAAACTAGAAATTAGTCCATATTCATTTTTCACTGAAGCTTTTTCTTTGGGTTAGAGTTTTTTCCCTTTTAATTCTCTAAAAGGGTATCCATAATTTGAATTCATAACTGGAAATTAAAAAGCAAAATTTTTATTTTAAGAAGAATTAGACTGGCGGGTCTACAATAAATCTAATAAAAAGGGGTTTATTTTCTTAAGAGCTAGAAATCTTCATCAATTAAAGAAGAAGACGGGACAGAAAAAAGTGGACACCCAAGATGGTCAAGGTGTTGGGGACTATTTTAGATCCACTTTGAATTGATTTACAGTGGTTTTTAAGGTTGGTGGATGGTGTGGGTGAAGGTGGGTTGCAATTGCCACCATGATTGTGTGCAATAATGAAGCCACTGAAAATTTCATAAAAATTGCACCACTTCAACGACTTAAATTGATTTTGTTAAGATTCCTTGATTTTACCATTGTGGTTGTCAAAAAATTGCTAAGGTGATTTGGGTTTTTTGAAGTTATCATGTTGAGGAAGAAGAAATGAAATTGTGTGGGGCAGGCAGTAGGAAGAAGAAGACGAGTTGGGTGAGGAGATGATCCTCCTTTATTTTATTTTTATGTTTTTTTTTTCAAATATAGTACTTTTATGCATTCTTTTTTTTTGTTTTTTTTTAATTCCACTTGTCCTTTTTTTGTTAGTAACTTTGCAACGTTATCCGCAATTGCAACTCACGCACAAGTTCTGTTGAATGGAGGTGTTTAAAAATTTCACTTATAAGCTACATGAGGTGCCTAGAAAGTCATCTGGAAAGTTGGAGTGTTTATCTGACAACTGACACCAACTTTAAGGGGCTGTTTATGTATTTTGCCTTAAAAAACCTAATTAAAAAAAACTCACGCCTTGATATGAAGTTGAAAAAAAGGTGAAGCAAGTATGAAAATCAGTTATACATAAAGAAAGTTGGATACAACAAAAGGAAGATCAAATGTAATTTCTTAATCTATAGCTTTATGAAATTTAATGGGTCTTGTTCATATCATAATGTGTTGCTATATGATAGTCCTTTGTTGGTGTCATTAAATTCTATCCACTAAGTAGTAATGTCTAGGCCATGAAGAAATGTAACGATAATTTGCTTCATACTTCCCTAGGCTTGCATTTTTGATATCTTTGATTGAAAAATATATGTCTTTATTCTAAATTGTTCTTTCTATTTAAATTTTGGTCTTTCGCACTTTTAGTTCTTTATTATTATGTATTTGTTATAATTAATACAGAGGAGTCGAGTTTACCTCTTTTGCATCTTATTCCACTCATTCTTATTGATACATGACATTTTATTTCGTTTCAAGCAAAGCTCTTCTTATCTTTAGTTTTCTGATAGGTTTGTATTATAAACTAAGTCTGTAGAAACAAAATAACCGTAAAAACCGAACCAAACCGACTAAATCGAAACTGATAAATTTTATGCTATATTGGTTTGGTTTGGTTTAAATATTAACAAAACCGACTTAATAGGTTTGACTTTCTTTTAAACAAAAATCGAGTCAAACCGGCCCACAAACACCCCTACTCGTAGTCTTAGGAAGATAAAAGGAGAAGCAAGCTACAATTATTAAGTGTTATTACTATTATTAATTGGTATTAACTATGGTTAAGTAGTCCAGTTGTAATTAAATGGATGGACATGTGTCATTTATTTATTGATCGGGTGTAAATTAATACCTGATGTGAATATATTTTTACCTCAAAATAATGTGAATTACTCCCAAACTATGAATCACATTAATTGGCTCTTCATTTTGATTAGCTTACCAATTTTGACCGTCGAAATTATTGAGATTCATAACTTCTTTAACCTTAACCAAAATAATGGGACTTTTAGGATCAATGTGTTGAACTAAAAGGCATGAAGAAGATGAATTCAGTTGTATCTTTTGCAATGAGGATTTGTCTCTAATTCAACGATTCTTGTAATTCCCCATAAGCATTTTCTTTGTCTTGAGCTATTAGGGTTGAATTATTCTAATTCTAGTTTTATTACAATTAAAGAAGTCTTTCTCTAAGCAAAGACGACCACTTCTCGGAGTTGCGATCAAAAAGATGTATATAAAATATTGCATAGTTTTATTTGGATCCGAATTTAATAAATGGAAAAATACTTTTAAGGGTAAAGTATAGAGTTTAAAGTTGAATTTATTTTCAAATTCAGAATTGTCTATTCTTTTTTTAAACGGACTAATAAAGAAATTGTAACATCTCTTTTGGAATGTATAGAGTATATATGTTTAAAAAAATAGATTTATTTTTAAGCATTTTTATCCAGTATTTTTTTTGAAGTCACTTCAGAAAGAATTGACGGGACTTTGACACTTATTACAACTGTGCGTGAAACCAAAAATACTGCACTATACAACCTCACAACCACAAAAAAAAAATCAAATTTATGGGTAATTAGTTACGATGCTGATAAAAAACTATTCAAATCAATGGAGATAATGAACAAAAGCGGCAATTAGATGAAAAACTTGTTATTACAGACAGAAACTATCCCTGAACTACAATGTAAATTACTTTTACAGAATAAAAATGACGGCCATGAAGAAATTGCCCATAGATGTGGTGATCAATATATTAGTTAGGCTTCCCGTGAAATCTCTCACGCGATTCAAGTGTGTTACTAAAAGTTGGTATGCTCTCATACAATCAGTCGATTTCATCAATCGTCATCTCAACCGCGCCACTGCCGTCAAAGATGAATTTATTCTCTTCAAGCGATCCTTCAAAGAACAGGAAGGATTTAGAAATGTAATGTCCTTTCTGGTCGGTGGTGTAGGTGAAGATCTTGATCCTATTTCTCCTGATGTAGACGTGCCATATCTGTCCAGCAGTTATAGTTGTATCTGTCATCAACTCACTGGTCCTTGCCATCGTTTGATTCTTTTGACAGACTCCACAAACCTTGTCTTATTAAATCCAGCTACTAGAAATTATAGGCTGCTCCCACCTAGCCCTTTTGGTATACAACGTGGGTTTTATCGTTCTGTTGCCGGTGTAGGATTTGGCTATGACTCGGTTCACAAGACGTATAAGGTGGTCAGAATTTCAGAAGTTTACGGAGAACCTCCATTCAATTGTCCTAGTGTGATGGAGTGGAAAGGTGAGGTTTATAATTCCAGCACTGATTCTTGGAGAGAACTAGATTCTGTGGATCAAGAATTTCCCTGGCCTTACAACTTCGCTTACTCTGAGATTTTTTATGAAGGAGCCTTCCATTGGTATGCCCACAAAAATGTGGTTTTAATTCTTTGTTTTGATGTCAACACTGAAGCTTTTCGCACAATGGAAGTGCCTGAACCTTGCGCTTCGTATGACGAAAAGTGTCATAGCCTCCTAGTCTTAGATGAGTTTCTAACACTTTTTTGTTACCCTGATCCAAGGAGGGAAAGTAGTCCAATACAAGAAACAATTGAGATTTGGACAATGCAAGAATACAGGGTAAACGCGTCTTGGATTAAGAAACACACAATTAAATCTCCTCCTATTGAATCGCCATTGGCAATTTGGAAGGATCACCTATTGCTTTTTCAAGACAAAAGTGGAATTCTGATATCTTATGATCTTAATTCCGATGAAGTCAAGGAATTCAAATTAGATGGTTATCCTGCAACTTTGAGAGTTATAATTTACAAGGAAAGCTTAACTCCAATTCCTAAGGGTAGTACACAAGTTCAAAATTTTTAGCGAAGGTGTAACTCCTTAACTTTATTAAGGAATAACATCTGCTTTTGAAGGGCAACTTTTCTTCATGAAGATATGGAACATTAAATCTATTCGTGGCAAGCATCTTGCTCTTTAAATTTTTTCAGTTGTTGGCAATTGCTTACCATGTAAACATTAATATTTCCTTGCAATGCAATTTGCTAATTTAGTGAAAGCCAATGCCAGTTAGTATCAGTTTTCCTTCAGTTTATGTTCATTCACGCGCTTGTTCTTTTATATATTTAATTTAAATTGACCAAAATTTATATGTAGCATTGGTAATCTATCTTATAGTATATTGCATAACTGGATAGTTATTACTCCCTCCCCTCCACAATATATGATGTTTTGTCATATTTTTCTTGGTCCACAATATTTGATCTTTACACAAATCAAGAAGATTTTTTCTCATATCATCCTTGCTAATAAATGACGTAAAACAAAACTTTAGGTAATAATAGCTTGGATAGGGGTTAATATAATTAATAATATTGCTAATTAATGTCAAAAAGGTGATTTTCTTAATATGTGTAAAAACACCCAAAACATCATATAAAATGGACGGAGGGAGTAGTTCTTTACACTTTTTTTTAAAAAAGCTTTCCAAGTGTGACAGACTTTTGTTTAAATCAAGTCAGGATATATATAATTAATGATGTTGTGAACTGTAAAAAATGAAGCTCTGATGTTTGGCATTTTATGCCTATATTTCCTCGCGTTTTAGTATTTTATTCGCTCGTTTTATAGTTTATGAATGTGGTTTTACACTAATTTTATGTCGTGTGTGTGTAGGTTGTTATGCAGTGCAATTGGAGCTTTAAAGAGCATGATCGAGCAAGAAAAGATTGGATTTTGATTGAGGATTGGATCGGGCACACGAAGGCACGACACGAGCGAGCAAAGGAGCAAGGAAAGGAGCAGTTTGGCTGGGCGCCACAGGAAGCGCGCCGCGCCAGCCACCGCGCCCAGCTTCTGGCGCGTTTGGCTGCGCGGCGCGGAGCCATAGCGTGCAAAGTTTGACGGGGTCTGCCTTGGGTCGCGCGTTCGGGGGCGCGGGGCGCCCGTTATAGCGCCCCTGGAGCGTTTTGGAACTTCCTATTTCGTCTAGGATTGGGTCTAACTTATTACTAGGTGTTTGTAAACTCTATAAATACTCTTTTACTTAGTTTTTGAGAGGAGTTCAGACTTTGGAGCAAGTTTTGGAGGAGAGGGGAGGAGCCCTAGATGTCTTCTAACAAGTTCTTTCTCTCTTTCTCTTATTCTTCTCTTTAATTCTATAGTTTGTTTGTTCTCGGGTTAGAGTAAATACATGAAGGTTGATGTTTGAAAGTTGATTTCTATATATTGATTTACCATTATGGATTGTTTATTCTTTCTTGATCATAATTGTTTGATTATTGAGGCCTGATAATTGAACACTATCTATGGTTTTTAGATTGAACTCGAAAGAGGGAATTTAATTAAGTAATAAGAAAGAATAGAACTAGTTTGTGAACCCGGGCATCGGGGAACCAATTTGTGAGTAGGATAGACATATACTTGCTCGCCTAGTTTAACTCATTACAGAATTCGTTAATGCGTGCACGTGATTCAACCCATAGACATATAGGGATTGGAGTAGCCTGCATAGACCGTGAAGAATCGAAAGGTTTTCATGGGTACATTTAACCTGTAGTTAGCAATCTAGGAAATCAAGAAGTAGAATCAACTGGAAAACTCAACTGGATTGTTCGTAACTCTGACCCGGGACCGTCATCTTTTATTGATAACAACTTAGAATTTGCTCTGTTACTTGATCTCAATTACTTGTTTTAATTATTGCATTTAGTTAGTAAGAATCTCAACCATTGAAAAAGATCCCTGAATAATTCTTAAGAAATTGTTTGTTAGGAGTCCAGTCTGAATAGTCCTCGTGGGAACGATACTCTACTTATCACTTTATTACTTGTCGACCACGTATACTTGCGTGTGCGTTGGGAGCAACAAGTTTTTGGCGCCGTTGCCGGGGACTAATTATTGACTGTTTCTTTTTGAACAATTTATTATTTTCTATTCAGGTTTAATTTTTTTAATTTTATTTTTAGTTTATTATTTTATTACTAGTTTACATGGCATCTTTTAATGAAAGTGGGTCGAATGATGGTTGCTCAAATTTTATTGATTCTTGTCTACTTTGTGGAGGACATCACTTTTGGGAAAATTGCCCGAGTCTTTCAACCCTGCGAGACTGGTTATGTGAATTTTCTACCATCTTTGATTGGAATTTTTGTAAATTGTGTGGTGGTCGGTGGAATGATTGTCCTAAGTGTCATGCTCCTTCCCTCAATAATTTTTGTGATGATTCTAATGATGTTTGTGAGCTTGACAGGATCGATAAAGTGCAGGTTGTTAGCGAAACTTGGCTAATGGAGCAAGCCAAACTCTTAGAAGCTTATGGGGATTTCAGGAGTGAACTTACAAATATGACGAGGCAATTTATGGAAGAAAGGGTTGTGCTCGGACAAGAGATCGACCAATTTGGCTTGACTATTCACGACTTGGAGGAGAATTTGAGTGATATGGTTGAGGTGTCTAATGCCCAATTATCAGTTGTCTTGAATAGTAGATTTGAGATAGAAGAGCTTAGAACTCAATTTGAGGAGCAAAAAGTGGAATTCCTACCACTCGACCCAATATTAGTTGATGATGCCAAGGTTGAGGAAATCACATTAGAGTCAAGTGAGGAAATAGAGAACATCATATTTGAGGACTCTAGAGTTTGTGCAAGTGAGGGTGTCAAAAGTAATGCAACTTTAGAATTGAAGCGCATTGGACCTCATTCCAATCATTTTTCAACATTGTGTTTGGATGGTGACATGAAAATTGAGCCACCCGAGCCTATGAAGAAACCAAAGGAGGAGGAACAAGGTGCCTATATTTTAAAGTTTGTGATATTGAGGAGACAAAACGACATCCCTCATTTAAAGGCCAAGAAGTGTAAAATGCGACAATGGTTACTTGGTCCTTTTGTATTTTTGCCACCACCCCAATACCATAGTTGTAAACTTGAGGCAAAGTTGGAGATTCAATTCATAAGTTCAAGGTGGAGGAAAAAGTGATGAAGTTGTCTTCGTCGTGCCGCGACGTTAAATCAAGCGCTTCTTTGGAGGCAACCCAATTTGTTTGCTTTACTTTTATTTATTTTTATTATTATTTTTATAGTTGTATATTACTTTGGGTGATTCTTTGGATTGCAGGTTCATGTAATGTCGAGGCTAAGTGTGGGGTGCCCTCACCCTTGCCTAATATTGATGACCTGATGAGGGAAGTCTGAGTACCTCATACTATATGGAAGCTTGGAGGATGCTAGCACCAAGGACTAGAATCTTCAGGGAAGTTTTCTTTACCTTGCACTTTCTTATTTTTAGCACTGAGGACAGTGCTTAGTTTAAGTGTGGGGTGGGGTACTACCCTTTATTTTTATTTTTGAGGTTAGGGATGCATGTACCATAGGATTTTCTTTTGTCACTTGACTTTATTTTGATTTGTTTTTTGCTTTAATATATGAAAAAAAAAATAGAAAACCAATGAAAAATTCAAAAAAGATTTTCCTTTTAGTTTTATTAGTGGTACATGTCATCCACCCCGTGGTTTTTCTTATGGTCTCGGTTCTTTACCACGGGGAGGCCTTTGAACCGGGTAGTTTTTATTTTTTTAGGATTAGGATAGTTAGTTGTAGATGACCCTAGACGAAAGGAAAAGGTAGAATGCTAGGTGCCTTTGATTTGTTTGATACCGATGGACTTGAACTTGATTGCATGTGCTATTTGTGGTGTCCTTGAGTTTGAATTTTGATGCATGCCTAGGAAACATGGAACGACCCCCTTGAGATGCTTGAGTCCACTTGCTTGACTTGATTGTTAACCTTTGTGCATGAGTGCTTAAATTTCCACAAGTTGCACTCTAGATGCTTGATTGAGAGTTGTTGATGGAGCCTTTTTGTGTGGATCATGTGCAATGTGTGTTGTGAGGCATATTCTTATTTGCTCCATGTTGCATATTAATGTCTAGAACTTGCCCCGTGTGTGTGCAAAGCGAAATCCTAGGTTTGCTCTAGTCGTGAAATGATACTAGGCTTTCTTTTGATTTGCCTACCCTTACATATACACCTTGGACTTTGTTGTTGTGATTTCTTTGACTTTTTGTTGGCACCCACACCCCGAGCCTACCCATTTGTTCGAAATTGACTCTTTTGGCCCTTTACTCCTTAAGCACTTTATTAATATTGTGTTGTTATGTGGGAGTTGTGGTTGGAATTGGGAGGTTTTTGAGTGGAGCTAATGAAGGGGAATAATTGTTAAAATTGTGAAGTAGTGAAAAGCATTGGCAAGGTTGGAAGATAATGAAATAGAAAAAGAAAAAAAAAAGAGCAAAGTTGAAAAGAAAAAAATTGTGGAAAAAGAAATAAAAAGAGAAAAATATATCCATTCCTTGCTAGTGTGTGCTTAAAAAAAATGCTACTTGTTGAGAAGGTGTATGTGTGGAAGTGTTGATTGGGTGGCTTGTTGAGAATTGTGTTTGGATTTATTTGTGATGTATTAAAGTGCTTAGGGAGGTAGTCACTATTACCATATGTATCCTACCCGCCCCTTAGCCTACATTACGACCTTTCTAAAGTCCTAGTTAATCCCGATTGGAGTGAGCTTACATTAGTGGAGTCCTACACTACGGGCAAGCCTATGGTACATTGTGTGTGACATGTGAGACTTTCATGAGAGTGAGTGAATTCATTTGTTATTGCCCCCGTTCTATTCATGATATTTATTGTTGTGTGTGATCTTTGGGGGGCACTCTTTTGCTTCATATTGGTGAGGGCACATGGTTTGCATGAAATAGGTGAAGTTGATGGCTTCTTGGTTGAGTAGATAGGTGTGATTTTGTGGGAGCATGGTTGCAATAAGTTGAGTTTGTGCACTTGAGCTATTTTGGGGTGGTTGTTCTCATATTTTTGGTTTTGGTAGATAGTTGACATGTTGTGGATCCATAGTAGTCATGTGTGCATTGGTTCAATGGTCGGTATCAACCATGGTCATAGGCAGACCTGTTTTACCTAGGTTGGGAAGTTAGTGGTGACTTGCTCGAGGGCGAGCAAAGGTTCAAGTGTGGGGTGGTGATATTTGGCATTTTATGCCTATATTTCCTCGCGTTTTAGTATTTTATTCGCTCGTTTTATAGTTTATGAATGTGGTTTTACACTAATTTTATGTCGTGTGTGTGTAGGTTGTTATGCAGTGCAATTGGAGCTTTAAAGAGCATGATCGAGCAAGAAAAGATTGGATTTTGATTGAGGATTGGATCGGGCACACGAAGGCACGACACGAGCGAGCAAAGGAGCAAGGAAAGGAGCAGTTTGGCTGGGCGCCACAGGAGGCGCGCCGCGCCAGCCACCGCGCCCAGCTTCTGGCGCGTTTGGCTGCGCGGCGCGGAGCCATAGCGTGCAAAGTTTGACGGGGTCTGCCTTGGGTCGCGCGTTCGGGGGCGCGGGGCGCCCGTTATAGCGCCCCTGGAGCGTTTTGGAACTTCCTATTTCGTCTAGGATTGGGTCTAACTTATTACTAGGTGTTTGTAAACTCTATAAATACTCTTTTACTTAGTTTTTGAGAGGAGTTCAGACTTTGGAGCAAGTTTTGGAGGAGAGGGGAGGAGCCCTAGATGTCTTCTAACAAGTTCTTTCTCTCTTTCTCTTATTCTTCTCTTTAATTCTATAGTTTGTTTGTTCTCGGGTTAGAGTAAATACATGAAGGTTGATGTTTGAAAGTTGATTTCTATATATTGATTTACCATTATGGATTGTTTATTCTTTCTTGATCATAATTGTTTGATTATTGAGGCCTGATAATTGAACACTATCTATGGTTTTTAGATTGAACTCGAAAGAGGGAATTTAATTAAGTAATAAGAAAGAATAGAACTAGTTTGTGAACCCGGGCATCGGGGAACCAATTTGTGAGTAGGATAGACATATACTTGCTCGCCTAGTTTAACTCATTACAGAATTCGTTAATGCGTGCACGTGATTCAACCCATAGACATATAGGGATTGGAGTAGCCTGCATAGACCGTGAAGAATCGAAAGATTTTCATGGGTACATTTAACCTGTAGTTAGCAATCTAGGAAATCAAGAAGTAGAATCAACTGGAAAACTCAACTGGATTGTTCGTAACTCTGACCCGGGACCGTCATCTTTTATTGATAACAACTTAGAATTTGCTCTGTTACTTGATCTCAATTACTTGTTTTAATTATTGCATTTAGTTAGTAAGAATCTCAACCATTGAAAAAGATCCCTGAATAGTTCTTAAGAAATTGTTTGTTAGGAGTCCAGTCCGAATAGTCCTCGTGGGAACGATACTCTACTTATCACTTTATTACTTGTCGACCACGTATACTTGCGTGTGCATTTCTTAATGTCAAAAAAGTGATTTTCTTAATATGTGTAAAAACACCCAAAACATCATATAAAATGGACGGAGGGAGTAGTTCTTTACACTTTTTTTAAAAAAAAAAGCTTTCCAAGTGTGACAGACTTTTGTTTAAATCAAGTCAGGATATATATAATTAATGATGTTATGAACTGTAAAAAATGAAGCTCCCAATGAAAATTATTACTCTATCCCAAAGAATAAGCTCCAGAAGCTAGTATACACCCAAAAGTGAGCAGGCAGTGCCAGTGTTCTGTTTCGCGTCCTGGTTTGGTTTGTGATGTCTCTAGAGAAGAATATTTGTTTGGTCATGAATATGGGCATGCATACATCAACCACAGATTTAGCATCAGCAAAAGATATGACGTGAGAGTCAGAAATTATTGAAAATTCAAATTGTGTGCATTTAGGAAACAATTTTAAGGTTTAACTCTTCCCCCTAATAGCATGACATTTCTTTTATGTTTTACTTCTTCTTTTAATTTTACTTATACAATCTTTTTCACGTTTTTCTTTTCCGAAACATGGTTGGAGAGTAATGAATAGCTTAAAAAGTAAACTAAAACTTAAAGAACGAAAGAACATAGTAGTGTTGCTCCCAAACGCACACGCAAGTATAGGTGGTCGACAAGTAATAAAGTGATAAGTAGAGTATCGTTCCCACGAGGACTATTGTTACGACTGAATTCTAGCAAACAATTTCTTAAAAACTATTCAGGGATCTTTTTCCAATAGTTGAGATTTTTACTAATTAAATCAAGTAACTGAGATCAAGTAACAGAGCAAATTCTAGGTTGTTGTCAATCTAAGAGAATCGGTCCAGGGTCAGAGTTACGAACAATCCAGTTGAGTATTCCAGTTGATTCTGCTTCTTGATTTCCTAGATTGCTAACTAACAGGTTAATTGTACCCGTGAAAACCTTTCGATTCTTCACAGTCTATGCAGGCTACTCCAATCCCTATATGTCTATGGGTTGAATCACGTGCACGCATTAACGAATTCTGTGATTAGTAAAGCTAGGCGAGCAAGTATATGTCTATCCTACCCACAAATTGGTTCCCCGATGCCCGGGTTCACAATCTAGCCCTACTCTTTCTTATTTGCATTCACAAGTTCCCTCTGTCGAGTTCAACTTGTAAACTGTAGATAGTGTTCAATTATCAGGCCTCAATAACCAAACAATTAGGATCAAGAAAGAATAAACAATCTGTAATGGTAAATTAATAGATAAAATCAACTTTCAAACATCAACCTTCATGTATTTACTCTAACCCTAAAACAAACAAACTATAGAATTAAGGAGAAGAATAAGAGAAAGAGAGTAAGAACTTGTTTAGAAGACATCTAGGGCTCCTCCCCTCTCCTCCAAAACTTGCTCCAAAATCTGAACTCCCCCTCTCAAACGAAATAAAAGAGGTTTTATATTGTTTACAAAGTACTACGATAAGTTAAACCAAAGCCTAATCTAGTTGGGAGAACTTTTGTCTCGTCAGCCTCAAGGCTTTCGTGGAGCCACGCCTCCACCATAGCCTCCAACTTTTCAGGGCTTTCTTGAAGCATTGCTCCAGTATAGCTTCCAACGCGTCCATTAACTCTAATTTGCTTGTTCTTGCCTCGAATTCATCCTCACTATTCCTAAAATCACAAATACGATAAGTGAGCACAAGAAACACATTTATCACATATAATGAGCGCATAAAGTACTAAAATGTGAGAATATATTAAGGTAAAATAGGCAAATATTGCCAAACATCACCACCCCACACTTAGACCTTTGCTCGCCCTCGAGCAGCCATCAAAGACTAATTTCCCAACTAAATACTAACACTTAATAGAACAGGTCTACCTATGATTATGGTTGATACCGACCATTAGACAAGTGCATATACATACCATGTGTCCATCAACACATGCCAAAGAGTCACCACGTTTTAAAATACTAGAACAACCCACTCAAGACATCTCAACTTCAAAAACCGACTCAATCAAATCAAGCTTTCACAAAATCACACTCATTCACTCAACCAAGAAGTCAAAATTTTTACCTATCTCGTGCAAACCATGTGCCCTCACCAAATCAAGAGAGTGTCCCAAATATCACACAAAGAATATATTTCAAGAATAAATGAGGGACATAATATAGGAAGAATTCACTCGCTCTCAAAAGAAATTCACGTACCACACACAACCTACCATAGGCTTGCCCCTAGTGTAGGACTCCACTAATGTAAGCTCGCTCCAATCTGGATTAACTAGGACTTTACGGGTTGTAATGTAGGCTAAAGGACGGGTTGAATATATATGGATAAATAGTGACTACCTCCCTAAGCACTTTAATACATCACTTTAATTTTTTTCACCATTCTTTTCAAAACCAACCAAGCAACCACCCAAAAATACACAAGAAATTTCCTCTCAAATTTAAGCAATTTGCAACTTTACTTTTGCACACTCACTAGCAAGAATTGAGATTTTCTTTCTTTTGTTTTCTCTTTTTTTTTTCTTTTCATTTCATTTTTTTCTTTTCAATATTTTTCTCAACCTTGCCAATGATTCTCTTTTTTTTTTCTCAAAATACACCATATTGTTTTCTTTCATCGGTTCCACTCAAAAGCTACCCAATTACTCCAACCACAACTCCGCAAACAATCAAATATTTCAATTAAAGTGCTCTAAGGAGTACGGGTACACAAGTAAGATAATTAAGAAAAAAAAAGGGTAAGTCTCGAAATGTGGGTGCCAACAAAAAGTTCAATAGGCTCAAAAGGGCTAAAGAAGGATAATTGATGCCGGGCAATCCACCACAAGGAGACCATTCACTAGGAGCCAAGCCAAGGATGTCCAAGAAGCGCATTTACACTTGGTGAGGAAGGGCCTTGAAGAAGGAAGCGATTGGAAGCCGTTCCGGGTGCTCAAACTAGGCCTCACGCCTAAGGAAGAAGAGACCCCAGCAGAGCTAGGCGCCCCGCCTACCCCAGGCGCCCCGCCTGGGGAGCTCACTGCCTAAGGCCCAAAAAAAAGGCACCAGGCGCCCCACCTGGCTAGGCGCCCCGCCTAGCTTCAGGCCAAGCCAGGCGCCCCGCCTAGCTTCAGGCGCCCAGCCTGACTGAAGGCCAAGCCAGGCGCCCCGCCTAGATCCAGGCGCCCAGCCTGGCTTCAACACAAACCAGGCGCCCCTCCCAGCCCTGGGCGCCCCTTCTAGCTACTGAATTTATGTTTCTTTGACTGTTTTGCCCTACGTGGCTTATTTGATGAACCTTATTAGTAAGGGTACTTAAGTCTTTATGTAAGCTTGGGAAAAACACTATAAATACCCAAGCATAGCTTATTTTACACTTAGCTTATTATTGATGATTTTGAATGATGAACATGAGCAAGGCTCTTGACTATTGAATGAATGAAACCTTTGATCTTGGACTTGTATGTCTTCTAGCGGATCTAGATGAATACTCTTCCTCTCCGACCATTCTACTTGCGTGCTCGCGTTAGCTCGAGGGTAGTTGCATAGCGTAGGTGTTCTTGTCCTTCTCCCGGGGTGTATCGGAACAAGTTCTCCGTTGCTACTTGGGATTAGAGATCGAGTTACGTCTCGTTCTTTATCTTTTACTTTTCCGCGTTTGATTCCCTACATCATTTTGGTATCAGAGCAAGGCTCGGGTTTTGTTTCTACAAACCCCCGACCCTTGATTCTTCGTGCCTAGTATCTTCTTTTAGTTTTCTTGTTGTTGAAGTTATTGAAAGAAGAAAATTGCAAAAAAATTGGAAAATTGAGAAATACAAAAAAATTGGTGTTACTTGTTGATTTGGATGATTTATGATATGGGTGTTGTGGATTCTTTATCGTGATTGATTTCCCGTTACTTGAGTACCAAAATTGTTGGAATTGGTGAAGTTTGAAAAATTGAAACCCCAAAACCCCTTAAACCCTTGAAGAACTTGTTCTTGATGAATTTTGCCTTGATTCTTGGGTTGGATTGATGTTTGTGTGGAAACTTGTTATTGGGGATTGATCTTCACTGAAAAACAAACAATTCGGTACCAATTTTGTGGGATTTGAACATGTATAACACCTTCTTTGATGAATCACAATCCTTGTTGAAACCCTTTTGATAAACCCTTGTGTTCTTGAGTTCTTGAGATTGAACCCTGATTTGATTGATTGTTTGATTGAAAATTTGATTGGGTTTTGTTAAGGAAGATCAAACACAACTTTGGGTATCATTGGATTGTGAAAACAAGTTGAAAACATCGGATTTGAGGCTTGAAAATCGACTTGAAACGAGTTTGGAACGAGTTGGAAAAAGCTTCAGGCTAGGCGCCCCGCCTAAGCCAGGCGCCCCGCCTGACTTGGCTACTGCCTAAGTCCCAGGCGCCCCGCCTAGACCCAGGCGCCCCGCCTGGAACACAGCACAACCCAGGCGCCCCACCTGAGTTTCAGGCGCCCCTCCTGAGTGCTGATTGCATTGTTTCGGGTAGATTTTCGTAGGTATTTCCCATTGTTTGATAACATAACATCTAGTTAGTACTAATTTGAGTAACCGATCTACTTGAATAGTGCTAACCCTTGATTGCTCTTAAGTGATTCGTGCCTAGCAAGGAGAGTAGAATTCCAAGGAAAAGCGTAGAATCTTTTAACTCAAGTCCTTCACTTCAAAGTGCCTAGCGTTCATTGAGTCCTACTAACTCCACTCACCCCGGAGTGTGCGTGACTCGTGAATAGTTTAGTTGAGTTGAGGAGTTGCTAATCATCTACGTGAAGCTTGGGACTACAAGTTGAGTGAAATATCCACCGCCACCCAAAAGAGTGATCCGAGTGAACACAAGTGAGGGAGCGAGTGAGGTGTTTTAGCTAACTCTTGTTTTCTTTGTTTGTAGGTACAATGGCCAACGAAGGTCAAGATTTCATCAAGGAGGCCTTGGCTAGCCTTCTTGCCAAGATGGATGTTATGACTCAACGGATTGAGTCACTTGAAAAGGGTGCTTCAAGTACCCAAGGAGAACATGGGACCTCGAGTGTCCCAATTGAAAAAGGGACCCCGAGTGTCCAAATTGAGACCGGCGAAGGCTCAAGTAGTCCTAATTTTACCCCGGAGCAAGTTGTTGAATTGCTCAATCAACAACGGGTAAAGGAGGACCGAGAGAGAGTTGAACGAACGGGCATTCCCCGTATCTTAGACAATCCTCCAAGAAACTTTCCACTACCAAGACCCGTCCGAAATGTGCAACCTCTTGAGCAAGTTGTTGAGGCTCAAGAAGGGGAGGAAGTTGATTATGATGACAATGTGTATGGGTTTGATGATCACTTTCAACCAAGGCGAGCTATGAATTGGGGTCGGAATGTGGATCGGGGTAGAGGCCGAGGTCGAGGGCCACCCTTAGGATATGGAGGAAGGAATGTTAGAAGGGACCATGTTGCTTATGATGATCACTATGGGGGCCAACCGGAGCCATTCCAAGGGGGTCGTGATAACAACAACAATCTTAATAGTGTGAAGCTCACTATTCCTTCTTTCAAAGGAAGTAGTGACCCGGTGGAGTACATTGGTTGGAAATTGGCTATGGAGCGTATCTTTGACACCAATGATATGCCCGATGTGAAGAAGACCAAGTATGCAATATCCTCCTTTGAATCTTTTGCTTCTACTTGGTGGGAGTCGGTGAAGAGAAATAGAAGAAGGACGGGTATGGCTATTAATCTTACTTGGGAAGAGTTGATCCGTGTGATGGATGAAAAGTATTTGACCAATCAATACCGGGTTGAACAACAAAGGCGTCTCTATGATTTGAAGCAAGGTTACAAATCGGTTGGTGAGTACTTCAATGAATTTGAACAAATCCGAATGATCCTTGACTTAGATGATGAAGACAATGAGACGGCCATGATCCGTTTCAAAGGGGGCTTGAACCGAGACATAGCTTCACAATTGAAGTTCCACAAATATGATGATCATTACAAGCTATGTGAAGATGCGGTTGAGGCCGAGAAATGGCTCAAGGAGGAGAAATCCCTTCGCTACAAGAGTAGCACTACTACTCCAACAAGCAAACCAAAGGATTGGAAGCCTCCTACCACAAATGCAAGGTTCCCAAGTGCAAGTGGAACAAGTGGTGCAAATGCTACCAAGGATGTGAAGAAGCCGTTTGAGAAGAACACACCTAATGTGGGAGGTAACTCTAAGACTCAACTACATGCTCCTACTTCTTCTTCAATACAATGCCACAAGTGCAAGGGGTATGGTCACTTTGCTAGGGA
This sequence comes from Petunia axillaris subsp. axillaris, assembly GCA_029990575.1. Lineage (NCBI taxonomy): Eukaryota > Viridiplantae > Streptophyta > Magnoliopsida > Solanales > Solanaceae > Petunia > Petunia axillaris. Next base: position 118,176,977 of record JARKNS010000004.1, on the reverse strand, counting down.
ATGTCCTACAAAGAGGACCATGATTGTTGTTGGCAATGATGCCTATGAGAAAGAGAGTGAATCGGAAGATGAGGGAGTAGAGGGAGTAGGGGGAGATGAGGGAGTAGAGGAGAATGATTTGCTTGATGATACAATGGAGGATGAGGATCCTCATACTTTCTTGGTTGTGAGACGGAGCCTAGGAGCTATGATTGTGGAAGATAGTGAGACCTTGCAACGGGAAAATCTTTTCCATGCTAGGTGCCGGGTCAAAGATGTTGTTTGCTCTATGATAATTGATTCCGGAAGTTGTGCAAATGTAGTGAGTCAATCACTAGTGGCTCAATTGAAGTTGACTACCATGAAGCATCCTAAACCTTACCGGTTACAATGGCTTAGTGAATGTGGAGAGCTTAAGGTGATGAAACAAGCCATGATTAAGTTTAGAATGGGTAGTTATGTTGATGAGCATTTGTTTGATGTCGTGCCTATGCAAGCATGCCACCTACTCTTAGGGAGGCCATGGCAATTCGATAGGCAAGTGGTGCATGATGGTCGTGTCAACACTTACACGGTCAAACATGAAGGGAAGAGATTTGTGCTAAAACCTCTCACTCCTAAGCAAGTGAGTGATGATTACAAGAAAATGAAGGAGTTGAGGGAGGTGGCAAAGGCTAAGTCACTCATTGAGACTAGCCCTTTGTCCAAAAGCATGGTGGCAATCCCACCTACTTCATCTACCGGTGGCATGTGTGCCATGATGCAACCGGGCGAGCTCTTGAAAGGTAATGATGGCACCAAGTTCCTCCTATGCCTAGTGCACAAAGGTATGATCCTAAACTCTAATTGTGATTTTTCTTCTAGCCCTATGCCTAGTGCTTTGAAAAACGTCTTGGAAGACTTTGGGGACATGTTCCCGGATGAGATGCCCGATGGCTTACCTCCCTTGAGAGGTATTGAACATCAAATTGACTTTATTCCGGGCTCTCAAATCCCGAACAAGCCGGCCTATAGAAGCAATCCCGAGGATACAAGGGAGTTGCAAAAACAAGTTGATGACTTGCTTTCCAAAGGCTTGGTAAGGGAAAGTTTGAGTCCTTGTGCCGTACCGGTCATTCTTGTCCCAAAGAAAGACGGCACTTGGAGAATGTGCGTTGATTGCCGAGCCGTGAATAAGATAACGGTCAAGTACCGTCACCCTATTCCACGGCTTGATGATATGTTGGATGAATTGAGTGGGTCGTGTGTCTTTTCCAAAATCGACCTTAGGTCCGGTTACCATCAAATCCGGATGAAACCCGGGGATGAATGGAAAACCGCATTCAAGACCAAATTCGGTCTCTATGAATGGTTGGTAATGCCCTTCGGGCTTTCCAACGCACCTAGCACTTTCATGCGACTCATGAATCATGTTTTGAAGTCTTTTATCAACAAGTTTGTTGTTGTCTATTTTGATGATATCTTGATCTATAGTAAGACAATGGATGAACATGTTGACCACCTTAGGCAAGTGCTTGATGCTTTGAGAGCCGAAAAGCTCTATGCTAATTTCAAAAAGTGTGCCTTTGGTGTGGATAAGGTTGTCTTTCTTGGGTTTGTTGTGAGTGCCCAAGGAGTGGAGGTGGATGAGTCTAAGGTAGAGGCCATACGTGATTGGCCTACTCCTACTACCGTGACTCAAGTGAGGAGCTTTCATGGTCTCGCAAGCTTTTATAGGCGATTTGTGAGAGATTTTAGCTCCATTGCCGCTCCACTCACCGAATTGGTGAAGAAAGACCAACCGTTTGTTTGGGGAGAGCCTCAAGAGAAGGCCTTCCATGAATTGAAAAGTAGGTTGAGTACCGCCCCTCTATTGCAATTGCCCGACTTCGGAAAGGCATTTGAGGTTGAATGTGATGCCTCGGGGGTGGGAATTGGTGGTGTATTAATGCAAGATAGCAAACCCATCGCCTACTTTAGTGAAAAGTTGAAAGGGGCCTCCTTGAACTATTCTACATATGACAAGGAGTTGTATGCCCTTGTGAGAGCCCTTGCCCATTGGCAACACTATCTTTGGCCTCGTGAGTTTGTAATCAAGAGTGACCATGAGTCACTCAAGCATTTGAGAGGCCAAGAGAAGCTCAATAAGAGACATGCCAAGTGGGTTGAATTCATTGAGTCCTTTCCCTATGTGATTCAATATAAAAAAGGGAAGGACAATGTGGTGGCGGATGCGCTTTCAAGAAAGTTTACTCTAGCCACCATTCTCACCTCTAAGCTCATGGGGTTTGAGAGCATTAAATTGATGTATGCTCATGACCCAAAGCTAAAGAGTGTCCTTGACGCTCTAGAGAAGGGGGAGAGAGTTGAGAAATACCAATGGGTTAATGGATATATCTTTAAGAATGGTAAAGTGTGCATACCCGAGTCCTCATGGAGGGAATTGCTTGTGCGAGAGGCACACTGTGGAGGACTCATGGGTCATTTTGGTCGGGACAAGACCTTGGCCATCCTTCGGGAACAATTCCATTGGCCAAAAATGGGAACTCATGTTGAGAAGCTTTGCAACTCTTGTCTTGAATGCAAGGTTGCCAAGTCCAAATCGAACTCCCATGGTTTGTATACCCCACTCCCCGTACCTACTAGTCCATGGTTGGATATTTCGATGGATTTTGTGATGGGATTACCAAGGACTAGGGGGGGCCATGATAGCATTTATGTTGTTGTGGATAGGTTCTCCAAAATGGCTCATTTCATTCCATGTCGTAAATGTGATGATGCACAACATGTTGCAACCTTGTTTATTGATAATATCTTGAAATTGCATGGTGTGCCTCAAACCATAGTGAGTGATAGGGACACTAAGTTCCTAAGTCATTTTTGGAGGAGTTTATGGGGTGCCCTTGGCACCAAACTCTTGTTTTCTTCGTCCCACCACCCCCAAACCGATGGGCAAACCGAAGTGGTGAACCGAACCTTGGGTGCTCTTCTTAGAGCCATGACCCGAGGTAAGGGTGGGACTTGGATAGATAAGCTACCTCTTATGGAGTTTGCCTACAATCGAACCGTGCATAGAATGATTGGCATGACTCCATTCGAGTGTGTGTATGGTTTTAACCCCTTGATTCCCCTTGATCTAACCCCTTTGCCAAGGGAAATGGTTGTTAATTTTGAAGGTAAAGCTAGAGCAAAAGCAATGATGGAACTACATGCCAAGGCAAAGAAGAATTTGGAGGAAGCCTATGCTAAGGTTGCTTCCAAGAAAAACAAAGGACGCAAGAGGATGGAACTCAAGAAGGGTGACTATGTGTGGGTGCACTTCCGGAAAGAAAGGTTTCCAAACCTTAGAAAAGGGAAGTTGGCACCACGTGGGGATGGCCCATTCCAAGTGCTTTCAAAGATAAACAACAACGCCTATGTGGTCGACTTGCCAAGTGAGTATCAAGTTTCTAATACTTTCAATGTTTGTGACTTGGTTCCTTTGGATGTAGGTGATGAAGGGGTCGTGGATGATGATGCCTCGATTTCGAGGACGAAATCTTCTCAAGAAGGGGAGGATGATGCCGGGCAATCCACCACAAGGAGACCATTCACTAGGAGCCAAGCCAAGGATGTCCAAGAAGCGCATTTACACTTGGTGAGGAAGGGCCTTGAAGAAGGAAGCGATTGGAAGCCGTTCCGGGTGCTCAAACTAGGCCTCACGCCTAAGGAAGAAGAGACCCCAGCAGAGCTAGGCGCCCCGCCTACCCCAGGCGCCCCGCCTGGGGAGCTCACTGCCTAAGGCCCAAAAAAAGGCACCAGGCGCCCCACCTGGCTAGGCGCCCCGCCTAGCTTCAGGCCAAGCCAGGCGCCCCGCCTAGCTTCAGGCGCCCAGCCTGACTGAAGGCCAAGCCAGGCGCCCCGCCTAGATCCAGGCGCCCAGCCTGGCTTCAACACAAACCAGGCGCCCCTCCCAGCCCTGGGCGCCCCTTCTAGCTACTGAATTTATGTTTCTTTGACTGTTTTGCCCTACGTGGCTTATTTGATGAACCTTATTAGTAAGGGTACTTAAGTCTTTATGTAAGCTTGGGAAAAACACTATAAATACCCAAGCATAGCTTATTTTACACTTAGCTTATTATTGATGATTTTGAATGATGAACATGAGCAAGGCTCTTGACTATTGAATGAATGAAACCTTTGATCTTGGACTTGTATGTCTTCTAGCGGATCTAGATGAATACTCTTCCTCTCCGACCATTCTACTTGCGTGCTCGCGTTAGCTCGAGGGTAGTTGCATAGCGTAGGTGTTCTTGTCCTTCTCCCGGGGTGTATCGGAACAAGTTCTCCGTTGCTACTTGGGATTAGAGATCGAGTTACGTCTCGTTCTTTATCTTTTACTTTTCCGCGTTTGATTCCCTACATCAATAATATTCAAGGGTAGGCTAATCAAGTGATGCAACCCAAATTGCATGGACACTTACACTTGGTTTGGAAAGGCATGGATGATATGAGCTCGGGGGAAGACTTGAAGACCATGCATTGGAGCTCAGTCAAAGTGAAGGCAGGGCTAGAAACAGTGCAGGAAGCAGGGGAGAAAAATAGGGTAAAACAGGGGAACACCTGCTGAGCTTACTGCCTGACGAAGAACTCTTGTTCTTCGCGATCGCGCCCATACTCACGTGATCGCAAAGAGTATTCTTTTGTTCTGCGCGACAGCGTCGCTCTTCACGCGATCGCGAAGGCTTGATGCATAAGTGTTCCTCGCGATCGCATATCCTTGTGCGCGATCGCGATGAGGACTTAGGGCAGCGGACCAGAAACTTGACAAACCTTGTAATTGGGTGCTATAAATACACCCCTTCTTTATTTATTGAATTTTTAACTAACTTTGAACTAGAATGATGTATTTCTTCGTGATTCTCAATGAAGAACCCGTGAGCGAGCATGATTTCACTTGGTGGACTCCAAGTTGAACATCGTAACCTCTTTGATCATTCTATTTGCAAGAGCCGAGTGTCTCTTGAGGGTAGTTGCGTAGTATAGTTGATCCTTGACTTCACCTGGGGTGTATCGAGACAAGTTCCTCGGTGCTACTTAGGTAAACGTTTCAAGCCTCGTCTTGATTTCTATCTCGATATCGTTATCGATATCGCCTATCTTTTTTTAGCTTCCGTATTTTCGTATCGTTTCTTGCTTCCGCGTAGTTTCGATTGCATCAGATGGTATCAGAGCACGACTAGGCTTCGTTCTTACGAATCCTCGGTCTTGTTCTTGTTATTGTTATCATTGTGTTGTTTGTTCTTGAGATTTGAAGAAAAAAACAAAAAAATTCAAAACTTGAAAATCACAAAAAATTTGCTAAAAATCGGTGGTTGTAACGATTTTGTTGATGTTTGTTGTTGGGGATTGCTTGTTATCATATTCCCGTTGATTTGGTACCCACGAAACACATTTAGGAGTTGTGAATCAAAATCTTGAAAACTAAATCTCGAAAGTTGAGAATTTAAAAAATTTGATAGAACTTGTTTTATGTTGTGAATTCTTGGTTGTTTGGTATCGGGGATTGTTCCTTATAGTTTTCCCGTCATTTTGATACCCTCATATCATCATTTGGAGTAGTGGAATGAAAATCACATTTTGAATCTTGAAGGTTTGTGAAAACTTTTGATGAACTTGTCCAAAAACCTTGAAACAAGTTGTTTGATGATTGTTTGATTGGCCAAACCATTGGGATTGTTTACTTCAGTTGAAAACACCTTTTGGAAGCTTGAGAACTGAAAAACAAGTTGAATTGGGGTGATTTGTGTGCCAAAACTGAAGTTTGCAGTCGAAATTCTGGTTCTGTTGCACAGACCTGCGCGATCGCGCAGTGTCTGATGCAATCGCGGAAGGAAACAATTTACCCTGCGCGATCGCGCGCCAACCCACGCGACAGCGAAGAACAGTCATTTCCAGAAAATTCTGTTTTGGGACAGAATGTTCGCAAAGGCTTCGTAACAGTTTCCAATAACCAAAACTCCAATTGTATCATCAAATATGGTGAGTTTGTAGATCACGAACAAAAATTCATCCAATTCCGAATCCGTTTAGTGACGATTCGATCTTTGGACATTTGATCGCATCACTTCCGGTTAGTACTTTGAGGGTAACACTTCTACCTAATTAGTACTAATCCATTGTGCGAATAGGATACTCGTGCCTAGAAGAAGAGTAGAGCTCAAAGAAGACTCGTAGTGTATTTTTGCTTCAAGTGCGCACCTATATAGCCTAGCGTTCATCGAGTCCCATCAATTTCACTCACCCCGAAGAGTATTTAGTTAGTGTGACTTGAGTGGTTATTGAGGTGGTTGTTCAACTACGAGGAAGCCTTTGAGATCAAGCTTGAGTGATCCTACAACCCACTAAATCGAGTGTACCCGAGTGGCATTCCAAAGGTGAGGGAGTGAGTGAGGACTTTTACTCTAACCTCTTTCTTGTCTTTGATTTATGTAGGTACATGGCCGGAGACGTGTACGATACCGTTAAGGTCCTGGTAAGCACTTTGGCCTACCTTTTGGCCGAGGTGAGATATATAAGTTCGAGGTTTGATAGCCTCAAAGAAGAATGGACCCCGAGTGTCCAAAGGGGTACCGAAGGAGGTACTAGTGATGAAATGTTGGGCATTCCCCAACCGTTAGGCATTCCCCAACAAGTGGGCACTCCTCACAACTTGGGAATTTCCCAAGGTAATGGTGAGCAAGATGATGAGCTTAAAACGACACTTGTGGTACGGAGGAGTTTGGGTGCCATGCGTTTTGCGGAATCAGAGCATGTGCATAGGGAGAATCTCTTCCATGCTAGGTGTCGTGTGATGGGGCAAGTGTGCTCAATGATCATTGATTCGGGAAGTTGTGCTAACATAGTGAGTGAGACTTTGATTTCCCAATTGCAATTGCCTACTATTACGCATCCACATCCCTACCGCTTACAGTGGTTGAGTGAGTGTGGAGATTTGATGGTGGTGAGGCAAGCTTTGATTGAGTTTGGCATTGGGAATTATCGAGATAAGGTAATATTCGATATAGTTCCTATGCAAGCTTGCCATCTCTTATTTGGAAGGCCATGGCAATATGATCGGAGCGTAGTACATGATGGTAGGACCAACTCTTACACGGTCTTGCATGGTTCTAGGAAGTATGTACTCAAGCCCTTGACGCCAAAGCAAGTAAGTAATGAATATAGGATTATGAGGGAGTTGGAGGAAGCCGCTAAGGCCAAGTTACCCATAACACTTGAGCCCGGAACCAACAATCATATGGTCATGCCCTTGCAAGTTGAGAATGAAGCATCACCCGGATCTACAATGGGCCTTGAGCGAAAAATGAAAGAAGTGAGGGAAGAGGAAATATCGAGTGAGAGTGAGGACACCCTTTGTTCTAACCATGTTCTATCTCCTTCCCCTTCTATTTGTTTTGGCTTATGTGTAGGTACTCTTGGAGGCAAGCTAATGGAGCCTCAACCGTTTGCCTTGGAAGAAAGACAAGAGGATGGAGAGCATCATTGTGAACTTCGTGATGGAGGAATCGAATGCGACACTACAAGCTATGTGAGTGCTCACGGGAGCGACTCAAATGTAAGTGTTACCTTCCCTTCTCATGAACATGTTAATCCCTTGCCTTGTGGACACTCAAAGCTAGTTGTTGCTTGTAATGCCTATATTGACCTTGCAACTAGCAAAGAGTCTAATGGTCAACTTGTGTTTGCGTGTGACCCGCTAGTAGAGAGGAATGGAAAGCCACATCATGATGTGGGCCCGGTAATCAAAGAACCTCTCTCTAGTGAAAATGTGTTAGTTGACCTTGCTTGTGACCCTTGTTATGACACCCCACCCATATTTGATAAAGGGGAAGAAGAGTTATGTGACTCTACCCTTGTTGGTATAATTGATTTTGGTGGAATTGTGTGTCATAGTAAGGATGATAGTGACCTTGAGGAGTCCAAATTGCATGAGTTGGACAAGGTTGCCTATGATGACTCCTCAAGCGAGAGCGAAGAACCTAGTCTTTATACGACTCCTTTGTTTGACTATGAAATTGAGGTGCATGCTTTTATATTCCCGTTGCGTGGGGGCCTATTTAATTGTGAAGGTGATTTGTATCGGACTAGAGTTGAGAATGAGCTAGAACCTCCGTGGTGTGAGGGATTTGATTCCATAGACAACTCTTTATTTGAAGCTTCGAGTGAGGTAGATGATTCTTCTAGTGACCCTGCTCATGTTGGTTCGGGTTATGATGATGAAGAGGCCATTATTAATGCCTTCCTTGTGATAAGACCCAAACCCCCTCAAGACCCTTCACCCGGAGTCAAGCCAAGTTGATCCAAGATGCTCATCTTTACTTGGTATGGAAGGGTATGGAAGAAGGCCCCGAGAGCAACTTGAAGACCATGCTTTGGTGCACCATGGAGGGAGGACCCTCTAGGACACTTGGAGAGGCCCAAGAGACCCAAAATGAGACATCCCAAGGGGCTCCAGAACAAGGCGGAGCGCCTCCCAGCTGAGGCGGGGCGCCTCCCAAAATCCAGAGGCATGAAAGGCTCAGGGCGGACCGCCTCCCAGCCTAGGCGGACCGCCTCCCTCAGATCCAGAGAGCTGATGACTGCTGGGCGGCCGCCTCCCCTTACTAGGCGGACCGCCTACCCCTGTGACCCACATGCGGGATTTTTAATGACTTTTATTTAAACTTCCAACTTTAGCCCTGCGTGGCCTTATTTGTTTTAGCCCACTTTGGGGGTATTTTAGACCTTTTATTTAGACCTAAGTGAAGCCTATAAATACTTCACTTAGCCTCTTTAAATCATTAGCTAACTTTGATGATTGAACAAACACTTGTGTTGAGAGTTGAACTCTTGGATTGAATGAATGAAACCTTGATGGGACTTGTTCTTCCTCTAGCGGATCTAGATGAATTCCAATCCCCCCCGATCATTCTACTTGCGTGCTCACGTTAGCTCGAGGGTAGTTGCTTAGTGTAGGTGTTCTTGTCATTCTCTCGGGGTGTAACGGAACAAGTTCTCCGTTGCTACTTGAGATTATCGTACGAGCTACGTCTCGCTTTTATCTTTTCGTTTCCGCATTTTGATTCTTATCATCTTGGTATCAGAGCAAGGCTCGGGTTTTGTTTCTACAAACCCCCGACCCTTGATTCTTCGTGCCTAGGTCGATTCCTATCTTTAGTTTCTTGTTTGTGTTATTGAAAGAAGAAAATTACAAAAAAATTGAAAAATTAAAAATCTAAAAATTTGGTGTAACTTGTTGGTTTGAATGATTCATGATATGGGTGTTATAGATTCTTGATCGTGGTTGAAATCCCATCGTTTGGATACCAAAAACACTTGGATTGGTGAAGATTGAAAATCAAAACCCCAAAACCCCTTAAAACCCTTGATGAACTTGTTCTTGATGACTTTGATTGATTCTTGGGTTGGATTGATATTGGATTGAGATTTGATATTGGGGTTTGATCCTTGTGTGATTCCCGTTCTTTTGGTACCTTAAACACCCAATTTGGAGTTGTATTACATGAATTGAGAATTTGAAACCCTTTGAAAATTTGAAAAATTTTGAAACCCTTGCTTTGAAGAAGATGATCATGGTGGATTGTTTGTTTTCGATTGGGGTTTGATAAAAGTTGTTGGGGTTTGATCTTTGTGACTAATACAACATTTGGGTACCTTTGAATTGCTAAAACAACGCTTGAATAGTTGGATTTGTGGGTGAAAAATCAACAAAACGCGAAGTGAACTGTGCTGGAACACAGCAGGAGGCGGAGCGCCTAACAAAGAGGCGGGGCGCCTCCCACTGGTGAGCTTGCAGGATTTTCTCTGAGGCGGAGCGCCTCCCTGAGAGGGCGGAGCGCCTCTCACCTGCACTTAACCCAGGGCGGACCGCCCACTAGCTGAGGCGGGGCGCCTACTTCCTGAAGCTTGGGAATTGGGTAGAAACATCTAGGATTCTTTGTTTTGTTGTTTGCATTGCTTCTAATTGGTACTATTAGAGTATAATCCTACTTGATTAGTACTAATTACTTCGAGCTACTAGGATCACCGTGCCTTAGGAAGGAGACTAGAATTCCAAGAAGATTCATAGTTTCTTTTTGACTCAAGTCCTTTACTTCAAAGTGCCTAGCGTTTATCGAGTCCCATTAACTCCACTCACCCCGGAGTGTGCTTGACTCGTGAATAGTTTGGTTGAGTAGAGGGATTGTTAGTCATCTACGGGAAGCTTTGGAATTACAAGTTGAGTGAAATATCCACCGCCACCCAAAAGAGTGATCCGAGTGAACACAAGTGAGGGAGCGAGTGAGGTGTTTTAACTAACGCTTGTTTCTTTTCTTTGTAGGTACAATGGCCAACGAGGGTCAAGATTTCATCAAGGAGGCCTTGGCTAGCCTTCTTGCCAAGATGGATGTTATGACTCAACGGATTGAGTCACTTGAAAAGGGTGCTTCGAGTAACCAAGGTGACCGAGGGACCCCGAGTATCCCAATTGAAAAGGGGACCCCGAGTGTCCAAATTGAGGCCGGAGAAGGCTCGAGTAGCCCTACCTTTACCCCGGAGCAAGTTGTTGAACTTCTCAATCAACAACGGGTAAAGGAAGATCGAGAGAGAATTGAACGAGCGGGCATTCCCCGTATCTTGGACAATCCCCCAAGAGACAACCCATTACCAAGACCCATCCGAAATGTGCAACCTCTTGAGCAAGTCGATGAAGCTCAAGAAGGGGAGGAAGCCGAGTATGGTGATGATATGTATGGGCTTGATGACCACTTTCAACCGAGACGTGGTATGAATTGGGGTCGTAATGTGGATCGAGGTAGGGGCCGAGGTCGAGGGCCACCTATGGGATTTGTTGGAGGGAATGCGCGAAGGGAGTATGGTGTGAATGAAGACCACTATGGGGGCCAACCGGAGCCATTCCGTGGGGGTCGTGACAACAACAACAATCTTAATAGTGTGAAGATTACTATTCCTCCTTTCAAAGGGAGTAGTGATCCGGTGGAGTACCTTGATTGGAAGTTGTCCATGGAACGTATATTTGACACCAATGACATGCCCGAATTGAAGAAGACTAAGTATGCTATCTCTACCTTTGAGTCCTTTGCTTCTACATGGTGGGAGTCGGTAAAGAGGAATAGAAGGAGGATGGGGATGGTTCTTAATCTTACTTGGGATGAGTTGATCCGTGTGATGGATGAAAAGTACTTGACTAACCAATACTGAGTGGACCAACAAAAGCGTCTCTATGAATTGAAACAAGGTTCCAAGTCGGTTGGGGAGTACTTCAATGAGTTTGAACAAGTCCGGATGACTCTAGACTTGGATGATGAAGACAATGAGACGGCCATGATCCGTTTCAAAGGGGGCTTGAACCGAGACATAGCTTCACAATTGAAGTTCCACAAATATGATGATCATTACAAGCTATGTGAAGATGCGGTTGAGGCCGAGAAATGGCTCAAAGAGGAGAAATCCCTTCGCTACAAGAGTAGCACTACTACTCCAACAAGCAAACCAAAGGATTGGAAGCCTCCTACGACAAATTCAAGGTTCCAAAGTGCAAGTGGAACAAGTGGTGCCAATGCCACCAAGGATGTGAAAAAGCCATATGAGAAGAACACATCTAATGTGGGAGGTAACTCTAAAACTCAATTGAATGCTCCTACTTCTTCTTCAATGCAATGCCACAAGTGCAAGGGATATGGTCACTTTGCTAGGGAATGTCCTACAAAGAGGACCATGATTGTTGTTGGCAATGATGCCTATGAGAAAGAGAGTGAATCGGAAGATGAGCGAGTAGAGAAAGAAGAGGGAGATGAGGGAGTAGAGGAGGATGATTTGCTTGATGACACGGGGGAAGAGGAGGATTTTCATACTTTCTTAGTCGTGAGAAGGAGCCTAGGGGTTATGGTTGTGGAAGATAGTGAAACCTTGCAAAGGGAAAATCTATTCCATGCTAGGTGCCGGGTCAAAGATGCCGTTTGCTCTATGATAATTGATTCCGGAAGTTGTGCAAATGTGGTGAGTCAATCACTTGTGTCTCAATTGAAGTTGACGGCCATAAAGCATCCTAAACCTTATCGGCTACAATGGCTAAGCGAATGTGGGGAGCTTAAAGTGGTCAAGCAAGTGATGATTCGATTCAAAATGGGGAGTTATGTAGATGAGCATTTGTTTGACGTTGTGCCCATGCAAGCGTGCCACCTACTCTTAGGGAGGCCTTGGCAATTTGATAGGCAAGTGGTGCATGACGGTCGTGTCAATACTTACACGGTCAAACATGAAGGGAAGAGATATGTACTTAAACCTCTCACTCCTAAGCAAGTGAGTGATGACTACAAGAAATTGAAGGAGTTGAGAGAGGTGGCAAAGGCTAAGTCAATCATTGAGACTAGTCCTTTGTCCAAAAGTATGGTGGCAATCCCACCAACATCATCTACCGGAGGCATTTGTGCCATGATGCAACCGGGCGAGCTCTTAAGAGGAAATGATGGCAACAAGCTTCTCATATGCCTAGTGCACAAAGGTATGGCTCTAAACTCTAATTATGATGTTCCTCCTAGTCCTTTGCCTAGTTCTTTGAAAAATGTCTTGGAGAATTTTGGGAACATGTTCCCGGATGAGATGCCCGATGGCTTACCTCCCTTGAGGGGTATTGAACATCAAATCGATTTTATTCCGGGCTCTCAAATCCCGAACAAGCCGGCTTATAGAAGCAATCCCGAGGATACGAGGGAGTTGCAAAAACAAGTTGATGACTTGCTTTCAAAAGGCTTGGTGAGGGAAAGTTTGAGTCCTTGTGCCGTTCCGGTCATTCTTGTCCCAAAGAAGGACGGCACTTGGAGAATGTGCGTAGATTGCCGAGCCGTGAATAAGATAACGATCAAGTATCGTCACCCTATTCCACGGCTTGATGACATGTTGGATGAATTGAGTGGGTCGTGTGTCTTTTCCAAAATCGACCTTAGGTCCGGCTACCATCAAATCCGGATGAAACCCGGGGATGAATGGAAAACCGCATTCAAGACCAAATTCGGTCTCTATGAATGGTTGGTTATGCCCTTCGGGCTATCCAACGCACCTAGCACTTTCATGCGACTCATGAATCATGTTTTGAAGTCCTTTATCAACAAGTTTTTCGTTGTCTATTTTGATGATATCTTGATCTATAGTAGGACAATTGATGAACATGTTGAGCACCTTAGGCAAGTGCTTGAAGCTTTGAGAGCCGAAAAGCTCTATGCCAATTTCAAAAAGTGTGCCTTTGGTGTGGAGAAGGTTGTCTTTCTTGGGTTTGTTGTGAGTGCCCAAGGAGTGGAGGTGGATGAGTCTAAGGTAGAGGCCATACGTGATTGGCCTACTCCTACTACCGTCACTCAAGTGAGGAGCTTTCATGGTCTTGCTAGCTTTTATAGGCGATTTGTGAAAGACTTTAGCTCCATAGCCGCTCCACTCACCGAATTGGTGAAGAAAGACCAACCGTTTGTTTGGGGAGAGCCTCAAGAGAAGGCCTTCCTTGAGTTGAAAAGTAGGTTGAGTACCGCCCCGCTATTGCAATTGCCCGACTTCGGGAAGGCATTTGAGGTTGAGTGTGATGCCTCGGGGGTGGGAATTGGTGGTGTCTTAATGCAAGATAGCAAACCCATCGCCTACTTTAGTGAGAAGTTGAAAGGGGCTTCCTTGAATTATTCTACATATGACAAGGAGTTGTATGCCCTTGTTAGAGCCCTTGCCCATTGGCAACACTATCTTTGGCCTCGTGAGTTTGTAATCAAGAGTGACCATGAGTCACTCAAGCATTTGAGAGGCCAAGAGAAGCTCAATAAGAGACATGCCAAGTGGGTTGAATTCATTGAGTCTTTTCCCTATGTGATCCAATACAAGAAAGGGAAAGACAATGTCGTGGCGGATGCGCTTTCAAGAAAGTTTGCTCTAGCCACCACTCTCACCTCTAAGCTCATGGGTTTTGAGAGCATTAAATTGATGTATGCTCATGACCCGAAGCTAAAGAGTGTCCATGACACTCTAGAGAAAGGGGAGAGAGTTGACAAATACCAATGGGTTAATGGTTATATCTTCAAAAATGGTAGAGTGTGCATTCCGGAGTCCTCTTGGAGAGAGTTGCTTGTGCATGAAGCACATTGCGGGGGACTCATGGGACATTTTGGCACAAGAAAGACTTTGGCCATTCTTCAAGAACAATTCTATTGGCCAAAGATGAGGGTGCATGTGGAAAAGTTTTGCGCTAATTGCCTTGAGTGCAAGCGAGCCAAATCTAAAGCCCACCCTCATGGGTTGTATACCCCTCTCCCCGTACCTACTAGTCCGTGGTTGGATATCTCAATGGATTTTGTGATGGGATTACCAAGGACTAGAGGGGGCCATGATAGCATTTATGTTGTTGTGGATAGGTTCTCCAAAATGGCTCATTTCATTCCATGCAAGAAATGTGATGATGCACAACATGTGGCAACTTTGTTTATTGAAAATGTTTTGAAGTTGCATGGTGTGCCTCAAACCATAGTGAGTGATAGGGACACTAAGTTCCTAAGTCATTTTTGGAGGTGTTTATGGGGTGCTTTAGGCACCAAGCTCTTGTTCTCCACGTCCCACCACCCCCAAACCGATGGGCAAACGGAAGTGGTAAACCGAACCTTGGGAGCTCTTCTTAGAGCCATGACTCGAGGTAAGGCCGGGACTTGGATTGATCGTCTACCTCTTATGGAGTTTGCCTACAATCGCACATTGCATAGCATGATAGGCATGACTCCATTCGAGTGTGTTTATGGATTTAACCCCTTGATTCCCCTTGATCTAACCCCTTTGCCAAGGGAGATGGTTGTTAATTTTGAAGGTAAAGCTAGAGCCAAGGCTTTGGTTGAGCTCCATGCAAAGGCGAAGAAGAACTTGGAGGAAACTTATGCTAAGGTTGCCTCCAAGAAAAACAAAGGCCGCAAGAAGGTGGAACTCAAGAAGGGTGACTATGTTTGGGTGCACTTCCGGAAAGAAAGGTTTCCAAACCTAAGGAAAGGGAAGTTGGCACCCCGGGGAGATGGACCATTTCAAGTGCTCTCGAAGATAAACAACAATGCCTACGTGGTCGACTTGCCAAGTGAGTATCAAGTTTCTAATACTTTCAATGTTTGTGACTTGGTTCCTTTGGATGTAGGCAATGAAGAGGTCGTGCATGATGATGAAGAGGGTGTAGGTGATGCTTCGATTTCGAGGACGAAATCCTCTCAAGAAGGGGAGGATGATAAGACCCAAACCCCCTCAAGACCCTTCACCCGGAGTCAAGCCAAGTTGATCCAAGATGCTCATCTTTACTTGGTATGGAAGGGTATGGAAGAAGGCCCCGAGAGCAACTTGAAGACCATGCTTTGGTGCACCATGGAGGGAGGACCCTCTAGGACACTTGGAGAGGCCCAAGAGACCCAAAATGAGACATCCCAAGGGGCTCCAGAACAAGGCGGAGCGCCTCCCAGCTGAGGCGGGGCGCCTCCCAAAATCCAGAGGCATGAAAGGCTCAGGGCGGACCGCCTCCCAGCCTAGGCGGACCGCCTCCCTCAGATCCAGAGAGCTGATGACTGCTGGGCGGCCGCCTCCCCTTACTAGGCGGACCGCCTACCCCTGTGACCCACATGCGGGATTTTTAATGACTTTTATTTGAACTTCCAACTTTAGCCCTGCGTGGCCTTATTTGTTTTAGCCCACTTTGGGGGTATTTTAGACCTTTTATTTAGACCTAAGTGAAGCCTATAAATACTTCACTTAGCCTCTTTATATCATTAGCTAACTTTGATGATTGAACAAACACTTGTGTTGAGAGTTGAACTCTTGGATTGAATGAATGAAACCTTGATGGGACTTGTTCTTCCTCTAGCGGATCTAGATGAATTCCAATCCCCCCCGATCATTCTACTTGCGTGCTCACGTTAGCTCGAGGGTAGTTGCTTAGTGTAGGTGTTCTTGTCATTCTCTCGGGGTGTAACGGAACAAGTTCTCCGTTGCTACTTGAGATTATCGTACGAGCTACGTCTCGCTTTTATCTTTTCGTTTCCGCATTTTGATTCTTATCACCTTGAGAGCTTACCTTGTGAGGGGGGTTGTCTTAGGAATGAAATTGGAGGTGAGGAGGTATCTCTTAGTGTGAGTATGAGAGCTTTTAAGAAGGGGAGTGGGGTATTTGATGCTAATTGTGAATTGCACTACTTTGCCTATCCCATCCCACCTATTAACCACACTTTGAGGATTGAGCATGCCAAAATCATTGAGCCGCATTGTGAAAATATTTCATTGAACGTTTGGTATGTTGATCATGAGCTTAGGGGTCATAGGAACTTTGATTGCTTAATCTTGAATGCTCCATGTCCTATTGGTCTCTTTGCTTGTTATGTTTGTGAGTGCTTGTCACTATGGGGCCAAGAACTTGTTGTTTCCTTGGGGGACATAAGCTTCTTGAGTAGTATTGATTACTTGGCTCTATCACAAGAGTGAATTCTCCACATCACTTACCTTCACTCTTGTTGGACTTGCCTACTCGCATAGTGGGAATTCTTGGTGCCCTAATCTTGAACTTAGGGATCGTAGGGATTTTGATAGCTTAATATTACGTATGCCATGCCCTATTAATCTCTTTGTTTGTTCTTGTGTTGGGAGCACTTCTTTGTTGAACCAAGTAATTGCTAGTTCCTTTGGGAACATGAGCTTCTTTATTGCTATTGATACTTGGTTATACCATAAGAGTGTGTTTTCCCACACTCTTGACACTAACCTACTCTTGTAGTAGGAATCTTTGTTTTGTGCTTGTTTATCTTTTGATGTAGGTGATGATACCTTGGAGGAGGACGCCTTAATTTCGAGGACGAAATCTTCTCAAGAAGGGGAGGATGATGCAACCCAAATTGCATCGACACTTACACTTGGTTTGGAAAGGCATGGATGATATGAGCTCGGGGGAAGACTTGAAGACCATGCATTGGAGCTCAATCAAAGTGCAGGCAGGGCTGGAAACAGTGCAGGAAGCAGGGGAGCAAAACAGGGCAAAACAGGGGAACACCTGCTGAGCTTACTGCCTGACGAAGAACTCTTGTTCTTCGCGATCGCGCCCATACTCACGCGATCGCGAAGATTATTCTTTTCTTCTGCGCGACAGCGTCGCTTTTCACGCGATCGCGAAGGCTTGATACATAAGTGTTCCTCGCGATCTCATATCCTTGTATGCGATCGCGATGAGGACTTGGGGCAGCGGACCAGAAACTTGACAAACCTTGTAATGGGGTGCTATAAATACACCCCTTCTTCATTTATTGCATTTTTAACTAACTTTGAACTAGAATGATGTATTTCTTGAGTGATTCTCAATGAAGAACCCGTGAGCGGGCATGATTTTACTTGGTGGATTCCAAGTTGAACATCGTAACCTCTTTGATCATTCTATTTGCAAGAGCCGAGTGTCTCTTGAGGGTAGTTGCGTAGTATATGTGATCCTTGACTTCACCCGGGGTGCATCGAGACAAGTTCCTCGGTGCTACTTAGGTAAACGTTTCAAGCCTCGTCTTGCTTTTTATCTCGATATCGTTATCGATATCGCCTATCTTGTTTTAGCTTCCGCATTTTCGTATCGTTTCTTGCTTCGGCGTAGTTTCGATTGCATCATCAAGGCTAGAAAGGCTTATCAAAGAAACGCCTGTATCATCTCCCGACTAGAGCAAACTTAGGATTTCGCTTTGAGCACACACGGGGCAAGTTCTAGACATCAATATGCAGCACGGAACATAAGAAAAGATACTCACATCACACATTGCACATGGTTCACTAAAGACGGTTTCATTCCAACTCTCGGTTAAAGCAAACAAGATGCAATTCGTGACATTTAAGCACTAAGGCACAATAGTTCGCAAAAAGTCAAGTAGTTGAACCTAAGCGTCTCAAAAAGGTCATTCACATTTTTCTAGGCATGCATCACAAATTTTAGACCAAAAGGAATTCACAAAGAGTAAATGCTCAAGTCTAAATCCACCGGTATCAAACAAACCAAAGGCACCTAGCATTCTATCAATTTTCCTAAAGAAATCTACTAATTACTACTACTAAACTACTCCTACAAATAAAAATTTACCCGGTTCAAAGGTCTACCCGTGGAAAAGAACCGAGGTCATAAGAAAAACCATGGGGCGGATGACTGTACAACTAACTAAAACTAAAAATAAAATCTTTTTGGAATTTTTCATTAGTTTTCTAATTTTTTTCATTTTTTTATATATTAAAGCAAGAAAAAAAATAAAAATAAGGTCAAGTGACAAAATTAAAATTGCTAAAATTAAATTCCTAAGGGTACAATCATCCATAACCTCAAAAAGAACGGAAGTTCCCCCACCCCACACTTAAAAGCAAGCAGTGTCCTCAGTGCGAACAAAAATAAAGTGCAAGAGTGAAAAGAGCTTCCCTGAATGCCAAACGACCTAGCCTTTGGCGCTAGCAGTGGCGCCATCTCCATTACGAACCCACCAAACGTCCGTAGAGCAACGGGTACTCAAACTTCCCCCGACATGTCGTCATTTTAAGGCATTAAGGGGTGCAACACCCCACACTTGAGCTCTAGATACCTAAGCCTCGTGTGCAGTTGGAAGCTTTGGTGAGGCGACGCTTTGAGAAAGCTTCGAGCTTTTGGAGGCTTTGAGGGGGCGACGCCTCACGATAGCTTCACAGTTGTGTGGCTCATTGTTGTACGCCATGCGATCGTAGGGGCGATGCCCGGTGAAAGCTTCGAGCTTTTGGAGACTTTGAGGGGGCGACGCCTTGAGAAAGCTTGGACTTGCTGGAGCTCACTGATGTGCTCAGAACGATGGTGGGGGCGACGCCCTTGCCATGACTCAGTCCAGTTTTCTCCCACAAATTTTCTAAGTGTTGTAGCTTTTGGAAACTGTTCAGACAAGAATTTTCATTGCCTCTCGGTCATCCGCACTCCTCGAAAATGCTTCACCTTTCGAATGTCCTGAGCCCTGCAAACACAATGATAACTACGTAACACTAAAGAAATAAAATGCCGAAAACAATAAAAATTGGGTTGCCTCCCAACTAGCGCTTGATTTAACGTCGCGGCACGACGAAGACAACTTCACCACTTTTGCCTCCACCTTGAACTTATGAATTGAATCCCCAACTTTGCCTCAAGCTTATGACTATGCTATTGGGGTGGTGGCAAAAATACAAACGGACCAAGTAACCATTGTCGCATTTTACACTTTTCTTCTTTTAAATGAGGGATGTCGTTTTGTCTCCTCAATATCACAAACTTTAAAATATAGGCATCTTGTTCCTCCTCCTTTGGTTTCTTCATAGGCTCGGGTGGCTCAATTTTCATGTCACCATCCAAACACAATGTTGAAAAATGATTGGAATGAGGTCCAATGCGCTTCAATTCTAAAATTGCATTACTTTTGACACCCTCACTTGCACAAATACTAGAGTCCTCAAATATGATGTTTTCTATTTCCTCACTTGACTCTAATGTGATTTCCTCAACTTCGGCATCATCAACTAATATTAGGTCGAATGGTAGGAATTCCACTTTTTTCTCCTCAAATTGGTTCCTAAGCTCTTCTATCTCAAATCTACTATTCACGACAACTGATAATTGTGCTTCAGACACCTCAATCATATCACTCAAATTTGCCTCTAGATCGTGAATAGCTAAGCCAAATTGATCAATTTCTTGTGTGAGCTCCACTCTTTCTTCCATAAATTATCTCATCGTATTTGTAAAGTCGCTCTTGAAATTCCCATAAGCTTCTAAGAGTTTGGCTTGCTCCATTAGCCAAGTTTGGCTAACAACCTGCATTTCATCGCTCCTGTCAAACTCACAAACATCATTAGAATCATCAGTAAAATTATTGGGGGAAGGAGCATGACACTTAGGACAATCATTCCACCGACCACCACACAATTTACAAAAGATCCAATCAAAGGTGGTAGAAAATTCACATAACCAGTCTCGTAGGGTTGAAAGGGTTGGACAGTTTTCCCACAAGTGGGTTCCTCCGCAAAGCAGACAAAGATCATCAAAATTAGAATTACAACCACTCGACCAATTTTCATTAAAAGATGCCATGATAAGACAAGTAACACAATACTAAACTAAACAAAAATTAAACCTGAATAGAGAATAATAAATCGTTCATAAAGAAAATAGTCAATTATTTAGTCCCCGGCAACGGCGCCAAAAACTTGTTGCTCCCAAACGCACATGCAAGTATACGTGATCGACAAGTAATAAAGTGATAAGTAGAGTATCGTTCCCACGAGGACTATTGTTACGACTGAATTCTAGCAAACAATTTCTTAAAAACTATTCAGGGATCTTTTTCCAATAGTTGAGATTTTTACTAATTAAATGCAATAATTAAATCAAGTAATTGAGATCAAGTAATAGAGCAAATTCTATGTTGTTGTCAATCAAAGAGAATCGGTCCAGGGTCAGAGTTACGAACAATCCAGTTGAGTATTCCATTTGATTCTGCTTCTTGATTTCCTAGATTGCTAACTAACAGGTTAATTGTACCCGTGAAAACCTTTCGATTCTTCACGGTCTATGCAGGCTACTCCAATCCCTATATGTCTATGGGTTGAATCACGTGCACGTATTAACGAATTCTGTGATTAGTTAAGCTAGGCGAGCAAGTATATGTCTATCCTACCCTCAAATTGGTTCCCCGATGCCCGGGTTCACAATCTAAACCTACTCTTTCTTATTTGCATTCACAAGTTTCCTCTGTCGAGGTCAACTTGTAAACCGTAGATAGTGTTCAATTATTAGGCCTCAATAACCAAACAATTAGGATCAAGAAAGAATAAACAATCTGTAATAGTAAATTAATAGATAGAAATCAACTTTCAAACATCAACCTTCATGTATTTACTCTAACCCTACAACAAACAAACTATAGAATTAAGGAGAAGAATAAGAGAAAGAGAGAAAGAACTTGTTTAGAAGACATCTAGGGCTCCTCCCCTCTCCTCCAAAACTTGCTCCAAAATCTGAACTCCCCCTCTCAAACGAAATAAAAGAGGTTTTATATTGTTTACAAAGTGCTACGATAAGTTAAACCGAAGCCTAATCTAGTTGGGAGAACTTTTGTCTCGTCAGCCTCAAGGCTTTCGTGGAGCCACGCCTCCACCATAGCCTCCAACTTTTCAGGGCTTTCTTGAAGCCTTGCTCCAGTATAGCTTCCAACGCTTCAGGGCTTTCTTAAAGCCTTGCTCCAGTATAGCTTCCAACGCGTCCATTAACTCTAATTTGTTTGTTCTTGCCTCGAATTCATCCTCACTATTCCTAAAATCACAAATACGATAAATGAGCACAAGAAACACATTTATCACATATAATGAGCGCGTAAAGTACTAAAATGTGAGAATATATTAAGGTAAAATAGGCAAATATTACCAAACATCAAATAGATATACCAGTTCTTAACTCCAGTGGCTTCTAGTATTTTCGGTTGCAAGCTGTTAGTGATTTTATCATGATCATCGTGAACGTATAATATGGTTGTGTCACAACTCAATTTCTCTGGCCGTGATGGTATCTGACGAGCTACTGCCATTTAGGTGAACTGATTCAATTAACCTTCATAATTTAGGCGATCTAAAGAAACAACCAACTTTCAAAATGATATAATATCATAAAATCGGGATAGCCTAAGTCTGGAATAGACACATCCCACGTTAGTATTATGGAGTAAGTATTAGTACTGAGTGCAAAGGTTCCGGACACAACCCGAACCAAAGCAGTAAATAAAGATAAAGTGGCTTGCCACAATGGCAGGTGCAGTTGGCTCATCTCAGCTGGATCTAATCACTGCCTCCAACTAAATCGCTGAAAACCCATAAGCTGCGCGAGAAGAGGGATCCGCTCGTCATATTTTCTGATAACATTAGGAAAATAAACATTTAGCATTTCATGGCTTATTTTATTTATCTTTGATATTTTGTAATGAGGAATCATTGTATTGATAAAAGAACTAGACTAATTATCTAGACAGGAATTTGTAGTGTTGCTAACATTTTCTTTAGAAGAACGTAATAAAGTAAGCAAAAAATTACTACTCTGTAACTGGAATATGATGGAGATACAAAATTACACCCCGTACTTATTAATGAAAATACATTTATTTTTCGTAAAAATGAGATATTCTCCATTTGAGTCAGTACTCTAGGGAGAATTGACGGGTCTTTGTAGCTTATTACAACTGTATGTGAAACGAAAAATACTGCACTATACAACCCTTAGAACCACAAGGTGCTGAGGAAAAAGTTTTTTTGATCCAATTCACATGAGATAATAAACAAGTGTTCACGCCTAAAAATTGCCTCCTAGATTAAACAATTGAATTTGTAGTAGAGTCACAAGCAATACGGTAAAATACGAGGAGAAGTAAATAAAGCTAATGAATAAATAATTGAGCAGAAAAGTAAGTAGATGAATTCCTTGAGAATAATCAGATTTTGTAGGAATCACTTGCTTGTACAGCCGTGGCTTAGGAGCAGGCTGCGCTCGGTGACTTGTAGATTAAGTCTAGTCTTTACCAGCTGGACTTGTATCCCCGTAATCATAGGTGGCATATTTTTACCCACACAGTCAGTCCCCCTACTTACTGAGTGCTGACGTAAGCAGTCAGGAAATGAAAGAGGCGTGATAGAAGACGTATAGGTCTGTCTGTGCCCGATACTCGTCCCCTATCTCATCGCATGCCTTGCATTAAATAACAGCACTCAAGTACAGAGACGTATAGCCTTGTGATTGAAGGAGTTTTTATCTGCATCTTTCCAATGTTGCAACTGCTTTGTCATATCTCATAATTATTGGAATTTACCATGCAAGCCATAATGATTATGATCCCATGTCTAAGAAGACGATCCACTTTCCTTTTAGGACTCTTTAGACGTATATAAGTACATCGTAATTACAGAGCCTTTTATTTATCTCCACATTCTTTCAAAACTCCCTTTTAAAAGAAAACCTTTTTTCAACCTCCAAAATACATCTTCTTTAAAATGGCCCAAGAAACGAACTTTCTCCCAGGAACTTTAGGGTTCAAGAATACCTTCCTCAGAACCTAAGTTTTGAAAACGATGGTAAGATGTAGGTATAGACGGCTAGGCAGGAGGGTGAGAATGATAAAATATCAATCAAGTTCTACCCTTCTGCTATCATTGTCGATGGCATTACTCGTATCAGAGTCGAGTGCACCTGCGTCCATTACAGAAATTATTGTTCCGACTAATGAAGAAATAATCTCTACCAATTGTGTTGGTTAATCGATGGTACACACTTATCCTTTCACCCTTCACCTTAACGAGCATGTGCATTTGATCATTGAGGAAATAGGTCGTTGTTACAACATCTTGGGCCAAGTTGGTCCTTCTGTCTGGCACTTAGTGGCCGTGATGGATCACTTGGCTAACCATGCTAGGTTGGATTTTTACTTTCTGGCACCTTCATGATTTCTACTCTCCCCACCTTCATAAGGCGGGCATGTTGACCTACCAGAGGCGAGGGAGGAAAGGTATTGTCTCCAACAGTGAAGACTCCAAAGACCGTGGCTGGTTTCGTCGATATGTGGTGGTGTGTACCCGCAACATAGTCTCATCCTATCCTTTCCCCAAGGTGTTCAATTGGAAGTGTAAGTTCCCGTATTTTAACCCCGTATGATTTTGATTATCACTTTGTGCGCTGATTAGCATTCCTTTAATGAATTCTGTGACTGCTCTTCCGATAACCCATGACGCATTGGCCATGTGCGTTACCGCGATCTTTGCCAGGAATCTTGCCAAAATGATGACTTTCGCGGCCCTAGCCAACATGAATAATTAGCGGGCAAAAGATCATGGTAAGCTATTTTTCTGAATGTATGTATATCTTTATACTTCAGCCGCTCTTGATATCTTCTTCCCTTTCAGGAGTCTCTCGTCGTCAAATGCCCGAGCTGAGAGAAAACCCAATTGTCGCACCGTACATTATCCCGCTTCCTGATGTGCAAGCCTCTGCTGGTAGGGTCGTAGAGAGAGCCAGCGACATTATCCCGCTTCCTGATGTGCAAGCCTCTGCTGGTAGGGTCGTAGAGAGAGCCAGCGACTCCCGTTCTTCGAAGAGGAAGAGACCTACCAAGTTTGAGAATGGTGTGGTTTTCGATGAGCCTTTGGTTATCTCTGATAGTGAGAGAGTCCCTCGAGTGCCTGAGCCTGAGACTGTTACTCCTTCCTCTACTGTTATTACTCCAGAGTCCAGCCCCTCTACGCACAAGCATATGCACCTTGTTGATAAAGTTTCTAAAGCTAAAGGAGAGGCCAGTGCGGGATGAAGTCATACTCCCGACGGCTCATCTTAAAGCTTCACTGCCAGGTTGGTTTAACCCTTTCTTCCTTCTGCCGATTCAGTTGTTTTCGTATACTTCATTAATAGTTACTCATTGAATGTACTTAGAACCTGCTACCTGAGCCCTTGCTTCTGAGCTGACTAAGAGCCCGTTTTGGTAAGCTTAAAAGTAGCTTATAAGCTTATAAGTCAATTAGTAAATATTTGGTAATTCAAAAATTCATGGGCTTATAAGCCCTTATGTGTTTAAAAAAAGCCAAAAGTGAGACAAAAAGTGGCTTATAAGCCACGTTTGACTTATAAGCTGCTTAAAAAAAGCTCACCCAAACGCTTACAAGGAAAGCGTTGCGCCCCTCCGCATACCAAAGCACTTTCCCCTGCCGGATAAGTTGAAGTATGATGGAACGACTGATCCGGACGAGCGCATCACTGCTTACTATACGGCTGTGAAGAGTAACGAGATTACTAAAGAAGAAATCCAGTCTGCTCTGGTGAAAAGATTTGGCTCAACCCTGACCAAAGGAGCCCTTGCTTGGTATACTCAACTACCAATTGGATCCATCGAATCATTCACTCAGATGCAAGACATGTTCAAGAAGCGTATTCTGGTGCCCGCAAGCAGAAGAAGCGCATGGAAGACATCTTTGAGATAAGACAACGTGATAACGAGCTGCTGAAGGATTACCTCGATAGGTTCCAAAGGGAACGCATGGAGCTCCCTCGAGTTCCCGACAATATTGTTGTGGTAGCCTTCGGGCAAAGTTTGAATTCAAAGGGATCCTTAGCTACTCGAGAACTGCAGTGGAGCTTGACTTATCACCCAGTATCCATATGGAGTGCACTACATCAGAGATATACTGAGAAACTTCATGCGGAACCAGACCATTCTCATAACCCCAAGGACGAGCGAAGGAAGGGACCGGGAAGCCCGTCCCTAGAAGGCGAGGGGGATGGTAGAAGAGTGAATCCAAAGGTTCAAAATCAAATGGGTTTTGGGCGGTAGAATAATTCTCGAGCATCCGAATCCCAGGAGAAGCGGACTAAACCCCAAAATTACAGAGATTTTGGTCATCGTGTTAATGTTGTGGACCTAGTCGCCAATCACTTTGGTAAACTAGGCCCCAGGGTCTGATGGCCACCTAACGTGAAAGGATTGTTGAACCCCAAAAAATAACCCCGAATGGCTAAATTTAGGAATATCAACTGAATGGACTAACTCTATTGGAGTTTTTGGAGTTGCCACTCAATTTAAGGAAAACATGGAACTGTTAAGCCACGCTATTGAATACCAAAAATAACCCTTTCTTTAACAAAAGATATATTTCCGGTATATTTCAACAAAATGGAGACTCCAAAGGGTTTCTTTGGAGTCGCCATCTAATTTAGGAAAATTAGGAACTGTTATTAATTAATGAGTGCATTTCTTCCTTATTAAAAAGAAAAATATTTTTCAGATATTCAAGATAAGTGGTTCATTTATTTTCGAAGGAATGTCTTTGTTTAGTAAAAGAGCACTTTCAAAAATCCACCAAAAGGTGGTTAATCCGGCGGTTTTCACGAATAAGTAAAATAAATAATTTAAGAATTTTAGGAAAATACAATAAGTAAATAAATAATAAGTAAATAATATATATATATATGTAATAAGTAGATAAATAAGTAAATAAATAAGTAAATGAATATTTAAAATAAATAATAATTTAAAGGAGGTAAAATTTAATTGTATTTTATTTGCACTCGTTATTTAACAAACGGTTCCCAAAGTTCGCAAATTAGCTATTAAATCTAAAGAAAAAGGAATAAGGCATTCACAAAGTAATTTAATAATAATTCATACAATTCTATCCTACAGGGCTCCTAGTCCGAGCTGCGGGGATCCTATACATGGATTCTAAAGGAAACGGAAAAAAGTAAAGAAAGTAGAACCCGAAATGCAAACTCGCAAAGAACGAGCCTTGAATAGCAACTTGTTAATTTGAGACCCGAACTTGACCCCAAACGGCTCCAATACCAATTAGCCAATCCCAATAGTGAGTTTATACCAACTCGATCCCAAGAGTGTTTACATGCCAAGAAAAAGGAAGATAAAGATTAGCGGTCATACAAGGAGTTTAAAGAAGTAATAGATTAGATTAGCAAGTTCATATTTAAAAAAAAAAATTACCAGGAATGAATGCCATCGAATTAGGACTTAGGGATCGCTTCAAACAACTCCTTTTATTTCATATTTTAATCATACAAGCTAATGGAAATTCTTTAATATTTCAAGCCTAAAGGAAAACTATGACCTCTTTAAAATTCATTAACTTCTAAACCATTTCAACAGAATGATACAGGATAAGAAACTAAAGGGAAGCCTAATTACTGGAACTTAAGAGAAACTGAAAGAATTAACATGATGTCCAAGCTGGAAACTAAGCATTGAAGAAGTAAACCAAAGAAAGAAAAACTAACATGAAGTGCAGCTTCTTAGCAAGAAAAATAACTAACCCCAGGAGAACATACCCTCTTCACTCTCACAGACCCTAGCAAGAACCTATAGGCACCTGCTTACTCCCTCACACACAAAAATCTATACTCTCTACCTGCTTCTACTCCCTCAATAACCAAACAAGGAGCCAAATACCACTTGAATACCCTTGCACCTTTTACACTTACAAACAGAGCCTGATTTCATACTCACACACACACTTAACACCTGCATACTACCTGGACAAACATACACAACTTCTGCACATAACCACACTGATCCTACACATACACACATGCACACACACCTGCACACACACCTAAAACTTAAGCTAAAAGACCCCTTGCTATGCCCTTACTCCACCCCACAGCTCCTTCAATTTTCAGCATCTCAGACATCCAGGATCCCTACACTCATTACTTGCTTTACAGACCACTCACACACACTTTTGCACATACACACACACTGGATACTCTCAAACATTACTGGCACACACAAAGGCCTGCACAAACACCACCCAGCTCCTTTGAACCAGAAAACATAGCCTGAACTCCTACAGAGCTCACAGCCATTTTCTTCTATCTAGCTCAACTTGAACTCCTACAAACTAACTCCTATGCCTGCAACACCTCACACACCATTAACATATCTTCCTGGCCCCTTTCAAACTACCCCGAACTACTCTTTTATCTCACAGACCAACAGCAAACCAGCAAAGACTTGAAACCATTTTTAACTTCACTGAAGAAAATAACATAAATAAATGGAACCTTACAAGCTGAAAGTGTAAACTTTTGACATTTATTTAGACATTAGAATAAGGACTTAGGCAATTCACATTATTTCCCTGCATACACAGTCCCTTTTTGCAATTTCCTTGTAGGACAAGGGTGAATTTGGTCAAATCCTCTAAGGATCGTACCGAATTCATACTTGTCATCAAGGATTCTGCCCATTGGAATCCAATCAAGGGCTCGGATCAAATTAGCTTCGAAATGGATGGATGAGATCGAAACAACTAGGGTTTGTACGAAAAAAGAGATGGAGAACGTGGGGGGAGGGGACCAGCTAGTTGTTTTTGGACGATTTTAGAGGGATTGATTAAGGATTAGGGAAAACAGGTTAGGGATCGGGTAAGGGGGAAGAAGTGGGTGCATGTAGGGGTGGCAGTGGGGCAGGGCAGGGACAGGGCGGGGCAGGGGAAAGGGTAAATGGGGCAGGGCAGGGCTTAAGTAAAACGGGGCGGGGCAGGGCAGGTGAAAAAGGAAAATTTTTTACTCCCTCCGTCCCAATTTATGCGGCGGTGTTTGACTTGGCACGGAGTTTAAGAAATAGAAGTTGACTTTGTAAATCTTCAAATTTACCCTTGAAAAAATAAGAGAGAGAAGATTGTAGTAATCAAAAAGTTGTTTGTGGCTTTTAAAGTAAGTAGGACCCAATATGAGTAAAATAGAGATAGTGCATTAAATAGTTGACAAATAAGGAAGTGTGATATCTTATTGGGACAGACCAAAAAGAAAAATGTGACACATAAATTGGGACAGAGGGAGTAAAATTAAGCAGGGCTGGACCCGAATTAAACCGGATCCGGGTTATAAAATAAATAGATATGTTGCATACACTCTTATTTTCAATTGCCAAATCAAAAATAACCAAAGCTAGGGCTCAACAGTATACCCTTTTCCTCGGACCTCTCTCTCTCACTTTGCTTTTTCTCCAAAATTTTCCACTTTCAACCAGAGAACGCCATCTTCAGATCTTCTACAAACGCCATTTATCTTCAAATGAGCTCTCTGGTCATTTATATTTTAAAACTCTTCATAGTTCCTTCATTTTAGAGCCTCAATTTCTTGTAATTGATAACTGTGGAAACTCAAGATGAAGAGAATGCTCTAGGTTCTTCTTCTAATGCTATTTCCGTAGAGGATGAACGTGATGAAGTTATTGAACCGGACCCCAAAAGAAAACAATATTCCAAAGTATGGAAGCATTATGACCCGGTTAAGATTAATAGTGTTCCGTATAGTCAATGCAAATATTGCCCTTGTCGATATAAGAATACTAAAAATTGTGGGACGACATTTATGTGGGATCACAAAGATAAGTGTCCAAATAAGCCGAGGGATTTAGAAAGTGAGGGTGATACGAGGGGTGATGGAAGGCAACAACACTATTTTGATCAAGATGTTTCGCACAAACAACTTGCTCATGCCATTATTTTACATGAGTATCCACTAACTATAGTTGATCATGTGGGGTTTCGCAACTTTGTTACGAGTATCCAACCTTTATTTAAGATGGTTTCTAGAAACACAATAAAGAATGACATAATAAAAATATTTGACAATTTGAAATCAAAAACGTCTAAGTTGTTGGAGAAAGTGTCAAGTAGAATAGCAATTACAACCGATATGTGGACATCGAGTAATAATAAGAAAGGGTTTATGGCTATAACCGGTCATTTTATTGATGATTCATGGAGGCTTCAAAGTCATATATTGCGGTTTGTCTATGTTCCTTCTCCACATGATAAAGAAACTTTATCTAGTGCTTTAGTAAATTACTTATTTGAATGGAACCTTGAACGAAGAATATCAACCATTACCGCTGATAATGCTAGTACAAACAATGCAATGATACGAGCCTTATTGGATGAAAAACTTAATAAAAGAGATTTGTTGTTGATGGTTCGGGTCTTTCATGTGCGGTGTGCGGCGCATATTTTAAATTTGATTGTTCAAGAAGGGTTAAAGGAGATAGGAGAGGATATTGTCAAAGTGCGTGAGAGTGTGTTGTATTGGATTGGGTCGCAAGTTAGAATTGAGAAGTTTGAAGAAGCCGCACGTGTGCTACACATTTCTTGTAGCAAGAAATTGTCATATGATTGTCCCACTCGTTGGAACTCAACATATGTCATGTTGAGAACGGCCATAGAGTACAAAGAGGTGTTCAAGAAGTTGCAAATGAGTGATACTAAATATGAGTCTTGTCCTACGGAAGGGGAATGGAGTAATGCAGAAGATGTTTGTGGCAAGCTCAATTTGTTTTACAATTTCATGGAACAACTTTCGGGAAGACAATATCCAACTTCAAGTCAATACTTTTCAAAAGTTTGTGAAGTTAAAATGGAATTAGAAGCTTGGGCGAAGAGCTTGAATCCTTTGATTAAAAAGATGGCATTGGCGATGTTGTCTAAATTTGCAAAATATTGGGATGATGTGCATATTTTGATGGGTGTAGTTGCTGTCTTTGATCTCAGGTAATATTTTATTCTCCTCATTAATTATATTTTCTATGTCCCTGTAAAATGACAGCCTAATCAAACAGCCTGTAAAGAGTGATGCATAAAAAATTACAGATGTTTTTAGAGTAGAGAAACTAAATAGATATCAGTGTGTAATACTTTCCAAATTGTATCATATGAAACTGAGATATGTCTTATCTACATTGGACCACCTTATGTCTTATCATAAAGTATTTTTCTGTTGACCTAAAGCTTTAACAAAGATTATTCCTCTTGAAGTTCCCAGTAAGATTCTAGATTGCTCGAACTGAAAAGTTTTGTGGGGGGTGGGAATGGGAGTGGTGATTCCATTTGCTTGTGAGCAATTTGATATCTGCTGAGCAATGTGCAAATGTTTCCAAGTGCTCTTGTTTTCCTTTTTGCTAATTTACAAGGTGATAATACAAGCCTAGTGCATGTTTATTACTGTTATTGGTTTTTTCTTTAGATAAAGCGGAAGCTCGTTCATGGACAATCCTTAGTAGTTGGCTAATCATTCTCTAATTACAATTAACTAATTAACAGAAAAGTTACACTCTAGTTGCAGGCTTACTGTGGTTTTATAGTTTAGTGAATGAATTGTAAGGTTCTTTGAGTTTTTGAGTAAGAAATATAGTGAGTAAAGAATTGAGATATATGTCTAATACAACATTGTTGATCTGGAGAGTGTTAATTTTCTGCTATGCTTAAGACATTTGTGTTTGCTTATTTTCCATTCTCTTTTTGCTCTTTTCCTGTTGCATTAAACAATGATCTTGAAGGGATTATACTATAGACATCTATTGTATTATACCTCTCTTGGACATCAGATATAACTTGGCTGATGTTTGCTAGTAAAATACTGTTTCCTAGAGCTATCTGGTGTAGCAAAGATGTTCCACTGAGATGATATTACCATCTGCATGGATTCACCTATTGGCTGTGGATAATTCTGTTGCAAGGCAGGTTTATCATAATGGTTTGCAAAAGGATATTGAAACACGCCATTCTGCGTCTCTTTGTTTGCTATTTTGCCCCATCAGAATTGTTAATCATCTCATGACCAAAGCTATTCTAAGTAGTGCAAACAAAACAGAGTCTAAAACTCCAGGCTCCATATCCAAATAGAGCCTCTTGTATGAGTCACTAGATACTGCATATAATTTTGTGTTCACTGAAATGATTTCAGACTACATGTTGTATTAACACATCTTGCATTATCCCAGGTACAAGATGAAGTTTGTGGAGTTCTATGTTCCAGAAATTTATGGTGAAGAAGCTTCAACTAAAATTCAAGAAGTACGGACTCACTGTCATGAGCTCTTTCAAGAGTATAAGAATAGATCATCTTCTTCTCAAGAGTCTTTTGAAGCATCCAGTTCTAGTGGAGTCATTCATCTCACCGAGGGTGATCGAATGTCAAGCTTCGATAGGTTTGTTGCTTTGAGTAGAGCTAATGTCGAGACAAGATCCGAATTGGATTTGTATCTAGAAGAAGACGTACTACCTCGAACCCCTAGTACTTTTGATACTTTGAGTTGGTGGAAGACAAGTGGATTGAAATATCCTACTTTGCAGAAGATGGCCCGTGACTTCTTAGTCATTCATGTCTCCACCGTTGCCTCAGAGTCAGCATTTAGTACTAGTGGGAGGTTGGTTAGTCCGCATCGTAGTAGACTTCACCCTAATACTTTGGAAGCTTTGATGTGTACTCGCACATGGTTATGGAATGAAATAAATGGTAAGTAATTTTTCATTATTATCTTCATAGTTTTTAGCTCTTCAATACTATACTGATACATTGAGTTTATATTTTTAATTGTAGGTTTGACATCAACCATCGACAACGTTCCATGTCCAACCTTGCTTGACGAAGAGGAAGAGCCAGAGAGTGTCCTCCCTTATCCTCTTGTAAGTAGTTCTTTTATGTGGTTTAGACATTTAATTGGTATTCATTGAATGGAAAGATCAGTAATAGTCTAGCATTGTTGTTTCCTTATTGTGGAGTTCTATGTTTTGTTTCTATTGTTGCCATAATTCGCTCCTATATTGTCATGGCTCTTGGTTTGATTTTCCATAAAAAAATTTGACAGGGCTCTCCATGAAAAAGGGGAAGATACTGGAAAAATTTGACTGTCTGCAGGTTGAAGGAGCAAAGAGAAAGGCGTAGTAAGAGTTTGGCTAAGAAGAGGTTTAGACTGTCTGCAGCTTCAAAGCCATCCATCGCTGCGTAAGATGCCACATAAGATAATTAGGAATCAAGTCGCCCATACTTTGTTCTGGTTTTTGTTAGTGTTCTTGATGAGTGGGGCTTTTGGTAGTGGTTTTAATTTTAAGATATCTCTCATTTTCGAGACTGAAGCTTCAAAGCTGTGTTCTTTATCTTTTTACTGGATTGGTTCTTGCAGTTATGGTGGCTGTGAAGTTGAATTTTTTGGCGTTTAGATTTTATACAATAGCATGGTCTGGTCTACTGGAAATATAGACCGCAGTTTCTTCAAATGCATAGCTCAATAATCATTGTTCATAGAGTGAATCTTTTATAATGATACTTCATTTCTCCTCATGGCTTTTGAAGAATTACGTATCCCCAACACCTATGCACTCGTATTTCCGTTGCGAGCTATTTTTGTTTTCTCATCTTCAAATTATTGTTACGAGCTATTTGTTCTGCGAATCTTCAAGTGTAGTTCTGATGTTGGAGTGATGTATAAATCATCAAAAGAACGAAACTATAAAAGAAACAACAATGCACGTCTTAAAACTTCTTAAGCTTTTGGCGTTACATGCCTACAATGATGAGTTTTTAAAATCATAAGTTGAAGAAATGATTGATATATTGTTCTATTATTGGCTATTTAAGCTATTAATTACTACTTTTGAAAGACTATAAATTAATTAAAAGCTTCAATTTTTGAAGTAAAAAAATTATCAAATTTGAAAATTACAATAGATAAGATGATAGAGATGATATTAAATGGATTAAAAGTTAAAGAAATGTTTAATGTTGATAATAAAAATAAAAATAATGACTTTAAAGGTGATAAAATGAGGTAGGGCAGGGCGGGTCAAAACGGTGCGGGGCAGGGCAGGGCGGGTCAAAACGGTGCGGGGCAGGGCAGGGCGGGGCGGGGCGGGGCAAGGCAAAATCTTGGCAGGGAAGGGCTCAACCCGCCCTGCCCCGCCCCGCCCTACCCCATTGCCACCCCTAGGTGTATGATATGTGTATATATGTGCTTTGCATAAATAGGCTGGTATTTAGGTAAAGAACGTATCTAGCTCCCTATTTATAATAAATTAGAAAAATTGATATTGCATGGGTAGGTTTAATTTAGGGTTGCGTCTTGCAAATTTAGCCACTTTTCTTTGAAATTTCAATAGTTTTCATTTTATTTTATTTTAATTTTAAATTTAAACCTAATTATAAAATACTTACAATAATTTATTAATTTTAAGAAACCTCGAGACAAAATTGGGTGTCAACAAGGATCTACAGGAAGAAAGACAACACCCTATTGCAATTTTCATCGTAGCGGGGGCCATGCAACGGTCGAATGCAAAGCCTTGATGATCGAGATTGAACACTTACTAAAGGAAGGCTATCTCAAAGAGCTGCTGGAAGAGGGGCCCTTCCATTTTAAAGGTCCAGAGTCCGAGAACCTGAAGACCATTTAACGTGATCTTCGTGGACGAACGGCCAGACACGGCACAGGGGACTACAACGACCAGGATAATATACGGGTCCATCCAATTCGACCTGAATGAGCAAGTAGACCAGCAAGGAGACCTCGTTGTACCCGTCAAAGTATCCGGTGTACATATCCAGCGGGCTCTTATCGACGCGAGGAGCAGTGCTAATATTATCTGGGGGAAGGTGTTACATAAATTCAGCCATTGTCCTCAAATATCCTCGAGTACTCGAAACATAATGGGTTTCAAAGGAACCCGGGAAGCATCTGCCGGAGAACTAGCTCTACCAGTTTATATACCGGGCGTGACGAGCACAACCATTTTCCAGGTAATGGATTGCCATCTCCCAGTACGATGTAATCCTAGGACGGCCATGGATACACGACGTCAGGGGAGTGCCCTCAACACTTCATCAAGTCTTCAAGTACCCGACTCTAGGTGGGGTCACCGACCTACGAGGTGAGCGGCCTCTCCCAGAGGAATGTCGCCTTACTTCAGACGGGATTACATATGCCGAGTTAAAAATTATTGAGGCCATAGAGCGAGAGGTTAGAGAGACTCAGCAAACTGCGGGATCGGTTGGCGACAATAGATCAACTAGCCCCCAAAGCAACTAAATTAGTATGTCGTCTTTCTGAGGTGCTGCGGAAGCAAGGAGGACCCCATGTGGCTAATACAATGCTATTTGATGATAGCTCGGATGAACATTCAACTCCTACAGATTCCAGTGATAACCGAGCCAGAGATAGGTGAACACCTACTGTTATACGTTTCAATATCTAAGAAAGCTTGGAATGCGGTCCTGGTACGAGAAAAGAACGGGCAATAGTTTCCCGTGAAGTACACCAGCAGGATGCCGCAACACATAGACAAGTTTTTGCCCTTGCTGCACCAGTTCATAGCAACCTTGGTAATGGCCACACGAGAGTTGCGCTCATACTTTTAGGAACACTCGGTCAGTTTAGTCTCCTTGACACCAGTACAATCCATTTCGTCTAAACCAGGACTGTTGGGAGATATGGAAAAGTGGGATGAAGAATTTGGGAGAGTACGACGTTACCTATCAACCTCGTACAGATATATCATATCGCAGGCATTGGAAGATTTTACCTCTGATTTTGTAAAAGAACTGGAACGGTTCACTCAGGAATGAAGCAGTGATTGAGTACGCCCGTTGGGAGATTCGCACGGGGATGAATTCCAGCAGGGAAGAGATCGATATAGGGATCAGAACGCTGTCCGGAATGGTCTACCATCATGCTACAAAAGCTTATGACAATGAACCAGAGTGTGAAACCATAATTCAAGCTCTTGACTTAGCCTACATACTGGGGGCAAGAGAGATCAGCCTGTACAATAAATCTCAGCTGATAGTTAATAAACTAAGGGAAATCTTCGTAGCTGAGGACATCTGTGAGCCAGATCGAAGAGATCTCAAGAGACGCCGAAGCTTTCGATGATTCGTATGACTGGTAGATGATAGTTAAGCTAACCCCCACAAGCCTGATGAACCATGAAGTTCCAGATACAGGATCTTTCGCGGGGCTGCGTGATGCGCTGGTCAACTATCTGAGTAAAAGAGATCTTCCCGAGGACAAGTCAGAAAGCATTTACTTGCGGAAACAGGCGGTTCACTATTGCTTGATCGGTGAGCAGCTGTACCACAGGATCGTCAACGACCCGGGGGATGACTTTCAAGGCTCAGCATCCTTAAATAGGGAAGCCCAACCGAATGACCCTAAATCTTTCAAGGATCAAACATGAATTACTTAATCTTGAGAAAGCATTTACTTTATTTTTGTTATTTCCTTTTAGTTATGATATTCATCAGACATGTTATGGATTTTCACCCACAGCATCACAAGTCTCGCGCCTCTTTTATCGATAAAACTACTATCTTAATTAGTCAATTTTACTCATTTATTCAGATCCATCTACGATCCAACTATCCATAGCCCCGACCAGACCTAACTTGAAGTAATACACTCACTTTTCGCTAGAAAAAGTATAGTACACTACTCACTTAGAGTTAGACCATTACACCTGCATGCCGATGGGGACGCCTGTCCGCATAGTGCCAGAAAGTCTTAATTACTCGAGTAACTAAGCGAAGACGTTTTGTCTCAAAATACAAAAGGACCGTTTCTTCACCGGCTAAAGTCATCCCATTGTGGGCGCAAACAGCCATCTGCTACAGATGCAATCTAGCCACCGTCTATCGGTGCACAATGGACATAATTGCTCAAGGCAGGCACACTGGCACACGTTCTTAAATGAGTAGAACAGTCAGGACCACCAGAAACCATCTAATATCTAGGTGCATAAACATACTGCTTGGTTACACTTTACAAAATGCGTAATAACACAAGTACGTATGAAATATTGGTGAACATTTATTTCATTAATAACAAACAGCTCGTAAGCTCATAGTATATATTTAGTTCTTCCTGAAAAATACAACATTTGTTTATAACAATTGTAGAAAAAAAAAAGTAAAGGGAAGACTAAAAACAAAGAGCTCCTCACGATTAACATGGCTGAAAATCCTTCATCTAGATTGTAGCTATACGCCGTAAACAGTCTGGAGTTCTTCTTTTCTTCTGACAACTTGAGATATGTCGGCCCGAGCATTCTTTCAAGGTATACGGCCGCTGGTGCAATCAAAGCATGTCTGCTTGATCAAAGCAAGGGACCCCAGAAGCACTTGAGTACAGGCCTGACCTTCCCTCATCTTGTCTGCTAAACTCGAAGAGAAACTAGAAGATTAGCAGCAAAGCTTGACCATCCGCTTCAACCTCAACTGGCCAAACCAGAGTGCACAACCCCTCAGATCTTCAAGCACAAATAGGAGTTCACCGAGAGCAGGAAGGCTTAAGCTAGGAACCTACCACAGGGGAGCCTCTTCCCTCGGGTATCCCACAGCCAACGGCCGACGAGGCATTGCAACACCGACAAGACCATATAAGTAGAACCAAGAGAAGATCTAGGACTGTAGGCGGAGTTAGAACTTGGTGATTTGTTAATCCGCTCACGACCCAGAGCTCCATCTTCTTGCCTGCCATGAAACGGAGTCAGAAAAGCCGGCTTCAACCCTACTCTATCAAAGAAACAATCTAAACACTAGAGAAATCCTAGCGGAGAAGCCTCATGATAACTGAAAGGGCTAAGCGTCCTGACCCCACATGATAAAAAAAATATCACAGCAACCGCTGTGTTAGAAGATGAGCACACTGTAATCAGTGCACGTGAAATAATGAAGACATCCCAAAGGACATCATTAGAATTCCGGTCAAACTTCATGACTCGGGGGACTTTATTCATTCCCTCATGGATGAAGAGAAAAGAGAAGATAACTGCAGATGAATTTCCTCCTTCATGCAACATCCATTCGGAACAAAGAAGGTTTTCTGGGAATATCAAGCCAGGATCAAAGGAAAATATTTTTAAAGAAAAGCCTCTCACTAGCGTAAGAAATCACTGAAGAAGTGAATTACTTTCTGAAGAAGAGTTGTGATTTTCCCACTGTCATGAAGTCTCTATTTATAGGCAAAAAAGGGTAAGGATGAGGCACGAAATGGTAATGCGTCATTATTGCTAGAGATATAAAATAATTTGGAGCAATTAATGGCAGTTCCTGAAAAGTTGTGTGAGATCGGTATCAGCCAATCAGAAGGGAGAACGGGAAGTTCTCGAAGAGTTCAATATCATTTTTGGTCAAAGAGACTGTGAATCTCAAGGAGTCAGTGAGATATCTTTTTCACATCCGCGCCGCTTTCACTTCCTGACTGTTTGTGTTAGCACTCAGCAAGTTGGGGGACTGACTGTGTGGGAAAAAATACACCACCTATTATTACGAGGATACGGGTCCAGCAGGCGAGACTAGACTTATCCTACAAGTCACCGGGCACTGAGGATATACGCCCGCTCCTAGAGCAACGACCATTTAGGCAGTTTGATCATAGGCCGCAGGGCGCACATAATGGCCTAGGGTTTACAGTCTCCTAGTTAGGGTTTAGTATACCACCTCCTTGAGTTGTAGGCCCATGGACCTATTAGTACTTGTATTTTACCTTATTTAGGACTGGGTATCACTGCTATAAGTGCCCCTCCTTACATTGTATTGTACAGAGGACGATTCGCCATCAACTTCAGCTACTCTCAAGCAATAAGATTTACTTTACTTTCTCCATTATTTCTTGCTTATTTATCTGTCTTTATTTTCATCGTATTTACTTACTTACTCACTGTTTTAATCGAAAAATCACTTGACATGGGCTATTTGTGTTATTTGAGTCCAAATTGAACTATTTCTGAAAAGTAGAATCTGCCCCTATTTTGTATGAATGATCTGGGCCCAATAATGTTTTTATAATAGGCCCTTTATGTGCATAAATCAATTTTGACCACTACGTATGCCCTTATACACTAATTTAATAGTGTACAGGGGTGTATAAAGTACTTGGGATCGTTTATACGCTTTAAAACTACATATTTTAAAGTATAACCATTATTTAGATCATGTATTTGCATGGGTATATCTATATATATGTATTATTACGTGCGACAACCCTTTGTTTGTATTTATGTGCTTTTGTGAACCCGTTTTCAAAAAAAAAAAAAAAAAACCTCTTTACCTATGTATATTTCCAAAATTCGACCCCTACACAAAAAAGACCATTAAGGTTAGGGCTCGACAATTAATGACGAGTCACACCGACCCTAAATGGCCAACATTTTATTTTTTAAAAAAACCCCCTTTTAGTTTCTTACTAAATCTGAATTTATTTGCAAAATGGACTGTTTGTGCAAAACTTTCTCATGTGTAGATTGCATATATTAATTAGAATTGAATACTCAGTTGTATGTTGACACTTATCAACGATTAGGCGTTTGATAAGGCCGTAAACTACGATAAGGCTCGAAATATAGGTCGTATATGAGAACTTTTTATACATATGTGTTCGAAATTGTATGAATGTGTTACATCCCTGAACTAGAATGTCAAATTAATTTCCAAGTTAGTATTTATGACAATATACACTATTTATATCTCAAAATTGAGACTCGGACGGTAACCAATTTTTGTGGGACTCGAGGAAGTGCCTAACACCTTCTTACCCTTATAGAATCTCTGAAATTGACTAGTAGACCTTTTGAACTTGACTTTAGACATTAGGTGACCTAATACGCCTTAGAAATTATATTAGGTGGCGACTCCAACATCTAAACTCAAACGAGTTACCCAGTCAAATCCGAAACCCGACTCGCCTCGAGTTGAGTCCAAAAACGGGTATGACATGCAATATGAAGTCTTTTAGTTAAAGCTCGGAGTTCCAAGTATGTATGAGTGGGACCTGCAATTTGCATGCAAAAACCAAGTACCCAAGAGCCATTGGTATGTCGAAAAAGACCTCCAATTCCTCCTAAATTTGTTTGTTTATTGAAAGATCCGTCCACATTAAGTTTGAGGGCATTTGGGGATGGGGAAACCATCTAAAGGTGACTGTTTTATAAGAGGATTGTATAGAATTATTGGATGTTGAATGTTTATATTCTAAAGCTCTAGATATGATGTGATTAATGGCTAAGACTCTTGTATCATGATGATGAACATTATGATTCTTATGGATCCGTAAAAGCCAAATTACAAAAGAAAAAAGATCAATCCAGTTGATGTGATAATGTCAAACAGTGCCTTGCTTCTTTTTTGAAATGGTTCAAAGGTCAAATAACCAGTAGGAAGAGGGTGTGAAATCATCAAGTATAATACCCAAGGATAGCCAAATGGTTATGGCCACTGGACATTGAAGGAAAATGTGTTCAATAGTTTCTTGACTTTGGCAAATAGTGAAAGATCATTCATAGACAAACTTAATCTGCATAAATAAAATTTGGTAGGCAATCTATTATGTAAAAATTTTCAAAAAAGAAATTTTATTTTAGGTAGGATATGCAAGTTACAAATCCATACAAAAAGTAAAGTAGGAGGAAATTGTAAAGGGTGCAGGATTTGGTATAATGATTTTGTACTGAAGAGACCATTTTCATTTAAAGCCCAATAGGGATTATCAGTTGTATTTGTAGTATCTAGAGAGGGCAAGTGGGTGGATTGGATTTCAGTAACTGTATGGGAAGCTAATGAAGATAGAAGTTATCTCTCCCAAAACTGACGTTCCTTTACCACCTCGTGTAGATATTGGACGAGGAAATGGAAGGAGGACGGTTGTCATGAGGCCGGGCTCAACTCGTGGAAGAGGAGGCGCCGCATCTGGTGCTAATCACCATTCAAGTCAGAAGGGCCGTGGCGATTTGGGTAATGCATCTGGGCGTGGGCGCAGTCACGGTGGTGGACGTGGTCGTGACGGTAGGGGGAGGAAGAATGGTGTGTTAGAACTAAATTGTAGATTAAACTACAATTACTACCGGACCTATCATGTCAAATCATCAAGAATTAAATACTAGATGCGGAAGCGTACCTGAATCTGTAGAACTGATGAAGCCCTGCCATTACCATGGTTAGGTATTCCAAATCTGGACGTGGGTCACTCTCTCTTTCACTGATGATGGGATATCAGTAAAGAAAACCCTACATCTGATTTGGGGACCATAACCCTATTTTTAGTTGTACAAACTTTATGTATTTCTAATTAAGCTCATCATTTAATTAGAATATACATCCGGGTATCTACACATAAGACCCATACTTTATGAGGTATTTAATTAGGCCCGTCAACTTTAAACTTTAGCAGATCACTTTAATTGGGCCAACCTTTAATGAAAGCACTCAACATACAATTATTATTGATACATATGTATGTGTAAGTCCATAAATTCTTACAATCTCCCACTTGGACTACACATATATACACATAACTTTATAATTGTATATCACCTTATGAGCTCCAAATATTTGCTATCATAAACTGAAGTACCTCTGAACAATCTCGTCCATCAATCATGTCAACATAGAACCAAGGCGGCTTTCGCTGCATTTATATCGCAACTAAACCTTCCTTGATCACGTATACCAACACAACCAAATAACATAGATCAGGTATGGATGCATAGCGTGGAAATTACATGTAATGTGATCTAGACATGCCTATTTCCAACTGGTCCAACCAAAAAACAGGTCAGAGTGGAAACTAAATCGAATACTTTATTTCTGTAGAAATTTCCTTAGAATATCCATAAACTGAAACTGTAAACCAGAAATCGTAAACCGAAAACTGAAGCGTGTCTATCAAAAGAACATTATAAGGTTACAAACTCCCACTGAAACTAAATATCCTTAACTGACATGCCACCTCTATGAGCACTGTGCTCATGAAAAGCTTCGGTGGTAGTCCCTTAGTATGTGGATCCACAATATGGAGTTTGTTACATTATGTTTTATAGACACCTGACCATTCTGAACTCTAACTTTAACAACCAGGAACTTTATGTCAATGTGCTTTGACTTTATCGAACTCCTATTGTTATTGGAATATGAGACTGCTAACTTACTGTCACAAAATAACTTTAGTGTTTTTCAACTTTATCCTTAATTCGCAGTCCAGTGACAAGATTCTGCAGTCTTATTCCATAACTTTGATGCCTTATAATGCACCATAAACTTTACTGTTATGGTGAGATGAGCTATGAGTGTCCATATAACACTCTTCCTTATATAGCTCATCCACCAAGTATACAAATAGAGCCTTTGCACTATCCTGGCATCTAGTGAAGTCGGTATCTAAATACTTGATTATCTTTAACTTTTCCGACTTCCTGTATGTGAGCTTAAAATCTTTTGTTCTCAGTAATTACAATATAAACCGTTGGCTACTCCTTAATTCTTAATTTCAGCATTACTCAAATATATGTCAAACATCCCAATAATGCACGCAATATTTGAACGCATACAAACCTAAGTATGCATTAGACATCTGTAACTAAAGCACAATAAATCTTTTGTATTTTCTTAATTATAAAATCATTCTTAGAGCACTGTTTGAGACTGAACCTTTCTTCTTTAGTATACGGGTATCGCCTGCTTTGAAATCTTGCATATCAAATCTTTAATACCTTTTCAATATAGGCTTTTGTGATAATCTAAAAGTTCCTCGAGAGTAATCTCGATGTATCTGAATTCTTGTTCAAAACTTGTATCACCAAGAAAATTTATCTCAAAATTCTTTATCAAAAATATCTTGGACTTACACAACAAGCCTATACTCCCACTGACCTTGTGGTAATAATCACCAAGATTTATCTCGAAACCAAATGAGACAATAACTTAATGAAATTTGTGATACCATTGATAAGACGCTTGTTTAAACATATAGATAGATTTCTTTAATTTGCAAATCATTGACTTTGCATTATAAAATACAAAGTTTTCTAGTTTCACATTTCCTCATCAAAATAACCATTGAGAACAACAATATTGTATCCATCTATGTAGCTTAATATCATAATAATTGATCAATGCCATTATAGTCCTGAAAGAGTCTTTCAACGAATGAAGCCTTTGGCGATAATACGTGCCTTATACCTATCCACATTGCCTTTCGAATCCCTTTTGGTTATAAATATCTATTTTCAACCAATGAGCTTCATACTTTCAGCCAACTGGATAAAGTCTCGCACATCATTGTCCTTTATGTGCTTCATCTCTTTATTTATGGTATCAATATACCTATGAGAGTCAGAACTTTTATCTGAAATTGTACCTCTCCACTCTCTCTATATATCTTTTTAATGACATTGTTTCGTGAGGTTGTAGAGTTTGTTCTTCGACAATAACCTTTTGAACGTGATGTTCGAAACGATATTGTCTTGATCTGGAGTTGCTTCTTGAACTATCTCAGGTATGGAAAACTGTTCCTAAGCCTAGTCATATTCCTTTTCCAAGACAATATCTTTTATTCTTTCTTCCCCCAAATTCAACATCCTCAAAGAACCGTACATTATTCGCCTCATAATAGCCTTAGTTGTGGGATCCTAAAACTTGTGACCCCTGAACTTTTTAGGGTATCCAATAACATAACAACTGAAAGTTTCTTTGTCCGTTATCATTTCTTTTGGCCTAGAAGGCCTTGCCTCAGCTGAACATTCATAAATGCGTAAATACTTTAAACAAGACCAATGCTTATCCAAAACACATGAAGGATCTTTTCAGTTGCTTTTAGCCGGAACTCTACT
Source organism: Petunia axillaris subsp. axillaris (assembly GCA_029990575.1). Lineage (NCBI taxonomy): Eukaryota > Viridiplantae > Streptophyta > Magnoliopsida > Solanales > Solanaceae > Petunia > Petunia axillaris. The sequence goes on along the minus strand of JARKNS010000004.1, from coordinate 118,134,017 downwards.
AAGTAATAAGTTGCAGTTTTTCTAATGAATTAAACAAAGAAGCCATATCTTGAAAAGTTGTCTATGGATATTATGAGATATAGTTAACCATTCTAAAAAACTATAGAGAATTGTCCAGAAATACCAAATCTATAAAAGTTCTAAGACGTATAATTTCTTGTTGGTTCCAAATCTGGTAAGATTTATTTGTTTCCTTTTATGCGATTAACGCATATATCAAAAATTGGATAAAATTAATAGGGTCGAGACTGCTGTCAGACACAAATCTCTTTTTCTCCATTTAGAGATATGACTTAATATATTGTATCATAACGAAGCAAAATCTCATCGGTTTAGTAAACATGCAAGGTTTCTTTAAATGAAGTGACTATATATAAGAAAACTTTAGATTATTGTAACCTCATAAAGAACCCGAACCAACTAATTTTGAATTATGAGAGAGATAATATTTTCATATCAAATGAACAATAATAACCGAACTTGTCCAACCTTAAAATGAAAATCATATTTCGTTTAAAGAAACGGACAACATAAGTCTCACTCAAATTCAAATATAAACTAGGTCTTAACAATAATCTAAGAGTTTCAATAGCTCCAATCTTAACCGAGTTGTCGTTACCACCATAGATGTATCTTTCACCATCATGAGGCTTTCGACAATTCATACATACTTGCATAGACACACTGATGTGAGGTGTTATACTAGAATCTATCAACAATGTATGTCTTGGTACAAAAGCCAGATTAACCCCATAACAAACAAAGTTCAGAAAAATATCTTTATGAATTGCAGCTCTACTTAAGAAACAACCCTCTGTAGTTAATTATTATATTGTTTCTTCTTTATAACTGTAACCGCGACTTGCTTATTCTTTATGTATTTTATTGAAATATGATTTGTCAAGAGTGTACAATTTTCTATCTTTTTATTCTTGACAAATTTCTTTTCAATTTCGGTAACAAATTTCTTAATTGTGATAATCTTGTTAGATATATTGCCCCTGAATGTTCCTGAAAAGGCGTTTTTCATGATAATCATAGACATGATATTTGATCTCTCTCACATTTCTATCTCCCTCTTTTCATCAGAGGTACTCTTATATGGTGGAGAATCCATCTTTAATGTCATGTTAGATTCATGACTTCGAAAAACATATTTAGGTTCTCTTGCCATGATTAATCTTAGTGCCATTTAGTACATTGAGTTGATGTTGGCATTTATATTTTGAGGAGTAATTTTAGCTAAAGCAGAGAACAACAAATAACATGACAAGCTCACATAAGACTTAAACCAAATTGAAAATAAATTTGAATAATGGTAAACCCATCTCAAGATACCGGGAACTCCATTATATTTCATCTTTGGACAAAATATTAACTTGTAAGTGATATCTTGGCGTAGTAAGCAAATACTGATAATAAAGAGCATGCCGAATAGCAAATCTTCCTTTGGGCCGATTTACCATTCACACGTAAAACCAAATAATTATCACATGTTTACTACCACAAAGATGTACATGCAATTCTGTTAAATATTGACCTTTCTTTGGGCCGATCAATATTTACATAGGTTCACGTACACAACCTTTTATATTTTAAGATAATTAAATCTCCACAAGAGAGGTCACTTTGGCGACATTGAGCTTCAATTTATTCATCTCAAAATATATACAATCATACCAATATCCAAATTTATATTCACCAAATTAGAATATATAAACTCTCAAGCCAAATTTACTGAATGGTAGGCCACAAAATATAAATTATCTAAATTGATGACTTGATGTTGAGCCCAAAATTGACTTGCTAGTATATACCCAATTATTTTATTATTAAATGATTAAACAAGAATAAAAGCACCCCAAGAAAGATTACATTATTACAATACTTCTCTAGCAATTCCATAAAGGTGGTCAAACCACCAATTTCCGAAAACTGATCAGCGAGGCAAAATCAGAGCTATCCATAAAATTTTCTTTCATTAGTTTGATATTTAATAATGTACTCTGAAAACAAAATATCAAATACACTTTAAGCACCCTAAAGTCTTTAAAAAATGGGCTCTCATGGCGGCTGATACAGGAGAGAAAAAGTTCAACTTAATCCATTCTAAAATCTTAAGTACTAAAGCTTCTGCCGTAAACCTTTAATGCAACTTCATTCAAAGAAGTAGCTTATATCTTAGCCGCTACCAGAGGACCTTTATGGATTATTTCTTATTTTCTTGAAGCTGCGGAACGGAACTTTTAACCAAATTCCTCACAAAATAAAATTTAATCATATTGTGTCAACAAGATATCTCAATGATTTAACATAATATAGGCTCTTGATACCACTTGTTAGAACTAAATTGTAGATTAAACTACAATTACTCCAGGTCCTATCATGTCACATCAGCAAGAATTAAATACTAGATGCGGAAGCGTACCTGAATCTGTAGAACTGATGAAGCACTGCCATTACCATGGTTAGGTCTTCCAAATCTGGACGTGGGTCACTCTCTCTTTTACTGATGATGGGATATCAGTAAAGAAAACCCTACATCTGATTTGGGGACCATAATTCTATTTATAGTTGTACACACTTTATGTAAAAGTGTTTCTAATTAAGCGCATCATTTAATTAGAATATACATCCGGGTATCTACACATAAGATTCATACTTTATGAGGTATTTAATTAGGCCCGTCAACTTTAAACTTTAGCAGATCACTTTAATTGGGCCAACCTTTAATGAAAGCACTCAACATACAATTATTATTGATACATATGTATGTGTAAATCCATAAATTCTTACATGGTATTGATAAGTCGGCCGAAGAACTTGACAAGGAGCTGGAAAACTATCATGCTAATGCAGAAGACATGCAGACCTTATAGTGGTGTGCTTTCAGGCGTTGTGGAGTAGGGAAAAGAATTGCAAGAAATATTTGTTGTAAAGAGTTTGTAAAGAGTTTCCTCACTATTGATTTCTGATAGATTTAGAGGATACTGGTGGTTTAATGGTTGGTTGTCTGAAACAGGATAGAACGTCAATGCACTAGTATGTGGTTGCTCTTTTGTTTTGAGACTGCAATTATTAATCATGGATCTGCAACTATAGCTTAGCAAGCATGCGTGTTATAGTTAAAGTGGTTAGAGAATAAAAATTATGGCTACTGGTTGAAGAAAATTGTAATAGCTTAGTCGTTGGGAGAATTGGTTGCATCGTGAGAAAATGATGACCATATTTATAGGTGAATATGAGGAATCTTGAATTGCCAAGTGTCATACTTAATTTGACACTTTAGAACATCAATTTTGCCACAAGCTTAACAATGGCCACTTACCATGTTAATTTTGCCACATTTAGAAAGACATTCATGCATAATGCCACTTGTTCAAGAAGAGGACAAGTAGTTTGGATAAGGTTGTCACTTCTCATATTATTTGCCACATGTGCCTCTCTTCCCGTGTAAGATTTAATCAAAAGTTGTGATAAAAGTCTTTTGAAATACGATAATTTACAACACCCTGTTCTTTAATTCCAAGGGCTTCTAGTATTTTACTTCTTATTAAATTCGGTTGCAAGGTATCAGTGAATTTATCATGATCATCAAGATTATATAATATTTTGTTGTCATGACTTAATTTCTCTGGTTGTGAAGGCACCTAATTAACGAGCTATTGTCATTTAGGTAAACCGATTCAAATTACATTTATAACTTAAGCGATATAAAGAAATAACCAACTCTCAAAACGATAGAATACCACAACAGCAGGATTGCGGGTACCCGACATCCTCTCCCTAGATTTTTCGGGCAAACCCTTTTGAAATGAATTCATAAGAATACACATAAAATCAACTTATAGATAAGAAATAAGGCCCTAAAGAGACACGAACTTAATTTTACATAAGCTGTACAGAAGAAGTTACAGCTGACTACCCAATGTACTAGGTTTAGGGCTATCTAGACAGACATCTAAGAATACAAATGAAGTATAAACATCTCCTAAATGGAGCAAAATACAACAGAACTAATAAACATAAAATTGGTGGTCATCCTAAACAAAAGTTGGCTCACCCTGACAGTTGAAGTCGTCTTCGCTCTTCCAAGACGTGGCGAACTCAATCCTGGAGCGAACCTGCCGAAACAAAATAAATAGACAAAAAAAAAACAGAGGGTGAGTCGAAAGGACTCAATAAGTGGGGGCTGGTTAGCCACTTCGAAGAAGTAGATATGCTTGTCAGGGAGAAGAAAAATAAATAAACCAAATTCACCTTATTTCAATTATAAAAAGGCAGAGCCAGATAATAGCTGGAAACACGTAAGAAACCATAAACTCATAAACAACCAGGGATACGAGCCAGAAACATATCAACAACCAGAAATACATGATACATACACAAAACATCTCACTAAGTCACACAATACACAACAGCATGTGCAATGAGATGAAATGAATGCAGTATGATGCAATGTGGTCACATGTGCCCGTAATCCCGTCCCGAAGCGGAATACTCCTGCATTCGAGGGGAATACAATCTAATAACCAACTGGAGCGGAATACTCCTGCTCCTAGTACGGAATACTCCTGCACCCGAGATAATATAAAGCTGAGGCTGCAGTATTCTGTATATGACATAAGAGCGGAATACTTCTACACTCGAGATAATATAAAGCTGAGGCGGAATACTCCTGTACTCAGTATATGACATAACAGTGGAATACTCCTGCTCCTGGGGCGGAATACTTCTGCATCCGAAATAATATAAAGCTGAGGCAGAATACTCCTGCACTCAGTATATGACATAAGAGCGGAATACTCCTGCTCCTGGGGCAGAATACTCCTGCACCCAAGATAATATAAAGCTGAGGCAGAATACTCCTGCACTCAATATGATACAAGAATGATACAATAATAATCCTTTACCGGCGCAGGACCCTCATCGACAGCCGGGAAGTATATATCAAGTTCACAGCCAGTGTACAATACTTTTATGCTCAATGCAATACCAACAACAAGGCATAACAAATAATATACAGTGTACATTCAAAACTAAGGCGTAATAAGTACGCCTATCAGCAGCTATACACGTAAGGAACACGTGGTAGAATATCCATAAAACCAAAGGCCACCAAAGAAATGGATATAGTCACTTACCTAATTCCAAAATTAGCACTGCTACTACACAACCGCTTTTTCCTTTGGATTTGCTGCCAAACAATCACACTCTATTCAATTAACGAAAAAAATATATCAGATAAGGCTAAAGGCTTCATTCCTTACATCTTAGAATAATCTAATCAGGAACCAAATACCCGATTTGCATACGCGATATGTAGTTCAGGCCTACGTACATGGTTCAAAATCACATAACCAAATCCTAAATAAATTACATTTATGGGTTGCTCATAACTTCCTGAGTTCGAATATATTATCAATTCCATTATCGGGGTCCAATCAACCGTTAAACTCTCAATTTAACTTATTCGAACAATGTCTAATATCCTGATTTCAACCGTTAAAATATATTCAAATACACATAATAAACTGAAATAATGAATTAACATCATTACCAGTCGTAAAGAAAATTAAAACGGAACCCTACAAACTCGGAATGATCTCAAATTTCTCAACCAAGTTATAAAAAATATAGGTAACGTACTCGCTAAGGCGGATCTTGAATTGGATTCCCGAAACTCAAGATGCGAATTAAACGCAAAAAGATCAAATTATTAATTTTTCGAATTTTTGCGGAAACTATCCGAACGAACTCGGAATTCACTTCCGAAAGTTCACACAGGTCAAAAATGACCATAAAAACCTAACGACGCTTTCGGATTTCAAATCGGAGCTCATTCGCAAAGATCGAGCTCGAAAACCTCCTTTTAAGATTTACTGACAATGGAAACTGATACCTTCTTCCGATACCTACCAAATGAAGTCCGACTTAATTCAAATTTTACAGACTGATGCTAATGGCTCTTACGAAGATTGTAAAATTATTGGCACGCCAATCGAAGTTCTAATTTCCGAAGCGACTACCTAAAGTCGATTCATAACATAAGTCTGAAATAGACACATCACACAATCAAATAATATTATTATTGAGTAAATAAACATAAACCGGTTTGCGACGATTTTAGGTGCGGTTGGCTCACTTCAGTTGGATTTGAGTCATCTGACCACTGCCTCGAACTAAATCACTGAAACTTAGAAGAGGGTTATGCTCGTCATATATTCTGAAAACATTCGCAAAATAAACATCTAGCATTTCATGGCTTATTTAATTTACCTTTGATACCTTGCGATGAGAATTCAGTTTATTGATAAATGAACTAGATTAGCAATTTGTAGTGTAAACTCAAATTTTCTTTAGCTATGCGTAACAAAGTAAGCGAAAAATTACTATGTAACTTGGATGATAGAAATATAGAAAGTACATCAAGAACAAAAAAATATATGTTTTTCCATAAAAATGAGATTTTATAGATACTCTTATTTTCCTCTTATTTTCATTTTATGAAATTATTACTATAGATTGTAAAAATCGAACACACCAAACAAAAACTGAACACACTCCAAACGAAAAACAAACAAGCTTTGGGTGAAAACTCTTGCCTTTCATTGATGAAGGGAGTCCTATCTTTATACAAGAGAAAACCTAGAAAATCTAACTTAGGGACCAAGTAAATCCTAATGGGCTTGGCCCAATATACAATTTGCCTAGGCTATACTACAATGTATGTAACTAACCTATTTACAAGAATAACCTTCATCTACCCCCTCCCCCCTCAAGTTGGAGCATGAGGATTCCTTATGCCCAACTTGTTAAGGAAATATTCGAACTGGGCCCGTCTAGTGCCTTCGTAAAAATATCGGCGTTGTGTGGTCGTCGACACATAGCTGGGACGAATGATTCCTCCAATAATCTCATTCCGAACAAAGAGACAGTCGATTTCGATGTGTTTAGTGCGTTCGTAAAAAACAGGATTCCGAGCAATATATAACGCTGTTTGGCTGTCACACTTCAAATTTATCGGAGAATTGTGATCGATTCCAAGGTTCCATAATATCCCTTTCAACCACTTCAATTCACACACAGTCATTTCCATCGATCGATATTCTGCCTCGGCTGAGGACCTTGACACAATCTGCTGCTTATTTGTTTGCAAAGATATCGGTGAGTCCCCTAACGATACATACCAACCAGTCAACAATCGATGTGTCAACGGACAACCTGCCCAATCGGAGTCATATTATCCGTGCAATCGCAGATCACACTGAGAATTCAATACAATGCCTTGTCCCGGAAAACCTTTTAAATATCGAACAACCCTAAGCACCGCTTCCATATGCTCAACATGGGGACTCTGCATGAATTGTGACAATACATGCACACTATAGGACAAATCCGGTCGTGTAAAATACAAGTAAATCAATCTTCCAACCAGTCTCTGATAGTGTTCAGTATCTTTGATAAAACGACCAGTAGCAAGCGCCAGGCGGTGGTTTTGTTATATCATTGTACCAAGGGTTGCCCCCAACAAGCTTGCTTCTGATATGATATCCAATATGTACTTCCTCTGACACAAGAAGATTCCCTTTTGCCATTTCAACCCCCAAGTATTTCAAAACGCCTAAATCCTTCATATGAAAACATTTCGACAGATACAACTTAAAAATTCGAATTGCCTTCGAATCATTACCGGATATGATTAAATCATCTACATAAACAAGCGCATTTCCCTTCTTCATCGTAAATAATGAGTAATCCGAATACGATTGTTGGAACCCATATTTCTTAAGAGCAGCTGATAACTTCGCAAACCAATATATGGGAGCTTGTTTTAAACGATACAATGATTTTCGAAGGAGACATACAATCCCGGTCATGCGAGGCCCCGGAGGCAATTTCATATACACTTCTTCGTGAAGATCACCATGCAGAAATGCATTGCGTACATCCATCTGATGCAATTCCCTATTTTTAGCAGCTGCTACGGCCAGAAAAACTCGGATAGTCACCATCTTTGCAACCGGTGTGAATGTCTCCGCGTAGTCAACTCCTTCGATTTGATGATTCCCAAAAATCACTAGTCGTGCTTTGTACCTTTCAATAGTACCATCTGAGTTATACTTTATCTTATATACCCATCGGCATCCGAAGGCCTTCTTCCCCGGAGATAAGCGAACTAGCTCCAAGTATTGTTCGCCTCCAATGCCTTCAACTCTCACTCCATGGATGGTCTCCATTTTCTATTTTTCACCGCCTCCGAATAGGAGGTAGGCTCATGTCCTTGTGTTATAGCTGCAAGAAAACTCACATGTTTCGAAGAAAAATTATCACAATTGATATAGTGTGCTAGAGGATAGGGCTTACAAGAAGGTTGTTGAGAAATAGATGAACAATCTGACTTTCGAACACAGGACGATACCCGGTGACTCATCTTTTGGATCGTATTAGTAACAAAGTCTTTCAGCAAAACATTTTCTTTCTTAGTCCATTTTCCATGACCTAACTCTTCCACCATCACATCATTTTCAATGTGTCCGGGAGCTACATTGGAAACAACTTCGGGGTTTGGATCTTTATGATCCATTTCTTCAACTTCCGGAGTCATTTGAACATTATTCTCAACACCCCCTTCCTCGCACACTCTCCTCTTCTTCCTCCACTGCTATAGTGTCCAGAACCTTATCTTGACTCCGTTTTCTTTCTCAATCTCCTTCGATGCAAACGGAAATTCCTTCTCGTAAAACACCATATCTCTCGATATCATGAATTTCTTTGCCTCCATATCATACACTTTCCACGCTTTCTCGTTCGGATAACCCAAGAAGACGCATTGATGAGTCCTACTCTCGAATTTGTCACCTGTTCGTCCTTGATTATGAGCGTAACACAAGCAACCGAATACCCTCAAATGATCACAATTCGGGGTCACTCCCATTAAGACATAGTAAGGTGTCTTCCTATTTAACAACATAGAGGGTGTCCGATACATTCAAGATATGTCGATGTTTTCGTTCAACTCTACCGTTTTGCTGAGGTGTCCCTACACAGGAAGTTTGGAACAAGATCCCTTGTTCGAGAAAATACCCTTTCAAACTTACAAATTCGGTTCCATTATCACTCTGGACACACTTAACCCATTTATTGAATTGTCTTTCTACCATAACGAAGAAAACTTTCAATTTTTGTCCGACTTCTCTTGTATCAACTAACAAAAACACCCATACTCCTCGTGAACAATCATCAACAACATTCAAAAAATATGATGCTCCACACGAGGATTCAGTTCTATAAGGACCCCACAAATCACAACGAATTAAATCAAAAGGTCCGGCAGCTTTATTATCACTTGAACGGAATACATTTTTAGTTTGCTTTGCCCTAAGGCATACATCACATGCTTTTCCTTCTAAGCTACCTTTCCCACTATCTTCTAATACTGAAAGAGATTTTGTTACTTGCATCAAAGGATGCCCTAACCTTTGATGCCAAAAATATATCACATCAACCTCCATAGCCTTCACCAGGGGTATCGCCCGAAAGTAGTAGAGTCCGTTCTTTTGTTCACCCGCTACAATCAACTTCCCCATAACCCGGTCCTGCATAATACACAAATCATTAGTGAAATTTACATTGCATCCAACTTGATTAATTAATTGAGACACAGAAATCAAATTGCAAGTCATTTCGGGCACATATAACACTCCGTGAAGAACCTTGTCTTGGTTAAATCTGGTGGATCCTTCTAGCGTCGCCATCGTACTACTTCTATTTGGTAAACCTACCGAACACTTTGGTAAAGTCCGTAAATTCTCCAAAACACTTATTTGGCCTGTCATATGATTCGATGCTCCCGTGTCAATAATCCATGGAAGATGAATTTTCTTACCAATCGATGGTTCACTTGTTCTTGTCTTCTCCTTGTTCAGCAAATCGAACAGCATCTGCAATTGATCACTTCTTATATCGAAAAAGTTGGTTTGTCCGGGCACAGTCATGTGTCCAATCTCTTCACTTTCGGACTCAGCTTGAGCAGCATTTGCTCGATAATTACCACGTCCTCGGCCAGCATTCGAACCATACTGTTGATGTCCACGACCTCTTCCACCTCTGTTACCTTCAGCTCTTCCTCTGCCACGTCCCCCACTAGGAGAACCTTGCTTCGAATAATGCACCCATCCCTCCGGATAACCGATAACTTCATAGCAACGATCCGGAGGATGTCCACTTCGATCACACAAGTGACACTCCTTATACCCTTTCTTCGGTGGAGGTGATCGTTGTGCAGCAAACGTTGTCACCTCCCCTCGTTCTTCTTGAGTCCGTGACATCCCCTTTACCCGTTCATCTTGAATCACCTTTTGGTAGACTTGGTTCATCGATGGCAACGAATCTTGAGCTAAGAGATTGGAACGGACGGTTTCATAAAGATTTTCATCCAAACCCATAAGAAATAAATGAACCCTATCTTCTTCTATCTTCTTCTCCAGTGCAACCGTTAAATTGCATGTGCACTTTCCACACGAACAAGTTGGAAACTTATCATAATTTTCAAGTTCTTCCCCATAACATAGCCAATTTTCCGTAGTAAGCAGCAATAGTCATTCCCTTTTGCTTGCAACCGGCCAAAGCAGCTTTTAATTCCTGAATCCGAGGTCCGTTTTCCATGGAGAAACGTTTCCGAATGCTCTCCCACAAATCTTTGGCCACCTCCATGTGCGATATAGCGGTTCGAAGAGTAGGCTCGATCGAATTCCTAATCCATGACACCAGAAGAGAGTTGATAGTCCACCAAAACTCTTGCCTTTCATTGATGAAGGGAGTCCTATATTTATTCAAGATAAAATCTACAAAACCTAACTTAGGGACCAAGTAAATCCTAATGAGTTTGGCCCAATATACAATTTGTCTGGGCTATACTATAATTTACCTAGCTAATCTATTTACAAGAATAACCTTCATTATACATAGAATTGACGGGCCTCTGAAACTTATTACAACAGTATGTGAAACGGATAATACTGCACTAATTAGAACCACAAAAATGAAATTTTAATGGGTATTCAGTTAGAGTAATGAGGAAAAAGTTTTTTATCCAGTTCAAATGGAATAATAAAAAGAGCCGCAACGAGGTGAAATGTTATTACACACACAATCCTTGAACTGCAAATTAAATTACATTTAAAGAGTCTGACATGATGGATGGAACTATGAAGAAATTGCCAGAAGATATGCGGATTTATATATTACTCCGGCTTCCTGTGAAATCTCTTACGCGATTTAAATGTGTTACTAAAAGTTGGCATACTCTCATACAATCATTCAATTTCATCAATTTTCATCTCAACCAAAAATCTACCACCAAAGATGAATTCATTCTCTTCAGGCGATCCATCAAACATCCGGACGGATTTAGCCATGTTTTGTCTTTTCTCGTCGATCATGAGGGTAAAGATGATCTAGATCCTATATGTCCTGATATAGATATGCCATATCTGACCACAGGTTTTGCTAGTAGTACCTCTCATCAATTCACTGGTCCTACCAATGGTTTGATTCTTTTGACAGACTCGTTAAACTTTCTATTATTAAATCCAGCTACTAGAAGTTATAGGCTGCTCCCACCCAATCCTTTTTGTTGCCCTCGTGGTTTCCTTCGTCTTATTTACGGTGTTGGATTTGGCTATGACTCTATTCAAAAGACTTACAAGGTAATTAGAGTTTCACGTGTGTATGGGGATCCTCCATACAATGATCGTAGTGAAATGTCGTGGGAAAGTGAGGTTTATGATTCGAGCACTGATTCTTGGAGACAACTAGCTAATGTTGATCAAGAGTTGCCTGGGCCTTATATGCACCCTTACTCTGAGTTGTTTTACAAGGGAACCTTTCATTGGTATGCCCAAGGACATATGCGTTTACTTCTCTGTTTTGATATCAACACTGAAATTTTTCACACAATGCAAGTGCCCAAAACTTGTGCTTCGAGAGATGAGAAATGTCATAGCTTAGTAGTCTTTGATGAAAGTCTAACATTTATTTGTTACCCTGACCCAAGGAGAGAAAGTAGTCCAGTACAAGAAACGATTGAGATTTGGATAATGCAGGAGTACAGCGTAAACGAGTCTTGGATTAAGAAATACACTATTAGACCTCCTCCTATTGAATCCCCTTTGGCAATATGGAAGGATCGCCTATTGCTGCTTCAAGACAAAAGTGGAGACCTGATTGCCTATGATCTTATGCTGGATGAAGTCAAGGAATTCAACTTACATGGTCATCCTGAAAGTTTGAGAGTAATAGTATACAAGGAAAGTTTGGCTCCAATTCCAATAGGCAATACACAAGTTGAAAATTTTTAGAGAAGGTAAAACACCCTAACTAAAGGAATGGCACCTGGCTTTTGAAAAACTTTTTTCTCATGAAGATATGAAACGTTAAATCGTGTTGCAAGCAGCTTGTTCCATTAACTTTTTCAGTCTGAGAAATTGCTTACCATGCCAACATACAGAATTCCTTGCGTTGCAAATTTAGTGAAACCCATTGATTAGTTATTTAGTTTAAATTTCTTTCAATTTATTATCATTCACATGTTGGTAACTTTTATGTGCATTTAGGGAAGATTTTCACTCCATTAGTACAACTATTAACACTCATTTGGATTGAACCCTATGGTTTTTCAAGGAAATTCTTCGATAACACCAAAGAGCGGTGATTATACAGTTATTCAAGAGAGGTAACTCTATTACTCAATTATGATGAAGAAATATGATTTTAGAGTGCGTTCAAGGATAGAAATAATTGAATCATGATATTGAAATGACAATAATAATAGGTCTTGAAGGTAAGAAGATAAATAGTAATCTAGGGTTGAAGAATAAGTTGGGGAATTGTTCTAATGACTTTAATGACTTGGAAATACCATGTATCACAATCAATAGACTACTGTCATGGAAATAAATTAACTTTGAGAAAAATGCAAAGTTCTTATTCTGCCAATTTATAATGAATGTCAAAATGCACTGTTTGGAAGGCTTTAGTAAATAGTGCCGCCTCATTAGCTCACAGGAAGCATACGAAAGGGGTTTATATAGGAAAATACATTTCTGTGGCAAAACAAACAGGGGAATCAAAGTTATTAGAACGAGACTCACCACATGGAGTATATATAGATGCATCAGACTACATTGGATTGGATACAAGAGAGCTCATTGACTCTCTACGATCTCACAAAACCATAGAACCACAACATGTGATCTAGCAATATCTAATAATGGAACACCACCATCTCCAGCAAACATAACAAGGGTAAACACAGGAAACAACATCAAGACACCCTTTCTGTATTGGTCGGTTTTCTGTTCGATCACGAAAGAAGCAAACTCGATCGTACGCAACATGCAGATTTACTTCGGAAGTTATGAGATCGGAAAGAAGCTGCTTCGGTTTGGTTTCGTTCGGTTATGCGATGTTGATCGGATAAAATCGGAAACGACATTATTGAAGATCAGGTTAACTGACCCTCATCTCTAAAATGTCGGAACAGATAAGGCGAATTTAGTGGAGCAGATGACGACGTGCAACAGTGGGATGAGAAACGTGGGGGAGTGGAAGTCTGCTAGGGTTTGGGGATTCTCCTCCATTTCAACCTATAAATAGGGCCTCATACTTTCATTTTGGAGACACGTTCATCTGAGCAATATTATTCATACTCTCTAAAACCATTATTCTCTTGTCAAGAAAATAGTCAACAGTGTCTTTTACCTTTGTCAATTTATTACGTCAGAGATCATCATTGTATTTAAAGCTTCGATCGTGATTTTGTTCAAACGTGGAGGGAGATCTGTTCTTTCCATTGAAGCAACGTCCATCGATCCATCAAATACAATAAGCCTTTACTGCTTTGATTATTTATTTGTTGCTTGCTTCGTTTAGATCTACATTTATCTTGATCATAACATCTTTTGCTCATTATCTGTATTTAATTTAAGCAGTCTGTTATCGTCACTCATTAAACGACTAATCGACTTATTCATCAGATCCATTATTCGATTAAAGTTGTTCATTCGCCATCATTTTACGTTTATTCATTTCACTTGGTTATCATCGTATTGCTGTTATTTTCATCGACCCAAGTATCATAACCGTGTTCGGATAACTGTGCATCTTGATAAAACGAAGTCATCTTATCGTATATCACTATCTTATCATTTAGTTCGAACTTGTTTGACAGTATTTGTATCCCAGCTTGACATCGGATTTATTTGACATCGAATTTACTTGATACCGAATTTACTCGACATCGATTTTAGAATTGCTTCCAGATCAAATTCTTGAGGTCAATTGATTCATTCACGTAAACTATTTATCAAACGATCGAATTGAGATATAAAACGGTCGCCTTAGACTCAACTAAATATAAATCTAATTGTAAAACCTGATACATTTTTTGGGAAATACAGTTTGGCGCCCACCGTGGGGTCTAGGCAATCGATTTATTCCGAAATTCGAACCGCTTGATACTACTTACGTTTGCTTTCTTGTCTTGAAATGGCAGATGAACGTAACATCGACGCTTTGAACGGTCAGCAACAGCTCAATCCCAATGACGGGGTTCATGTTCCGGCCCATGCTGAAGCGGTCGATGAATCTACCAACAACGAACAGGATCCAACTCACAACAACATTCCTACTGGTTCACAGTTGAACGCACGCCAAGCGCGGCGTTCAGGCGAGGAGCCCGCAGTCGAAACTGAATCAGGAAGCGCAAACGCGGCACTGTTTGCGTATCTGAAGCGGCATGATGCTCAGTTCGAAATGATACAAGAGCAGTTGAAGGCACTATCTAATTCTATCGGAAGTAAAGCACCTGCCTCTCCGATCACACCCCCAGCAAGCATTCCGACTTCGGTTCCTCAGGGCGCCGTAACAGGGGGACTTGCAGCGGAGGTCGGATCAGGGGGATCGGGTACTGCCGCCGAAGCCATGGGAGTTCCGGCCTCGGTAACAGCAGAAGTAAGAATGATGGCAACGATGCAAACCTTGTTGAATGATAATATCGATAAGAAGTTCAGCGAAATGAAGTCATTTATGGAGAAATTGCCAGGCGTTCCGAAATTGGCTGACAAGGGCATCACAAAATCGATCTCAAAACGTCCTTTTCCAGCAAATGCAGCCCCACTACCTATACCAAAGACTTTCAAATTACCGGAAAGCTTGAGATACGATGGAACCACATATCCAAGGGATCACATTGATATGTTTTCAGTTGCGGTTCAAGCAAACGACTTGACCGCGGAGGAGATCAATTCGGTCAGCCTTAAGAAGTTTTGTGAGACATTGAAGGGGGCAGCACTGAAATGGTATTTACAGCTGCCCGAAAACGAAATATTAAGTTTCGATGACATGTCGGCGAAATTCATTCGTTCACATACTGGTGCAAAAAAGATAGCACCAAGGGTCGAAGACATCTTGAACGTAAGGCAGCGACCCGGGGAAACCATCAAGCAGTTTCTAAAAAGATTTAACGATGAGAAGATTCATATACCAAATATCGAAGAAAGGTGGGCATGTTTGACCTTTGCTAACAACTTGCGCACTGATTCAATTGAGGCATGGAAACTGAAGGATCGCCTCAGGGAGATCGATGCATGGACTTTCGATGTATTGTACCTCGAGTGCGAGACAAGGATCAGGGCCGAAGAGGAAGAATTGCAGCTAGCCCGAAATAATTATCATTATGATCGGCCGGCAAGAAATATGATTTTAGAGTGCGTTCAAGGATAGAAATAATTGAATCATGATATTGAAATGACAATAATAATAGGTCTTGAAGGTAAGAAGATAAATAGTAATCTAGGGTTGAAGAATAAGTTGGGGAATTGTTCTAATGACCTTAATGACTTGGAAATACCATGTATCACAATCAATAGACTACTGTCATGGAAATAAATTAACTTTGAGAAAAATGCAAAGTTCTTATTCTGCCAATTTATAATGAATGTCAAAATGCACTGTTTGGAAGGCTTTAGTAAATAGTGCCGCCTCATTAGCTCACAGGAAGCATACGAAAGGGGTTTATATAGGAAAATACATTTCTGTGGCAAAACAAACAGGGGAATCAAAGTTATTAGAACGAGCCTCACCACATGGAGTATATATAGATGCATCAGACTACATTGGATTGGATACAAGAGAGCTCATTGACTCTCTACGATCTCACAAAACCATAGAACCACAACATGTGATCTAGCAATATCTAATAATGGAACACCACCATCTCCAGCAAACATAACAAGGGTAAACACAGGAAACAACATCAAGACACCCTTTCAACAACTTCCATTTCAAATTGTTTGAGCTAATAAATTTGTTCTACACACTGCTGAAGGTTCGAGTTTGAAAAAAGTGGATGTTACAGGCTTACAGCCGATGTGGCTCCTCCTCTGACAACATCCTCCACGTTCAGTCATACAACAATGATATGCCGAAGAGGCTGCAAAATGAGAATGTTATTTGTTGAAAGGTTCTGGATTTTGCGAAGATGCCAAGGTCAAATGAACATTAAACACAAAAAGTGGGGGATATCTGTAAACTACGAAAATAAAGACACACATGCAGCTAATCAATGGCATGGTTTTGGGCACTTTTGCGACATAATGTAAGATATCAAACAAGCACATGCTAAAAGTATATATTAGAAAACACAGGTGGTTCAAAAACAGAAGAAAAACTATATATCACTCAAGTAATCCGAAGAATTGACCTCCATTATTTGAGAAGTTTTTCTTCCTTAACACCAATCCTTAAAGTTGAGAGCAATTTGTACAACAACAACATACCCAGTATGATTCAACAAGTCGAGTCTGGGGAGGGTGAAGTGTACGCGGACCTTAACCCTACCTCATGCGCAGTAAAGAGATTGTTTCCGATAGACCCTTGGCAACCCCTTTAAATTATCAAAAGACCGTTAACCCCCTTTCATAATCTTAAACAAACTTTTTTTTATGAGAGCAAATTGTACACAAAGCATAAATAAAGCCGCACAACTAAGGCTGTATTAGAGTAAGATAGTTTGATCTGGCTACTTAGATTCCAGAACATTAAAATTGATGTTGTGGTTGATTGAGTCAAAATCATGTAAAGACTTTCAAGTTTAGTATCCGATCCATTTGATGCAATAAATTCATGTACTTCCCCTCTCTGTTCAATCCAACAGCCCTGATCTTTTCCACATCCCATCTTTCACTAGTTCCCTTACTTGAGCTATACATAATAGCTTCTTTTGTTCAAAGCTTTGAGTGACATAGAACCTAAAGTTTTCAAGCACAAAACTACTGCTTAGGAAAATACTCCCTATACCCTAATTTATGCAATACTCTTTTCTTTGTGCTCTGTCTCAAGAAGAGTGACACGTATCAACATTTAGAAGCAATATGAGTCCCAAACTTTCAATTTTCCCTTTATGAGATACTTTATGTTACAAAAACATCTGTAGCTTATTTAAGATCACAAGGTTCAAAAGTCTCTCATTTTTTCTTAAACTCTGTGCTAGTCAAACACCGTCCCATAAAATAGGATGGAGGGAGTACTACTTAAAAGTAAACAGGGGTGTAAGCTTGGGAATCACGAAATGTAATAAAATCAGAAGATAAACAACCATAAAATCATTAAGGGCAACGCACCAAGGTACCAACATGGATAAAAGAATTTCGAACCACTTCCTAAACCCTACCAGACAGGAAATCCAACATTTTTGGCATTTAAAAGAAGAGAGTGAACGGAAAATCATTCTGTCTCGTGTGCTTTTACTTCTGCTTGTCTCATTTCCAGAAACTGATACAGAGCCTTAACTGGTAGAACATTCCGAGATACCCGTCAATATACCTGTATAGGCATTTCTAAAGCACATGTCCATGACAATAGATTTAGCCACAGCTAATTGTTTTTCCTATTTTTTTTGCTGAACGAATTTGTAGAGAAAGTATACAACTAATACTCAGGTCCTGTTATTGATAGTTTATGGAGAAAACAGTAGCAACGAGTGAAAAAGCAAGATATAGATATTTTCTGAAGCACCATTATTAATGCTCCACGTCCATTCTTTCAATTGGTCACGTCGCCAATGCAAACTATCTGGGGCTGAAGTCAGTCCAAACAACTTGCAGCCTTGTCCTCTGATGTTTGGCATTTTATGCCAAGGTTTCCTTAATATTTCCGCATATTTGAGCTTGTTATGCGCTCGTTTTATAGTTTGTGAATGTGGTTTTACACTAATTTGATGTCGTGCGTGTGTAGGTTGTTACGCAGTGCATTTGGAGCTTTTAGGAGCTTGATTGAGCATGAATTGATTGGAAGTTGATTGAGGAGTGGATTGAGCACACGAGGGCACGACACGAGTGAGATTTCGGAGCAAGAAAACACAAAAGAAGCCTGGCGCTACCAGGGGCACGCCGCGCCAGCCAAAGCGCCCAGCTTCTGGCGCGTTTGGCTGTGCGCCACGTCCCAAAAGCGTTGCAAATTCGACGGGTTCTGATTGTTGTGGCGCCCCCTTGTGCGGAATTTCATTTCCTATTCCGTCTAGCATTGGGTCTAACTTATTACTAGGTGTTTGTAAACATTATAAATAGTCTTTTACTTAGTTTTTGAAAGGGGGTTGATACTTTGGAGCAATATTGAGAGCAACATACTCATTGAATAAGGGTTTATTCCTAATCTTTCATCTATTACATCAATTATTTCATTATTACACCAAATTCTTGCCTTGTGATTATGAATATGTGTGGCTAAACTTTACGCTCTAGGGTTAGAATATTACATGAAAGTTGATTGTTGAAGATTGATTCCCATTGATTGAATCCCATAACGGGTTGCTTATTCTTTCTTGATTTCACTTGTATAATTGTTAGAGCTCGATAATTATACATTTTCTATGGTTTTTGGATTGAACTCGAAAGAGGGAATTTAATTACGTAATAAGAAAGAATAGAACTAGTTTGTGAACCCGGGCATCGGGGAACTAATTTGCGAGTAGGATAGATATATACTTGCTTGCCTAGTTTAACTCATAACATGATTCGTTAATGCGTGAGCTTGAATTGTATATTTTTGGTGCCTATCTATCCATCTCACATTGATCTTCCATTGTTGTATAGGTACCATGGTGACCACACATTTGCCAAGCAAGAGTTCTTCATCCGCCGCGGGCCCGAGGAGAACACTTCAAGCCGGGCCTTCCACTACAAAGCAAAAGGGCAAGGCACCGGCCAAGCCCAAGGCTAAACCAAAGGCTAAAGGAAAGGCAAAGATACCTAAGGACGCGGTGCCGATACCACGTCCCGGAGGAAAGACCCACTATGGCATCTCTTTTGTAAAGAGAGGTGAATGCCAAACATGGTATAAGAGTGTGCGGCTTGCGGGGTACATCCCCAAGCAAGCCATTGATAAAAGACGGGTGATGCAAAAATTCCGAGGTGTGGCCGAGGCGATCGTTGCTCTAAAATGGAACTCGGTATTTGAGAGTCCGGGGCACGCCAACCTGGATTTGGTGCAAGAGCTGTATGCCAATTGGGAGACGGATGAAGCATGGAAGGAGGATGATATGGTGACGGTGCGGGGGGTGAAAGTGAAGTTGGATCCTACGGCATTGAATGCCTTTCTGGGGGTCGAGGACCCCGACTATGATGATATGAAGGAGTACATCAAAAAGCCTGATTACAAGGCTCTGCGAGACACATTATGTGGCAAGGGCTCCACTCACAAGTAGGAGCGCAATGCCGCCAGAAGACACAAGTTCATGTACTTCTCGCAGTTTCTTAAACCGGCCCGTGTGTGGATGCGGTTTATCAATGCATGTATACTACCATCTTCCCATTATTCCGAGGTCACCAAGACTCGGGCGTGCATGGTGTACTTCTTTATGACTGGGAGGCCAGTGAACATAGGCTACTACATGTTGCGCGTGATGAGAGAGCAACGGAAGTCCGATTCCTGTAGTCGCTTATACTTTGGGAACATCTTGACCCGCTACTTGGAGCAGTCTGGCGTCCCCGTAGATGAGATTGGGGATCGCATTGTCCCTGACATAGGGAAGCCTTTTGATATTGCTTCGGTCAAGGGTGTGACCACTACTGCGCCGGTGAAACTGACGGCAGATGAGTGGCGGGAGGCAGACGCCAACTTGACTGCGCGTCAGTATTTGATGATGGAGGAGATGGCCCGGCGGTCGGGCGCAGATTTTGCTGCTATTGATCGCACTGTCCCTCTACTGGAGACCTCGAAGGGTCTGCTAGGTAGGACTCGAGCTAGAGAGGTACCTCCGGAGGAGGATGAGAACACGGATTCAGATATTGTTGCTAACGATCCAGACAGTGAGGTTGAGGCGACTGATGCTGAGGGCAGTGGCTCTGATGAGGAGGAGGATTAGGTCCACACTCCTGCGCACCACCCGGATTTCAGGGCAGTTTTCTTTTACTTTTGCACTTACTTCTTTGTCGCACTGGGACATTTCTTAGTTTAAGTGTGGGGTGGGGTACTACCCTTTATCTATTTTTAAGGTTAGGATGCATGTACCATAGGATTTTTCTTTTGTCACTTGACTTTATTTTGATTTATTTCTTGCTTTAATATATGAAAAAAAAAATTAGAAAACCAATGAAAAATTCCAAAAAGATTTTCCTTTTAGTTTTATTAGTGGTACATGTCATCCGCCCTGTGGTTTTTCTTATGACTTCGGTTCTTTTCCACGGAGAGTCCTTTGAACCGGGTAGTATTTTTATTTTTAGGATTAGGATAGTTAGTTGTAGATGACCCTAGACAAAGGAAAGAGGTAGAATGCTAGGTGCCTTTGATTTGTTTGATACCGGTGGACTTGAACTTGATTGCATGTGCTATTTGTGGTGTCCTTGGGTTTTAATTTGATGCATGCCTAGGAAAAACATGGAACGACCCTCTTGAGATGCTTGAGTCCGCTTGCTTGACTTGATTGTGAGCCTTTGTGCATGAGTGCTTAAATTTCCACAAGTTGCGTTCTAGATGCTTAGTTGAGAGTTGTTGATGGAACCTTTTTGTGTGGACCATGTGCGATGTGTGTGTGAGGCATGTTCTTGTTTACTCCATGTTGCATATTAATGTCTAGAACTTGCCCCGTGTGTGTGCAAAGCGAAATCCTAGGTTTGCTCTAGTCGGGAAATGATACAAGGTCTTCTTTTGATTTGCCTACCCTTACATATATACCTTGGAAAAAAAATTGTTGTTGTGATTTCTTTGACCCTTTTGTTGGCACCCATACCCCGAGCCTACCCATTTGTTCTAAATTGACTCTTTTGGCCCTTTACTCCTTAAGCACTTTATTGATATTGTGTTGGTATGTGGGAGTTGTGGTTGGATTTTGGGGGGTTTTTGAGTGGAGCTAATGAAGGGGAATAATTGAAAAATTTTGTGAAGTAGTGAAAAGCATTGGCAAGGGTGGAAGATAATGAAATTGAAAAGAAAAAATAGCAAAGTTGAAAAGAAAGAAAAAATTGTGAAAAAAAAAAAAAGAAATAAAAAGAGAAAAAGATATCCATTCCTTGCTAGTGTGTGCTTAATAGAAAAATGCTACTTGTGAGAAGGTGTATGTGTAGAAGTGTTGATTGGGTGGCTTGATGAGATTGATGCTTAATTTGAATGTGATGTATTAAAGTGCTTAGGGAGGTAATCACTATTACCATATGTATCCTACCCGCCCCTTAGCCTACATTACGACCTTTCGAAAGTCCTAGTTAATCCCGATTGGAGTGAGCTTACATTAGTGGAGTCCTACACTACGGGCAAGCCTATGGTACGTTGTGTGTGACATGTGAGACTTTCATGAGAGTGAGTGAATTCATTTGTATTGCCCCCGTTCTATTCATGATATTGATTTTGTGTGTGATTTTTGGGGGGCACTCTTTTGCTTCATATTGGTGAGGGCACGTGGTTTGCATGAAAGAGGTGAAGTTGATGGTTCTTGGTTGAGTAGATAGGTGTGATTTTGTGGGAGCATGGTTGCATTAAGTTGAGTCGGTGCATTCGAGCTATTTTGGGGTGGTTGTTCTTATATTTTTGGTTTTGATAATTTGTTGGCATGTTGTGGATCAATAGTAGTCATGTGTGCATTGGTTCAATGGTCGGTATCAACCATAGTCATAGGCAGACCTGTTTTACCTAGGTTGGGAAGTGAGATGTGACTTGCTCGAGGGCGAGCAAAGGTTCAAGTGTGGGGTGGTGATGTTTGGCATTTTATGCCAAGGTTTCTTTAATATTTCCGCATATTTGAGCTTGTTATGCGCTCGTTTTATAGTTTGTGAATGTGGTTTTACATAATTTGATGTCGTGCGTGTGTAGGTTGTTACGCAGTGCATTTGGAGCTTTTAGGAGCTTGATTGAGCATGAATTGATTGGAAGTTGATTGAGGAATGGATTGAGCACACGAGGCACGACACGAGTGAGATTTTGGAGCAAGAAAACACAAAAAAAGCCTGGCGCTACCAGGGGCGCGCCGCGCCAGCCAAAGCGCCCAGCTTCTGGTGCGTTTGGCTGCGTGCCACGTCCCAAAAGCGTTGCAAATTCGACGGGTTCTGATTGTTGTGGCGCTTTACGAGGCGCGGGGCGCCCGTTATAGTGCCCCTTGTGCGGATTTTCACTTCCTATTCCGTCTAGCATTGGGTCTAACTTATTACTAGGTATTTGTAAACATTATAAATAGTCTTTTACTTAGTTTTTGAAAGGGGGTTGATACTTTGGAGCAATATTGAGAGCAACATACTCATTGAACAAGGGTTTATTCCTAATTTTTCATCTATTACATCAATTATTTCATTATTACACCAAATTCTTGCCTCGTGATTATGAATATGTGTGGCTAAACTTTACGCTCTAGGGTTAGAGTATTACATGAAAGTTGATTGTTGAAGATTGATTCCCATTGATTGAATCCCATAACGGGTTGCTTATTCTTTCTTGATTTCACTTGTATAATTGTTAGAGCTCGATAATTATACATTATCTATGGTTTTTGGATTGAACTCGAAAGAGGGAATTTAATTACTTAATAAGAAAGAATAGAACTAGTTTGTGAACCCGGGCATCGGGGAACTAATTTGCGAGTAGGATAGACATATACTTGTTTTCCTAGTTTAACTCATAACATGATTCGTTAATGCGTGCATGTGATTTAACCCATAGCACATGTCCATGACAATAGATTTAGCCACAGCTAATTTTTTTTCCTATTTTTTTTTTGCTGAAGGGATTTGTAGAGAAAGTATACAACTAATACTCAGGTCCTGTTATTGATAGTTTATGGAGAAAACGGTAGCAACGAGTGAAAAAGCAAGATATAGATATTTTCTGAAGCACCATTATTAATGCTCCACGTCCATTCTTTCAATCGGTCACGTCGCCAATGCAAACTATCTGGGGCTGAAGTCAGTCCAAACAACTTGCAGCCTTGTCCTCCCCAATTGTTCACTTTCTTTGTAATGCAAGAAAGTCTTCTTTTTTTTTTTTTTTGAGAAAGAAAACAATTGGTCATTTCTCGTAGGCTACTTTCTTTCCGTGGCAACTTCAATCAGAGCCCTACAAAAGTAAATTTTTTACAGTGGGGCAAAAGTATTCTCAGATCAATACCAAGAGTGAGTTTGAATTTCCCTCAATAGTGGTCTTTCCATCAGGAAGAGGTTTGGAACCTCTCTCTATCTAATTTGTGCATGTCATCTCTCTTTACTTGTGCATTTAAGGTAACTTAGCTTATGTTGGAAAATAATAGTATATCCAGGAATAATTCCCAAAATAATCTTTAAGAATTAAGGAGTACAACGACACCAAGTTTTTTAACGTGGAAAAAACCTTTTAACAAAAAGTAAAATAACCACATATTGAGATGAGCAAAATAGCTTCACTATAGTAAGAAATATTATACACTGTAGTCGTGGACTACTACACACTAAACTCTCTTTATTTTAAACACCTCACTATGATATTGCTCACACTCTCTATTTTCCTACACAAACTATTTTCTTTCACTGTCTGTGAAATACTAAACTAGAAACTATTGCACTGCATTTATTTTTGGTGTTATACTGGACTACAAAGATGACTCCTATTTATAGTAACCAAACGGACAGCTTGAATGTCCAGAAATTTTCCAACAAGGTTGTCCATTGGTAGGTACAAAACGAGAGAGAAATTTGGCCAACAATGCCAATGCTTCTCTGGTTGCCAATTGGCCACCAAGGCCCATCATACTTGGCTCACAAAAGGCCAATGTATGCATGGGGTAGTTACCACAAATCTCTCCCTTAATTTTTACTTTTCTTCTTCATTCCAAGCATTGATCTCATTCTTCGAAAGTCTTCAAACTTGAGTAGCTTTGTAAAGATATCTGCAACTTGATCATGTGATTTCACATACTTGAGCTCTATCTCCTTCTTGACAATGCATTCTCTTATGAAGTGATACCTTGTATCTATGTGCTTTCTCCGACCATGATACACAAGATTCTTCGCAAGTGCTTGTGCGGACTTGTTATCAATGCAAATTGTAGTGGCTTCAATTTGAGGTAAATTGAGCTCCTTCAATAATCTTCTCGGCCAAATAGCATGACACGTACAAGACGTTGCTGCTACATATTCAGATTCACAAGTCGAGAGAGTAACAATGCATTGTTTCTTTGAACTCCAGGTAATAACAGAATTACCCAAGAAAAAGACAAAGGCAGTTGTACTTTTTCTATCATCAATATCTCCCGCAAAATCACTATCGCAAAATCCCACAAGAGTGAAATCATTAGTAGAAGAGTAAATAGCCCGTAGTCAATCGTACCTTTGAGGTAGCGAAGAATTCTTCTAGCAACTTTCAGATGAGTTGAGGTAGGAACCTCCATGAAGCGGCTCACTATGCCAACCGCAAAGAGTATATTCGGCCTCATACAAGTCAGATATCATAAGCTTCCCATAAGGCTTTTGAAAGAAGTTGGATTCACCTTTTCTCCATCATCAAACCTTGACAACTTTGTCCCGCTCTCCATTGGTGTGTTTACAGGGTTGAAATCAAACATCTTAAACTTTTTTCAATATCTCTTTTGTATAGCTTTCTTGAGATATGAAAATACCTTCCTCCATCTGCTTCACTTCCAGACCCAGGTAATATGACATGAGCCCTATGTCCGTCATATCAAACTCACGGGACATAGCTTTCTTGAAATCTTCAAACAAAGTGGGGTTATTACCCGTAAAGATAAGATCATCAACATAAAGACAGACAAGTAAAATGTCTCCATTAGTATAACTTTAACATAAAGAGCATATTCATGGAGACAACGAGTAAAACCATTGTCTTGAAAATACTTGTCGATGCGACTATTCCACGCCCTTGGAGCTTGCTTCAATCCATATAATGCTTTGTTCAATCTAAGCACTTTATCTTCATGATTTTTGACCTCAAAGCCTAATGGTTACTCAACGTATATTTCTTCTTCAATATAGCCATTTAAGAAGGCTGACTTGACATCTAGTTGATGGATCTTCCACTTCATTTGTGTGATCGTCTCCATGCGGGCAACAGGTGCATAGACTTCATCATAGTCAATGACATGCCTTTGTTTGTAGCCTTTAGCCACAAGTCTTGCCTTGTATCTTTCTACATCTCCATCAGTATTCTTCTTTGCCTTGTATACCCATTTCATTCCAATTGCTCGATGACCCTTGGGAAGAGTTGTTAACTCTCAAGTATTGTTCTTCTCTATTAACTTGATCTCTTCCTCTATTGCTTATCTCCACCTTTTGTCTATAACAGCTTCATCAAAGTTCATTGGCTCACTATCAGCAAAGAGACAATACAAAAAATCAAAATTAGTATTTTGATCTGTATTATCATAGAGTTCTCAATTGTCCCCGTTCTTTCAAGCGCTTCATTTGAACTTCCTGGAAAGGAAGGAGATGCAACATTGGTTGGAGATGGATGTGGAGTTGTGTCTTGTAAGGGTTCCCCGCCCTTTTGTGCTTCTTCTTCATCATCTTCAAAGTACGGAAGAAAATCATATGTATTTTCTTCCTGAGATTCCCAATTCCATGTAGCTCCTTCATCAAATTCAACATCACGACTCACCACCACTCTATCATTGCCAGGGTTGTATAACTTGTAGCCTTTTGAACTCGTATCATAGCTAATAAACACATACTTGTCACTTCGATCATCAAGCTTAGCTCTTCCTTGATGAGGCACATGAGCATAGGCTATGCTCCCAAAGATTCTCAAGTGTTTGATACTTGGCTTTCTTCCACTCCATGCTTCTTGGGGAGTTTGATCTCTAACATTTCTTGTTGGAGATCTGTTGCTCAAATAAACTGCACAAGAAACAGCTTTGGCCCAAAATTCCTTGGGCATACTTTTAGCTTTCAACATACATCTAGCCATATTAAGAATTATTCTATTCTTTCTTTCAGCAACTCCATTTTGTTGTGGTGAGTAAGGTACCGTTAGAGGGCGACGAATTTCATGAGATTGACAAAAGTTGTTAAATTCTTTTGAGGTGAATTCGCCTCCTCTATCAGACCTTAAAATCAACTCAACGATATAGGACCTCACCATAAAGGGTTAGACTAGTGGTGTAATGATCCAAATACAATTAATGCAATAATATCAACAGAAAGATAATGCTAACATAAAGAAATATAGTCCAAAGCATAACTCAGCGGCAAATGGATAATAGCATAACTCGGGTCATCCATACTGGATATGCACATTATGATGCCACGCACAATATTATTTGAAATATATGTAGGTCATGGTAAGGTATCTCAACTAAATCGATTCTAAGCTTTGAAAAGTAATTTATTAGAAGAATCGGTGTCACAATATGATTAAACTCACAATATTCATAACTTATTGTATATTATGCTCTCTTTACCAAATTAAGTTCAAATAACACTTTAAGTATTTCAGATATCTCAAACTAGACTCTGAGAATGTATCATAATCGTTGCATAGATAATACATCTCCATAACTCAACACTAATTCAACTGGTGATCTCATATTCAATAAGGTTAAGCCATTGGATACCATAAAAACAGTTTTACCAAGAAACATATTATGATTATACAAAAAATTCAAGCAAGTAGAAGTTTAAGTCACCCTTACCTCGCATCTGACGAAACACCAACGACTAATCTAAATCCAAAGTCCATAAAACAATCTCCAATCACTCCAAACTATTAGAAATATGAATGTATGCATCAAAATATGCCAGGGAATCAAAGCCCATGATGCTCGAACAAAGAAAATAAAAATTCACCATCGGGTCAACTCCTTGGATTTCGAATCCGACTCAATTTTTGTAATCCATTTATCAACGAGTTCATGCATACAAAAATTAAGTCAAACAGACGCCCATAACATCCCCAAATCCCATATTAATGTCTCTTAAGTTCAAGTACAAAACCACAAATCAACACTATTCATCATCTTTATTTTCTCAAGAACATTATTTATCTCATAAACTAGGGTTTCATAATTCACACTTCCAACAAAAATAACTTGAAAGAAATGCTGTAAATCTTCTCAAATACGAATAAAAAATAAATTTGAGTTGATCGAATTACCTTCTTGAAACCCTTCCTTAAAAATTCAAAGTTCGAGACGTTTAGTATTTTGAAGCTTCAACCAATAATCTAGTAATTGAAAAAGTGAATGATATTATAATTCATATTTAATGAGTAAAATAAACTCAAAACACCATAATAAACTCACCTTAATTAGTAGCAAAATATCAAGCTTAATCTTGATCTCTAGAAGAAATCTCCAACTCAAGAACTCCCTAAAAAGAGGCTGCCCCGCTTTGTATTTATAGCAGCCCAACTGCATCAGTGAGTTGTACCTCACATTGTTCAATTTATACTTTACAAGATATCTTTCGGTAAAACACTCATAACTTTTTGTACACAACTCCGACTGATATATAGTACTCCCTCCGTCCCAATTTATGTGGTACCATTTGACCGGGCATGGAGTTTAAGAAAATAGATGTTGACCTTGTTAAGTATCAATTTTACCCTTGAAAAAGTAAGAGAGAGAAGATTTGAGTAATAAAAAAATTGTTGGTAGGTTTAAAAGTATGTAGGGCCCAACAGGGTAAAATAGAGATGATGCATTAAATAGTTGTCAAATAAGGAAATGTGCCACTTATTTTGGGACAAACAAAAAAGAAAATGGTGCCACATAAATTGGGATAGAGGGAGTATACAACAACAACAACAAACTCAGTGTAATCCCACAAGTGGGGTCTGGGGAGGGTGAGATGTACGCAGACCTTACCGCTACGAAGGTGGAGAGGCTGTTTCTGGGAGACCCTCAGCTAGAGCAGAATAACAATAAAAATAGCAAATAATAAGAGACAATATGATGTAACATAATAGCAGATAACGACATAAAAACTAAATATAACGTAAGAGAACAAAAATAAGCACGTCGTACAAATATGAATAGAATAGAGACAACAAATATATACGGTATCATACCAATGCTGATATAACCTATAACTCCTAACAGCAACCTAATATATCCTAATCTTCTACCCTAATCCTCGACCTCCATGCTTTCCTATCTAAAGTCATGTCCTCGGTGATCTGGAGGTGGGCCATATCCTGTCTAATAACCCCAGCCCAATTCTTCTTTGGTCTGCCCCTGCCTCTCTGTAGACCCAGCACTGCCAACTTCTCGCACCTCCTCATTGGGGCTTCTGTGCTCCTTCTCTTCACATGATCGAACCACCGCAGTCTCGCTTCGCGCATCTTATCCACTACTGATGCCGCACACACCTTATCATGGATGACTTTATTTTTAATCTTGTCCATCCTAGTATGACCACACATCCATATCAACATCCTCATCTCTGCTACACTCATCCTCTGAATATGCGTGGTCTTGACGGACCAACACTCCACCCCGTACAACAATACCGACCTAACGACCACTCTATAAAACTTTTCTTTGACTAATATATAGTATAATGCCCTTAAATTTAGACTCAAAGGGCTATAACTTTTGTCAATTTAACCTTTTCTAGATTAGGTATCGGTTGGAAGCTATTTTTCATCTGGAATCAGGTGTTATGTGCGCTCATTAGAAACTTTACTCGGTCGCGAAGCTTCCAACTCACATCGACTCTAAGGTGCCCCCTGGAACTATGAATCACCTGGAAAGTTCTTATCGGCCACAAATAATCGTGTGAAGCTAATGTATTTCTAAATGGGACTTTATTACTCAACATAGTATGAAATTTATTTTCAAATTGGTAACGATTCTGATACCGAACCTTCAATTCAAACACAACCAAACGACATTCGAATAACCTCATAACAACTATGGTACTTGAACTTTCAACACATCAAACAAAGTGTTAAATCCTGAAGTCAGAAAGTTGGGTCATTACATAAATAAAAGGATAGGAGGGGTTGTGGCTTGGAGATTAAAAAAAGGAAAGAGAATCACCTTTAAGGATCCTCTTACAGTGAAATGTCGGAACGATGCGAGGATATCCCGAGCGAGTCAGCTAAAGAGAGAGTGTTGTTGATGTAGGAAATCAAACGCGGAAATTAAAAGATAAAAGCGAGACGTAACTCGTACGATAATCTCAAGTAGCAACGGAGAACTAGTTCCGTTACACCCCGAGAAGATGACAAGAACACCTACACTAGGCAACTACCCTCGAGCTAACGCGAGCACGCAAGTAGAATGATCGGGGGGGATTGGAATTCATCTAGATCCGCTAGAGGAAGAACAAGTCCCATCAAAGATTTCATTCACTCAATCAAAGAGTTCAACTCTCAACACACTTGTTTGTTTAATCATCAAAGTTAGCTAATGAAATAAGACAAGCTACTAGCTATTTATAGGTGTTGTTAGACACCCTTTGAAAGGTCTAAAATGCCCACACTTAGGCTTAGGAAATAAAGGACCACGTAGGGTCAAAATAGTCTTAACATAGCAAAGATTCACGTCCTTCAGTGATCCGGGCGGAGCGCCCAATTGTGGGGTGGAGCGCCTGAGAAGTTGCACATTTTAGGCAGTGGGTTGGCTTGGGCGGAGCGCCTGGATTTGGGGCGGTCCGCCTCAGCCTAGGCATCTTCAGGAGGTGCGCCTGGAGCAGGGGGCGGAGCGCCCAAGGAGCTGGGTGGTTCCTCTTGTGCTCTAATCACCCGGAATGGCTTCCAATTGCTTCCTTCTTCTAGTCCCTTCCTCACCAAGTGTAGGTGTACTCCTTGGATCTCCTTAGCTTGGCTCCGAGTGAAGGGTCTCGTGGTTTGCCCGGCATCATCCTCCCCTTCTTGAGAGGATTTCGTCCTCGAAATTGAAGCATCACCCACGACCTCCTCATCATCATTCACGACCTCTTCATTACCTACATCCAAAGGAACCAAGTCACAAACATTGAAAGTATTAGAAACTTGATACTCACTTGGCAAGTCGACCACATAAGCATTGTTGTTTATCTTTGAAAGCACTTGGAATGGGCCATCTCCACGGGGTGCCAACTTCCCTTTTCTAAGGTTTGGAAACCTTTCTTTCCGGAAGTGCACCCACACATAGTCACCCTTCTTGAGTTCCACCTTCTTGCGTCCTTTGTTCTTCTTGGAGGCAACCTTATCATAAGCTTCCTCCAAATTCTTCTTTGCCTTAGCATGTAGCTCCATCAAAGCCTTGGCTCTAGCTTTCCCTTCAAAATTAACAACCATTTCCCTTGGCAAAGGGGTTAGATCAAGGGGAATCAAGGGGTTAAAACCATAAACACATTCGAATGGAGTCATGCCAATCATTCTATGCATGGTGCGATTGTAGGCAAACTCCATAAGAGGAAGCTTGTCAATCCAAGTCCCACCTTTACCTCGGGTCATGGCTCTAAGAAGAGCGCCCAAAGTTCGGCTTACCACCTCCGTTTGACCATCAGTTTGGGGGTGGTGGGACGTAGAAAACAAGAGTTTGGTGCCAAGGGCACCCCATAAACTTCTCCAAAAATGACTTAGGAACTTAGGGTCCCTATCACTCACTATAGTTTGAGGCACACCATGTAGCTTCAAAACATTTTCAACAAACAAGGAAGCTACATGTTGGGCATCATCACATTTCTTGCAAGGAATGAAATGAGCCATCTTTGAGAACCTATCCACAACAACAAAGATGCTATCGTGGACCCCCTAGTCCTTGGTAATTCCATGACAAAGTCCATTGATATATCCAACCACGGACTAGTAGGTACGGGGAGTGGGGTATATAGGCCATGGGGACTAGACTTGGACTTGGCAAACTTGCACTCAAGACAAGAGTTGCAAAGTCTCTCAACATGTGTCCCCATTTTGGGCCAATGAAATTGCTCCCTAAGGATGGCTAAGGTTTTATCCCTACCAAAATGTCTCATGAGTCCTCCACAATGTGCCTCTTGCACAAGCAATTCCCTCCATGAGGACTCGGGTATGCACACTTTACCATTTTTAAAGATGAATCCATTCGACCATTGGTATTTTTCAACTCTCTCCCCTTTCTCTAGAGCATCATAGACACTCTTTAGCTTTGGATCATGAGCATACATCAATTTGATGCTCTCGAATCCCATGAGCTTAGAGGTGAGAGTGGTGGCTAATGCGAACTTTCTAGATAGCGCATCCGCCACAACATTGTCCTTCTCTTTCTTGTATTGGATAACATAGGGAAAGGACTCAATAAATTCAACCCATTTGGCATGTCTCTAATTGAGCTTCTCTTGGCCTCTTAGATGCTTGAGTGACTCATGGTCACTCTTGATCACAAACTCTCTAGGCCACAAGTAATGTTGCCAATGGGCAAGGGCTCTCACAAGGGCATACAACTCCTTGTCATATGTAGAGTAGTTCAACGAGGCCCCTTTCAACTTTTCACTAAAGTAGGCGATGGGTTTGCTATCTTGCATTAAAACACCACCAATTCCCACCCCCGAGGCATCACATTCAACCTCAAATGCCTTTCCAAAGTCGGGCAATTGCAATAGAGGGGCGGTACTCAACCTACTTTTCAACTCTTGGAAGGCCTTCTCTTGAGGCTCTCCCCAAAAAAAGGGTTGGTCTTTCTTCACCAATTCGGTGAGTGGAGCGGCAATGGAGCTAAAATCTTTCACAAAACGTCTATAAAAACTTGCTAGACCATGAAAGCTCCTCACTTGAGTCACGGTGGTAGGAGTAGGCCAATCACGTATGGCCTCTACCTTGGACTCATCCACCTCCACTCCTTGGGCACTCACAACAAACCCAAGGAAGACAACCTTCTCCACACCAAAGGCACACTTTTTGAAATTAGAATAGAGCTTTTCGGCTCGCAAAGCTTCAAGCACTTGCCTAAGGTGGTCAACATGTTCATCAATTGTCTTACTATAGATCAAAATATCATCAAAATACACAACGACAAACTTGTTGATAAAAGACTTCAAGACATGATTCATGAGTCGCATGAAAGTGCTAGGTGCGTTGGAAAGCCCGAAGGGCATTACCAACCATTCATAGAGACCGAATTTGGTCTTGAATGCGGTTTTCCATTCATCCCCGGGTTTCATCCGGATTTGATGGTAACCGGACCTAAGGTCGATTTTGGAAAAGACACACGACCCACTCAATTCATCCAACATGTCATCAAGTCGTGGAATAGGGTGACGATACTTGATCGTTATCTTATTCACGGCTCGGCAATCTACGCACATTCTCCAAGTGCCGTCCTTCTTGGGAACAAGAATGACCGGAACGGCACAAGGACTCAAACTTTCCCTTACCAAGCCTTTGGAAAGCAAGTCATCAACTTGTTTTTGCAACTCCCTCGTATCCTCGGGATTGCTTCTATAGGCCGGCTTATTTGGGATTTGAGAGCCCGGAATAAAGTCAATTTGATGTTCTATACCTCTCAAGGGAGGCAAGCCATCGGGCATCTCATCCGGGAACATGTCCCCAAAGTCTTTCAAGACATTTTCAAACACACTAGGCAAAAGGTTAGAAGAAGAATCATAACTAGAGTTAAGGATCATACCTTTGTGCACTAGGCATAGGAGAAACTTGGTGCCATCATTGCCTTTCAAGAGCTCGCCCGGTTGCATCATGGCACAAATGCCACCGGTAGATGTAGTAGGTGGGATTGCCACCATGCTTTTGGACAAAAGGCTAGTCTCAATGATTGACTTGGCCTTTGCCACCTCTCTCAACTCCTTCATTTTCTTGTAGTCCTCACTCACTTGTTTAGGAGTGAGAGGTTTAAGCACAAATCTCTTCCTTTCATGCTTGACCGTGTAAGTATTGACACGACCATCATGCACTACTTGCCTATCGAATTGCCATGGCCTCCCTAAGAGTAGGTGGCATGCTTGCATAGGCACAACGTCGAACAAATGCTCATCAACATAACTCCCCATTTTGAATCGAATCATCACTTGCTTTACCACTTTAAGCTCCCCACATTCGCTTAGCCATTGTAGCCGGTAAGGTTTAGGATGCTTCATGGTAGTCAACTTCAATTGAGACACAAGTGATTGACTCACTACATTTGCACAACTCCCGGAATCAATTATCATAGAGCAAACAACATCTTTGACCCGACACCTAGCATGGAAAAGATTTTCCCTTTGCAAGGTTTCACTATCTTCTACAATCATAGCCCCTAGGCTCCTTCTCACAACCAAGAAAGTATGAGGATCCTCCTCCTCCACCGTGTCATCAAGCAAATCATCCTCCTCTACTCCCTCATCTCCCTCTACTCCCTCTACCCCCTCATCTTCCGATTCACTCTCTTTCTCATATGCATCATTACCAACAACAATCATGGTCCTCTTTGTAGGACAATCCCTAGCAAAGTGCCCATAGCCTTTGCACTTGTGACATTGCATTGAAGAAGAAGTAGGAGCATTCAATTAAGTTTTAGAGTTACCTCCCACATTAGATGTATTCTTCTCATATGGCTTCTTCACATCCTTGCTAGCATTGGCACCACTTGCTCCACTTGCACTTGGGAACCTTGCATTTGTAGTAGGAGGCTTCCAATCTTTTGGTTTGCTTGTTGGAGTAGTAGTGCTACTCTTGTAGCGAAGGGATTTCTCCTCCTTGAGCCATTTCTCGGCCTCAACCGCATCTTCACATAGCTTGTAATGATCATCATATTTGTGGAACTTCAATTGTGAAGCTATGTCTCGGTTCAAGCCCCCTTTGAAACGGATCATGGCCGTCTCATTATCTTCATCATCTAAGTCAAGGATCATTCGGATTTGCTCAAATTCGTTGAAGTATTCACCAACCGATTTGTATCCTTGTTTCAACTCATAGAGACGCTTTTGTTGCTCAACCCGGTATTGGTTAGTCAAGTACTTCTCATCCATCACACGGATCAACTCTTCCCAAGTAAGATTAATAGCCATACCCGTCCTCCTTCTATTCCTCTTCACCGACTCCCACCAAGTAGAAGCAAAAGATTCAAAGGAGGATATTGCATACTTGGTTTTCTTCACTTCGGGCATATCATTGGTGTCAAAGATACGTTCCATAGCCAACTTCCAACCAATGTAATCCACCGGATCACTACTTCCTTTGAAAGAAGGAATAGTGAGCTTTACACTATTAAGGTTGTTGTTGTTGTCACGACCCCCTTGGAATGGCTCCGGTTGGCCTCCATAGTGATCATCATAAGCAACATAGTCCCTCCTTGCATTCCTTCCTCCATATCCTAAGTGTGGCCCTCGACCTCGGCCTCTACCCCGATCCACATTTCGACCCCAATTCATACCTCGTCTCGGTTGAAAGTGATCATCATACCCATAAGCCTCATCATCATACTCGGCTTCCTCCCCTTCTTGAGCTTCAACGGGTTGCTCAAGAGCTTGGACATTGCGGACGGGTCTTGGAAGTGGAATGTCTCTTTGGGGGTGGTCTAAAATACGGGGAATGCCCATTCGTTCAATCCTCTCTCGATCCTCCTTCACCCGTTGTTGATTGAGCAATTCAACAACTTGCTCCGGGGTAAAGGTAGGACTATTGGAGCCTTCTCCGGTTTCAATTTGGACACTCGGGGTCCTTTTCTCATTTTGGACACTCGGGGTCCCATGTTCTCCTTGAGTACTCGAGGCTCCCTTTTCAAGATACTCGATCCTTTGATTCATGAGGTCCATCTTGGCAAGAAGATTAGCCAAGGCCTCCTTAATGAAATCTTGTCCTTCGTTAGCCATTGTACCTACAAAGAAAAGAAACAAGAGTTAGTTAAAACACCTCACTCGCTCCCTCACTTGTGTTCACTCGGATCACTCTTTTGGGTGACGGTGGATATTTCACTCGACTTGTAATTCCAAAGCTTCACGTAGATGATTAGCAATTCCCAACTCAACCAAAAATATTCACGAGTCACACACACTCCGGGGTGAGTGGAGTTATTGGGACTCGATGAACGCTAGGCACTTTGAAGTCAAGGACTTGAATCAAAAGAAACTATGAGTCTTCTTTGGATTTCTAATCTCCAACTATGGCACGAATCACCTAGAGCAATGAAGGATTAGTGTTAATTAAGTAGGAAGATTACTTAGATCAACACTAATTAGATGTTAGGCAACAAAGAAACAAGTAA
This sequence comes from Petunia axillaris subsp. axillaris, assembly GCA_029990575.1. Taxonomy (NCBI): domain Eukaryota; kingdom Viridiplantae; phylum Streptophyta; class Magnoliopsida; order Solanales; family Solanaceae; genus Petunia; species Petunia axillaris. Next base: position 118,098,385 of record JARKNS010000004.1, on the reverse strand, counting down.
TCCTAGAAGAAACTACCCAAAAATCAACCTCCCAGCAATTTAGGCGGAGCGCCCAAGGCTTGGGCGGAGCGCCTGACAAAGTTGATCAGTGAGGTCGGGCAGGCGGGGCGCCTGGGGTTTAGGCGGACCGCCAAGGGTAAGCACAAGTCAGACGGAGCGCCTAGGCTATAGGCGGAGCGCCTGGACGAAGAACAACCTGGGTTTTCAACAACGTGTTCTTCGATTTCAATCCAACTTTTTGGTCGATTTCAACGTGTTCTTCCCAAATTCGAAGTACCCGAAGTTGTATAATGATACTACCACCAATCCCCAATCAATTTCACACCCAACCAAGCAACATACAAGGCAAATTCATGATTCAAGTTCAAGTTGGGTTTTCTTCAAATTTTCAAAAGGGTCAAAATGTGGGTTTTGATTCTTCCAAAATCAATGTTATACAACTCCGATTCACACCAAATTTGTTGCAATGGATTCGTTTTTAAAAGTAGATCAATCCCCGGTAATCAAATCCAAAACCCCACAATCACACAATCCCAAATCAACCAAGTTTTCTTAAGAACAAGGGTTTGGTAGGGTTTAAGGAAAATTGGGGTTTCAATTTTTCAATCCAATCCAATCCAAGTAAATTTGGTATCAAAACAACGGGAATTCAACCACGATCACAAATCTATAACACCCAATCCAAGAATCGATCCAACCAAAAAGTTACGCCAATTTTGTATTTTTTAATTTTTCAATTTTTTTGTGTTTTTCTTCTAATAACAACTTCAACAACAAGAAAACTAAACAAACTAACCTAGGCACGAAGAATCAAGGGTCGGGGGTTCGTAGAAACGAGACCCGAGCCTTGCTCTGATACCAAATGATGTAGGAAATCAAACGCGGAAATTAAAAGATAAAAGCGAGACGTAACTCGTACGATAATCTCAAGTAGCAACGGAGAACTAGTTCCGTTACACCCCGAGAAGATGAAAAGAACACCTACACTAGGCAACTACCCTCGAGCTAACGCGAGCACGCAAGTAGAATGATCGGGGGGGATTGGAATTCATCTAGATCCGCTAGAGGAAGAACAAGTCCCATCAAAGATTTCATTCACTCAATCAAAGAGTTCAACTCTCAACACACTTGTTTGTTTAATCATCAAAGTTAGCTAATGAAATAAGACAAGCTACTAGCTATTTATAGGTGTTGTTAGACACCCTTTGAAAGGTCTAAAATGCCCACACTTAGGCTTAGGAAATAAAGGACCACGTAGGGTCAAAATAGTCTTAACATAGCAAAGATTCACGTCCTTCAGTGATCCGGGCGGAGCGCCCAATTGTGGGGTGGAGCGCCTGAGAAGTTTCACATTTTAGGCAGTGGGGTGGCTTGGGCGGAGCGCCTGGATTTGGGGCGGTCCGCCTCAGCCTAGGCATCTTCAGGAGGTGCGCCTGGAGCAGGGGGCGGAGCGCCCAAGGAGCTGGGTGGTTCCTCTTGTGCTCTAATCACCGGAATGGCTTCCAATTGCTTCCTTCTTCTAGTCCCTTCCTCACCAAGTGTAGGTGTACTCCTTGGATCTCCTTAGCTTGGCTCCGAGTGAAGGGTCTCGTGGTTTGCCCGGCATCAGTTATGTTTAGATTTGGATAAAAAGACATAAAAGTTTCTTTTATTAATACATAGCTAGTGTGCTAATAAGGCGTAAGAAGTGATATGCTAATCTAATACAACCATGTAGTTTGTTAACAAACTATATACATATATCACCTTGCACAAATGAGATATAATTGTAATGTTAAATTCATATCACTTTGGCACACCGTTGCAACACGGGCGTGCTTATACGTACCAAAGTTTTTCAAAATATACCTAAGGGATAATTCTTTTATTTTTAAGAATTTTTATAAATAAGTGTATGCAACCCAAATTGCATCGACACCTACACTTGGTTTGGAAGTTAAGGCATGGATGATATGAGCTCGGGAGACGACTTGAAGACCATGCCTTGGAGCTCAATCAAAGTAGAAGCAGGGCTGAAACCAGTGCAGGAAACAGGGGAGCCAAAACAGGGCAAACAGGGCAGCACTTTCTGAGCTTACTGCCTGACGAGGAAGATCTGTTCTTCGCGATCACGACCATGTCTGCGCGATCGCGAAGAGGAAATCATTGTTCTTCGCTGTCGCGCCCCATCTCGCGCGATCGCGAGCCTTTGAAGAAATTCCCTGCGCGATCGCTATTCCTTTCACGCGATCGCGATGAAGGTTTGAGGAGCAGCGACCAGAAACTTGGCAAATCTTGTAATGGGAAACTATAAATAGACCCCTTAGTCATTTATTGCTTTTTACACAACTTTGAACTAGAATGATGTATTTCTTGAGTGATTCTCAATGAAAAACCCGTGAGCGGGCATGATTTCACTTGGTCGATTCCAAGTTGAACATCGGAACCTCTTTGATCATTCTATTTGCGAGAGCCGAGTGTCTCTTGAGGGTAGTTGCATAGTATAGGTGATCCTTGACTTCACCCGGGGTGTATCGAGACAAGTTCCTTGGTGCTACTTAGGTAAAAGTTTCAAGCCTCATCTTGCTTTTTATCTCGATATCGTTATCGATATCCCCTATCTTGTTTTAGCTTCCGCATTATCGTATCGTTTGTCGCTTCCGCCTAGTTTCCATTGCATCAGTTGGTATCAGAGCACGTCTAGGCTTCGTTCTTACGAATCCTCGGTCTTGTTCTTGTTATTGTTATCATTGTGTTGTTTGTTCTTAAAATTTGAAGAAAAATAAAAAATTCAAAAACTTGAAAATCACAAAAAAAAAAAATTGCTAGAAATCGTTGGTTGTAACGATTTTGTTGTTGTTTGTTATTGGGGATTGTTTGTTATCATATTCCCGTTGATTTGGTACCCTCGAAACACGATTTGAAGTCGTGAATCAAAATCTTGAAAACCAAATCTCAAAAGTTGAGAATTCACACAATTTGATAGAACTTGTTTTGTGTTGTGAATTCTTGGTTGCTTGGTATCGGGGATTGTTCCTTACAGTTTTCCGTTATTTTGATATCCCCATATCATCAGTTGGAGTAGCAGAATGAAAATCGAAGTTTTTGAATCTTGAAGTTCTTGAAAACTTTTGAAGAACTTGCTCCAAATTCTTGAAACAACTTGTTTGTTGATTGTTTGATTGGTAAAACCATTGGGAATTGTTTACTTCAGTTGAAAACACCCTTTGGAAGCTATAGAACTGAAAAACAAGTTGAATTGGGGTGATTTGTGTGCTAAAAACTGAGTTTTCAGTCGGGGTTCTGGTTCTGGAACTCAGGCCTGCGCGATTGCGCCCTGCTTCACGCGAACGCGCCAACTTGCCAATTTGGTCATCGCGATCGCGCCTTACCTCACGCGATAGCGAAGGGTCCCCATTTCCTGAAATTCCTGAATTGGGACAGATTGTTCGTAAAGCTGTCGTAACAGTTTCCGACCACCAAAACTCCCATAGCATCATTAAATATGGTGAGTTTCTAGATCACCCACCAAAATTCATCCAATTCCGAATCCGTTTAGTGACGATTTGATCTTTGAACATTTGATCGCGTCACTTCCGGTTAGTACTTTGAGGGTAACACTTCTACCCAGTTAGTACTAATTCATTGTGCGTATAGGATACTCGTGCTTAGAAGGAGAGTAGAGCTCAAAAAAGACTCGTAGTACATTTTGGCTCAAGTGCTCACTTATAAAGCCGTTCGCCCATCGAGTCCCATCAATTCCACTCACCCCGAAGAGTGTTTGGTTCTTGTGACTTGAGTGGTTATTGAGGTGGTTGTTCAACTACGAGGAAGCCTTTGAGATCAAGCTTGAGTGATCCTACAACCCACTAAATTGAGTGTACCCGAGTGACACTCCAAAGGTGAGGGAACGAGTGAGGGTTTTTACTCTAACCTCTTTCGCTTGTTTTTACTTTTTGTAGGTACATGGCCGGAGACGTATACGATACCGTTGAAGTCCCGGTAAGCACTTTGGCCTACCTCTTGGCCGAGGTGAGATCCATTGGCCTACCTCTTGGCCGAGGTGAGATCCATAAGTTCGAGGTTTGATAACCTCAAAGAGGAATGGACCCCGAGTGTCCAAAGGGGTACCGAAAGAGGTACTAGTGATGAAATGTTGGGCATTCCCCAACCGTTGGGCATTCCCCAACAAGTGGGCACTCCCCACAACTTGGGCATTTCCCAAGGTAATGGTGAACGAGGTGATGAGCTTAAAACGACACTTGTGGTACGGAGGAGTTTGGGTGCCATGAGTCTTGCGGAGTCAGAGCATGTGCAAAGAGAGAATCTCTTCCATGCTAGGTGTCGAGTGATGGGGCAAGTGTGCTCAATGATCATTGATTCGGGAAGTTGTGCTAACATAGTGAGTGAGACTTTGATTTCCCAATTACAATTGCCTACTATAACCCATCCACATCCCTACCGGTTACAATGGTTGAGTGAGTGTGGAGAGTTGAGGATGGTGAAGCAAGCTTTGGTTGAGTTTGGCATTGGAAATTACCGAGATAAGGTAATGTTCGATGTAGTTCCTATGTAAGCTTGTCATCTCTTGTTTGGAAGGCCATGGCAATATGATCGGAGCGTAGTACATGATGGTAGGACCAACTCTTATACGGTCTTGCATGGTTCTAGGAAGTATGTACTCAAGCCCTTGACGCCCAAGCAAGTAAGTAATGACTATAGGATTATGAGGGAGTTGAAGGAAGCCGCTAAGGCCAAGTTACCCATGAAACTTGAGCCCGGAACCAATAATCTTATGGTCATGCCCTTGCGAGTTGAGAGTGAAGCATCACCCGGACCTACAATTGGCCTTGAGCGAAAAATGAAATAAGTGAGGGGAGAGGAAATCTCGAGTGAGAGTGAGGACACCCTTTGTTCTAACCATGATTTATCTTCTTCTCTTTCTATTTGTTTTGGCTTATGTGTAGGTACTCTTGGAGGCTAGCTAGTGGAGCCTCAACCGTTTGCCTTGGAAGGAAGACAAGAGGACGGAGAGCATCATTGTGAACTTCGTGATGAAGGAATTGAATGCGACACTTCAAGCTATGTGAGTGCTCACGGGAGCGACTCAAATGTAAGTATTACCTTCCCTTCTCATGAAAATGTTGATCCCTTGTCTTGTGGAGACTCAAAGCTAGTTGTTGCTTGTGATGCCTATATTGACCTTGCAACTAGTGAAGAATCTAATGGTCAACTTGTGTTTACGTGTGACCTAGTAGAAAGGAATGAAACGCCACATCATGATGTGAGCCCGGTATTCAAAGAACCTCTCTCTAGTGAAAATGTGTTAGTTGACCTTGCTTGTGAACCTTGTTATGACACCCCACCCATATTTGATAAAGGGGAAGATGAGTTATGTGGCTCTACCCTTATTGGTATAATTGATTTTGGTGGCCTTGTGTGTCGTAGTGAGGATGAGAGTGATCTTGAGGAGTCCAAATTGCATGAATTGGACAAGGTTGTCTATGATGACTCCTCAAGTGCGAGTGAGGAACCTAGCTATGATACTTCACCTTTGCTTGACCTTGAGAATGGGATGCACACTTTTACTAATCCTTTGTTTGAGAGCCCTTATTTGTAGTGGTGAGTTGTATCACACTAGAGTTAGGAATGAGTTGGAACCTCCGTGGTGTGAGGGATTTGATCCCATAGACAACTCTTTGTTTGAAGCTTCGAGTGAGGTAGATGATTCTTCTAGTGACCCTACCCTTGTTGGTTCGGGTTATGATGATGAAGAGTCCATTCATAATGCCTTCCTTGAGAGCTTACCTTGTGAGGGGGGTTGTCTCGAGGATGAAATTGGAGGTGAGGAGGTATCTCTTAGTGTGAGTATGAGAGCTCTTAAGAAGGGGAGTGGGGGTAATTGCTTCTAATTGTGATTCGACTTACCTTGTCTATCCCATCCCACATATTAACCACACTTTGAGAATTGAGCATGCCAAAACCATTGTGCCGCAATGTGAAAGTAATGCATTAAAGGTTTGGTATGTTGATCATGAGCTTAGGGGTCATAGGAACTTTGATTGCTTAATCTTGAATGTTCCATTTCCTATGGGTCTCTTTGTTTGTCATGATTGTGAGTGCTTGTCACTATGGAGCCAAGAACTTGTTATCTCCTTTGGAGACATAAGCTTTTTGAGTTGTATTGATACTTGGCTCTATCACAAGAGTGAATTTTCTACACCACTTACCTTCACTCTTGTTGGACTTGCCTACTCGCATCGTGGGAAGTCGTGGTGCACTAATCTTGGACTTAGGGATCGTAGTGAATTTGATAGCTTAATCTTGCATATGTCATGCACTATTGATTTCCTTATTGTTCTTGTGATGGAAGCACTTCGTTGTTGAACCAAGTACTTGATAGTTCCTTTGGGAACATGAGCTTCTTTGTTGTCATTGATACTTGGTTGTACCATAAGAGTGTGTTTTCCCACACTTGGTGCACTAACCTACTCTTGTAGTAGGAGCTTTTGTTTTGTTTGCCTTTTGATGTAGGTGATACTACCTTGGAGGAGGACGCCTTAATTTCGAGGACGAAATCTTCTCAAGAAGGGGAGGATGATGCAACCCAAATTGCATCAACACCTACACTTGGTTTGGAAGTCAAGGCATGGATGATATGAGCTCGGGAGACGACTTGAAGACCATGCCTTGGAGCTCAATCAAAGTGGAAGCAGGGTTGAAACCAGTGCAGGAAACAGGGGAGCCAAAACAGGGCAAATAGGGCAGCACTTTCTGAGCTTACTGCCTGACGAGAAAGATCTGTTCTTCGCGATCGCGACCATGTCTGCGCGATCGCGAAGAGGAAATCATTGCTCTTCGCTGTCGCGCCCCATCTCGCGCGATCGCGAGCCTCTGAAGAAAGTCCCTGCGCGATCGCTATTCCTTTCACGCGATCGCGATGAAGGTTTGAGGAGCAGCGACAAAAAACTTGGCAAATCTTGTAATGGGAAACTATAAATAGACCCCTTAGTCATTTATTGCTTTTTACACAACTTTGAACTAGAATGATGTATTTCTTGAGTGATTCTCAATGAAGAACCCGTGAGCGGGCATGATTTCACTTGGTCGATTCCAAGTTGAACATCGGAACCTCTTTGATCATTCTATTTGCGAGAGCCGAGTGTCTCTTGAGGGTAGTTGCATAGTATAGGTGATCCTCGACTTCACCCGGGGTGTATCGAGACAAGTTCCTCGGTGCTACTTAGGTAAACGTTTCAAGCCTCGTCTTGCTTTTTATCTCGATATCGTTATCGATATCGCCTATCTTGTTTTAGCTTCCGCATTATCGTATCGTTTGTCGCTTCCGCCTAGTTTCCATTGCATCATGTACCAATCTAAATTCAACATGTGTTATAATTAAAGAGAAAAAATACTTAAAAACTGACAAAATACTTTGTTTATTGTGTAATTTTTTTCTTCAAAATATTGTGTTTATTTCCAACAAGTATTATCATAACTAGATTTAACGATTTTATCAACAACAAGCTAAACCTTCTGCTGAAAGCTTCTATTTCTCCATTTCTTCCTCAATTTTACTATTTTATTAGTTTTTATCTTGCTTTTTGTTATCTCGCTCTTATGTTAATTTTTCTTCGAGAAATGTATAAATAATCTGAGGTGGTTGGGCCACCCGTACACCACCACTCCTTGTTGTCATAACTGTAGAACCAAATGAAACACCTCAAATCATATAAACCCAATTTGTTCTTCGAGCTACAAAGTCCTCAAATAATAATTTTGAAACTTTTCCACCCAAATATTCACGAAATCAGTGTTTAAACTTCAAACCAAACACAATATTGATTTCATCGAGATTTAAACAACATAACAACAATAAAACTTGTATGTTAATAAACAACGAAATCTTAAAATCCAAGTAAATGAACTTTATGTTTTTCCTTTTTTCCACTATAAATTTTGAATTAACGTGTGTTAATAGGCAACAAAATTAGTGTGAGGATGATAGAGAATACAAAATATGACATGTAAAAAGTGAAAGTTTTACCATTTTTATCAATCATAAACAACAAAGTTGTTTAAGGACACGAGAATGATGAAAAGTTATATTATTTAAAAGAACGAAGAAGGGGGCAAGGAGAAAGTGACGAGTGACGAGGGTGGGAAGGGGGAAGGGTGATATTTTAATAATTTTTGAAAGAAAGAGACCGTAGTGGGTAAAAAAAGCTACTGATAAAGACTGCATAGAAAAAGATGATCCAATTAAAGGAAACTTTATATTTGGAATTTGTGATTACAATAACGGAAATAACAAATATATTGAAAAAAACATCAATTTTGCAAATTCTTTGTGAGTTTATGCGTGAATACTACCCGAATAAAAGTGGTATTTTATAGACACAATTTTGTGGAAAGGTTTAGTTGGTAAAAACACCATAAAGTACAAGTGTGTTATAAGAGATTTTAGTACAACCACATGTATCATTCAATGCATCAAGCCAAAAAAGTTCAATGTGATCAAATAAGTAGGGCCCCTTTATAGAAATTAGTGCTACCAAAGTTAGGTCCAATATCTACTCTTGAGAGTAGACAAATCACTTTATCAACAAAGTATATAACTTAAAGTCATTTGTGTAGCATTATTGCCAATCTAGACTTTTCGATAGAAAATTCAACATTTTCCTAAATTTACTCCTTTCATTTTTCATTTCGTTAAAGAACATATATACACGTTTGTTGTTTAATTTCCTATAAATAAAAAAACGTAATTAAAGCATAGAATATGTTAAATTAGTAGGAGTGGAAATTGAGAATGTGAAGTGGACCCGAGTGAGAGTGGATTATCCGAGGTGGCGTAGACCTCTTAATCACTTGTTCGGAGCAAAAAAGGGGGAGGGCTGTGTTTCTCGTGTCACACTTGACCATTATGCGTTAAATTCCAAAAATGGAATCTCTGAAGCCCTCACTCACTCCCCTAAAATCTCTCTTTTAATTCTCTTCTTCCTTCACTAATCTCTGTAAGCAACACCAACTTTTTTTTTTTAAATTTTTAGTGTTTTTGAATTTTCTGAACCTGTTGTTTTTCCCCCTAATTTATAACGTTTTTATTTTGCTTTTTTTTTTTTGGGTAATGCAGGTATTCAAGAGCACTTTGGTTACAGTTCAAAGTTGATTTACACATTTATTGTCAAGATTCTCAGGTTAATTTAATGTTTTAAAACTTTTTTTGATCGTTTTTTTGGTTGTAATCTGTCTATGAATGACTAAACCCTAAATTTTGTGTGCATGGACTTTTTAGAAATTGATAGGCAAATAGAAAACCTAAACCCCAATTGCACAAGTTGACTAAAAAATGGCTGTTATGCTGTCAAGTCCTTGAACTGAAGTAAACAAGTACTAGCATCATTTTTATCTTGTAACGTTATCAACTAAGCTCGTTATAGGTTGATATCTTTTCGAGAAAGCAAAGGCAAATGCTTAAGCTAATGGTGCATTCATATGCTTTTTTTGTGACAAAAAAGAATAATACCCGATATACCTATAAGCTATAGGTGCTTCAATGCTTGCATTCTCTGCACCAACATTGAGTATATGAGGGTATAAAGCAAAGCTTAGAGAAATAGGAAAAAAACCCAGAAAAGTTTGGTGGAAAATTATCTTTGAAGGTATCAAAGTTTTACCTGTTACAGATTCAAACTAAATTTAATTCTGGGTGTTTTACCACTATGTTTGGTTTTGCAATTGTGGGTGTTTGTTGGTTTTAAAAATAGTGTTTTTGTGGGGTAATTCAGTTTCTGCATTGTTGTGAGTTTGAAGATTCTGCTTTTCCAACTTTTAATTCAGTGATAGTTGTGTTAGTATATTTTTTTGTGAAATTGTTTCTGGTTTTTTTGGCACATTATTTGCCCAGTGATTAAGCCTAAATGAGAATTTTGTTTGTGTGGCAGAGAATGTCGACATCTTCTAGTTGGTGCATACATATTGTAAATCACGCTTCACGACAAAAGAAAATAGTAAAACTAATAATGGTACCGAGCGGAATATATACATACATATATATAGGGTCCACATAATCAAACTAATGGTGTTTTCTCTTTACCTGGGGTATTCTTTAGTTTTTATGCCAGTATTTTCCTTGCCGTGGTATTTTCATCTATTTTTTTTTTCAAAATGTTTTCTCTAGCCGAGGGTCTACTAGAAATAGCCTCTCCACGTTGGTGGGGGTGAGGTCTGCGTACATCTCACCCCTTCCTAGACCCTCACTTATGGGATATCACTGTGTATGTTGTTGTCGTCACATAATCAAACTCTAGTGATCTTGGATTGGGGGCGTAGTTGATTGGTTAATATTTGTTTAATAGGATCAAGTAGACGGGGGAACTTTTTTTTTTTTTTTTTTTTTTTGTTTTTGAATCTGACGAACATGTTGTTTCCCCCCTAATTTGTTACGTTTTTATTCTGTGTAGGTTTTTGGGTAATGCAGGATATTAAGAGGTCTTTTGATGCAGTGTAAAGTTGATTTACACCTTGATCGCCAAATTTCTTAGGTAAAATTTATTGGTTTATTTTTTTTGGGCCATTTCTTTTTCTTGTAATTGGCAATGTGACTAAAGCCTATTTTTTGTCTGTGTGGAACTTTTTGAAGTTTTATTTCAAAGTTGATAGGCAAACACACAAAACCTAATCTCCCAATTGCAGAAATTGACTCCAAAAAACAAGTTTTGCTTAAAATTCTATGTGGGATTTCATTTAGACTTGTCTGAGTTGCATATTTCTGGTTATTGATTGGTGAATAAGCTAAGTGTGTTGGTGCGGAGGGACTTGTAGCCGGGCAAGTTATTGATATATGTTCTGAGGTTAGTTCTGATGTTGGTTTGGGCCATGTAGAGTTCATTCATTTGCACAAGACTGCAGCTTTATTAGAAGGATTAGTGGTATTGGGAGGGGCAACGGATGAAGAAGTGGAAAAGTTAAGGAACTCTGCAAGATGCATTAGTTTGTTTTTCAAGTTGGTTATGATATTCTTGATGTTACAAAGTCTTCTCAGGAATCAGGGACTTAGTTGCTGATAAGGTAGTTAACTTATCCAAAACTGATAGGTATTGAGAACTCTAGGGAGTTTGTGTAGTTCTCAAAGATAAACGAAGCTTCTTTTGTATTTTATTTGCAACACTACTAATGACAAGAATATAATTAAGCACCAAAAGACAACAAGAAAATTGGTGTACCTTTTCTTACCATATCTCCACGTTATATCTTCAATAGTTCAATTGATTTCTGTCCAATAAAATTGGTTATCTTTTTCTTGCTATGGTGTGTAAACAATGTAAGATCTCTATATATGTAAAGTGAAGAAGTAAACTTTATCTAACAAGTGAATTTACAATAGAATGATGTGATAAGCTGTACTTGCACTATGGTGAGAATCAGACCAGTAATATGCTAGACTTTGGAATTAATCTAACATAATGAAGGTATTCTTCTTGGTAATTTTGCACCTTAACCTCTTACCTTATGTTTCAGAGTGCCACCAAAAGTCTTAACTTCTAATATGTTGCGAATGGTAGAGAAAGAAACTTACCAAAAACTTTTTTCTTGTGTTTGTTTCTATTCATCTCACTTTTCATGTACAACACACTAAAGTATTAGTAAACTAAAACAAAACTTTCCTCCTCTTTCTATTACTAGATATTCTGAGATGAATATGGTGCGAGAAAAGATTCTTTTTTCGAATAAAGATATTTTCTTCTATTAAGCTAGGAGGAACATTTCTAGATATTAGGGAGAAAAATGTATAGCATGTGAGGGTGGGAGACGAGAGTTAAAAAGAAGATACAGAATTGCATTTATACTATTCTGGCGGTATTTGCTTTTTTCTTTTCTTGCTAGAGGTGTGGGAATAAGAAACTGAAAATATTATCCTCTCGTGTTTTGGATGTACTTCTGACTAGCATTGTGTCTTTGCTAGTTTTACATCAATAATACTGCCTATTTAACCGATAAAGAAAAGAAATTGTCAATATTATGAAGGCTGAAGACATACTTTCCTCCCTGTAGTTGAGCTGAAATTCCTTTGACATACCCATTATTCAGGGGTGTGCCTTTACACACAAAGGTTTGAACAAGTGTGTTTGTGACACACCTCTTTTGTGCTTGATCAGATTTTGTAAACATATGTTTGTCACGCACAACACGTGTCTTTAATTTTTTAAAAATAAAAAAAATCACTTGAAATCACAATACATCCCTCTTCTTCACTTATCCCACCACTTTCGTTGCAACCACCTCCATTAACGTCCTTGAAACCACTACCAGAAGCACCCTTTTTTTTCCGGGGCCAGAAGCACCCTTTTTTACTACGCCAAAAATTTACAACTAATCAAAAAGCCACTGACATGAGAGTCTACTTTCATAAAAAAAAACTCACTATTTGTTTTTAAACTTGTGACAAAAAATTGAACAAGATCCGATCCCAAATTCGCCGGAGCTTTGCGCTATATCAAATCTCTCATTTAGTACTGTGAAATCTTCTAAAATTGGGACGAACATTGTTTCTGGAGGGATAGAACAAATATGCGAAATCAAAACTTCAATTTACACTTCTAAAATCTTCTGGAAACTTTGAATGTGGGAAGCGTCCATTTTTGCCACACTAATAATACTTCTGAGATCTCTTCTTTTTAGCTTTTATATTACACATAACGCAAAATTAGAGTCAAAACTGATTTATCACTTTTTTACATAGTAAAAATGAAAAGAGAGTGAAAGTTTGTATCTAAAACTAAGGAAGAAGCGGAGGGAGGGGGGATGAAGAAGATACTGTTGGGGGGAGGTGTTGTGGTGGGTAAAAAAAAAAGAAAATTTTAAATGTTGACACATGTCACTAGAGATGAATTGGGATTAAGGTTTGACATGGTTCACGCGCCACTTTTCGGTGTATACACGCTAGTGCCACGTAATCAAACAAGGTGTGTAGTAGATACACTTTTTAAAATCTTTATGTTTAAAGGCACGCTTGTGAATGATAGGTGTGTTAAAGGTATTTCGACACAACTACAAGGAGCAAAGTATGTATTCAGCCTATTATGAACAATCATTCACCCCAAATCTATCCTTGAACTAGTTAATGTTTTTCTTTTGATAAAGTTCAAATTTATGCGTCTTTTGGCGACCATATTGAATATTTTAATAAATGTGTCTTTTAGTAACCATATCGAATGGAAAATATCATTGTTATTGTCTTTTTCAATGTTAGCTTTTGGAAATTGCAAAGTTATATTTTTTTTTTTTGATAATCAGCTATCCAAATTATGATGTTATGATGCAAAGTGATGGATGTCGCTGTGTTAATTACTATTTGCTCGTAAAGGTTTGGATGCATCATCTGAACCTTGCTCCACTTGTTAAACATATGAAGGAAAGTATTTGGACATAAGAAAACAAAACATGCAATGTAACTGTATGATTTTCTGAAAAGTATAACACCGTGACAAGGTTTGAATGAATCATAGTAACTACAAAACATTCAACATCATAGTATCTGATTGCTTGAAACTGTGGATTTCTTCGTTGAGACGGTATCTTGTAACGCCTTGTTCCTTTTGAGTTGGATTCTCTTCAACTTTGTAAGCAGTTTTGCTTCTGCTTGTTGTTCTTCTACTGTTCCTTAGCTTGTAAAGTTGGTCTTGCCTTATATTTTCTGTTTGTACATCAAATTGTACTATCTATGTTGATGGCTTTGGTTGGAGAATGGGAGGCGAAAATAGAATCTCCGCAGTGTACTTGTCTTTGTTAAGATAAGGAGGTGTTTAAAAATTCCATATGGTTATCCGCCTTTTCGGGAGTAGATTCTTTCAATTTCTTCAAATATTAGTGGAAGCCATTTGCAGTGAGCTAATAATCTGTCTTATAAGTTTTCAAAAATAATAAGTTACTAGTTAGCACATTACTCTGGTCAATGATGCGCGTAGGTTCATGTGGAAATATAATTCTCCAGTTCAAAATTACTTTTATCTTGATATAAGTATTTGTTAGCACTCTTGGATCTCTAGAAATTTATAGAAACAGACTTAGAAAAAGAATAATTATATCCCTATGTTTTCAAGATAATAACAAAGAGGCAGCATTGATAAACTTTTCTCTCATCTCCTGTTGTGGGGTTGTTGAAGGTGATCATAGGCTTATGAAATCCCTTTTTATCATGTTTCACAGTGTTGTTTATGCTATATATGAAAATTCACTACTCCTTCAAGTTCTCCAACATGATGAATATCCTGTTTGTAATATTTGGGGAACTTTTACCATATTGATGTAGGAAATGTGGTTCCTCTATAATAATTGAAACCTAAAATTATAGTGAAAAAGATTAGAGGTCTTTATATTTACTAAAGGGTTAAATGGTAGGTGTTTAGGAGGTTTGAAGGGTTTGCATGAAGAATGCTTGACAATTTTTGGAGTTGTTTTGGATGCATCTTTGGATTGTTTCTAAGGTAAGTGAAGCGGGAAGAGTCAATAATTTAACAATTCCATGGAGAACTCTTCATGACTAATTTTTTTAAGTTAAGTCTTTATAGACCTGTTCGGTCCTATGGATGTGAGTGTTATTCAACCGCTAATGTTCATGCCAAAAGAAGTTGGTCAGAAAGATAGTGGCAAACATACCGGATCACGTTCTCTTATGATTCATGTCATTGGTTGCATCAAACGATATCTGTTTGAGGCGCTGACAAACTGACAAGTCCTTGAACTAAAGTAAACAAGTAGCATCATTTTTAGATGAGAATGTTTTCAAGTAAACTCGATGGCGAGGCAAATGCTTACGCTGAATGAGACTACTGGCACGTAGTGGCACTTTCTTATGATGATTTTTGCAACAAAAAGAATACTCAACACTGATATAAGCTACAAGTGTTTCAATTCTTGCATTCTCCTTGCACCAAGATTGAATCTTTGAAGGTATAAAGCAACGGTTAGAGGAAATAGGGAAAAACCCAGGCAAGTTTTGGTGAAAAATCATCATAGAAGGTATTAGAATTTTTCCCTTTTTAACCACTCACTTGGTATTTCACTCTTCATATACAAGTTCTTGAGTATTGCTACAAAAGAATAAATTCTCTCTTCTTTCTTTTACTAGATATCATGAGACTAAATATTGTGCGAGATAAGAAATTATTTTTCTAATAAAGATTTTTTCGTACTATTAAGCTAGGAGGAACATCTCTAGATATTCAGAAGAAGTATAGACAGCATGTTAGGGTGGCAGACAAAATTTAAATTAGAAGATATATAATTGTATTTTTACTATTGTGGCCATATTGATTTTTTCCTTTTCTTGCTTGAGGTATGGGGTCAGGTTTGTAATTTTATGTGGATAAGAAGTTGACAAGATTATATTTTGACCTTATCAACCAAAAAAAAAAAAAAAAAAAAAGCTGGCAAGATTATAATGAAATGGTTACCCCAAATCAACGTGGCTGTCCTTGAACTAGCTCAGCTAAATGTGTCTTTTAGTGACCATATTGAACTAGTTCAAATTAATGTGTCTTTTCAGTGACCATATTGAATGAAAATATGATTTTGTTGTCCTTTTCAATTGTTGCTCTTAGAAATTGCCAAGTTATTATTTGGAACACTTCGCCGAATTAGGTGGATATGATGCAAAGTGATGGATGTTACTGTGCTAATTACAATTTGCTAGTAAAGGTTTAGGATGAGCATTTCTAGATACATCACTAGCCCCTTGATCCTGTCAGGATTTTACATATAGTTCTGGTGTTCAATGGGTAATACCCTTAGTTAGAGTGTCTAAATGAAAAATCTTGACAAGTTCAAGGACTTGGCAATGTATTTCGCCTAATTATTTTTCTGAAATCTGAACTAAATAGATATGCATGTAGAACCTTCTTACTTTCTAAGTTTCATATTGGAATTCTTTAGTACCTTAAAAACATTGAGACTTAAGTGATCACTTGCACCCATCATAAGCACTTAACCGGAAATAACTTTTAGACTATTAATCGGGCACTTATTAGACATGCTTTAAACAAAATGTCAATTAGGAGGGCTTGCTTCAACTTACCTCAAAAGTAGCTCAACTTTGCCTTCTCATTTTCTGAGTATTCAACAATCCACAATCTACATTTATTATCACTAAAATCATCAACACTTGCTTATAATTCAACACTTCAAGTAAATCTTGGGTCACAATTAATGCAGTTCTCAATTTTGATGACCGTATTGAATGTGAATATTATTTTATTGTCTTTTTCAAATGTTGCTTTTGGAAATTGCGAAATTGTATTTTTGGAAGGCTTAGCTACCCGAACTAGGAGGTTATGATGCAAAGTGATGGATGTTTCTGTGCTAATTACCATTGCTACTAAAGGTGTAGATGCATCATTTATAGCTTGTCCCACTCTTTATACGTACTGAGGAAAATGTTTGGATGTAGGAATACAAAACTTGCAATATAACTTTATTATTGTTTGGAATGTATAACAGTGTGACCCGCAAGGATAAACTGAGTTGGTTCAGCATGCGGTTTCCCACATGGGAGACCTTGGGTTCAAACCCCTTTATCAACAGCTTTCTTAGTTTAGTTTGAGTCTGTACTTGAATGAAACACCAATCTTCATACCTTATCAAAAAAAAAGTATAACTGTGACAAGGTTCAACTGAATCATCTTAACCACAAAACGTGCAATACCACAGAGTCAAATTGCTTGAAATTGTGGATTTCTTTGTTGAGACTTTCTTATTTATAGCTTTCCTTTGGAGTTGGATTCTCCTCAACTATGTAAGCAACTTTGATTAGGTAGAATACATAATTACACCCTCCAACTTGTCACCTTTTGTCAACTGCACACTTAAAGTATGCAAAAGTCCTATGACCACCTTAGACTTGTTCGTAATGAAATTATTGCCCCCTTATTTGCTGATGTGGCATGGGTAGTGTGTTATCTCAACTTAAAGCGCGTGTGGAGTAAACCAATATGCGAAAAATGAAGGTTTGGAAAACACCATGTCTACCGAGCAAACACGTAGTTACCGATCAAAAACCATACTTTGATACCAGAAGTTGCACAAACACATTTATTTCATTGAACTACCAGAACTACAGTTTACTGAGTTTACTGCTACAGTTATATTGCTTTGTCTTTTCAATTTCCTTGTAACCAGAGCATTCACTATGATTTTGTTTTTCTCATGTAAACAAACAAAAGATGCTACTTACTTTCTTTCGGTACTTATGGAAAAGCAGATTTCACTATTTCTTCTTGAATTTATGCATTTTCCCGTAGTTCCTCTTTCACATGAGCAAGTTCTTATCCTTTTACCCTTCATGCTTATTTCATTTTCTTCTTTTTATTTTGAGTAACCTGGGTTGGATTTAACTGTTTCCCATTTTCTTTTCCTTTTGTGATACATTGGAGGTGGATGCAATTATTTCTTCTTTTATTTTGATAATGTGGGCATCTGTTTTGCATTTGTTTGTTGATCATTTTGAAGTGGGTATTTTCCCTCCAATCAGTCTACTTCGCCGCCGAAGAGAAATTTGTGGAGACCCTCTTGGATCTTTAGCTGAAATGGTGTTGATTGATAGATATTGTTTTAAATGTGGAGAAGATGATGAGAAGAGAAGTACAATAAAAACTAAAATTTACCTTTTGAGATAAAAAATATCTCGTGGAAAAAAGAGGTGGCAGCGTTGAATTACACAGCCCAGCTTAGATGTGGTTGTTTTCTCTTGGGGTGGTAATAGTATCATTTTGGACAAGTCTAGGGGGGTCATAGGACCCTTGCATACTTTAAGTGTGTAGTTGCAAAAAAGTGACAAGTTGGAGAGGGTAATTATGTATTCTCCCTTTTGCTTAATTTTGTTGCTTTTCTACTGTTCATTCTATCTATACGTCAACTTGTACAATCTATGTTGACGACTTGGTTGGAGGATGAGAGGCTAAAATAAAAGATCTAGCCCTGCCTGCTTCTTCCATTCGCTGAAAAATCCTCTGGCAAAAAATTATGTGCGCATGCTGGCTACTCTGCGTTCTTGTCTTTGAAAAGAAAACCAGGTGTCTGCTAGAATTAGTGGGAGCTTTCGGAAATCACTGAGCAGGTCAAGATCATAGGCAGAGGGAAGAACAAGGGAGAAGATCTTATTTAAAAGAAGACGATTCCAAAAGAAAGTCAAAACGGGGAATAGGATGCCTCGCATTCCAAGACTTTGAATGCAAACTAAATCGAAAGCTAATGGAAGGCTGGGCCTTTGAGTTAAGGCCGCTGGCGGCGCAGAACGAACTAATCCGCTGCATTTTTTGGTCTAGCATTTTTTCAATTTTTTCAAGCATTAGTGGATGCCATTTTCATTGAGCTAATAATTTGTCGTAGTTACTTGTCTGCAATTTAACTTCTGGTCAATGCCGTGTGTGCGCTCATGCGACAATGTAGTTCTCTAGTTCAAAATCACTTTTACCTTGAGATAAGTATATGTCAGCTCTCTTGGCATTTCTAGACTATTACATAAAACAAGCTTAGAAAAAGAAAAATTATGTCCATGAATTTCAAGATATTAACGAGGCAGCCTATAAACTTTTCTCTCATCTCTTGTTGTGTGGTTGTTTAAGGGTGATCATAGGCTTATGAAATTCCTTTTTATCATGTTTTGACCTCTCTTCCATCAAGGTACTATCTCAGGATATTTAATTAGCCCCTGCCATGAGTAGTTTAAACTATATATATGAAAAATCTGCAACTCCTTCAAGTTCTGCAACACGATGAATGTCCTATTTCTAATATTTGGGGAACTTTTACCATATTGATTTAGGAAAGTGTGGTTCCTGTGTAATATTGAAACATATAATGATCATGAAAAAGATTATAAGTCTTCATATTTATTTAAGGGTAAACTGGAAGGCACGTAGGAGGTTTTAAAGGTTTGCATAATGAAAGCTTGACAATTTTTGGAGTTGTTTTGGATGCAACTTTGCATTGTTCCTAAGGGAAGGAATCGGGGAAGAATAAGTAGTTTTAACAATTCCATGAAGAACTCTTCAGGACTAACCTCTTTAAGTTAAGTCTTCATAGACCTGTTCCTATGGGATTATTAAGTATTATCCAAGTGTCAATGTTGATGCGAAAGAGGCATCAGTCAGAAGAGATACTGTAAAACATACCAGATCTTGTTCTCTTATGATCGATGCCATTGATTGCATCAAACAAAGACTATTTGAGGAGGGTTTTATTTTAACTTTTGGATGAGTTGCAACCTAGGTAAAAATAAACGATGAACTTTAAGTAAACTAATATTTTGAAAACTATGTGGGGGGGGGGGGTGGGGGGTGGGGGGACCCAGATTGAAGGATGAATAATTATCAAGTGAAATCATAAAGGGCATAGTATTAGTCTTTCAGTTGCTCCTATTCTAACCTCACAAACATTAAGATAATGTTTAATAGAACATGTTAAATTGTTTTAAGAGCTAAATAGTAATAGCACTGAACAATAAATGTTTTAATTTAGGAGCAAAGTCATTTGATCGAACGGAAAAATAAATCTACCAGCAACTATCCGTTTCCTTTTCAATATACACCTTGCTTTAGTGAAAATGTGATTGGAAATTATTTTCTCTTAATGTTAATTTAATAGAAAAGGTATTCTGTATAGTCTTTGGAAGTAGTCTTTTTGTCCAAAAGGAACGAACATTAGGTGCCATCTCCCCTCCTCCTTTCATGTCAAGACATGAAGAAACTTTTATTCTGTGTTTTCCGGGTGAGATTTGATGAGCTAACGTTTTGCTTTGATGATTGCTTTGTGAAGCTTTAGTAGTAAGTCACATTTACCTTCTGGTGTCATGTAGGGTGCTGAATTATTCTACCTGCTGAACAGTTGGAGTTCTTTTTCAGGCTTACCTTGAGAAATGGTAAATATCTCTTTTCTTGATTCTCTTATACTGTGCAGTTCATGTATGCTTTCGATTTCCTTCTGGTTTTATAGATGAGAAAAGAAAGCATATGGTCCTTTCTTCACATGTTCGATAAACAGAGGAAGCATTTATATTTATTTGTCTTTCATGTTTCAATCCCGTGCAGGACAACAATCTATCTGGAGAAGAAAATGACGACATTGACTGGGATACTGAAGATGAATTAGAAATACAAGAAATACAGGACACAACAGTTCCCTCATGCATGAATTTGAGAACTACTGTACCTGCTGTTAGTAGTGATTGGGAGGTAACTGCTTTAAGCCTATATGTGGCTTATATTTGATAGCTACTAATCTTTCTTGTCAAGGAAATTCTCTAACCATAAAAGAAGATGAGAAAATATTACATCCATTGCATCTGAATTCACAGTCGTTTCTTACGTGAAGGCAAGCGCATCATCAGTACGCTTCCAGTCCAAGTTTATTCAACAGTTCATAGTGATGGGATTTCCTGAAGAATCTATTGCAAAAGCAATAGAGCAAAATGGTATTTGAATTTGCCAAGTTTTTGTGCAACTAAAAGTTTGATTTTTCAGTTATGATATTTATTTTATTTGACTTGAGACGCAGGAGAAAATTCAGAGTTGGTGCTGGATACTCTTTTAACATTCAAGGTGCGTACTGTCTGCCTCATTGGCAAACTGATCATTTTAGATTTTGTAACAGATGTCAACTCTCTGAGAGAGTGAAGATATACTTGTTCAGTCCACCTCTCATTTGCATCCACCTTTTGTTCTTATTATACTAGTTGCCAATATATGCCACTACTTGCATAAGATGGTCCGGAGAGAAGCTCGTTAACTTGTTCAGAGTATAGTCTAGATCAATCAGGGGTTTAAACAGAGATGGACACTCATTAGGACCCATGAAGAGATTGTGCCATGTGAAGACCCTCAAAAAAAGACTGCCATGTGAAGACAAGATACCTAAGTTGATAGAGGGGGTTTTGCTACTCTTAGAGGGTCATTACTTGAATAAATGAAAGGAGGGAAGATAATTGTTATGACATGAAGACAAGTAGAAATCATGCATATTCTTAACACAAATTCAAGCTTGCTATCAAAGTTGTGCAGACCGGATAAACAACAATTTGCACCACTCACCGCACAATTATCTCTTAACACAAAGAAGAGGAAATAAAAATTGAAAAATCTGATCTTGCAGGCCCTTGAAGACTCTCCTGAAGAACAGCCAAGTGCTAGCCCTCAGCTCGAGCCCTGCATTAGTTCTGATGATAGCTCTTCTGAATACTACGAGAACCTTCTGGATGATGTTTATGAGGAAGATAGCTGGTCCTCCGACTCAGATCACCTTATAGTATGTTATCCTCAATCATACCCATTCTCCACTTTCTTTTCAGCATCCAACTATGGCATAGAAAATAGTCAAGTTGGTTTCTCCTTATTCAAAATATACATTTAGTCTAAAACATTACGTTATCAAAAAAAAAAAAAAAAAAAATACATTTAGTCTCTTTTCTGGGAACAATATTATATAGCTTTCTTAACATTTTCCCTTTGCAATGTGATAGAATTCTGCTACACAGTGCTACTTGAGGGACGACAACAGCTCTTTGTCTCCAAAGGATCAGACATTGTTATCGTTGGTAAATATGGGATATCCGAGGGAAGAGGCTTCAATAGCAATGGAGAGATGTGAGTATATTTAATTATGTTGTCCTCTGGATAACTACTGTTATCTATTTTCTTTTTATCTGATTAGACATTTAGTTTGGCTTTTGATGATGCGATGGGTATCCAGATTACTAATGTCATTTAAATCTCTTAACTAGATAACATTTAGTTTTGGCTTTTGCATCCATTAATTGTGCTAAGTTTAATCCTTGGCTGGATAAATCATTTACATTCCATTTACACTCTATTGTGTTTAGAACAAAATCTGCCTATTGATGGTGTGACATTCCTGAATATCTTTTAGAATTGCAACACATGTATTTGATTTTATTCCCAGGCAATTAAGCTGAGTATTTAGAACAAAATCTGCGTATTTGGAATTGCTACTAAGCTGAGTTCCTACTTAACTTTGTGCCCAATGCTCTGTTGTATATAAAACAAAATCTGCGTATTGATGCTGTGAAATTCCTGAATATCTTTTTGGAATTGCAGCATGTGTATTTGATTAGTTCTGCCTATTGGTGTTGTGAAGTTCCTGAATATCTTTTTATAATTGCAGCACGTGTATTTTATTTTATTCCCAGGCAATTAAGCTGAGTATTTAGAACAAAATCTGCGTATTTGGAATTGCTATTAAGCTGAGTTCCTACTTAACTTTGTGCCCAATGCTCTGTTGTATATAGAGCAAAATCTGCGTATGGATGCTGTGAAGTTCCTGAATATCTTTTTAGAATTACAGCATGTTTATTTGATTTCGTTCCTGGGAAATTCTTCTTCACAACTTTGTAGGTCCAGGAGCTTCATTGCCTGAATTGGCTGATTTCATGTATGCTGCTCAAATGGCAAGAGCAGAAGATCCCTATCTTCCCGAAGATATAAAGGTTTGCTTTTCAACTTTGTTCACACTTGTAACTACAAATTAGCTATATTATTATTCATAGAATTGATGTGTCGTTTCCATTGTGACAGCCAAAACTGAACCATATATCTGGTGGTTACAAGAAGAGAAAGATGTACAGTGAATTGTGCAAAAGGAAAAAGCGGGCAATCTTCGATGAAGAGACAATTCGATTGCCCAAACCTATGATTGGATTTGGGGTACCTACAGAATCATTTCCGTCCGTGGTTCAAAGAACTCTTCCCGAGCAAGCTAAGGGTCCTCCTTTCTTCTATTATGAGAATGTAGCTCTAGCTCCGAAGGGTGTGTGGGACACCATTTCTAGGAACCTATATGGTATTGAGCCCGAGTTCGTTGACTCCAAATACTTTTGTGCTGCTGCAAGAAAAAGGGGATATATTCATAATCTGCCTATTGAAAATAGATTCCCTTTGCTTCCACTTCCCCCACGCACCATTAATGAGGCACTCCCCTTGACAAAGAAATGGTGGCCATCTTGGGATAGCCGTACAAAATTAAATTGTTTGCAAACAGCCTATGGGAGTGCAAGATTGACAGATAGGATCAGAAAGGCTGTGGAGGACTTTGATGGTGAGCCACCTGAGAGAGTGCAGAAGTATGTTCTTGAACAATGCCGGAAGTGGAACTTGGTGTGGGTTGGGAGAAATAAAGTTGCTCCTTTGGAACCCGATGAAGTAGAGATGTTATTAGGGTTTCCCAAGAACCATACCAGGGGAGGTGGTATAAGTAGGACCGACAGATACAAGTCGCTTGGTAACTCATTTCAGGTCAGCCTAACCTTTTTCTTTTTTTAGATTTTTACCGTATATATATATATATCAACGTCTTGCATTCTTTTGGCCCTCCCCTTTCTCCCCTTAAACTTAGTTTGCTAATTATATTGAAGCAACTTTCCATTGCTTATTTTCTTTTCTTTGTTAGAATAACTTTTCAAATAATACTTGGATCTATATTTTGATTAGGTTGACACAGTGGCGTATCATTTGTCTGTTTTGAAAGACTTGTTTCCAAATGGTATCAACGTCTTATCACTCTTTTCTGGGATTGGCGGTGCTGAAGTTGCTCTTTACCGTCTAGGGATTCGATTGAACAATGTGGTTTCCGTAGAAAAATCTGAGGTTAATAGAAATATTGTGAGAAGCTGGTGGGAGCAAACGAATCAGAGGGGGAATTTGATAGACTTTGATGATGTGCAGCAGTTGAATGGAGATCGCTTGGAGCAGCTGATAGACTCATTTGGAGGTTTTGATCTGATCATTGGTGGAAGTCCGTGCAACAACCTTGCAGGCAGTAACAGGGTGAGTAGGGATGGGCTTGAAGGCCAAGAGTCTTCCTTGTTTTATCACTATCCTCGGATATTGGAGTTGGTCAAGGACATAATGGCTAGATATAGGATGTGATGATTTTTTTCAAGCTTCAGATTGTGGACTTTTATCCTATTCCTTTATTTAACGTTGCCAATGCTAAGTTTCATTCTTTATGGTGTAAAAATGAAACTAGATACTAATTGCAATTCTGCATTGTGCAAGGCTATCTTACTATGAAACTAATGGAACTTTCATGGTTAATAAAGTATTATGATTATTATGGTTTAGTTGTTTGGGAACCCGGTTTATAAAACAAACAGAAAGCTATTTTTGGTTTTCAGAGATCTCGTTATTTCAAGTCCAGTATGGGACTTATAGCAAAAAGCAAGTTCCTGTTATTTCAAATCCAATAGGGGGCTGTATAGCAGACACCGAGTTGATGTATCTGATCACATTCTTATAGTTCTAGTGTAACCCATAACATTGTCTATCCTATTTCTGCAAATGACAGGATGTTATTTCATTATTTTCATGTTGTACTCGGTGTGATACAATGTATCGCATCTTCATTTGCATAATTATGGCATGAAAGCAAGATGTAGAGTAGTTACTTTCATGAAATCCTAGACTCTTGCTGAGTAAAGTGTTGAAAAACAAGGAACTGTAAAAGTGATATATCAAGAAACAAGGTAGAGAGAGACACTATTCTTTCAAGACAATCTTACCACCCAATCAACCAATGAAAATGGTTGGTTTTACAACTTGAAATGCAAATTGTATACAATTTGCGCTGCAAGTCAGAGAACTCCAAAAACATCCATACGACGAGTTGATTCATAACAATATGAACATATTCCTAGACATTTTCAATAATCAATGCTAATACAATGTCCGGAGATGGATCCAATATTCTTCTTCGATTACTCACCAATGGAAATTAAGTTTGAAAAACTAAACTTGCAAAAGTTAAAATACATATTAACAAAAGTTGAGAAATGGGAAAACTCAAGCTTTTTCCATGGCAAGAATTAATGATTGACACGGCTACAATTGTGTCGAATTTCACCATTGCCAAAATAATCAAGAATATTGCCAAGCTTGACCATTGATGCAGCGAACTGATGTTCAAAGACAGCAGATTGGGAAGCCAAGGCAGTGACAATAGGTGCAGTTCTTTGGTCAGAGTAGAGCATTTGGTCAGTCAACAAAAGTCCCATTCCCTTTTGAAGATTTTTGTAGTATTGAACGTCAAAGGTCTTAGGGGAGACAGCATCTAATTCCACATATTCAGATGCCCATCTACACTTTCTCCTCAAGTAGTTCAGGTAACGAGGATTGATTCTTGAATCTGCTTTACGAGTTCCATTGTAGTTGTATAACCTGAATTGTAGAGATTCACATGTGGTTCTTCCAATTGTGTGCGCTCCTACATAAAACGGACCAATTAGTCAATTTAATTGTTTTTTTCACGTGTCTAATATTGGCAAATGAATTAGGGTGTTCATTAATTTAAGACTGAAATTCGATAAAGTAAGTTTAGATTTATTTTTTTCTTCTTGGTTAGTCCTTTTCGATTCGGCTTGAATTTAGCTTAGACTTGATTGGACCTTCTCAAACTGAGCCACTAAAATGATACACTAATAAAATAAATTATCTAGTGTAGAAATTCTGAATCAGTCTATAAATTCTAAGAAAGATATAGTATTTCAGTTAATTCCGTAGTTTTTGAAAAAATATTCTAACCAAGATAAAAAATCAGAATTCTTCTCAGTTTAATAATTAGTTTTTCACTTGGTTACGAACAATATTTAAAATGAATTTGCTGAGAATATGATTATTGATATCCTGGAAGTGGTATAACATACAAATTAAAAGATTACACAAGAAATGACTAAGGCAAAATATGGATGATATTCACTATGATGGACAGACTCATAGAGTAGAGTAAGATTGTACCAACTAAATAGGGAGTGAAATTGATGTAATTAGGACTAACCTGAGAGGACAACCAAGTCAAGAAGGTTCAATCCCTTGGACTGGAAAAACTCAAGCAAATCAGTGATTTTCTCATGACCCATAGGAACTAAATCAGCTTCCTTAGCATGGGAAACTCTGCCATCTTTCCTACCATAAGGGACCATCCAGAATGGACCTCCTACTGCTATTGTGGCATCTCTTGCAGCTGCTGTTAGTATATCAGCACATGACACTGTCTTTGGGCACTTCTTCTCCACTTCTCCTTTTATGTCATCAATCACTTCATACCCTCTCAATGACTTGCTTGCCTTGGCACTCCTCTCACTTCCTTTGTGGTCTAATAATATTGAAGCATCACATCCCTAGCATATTCCACACATGGATTAATTCAAGAAAAAAGGTAAATGTGAATAATACATCCTTATACTATTTTTTACTCCATTTATATCAATCTGGATCAATGTACGAGTCTCTCTGACTTTCGAAACAAAGAACATTCACTTGTTCAAGAGTTCAAAGAGAAAACTGTACGTTACCGCTATTTAAGCACCTAAACAGTTGGCTAATGATCCGGAAATGGAAAATATTGAAATATTAATATTACAATAACGTTAACTCAGAAATATAAAGTACTAGAAATTAATCTTTGCACCAAGTCATCCTTTTGTTGCTAATTATAGCTACTCCATTGCTATATTTATGACTATCTTTCTATTTCGGGATATGTCCCAAATTTGACATAATTATATTCCTAGAGCATTTAGAATTTTTAAGAACTCATATTTATTAATATTCAAGTTATTAACTTCGCAACTTAAATATTTTCTTCCTCTATTGCTTATACAATAGCAAGTCAAATTAACATTTTAACATCAGTCTGTAGTAAAAAAACGTAAATAGAATAAAACTGTAGATAATTTTGTTTTGGCTTTAATTAATAATTGAAATGTTAAATATGCACGAGATTTGGAGTTACTCAACTAGGAAAGTCGAATGTTTTGGAAAATAAAGTAAAGAAAAAGAGTGCGAAATCTTACACGAACAGAGCAATCGTGGAAATGCAACCTCATGAGGGCAGGAGCAAGGGTGTAATCCTTGGTGACCCATTCCTTGACTTTCTTGTTCACAATTTTCTCAAGGTCAGGACACCTTCTATGATAGTGATCAAATGACAAGACTACGTCCGAGATCATTCCAGCTGAGACAGCTACTAGGAACAAATTGAGAAAGAGCAATGCAACGATAGTTGAACTTGTCTTCATTTTGGGTTCCCTCTTCTGTCTGCTCTAATTGCGAGAGTGTTACTAGGAAGAGGAAGCTTCAGATGGATAGGTTGGATTTTGATTAAGCCATTCATGTACATATATAGTTTGCAACTGCATGAATAATATGTTTGGTTGGAGATACGTGACACCCATCAAAATTCAGAAACTCTTAAGACGTGCGGACATGTAGATCGAGTTGATAATTATTTGACTTTAGTAGGGCAGTACGTGAGAATGGTTTTATATGAACGATTTAAGAAGACATGGACTCCGTGATTATTCTCATTTCATTTTTTTATATATTAGCAAGAACTATGAATGCCAGATATGCTTCCTACTATCGATTGCCTCCACATATATGTGCACCATGTATAGCGTGATGACCCATTTTAGTACAAAGTCAGATTCTTTAAGGAAATTATTGCTAGTTTATATGGATTGAGCCATTTTAGTACAAAGTAAGATTGTTTAATGGGACTACGTACTTGTTCAAACATGTTCATGTCTAGCCAAGTGTCCTCATTAATTCATTCACCAACTTTGATCTTTTTACCGAAGTATAGTTCTAGATCTCCATAACCTCATGACCTAATTTATTACTGTTATTTCATTCTTTTGAAGGAAAACAAATAAAGTTTTTTACTCTGTCCTTGAATCCCTTTGGTCTTTAATTCATCGTAGCATCCTTGTCAAATTATGTTTTACTTGAATTATAAGTTGGCTAAGTAGGTACTAATATTTAGAGGAATCATTATGTTATAAAACAGAGAGAAAGAATCATACTAAACCTTTAATTTGGAGGATGACACATTTCATATTAACATATTCCACTTTGTAGCACATATTTCTCTTGGGGTTTCAAGGGTTACCCATACCTTCTGAAACAACAGAGTCCCTAATTTTGAGCCTTATGTTCAAAATCATGTTTCAAAGTTGTTTATATCCTCGTACTTTTATCACTTGTTGATATGATTTGGTTTTGATCAGTCCAGAGAAGTTTGGGCATATTTCAAATCAGATTGAAATTATTAGAAAATTCCATAGGTGCAATTAATTACTTATGCACCAGTGATCAGGGATGGCTGATCGCGTCAGTACTGCTCATGGTTAGTTTATAGCCAATTGACTTAGCTCAGGACTGCGAAGTTGGCCGTAACAGCTACTGAGTCAACATTGGTCGACTCTCGCCATAGCTAGCTCTTGCTCATGATTGCGGTACTGATAGGCCAGGCTTGGTTTCCCCAAGGCTAACATTGTTTGGAGATGGAGACACTACCAGTAAACAGGCCCTTTTCGACGGACAGGTTCCGATTGCCGGCAAATTAATTTGTGTTTCAATGAAATCTGTTGGTAAGTCATTTAAAATTTATTTTCTATTATCATCCGCTCCATGGAAATCCAACTACTATCATTGTCACGATCCATTTTATGAACGAGCCATGACACGACACCTGAAAGCCAAATGAACCAAACTAAGCTTCTATTCAAGACCTGGTAACCTTTCCATGCATCTTTCAAGAGGTAATATTAAATTAAATGGGAACATCTCAACAAATTTTCGTACTTTCAAAAATATGCAACTTTAGAGTACTTAAATCTTTAAATTTTAAAAATGTGAACCATAACCCTTCTAGCTCATTGTCTATGAAGCCTTTAAAATTGAAAGAATATCAATACCCTTGCAATACTGAACTGAACAAATAAAATAAATAGAAGGACTGATAAGAAAACTGGATATGTCTCTAGTGAGAGTAAAGGTGGAGCTCACAGAAAACTGAGGATGTGAGGAAGAGTCCTAGCTTGTAGTCTGATCGCTTCTGTGACCTTAGTCTATGTTAATGAAGCCAACACAGGTTCCAAGAAAAATGAACGTCCATAACGAATTGCTCGTCAACCGGTGATTATCATTCACTCCCCCACTAAGGCCAAAATGAGAGTTAATAAAACATGAATGCATAAACTTTAAACTTTAAAACATCTAAAATCATTAAAACATAATAAATTTTTAAGCATTGATACTCAGCTCTACTTTTCTTTCTTTAGGGAGTACCATTCAACTGTGTCATATTTTCTTACTTTGTCTTTCCTATCCATGTGGTGTCTCACAATTCAAGGTCTATCATACTAGCATTTGTTGCTCGACTATGCAAATATAAAAAGTGCATGACAACGATAAACCTTGTCATGAGTAGTTTCAGGGTAAAATACAACACTACTATGGTCACGCTTCATAGCTCCACTATGGCTGCGAATAAGTTTACCTGTCACAGAATCTTGGACGATTCTCAAATAAAAATATTTCAAAATCTTGCTTGGCACCAAAGCCCCCAAATTTAACTTAACTTATCATTAGAAATCTCATCATTGACTTTCAAACCTAAAAAAGAGTCTTGAAATCATTTCATAATAATTGTAAGGAAATATGGATAATACCACGAAATGTAAAAAATAAGAATCATGTGATCATCATGATGATTGATGCTAAAGCTTTACCCAATTTTGAGTAGAAGTGGGAGCGGATCACTATAGATTTCATAGTTGCCTTGCCGAAGACCTTGCAGCGTCATGAGTCAGTCTGAGTTATTGTTGATAGACTAACTAAATCTGCTCATTTCATTCTTGTGAAGAAAGTCTGACTCAGCTAAGAGATTATCTCGGATCTTTATCGAGCAGGTGGTTCGTGTTGGGTTTTTTGGGCTTTTCCCTTCCTATGTGGATAAATAAATACCCTTTTGGACCAGCCCACTACATGGCCTAAGCCCACTAATATTACCACATATAAAAGACCAATTTAGGTCTTATTTTGGACATATACAAGAGAGAATTCAGCAGCCATAGTGAGTGAAAAGGAGAGAGAAAAACGAGCAGAATTTTCTGCACAATTCAGCACAGTGCAGCTGATTTTAAAAGGCGATTCCCACTTCATTTCTAGTCTGATTAAGCTGATTTTTGGACAGCACGTTCCTCTCATCTTGATCTTTAACTGGGAACTGGAAGGGATCGATTTGGAACTCTGTAGCATCATATTTCAGCTCGCGAACAGTAGCTGCGTGTTTGGTGATTTTACTCCTTTCTTCTCTAGTTTTGGTGCTTTGGGTATATGTATTGTTGCTCCGTGTTTGGCACTTGTTGTGTAGCCTATTTGGAGAACTTTGTAACTCTTGTTGTTGATTAGTGGAGCTTTTTGTGGACTTTGGTCCCGTGGTTTTTTACCTCTTCACATTGAAGGGGTTTTCCACGTAAATCTGGCGTCTCGTGTGTTTGATTACTTTACTTGCCTATTATTGTTGTTGGTGGCTGCCCCATATTTCATTTGTGCTTGGATTGGTTTGCTCCTCTTATTCAAATAGTGTGGGATGTGTTTTGACTTGGGTATTCATTCCGCTTTACCTCGTCGTGCAATATTGTGTATTGCTTGGTTTCTTCCCAACATATTGGTATCAGAGCTTCTGGTTCTATTTGATTGTGGTTTATCTACTTGAATGATGGAGGCAAATATGAGCAAGATGGTTTGTTTTAATGGCAGTAATTACCATATTTGGAAAGGCAAGATGAAAGATCTTCTATTTGTCAAGAAAATGCATTTACCTGTGTTCGCTTCGAATAAACTCGAGTCTATGTCAGATGAAGATTGGGAATTTGAGCACTTACAGGTTTTTGGTTATATTAGACAATGGGTTGAAGACAATGTTCGTAATCATATTGTGAATGAGACACATGCTAGAAGTTTGTGGGAGAAGCTCGAGACACTTTATGCTTCGAAGACTGGCAATAATAAGTTGTTCCTACTGAATCAATTGATGAATATTAGATATAAAGAAGGCAGACCTATTTCTGATCATATTAATGATTTTCAGGGTGTCCTTGACCAGCTGTCCGGTATGGGTGTGAGATTTGATGAAGAAATTCAGGGACTTTGGCTTTTGAATACTCTTCCTGACTCGTGGGAAACTCTTCGGGTTTCATTGACTAATTCTGCTCCCAGTGGTGTTGTAACTATGGAATATGCTAAGAGTGGTGTTTTAAATGAAGAAATGAGAAGAAAATCTCAAGGCTCACCTTCTTCAGCTTCACACTCCGATGTTTTGGTTACTGAACTTATATGTGATCATTGTGGCATTCGAGGGCATATTAAGAAGTTTTGTTTCAAATATAAGAAAGAATTGAGACAACAAAAGAAAGAGGGCGAAGATGATTGTAATCACCTAATTTTGGCACCAAAATTCAAGATAATAGCTAAAAATTAATGTGCTAATTTGTCTAGCTGTTTTGCCTAATTTTTGTAGATTTTGTCAGTTTGTTTGGCCATTTTAGTTATTTAATTAAGCAAAATTACCAAAATTTGTCTCAAAAGACATTTGAGGTGATTAATTATGTGTATAATAATTTTATGTGTTTTAGTAGTTAATTAGAATTTGGTTTTAGTAAAACATTTGTATGGTTTAAACTTAGAAGAATTAGCCATTGGGCTATTTGGAAAATCAGAAAAAGGGATAGGAAAACGCGGCCCATAACTAATGAAACGACCTCGCTCAGTCGTTTTAGAAGTTAGGACTCCAATTGGCGTGCCGGTAATTTTAAAATATTCGTAATGTCCATTAGGACCTGTCTGTAAAATTTGAGCTAAATCAGAACTCGTTTGGTAGGTATTGGAAAAATGTGTCAGTTTTTATTGGCGATAAATATTAAAAAGAGATTTTCGAACTCGGTTTTGCCGAATGAGCTCCGTTTCGAAATCTGAAAGCGCCGTTAGGTTCGTATGATTATTTGTGATTATTGTAAACTTTCGAAAGTGAATTTTGATGTTGTTCGGCTAGTTTCCGCTAAAATGCCGAAAGTTAAATAATTTGACTTTTTCTATTTAAATTCGCATCTTGAGTTTCGGGAGTCCAATTTGAGATCCGCCTTCGCGAGTATGTTACATATATTTTGTATAACTTGTATGCAAAAGTTGGAATTATTTCGAATATCGTAGAGTACTATTTTAATTTTCGTTAAGAAAAGAAAATATAATAATAAAAAAAAAAAGAGAAAAAAGACAAAATAGACTAAAGATCAAAGAGTGGCGGTGGCATACATATATGCTGCTAAGCCTAAGTACGAAAGCAGTAACAAACAATTCAGAAGCAGAGGAAAGTAAAATAACGCAGTGGAAAAAATACCAGAAAATGAGAAAAGGTGCCGGAGAAAAATAGTATTTTCACCCCAGAACATTCAGGTAATGATCCTAATATAGTATTTGAGTTTATTACGTGTGTTCAAATATATTTTTGCGGTAAAAATAGGAATATTAGACATCGCCCTAATGACGTAAATTGATAGTTTAAAGGGTCAAATGGACCCCGATAATGAAATTGATTATGTATTCGTGCTCAGTGAGTTACGGGCAACTTATAAATATAATTTATTTGGGATTTGGTTATGTGGCCTTAAACCCTGTATATAGGCCTGGCCTGCGTATTGCGTATGCGAATAGGGTACCAGGTTCCTAACCGGATTGTCCTAAGATGTGAGGAATGAAGCCTTTAGCCTAAATTGATATATTTTTCTGCTTATTGAATAGAGTGAGATCGTTTGGCAAGGAAACCAAAGGATAAAGCGGTGGTTGATTAGCCGTACTAACTTTTAGAAGAGGTAAGTGTTTATATCCATTTCTTTGGAGGCACTTGGCCTTGTGGATTTTCTACCACGTGTTTCCTTACGTGTGTAGCTGCCGATAGGCGTACTCATTACGCCTTAGCTTTGAATTTACATTGTATATTATATGTTATGCCCTGTTGTTGCTATTACATTGAACATGTGAGCATTGCACTCTGGTTTTGAGCATTGCATATACTTCCCGGTTGGCGATGAGAGTCCCGCACCGGCGAAGGGTCATTATTGCATATACTTCCCGGTTGGCGATGAGAGTCCCGCACCGGCGAAGGGTGATTATTGCATATACTTCCCGGCTGGCGATGAGAGTCCCGCACCGGCGAAGGGTTATTATTGCATATACTTCCCGGTAATCGATGAGAGTCCCGAGCCGGTGAAGGGTCATTATTGCATATATCTCCTGGTAGACGATGAGAGTCCCGCGCCGGAGATAGGTATCAGGTATATGTTACTGCATTGCATCATACCGCATTCATCCCATCTCATTGGACCGCATACTGACTATTGTGTGTATTGTGTTGTGTTTTATATATGCGGTATGTACACCATGTTGTGGACATATCTCAGTTTGCCTATATATTTCTGGCTCGTATTCTGGGTTGCGGGGATCGGGTTGCACGCTGCAACGGTACAAATATATGGATCGGGTTGTACGCCGCAACGGTATAAATATATGGATCGGGTTGCAGGCCGCAACGGTATAAATCTATGGATCGGGTTGCGCGCCGCAACGGTATAAATCTATGGATCGGGTTGCACGCCGCAACAGGATGAATATATGGATCCGGTTGCACGCCGCAACAGGATTTATTTCTGATTGTTGATGTGTTCGGGATACCTATATGTTTTGGTTTTCTTACGTTCCTGGTCGTTGATGAGTTTTTCATTCCATACGTGTTTCTAGTTATTTTCTGGCTCTACTTTTTTATAATTCAAATAAGAGAAATTTCATTTATCCGTTTCTCCTCCCTGGCTAGCTATCCTATTCTTTGAGGTGGCTAGTCTGCCCCACTTATTGAGTCCTTTTGACTCACCCTTGTTTGTTGTTTGTTTCTTGTCTATCTATTTCGTTTCGGCAGGTTCGCTCCAGGATTGAGTTTGCCACGTTGTGAAGGAGCGAAGACGACTTCAGCTGTCAGGGTGAGCCAGCTTTTATTCCGGATGGCCACCAGTTTATTGTTAATTATTTCAGCTGCATTTTGCTCCCTTCAGGAGGTATATGTCTTCTTTTGTACTCTTAGATGTCTAGTCTGGATAACCCTAGACCTAGTATGTTGGGTAGTCAGCTGTAATTTCTTTTGTACAGCTTAAAGATATCAGTATGCCTGTGTTTTTGTTTTAAGTCTTGTCCTTATTTGTGAATTGTTATATTTATTTTCCTGATTTAATTGGTAAGGGTTCGCCCGACGGGTCTAGGGGAGGATGTCGGGTGCCCGCACGGCCTAACTGGATTTCGGGTCGTGTCAACTAACGGCCTGCTAGCCCAGTTCCTTACTCAACCCAGCCCAATCCCTCCATCAACCCGGCCCACATCCCTTTGGTATATAACCAAATTTAATTGCCATTTTTGGCATTTCATACAAAACCACAAAGAGGCAAACTCTTGCCAAAATCCCTAGCTCCACCGGAATTCGCCTCCCGCCGTGAACCCGCCGGCGATCCACCGCGGCACCACCGCCGGCCGCCGCCGGAAAACCCTAAAAATACATATTCCGACTCGCCTTGAGCCCCTCTTTCCATTTCCCCAAGTATTTTTCTCAAATTCTTAGTCGTTTCGTGTAGATCGGAATTCAAATCGACCTTTCTCCGGCTAAACTCACTATTTTCCGGGGAAATTTATAGGATCAACTTCGCCTCAGTCTTCTCATGTTTTTTTAGAACTCGCCTATGAGGGAACAGTTTTCTCCGATCAAAAAGGAACGACATCGCTTTGGTCTCTCTTTCACCTATTTTCTCGACTGTTCCACTCCATTCTTTCCTTTTCTAATCGAAACGATCCCAATTGGAATCGTTTCAAGTAGAATAAGAAAAATGGATTGGAATGGTTATGGTGCTGTGGTAATGGAGATATCAGTGATGGTGATGTTTGGATTGCAGCGTCGATGTGTGAGGCGAGGCAGTGGAGTTGATTGTTTGACGTCGATGAAGCATTTGGTGGAGTTGTCGTGCGTGTGAAACTGTGATGACGATGTTTTGATAAGGCAACGGGGCAGTGGTGGCTGCGATGATTGAATGAGAGGGGGCTGTTGTACTCTGTTTTTTGTTTAGCGAGGCAGTTTGCTCGAGTGTTCGTGTTGATCGGCTTTGGTATGATGGCCATGATAATGGCTCTAGTAGTGGCTTAGCGATGCAGTGGTGGTAATGTGATAACGAGGCTGTTTCAGCATTGGCGAGGCGTGTTGGTGTGACTACGACAGTGCGGTTGCAGCAGCTGGAGGCGACTCATGGTGCTATTCGTTTTAGCTTAACGGGTTAGCAAGAAACTTTGTTGTTTTCCTCTATTTTCAGATTGTTCAAATGTTTAGGTTTAGAGAAATTGTGTATACACAGTAGATTAGCATGAATAGATTAATGATGTTTGTATGTACGTTGTAGTTTACATGAACTTATTAGCTTCAGCTTATACATGTGAGTTGCGAATGAATGTTGCTTCGTATGTTTAGCTAATTTAATCTTTGATAATCAATGGATGGAATCGTGTGTTCGCATAGATAAGAATCTGCGTGTTTGTACAAGCCTCTCAATGATTCTGTGTAAAACAGTTGGTGCGCGAAGGTTTGGTTCCTGATTGTCTGTTCTAGTCTAAGTACCAAATGGTTTTTCTTATGTGTGAATAATTGTTTGGTTCAATGTTGGTCTGTCAGTTCATTTGAGCATAATGATGCCCGTTCATGAGATTTAAATCCTGAAGTTGTGTGTATATGCTATGTGGTGAGTTGAATGAAATAAAGCATGGAATCCGTTAAGTGTAAATCGATTTTGGTTCGGGCTTCAATGTAAAATTGTTGTAGATGTTGTTTCTGAATGGCATGTGATCTGCCCGAATTGGCTTTAAATGAACTAAACGTCGTGTACATATGTTGATGTTGAGCTTGTTCTTCCTGTTAGCTTGCAAAGATTATTGTATACACTGTTTGCCAAATGTTAAAAAAAAAACCAAGTGCTGCATTGTTTAGAAAGTGTCCATCTCTGTGAGGTTTATTTTGTTTAGCCAAGTTCTTTCAGCCTTTCAAATGAGAAGTATCAGCTTATTTGTGTTCTGTTAGCCTTTTTTTCATTTAGAGTTCTTTAAAGTGAATCTGAAATTGTTTAGCTAGAAATTTGCAGTCCTCAAGAGGCCAATTTTAGTGAGTTTTATTGAGTTTGAATTAGTCTTAAGTATGTTTAGTTAAAGTTGAATCGATGGGGCTGGTTTTCTTTGAGTCTGAATTTATAGTTGGGCTAAGAGTTAGTTTGGTTTGTTTAGATAATTTAGATGACATAAGATCGATGATGTCAAATGAGATGCCAAAGAATGAGTCAGGGAGGTACATGGGTGGCAGCATAGTTCTGTCCTTTTTTTTGTTGTCTGGTACAAGCCTTGCATGCAAGGAAATTATGGGCTGAAATCTAAGGGTTGAGGAGGGCACATGGGCTAGTCCTTGGCACTAGTACATACCCACTTCCCTCTCTATTTCAAGGGAGTTTTCACTCTCTTTTAAAAGGGTAGACAGAACTGAAGAGAAGGGGAACAACAGAGAGAAAAAAGCTAGAACATAGAAAAACTGAAACACAAGAGAACATAGCAACAGAGAAACAGAAAAGAGTGAGGCAACAGAGAACAAAAACAAAGAAGAGAACTGAAAAGAAAGGGAACAGAACACTTCACCAACAGAGACTCACCAATACAGACAACTTTCACTCTTCTAAACACTTTTGAAATCTGAGAAGAAAAGGGAAAGAGAGAGAAAGTGAGCTAAAACTTAAAAGAAAGTAGAGAGTTAGAGTAGCAGAGGGCTCAAGAACTCAAAGTTTTGAAACACTAAAGGGCTTTTTGTAGTTCAGATTTTGAAGTTCAAGAGTAGTGTTGTAAAAGGGTCTGTTGTTGCTGTGTGTCATTGCTGGTGCGGTACCTGTTGTTTGCTTGGGATTGATTTAGTTGCTGGTTTTGGTCTTTGTATCGGGTCTTTCATCGCTGCTTTCTCTTGGCTTGAGGAGGTTTTACTTTACTAGGTAAACTCCCTTTAAACCTTGTATCAATTCTCTTGCTATTCATGAATATTGCTTGCCTGTTAAAAGGCTTTTGAAACTAAAAATTAGGTACAGACCTCATTTATTTTCATTTTTTGTCATTTTATGGCTCGTGTATGTCTGTTTGCTTTAAGAAATCCATAACATGTAAAACGGATCGTTTGTTCTTTTTTTTGCAAAATAAGCATCTGGTTTGTAAATCTAGACCTGTTTGGATATACTAAACATGTGTGAAATCAAAGCCACTCTGAAATCTGGACTCATGATGCTATGGGTATGGTTCGAGCAATTTTGACACAAGTAGTCAAAGTAGGACATCTAATGCAAATAAATTTCAGATCTGAAACTAAAAATGTAAAAGGGGGCTGTGAGTGCAAAAATTTGAAACGTACATGTTCTGAAGTTGACCAATTGTCTTTTGAACTCATGAGACCATTTAGATAGAATGTATAGTTTTTTTTTTTTCTTTAAAATGTGTTATAATTTCAGGTTATCCATTTAAATCAAGTTTTCAACCTTTTAAGAAAGGAACTTCCTATTTCAAATAACATGAAACACGCTTGTTAAATCTGAAACAAGTAAGCAAAAGAGGATATGAGTGCAAATCTGTCTCAAAGAAAACATAAATCTATGAAACTAAGAATGGGTTTAAATTTGCAGACCTAACCCACTTTAATTTCAGCTTTTAAATTCAAGGCCCAATAGTGTTTAAATTTAAATTTAGTAATTATTCCAAGTTAAGATACACCCATAAGCAAGTAAGCTGAGGGACATTAGTATCTAAACCAAATAAGCTTGATTCAAGTGTAGTTTATTTAAATCGGAAGATCTCGAACGGGTGAAGTGCCTGCGCGACCATATCCGGTTTTAAATAAATTACATTTGTAAATATTGAATCAAGCCGTACGTAAATAAAAAAAAAATGTGTGTCGATGCATATAATCAAAATCAAGCTGAATTATAAATTCGAGTTTTGACCAAAATAAATAAAAATACAAAAAAAATTGTGACTCAAACCAAGGTTGATAAGGTTTCGAACGGGTGAAGTACCTGCGCGAAAATATTCGGCCGAGTCACAAAAATAAATAAATAAATAAATAAATACTAATAATAATAAATCAAGGCGTAGCAAAGGAAATAAATAAAGGCAGATACAACAAAATATTCCATATAGCCGGAATGCGTCAATAAAAGCAACTGTGCTTGGCACAGGACTCGAGGGTGCCTAATCCCTTTCCGAGAGTCAACCGAGATCCTTACCCGGAACTCTGATGCAGACCACTAACGAGTCATAGGTGTTCCAAGGTACCTTTTAGGTGACTTGGCATACCTTAAACTTGTCAAGTGGCGACTCCGAATTTAAATAAACAATTTGTACCTTGGAACACCGTCACTTCCTTAAATGGAAACCCTAACTTGGGATAGCGCCAAATAATCATAAATCTCATAAGCGCTTTCCTAAACCCGAAACGCCCTCCCACAAGCGGACGCGCGGAAAAAAGGGGTGTGACAGCCTTGGCGACTCCGCTGGGGAAAAAAGTGAAAACTGAGAATCTCAGGCTTTATACTTTGTCGCTTTCGGCTTTTAAATATTGTTTGTACATGCTGCCTTGAATGTTACTGCTTTGATATGTTTGAACTGTATATACACAACTGTCTTCTCTCGTACACCTCTGAGTCTTCTGGAACACTTGCACACATGCACGCCAGTCTCGCTTCGGCGTCTGGAATTTCTGTCGTGTCTCAGGACACAAAAAGTTAACCCGTTTTAGGAGGAGGTGCGTTGGGTTAGGCCGTTAGACGTTGTCGATCGGTACCCCCGAGGCACTTCCAAATTGCCAGAAACTATAGAACATGAACCCATTGAGTCACCTAGAGTTGAACCTGTGCTTTTATCTAGGCCGATTTATTTGCATGTCATTAGACTTAGTGAGGTGCGGTACACCGGTACCGCACTTGTCTAGGCTGACCCTTTAGAGTCTAGATGGGGCCCACACCCCAGAAAGACAATAGTGGCATCTTTTGTGTTGCATCTAGAGAGGCCGTTATGCTGACCATTTATCGAGGGAAAGCGGGTTAGTCTGGAAAAATGAGGAAAAAAAAATGAGAAAAAAGAGAGAGAAGAAACACTTTGTTAAGAGGGGCAATTTCAGATTTTTTTCAAAAAAAATATTAGCGTGTCAAGTGTCCTTTTCCCGTTGTCGGCAAAGATTTTAAAGCCAATTTCACTCCGTTATAATGGCCAATTTTGTGAAAGAATAAAAGAGAAAAACAACGTCAATAGTCAAATTTTGGTGGTTTGTCATGTCAAAATTTGTTCAGAAAATTAGAAAATCAAAAAATCAAAGTAGAGTCGTCTTGTTTTGTAAAACATTGACAAGTTTTGTTTCTATTTGTCTAGGCTAGTCGGATCATGTAAATATTTTATTTGAGTTGGCTTGTCCGTTTTAACGCCAATAGTCAAATTTTGGTGTCGTTGTCATGTCGAATTTTGTTCAAAAATTAGAAAATCAAAAAATCAAAGTAGAGTCGTCTTGTTTTGTAAAACATTGACAAGTTTTGTTTTTGTTAGCCTAGTCAATCATGTAAAAATTTC
This sequence comes from Petunia axillaris subsp. axillaris, assembly GCA_029990575.1. Lineage (NCBI taxonomy): Eukaryota > Viridiplantae > Streptophyta > Magnoliopsida > Solanales > Solanaceae > Petunia > Petunia axillaris. The sequence continues at coordinate 118,058,840 of JARKNS010000004.1, read as the reverse complement.
GTTTGAGCCGGCTTGTCTATTTTAATGTTGTTTTACAAATTTTGTCCAAAGTTTTCTCGGTCCTAATCCTTCATTTTAATAAAAATAGGTATCATGGCTGCATCATCATCTAGAGTAGGAAAAAGGAAGTTTTCCGAGGGATCTACTCCGCCGCCTATTAAGATGGTCGATAAATGTCCTCCATTGTTGAGGGATTGGTGGTACCATTTGAACGAAAAGCAGAAGGGGGTTGTGAATGCGAGAATTGGGGAAATGACACATTTTCTTAACCCTAAGTTTCCCCATACCGAGAACTAGTAATTGCTTTGATTCGGTATTGGGAACCGAGTCAAAATACCTTTGTGTTTGGTGATGTTGAGATGACTCCTACTTTAGAAGAGATCTCGGGTTTGACTAATGCAGTGTTTAGGACAAAGAAGTGCATAGCACCTCGCTTTGTGAGGGTCGAGGAGTTCCTACGGGACATGAGTCTGCGCTATGATACACAGTTAGTGAGTTTGGCCTCAGGTTGGGTCAGTTTGGAGTATCTTTATGCTCTTTATGGGCGGGGAGATGGTTACACAGAGCATCGGCAAGAATTCATCACTATGTTGAGCCATGATCAATGGAATAACCTTAGAGAAAGAGCTTTCATTTTCGCTTTCCTTGGTCTTATGGTCTTCCCGATGGAGAATGGACAGATCTCTATCCATACCTCTTGGATCGTGAGAGCCCTATTTGGGGGAGTTCGAGATTCTACTGTTGTGCCGATGATCTTGGGCAGTATTTATCGTGCTTTGACTCGATGCAAAGAGAAAGGGGCCCGATTTTTTGAGGGTTGCAACTTGTTGTTGCAAGTATGGTTCGTTGAGCATTTGTTCGGCCGTTCTGACCCTACTCCACTACCCGATGCGCCTAAATGCCATTTGAACACCCATTATTATCGTGCTCGACATCTTGATCTACCTGAGAGCTTTGATGGGTGGGAAAAGTACTTGAGCGAGCTCACTCTGGAGAATATCCGGTGGCAGGTTAGTTGGTACCCCTCGAAAGAGGGAATATATGGCAGTATGGACCGTCCTTTTCTAGTATTAATGGGTCATAAGGGAGCCGAGCCTTATTGACCTACGCGGGTGCTCCGACAGCTTGGGCGCGTTCAGGGTGTACCTAGGGTAGAGGCCGTGGAAGAGTATCGCCTTGAGCATATTAGCGGTGAGTTTCCCAGGCACACTCAGTGGTTCTCCATTTTGGATAATATGAGACCTTTGACCTCCAGCACACAGGTTATAGACCGATTTAGAGGCGAGGTCACTCCCGAGTATGTTTTCTGATTCGGCCGACAGCCTGCTTTGGTAGCTATGCCAGCAAAAACAGTTAAGGGACCGTATGATGAGGCACTCAGGATTGACATGAAGATAGAGATGCATAGGGTAGAGACTGAGGAGAGATATGAAGGTCTGGTCTACCGTCTTCGTTCTGAGAGGGATGCCGCTCGAGCTGCTTTGGTTGAGAGTGAGGGTCTCGCGCATCAGCACCTAGACACAGTTAGACGACTCCGTGTTATGCACTCTGAGGCATTGACAGAGCGGGACGCCGACAGGGCAGCTTTGGTGGAGAGCAGGAGAAGGGAGGATTATCATCGTCGGGATGCCATGGATGCTCGAGCTCAACTCGACAGGGCACTGGATCAGGGAGAGCAGCTCAGGGAGCTAGCACAGAGCCGACTTCAGGATATACAGGCTGCAGGACAGACTATCAGTGTAGTTTATCGGCAGGTTTATGACTCTGCTGTATATGTTGCACAGGCTATCAGTGACTATAGGAGATTGCCCGCGGAGGACCTACTTCCACATGTGCTTCCCTTCGTCACCAGAGTTGCAGAAAATTTGGCTGGAATGCGCCGCACCTTGGTGGAAGGCCCCCCACCAGTAGATCCCGAAGAGCCACCAGAGGAAGATCCTGACGAGCCATTTGAGTCAGATCCAGAGGAGCCAGATGAGGCAGGGCCCGGATCACCTTAGCAGATATATGCCAGTCCGAGATGATGCAGCTCATTGCCTTTTGTCATTCATTTAGCATCTTGGACAGATTGTAGCTTTTATTATGTGTTGGTATTTCTATTTCGAACAGTCAGTCTAGTTTGTTTATTTTAATTTGTAGGAGTACTATTATCGCCCCAGGTTGTCGGTGGGCTTTTTTATATTGTACTGTTTTGGCATTTATGAAAGGGAAATCAGAAAATCCAAATTGTGTCTCTTTATTATCTTAAATGCATTTTTCCTTTCTTTTTCAATCTGATTTTGGACCCCTCTTACATTTGAAAGATATAAGATATAAAAAAAGATATAAAAAAAAAGAGCAAAAGGAAAGAGAGGAAAAGAAAAAAAAAGAAAAGAAAAGAGAGGACCCGCTTTGTCTTGATTCGGGATGATGCATGACGACTTTAGGCTTGTAGGCGCGCTTGGCTCATAAATATCGTGTTTCCTAATCTATTTTGTTTGCAGACAAGCCTAGATTACCAGTGCTTTGGTGCCGCGCTCTGGCATTATCCCACTCTCACACAACTAGCTCAAAGGGACTTGAAACTCTACTTGGTAACATGGCCAGTGAAGGAGACAAATCTGATGCCGGTTTCGAAGAAAATGATAGGACGACAGAAGAGGCCCTGACGCCGAAGCAATTCCTGGTAGACATGCATCATGCGATAACTACGGGACGGGCACCTCCTCCCATGCCAAACCTCCTAGAAGGGCTTGTGCCAACAGCTAGCCAGCGAGCACCAGGCACATCTACGGCGGTCGAGGATCCGACCTATCCCCCTGGTTTTGGCACTAGTCATGGTCCAACAAAAGAAGCTGAAGTGCGCCCTCATGTGCCGCCCCCACCACCTCCACCTCAAGGGCAGTATGGACAACATCCAACACAGGGGCAGTATGGTCCACCCCCACCACAGGGACATTATGTTCCACCTCCGCCACAGGGGCAGTATGGCCCACCTCTCCCGCAGGTTCCAGTTTTTCGGGGCCCAGCTAGGCCTGCTATGGCCAGGTCCAACAGCGAGCCACATCTCCAGGCTGGGGATCATCATTATGATCAGCACCATGAACCCAATTTCTGACACAGTGACTCATATGATCAGGGTTTCCATCGCGAGTCTCAAGTTGAGGTTGATCGATCAGGAAAGCTTGATGAGAGCGAGGTTCTGAGAAAGATGAAGGGCCTAGAACAAGCAATAAGGACCATTCAAGGATATGGAGATCATACTAACATCTCTTTCAAGGATCTTTGCCCCTACCCTGAATTGCAATTGCCAGATGGGTTCATAGTGCCAAAGTTTGATCTATACACCGGGCAAGGAGATCCAAGAGTTCATATGAAGACCTACTGCAACAAAATGAGAGGGGTCAAGAAAGACAAACTGTTGATAGCCTACTTTTCTGAAAGCTTGGGGGCGCAGCTGCCGAATGGTTCATGAGGCAGGATTTAACTAAATGGTTGTCATTTGAGGATATGGCACAGGCATTCTACGACCAGTACAAGTACCACATTGAAGTTTTTCCAGATCGATCCTCTTTAGATGCGATAAAAAAAGAAGCCAAGTGAAAGCTTTAGGGAATACGCCCTCAGATGGCGCGAACAGGCCGCTCGAGTAAGCCCCGCAACATCGGACGATGACATGGTCCGTTTGTTCATTGAGGCGCAAGATTAGGCGTTCTATGGTTCATTGATCGCCGCCTCTGGGAAACCGTTTAGTGAAGTTGATAAGAATCAAATACGATAAACAAAAAGATAGGAGAGCGAGACACTTCTCGAACTCCCTTCGAAGTAACCACGGGGAACTTATCCCGAGATACCCTCGAATCGGCGTCTAGAAGGACCTACACTATGCAACTACCCTCGAGACGACAACAGACTCGCAAGTAGAATGGTCGGGTTTTCGGTTCAAGACTCAACTAGGTTCCACTAGTGAATTCAAGCAACCAAAGAAAGGGTTTCTTCAACAAAGAGATGAACTCTATTCTTCATTCAATAATATTCAAAGTAGTCTAAGGTTTGAAAGAGGTTTGTGAAGTATTTATAGACTTCACTTACACATAATGAAAGCTCAAAAATATCCTAAAGTGGTTAAAACAATAAAGGCCTCATAGGGCTATAGTTGTCCAAACATAGCAAATAAACTAGGAATCCCGCAACCTTCAGCACACTAGGCGCCCCAAGTAGGCGCCCAGCCTTCTAGGAGTAGGCACTCAGCCTAGTTGAAGCAGGCGCCCCAGCCTTCTAGGGAGTAGGCGGTCCGCCTGTTCTGAATGCCCTGCAGAGGCGGTCCGCCTGGTTGGAGATCCAGAGAGTGATCAAAAACTAGGCGGCCGGCCTAGTTGAGTAGGCGGTCCGCCTGTTCCTGTGGCCTCTTGAGTCACTTCAAAACATGCTCCGGATGCCTCTTCAAGTGTACTAGAAGGTCATCCATCCACGGCACACAAAAGCATGGTCTTCAAGTCGCTCTTGGGGCCTTCTTCCATACCCTTCCATATCAAGTGAAGATGGGTATCTTTGATCAACTTGGCTTGACTCCGAGTGAAGGGTCTTGTGGGGGTTTGGGTCTTATCATCCTCCCCTTCTTGAGAAGATTTCGTCCTCGAAATCAAGGCTTTGGCTCTCATGGCATCATCAACTTCTTGGGGTGGCCCCAACTCTCTTTTGTTCTTCTTGATCGTCACTTTGACATAGGCTCCTTCCAAGATCTTCCCCACTTTAGCATGGAGCTAAGAACCTATAAGCAACGAAAAGCAAACACACGCAAATTTCCTACTTTGAAAGTAGGTTAGTGTAAGAAGTGTGGAAAACACACTCTTGTTGTGTAACCAAGCATCAATATCAACCATGAATATCAAGTCTCCAAAGAGAACCATAAGGACTTGGTCGAAGGTCAACATGCACTCAACAAGATAGTGAGCAAATAGGTCATGGGAAGATGGGAAATGCAAGATCAAGCTACCAAAATCCCCTTGAACCTTAAGCTCAAGATCAACACACCAATCTATCCTCGAGGTGTGATCAACATGTGGAGTGGAGTGAATCAAATAACCCAACCTACAAATAGGATCAAGCACTCCACTCTCCTTCTTTAAAGCATACCTACTCACACCAAGGGATTCCTCTTCCCCTCCAATTTCATCACCTAAGCAACCCTTCCCAATAGACAAACTTTCAAGAAAGGTATTGATGATGGCCTCTTCTTCATCATAACCCAAACAAGCAATAGTAGGGTCACTCAAAGAGTCATTTACCTCATTCAAATTCTCACACAAGGGGTTGCCTAAGGGTTCAAACCCTTCATACCATGGAGGCTTCATTTTACTACTCACCCTAGTCCGATACAAGTCATTACCACCAATGACATTATCTTCAAACAATGGAAATGCAAAAACATGCATCTCAACATCATGATCAAGCGTAGACAAGTTATCAAGACTAGGTTCTTTTCCCTTACTCGAGGAGTCATCGAAAACAAATCGTTCCATCTCACATGCAAAAGACTCCTCAAGGTCACAATTATGGTCAACTATCAATTCTACACTAGGGAGGGGTTCAATGAACAATGGGGTCACTTCATGATGTGGCATAGCATCCCTTCCCACTAGTATTTCACAAACAAACTCAAGTTGACAACTAGACTCTTCACTAGTGGCATAGTCACTAGATGCTTCACAATCTCCAACTAGTGTTGAGTCATCACAAGACAAGTAGCTAGTAGGTTCATGAAAAGGTGAAGCAACACTTACATTTGTAATGCTTCCTTGGTCACTCGCAAGGCTTGAAATGTCATGTGCAACTCCTTATTCATGAAGCTCACATTGAGGCTCCAATGACTTGTCTTCAAATGTACCTACACAAGAACTTTCACACGAAGAGATAGAAGACAAAGAAGGGTTAGAACAAGGGGTGCTCTCACTCTCAATTTTTCCTTCCTCACCTCTCATCTCTCTCAATTTTACCTCAAGGTCAAGTGTAGTTTGTGGTGACAATCCACTCACATCACTCTTCAATTCCTCTCCTTTTTCCTCTCTTGGATTGTCACCGGTCACTCCCTCACTTATCTCTATCTTTTCTCTCTCATTTGAGGTGGAGTGACTCCCATTTTTATCATGCAATGGCAAGACAACAAGGTTGTTGGCTTCGGGTTCAAGTTCAAGGGGTGATTTAGCTTTAGCCGCTTCCCTCAACTCCTTCATTTTCTTGTAGTCCTCACTTACTTTCTTAGGAGTTAGAGGTTTAAGCACAAATCTCCTCCCTTCATGTTTGACCGTGTAAGTGTTGACTCGACCATTATGCACCACTTTCCTATCGAATTGCCAAGGCCTCCGTAAGAGTAGGTGGCACGCTTGCATGGGCACAACGTCAAACAAATGCTCATCTACATAACTCCCCATTTTGAATCGAATCATCACTTGCTTTACTACTTTAAGCTCCCCATATTCGCTAAGCCATTGTAGCAGGTATGGTTTGGGATGCTTCATGGTAGTCAACTTCAATTAGGTCACAAGTGATTGACTCACTACATTTGCACAACTCCCCGAATCAATTATCATAGAGCAAACAACATCTTTGACCCGGCACCTAGCATGGAATAGATTTTCCCTTTGCAAGGTTTCTCTATCTTCCACTATCATGGCTCCTAGGCTCCTTCTCACTACTAGGAAAGTATGAGGTTCCTCATCCTCCACCGTGTCTTCCTCCACATCATCCTCTACTCCCTCATCTCCCTCTACTCCCTCTTCTTCCGAATCACTCTCTTTCTCATATGCATTTTCACCAACAACAATCATGGTCCTTTTCGTAGGACATTCTCTAGCAAAGTGACCATAACCCTTGCACTTGTGGCATTGTATGGAAGTAGAAGTAGGAGCATGCAATTGAGTTTTAGAGTTACCTCCCACATTAGATGTGTTCTTCTCATATGGCTTCTTCACATCCTTGCTAGCATTTGCACCACTTGTGCCACTTGCACTTGGGAACTTTGCATTTGGAGTAGAAGTCTTCCAATCCTTTGGTTGGCTCACGGAAGTGGAAGTGTTGCTCTTGTAACGGTTGGACTTTTCTTTATCAAGCCATTGCTCGGCTTGAATAGCGGCATCAAGGACTTCTTGAAGTGAAAGATAAGCATGCAACCTCAATTGTGAAGCAATACCATAGCTCAACCCATTCATGAAACGGATCACGGCTTGCTCCTCATCTTCGGTGTCCATGTCCAAGGCCATTCGAACCCTTTCAAATTCATCATAATATTCATGCACCGTCTTGACACCTTGCTTCAACTCATAAAGTTTCTTGAGTTGTTCTTGGCGATATCTAGGAGTGATGTACTTGATACTCATGAGACCCTTCAAGTCAATCCATCCCACATTCACGGGGATTCCCGCTCTTCTCCTTGACCTCTTGACGGATTCCCACCAAGTAGATGCATAGGACTCAAAGGATGAAATAGCATAAGTACCCTTCTTCTCATCGATCATATCATTGGTGTCAAACAATCTTTCAATTTGTAGCACCCATTCAATATAAGCACTCGGATCACAATTCCCTTTAAAAGGTGGGAGATTAAGCTTCACACTATTGAGATTGTGGTTGTTGTCACGACCTCCTTGGAAAGGCTCCGGTTGGCCTCCATAGTGATCTCCATAACCTCCATAATCTCTCCTAACATTCCCTCCAACATGCCCCATGGGTGGCCCTCGACCTCGGCCTCTACCCCTATCCACATTTCGACCCCAATTCATACCTCGCCTTGGTTGAAAGTGATCATCATACCCATAAGCCTCATCAACATACTCGGCTTCCTCCCCTTCTTGAGCTTCAACGGGTTGCTCAAGAGCTTGGACATTGCGGACGGGTCTTGGAAGTGGAATGTCTCTTTGGGGGTTGTCTAAAATACGGGGAATGCCCGTTCGTTGGGTATTGCCCAACACTTGATCAATCCTCTCACGATCTTCCTTTACCCGTTGTTGCTTAAGCAATTCAACAACTTGTTCCGGGGTAAAGGTAGGACTACTTGAGCCCTCTCCGGTCTCAATTTGGACACTCGGGGTCCCCTTCTCGACTTGGACACTCGGGGTCCCATGTTCACCTTGAGTACTCGAGGCTCCCTTTTCAAGAGACTCAATCCTTTGGTTCATGAGGTCCATCTTGGCAAGAAGATTAGCCAAGGCCTCCTTTATGAATTCTTGACCTTCGTTGGCCATTGTACCTACAAAGAAAAGAAACAAGAGTTAGTTAAAACACCTCACTCGCTCCCTCACTTGTGTTCACTCGGATCACTCTTTTGGGTGGTGGGGCTATTTCACTCTTGCTTGAACTCAAAGCTTCACGAATTTGATTAGTAAACCTAAACTTAATCACTCAACTCAAAGCCCAATGCTCTCCGGGGTGAGTGGAGTTAATAGGACTCTATTGGACGGTTAGCTCTTTAGGTGCGGACTTGAATCAAAAGATACTACGGATCTTCTTTGAATTCTAGTCTCCTTTCTAAGGCACGATGATCCTAATAGCTCAAAGTAATTAGCACTAATCGAGTAGGATTATACTCTAATAGCACTAACCGGAAGCAATGCAATCAACAAAACAAGGAAACCTAGAAGAACTACCCAATTCCCAACTTTAGAAAAGTAGGCGCCCCACCTGTTTTGAGTAGGTGGTCCGCCTGGTTCTCTGTATAGGGGAGTAGGCGGTCAGCCTACTAAATCAGGCGCCCCGCCTCTGTAAAGTCCAGAGAGTGAACAAAAAACAGGCGGTCCGCCCCTTCTACTAGGCGCCCCGCCTAGTGCAACTTCCAGCACTGTTCAAACTCGTTTTTCTTGCCTTTGGCACCAAAAAATCCAACAATTCACACGTTGTTTTATCAATCCGAATGTACCCAAACGTTGTTTCAAGCACAGAGATCAAACCCCAATCAATTTTATCAAACCCCAATCAAAATTTAACAATCTACCATGTTCATCATGTTCATAGCTAGGGTTTCAATCTTTTTCAATCTTCAAGGGTTTCAAATTTTCAATTCATGGGATACAACTCCAAATCACGTGTGTTGGGTACCAAAATAACGGGTTTCCAATAAGGAACAAACCCCAATATCAATCACCACAAGAATCAATCCAAACACAAGATAGAACAGATTTTTTGTATTTTTTAATTTTTCAATTTTTTTGTAATTTTCTTCTTTTCAATAACAATAAACAAGAACCTAAAATTGAAACCAACCTAGGCACGAAGAATCAAGGGTCGGGGGTTTGTAGAAACAAAACCCGAGCCTTGCTCTGATACCAAGATGATAAGAATCAAATACGATAAACAAAAAGATAGGAGAGCGAGACACTTCTCGAACTCCCTTCGAAGTAACCACGGGGAACTTGTCCCGAGATACCCTCGAATCGGCGTCTAGAAGGACCTACACTATGCAACTACCCTCGAGACGACAACGGACTCGCAAGTAGAATGGTCGGGTTTTCGGTTCAAGACTCAACTAGGTTCCACTAGTGAATTCAAGCAACCAAAGAAAGGGTTTCTTCAACAAAGAGATGAACTCTATTCTTCATTCAATAATATTCAAAGTAGTCTAAGGTTTGAAAGAGGTTTGTGAAGTATTTATAGACTTCACTTACGCATAATGAAAGCTCAAAAATACCCTAAAGTGGTTAAAACAATAAAGGCCTCATAGGGCTATAGTTGTCCAAACATAGCAAATAAACTAGGAATCCCGCAACCTTCAGCACACTAGGCGCCCCAAGTAGGCGCCCAGCCTTCTAGGAGTAGGCGCTCAGCCTAGTTGAAGCAGGCGCCCCAGCCTTCTAGTGAGTAGGCGGTCCGCCTGTTCTGAATGCCCTTCAGAGGCGGTCCGCCTGGTTGGAGATCCAGAGAGTGATCAAAAACTAGGCGGCCGGCCTAGTTGAGTAGGCGGTCCGCCTGTTCCTGTGGCCTCTTGAGTCACTTCCAAACATGCTCCGGATGCCTCTTCAAGTGTACTAGAAGGTCCTCCATCCACGGCACAAAAAGCATGGTCTTCAAGTCGCTCTTGGGGCCTTCTTCCATACCCTTCCATATCAATTGAAGATAGGTATCTTGGATCAACTTGGCTTGACTCCGAGTGAAGGGTCTTGTGGGGGTTTAGGTCTTATCATCCTCCCCTTCTTGAGAAGATTTCGTCCTCGAAATCAAGGCTTTGGCTCTCATGGCATCATCAACTTCTCGGGGTGGCCCCAACTCTCTTTTGTCCTTCTTGATCGTCACTTTGACATAGACTCCTTCCAAGATCTTCCCCACTTTATCATGGAGCTTAGAACCTACAAGCAACGACAAGCAAACACACGCAAATTTCCTACTTTGAAAGTAGGTTAGTGCAAGAAGTGTGGAAAACACACTCTTGTTGTGTAACCAAGCATCAATATCAACCATGAATATCAAGTCTCCAAAGAGAACCATAAGGACTTGGTCGAAGGTCAACATGCACTCAACAAGATAGTGAGCAAATAGGTCATGGGAAGATGGGAAATGCAAGATCAAGCTACCAAAATCCCCTTGAACCTTAAGCTCAAGATCAACACACCAATCTATCCTCGAGGTGTGATCAACATGTGGAGTGGAGTGAATCAAATAACCCAACCTACAAATAGGATCAAGCACTCCACTCTCCTTCTTTAAAGCATACCTACTCACACCAAGGGATTCCTCTTCCCCTCCAATTTCATCACCTAAGCAACCCTTCCCAATAGACAAACTTTCAAGAAAGGTATTGATGATGGCCTCTTCTTCATCATAACCCAAACAAGCAATAGTAGGGTCACTCAAAGAGTCATTTACCTCATTCAAATTCTCACACAAGGGGTTGCCTAAGGGTTCAAACCCTTCATACCATGGAGGCTTCATTTTACTACTCACCCTAGTCCGATACAAGTCATTACCACCAATGACATTATCTTCAAACAATGGAAATGCAAAAACATGCATCTCAACATCATGATCAAGCGTAGACAAGTTATCAAGACTAGGTTCTTTTCCCTTACTCGAGGAGTCATCGAAAACAAATCGTTCCATCTCACATGCAAAAGACTCCTCAAGGTCACAATTATGGTCAACTATCAATTCTACACTAGGGAGGGGTTCAATGAACAATGGGGTCACTTCATGATGTGGCATAGCATCCCTTCCCACTAGTATTTCACAAACAAACTCAAGTTGACAACTAGACTCTTCACTAGTGGCATAGTCACTAGATGCTTCACAATCTCCAACTAGTGTTGAGTCATCACAAGACAAGTAGCTAGTAGGTTCATGAAAAGGTGAAGCAACACTTACATTTGTAATGCTTCCTTGGTCACTCGCAAGGCTTGAAATGTCATGTGCAACTCCTTCTTCATGAAGCTCACATTGAGGCTCCAATGACTTGTCTTCAAATGTACCTACACAAGAACTTTCACACGAAGAGATAGAAGACAAAGAAGGGTTAGAACAAGGGGTGCTCTCACTCTCAATTTTTCCTTCCTCACCTCTCATCTCTCTCAATTTTACCTCAAGGTCAAGTGTAGTTTGTGGTGACAATCCACTCACATCACTCTTCAATTCCTCTCCTTTTTCCTCTCTTGGATTGTCACCGGTCACTCCCTCACTTCTCTCTATCTTTTCTCTCTCATTTGAGGTGGAGTGACTCCCATTTTTATCATGCAATGGCAAGACAACAAGGTTGTTGGCTTCGGGTTCAAGTTCAAGGGGTGATTTAGCTTTAGCCGCTTCCCTCAACTCCTTCATTTTCTTGTAGTCCTCACTTACTTGCTTAGGAGTTAGAGGTTTAAGCACAAATCTCCTCCCTTCATGTTTGACCGTGTAAGTGTTGACTCGACCATTATGCACCACTTTCCTATCGAATTGCCAAGGCCTCCGTAAGAGTAGGTGGCACGCTTGCATGGGCACAACGTCAAACAAATGCTCATCTACATAACTCCCCATTTTGAATCGAATCATCACTTGCTTTACTACTTTAAGCTCCCCATATTCGCTAAGCCATTGTAGCAGGTATGGTTTGGGATGCTTCATGGTAGTCAACTTCAATTAGGTCACAAGTGATTGACTCACTACATTTGCACAACTCCCCGAATCAATTATCATAGAGCAAACAACATCTTTGACCCGGCACCTAGCATGGAATAGATTTTCCCTTTGCAAGGTTTCTCTATCTTCCACTATCATGGCTCCTAGGCTCCTTCTCACTACTAGGAAAGTATGAGGTTCCTCATCCTCCACCGTGTCTTCCTCCACATCATCCTCTACTCCCTCATCTCCCTCTACTCCCTCTTCTTCCGAATCACTCTCTTTCTCATATGCATTTTCACCAACAACAATCATGGTCCTTTTCGTAGGACATTCTCTAGCAAAGTGACCATAACCCTTGCACTTGTGGCATTGTATGGAAGTAGAAGTAGGAGCATGCAATTGAGTTTTAGAGTTACCTCCCACATTAGATGTGTTCTTCTCATATGGCTTCTTCACATCCTTGCTAGCATTTGCACCACTTGTGCCACTTGCACTTGGGAACTTTGCATTTGGAGTAGAAGTCTTCCAATCCTTTGGTTGGCTCACGGAAGTGGAAGTGTTGCTCTTGTAACGGTTGGACTTTTCTTTATCAAGCCATTGCTCGGCTTGAATAGCGGCATCAAGGACTTCTTGAAGTGAAAGATAAGCATGCAACCTCAATTGTGAAGCAATACCATAGCTCAACCCATTCATGAAACGGATCACGGCTTGCTCCTCATCTTCGGTGTCCATGTCCAAGGCCATTCGAACCCTTTCAAATTCATCATAATATTCATGCACCGTCTTGACACCTTGCTTCAACTCATAAAGTTTCTTGAGTTGTTCTTGGCGATATCTAGGAGTGATGTACTTGATACTCATGAGACCCTTCAAGTCAATCCATCCCACATTCACGGGGATTCCCGCTCTTCTCCTTGACCTCTTGACGGATTCCCACCAAGTAGATGCATAGGACTCAAAGGATGAAATAGCATAAGTACCCTTCTTCTCATCGATCATATCATTGGTGTCAAACAATCTTTCAATTTGTAGCACCCATTCAATATAAGCACTCGGATCACAATTCCCTTTAAAAGGTGGGAGATTAAGCTTCACACTATTGAGATTGTGGTTGTTGTCACGACCTCCTTGGAAAGGCTCCGGTTGGCCTCCATAGTGATCTCCATAACCTCCATAATCTCTCCTAACATTCCCTCCAACATGCCCCATGGGTGGCCCTCGACCTCGGCCTCTACCCCTATCCACATTTCGACCCCAATTCATACCTCGCCTTGGTTGAAAGTGATCATCATACCCATAAGCCTCATCAACATACTCGGCTTCCTCCCCTTCTTGAGCTTCAACGGGTTGCTCAAGAGCTTGGACATTGCGGACGGGTCTTGGAAGTGGAATGTCTCTTTGGGGGTTGTCTAAAATACGGGGAATGCCCGTTCGTTGGGTATTGCCCAACACTTGATCAATCCTCTCACGATCTTCCTTTACCCGTTGTTGCTTAAGCAATTCAACAACTTGTTCCGGGGTAAAGGTAGGACTACTTGAGCCCTCTCCGGTCTCAATTTGGACACTCGGGGTCCCCTTCTCGACTTGGACACTCGGGGTCCCATGTTCACCTTGAGTACTCGAGGCTCCCTTTTCAAGAGACTCAATCCTTTGGTTCATGAGGTCCATCTTGGCAAGAAGATTAGCCAAGGCCTCCTTTATGAATTCTTGACCTTCGTTGGCCATTGTACCTACAAAGAAAAGAAACAAGAGTTAGTTAAAACACCTCACTCGCTCCCTCACTTGTGTTCACTCGGATCACTCTTTTGGGTGGTGGGGCTATTTCACTCTTGCTTGAACTCAAAGCTTCACGAATTTGATTAGTAAACCTAAACTTAATCACTCAACTCAAAGCCCAATGCTCTCCGGGGTGAGTGGAGTTAATAGGACTCTATTGGACGGTTAGCTCTTTAGGTGCGGACTTGAATCAAAAGATACTACGGATCTTCTTTGAATTCTAGTCTCCTTTCTAAGGCACGATGATCCTAATAGCTCAAAGTAATTAGCACTAATCGAGTAGGATTATACTCTAATAGCACTAACCGGAAGCAATGCAATCAACAAAACAAGGAAACCTAGAAGAACTACCCAATTCCCAACTTCAGAAAAGTAGGCGCCCCACCTGTTTTGAGTAGGTGGTCCGCCTGGTTCTCTGTATAGGGGAGTAGGCGGTCAGCCTACTAAATCAGGCGCCCCGCCTCTGTAAAGTCCAGAGAGTGAACAAAAAACAGGCGGTCCGCCCCTTCTACTTGGCGCCCCGCCTTGTGCAACTTCCAGCACTGTTCAAACTCGTTTTTCTTGCCTTTGGCACCCAAAAATCCAACAATTCACACGTTGTTTTATCAATCCGAATGTACCCAAACGTTGTTTCAAGCACAGAGATCAAACCCCAATCAATTTTATCAAACCCCAATCAAAATTCAACAATCTACCATGTTCATCATGTTCATAGCTAGGGTTTCAATCTTTTTCAATCTTCAAGGGTTTCAAATTTTCAATTCATGGGATACAACTCCAAATCACGTGTGTTGGGTACCAAAATAACGGGTTTCCAATAAGGAACAAACGCCAATATCAATCACCACAAGAATCAATCCAAACACAAGATAGAACAGATTTTTGGTATTTTTCAATTTTTCAATTTTTTTGTAATTTTCTTCTTTTCAATAACAATAAACAAGAACCTAAAATTGAAACCAACCTAGGCACGAAGAATCAAGGGTCGGGGGTTTGTAGAAACAAAACCCGAGCCTTGCTCTGATACCAAGATGATAAGAATCAAATACGATAAACAAAAAGATAGGAGAGCGAGACACTTCTCGAACTCCCTTCGAAGTAACCACGGGGAACTTGTCCCGAGATACCCTCGAATCGGCATCTAGAAGGACCTACACTATGCAACTACCCTCGAGACGACAACGGACTCGCAAGTAGAATGGTCGGGTTTTCGGTTCAAGACTCAACTAGGTTCCACTAGTGAATTCAAGCAACCAAAGAAAGGGTTTCTTCAACAAAGAGATGAACTCTATTCTTCATTCAATAATATTCAAAGTAGTCTAAGGTTTGAAAGAGGTTTGTGAAGTATTTATAGACTTCACTTACACATAATGAAAGGTCAAAAATACCCCTAAAGTGGTTAAAACAATAAAGGCCTCATAGGGCTATAGTTGTCCAAACATAGCAAATAAACTAGGAATCCCGCAACCTTCAGCACACTAGGCGCCCCAAGTAGGCGCCCAGCCTTCTAGGAGTAGGCGCTCAGCCTAGTTGAAGCAGGCGCCCCAGCCTTCTAGGGAGTAGGCGGTCCGCCTGTTCTGAATGCCCTGCAGAGGCGGTCCGCCTGGTTGGAGATCCAGAGAGTGATAAAAAACTAGGCGGCCGGCCTAGTTGAGTAGGCGGTCCGCCTGTTCCTGTGGCCTCTTGAGTCACTTCCAAACATGATCCGGATGCCTCTTCAAGTGTACTAGAAGGTCCTCCATCCACGGCACACAAAAGCATGGCTTCAAGTCGCTCTTGGGGCCTTCTTCCATACCCTTCCATATCAAGTGAAGATGGGTATCTTGGATCAACTTGGCTTGACTCCGAGTGAAGGGTCTTGTGGGGGTTTGTGATGCAGCCCAAAATGGCCTAAACGACAACCATCAAAAGCCAAGCTCGATAGCACAAGGGATACGAGTCAAGGCCTCCAGAAACATCTTGAAGATCATGCATTGGAGCGCCAAGGACGGAGGAAAAACAGGGCAGGAAACTGGGCAGCCCAAAACAGGGCAAAACAGGGGAGCAAACTGGGAGCTCACTGCCTAACGAAGAACATTTGTTCTTCGCGATCGCGTCACTACCTGCGCGATCGCGAAGAGTTCCTGAATACCCTGCGCGATGGCACCCAACTGAACGCGAAGGCGAGCTGAGGATGCTGAAGACTTGCGCGATCGCGAGCCCATGGCGCGATCGCGATGACTGGGAGTGTTGCTTGCGCGATCGCGTGACTCCTTGCGCGATCGCGATGACTTGGAGTTGAGCAGCGGACCAGAATCAGCTTCAGGGGCCATTTTTGTCCATTTAGCATTGTAAATGTATAAGTAGCACATTTGCTCTTCATTTCATTAGTTAGCCATTGTTTAGAAGATAGAATTGAGAGAGAACATTGAAGAGCCCGAGCCCTTCTTGTTTGAGCCCGAGGCTCGTGTATGTCTCGACTTGGAACCTATGGAGATCGACACCTAGTTTGATTCCATTGTAAGGTTCGAGTTTCCCTTCTCCCTTTTGGATTCAATTAACGTTAGTAAATTGAATTCGATTCTTTCTTCTACTTTCTTGCCTTCCTAGTCTCGATTTCTTGTTATCTTTTATCGCTTCCGCATATTTGTATCGTGTTTAGCTTCCGCGTATTTTCGATTGCATCAGTTGGTATCAGAGCAAGGCTCGGGTTATGTTCTTACAAACCCCCGTTCCTTGTTCCATATGTTAGTTTCATTGTTGTTGTTGTGTTGTTCTTGAAAAATTGAAGAAAAACAAAAAAATTGAAAAACTAGAAAACTTGACAAAATTTGGTCGAGCGGGTTGGATACGAATCCCCGAGTGTTAAAAAGTAGTGGGGTTTGTTCCTTGTTGTATTCCCGTCGTTTTGATACCCATATATCGTGTTTTGGTGTTACGATTCAAAAATTTCGAAAATTAAAATCCAAAAGTTTGAAAATTCTTGAAAACGCTTCAATCTTGAATCGAAGCTTGTTGTTGTTTGTTTGGAGTTGAAAACTATTGGGGATTGGTTGTTATAGTTGTATACACCTTTGGGTATCGTTGGTTTTGTGTTTCGGGTTGGAATCGAGCAAAAAATTTGGCCAAAATCGCCCAAAAACCCGTTTTTGAGCTGCTGTGAAAGTGCAGGGATTAACCCTTCGCGATCGCGAAGAGCAATTTCGCGATAGCGAAGAACAAAATTATTTTTTGAAAAATTAACCCTTCGCGATCGCGCGCGTCTGGTCGCGATAGCGAAGAACAAAAAAATTTCATAATTCCAGTTTTGGGACAGAACGTTCGCAACGGCTTCCGAACAGTTTCCAAACATCATGACTCCAATTGGACCATTAAATATGATGAGTTTGTAGATCACAAACAAAATTTCATCCGATTCCAAATCCATTTGGTGCCAATTCGAGTCGAATCTTTTGTGTCCCGTTTTCTACCGTACCTCTTGGTTAGTGTTTTGAAGGTAATTGGCCTACTTGAAAGACACTAATCCTTTAGCGTATTAGGTATTCGTGCGTAGAGGAGACTAGAATTCAAAGAAGAGTCGTAGAACTCCTTTTGGCCTCAAGTGCGCACTTTAAATAGCCGTCCGTACATCGAGTCTCATTAATTCCACTCCGAAGTTTAACTTGGACATGCTAGTTGTGATTACCTTGGTTCCCAAGTTGATAAGGCCTCGCTCTTGAGTGTACATATATTGAGTGATACACGTGAGGGAGTGACTTTCGGGAGGTTTTGTTCTTTGGTGATTGCAACAATGTCGGATGATGATGAATGTGGGGATTATGGCTCATGTGGCGATGATGCGAGTTGCTATGACTCGTATGGTGATGATGGAGACTATGGTTCCTATGAGGGTGATGAAGGCCATTACTATGATGATGGAAACCATGGCTCCTATGTTGATGAAGCGGTTCACTATGATGATCGTGAGAATGATGAAGACTATGAGGCTCGTGATGAAGATTGTGATGATGCCTATGCCTCTAGTCAAGAAACCGAAGATGGTGACGCTTCAAGGTACATTGATCCTACTTACTCTTCTTGTGATGAATTAGAGCATGATAGTGACATAGATAGGGATGATGATGATGTTGAGTATATGAATTGTTCTTATGCATCTTCTCTTGGTGTTGCTAATGGAGTACAAGGGAGTAGTGGAGGACCTTCCATTAGTATGGGAGGTGGTGGTGGTTGTTCCATGGGGAAGAAGAAGCTTGCACCTTCTAGGTACTCTAAGCGACCTAATGCTTCTAATTCCCATGTGGAGGATGGTTTGAGAAATGGTGTTGCTTTTGCTACAAAGGGGATGTATGCCGTGAGGGGCGTGAATGGTTGTAGTAGGAGTAGTGCTATGGGCTATGGAACCAAGGCGAGAGGCACTTATGGGTTCCATGGCAAGGCTCCTTCCTCGACTTCCAACAACATTTCTAATGTTGGGAGAGTGACGGGAAGTGGAGATTGTTCTAGTGGTGTTACCACTAGTGGAGGGATAAGGAAGACCCAAGTTGTTGGTGTTGACACTTGTGGGCGTCCAAATTCTCATTTGGGTGCCAATGTGCAAGACTTGGGTAGATGTAGGTTCGTTGTTGAGGTAGATGGTATTGGAGGATACTTGCTCAAGATTGGTGGTACCGATGCCAATTGTATTAGCACCTCTTTGGTTGATAGGCTTAGGATACCATGCCATAAGCTAGAACATCCTTATGAGTATGATGGAGTATGGGTTTCTAAGGAGGCTCGGGTACTCATATCTCATAGAGGGTATAAATGCTATGTTTGGTGTGACGTGTATCCCATGCGTCATGTTGATGTGTGGATGGGAGAGTCGTGGTTGGAGGGGAAGAGGGTGCAATATAGTGTGGTGAAGGGTGCGTATCTTGTGGGCGTAGGGCAAAGGGTCTATGACTTTGTGCCTTACTGGGCGAGGAGCCGAGTGCCTACTAGTGCCCCTTCTTTGGCTAGGCAAAGGAGCGAGGAGCAAGGACTTCATTCCATGGTTGACAATGTGCAAACAAGAAGTCCTACATTTACAAGAAGTGGTGGGACTAGTGCTACAAAAGAGTTGACAAATGTCAACAAGGTGAACCCGAAGCCACTTCCGAAGCCGAGTGGTTCACCAATGAAGAAGAAGGAGACATCAAGTGATGAGTCTCCTAGTCCTAGATTCCGGGTTGACGTGAAAGGTCCACCTACTCCGGCTATGGGTATTCTTGGGCCTCGTCCCAATTCGCCCGAATTTGAGAGACAAAAGATAGAGAGGAGTAAGGGAGCGACCGGTGACAACTCTCGAGTGGAAAAAGGAGAGGATGTGTTGAGAGATGTGAGTGAGTTGTTGCCACCCGAATCTACACCCGACCTTGGAAAAAAAATGAGGGAAAAGAAAGAGGGAAAAAGAAAAATTGAGAGTGAGGGCACCCCTTATTCTAACCTTAACCCTTTATCCTTTTCTTCTATGTGTTTGAATTCTTGTGTAGGGATTCTTGGTGGCAAACCGATGGAGCCTCAACCATGTTCCGGGATTGAAAGACAAGGTGAAGGAGATGCCGAATGTGAGCTACAAGGTGAAGACGTTCTTGACACTTCAAAGGTATGTGTTAGTTCTTCCTCCCTTGAGCATGCTACTTCCTTGTCTTGTTATGTTGTTAGTGAGAACTCTAGACTAGTTGATGATTTGCATGACTATAATGTGTTTGCAACTAGTGTAGAGCCTTGGGGTCAACTTGTGTGTGAAAATGAACCACTAGTTGAGAGGGTTGAAAAGCCACATCATGATGTGAGCTCGGTTTTCATTGAACCTCTCTTTAGTGAAGATGTTGAAGTTGACCTTGTTTGTGACCCTTGTTATGACACCCCGCCCATGTTTGATAAAGGAGAAGATGACTTGCATGACTATCCTATTCTTCCCTTTGAGTGTTTACTTGATAGTGGTGGTTTCTTGTGTCGTAGTGAGGAAGGTTGTAACCTTGAGGAGTCTCTTGAGAATGAGATAGATCGACTTGTGTTCGATGACTCCTCAAGTGTCGATGTTGTCTCTAGTTTGAGAACTTCACCTTTGCTTGCCAATGAACTTGAGAAGTGTGCCTATACTAATCCTTTGTATGAGAGCAACTTCAATGAAAATGGTGAATTGTATCAAGCTAGAGTAGAGTGTGAGCTTGGACCTCCATGGATTGGAATGCCTAACTCTATGGATAACCCATTGTTTGAGACCTCCCTTGGGAGTTTGTCTAGTGACGAGGGTTGTCTTGGAGGAGTATTTGGAGGTGAGGGGGTACCTCTTGGTGTGTGCGAGAGTGTTCTTAAGAAGGGGAGTGGAGTATTTGATGTTAGTTGTCGCTTGAACTATATCACTTATTACTCCATTCCATATGTTGAGCACACCTTGAGTGTTGAGCATACCAAAGCCAAAGTGTCACATTGTGATAAAATTGATTTGAAGGCTTGGTGTGTTGATGGTAAGCTTAGGGGTCATAGGACATTTGATTGCTACATGTTGCATGACTTTGATCTCTTTGCTTGTTTTGAAAATGAGTGCTTGTTCTTGACGAGCCAAGACTTTGTTGTCTCCTTTGGGGACATATGCTTTTCAATAGGTATTGACGCTTGGCTCTATCACAAGAGTGTGTTTTCCACACCACTTGCACTTATTCTTGTTAAGCTAACCTACTTGTGAAGTAGGACGTTTTGGTTGTGCTTGTTTTGATTGTAGGTTTTGATGGTTCGATTTCGAGGACGAAATCCTTTCAAGAAGGGGAGGATGATGCAGCCCAAAATGGCCTAAACGACAACCATCAAAAGCCAAGCTCGAGAGCACAAGGGATACGAGTCAAGGCCTCCAGAAACATGCATTGGAGCGCAAAGGACGGAGGAAAAACAGGGCAGGAAACTGGGCAGCCCAAAACAGGGCAAAACAGGGGAGCAAACTGGGAGCTCACTGCCTAACGAAGAACATTTGTTCTTCGCGATCGCGTCACTACCTGCGCGATCGCGAAGAGTTCCTGAATACCCTGCGCGATGGCGCCCAACTGAACGCGAAGGCGAGCTGAGGATGAGCTGAGGATGCTGAAGACTTGCGCGATCGCGAGCCTATGGCGCGATCGCGATGACTGGGAGTGTTGCTTGCGCGATCGAGTGACTCCTTGCGCGATCGCGATGACTTGGAGTTGAGCAGCGGACCAGAATCAGCTTCAGGGGCCATTTTTGTCCATTTAGCATTGTAAATGTATAAGTAGCACATTTGCTCTTCATTTAATTAGTTAGCCATTGTTTAGAAGATAGAATTGAGAGAGAACATTGAAGAGGCCGAGCCCTTCTTGTTTGAGCCCGAGGCTCGTGTATGTCTCGACTTGGAACCTATGGAGATCGACACCTAGTTTGATTCCATTGTAAGGTTCGAGTTTCCCTTCTCCCTTTTGGATTCAATTAACGTTAGTAAATTGAATTCGATTCTTTCTTCTACTTTCTTGCCTTCCTAGTCTCGATTTCTTGTTATCTTTTATCTCTTCCACATATTTGTATCGTGTTTAGCTTCCGCGTATTTTCGATTGCATCAATTTGGGTCTTATCAGAAGTCGTCAAGATGGGAGAAATGATTGAGAGAGGAGTCAAAGCTGGCAAGATTGTGAGCCAGACTGCACTGAAGGCGACCACACAGGCTGTGCAGACCGGGGCAGCAGGGTTCAGTAAGAAGAAGAAAGAAGATGTGGCCATGGTAGGGTCGGGTCCACGAAGGTGGAATGATGAGCGATACAGTCAACCTAATTCATACCAATCTCCACAAACACCCCATTTACAACACTATTACCCACCACAAAATGCACAATACTCCATACCTCCACCCCAATACTCTGTACACGCTGCGCAGCCATATGCCCCAACATCTTATCCACAATGGCGCGCACCAGTCCCACAGCCTACATATCCCATTCACCAAGCTCCAAATAATCACTATCAGCGCCACCTAACCCTACTTACCGGCCAAGAGGTCCTGCAGGCTTTCGTTCAAGAGCCGAATTCAAGAAGGCTCGAGAAGAGAAAAAGAGAGAATTCACACCAATTGGAGAGTCCTACACCAGTATCTTTGAGAAATTGCGAGCCTTGAACATGATAAAGCCAATTCAAGGAAACATGAATCCCACTGGGAAAGTGGGCCACTCTAGGCATTGTGATTACCACTCGGGCGCACCAGGGCATGATAAGATTGCTATTATCTCAAGAGAGTGGTGCAAGATCTGATTGACAACAACCAAATCGTGATTGAAGATGCAGAAACGCCAAACATTAATCGCAACCCTCTGCCAGTCCATGATGTACACATGGTATGTACATGTGAAGGGGGATTTGAAAATGAATCTGCAAGGCCAATAGTGTCAGTCGATGCAATAACAATTGGGGTGGAAAAGATGCATATCACTTCAAAGACAAGTCCTGTTGTGGTGATCGGAGGAACAAAGCCATCTGTCCAGTTGGATAAGCCCGTGTTAACATTGAAACGAGCGGTTGAGGAAAGGGAAGGGATGACTGAGAAACCAAAGTTGGTGATCTTAAGGTCCATCAGAAAGGAAGGGGAAGCGGATTCTACTACCAAACCGAAGTTGGTTATAAAAAATGCACCTCGGGAAGATGATTTGAACAAAATTCGCGAGCCCATTGTCATAAAGAGGGCATCCCAGTTCCATGTGACAGATAGCAAGGCTGTCCCGTGGAACTATGCCAAGGCAGTGGTAACGTACATGGGAAAAGAGGTTGTAGTAGAAACAACACAAGTGGGCGGTCTAACTCGTTCTGGGCGATGCTTTACCCTGGAAGAGTTAAGAAAAGCAAAGCAAGCTAGAGAAAATCAGGGTCCCATCAAGGAACCTGTCACTGAGAAAGAGGCAGAAGAGTTTCTAAAGAAGATGAAAGTGCAAGATTACTCTATTGTGGAGCAGCTGAGGAAGACCCCTGCTCAAATTTCTTTGTTGTCCCTGCTGATGCATTCTGAGACGCACCGTCATGCTCTGTTGAAAATCCTGAATGAAGCTCATGTATCTGATAAAATGACTGTTGGTAACTTGGAGGCTGTTGCTGCTCGTATCTTTGAAGTCAACAGGATCACTTTCACTGATGAAGAATTGCCTATGGAAGGCACAGGCCATAACAAAGCTCTGCATCTGACTGTTAAGTGTGACAACTCTTACGTCACGAGAGTGCTGGTTGATGGTGGGTCTGGTCTGAACATCTGTCCATTGTCCACTTTGAAAAGATTGAAAATCAACGTGGACAGAATTCGAACCAACACTATGAGTATCCGTGCTTTTGATGGAGAAAAAAGACAGTCAATTGGTGAGATCGAGCTGACATTGACAATTGGGCCTGTGGACTTTGCTATTGATTTCCAAGTCCTCGATATGGATTCGTCTTACAATCTACTGTTAGGAAGACCCTGGATTCATATGGCGGGCACAGTACTGTCGACTTTACACCAGACTGTCAAGTTTGAATGGGATCGTGAGATGATCATGGTACACGGAGAGGGAGATTTGTCAATCTACAAGGATCCGTCCATTCCAGTTATTGAGGTCACCAATGATAGCCCAACACTGATGTACCAAGCCTTTGAAGCAGTCAATGTAGATGAGGTCCCTGAAGGCAAGCCTTTGCCCCAAGCAAGATTGTCAGAAGCAGCAGTTATGATGGCTACGGAAATGTTGAAACATGGTTTGAAACCCGGGAAAGGTCTCGGAGCATCACTACAAGGAATGTCACATCCAATTAGTCCACTTGGCATTCGAGGTACCTGGGGTCTGGGATACAAGCCTACAACTGCAGACAGAGCAAGAGCTAGGAAGATGAAGAAACAAGAATGGTCTCTAGAGAAGCCTGTCCCTTGCCTCGTTCAATTTTTCACTAGGTCCAACGAGGGCAAGTATATTTCCAAAAATGCTGAGGAGACTGAAGAACAGAAGAAGTTACTGTCAGACCTGAGGCACGTCCTTGGCATCAACATGGTGCAAACTGGCGAAGGACCTAGAAATGCACAAATCCAGGACATTGGCTCTGATGTGAAGCTGAACAACTGGGAATCCATGCCTCTCCCCACTAGGATGGGCTATTGGTAGCAAGTTTTGTTATCCTTTCTGTATACTTGGTTATTCTAAGGGTTGTAATCCAAGTATATTTATTTTTCTCGTTATGATGTCAAACCCTTTTGTCTTTCAAATTCAATGAAAAGCAAGACCAGTTTCTTGTCTCTATATCATGTCTCTTTATTTTCCTAATTTTATTTCATATTTCTTTCTGTAGCTATGTTTCTGATGGCCTTAATAACATGACATGCATGCTGAAATCACACCCTGATCTAAACACACAGTTTAACTTGGTCTCAATGAATCAACCAAAAATTGAGGAAGTGCATGATGGGGGGTGGGATGATTCTGAAGTGACAATCGAGGAGGTAGATGACATGGAAAGGAGTGATAATGAAGGAAGTTTTGAGGAAGGATATGATGAAGAGGAGGCTGAGAGTGAAATAAATGGAGAGTTAGAACAATTTGAAAATAAGCCCAAGCCCAATCTCGATGACACAGAAAATATAAATTTGGGAAGTCCCGATGATGTTAGGGAAACCAAGATAAGCATGCACGCTCTACAAAAAGTGAAAAATGACATAGTCCAAGTTTTGTTTGACTATAGAGACGTGTTTGCTTGGTCATATGATGACATGCCCGGTTTGAGCACAGATTTGGTGGTTCATAAGTTACCGATCAATCCTGGTTTCCCTCCGGTCACGCAGCTTCGGAGGAAATTCAAGACAGAAATGAGCAAGAAAATCCATGAGGAAATCATGAAGCAACTATCTGCGAAGGTGATACAATCTCTTCAGTATTCCACTTGGTTGGCCAATGTTGTGTCGGTGCCGAAGAAAGATGGGAAGACAAGAATTTGTGTTGACTATCGAGATTTGAACAAGGCCAGTCCCAAGGATAATTTTCCTTTGCCTAATATTCACATTCTCATAGACAATTGTGCTAAACATGAGATCCAATCTTTTGTGGATTGCTATGCCGGATATCGCCAGATCCTGATGGATGAAGACGATGCAGAAAAGACGGCGTTCACCACACCTTGGGGAACCTTTTGTTATAGGGTCATGCCGTTCGGTTTGAAGAATGCTGGGGCAACGTACATGAGAGCCATGACAACCGTCTTTCACGATATGATACACAAAGAAATTGAGGTGTATGTGGATGATGTGATAATCAAATCAAGAACAGCAGAGGATCATGTTAAAGACCTCAGGAAATTCTTTGAAAGACTCAGAAGGTACAATTTGAAGTTGAACCCGACTAAATGTGCATTCAGTGTTCCAGCTGGAAAGTTGTTGGGTTTTATTGTCAGCAGGCGAGGCATTGAATTGGATCCTTCAAAGATCAAAGCTATACAAGAGTTGCCTCCGCCAAAGAACAAGAAAGAAGTCATGAGTTTCCTCGGAAGATTGAACTACATCAGTAGGTTCATCGCTCAACTCACTACAACTTGTGAGCCAATCTTCAAGATGCTAAAGAAAGATGCTGCAGTCAAGTGGACTGAGGAATGCCAAGCGGCTTTTGACCAAATCAAGCAATACTTGTCAAATCCACCGGTGTTGGTCCCACCGGAGCCAGGCCGACCTTTGTTCCTCTATTTGTCGGTGATGGATAATTCATTTGGATGTGTACTAGGTCAGCACGATTCCACAGGCAAGAAAGAGCAAGCCATCTACTACATGAGCAAGAAGTTCACGGATTATGAGATCAAGTACACTTTGTTAGAAAGAACGTGTAGTGCCCTCACTTGGGTAGCACAGAAGTTGAGGCATTATTTGTTGTCATACACTACTTACCTCATATCCCGGATGGATCCACTGAAGTATATCTTCCAGAAGTCGAGTCCAACAGGAAGGCTTGCCAAGTGGCAAATGTTACTCACAGAGTTTGACATAGTCTATGTCACCCGTACTGCAATGAAAGCCCAGGCTTTGGCCGATCATTTGGCCGAGAACCCGGTGGATGATGAGTATGAACCTCTCAAGACATACTTTCCTGATGAAGAGGTTGGTACAATTGAAGAGTTGTCCTCTGAAGATGATCATTATTGGAAGCTTTATTTTGATGGGGCCTCTAACTCTAAAGGTGATGGTATCGGGGCCGTTCTCATATCCCCGACAGGTCATTACTATCCAGCGGCTGCGCAACTTCGTTTCTGGTGTACCAATAACACAGCGGAATACGAAGCTTGTATCATGGGTCTACGCATGGCGATAGACATGGACATCAAAGAACTGCTAGTGCTCGGAGATTATGACCTACTAGTACATCAAATCAAGGGTGAATGAGAAACTCGAGACGTGAAACTCATCATGTATAAGCAGTATCTGGAAGATCTTTGCCAAAGATTTGATTCTATTGAATTTAGGCACCTCCCAAGAATGCACAATGAGTTGGCTGACGCTTTGGCTACATTAGCATCCATGCTTAGTCACCCTGACCAAACTCACATTGACCCACTTGAGATTCAAGTCCGGGACCAACATGCTTATTGCAACATGGTTGAAGAAGACCTTGATGGTGAGCCATGGTATCTGGACATCAAAAACTACATCAAGAATGGAGAGTACCCGGCACTAGCTGAGAGCAGTCAGAAAAGAACCCTCCGTCATCTTGCAAATGGTTTCTTTCTGAGCGGAGGAATACTGTACAAGAGGACTCCAGACCTGGGACTGTTGAGATGTGTGGAAGCACAAGAAGCCTCAAGAGTTCTAAACGAGGTGCATTCTGGAATCCGTGGGCCACACATGAATGGCTATGTGCTAGCCAAGAAGATTTTAAGGGCAGGTTATTTCTGGCTCACCATGGAGTGAGATTGCATAGGATTTGTGCGAAGATGCCACCAATGTCAAGTGCACAGCGATCTGATACATTCGCCTCCCTTAGAGCTCCATACAATGTCTGCTTCTTGGCCTTTCGCAGCATGGGGAATGGATGTCATTGGCCCGATAGAACCAAAGGCGTCGAATGGTCATAGATTCATTTTGGTCGCTATTGACTATTTTACTAAGTGGGTGGAAGCATCGACATTCAAGTCGGTAACCAAGAAATCTGTGGTCGACTTTGTCCATTCGAACATTATCTGTCGATTTGGTATCCCTAATACCATTATCACCGACAATGGGGCCAACCTCAACAGTCATTTGATGAGAGAGGTATGTGAAAGGTTCAAAATTGTGCATAGAAATTCCACACCATACCGGCCAAAAGCAAATGGCGCGGTCGAAGCTGCAAACAAAAACATCAAGAAGATCCTTCGAAAAATGGTGGAAGGATCTCGAGATTGGCATGAGAAGTTGTCATTTTCTCTTCTGGATTATCGCACAACTGTGCGCACCTCAATAGGCACGACTCCATATGAACTGGTGTATGGGACCGAAGCGGTCATTCCGGCAGAAGTCGAAATACCATCCTTGAGAATCATTGTTGAAGCTGAAATCGAGGACACTGAATGGGTCAAATCCCGCTTGGAACAATTGGCTCTGATTGACGAGAAAAGGCTAAATGCAGTATGTTATGGTCAACTATATCAGAAGAGAATGGCCAAAGCATACAACAAGAAAGTGCGCCAACGCAAGTTCAATGAAGGCCAGTTAGTCTTGAAGCGCATCTTTCCACATCAGGAAGAAGCAAGGGGCAAGTTTGCTCCAAATTGGCAAGGACCGTATGTGGTGAAGAAGGTGTTGCCCAATGGTGCCCTATTCTTGACAGACATCGAAGGCACGATGGCTGAAATGATTGTTAATGCTGATGCAGTGAAGAGGTACTACATTTGATGTTCTTGGATTGGGATACCGAAAGTCTTTGTTTCCCTTATCCAGATAATGTATCCCTTTTGTTAGCCTTTGGCTTCGTATTGCTTTTGGGAACCTTTATTGGGAATCCTGTAATTGAACTGAAATGAAATGAAAAGAGAAGAAAAAATTCCAAATTTGGCATTAAATTGCTAGAGCTACGTTTGACCTGATTCCTCTCAAAAGGATACGTAGGCAACCATTCAGGTGCGGTCATATCAGTGAAAGTTCTAAAGGTTTCCTAGTTTCATATTAGGGGAAAGTTTCCATTTTCCCTATCTCGCATTGACGCAAAACTTGCCTTCAAGTTTGCAGCCAAATTCAAAGAAAATCAAAATCCGCAGTTTCTGCTAAACTGGGGCAGAAGTTTGTTTTTATTTTATTCGTCAATAAAATAAAAACAAACTTCTATTATTCTTACCATCTTTTCACATGTTCATGGGACGTTTGAATTTTTGTCTCGAAGTCAGGAAGAGGCTCAAAGCACCCAAGACATTATCATCAAAGAGTGAAAAAAAAAAGAGAAAAAAAAATGAAAAGAAAAGAAAATGAAGTCTTGCCAGTGAAAACATGAAAAGGCGCCGCATGACAAACAGTGATATAAAAGAACAATGAGAGAGGTTAGTTGGTGAAAACCCCAAATGGGGCACCACTAGCCGAATGAGAGATGTTATATTTGTCATCAAGCTGGGCTTGGCAAGTAGTCATTGCTGAATGTTCGAATTGAGGGAGAGGTCGAGGAAGAGCTGTTGTGAATAGATCAGGGTTCGAGGCCAAGATGCATGTCATGTCCATTGGGGTCATCATCGTTTTTGCCTCCAGATAAGTTCATTTTCATCTTCTAAAGGATATCTCTCGTCCAGAGTCCTTTGTCCAGAATCTTTTCCATTTTTCGACTCTCAGTCAAAATAACATCAAAACGAGCCAAAGAAAGTATTGCAAAAATTGTTTTCCTGTTTTGCAGTTGTACCAAAGCACAATCAGGACCCGCCTGGATAATGGGAGCCAACATCACATCTCGATAGCAAGAATGACACATCGAGAATTTGCACCGTTAAAAGACTAACAAGGGAGCCAAAGGGAATACACAGAAATGGAAAGAAAATAGGCAAAGAAGGGAATAAGGAAAGTAGAATCTGGAGTACATTTGAAGGACTCAGGGCGCCCACCTGAAGAATTAGGGAATTCATTTCAAGAAAGTCGAGGCACCCACCTGAAGAATGAGGGAGTAGTTTTGAGAAGTCGAGGCACCCACCTGGAGAATGAGGGAGTAGTTTAGAGAAAGTCAAGGCACTCACCTGAAGAATGAGGGAATATATATCAAGAAGTCGAGGCACCCACCTGGAGAATGAGGGAGTAGTTTAGAGAAAGTCAGGACACCCACCTGAAGAATGAGGGAATATATATCAAGAAGTCGGGGCACCCACCTGGAGAATGAGGGAGTAGTTTAGAGAAAGTTTAGGCACCCACCTGGAGAATGAGGGAGTAGTTTTAGAAGTCGAGGCACCCATCTGGAGAATGAGGGAGTAGTTTAGAGAAAGTCGAGGCACCCACCTGAAGAATGAGGGAATTCATTTCAAGAACTCTAGGCGGCCACCTGAAAAATGAGGGAATTGATTCAAGAAGTCGAGGCACCCAGCTGAAGAAGGAGGGAACTTATTTCAAGAAGTCGAGGCACCCACCTGAAGAATGAGGGAATTCATTTCAAGAACTCTAGGCGCCCACCTGAAGAATGAGGGAATATGTTTCGAGAACTCTAGGCGCTCACCTGAAAAATGAGGGGGTAGTTTTCAGAAAGTCGAGGCACCCACCTGGGGAATGAGGGAATACATTTGAAGAAGTCTAGGCGCCCACCTGAAGAACGAGGGAATCTATTTCTGCAAGAGCAAGGCCCACCTGAACCAAGAGCGGTGGCTTTATTTTCAACAAATGAGGGGAGCAAGAATCAAGAAGCCCATCTCATGAAGTGAAGAAGTTAGCTTAGGAATTGTAATTTTACACTTTCAAAAGTTGTATTTTCATTTTTCCTTCGTAAAAGCAGTGACCACCAGCCAGCTAACCAGCAACCAGCGACAGTGACCAGCAGCAGCAACTCTAGTGTGTCAAAAGTGTTTTGTGTTAGTCCGGGTAAGTCTAGGAGCGTCGAGTCAGTCCCAGTTAGTTCTGAAAGTGTCTAGAGTTAGTCTGTGTATGTCTAGAGAGTGCTTAGTGTTAGTATAGAAGAGTCCAGTGTCTGTTAAATGTAGTAGTCCTAGCTATCGCACGTGAGGAACTACACTGACCTGATTCCTTAGTCCGAGGATATGTAGGTAGCCTTGTTCTTGGTTAGAACCGAAAGGTAAAGGTACGGTCACAGTTTTGAAAGCATGTTCTCGGCTAGAACCGAAGAGCCAAAATTAGTTGTCGATTACGTCTTTGTCCGAAAACTCTTCGAGTTTTCGCACAAAGTGGGGCAGCTGTAATCTCCTAATTTTGGCACCAAAATTCAAGATAATAGCTAAAAATTAATGTGCTAATTTGCCTAGCTGTTTTGCCTAATTTTTGTAGATTTTGTCAGTTTGTTTGGCCATTTTAGTTATTTAATTAAGCAAAATTACCAAAATTTGTCTCAAAAGACATTTGAGGTGATTAATTATGTGTATAATAATTTTATGTGTTTTAGTAGTTAATTAGAATTTGGTCTTAGTAAAACATTTGTATGGTTTAAACTTAGAAGAATTAGCCATTGGGCTATTTGGAAAATCAGAAAAAGGGATAGGAAAATGCGGCCCATAACTAACGGCCTGCTAGCCCAGTTCCTTACTCAACCCAGCCCAATCCCTCCATCAACCCGGCCCACATCCCTTTGGTATATAACCAAATTTAATTGCCATTTTTGGCATTTCATACAAAACCACAAAGAGGCAAACTCTTGCCAAAATCCCTAGCTCCACCGGAATTCGCCTCCCGCCGTGAACCCGCCGGCGATCCACCGCGGCACCACCACCAGCCGCCGCCGGAAAACCCTAAAAATACATATTCCGACTCGCCTTGAGCCCCTCTTTCCATTTCCCCAAGTATTTTTCTCAATTTCTTAGTCGTTTCGTGTAGATCGGAATTCAAATCGACCCTTCTCCGGCTAAACTCACTATTTTCCGGGGAAATTTATAGGATCAACTTCGCCTCAGTCTTCTCATGTTTTTTTAGAACTCGCCTACGAGGGAACATTTTTCTCCGGTCAAAAAGGAACGGCAGCGCTTTGGTCTCTCTTTCACCTATTTTCTCGACTGTTCCACTCCATTCTTTCCTTTTCTAATCGAAACGATCCCAATTGGAATCGTTTCAATTAGAATAAGAAAAATGGATTGGAATGGTTATGGTGCTGTGGTAATGGAGATATCAGTGATGGTGATGTTTGGATTGCAGCGTCGATGTGTGAGGCGAGGCAGTGGAGTTGATTGTTTGACGTCGATGAAGCATTTGGTGGAGTTGTCGTGCGTGTGAAACTGTGATGACGATGTTTTGATAAGGCGACGGGCAGTGGTGGCTGCGATGATTGAATGAGAGGGGGGCTGTTGTACTCTGTTTTTTGTTTAGCGAGGCAGTTTGCTCGAGTGTTCGTGTTGATTGGCTTTGGTATGATGGCCATGATAATGGCTCTAGTAGTGGCTTAGCGAGGCAGCGGTGGTAATGTGATAACGAGGCTGTTTCAGCATTGGCGAGGCGTGTTGGTGTGACTACGACAGTGCGGTGGCAGCAGCTGGAGGCGACTCATGGTGCTATTCGTTTTAGCTTAACGGGTTAGCAAGAAACTTTGTTGTTTTTCTCTATTTTCAGATTGTTCAAATGTTTAGGTTTAGAGAAATTGTGTATACACAGTAGATTAGCATGAATAGATTAATGATGTTTGTATGTACGTTGTAGTTTACATGAACTTATTAGCTTCAGCTTATACATGTGAGTTGCGAATGAATGTTGCTTCGTATGTTTAGCTAATTTTAATCTTTGATAATCAATGGATGGAATCGTGTGTTCGCATAGATAAGAATCTGCGTGTTTGTACAAGCCTCTCAATGATTCTGTGTAAAACAGTTGGTGCGCAAAGGTTTGGTTCCTGATTGTCTGTTCTAGTCTAAGTACCAAATGGTTTTTCTTATGTGTGAATAATTGTTTGGTTCAATGTTGGTCTGTCAGTTCATTTGAGCATAATTGATAAGATCCAAATTGGAGCCAAAACGTCAACCATCAAGAGCCAAGCTTGAGAGCACAAAGAGTACCGCCAAGGCCCCCGAAAGCAACTTAAAGATCATGCAAAGGAGCGCCAAGGGAGGAGGACCACCTAGGCCCCAAAGGAGAGGCTCGGGAGACACATTTTGAGCCATTCCAAGGACCCCCAGGAAGGGGCGGACCGCCTAGTCAAAGGGGCGGGCCGCCTAGTTGAAGTTGAGCCTCGGAATTTTGGGCCGCCTGAAAAGGGGCGGACCGCCTCTGCAGAAGCTTGGGCCGCCTACTCTACAGCATGGAGAAGTAGGCGGACCGCCTACTCCCACTAGGCAGGGGCGCCTACTTGCTGAGCTTTGGACGGGAATTTGGCATAAAGTTCCTATTTTGGCCCTACGAGGCTTGTATTATTTTTATTACATTTGAGGGCTTTTAGACATTTTATTTAGAAGTGTGGTGAACCTATAAATACCACACTTAGTCATTTATTTTATTTAAGCTAGTTTTGAAGATAGAATTGAGAGATAGAATAGGCTAGGCCTTTCTTGTTGAAGCGTTGACTTCGTGTATCTCTTACGTTGAATCCATGGAGGATCACCGCTAGTGTGAGTCCCGTTTAATGGTTCAAGTCTCTTCTCCCTTATGAATTAATCTAATTGTTTAGCTTGATTCAATTCTTTCTTCTATTTCTATTCTCCCCAATCCCTTACTTTCTTGTTATCTTGTGATTGTTGCTTCCGCATCCTTGTTATTTGCTTCCGCCTATTTGGGTCTTATCAGTTTGGTATCAGAGCACGGATCGGGTGTTGTTCCTACAAACCCTCGATCCTTGTTCATCTTATCTTTACTTTATTGTTATTGTCTTTATGTTCTTGAGAAAAGAAGAAAAGCAAAAAAAAAAAATAAAATTGAAAAGTGAAAATTACAAAAAAATTCTTATTGTGGATTGGATTTGATGATTCCTTTGGTGTTTGATATCGGGGATTGATCTATGATGATTACCCGTTAATTTGGTACCCTTGTTATATGATTTGGTGTTGAGAATCAAAAGTTGAAAAAAATCAAAAACCCCAAAATTGAAAAACCCTTGAATTTGATTGAAATTTCTTGATTTGGATTCGTTATGGGTTGGGTGTTGTTATAAATCATTGGGGATTGATTGGAGTAGTTGAAAACACCATTGGGTACCTTTGGATTGGAAAAAAACACCTTGGAACATCGAAATTTGGGTGCAAAAGGGCCAAAAACCCGTTTTCGGACTGTGCTGAAAGCACCAGTAGGCGGGGCGCCCAAAATAGTAGGTGGTCCGCCTATTTTTTGGTTACTCTCTGTATTTTGAGTAGGCGGGGCGCCCACCCTAAGTAGGCGGACCGCCCACTCCTGGGAGGCCTCCGTTTGGCTTCGTTTCGTGTCTTTTTGTGTTCCGTTTGCTTCCGTACCTCTTGGTTAGTGTTTCTAGGGTATTAGGCCTACTTTATTAACACTAATCTTTGATTCCTTAGGGTGTTGTGTGTCTTGAAGTCTTTACTTAAAGTCGTAGAATTTTCTTGCTTCAAGTGCGCATTAAATTAGCTTCCGTACATCGAGTCACTTTAACTCCATTCCGAACCATTACTTGGGTGCATTAGTTGATTGATCTTGCCATTGTGATTACTAAGAGACAAGAAGGTCTTGAGTGGAAAAAGGCTTGAGTGGTGAGAACAATAGAGTGTGGTCACATAGCCAACGACCTTGAGTGTATACACGAGTGGAAAGAAAATTGAGTGACATCTCTTGAGTGATACACGTGAGGGAGTGAAATTGTGAGGTCCTTAACTCTTTGGTTACAACTATGGCTTCGGATGACGATTGTGGAGGGTATGACTCATGCGGAGATGATGGAGGCTATGGTTCCTATGATGGTGATGATGGGCATTGCTATGACGATTCGGGGAACCAAGGCTCCTATGATGATGAAGCGGGTCACTATGATGATTATGAAGATGAAGAAGACTATGGAGCTTGCGAAGATGAGTGTGTAGAATCTTATGCTCCAAGTCAAGAATGTGGAGATAGTGACGCTTCAAGGTATGATGATCCTACTTACTCTTCTTGTGATGAATTTGAACATGATGATAGTGACATAGAGAGAATGGATGTTGAGGTTGATTATGAGAATTGTTCATTTGCATCTTCTCTTGATGTTGCTTGTGGTGAGCAAGGGAGTAGTAGAGGTCCTTCCATTAGTATGGGAGGAGGTGGTGGTTGTTCCATGGGAAATGGGAGGTTTGCATCTTCTAGTTCCCATGTGAATGGTGGAAGGAGAAATGGTCTTGCTCTTACCGTTACGGGGGTGCGTTGCTCTAGTAGTGGTGGTAGGAGTGGTGCTATGGGCTATGGAGCCAAGGCGAGAGGCAATTATGGGTTCCATAGTGGTATATCTTCCCTGACTTTCAACAATACTTCTAATGTTGGAAGAGTGATGGGAAGTGGAGGTTATTCTAGTGGTGTTGTCACTAGTGGAGGGATAAGGAAAACCCGAGTTGATGGTAATACTAGTCTTGGACATTCAAGCTCTTCTTTGGATGTACCTATACGAAACTTGGGTAGAAGTAGGTTTGTTGTTGGGGTAAATAGGGTTGATGGATACTTGCTCCAAATTGGTGGAACCGATGCCAATTGCATTAACCCAAGAGTAGTTCAAATGCTAAACATACCATGCCATGATCTTAAGTACCCCTATGAGTACAAAGGAGTTCGGGTGTTCAAGGAGGCACGGGTACTCATATCTCATAAGGGTTACAATGAGTATGTTTGGTGTGATGTGTATCCCGTACCCAATGTGGGAGTTTGGCTAGGTGACCCATGGTTGCACAACAAGGAGGTTCACTATGATGCTAAACGGGATATGTATCTAGTGGCCACGGGTCAAGGGATTTATGAGTTTGCACCTTACGGTAGATGGGGAAAGATGTCCATTGAGATGCAAGCTAGGATCATACAATGGAGGAGGGAGCGAGAACTTCAATCCATGGGCAACAATATGCAAACAAGAAGTCCTACAATCACAAGCAAGGGTGGGACTAGTGCAAGAAAAGAGTTGACAATTGTCGACAAGGTGAACCCCAAACCACAAGCTCCAAAGCCGTGTGGTTCACCAACAAAGAAGAAAGAGATCTCAAGTGATGAGTCTCTTAGTCCTAGATTCCGGGTTGATGTTAAAAGTCCACCTACTCCGGCTATGGGTATTCTTGGGCCTCGTCCCAATTCACCCGAATTTGAGAGACAAAAGATTGAGAGGAGTAAGGGAGTGACCGGTGACATTCCTCGAGTGGAAAAAGGAGAGGATGTGTTGAGTGATGTGAGTGGGATGTCACCACCCGAATCTACACCTAACCTTGAAAAGAAAATGAGAGAAAAGAAAGAGGGAAAAAAGAGTGAGGACACCCCTTATTCTAACCTTAACCCTTTATCTTTTTCTCCTACTTTTGTGAATGCTTGTGTAGGTACTCTTGGAGGCAAAGCAATGGAGCCTCAATCAAGTCCCAAGAAGGATAGACAAGGTGAAGAAGCTTGTCAATGTGAGCTTCAAGGTGAAGAGACAATTCATGCCACTTCAAGTGCATTGAGTAAGCAAGGTGGCCACTCAAAGGTATGTGAAAGTTCTTCCCTTGAACATGTTACTTCCTTGTCTTTTGGTAGTGTTGGTAAAAACTCTATACTAGTTGATGAGTTATGTGACTATAATGTGTTTGCAACTAGTGTAGAGTCGGTTGGTCAACTTGTGAGTAATTGTGAACCACTAGTTGAGAGGGATGATAAGCCACATCATGATGTGAGCTCGGTTTTCATTGAACCTCTCATTAGTGAAGAATGTGTAGTTGACCCTATTGGTGATCCTTGTTATGACACTCCACCTATATTTGATAAAGGGGAAGATGAGTTAAATAAATACCCTATCTTTTCTCTTGATGAATTGCTTGGTAATGGTGGACCTATGTGTTGTAGTGAGGATGGTTATAACCTTGAGGAGTCTCTCGAGTGTGAGATGGATCGATTTGTTTTCGATGACTCCTCGGGTGTGGGTAAAGAACCTTGTCTTGATACCATGCTTTTATGTGACCATGAATTTGAGGTGCATGCTTTTACATTTCCATTATGTGAAGATAATCTCATTTGTGGTAGCGAATTGTATCGGACTCGGATTGATAGTAAGGTAGAACCTCCATGGTATGTAAAGATAGACTCTACGGATGATCCATTGTTTGGAACTCCAAGTGGGATGAATGGTCTTGATATTGGTTGTATTGAACCATCTTCTTGTAGTCTTAGCCTTCATTTTACGGACTATAATGATGAAGGGCCAATTTTGGAGAGTTTCCTTTGGAGTTTGCCTAGTGAGGGAGATTGTCGTAGAGATGGATTTGGAGGTGAGGAAGCCACTCTTGGTGCGTGTAAGAGTGCTTCCAAGAAGGGGAGTGGAGTATTTGATGTTAGTTGTCAATTGAACTTTTTTGTTCACTCCACCCCACATATTGATTACACCTTGGGTGTTGGGCATGCCAAAGCCAATGAGTCACATTGTGATAGTAATGCATTGAAGGCTTGGTGTGTTGCTCAAAAGCTTAGGGGTCATAGGGATTGCTATATCTTGCATGTTTCATGTCCTATTGATCTCCTTGTTTGTTCATGTGTTGGGTGCACTTTCTTTGTGAGTCGAGTACTTGTCGTTTCCTTGGGAGACATGAGCTTTTTCATTGGTATTGATGCTTGGCTCTATCACAAGAGTGTGTTTTCCCACACTTTTGCCACTAACCTACTCTTGTAGTGGAAAGTTTTGTTTGTGCTTGTTTGAATGTAGGCTTGATGGTTTGATTTCGAGGACGAAATCCTTTCAAGAAGGGGAGGATGATAAGATCCAAATTGGAGCCAAAACGTCAACCATCAAGAGCCAAGCTTGAGAGCACAAAGAGTACCGCCAAGGCCCCCGAAAGCAACTTAAAGATCATGCAAAGGAGCGCCAAGGGAGGAGGACCACCTAGGCCCCAAAGGAGAGGCTCGGGAGACACATTTTGAGCCATTCCAAGGACCCCCAGGAAGGGGCGGACCGCCTAGTCAAAGGGGCGGGCCGCCTAGTTGAAGTTGAGCCTCGGAATTTTGGGCCGCCTGAAAAGGGGCGGACCGCCTCTGCAGAAGCTTGGGCCGCCTACTCTACAGCATGGAGAAGTAGGCGGACCGCCTACTCCCACTAGGCAGGGGCGCCTACTTGCTGAGCTTTGGACGGGAATTTGGCATAAAGTTCCTATTTTGGCCCTACGAGGCTTGTATTATTTTTATTACATTTGAGGGCTTTTAGACATTTTATTTAGAAGTGTGGTGAACCTATAAATACCACACTTAGTCATTTATTTTATTTAAGCTAGTTTTGAAGATAGAATTGAGAGATAGAATAGGCTAGGCCTTTCTTGTTGAAGCGTTGACTTCGTGTATCTCTTACGTTGAATCCATGGAGGATCACCGCTAGTGTGAGTCCCGTTTAATGGTTCAAGTCTCTTCTCCCTTATGAATTAATCTAATTGTTTAGCTTGATTCAATTCTTTCTTCTATTTCTATTCTCCCCAATCCCTTACTTTCTTGTTATCTTGTGATTGTTGCTTCCGCATCCTTGTTATTTGCTTCCGCCTATTTGGGTCTTATCAATAATGATGCCCGTTCATGAGATTTAAATCCTGAAGTTGTGTGTATATGCTATGTGGTGAGTTGAATGAAATAAAGCATGGAATCCGTTAAGTGTAAATCGATTTTGGTTCGGGCTTCAATGTAAAATTGTTGTAGATGTTGTTTCTGAATGGCATGTGATCTGCCCCAATTGGCTTTAAATGAACTAAACGTCGTGTACATATGTTGATGTTGAGCTTGTTCTTCCTGTTAGCTTGCAAAGATTATTGTATACACTGTTTGCCATCTGTTAAAAAAAAACCAAGTGTTGCATTGTTTAGAAAGTGTCCATCTCTGTGAGGTTTATTTTGTTTAGCCAAGTTCTTTCAGCCTTTCAAATGAGAAGTATTAGCTTATTTGTGTTCTGTTAGCTTTTGTTTCATTTAGAGTTCTTTAAAGTGAATCTGAAATTGTTTAGCTAGAAATTTGCAGTCCTCAAGAGGCCAATTTTAGTGAGTTTTATTGAGTTTGAATTAGTCTTAAGTATGTTTAGTTAAAGTTGAATCGATGGGGCTGGTTTTCTTTGAGTCTGAATTTATAGTTGGGCTAAGAGTTAGTTTGGTTTGTTTAGATAATTTAGATGACATAGGATGGATGATGTCAAATGAGATGCCAAAGAATGAGTCAGGGAGGTACATGGGTGGCAGCATAGTTCTGTCCTTTTTTTTTGTTGTCTGGTACAAGCCTTGCATGCAAGGAAATTATGGGCTTAAATCTAAGGGTTGAGGAGGGCACATGGGCTAGTCCTTGGCACTAGTACATACCCACTTCCCTCTCTATTTCAAGGGAGTTTTCACTCTCTTTTAAAAGGGTAGACAGAACTTAAGAGATGGGGAACAACAGAGAGAAAAAAGCTAGAACATAGAAAAACTGAAACACATGAGAACATAGCAACAGAGAAACAGAAAAGAGTGAGGCAACAGAGAACAAAAACAAAGAAGAGAACTGAAAAGAAAGGGAACAGAACACTTCACCAACAGAGACTCACCAATACAAACAACTTTCACTCTTCTAAACACTTTTGAAATCTGAGAAGAAAAGGGAAAGAGAGAGAAAGTGAGCTAAAACTTAAAATAAAGTAGAGAGTTAGAGTAGCAGAGGGCTCAAGAACTCAAAGTTTTGACTAAAGGGCTTTTTGTAGTTCAGATTTTGAAGTTCAAGAGTAGTGTTGTAAAAGGGTCTGTTGTTGCTGTGTGTCATTGCTGGTGTGGTACCTGTTGTTTGCTTGGGATTGATTTAGTTGCTGGTTTTGGTCTTTGTATCGGGTCTTTCATCGCCGCTTTCTCTTGGCTTGAGGAGGTTTTACTTCACTAGGTAAACTCCCTTTACACCTTGTATCAATTCTCTTGCTATTCATGAATATTGCTTGCCTATTAAAAGGCTTTTGAAACTAAAAATTAGGTCCAGACCTCATTTATTTTCATTTTTTGTCATTTTATGGCTCGTGTATGTCTGTTTGCTTTAAGAAATCCATAGCATGTAAAACGAATCGTTTGTTCTTTTTTTTGTACAATAAGCATCTGGTTTGTAAATCTAGACCTGTTTGGATATACTAAACATGTGTGAAATCAAAGCCACTCTGAAATCTGGACTCATGATGCTATGGGTATGGTTCGAGCAATTTTGACACAAGTAGTCAAAGTAGGACATCTAATGCAAATAAATTCCAGATCTGAAACTAAAAATGTAAAAGGGGGCTGTGAGTGCAAAACTTTGAAACGTACATGTTCTGAAGTTGACCAATTGTCTTTTGAACTCATGAGACCATTTAGATAGAATGTATAGTTTTTTTTTTCTTTAAAATGTGTTATAATTTCAGGTTATCCATTTAAATCAAGTTTTCAACCTTTTAAGAAAGGAACTTCCTATTTCAAATAACATGAAACACGCTTGTTAAATCTGAAACAAGTAAGCAAAAGAGGATATGAGTGCAAATCTGTCTCAAAGAAAACATAAATCTATGAAACTAAGAATGGGTTTAAATTAGACGACCTAACCCACTTTAATTTCAGCTTTTAAATTCAAGGCCCAATAGTGTTTAAATTTAAATTTAGTAATTATTCCAAGTTAAGATACACCCATAAGCAAGTAAGCTGAGGGACATTAGTATCTAAACCAAATAAGCTTGATTCAAGTGTAGTTTATTTAAATCGGAAGATCTCGAACGGGTGAAGTGCCTGCGCGACCATATCCGGTTTTAAATAAATTATATTTGTAAATATTGAATCAAGTCGTACGTAAATAAAAAAAAATGTGTGTCGATGCATATAATCAAAATCAAGCTGAATTATAAATTCAAGTTTTGACCAAAATAAATAAAAATACAAAAAAAAAATTGTGACTCAAACCAAGGTTGATAAGGTTTCGAACGGGTGAAGTGCCTGCGCGAAAATATTCGGCCGAGTCACAAAAATAAATAAATAAATACTAATAATAATAAATCAAGGCGTAGCAAAGGAAATAAATAAAGGCAGATACAACAAAATATTCCATATAGCCGGAATGCGTCAATAAAAGCAACTGTGCTTGGCACAGGACTCGAGGGTGCATAATCCCTTCCCGAGAGTCAACCGAGATCCTTACCCGGAACTTTGATGCAGACCACTAACGAGTCATAGGTGTTCCAAGGTACCTTTTAGGTGACTTGGCACACCTTAAACTTGTCAAGTGGCGACTCCGAATTTAAATAAACAATTTGTACCTTGGAACACCGTCACTTCCTTAAATGGAAACCCTAACTTGGGATAGCGCCAAATAATCATAAATCTCATAAGCGCTTTCCTAAACCCGAAATGCCCTCCCACAAGCGGACGCGCGGAAAAAAGGGGTGTAACAATGATAATCGTGTTGCTACTGTTGTCAAAGCTGATCTTCTTTTTGTCGGTGATGATGAAGATGTTATTAATTTTGTTTGCCATGAGACTAGCTGGGTGGTGGATACAGGTGCTTCTTATCACGTCACGCCGAAGAGAGAGTTCTTCTCTTCTTATACTCCTGGTAACTTTGGGGTATTGAAAATGGGCAATGATGGTGAAACTGAGGTTATTGGCATTGGCACGGTTTGTTTGGAAACTAACAATGGTTCAAGGTTAGTTCTTAAAAATGTCAAACATGTTCCAGATATCCGCTTGAATTTGATTTCTGTAGGAAAGCTTGATGATGATGGCTGTTGTAGCACATTTTGTAATGGCCAGTGGAAGTTGACTAAAGGTTCTTTGATTGTGGCTC
Source organism: Petunia axillaris subsp. axillaris (assembly GCA_029990575.1). NCBI lineage: Eukaryota > Viridiplantae > Streptophyta > Magnoliopsida > Solanales > Solanaceae > Petunia > Petunia axillaris. Next base: position 118,018,006 of record JARKNS010000004.1, on the reverse strand, counting down.
GAGGCAACAAGTCTTCCAACTTGTATTCTATGCAGGGCTCCATTTCTAGTGACTCGGTAAATGTGGTGGAGAGTGATGCTTCATCAGAGTTATGGCATAGAAGGCTGAGTCATATGAGTGAGAAGGGGATTGATTGTTTGGCTAAGAAAAGTTTGCTTTCGGGTGTAAAGCAAGCAAAATTGAAGAAATGTGTTCATTGCTTAGCCGGTAAACAGAAAAGGGTTTCTTTTTAGAGTCATCCGCCTTCGAGAAAACCTGATTTGCTGGAGTTGGTACATTCTGATTTGTGTGGTCCTTTTAAAGAAAGATCTAAAAGTGGTGCACTTTATTTTGTGACTTTTATTGATGATCATTCTCCCAAGCTCTGGGTGTTTCCTTTGAAGACCAAGGATCATGTACTGGATTTTCAGGCCTTGGTTGAGAGACAGACAGGGAAGAAATTGAAATGCATCCGCACAGACAATGGTGGTGAATATATTGGTCCGTTTGATAACTATTGTAGAGCGCAGGGTATTCGGCATCAGAAGACTCCTCCTAAGACTCCTCAGTTAAATGGTTTAGCAGAGAGGATGAACAGAACACTTGTTGAGAGGGTTAGATGTTTGCTTTCAGAGGCTAAGCTGCCAGATTCCTTTTGGGCAGAAGCACTTAATACTGCGCTTATGTTATCAATTTGTCTCCTACTGTTGCTTTGGATGGTGATGTCCCTGACAGAGTTTGGTTTGGTAAGAATGTTTCTTATGATCATTTGAGAGTCTTTGGCTGTAGAGCTTTTGTGCATGTCCCTAAAGATGAAAGGTCAAAACTGGATGTTAAAACTAGGCAGTGTATCTTCATTGGTTATGGTCAGGATGAATTCGGCTATCGTTTCTATGATCCAGTTGAGAAGAAACTTGTAAGAAGCCGTGATGTTGTGTTCTTTGAAGACCAAACAATTGAAGATTTTGACAAGGCTGAGAAAGTTGATTCTCAGAGTAGTGAGAGCTTAGTTGATCTTGATCCAGTTCCTGTGACTGTTGCACCTGAAGAAAATGTTGAAATTCAGGTTGATGACATATTGATGATCATGTTCAGAATGACCAGTAGGTTGATGATATTGTTGATGCTCCAGTTGATGATAATGTAGTTGGCCAGCAACCAATCACTGTTGATGTTCCAGAGAGTTCACTTAGAAGATCTTCTAGAGTGAGTGTACCTTCATCTCGGTATCCTCCCAGTGAGTGGGTACTATTGACTGACGGGGGAGAACCTGAATGTTTTGAAGAGGCCATGGAAAGTGAAGAAAAAGAAAAATGGTTAGATGCTATGCAAGATGAGATGAATTCCTTGCAGTATAATCATACCTTTGATTTGGTTAAGCTTCCTAAAGACAGAAAAGCTTTGAAAAACAGGTGGGTTTTCAGGGTGAAACATGAAGATGGTAACCCAGTTCCACGGTACAAGGCTAGACTGGTCGTCAAGGGCTTTAAACAGAAAAAGGGAGTTGATTTTAGTGAGATATTTGCTCCTGTTGTGAAGATGTCTTCCATTCGTGTTGTTCTAGGCTTAGCTGCAAGTATAGATTTAGAGGTTGAGCAAATGGATGTTAAAACTGCTTTTCTCCATGGTGATTTAGATGAAGAGATTTATATGGAGCAGCCTGAAGGCTTTGAAGTCAAGGCAAAAGAGAATTATGTTTGCAAATTGAAGAAGAGCTTGTATGGCTTGAAACAAGCTCCCAGGCAATGGTACAGGAAGTTTGGGTCTTTTATGCAGCAGCAGGGTTTCAAGAAGACTTCTTCAGACCATTGTGTTTTTGTGCAGAAATTCTCTGATAATGACTTTATTATTTTATTGCTTTATGTTGATGACGTGCTTGTTGTTCGTCATAATGCTTGCAGGATTCAGAAGTTGAAGCAAGAGTTGAACAAGTCTTTTGCTATGAAAGACTTAGGACCAGCGAAGCAGATTCTTGGCATTCAGATTGTCTGTGACAGAGAGGCCAAAAAATTTTGGTTATCACAGGAGAAGTACATTCAGAAGGTACTTCGCAGATTCAGCATGGATAAAGCAAAGGCTGTCAGTACACCATTAGCTATGCACTTCAAGTTGAGCAGAGAGCAGTGTCCTTCCAGTGTTGTTGAGAAGGAAGATATGAAGAAAGTTCCTTATGCTTCAACCGTTGGCAGTTTGATGTATGCAATGATTTGCACGAGACTTGATATTGCTCATGCCGTTGGTATTGTTAGCCGTTATCTTTCTAATCCAGGAAGAGAGCATTGGAATGCAGTGAAGTGGATTATGAGATATCTTTGTGGCACTATTAGTCAGAGTTTATGTTTTGGTACAGGGAAACCTGTTCTTTGTGGTTACACTGATTCTGACATGGCTGGTGATGTTGATACTCGTAAGTCTACTTCTGGCTACTTGATTACTTATGCAGGGGAAGCTGTGTCTTGGCAATCTTGGTTGCAGAAATGTGTTGCTCTATCTACTACAGAAGCTGAGCTAATTGCTGCTGTTGAAGACTGTAAAGAGTTGCTCTGGATGAAGCGATTTTTGAAGGAAATCGGCTTTGCTCAGAAGAAATATGTTCTTTATTGTGACAGTCAGAGTGCTATTCATCTTGGTAAGAATTCTACATTCCATGGTAGGTCGAAGCATATTGATGTGAGGTACCATTGGATTCGAGATGTGTTGGATGCTAAACTCCTTTCACTTGAGAAGATCCACACTAATGACAATGGTTCAGACATGCTTACTAAATCTTTGCCAAGAGGGAAGTTTGAAGAATGTTGTTTGATCGCCGGGATGGCGGTATCCTCCACATAGTCGGGAGGGGGAGAATTGTTGGGTTTTTTTGGCTTTTCCCTTCCTATGTGGATAAATAAACACCCTTTTGGACCAGCCCACTACATGACTTAAGCTCACTAATATTACCACATATAAAAGACCAACTTAGGTCTTATTTTGGACATATACAAGAGAGAATTCAGCAGCCATAGTGAGTGAAAAGGAGAGAGAAAAACGAGCAGAATTTTCTGCACAATTCAGCACAGTGCAGCTGACTTTAAAAGGCGATTCCCGCTTTGTTTCTAGTACGATTAAGCTGATTTTTGGATAGCACGTTCCTCTCATCTTGATCTTCAACAAAAAACTAGAAGAGATCGATTTGAAGCTCTGTAGCATCAGATTTCAGCTCGCGAACAGTAGCTGCGTGTTTGGTGATTTTACTCCTTTCTTTTCTAGTTTTGGTGCTTTTGGTATATGTATTGTTGCTCTGTGTTTGGCACTTGTTATGTAGCCTATTTGGAGAACTTTGTAACTCTTGTTGTTGATTAGTGGAGCTTTTTCTGGACTTTGGTCCCGTAGTTTTTTACCTCTTCACATTGAAGGGGTTTTCCACGTAAATCTGGTGTCTCGTGTGTTTGATTACTTTACTTGCCTATTATTGTTGTTGGTGGCTGCCCCATATTTCATTTGTGCTTGGATTGGTTTGCTCCTCTTATTCAAATAGTGTGGGAAGTGGTTTGACTTGGGTAGTCATTCCGCTTTACCTCGTCGTGCAATATTGTGTATTGCTTGGTTTCTTCCCAACAGTTCGATTGCATGACATTCCTATGTCTATTATATCTGATCGAGGTTCTCAGTTCACCTCTCAGTTCTAGTAGGATTTCCAGAGGGAATTGGGTACCAAGATTCAGCTCAACACAATATTTCATCCGTAAACTGATGGCCAGTCATGGTGGACTATCTAGATTCTGGAGGATATGTTAAGGGCTTATGCTTTAGAATTCGGAGGCCATTGGGGTGATCATTTGGCCTTAACAGAGTTTAGCTATAATTATAGCTACCAGACTTCTATTCAGATGGCTCCATTCGAGGTATTATATGGCCGTCAACATCGTTCCCCGATTGGATGGTTCGAGTCTTGTGATGTCAAGGTTATGAGTTCAGAGATGCTACGACAGACTCACAATATAGCTCGTGTTATTAGGATCGTCTTTGGACCGCTCGGAGTAGGCAGATATCATACTCGAACTGGAGGAATCAGGAGTTAGAGCTCGTGGTCGGCGACATGGTATTCTTAAAAGTTTCGCCGATGCATGGTGTAAAGAGATTGGAAAAAAAGAAAGTTAAGTCCCAGGTTCATTGGTCCCTTCCGTATCGAGAAGCGCATTGGTAAGGTGGCTTATAAGCTCGATTTTCCGGCATCAATGAAAGTTAATCCGATTTTTCATGTATCAATGCTTCGTAAGTGTATCCAGTATACTTCCAAGGTGATCGAGATAGATCTAGCTAAGCTAGATGTGAATCTAGCCTATGAGGAGTTCTTAGTTGCTATTGTTAGCAGAGATTTATGGAAGCTTAGTTCTAAGGAGATTCCAATAGTAACGTGTGATGGCATAACCCTCCTCACGAGGAAGACAATTGGGAGCTCGAGTCCAATATGTGTGAGAGGTATCCTCACCTCTTTGATGATTTATGTATGATCTTGATCTCTGAGTTTAAAAGTTCTTATCGTCCATTTATGATTTTGATTCAGTAATGGTGTCTATTGGTTAGTTGTTAAAGGCTCATTCAAAGTAATCTTCTTGGTCTCTCTGATCTACTCTAGACTCTGGCTCGTTCAAGGACGGATGAGAGCTAAATGAGAGAGAATGAAACGACATTGACCAGTCATTTCGAGAGTTAGGACTCCGATTGGCGAGCCGAAAGTCTTAAAACTCTATAAGGTCTATTAGGACACGTCTGTAAAGTTTGAGCTGAATCAGATCTCATTTGGTAGGTCTTGGAAGATGATTCCAATTTCTAGTATCAGTAAAGCCAAATAGAGATTTTCGAGCTTGATTTGCGTAAATGAGCTCCGTTTCGAAATTCGAACGTGTCATTAGGTTCGTATGGTCATTTTGTGATCAATGTGAAGTTTTTAAAGTGATATCTGAGGCTGTTCGGATATTTTTTGCATATGTGCCGAGAGTTTGAACTTATCCTCCTTCTATTTGACCCTCGTCTTGTGTTTCGAGGATCCGATTCAAGATTCATCTTTGCGGGTAAGTCATATATGTGGTGTATAACTTGCGTGCAAAGTTTAGGGTGACTCCGTACTTCGTACAGTCCCATGTGGACCCAAAATGCAGCATCAAATGGTGCTGTCAACTTTTTGGGAAAATGCTTTGCGCGATAGTGCTAGAGCCCAAGCAATAGCACTGAGAATATCAGCTCTTCAGCGCGAAAGCGCCCTGTGTGGCACGATAAAGAAGCACTGATCGCGAAAGCAATTGTCCAGGTGCAAAAGTGATGACCCGAGGTATAAATATGACCCAATGGTCCGCTAATATCATTTTTGGTTCAATTTTCTCGATATTAAATCGGAGTAGGGCGATTTCTTGGTACAAATTCATTTGAATTGATCAGGTAATAATCCTAAACTTTACTATTGTGTTAATTCATGATTTTGGGGGTAGAATTTCATGGAATTAAGCTTGGGGTAAATGGTTTTGAACTCTAGGCTTATGAAATTGGAAAATTAGGATGAATTGACCCCGAAATTATAATCCAATGATATATTTGGAATCGTGAGATTGTGAGGCATCCGGAAATATATCATTATGGGCTTTTGGCTAAGTCAGGCCCAAAATTAATTTGGTAATTTCCTTCTATTGTTTGTCTAATAGTTAGATATCCTTTCTATAGGCACTTATACATGTAATTTACTTCTTTGGGTAAAAAAGAGAGAGTTTTAAGAGGCATCAGAAGGTAAAAGGAAGTTTGATCAAGCCCCAGACTAAAGGTAAGTGATAATATGTTTATTGACGGACTTTAGCCTTATGGATATTCTATTCACAAGTTTTATACGTGAATAGTTGCGGACAGGGCGTACCTACGATGCCACAGGCTTGAAATGTATTTTTCTTTTATATTCTAATATTGTGGGCTGTAATTTCATATTGAGACAAGAGGATTCAGCCCTAAGAGTAGGTGGATTCCGCTCCTTGCATATATATTATGATTAGGAGGATTCCGCTCCACTTATTGGATACATGTGACCCCATCACATCATGTTTCATTCATTTCATGTCATTACATGTGTTTGCTAGCTATGTGTAATTGTTGCATTGATTGCTCTATGCATAACTCATTTGTTCTATTTGTTGTTGGTTCTGATTCCTTGGCTAGCATATATATTCTTCGAGGTAGTTAGATATTCCTCTTTTAATGAGTCCTTATCACTCACACCTTATCTTTTTTTTGTGTTGCCTTTTCATTTTGGCAGATTCAGCTCCAGGACCTAACACGCAACACGAGTAAGGAGTGATGCATTTTTAGCTGGCTGTGGTGAGCCAACTTTTGTTCGTTGAGGCCATCAACTATAGATACCTTTGTTAGATCATATTTTTGCTTTATTTGAAAGATGTACACATCTTTTGGATTTCATAGATGTGTTATCTGAAAACCTCTAAATCTTTATACTCAGACAGTTAGCTGCCTTCTTTCAGGCAGCTTATATATGTATATATGTATGATCTGTTTCTGTTTGAGTTCTTTTATATCGTTTGTGTTGATTCAGTCGATATTGTTCGCCTGACGGGTGTAGGAGAGGATATCCAGTGCTCGCACGGCCTAGTCGAATATCTAAGTCGTGCCATTTATTTCAAAATCCAAGTATTCAAAATGAATCTGTTGGTGAACTTTAATAAATTTCAGAAATTCATCTTTTTCGACAGAGTTTGTCATAAAGAAAAAAATTAATTATTTATTAAACTATCTCGACGAAATCCATCGGAAACTTTTAAATTCACCAATCATTTTTGAATTATTTATTTTAACAAAAGTTCTTAGAAAATCTCTTTGAAATACATAATTTTTTTACTACAGGAAATTTTATGACGAATCATTTCACGTCTGAGAGAAATTAAAAAAGTAGCTTTTTGGCCGACTTCTGACATCTTTGTCTGTCAAAAAATACTTATTTTTTGATAGTAAGAAGACTTGTCCCAAACATAGGGTCAGGATCGCGACTCATATCTACGAAAATCGAAGATACAATATATAAAAGGTAAATATCGGTATTATTTGTATGCTAATTTTATTTTTGAGACAACAAGCTTCAATAGAGAATAATTTTCCTTGAGGAATTAGCTATTTGGATAAAAATTTGAGGCAGAAATTTTTTGATAACATCCTTAATTTCCTCAAGTGGAATATTAAGGAATAAAATTAAGGAATTGAGTCCCTAAATGGACTTAAATTTGAAATCTAATATAAATTTGGACTCCTTTGCTTATGGATAGTCCGGATCCATATCCTATTAAAAAAAGCTTGACTTTGATAATTATGTAGAGTGACAGTGAGACAATAACTAAATATCTAACGTCTAAAATAATATGAATATATCCATTGTTGACACCCAATTTTATCCATCCTTTTTCTACAAAATGGCTACAATTTAACTTAAAAGTACAATTTAGCTATTTGTGCAAATTTGTATTAGAAGCATGCATTTACGTGTGTTATTCCTTATTTATACACGATATACCTAATTGTGGCTATATTATATAACTTACATCATTCAGACTATTTGTTAAATAGTATGACTATTTGTGCAATTTAATGCATTTATAACATTTAATATTTATTTAATTTAATTTCACCCCAATTGTTCATATGTGTGTATTTTATTTTATACAATATATACTTATATTTTTATTAATTATATCTAGCCCCTTAAGTTAATTTTATTTATAAGTTACCACTTTATTTTAAAATTTAAATCTTGTCTTTGAACTTAGACAAGCCATAGTCCAGGTACATTCTCCATTTTTAAATATTAAAAGAAAATCTTTCCTTGATGCATCTACTCCCAAATTTCTCAATCATCCTATATCTCTTCTCCAAATGTTAACAGAATCCCAAAGCAAGAGCCCCCAAATCACTCCTTCAATCGCTCAAACCTCTCCCATTTTGGATGGAAAATTCCCAACGGTTGTCTACTAACTATTCCTATATAATCCTAGTCTTCTACACCATAAAAAAGGAGATCCAGAGGGATACACGATATACATCATCCCCCTCCTTCTCCCTTCACCAGCACACACAAACACCCACAAACGAATCAGAAACGGAGACAGAGGTGGGGTAGGGGATTTCATATCAAAAGGGGTCGGGGACAAGGATAAGGATTCCAAACATGGACAAACACTTCCATTTTCGTCCCCAATTCAGATCGAGAAACAGTAGAGAGGGGTTGGGGAGTGGTACTGACACCGCTACCTAGTTGTTGGTGTCTCTCCTCCCCTCGCCTACTCGGTTCCACCAGGAACGATGCCCTCCCTGAATTTGATGTTGTTGTTGGGATCGACAGACTCTGAATTTGGTTAATTAAGGCGTCGTTTGGCTATTATTCAGCTGGTTGTTTCCTTCTATCCCTGTTTGGTTATGATTGACAGCGAACTACGGACGATGGGGTTGCAGCGACATCGTCTGCTGGTGGTCGCTCCTCTTCGTCTCCTCGCCGTTGCTGTGCCGTCGTCAGAACCCCATCGGGTTCTCTTTCCTCTTTCACTGATGATGTTCAGTGTTGGCCATATTTGACTCGTTTAATTTGGGTTTTGTTTTGTTGAAATTTTGACTGCCTTTCTGCTGACTTTAATTTGTTTACATGGATAATATTATATCCATTATTATGGGTGAGTGATATTGTTGTTTTCGACAATGTGAATCACTTTAATTTATTTGCTAATTTTGGACAGATATACTATACCTGAAAGGGAGGGCCAATGAAAAAATACATATACATGTATTGAGGCTTTAAGCACTGATATTGAACGGATATTATATCATTAGGCCAATGATGTTTGGAGGCCTAACATAAGTCCCGTCCCTCAATGTCCCGAAATAAACAAAAAAGGCGATGATGATGCATATCTCTTTGCAAAGTAAGCGATAGCGGAGTAGTTGGATCGGAAGTGCTTGGCATGGCAACACGACCGGCTCCGTGTTTGCAGCCGTACCGACATCCCTAACCTCTTCTTGACGCAATACACATTCTGAGCCTAAAATTTTCAAAAATTCATTTTGCCCTTTATTTTCCTTATTATTATTATTATTATTATTATTATTATTATTATTATTATTATTATTATTATTATTATCATCATTTTTGTTATTTTTATTCTACTTATTATTGAATATTTTACTTTATTAATTTTGTACTAATTGGTTTTCATATTGTTTACGAGGTACTTCCCGACGAAAATCCACGACATTATTGGAGGAAACAAATGTTTCAAAATACTTGCTATTGTGTTTTCTTGGCTTATCATTCAATTTTATTATTTTGGCATACTAACTAATTTGTTGTATTTTGCAAGGTCTATTTAGTTGAAGTTTGCTAAGGAAGAAAACAATTCGAGAAGATGAATCATTTACTTTAAATTCAATTTTGTGTACTTGTATATTATAGTGAATACTGTTCAATTTTATTGAGTTTAATTTAATTTTAATCCCAATTATTTGGTCCGGTCGGGAACCACACTTTGTGGAACCTGAGAAGTGCCTAACACCTTCCTCTTGGGTTAATCTGAACCCTTACTCAGAATTCTCGGTTCGTAGATCAAGTATCGGAGTTAATATTAAAATTGGCTAGAAACAAAGTAGGTGCCCTAATACGCCTAGTTAAAAAATATGTTAGGTGGCGACTCCAAGTCTTTACCCGCGAGTCCCAATAAGTCGAGCCATATTTCGAACTCTAACCGGGGTTCGGGGAAAAATGGGCGTCGACAGAATGGCGACTCCGCTGGGGATTTCAATGTTCAAACCATAACAGACTTTTAATTGTGATTTTTTCTGCATTTATTTTCTTATTTTCGTTATTTCTCATGACTAATATTTCTTTCTTTTCCTTTTGCAGGTTTGAATTTTAGTTTTTATTTCATTTATTATCTATAATTGTTGTTTTGTTTATATTTCCTCCACTCCTGGAATTTTTTACACTTGCACACACCATAAACGGTTACGTGGATCTCACGACTGTTTCACTCTCAAAAAACTCTTTAGGGAGAACAGTTGGGGTATAGTTGGTCCGTGGTACAACCAACAACTCCAAACGTTCCCACCCCTTGGTTGTCCGCATGGGGGAACCATGTCCTTGTTGAGTAAACCCACTCTTGGCACAACACGTCCTACACTTCAAATGTTTTCAAATCTTTCATTAATTTTCTACATCTTTTTCTTTTAAAAAAATTTCACTTCATATATTGTCTAGTTCATAATATCCTAAACTTCAGTTATCTTCGAATCTTCTAAATCTTTTTCTTTAAAACAGTTTCACTTCATAATTCTTTCACCGTTTTTCAAAAATTTCAACCTATTTTCCAGAATTAACTTGTTTGTTTTTCCCTTTTAAAATTTATTTTTAAAATATATCAATAAGTGTACCATTTCCATAAATTTGCTAAATCTTTTTTCTTAAAACGAGTTTCACTTCATATTTCTTTTCGCATTTTTTTAGAAAATATATCGTCTAACTCTATTAGTCTACTTTTCAAAATTAACTTGTTTTATATGTCTTTACCTCTTTTAAAAGTTGGTAAAAATCTTTCAATATGTGCATCTTTTCTTTTTCATGATTTTTATTATTGTCTAGTTTATATTAATCCTATCTTTCGAAACTAACGCATTTGTTTTGTTCTTATCCTTCTAAAATCATTTTACGAAATACTTCAATATGTGTGCATCATTTTACAAGACATGCATTTCTTTCAAAAACTTGTGCATTTTTTTTTAAAAAAAAATTGTACATATCATGCATACCTTCCGCCGCTCCTGGCAAGTTTCTAAATCGTGCGTTGGCTACGACCATCTCTTCCCTCACAAAAGTCTCCTTTTAGGGGGAACAACTTGGAACCTATTTGGCCCGAGACGTTCCCACTCCTGAGTTGTCCGCTTGGGAGGATAATAAAACCCGGTCAAGCCAACTTCATTCTTTAGTAGCAATGCTAGGAATCATGCATCATGACATATCATTAGTCGGCTTGTTCACAAGTCCAATAGGCCAAGTTGTTCAAACAATCTGAACGAGTTTTTAACCCCCAAATAGTGTTTAACATGGTTTATTTGTATTTGCTTAAAGGGATGAACGTGCAAAATGTGGACCGTTTATTGACATTGTTCTGTATTCAGTGCTATTCAAAGGCACAAAGGTTACCCAATGGGCGTTGAGAGCCCAAATTGAATCAGAAATGATTGTTTGTTCATAGACAGTCAAAATTATTCTGTATTCAATGCCATTCAAAGGCACGTAGGTAACCTAATGGGCGTTAAAAGCCCAAATTGAATCAGAAATGATTGTTTATCCATAAACAGTTGGCATTATTCTGTATTCAATGCCATTCAAAGGCACGAATGGTAACCAAAGAGGCATCAAAGCCGAAATTGAATCAGAAACGACTGTTTATTCCTAAGTAGTTGGAATCATTCTGTATTCAATGCTATTCAAACGCACAAAAGGTAACCAAAAAGGCATTAAAGGTCCAATTTGAAGCAGAAATGGCTGTTTGATAGACGGGATGACACATAATGTGCATTTATCCTTTAGGCATTATATAAAGACTTGCCATCCGTGGTTTGTTAAAAGTCCATTAGCATTTTCCTTCTAAAGTATCTAAAGGGTTCTCAACTCACAACGACACATCTCCTCATATCCTCTGTTGCATTGTTTTCAAAAGCTTGTGCCACACGTTGATCATTTGCTTACAATAAAGCAAATTTTAGGCATTTTCTTTTCCCTTTTCCTATCGTCCTTCACCTTTTCCAAAAGATCATGACCACTAGAAAATTTGACATGGTTGCTGAAATTCCTCAGTTACTCAAAGATTGGTGGGGAAACCTGAGTATAGATCAACAAGACCGAGTTAAAGCAGTGTTGGGGAACCTTATTTCACTGACGGAGCATACGACAATGAAAGGGATAGTAGAAGCAGCAGTACTGAAACGACCTCGATCAGTCGTTTCGGAAGTTAGGACTCCGATTGGCGTGACAATAATTTTAAAATATTCGTAATGTCCATTAGAACCCGTATGTAAAATTTGAGCTAAATCAGGCCTCGTTTGGTAGGCATCGGAAGAAGGTTTCAGTTTTTATTTCCAATAAATATTAAAAAGAGATTTTCGAGCTCGGTTTTTGCCGAACGAGCTCCGATTCGAAATCCGAAAGTGCCGTTAGGTTCGTATGATTATTTGTGATTTTTGTAAACTTTCGAAAGTGAATTTCGATGTTGTTCGGCAAGTTTCCGCTAAAATGCCGAAAATTAAATAATTTGACTTCTTTTCATTTAAATTCGCATCTTGAGTTTCGGGAGTCTGATTTGAAATCCGCCTTCGTGGGTATGTTGCATATATTTTTTATAACTCGTATGCAAAAGTTGGAATTATTTTGAATATCGTAGGATACCGTTTTAATTTTCGTTAACAAAAGAAAATAAGATAAAAGAAAAAAAAAAAAAAAAGAGAAAAAGACAACATAAAAAGTTAGGCGGTGTTAATTAGCATATATGTGCATATATGCTAATCTCTTAGCAGCAGGAGTAACAAAACGATTTCAGAAGCAGAGACAAACAAAATGGCGGAGAAATGAAAAAAATGCCAGAAAATGAGAAAAGGGACCGGAGAAAAATAGTGTTTTCACCCCAGAACATTCAGGTAATGATCTTAATATATTATTTGAGTTTATTACGTATGTTTGAATATATTTTTACGGTAAAAATAGGAATATTAGACATCGCCCTAATGACGTAAATTGATAGTTTGAAGGGTCAAATGGACCCCGATAATGAAATTGATTATATATTCGTACTCAGTGAGTTATGGGCAACATATAAATGTAAATTATTTGGGGTTTGGTTACGTGACTTTAAACCCTGTATATAGGCGTGGCCTGCGTATTGCGTATGCGAATAGGGTATCAGGTTCCTACCTGGATTGCCCTAAGATGTGAGGAATGAAGCCTTTAGCCTAATTTGATATATTTTTCTGGTTATTGAACACAGTGGGATCGTTTGGCAAGAAAACCAAAGGACAAAGCGGTTATTGAGTGGCTGTACTAACTTTGTAACAAGGTAAGTGTTTATATCCATTTCTTTGGAGGCACCTGGCCTCGTGGATTTTCTACCACGTATTTCTTACGTGTGTAGCTGCCGATAGGCGTACTCATTACGCCTTAGCTTTGGATTTATATTATATATTAGATGTTATGTCCTATTGTTGGTATTGTATTGAGGATTTGAGCATTGTACCCTGGCTGCGAGTTGGCATCTACTTCCCGGTTGTCGATGAGAGTCCCGCGCCGGTGAAGGGTTATTGCATCACATTGCATTCATATGCATTACATTGCATATCATATTGAGGGCAGGAGTATTCCGCCCCAGGAGCAGGAGGATTCCGCTCCATTGTATCATATTGAGGGCAGGAGTATTCCGCCCCAGGAGCAGGAGTATTCCGCTCCATTGTATCACATTGAGGGTAGGAGGATTCCGCCCCAAGAGCAGGAGTATTCCGCTCTTATGTCAGATATTGAGTGCAGGAGTATTCCGCCTCAGCTTTACATTATATCGGGTGCAGGAGTATTCCGCCCCAGGAGAGTGCAGGAGTATTCCGCCTCTGGTTTATATTATATCGGGTGCAGGAGTATTCCGCCCCAGGAGCAGGAGTATTCCGCTCCAGTTGGTTATCAGATTGGATTCCCCTCGAATGCAGGAGTATTCCGCTTCGGGATGGGATTACGGGCACATGTGACCCTTCGCATCATATTTCATCTCATTTCATCTCACTTCATTTTATTTCATTTTATTTCATACCATTGTGTAAACTTGTGGTACATAACTATTGTCCTGCTTATATGTGCATTTCTTATTTGTTGTTATGTTTCTGGCACGCATCCTTGGTTGAGTTTATAAGTTTCTTACGTGTTTTCGGTTGTTATCTGGCTCTACCTTTTTATAATTTAAATAAAAGAAATTTGGTTTATCTGTTTCTTCTCCCTGGCTAGCTATCCTATTCTTTGAGGTGGCTAGTCTGCCCCACTTATTGAGTCCTTTTGACTCACCCTTGTTTGTTGTTTGTTTCTTTTTCTATCTATTTCGTTTCGGCAGGTTCGCTCCAGGATTGAGTTCGCCACGGTGTGAAGGAGCGAAGACGACTTCAGCTGTCAGGGTGAGCCAGCTATTATTCCGGATGGCCACCAGTTTATTGGTTATTATTTCAGTTGCATTTTGCTCCCTTCAGGAGGTATCTGTCTTCTTTTGTACTCTTAGATGTCTGGTCTGGATAACCCTAAACCTAGTATGTTGGGTAGTCAGCTGTAATTTCTTTTGTACAGCTTAGAGGTATCAGTATGTCAGTGTTTTTTTAAGCCTTGTTCTTATTAATGAATGGAATTATATTTATTTGCCTAATTTAATTGGTAAGGGTTCGCCCGACGGGTCTAGGGAAGGATGTCGGGTGCCCGCACGGCCTAACCGGATTTCGGGTCGTGTCAGTTGGTATCAGAGCCCAGTTTAGTGTCTATCCAGACTGAGACAGTGTCTAGTAGAGTCTCGCTGATGGGTACGTAGACGTCCGTACTTATCTACGAGGGGCTATGATGGCATTTAGGAAGTTTCACTTCCTTTTTTTTTCTGATCTTCCGTCGGTCTAAGATGCAAAAGTATTTTCGCTAATTCGTTCGTGGTAATTGTGAACCCTTGTGCGATAAATCAACAAACGGTGTGAGTTCAAGACGAAGCAGTCTAGCGTTGGGCTAGCACTGACGAAGCCCCGAGTATTTTGATTGTGCTGACGATCTAGTTACGGAGGTCCCAATTGTATGAGCTCGCGATGGGCATGGGAGCAGGGCCTTGTGGTTCCCTTGGCTATCTACGATGATTTTACGAGAATTTTGGCGACGCAGATACCGCTAGAACCTATTATTCGTTAGGCAGCCTATCAGGTTGCCGCAAATGGAGACGTTCGATCTAAGGGAGCTCCTATTCCAGTTCTTAATGTTGCCGCAACAAAGTATGTTTCGGAGGCCGCATGTGTTGTGCCTCTAATTGTTCTGGCTGGTTAGCTAGCCGAGGTATCAGTTAAGTCCGAGTGCCTAAAGAGGTTGCATTATTTTACGCGGTTGAACCTTCCGATATTCTTAAGCAATGCATCAGATAAACCTCGTGATTTTTTTTAAAAAATAAAATAATGCCAGCGTATCCTTCAGGCTTTTGATTATATCAAGCGGTATGGTGTTGATTATTCTTCTTTTCAGTTTCAGGGGTCCAGCCTTGAATTGGTGGGCCTCTCTTTTATTAGCTAACGTGGTTCGATTTTTCTTCTAGGTTCGTGGAAAAAGTTCCTTTCGAGTAGCTAACAAGATGAAAAATGTTGTCAGTTCAAGTGGATTGGACAGAGTAGTCTGTCGGTTAGCCTGTTGGTGTTTCAGAATATAAGATTGAATTCCATAAAATGGCCGAATATGCATTTGAACTAGTTCATGAGCCTTTCGAGAGATTCAAAGATTTATTGATGACCTTTCTTTTTCCTTGAGATCCCAGATGGCTCGAGAGATTGAGGTCGGGATTTCATTTGATATTGTTGTTGATATTTCTCGAAGGCTCGAGGCATACCATAAGTTAGAGCGGGAGAGCAAGAAATCTCGTGGCCCTGGTGGGCAACCATGGTACCTCATTTGGAGGTAAGTGTTCTGATTATTTTTTTGAAGTCACCTTCCAGGTTATCTCAGCTTGTAGAGCGTGATTCTCAAAGTGTGCAAGTAGTTCATCAAGATTAGACCCAGTTTTTCTCTTTATAACTATCGACAATCTTTCCAGCTACCATTTTCAGGGAAAAGGGTGTTATCACTGTCATGAGTCTGGTTATCCTTTGAGGAGTTTTTCCTTACTCCAGCAAGTAGATAATCGTCCTTCTTCTTGCCCTCAGGCACCTGCACAGTCGCAAGAATTTCATGTAAATTTTAATTAATCAGAGAAATGCCACCATCCAGTAGAGGTCGAGAGCGCAGTGGTAGTTGTTCTTCTAGAAGTAATTATCAGTGTAGCGGCTTAGTTCAGTCGCAAAGGCTGTTTTATGAACTGCCAGTCGGGCAGGATGCTGAGGCATCCGATGTAGTAGGCCCGTGTGTTTCTTCTTTCCTTATCTGTAAGTAAGATTTATCTTTCCGATCGATCTGGAAATGGTGTCTTATCATGTTTCGACGGTTTCCTTGGATATTGTCGTAATTAAGAATTGGTTGCGGTAGAGGGGTGAGTTTCTGATACGATTTATTCCTGGCATTTATGAGACCCTACTAGTTTATCTAATCTAAATATGAGAGATTTGACAGTGAGTGTCGCTATTGTTGCTTGGCATCCTGTTGTGCCACCTTCTGTTATAATGTCAAGTCAGTCTACCTCTCTTTGGAACTCAGTGCTGGTAGGATGATGGGATTCTTATTTATCACCATCAGGAAGTGTCATTGTTTCTTCTGGTGTAAAGTGATCAATAAGTAATACTCGATTTATGTGTCTCCTCTTGGTTCGAGATTCTAGTAGAGTCATGTTATTCTATAAGCTTGTCTTAGTTATAAAAGGGTATTCTGGTAAATTATCAGAGTTTCCTTCTTATTGGGAGGTTAAATTGGTATGGATGTTTTTCCATAAAGCTTATTTAATGTCTATCTCTTCAATTGTGATTCTTTGGCTCGCCTGACTCGGAAGTAGTCTAGCTTTGGTAGCCAAGTAAATAAGAAGATGAACTTCCTGAAGCTCTAATTATTTCTATCCTCGATCCATTTCCATTTCTTCTTCGTCCGGCACTAGTGAGCTTGGGCGATTAGTAGCCGCTTGTGACGTTCCTTGTGTTGAATCAGAGTACGTGTTATTGTGGCCGGGTAAGCATATTATTGTTTTGGAAGCATATAATTGCTTTGGTCCAGTTGTCTCATCTTGTTATCCGTTTAACATGTTTATGTTATCAGTTTATCCGGGTATCCATTCCCATGTATAATATAGAGCTGGTTCTGTTTTGCGGATCATCCAGTTTCAGGGGAAACTCTGCCGAAATTTTTATATAGAAGTACCATAGGTATGGAGCTGTGAACTTGAGAGTTGCAGCTGTTTGGAAACTCAAAAGGGTAGTTGGTAGCTCAGGTCGGAGCCGCATTCTGTTCTAGCTAAGTCTTTCTTAATCCAGCAGGTTGTGCGAGGATGAATATTCCTATCTAAATAGCTGAAGGAGTTTGTGCTTTAAGTGGAGGAGTCTTCCTCCAAATACTGAATGGTAATATTAAATCTCTGAGGTGTTGATACCACTTTTCTCACGACCCAAAGTAAGGCCACGACAGAAATCTACAATGAGTGTCGATCATTGCTAAACCCACTAATAATCTATTAGCAACAGAGATAAGGTGGAAACTTGATCATATATCTGTACCTATTTGCTGAAAGCATAACTTCTGGAAAGATGACACCACTTTAACTTTCTGGCAATTAGAACATTGAGCCACAAATTTTGCTATGTCACATTTCATTCCGTCCCACCAATAAATTTGCTTAAGATTATGGTACATCTTAGTCGAACCTGGATGAACAGGGTATTTGGAATAATGTGCCTTTATCGTAAACTAAATCTGCAACATCAGGAACACAAAGTCTATCTTTATACATGGGAACACCGTCAGTAGTGACCCTGTATGGTGACTTCGGTTTTCTTTGGGCTATCTGTCTGTATCCAACTAGAACTGGATTCTCATACTGACGCTGTTTTACTTCATGTAAATTTAGAGTTAAAGGTCTAGTGCAGCTTGTCGACAATCCATCATTGGTGCGTATATCTCATTTATACCTCAACTCCTTGAGAGGTTACTTTAGCGTTGTAAGTACTCATGTAATCAACTTTGTTGCTGGTATTCTGCCTCAGCTCATGGTCCAACTACATGTCTCCTTTATTTTTACTTTTTCAAGTCATAATATTTTCAATTGAAAGAAGATACCCTAAAGTAGGTGTTCAGTCTGGAGATCATTCCTGGTCTGCATCATACTATCCAGAAGTATTTGCCTGATCCTTATCCTTATATATAGACCCTGTTCAGATGAAGGATGCGAGTAAATACATTCCCACAAAGAGCTTGCGGAACAACACTAACATCAACTGAGATGTTGCCTAGTGTGTTTGTAAAATAATATAGCTTGCATCAAATCTTCTATAATATATACTGACAAGGTACTTCAAAAGTTCCCCCTATTACATCAAGCGTAAGCTAATTCTTTGTTTCATCGACTTGTTCTATATCGAAAGGTATATCGAAAAGGTGATTCTCGGCTGAATCATGTTAGTCCATCCAGAGTTTCGTATATCTTTGCTTCGAAAATGCAGAATTCTCCTCTCGTGATCGAGGAAGGATCGGTTTAGTCAGAATAACTTGGACAATGACGTTATGATATTATCCAGCTATGTTTTTATCCAAGGGTTTGATGTGCATGTCATAACTCTGATTCTGTAATTATGAGATCATGTCCGTGGGATAGTTTATGAAGGTCGTGCAAGTTCTTATGTTATCAGCGTGAATCTTTCTTTAGATTTAGGCTCGTTCGAGGACGAACGAGAGTTTAAGTGGAGGAGAATGAAACGACCTCGATCAGTCTTTTCGGAAGTTAGGACTCCGATTGGCGTGACAATAATTTTAAAATATTCGTAATGTCCATTAGAACCCGTCTGTAAAATTTGAGCTAAATCAGGCCTCGTTTGGTAGGCATCGGAAGAAGGTTTCAGTTTTTATTTCCAATAAATATTAAAAAGAGATTTTCGAGCTCGGTTTTTGCCGAACGAGCTCCGATTCGAAATCCGAAAGTGCCGTTAGGTTCGTATGATTATTTGTGATTTTTGTAAACTTTCGAAAGTGAATTTCGATGTTGTTCGGCAAGTTTCCGCTAAAATGCCGAAAATTAAATAATTTGACTTCTTTTCATTTAAATTCGCATCTTGAGTTTCGGGAGTCTGATTTGAAATCCGCCTTCGTGGGTATGTTGCATATATTTTTTATAACTCGTATGCAAAAGTTGGAATTATTTTGAATATCGTAGGATACCGTTTTAATTTTCGTTAACAAAAGAAAATAAGATAAAAGAAAAAAAAAAAAAAAAGAGAAAAAGACAACATAAAAAGTTAGGCGGTGTTAATTAGCATATATGTGCATATATGCTAATCTCTTAGCAGCAGGAGTAACAAAACGATTTCAGAAGCAGAGACAAACAAAATGGCGGAGAAATGAAAAAAATGCCAGAAAATGAGAAAAGGGACCGGAGAAAAATAGTGTTTTCACCCCAGAACATTCAGGTAATGATCTTAATATATTATTTGAGTTTATTACGTATGTTTGAATATATTTTTACGGTAAAAATAGGAATATTAGACATCGCCCTAATGACGTAAATTGATAGTTTGAAGGGTCAAATGGACCCCGATAATGAAATTGATTATATATTCGTACTCAGTGAGTTATGGGCAACATATAAATGTAAATTATTTGGGGTTTGGTTACGTGACTTTAAACCCTGTATATAGGCGTGGCCTGCGTATTGCGTATGCGAATAGGGTATCAGGTTCCTACCTGGATTGCCCTAAGATGTGAGGAATGAAGCCTTTAGCCTAATTTGATATATTTTTCTGGTTATTGAACACAGTGGGATCGTTTGGCAAGAAAACCAAAGGACAAAGCGGTTATTGAGTGGCTGTACTAACTTTGTAACAAGGTAAGTGTTTATATCCATTTCTTTGGAGGCACCTGGCCTCGTGGATTTTCTACCACGTATTTCTTACGTGTGTAGCTGCCGATAGGCGTACTCATTACGCCTTAGCTTTGGATTTATATTATATATTAGATGTTATGTCCTATTGTTGGTATTGTATTGAGGATTTGAGCATTGTACCCTGGCTGCGAGTTGGCATCTACTTCCCGGTTGTCGATGAGAGTCCCGCGCCGGTGAAGGGTTATTGCATCACATTGCATTCATATGCATTACATTGCATATCATATTGAGGGCAGGAGTATTCCGCCCCAGGAGCAGGAGGATTCCGCTCCATTGTATCATATTGAGGGCAGGAGTATTCCGCCCCAGGAGCAGGAGTATTCCGCTCCATTGTATCACATTGAGGGTAGGAGGATTCCGCCCCAAGAGCAGGAGTATTCCGCTCTTATGTCAGATATTGAGTGCAGGAGTATTCCGCCTCAGCTTTACATTATATCGGGTGCAGGAGTATTCCGCCCCAGGAGAGTGCAGGAGTATTCCGCCTCTGGTTTATATTATATCGGGTGCAGGAGTATTCCGCCCCAGGAGCAGGAGTATTCCGCTCCAGTTGGTTATCAGATTGGATTCCCCTCGAATGCAGGAGTATTCCGCTTCGGGATGGGATTACGGGCACATGTGACCCTTCGCATCATATTTCATCTCATTTCATCTCACTTCATTTTATTTCATTTTATTTCATACCATTGTGTAAACTTGTGGTACATAACTATTGTCCTGCTTATATGTGCATTTCTTATTTGTTGTTATGTTTCTGGCACGCATCCTTGGTTGAGTTTATAAGTTTCTTACGTGTTTTCGGTTGTTATCTGGCTCTACCTTTTTATAATTTAAATAAAAGAAATTTGGTTTATCTGTTTCTTCTCCCTGGCTAGCTATCCTATTCTTTGAGGTGGCTAGTCTGCCCCACTTATTGAGTCCTTTTGACTCACCCTTGTTTGTTGTTTGTTTCTTTTTCTATCTATTTCGTTTCGGCAGGTTCGCTCCAGGATTGAGTTCGCCACGGTGTGAAGGAGCGAAGACGACTTCAGCTGTCAGGGTGAGCCAGCTATTATTCCGGATGGCCACCAGTTTATTGGTTATTATTTCAGTTGCATTTTGCTCCCTTCAGGAGGTATCTGTCTTCTTTTGTACTCTTAGATGTCTGGTCTGGATAACCCTAAACCTAGTATGTTGGGTAGTCAGCTGTAATTTCTTTTGTACAGCTTAGAGGTATCAGTATGTCAGTGTTTTTTTAAGCCTTGTTCTTATTAATGAATGGAATTATATTTATTTGCCTAATTTAATTGGTAAGGGTTCGCCCGACGGGTCTAGGGAAGGATGTCGGGTGCCCGCACGGCCTAACCGGATTTCGGGTCGTGTCAAGTACACTACTGGGATGCGGACCGAGCGTTTTTGCATTTTGGGAGTGTAGAGTTGATGCCATTACTGGAAGAAATTGGCGGGTTAACTCAATTACCATTCGAAAGTGAAGAAGTCTTGATGCCTAAGAACACTACAGCCGAGGAGTGCTTTGAAATGGTAGGGTTTAAACCCGAGTTATGCACAGATAGCATAAGGCAGTCGGAAATTTCTCTAACTTCCCTCTACATCAAATTTAGGTATGGAGAAGCATTCCAAGAAGCCGAAGACTATTTCAGCACTAACCAGGCAGAGTGGCAAGAGCGGAGGGTACTTGCTTTTGTCACCACCTTTTTAGGGACTGTCATGTTTCCAGGACACAAAGGACGAGTTTGATGTTTGTATGGTATGTTGATACCTTACTCAAGGACTTCAACAAGAAATACACTTTGGTACCGATGATTGTTGCAGAAATGTACCGAGCTTTAGAAAGGTGCTGGCTTTTTCGAAGGTTGTAATTTACTCCTACAAATTTGGTTGATGGAACATTTGCAAAAGATAGATAGCACAGACCAAGGCTTCTACTCCATACCGAGAGAAAACTACATCTTAACGCATATCGCCCGCATGGACAGTGCTATTGAAAAGTGGGACCGACCAACAACCACCGAAGGCTGGCACCACAGGCTTTCTCAGTTGACATCTGAAGACATACAATGGATGTTTGATTACTTTCCCAGCACAACAGTAATCGCACGATCCGAAAGAGACTCATTCCTCATCTTAGTGGGCTTTAGAGGAGTTTACCCATATACTCCTTTAAGGGCACTTAGACAAGCGGGGAGAAAACAGATTGTACCCCAAATTGCAGACATGAGAAGTTTCAAAGCTGATATTTTCGGAGGAGTGATACCATTCCAAGACAAGATATTAGAACTTTGGAAAGCAAGGCATCGAATGGAATTTGAGACTATTGGACGAGACAGATTTGATGCAGGCTATGATGAAGATTATCCAGACTGGCTAAGGAAAGACATAGCAAAGGCAGTTCAACCAAGAGAAACAAGAAAAAGGAAAAGAAAATCCGATGAATGGGAATCTGAGTGCAAGAGGCTACACAAACAACTGGCAAAGGCACGAGAGAAAATAGTGAAGAAGCAAAGTTTGGTCGAAGCAAAGGACAAAGAAAAAGACAAATGGCGCAATAAGGCAGAACTCCTGACAAAACGCATAGAGTCTATCGGCGTGTGGGCTAGCGAAGGAATAGACTCTGTGGCAAATAAAGGAATAGAGGAGAAAGGAACGAAGGCTTCGGAGATGTTGAAAAACTTCAGATTCGACATATCCCGGCTCTTAACTGATGCAGACAACACCATCTTCCAAGGAGACTCGTCAGGGGCAAGTTCGACTAGTGAAGATTCATCCGAAGAGGAAGAAGATGAATTTTCTGAAGATGGGTCAACATGATGAATGCTCGCTCAGGCCATGATCTAACTTTCTAGCAGTGTTTAGTCCTTTCCTTCCCTTACGTTGTTTCAATATCAACCATTATAATAAAGACCAATGTCAAATAAATGCAATATTCTCCTTTAGACTGCGAATTTTGTAGCAGATGAAATGATACATGTGGCACAAAAGCGCTTTTTCAAATCATCGTGCGTAAAATGATCCTTTATATTATAGAATGAATTTCTTATTTGATATGTGTGCATTGCATAAAATTGCTTGATTGCTCTAGGTCTCTTTCTACCTAAGTCAATCCCTTCCCAAATCCAATCTCCTACCGAGACACCTCATCTCCTTACTCTATGCCCAAATCATGATATCAGAAATCTTTTGCATGTCTTAATAATTCCCTATCCCTTATGAACTCAAAACCTATTATCCAAAAGGTTGCCTTAAGTTGAATACAAGGACGAAGATTTGGCCAAGTAAAATGCACTTATCAAGGATTTTTCAAAGCAAGAAGAGTTTGTAATAGCAGGCACTCTACACACAAAGCAGAAATTGATAGGACAGGAGATTTGTTGGTCAAACTAAAAGGCACACATGACTTAGCGAAATACTTCGTTTTGACACAATGTCTGAGGATTACTTTGTCGGTCTAGTCCATATTGTAATACATTTAAGGCAATCTGGAAAATTTCCAAACTTGCACCTTTTCATGGCCAAAAAGACGTTCAAAGTGTTATCACAAGGTAATAAGAGAGTGAGAAATGATCGGAACACGCTTGATGATACAAAGATTTATGCATAACAACCAAATTAGGAGGCTGATTCAATACAAAGGCGCCGTAACAAAGCTTCCACTATATGATGGAGCTAGAAGCTCTTGCTGAGTATTGGAAGCATATCCCTACCAACTAGCAGGTGTGGGATGAGACGATGATCTCAAGATGAAGCTATTTGAGACACTTACAAAACCAGAAATTAATTTTATAACAATCTTGACTGAAGCAGTGATCTAAGAATATACATGGTACACTGAGAATGGTCTCTTGGCAACAAAATCTACCTGACAAGCAAAAGCTAAGACAAAGATTGAATTGCAGCAGTCGGTTGACAAATATGAGAGACATTGAGTATCTCTCTCAAAAACACATGGGCATCATGACACACAAATTTGCAAGAAAGGGTGACAAATGCACTAAGGTCTTGGTGTTTGATAAAAGCCGACATCCTTTTCAGTCATATATATATTCCTTACCGAAATCCTTGTCAACTTTTGATTGAGATTTAACCAGACTCATCTTCCACTCAAGCGAGCGTCAGTCATTTAACAAAAGAATCCTTGTCTTGACTGCTACATAAAGAACCCAAGCAATCTTTCAAACCTCTATACAATTTATCAGTCTCAAAATTTCAAGTGCTAATCGATCATCCGCGGTCTAGGCATACTCTTAAGCTTTATGTGTTGTTCATTCTTCAAATTTTTGCTAATATGCTGATGCAGTTTTGCGCAGTTACGATTGCTTTGCATTCAAACACTGAAATTGGTTAAGAATCTGCATTCCGAAAAAAGCCGAAATGGCAAGCCAAGCTGAAAACGTTTATCTCGGTACAAAGTCTTTTAAACCGCTAGCATAGGACACTGGGAGAACCCGGACAATCTAAATCCCACTTTCGTACAACTTGTAGTATGAACAAACCAGAATCAGCTGACATAATACCCACACAAGAGTCGCAAGAGAAATCTAATCACTATACAACCAAAACTGGCAAAACTCACAACCCCACACTGCACCCAACTTCCACCATAAACAATCTCCCCTCTGTCAAGACTTTCAACAACAGCCTTATCAGGCCCGGCACAATTGAGGACAGACGATAAGATAAAGCCTCACACCCTTACTCCTTTAGCTCAAACAAAAGATATTGCGACCAACAAACGAACTACTCCCTAGAGATCTATACGGGATTTTGATCCAACAAAGATCTTCACCTGTCACTCAAACATTCAATACCGTGACACCGCAAAATACCCAGCACAACCCAAGACAAATACAGTTTTGGACAACTTCCAAACCCGACAAAATTCAAAGTATGCAAGTACCCACATAATCAGAATCATCCAGATACCCAATGTCACACTAAGGACGAATGCAGATTCAAGCCAATACACTGGTGTTCAGTGTAATGCAACCACTTTGTTTCGACTAACGAATCTTTCTTTGAGAGCAGATTTTTCAATACAAACACAGGATTCACAGACAATCGCAACAGACCTGATAGCACTTCAGCCTCGTCAGGCTTAAAATATGACGACTAGCCTCGTCAGGCTTAAAATATGAAGACTAGCCCCGTCAGGCTTAAAATAGGAAAAATTCATATATTTTATTTTGCAGGCACCACTATAATAGGCTCGTCCGCCTTAGAATCGGACATACACACGTATTTTTGTTTATTTTGCAGGCACTACCATGATATGATGATCTATCAAATGCAATAAACTGGGGCAGAATTTTTGAGAATCCCCTCAAAAATTCCAAAAGACGCAAGCTGACACTGGGGCAGAAATTTTTGAGGGGACCTCAAAAATTTCAAGAGAGACGAAGTACAGAAACTGGGAGTCCTCCGAAGAAAACTTGACCAAGGCCCAGCATTCATGAAAGCACTATAAAAGCAGAAAAAACGACAACTTTCCTAGCGACGTTGCAGACAATGATAATGACATTTTATTTTTTTAAGCACTTCACTTTACTTTTGTTCGCAGGGTACACAGCCCGGCGACATGCACTTTAGTTTTTGTTCGCAGGGTACACAGCCCGGCGCGATAAGACAAACAGCTCTTAACAAAGAGGCAAAAAAAAGTTCTTGACGAGCAGGCAGACAGCTCCTGACAAGAAGGCAAAATAGCTCTTGACGAGTAGACAAACAGCTCTTGACAAGGAGGCAAAAAAAGCTCTTGACGAGCAGGCAGACAGCTCCTGACAAGAAGACAAAATAACTCTTGACGAGCAGGCAAAATAGCTCTTGACGAGGAGGCAAAAAAAGCTCTTGACGAGCAGGCAGACAGCTCCTGACAAGAAGGCAAAATAGCTCTTGATGAGTAGGCAAAATAAGCTCCCGACGAGCAGGCAAAATAGCTCTTGACAAGGAGGCAAAAAAAGCTCTTGACGAGCAGGCAGACAGCTCCTGACAAGAAGGCAAAATAGCTCTTGACGAGCAGGCAAAATAAGCTCCCGACGAGCAGGCAAAATAGTTCTTGACAAGGAGGAAAAAAAAGCTCTTGACGAGCGGGCAGACAGCTCCTGACAAGAAGACAAAATAGCTCTTGACGAGCAGGAAAAATAGCTCTTGACGAGCAGGCAAAATAAGCTCCCGACGAGCAGGCAAAATAGCTCCCGACGAGCAGGCACTTATGATACACAAATATCTCATAACGAGAGACCACGACACATTGACAGTTGACAATCCAACGACAGGAAAGTCCATTTTACATTTACAAATATTATCTGCAAAAGCTCACACTTTATTGCAGGAAACAGCGGAACAGTGTTCCAAGGTATACAACCCGACACAGACAAACAATTATCTCCTGACAAGATGCACATAAATGAATATCCCCAGAGAAGAAGCATATATTTCCTAACACTCAAAGCACCTAGAAACAGACTAGACAACTACATGACAAAGAAGAGCTCAACTTTACAGGGAGTTTACTTTATCATTATCTTTGGTTGCACTTATCCTACTTTTGTTGCAGGACACTCTTCGACCCCTTGACAGACCCTTGAGCTGATTCCTATATTTCCATACTTGCCCCGAAAGTCACTACCACACATGAAATTGTGTGATCTGCAAAACCTCAAATACATATTATGCATCATTCTGGAACACCACTCAAAAAGCTTAACCCTACAAACAATGTTTTTGTTATACTCGCAAGCTATCGGCACTTGAATCTATATTTCCATACTCGCACAAGTAACCTACCTGATCTTTCCTTGTCGATTGGATGTCAGTTTGGTATTCCTCCCTATTCAGGCCTATCTGTGTCAATCGTGCGTGTTCTCGTGCTTAACCATGCCCATCTATTTGAATCGTGCTTCACCTTCTCAATATTCCCCAATTTGATCGAGACAATATTGAAGGCAAGATGACTCCATTATCGAGATGAAGTGGAAACTATGTACGTGTAAACTCCTCTTTATGGGTGTGTCGTGCACCACATTTTCATAACTAGGATGATTACAAGCTCTTTTCCCATGCCCGATCTATCGATGTCACTCGTCTTCGACAAAGTCTCTGATATATCCAGCAATCATATCTCAGAAAATTTCAAAGTACCTTCAAATAATAAACTTTACATACTCTGACAAGTTTACTCTTAACATCTCAATCGTGAGTCATAAACATCTCACACAGGCAACATGCCATTCTAGAACTACACACGGCCCGATTCTCATGAAACCCGAGATATGTAGGCAACTCAGAGACCGGGGTTCGGCCAAAAACACCCCAAAACTCCCATTTCCCCTCCAATCATTTCGCCTACCAGTCGTGACAAAATTGGCTACACCGTCAACTATCTTTGCCCGAAGACTCTTTCATCATCCCCGGGCAAAGAGGGGCTGCTGTTGACACCCAATTTTATCCCTCCTTTTTCTACAAAATGGCTATAATTTAACTTAAAGGTGCAATTTGGCTATTTGTGCAAATTTGCATTAGAAGCATGCATTTACGTGTGTTATTCCTTATTTATACACTATATACCTAATTGTGGCTATATTATATAACATACATCATTCAGGCTATTAGTTAAATAGTATGACTATTTGTGCAATTTAATGTATTTATAACATTTAGTATTTATTTAATTTAATTTCACCCCAATTGTTCATATGTGTGTATTTTATTTTATACAATATATACTTATATTTTTATTAATTTTATCTAGCCCCTTAAGTTAATTTTATTTATAAGTTACCACTTTATTTTAAAATTCAAATCTTGTCTTTGAACTTAGACAAGCCATAGTCCAGGTACATTCTCCATTTTTAAACATTAAAAGAAAATCTTTCCTTGATGCATCTACTCCCAAATTTCTCAATCATCCCATATCTCTTCTCCAAATGTTAACAGAATCCCAAAGCAAGAGCCCCCAAATCACTCCTTCAATCGCTCAAACCTCTCCCATTTTGGATGGAAAATTCCCAACGGTTGTCTACTAACTATTCCTATATAATCCTAGTCTTCTACACCATAAAAAAGGAGATCCAGTGGGATACACGATATACATCATCCCCCTCCTTCTCCCTTCACCAGCACACACAAACACCCACAAACGAATCAGAAACGGAGACAGAGGTGGGGTAGGGGATTCCATATCAAAAGGGGTCGGGGACAAGGATAAGGATTCCAAACAGGGACAAACACTTCCATTGTCGTCCCCAATTCAGATCGAGAAACAGTAGAGAGGGGTTGGGGAGTGGTACTGACACCGCTACCTAGCTGTTGGTGTCTCTCCTCCCCTCGCCTACTCGGTTCCACCAGGAACGACGCCTTCCCTAAATTTGATGTTGTTGTTGGGATCGACAGACTCTGAATTTGGTTAATTAAGGCGTCGTTTGGCTATTATTCGGCTGGTTGTTTCCTTCTATCCCTGTTTGGTTATGATTGACAGCGAACTACGGACGATGGGGTTGCAGCGACATCGTCTGCTGGTGGTCGCTCCTCTTCGTCTCCTCGTCGTTGCTGTGCCGTCGTCAGAACCCCATCGGGTTCTCTTTCCTCTTTCACTGATGATGTTCAGTGTTGGCCATATTTGACTCGTTTAACTTGGGTTTTGTTTTGTTGAAATTTTGACTGCCTTTCTGCTGACTTTAATTTGTTTACATGGATAATATTATATCCATTATTATGGGTGAGTGATATTGTTGGTTTCGACAATGTGAATCACTTTAACTTGTTTGCTAATTTTGGACAGATATACTACACCTGAAAGGGAGGGCCAATGAAAAAATACATATACATGTATTGAGGCCTAAGCACTGATATTGAACGGATATTATATCATTAGGCCAATGATGTTTGGAGGCCTAACACAAGTCCCGTCCCTCAATGTCCCGAAATAAACAAAAAAGGCGATGACGATGCATATCTCTTTGCAAAGTAAGCGATAGCGGAGTAGTTGGATCGGAAGTGCTTGGCATGGCAACACGACCGGCTCTGTGTTTGCAGCCGTACCGACATCCCTAACCTCTTCTTGACGCAATACACATTCTGAACCTAAAATTTTCTAAATTCATTTTTCCCTTTATTTTCCTTATTATTATTATTATTATTATTATTATTATCATCATCATCATTTTTGTTATTTTTATTCTACTTATTATTGAATATTTTACTTTATTAATTTTGTACTAATTCGTTTTCATATTGTTTACGAGGTACTTCCCGACGAAAATCCACGACATTATTGGAGGAAACAAATGTTTCAAAATACTTGCTATTGTGTTTTCTTGGCTTATCATTCAATTTTATTATTTTGGCATACTAACTAATTTGTTGTATTTTGCAAGGTATATTTAGTTGAAGTTTGCTAAGGAAGAAAACAATTCGAGAAGATGAATCATTTACTTTAAATTCAATTTTGTGTACTTGTATATTATAGTGAATACTGTTCAATTTTATTGAGTTTAATTTAATTTTAATCCCAATTATTTAGTCCGGTCGGGAACCACACTTTGTGGAACCTGAGAGGTGCCTAACACCTTCCTCTTGGGTTAATCTGAACCCTTACTCAGAATTCTCGGTTCGTAGATAAAGTATCGGAGTTAATATTAAAATTGGCTAGAAACAAAGTAGGTGCCCTAATACGCCTAGTTAAAAAATATGTTAGGTGGCGACTCCAAGTCTTTACCCGCGAGTCCCAATAAGTCGAGCCATATTTCGAACTCTAACCAGGGTTCGGGGAAAAATGGGCGTAGACATCCACAATATGAATGTAGTAGTGAAATCGGTTTTATCATTTGTGGCTATATAATATTGGATAAGATTGAAAATAATTATATTTCATCGAATGTAAAATAGACAGAGAGAAACTTTTTCATCATTTTTGCTCGTGTCAATGCTCTCATAAATTTTCCCTATTCTTTTATCAGACGTACTTTCAAAAAAAATAAAGTAGCTTGAGATAACCTAAACATGCGCACACTAAGTGGTAGGCAAGATACTGTAATGATTTAATGTGCAAAAAGTGATGTTTTTGACCTAAAATCAAATGAATAGAAGTTGTCTTGAAAACAAACATGACCTAATTTCTTTGTAGTTAAGAAGGATTGATATTCGAACCAATCTTTTATTTTTAAGATTTAACCGCTTTATAGGCCAGCATAGTTCTGTATCATTAAGATTTTGAACATGGTCTTGATACTAAAAATAAATTGTCAAGTCAAACGTTTTTATCAAGATAACCTTTTACGACCACTTTGTTCACAACCACCACTAACCACTACCGCATAATCACAACCGCCAGCCACCACACTTGCTGCCACCACCCACCACTCACACCAATAGCTTTCGTGCGGTTCGGGGGGCACTTGAGTCAGCAGCCGGCACCCGACAACATCAATCTAGTGTGACTAATAGACGACAAAAGGATGACGGCTTTTTATTGGGATTCCACACCAACTATCAATTACCCCACCTAGCCACTATCACAATGATCATGCACCTCCGCTATAACAACTATCAGTAATACCAACCACCACCGCTATCAACACTGGCCACCACTATCATAGATCATCACTGCTAACACCACTAACAACTACCACCAACAACCTCCACAACCATAACTACCACTATCATTGCTAACTACCACTAATACCATTGACATCCACAATTACCATCCGCCATCACCGGTCACTCCACTAACCACCACTATCGCTAATGTCATTGTCTACCATAACCTGCACAACTTTTACCCACCACTACTGGCCACTACAAACAAGTACCACCAACAACCATCACTTCGATTTTACATTTCTGTGAAATATATACACGAATCGTTTCGGAAGTATAACTAGAACCGCCCCTTTTTTGGAAACCTAATACTTTACACATATAAAGTTCAAACTATTTTACCCGAATTTATAGTTATTAAATAAAAAAATAAATAATATCTCATTTTTATTATTTTCTTTAAATAATGAAAATTATAAATATTCAAACATTGAGAAAACAAATAGTCTTAATCTTGCAGTAGTCAAATTTAAATATAATATCTTAATATTCAGATATATCTCGAAATTCTGATATCCTAATCTGTAAAAACTATCCATTAACATCTCTAAAGTTAGAGAACTCCTAATTTGCTTGAAAATAGGAGACTTTACCCCCTATGTAATCCCAATTTTTTCCATTCCGTCCATTTATAAAACTTGATAAAAGAAATTCGAATCTCGACCCAAAGCACCTTTTTTCCCTCTACCTCTTCAAACTTTAAAACAAGAAAATGAACAGGCAAATTCCTCATCGCTCTTGATTGATTACAATTATCATTTTATTGATCTCATCTAATCTAATATTTCAACTAAAGAAACCAAAGAAGATAACTTGGACTGACGAGCTTCGGAATTTATATATCACATTGTTTTGTCATACTCTTTTGGATTTAGCATCTTTCTATAATTATGTAAACATTGTTTGTGCTAATGGTCCAACAACACTTGCCAATTCAACGACAAGTGTATATAAATATGTAGACAACTAAATTATTGCGTAAGATAACAAACTAATTCCTAGCAAAGAGAATCTTGGACCGTACCCCATTGCTCACAGCAAGTCCTATACTTACTATTTAGCTGAAAGAAACAACGTAATGACAAACTCTAATTTGACCCCAAAAAAAAAAAGAGTGATTAACTAGATGGTTTGCCACCTTCATATTCAGAATTCACAAGCAAGGATCCAAAAGTGAACCAAGGAAGTAATGAGAAAATTAATACGTCTTTCATTAAAAAAACAGAATGACATAATTTCTCATTTAATTCGTTAAAGAAAGAATTAAGTCAGTATTTAATTAGGACTCATATAACACCACAAGTTACAAAGATTTTCCTATTAAACTTCTTGTCAAATAAGACTATTATTTAACACTAAAACACGTAGAATAAGTGAAATTCTTTGCTGACCTATTATGTGAAGATGTGCAGAACGGAACTAAGGAGTATGCGAAAATTAATAAATGAAATTCCTGTAAAGTGATGACCACTGGCCTATGATGTGAAGATGTGCAGAATGGAACCAAGGAGCATGAGAAAATAAGTAATGGAGACTCCTGTAAAATGACCATTGCCCAATTATGTGAAAGATGTGCACAATCGGATTTACGGAAAACTGATGCAAGGTAGCTAGTACTTTTTAGAAGGATTTTTTTTACTTAAAAGTACAAGTTTTAGAATTTAATTACGAAGCATAGCAATATTTTAGCAAAATAATCCTATATAAAGAAAAACACAAGTTAATTACAAATATAGCAAAAACATAGCAATATTTTCTCATAACATATCAAACCCTTACATTCTTCCTCCTATTTCCCCAACTATCATTTTTGCTCCTCCTATTTCTCTCTATTTCACTTTTTTCCTCCCACATTTTCCTCTCAATTTCACTTTTATTCCTATCATTTCCCCCAATTTCACTTTTCCTCGTCTCATCCTCGATGTATCTAGTTCTATCTCACCGTATCTCAACTGTTTCTGCAGCACCGTATCTAACTGTTTCTGCACCGTATCTGACTGTTTCTGCACCGTTTCAATTGTTTCTACATCACCGTATCTAACTGTTTCTGCACCGTTTCAACTGTTTCTGCAGCACCGTAACTAACTATTTCTGCACCGTTTCAACTGTTTCTGCAGCACCGTATCTAACTGTTTCTGCACTATTTCAACTGTTTCTAACTGCACCGCTAATGACTCAGTTCAGCAAGCGTTTTGAAAGTTTTATTCAACAAACACATTTTCAAAAATCTTTCTAGAAAAGCAAAAAAATTGTATGGCCAAACGACACCTTAATTTTCTTTTCAAATACATTCAGTTTTTATTGCACTGCCTACTGTCTAGAGTCACTTTTCAAATCTTCTATTCTGACCATCCAAGTGTACGAAATGCATTGGGCTAAAGGAAAATGACATACTCGATTGTGCTAATTCATAAATTTCCTGCAACAGAGTTAACACCCACCTTACTTGTGCACATGCAGATCAAAGATTTCAAACTTCATGGATTATGAAATTTAAAGGAAAACTTTTGATAAAAGCCATTGCATTCGGTCAAATCTGAAACTGGGCTACCTCCGTCCTTGCCTACACGAGACATCAGCAGATCTACCCTTCAGCTAACGAGTTTATTCGAACGGATCTACCTTAATTTTCTTTTCAAATACATTCAGTTTTTATTTATTACTACTATTTTTTTTTTTTGTTAATTGACACCTGAATTTTGAAAAAGAGAACGAGCAAACAGAGAACCAAATAGAAATAAGGGAGGGGGTGGTGGGGTGGTGGTGATGGCGTTAGGATGGGGTTATGGTGGTGGGGTGGTGGGGGTGGGGGATGGGAGAAAGAGAGAGTAAGTGAGATAATTTTTAATTTGGGAAAAATGGGAAGTGAAAATGAAATGTGTTAGATTATCGTTAAATGTGTTAGAAAAATAATGTTATGCATTGTAATTAGAGAAATATTGCTTCTTTTTTTTAATTAAAGGTAAAAATTTATATATTTATGTAAAAAACCTCTTTTTAGAACGTACCCCATAAAAAATAGCCAGTGTTTGTAAAGTTTTTAATGAATAGCCAACACTTAAAAATGTGGAAAGTTTTTGTAAATACCCTGGTCCAGGAAAAAGTTCCTGGAGATTGAACAACTCCAAATTTTTGTCCTAGAGTTAACAAATGCTCGAGTTGATGAAGAAATCCTTGGCAAACTAGGACATGTTCATGAAGTTTCCATTGAGTACTTTTTAAAAAATTTATATGTGACAATTGTTAATAACTTTGTAAACGCTGATTATTCTATGTTGTTAGCTGTAAAAGCGATTATTAGTGAAAATTTTCCTGTCTAAAGTTGGGAGGCTTCATTTCTCTATCCTTCCGGAAAAGGGAAAAAAATATTCATGAACTATGCAAAATAGGAGGATAACTTTGCCATCCGTATGATTTTTGACACAATCATCTCCGTTAGTCAAGTAATTAAAAAATGTCATCCCCTTGCCAAGTAGTTCAAAACTGTGCTGGCTACTAACGGTTGATCCAAATCTAGGAAAAATGATCACTGTCCTTTAACTATTCGAAACAAGATAAGTTTGCCTCTGTTTAAAATTTGGGATAGATGCTGTTTAATTGTAAAGATTTAAAACATATTCTAGCACTTCTATGGAATATAAAGTTGAATTAGCAACATTAATTTTATAAATTAAATAATAAAGTTACTTAGCAAAGTTTGAATCGCTCTTTTTTCTTTCTTTCTCGTTTTATTATAAAAACACTTATTGGTTATTATTATACTGGCGAGGGTAATTTTTAGCCAAAAATCAAACGAAATCATATTACGTTTAGGTAAACTGCATTTTTTACTCCCTTTCCATTAAACAATGATACCAAGATTAGCCTGTTGGGAGATGAGTAGAAAGAGAGAGAGACAACAAACAGAGACGTACTTCAATAAGAGTTTTTTAAAAGATGAAAATTGAGGGAAAAGAAAAACAACGGAAAAGAGAAAAGGAAGTAAGAACTTTTTGGTTGTGTTGGGAGGTATTGAATTGATGAAAACTTGATGATTGGGTACCAAATTTGTTGGGATTGGATTGAATTGAAAATTGAAAATCCCAATTGTTGATAAACCCTACCAAATCCTTGTTCTTGAGGAATTTGATTGATTATGGGTTGTATGTTTATGGAGTTTTAGAATTGATTATTGGGGATTGATCTCTATTGAAAACGGAACAATTTGCAACAAGAATCGTGTGATTCGGAGTTCGGTAACATAGTTTTTGAAAAATCAAAACCCATCCTTGAACCTTGAAACCCATGTTGAAACCCCAATCTTGAAAACTTTGAATCTTGATAGAACATTATTTGTTGGTTGTTTGGGTGTTAAATTGATTGGAGATTGTAGGTTGTATCAAGGAGCAACTTTGGGTACCTTGGATTTGGCCAAAACACCTTGGAATCGACCTAGAAATTGGATTGAAAACGAAGAACACGGAGTAGAAAACCCAGGTGTTCTTCGTCCAGGCGCTCCGCCTAAAGTTTGGGCGCCCCGCCTGACTTGTGCTTGCCCCAGGCGCGCCGCCTAAATCCCAGGCGCCCCGCCTGCCCAACCCCACTGCACCAAATTTTGGGCGCTCCGCCCCATACCTTGGGCGCTCCGCCTAACATCCTGAAGGGTTGTTTTTGGGTAGTTTCTTCTAGGATTGCTTGTTCTTTGTTGCCTAATCTCTTATTAGTGCCTATCTAAGTACTCTTTCTACTTGAATTAGCACTAATCTTTCATTGCTTATAGGTTGATTCGTGCATTAGTTGGAGAGTAGAATTCCAAGAAGATTCCTAGACTCTTTTTGATTCAAGTCCTCACTTCAAAGTGCCTAGCTTTCATTGAGTCCTATTAACTCCATTCACCCTGGAGTGTGCTTGACTCGTGAATAGTTTGGTTGAGTTGAGGAATTGCTACTCATTTACGTGAAGCTTTGGAACCACAAGTCGAGTGAAATACCCACCGTCACTAAACGAGAGAGCCGAGTGATCTCAAGTGAGGGAGTGTGTGAGGTTGTTTACTAACGTTTGCTACTTGTGTAGGTACAATGTCTTCCGAAGGAGATGATTTTGCAAAGAGTGCCCTTGCTACTATCCTCACCAGATTGGATAGTATGAACTTGAGGATTGAAAGCCTCGAGAGGGTGAACTCTAGTGCTCTAGTCGAGGAAGGGACGTCAAATGTCCAATCGGAGAAAGGGACCCCGAGTGTCCAAGTTGAGAAAGGGACCCCGAGTGTCCAAGTTGAAGTCTCAAGTACTCCTAACTTTACCCCGGAGCAAGTTAGCCATGTCATTGAATTGCTCAATCAACAACGGGCAAAGGAGGAGCGAGAGAGACTTGATCAAGTGTTGGGCAATACCCAACGAACGGGCATTCCCCGTATCTTGGATAACCCCCCAAGAAACACTCCACTACCAAGACCCATCCGAAATGTGCAACCTCTTGAGCAAGCCGATGAAGCTCAAGAAGGGGAGGAAGCCGATTATGGAGATGATATGTATGGGTTTGATGATCACTTTCAACCAAGGCGAGGTATGAATTGGGGTCGAAATGTGGATAGAGGTAGGGGCCGAGGTCGAGGGCCACCTATGGGTTATGTTGGAGGGAATGCGAGGAGGGACTATGGTGTGAATGAAGATCACTATGGGGGCCAACCGGAGCCTTTCCGTGGGGGTTGTGACAACACCAACATCAATAGTGTGAAGCTTAATCTCCCAACCTTTAAAGGGAATTGTGATCCGGCGGCTTACATTGAATGGGTGCTACACATGGAAAGATTGTTTGACACAAATGAGATGACCGATGAGAAGAAAGGTACTTATGCTGTTTCATCGTTTGAATCTTATGCATCTACTTGGTGGAAATCCGTCAAGAGATCAAGGAGGAGAGCGGGAGTTCCCGTGAATGTAGGTTGGAATGACTTGAAGGGTATCATGAGTATCAAGTACATCACTCCTAGATATCGGCAAGAGCAACTCAAGAAACTTTATGAGTTGAAGCAAGGTGTCAAATGGCCTTGGATATGGACACCGAAGATGAGGAGCAAGCCGTGATCCATTTCATGAATGGTTTGAGCTATGGCATAGCTTCCCAATTGAGATTGCATGCTTATCTTTCACTTCAAGAAGTTCTTGATGCCGCTATCCAAGCCGAGCAATGGCTTGAGAAAGAGAAGTCCAACCGTTACAAGAGCAACACTTCTACCTCCATGAACAAGTCAAAGGATTGGATAAATCCTACTCCCAATGCAAGATTAGCAAATGCAAGTGGCCCTAGTGGAGCAAGTGCTAGCAAAGATGTGAAGAAGCCGTTTGAGAAGTACACACCCAATGTGGGAGGTAATTCTAAAACCCAATTGAATACTCCTACTTCTTCTTCTATTCAATGTCACAAATGCAAGGGGTATGGACACTTTGCTAAGGAGTGTCCTACGAAGAGGACCATGGTTCTTGTTGGTGAAAATGCATATGAACAAGAGAGTGAACCGGAGGATGATGAGGGAGTAGAGGGAGATGAGGGAGTAGAGGAGGATGATCTAGATGACACGGTGGAGGATGAGGAACCTCATACTTTTCTAGTTGTGAGGAGGAGCTTAGGAGCTATGATTGTGGAGGATGGTGAAACCTTGCAAAGGGAAAATCTTTTCCATGCTAGGTGTCGTGTTAAGGGTGTTGTATGCTCTATGATCATTGACTCCGGGAGTTGTGCTAATGTTGTGAGTCAATCTCTTATAACCCAATTGAAGTTGCCTACCGTGAAGCATCCCAAGCCATATCGATTGCAATGGCTTAGTGAATGTGGGGAGCTAAAGGTAGTGAAGCAAGCAATGATCAAGTTCAAAATGGGTAGTTATGTTGATGAACACTTGTTCGACGTGGTGCCCATGCAAGCTTGCCACCTTCTCTTTGGAAGGCCTTGGCAATTTGATCGACAAGCGGTCCATGATGGGCGTGTCAACACTTACACACTCCAACATGAAGGAAGGAAATTTGTGTTGAAGCCCCTAACTCCCAAACAAGTGAGTGATGACTACAATAGGATGAGGGAGTTGAGGGAGGTGGCAAAGGCCAAGTCAATCATAGAGACTAGCCCTTTGTCCAAAAGCATGGTGGAAATCCCACCTTCTTCTTCTACCGGTGTCATTTGTGCCATGATGCAACCGGGCGAGATCCTAAAAGGAAATGATGGCACCAAATTTCTCCTATGTCCAGTGCACAAAGGTATGATCCTTAACTCTAATTGTGATTTTTCTTCTAACCCTTTGCCTAGTGTGTTTGAGAATGTCTTGAAGGATTTTGGGGACATGTTCCCGGATGAGATGCCGGATGGATTGCCTCCTTTGAGGGGTATTGAACATCAAATAGACTTTGTCCCGGGATCTCAAATCCCAAACAAGCCGGCCTATAGGAGCAATCCGGAAGATACAAGAGAATTGCAAAAGCAAGTTGATGAATTGCTCACTAAGGGCTTGGTGAGGGAGAGCTTGAGTCCTTGTGCCGTGCCCGTGATCCTTGTTCCCAAAAAGGACGGCACTTGGAGGATGTGCGTTGATTGTCGGGCCGTGAACAAAATAACGGTAAAGTACCGTCATCCCATTCCCCGACTTGATGATATGTTAGATGAATTGAGTGGTTCATGTGTGTTTAGCAAAATTGACCTTAGGTCCGGCTACAATCAAATCCGGATGAATCCCGGTGATGAATGGAAGACCGCATTCAAGACCAAATTTGGTCTCTATGAATGGTTGGTGATGCCCTTTGGGCTCTCCAATGCACCTAGCACTTTCATGAGGCTAATGAACCATGTTCTAAAGCCATTCATCAACAAGTTTGTGGTCGTCTACTTTGACGATATATTGATCTATAGCAAATCAATAGACGACCATGTTGATCACCTTAGGCAAGTGCTTGAAAAGTTGAGAGCCGAAAAGCTCTATGCTAATTTTAAAAAGTGTGCCTTTGGTGTTGAGAAGGTAGTCTTCCTTGGGTTTGTTGTGAGTGCCCAAGGAGTGGAGGTGGATGAGTCTAAGGTAGAGGCCATACGTGATTGGCCTACTCCTACTACCGTGACTCAAGTGAGGAGCTTTCATGGTCTTGCTAGCTTTTATAGGCGATTTGTGAAAGACTTTAGCTCCATTGCCGCTCCACTCACCGAATTGGTGAAGAAGGACCAAACATTTGTTTGGGGAGAGCCTCAAGAGAAGGCCTTCCATGAGTTGAAAAGTAGGTTGAGTACCGCCCCTCTATTGCAATTGCCCGACTTCGGAAAGGCATTTGAGGTTGAATGTGATGCCTCGGGGGTGGGAATTGGTGGTGTTTTAATGCAAGATAGCAAACCCATCGCCTACTTTAGTGAAAAATTGAAAGGGGCCTCCTTGAACTATTCTACATATGACAAGGAGTTGTATGCCCTTGTGAGAGCCCTTGCCCATTGGCAACACTACCTTTGGCCTCGTGAGTTTGTAATCAAGAGTGACCATGAGTCACTCAAGCATTTGAGAGGCCAAGAGAAGCTCAATAAGAGACATGCCAAGTGGGTTGAATTCATTGAGTCCTTTCCCTATGTGATCCAATACAAGAAAGGGAAGGACAATGTGGTGGCGGATGCGCTTTCGAGAAAGTTTGCTCTAGCCACCACTCTCACCTCTAAGCTCATGAGTTTTGAGAGCATTAAATTGATGTATGCTCATGACCCAAAGCTAAAGAGTGTCAATGACGCTCTAGAGAAAGGGGAGAGAGTTGACAAATACCAATGGGTTAATGGATATATCTTCAAAAATGGTAGGGTGTGCATACCCGAGTCCTCTTGGAGGGAGTTGCTTGTGCATGAGGCACATTGCGGGGGACTCATGGGTCATTTTGGCACAAGAAAGACTTTGGCTATTCTTAAAGAACAATTTCATTGGCCAAAGATGGGGGTGCAAGTGGAAAAGTTTTGCAACAATTGCCTTGAGTGCAAGCGTGCTAAATCCAAAGCCCACCCCCATGGGTTGTATACCCCTCTCCCCGTACCTACTAGTCCATGGTTGGATATATCAGTGGATTTTGTAATGGGATTACCAAGGACTAGGGGGGCCATGATAGAATTTATGTTGTTGTGGATAGGTTCTCCAAAATGGCTCATTTCATTCCATGCAAGAAATGTGATGATGCACAACATGTTGCAACTTTGTTTATTGAAAATATTTTGAAGCTGCATGGTGTGCCTCAAACCATAGTGAGTGATAGGGACACTAAGTTCCTAAGTCATTTTTGGAGGTGTTTATGGGGTGCTTTAGGCACCAAGCTCTTGTTCTCCACGTCCCACCACCCACAAACCGATGGGCAAATGGAAGTGGTAAACCGAACCTTGGCTGCTCTCCTTAGAGCCATGACCCGAGGTAAGGCCGGGACTTGGATTGATCGTCTACCTCTTATGGAGTTTGCCTACAATCGCAGATTGCATAGCATGATAGGCATGACTCCCTTTGAGTGTGTCTATGGTTTTAACCCCTTGATTCCCCTTGACCTAACCCCTTTGCCAAGGGAAATGGTTGTTAATTTTGAAGGTAAAGC
Organism: Petunia axillaris subsp. axillaris; assembly: GCA_029990575.1. NCBI lineage: Eukaryota > Viridiplantae > Streptophyta > Magnoliopsida > Solanales > Solanaceae > Petunia > Petunia axillaris. The sequence goes on along the minus strand of JARKNS010000004.1, from coordinate 117,978,042 downwards.
TAGAGCCAAGGCTTTGATGGAGCTACATGCTAAGGCGAAGAAGAACTTGGAGGAAGCTTATGCAAAGGGAGCCTCTAAGAAAAACAAGGGACGCAAGAAGGTGGAACTCAAGAAGGGTGACTATGTGTGGGTGCACTTCCGGAAAGAAAGGTTTCCAAACCTTAGAAAAGGAAAGTTGGCACCCCGTGGAGATGGCCTATTCCAAGTGCTTTCCAAGATAAACAACAATGCCTATGTGGTCGACTTGCCAAGTGAGTATCAAGTTTCTAATACTTTCAATGTTTGTGACTTGGTTCCTTTAGATGTAGGTAATGAAGAGGTCGTGAATGATGATGAAGAGGTCGTGAATGATGCTTCAATTTCGAGGACGAAATCCTCTCAAGAGAGGATGATAAGACCCAAACCCCCACAAGACCCTTCACTCGGAGCCAAGCTAAGGACATCCAAGGAGTACACCTACACTTGATGAGGAAAGGGCTAGAAGAAGGAAGCGATTGGAAGCCGTTTCGAGTGCTCAAAGTGCAAGAGGGACAGCCCAGTCATCCAGGCGCTCCGCCTGAAAATCCAGGCGCCCCGCCCAAGGATGCCTAGGCCTGGGCGCTCCGCCCAAGTTTTGGGCGCCCCGCCTAGGCCACCCCACTGATCAAAAATGCGGGCGCTCCGCCCGGAATGCTGAAGCACGTGATTCCTAGCTATGTTAAGAATATTTTGACCCTACGTGGTCCTATGTTCCTAAGCCTAAGTGTGGGCATATTAGACCTTTCATATGGTGTCTAAAAACACCTATAAATAGCTAGATGTCTTATTATTTTCATTAGCTTAACTTGGATGAAAAACAAACACTTGTGTTGAAGAGTTGAACTCTTATTGAATGAAAAACCTTGAATTGGGACTTGTTCTTCCTCTAGCGGATCTAGATGAATTCCAATCCCCCCGACCATTCTACTTGCGTGCTCACGTTAGCTCGAGGGTAGTTGCCTAGAGTAGGTGTTCTTGACCTCCTCTCGGGGTGTAACGGAACAAGTTCTCTGTTGCTACTTGAGATTTGTGATCGAGATACGTCTCGTGCTTATCCTTTTATTTTCCGCGTTTGATTCTTATTAATAGGATTAGGGGGAGAGATAGTTGTGGGGAATTGGCATAATTTGAGGGATTAGAAGATTAGGAGGAAATTAGGATAGTAATTTTGGGAGGGATTCTTTGTAATGGAAGACTTTTTAAAAGAGAATAAAATCAATGAGAGGATTTGGAGAAACTCAAATAAAGGGAATGTATTTGGTAAAGAAACCTATCCAGGTTCGATAAGAAAATAATTAGGAATTTAGGAATGACTCTATTCAAAAATAAATTAGGAAGATAATGAAATTTTAAATACAACTGTGAACGTATCTAGACGAACATTTGTCTAGGTTCAAGATATCAGAGGATTTTAAAATAATGGAAAAAGGAATATTTCGGAATAAAATAATTATATGAATATTCAAGAGAATTTAAACTAAATGATTGGAAGAAAATCGCAATTGATTTCCAATAGAATGGATGTACCTAGACAGACTCGTGTCTGGGTTCGTAGGAAATTTTAAAATAAGTAAATAGAAAATTGGACATTCTCTTTTAAATTGGCCAATATTCAACTTTATGGTGTAAGTAAAAAAAAAATATATATATACATATTTTAAAACGCACAAAATAATTATTAAATAAACTCAAGTAAAATTATTTAAATATAGGTAATCATAGATAATTACTAATTTGCGCAAATAATCATAAATTGAAATAAATTTGACATGTAGCCTAAGTGATGCAATTGTATAATATAGCCACGAATATTATAAAAGTACTAATTTGCACAAATAATCACAGTTTAACAAATAGAATAAATGATGCAAATTTACGTAACATAGCCACACTTAAGTATATAATATATAAATAGAGGATAACGCACGTAAATGCATGATTTCTAATGCACATTTTGCACAAATAGTCACATTGCACCCTTAAGTTGAATTATAGCCAATTTAGAAAAAGGATGGACAAAATTGGGTGTCGATACCATGCACCTTTCTAAGAACACCTTTTATTGCACCGAATTATTTTATATATATTGGTCATAATTATGCTTGACCATTTCACACTTCATCCTTATCTTATTCCGCCTATTAACAGGGTCTTCATGATGGACAAAAAATACAAACTTTTCTTAAGAGAAAATATAACTTCTTCCAAGCTTCCTTATGAAATAATAACCTTTATTATTCAAGAATGTTTGCCTTTTATCCTGGTTTGATATTCCCAGAACAACTCCTTCATTTAGAATGGATGGTGCATGAGAAAACTGTAGACAAAAGACCCTCAGCATTTTTCTTCCTCTGTTTCTCCATCCATGATTCAATGATTGAATTCCCACGAGTCATGAGATTTGATCGAAATTATAATGGCATTCTTCCAAATGTCTTCATTGTGGCATTTACACTAATTACGGTGTACTCATCTTCTAACACATTTTCCTCTTGTCATGCGGGGTCAGGATGCTTATCTCTTTCTGCTGTCATGAGACTTCCCTTCCAGGACATCGTGGACGTTAAAGTAGCTCCTTCAATGGTATTGGTTGAGCCTCTAGTGCATGGCTCCATTTCATTGCAGCCAAGAGGGTATAACTTCATGCCATCCGTCGATTAAGATGTCACCAAGTTTTGAATCTGCTCATGATGCATGGCTTTCACCTTGTTCCTCTGGTTCAGCTAGATTGCTATTGCAACGTCTCTTTGGCCACTGGATGTGAGATACCTAAAGAGTCACCCTTGTGGTAGGTTCCCAATTCAAATCTTCTCGCCTTTCATTAGCTCCTAGTTTTGCTTGAAGATCTGTGGGGCAGTGCACTGTCGTTTGATTGGCAGAGGTTGAAGCTAATCCAGTAGTTCACTCGTCATGGCGCGAAAAGGTTTTGCCTATGCTCAGATGCTTCCGAGGTCCTTTGTTGCTGATAGGATGTCTGGGCCTTGGTTATATCATTGAATGCGTGCCAAAGATTGCTCGAGCTGACATATCTCCTGATGCCAGGAAAAACACTGAGCTGCCTGCTGACTAGTTGATACAATCCAGATGAAGAATCTCGGTCGTATCTAATTAAGAGAAACTTGTATATTCTGCTTTTTTTTTTATTTAAGAATGCCTTTAATGAACAGTATTGTATTCAAAAGAATTCAATTGTATATTGCGAGCTTACGGGCTATTGATATTAATGAAACGGTCGTTCATCAATATTTTATGCGTACTTGCGTAGTTACTTGTAGTGTAATTAAGCAGCATGTTTGTGGGTGCCTTTCTCGGTAATGTCTTTTAAAGATGGGTGTGCACACTGCTGGGCGCTTCATTACATTAGTAATGATGGCTTTAGGTTGCGCCTGCTTTTGGCCCGTTGTAATGTATTAGGGCATTTTTGTGTTCAAGACAGACATCTTTGCTTGTTTAATCTATTCTAAGACTTTCTGGCACTATGCGAGCGGGCGTCCCCACTGACATGTAGGTGCAATTTGTTGAATTAACGATTTCAACATACGAATAATGCCTAGTGGCTGAACTACAAGTGGTCTAGTTTTAAGTGAGCAGTGTACTCTACTTTGGTTAGGAAAAGTAAGTGTATTACTTCAATTTAAGTTGTGAGGTGGCTACAAATATGTGGATCATAGATGGATCTGATTGTAAAAACTAATTAAGTAGAGCCTAACAAAAGACGGGGTTAAGTGCCTGTATAAAGTAAAGATAAAGACGAAAAACAAGAAAGAAGAAAATGCATGTCTCGAGCATATTGGTCTAGTTGACCTTTCAAGAGTAGTACTTTTTAAGCTGAATGGTAATTCTACCTTTCTTGCCTTCGGGGGTTCCTCCATGCTTGAAGCAGAGAGTCTTCTGAAGGCGTGGAAGTGTATTCCACGCTTTCCTCACCGGCTGGTGTTAGATCCCGACGTGTAACTTATGGGCCGCTAATGACTCGGTGGCATAGTTCTTAGTTAATCAAGCAGTAGTGTATTGCCTATTTTCGCAGCGATCTACTTTCTGCCTTGCCATCAAGGAGTATTTCCTTGTCCAAGTACTCCAGCAGTGCAACACGCCAACTCGACATGGATATTGTATTTGGAACTTCGGGATTCATAAGATCCATGGGGGTTAGCCCAACCATCGTCAGCTGACCACTCGAGCTGGTGTCTGCATCTTCAGTTGCTTCATCGTCTTCTAGGACTTCCTTCCTGACACGACCCGGAATCCGATTAGACCGTGCGGACACCCGACATCCTCCCCTAGACCCGTCGGGCGAACCCTTACCAATCAAATTAGGAAAATAAATATAACAATTCATAAATAAGAAGAAGACTTTTAAAAAAAAAAAAAATACACAGACATACTGATACCCCTAAGCTGTACAAAAAAAATTACAGTTGACTACCCAACATACTAGGTTTAGGGCTATCCAGACCAGACATATAAAAGTACAAAAGAAAACGGATACCTCTTGAAGGGAGCAAAATGCAACTGAAATAATAAACCATAAACTAGTGGCCATCCGGAATAAAGCAGGCTCACCCTGACAGCTGAAGTCGTCTTCGCTCCTGAACAACGCGACGAACTCAATCCTGGAGCGAACCTGCCGAAACGAAATAGATAGACAAAAACAAACAACAAACAAGGGTGAGTCAAAAGGACTCAATAAGTGGGGCAGACTAGTCACCTCAAAGAATAGGATAGCTAGTCAGGGAGATGAAACAGATAAACCAAATTCCTCTTATTTAAATTATAAAAAGGCAGAGCCAGATAATAACCGGAAACACGTATGGAATGAAAAACTCATCGACAACCAGGAACGTAAGATAATCAAAACAAATAGGTATCTCGAACACATCAACAATCAGAAATACATCCTGTTGCGGTGTGCAACCTGATCCATATATTCATCCTGTTGCGGCGTGCAACCTGATCCATATATTCATCATGTTGCGGCGTGCAACCCGATTCATATATTCATCATGTTGCGGCGTGAAACCCGATCCATATATTCATCATGTTGCGGCGTGCAACCCGATCCATATATTTGTACCATTGCGGCGTGCAACCCGATCCCCGCAACCCAGAATACGAGCCAGAAATATATAGGCAAAATGAGATATGTCTATGACATAGTATACATACCGCATACATAAAACAAAACACAATACACACAATAGCCAGTATGCGGTGCAATGAGATGGGATGAATGCGGTACGATGCAATGCAGTCACATATGCCTGATACCTATCTCCGGCGCGGGACTCTCATCGTCTACCGGGAGATATATGCAATAATGATCCTTCACCGGCTCGGGATTCTCATCGATTACCGGGAAGTATATGCAATGATGGTCCTTCACCGGTGCGGGACTCTCATCGCCAATCGGGAAGCATATACAATGATGATCCTTTACCGGTGCGGGACTCTCATCACCAACCGGGAAGTATATGTAATAATGACCCTTCACCGGTGCGGGACTCTCATCGCCAACCGGGAAGTATATGTAATAACGACCCTTCACCGGTGCGGGACTCTCATCGCCAACCGGGAAGTATATGTAATAAGGACCCTTCACCGGCTTGGGACTCTCATCGCCAATCGGGAAGTATATGCAATGATGATCCTTCACCAGCTCGGGACTCTCATCGATTACCGGGAAGTATATGCGATACTCAAAACCAGAGTGCAATGCTCATATGCTCAATGCAATACCAACAACAGGGCATAACATATAATACACAATATAATTTCAAAGCTAAGGCATGATGAGTACGCCTATCGGCAGCTACACACGTAAGGAACACGTGGTAGAAAATCCACGAGGCCAGGTGCCTCCATAGAAATGGATATAAACACTTACCTTGTTGCCAAGTTAGTAAATCTACTCAATAACCGCTTGTCCTTTGGTTTCATTGCCAAACGATCTCACTCTATTCAATAAGCAGAAAAATATATTAAATTAGGCTAAAGGCTTCATTCCTCACATCTTAGGGCAATCTGATTAGGAACCTGATACCCTATTCGCATACGCAATACGCAGGCCAGGCCTATATACAGGGTTTAAGGCCACATAACCAAACCCCAAATAAATTACATTTATATGTTGCCCATAACTCACTGAGTACGAATATATATTCAATTCCGTTATCGGTGTCCATTTGACCCTTTAAACTATTAATTGAACTTATTAAAACGATGTATAATATTCCAAGTTTTACCGTTAAAACATATTCAAACACACGTAACAAACTCAAATAATATATTGGGATCATTACCTGAATGTTTCAGGGTAAAAATTCTACTTTTTTCCGGTCCCTTTTCTCATTTTCTGGCATTTTTTTTTCATTTCTTGCTTTTGTTATGTTTCTCGTTTTATCCCTGTTTCTGTTCACTTTCTTCTTTTTGAGCTTCCAAATAAAGCTAGTCAAGGGATATATACATCCCTTCATATGTCCACCGCCATTAAATTTTATGTTTTTGTCTTTTTGTCTTTTTTTTTTCTTTTTCTTTTAAAATTCGCTATTACGGTAAAAATTAAAACGGTACCCTACGATATTCGAAAAAATCCCAGCTTTTGCATACAAGTTATACAAAATATCTGTAACATACTCGCAAAGGCGGATCTCAAATCGGACTCCCGAAACTCAAGATGTGAATTTAAATAGAAAAAGTCAAATTATTTAACTTTCGGCATTTTAGTGGAAACTAGCCGAACAATATCGAAATTCACTTTCGAAAAATCAAAAAAGTCAAAAATAATCATACGAACCTTATGGCGTTTTCGGATTTCGAATCAGAGCTCATTCGCCAATACCGAGCTCGTAAATCTCTTTTTAATATTTATCGATGATAAAAACTGACACCTTTTTTCGATGCCTACCAAACGAGTTCTGATTTAGCTCAAATTTTACAGACAAGTCTTAATGGACCTTACGAATATTTTAAAATTATCGGTACGTCAATCAGATTTCTAACTTCCGAAACAACTGACCGAGGTCGTTTCACTCCCGATAAATAAACTTCCATTTTTGAAATTTTTTCAAGAGAGCCCTTATTTTTGCTTGCCAGTTTGGTGTACAGACATCTTCTGCAGTAAAGATTTGGTTTACTCGATCAACCACCAATGAGGAGCCGCAATAGAGGCTGACCTCTTTGGCCCCTAATATGTAGGATAAGTCAAGAGCTTGAATTATGGCTTCATATTCTTCTTCGGCGCTTGAGCATTTTATAGCCTTGCAAAAGATTTTCATGTTGGGTATTTTGATCCATAAATCAAGTTTGGCCCCTCTCCTTTAAGGTCTACACCCACATGGATTACCCAATGCCGGGGGTCCAATCTTTTCTATACTCCTAATTGACTCCTCTGCCTCTGATGCTAATTCTTCAACAAAATATGCGGCAAACCCTTCTAGGGCTTGTGTTCTGATGGTTGTTCGTGGCTGATAAATGATATTATATTCTCCAGCTCTTCGTCCTATTCTGCTAACCTTTTTTAAAGTTTGGATTTAGAAATAATAGTCTGCAGCGGTATTGAAGAAACCATTCTCACTGTATGGTTAAGAAAATATGGACGCAATGCCTATGTAGCCATGGCTACGACCATCATAAACTGGACTGGCAGCGAGAGACGTCTGTCTGCCCATAAGAGTCCCTTACTAGCATATTTTATGGGAAATTATTTCTTTTCTTTTCCCGTGCGAGGACCGCACTCCCATGCTATTGTCGGAAGCGGTAAAAGATGTACCTTTGCCTAAGTTAACACTACATAGCCATGTATTGGCCACCTGAGTTCTTCGTGCTTATTCAATGCTTCAGAGAGTTGATACCACAATTCTACGACCTTAAGAATTAAGTGAGTCATCTTTGATACCCGTTCTCTTAATTCCTCTACGGCAAATTTTGCTTTTTACTCGGTGGACTCATCCCATAATGACTTCCCGTTGATCATATTCACCTTGACTCTTTGTCTTGCATCAAGATTTCCTCCCTGTGCCGTACACACTCTTGATAAGGACCACTCACCCTGTAAGTCATTGATCCCTCGCGATGACTGGTATGTGAAGACTTGGTGAAATATTGAGGGTACTCCCTTTATGCTATGTATCCACAGTCATTCTAGGATAACATCATATGAGAGATTACAATCCAGTACCTAGAAAGGTGTTATGCTCGTCACGCCCAGAATGCTAAAAGGTAGAGCTAATTCCCAGATAGGCTTCTTACAGGTGCTATTGAAGCAGGTAATCCTTCATGGGCTTGGAATCATATGCCAATGTTGTCCTATCTTTTGTAATAGCTCCCATAGAATGATGTTGACATCATTTCCTGTGTCAATCAGGGTTCGCTAAGAAAATCGAGCACCTTTATCGGGACTATGAGAGCATTGTTGACACCCAATTTTGTCTCTCCTTTTTTAAAAAGTTGGCTATAATTTAACTTAAAGGTGCAATTTGACTATTATTGCAAAATGTGCATTAGAAAGCCTGTATTTACGTGAGTTATCCCCTACTTATATATTACATACATAAATGTGGCTATATTACGTAATTTTGCATCATTTAGGCTATTTGTCAAACTATGACTGTTCGTGCAAATTAGTACATTTATAATATTTGTGGCTATATCATATAATTGCATCATTTAGGCTACACGTCAAATTTTTATTAATTTGTACAAATTAGTAATTATATGTGATTACTTATATTTAAATAATTTTGTTTGAGCTAATTTAATGATTATTTGTGCATTTTATACAATACGTATATCTATATTTTTGCTTTCGCACCTTTAAGTTGAATATAGACCAATTTAAAAGAAAATGTCCAATTTTTTTTAATTAATTCCTCCATATTTTAAAATGATTACCAATTTTTTTATTTATTTATATTTATTCTTATTTATTGAATTACATTTTTTCTTTGAACCTAGACCAAATTTCTAACCAAATACATTCCTTTTATTTAAATTTTAAAGTTGAATATTCTTTATGACAAAATCCCCTAAATCATTCTCCTTATCTTCCTCAATCAAAAATCCCCCCAAAATCTCTCAACGCTCAACTAATTTCTAAAATCCCCCCCCAACAGCTATTTTTCTAATCCTATATCTGCACACATCAACAACACAGCATACACACGGACATGCATGCACGGACAAACTACTGCACATCAACAAACCATTCACTTTCCTACTGGATCTTCTTCCTCACCAGCACAATCCCTTTCTCTTATCTCCATTACCATCAACAATAGACATACCATCACCCACCTCTTTTCTCCTCAATTACACAGTATAATACGCATCTCAATATACACACATCCACATAACTTACTACATACACATCACTGGGGCATCTTCTTCAATTTTCTTCTTAACACACACTGCTACAAAAATCCACACATATACACCCACGCAAGAATCAGAAACACCATACACATACACACACCAATATACACCCCTCCGTTTCTTTATACCATACAACACATAACCGATCCACTATACAGTCTCTCACACACACACATCGATCGAGACCAGAAATAGAAATAAAGGATCGAGAAGGATTGTTTAAGAAACGGGAGGCAGTGCAATCGTTGGTAGTGGCGAAAGGGACCTTCGTCGCCTGTTTCTAGTGACTAGAAAATCACTCCATATCCAAGGATCATCTTTGTTGCTCTAGTCTACACAGTCATACCACTTGCAGTACATTACTGTGATCAAAAGCACTTCCCAATTTTCTCCTATCACAATCAGAACGACAATCAAAAGCTAGGGAAAGACAAGGAGGAATTAGAAAGCAAGGGATGAAGCAAAGACTTATACACAACCACCAAAACATGCAAGCAAATTCAACTTGAAAAGGAGTGGAAAAGACACAATGACAAAGCCATCATCATATGACAAACCTACAGACCTTTGGAGCATTTGAAAGCATATCATTACCCACTAGCAAAGATAAAACAAGGCTGTGAAGTTATTTGAGACACTTACCATAGCAAGGATTAAGTTGATATAAAAGCACAGACGAATAGACTTCTTGGAGTAACTTCGGGCGAAGTCTTTATTGGGTTGATATGAACTCTCATGATGACAACTACAAAAGGACGCAACAATCTAAGAGTACACATGATACATAGGCAACCTACGTCAAGATCGGCGGCTCAACAATGAGATATTATCCAACTAGGAAAGTTGGTACAAAGACTATATTCCAGCAGTTGGTTGACAAGTATGAAAGACGCTAAGTATCTCTTTGAGGACACATAGCTATCATGACAGACAAATTGGCAAGAAAGGATGATAAATACACTCAAGGTCCTGGTATTCAACAAAAGCCAACATCTCTTTTGGTCACACAATACAATCTATTCATTACACAACATCTTTACCACCTTTCATTGACATTCAACTCCTCATCTCCCGCTTAAACAAGCATCGGTCATTTGACTAAAATCCTTGCCTTGACTGCTACATAAAGCACTTAGGCAGTTTCTTGTGATATCTATGCGGTTTACCACAACCTCCAAATTCAAGCGTTAATCCATCATCTCGGTCTACGCATGCTCTTATGCTTATGTGTCATTTCTGCGTCTAATCTTTGCTAATATGCCCACACCATTTTGTTCATTTCACCACTCTGTTAAGGTTGCTTCGCACTTGAACACTGAAATTGGTCAAGAATCTGTATTCAAAAAAGCCGAAACAGCAAGCCGAGTTGAAAACACTTTCTCTTACAACAAAGTCCTTTGAACCATCAGCATCTGACATGAGCATTCAGAAAATCCCAATACTGTACAACCTGCATTATACTCACACGAGAGTCACAACAAAGTAGTCCAATCACTATACAACCGAAGCTGACAAAACTCACAACCTCACACTGCACTCAAACTCAAACAATAAACAACCTCCCCTCTGTCAAGACTTTCAACTACAACTCTATCAGACTCAACCCAATGAGGGACATACAAAAATACAAAACCTCATGCCTTTGTTCCATTTAGCCAAATCAAATGACATTGCAACCCCCAGACAAACAACTTCCTGGATACCCATTTCTCAATTCGATCTGACTAGATCTAAACTCATAACTCAAATATTCCCTACCATGACACCACAAGACATCCAGCACTAAAACACAAAGTTCAGGGTCTGATTGACCAAAGCAAGACAATGGTACAACCTAAACCAACAAAGGGAAACTGCAACTCCCAAACCACAAACACACTTTCTATAAAGGCCAATCTATCAAAGATAGCTCCATGACTTTCAAAAAGAAAAGCATGAAATATGAAGACATCCCGTCAGAATTCAAGACATACAATTTTGAGACAAATTCCATATCTAGCAAAATCCCAACACCAATCCTCGGTGTGAGTATGCAAATATCCACATACTCATAGTCATCGATATACCCAATCGTCACACTAAAGGACCAATGCAGATTTCTAGCCAAACATTTGGTGTTCAGTGCAATGCAACCACCTTCACTTGGCGATCTATCATAAACAATAACTTGCCCTCAAAAATTCTAAAAGACGCAAACTTGACACTGGGGAAAATTTTTTTGAGGTCCCCTAAAAAATTTCAAGAAAGTCCTTATAAAAGCAACACGATAGCCTCCTTAGCACATCACATGACATAACAATAGCATTCTACTTGTTACACTTTATATTTGATGCATCGACTGAGGGTACACAGCCCGATGTCGATTTTGCCATTTTAATTTAGCGGAGGGTACACAGCCTGATACGTCGACTGAGGATTCACACCCCGATGTCGATTTTGTCATTTAAATTAGCAGAGGGTACACATTCCGACGCGTCGGCTGAGGGTACACTACCCGATGTCGATCATGTTATTTAAATTAGTGGAGGGTACACAGCCCGATGCGTCGACTGAGGCTACACAGCCCGATGTCGGTCTTGTCATTTTAAATTAGCGGAGGGTACACAGCCTGATACATCGACTGAGGGTACAAAGCCCGATGTCGATTCTGTCATTTTAATTTTGTGAAGGGTGCACAGCCCGATGCATCGACTGAGGGTACACAGCCCGATGTCGAATTCTGCATTTTTAATTTTTGTTGAGGGTACACAGCCCAATGTACCGACTGAGGGTACACAGCCCGATGTCGAATTTAGCACTTAACACAGCACAGGGTATACAGCCCAATGCAAAGTTTGACATTGTAACAGGTAGACAGCCCGGGCAAAGGACAACGTGACAAAGGGCAGATAGCCTGAAGGGTAGACGGCTCGGTGAAAGGTTGGCATGACAAAAGGTGTGTAACCAAAATGAAAGAATGATAGACAACCCTTCATGAAGAGATACACAGCTCAATACAAAAAAGAGTATACAGCCCGACGTGACAAGCATGTATTGAAAGAACGAAATGCAATGGACATTCAATCCGGCGTTGCACGGGCAAGATGATCCAACGACAGCTCAGCATGACGAAGCAATTATCTCCTGATGAGAAGCACTTAGCAAATAGATATTCTCCTGAGAAAAGGCACACATTCCCTAGCACTAAGCACCTGAAAGCAGACCAAGAAAAGGAGAGCTCAACCCGACAGGGAAGTTTACTTTATCTTTATTTTTATCTCAATTTGCATTTGTCCTGATTTTGCTATAGGGACTCTCCGATCTCTCGACAAACCCCTGCGCCCTACTCTCACACCTGCTCCTAAAATCACTACCAATTGTGCAACCACAAAACCTCAAAGCATCATTCAAAAAGGTCTAATCCAACAGACAATGCTTTTGCTACACCCGCAAGCCACCTATTTCGGCTGAGTTCCAGATCGCTCAAAGCTACAATCCTATACTCGCACCAGTGAGCTACCTAATCTTTCTTCACCTATTGGGTGCCAGCTCCGTATTCCTTCCTATTCGTGCCTATCTATTTGAATCGTGTGTATTTATCGTGCTTTACTTCTCTGTATTCCCCAACTCATCCAAGACAAGATGACTCATTTATCGAGTTATAGTGGAAACTATGCCCATACAAACTCCTCTTTATGGGTGTGTCGTGCACCACATTTTCATAAATAGGATTATTGCAAGCCTCTTTTCCACAGTCAATCCATCGATGTTACCTCTCCTTCGAGAATGCTTTTGCCATACATGCAAATCACCTATTCTGTCAAATTCTGACACGCGCGAAGCCGATCATCTCATGTTCCCACGAGTAATCTGCCTAATCTTTCATCACAAATTAGAATGCGATTTTACATCTCCTTCAAGCTAATACCTACTTTATCTATTCAAACCTATCTGCGTCAATCGTGCTTAATCGTGCCCATCGTGTGCATTTATAAATTTCGCTCCCCAAATTCTTCCCAGTTCAATCAAGTCAATAATGGAGGCAAGTTTACTCATTTATCGAGACGAAGTAGAAACTATGTACATATAAACTCCTTTTTATGGGTGTGTAGAGCGCCACATCTTCATAACTAGGATGATTATAAGCCTCTTTTCCCACGCTCAATCAACTGATATTATCTCATCTTCGATAGTACCTTTACTTTATTCTTCGTTTATCCCGCCTAAGGAAAAGCATACACGAATCTAAACTTTACATACTTGGATAAGTTTAGTCTTTATATCCGAAATTGTGTGTCATAAACAACTCACACAGGCGACATACCATTCTAGAACTACACACGGCCTGATTCTTGTGAAACCCTAGACATGTAGACAACTCAGAAACCGGGGTTCGGCCAAAAACACCCCAAAACTCCCATTCCCCCCCCCCCCCCCCTTCAATCATTTTGCCTACCAGTCGTGACAAAATTGGCTACTTCGTCAACTATCTTTGCTCGAAGACTCTTTCGGCATCCCCGAGTAAAGAGGGGCAGCTGTTGACACTCAATTTTGTCCCTCCTTTTTTTAAAAATTGGCTATAATTTATCTTAAAGGTGCAATTTGACTATTTGTGCAAAATGTGCATTAGAAAGCCTGCATTTACGTGCGTTAACCCCTACTTATATAGTACGTACCTAAATATGGCTATATTACGTAATTTTACATTATTTAGACTATTTGTCAAAACCATGACTGTTCGTGCAAATTAGTACATTTATAATATTCGTGGCTATATCATATAATTGCATCATTTAGCCTACACGTCAAATTTATATTAAGTTTTTATCACTTGTGCAAATTAGTAATTATCTGTGATTACTTATATTTAAATAATTTTATTTGAGCTAATTTAATGATTATTTGTGCATTTCATACAATATGTATATCTATATTTTTGTTTTCGCACCTTTAAGTTGAATGTTATCCAATTTAAAAGAAAATGTCCAAATTCCTTTTTTCTATTAATTTCTCCATATTTCAAAATTGCTACCAAATTTTTTTTTATTTATATTTATATTTATTCTTATTTATTGAATTACATTTTTTCTTTGAACCTAGACCAAATTTCTAACCAAATACATTCCTTTTATTTGAATTTTAAAGTTGAATATTATTTTTGGCAAAATCCCCAAAATCGCTCTCCTAATCTTCCTCAATCAAAAATCCCCTCCAAAATATCTCAGTCCTCAACTAATTTCCAAAATCCCCCCAACAACTATTTTTCTAATCCTATATCTACACGCATCAACAACATAGCATACACACGGACATACACGCACGGACACACTAGGGTAAGTTTAAAAAAGGGTCCCAAGCAAGTTATATAATAATGAAAAGGGCCTCAAGTTTTAAAAAATAGGTAGAGGGTCCTCCATTAGGATTAGTGTTAATTGGGTAAAAGATGCATTCAAACTTAACCCTCAAGTTTTTATGTTTACACATTGCACCCTCAAGTTAAACCCTCATTTTACCCCCCCCCCCCAAAATGGCAAAAAAAATTTCCCACCCAAAACCTCCCCACCCCCGCCGTCCCCCACGTCCCCCATCACTGCTCCGCCGATTCCGGCGAGTTTCCGGCCGTTTTTTTTGCTTTTTTGGTTCACTATCAGCTCCCCAAAGTAGATTCAACAACTATTTACAAGTATATTGTGTATTTGCAAAAGATTCGTTCCAAAAAAATTTGGGAATTGTCAAATTTTGCTCAGCCATTTACAACACGAATCTCAACTAATCGCCTTGGATTTTCAGCCACATTTGGTCTCTGGTAAGTGTTATTTAACTTTATAGTCGAGAAATTTGATTTGAAGCTAAAAGCTACCGGATTGAGAATTTTGAAGAACTGGGTTTGGTTTCTGGTCAAACATCCGTCGACGAGATGGTTGATGTTTAAACATCTCGTTGATGTTTTTGTGCACATCGTATCATATGTTTAAACATATGTGCTAATGCTGAGCGTATGTTTAAACCATTAAACATTTAGACTTATGTTTAAACATCATGCATGATGTTTGAATATAAATCAGGATTACTAAACATCATTGAGGATGTTTAAACATAAGTCCAAATGTTTAAACATATGAGCGTATGTTTAAACATTCTCAATGATGTTTAGTAATCATGCTAAATATTCAAACATCATGCATGATGTTTAAACATAAGTCCAAATGTTTAAACATTTTAACTGATGTTTAAACAACCTCAATGATGTTTAGTAATCCTGAATCATATTCAAACATCATGAATGATGTTTAAACATCTAAAAAAATGTTTAAACATTTGTGTCGATGTGTAAACACTGTAAATTTTTTTACAGAATGTTTGAAGCAGTACCTTTCATTTTTTGTGAATATGGCTTCTATAAACAATTGTATTATGAAATTTATGCTATAAGGATCTAATTTAGACCCTCTTTGTATCTTCAGGACAAATAATGGGGCCCGTATTATTGGTAGTTGATTATCTCGGCGAATGGGTGGAGAAAGCTAAAAGTTTTTTTTGGGTTCCCGTTGTGAAAGAGAGTAGACCTATTCTTGTTAGTAAGCAGGTTACTTATAATGAGCTGGTTGAAAAAATCATTCAAAGTTGGGGAATTCTTGATGATCCGAGGGATCTATCTATTACGTACTTGTTGAGCATTGTAAAGCAAAAGACTGCACCCTCTCACATTAGGAATGATATTGATGTCTCTCTTTTTATGGCTGATGTGGATGCATCTGGTTCTAGGCCCACTCTACGTGTAAATGTGGTTCCTCGGACTGAAAATTCTAATGAACAAAATCATGGGTTGGATGACATTGTAGAGGAGGCTTCACTAAATATGAATGTGGCTGAGAAGGAAGAAGATGAAGAAGCAAAAGAAATCCAAGAAGATAATGAGGTACAGTTTCCTGATTCAATACCATCACAAGGCAGCCACACTCGGCCGGACGGCACTGGTTTCTACACAGGGCAAACATTCACGAACAAGCGCGAGTTGGTTGTGCTGTTGAAGCTTGCTGCAGTGAGAGTGCCTTTCTATTTTCAGTATGTGAAGAATAAGAAGAATGTATTTTGTGCTAGATGTGTGTTCAAGAATTGCCACTGGTGGATTCGAGCCATGAAGTACAAGAGCTGTGACATGTTTTATATCACGGTCTACAACAGCCATCACACTTGTGGTTCTGAGCATTCTAAAAGCCATCATCCACACGCCACGTGCAATGTTGTTGGAGAGTACATGAAGAACAGATTTCATGATGGAAAAGCACCATCCACCAAAGAAATCAAGGATGCAGTTCTAGCAGAGTTGGGTTGCAAAATAAGCTATTGGAAGTGTCTCAAGGGCAGCAACATTGCAAAGTCTTTGGCAAGGGGGTCACCCGAACATGGCTATGCCATTCTTGGTGCATACAGCTATATGATTCGGCAGTCAAATGAAGGAAGCAAGACAGCATTACAGGTTGATGAACAAGGGAGGTTTCTGTATTTTTTTGTTTCTTACGGATCGTGGATCAGGGGGTTTAAGACTATTAGAAAAGTGCTGGCTGTTGATGGCACTTTTTTGACGGGTCCATATGGTGGAGTGTTGTTGTCCGCTGTCGGTCAGGATGCTCAAAATCACATCTTTCCTCTTGCATTTTGTGTAGTTGACAAAGAGTGCGATGCCGCCTACGAATTCTTTTTTGAGCAATTGGTCGGAATAGTCCCGGACGATGATGAGTTGTGCATTATCTCCGACAGGCACAGAAGCATTGAAAAAGCTGTTTGTAAAGTTTTCCCATTTGCTAACTATGGTTATTGCATGAGGCACCTTGGTGAGAACCTCCGCACGACTTTTCACTGTGGAGATTTAATTGGTAAGTACATTACCGCAGCGGAGGCGTATACGGTTGCTCAGTTTGATAAGCATTTTAAAGAAATTGAAGAAATTGACCCGAGGGTATCCAACTACCTGGTTGATCTTGGGGTTGAGAAGTGGAGCAGAGCACACTTCCCTGGAAACAGGTACAGCTTATTACACCAAACATATACTTAGATGTTTGAAACATTATTGTTGATGTTTGAAACATAGTGTTGGATGTTTAAACATATTAACGAATGTTCCAGTATGTGTGACTGCATTTCCTGTTTATTGTTTGTTAATATTGTAGGTTCAATGTGATGACCACAAACAGTGCCGAGTCGGTTAACTCAATGTTCAGGAATCACAAAGAATTTCCAATTGATGCGCTTTTCAATGCTATAAGCGAGAACTATGCTGAAAAGTTTCTTCAGAGGCGCATGGAATTTTTGAACAGTTCGAACACTTGTGTCCCCTTAATCGAGGAGCTGATAACAGCCAACAATTTATTGGGCAGCAAGCTTTTGGTGCATCGAGTGAATACCTGTTTTTTCAAAGTTAAAGGAGGAGGTCCAACAAATATGACTTATGAGGTGGACCTACACAACAGGACATGTACTTGCAAGCGGTTTGATTTGGACAAGATACCTTGTCCACATGCTATGGCAGCTATGAGGTTGAAGTATCCAGATGAGTTTGGGAGGAAAATCTATGAATACACGTCGCCATATTATTATGTAGATTCCTACTTGCTTGCATATGCCGAACCAATCTATCCAGTTCCGGATGAACAATGTTGGCATGACTGTCCTCAAGAGCTTAAGGAATGGAAATTACCTAGCCCTTACTTGAAACTTGGCCGTGGAAGAAGGAGGATGAAGAGAATTCCATCCGTTGGGGAGCGATTCAAAAAGAGGAGAAACAAATGCGGGATTTGCAAAAAGCTTGGCCACAAAAAAACTACCTGCCCAACAGTTACAAGACCAAGTCAGAACGATCCCACAAGTGTTTAGCTGCTGCTTTGAACAATCCTTTTATTTGGGTGTTTGTTGTTGAATTTCTGAACCTCTTTTTAGACAATCGTTTAATATGTAATCTCTATTTAGACAATCATTTATTTATGTTCGTATTAAGTTATTAAGGTGTGTCTTGTTTTCTTATTCTTTGCATGTTTCCTTGATCCATATAAAATGTTTGATCGCACTTGAGTCTGTTCCAAACATCCTGCACAATGTTTAAACATATAACACAATGTTTAAACATCTTGAACTATGTTTAAACATCAGTGGAGATGTATACACATTAGATCGAATGTTTAAACATAAGTTAATATGTTTCAACATCACGTGTAATGTGTAAACATATTATGAAATGTTTGAGATTCCACCTAATATATTAAACATCCAACCGGATGTTTAAACATCACGACGGATGTTTCACAGTAACTGTGGAAAACTAAACGTCTACACTGAAAAGACGGGTTCTGCTGAAAAGTCACATTTGAAAACTGCACGACTGCACTGAAAAGACACATTCATTCCACAAGGTGCCTCTTAAAGTATAAAGGGTGACTTTTAAAATCCACATTGACATCCTATAAATACCCAACACTACATGCACCAACCGTATATGTGAATTTTCCATCACCAACAACTTCAACAACATAAATATGTCTGAAGCAGGATCAAACGATCCCTTGCAGGTTGGCAATAGTGACCAGGCATCACGTCACAACCAACCAATACAGGATGCGCCACAAGGTGAACGACGAGGCGATATAAATTGGGAAGTTGCAATTCTAAAGGACGACATGGCAGAGATGAATCGAGCCATAGAAGCAGTACGAGCAGATTTATGGCGTTTAAGGTACAGGCACGCGAGGGATCACCGAAGGGTCATGCAAATAATTACACAAATTTTGGATGAACTGGACCTGGAGATTGAAGGCGAATGAAGTTTATGATATATTTTAAGTTGTTACATATTACCTTTGTTTCCGTATTTAACATATTATTATCATGTAGACTTTATATCATGTAACGTATTATTATGTTATAAACTTTATATCCGTACGTCGTAAACTCTACTATTATTTAATGTAGTCAGTTAGTCTCTTTTTTACAACTGCGTCTTCAGCAGTTTAGTTTAGTACTTGCAATGTTTTAACAAGCAGGCGGAATCTTAAACATTTAACACGATGTTTAAACATATTTCGTTATGTTTACGATCTCGCTAATTTACTTAAACATAATATGTCATGTTTAAACATCTGTCATGATGTTTAAACATCACGTGTGATGTTTAAACATATCATGTTATGTTTAAACATCACATGGGATGTTTAAACATATCATGATATGTTTAAACATCACACGTGATGTTTAAACATCATGACAAATGTTTAAGATTCTGCCAAATATACAAAACATCACCCTCTGATGTTTAACATTTCGTGAGATGTTGCACATCGTACGAGATGTTTCAAACATCTGATGGTATGTTTAAACATCGTATAAGATGTTTGAAACATATTACGATATGTTTAAACATTTTATCAAATGTTTAAACATATCATGATATGTTTGGATGAAGCAATCTATTTTTTTGCAAGTATCCAACCTTATTGTTGAGTTATGAGACGTATAATTACACATTTTGAACGATGAACTTAATGATTAAGTATACAAAGTATAATTCCATCGATATTGAAGGTGTTTGAAATGATAACACTGATGATTGGTGTTTCTATCAATCAAGATGGAGGTGTTTGAGTGAAAGGTGTTAGTGTTATGTGTGATAACACCAACAACTAAGCGTTTACATGTATTTTTATTGAAAGGTGAACATATTGGTTGTTTAAATTCAAATAATTAGTCGTTCCTATGTGCATGTGAATGATTTTGAACAAAATTAGAGTGAGAACTCTATTTTAACTTGTTCACTCATGTAGATGAACATTAACAAAAGAGTTTGGAGTGACCTATCAAGGGATTAGAGTTAATCTAAGTTTTCATCGACAATTGAAGGGTTTAGGAGTCAAAACAGTTAAAAAAAACACTATAAATTAAGTATATATTGATAATTGAACTCATTCTTATTGAAAGCTCAAGCTTAAGCTTAAACATCTGTCATGATGTTTGAAACATATCATGATATGTTTAAACATATCATGAAATGTTTAAACATATCATGATATGTTTCAAACATCATGACAGATGTTTAAAACATCTGATCGTATGTTTAAACATCACTACAGATGTGTGAAACATATGACGATATGTTTAAACATTTCATCAAATGTTTAAACATATCATGATATGTTTGGATGAAGCAATCTATTTTTTTGCAAGTATCCAACCATGTGTTGAGTTATGAGACGTATAATTACACATTTTTTTTGCAAGTATGCAACCATGATTAAGTATGCAGTTATTCTAATGTGTAAAAGGGAAAAGATGAAGGGGTGTACGTGGGGTTATGAAGGGGTGCGTTTGAATTTATGAAGGGGTGGATGTGAATAGGCACATACACAACTACATATGAATAGGCACCTCCTGTAACCATCACATATGCAACCGAAAAGGCACCAACTGTAGCCTATATATATGTTCTGTAATTACTTCCATCCAGCCCAAACAATATCTGAAGAAAACAACACAAACCATCACTATTACAAAGCACTTGAATCTGCAGCAAGCAACAACTTTAACAACAACAAAGATGCCTCGCCGAGGAACGCCACCAAGAGCACCAGAACGTGATCGTAGAATGCCAAGGACCACTGAAATCGAAAATGTCCGTGAAGATATTGCAACCTTGAGCGCAGATGTGGATCAATTACCAGCATATATTGGAAATATTGAGGATCAAGTGACGCAATTAACAACTAGGTTCGACGAATTCCTTGAGGATTATAAGATAAATATACATCTTATCAAGCGTATGCTCCGTGGTATTCAAGTTGAACTCAAGATTGACCCGCAGAACTACTCTACACCACCACGTCCTCCAGCGGCACACATGTGAAGTGAAGATATAATGTAGTTTGTTTAATTTTCAGTTTGTTTACAATGCCGTGTTTTGTAGTCTTGTATTTTCATTTTCCGTTTCATTGTTTTGAATAATTATTAAGTGGTATTAAGTATTACTTATCAAAAAGAAAAACAAAAAGGAGAGATTTGGATGCCGTGTTTTGTAGACATTTGGATGATGTTTCAGCATATTCCAATTAATAATTTAAACATCTGAATTATGTTTCAACATAGTCAAGTATGTTTACACATATGATGAAATGTTTAAACATCCACACGATGTTTCTTAAATCAGTGAGATTGCACACAACCATACTATTTACATAAAACAGATAATTATCCTTACATGACTTCCAACAAAACATAACATAACATAAAATTAAGAAAACAAGCCAAAACAAATACTTAATTATCCTTACATGCCCACAAATACTTAATTGTCCAACCATAACTTATCAAACTACGGTACCATCTTCCCACGAAATATGTCCACAGCCCATTTCATCCTAAAATCCACCAAGGTGTTGTCACAGAGCTTGTCCCAGGGAGTCTTTGTAAGAAGGTGTTCAATGAAGGCAAGGGCATAAGCACCTGATGCAGTACGAGTGGTGCTTGTCGGGAGGTCTTTCACACGCTCATATGGCCACACTTTTATGTTCAGGATATCCTCCGGCAAACTTTGGAACATCTCGCACTGTCTGATGAAAATGGGGAAAAGGGAAGTGATGGGCTTCATCAGTGTGTCAAATTCATCATCATTTATGTTGTCACTGCACATGGAGTCGTATACCCTTATCTTACCTTCCTCAACAAGGAACTCCACAGTGACAAAATGAACCCCTTTCAATTTCATAACACAGAAAATCCTCTTCACCCCAGCCCACTCCACACCCCCTGGGTTCGGCTGCTTACCTTGTGCATAGTCCAGCATGTCATCCTTGAATTGAACAGTCTCAAGCTGTACTTCTATGGGCGCAGCCAATGCATCAGCGAGTACACCCTGCTTCTTGTAAAGCTCACACAATTTCTTAGAGAAATTCAAATCCAAAATGACATCGAATTTGAGATAGAACTGGGAGTGGGCATTCTTTTTAAGCCTCATCAGGCTCATGATTTCCTCAACATGCTGCAGAAAAGGAAAAAAAAGGAAACAGAAAACACATAAAGAACAGGCAGAACATGTCAACATCAGGGGAAATGTTTAAACACCAGACATAATGTTTAAACATATTGTGATATGTTGCAACATCGTATAGATGTTTAACATTATATAAACATATATACGTATTGTTTAAACATTAACTAATATGTTTACACATTCTGTATTATGTTTAAACATATCATAAGTTATTTGTGATGTTTAAACACTGCTTGTTATGTTTGCACATCCCAATCCATGTTTAAATATCTGATCTGATATATGCACTAAGAAAAAAGAATTAGGGTGAATTGCGTGTACCTTTTCCTTCAAACTGCTTTCCATTTTAATGATTTCTTCCAGATCCTTGTAATTGTACTCATGCCCAAGAAAAAGTGGACTTTTTTCATTTTTCTTCTCTGCCAAGAAGGCATCCAATGCATCTTTGCTCTTCTTATCCACAGGCTTGTAGATATCAATCTTCCCCCTCACTGTCTTCTTCTTCCCCCTTCTTCCAGAAGCAGTAAATGGGGATTTCAGAACTCTACTAGGGAAGATGCTTCTCAAACCTACTCTCTTGGGCACCTGTGTTTTCATCATTTCCTTCAGCTCAACTAACATAGTCTCAATCCCACCAACCTTCAACAACAATTTATCACTGTCTTCCTTGCACTTTAAGCATTTGCAAGTGCACTCTCCAGTCGACGTACCCACAACTGCTTCTTCTCTCCTCACAACACCTCCTCTAGTACTTCCACCATCTTCTTTTCTTCTAGCAGGTCCTCTACTGCTGCCATCTTCTTCTCTTCCAATAACTCCTCCTCTACCCTCATCCTTCCTTCTAGCATATCCAAAAAGATCCCCAGCAATTCCAGTGTACTCTCTTCCACTTGCTCCAAAAAGATCAGCACCCTTGCCCCCACTGTATCCCGTCAACATTGCACCACGACTTAGCACAACATGTTCTAGAGGGGTGTTAGGAACAACAGCTTGTTTCCTCAACATTGTCACCCCATCTAACTCCCGCATCAAGCCATCAATCACCACGTCTTCTACATCCTCAAATGGCACAAAGTCATGCAGCACATCCCTCAACTCTTTGGGTGTGGGTACGAGGTAAGGGTGCACCTCCTGCAATAAAATAACCACAAATGTTAAAACTAATGTTTAAGGATTTATTGTAATATTTAAACATCAGTACCAGTGTTTAAACATCACAACTAATGTTTAAACATTTCGTGTAATGTTTAAACATCACTAGTAATGTTTAAGCATTTATTGTAACATTTAAACAACAGTACCAGTGTTTAAACATCACGACTAATGTTTAAACATGTTGTGTAATGTTTAAACATCACTACTAATGTTTAAGCAAATAATGCAGTGTTGAATGTGAAAGAACTGGAGAGTAAAAGAAATCCTACCTGGATGTCAACATGCTGGAACACTGCATCTGGGTCCTTTTCTACCTTATCCCCCAACCAACGTTTCATCCGTGGTATTGTCTTCTCCTTAGGGTATTCCCTTAGCCTAAGTGCCGGAATAGCCTCTAACACCCATGCCATGAAAGCCCATGGAAATCCATACAGTGTGTAGCTATTCTCAGGAGCCTTCCAGCTTGTAAAATCCTTCAGGATATAAAACACAGTCAAGTCAAAGCTTTTTCTTCCCCATGGGTACTTGTAAAAGTATTCAGGGGTGCTCGCAAGACAAACAACCCATTCCTCAATACCACTGTTAGTGTCCTTTGAACACAACACTTGGTGCTCGAACCAACACAAACATAAACTGAACCTTATGTCATCATCAGTCACCAGGTCTTCACTCTCTATCAGTTCCAGAATATAATCACTACTTGCAGCCTTCTTCCCCTTCCTTGAAACCAAATCCCACAAATCTTTCCCCTTGCTACGGGCTTCATCCATGAAATCATCAAGGGGAGGTAGGGCACAACTCAATCTTGTCATCAAGGCAAACTCCTGCATCCCAAAACGAAGAGGCAGTTCATGGAATTTAAACCACGCCTCAAACTTCTTCTGACAAATAACCCGGCGAAGTAAAATGTTGTGAACAAGCTTTGGAGCAAACACACACTTGGGCAAATCGATTAGGTGCCCGAAACAGCTTTCCTTGAATCTTTCCATTAGATTAAAATGATGTAAAGCTTTACGAAATTTATCCAACTTCGAGTGCAGTGATGATCTGACCGTCACCTTCTTTGTTGCGAACGCATTATTATACTCCATCCACGTCTTCATTTGACTCAAATCAGGCAGGTCAGTCTTTATGCATGGGGTAACCTCATCAGCCAACTCCACCTGAAATTGATACAAGAAAAACAATCATTACACAGTCACATTTCTAATGAAGAAAATATTTTCATGGGTAAAACATTGTTAAGATGTTTAAACATCACCCAACATGTTTCAAACATCTTATAATATGTTTGGAACATAATCTATAATGTTTGAAATAAATCCAAACATCATTTATTATGTTTGAAACATAATATAAAATGTTTGAAACATTCAGAGTGATGTTTGAACATATCCGTATATGTTTGAAACATCATACAAGATGTGTAAACATAAGCTTCGATGTTACCTCCTGTTCTATTGCCTCTACAAATTGATCCTCTGCTGTTGCTTGTGTTGTTGCTTGTGTTGTTGCTTGTGTTGTTGCTTCTGTTGTTTCTTCTGTTGTTGCAGGCAAATCATGAACAGCTTTTGTTCTTCCTTCCCTTGCCTCACTAACTCTAACTTGAGGCATAGCACTACCCCTACTTTCTCCCCTTTGTTCAATACTTGGCTCTGCTGCTTCTGCATCCTCTGTACCTTCTTCACTGCTTCTTGATCTTTGTTGTTCCTCTTCGTGTTGATTTTTGCTAAGATCCCGACTAGCTTGACTAGCTTGACTAGCACGAGTAGCACGACTAGCACGACTAGCGTTTGGGCTCTCGAAAGGGACCTGTAAAAGATCCGGTACTGCCGTGCTTCTCTGTCTTTTTGCACGAGGAGATTCACTTTCAGATTCCAAGGGAATTTGCCTGTCTGTGGCTTTGGCTGTGGTCTTCTGGACCTTCTTAGCAGCAGCAGCCGTAGCCTTTACCAGTTGCCTTTTTTTGGGGGGCATGTTGCCTATATACACAAATAACAAATAAGTTTCTTTACACGTATTTCCCATATTTATAAGAACAAAATATGGTTCAAAAAACTTGAGGCCCATTTCCTATTCAACATATACAACTATCATGATTGTGTACATTAGGCTTGTTATTACCACTCTTCACAAGTTTTAAGAATAGGAAACATGTTTTAAAAATGCAGTTCAAACATCACGAGTAATGTTTAAACATCACGCTTAATGTTTGTCTTCTACAGGGGATGATGTTTAAACATCTCTATTGATGTTTGAATCATCTCCGGCTAAACATCCGGCGATATGGCCAAACACAACACAGATGTTTCAAACATCTTACGGGATGTTTGAAACAAACGGATTTTGTTTAACAATATCACCGGCAACTACACAAAAAAATCAGTCAAAACTTCATCATTTCCTCGTCCCAGATCGACCCAGACAGAATCATAAACAAACATAACTTTTAAAACAAAATTCTACGGTTTTTTGTTAACAACAAAACTCGATCAAAAAATTGGTAAAATCATGAAAACAAATGAAGAAAACAACAATGTTGGTGTCGGAGAAGACTTACAATAGTGATTCGGTGACAATGGATGAGTTTGACAGTCCGATTTTGCGAAAAAAATCCGGGTCGAACTCGCGCGGGTCGCGGGTCGTGTTTGGTTTTTGGGAAATGTTTGGGGATGTTTGGAGTGTTTGGAGTGTTTTGATTTTTAAAAAATCTGATGTTGGGGGTAAAGGGTAGGTAGGAGTAGTGGTTAAGTTTTTATGTTTTGGGTGTTCTAATTTTGCCCCAGAATTTTTAAAAGTGTGTAATCACCCCCCACTTACACTTAATCCCCCATTTGAGATAAAAGAAAAGCAAAAATAAAATAGAGGACCCTTTTTTTTATTACACACTTGGGAGGACCTTTTTGTGGCATTTTCTCGACACACTACTACACATCAACAATCCATTCACTTCCCTACTGGGTCTTCTTCCTCACCAGCACAATCCCTCTCTCTTATCTCCATTACCAACAACAACATACATACCATCACCCACCTCTTTTCTCCTCAATTACGCAATACAATACGCATCTCAATATACATACATCCACATAACTTACTACATACACATCACCGGGGCATCTTCTTCAATTTTCTTCTTAACACACACAAATACAAAAATCCACACACATACACCCACGCAAGAATTAGAAATACCATACACATACACACACTGAAATGGAGATCAGAAACAGAAATAGGGGATCAGGAAAGATGGATTAAGAAATGAGAGGCAGTGCCATCGTTTGTAGTGGCGAAAGGGACCTTCATCGCCTGTTTCTAGTGACTAGAAAATCACTCCATCGCTAGGGTCCCTGTTCTCGTTGTTCGCCTCCAGTTCTTGTTTATTTGTGATTGAATTAAAAAGGGGGAGGTGGAGTTGCAGTGACGCCACCAAGGCGGATCTGGTGTCGCTCCTCCACTACGTTGGTGGAGTTATTATTGTTTGGTGGCACTGTTGCTTTGATGGCGAAACTGTGTGTCGATAAATCTGAAGAGATTTGCTCTTGAACCATTGATGTTGTACTGTGCTAATGTCACCTCCGTTTGAGTTCTTGAGCCTCACTAGCGCCTCTTATATTTCTCTGTTACAACGGCGTACTATGTGTTATTGTTTTACCCGTCATTTGTTTCAAGTGGAAATTGGCCTGTTCTCATTAACTTTGTTCTGGTCCATTTTTTGACTGGGTTTTGCTGCGCCTCATGAAGTCCTTTTAAATATAACTTGTTTCTTATTTTTAATCTATTATGGGATTATTACTAATCCATTTGGTTGAGGAATTTTGCAGTTTACTTGACATTTGCTGAGCTTGGTTTTGCACTATTCCTAGTAGCTGTCACACTGAATTTGGCCAAGGAAAATAATTATTTATTTGAGGCCTACTAGACTGATTTGAACACGATACTACACTTAGGCTAAGGACGTTTGGAAGTCTAAAATCAGTCCTGTTACGTATTATCCCGTGTCCTTAAAACAAATAGGCGATGATGATGTGTATGAGCTTCAAATTACAAAACGAGCCGGCGATGGAGTGGTGGGACCGGTACTTGGCATTTTATTATTATTATTATTGATATTTTATAGTATTATTATTTTTATTAATACTAACTTATTTTTTCTATATTTTGTGCGAGGTAAAAAATGGGTAAAGACTGCCTATTTTGAAGGAGAACAACTAGAAAAAATCCTTTATTTATTATTATTTATTAATATTACTAGTATTTATTATTCGTTATTATTATTATTTCACTTTATTAAATTGTCGTACTGACTTATTTTTATTTTTGCAAGGTACCTTTGGAAGAAGTCAATTCGTAGATTTAAAATCTTTTTTCATTTAACCTTAATTAATTATATACATATTATC
This sequence comes from Petunia axillaris subsp. axillaris, assembly GCA_029990575.1. Lineage (NCBI taxonomy): Eukaryota > Viridiplantae > Streptophyta > Magnoliopsida > Solanales > Solanaceae > Petunia > Petunia axillaris. Next base: position 117,950,085 of record JARKNS010000004.1, on the reverse strand, counting down.
GTATCTATTTAATTACTTGTCTATTTTAGTTAGCTATTTTATTTGCTTATTTACTTAGAATCCCAATTGTTTAGTCCGGCCGGTAAACCATATTTGAGAGGCGCCTAACCCTTTCCTCTTGGGTTAACTTGAACCCTTACCTAGATTTCTGGTTCGTAGACTAAGTTTCAAAGTTAATTTGTAAAATTGGCTAGAAACAAAATAGGTGCCTTAATACGCCTAATTAAAAAATATGTTAGGTGGCGACTCCAACTCTTCACCAGTGAGTTATCCAATAAGTCGAGCCCTATTTCAAACTTTAACCAGTTCGGTAAAAATAGGATGCAACAAGCATCCTAATTCTTCCCTTCCTCAACTACTAGGCTGAACGTAATCGGACTACCGGGTAGCTCCGGTGCTTCAGTCCCCCAAGGATTGAGTAATCCGGATGTCGCAAAGATCGTGTTTATGCTCCGCTTGTCTTTAGGGTCGGGCGCCCTTGATCACCTTGCTCCTTCTTTAGTCAGGTCATTGAGATGTCCTTCATTCAACAAGTGCTCAATTTCGAGCATCAGGGCTTTGAAGTCGACTGTAGCGTGGCCGTTGATCCGATGGAATCGCCGTAAGGTATTGAACCCCTACCAGATGCACCCTTGATAGTGGGAGGCAAATGTAACCTGGAGCCTAGCTTCCTGAAGTGCTGGGCAACCAGCTCTACATCGTTCACCCTCAGCCCAAAATCTTTGAAACTGCATGATTCCATGCTTTTCTCGTAGGTCCGCTGCCACTAAAACTGCTTTGTTTTTGGGTCCCTGCTTGACTCTGATTTCTTCCATTCATTCTCCTTCCATCACCTTCTCCTTCTGGAAGTAGACCTCCTGCTCGCTTAATCCAAGTGCGTTCGCTGAGGACCTTAGGTTGCTCGGGTTCAAGATGAATCTTCTCAGTGTACCTTTGGTATAGGACGCTCCATGTGGTCACCGGGTGTTAAGTTAGACTCCACTGTAACTTTCACCTGGCCAATGAACCGCTAGAGTTCAGGCTCTTGGCAAAGACTACCACAGTGATGTTATCGGGAATTAGAGGGAGCTCCATGCTTTCCCTCTAGAATCGCTCTACGTAATCCTTTAATAGCTCGTCGTCATGCTGACAAATCTCAAATATGTCCTCCATACGTTTTTCCCGCTTGCAGGCTCCGAAATGCGCCTTCTTGAGATTCTGCATCTGGGTGAATGAGTAGATCAAACTAATTGATAACTGAGTGTACCAAGCGAGGGCACCTTTAGTTAAGGTCAAGCCAAACCTCTACACTTGAGCGGATTTCCAAACCTTTTCACTAGAGCAGATTTAGTTTCTTCTTCGTTAATCTCGGTGCTTTTGGCTATATAAGTTGCAATGTGCTCGTCCAAATCACTAGTTCCATCATACTTAAGGTTAACCGGCAGGAGGAAGTACTTTGGTACGCGGACTAGTGCATCACTTGCTTTAAATGCATGCTTATAGAACTTCTAATCATTTAGGTGGTAACTTGCGGTGGAGCACCGGGCACGTCACCAATCCTATCATGGATGGCCTTCATCTCTTTTAGGATGTCTCGAATGACAGGTGTTCCTTTTAGATCTTGATTGCTGACTACTGTGGAGCTGCCGAGGGAGGCATCTATATTGAGTCTTCGATTAGACATGGATGCTGGTGACTCATTTGCAGTCGGTGATACAACCCAAATTGCATCGAGACCATTCACTCGAAGTCAAGCAAAGGAGATCCAAGAGACTCATCTATACTTGGTATGGAAAGGCATGGAAAATAGGAGCTTTGGAAAAGAGTTGAAGATGCACAGCTTATGCTTCAGCGAGGGAGGACCTCCCAGGGATGGAGGAGGGGTGCCTCAAGCCATCTTCGACAAGGCAGTGACATGCTTCAGTGAGGGCGGACCTCCCAGGTTTGGAGGAGGGGCGCCTCGAGAATCAACTCTTCAAAATTTGGCTAAGTATGGGAAAGGAAGCTCACTAGTTCTTTCGGCTTCCCAAAGGCGGGGCGCCCAAGATTTGAGGTGGACCTCCTCCTAAAGAAGTTGAGGATGGAGAACAGGCAAGGAGGCGTGCCTCCTTTCTGAGGAGAGGCACCTCCACTGACGGAATTCTACTAAATTTTATGACTATTTCCCATTTTAGCCCTATGTCGCCTTTAATGTTTTAATCCACTTTGGGGTTATTTTAGACCTTTCATTATGTGTAAAGGAATGACTATAAAAGCTTCCCTTAGGGCTTATTGTTCATCACTTCAGATTGTGATGCGGGGAAAATTGAAGCCAAAGCGCCAACCATCAAGAGCCAAGCGTGAGAGCACAAAGGATCCAACACAAGGGCACTGGAGGAGGGTTGAGAGTGATTTGGAGTCATGGACTTGAGCGCCATCAAGGGAGGACCAGCTACGGACCAAGGGGGAACACTTAGAGTACATTTTGAGCCGTTTCCGAGCTTCACAGAAAGGGGGTGGACCGCCCATTGGACTAGGCGGACCGCCTAGTGACTTGCACATTCTCTGTACTTTGGGCCGCCCACCTTTTGGGCGGACCGCCTACTTTCAAGGGTGGGGCGCTTACTCTGCTATTTGGGGCGCCTGTTTTGGCTAGTTTTTGACGGGATTTTGACATGTAATCCCTATTTTGGCCCTACAAGGCTTGTAATGTTTTATATTATTTGAGGGCTTTTTAGAAATTACATTAGGAGTTTGGTGAACCTATAAATACCACACTTAGTCATTTTATTTGAGGAGCTAGTTTTGAACAAAATTGAGAAGATAGAATAGACTTGGCCATTCTTGTTGAAGCTTGAGCTTCATGTATCTCTTACTTGGAATCCATGGTGGATCACCGCTAGTGTGACACCGTTTAATGGTTCAAGTCTCTCCTCTGAATCAATCTAATTGTTTAGTTTGATTCGTTCTTTCTTCTATTTCTGTGCTTTCCCGTCTCTATTTTCCTTCTATCGTGTTTACTTTATCGCTTCCGTTACTTGTTATTTGCTTCCATGATTTGATCCGTATCATCTTGGTATCAGAGCAAGGCTCGAGTTTCGTTCTTACGAATCCAAGTTCCTTGTTCATCCTATCTTTTAGTTTAGTTTATTGTTATTGTTGTATATGTTCTTGAGAAAAAGAAGAAAAACAAAAAATTGAAAAAGTGAAAAATACAAAAAAAATTCATGTTGTGGATTGGATTTGATTACCCGGTTATTGTTTGATATCGGGGATTGATCTATGGTTATTACCCGTTAATTTGGTACCCTTTTTACATGATTTGGTGTTGAGACTCAAAAGTTGAAAAAAAAAACAAAAACCCCAAAATTAAAAAACCCTTGAATTTGATTGAAATTTCTTGATTTGGATTTGTTATGGATTGGGTGTTGTTATAAATCATTTGGGATTGGTAGTAGTTGATGCAATATAAAATGGGCTTAGACTCCAATCAACGAGTGCCAAGCTTGAAGGGTGCAAAGGACGGGAAGCCGAGGGCTTTAGGAGCGATCTGGAGAAGCAACAAGCGGAGAGGCTCTTAGGCGCACCTCCCAGGGATTCAGGCGGTCCGCCCAAACACCTAGGCGATCCGCCCAAGAGGCTACAAAATCAGGCGCTCCGCCCACCAATCGGGCGCCCCGCCTCCACCACTTGGCTGCCAGGCGCCCCGCCTCACATTTGGGCGCTCCGCCCACCCCACTGGGCTGCCCAAGGAAGCCCAATTCAAGGCACTCCGCCCCCTTTTTGGGCGCTCCACCCCACGACGCTGAAGGCTTAGATTTAGTCTTGAACTTCCTATTTTGCCCTTAAGTGGCTTGTATGTTTTAACTAGTCCTTGGGGCTTTCTAGTCATTTCACTTTAGGCTTAGAAAGTCCTATAAATAGAACACTTAGCCATTTCATTTGAGAACACAATTTTGAACTAGAATGATGTATTTCTTGAGTGAATCTCAATGAAGAACCCGTGAGCGGGCATGATTTCACTTGGTGGATTCCAAGTTGAACATCGAAACCTCTTTGATCATTCTATTTGCGAGAGCCGAGTGTCTCTTGAGGGTAGTTGCGTAGTATAGGTGATCCTTGACTTCACCCGGGGTGTATCGAGACAAGTTCCTCGGTGCTACTTAGGTAAACGTTTCAAGCCTCGTCTTGCTTTATATCTCGATATCGTTATCGATATCACCTATCTTGTTTTAGCTTCCGCATTATCGTATCGTTTGTAGCTTCCGCCTATTTTCCATTGCATCAGTTGGTATCAGAGCACGGATAGGCTTAGTTCTTACGAATCCTCGGTCTTGTTCTTATCGTTGTTGTGTTCTTGTTGTTTGTTGTTCCTATTTGAAAGAAAAATAAAAAAATCCAAAAACTAGAAAATTCAAAAATTTGCTAGAAATCGTTGGTTGTAACGATTTTGTTGGTGCTTGTTGTCGGGGATTGCTTGATATCATATTCCCGTTGATTTGGTACCCTCGAAACATGATTTGAAGTTGTGAATCGAAAATCTTCAAAATCAAATCTCAAAGTTGAAAATTCACAAAAATTGCTAGAACTTGTTTGATGTTATGATTCATTGGTTGTTTGGTATCGGGGATTGTTCCTTATAGCTACCCCGTCGTTTTGATACCCACATAACATCATTTGGAGTAGCGGAATGAAAATCGAAGTTTTGAAATCTTGAAAATTTTGAAAATTCTTGAAGAACTTGCTCCAAATTCTTGAAACAAGTTGATTGTGGTTGTTTGTTGGATTAAACCATTGGGGTTTGTTGGTTATAGCATATAACAACTTTGGGTACCAAGGGATTTGAGAATCGGGCTGAAAACGTTGAGGATTTGGGTGAAAAAGTAAAAAAAACCCATTTTCGGAGGTGCTGGGAGCAGGCCCCAGGCGGACCGCCCATGCCCTAGGTGGGCCGCCCACAGCCCTTACTGGTCGGCCCCCAGGCGGACCGCCCAGGCCACCAGGCGAACCGCCCAGGCCACTGGCTGGTTGGTTTTGCCTCGTTTCATGGTTTTTCGTGTTTGGTTTGTTTCCGTTGCTTCTGGCTAGTACTTTGAGAGTAACACTCCTACTCAATTAGTACTAGTTCATTGAGCGTTTACGATCTTCGTGCCTAGAGGAGAGTAGACCTCAAAGAAGACTCGTAGTTTGTTTTTGCTTCAAGTGCTCACTTATAAAGCCGTTCGCCCATCGAGTCCCATCAATTCCACTCACCCCGAAGAGTATTTGGTTCTTGTGACTTGAGTGGTTATTTGAGGTGGTTGTTCAACTACGAGGAAGCCTTTGAGATCAAGCTTGAGTGATCCTACAACCCACTAAATTGAGTGTACCCGAGTGACATTCCAAAGGTGAGGGAGCGAGTGAGGGTTTTTACTCTAACCTCTTTTCTCTTGTCTTTAATCTTTGTAGGTACATGGCCGGAGACGTATACGATACCGTTGAGGTCCCGGTAAGCACTTTGGCCTACCTCTTGGCCGAGGTGGGATCTATAAGTTCGAGGTTTGATCGCCTTAAAGAGGAATGGACCCCGAGTGTCCAAAAAGATGCCAGAGAAGGCATTAGTGAAGAAAAGTTGGGCATTCCCCAACCGTTGGGCACTCCCCAACAATTGGGCATTCCCCACGACTTGGGCAATCCCCAAGTAGAAGTAACTACTCACTCTAGGAGTAATTCTACTACTCCTATGAGTCCACCAATGGCAAATGAGGGAGTTGGGGAAAGTGAGCGAGGTGATGACCTTCTTAGACCTCATCCCCATACACTTACACATGAGAGCGAATTGAAAGAAAGGAGAGGAGAGGAAACACAAATTGAGAGTGAGGGCACCCTTTGTCCTAACCATGCGATATCTTCTTCTTCTTCTTCTTGCTATAGCTTTTGTGTAGGTACTCTTGGAGGCGAGCTATTGGAGCCTCAACCGTTTGCCTTGGAAGGAAGACAAGAGGATGGAGATCATCATTGTGAACTTCGTGATGGAGGAATTGAACGCGACACTACAAGCTATGTGAGTGCTCACGGGAGCGACTCAAATGTAAGTGTTACCTTCCCTTCTCATGAAAATGTTAATCCCTTGTCTTGTAGAGACTCAAAGCTAGTTGTTGCTTGTGATGCCTATATTGACCTTGCAACTAGTGAAGAGTCTAATGGTCAACTTGTGATTACGTGTGACCCGCTAGTAGAGAGGAATGAAAAGCCACATCATGATGTGAGCCCGGTATTCAAAGAACCCCTCTCTAGTGAAAGTGTATTAGTTGACCTTGCATGTGACCCTTGTTATGACACCCCACCCATATTTGATAAAGGGGAAGAAGAGTTATGTGACTCTACCCTTGTTGGTATAATTGATTTTGGTGGATTTGTGTGTCGTAGTAAGGATGAGGGTGGCCTTGAGGAGTCCAAATTGCATGAATTGGACAAGGTTGTCTATGATGACTCCTCAAGTGAGGGCGAAGAACCTAGCTTTGATACTTCACCTTTGCTTGACCTTGCGAATGGGATGCGTGCTTTTACTAATCCTTTGTTTGAGGGCATCCTTATTGGTGGTGGTGAGTTGTATCGAGCAAGAGTTAGGAAGGAGTTGGAACCTCCGTGGTATGAGGGATTTGATCCCATAGACAACTCTTTGTTTGAAGCTTCGAGTGAGGTAGATGATTCTTCTAGTGACCCTACTCTTGTTGGTTCGGGTTATGATGATGAAGAGGCCATTAATAATGCCTTCCTTGAGAGTTTACCTTATGAGGAGGGTTGTCTTGAGGATGAAATTAGAGGTGAGGAGGTATCTCTTAGTGTGAGTATGAAAACTTTTAAGAAGGGGAGTGGGGTAATTGCTTCTAATTATGATTCGACTTACTTTGTCTATCCCATCCCACAGGTTAACCACACTTTGAGGTTTGAGCATGCCAAAACCATTGTGCCGCATTGTGAAAATATTGCATTGAAGGGTTGGTATGTTGCTCATGAGCTTAGGGGTCATAGGAACTTTGATTGCTTAATCTTGAATGCTCTATGTCCTATTGGTCTATTTGCTTGTTATGTTTGTGAGTGCTTGTCACTATGGAGCCAAGAACGTGTTGTTTCCTTTGGGAACATAAGCTTTTTGAGTAGTATTGATACTTGGCTCTATCACAAGAGTGAATTTTCCACATCAGTTGCTTTCACTCTTGTTGGACTTGCCTACTCGCGTAGTGGAAAGTCTTGGTGCACTAATCTTGAACTTAGGGATCGTAGGGAAATTGATAGTTTGATCTTGCATATGCCATGCCCTATTAATCTCTTTGTCTGTTCTTGTGTTGGGTGCACTTCTTTGTTGGACCAAGTAATTGCTAGTTCCTTTGGGAACATGAACTTCTTCATGGCTATTGATACTTAGTTATACCATAAGAGTGTGTTTTCCCACACTTTTGTGCACTAACCTACTCTTGTAGTAGGAACCTTTTGTTTTTGCTTGTCTTTGGATGTAGGCGTTGATGGTGTGATTTCGAGGACGAAATCCTTTTAAGAAGGGGAGGATGATGCAATATAAAATGGGCTTAGACTCCAATCAACGAGTGCCAAGCTTGAAGGGTGCAAAGGACGGGAAGCCGAGGGCTTTAGGAGCGATCCGGAGAAGCAACAAGCGGAGAGGCTCTTAGGCGCACCTCCCAGGGATTCAGGCGGTCCGCCCAAACACCTAGGCGGTCCGCCCAAGAGGCTACAAAATCAGGCGCTCCGCCCACCAATCGGGCGCCCCGCCTCCACCACTTGGTTGCCAGGCGCCCCACCTCACATTTGGGCGCTCCGCCCACCCCACTGGGCTGCCCAAGGAAGGCCAATTCAAGGCACTTCGCCCCCTTTTTGGGCGCTCCGCCCCACGACGCTGAAGGCTTAGATTTAGTGTTGAACTTCCTATTTTGCCCTTAAGTGGCTTGTATGTTTTAACTAGTCCTAGGGGCTTTCTAGTCATTTCACTTTAGGCTTAGAAAGTCCTATAAATAGAACACTTAGCCATTTCATTTGAGAACACAACTTTGAACTAGAATGATGTATTTCTTGAGTGAATCTCAATGAAGAACCCGTGAGCGGGCATGATTTCACTTGGTGGATTCCAAGTTGAACATCGAAACCTCTTTGATCATTCTATTTGCGAGAGCCGAGTGTCTCTTGAGGGTAGTTGCGTAGTATAGGTGATCCTTGACTTCACCCGGGGTGAATCGAGACAAGTTCCTCGGTGCTACTTAGGTAAACGTTTCAAGCCTCGTCTTGCTTTATATCTCGATATCCTTATCGATATCGCCTATCTTGTTTTAGCTTCCGCATTATCGTATCGTTTGTAGCTTCCGCCTATTTTCCATTGCATCAGTAGTTGAAAACACCATTGGGTACCTTCGGATTGGGAAAACACCTTGAAAACATCGGAGATTGGGTGTCAAAAGACCAAGAAACACGTTTTTCGGACTGTGCTGAAGCACGCAGTAGGCGCCCCGCCTAGTGAACTCTCTGAAGTTGGGGGGCGGACTGCCCCTGTGACCAGGCGGACCGCCCACTCCTGGAGTGTGTCTGTTCTGCTTTGTTTTGTGTGTTTTTGTGTTCCGTTTGCTTCCATACCTCTTGGTTAGTGTTTCTAGGGTATTAATCCTACTTTATTAACACTAATCTTTGATCCTTTAGGGTGTTGTGTGTCTTGAAGTCTTTACTTAAAGTCGTAGAATTTGCTTGCTTCAAGTGCGCATTAAAATAGCTTCCATACATCGAGTCGCACGAACTCCATTCCGAACCATTACTTGGGTGCATTAGTTGATTGATCTTGCCATTGTGATTACTAAGAGACAAGAAGGTCTTAAGTGGAAAAAGGCTTGAGTGGTGAGAGCAATAGAGTGAGGTCACAAAAGCCAACGACCTTGAGTGTATACACGAGTGGAAAGAAAATTGAGTGACATCTTTTGAGTGATACACATGAGGGAGTGAATTTGTGAGGTCCTATACTCTTTGGTTACAACTATGGCTTCGGATGACGATTGTGGAGGGTATGACTCATGTGGAGATGATAGAGACTATGTGATAAGAATCAAACGCGGAAAAAGTAAAAGATAGAGAACGAGACGTAACTCGATCAATAATCTCAAGTAGCAATGGAGAACTCGTTCCGTTACACCCCGAAAGAATGTCAAGAACACCTACGCTAGGCAACTACCCTCGAGACAACAAAGGACTCGCAAGTAGAATGGTCGGGGCGGGGTCGTTGTCCAACAAGAATCCACTAGAAGCACACAAATCCAAAACAAAGGTTGCTTTTTTCATAAACCCAAAGAGATCCCTCTTTACAATGTTAATTCATCATTCAAAATAGACTCCGGAATAAAATAAGCTATCTACCTATTTATAGAGGTTTTTAGGCACTAAGTAAGATGACTAAATAGCCCACACATAAGGCTTTAGGATAAAAGACCACGTAGGGTCAAAATAGACAAAACACACTTAAAATCCCGTGTCTCAGCATTTTGGGCGGGGCGCCCAAGCTTGGGCGGAGCGCCCGCAAAAATGTGCAGTGGAGGGGGCTGGGCGGAGCGCCCCCTGGGTGGGCAGAGCGCCTGGCCCCTTTGGTTCCTGGGTGGGGCGCCTGGATTGCTGGCCTTCTCCTCTCGCGCTTTGATCACCCGGAACGATTTCAATTCACCTCCAACGCTCTTGACTTCTAGTCCGTTCCTTCTTCCAAGCATGATACATGTTGGAACGGTGTCTTGGCTCGTTTGGGTCTCATCATCCTCCCCTTCTTGAGAAGATTTCGTCCTCGAAATCATTGCATCCACGTCCATGGAATCATCTCTTCGGAGTGCCCAAAGCTCTCCTCCCTTGCAACCCTTGATCGTCCCTTTGACATAGGTTTCTTCCAAGATCTCCTTTGCCTTCACTTGGAGCTTAGAACCTACAAGCAACGACAAGCAAACACAAGATTTCCTACCTTGAAGGTAGGTTAGTGCAAGAAGTGTGGAAAACACACTCTTGTGATATAACCAAGCATCAATGTTAAGAACAAATACCAAATCTCCAATGAGATCATCAAGGGCTTGGTTCAATGATAATATACATGCAACACAATAAGGAGCAAATAGGTCATGGGGACATGGAAAATGCAAGATCAAGCTATCAAAATCCCCTTGAACCTTAAGCTCAAGTTCAACAAACCAATCCCCCCTCAAAGTGTGATCAACATGTGGAGTGGAGCGAGTCAAATAACCCATCATGAAAGTAACATCAAGTACTCCACTCCCCTTCTTTAAAGCAAACTTACTCACACCAAGGGATTCTTCCTTACCCCCAGTTTCATCCCCTAAGCAACCCTTTCCAAAAAACAAACTATCAAGAAAGGTATTGATAATGGTCTCTTCTTCATCATAACCCAAACAAGCAATACTAGGGTCACTCAAAGAGTCATTTACCTCATTCAAATTCTCACACAAGGGGTTGCCTAAGGAGTCAAACCCTTCACACCATGGGAGTTCCAATTGACTAACCACCCTAGCCCGATACAAGTCTTTACCACTAATGAGAATGCCTTCAAACAAGGGATTAGAAAAAACATACATCTCAACATCATGATCAAGCTTAGACAAGTTATCAAGACTAGGTTCACTACTCCCACTTGAGGAGTCATCATAGACATCCTTGTCCAATTCATGCAAGTTGGACTCCTCAAGGCCATTTTCATCCTCACCACAACACATAGACCCACATAATAGAAGCATATCAACAAGGGTATGATCAACTACCTCATCTACCCCTTTATCAAAAATTGGTGGTGTGTCATAGCAAAGGTCACAATCTTTGTCAACTACCAAGTCTACACTAGTGAGAGATTCATCGAACAATGAGCTCACATCATGATGTGGATTAGCAAGGCTCTCAACTAATGTTACAAAAGCACACACAAGTTGACTTTTAGACTCTTCACTAGTGATATATTCACTAGATGCATCACAAGCTCCAACTAGTGTTGAGTCATCACAAGACAAATAGCTAGTAGGCTCATGAAAAGATGGAGCAACACTTACATTTGTAGTACCTCCTTGATCACTCACAAGGCTTGAAGTGCTGTGTGTAACTCCTTCTTCATGAAGCTCACATTGAGAACTTTCCTTCCAAACACATGGTTGAGGCTCCAATGGCTTGTCTTCATTTGTACCTACATAAGAACTAACACAAGACAAAGTAGAAGATGAAGAATTGTTAGAACAATGGGTGCTCTCACTCTCAATTTTTCTTTCCTCACCTCTCTCCTCTCTCAATTTTACCTCATGATCAAGTGTAGTTGGTGGTGACAATCCACTCACATTGCTCCTCAATTCCTCTCCTTTTTCCTCTCTTAGATTGTCACCGGTCACTCCATCATTTCTCTATATATTTTCTCTCTCAATTGAAGTGGAGTGACTCTCACTTTCATCATGCTTTGGCAAGACAACAAGATTGTTTGCCTCGGGTTCAAGTACAATGGGTGACTTGGCTTTAGCCGCTTCCCTCAACTCCCTCATTCGCTTGTAGTCTTCCCTTACTTGCCTTGGAGTCAAAGCTTTAAGCACATACTTCCTCCCATCATTCTTGACTGTATATGAATTGGTCCGGCCATCGTGCACCACACATCTATCATATTGCCATGGTCTCCCAAATAAGATATGGCATGCTTGCATCGGGACAACATCAAACAAAATTTTGTCTTTATAGCTTCCCATGCCAAACTCAATCAATGCTTGCTCCACCACCTTCAACTCCCCACACTCACTTAGCCATTGTAATAGATATGGGTTTGGATTTTTCAAGGTGGGTATCTTCAATTGGGAAATCAATGTTTGGCTAACTATGTTGGCAGAACTTCCCGAGTCAATAATCATGGAGCAAACTACACCCATGACTCGGCATCTAGCATGTAAGAGGTTTTCTCTTTGATCATTCTCCACCTCCTCTTCCATGAGAATGGCACTCAAACTCCTCCTAACCACCAAGAACATTTGAGGATCATCTCCTTCCTCAATACCCTCCTCACAAGCAATCTCCTCATCCTCCTCATTTTCGGGCTCACTATCTTGCTCAAACAACAAATTGCCTACCACAACCATAGTTCTTTTTGTAGGACAATCTTTAGCAACATGTCCATACCCTTTACACTTATAGCATTGAGTAGAAGTAGAAGTAGAATTGCTCAAGTGGGTTTTAGAGTTACCTCCCAATGGTGGTGTAGACTTCTCATATGTTCTCTTCACTTCTTTGCTAGCACTTGCACCACTTGCACTTGAGAAGTTTGCATTTGGAATCTTCCATTCCTTTGGTTGGCTCACCGGAGTAGGATTGCTACTCTTGTAATGGTTGGACTTTTCTCCATTAAGCCATTGCTCGGCTTCAATTGCGGCTTCCAATAAATCTTGAAGTGAAGGATAAGAATGCAACCTCAATTGAGAAGCTATACCATAGCTCAAGCCATTTTTTAAACGGATCATGGCTTGCTCTTCATCCTCGGTCTCCATATCCAATGCCATCTGGGTCTTCTCAAACTCATCATAGTACTCATGAACCGTCTTGACACCTTGCTTTAGATCATAAAGCTTCTTGAGTTGCTCTTGACGATACCTAGGGGTCACATACTTGGTGTTCATGAGGTCCTTCAACTCATTCCAAGTCACATTCACATGCACACCCACTCTCCTTTTCGTCCTCTTTGTGGACTCCCACCAAGTAGAAGCGTAAGACTCAAAGGATGAAATAGCATAAGTACCTTTCTTCTCATCGGTCATCTCATTTGTGTCAAACACCCTCTCCATGAGTAGTACCCATTCCATGTATGCCTCCGGATCACAAGTTCCCTTAAAGATTGGAAGATTAAGCTTCACACTATTGAGATTGTTAAGATCACGACCTCCATGGTAAGGCTCCGGTTGGCCTCCATAAGGGTCACCATACACACCATAATCTCTCCTAACATTCCCTCCAAAATATCCCATGGCTGGCCCTCGACCTCGGCCTCTAACCCCTATCCACATTTCGACCCCAATTCATTTGCCTCCTAGGTTGATAAGTAGCATCGTACACATAGGCTTCATTACCATACTCGGCCTCCTCCTCTTCTAGAGCCTCAACAACTTGCTCAAGAGGTGGAACAAATCTAACGGGTCTTCGAAATGGAGCATTTCCTTGGTGATTGCCCAAGTTGTGGGGATTGCCCACGGGTTGGGTATTGCCCAACATACACTTTTGAAGAGCTTCAATTTTCTTTTGTTCATACCTCTTGGTTACCTCGGTAAATTTTCCGGGAGTCATAGGAGTGCTATGACTTGTGCCTTCTCCGGATTCAATTTGGACACTCGGGGTCCTCCTCTCAATGGCCTCAACTTGGAGACTTGTGGTCACCTTCTCAAGATTTTCAATCTTTTGGCCCATGATATCCATCTTTGCAAGAAGATTAGCCAAGGCATCCTTGATAAAATCTTGACTTTCGTTAGCCATTGTACCTACAAGAAGAGCAAACGTTAGTGAAATCACTTCACACACACCCTCACGTGTATAGCACTCGGTTTACTCGTTTAGTGGGGGTGGATATTTCACTCGGACTTGAGTCCTAAAAGATTCAAGTAGTTGGACAACAATCCTCAGCTCAATCAATCAACTCACAAGTCAAGTGTACTCCGGGGTGAGTGGAGTTAACGTGACTCGATGTACGGTAAGGACTTTAAAGTAAGGACTTGAGTCAAAGGATTCTACGGATCTTCTTGGAGTTCAACTCTCCAACTAAGGCACGAATAACATAATAGCAATGAAGGATTAGTGCTAATTAAGTAGAAAAGTTACTTAGATAAGCACTAATTAGAGGTTAAGCAACAAAGAAATAGGAAAACCTAGGAAAAACTATCCAAACAAACCTTCAGGAAATAGGGCGGACCGCCCAAAGGTTGGGGCGGAGCGCCTCCCCAAACCAACAGTGGGGGGGGGGGGGGGGGGGCAGGCAGGGCGCCCAGGGGTGGGGCGGAGCGCCTACTGGGTGTTCCCCTGCTTTCCCAACTCTGATTTTGCTCGATTTCAATCCAAAATTTGGTCCGATTTCAATGTTTTTTGCACAAATTCAAGGTACCCAAAGTTGAATATCGATACAACCTTCAAACCCCAATAGATTTCACATCAAAACACCCAACAAATCAAGAACAATCTCCAATCAAAGTTTGAACAAGGGTTTCTCAACAAGGGTCCAATGGTGAGTTTCGATTCTTCAAAATCGATGTTACCGAACTCCGAATCACACGATTCTTGTTTAAATTTGTTCGTCTTGAAATGAAGAACAAACCCCGATAATAAATTCCATAACCCCATAATCAAACAACCCACGAATCAATCAAATTCATCAAGAACAAAGGGTTTTGGGTGGGTTTAACAATTTGGGGTTTCAAATTTTCAAATCGATCCAATCCACAAGATTGCGGTACCCAAACGTCGGGTTTTCAACAAGGATCAATAATCTATAACACCCATAACACGAATCGAACACACCAAAAAGTTACACCAATTTTTGTATTTTTTTTCACTTTTTCTATTTTTTTGTGTTTTTCTTCTTTCAACAACTTCAACAACAAGAAAACTAAAAGAAGATACTAGGCACGAAGAATCAAGGGTCGGGGGTTTGTAGAAAGAAAATCCGAGCCTTGCTCTGCTACGAAACTGATAAGAATCAAATGCGGAAAAAGTAAAAGATAGAGAACGAGACGTAACTCGATCAATAATCTCAAGTAGCAACGGAGAACTCATTTCATTACACCCCGAGAGAATGTCAAGAACACCTACGCTAGGCAACTACCCTCGAGACAACAAAGGACTCGCAAGTAGAATGGTCGGGGCGGGGTCTTTGTCCAACTAGAATCCACTAGAAGCACACAAATCCCAAACAAAGGTTGGTTTTTTCATAAACCCAAAGAGATACCTCTTTACAATGTTAATTCATCATTCCAAATAGACTTCGGAATAAAATAAGATATCTACCTATTTATAGAGATTTATAGGTACTAAGTAAGATGACTAAATAGCCTACACACTAGGCTTTAGGATAAAAGACCACGTAGGGTCAAAATAGACAAAACACTCTTAAAATCCCGTGTCTCAGCATTTTGGGCGGGGCACCCAAGCTTGGGCAGCGCCCGCAAAAGTGTGCAGTGGAGGGGGCTGGGCGGAGCGCCCCCTGGGTGGGTGGAGCACCTGGCCCCTTTGGTTCCTGGGCGGGGCGCCTGAAGCTCAGGCGGGGCGCCTGGAATGCTAGCCTTCTCCTCTTGCGCTTTGATCACTCGGAATGACTTCAATTCACCTCCAACGCTTTTGACTTCTAGTCCGTTGCTTCTTCCAAGCTTGATACATGTTGGAACGGTGTCTTGGCTCGTTTGGGTCTCATCACTATGGTTCCTATGATGGTGATGATGGGTATTGCTATGTTCGAGCAACCAAGGCTCATATGATGAAGAAGCGGGTCACTATGTAGATTATGAAGATGAAGAAGACTATGAGGCTTACGAAAATGTATGTGAAGAATCTTATGCCCCTAGTCAAGAATTTGAAGATAGTGACGCTTCAAGGTATGATGATCCTACTTACTCTTCTTGTGATGAATTTGTGCATGATGATAGTGACGTAGAGAGAATTGATGATGAGGTTGATTATGAGAATTGTTCATTTTCATCTTCTCTTGGTGTTGCTAATGGTGTGCAAGGGAGTAGTAGAGGACCTTCCATTAGTATGAGAAGAGGTGGTGGTTGTTCTATGGGAAGTGGGAGATTTGAATCTTCTAGTTGTGCTAAACAACCTAGTACTCCTTATTCCCATGTAAAGGGTGGATTGAGTAATGGTGTTGCTCTTACCGTTCCGGGGGTGCATTGCTCTAGTAGTGGTTGTAGGAGTGGTGCTATGGGTTATGGAACCAAGGCGAGAGGCAATTATGGGTTTCATAGTGGTACTTCTTCCTCGACTTTCAACAACACTTCTAATGTTGGAAGAGTGACGGGAAGTGGAGGTTATTCTAGTGGTGTTGCCACTAGTGGAGGGATAAGGAGAACCCAACTTGGGGGTGATGGTTTTCTTGGACTTGATCCTATACAAGACATGTGTGAATGTAGGTTCATTTTTGAGGTGAATGGTAGTGGATGATGCTTGCTCAAGATTAGTGAAGCCTATACTAATTTTGTTAACGTCTCTTGGGTTAATAGACTAAGGATACCATGCTCCAAATTGAAACATCCTTATGAGTGTCAAGGTGTTTGGGTTACTAGTGAAGCTCGGGTACTCATATCTCATGGGAGTTACAAGGAATATGTTTGGTGTGATCTGTTTTCCATGGAGTATTATGGTGTTTGGCTAGGAAACCCGTAGTTGCAAGGCAAGAGGGTGCGGTATGATCTCGTGAAGGATGTGTACAAAGTGAGCAAGGGGCAAAGAACTTATGACTTTAAACCTTACCGGGCAAACTTTAAGTTCTATCCTAGTACATCTTCTAGGCCTATGCAAAAAGGAAAGTAGATAGTATCTCAATCCAAGGATGAAAGAAAGCAAACAAGAGGTCCTACTGTAATCACCTAATTTTGGCACCTAAAATACCAAAATGCATAAAATAGTAGTGTTCATTTTCCTCAGTTTTTATCTGTATCATAGCTAATTCTAGTCATTTAATTAGGAGAAAAATACTAGAAAATTATCAAAAAAAATATATATATATTTGTTATGAGTCTAACTGTGTCTTTACATTCTGATTGTGATAATCTAGCATTTGCATAATTTAAGTGTTGGTTAATTAGTCTATTTGGTAATTGTGTGTGTTAGATAATTTGTACTTTAGTAGTTTAAACTTGCAATTAGGGCTATTTGTGAAATCCAAAAGGAGAGCTAAGGGAGCCCAACATTTTAGCCCACTCACTTGACCCGAAATCATCATAGTTGTAGGATCAATTTGATCCAACGGCTCACAGTCCCCCATCACTTTCACCTTATAATCTTTACCCAACCCCTCATTTCCCCAATAGTCTTCTAAGACTAAATACACTCTGCCAAAATATACACAGCCCTACTGAAAATCGTCACTGCCGACGGCGCCGCCGTCCTCTGCCACCGGAAAATCATAAAAATACATCTTCTGAACCGATTTGAGCTCCTCTTCCTTGATCTGGACTCGGTTTCCACAAATTTCAAGGAAATCATTGTACATCAGAGTTTGAAAGTAATGCTCAAATTTTTCCGGTGATTTTTCTTCAGCCTCTTCGTTGAAATTTAACATATATCCACCACTTTCTCTCTCCTCTTTTCGTTCTTTTATTCTTCTAAACGACCCCAAATGGGATCGTTTCCATTAGAAGAAAAAGGGAAACGGATCTGAATGGATAACGAGAGGGTCAATTTTGTTTGACGGCTGTTTAACGGCGGAAACGGGGGGGGGGGGGGGGAGGGGGGGCTGTTCGGCTAGGTTTTAAACGACTGGGAGGTGCATCGATGTTTTGATCGACGAAGGTTGTTTTTTGTTGATGTTGTTTCGAAGGTGGGAAGAGGGCTCGGCTATTTATGACAAGTCGAAGCAGTGGTGACTCGTTGTTAGAACTGAGACGACGATGTTTTGGAGATGCCAAGGCAGTGGGGGTATGGGACTGTCTTGATGGTGGTTTTTGATTCATGGTGTTTGTTATGGTGGTGTGTGTTGGTGATGACAGTTTTGGCTTACGGGGGGTTTGGATGGAGACTGGATTTGGGAGCCTGTTGTGGCTGCTCATGTCAACAAGGCGATGTGGAGACCGTAGGGGCCTGTTTTTACAGTTATGAAGGGAAACGATTAGTGGGTGATGCGGATTGGTTTGGCTACGTTGTTGACAATGGCGATACGGGCAGCGAGGTATTGGTGGCGCATCGACGAAGCTGATGGGGATGCGAAGTCATAGTAAAACAGTTTGTTTGGCTTTGGCATTTGGCATTGGTGATGTAGTTGCAGCGATGGCAAGGGTGGTGACGGGCTGTGATGTTTGGTTCAGTGACGAGGCAGTGTGGTTGAGTCAACCCAGCTACCTGGATGCGCTGTTGGTTCTGCATTGACGCTTTGATGCGATGATGTTTGCGGTGTTTGGTTCGACAGTAAGCTCCATCGTTTTCCTTTTCTGGCTTTGTTATTTAGTCTTGAAATTAGGATGTTTAGCCATAGACTAATACTTGTGCAGTAGTAACATGTACAGAAAACACATTGAATACACAGCATTTACTCCACAACTACTTAGAAAAAAGAGAGATCTGGGAAATAAAAAAGAGTGTGAAAATATATTGAAAAAAAAGATAAAAAGAAAGTGGGCTGATTCTGTTTCGTAACTAAGATTTCTAAGTTGAGTCCAAGTAAGTTTGCTGGTTGTTGCTTGTTGATAGCTGCTGGTTCATTTGGTCAGTTGCCAAGTTGGAGCTCCATTTTTTGCTATTAGGTACCCTTCTCAAATCTTATTGTATCTAGTTTATGGCCATGTTTCTAAGCATATATGAAATGAGTTACTTAAAGCCTATTTATGTATAATGTTGTTGCTATCCATGAATATATTTAGATTCTTTGTTAAATGTTAAATGTTGATTGTATGTTCCATGTCTTAACGATAATCCCATATTCTAACCATTAGGGCTAGATCTGAAGCTAATATTAAAAAGGGACTGCTTAATGTAAATCATTGGTTTTAAAAGGAAAACACACTGTACGTTTACCTTTCATCTATTTTTGTGAAAAAGGGCCAGATCTGGAACTTCTTTTGTAAACTGGCCATGTAATGCAAACGGTTGATGACTTTGATATCTATGTTAGAAACGTAATGTCAGATCTGCAAAGAATTAAAATTGGAAAACATTGATAGATTAGAAATGATTTGGCAAAGGTAGGACACAAATGAAACTACTCCAAAATTAGATGCACTTTGTACATGCTAAAAGGAGGCCAAAATCTGAAGCGGGAAAGGCACAAGACCACTAGTGCAAACCTTGAAAACGGACTGTGTGAAATAAACTTACAGAAAATAATCTAGCACAGTTTAAATTTCGACCCTTCAATCATAAATCTATCTTGGCTTAATAATTGGCTAATTATTCAAGGTCGAAAAGGTAAAACAGTCTGAACGTGGTCAGTCGCGTCTAAAAATCGTTAAGGAGAACACAATAAATATTTCACCTCTATAGGTCCATGGGTTAAATTTAAAACAACAAAATCCAAAAGGGTTGGCTATGTAAAATTTCCCACTGGCAGAAATACTAAGTTTGGACCATTATAATAAAGGCTTTTCGCCAACGGTTTAATTCAAATATAGGCTCTCATGTTGAGGCCTCCAAATGAAAGGTAAGTAAATAAATAAATAAAAATAAAATAAAGGCAAGTGGTGGACTCTCACGTTGAGGTCTCCACATATTTAACAAGATAAAGGGAATCTCAACAGTCTTGAGAAATCAAAAATAAACATAAATAGATTCATTGGCTCAAAAAATGAAATAAAAATCTAAATGAGGTTAGCTATGCAAATCCTCCAACAAACAGAATATCCAAGTATGGCCTCCCATAATAAAGGCTTTGTCAAATGTCCTAATTTAATGATGGGCTCTCATGTTGAGGCCTATAAATATAAAACAAGTGGTAGACTCTCACGTTGAGGTCTCCATATGTTCAAACAAATAAAGAGTGTCAAAGCATAACAAAAAATGAAATGAAAAACACGGCAAAATATTTTAAGAGCCAAAAATGCGACAAAAAGCAACTGTGCTTGGCACAGGACTCGAGGATGCCTAATACCTTCCCGAGAGTCAACCGAGGTCCTTACCCGAATCTCAAACGCAGGCCTTTGACGAGTCAAGAGGTGTTCCGAGGTACCTTTTGGTGACTTGGCACACCCTTTGAACTTGTCAAGTGGCGACTCCGAAAAAAATAATAATAATTTGGTACCTTTGAACATCGTCACTTCCTTAAATAGAAACCCTTTGATAAATAGTGCCCAAAAAATCAAAAATATCTCATAAGCACTATAAACCGAGAATCCAAGCGGTTTTCGAAGAAAAAAGGGGTGTGACAGCCTTGGCGACTCCGCTGGGGGAACGTGAAAAACTAGAACCTCAGGCTTAACAATTTGTCCTTTTTTGGCTTTAAATATTTTGTTGTCTTGCGATAATCATATGAAAGCTTTGAATGTTACTGCTTTGATATTGCCGAACTGCACATATAAACTGTCTCCTTCCGCAACCCTCTGAGTCTCTGAAACACACGCACACGTGCACTTACCAGATTGCTTGTGGCATCTGGGCCTTCTTACTAAATTGCCCATGATTTAGGAGGAGGGCGTGACGGGGTTTTAGGCTGGACACACTGTTTCCGGACGACCCCGATGCGCTTTCCGCCCGGTTGTCCACCGGGTTATGAGCTAGTCTAGACACCGAGTCAGTTTGTATCACCTAGAGTTAAACCTTTAGGCCCAATTATCTGCATCATGATTAACTTAGTGAGGTGCGGTACACCGGTACCGCACTTGTCTAGGATGACTCCTTGGCGTCAAGATACGTCCAAAGCATTTTCTGTGTTGCATTTAGAAGGAATGGTCGTCATGCTGACCGAATTGGGGAAGGGCAGATTTCAAAAGAAATGAAAGAAAAAAAAAAGAGAAAATAAACGAAAAATGAAGGAAAGAGAGGAAGTAGGGTGAATTTCAGATTGTAGATGTCTTGTTTTAATACATTTCATATTTTGGGTCATGCTGTCGAAACAAAAATTTTTGCAAAGTTTTTTATGTCGGAAACATTTTGAATCAGTTTTTACGTCGTCATGATGGCGAAATTTTTTTTTTCCCAAAAAACAAAGAGAGGAAAATATTTTCATACCAAAGTTGTCAAATTTTCTGGAGTTAGTCTTGATGCCGTTATAATGGTGAAATATTCTAAGTTTCCAAGTGCCCTGGTTGGCCAAAGGATTCTTTTGGTTTAAAATTCACGCCGTTATAATGGCAAATTTTTGGAAATCGCTAAGTCCCATTGTGACAACCGTGATATGCCCAATTTTGTGGAAAGTCTAAGCGTCTGTTTAGTTTTGGCGACAATATTTTGAGTCAATTTTTCACGTCTTGAGAACGGCAATTTTTCCAGCCTTTATCACCAACAGAAGAAGATCACGAAGAGCCACCTGAGTCTGACGTAGAGGAGCCAGCTGACGCTGAGCCAGGGTCGCCTTAGCAGATACATCAGTCCGAGATGATGCAGCTTATTGTTTTGTCTTGTCACTCATTTAGCATCTCAGCATATTGTACTCTATGTTGCTTTTTGATCTTAGTAGTGGTAATTTAATTCCAAATTTCAGTCATTTGTACATTTCTAAAGTTGTGCCTTAGAGCACTATATATCTTGTACTATCTTTAGTAATGAAAATCTTTTGCTTATTTTTTTTGTGTCAAGTTATTTCACCCCCTGGCCTCACTTTGGAAAAAAAAAAGAAAAAAAAAGAAGAGAAAAGAAAAGAAAACTCAAACAATACACTTGGGAATCTAATCTAAACCGTTTCGGGATGACGCATGACGACCTTAGGCTTGCAGGCACGCTTGGCTTATAAATATTGTGTTGCCTAACCTGTTTTGTTTGCAGAAAAGTATAGATTACTAGTGATTTGGTGCAGCACTCTGCCATAACCTCATTCTCGCACAACTAAATCAAAGGGCTCTGAAATTCCACCTAGTGACATGGCAATTGAAGGAGATAAATCTGTTGCCGGTTTTGAGGAAAATGAAAGGACGACAGAAGAGGTCCTGAGCTTGAAACAATTCCTGGTAGACATGCATCATGCGATGAACATGGGACAGGCACCTCCTCCCATGCCAAACCTCCTAGATGGGCTTGTACCAACAGCTATCCAGCGAGCACCGGGCACATCTACAGCAGTCGAGGATCCGACCTATCCCCTAGTTTTGGCCCTAGCCATGGTGCAACAAAGGAAGCTGAAGTGCGCCCTCATGCGCCACCATCACCACCTCCACCACAAGAGCAGTATGGTCCACCTCCACCATAGGGACAGTATGGCCTACCTCTCCCACAGGTTCCAGTTTTTCTGGGCCCAGCTAGGCCTGCCATGGCCAGGTCCAACGGTGAACCGCATCTCCAGGCTGGGGATCATCATTATGATCAGCACCATGAACCCAATTTCCAACATAGTGACTCATATGATCAGGGGTTCCATCGCGAGTCTCAAGTTGAGGTTGATCGATCAGGAAAGCTGGATGAGAGCGAGGTTCTGAGTAAAGTGAAAGGCCTAGAACAAGCAGTAAGGATCATTTAGGGATATGGAGGTCATACCAACATTTATTTCAAGGATCTTTGCCCCTACCCTGAATTGGAATTTCCAGAGCGATTCACAGTGCCAAAGTTCAATCTATACACCGGGCAAGGAGATCCAAGAGTTCATATGAAGACCTACTGCAACAAAATGAGAGGGGTCAAGAAAGACAAGTTGTTGATAGCCTACTTTTCCGAAAGCCTGGGGGGTGCAGCTGCTGAATGGTTCATGAGGCAGGATGTAACTAAATGGTTGGCATTTGATGACATGGCCCAGGCATTCTACGACCAGTACAAATACCACATTGAAGTTTTGCGAGATCGATCTTCTTTGGATGCGATAAAAAAGAAGCCAAGTGAAAGCTTTAGGGAGTATGCCCTCAGATGGCGCGAGCAGGCCGCTCGAGTGAGCCCCGCAATACTGGACGACGACATGGTCCATTTGTTCATTGAGGCGCAAGATGAGGCGTTCTATGGTGCATTGATCGCCGCTTTTGGGAAACCGTTTAGTGAAGTCATCAAGATGGGAGAAATGATTGAGAGGGGAGTCAAAGCTGGTAAGATTGTTAGCCAGACCACACTGAAAGCAACTACACAGGCTGTGCAGACGGGGGCAGCAAGATTTGCTAAGAAGAAAAAAGAAGATGTGGCCATGGTAGGGTCGGGTCCGCAAAGGTGGAACGAGGAGCGATACAGTCAACCTAATTCATACCAAGCTCCACAAACACTCCCACCACAACAATACTACCCAAATCAAAATGCTCAATACTCCATACCGCCACCACAATACTATGTACATGCTGCACAACCATATGCTCCAACATCCTATCCGCAATAGCGTGCCCCACAGCCAGCATATCACATTCACCAAGCTCTACCTAACAATTATCAGGCTACGCCAAACACTACCTACCGACCAAGAGGTCCCGCAGGCTTCCGTCCAAGATCTGAATTTAAGAAGGCTCGAGAAGAGAAAAAGAGAGAATTCACACCAATTGGGGAATCTTACACCAGTATCTTCGAGAAATTACGAGCCTTGGATATGATAAAGCCAATTCAAGGAAACATGCATCCTATAGGGAGGGTGGACCATTCTCGGCACTGTGAATATCATTCGGGTGCACCAGGGCATGATACAGAAGATTGTTATTATCTCAAGAGGGCAGTGAAAGTTCTGATTGACAATCACCAAATAGAGATCGAAGATGCAGAAACGCCGAACATTAATCGCAATCCTTTGCCAGTCCACGATGTACACATGATGGGTATATGTGAAAGGGGATTTGAAGATGAATCGGCAATGCCAATAGTGCCAGTCGATGCTATAACAATTGGAGTGGAAAGGATGCAACCTATTCTTTCGGTTGTGCCGGGGAAAGTGAGGCATCCTATCCAGCCAAACAAGCCAGTGTTGACATTGAAAGGAACCATTGAGAGAAAGGAGGAGGTGGCTGAAAAGCCAAAGTTGGTGATCCAAAGGACCCGCAAAAATGAAGAGAAAGCAAGTTGTGTGGCCAAACCAAAGTTGGTTATCAGAAGGGCACCCAGTGAAGATGATCAGAACAAGCTGTGTGAGCCCGTTGTCATAAAGAGCGCACCTCAGATTCATATGAAAAATGCTAATGCTGTCCCATGGAATTATGACAAGGCATTGGTAACATACAAGGGAAAAGAGGTTGTAGCAGAAACAACACAAGTGGGCGGTCTAACTCGTTCTGGGCGGTGCTTTACCCCAGAAGAGTTAAGAAAAGCAAAACAGGCCAGAGAAAATCAGGGCCCCATCAAAGAACCTGTCACTGAAAAAGAGGCAGAGGTATTTCTTAAGAAGATGAAAGTTCAAGATTACTCCATTGTGGAGCAGCTGAGGAAGACCCTACTCAAATTTCTTTGTTATCCTTGTTGATGCATTCTGAGACATACCGACGTGCTCCATTGAAAATCCTAAATGAGGCTCATATCTCTGAGAAGATGATCGTTAGCAACCACGAAGAAGTCGCAAGTCGTATCTTTGAGGTAAACAGGATCACTTTCACTGATGAGGAACTACCAATAGAAGGTACCAGTCACAACAAAGCATTACATCTGACTGTCAAGTGTGATAATTCTTATGTCACAAGGGTACTGGTTGACGGTGGGTCCGGTCTAAACATCTGTCCATTGTCTACCCTAAAGAGATTGAAGGTCAAAATGGACAAAATTCGGACCAACACTATGAGTATCCGTGCTTTTGATGGAGAAAAAGACAGTCAATTGGTGAGATCGAGCTGACACTGGCAATTGGGTCGGTGGACTTTGTTATTGATTTCCAAGTCCTTGACATGGATTCGTCTTACAATCTATTATTGGGAAGGCCCTGGATTCATATGGCGGGCGCAATACCGTCAACTTTGAACCAGACTGTGAAGTTTGAGTGGAACCGTGAGATGATCATGGTACACGGAGATGGAGATTTGTCAATCTATAAGGACCCATCCATTCCAGTTATCGAGGTCACCAATGATAGCCCAACTGTAATGTACCAAGCTTTTGAAGCAGTCAACGTGGAAGAGGTTCCCGAAGGCAAGCCTTTGCCCCAAGCAAGATTGTCAGAAGCGACAGTCATGATGGCTACAGAAATGTTGAAGCACGGTTTTCAACCTGGGAAAGGTCTCGGGGCAGCATTACAGGGAATGTCGCATCCAATTAGTCCACTTGGCATTCGAGGTACCTGGGGTCTGGGATACAAGCCCACAGCTGCAGACAAAGCAAGGGCTAGGAAGATTAAGAAACAAGAATGGTCCCTTGAGAAGCCTGTCCCTTGCCTCGCTCAGTCTTTCACGAGGTCCAACGGGGGCAAGTCTATTTCAAAAAATGCTGAGGAGACTGAAGAACAGAAGAAGCTCCTGGCCGATCTGAGGCACGTCTTTGGCATCAACATGGTGCAAACTGGCGAAGGATCTAGCAATGCAGAAATCCAGGATATTGGCCCTGATGTGAAGCTGAACAACTGGGAATTCATGCCTCTCCCCACTAGGAGGGGCTATTGGTAGCAAGTTTTTGTTATCCTTTCTGTATACTTAGTTATTCTAAGGGTTGTAATCCAAGTATATTTATTTTGCTCGTTATGATGTCAAACCCTTTTATCTTTCAAATTCAATGAAAAGCAAGACATGTTCTTGTCTTCTTATTCTATCTCTTTACTTTCCTGATTTGTTCCTTATTTCTTTCTGTAGTTGTTTCTGATGGCCTTAATAACATGACATGCATGCTGAAATCACGCCCTGATCTAAACACACACTTTAACTTGGTCTCAATGAATCAACCAAAAATTCAGGAAATACATGTTGGGGGGTGGAATGATTATGAAGTAACAGTTGAGAAGGTAGATGACATGGAAGAGACTGATACCGAAGAAATCTTCGAGAAAAAATATGATGAGGAGGGAGTCGAGAGTGAAATAAATGGGGAATTAGAACAGTTTGAGAACAAGGCTAAGCCCAATCTAGAAGACATGGAAAATATAAATTTAGGAAGTCCTGATGATGTTAGGGAAACCAAGATAACCATGCACGCTGTACCGAAAGTGAAAAATGACATAGTCCAAGTCTTGCTTGACTATAGAGACGTGTTTTCTTGGTCATATGATGACATGCCCGGTTTGAGCATAGATTTGGTGGTTCACAAGTTACCGATTACTCCTGGTTTCCCTCCGGTCAAGCAGCTTCGGAGGAAATTCATGACAGATATGAGCAAGAAAATCCATGAGGAAATCATGAAGCAGCTATCTGCGAAGGTGATACAATCTCTTCAGTATTCCACTTGGTTGGCCAATGTTGTGCCGGTGCCGAAGAAAGATGGGAAGACAAGAATTTGTGTTGACTATCGAGATTTGAACAAGGCCAGTCCCAAGGATAATTTTCTTTTGCCTAATATTCACATTCTCATAGACAATTGTGCTAAACACGAGATCCAATCTTTTGTGGATTGCTATACTGGATATCACCAGATCCTGATGGATAAAGATGACGCAGAAAAGACAACATTCACCACGCCCTGGGGAACCTTTTGTTACAGGGTCATGCCGTTCTGCTTGAAGAATGCTGGGACAACGTACATGAGAGCCGTGATATGATACACAAAGAAATTGAGGTGTATGTGGATGACATGATAATCAAATCAAGAACGGTAGAGAATCATGTTAAAGACCTCAGGAAATTCTTTGAAAGACTCAGAAGGTACAATCTGAAATTGAACCCGGCCAAATGTTCGTTCGGTGTTCCAGCTGGAAAGTTGTTGGGTTTCATTGTCAGCAGGCGAGGCATTGAATTGGATCCTTCAAAGATCAAGGCTATACAAGAGTTGCCTCCGCCAAAGAACAAGAAAGAAGTTATGAGTTTCCTTGGAAGATTGAACTACATCAGTAGGTTCATCGCTCAACTCACCACCACGTGTGAGCCAATCTTCAAGCTGCTAAAGAAAGATGCTGTAGTTAAGTGGACTGAGGAATGTCAAGCGGCCTTTGACCAAATCAAGCAATACTTGTCAAATCCACCAGTGTTGGTCCCACCGGAGCCAGGACGACCTTTGTTCCTCTATATGTCGGTGATGGACAATTCATTTGGTTGCGTGCTGGGGCAACATGATGCCACAGGCAAGAAAGAACAGGCGATTTACTATATGAGCAAGAAGTTCACGGATTACGAGGTCAAGTACACGTTGCTGGAAAGAATGTGTTGTGCCCTCACATGGGTAGCACAGAAGCTGAGGCATTATTTGTTGTCATACACTACTTACCTCATATCCTGGATGGATCCACAAAAGTACATCTTTCAGAAGCCTATGCCAACAGGAAGGCTTGCCAAGTGGCAAATGTTACTCACAGAGTTCGACATAGTTTATGTCACCAGAACTACAATGAAAGCCCAGGCTTTGGCCGAAAATCCAGTGGATGATGAGTATGAACCTCTTAAGACATACTTTCCTGATGAAGAGGTAGACACAATTGAGGAGTTGCCTTCTGACGATGATCATTATTGGAAGCTTTATTTTGATGGGGCCTCTAACTCCAAAGGCGATGGTATCGGGGGTGTTCTCATATCCCCGACGAGTCATTATTATCCAGCGGCTGTGCAACTTCGTTTATGGTGTACCAATAACACGGCAGAATATGAAGCTTGCATCATGGGTCTACGCATGGCGATAGACATGGACATCAAAGAACTACTAGTGCTCGGAGATTCTGACCTACTAGTACATCAAATTAAGGGTGAATGGGAAACTCGAGATGTGAAACTCATCATGTATAAACAATATCTGGAAGATCTTTGCCAAAGATTTGATTCTATTAAATTTAGGCACATCCCAAGAATGCACAATGAGTTGGCTGATGCTTTGGCTACATTTGCCTCAATGCTTAGTCATCCTGACCAAACTCACATAGATCCTCTCGAGATTCAAGCTAGGGATCAACATCCTTATTGCAACATGGTTGAAGAAGAACTTGATGGCGAGCCATGGTACCTGGACATCAAAAACTACATCAAGAATTGAGAATATCCAGTGCTGGCAGAGAGCAATCAGAAAAGAACCCTCCGCTATCTTGCAAATAGTTTCTTTCTAAGTGGATGGGTGTTGTACAAGAGAACCCCAGATCTGGGACTGTTGAGATGTGTGGATGCACAAAAAGCCTCAAGAATTCTTAACGAGGTGCATTCTGGAATCTGTGGGCCGCACATGAATGGCTATGTGCTAGCCAAGAAGATCTTAAGAGCAAGTTATTTCTGCCTCACCATGGAGCGAGATTGCATAGGGTTCGTGCGGAAATGCCACCAATGTCAAGTGCACGGCGATCTGATACATTCACCTCCCTTAGAGCTCCACACAATGTCCGCTCCTTGGCCTTTCGCAGCATGGGGAATGGATGTCATTGGCCCGATAGAACCAAAGGCATCGAATGTGCATAGATTCATTTTGGTCGCCATTGACTATTTTACTAAGTGGGTGGAAGCAGCGACATTTAAGTCGGTAACCAAGAAAGCTGTGGTCGACTTTGTTCATTCGAACATCATTTTCTGATTCGGTATCCCCAATACCATCATCACTGACAATAGGGCTAATGTTAACAGTCATTTGATGAGAGAGGTATGTGAAAGGTTCAAAATTGTGCATAGAAATTCCACACCATACCAGCCAAAAGCAAATGGCGCGGTCGAAGCTGCAAACAAAAACATCAAGAAGATCCTTCGAAAAATGGTGGAAGGATCTTGAGATTGGCATGAGAAGTTGCCATTTGCTCTTCTGGGTTATCACACAACTGTGCGCACCTCAATAGGCATGACTCCATATGAAATGGTGTATGGGACTGAAGCGGTCATTCCAACAGAAGTCGAAATACCATCCTTGAGAGTCATTGTTGAAGCTGAGATCGAGGACACTGAATGGGTCAAATCCCGCTTGGAACAATTGGCTTTGATTGACGAGAAAAGGCTAAATGCAGTATGTTATGGTCAACTATATCAGAAGAGAATGGCCAAAGCATACAAAAAGAAAGTGCGCCAACGCAAGTTCAGTGAAGGCCAGTTAGTCTTGAAGCACATCTTTCCGCATCAGGAAGAAGCAAAGGGCAAGTTTGCTCAAAATTGGCAAGGACCGTATCTGGCGAAGAAGGTTTTGCCCAACGGTGCTCTATTCTTGACAAACATCGAAGGCACGATGGCTGAAATTATTGTTAATGCTGATGCAGTGAAGAGGTACTACATTTGATTGGGATAACAGAAGTCTTTGTTTCCCTTACCCAGATAATGCATCCCTTTGTTAGCCTTTGGCCTTGTATTGCTTTTGTGAACCCTCATTGGGAATCCTGTAATTGTAATGAAATGAAATGAATGAAAAAAAAAGATTCAAAACAATAAATTTAGGCATTAAGTTGCCAGAGCTACGTGTGACCTGATTCCTCTCAAAAGGATACGTAGGCAACCATTCTGGTGCGGTCAAAATAGGGGAAAGGTCTTTTTTCCCTATCTCATATCGACGAAAAATTTTCCTCCAAGTTTGCGGCCAAATTCAAAGAAAATCCAAATCCGCAGTTTCTGCTAAACTGGGGCAGAAGTTTGTTTTTATTTTATTTCGTCAATAAAATAAAAACAAACTTCTATTATTCTTACCATCTTTTCACATGCTCATGAGACGTTTGTCATTTCAGTCTCGAAATCAGGAAGAGGCTCAAAGCGCCCAAGACATTATCATCAGCAAAAAGAAAAAAAAAAAGAAGAAAAGAAAATGAAGTCTTGCCGGTGAAAACCTGAAAAGGCGCCGCATGACAAACAATGAGATAAAAGAACAAAGAGAGAGGTTAGTTGGTGAAAACCCCAAAAGGGGCATCACTAACTGAATGAGGGTCTTCATAAATGTCATCGAGATGGGTTTGGAAAGTAGTCATGGCCGAATGTTCCAACTGGGGAAAGGTCGAGGAAGAACTATTGTGAATGATCAGGGTTTGAGGACCAGAAGCATGTCATGTTTGTTAGGGTCATCGCTTCCACCTCCAGAAAAGTTTCTTTTACATCTCCTAAGCGACATTATTTTGTTCGGAGTCCTTTGCCCAGAATCTTGCCCATTTTTCACTTTTCAATCAAAATAACATCAAAACGAGCAAAAAAAAGTTTTGCAAAAAATTGTTTACCTGTTTTGCAGTTGTAGCAGAGCATGGTCATGACCCCCTGGATAATGGAAGACAAATCAATCTCGATCGCAAAATTGATGCGTTGAGAATTTGCATCATGAAAGAGATCATCAAACGATAGGCAGATTCCAAGATCATCAATGCTCGCCTGAGCACCAATTTCAAGAGTGTCAATGTCAGTTTTCAAATCAGAAGCAACATTCATAAGGAAATCCGGTCTAAAGAAGTCGAGGAACCCACCTGGAGAATGAGGGAGTAATTTTTTAGAAGTCGAGGCACCCACTTGGAGAATGAGGGAGTAATTTAAAGAAGTCGAGGCACCCGCCTGGAGAATGAGGGAGTAGTTGCAAAGAAGTCAAGGCACCCACCTGGAAAATGAGGGAGTAAGTCTTAAAAAAGTCGAGGCACCCACCTAGAGAATGAGGGAGTAATTTAAAGAAGTCGAGGCACCCACCTGGAGAATGAGGGAGTAGTTGCAAAGAAGTCAAGGCACCCACCTTGAGAATGAGGGAGTAATTTAAAGAAGTCGAGGCACCCACCTGGAGAACGAGGAAGTAATTTAAAGAAGTCGAGGCACCCACCTGAAAAACGAGGGAATACATTTCAAGAAGTCAAGGCGCCCACCTGAAGAATGAGGGAATACAACTTTCAAGTCAAGGCGCCCACCTGAAGAACGAGGAAATCCATTTAAGTGAAAGGAGAAAGGCCCACCTGAATCATGATCGGTGGTTTACTTTCCTTCAAGAGCAAGTCCCACCTAAGCCAGGAGCAGTGGTTTATTTTTCAAAAAAAAAAAAACAAAAAAATGAGGGGAGTAAAAATCAAGAAGCTCAACTCGGAAATCATGAAGATTAAGTACGGGAATTGCAATTTTA
This sequence comes from Petunia axillaris subsp. axillaris, assembly GCA_029990575.1. NCBI lineage: Eukaryota > Viridiplantae > Streptophyta > Magnoliopsida > Solanales > Solanaceae > Petunia > Petunia axillaris. The sequence goes on along the minus strand of JARKNS010000004.1, from coordinate 117,919,263 downwards.
TGTTTCCAATGTTGTAGTTTCATTTTCTTTGTAAGGCAAGTGACCATTGGCCAGCAGCCGGTAACAAGCAACAAGTGACCAGCAGCAACAATTCTAGTATGCCTTGTAATGTCTTGCGTCAGTCCTAGTGTGGGTAGAAGCATCTAGAATCAGTCGTAGTGAGTCTGGGTATTTAGTATCAGTCTAGTTTAGTTTAGAAGTGTCTAGGTTATATGTCTAGGAAGCGGTAATCTCAGCTATCGCGAGTCAAGAACTACACTGACCTGATTCCTTAGTCCGAGGACATGTAGGAGCCTTGTAGTCAGGGCACGGTCACCATTCTGCGTGATCTCGGCTAGAACCGAAGAGCCAAAATTAGTTGTTGATTACGTCTTTCTCCAAAAACTCTTCATGTTCCCGAACAAAGAGGGGCAGCTGTAATCACCTAATTTTGGCACCTAAAATACCAAAATACATAAAATAGTAGTGTTAATTTTCCTCAGTTTTTATCTGTATCATAGCTAATTCTAGTCATTTAATTAGGAGAAAAATACTAGAAAATTATCATATATATACATATATATACATATATATATATATATATATATATATATATATATATATATATATATATATATATATATATATATATATATATATATATATATGTATATATATATTTGTTATGAGTCTAACTGTGTCTTTACATTTTGATTGTGATAATCGAGCATTTGAATAATTTAAGTGTTAGTTAATTAGTCTATTTGTTAATTGTGTGTGTTAGATAATTTGTACTTTAGTAGTTTAAACTTGCATTTAGGGCTATTTGTGAAATCCAAAAGGAGAGCTAAGGGAGCCCAACATTTTAGCCCACTAACTTGACCCGAAATCATCATAGCCGTAGGATCAATTTGATCCAACGGCTCATAGTCCCCCATCACTTTCACCTTATAAGCTTTACCCAACCCCTCATTTCCCCAATAGTCTCCTAAGACTAACTACACTCTACCAAAATATACACAGCCCCACCGATCTGGACTCGGTTTCCACAAATTTTCAAGGAAATCGTTGTAAATCAGAGCTTGAAAGTCATGGTCAAATTTTTCCGGTGAGTTTACTTCAGCCTCTTCATTGAAATTTAACATATATCCACCACTCTCTCTCTCTCCTCTTTCCGTTCTTTTATTCTTCTAGCTGAAACGACCCCAAATGGGATCATTTCTGTTAGAAGAAAAAGGGAAACGAATCTGAATGGATAACGAGAGGGTCAATTTTGTTTGACGGGTGTTTAACGGTGGAAAGGGGGGGGGGGGGTTGTTCGACTAGGTTTTAAACGACGGGGAGGTGCATCGATGTTTTGATCAGTGAAGGTTGATCTTTGTTGATGTTGTTTCGAAGGTGGGAAGAGGGCTCGGCTGTTTATGACAAGTCGAAGCAGTGGTGACTCGTTGTTAGAACTGAGACGACGATGTTTTGGAGATGCCAAGGCAGTGGGGGTATGGGATTGTGTTGATGGTGTTTTTTAATTCATGGTGTTTGTTATGGTGGTGTGTGTTGGTGATGACAGTTTCGGCTTATGGGGGCTTTGGATGGCGACTGGATTTGGGAGCCTGTTTTTGCTGCTCATGTCAACAGGGCAATGTGGAGACCGTAGGGGGCTATTTTTACAGTTATGAAGGGAAACGATTAGTGGGTGATGCGGATTGGTTTGGACACGTTGTTGACAATGGCGATACGGGCAGCGAGGTGTTGGTGGTGCGTCGTCGAAGCTGATGGGGATGTAAAGTCATAGTAAAACAGTTTGTTTTGGCTTTGGCATTTGGCATTGGTGATGTTGTTGCAGCAATGGCAAGGGTGGTGACAGGCTGTGATGTTTGGTTCAGTGAGGAGGCAGTGTGGTCCAGTCAACTCAGCTGCCTGGATGCGCTGTTGGTTCTGCATTGACTCTTTGGTGCGATGATGTTTGCGGTGTTTGGTTCGACAGTAAGCTCCATCGTTTTCCTTTTCTGGTTTTGTTATTTAGTCTTGAAATTAGGATGTTTAGCCATTGATTAATACTTGTGTAGTAGCAACATGTACAAAAAACACATTGAATATACAACATTTACTCCACAACTACTTAGAAAAAAGAGAGATCTGGGAATTGAAAAAGAGTGAGAAAATATATTGAAAAAAAAAGATAAAAAGAAAGTGGGCTGATTCTGTTTCGTAACTAAGATTTCTAAGTTGAGTCCAAGTAAGTTTGCTGGTTGTTGCTTGTTAATAGCTGCTGGTTCATTTGGTCAGTTGCCAAGTTGGAGCTCCATTTTTGCTATTAGGTACCCTTCTCAAATCTTATTGTATCTAGTTTATGGCCATGTTTCTAAGCATATATGAAATGAGTTACTTAAAGCCTATTTATGTATAATGTTGTTGCTATCCATGAATATATTTAGATTCTTTGTTAAATGTTAAATGCTGATTGTATGTTCCATGTCTTGACGATAACCCCATATTCTAACCACTAGGGCTAGATCTGAAGTTAATATTAAAAAGGGACTGCTTAATGTAAATCATTGGTTTTAAAAGGAAAACACACTGTACGTTCACCTTTCATCTATTTTTGTGAAAAAGGGCCAGATCTGGAACTTCTTTTGTAAACTGGCCATGTAATGCAAACGGTTGGTGACTTTGATATCTATGTTAGAAACGTAGAGTCAGATCTACAAAGAATTAAAATTGGAAAATATTGATAGATTAGAAATGATTTGGCAAAGGTAGGACACAAATGAAACTACTCCAAAATTAGATGCACTTTGTACATGCTAAAAGGAGGCCAAAATCTGAAGCGGGAAAGGCACAAGACCACTAGTGCAAACCTTGAAAACGGACTGTGTGAAATAAACTTACAGAAAATAATCTAGCACAGTTTAAATTTCGACCCTTCGATCATAAATCTATCTTGGCTTAATAATTGTCTAATTATTCAAGGTCGAAAAGGTAAAAGAGTCTGAACGTGGTCAGTCGCGTCTAAAAATCGTTAAGGAGAACACAATAAATATTTCACCTCTATAGGTCCATGGATTAAATTTAAAACAACAAAATCCAAAAGGGTTGGCTATGTAAAATTTCCAACTGGCAGAAATACTAAGTTTGGACCATTATAATAAAGGCTTTTCGCCAACGGTTTAATTCAAATATAGGCTCTCATGTTGAGGCCTCCAAATGAAAGGTAAGTAAATAAATAAATAAAAATAAAATCAAGGCAAGTGGTGGACTCTCACGTTGAGGTCTCCACATATTTAACAAAATAAAGGGAATCTCAACAGTCTTGAGAAATCAAAAATAAACATAAATAGATTCATTGGCTCAAAAAATGAAATAAAAATCTAAATGAGGTTAGCTATGTAAATCCTCCAACAAACAGAATATCCAAGTATGGCCTCCCATAATAAAGGCTTTGTCAAATGTCTTAATTTAATGATGGGCTCTCATGTTGAGGCCTATAAATATAAAACAAGTGGTAGACTCTCACGTTGAGGTCTCCATATGTTCAAACAAATAAAGAGTGTCAAAGCATAACGAAAAATGAAATGAAAAACACGACAAAATATTTTAAGAGCCAAAAATGCGACAAAAAGCAACTGTGCTTGGCACAGGACTCGAGGATGCCTAATACCTTCCCGAGAGTCAACCGAGGTCCTTACTCGAATCTCAAACGCAGGCCTTTGACGAGTCAAGAGGTGTTCCGAGGTACCTTTTGGTGACTTGGCACACCCTTTGAACTTGTCAAGTGGCGACTCCGAAAAAAATAATAATAATTTGGTACCTTTGAACATTGTCACTTCCTTAAATGGAAAACCTTTGATAAATAGCGCCCAAAAAATCATAAATATCTCATAAGCGCTATAAACCAAGAATCCAAGCGGTTTTCGAAGAAAAAAGGGGTGTGACACCTACAATCACAAGCAATGGTGGGACTAGTGCAAGAAAAGAGTTAACAATTGTCAACAAGGTGAACCAACAAAGAAGAAAGAGACCTCAAGTGATGAGTCTCTTAGTCCTAGATTCAAGGTTGATGTTAAAAGTCCACCTACTCCGGCTATGGGTATTCTTGGGCCTCGTCCCAACTCACCCGAATTTGAGAGACAAAAGATTGAGAGGAGTAAGGGAGTGACCAGTGACATTCCTCAAGTGGAAAAAGGAGAGGATGTGTTGAGTGATGTGAGTGGGATGTCACCACCCGAATCTACACCAAACCTTGAAAAGAAAATGAGGGAAAAGAAAGAGGGAAAAAGAATTATTGAGAGTGAGGACACCCTTTATTCTAACCTTAACCCTTTATCTTTTTCTTCTACTTGTGTTAGCTCTTGTGTAGGTACTCTTGGAGGCAAACCAATGGAGCCTCAATCATGTTCCAAGAAGGATGGACAAGGTGAAGAAAATCTTCAATGTGAGCTTCAATGTGAAGAGCCAATTCAAGACACTTCAAGTGCATTGAGTGAGCTAGATGGCCACTCAAAGGTATATGAAAGTTCTTCCCTTGAACATGTTACTTCTGTGTCTCATGATAGCGTTTGTGAAAACTCAACACTAGTTGATGATGTGTATGATTACAATATGTTTGCAACTAGTAAAGAGTCGAAGGGTTAACTTGTGTGTGATTGTGAACCACTAGTTGAGAGGAATGATAAGCCACATCATGATGTGAGCTCGATTTTCATTGAACCTCTTTCTAGTGAAGATTGTGTAGTTGACCTTATTTATGACCCTTGTTATGACACACCACCTATATTTGATAAAGGGGAAGATGAGTTGAATAAATATCCTATCCTTTCCCTTGATGAATTGCTTGATCGTGGTGGGCATATGTGTTGTAGTGAGGATGGTAGTGACTTTGAGGAGTCCCTAGTATATGAGATGGATCGAATTGTATTCGATGACTCCTCAAGTGTGGATGATGACTCTAGTTTGGATGCCTCACCTTTGATGGGTAGTGGACTTGTTTTCACAAACCCTTTGTTTGAAGAGGATTTTCAAAGAGGTGATGGTGAAAATCTAGCTAGAGAAGAGTTTGGATTTAAACCTCCATGGTTTGGAAAGTTGAACTCTATAGACAGTCTATTTTTTGGAACTCCAAGTGAGACGATTGGTCTTGGTATTGGTTGTGTTGGACCATCTTCTAGTAGTTCTAACATTTGTTGTGTGGACTACAATGATGAAGAACCTATTTTGGAGACCGTCATTGGGAGTTTGCCTAGTGAGGGAGATTGTCTTAGAGATGGATTTGGAGGTGAGGAAGCCACTCTTGGTGTATGTAAGAGTGCTTCCAACAAGGGGAGTGGAGTATTTGATGTGAGTTGCCAATTGAATTATTTTGTTTATTCCACCCCACATGTTGATCACACCTTGGGTGTTGAGCATGCCAAAGCCAATGAAGCACATTATGATAGTAATGCATTGAAGGCTTGGTGTGTTGACCATAAGCTTGAGGATCATAAGGAACTTAGTTGCTTAATATTGCATGTTCCTTATCTTATTGACCTCTTTGCTTGTTATGGTAGTGAGTGCTTGTCATTTTTGAGCCAAGACCTTGTTGTCTCCTTTGGAGACCTATACTTTTTGATTGGTATTGATACTTGGCTCTATCACAAGAGTGCGATTTTCACATCACTTGTACTCACTCTTGTTGGACTTGCCTACTCTTGTAGTGGAAAGTTTTGGCGTGTTTGTATGGGACTTAGGGATCATAGGAATTTTGATAGCTTGATATTGCATATTCTCTACCCTATTGATCTCTTTGATGATTCATATGTTGAGTGCACCCATTGGGGAAGCCAAGTACTTGTTGTTTTCTTTGGAAACATGTGCTTTATCATTGTTATTGATGCTTGGCTTTATCATAAGAGTGTGTTTTCTACAATTTTAGCACTAACCTACTCTGGTAGCAGAAAGCTTTGTTTGTGCTTGCTTTGAATGTAGGCTTGATGGTTTGATTTCGAGGACGAAATCCTTTCAAGAAGGGGAGGATGATGCGGGGCAAATTGGAGCCAAAGCGCCAACCATCAAGAGCCAAGCATGAGAGCACAATCCAAGACAAGGGCACCGAAGGAGGGTTCGAGAGTGATTTGGAGTCATGGACTTGAGCGCCATCAAGGGAGGACCAGCTACGGACCAAGGGGGAACACTTAGAGTTTATTTTGAGCTGTTTCCGAGCTTCCCAGGAAGGGGGCGGACCTCCCATTGGACTAGGCGGACCGCCTAGTGACTTGCACACTCTCTGGACTTTGGGCCGCCCATTTTTTGGGCGGACCGCCTACTTTCAAGGGTGGGGCGCCTACTCTGCAGGGTGGGGCGCCTACTCTGCTATTTGGGGCGCCTGTTTTGCCTAGTTTTGGATGGGATTTTGACATCTAATCCCTATGTTGGCCCTACGAGGCTTGTAATATTTTTATATCATTTGAGGGCTTTTTAGACATTACATTAGGAGTGTGGTGAACTTATAAATACCACACTTAGTCATTTTATTTGAGGAGCTAGTTTTGAAGATAGAATTGTGAAGATAGAATAGGCTTGGCCATTCTTGTTGAAGCTTGAGCTTCATGTATCTGTTACTTGTAATCCATGGTGGATCACCGCTAGTGTGACCCCGTTTAATGGTTCAAGTCTCTCCTCCCTTTTGAATCAATCTAATTGTTTAGTTTGGCTCGTTCTTTCTTCTATTTCTGTTCTTCCCCGTCCCTATTTTCCTTCTATCGTGTTTACTTTATCGTTTCCGTTACTTGTTAGTTGCTTCCGTGATTTGACTAGTATCACATTGAATACACTAAATTGATGAGAAACACTCTCTACAAACCTTGTAATTTTTGCTTGAAATCAATTGGAAGAATCCAAGTTGAACTTCAATCCTCCTCTATCATTCTATTGGCAAGGGTCGGGTGTCTCTTAAGGATAGTTGCTTAGTGTAGGTTTTTCTTGACTCGAGCGAGGGTGTATTGAAACATCGTTCTTCGCCGGTACCTCGTAATTTGTTTAAGTTGCGTCTCACATTTATCGTTACTTTTATCGCTTTCGTGTTTACATTGCATCAGTTGGTATCAGAGCAAGGCTAGGGTTTCGTTCCTACAAACACTCGTCCTAGTCTTCGTGTCTTTTATCTTTTGTTCTTGTTGTTATTCATGTTCTTATTCTTGATATTTTGAAAATGAAGAAAAAAATTCAAAAACTTGAAAATTAAAAAAAAAAATTGGATGCTCTTGGTTATGATGATTTCTTTGATGTTTGATATTGTGGATTATTTGTTATCATATTCCCGTTGATTCGTTACCCACAAAATATGTTTTAAAGTTGTGAATCAAAACTTCGAAAAGTTGAAGAATCCTAGAATTTGCTCAAAAAATTTTTTTGATTTGGATTTGTGTTGATTGGGTGTTGATATAAATCATTGGGGATTGTTTGGAGTAGTTGAAAACACATTGAGGTACCTTTGGATTTAGAAAACAACTTGAAATCGTTGGAAATTTGGGTGAAAGAGAACCAAAATCCGTAGTTGAGTACTCAAAGCTCTGGTCAATTTGGACTAGTATGGGAGGAGAGCCTCCAATCTGAGGAGGGGACCCTCCACTGTTGTTTCAGCTTTGAGTAGTTTCTTTCGTTTTCGATTGTTCTTTGCTTGCATCACTTCAGACTAGTAAGTTGTGATTAACACTCCTACTTAATCAGTTCTAGTTCACTGAGCGATTAGGATACTCGTGCCTAGAGGAGAGTAGACCTCAAAGAAGCCTCGTAGTTTAATTTTTGCTTCATGTGCGCACCTAAATAGCCTAGCGCTCATCAAGTCCCATCAACTCTCTTCTTCCCGAAGAGTATTTGGTTCTTGTGAATTAGTTTGGTTACCGAGGAGTTTGATCAACTACGAGGAGGCCATTGAAATCAAGCTTGTGTAAACCTACCCCCAACTTGAGTGTACCCGAGCGACAATCAAGAGTGAGGGAGTGCGTGAGGACTTATACTCTAATCTCTTTTCTTGTTTTTGATTGCTTGTAGGTGCATGGCGGAGGAAAAGGAGAAAGATACCATTGAGGTTCCAACAAATATCTTGGCTAATCTCTTGGCCGAGGTGAAGGCTCTAAACCTAAAAATGGAGTCCTTTGAAAATGAAAGGACCCCGAGTATCAACAAAGATGCCGGGGAAGGCAAGTGATGGCTCAACTGTGAAGCCGGATCAATTTACCGAGCTAGCTCGTCAGCAACTGTTGAAAGAGGAAGCTCTTGCTCGTGAAAGATTGTTGGGCAATCCCCAACCCTTGGGCAATCCCCAAAGTGAATTTCCACTCAGGCGGCCCTGTAGAAATGTCGCACCCCTTGAGCAAGTTATTGAGGCTCAAGAAGGGGAGGGCCCCAGACTTGGTGACAATTATGATGATATTGATGCTCCCTATCCAAATAGGAGGGCAATGAATGGAGGCCGGGAAATGGATGGAGGTCGTGGGCGAGGTCGAGGACCTCCAAAGGCTTATGTTGGGAGGAACTTGAGGCGAGAATATGAGGATGTTGATAACTACTGTGGGGGTCAACCGGAACCAAACCGTGGAGGTCGTGACAACAACCTTAATAGTGTGAAGGTCACTATCCCACCTTTCAAAGGGACTAGTGATCTGGAGAAGTTTCTTGAGTGGAAGGTTCAATTGGAGCGGGTATTTGATATAAATGACATGTCCAAGGAAAAGAAAGCCACTTATGCCATTGCTTCATTTGAATCATATGCTTCCACATTGTGGGAATCCGTCAAGAGGTCAAGAAGAAGAGTTGAGATGCAAATAAACATTACTTGGGGATAATTGAAAGAGTTGATGAGTATCAAATATGTGACACCCAAGTATAGGCAAGAACAACTCAAGAGACTTTATGAGTTGAAACAAGGCTTCAAGTCTGTTGATGAGTATTTCAACGAATTTGAAAAGAACCGAATGGCCCTTGACCTGGAAACGGAGCAAGCTATCATCCGATTCAAGAATGGTTTAAACGGGGAGATTGCTTCTCAATTGAGGTTTCATATCTTTCATTCTCTTCAAGATGTTTGTGATGCCACGGTTGAAGCCGAAAAGTGGCTCAATGAAGAGAAAGCTCCTCGCTATAGGAGTACTACTTCTACTCCAATGACTCAACCCAAAGAACGGAAAAGCCCGAACACAAGTGGTGCTAGTGGAAGTCATGATGTTAAGAAGCCCTTTGAGAAGGCCACTCCAAGAAGCGACTTCAAAGTAGTGGGAGGTAACTCTAAGACTCAATTAAATACTCCTTCTTCTTCTTCTTTTTTTCAATGTCACAAGTATAAAGGCTATGGCCAATTTGCCAAAGATTTTCCCACCCGAAAACAATGATAATCATGGATAATAGGATGGTGTATGAGGAGGAAAGTGAGTCCGAGGGTGAGGTTGTTGAGGATGGTAAAATAGTTGATGGAGAAGAGTATGTGGCGGAAGGTGATGACCCTAGCATGTTCTTGGTGGTACGTCATAGTTTGAGTGCCATGGTGAGTGAGGAGGAGGTAGATGTGCAAAGGGAGAACCTGTTCCATGCTAGGTGTAAGGTGAAGGGACAAATTTTCCCCATGATTGTTGATTCGGGTAGTTGTGCAAACGTGGTGAGCCAAACTTTGGTTTCACAGTTGAAGTTGCCTACTCTTAAATACCCACGCCCCTACCGACTACAATGGTTGAGTGAACGTGGGGAGTTAAAGGTGGTGAAGCAAGTCTTAATAAAATTCATGATTGGAAATTACCAAGACGAGCTAATATTTGATGTGGTGCCAATGCAAGCTTGCCATCTTTTGTTTGGTAGGCCTTGGCAATATGATATGAGTATGGTACATGATGGCTGAGCTAACACTTCCACGGCAAAACATGAGGGTAAGAAATATGTGCTCAAGCCCTTGACGCCTAAATAAGTGAATGTTGATTATATGCGCATGAGGGAGTTGAAAGAAGCGGCTAAAGCTAAGTTCGTTGTGGTAACTAAGCCTTTGGCCGAGACCCCTACCACTCTATCATCTATCACTGGTAATATTTGTTCCATGATGCAACTGAGTGAGTACTTGAGAGGTAATGATGGCACCAAAATGCTCATTTGCCTAGTGCACAAAGGTATGGTTTGAAATTCCGATTGTGATTATTTTTCTAACCCTAACCCTTTGCCTGGTGCTATTGAGAATATTTTGAAGGTTTTTGAGGACATGTTCCCGGATGATATGCCGAGTGGTCTTCCTTATTTGAGGGGGATTGAACACCAAATTGATTTTATCCCGGGGTCCCAAATCCCAAACAAGCCAGCCTATAAGAGCAATCCCGACGATACAAAGGAGTTTCAAAGACAAGTAGATGAGTTGCTCAATAAATGCTTGGTTCATGAGAGCTTGAGTCCGTGTGTGGTACCGGTCATTCTTGTGCCAAAGAAGGACGAGACATGGAGGATGTGTGTTGATTGCCGCGTGGTCAATAAAATAACGGTAAAATATCGTCATCTCATTCCTAGACTTGATGACATGCTTGATGAATTGAGTGGTTCTAGTGTCTTTACCAAGATAGATTTTAGGTCCGGCTACCACCAAATCTGGATGAAACCGGGTGATGAGTGGAAAACCGCATTCAAGATAAAGTTGGGTCTCTATGAATGGTTGGTGATGTCTTTTGGCCTCTCCACCGCACCTAGCACTTTCATGCGGTTAATGAACCATGTCTTAAAGCCTTATCAGCAAGTATGTGGTCGTCTATTTTGATGATATCTTGATATATAGAAAATTAATAGATGACCATGTGGGCCAGTTGAGTCATGTTCTTGAAGTGCTAAGAGCCGAAAAGTTCTATGCCAACTTTAAAAAGGGTGCCTTTTGTGTTGAAAAAGTTCTCTTTCTTTGGTTTGTTGTTAGTGCAAATGGTGTAGAGGTTGATGAGTCCAAAGTTGAAGCCATTAGAAATTGGCCTACTCCTACCACCGTATCTCATGTGAGGAGTTTCCATGGCCTTGCTAGTTTCTATAGACACTTTGTTAGGGACTTTAGCACCATTGCCACGCCACTCACCGAGGGGGTGAAGAAAGATAAGGCTTTTGTGTGGGGAGAGCCTCAAGAGAAGGCTTTCCATGAATTGAAAACTAGGTTGAGTACCGCCCCTTTGTTGCAATTACCCGACTTTGGAAAGGCATTTGATGTTAAATGTGATGCCTTGGAGGTGGGTATTGAGGGTGTTCTCATGCAAGAAGGGAAACATGTTGCCTACTTTAGTGAAAAAGTGAAGGGTGCAACCTTGAATTACTCCACGTATGACAAGGAATTGTATGCCCTTGTGAGAGCTCTAGCTTATTGGCAACACTATCTATGGCCTAGGGAATTTGTGATCAACAGTGACCATGAGTTACTCAAGCATCTTAGAGGCCAAGAGAAGTTGAACAAAAGGCATGCCAAGTGGGTGGAGTTCATTGAGTCTTTTCCCTATGTAATTCATTACAAGAAGGTAATAGACAATGTTGTAGCCGATGCAGTTTCTAGGAAGTTCGCCTTTGCTACCACTCTTGCTTCTAGGCTTATGGGTTTTGAAAGTATAAAATTGATGTATGAACATGACCCAAAACTCAAGAGCATTCATGATGCTCTAGTGAGTGGAGAGAGGGTGGATAAATACCAATAGGTCAATGGCTACATTTCAAGAATGGGAGAATGTGTGTCCCCGAGTCCTCTTTGAGAGAATTGCTAGTGCGCGAAGTACATTGTGGGGGCTTGATGGGTCACTTTGGGGTGGACAAGACTATGGCCATACTTAAAGAGCAACTCCATTGGCCGAAAATGAGGCCTCTTGTGGAACGCTTTTGTAATGCTTGTTTAGATTTCAAAAGGGCTAAGTCTAGATCCAACACTCATGGCTTGTACACTCCTTTACCCGTAACTACTAGTCCGTGGGTTGATATTTCTATGTACTTTGTTATGGCTTTACCTTGAACTAGAGGAGGACACGATAGCATTTATGTTGTCGTTTATAGATTCTCCAAAATGGCTCACTTCATTCCGTGCAAAAAGTGTCATGATGCACAACATGTAGCTTCTCTGTTTATTGATACTGTGTTAAAGTTGCATGGGGTGCCTTGCACCATTGTTATTGATAGGGACTCTACGTTCCTTCGCCATTTTTGGAAGTGTTTGTGGGGTGCTCTTGGCACCAAATTGTTGTTATCTACGTCCCACTGCCCTCAAACCGATGGGCAAACCGAGGTGGTGAACCGAACCTTGAGAGCTCTACTTAGAGCCATGACCACAGGTAAGGCCGGGACTCTGATTGATAAGCTACCACTCATGGAGTTTGTATATAAACGTACTTTACATAGAATGATTGGCACGACTCTATTTGAGTGTGTTTATGGTTTTAACCCTTTGATTCCACTTGATCTTATCCCTTTGCCAAGGGATGCAGTTGTTGATTTTGAAGGTAAAACTCGAGCCAAGGTATTGCTTGAGCTTCATGCCAAGGTGAAGAAGAACTTGGAAGAGGCCTATGAAAAGATTGCCACCAAGAAGAACAAGGGAAGGAAGAAAGTGGAACTCAAGTAAGGGGATTATGTGTGGGTGCACTTCCACAAGGAGAGATTCCCAAACATTCGGAAAGGGAAGTTGGCACCCCAAGGAGATGGACCATTCCAAGTGCTCTCTAAGATGAACAACAACGCATATGTGATCGACTTTCCCGGTGAGTATAATGTTTCTAGCACATTCAATATTTCTGACTTGACTCTTTGTGATGTAGGTGATGATACCTTGGAGGATGACGCCTTAATTTCGTGGACGAAATCTTATCAAGAAGGAGAGAATGATGCAACCCAAATTGCATCGAGACCATTCACTCGAAGTCAAGCCAAGGAGATCCAAGACACTCATCTACACTTAGTATGGAAGGGCGTGGAAGATAGGAGCTTTGGAGAAGAGTTGAAGATATACATCTTATGCTTCAGCGAGGGAGGACCTCCCAGGGATGGAGAAGGGGCGCCTCAAGAATTGGGCGGACCTCCCAGGGATGGAGGAGGGGCGCCCCAAGTCATCTTCGACAAGGCAGTGACATGCTTCAGTGAGGGCGGACCTCCTATGTTTGGAGGAGGGGCGCCTCAAGAATCAACTCTTCAAAATTTAGCTAAGTATGGGAAAGGAAGCTCACTGGTTCTTTTGGCTTCCCCAGGGAGGGGTGCCCAAGATTTGAGGCGGACCTCCTCCTGAAAGAGTTGAGGATGGAGAACAGGCAAGGAGGGACGCCTCAATTCTGAGGAGGGGCGCCTCAGCTGATGGAATTCCACTAGATTTTATGACTATTTCCCTTTTTAGCCCTATGCGGTCTTTAATGTTTTAACCCACTTTGGGGGCATTTTAGACCTTTCACTATGTGTAAAGGGGAGACTAGAAAATCTTCCCTTAGGGCTTATTGTTCATCACTTCACATTGAATACACTAAATTGATGAGAAACACACTCTACAAACCTTGGAATTTTAGCTTGAAATTAATTGGAAGAATCCAAGTTGAACTTTAATCCTCCTTTATCATTCTATCTGGAAGGGTCGGGTGTTTCTTGAGGATAGTTGTATAGTGTAGGTTCTTCTTGACTCGAGCGACGGTGTATCGAAACATCATTTTTCGGTGCTACCTCATAAGTTGTTTAAGTTGCGTCTCACTTTTATCGTTACTTTATCGCTTCCGTGTTTACATTGCATCAGGCGCTAGTCCTCGCAGTGGCGTCGGCCTGATAGACGATCCAACAAACATTGCTCCAAACATCTGAGCCATGGCTTCAGCCATGTTGGCCGAGTTCTGCTCTGCCCATTTTTCTTGGCTTTTGAAGAGACCCATGAGGAGTTCCTTAAGCTTAGAATTATTTCCGCATGGCAGGCCGTCTTTACCATCACTGGCTACAGGGATTTGATCCTTGGTAAGATCCTTCGCCTATCTGTTAAGATCGCTGGGATCCTTTACGGGATCGTCTGCTGCATCGAGAGTGTGCTTGGGAACGTTGTCGTTGTCGTCGTCGTCAGACATGGCTGCACCTTTTCCATCATAAAATATACAATTGTCTGGGCCTCAAAGTGGGCGCCAAAATCTTTCAGGCTAAATTTGGTTGTTTAGGTAAAATAATTAAATTTTTTAGAGGTCACAAGCAATACAGTAAATACGCCGGAAAAGTAAGTAAAATGTGGAGAGAAATAATAGACAAGAAAGTAAAGAGTTTTATTCCTTGAGAATAGCCGGATTCTGTGTGAATCACTTGATGTACAACACAATGTAAGAAGGGGGTATTTATAATAGAAATTTACCCAGTCCTAATTATGGTAAAATACAAAACTAATAAAGGTCATGTGCCAGTAAATTCAAGGCGGTGGTATATACGAAGCCCTAACTAGGAGACTGTAACTCTAAAGCGGCGGGATGTATACCCTACATCCTATGCCTGCACCGGCTGAGCGGCCGTAGCTTGAGGAGCGGGTGTGTGTCCTCTATGCCTGGTGACTTGTAAGCTAAGTCTAGTCTTATCAGCTGGACTTATATCCCCGTAATCATAGGTGGCGTATTTTTTCCCACACAATTATCTTTTACTTAGTTAAGTTTATTTGATCCCAATTGTTGTTATATATGCATTTTGCTTGTTTTATATAGTGTGTGTGTGTGTATATATATATAAAATTATTTTTAGCACCTTTAAATTAAGTATCAACATTAAAATAATTACTCAAAATTTTTCATATTAACCTAAAATTTTAGTTCTTTTGAATTTGAATTATTTCTCAATCTTTTTACAAATTCCCTATTTAAAAATATTTTATTTATTCTTTTATCAAAATTGTCTTTATTTTTATAACGCATAACACATAGACAACCCATTAATCTTGTCCATACTTTTGACTTTAACACTCCAACTTAAGGTCGTTCCGCTGAACACTCCAATAACATTTTGAGTGTATCATTTAGACACAATTTGATGATGTGGCAAGTGCGTGTATTACACCATTTTTAAGAGCATGAGAAAATGGATTTTTGTTTAAATTTTTGTTTCTCTTATTCTTTTCCACACCATTTGTCATCACCTTTCTCTGAATGTCTCTGCTAGTCAAACCACCATCCATCTTACAACCTAAAATTAGGCATACCCTTTTTAATTCACCACATAATACACATAATACAAATATATTAAAGTAGCAAAAAAATAAGCTAACTAGATCACTCTATAATTACAATTCCAAAAATAATTAATTAGATAAAGCTTGTTGCTTTGAATCAGCGGCCACACATTTTTATGTGTGTATGAAATTATGTGATTGAGTCAAAGAGATCTACCTAGAAAATTCTGGATCCGTAGGGGATATATCTAATTGATTGTTGATGATATATGTAATCGTCCACGGAGAACTAGTTGTGTTTGGAAGCAGTGGCGCCGACGATGTGTGGTGTTGTTGATGAAGATGTAATCCATAGAAGAGAGGCCTTGAGGATGAGCCATAGATTCCGTGATGTTGATGATGTTATTTCGAGGAATAAATCATTCCAAGAAGGGGAGGATGATGCAGTCCAAATTGATGATGATTCTAAGAGTCGGGCTGAGGAGTTATCAGATCTTTATCAATCCTAGATGATAGCTTGGAGAGGTGCTTTGGATAGCATTTATTCAGGCAGCATGCTAGATGCGAAAAAGAGCATATTGGTTATGATTGGAGAAGGATGGACGATTGATGGATGATGTGGCCGAGACTTAGAGAGGCTAGCAAGCTAGTTAGCTAGCTGATTGATGGCGTGATTTCCTTGTGTATTTTCAGATTTTTGGTGCTCGCTACGAGCTATATTATCTTACATTGCATAGCTAGACTTACATTAGGTGAATGACACTTTATTGGCCCTGCATGGTCCTTTTTAAAACTAGCGAAATTAGTGGTTATTCCTTAGTTATTAGGATTTTAGGGATGACTATAAAAGCCTACACTTAAGCTTATTTTCGTTTTTTACACACTATTCAGAACATAAAACATGTGTAGTTCTCTCAAACAACAGCTTATGAACTCGTTCTGTTTTGTGGAATCGAAATTGAGCTCGTTCCTCTCTTTGATCATTCAATTTGCAAGGCACAAGTTATCTTGATGATTGTTGCCTAGCCTTAGGTGCCTTTTGACTGCTAACAAGGAGGAGAGTAGACTAGTTCCTACTAAATTCCTCGTTGTAGTACATATTGTGTCTAGCTTCTATCTTGTTTCTTGTTCTTCGTATTTAATATTGCATCAGTTGGTATTCATAGCTTGGAAAGGATTTGTTTCTACAACCCCAATCATGTTCTTCGTGCCATTAGGAATTAGGATTCTTAGTTAGTTCTTTAATTTTTGTTTTTGAAAAAAAAAATTATCCTTGTATTGTGTTTGGGACTCCTAGGATATAAGAAAACTTGACTAAAGAAGTGTTGTGATTGAATCTGGAAGTTTTAGTCAATTCTTGAGGAGTTTCTTGAAGTTCTTGGCGTATTGTTGAAATTCAACTTGCTTTTTCTTGAAATCTTAGTTGTTCTAGGAAGAAAGTTGATGCAATGCAAACCTAGCCAAGACCATTTACTAGAAGTCAAGCCAAAGCAATCCATGATGCTCACATTCACTTGGTATGGCAAGGCGTAGACATGGAAGATGGAAGCTCCGGAACCACCTTGAAGATCATGCATTGGAGCACCATGGAAGGAGGACCATCTAGACCCCAAGGAGAGGCTCAAGAGACACAAAGTGAGGCGCCTCAAGAGGCTTCAGGAAGGGGCGGACCGCCTCCCAAAGTGGGCGGACCTCCTAGTAAATGACAAGCTCTCTGGATCTCTCAAGGGGCGGACTGCCTAGTGCGATGGGCGGACCGCCCACTTCCCTGTGCAACTTCTCCAAACCTTGTAGAGGCGGACCGCCTCCCTAAGTGGGCAGGGCGCCTAGTTCACTGAGCAACCATCCGAGATTTCTACTATTTTGTGGTGTAATTCCAAGTATAGCCCTAGTTTACTTCTATTGTTTTAAACCACTTTAAGGGTATTCTAGACATTTCATTTATGTTTTTAGAAGACTATAAGAGTCTTCAATTAGTCTTGAATTCATTACACAACTTTGAACACAGAAACATATAAGAAGTACTCTCTCTTTGAACTTATGAAATCTAGCTTGATTTCAATTAGAAGAATTCGAGTTGAACTTCAAATCTTTCGATAATTCTATTTGTAAGGACCTCGTTATTCTTGAGGATAGTTGCATAACGTTGGTAATTCTTGACCATCATTTGGGGTGTAGCGAAACATCGTTCTTCGTTGCTACTTGAATAATCGTGTGAGTCTCGTCTCGTCTCGTTTCGTTTTTATCTCTTTATCGCTTTCGTAGTTTCGATTGCATCAGTTGGTATCAGAGCAAGGCTAGGGTTACGTTCCTACGAACCCTCGTCCTACTCTTCGTACTTGTCATCTTTGTTTCTTCTTGTTATTCATGTTGTTGTTCTTGTTAAAATGAAAAGGAAGAAAAAAATTCAAAAAAAAAAAAAATCACTAGTTGTTCTTGGTTATGATGTTTTTGGTTATGATATTTTCTTTGATGATTGTTATCGAGGATTGTATGTTAGTATATTCTCGTTGATTGGGTACCCACGAAACACATTTTAAGGTTGTGAATCAAAAACTTGAAAATCAAAACACCAAAAAGTTGAAAACCCTAGAATTTGTTCAAAAATTTCTTGATTTGGATTTCTGTTGGTTCATTGTTGTTATAAACCATTGGGGTTTTCTTGTAATAGTTGAATACACATTGGGGAACCTTTGAATTGGGTAAACACCTTGAAAACCTTGGAAAATTGGGTGCCAAAAACCAAGAACACGAAGTTGAAACTGTGCTGTGAAACACAGTAGGCGGAGCGCCCACTCCTATCGGCGGACTGCCCAAAATTTGTCAGCTCTCTGGATTTCTGTGTAGGCGGACTGCTCACCTTGCAGAGGCAGACCGCCCACTCTTGGAAGGGGAGTCTGGGTAGTTGTTTCGTAGG
Source organism: Petunia axillaris subsp. axillaris (assembly GCA_029990575.1). Taxonomy (NCBI): domain Eukaryota; kingdom Viridiplantae; phylum Streptophyta; class Magnoliopsida; order Solanales; family Solanaceae; genus Petunia; species Petunia axillaris. The sequence continues at coordinate 117,901,246 of JARKNS010000004.1, read as the reverse complement.
TTTTCGTGTCTTGCTTGCTTCCGTTACTTCTGGTTAGTATTTTGAGAGTAAATCTCCTACTCGATTTGTACTAATTCATTGAGCGCTTAGGATATTTGTGCGTGTTGTGGGTGAAAATTTCCAAGAAGAATGGTAGAATTTCTTTTGGCTTAAGTGTTCACTTAAAAAGCCGAACGTCTATAGAGTCCCATTAACTCCACTCTTCCCGTAGAGCGGGAACTTGTTGAATTGTTTGGTCGTTGAGGTGGTTGTTCAACTCCGAGGAAAACTTTTGAATCAAGCACGAGTGAACCTACCCCAACATGAGTGAACTCGAGCGACAATCAAAAGCGAGGGAGTGTGTGGGGACTTTTACTCTAATCTCGTTTGCTTGTTTTTTATTGTTGTAGGTACATGGTGGAAGAGAAGGCAAAGAATACCATTGAGGTTCCAACCGACGTTTTGGCTAATCTATTGGCCGAGGTGAAGGCTCTAAATCTCAAAATGGAGGTTATGGAAAGAGAAAGGACCCCGAGTGTCCCTAAAGATGCCAGAGAAGGCACGAGTGATGACTCAATCATGAAACCGGATCAATATGCGGAGCTAGTTCATCAAAAATGCTTAAGAGATGAAGCTCTTGCTCGAGAAAAATTGTTCGGCAATCCCCAAGGTGATGTTCCACTCATGAGGCCCCGAAGAAACATAGCACCCCTTGTGCAAGTTGATGAAGCTCAAGAAGGGGAGGCCCCTGGACTTAGAGAAAATTATGATGACTATGATGCTCCCTATCCAAATAGGAGGGCAATGAATGGAGCTCAGGGTATGGATGGAGGTCGTGGGCGAGGTCGAGGACCTCCAAGGGCATTTGTGGGGAGGAACTTGAGGCGAAAGTATGATGAAGTTGATGACTACTACGGGGGTCAACCGGAACCAAACCGTGGGAGTCGTGACAACAACCTAAATAGTGTGAAGATCACTATCCCACCTTTCAAGAGGACTAATGATCCAGAATCAGTCTTAGAGTGGAAGATTCAATTGGAGCGGGTCTTTGACACAAATGATATGTCCGAGGTGAAGAAAGCTACTTGTGCCATTGCTTCATTTGAGTCATATGCTTCCACATGGTGGGAATCCGTCAAGCGGTCAAGAAGAAGAGTTGGGATGCGAATGAACATTACTTGGGAGGAATTGAAAGAGGTAATGAGTACCAAATATATGACCCCCAAGTATAGGCAAGAACAACTCAAGAGGCTTTATGAGTTGAAACAAGGCAACAAGTCCATTGATGAGTATTTCAACGAATTTGAAAAGAACCGAATGGCCCTGACATGGAAATGGAAGATAAGGAGCAAGCTACCATCCGATTCAAGAATGGTTTGAGCCGGGAGATTGCTTCTAAATTAAGGCTACACATCTTTCATTCTCTTCAAGATGTTTGTGATGCCGCGGTTGAAGCCGAAAAGTGGCTCAAGGAAGACAAAGCTCCTTGCTTTAGGAGTACTACTTCTACTCCAATTACTCGACCCGAAGAATGGAAGAGCCCAAACACTAGTGGCACAAGTGGGAGTCGTGATGTGAAGAAGCCTTTTGTGAAGGCCACCCCGAGAAGTAACTTCAAAGAAGTGAGAGGTAACTCTAAAACTCAACTAAATACTCCTTCTCCTTCTTCTTTCCAATGCCACAAGTGCAAGGGTTATGGCCACTTTGCCAAAGATTGCCCCACCCGGAAAACAATGATAGTTATGGATGATGGGATGGTGTATGAGGAAGAAAGTGAGCTCGAGGGTGATGTCGTTGAGGAGAGTGAGGTAGTTGAGGGAGAAGAGAGAGCGGCGGAGGGTGATGATCCTAACATGTTCTTGGTGGTACATCGTAGTTTGAGTACCATGGTGAGTGAGGAGAAGGAGGATGAGCAAAGAGAGAACTTGTTCCATGCTAGGTGTAGAGTGAGGGGACAAGTGTGCTCCATGATTATTGACTCGGGTAGTTGTGCGAATGTGGTGAGCCAATCTTTGGTCTCACAATTGAAATTACCTACCCTTAAACACCCAAGCCCCTACCGTTTGCAATGGTTCAGTGAATGTTGGGAATTGAAGGTGGTGAAGCAAGTCTTGATAAAGTACAAGATTGGGAACTACCAAGATGAGTACATGTTTGATGTGGTGCCAATGCAAGCTTGCCACCTCTTGTTTGGTAGGCCTTGGCAATATGACAAGCATGTGGTTCATGAAGGCCGAGCCAACACTTACACGGTTAAAAATGAGGGAAAGGAGTATGTGCTTACGGCCTTGACACCAAGGCAAGTTAGTGATGACTATAGGCATATGATGGAGTTGAGGGAAGCGGCTAAAACTAAGTCCCTCGTTGTGGCCAAGCCTTTGGCCGAGATTCCACCATCATCTACCGGTCACATTTGTACCATGATGCAACCGGGTGAGTACTTGCGAGGTAATGATGGCACCAAAATGCTCATTTTCATAGTGCACAAAGGTATGATTCTAAACTCCGATTGTGATTATTCTTCTAACCCTAACCCTTTGCCTAGTGCTATTGAGAATATTTTGAAGGTATTTGAAGACATGTTCCCGGAAGAGATGTCGAGTGGTCTTCCTCCATTGAGGGGGATTGAAAATCAAATTGATTTTATCCCGGGGTCCCAAATCCCAAACAAGCCGGCCTATAGGAGCAACTCAGAAGATACAAAGGAATTGAAAAGGCAAGTGGATGAGTTTCTCAACAAAGGCTTGGTTCGTGAAAGCTTGAGTCTGTGCGCCGTACCGGTCATTCTTGTTCCAAAGAAGGACGGGACATGGAGGATGTGTGTTTATTGCCATCTGGTGCAATGCAAACTAAGCCAAGACCCTTTACTAGAAGTTAAGCCAAAGCAATCCATGATGCTCATATTCACTTGGTAGGGAAAAGCTTGGACGTGGAAGACGAGAGCTTCGGAACCACATTGAAGATCATGCATTGGAGCACCATGGAAGAAGGACCGCTTAGGCTCCAAGGGGCGCCACCCCAAACTCATTTTTAAGCACCCCAACACATCCCAGGAGGACGCAGAGCGCCCTTTAAAGAGGGCGGAGCGCCTATATGAAAAGGGGGTCGAAATCGGCTAAGTATAGAATGCTTGTTCTCTAGAATCGTGAAGGGCGGAGCACCCCTGTGCAGGGGTGGGCGCCCCAAGGCTAAGGGTGGAGAGTCCCCCCCCCCCCTCCCTCCCCCCCCATGTTACAAGCATTCCGAATTTTCCTACTTTTTGTTGTGTAATTCCAATCTTAACCCTAACTTACTTCTATTGTTTTAACCCACTTTGGGGGGGTAATTTACATTTCATTTGATGTTGTAGAAGACTATAAGAGTCTTCATTGAATCTTGAATTCATTCACCTTACTTTGAATACACAAAACACATGAGAATTCTCTCTATTGAAACCTTTGATTTTGGCTTGATTTCAATTTGCGGATCCAAGTTGAACTTCAAACCTCTCCGATCATTCTATTTGCAAGAACCACGTGATTCTTGAGGATAGTTGCATAGCATAGGTGATTCTTGCCAATCGTTCGGGGTGTAACGAAACATCGTTCTTCGTTTCTACTTGGCCCTTCGTGTGAGTCTCGTGTCGTTTCTTATCTCTTTATCGCTTTCATAGTTTCGATTGCATCAGTTGGTATCAGAGCAAGGCTAGGGTTACGTTCTTATGAACCCTCGTCCTACTCTTCGTGCTTTGTATCTTTGTTTCTTGTTGTTTTTCATGTTCTTGTTCTTAGTTTGAAGAAAAAACCAAAAAAATACAAAAATTTAAAAATTAGAAAAAAATTACTAGATCTTGCTTGTTGTAGTGATTTCTTGGTTGTTTGTTATCAGGAAAAGTTCTATGATGTTAACCCGTTGTTTTGATAACCCCAATACGTCGATTGGAGTTGTAGAGTGAAAATCAAAATTTTTGGAACTCAAAATTTCTTGAAACCCTTGAAAATGTTGCTCAAAATCTTGTATCAAGTTTGTTGTTGGTTGTTTGTTGATATAAATCATTGGGGTTTGTTTGTAGTAGTTGATAATACATTGGGGTACCATTGGATTGGAAAAAAACCTTGAAAACATTGGAAAATTAGGTGTGAAGAACCAAGAACACATTCTTGAAGTTTGGACAAAATTCACAGTAGGGCGGAGCACCCTGGTCGGCCCCATACTTCCTCCACTCTCTGAAGTTTGAGGGCGGACTACCCTGGCACAGGGGCGGGCGCCCTTCCTTGAAAGTGGTACCGGGTAGTTGTTTTGTGTAGGTTTTCGTGTTTTGTTTGCTTCCGTTACTTCCGGTTAGTACTTTGAGAGTAATTCTCCTACTCAATTAGTACTAATTCATTGAGCGTTTAGGATATTCGTGCGTATTGGTGGTTGATAAATTCCAAGAAGACTCATAGAATTTATCTGGCTCAAGTGCTCACTTAAAAGTCGAACGTCCATAGAGTCCCATTAACTCAACTCTTCCAGAAGAGCATGTGGAACTTGTTGAATTGTTTGGTTGTTCAGGTGGTTGTTCAACTCTGAGGAAGACTTTTGGAATCAAGTAAGAGTGAACCTACCCCAAAGTTGAGTGAACCCGAGTGACAATCAAGTGAGGGAGCGCGTGACGACTTTTACTCTAATCTCTTTTGTTTGTTTTGATTGTTGTAGGTACAATGGCCAACGAAGGAGATGATACTACGAAGGATGTCTTGGCTACTATCCTTGCCAAATTGGATAGTATGAGCCTAAGGATTGAGAACCTTGAGAAGGGGACTTCAACTGTCCAAACCGAGAAAGGGACCCCGAGTGTCCAAGTTGTGAAAGGGACCCCGAGTGTCCAAGTTGATGTCGGTGAGGGCACAAGTAGCTCAACCTTTGCCCCGGAACAAGTTGTCGAATTACTTAGGCAACAAAGGGTAAAGGAAGATCGTGATAGACATGAATAAATGTTGGGCAATCACCAACGAGTGGGCATTCCCCACCTTTTAGGCAATCTCCAAAGAATTACTCCACTTCCAAGACCCATTCGGAATGTTCTACCTGTTGATCATGTTGAGCAAGCTCAAGAAGGGAAGGAAGATGAGTATAAGGATGGTGATGATGGGGCTCCCTATCTGATTAAGAGAGCCATGGATGGAGGTCGGGGTTTGAATAGGGGTAGAGATCGAGATCGAGGTCAACCCAAAGGGAATGTTGGGAGAAGTGGAAGGAGGGATTATGATGGTTATAGGGACAAATTTGGAGGCCAACCGGAGCCTTACCGAGGGGGTCGTGATAACAATAATCTCAATAGTGTGAAGCTTACTATTCCTACCTTCAAAGGGAGTAGTGACCCGGTTGAGTACATTGAATGGAAGTTGTCTATGGAGAGGGTGTTTGACACCGACATGACCGAGGAGAAGAAGGCTAAATATGATATATCTTCTTTCGAATACTTTGCTTCCACTTGGTGGGAATCGGCCAAGAGGAATAGAAGGAGAAATGCTATGGCCATCAATGTTACTTGGGGTGAATTGATCTGTGTGATGGATGAGAAGTATTTGACTCAACAATATCGTCAAGACCAATTCAAACGTCTTTATGAGTTGAAGCAAGGTTACAAGACGGTTGGGGAGTACTTCAATGAGTTTGAGCAAATCTGGATGACCCTAGACATAGATGGGGAGAAGAATGAACCGGCCATGATTCGATTTAGATGTGGTTTGAACCGAGATATAGCTTCTCAATTGAAGTTTCATATGTATGACATCTACTATGATCTCAATGACGATGCGGTTGAAGCCGAGAAATGGCTCAAAGAAGAGAAATCCACTCGCTACAAGAGTAGCACTCCTACTCCCATGAGCAAGCCAAAGGAGTGGAAGACTCCAAATACAAGGTTCCCAAATAAAAGTGGTGCAAGCAGTGCAAGTGCTAGTAGAGATGTGAAGAAGCCGTATGAGAAGTCCACACCAAATGTGGGAGGTAATTCTAAAACCCAATTAAATACTCCTACTTCTTCTTCTATTCAATGCCACAAATGCAAAGGGTATGGTCATTTTTCTAGAGAGTGTCCTACAAAAAATACCATGATTATGATTGGTGAGAATGTTTATGAACAAGATAGAGAACCGGAGGATGAAGGAGTAGAGGGAGATGAGATGGTTGATGTAGAAGAGGATACGGTTGAGGAAGATGATCCTCATGCCTTCCTTGTTGTGAGGAGGAGTTTAGGGGCTATGCTTGTGAAGGATAGTGAGAATTTGAAAAGGGAAAACCTTTTCCATGCTAGATGCCGAGTTTTGGGTGTAGTTTGCTCCATGATAATTGAATCGGGAAGTTGTGCTAACGTTGTTAGTCAAACACTAGTGTCTCAATTGAAATTGACCACTTTGAAACATCCCAATCCTTATCGTTTACAATGGCTTAGTGAGTGTGGTGAATTGAAAGTGGTGAAGCAACTGATGATTAAATTCAAGATAGGGAGCTATGTGGATGAGCACATGTTTGATGTGGTCCCTATGCAAGCTTGCCACCTTCTATTTGTGATGTAGGAAATCAAACACGGAAAGTAAAAGATAGGAACGAGACGTATATCGATCACTAATCCCAAGTAGCAACGGAGAACCCGTTCTGTTACACCCCGAGAGAAGGCCAAGAACACCTACGCTAGGCAACTACCCTCGAGCCAACTAAGACTCGCAAGTAGAATAGTCGGGGGGATTGGAATTCATCTAGATCCAATAGAGGAAGAAAAAGTCCCATCAAGGTTTTCATTCAATAGAAGAGTTCAACTCTCAACACAAGTGTTTTTTTAATCATCAAAGTAAGCTAATGAAATAAACTAGTTATCTAGCTATTTATAGGTGTTTTTAGGAACCAATTGAAAGGTCTAAAATGCCCACACTTAGGCTTAGGAATAGAAGACCACGTAGGGTCAAAATAGTCATAACACAACTAGGAATCACGTGCTCCAGCGTTTTGGGCAGAGCGCCCGGCTCCTTGACCAGTGGGGTGGCCTAGGTGGGGCGCCCAGAGTTGGGGCGGGGCGCCTCAGCCTAGGCTTCTTCAGGCGGGGCGCCTGGGGTGCTAGGCGGGGCGCCTGGGGTTCTAGGCGGGGCGCCCAATGCACTGGGCTGCTCCCCTTGTGCTCTAATCAACCGGAACAGCTTCCAATCGCTTCCTTCTTCTAGGTCCTTCCTCACCAAGTGTAAGTGTACTCCTTGGATCTCCTTAGCTTGGCTTCGAGTGAAGGGTCTCGTGGTTTGCCCGGCATTATCCTCCCCTTCTTGAGAAGATTTTGTCCTCGAAATTGAAGCATCATCATCCACGACCTCTTCATCACCTACATCCATAGGAACCAAGTCACAAACATTAAATGTATTAGAAACTTGATACTCACTTGGTAAGTCGACCACATAGGCTTGTTGTTTATCTTCGAGAGCACTTGGAATGGGCCATCTCCACGGGGCGCCAACTTCCCTTTCCTAAGGTTTGGAAACCTTTCTTTCCGGAAGTGCACCCACACATAGTCACCCTTCTTGAGTTCCACCTTCTTGCGTCCCTTGTTTTTCTTGGAGGCTACCTTTGCATAAGCTTCCTCCAAATTCTTCCTTGCCTTAGCATGTAGCTCCATCAAAGCCTTGGCTCTAGCTTTTCCTTCAAAATTAACAACCATTTCCCTTGGCAAAGGGGTTAGATCAAGGGGAATCAAGGGGTTAAAACCATAAACACACTTGAATGGAGTCATGCCAATCATTCGATGCACGGTTCGATTGTAGGCAAACTCCATAAGAGGTAACTTGTCAATCCAAGTCCCGCCCTTACCTCAGGTCATGGCTCTAAGAAGAGCACCCAAGGTTTAGTTCACCACCTCGGTTTGCCCATCGGTTTGCGGGTGGTGGGACGTAGAAAATAAGAGTTTGGTGCCAAGGGCACCCCATAAACTCCTCCAAAAATGACTTAGGAACTTGGTGTCCCTATCACTCACTATGGTTTGAGGCACTCCATGCAACTTCAAGACATTATCAATAAACAAAGAAGCAACATGTTGTGCATCATCACATTTTCTACATGGAATGAAGTGAGCCATTTTTGAGAACCTATCCACAACAACATAAATGCTATCATGCCCCCCCCCCTAGTCCTTGGTAAACCCATGACAAAGTCCATTGATATATCCAACCACGGACTGGTAGGTACGGGGGGTGGGGTATACAAACCATGGGGGTTCGATTTGGACTTAGCAAACTTGCACTCAAGGCAAGAGTTGCAAAGTCTTTCAACATGTGTCCCCATTTTAGGCCAATGGAATTGCTCCCTAAGAATGGCCATGGTTTTATCCCTACCAAAGTGACCCATGAGTCCTCCACAATGTGCCTCTTGCACAAGCAATTCTCTCCATGAGGACTCGGGTATGCACACTTTACCATTTTTAAAGATATATCCATTAACCCATTGGTATTTCTCAACTCTCTCCCCCTTTTCTAGAGCTTCATGGATGCTCCTTAGCTTCGGGTCATGAGCATACATCAACTTAATGCTCTCAAAACCCATGAGCTTAGAGGTGAGAGTGGTGGCTAGAGCAAACTTTCTAGAAAGTGCATCCGCCACAACATTGTCTTTCCCTTTCTTGTATTGGATCACATAGGGAAAAGACTCAATGAATTCAACCCACTTGGCATGCCTCTTGTTTAGCTTCTCTTGGCCTCTTAGATGCTTGAGTGACTCATGGTCACTCTTGATTACAAATTCTCGAGGCCAAAGGTAGTGTTGCCAATGGGCAAGGGCTCTCACAAGGGCATACAACTCCTTGTCATACGTAGAGTAATTCAAGGAGGCCCCTTTTAATTTCTCACTAAAGTAGGGTATGGGTTTGCCATCTTGCATTAAAATACCACCAATTCCCACCCCCGAGGCATCACATTCAACCTCAAATGCCTTTCCAAAGTTGGGCAATTGCAATAGAGGGGCAGTACTCAACCTACTTTTCAATTCTTGGAAGGCCTTCTCTTGAGGCTCTCCCCAATCGTCTATAAAAACTAGCAAGACCATGAAAGCTCTTCACTTGAGTCACGGTAGTAGGAGTAGGCCAATCACGTATGGCCTCTACCTTAGACTCATCCACCTCCACTCCTTGGGCACTCACAACAAACCCAAGGAAGACTACCTTCACAACACCAAAGGCACACTTTTTAAAATTAGCATAGAGCTTTTCGGCTCTCAACTTTTCAAGCACTTGCCTAAGGTGATCAACATGGCCGTCTATTGATTTGCTATAGATCAATATATCGTCAAAGTAGACGACCACAAACTTGTTGATGAATGGCTTTAGAACATGGTTCATTAGCCTCATGAAAGTACTAGGTGCATTGGAGAGCCCAAAGGGCATCACCAACCATTCATAGAGACCAAACTTGGTCTTGAATGCGGTTTTCCATTCATTACCGGGTTTCATCCGGATTTGATGGTAGCCGGACCTAAGGTCTATTTTGCTAAATACACATGAACTACTTAATTCATCTAGCATATCATCAAGTCGGGGAATGGGACTACGGTACTTTACCGTTATTTTGTTCATGGCCCGACAATCAACGCACATCCTCCAAGTGCCATCCTTTTTGGGAACAAAGATCACGGGTACGGCACAAGGACTTAAGCTCTTCCTCACCAAGCCCTTAGTGAGCAATTCATCAACTTGCCTTTGCAATTCTCTTGTATCCTCCGAATTGCTCCTATAAGCCGGCTTGTTTGGGATTTGAGATCCCGGGACAAAGTCGATTTGGTGTTCAATACCCCTCAAAGGAGGTAATCCATCCGGCATCTCATCCGGGAACATGTCCCCAAAATCCTTCAAGACATTCTCAAACACACTAGGCAAAGGGTTAGTATAAAAATCACAATTAGAGTTAAGGATCATACCTTTGTGCACTAGACATAGGAGAAACTTGTTGTCATCATTTCCTCTTAGGACCTCGCCCGGTTGCATCATGGCACATATGCCACCGGTAGAAGAAGGTGGGATTGCCACCATGCTTTTGGACAAAGGGCTAGTCTCAACAATAGACTTAGCCTTTGCCGCCTCCTTCAACTCCCTCATCCGCTTGTAGTCATCACTCACTTGTTTGGGAGTTAAGGGCTTCAACTCAAATTTCCTTCCTTCATGTTTGATCGTGTAAGTGTTGACACGACCATCATGAACCGCTTGTCAATCAAATTGCCAAGTCCTTCCAAAGAGAAGGTGGCATGCTTGCATAGGCACCAGGTCGAACAAGTGTTCATCCACATAATTACCCATTTTGAACTTGATCAACGCTTGCTTCACCACCTTTAGCTCCCACATTCACTAAGCCATTGTAGGCGATAAGGTTTGGGATGTTTCAAGGTAGGTAAATTTAATTGGGTAATAAGTGATTGACTCACAACATTAGCACAACTCCCCGAGTCAATGATCATAGAGCATACAACACCCGTGACTCGGTATCTAGCATGAAAAAGGTTTTCCCTTTGTAAGGTCTCTCCATCCTCCACTATCATAGCTCCTAAACTCCTCCTCACAACTAGAAAAGTATGAGGCTCATCATCCTCCACCGCATCATCTTGATCATAATCCTCTACTCCCTCATCTCCCTCTACTCCCTCATCTCCCTCCGGTTCACTCTCTTGTTCATAAGCATCATTACCAACAACAACCATGGTCCTCTTCGTAGGACACTCTTTAGCAAAGTGACCATACCCCTTGCATTTGTGGCATTGAATTAAAGAAGAAGTAGGAGTATTCAATTGGATTTTAGAATTACCTCAAACATTGGGTGTGTACTTCTCATACGGCTTCTTCACATCTTTGCTAGCACTTGCACCACTAGTGCCACTTGCATTTGGGAATCTTGCATTGGGAGTAGGATTTTTCCAATCCTTTGGCTTGTTCATGGAAGTGGAAGTGTTACCCTTGTAACGGTTGGACTTTTCATTATCAAGCCATTGCTCGGCTTGAATAGCGGCATCAAGGACTTCTTGAAGTGAAAGATAAGCATGCAATCTCAATTGTGAAGCTATACCATAGCTCAAGCCATTCTTGAAATGGATCACGGCTTGCTCCTCATCTTCGGTGTCCATATCCAAGGCCATTCGAGTCTTTTCAAACTCATTATAATACTCATGCACCGTCTTGACACCTTGCTTCAACTCATAAAGTTTCTTGAGTTGCTCTTGACGATATCTAGGAGTGATGTACTTGATACTCATGATACCCTTCAAGTCATTCCAACCCAAATTCACGGGGATTCCCGCTCTTCTCCTTGATCTCTTAACGGATTCCCACCAAGTAGATGCATAGGACTCAAAGGAAGAAATAGCATAAGTACCTTTCTTGTCATCGGTCATATCATTTGTGTCAAACATCCTTTCCATGAGTAGTACCCATTCAATGTAGGCTCCCGGATCACAATTTCCTTTAAAGATTGGGAGATTAAGCTTCACACTATTGAGGTTGGTGTTGTCACGACCCCCACGGAAAGGCTCCGGTTGGCCCCCATAGTGATCTTCATTCACACCATATTCCCTCCTCGCATTCCCTCCAACATACCCCATAGGTGGCCCTCGACCTCGGCCCCTACCTCTATCCACATTTCGACCCCAATTCATACCTCTCCTCGGTTGAATGTGATCATCAAACCCATACATATCATCGCCATAATCGGCTTCCTCCCCTTCTTGAGCTTCATCGGCTTGCTCAAGAGGTTGAACATTTCGGATGGGTCTTGGTAGTGGAATGTTTCTTGGGGGGTTGTCCAAGATACGGGGAATGCCCGTTCGTTGGGTGTTGCCCAACACTTGATCAATTCTCTCTCGATCATCCTTTACCCGTTGTTGATGAAGAAGTAACTCAACAACTTGTTCCGGGGTAAAGGTCGGACTACTTGACCTTCAACTTGGACACTCGGGTTCCCTTTCTCAACTTGGACACTCGGGGTCCCTTTCTCCGATTGGACATTGGAAGTCCCTTGCTCAACTAGAGCACTTGAGTTCACCCTCTCAAGGCTTTCAATTCTCAAGTTCATACTATCCAATTTGGCAAGGATAGTAGCAAGGGCACTATTAGCGAAATCTTCTCCTTCGGTAGACATTGTACCTACACAAGTAACAAACGTTAGCAAAACAACCTCACTCACTCCCTCACTTGAGTTCACTCGGTTCCCTCGTTTAGTGGTGGTGGATATTTCACTCAACTTGTAGTTCCAAAGCTTCACGTAGATGAGTAGCAATTCCTCTACTCAACCAAACTATTCACGAGTCAAGCACACTCCGGGGTGAGTGGAGTTAATAGGACTCAATGAACGCTAGGCACTTTGAAGTGAGGACTTGAATCAAAAAGAATCTACGAATCTTCTTAGAATTCTACTCTCCAATTAATGCACGAATTCACCTAAAAGCAATGAAAGATTAGTGCTAATTAAATAGAAAGATTACTTAGATAGGCACTAATAAGAGGTTAGGCAACAAAGAAACAAGTAAACCTAGAAGAACTACCTAATTTCAACCCTTCAAGGAATCAGGCGGAGCGCCCAAGAGGTGGGGCGGAGCGCCTGGCAAAGTGACCAGTGGGGTTGGGCAGGCGGGGTGCCCAAAGGTCTAGGCAGAGCGCCCGGACGAAGAATGCCTGGGTTTTTCTACTCCGTGTTCTTCGATTTCAATCCACTTTCTAGGCCGATTCCAAGGTGTTTTGGCCAAATTCAAGTTACCCAAAGTTGTTCCTTGATACAACCTTCAATCCCCAATCAATTTCACACCCAAACAACCAACAAATAAGGTTCAATCAAGATTCAAAGTTTTCAAGTTTGGGGTATCAACATGGGTTTCAAGGTTCAAGGGTGGGTTTTGATTCTCCAAAAACAATGTTACCGAACTCAGAATCACACGATTCTTGTTTCAATTTGTTCGATTTTCAAAGGAGATCAAACCCCGGTAATCAATTCCAAAACTCCACAATCACACAACCCAAAATCAATCAAATTCATCAGGAACAAGGGTTTGGTAGGGTTTAACAATAATTGGGGTTTCAAATTTTCAATCCAATCCAAACAATTTTGGTACCCAAACGTTGGGTTTTCAACAAGGATTACGAATCTATAACACCCACTTCAAGAATCGAACATACCAAAGAGTTACACCAAATTTTTGAATTTTTGAGTTTTTAATTTTTGTTTTGTAATTTTCTTCTTTCAATAACTTTAACAACAAGAAATCTAAAGAAACTAACCTAAGCACGAAGAATCAAGGGTCGAGGGTTCGTAGAAACGATACCCGAGCCTTTCTCGATACCAAATGATGTAGGAAATCAAACGCGGAAAGTAAAAGATAGGAACGAGACGTATCTCGATCACTAATCCCAAGTAGCAACGGAGAACCCGTTCCGTTACACCCCGAGAGAAGGCCAAGAACACCTACGCTAGGCAACTACCCTCAAGCCAACTAGGACTCGCAAGTAGAATGGTTGGGGGATTGGAATTCATCTAGATCCACTAGAGAAAGAACAAGTCCCATCAAGGTTTTCATTCAATAGAAGAGTTCAACTCTCAACACAAGTGTTTGTTTAATCATCAAAGTAAGCTAATGAAATAAACTAGCTATCTAGCTATTTATAGGTGTTTTTAGGCACCAATTGAAAGGTCTAAAATGCCCACACTTAGGCTTAGAAATAGAAGACCACGTAGGGTCAAAATAGTCATAACACAACTAGGAATCACGTGCTCCAGCGTTTTGGGCGGAGCGCCCGAGATTGGGGCGGAGTGCCCGGCTCCTTGACTAGTGGGGTGGCCTAGGCGGGGCGCCCAGAGTTGGGGCGGGGCGCCTCAGCCTAGGCTTCTTCAGGCGGGGCGCCTGGGGTGCTAGGCGGGGCACCCAATGCACTGGGCTACTCCCCTTGTGCTCTAATCAACCGGAACGGCTTCCAATCACTTCCTTCTTCTAGGTCCTTCCTCACCAAGTGTAAGTGTACTCCTTGGATCTCCTTAGCTTGGCTTCGAGTGAAGGGTCTCGTGGTTTGCCCGGCATTAATTTGGGAGGCCATGGAAATTTGATCAAAATGTAGTGCATGATGGCCGTGTCAACACCTATACGGTCAAGCATGAAGGAAAGAAGTTTGTGCTCAAACCCTTGATGCCCAAGCAAGTAAGTGATGATTATAGGCGCATGAGGGAGTTGAAAAAAGCGGCAAAGGCTAAGTCGGTTGTTGAGACTAGACCTTTGGCCGAGAGCTTAGTGGTGACTCCACCATCTTTTACCGGTAGTATTGGTGCCATGATGCAACCGGGTGAGCTTTTGAAAGGGAGTGATCGCAACAAACTACTCATTTGCCTAGTGCACAAAGGTATGGTTCGTACTTCCGAATTTCATTATTATTCTAATGCTAACCCTTTGCCTAGTGTTATTGAGAATGTTTTGAAGGTATTTGAGGACATGTTCCCGAAGAGATGCCGAGTGGTCTTCCTCCATTGAGGGGGATTGAACACCAAATTGACTTTGTCCCGGGATCCTAAATCCCAAACAAGCCGGCCTATAGAAGCAATCCCGAGGACACAAGGGAGTTGCAAAAGCAAGTGGATGAATTGCTTACCAAGGGCTTGGTTAGAGAAAGCTTGAGCCCGTGTTCCGTGCCCGTCATTCTTGTCCCAAAGAAAGATGGCACATGTAGGATGTGTGTGGATTGTCGAGCGGTCCAAGATCACGGTAAAGTATCGACATCCTATACCTCGTTTAGATGATATGCTTGACGAGCTAAGGGGTTCTAGCATCTTTTCAAAGATAGACCTTAGGTCCGGTTACCATCAAATCCGGATGAAACCCAGGGATGAATGGAAAACCGCTTTCAAGACCAAGTTTGGTCTATATGAATGGTTGGTGATGCCCTTTGGCCTCTCCAACGCACCTAGTACTTTCATGAGGCTAATGAATCATGTGTTGAAGCCATTCATCAACAAATTCGTGGTCATCTACTTTGATGACATTTTGATATATAGCAAAACATTAGACAACCATGTTGATCATTTAAGGCAAGTGCTTGAAGTGTTAAGAGCCGAAAAGCTCTATGCTAATTTTAAGAAGTGTGCTTTCAAAGGTAGTCTTTCTTGGGTTTGTTGTGAGTGCCCAAGGAGTGGAGGTGGATGAGTCCAAGGTAGAGGCCATTCGCGATTGGCCTACTCCAACTACCGTGTCTCAAATTAGAAGCTTTCATGGTCTTGCTAGCTTCTATAGGAGATTTGTGAGGGACATTAGTACTATTGCCGCTCCACTCACCGAATTGGTAAAGAAAGACTAACCTTTTGTGTGGAGAGAGCCACAAGAGAAGGCCTTCCAAGAATTGAAAAGTAGGTTGAGTACCCCCCCCCCCTATTCCAATTGCCCGACTTCGGAAAGGCATTTGAGGTTGAATGTGATGCCTCGGGGTGGGAATTAGTGGTGTTTTATTGCAAGAGGGAAAACCCCTAGCCTACTTTAGTGAGAAATTGAAGGTGCAACCTTGACCTACTCTACATATGACAAGGAGTTGTATGCCCTTGTCAGAGCTCTTGCTCATTGGCAACACTATCTATGGCCTAGGGAATTTGTGATCAAGAGTGACCATGAGTCACTCAAGCATCTTAGAGGCCAAGAGAAGTTGAACAAAAGGCATGCCAAGTGGGTGGAGTTCATTGAGTCTTTTCCCTATGTAATTCATTACAAGAAGGGAAAGGACAATGTTGTGGCCGATTTACTTTCTAGAGAGTTCGCCCTTGCTACCACTCTTGCCTCTAGGCTTATGGGTTTTGAAAGTATAAAGTTGATGTATGAGCATGACCCAAAGCTCAAGAGCATTCATGATGCTCTAGTGAGTGGGGAGAGGGTCGAGAAATACCAATGGGTAGATGGCTACATTTTCAAGAATGGGAGAGTCTGTGTCCCCGAGTCCTCTGGGAGAGATGTGCTAGTGCAAGAAGCATATTGTGGGGGCTTGATGGGTCACTTTGGGGTGGATAAGACTATGGCCATACTTAAAGAGCAATTCCATTGGCCTAAAATGAGGCCTCTTGTGGAACGTTTTTGCAATGCCTGTTTAGATTGCAAGAGGGCCAAGTCTAGATCCAACACCCATGGCTTGTATACTCTTTTGCTCGTACCTACTAGTCTGTGGGTTGATATCTCTATGGATTTTGTTATGGCCTTACCCCGGACTAGAGGAGGACAGGATAGTATTTATCTTGTCGTTGATAGGTTCTCCAAAATGGCTCACTTCATCCCGTACAAAAAGACTCAAGATGTACAACATGTAGCTTCTTTGTTTATTGATAATGCATTAAAGTTGCATGGGGTGCCTCGCAACATTGTTAGTGATAGGGACTCCAAGTTCCTTAGCCATTTTTGGAAGTGTTTGTGGGGTGCTCTTGGCACTAAATTACTATTCTCTACGTCCCACCACCTTCAAACCGATGGACAAACCGAGGTGGTGAACCGAACCTTGGGAGCTCTACTTAGAGCCATGACCAAAGGTAAGGCCGGGACTTGGATTGACAAGCTACCACTCATGGAGTTTGCATATTACCGCACTTTTCATCGAATGATTGGCATGTCTCCATTTGAGTGTGTTATGGTTTTAACTCTTTAATTCCTCTTAATCTTACCCCTTTTCACAGGGATGTGTTTTTTGATTTTGAAGGTAAAATTAGGGCCAAGGTATTGCTTGAACTTCATGCCAAGGTGAAGAAGACCTTGGAGGAGGTCTATGAGAAGATAGCAACCAGGAAAAACAAAGCAAAGAAGGTGGATTCAAAGAAGGGAGATTGGGTGTGGGTGCACTTCCTCAAGGAATGATTTTCAAATCATAGGAAGGGGAAGTTGGCACCAAGAGGAGATGGACCATTCCAAGTGTTGTCTAAGATCAACAACAATGCATATGTGATAGACTTACTGGGTGAGTATAATGTTTGAACTACTTTCAATGTTAGTGACTTGACTTCTTTTGATGTAGATGATGATGCCTTGGAGGATGAAGCCTTAATTTTGATGATGAAATCTTCTCAAGAAGGGGAGGATGATGCAATGCAAGCCAAGCCAACACCCTTTACTAGAAGTCAAGCCAAAGCAATCCATGATGCTCATATTAACTTGGTAGGGAAAAGCTTGGACGTGGAAGACGAGAGCTCCAGAACCACATTGAAGATCATGCATTGGAGCACCATGGAAGGAGGACCGCTTAGACTCCTAGGGGAGCCACCCTAAGTTCATTCTGAAGCACCCCAACACATCCCAGGAGGAGGCGGAGTGCTCTTTAAAGAGGGCGGAGCGCCTACATGAAAAGGTGTCGAAATCGGCTAAGTATGGAATACTTGTTCTCTGGAATTATGAAGGGCAGAGCAGCCCTGTGTAGGGGCGGGCACCCCAAGGCTAAGGGCAGGCACCCTGAGGGAGAGGGTGGAGCGCCCCCCTCCCCCCCGGGTTACAAGCATTCCGAGTTTTCCCATTTTTTATTGTGTAATTCCAATCTTAACCCTAACTTACTTCTATTGTTTTAACCCACTTTGGGGGTAATTTAGACATTTTAGTTTATGTTGTAGAAGACTATACGACTATTCATTGTATCTGAATTCATTCACCTTACTTTGAATACATAAAACACATGAGAATTCTCTCTATTGAAACCTTTGATTTTGGCTTGATTTCAATTGGCGGATCCAAGTTGAACTTCAAACCTCTCCGGCCATTCTATTTGCAAGAACCACGTGATTCTTGAGGATAGTTGCATAGCGTAGGTGATTCTTGCCAATCGTTCGGGGTGTAACGAAACACCGTTCTTCGTTGCTACTTGAACCTTCGTGTGAGTCTCGCCTCGTTTCTTATCTCTTTATGGCTTTCATAGTTTCAATTGCAGCACCGTCAGGTCAACAAGATAACGGTAAAGTATCGTCATCCAATTCCTAGACTTGATGACATGCTTGATGAATTAAGTGGTTCAAGTGTCTTTACTAAGATAGATCTTAGGTCCAGCTGCCACCAAATCCAGATGAAACCGGGTGATGAGTGGAAAACCACATTCAAGACCAAGTTTGGTCTTTATGAATGGTTGGTGATACTTTTTTTCTTCTCCACCGCACCTAGCACTTTCTTGCGGTTGATGAACCATGTCTTAAAACCATTTATCAACAAGTTTGTAGTCGTATATTTTGATAATATCTTGATATATAGCAAATCAATAGATGACCATGTGGGCCACTTGAATCAAGTTCTTGAAGTGCTAAGAGCCGAAAAGCTCTATGCCAACTTTAAAAAGTGTGCCTTTTGTGGTGAAAAGGTTGTCTTTCTTGGGTTTGTTGTTAGTGCGAATGGTGTAGAAGTTGATAATCCAAAGTTGAAGCCATTAGAGATTGGCCTACTCCTACTACCGTTTCACATGTTAGGAGTTTCCATGGCCTTGCTAGTTTCTATAGGCGCTTTGTTAGAGACTTTAGCACAATTTCCGTACCACTAACCGAGTTAGTGAAGAAAGAAAAGACCTTTGTGTGGGGAGAGCCTCAAGAGAAATATTTCCAAGTGTTGAAAAGTAGGTTGAGTACCGCCTCATTGTTGCAATTGCCCGACTTTGGAAAGGCTTTTTAGGTTGAATGTGATGCCTTGGGGGTGGGTATTGGGGGTGTTCTCATGTAAGAAGGGAAACCCGCTGCCTACTTTAGTGAAAAGTCGAAGGGTGCAACTTTGAATTACTCTACGTATGACAAGGAGTTGTATGCCCTTGTGAGAGCTCTTTCTCATTGGCAACACTATCTATGGCCTAGGGAATTTGTGATCAAGAGTGGCCATGAGTCACTCAAGCATCTTAGAGGCAAAGAGAAGTTGAACAAAAGGCATGCCAAATGGATGGAGTTCATTGAGTCTTTTCCCTATGTAATTTATTACAAGAAGGGAAAGGACAATGAAATAGCCGATGCACTTTCAAGAAAGTTTGTCCTTGCTACCACTCTTGCTTCTAGGCTTATGGGTTTTGAAAGTATAAAGTTGATGTATGAACATGACCCAAAACTCAAGAGCATTCATGATGCTCTAGTGAGTGGGGAGAAGGTGGAGAAATACCAATAGGTAGATGGCTATATTTTCAAGAACGTGACAGTGTGTGTCCCCGAGTCCTCTTGGAGAGATGTGCTAGTGCAAGAAGCACATTTTGGGGGCTTGATGGGTGACTTTGGGGTGGATAAGACTATGGCCATACATAAAGAGCAATTCCATTGGCCAAAAATGAGGCCTCTTGTGGAACGTTTTTGCAATGCTTGTTTAGATTTCAAGAAGGCCAAGTCTAGATCCAACACCCATGGCTTGTACACTCCTTTGCCCGTACCTACAAGTCCGTGGGTTGATATCTCTATGGATTTTGTTATGGATTTACCCAGGACTAGAGGAGGACACGATAGCATTTATGTTGTCGTTGATAGGTTCTCAAAAATGGTTCACTTCATTTCGTGCAAAAAGACTCATGATGCACAACGTGTAGCTTCTTTGTTTATTGATAATGTATTAAATTTGCATGGGGTGCCTCGCACGATTGTTAGTCATAGGGACTCCAAGTTCCTTAGCCATTTTTAGAAGTGTTTGTGGGGTGCTCTTGGCACCAAATTGTTATTCTCTACGTCCCACCACCCTCAAACCGATGAGCAAACCGAGGTGGTGAACCGAACCTTGGGAGCTCTTCTTAGAGCCATGACCAAAGGTAAGGCCGGGACTTGGATTGACAAGCTACCACTCATGGAGTTTGCATATTACCGCACTTTGCATCGAATGATTGGCATGTCTCCATTTGAGTGTGTTATGGTTTTAACTCTTTAATTCCTCTTAATCTTACCCCTTTTCCAAGGGATGTGGTTTTTTATTTTGAAGGTAAAACTAGGGCCAAGGTATTGCTTGAACTTCATGCCAAGGTGAAGAAGACCTTGGAGGAGGCCTATGAGAAGATAGCAACCAGGAAAAACAAAGGAAAGAAGGTGGATTTCAAGAAGGGAGATTGGGTGTGGGTGCACTTCCGCAAGGAATGATTTTCAATCCATAGGAAGGGGAAGTTGGCACCAAGAGGAGATGGACCATTCCAAGTGTTGTCCAAGATCAACAATAATGCATATGTGTTAGACTTACCGGGTGAGTATAATGTGTCGACTATTTTCAATGTTAGTGACTTGACTTCTTTTGATATAGGTGATGATGCCTTGGAGGATGATGCCTTAATTTCGAGGACGAAATCTTCTCAAGAAGAGGAGGATGATGCAATGCAAACCAAGCCAACACCCTTTACCAGAAGTCAAGCCAAAGCAATCCATGATGCTCACATTCACATAGTATGGCAAGGCGTAGACGTGGAAGATGGAAGCTCCGGAACCACCTTGAAGATCATGCATTGGAGCACCATAGAAAGAGGAACACCTAGACCCCAAGGAGAGGCTCAAAAGACACAAAGTGAGGCACCTCAAGAGGCTTCAGGAAGGGGCGGACCGCCTAGTGGATGACAAGCTCTCTGGATCTCTCAAGGGGCAGACTGCCTAGTGCAATGGGCGGACCGCCCACTTCCCTGTACAACTCCTCCACACCTTGCAGAGGCGGACCGCCTCCCTAAGTGGTTGGGGCGCCTAGTTCACTGAGCAACCATCTGAGATGTCTACTATTTTATGGTGTAATTCAAAATATAGCCCTTGTTTACTTTAAGGGTATTATAGACATTTCATTTATGTTTGTAGAAGGCTATAAGAGTCTTCAACTAGTCTTGAATTCATTACACAACTTTGAACACACAACATATGAGAATTACTCTCTCTTTGAACTTATGAAATTTAGCTTGATTTCAATTGGAAGAATTCGAGTTGAACTTCAAACCTTTCGATCATTCTATTTGCAAGGACCTTATGATTCTTGAGGATAGTTGCATAATGTTGGTGATTCTTGACCACCGTTCGGGGTGTAACGAAATATTTTTCTTCGTTGCTACTGGAACAATCGTGTTAGTCTCGTCTCGTTTTTATCTCTTTGTCGCTTTCGTAGTTTCGATTGCATCAGAAGTTGATAGAACCTTGTAAGAAGATATTGGGTAGCTTGTTCTTGACCTTGAGGACATGTATATTGGCTGAAAATTGTTAGTTCTTGAACAATAACTTCTTGTTGTTGAATAGGAACTAAAATTTCGTAATTTAATCTTGAAACTCTTAGCGTTTGCACGTTGGATTTGTGATATATTTTGCTGAAATTTGAGGGTGGAACAATGGAAGGAGGTGCTGCACTTGTTAGGAGAAAGAGAAGAAACACTAAGCCTAGTCCAAATGGAAAGCAACTCCCATTTAAAAAAGGATAAGTTTACCCACTTTTCAGTGAAGGGAATTCTTCTTTCCTTAGGCTTTTGGTAAAGTATTTACACGTTTTTGGAAGAGAAATTCAGCAAAAAAAACGTGTGAAAGGTTTTTAGAAAAGTGGTAAAAGTTCTCCAAATTTGAGTTGGAAAACAAGAAAAAAAAGAAGGGAAAAGCTTACCCACTTTTCATATAAGGAAATTAGTTTTCCTTTGGCTTTAGGAGAGGGCTTTTACAAGTTTTTTGTAAGGGGATTTCAGCAAGTTTAGGCGTGTAAAAGCTAGGTGGAAAAGTGGTAAAATTTCTTCAAATCAAAGTTGGAAAGCAAGGAAAAAGAGGGAAAACTTAGCCTACTCTGAAAAGGCTTGTCTTGTGCAACTATTTAAGGGTAGATATTCAGATTTTGTCTAGTGTTTCCTTATTTCTTTTTGAACACCACTTCTAATTAGTAATTCTTAGGTAATTTTTCTACTTAAGCTAATTATTAATTTTTGAGCTTGTAGGATTTCGTGCTAAAATTTAGAATTTCCATCTATCATAGTAATTTCTTTGGCTTCTCGTGCTCACTTTAAAAGCTGTCCGCCTATAGAGTCTCATAAATTCATTCATCCTAAAGAGAACTAGTGAACTTTATGAACTTGAAAGGTCTTTGAGGAACTTGATCAATTCGAGGAAGCCATTTGAGACAAAGTTTGAGTGATCCTACCTTAAAATTGGAGTGAACTCGAGTGTCATTCAAAAGTGAGGGAGCGAGTTAGGTCATTTTCTAACCTTAACATATTTTCTAGTTTTTGTTGTATGCAGGTATATGGCTGGAGTAGGAGATAAACGTGAGGGTGTTCCCGAGGTTGATTTGACTAATTTTCTTGCAGAAATGAGGGCAATGAGAACTGATTTGGGACGCTCCATTAATGCCATCGGAACACGAGTTGACAACCTTGAAAAGGAGCAAACATATATGACTCCAAAATATACTTGTAATGAGTTAAACTTTGACAATCCCCAAGTTGTTATGCCAATACCGAGGTTCCACAAGTTAAAGGTTAATATTTTTGTGGTTATAAGGACTTCGATCTTGAGCTTGATGACTTGTGTGAAGTCACGCTTATCTCTCCTGAAGTTGTCGATCTTTTGCACTTAACGTGGGTGAGAAGATGATATCCATATCTCTATGATGGATAAAAGGTTGAGTGGAAGGTCAAGTTGATAGTGTCACGTGGAGAATACTTTGAGATAGTGTAGTGTGATGTGTACGCTCTTCAAACATATGATTTGTGTTTCGGGCAGCCATGGTTTCTACATCGTAATGTTCCATATTTGTGAGATTGGATAAGGCATGTAGTGGATGACGAAGAATGGCCTCTAATGCCATTCCCACTTAGGAAGAAAAGTCAAAACAGTGCATATTCCTCTTCTATGCACGTAGAGGGGTGTAATGCCAATCAAGAGGGAAAGTATGGGATAACTAATATAGTTAGGGTGCCGCAAGAGAAACAAGAGGATGTAATTAAAAAGAATATGAAAGAAAAGAAAGAAGAAAATAAAGGAGAGAAAGTATTTCACTCTAACACTTGTAATTCTTCTTTTTCCTCTAGTTGTTTAAATTTTCTCGCCAGTACCATTGGACATAAGCTTGGGAGTGAACACCACCTATTGGAAGTGCAAGAAGAATGCATTTTAGGGGCTACCCATGATGATATAAGGTCTGCCCATGTCGACTCTAAGCTTGAGGAGGGAGAGAATAAAGGTAAACAAGGTCAATCTTGTGACCTTTAATGTAAGTCTGCTACACTCAATACTCTAGGAGCTAGTGAAGAGCATGTTAATGATGTGAGTATGAGTAGTGATATGCTTTTTTGGACCATAAATTGTCGCTGCCTAGTAGTAGAAATTTGGATAAGGTTTGTGAAGATACACTTGTTGATCTTGAATGTACTCCTAAAATTAGAACTACTTGTGAGTTTGATGTAATGAAAACTAGTGTTGACACTTGTGTTGAGGGTCTAATTATTAAAAGTAATGCTTCTAAGGATGTCATTGATGAAAAATTGCATGATGTCCTAGAAGTAGAATTTAAACATCACTTGTTTGACCCTAGAATTGAAGGTGTGGAGTCCTTTGTGAGTTTTTTTTATGTTAAGACTGAGCATGGTAATGAAACTGAATTATCTGACGAGTTTAGTTCTTTTGACGTCAATGGTGACGTGAACTTGAGTGAGACTTTTCTTGTGAAACTATTCTTATTTGGGGAGACTTGTTGTTTAGATAATGAGTTTGAGTTTCTTAAAATTCTTTCTTGTGATGGAAGTAACTCCTTGTTTGATAGTAGTTCACTTGGTAGGAGGAATTGTCGCGAGGAGGAAAGTGTGGATCTTTGTTTAAATCCTGTTTCTTCTTTATGTTGTCCAAATTACGGCTTTGATCATGGTTGTGCATATCGAAGTGGACACCATGTTGATACCCACTTTTGTCCCTCCGTTTTTCGCAATTTGGCTATATTTAATAAAAACCGATAATAATAATTTTTCAAACAAAACTGCATTAGATAGCATGCATTAACGTGTGTAATATTATTATTAATCCCCTATTTATATAATATTTATCTAGTTGTGATTATAATTACGTAATTTACATTCATTTCGGCTATTTTCTAAAATACATACGCTATTTGTGCAGTTTAATGTATTACGACACCATTTAATAATTATATGTTGTTGTTTATATTTAATTAGTATTATTTGAGCTCATCTATATTTATCTTTTAATTAAATATATTTATTTATAATTATTTATAAATTTCATATTTTATACTAATTATATTTATAAGTATTTTAATTAAATACTATCCAAATTATCAAATTTACAACTCAATTCTAATACACCAAGTCCTCATCATCACATTTTATCCACGTGTACACCACCTAAGCTCCACATAAGCATCCACCTCATCTATACACACACTAGGCACCCGTGTACAACTCACTCCAGCGTATGGTACAACACCCTCAAAAGCACATGTACCCTTACACATCAGCCACTACAATCATACACATATATATACATGCGTGCCTATGTGGCACGATCCTAGCCCTCCACGATCCCCATCTGACGGCTCACATTAAGACCTTCCTTTTTAATTTTATACCCACACCCCCTCACTTAAAACCCTAAAATATTTCTCCCTCATCCCCTTTCTAAATACCCAGCCGCCACCCCATTCGACTCTCTCTCCCTTTTTCTCCTAATCCAGTCTAGATACACTCCACTCACCTAAATCACCCTATACCCGCTATGAAATCCGGTGAGGCTCTGCCATCCACGCCTTGCTCACGTATCTCTCTCTCTTCCTCTTTGTTTTCGCATGGAAAAAGGAAAAAAAAATCCATCTTATCCCTCTTTCTATGGAAACCGTAAAGGAAGATAAAGGGATCGAATGAATATAATCAAATACGGATTGGAAAAGGCAAGAATCATCACATTCAAACTTGAATCTGTACGAACTCTCACAAATCGGGCTAATAGAAACAGAAACGAACCGGGTCAAGTACGATCCGACCCGCATCGAACCCGGTAACCTCTTTCTATTTTCTATTTTCTTTTAATTTTTTCTTATGCTGAAAAAATTGTGAACAACATGCCTATCCTTGATTTTATTCCATGACTATATGCTAAAGTGTTCAAGATTAAAGTTTAAAAGTTTAATTGATTAATTCATGTTGTGTCTAGTGAATCTGAAATTCGCCTCATAGCTTAACTAATTAAAGGGTTTCGAATTAGTCGACCTTTGAAACTGTTCGAAGTTAGAAGCAACTGGTTGTATGGAATTTTCTGTTGTGCATTGACATTGCGCTTCGCTTATAGCTACGATTACTAGTATATAAAATCTGTCATCTTCAAGTTTCAAATGGCTAGCTCTATTTATGGAAATGTGTTAACTATGATATCCCCTAATTATGTCTAATCGATGGCCTAATCCCCTATTTTCCTTGAAAATACTTTACTGATTTCTAGCTTAAACGAAAAGAGAAAGCCTCAGTCTGATTGCCAATTCAACTATTAGTTTATTTTAGGAAAGATAATATGCCATGATTTTCTCTCTTTAAAATTAGTTAATAGAATGTTTGGGGCTGATTGATAGGAGCCAACTTCCTTATTTAGACTTATAGTTGTTGGGAATCAGATTAGATTGACAAGCATAATTTCCTTGCCTTCTGTAGATAATTTTCCATATAACTTGGACTAAAATCAGCCCTATTTGACACTATAAATATCAGCACTCTCTCACACTTTTGAAGAGAGATCCACACACTGAAAATAGATCTCCGAAGACACTTCAGCAACACAGAACACCCCTCTCTTCTTCTCTTTTGTGAAAACACATTGTGCTCTTTGGAACTTTGGCATTGGATTCCTTTCTTTGCTTGTTAGTAAGCTGAGGCAAGCCCTGATTGTCTTTGTTGTTGTCTGTTGCCTCAACTCTCATATTAATATCCCTATTTCTGCTATTTTTTTAAAGCTCAAAAGGTATGCCTCCTGACTAAATAAATGTCTTCAATAACCTGCCTATTATTTTGGTTGTGTGTCACTTCCATCTCGTTTGTTTGCTTGCCTTGGTGTGGGCAGATATGTCTTGCTTGTTTGGGTCTGTTAGGGCCACCCTCTAATCCTTCGTGCAGGTCTTGTTTAGTGTTGGATAGCTTAAAAGTTACACCACTATTTTAGTTTTTTTAATTGCAGGGAGTTAAGCTCTCAAATCCTTGGCTGGATGAATTCATTAGTTCATTCAAAGTGCACTCAGGGCACTCCTTTCTTTCCTTCTCTTATCTTCCCCTAGACCCCTTCTATGTATTTGCTAGGTGTTCCCTTGGTGTATTAATTAACATAAGTGTAGCAGTGAAAGTTGCTTTGAAAAGCAATAGTTTAAATCGGCTAACAGGGGCCATTTCTGATCCTACTTCCCCATATATATGTGATGGAAGTCAGAATTATAAAATAGGATTGTCTATGCAATACGTAAAACTGCTGGCCTGATATGTATGTTGAATCTGAAAATATTATGTTAAGCATAACAGGTTTTAAATTCAAATTATAATAGGGGGCATGCTTTGCTGAAAATAGTAAAATAGGCTAAAATTGCAATATCATCAGAAAACAGGATTATTTCTGCAATTTTTTATCTTCTGAAATGTAACAGTGCAGTTTATAGTGGTTAAAACTGGAAACCTGCCTATTTCTGCAAAACTAGATTTTTGAAGACGTAGCAGCTCATTGTTTATTTTCGTGAAAGAAGCTAAAAATGCAAGAAAGTTTGAAAATTGGGCTATTTTTGAAATTACACATTCTGAAAACGTAACACTTTATTAGTCGGCAGTGGATAAAACTGGAAATTAATGCTGTTTAGTAGACTATTTGTGCAATTCTTTGTGAAACTTTGAATTTAGGCTTTTTTTTGCAATAGGCTAAAAATGCAAAACTGCCTGAAACAGGATTATTTCTGCAATTATTATTATATTCTGAAATATAACTATACGTTCGTTCTCCTGGAAGTGGCTAAAACTAAAACTATATTTTAAATTCAGTCTTTTATTTGCTATGAAATTCAATAGTACATTGTGAACGTGGAACCTAACTTATTTTCTTTCTAAAGCTATTTAATTTGGAGGCTTCACTTTAATTAGTTTGAATTTAAAGTTGTGTTAACATAATTTGCTTTGTTTGTCATGCATGACTGTATATTGTTTGACGCCTAGTGGTCTAGTTTGAGGCTCTTGATAAATATAGGGGTCTAGACATTTTATATTTCTAGTTGTCTCAACAGCCTCCGAGACTTTAAGTTAGGGCGCTAGAGAAAACCTTTTAGGACGTTTTAAAATATTAGTAACTCGCTTTAGTTAAAACTTAAAGAGGGTATGGAGGTTAAGGGTAAATTAAGCCCCTCGAAAATGATGGAAATTACCCGAACTATATATTTGATAGTGGATTCTGAAACTATAGTCCCTTACGAATGTCGGGTTCTGATCCGAATAGGATAATAAAACTTAGGGTTACTTATTCAAGTAATTAATTGGTTATTTATTATTTTATGGCTATTTGTGCAACATGATTACCATTTCAAATTGTTTATGAAAATACATTAAACTGTCTATTTATTTACTTTGCATCCCACATCTCTTTTGTTTATTTTATTTAGCTTTTTATCCTTTTATAAGCAATATGTTAAACCCAATATAGAAATCGGTCGGGAACCACGTTTAGTGGAACTTAGAAGGTTCCTAACCCCTTCCTTCTAGGTTATTTCGAACACTTACCCAAACCCCTGACTAGTAGACCAATTCGGAGTGTATTGTTTAAATTGAATTAGAAATTAATAGGTGACCTAATACGCCTAGAAAAATTATTAGGTGGCAACTCCAAAACTCCAACTCCAACCGAGTTACTCCAAGTCGAAACCACTTTACTTGCTTAAAGTGGGGTGCGACAGAATGGCGACTTCACTGAGGGTTAAATGTTCTAACCATCACGATTTTTATATTGGATTTATATTTTGCTTTTAATATTTTATATTCAATACTAACTTTTTCTCTTTGTAGGTTTCTAACCTTTTATATTTTGCAATTTTTGATAATATAATATTTAGTATATTATTGAATTATTTGTTGCATTCCGTTCATACTCCTCTACTCCTGGAAAATTGACACTTGCACATACACAAACGATTACGTGGAGCTCACGGTCGTTTCACTCTCAAAAAAATCCTTTAGGAGGAACGGTTAGAATCTAGTTGGTCCGTGGTACAACTAACAATTCTAAACGTTCCCACCCTTTGGTTGTCCGCCTGGGGAACCATGTCCTTGTCTAGATTAGCCAACTCTAAATGAAGACTCTTTTTTAGGGATCATTCATCATGTCATATCTAGGACCATTTTGACTTCGGCTCATGTCTAAGTCTACTAGTTCACCATATTTGAATGAAACGAATGGGTTTTCGACCCTAAGGGACATTTAAATGTGTTACGTGTGCATCTATTTATAGTTGAACGTATCTAATGTAGACCATTTGTTCTCAAAAGTGTGGATCATCCAATTATTATTTCTGTTGGAGGATGTCACAAGTCACGAAGATTTGGAAGATCAAGGAAAACATAGACTTTACATTGATTTTTCTACTTTTATGTAACAAAATCAATTATTTATTTCTATAAATAGAAATCGTTATAGAAATCAATTATTTATTTCTATTTACCTATGAAAAAAAATTATTTACTACAAGATCAATTACTTTATAAAATTATTTTTAGATCATTTTAGGTTATGAGAACAAATGGGATGATGCACGATACACGTTCAATTTTAAATATCATACTCAAACTTAGGAAGGCTTAACATCCTTGGCATGTTAAAGTCCATTAGCCAACTTCACCTATCATGCATCTTATGTGTGTTGGTCTTATTAGGCCTACCTCCGACACAAGAGAGGTCCCTTGCATTCTAAGGATTTATATGTTTTGCGTTTGGTAATTATTACCTCGACACTAACTTATTGTTTTCATCTTTAAGCTTTACTCCCACTCCTGAAGTTGACTTGTGCATTCTGGCCGAGCATCAGTACCGAACGAGAGCCAACGGACCAGTTACAACTCTTCTCCCCCTCCCCTCCCCCCAAACTAGAAGAAGAGGAAAGCGAAACATCATGTCTAAGTTGAATAATGCTGCTCTTAGTGACGATAACATTGGGAATAATGGGACACCCCGCAAACTTGCCTTTGTTGGGTATGATGAACATATTGCTACTTTAGAGGAAATAATTAAAGAACTCGAAGAGAAACTGACAATGGCCAGTTTACCCGTTAGTAACTCCGCCCATTCAGGAGAATCAGTCGATCCAAGTGGGTCAGCCCGCCCTAATGGAAAGGACCCTATACACCCAAGTGATCCCTCTGTTGTTTACCAAACAATACCACCAGCCACATACCAAGTAGTGCCACCTGCTACTTACCAAACAATACAACCAGCTCCTTACCAAACAGCAC
The DNA here is from genome assembly GCA_029990575.1 of Petunia axillaris subsp. axillaris. Lineage (NCBI taxonomy): Eukaryota > Viridiplantae > Streptophyta > Magnoliopsida > Solanales > Solanaceae > Petunia > Petunia axillaris. The sequence goes on along the minus strand of JARKNS010000004.1, from coordinate 117,871,902 downwards.
CACCTGCTACCTACCGAAGCGCACCAACCGCCACATATCAAGCACTGTCAGCTACTTATCAAACACCACCTCCTGCATATCCTACATACCCAAACAAAAGCCTACCTCACACTAATATCACAAATCCACAACCTTAAAATCCTATGTTCACTGCTGAAACCAAAAAAACTCACTTCACCCATCAAAGACCATGAAAACTATGAATGGGTGGAGGATGAAACCAATGGTGATGAGACAAAAGAGAAAGTTCGTAAGCTGGAGGCAGCCTTTAAGAAGTTCGAGTTAGGCAAAACCACTAAAGGTTTAGCTTATAAAGATTTGTGTATATATCCTACTTTGAAATAACCTAACGGATACAAGAGACAAAAGTTCGACTTGTTCAATGGCACTGGCGATCCTATGTCACATCTGAGAACATATTGTGACAAGTTGATTGGAGCAGGTGAAGACGAGAAAGTACGAGTAAAGCTATCCAGCCGAAGCCTGACTGGAGATGCTTTAAGATGGTTTTCTAAACAAAAACCAGGCTCATGGCTCGGTTGGGAAGATATGGCAGCGGACTTTGTAGAAACATTTGGGTACAGTACCGAAATGGTACCCGATCGCTTCTATTTAGAAAAGTTGAAAAAGAAACCCACAGAGACGTTCAGGGAATATGCTACTAGGTGGAGAGCAGAAGCTGCTAAGGTGCAACCCGCTATGAACGAGAAAGAAATAGTCAACATATTCATTCGCATACAAGAGGATGTATATTACGACAAGTTGTTGCATATGAAGAACCAAAAGTTTGCAGATGTAGTGTTGATGGGAGATGACATAGAAGAAGGGTTGAAAAGTGGAAAGATTATTAGCTTAGCTGCACTACAAGCTGCTAATAAGTCTATCTAGGCTGGAAATGTGAGTCTCTCCAAAAAGAAGAAAGATGAAGTCTCTTTTTGCTGCAAACATTCATGACCCCATTTTCAACCACTATTATCAAACACCACCACCATTCCATCCCTACCCTCATACACCATCTGAAAAATCCGTTTACAACACTCAACCCACTCGGTCTATATTCCACACCCCAGCACCAAGCCGTCCATCATACCAGCAAAATACTCAAACCAACTACCGAAATGCATCACCATACTCTCCTAGGCCTCGCCCTGAGGCAAACCAAAGACCCAAAAGAAACTACACAGCATTAGCTGAATCCCGCACCCAATTGTTCGAGAGATTGAGAGCTGCTGGGCTTATTGTCCCAATCCCTCAAAAGGTGCTAGACAATCCTTCACCACATTTTGATTACAGCAAAAGGTGCGCATACCACTCAAGTGGGTCGGGGCATGAGACGGAGAGATGTTTTGCATTGAAAGATAAGATTCAAGACCTAATAGATGAAAAGGTCATTCATTTGAAGATGCTAAATGTGCACAATAATCCACTACCCAATCATGGAGACAAGAAGGTGAATATGATTGACGTCGACGAAAAATACAATCTGGAAGGTACAATCATAAAGGCAAAAACATTATTCGATGAATATAAGTTCGGCATGGGGTACATCATGGTTTGCAAAGGAGAAAACACTACAAAGGACACAAGAGATTATCATTCACTAGAGCAGTTTATTCAAACTCTGAGACAGGCATCCAACCTTTCAAGTTACATGAAAACTCTCGAGGGAGGAGGACACACCAAAGGTGTTCGGGATGTAGAAGATAATCTGACCGGTCTAAGGAGTTACCCATGGAGGAATATGATACAGTTCCCGAAAAGCATGCTGAGGCCCTGAACATCCTGGACGCTGAAACTGGAGTTATGCCAAACAACTGAACCTGCAATACATTAAGAGCATGCCGAGAACCTTAGTGGAGCTGTGGCATTGGTTGTTTTCTTAAATAAAACACGACTCCGAGTCGTTAGCTTTTCTTTTCTTTATTTTCCAACTTTATGGCATCATCATTTCCATTTGAAGACTGATTCTTGCGTCCAACAATAAAAGCTTGTTTTTCCTATTTTTCGTGTTAGAATATGCATCATTCACTTCCTACAAAATCATTCTAATTCCATTGAATCTATGACTGTGGTGTGAAAAAGCAATCTAAAACGACGAGTACAAACCTGGCTATGGTGATTTTGATAAAAGACATTTGAGGAACTTCATAATGACCTTATAGCACACAACTGAGGCAAGAACATATTGAGGAAGATGTCTTACAATTCAAGGCAAAACAATAGAAATACATATAAGGAGCATAATTAGACAATCCCAAACGGACCAATAGCATACTCGAGCCAGTGACGCTCATGGATAGAAAAGAATGAGCACAATAAGCAATAGAATGGCAAAGGCGTTTACCAAGAAAGTTAGAGCAAGATAGTTGATCCTAGAATAGAATTCTCTAAATCGAGACAAAATTCACAAGATCCTTTACTCAGATACAATCAAGAGATACTACAAATCAAGCAACATTCATCTTTATTAGATTTGAACTACGTAGTGACCTGATTCTCAAAAGGGGATACGTAGGCAGCCTACCCAAGGCACGGTCACACCATAAGAGAATTTTATTAGACACTGGGGCAGAATTTTTTGAGTCACCCTAAAAAAATTTAAAGAGTACATCACAACATACTAGGGCAAAAATTTTTAGGGACCTCAAAAATTCAACAAAATACAAGCAGCACACTAGGGTATAAATTTTGAGCTTTCCTCAAAACTTCAAAATGGAGGATTTTTGTCCAGCAAATGGATGTAAAGAAGATTATGTCCAGACAACACGTCGCAGTCTATGATTTCAATGGAACAAATTCGCATTACTCTTTAAACATTATTTTTCTCAAAGCACATGCATATTCCCTTTTGTTCTCCCTTTTTGCCCACAGCTCGACTAAGGTCTGACGCTCGAAAAGAGAGATATTACAAGGAGAAAATTATACAAGAATCCGCAAGTCAACCCCCACCCAAAACTTACAAATTTTCTTTGATTGCAGGTTTACACACGTACCGAATATACCTAACAACTCTTGCAAAGCAATATTCATCAATTTGACAAGCATAGAATCCATGTCGGTAGATATATAGGGTCCACGCCGATGGACATGACAGGTATAGAATCCATGTCGGTGGATATATAGGGTCTGCGTCGGTGGACATGACAGGCATAAAATCCATGTCGGTAGATATATAGGGTCCGCGTCGGTGGACATGGCAGGCATAGAATCCATGTCGGTGGATATATAGGGTCCGTGTCGATAGACATGGCAAACATAGAATCCATGTCAGTAGATATATAGGGTCTGCGTAGGTGGACGTGACAGGCATAGAATCCATGTCGGTGGATATACAGGGTCCGCGTCGGTTGACCTGACAGGCATAGAATCCATGTCGGTGGATATATAGGGTCCGCGTCGGACATGGCAAACGTAGAATCCATGTCGGTGGATATATAGGGTCCGCGTAGGTCAACGTGACAGGCATAGAATCTATGTCGGTAGATATATAGGGTCCGCGTCGGTGGACATGACAGGCATAGAATCCAGTTCGGTGGATATATAGGTCCACATCGGTGGACATGGCAAACATAGAATCCATGTCGGTGGATATATAGGGTCCGCGTCGGTGGACATGACAGGCGTAGAATCCATGTCGGTGGATATATAGGGCCCGCATCGGTGGACATGACATCAATTTGAGAAGCATAGAATTCATGTCGGTGGATATATAGGGTCCGCGTCGGTGGATATGACAGGCATAGAATCCATGTCGGTGAATATATAGGGTCCACGTCGGTGGACATGACATCATTTGAAGGAGCATAAAATCTGCGTCGGCAGATATATAGGGTTCGCGGTGGTGAACAAGACAGCAATGACAACAGATCCGCACCAGTTGGCATAGCAGCGGAAAGATACTTGGTTAGCATATGTGGATGAGACATCAATCAAACAAGCACAAGAAAAAACAACCACTCGGCTCAACAGAGAAGTTTACTTTATCTTTATCTTTATATCTATTGAATTTATCATGATATTCCTGCAGGGTACTCCCCGATCTCTCGACAAACCCCTATGTCACACTCTCACACCTGCTCCCAAAATCACTGCCAATTATGCAACCACAAAACCTCAAACACATACAAAACAAAGCCTAATCCTACAGATAATGCCTTTTGCTACACCCGCAAGCTACCTATTTTACAAGTCCATACTCGCACCTGTGATCTACATAATCTCCCCTTGCCGATTGGGTATCAGCTTCGTGTTCCTCCCTAATTCGTGCCCATCTACGACAATCGTGTGTGTCTTCATGCTTAATCGCCCCCATCCATTGAATCGTGTGCAATCATAAAACTCGCTCCTCAAATATTTCCCAGCTCGGTCAAGGCAATATTGAAGGCGAGATTGCTCATTTATCGAGATGAAGTGGAAACTATGTACATATAAACTCCTCTTTATGGTGTGTAGCGCGTCACATTTTCATAACTAGGATGATTATAAGCCTCTTTTCCCACGCTCGATCTATAAATGTTATTTCATCTTCGACAATACCTTCGCTTTATTCTTCATTCATCTCGTCAAAAGGCAAAGCATACACGAATTTAAACTTTACATACTCGGATAATTTTAGTCTTTACATCCGAAATTGTGCGTCATAAATATCTCACACAGGCAACATGCCATTCAGAACTACACACGGCCTGATTCTCGTGAACCAGAGATATGTAGGCAACTCAGAGACCGAGGTTTGGCCGAAACACCCCAAAACTCTCATTTTCTCTTTCTACCATTTTTCCTGCCAGTCGTGACAAAATTGGCTACTCCGTCAACTATCTTTGCCCGAAGACTCTTTCATCATCCCCGGGCAGAGAGGGACAGCTGTTGACACCCAATTTTGACCCTCCATTTTTTGCAATTTGGCTATATTTAATTAAAACCGATAACAATAATTTTTCAAATAAAACTGCATTAGATAGCATGCATTTACGTGTGTAATACTATTATTAATCTCTGACTTATATAATATTTATCTAATTTTGATTATAATTACGTAATGTGCATTCATTTCGGCTATTTCTGCAATTACACATTCTGAAAACGTAACACTTTATTTGTCGGCAGAGGTTAAAACTGGAAATTAATACTGTTTAGTAGACTATTTGTGCAATTCTTTGTGAAACTTTGAAATTAAGCTATTTTTTGCAATAGGCTAAAAATGAAAAACTGTCGGAAACAAGATTATTTTTGCAATTATTATAATCTAAAATATAACAATACGTTTCGTTCTCCTGGAAGTGCATAAAACTGAAACCATATTTTAAATTCAGTCTATTATTTGCTATGAAATGCACTAGTACATTGTGAACGTGGAACCTAACTTGTTATCTTTCTAAAGCTATTTAATTTGGAGGCTTCACTTTAATTAGTTTGAATTGAAAGTTGTGTTAACATAATTTGCTTTGTTTGCCATGCATGACCGTATATTGTTTGACGCCTAGTGGTCTAGTTTGGGGCACTTGATAAATATAGGGGTCTAGACATTTTATATTTCTAGTTGTCTCAACAGCCTCCGAGACTTTAAGTTGGGGCGCTAGCAAAAACCTTTTAGCACGTTTTAAAATATTAGTAACTCGCTTTAATTAAATACTTAAAGAGAGTATGGGGGTTAAGGGTAAATTAAGCCCCTCGGAAATGATGAAAATTACCCGAGCTATATATTTGATAGTGGATTCTGAAACTATCGTCCCTTACGAAAGCTGGGTTCTAATCCGAATAGGATAATAAAACCTAGGGCTATTTATTCAAGTGATTAATTGGTTATTTATTATTTTGTGGCTATTTGTACAACGTTATTACCATTTCAAATTGTTTATGCAAATACATTAAACTGCCTATTTATTTACTTTGCATCCCATATCTCTTTTGTTTATTTTATTTAGTTTTTTATCCTTTTATAAGCAATATGTTAAATCCAATATAGAAATCGGCCGGGAACCACGCTTACTGGAACTTAGGAGGTGCCTGACCCCTTTCTTCTAGGTTATTTCGAACACTTACCCGAATCTCTAACTAGTAGATAAATCCGGAGTTTATTATTTAAATTGAATTAGAAATTAATAGATGATCTAATACGCCTAGGAAATTTATTAGGTGGCGACTCCAAAACTCCAACTCCAAGCGAGTTACCCCAAGTTGAAAACCACTTTACTTGCTTAAAGTGGGTGCGACACACCATTGATGAAGTTATACTAGGAAACACTTTTCTTTACTATTTGTTTGCCTATAATGAGGGTCATGTAGGTGTTAGGAGTTTTTGTAAGAAGAATGATAATTCTTATTGTTACACATGTATTAATGCTTTTGCTTACTCTAGGATAGAGGATGGGAAATATTTGTATATCATGATTCATGCTTCTCTAATATACTCTTGTTGTAATTGAATACATCCTAGTTCCTATAGCTTGTTATCTGAGTTTCTTGAGACATGTGTTATGGTTGATATGTTGACCTCGTTGGTTTTTGACCCCCGGATTGTTCTTAAAACTGGTAACTTGTTTGACTTAATGGTTTTGGGGTGGGCTGGTAAAATATTACAGAATTTAGGTTCGAGATGTCCTACTTGTGTTGTGCCTAGCCATGGAAAGTATTATGTGTGCTTTAAAGTAAAACAAGTGGAGAGCTGTTGGAAAGATACTCCTTGGAAGTTACTATTGTATGCACCAGAACTTGTACACTCTACGAGGACGGTATGTTTTCTTGGCTCATACTTATATTTGTGCTTTCTAAAGCCATGAAGGTTAGTATAATCATCTTTAGGCAGTCTGTTAGCATTCTTGTGCCATATCATGGTTATGTGATTGTGAGGCTACTTAGCAATTGCCTTGTTGAGAGTTGGGAGATATATATACTCATTCATGTCTATGTTTTGCAGGAATTAGATTCAAGGACGAATCATTTTCAAGAGATGGAGATTTATGCAGATGTAATCCATAGAGGTGAGGCCTTGATGATGAGCCATAGATTCCGTGATGTTGATGATGACATTCCGAGGACGAAATCCTTCCAAGAAGGGGAGGATAATGCAGTCCAAATTGAGGATGATTCTAAGAGCCATGCTGAGGAGTTATCATATCTTCATCAATCCTGGATGATAGCTTGGAGAGGTGCTTTGGATAAAATTTATTCAGGCAGCATGCTAGAGGCGATAAAGAACACATTGGTTATGATTGGAGAAGGAGGGACGATTGATGGATGATGTGGCCGAGAGTTGGAGAGGCTAGCGAGCTAGTTAGCTAGCTGATTGATGGCGTGATTTTCTTGTGTATTTTCAGATTTTTGGTGCTCTCAACGAGCACCTCAACGAGCTATATTATCTTACATTGCATAGCTAGACTTATATTAGGTGAATGACACTTTATTAGCCATGCGTGGTCCTTTTTAAAACTAGCCAAATTAGTGGCTATTCCTTAGTTATTAGGAGTGTAGGGATGACTAAAAGCCTACACTTAAGCATATTTTCATTTTTTTACACATTATTCAGAACATAAAACATGTGTATTTCTCTCAAAAAACAGCTTATGAACTTGTTCTTTTTTGTGGAATCGAAATTGAGCTCGTTCCTCTCTTTGATCATTCAATTTGTAAGGCGCAAGTTGTCTTGAGGATTGTTGCCTAGCCTTAGGTTCCTTTTGACTTCTAACAAGGAGGTGAGTAAATTCCCAGTAAATTCGTTGTTGTAGTGCAGATTGTGTCTTGCTTCTATCTTGTTTCTTGTTATTCGTATTTAATATTGCATCAGTTGTGGTGGCCAAGTAGTGGCAGTTATAGTGATGGTGACAATGGGGTAGGCATTGAGAAGGTGGCAGTCATTAATAACATTTTCCCATCAAATTTATTCATTAAACAAAGACATAATTAGAAGGGGAACAAGAATTGGGAAATCAGTGGTGTTGAACAGAAAAGCTAGAGGCTGACGAAAGAACTGTAGGTGGAAGATTCTAATTTTTTTTAATATTTCTTTGCTTATTTAGAATTAATGACCACATGTATCTTTTCAATTAGTTATTTAGCTACATCAGCGCGAGTGTGCTACACACGCTTATACTTTGTTGATTATTTGAGCAAGAGGTATCAAAATGATATATTTGAGATGTGGTTGGAGTGTTCAACTGGAAACGCCTTAATTTTGCAGTGTCAAATTAAAAAGTCTGGATAATTTTAAGGGTTGTCGATGTATTTTTCCTTTTTGTAATATAGACAGAATTCAAACAAGATACATTCCCTAACCTCTCTCCCACGACATAATCACGAGTCTCTCTCCCCATCAGCCCCAATCCCTCGAAATCAGCCCAAAGTTCACAAGATCTACTCTGTATCTCATTCAATCCCTTCCATTTTCTTTGAAAATCCCCAACGGCTCTTTCCTTTCCCCTTAATTAATATAGGGGCTGATCTCTAAGGAAACGAATAGATACACACACGGATAGATACAGTGAAGCGCCATAAGGAAAGAGAGTGGGGAGGTAGTGAAAAATGGTGACAGGGAGGGATTGGGACTCTGGGGGCAGTAAAAGACAGAGCAACGACAACAGCTACCACCGCCGGTGGTACTAAAAAAACCAGCAATATAGTGGAAGGGGTGTTGATCCAGAATTATTTCTTGGAGTTGTTTTCATGAATTCAAATAGAGGGAGACCGAGTTGCAGTAGTGTTGGTGTTTCCACCAGAAAATTGGAGTGGCACTCACTCCTCTCTTCTTATCTCCCCACCACTTTCTTCGTTGTTGTCGTTGCTGCTTTGCTTGGAAAAATAGAGCTATTTCACCATTCATTCCATTTGGCTGCTGTGTTATTCATTGATTTCATGATCAGTTCGGTGGAAAAAATTGTCGTTACTGGCCACTAGTCATGACTTTTTGTTTGGCTCTTTCGGTGCTTTTTCTGAGTTTCTTCTTATCTTTTCTTGGAATTGTTTTATCATATGATAATTTCATTCATTAACTCTATATTAGATAACGTTATGTTGTTTTTTGCAATGCAATTTTGCTCATGTATACATCTCCTTAAATTTGATGAGCACTTCTGACTTATTTGGGGCAACTGCTTTTCTATGGAAAAAATGGATAATGCTGAGGCGCTGTTGAAAATTTTTGTAGTTGTCAAGTGACCTTAGGTAGTTAGTTTCAGAAGTTAGGACTCCAATTGGTGTGCCGATAGTCTTAAAAATTTTATAAAGTCTAATTCGGACCTTTTTGGTAGGACTTTTGAGAAGATTTCCATTTCAGTTGTCGGTAAAACTTAAAAGAGGATTTCGAGCTCGATTTGAATAAATGAACTCCAATTTGAAATTCATAAGTTGTGTTAGGTTCGTATGGTCATTTTTGACATGTGGGAACTTTGGAAAGTGAATTCTGATTTTGTTCGATTAGTTTTGGTAAAATTCTGAAAGTAAAGAAATTGACCTCTTTCCGTGAGAGCCGTATCTTGCGTTTCGTAGATCCGATTCGACTTCCATTTATCAAGAATCTCACAAAAATGTTGTATGAATTGTATGTAAAATTTGAGGTCATTCTGCACCTTGTATTGTCCTGTTTGGACCCCAATGCAGACCAGTAGTTGCTGGTGTAAAAGTTCTGCAGTATGAGCAGCTTGCTTCAGCAGTATAAAAGCTTCTTTTGGACTTATTTTCTTCAAATCTGTTCTAGCCCCTTTCCATGTCAGTTTAAGCTAATATTTCAGTGTTAAATATATCCAAAATCTTAGCTAGAATTTCTTGAAATTGAATTGAAAAATTGGCTTAGGACCCTAAAATAATAAAATTGAAAAATTTGATGAAATTGAATTCAGATAAGAAAACTAATGATACCATTGAACTCGTGGGATTTATGAGGAGTTTGAAAATGTATAGTTTATGGATTTTCGGTTCAGCCCGGTCTAGGGGTATTTTTGTAATTCTTCTTCTTTTACCGTTTAAAGGTTAATTATTCTTTCTTCGGGCACTTATAAGTGTAAATATATTTTCTTGGCTCAGAAAAAGATTATTTTGTGGATATTCTACCACGCGCTTCTTATGTGTGTTGTTACCGATAGGCATACTTCCTATGCCTTCGCCTTAGGTTTATATTATATATCATATGTTGTAATATTGATTTGATATTTCATTGAGAATAGGAGTGTTATACCCAAGTTGCGACTGTGAAAGGTTATTATTGCATATATCTCTTGGTAGTCGATGAGAGTCCTATGCCGGAGATAGGTTCCAGGAATATATGACCCCATTGCATCACAACTCATTCATTTCATGTCTTCATTTGTGTTTTTGTTGGTTATATGTCATTGTTGCATTTATTATCTGTGCTTGGCTTATCTGTTTGCTTGCTATTGCATCTGTTTCCTTGACCAGTTTATCTATCCCTCAAGGTAGCTACTTACTCCTTACTTATTGAGTCATTATGTCTCACTCCTTCATTATTTCTTGTTGTGTCTTCTCACTTTGGTAGATTCTGCTCCAGGATCTAGTCAGTCGCGTCGTGATTGTGAAGCAATACGTTCCCAACTATCCAAGGTGAGCCAACTTATTTATTGAGGCCGCCGGTTGTAGATATTATAGTTTATCTTGTTTTTTCTCCTTTCCGGAGATGCGTATATCTTTTGAACTTTTTAGATATCTGATCTGGAAACCTTTAAACATATATATATATATATATATATATATATATATACATATATATATATATATATATATATATATATATATTGGGTAGTTAGCTGTATTTTTCAGACAACTTGTATATATGTCTATCCTTAGGAGTTATCTTGTGTTGTTATGGTTAGATTCATTTTACTTTCAAAGTAATTGTACACCAATTATATCCATTCAGTCGGTACGGTTCGCCTGACAAGTCTAGGAGAGGTAGTCGAGTGCCGACATGGCCTAGCTAAAATCCGGGTCGTGTCAGGTTATCTATTTGGCACTGATTCAAACAAGATACTACGGCCAATGACATTTTAGAGGTCGATACAGTGTCGTCCCGTATATGTCTCTTATGTATCCCAAAAAAAAAAAAAAAAAGGCGATGATGATATATATCTATCAGCAAAATAAGCATACAGCGTGTAGTATCTATACCTGGCATGGCAATCAGCCGTCCACCGTATTCGCAATCGTACCAACACTCTTAACTACACCACACCAATATGGGCATAATCATTTTAACATTTATTTTTCTCTTTATTTTCCCATTATTATTTTTTTTATTATTGTTGCTATTATTACTATTATTGTTATTATTACCAGTATTATTATTATTATTATTATTATTATTATTATTATTATTATTATTATTATTATTATTATTATTATTATTATTATTATTATCACTATTTTTTTATTTTCTTCTTATTTTTACTTTATTAATTATCATACTACTTGATTTCTACATCTTTTTGCAAGGTACTTCCCGGTGGAGTTCATTGGATATGACACTCTTACTACCATTTATACAAAAGTTATTTTGTTTCCTTTTTATTACTTTATTTTTTTCTATTTCCTATTAATGTTGCACTAACTTTTTTGTTTTATTTGTGAGGTACATTGGACTGAAGCTCGCTAAAAAGATGATATTAGACGAGACAAATATTTATTTCATATGTAGTTATTTATATTTAAATTTTGTACTATAGTCAATTCTTTAATATTTTTGTTATTTATTTAGTTTCATCGCTTGCTTTTAAAACCCAATTATTTAGTTCGGTACGGAACTACACTTGGTGGAACCTGAGTGGTGCCTAACACCTTTCTCTTAGGTTAACCTAAACCCTTACCCGCAATTTCGGGTTTGCGGGCTAAGTTTCGGAGTCAACCTTACCCGTAGGTGCACTAATATGCCTATTTTGAAAATTTTTATTAGGTAGCGACTCCAAGTTTTACCAGTAAGTTTCGATAAGTCGAATCTTATTTTTGAACTCCAGCGGTTCGAAAAAAGGTGTGTCAACAGGTTGTTGCACTTCCGACCAATGATGCTAGTGTGGTGGCCAAATTCTTGAAGAGAAATAATATTAATTGGTTTAGGAGACCAAGAGCCATTATCAGTGCTGAAGGTACGCATTTTTTGCAATCACTTGTCGAATAAACTCTTGGTTAAGTATGGGGTGCGGCATAAAGTAGCTACAACTTATCATCCCAAAACAAGTGGCCAAGTGGACGTGTCGAATAAATAGATAAACCAAATTCTTGAGAAAACTTTTTGTCCGTCAAGGAAATATTGGTCAATGAAGCTTGACGACGCTCTTTGGGCATATATAATGACATTCAAAGCGCCTATTAGAACTTCTTAATATAGGCTTGTCTATGGTAAGGTGTGTCACTTATCTGTCGAGTTGGAACACAAGGCGTATTGAGATATTAAAAATCTCAATTTGGATTTGGACTTAGCAGATGAGAAGAGGATGCTTCAATTGCATGAGCTAGATAAGTTTCATTTTCATGCTTATAAATGCAAAAGTGCGTAAGGAACAGGCAAAAGGATGGCATGATAAACATAGTGAAATCATCAATTTGTGTCAGACCAAATAGTATTGTTGTACAATTCTACGTTGAAGCTTTTTCCTAGAAAGTTGAAATCGAGATGGTTGAGTCCCTTTGAGTTGGTTTGTGTTTCCGCGCATGGAGAGGTTGAGTTGAGAGCCTTGTGCAATTATGGAACCTGAGCCTTGTATGTTAAAGATAGTAAAAAAGGAATAAAACTATGTTCTACATTAGAAACAAGGAAAGACATTGCCATCAGAATCACCTGGTCAAAACAGTGAGTTCCAAAATTTACGAAGCTTTGTTCAAGCATCGCTATCTTTTGCTCTCGGGTAAATTCTAAATCTTTATGGGTCAGCCCAGTTTACCCATAAATTTAAAACATAAAAACATGATTCCCTTTCCCTCTTTTCCCTGATTTAAACATAAACATAGAAGAGAAACAACTAAGGCAAACCAAACAAACGCTTCCTCTTACTGCAATCAAATCAATCCATGTCTTCACTGTTTCACAAATATGCTGGTAAGTCTCCCTTTCTCTTGCTCTCTCATGACTGCTGTTGATTCTTCCATGACACTCCCATCTCCCCTTCCCTATAGTTATAGTTTTTAGTGGTGTTTTTTATTTGAATGGACCTATTTCAGGTATAAATTAAAGTTTTTACCATATTGTTGAGTGATTCGGAGGGTTACCCCCTTCAAATAGCTATGAAACAACAACTTAAAAATTATGCCTACAACATATTCAATGTAATGCCATAATGAATAAAAGCTTAAACTTTGTGAATTTTTGACTAGCAGAGTTATATAAAGGAACAATTTGAATAATATGATGATTTGAATGATTGAAGATTTCTTTTGATGCTAAACATGACTTGATCATGAGTTAATGTATGCCATATGGCAATGTTGCACGCGTAAGCGCCGAGGCATCACTATTTCCCATCTCAGCTACCCTCACTCATTTCCTTTCTTAGTTTAGGTTAGTTAGTTTGTTTTTTTATTTCTTTTCTTCCTTTGAGTACAGTTTGAAGTAAGTGCGGGGTCATTTTTATGTCTCGATGATGCAATCCAAATTGCCTCAAGACCATTCACTTGGACTCAAGTTAAGGAGATTCAAGATTCTCACCTGCACTTGGTTTGGAAGAGCTTGGAAGATAGAAGCTTCGGGAGTGATTTGAAGATCATATGCCTCAGTACATGCGAGGGCGAACAAGGTGGAGCACCTCAGCACTCCACAACCAATCCAGTACAAGCGACAACACAAGGCAGAGTGCCTCAGGGAGTGGGCCGATAGCCTCCCCCCAAAATCACTCGAAATCGGCTAAGTGCTGAACACCCAACACTCTTAAGTTGGAAGAGGCGGAGTGCCTCTGAGGCCAAGCAAAATGCCTCTTGTTGGAGGAACTCTGTAATGTTTCTATAAGCGGAGTGCCTCAGTGCTGAGGCGGGGCGCCACCCCCTGTTCAAGCCATGACGGGATCTTAATGAACTTTAGGTATATTTTCTATTTTGGCCCTGCGTGGTCCTTATTATAGGTGTCTCTTGACAACGTCAAAGTTGTATCGAGACTAGTTCCTCGATGCTACTTTGGTATTTGTTCAAGCTACGTCTTACTTTTATCGTTACATTAGCTTTCATACTTTTATATTACATCACTCGAGGTTGTCACTTACTATAAGATACTAAGACTATAGTTCTTGGTACAGGTGCTTCTGTTCCCAAAAGGCAAAAAGCAGGATGAGCATCAACTACTCGGGCTGTGAGGCAAATCAAAGAGCAAAGTCAAACCTAAAGTGCCAAAGGAAGCTGTCCCCATTCCAAAGCCGAAGAGGAGACCATGTTTGGGTTATCATTTGTGAAAACGGGGGAAACCAAGCATGGTACGATAATTTCAAATTATCCGACTATATGCCCAAACTAGCCATAGATTATCACAAATTGATGAATCGGATTCTGAAGATAAGGAATGTTATTCACTTGGGATCCGTCTTTGAGAGTCCCAGGGCCACTAATCTTGACCTTTTGATGGAGTTCTAGGCCGATTGGGAATTGAAACATACAGAGACAGAAGATGACATGGTGACGATTCAAGGCCAGTCAGTGAAGCTAGATACTTTAGCCCGTTACAACTTTTTGAGTATAGAGGATCATGATGTTGATGAACTAAAAGACTTTATCTGAAAGCTCGACTACAAGGTCATGACATAGACTTTATATGGAGACGATGCTAGTCCCGATTGGGTAAAAAGAAGAACTTGGGTCACCATAAGTCTATGAAATTTTTCAAGTTCCAAAGCAAAGCCCAAATCTGACTCAGATTAATTAATGCAAGAGTGGTCCCATCCAACTACTTCTCTTAGGTGACTAAAAAGAGGGCTTGCATAGGTGTACTTTTTCATGACAAGAAAATTCATCAACATTAGGCACTACATGATTTATGAGATAAAGGAAATACATATAAACAAGTCTAAGAAGCTATTATTTTGCAACGTTCTCACTCAGTACCTAATGAAAGAATGTCTACTAATTGATAGCTTTGGTGATTGAATTGTACCATCCATGGAAAGAAAATATGATATCTCAATGGTGAAAGACCCAAGTTCTAATGCAACCAGACTCTCTAATGCCGAGTGACATGATATGTACGAAAATCTGTCGAATCGTGCGTACTTGATTTTAGAGGCGAAGCAAACAAGGAAGGACCTGGAGGCACTTGATCACACTCTTTCCTTGTTGGATTCATCCAAGAGACTATTTGGCATGATCCATAACTTAGAAGTACCTCGTGAAGAATACAAAATAGAGATTCAGATGTGGTGGATCTAAACATCAGTAGTGATGAAATAGAGGAAGAGAATGAAGATGAGAAGGAAGATAGGAGGTAGCGCGCACTCCACCACACCATCCTGTAGTTTCAGCGAGGAGTAGAGCTGTTATTCGAGATGATGAGGTTCATGATGGTGACACTCCTGAGAACTTGGAGCGGGAGAGTTCTGATGAGGATGCTGATACTGAGACTTAGGCCAGTAGGCATTCATGGAAGTTCCTAAATGCTTGCACTTTATTTTATTTATTGCACTAAGAACATTGCACTGTTTAAGTATTGGGTGAGTGAACTCCCAAATTTTGAGGTTATGGAGGACTGCACATTAGGGATTTCTTTAATGCACGTGTAATTTTTCTCACTTCACTTTATTTTTATTTTATTTCTTGCCTAAATATAAAACAATTAGAAAGCCAATGAAGAATTTCAAAAATAATTTCTTTTTAGTTTTATGTAGTGGTACATGTCATCCGGCCCATGTTTTTTTCTTATGGCATTGGTTCTTTTTCATGGTTATACCTTTGAACCGGGTAGTTGTTTCCTCTTTAGAACTAGTGTAGTATTAATTAATAGAATACATTAGAAATACTAATAGAACGCTAGGTGCCTTGAGTTTGTTTTATACAGATGAATTTAGACTTGAGCATGTGCTAATTACGAATCCTTTTTGGTCTTAAATTTTGATGAATGCTTATAAAAAATGGAATGACCTTTTTGAGATGCTAAAGTTAAACTATTTGAATCTTTTGTGAACCATTATGCTTTATTGTTTGATCATAAAGTTGCACCATATTTGCTTGTACTAAGAGTTGGAAGGGAACCGTGTGAACTATGTGCCAAGTATGATATAAGGTATTAGTTGTGTTCCTTGCATGTCATATTAATGTGTGGAACTTTCACCGAGTGTATTCAAAGCGAAATCCTAGGTTTGTTCAATTTGAAAAATGATACAGGTGTTTTTTCGAAAGTTTTTTTAGCCTTGATTAGCCTACCTTTATATATTTATCCACAGTAAGACCTTTTAAGCTCATTGACCTTTTTGTTGGCACCCACATTACAAGCCTTACTCTTTTTATTCTTAAATACCATCTTTTTGAATCCTTACTCCTTAGTGTACTTTAGTTGATAATTTTTGGGTTAATGGAGTTAAGAGAAGGAAATTTTGATAGCTTTTGAGTGGAACCAATAATGGATAAGGTGCATTTTGAGAAAAAGTTCAATGGCAGAGATTGAAAAAATATATAAAAACAAAAGAGAAAACATTGAAACAAAAAGTGAAAAAAAAAGAAAAAAAGAAAAAAATAGTAAAAGTGATTGGGCGGTTGCTTCGTTGATTTTGAGAAGAATTAGGAAAAAATTGAAAGTGATGTATTATAGTCCTTAGGGAGATAGTCACTATGTTATCCATATATATCCTGTATGTCCTTTAGCCTATATCACAACTCTTAAAGTCCTAGTTAATCTCAAATTGGAGCAAGCCTACAATAGTGGAGTTCTACACCACGAGTAAGCCTATGGTACGTCGTATGTGGCACGTGATTGTCTTTGTGAGAGTGAGTGAATTCTTTCTACATTATGTCCTGAACATATTCTTAAAATTTATTCTTTTTATTTTGGGACGCTTTCCTGATTCATTCTTTTTAGGTGAGGCCACATGGATTGCAAGAGATAGCTGAAGTTAATAGACATTTTTGTTGAGCGAATCAGTGTGATTTTGTGAAACTTGGCAACATTGAGTCGGTTTTTTCAACTAGAATATCTTGAGTTGGTCGTTCTAGTATTTTGAGATGTGGTAAATTTCGGCATGTTGAGGGTCACTTGGTTTGCATTTATGCTCTTGTCTAATGGTTCGTATCAACCATAACCATAGGTATACCTATTCAAATGAGTGTTGTAGTGAGTTGGGAAGTTTCTTTGGTGATTGCCGAGGGCGAAGAAAGGTCTAAGTGTGGGATGGTGTATTTTTGGAGATTCGCCTTGTTTCCCTTAGTATTTTCTCGTCTTTTAGAACTTTATTCGTTTATTATACGTGATAATTGTGATTCTTTCTCTCACTTATTGTGTTTGTGATTTTAGAAATTATTTGCTTGGAATCGAGGCAAGAGCAAACAAAATGGAGCCGAATACATTTATTGAATGATGAGTTTTGAAGATGACAAAGGACCTGGTGCTAAGTGGACCATGAAAAGGTTCACAATTGAAGTGAGAAGACCAAGCTGTTCAACGAGATAATCAAGTCAGAGTTGAAAAAGGAGAAAGATAACAGCTGAAAAGAGACGCGGTTCCTAAACGAAAAACGATTGGAAACTAAGGCAAATTAACTTAGGTTTTAAATAAGGCAATATGGGTAAACCTTGTTTGATACGGATTACAAAGTGGAAAAGGAGTTCTAAACTTAGTTGGATCCGGCTAAGTCTAACTCCTATATATACAAGTTAATTTGGCCAGAATCATTACGCACAAAAGACATCTCAACAGAGCAAATAAAGTGCAACAGATCGTGAGAGGCTTTGTGTGCAAGAACAAAGGCCGAGCAGCAGAACCTTACGAAGGAGCAGTTTCATAGTCTAATATGTTGTCTTAGTTATTTGTTATAGGCTATTGAGTTGTAATTTATCAGCTTGTTTAGAAGCATATAGTAGAGATTACTGTTTGAGGTGAATTAGAGTTAACCTTACCAGCTAACGTGTGGCTTGGAAGGTTCTAGGTACTAGGGGGTTCTAGTTCCTTGATTACATTATGTTGTATTCTAAAACTTGCTCGGGTTTTCCTTTAGTGGAAGAGTTGAAATCCCAAGAGTTTGGGTCGTGGTTTTTTATCCCTTGAGCAAGAATTTTTCCATGTAAAAATCTCTGTGTTGTTTACGTTTCCGCATTAAGTTTAGTTTCATAGATAAGTGAAACTTGCAAGGAACCTAGTTCTTTGTAAGGTAGGCGATAAAGTTCAAAGGCAAGTTTTAGGATTTAAAAATTGGGCAAGGACACTATTCATCCCCCCTTTTAGTGTCGTACGAAGGTGCACCAAGTGCAATAAGTAGTATCAGAGCAGGTTCTCTCGAAAAAAGATAAATCTTGAGAAGGATCTGAAGAATGAGTGCACCACCATTCATGCCCGAAGGACAATCTATCAACAAGCCTCCGCAGTTCAACGGTCAACACTACAAATTCTGGAAGTTTAGAATGGAAACCTTTCTACAGGCAAAGAACTATCAGTTATGGAGGATTACACAGAATGGTCCTTTGATTCCCACAAAGACTGATACATCAGGGAACAAAGTTCAAAAGCCTGTAGAAGAATTTAATGAAAGGGACTTCAAACTACTTCAGATGAATGCTGAAGCCAGGAAAATTCTTCAGTGTGGACTAGGACTTAATATATGTTCACGTATTCCCAAGTGCTCCACTGCAGAGGAAATCTGGGATATGCTAGACAGTGTATACAATGAAGAAACCGCAAAGTCAGAAGAGAGTTTAGTCGAGGTTATTCCTGTTAAGAATAGCATTGTAAAGAATCTGAATCACTCAGGATGTCTCAGGTGTGGCGAAAGGGACCATTTTATTAAACATTGTCCAACATGGGGACCTTCTGAAAGTGAAAGTGATGAAGAAGAAGAAGAAGAAGAAAGACCAGAAGATGATTCTCCATTGGCACTTATGGCTCTTGATGATGAACCCTCTAATGATGATCCACTTGAGGTAAGTCTCGATCAACTAAAAACTAGACTTCATAATTGTTCTCCTATAGAATTAAATTTGCTTGCCCTGACTTTAATTGAAGAAATTGAAAATTTGAGGTCTGAGAAGGAAATAGCACTTTCCGAGAAGGACCAACCTATGTCAGTTTTGTCTGATTTTTCAATGAAAAATAAAAACTTGGAAAAAGCTAAATCTGATCTTAAAAAGGAATTACCTGCTAGTGAAGCTCAAGTTTTTGAACTAAATCAGAAAGTCTCAGCCCTTGAATTAGAAGGTCATCAATTAAAGGAACAGGTGCTTTGTGAGAAGAAACTAGTTTCTACACTAGAACTTGAAAATCAAAAATTGAAAGAAGTGTCTGGTAAGCAAGGAGTTAGTGAGGCTCAAATCAACCTTGAAGCTGAGCTTAAAAAGAAAAACCAGGTTCTACATCAGGAAACTGAGAAGAATCAGGTTCTTCAGGAAAAGGTTGAAAAAGCTAACTCTGAGCTCACCAGGCTCACTAAATTGAACAAGTCTTTGAAGCTTTGGATTATTTGCATGAAAATCATAATAGAGGTAAAATCGAATTAGGACATAGGAAACCTTTACCTGCTTGGAACCTTAATAGTAAATATGTAGGACTTCCTTGCAACAAACTCTGCTTCTTGTGTGGTAAGACTGGACATATCAAGAATGAATGCAGCGTTGCAAAAAGAGCAGTGAAAAAGAATAAAAAATCAGTTTTATCTTATTGGGCTAGAAAAGATTTAATTTATCCATTCGATAACAAAAAGGGACCCAAGCTTGTCTGGTTCCTGTTACTAACCCTTGATTTCCTTTTGCAGGCTGGAGTGAGATGGAACAACCCAAGCTGGATTCTTGATAGTGGGTGTTCCAGGCACATGACAGGAGATAGAAGAAACTTTCTCTCACTCGCAGTTTTTCGAGGGGGTAGTGTGGCTTTTGGAGGAGGCAAGAGCGGTGAAATTGTTGGTATTGGAAAAGTTGGGAGATCCCTCAATCATGTTATTGACAATGTACTCTGTGTGGATAGATTGAAGCATAATCTTCTAAGTATTTTCCAACTATGTGATAGAGGAAATTCAGTGAGTTTCACATCTGTAGGTTGCACTGTAAAGAACCTATAGACTGGTGAAGTGATAATGGAAGGGAAACGAGCTAACAATGTGTACAAGGATACATTAGGTTCTCTTCTTGAGAATAATTTGACTTGTCTGAATGTGCTAGAGAATGATAGTCAGTTGTGGCACAAGAAATTAGGACATACAAGCTTGACTCAATTAAATAAGTCGGTGTCAAAGGACCTGGTTCATGGAATGCCAAGCAAGAGGTTCATTGACATTAAGATTTGTGATGCTTGTGTTAGGGGGAAACATGTAAGATCTTCATTCAAGTCAAAGAAAGTGGTTAGTACGTCTAAACCATTTGAACTGGTTCGCATAGACTTGTGTGGACCAATGAGGGTAAGGAGCAGAGGAGGTAAGAGGTTCGTCATGGTAATAATTGATGACTACTCCAGATACACATAGACCTTGTTCCTCAGATTTAAAGATGAAGCATATGATATTTTTGAGGACTGGGTTAGAATTAATCAGAAGAAACTGGGGCTTCAACTAGTGAGTATAAGGTGCGACCATGGTACAGAATTTGAGAATGCTAAGTTTGCAGAATATTGCAATAAACATGGTGTGGATCACAACTTCTCTGCACCAAGAACCCTTCAGCAGAATGGTGTAGTTGAAAGGAAGAACAAGTCCTTGGAGGACATGGCTAGAACTATATTGCTGTCAAGCGGTCTATCTAAGAGTTTTTGGGCTGAAGCAGTCAAAACCATTTGCTACTTACTGAATCGATGTTCTATCCGTTCTTTGTTAGAGAAAACTCCCTATTAGCTGATTAGAGGCAGGAAACCTAACATTGCACATCTCAGAGCATTTGGGTGCAAGTGTTTCGTGCATAACAATGGGAAACAACTTCTAGGGAAGTTTGATGCTATAAGTGATGAAGCCATTTTCTTGGGATATTCTTCACAAAGTAAAGCTTATAAAGTATTCAACAAGAGGACCATGATTGTAGAAGAAAGTGTGCATGTGGTTTTTGATAAATCTGAAATTGTTACAAACAGACTAGAAGATGATGATCAAGAGATTGGTCTTGCAAGAGATGAACCTGCTAAAGACCCTGAGAATCTGAATGGGGTTAAAGATAATCTTGATGATAAGGATCAAACTCAGGGGGAACTAGAAGGCAATTAGACAGGGGGAACTGAAGTGCAAGATGAAGAGGACATAGATGACTTAGCTCCTCCTGGAAACATCACTCAGCAGATTCAACCTAAACCTTTGAAATATCAAAGTTCTCATCCACTGGAGAACCTCATGTCTGATTGAATACTGGAGTTGTTACTAGAAGAGCTTTAAAGAACTTCTGTGCATTCTTTGTGTTTCTGCGCTCAATAGAACCTAGGAATGCACTCGAAGTTCTTGAAGATCCAGATTGGGTGATTGCTATGCAAGAGGAACTTCATCAGTGTGAACGAAGCAAAGTATGGTACCTGGTCCCTCGACCAGCGGACAGGTCCATCATTAGTACTAGATGGGTCTTTAGGAACAAGGTGGATGAACATGGCATAGTGACAAGGAACAAGGCAAGACTGGTGGTTCAAGGTTACAGCCAAGAAGAAAGAATTGATTATGATGAAACCTTTGCACCTGTTGCTAGGATGGAAGCCATTAAAATGCTAATTGCCTTTGCATCTTACATGGAGTTTAAGCTGTACCAGATGGATTTGAAGAGTGCATTCCTTAATGGTTATCTGAATGAAGAGGTGTGTGTGGTTCAGCCACCTGGATTTGAAAGTACAGAGTTTCCTGATCATGTCTACAAACTTGACAAGGCACTGTATGGTTTATAACAGGCTTGGAGGGCTTGGTATGAAAGATTGTCTGGGTTCTTATTGAAGAATGGGTTTACAAGAGGTAAAATAGACAATACTTTGTTTCTAAGGAAGAAAGCCAAGGACCTACTAATTGTTCAAGTGTATGTAGACGACATTATCTTTGGAGCTACTAATTAGAACCTTTGCAAGGAGTTTGCCGACCTGATGGGAAGTAAATTTGAGATGAGTATGATGGGTGAGCTGAATTTATTCTTAGGCTTACAGATTAAGCAAACTCAGGAAGGCACAATGATCCATCAGCAGAAGTACATCAAAGAACTTTTAAGGAAGTATGATATGAAGTCTACTAAGGATATGAACACACCCATTGCTCCTGGAACGAAAATTGATCTGGATGAAACTGGTGCTTCAATCGATGAAACTAAGTACAGAGGAATGATTGGTTTTCTACTGTATTTAACTGCAAGTCGTCCAGACATTGTCTATAGTGTGGGATTGTGTGCAAGGTTCCAGTCAAAACCAAAGGAGTCACACTTAACTGCAATCAAGAGAATCTTAAGATACTTTAAAGGAACTCAAGATCTTGGCTTATGGTACCCAAAAGGTGGAAGTTTTGATCTAGTTGAGTATGCTGATGCAGACTATGCTGGTCACTTGGTTGATAGGAAAAGTACATCTGGGATGACACACTTCCGAGGTCCTTGTTTAGTCTCATGGGCTACAAAGAAGCAAAATTCAGTGGCATTATCCACAGCTGAGGCTGAATATGTAGCAGCTGCTTTATGTTGTTCAGAGCTATTATGGATCAAGAAGCAGTTGGAGGGCTTTGGAATCAAGTGTGGACCAGTTCCAATCTTTTGTGACAATACCAGTGCAGTCAATATTGCCAAGAACCCGGTCCAACACAAGAGAATAAAGCACATTGATATTAAGCATCATTTTTTAAGGGACAATGTAGAGAAAGGCCTAACAACTATGAATTTTTGCAGGACTGAGGATCAAATTGCTGATATCTTCACTAAGGCATTGAACAGGGTACAATTTGAAAAGAACAGGCTTGAACTAGGGATGACCAAGATACAGTGAACAAAGCAGCACCTGGTTCTCCCAATGATTGGCTAGTGAAGTTTCCTTGTTTTACCTAGCTTAACTTTGTTTAGTTGATTCTACATGTGAAAATTTAATTGTTTTGCTTGCTGACCTGTTTGGAACCTATTTTCATGACTTAGATGCTGGCAATATTTCTGAAATAAAGGATATTATTGAAGAAACTGGTGCATGGACATTCAAGTACACATTCTATATTACTGACTGAGTATGATATTTGTCTTACGTGGCTAAATTATTACCAATCATCCCCTCTTGGCGCCGGATTAGTGGTTAACTTTTAAATTTCAAATTCTTTGAACCTGCTGGCGTCAGCTCCTATGCGTCATTATGTATTAACAGCTTTTTCACATTCCATCAACCCGTTCCCCCTTCCCGATACGCCTATACCCTTCCATATTCCACTAAGTGATCAAGATTCATTGCTTCTATCGGTGTAAAAGAAAAAACACTCTCAAAACTCTCTCTTCTCTCTCTCTAAAACACAATACTCTGTTACAAATGTCGACCAGTTCCAAAATGGATTCTCAACTTTTTTCTTCTAAACTTAAAATTTCGAAACTAAATCAAAAGGCAAAGCAACTAGCCGCGAGTCGCTCCGTAGCGATGGCAAAGAAGTTCACGAAATTAAGGCAGAAAAAGTTGTCGGAAGAAGCAACTAGTAAGGGGAAAAGTTTCTCAGTTGCTAGTGTGGATGAAGGGGTCGTCAATACGGTTCAAGAAAGTCTTCAAGAAACTGAAAAGCTAAATCCTAGTTCTCCTGCTGGTACTGTTGTTGTCGATACTAGTTTACTTTCTGAGACTGTAGATTTAGGAGAGCCAATTGTGACTGAAGTAGGTTAGAAGGAGAAGTTAGTAGTAGAAAATCTTGAAAAGGTCGTTGATACAGGGGTTGAGGTAGTTGCAAAAGAAACTGAGAACACTGTCGAGGAACCTGTTCCTGAGACAATTCCTGTGGTAGAAAAGACCATTAGTGACAAGGAAGAGGAAAAATCTGTTCAATCTACCAAGGAACCTGAGAAAGAACCTGGTTCGGTCTCTGGTTCTGTGGCAGGTGATGATGCAGATCTGAAAGATATTAATGATTATGTGGAAGAAAATATAGAAGGTGTAGGTTTTACTGAACCTTTGAATGCTGTGTTGCTTGAGGCCAATCCCACTCCTCACGCTAGTAAAGGTTCCTCCAGTGAGACTGATGTTGTAGTGGTGGAGGAACAGAGGAGAATGGGTAAGAGGCATGTGGTTCAGGAACAAAAACAAACTGTGAAGAAAAAGAGGTTGGTAAAGGGAGGAGAATTTGTGGGTAGTTTCCAAATAGGAAGTTCTGGAGATACTGAGGGTATGGGAGAAAGTAGTAGAAACACGGTGAGTCATGCTAGGAGACCTGCTACTCGTGGTTCTGTTCGAGAGCAGCAAGAAAGGATAGTGGAGGAACCGGAGGTTCGTAGGAGAGGTTCCAAGACAAAACTGGTGATTGGTGATGACAAGGAAGACAAGAAAATGAGGGTAGCCTACTTTAGAGGTCTGCCATTGGTGAAGGGTAAAATTCTCACTGACATATAGCTGGAAGGGATGACTCAACTTGGTGCTAAGTTGAGAGCTCAAGGTTGGTTGAACCTGTTCAGTGATCGTACTAGACATCAGAGAGAACAAGAGGTTCGAGAATTTTACTCAAATTGCACAGTAAGTGAGGGAATTGTGACAACCATAGTCAAGGGGCTGGTGATCCAGTTTGATAGTAGAGCTTGGTGAGATTTTGGGTGTTCCTTCTCAGGGCTATAGCGAGTACATGAGGAACTCGTGGCCAGCTAGAGGAGATGGTGTGTCTGCTTTGGAGGTGACCCAGAAATTTGCAGAGAGACCTAGACTGGCAAGGGCTACACAAGTTAAGAAGAAGGCAATGCAACCCTTTTACCAGTTGCTATTTGAATTTGTGCTAAAGAACATGTTTCAGAGGTCAGAGAGGCGAAGTGAGTCCAATTTTCTGGATATGACCTATATGGACCTACTAGATCGTGAGGTTCGTATTAATCTGCCTGAATTGATCATTAAGCACATTAGTAGGGTAGCTGACATGGGGTTGGGTAAACATGCGCTAGTCTATGGGCTTCTTCTGGGTAAAGTATTTGATTTCTTTGGGGTATCTATTGGTAAGTGGACTGAGCCGGACCACAATAATGTGTTTGGGAGGAACATTCTGAAATCTTGTGACTATGTGTTGGATAGTGAACCTGCTGATGAACCAGAGCATATGGAGTAGGATGCTGAGGAAAGAAGAAACAATAGAATGGACAGAAGGATTGAGGAGTCCAGGAGGCAGCTTGAGAGGCAAAATGATGAGCTGGCCTAGATGAATGCTGAAAACGTAAGGCTAGATGCAGAGCTGGAGCGTGAACGAGAAGGGAACTCGCGTCACCTCGCCTTGTTGCTTGCTCATTTTAACATCCCTGATATTCTCCAATTCTGAACCGGTTCCTTTCCCTAGTCCCCTCTTTGTTCTCTTTATGGCCTGTTTTTAAAATAATGTTATATTCTGGTTTGTAATATTTTGGATGATGTTTGGATATTTTTAAGCCAGTTTGGCTCTTTTGTTGATATAAATATCCTACTTTGCTAGTATTTATTATCTGAAACAAGTTCCCGACGTTTTAAAGATTGGCTTGCTGCCTTTGGCACTAGCGTCAACTAAAACTTAATTTAAGTTGAGCAGGTTCTTACAACTGTGAAACTTTTCGATGATGCCAAAAGGGGGAAGTTAGATGTTGTTAGTTCATTGTATGTTTGTGACCTATTTTTGCCTAACTATATTACCCTGGTTCGTGGTTAGTGTTTGAATTTTACAGGTTCTTGAGCATATAAACCCTCAGTGAGACAAAATATTTTGTCATCATCAAAAAGAGGGAATTTGTTGAAGGATGAGTTTTGAAGATGACAAAGGACCTGGTGCTAAGTGGACCATGTAAAGGTTCACAGTTGAAGTGAGAAGACTAAGTTGTTCAACGAGATAATCAAGTTAGAGTTGAAGAAGGTGAAAGAGAACAGCTGGAGTCAAAGTTCCAATCCTACCGGGAAAAGAAGAAGCGAGTTGCGGTGCTGAAAAGAGACGCGATTCCTAAACGAAAAAGGATTGGAAACTAAGGCAAATTAACTTAGGTTTTAAATAAGGCAATATGGGTAAACCTTGTTTGAAACGGATTCCAAAGTGGAAAAGGAGTTCTAAACTTAGTGGGATCCGGCTAAGTCTAGCTCCTATATATACAAGTTAATTTGGCCAGAATCATTACGCACAAAAGACATCTCAACAGAGCAACAAGTACAATCAGATTGTGAGAGGCTTTGTGCGCAAGAACAAAAGCTGAGCAGCAGAACCTTACGAAAGAGCAGTTTCATAGTCTAATCTGTTGTCTTAGTTATTTGTTATAGGCTATTAAGTTGTAATCTATCAGCTTGTTTAGAAGCATATAGTAGAGATTACTGTTTGAGGTGAAGTAGAGTTAACCTTACCAGCTAACATGTGGCTTGGAAGGTTCTAGGTACTAAGGGGTTCTAGTTCCTTGATTACATTACGTTGTAGTCTAAAACTTGCTCGGGTTTTCTTTTAGTAGAAGAGTTGAAATCCCAAGAGTTTGGGTCGTGGTTTTTTATCCCTTGAGCAAGGATTTTCCACGTAAAAATATCTGTGTTGTTTCCGTTTTCGCATTAAGTTTAGTTTCAGAGATAGGTGAAACTTGCAAGGAACCTGGTTCTCTGTAAAGTAGGCGATAAAGTTCACAGGCAAGTTTTAGGATTTAAAAATCGTGTAAGGACACTATTCATCCCCCCCTCTAGTGTCTTACGAAGGTGCACCAAGTGCAACAACATTGAAAAGAAAGGCTAGGAGCAAACTAATATGTTGAAGTTGTTTGAAAGAAAAGCATCCAAGATAGCCTTGACGATTAAAAGCTATTTTGAAGGCAGAGCATCTGAGATAGCTGTGAAGAATAGAGGTTGTTTTGAGAGCGGAGCTCCCAAAAAGCCACGAGTCTAGCGAGAACACGTTTCCCTACTAGCCTAAGATTTGATTTAACTTATCCTAACACTTTGTAAATACTATAAAACCTTATTATCTCATTTTTAGAGTGGAAGCCAGATATTTGGAGAAAATATCAAGTTTCTAACACTTGAGCCCAGAGTTTAATTCTTTCTTTCATCTATTAAAATATTTCACCTTTCTTATATGAATTCTTGTTCTGTCATCATAAATATGCGTAGCTAAACATACCATCCAAGAGTTAGGGCAATTATATGAAGATTGTTGTTTAAAAGTTGATTTCTACATATTGATTTACCATTGTTTATTCTTTATTGAGATTAATTATTTGGTTACAGAGACCCGATAATTGAACAGTATCTAGGGTTCATAAATTGAATTCGACTAAGGAAATTTACAAATGCGCAGAAGCATGATTAGGACTTGATTGTGAACCTGGACATCAAAGAATTGATTTGCGGATATAGATAGGAATATACCTTTTTCTTCTTGCTTAACCAATTAGAGAGTTCATTAGTGCATGCTTGTTAGATTTAATTCCATAGGAATATATGTGTTAGGTTAACATGCATAATCATGAAGATTTGAGAAGTTTTCACGAATATATTAAGCCTCTTAGTTAGAAATTTAGGAAATCATGAAGTAGAATCAACAGGAAAAATTATCTAGATTGTTTATCGCTCTAACTCTGGATCGTAACTCTCTTATTAATGACAACACACACTTTGCTCATGCCTATTTTATTTTGTTTAATCCTTTTTAATCTTTTCTCCTTTAGTTAGTAAAAACCACAACCATTGTTGAAAAAGATCCATGGATAGTTTTTAGGAAATTCTTTGCTAGGATACAATCATTAACAATAGTCTTTGTGGGAATGATACTCAACGCACTACTCGATTACTTGTCAACCACATATAGCTGTGTGTGCGTTTGGAAGGAACATATGACAACTTTTCAATTTATAAGAATAACAGAATTGAAATACAATAACTTACAAACACCATAAGATAAAGGGAAACAAAGAATTTATCATAATTATATTGTTACTTCCTATCACGTGAATTAAACTCAACATATCATCCAACCTATCTAACATGTGTAAAAAGAGGTATAGGGTCCTCTCAAGTTTCAAAAGAAGAAAAGTGGACAAAAAATTAATTAACTTAAGTGAGGACCGAATTGTAATATTTAAAACTTGTGGGCAGAAGAAAAATTTCTTAAATTTACAAAAACACCTCAAATTAAAAAACAAAAACACCTCAAATTAAAAAAAAAATCAAATATTTTGTTTTCCCTCCTTCCCACCCACTTTTACTCTCTCACCTATTCAAATAATTTCAAACTTTTATTTTTCTCTCTCTCGTTCTTCTTTCTCCTTTTTTTTTCTTCTTCCTTCTCCTTCTTTCTTCAAGATTTCTTTTCAAATTTCATTTCATCACCATCTTTGTTATTTTTCTTTCTTCTTCGTATTCATTTTATCTTTTCTTCGTTTTTCTCTTTTTTCTTCATCAATGTTTCATTCTTTTTCATGTTTTTTTTTATTTCTAATCGTTTCACACATATTTTCGGATGAATAAACATATTTTTTACATGTTTATACAATTTTGGAGATGTTTTTCATGGCTGGAAAAGATGTGTACACATCTCATCAGATGTGTACACATATATTATATGTGTACACATGTAATAATATGTATACACATATAATAATATGTGTACACATCTCGACTGATGCATACACATAATATTATATTTGTACACATATAATAAGATATGTACACATATAATAAATACGTGTACACGTATAATATTATATGTGTACACAACTGACTGATATGTACATATCCTTTTATCATAGTGGTGGAGGGTGGTAGGATGGTGGTGGATGGTGGTAGAAAATGTTGGTTGATGGTGGAGGGTGGTAGAAGGTGGTGGTGAGTAGTGGATGGTGGTAGAAGGTGGTGGTGGGTGGTAGAAGGTGGCGGTGGGTGGTGGTGGATGGGCAGATGGGTGGGGGTCCGAATGGGGGAGGGAGGGCTGGGGTGGGGAGATGAGAAAGTGAGAGCTTTGTGCAAATAAAAAATTTGTGGGCTTTTAAAATATTAGTAATTAGTATTAACATTAAAAGTGTCTCCCTCACCCAATTCTTAAAGACTTTGTCCCTGAAAGTCCATCTCACACACAAAATCCATCTAACATAGAAAAGGTGGACGATAAGAAATTGACTTAAAATACAATAACTTACCAACACCATAAGATAAAGGGGAACAAAAAATTTATCATAATTATATTGTTACTTCCAATCGCGTGAATTTAACTCAATAATATCATCCAACCTATCTAACATGAAAAAGGTGGATGATCAAAATTGACTTAAAATAGTAAATATAGCAAAAGCTGCTAATATACATTAAATTGAGAAAGTTGATACATATTTTTGTGTTCGGAATCTACAAATTACTGAATGGAATAAAGAATGCACAAAAATAAAAAGATGCAATACATTTGAACTAATAATTATGTTCAGGAAAGGTCTATGGTAAGAAAATAAAAGTTGGGTTGACCGCATCAAGGATTCTCTCTCTCTTAACTCTTCCAGCGCATGATAGTGTGAGTAGCTAACGTGTGCCCTTAGAGATTATGCCAAGAGGATAGCCTCCAAAGAGATCAATGAACGCGAGTAGAGGTAGGGAAAGTGCCAATCAAGCTCCAGAAAAGCAAATTGCAGACCCAATTTTAGTTAAAACCCCAACTTCGAACTATAGGGCAGGAACTCCAGGACCAAATAAGTCAATAGCAGTTGAGAAACGGTGGCCATCGCTGAGTGTCAGTTCGTCGGCAACTGTGTCCCCACCGATAATTATGACTCCACCTGCGACGGTAAGTTTTGCTAATAGCCAAATGGGAGTAGAAAAGAGGGATGCAACTCTTGTACTGGTTAAGTCAGCTAGTGACGTTACGCAACAAGCTTCATCTTCAGGAACAAAACATGTTCCAGCCCAAGCTACTGCCAAGAGGAAATCGGACCTCCCTCAACCTGAAGAGAAGTGATCAAACTAGGAACAATCAGTAATGTAAGAGAAGATATTTTGGGAATTTTCTTCTTAGCTTGCATACATAGTATAACTTCCTTATATACACACTAGTTAGCTTATAGGTGAAGCAAACTAACCAACTATCTAACAACTAACTAACTAACCATGTGGGTCCCCTAACTAACTCTATCATAACTAACTATACAACTTTGATTAATTACAACTAACTATCAATTAACTCCTAAACTAGCTCTATGTACAATAGTCAGCTATCAACAATACTCCCCCTCAAGCTGGACGTATTGAACACATTCAACACTCCAAGCTTGGACAGTAGATACTCATGTAGTAGTCGACCTAAAGCCTTGGTTAAGATGTCTGCAAGTTGCTCCTTTGTATTAATGTAGAGTGTCTTGATCAAGCCTTGTTGTATCCTTTCTCTAATGAAATGGCAATCGATCTCAATGTGCTTAGTTCTCTCGTGAAACATAGGGTTTGCTGCAATTTGAATTGCAGCTTTGCTGTCACAATATACTTCAACAGTTCCTTCTAGTCGAATACCTAGTTCCTTGTACCAATTGGTTACCCAAACTACCTCTGCAGTTAAAGAAGCCAGGCTCCTATATTCTGCCTCTGCAGAACTCCTTGAGACAGTGTGTTGCTTCTTTGATTTCCATGATACAAGAGAGTTCCCAAACTGTAACAAGTAACCAGTGACAGACCTTCTAGTGTTAGGACAAGCAGCCCAATCTGCATCACAATATCCTCTCAGCTGCAATGATCTTTCTGCAGACATAAGCAGTCCCAGACCAGGCTCAGTTTTGATGTATCTGATCACCCTAAGTGCTGCATTCCAGTGGGATTGCTTAGGTTGTTGCATGAATTGGCTCAAAGTCTGAACAACAAATGCTATGTCCGGCCTTGTGATGGTTAAGTAAAGCAATTTCCCTACAATTCTTTGATATCTACCTACATCATCCAACACAGCATCTCCATGGACTTGCTCATATTCCACTGTAGTTAACTTCATATTGCACTCCAAGGGGGTCAAGGCTGGCCTAGCACCTGACAAGCCAGCCTCAGAGATTAATTCCAGTGCATATTTCCTTTGATTCATCAAAATGCCTTTACTTGACCTGCTGAACTCAATTCCAAGGAAAAACTTTAGCTCTCCCAAATCTTTAATCTTGAAGTTGTCTTGTAGCACCTGCTTGGTTTCCTGAATCAGAATATGATCATTCCCTGTGAGAAGCAGGTCATCTACATATACCAGAATGATGACCAACTTGTCTCCTCTTCTTTTAGTGAACAATGAATAGTCCAAATGACTCTGTGCATATCCTGATTTCAACAGAGCATCTGTGAGCTTTGCATTCCATTGTCTAGAAGCCTGCTTGAGGCCATAGAGAGATACTTTCTACCAGATCAAGTCACAAGAAATGATATGAAGAATAAAGCAGCAATGGCAGCACAAGAACAATCTGCTAACACTGAAGAATGGCTATGGCATAGAAGACTTGGACATCCTTCAATAAAGGTTCTGCAGCACCTGAGTTTAGCTAAGAAGAGTGGAGATTCTGATAATGTCAATACAAATTGTGAGATATGCCCTATGGCAAAACAGACTAGATTGCCATTTCCTTTGAGTAATTCTAGATCTGCAAATGTGTTTGAGCTTATACATTTAGATGTTTGGGGACCCTACAAAACTGCTACTCATGCAGGTCACAGATTTTTTCTGACTATTGTGGATGATTTCTCCAGAATGACATGGCTATACTTGCTTAGATTGAAAAGTGATGTGGTTACTGTACTAAAAGGTTTCCTTACCATGGTGAAAACACAGTTTGCTTGCTGTGTCAAGAAGATCAGATCTGATAATGGCACAGAATTCTTCAATAGAGAATGTAGTACTTTGCTTGCATCACTAGGAATTTTGCATCAGAGTAGTTGCCCACACACTCCACAACAGAATGGAGTGGTGGAGAGAAAACACAGACAGATTTTAGAAGTAGCTAGAGCTTTGAGATTTCAGGGACATCTTCCCATCAGATTTTGGGGAGAATGTATTCTTGCTGCTGTATACTTAATAAATGTGTTACCCACACAGGTTCTCAAAGGTAGGTCACCACATGAAATGTTTCATGGGCATAGAGCCAAGTTAGATCACCTCAGAACAATAGGATGTTTGTGCTATGCCACTAGAGTGCCAAAGGGAGATAAGTTTGCCTCCAGAGCCATGGCATGTGTAATGTTGGGTTATTCTATGACTCAAAAGGGCTATATCCTGTATGATCTTACTGCAAGGAAGCTGTTTGTAAGCAGGGATGTTACATTTAGGGAAGAAATATTCCCTTTTAAGGTAGCAAAGGAGAAGAGAGTTCCTTTGTTCCCTCCTCACACTAATCCACCTGACTTGCCTGACTTCCACACTGAAGCCAACTAACCAACTATCTAACAACTAACTAACTAACTAACCATGTGGGTCCCCTAACTAACTCTATCATAACTAACTATACAACTTTGATTAATTACAACTAACTATCAATTAACTCCTAAACTAGCTCTATGTACAATAGTCAGCTATCAACAATACATTTTGGGGAGAATGTGTTCTTGCTGTTATAGTTTCCTCTTCCACTGGATTGAGTGTTACTACCTCTGTTCTGAGTCTGATTGTGATTTCCCTTACCATAAGGATGAAATCCTCCTTTGCCAGCATAAAGTGCAGTCGATTCAATGGCATCCCCTCCTGTGTATGAACCAGCTGTCTTCCTTTGGCTCTCTTCAGAGATTACCATAGCATAAGCTTTGTTTACAGTAGGTAGTGGATCCATCATTAATATCTGACTGCGTGCTTGGTTATATGACTCGTTCAGTCCCATAAGGAAGGCAAACAACCTCAGGTAGTTCATATGCTTTATATAGATTTTGGATTTGTCACAATCATATGAAGGCATAGGCACTAATGCATCAAACTCATCCCAAAGCAATCTCAATTTCGAAAAATAAGCAGAAATTGTCATTGTGCTTTGATTGATTGTACATATCTCTCTATGAATTTGATAAAACCTAGATCCATCAATTTTGTCAAAACGTTCCTTCAGATCTGCCCAGACTACTGCAGCACTGGATGCATAGACTATTCCACTAAGTAATTCATTAGATACAGTATTCATAATCCATGAAAGCAAAAATGCATTATACTTTCCCACTGCTCACCATACCTCTCATCATAATCAGTTTTCTTACAGGTTCCAAGCACAAAACCTAGCTTACTCTTAGCTCGGAGAGAAATTAGCATAGATCTACTCCATAGCGAGTAATTTTAACTTTCTGATAGTTGAACTGAGGTTAAAGACAAACCTGTAGTATCGGATGGATGAAGATACAGCGGGTGATTGTATTTCTCATCAATGAACTCTTCACTGGTTACTATCGCAGCTGATGCAGCCATTGCTGAAGTCGTGAAAGTGAATTTGGATCAAATGTAGTTGTTATTCTGTGGTTGAATCAGATTGTGATTCGAAGCTCTGATACCATGATCAAACTAGGAACAATCAGTAATGTAAATGAGAGAAGATATTTTGGGAATTTTCTTCTTAGCTTGCATACATAGTATAACTTCCTTATATACACACTAGTTAGCTTATAGGTGAAGCCAACTAACCAACTATCTAACAACTAACTAACTAACCATGTGGGTCCCCTAACTAACTCTATCATAACTAACTATACAACTTTGATTAATTACAACTAACTATCAATTAACTCCTAAACTAGCTCTATGTACAATAGTCAGCTATCAACAATAAGAAGCCGCAACAATGGACCAGCAACTTGTAGCCCAAGGTATGAATTTAAGCTTTATTGCTTCAATTACTAAGAATGGTGAAACAGTAGTGGAGTTAAGTAAATCAGAGGTGGAAAGAGAAACTGAATAATGGAAGCATGCGTTAATTTTGTATGTATCGGGTGATTCTCCAATGATTGGTGTTGTAGAGAGATTCCTGGCTAGTTAATGGAATTTTTATCAAGCCAATGGTATACTGCTACAATGTTGGATACTTCCTTGTTAGATTCAAAACTATTGAACACAGAGATGCAGTAATGTTTTTTGGACTACACACAATCTCTACCAAGCCTATTATTCTCAAGGTCTGCCCGCCTGATTTTGATTTTAACACTGAAATTCTGCAAACTATTCCTTTGTAGATAAAGTTGCATAACTTGCCTCTGAATTTTTGGTGTGTGGATTCACAAAGAAAAATAGATAGTGCCCCGGGAGTGTCAATCTATGCAGATGAATGCACAACTAAGGTGGAAAGGAGTTCCTATGCTAGACTTCTAGTTGAAATAGATGTCGCCAAGAAGCTACCAAGGTCAGTTAAAGTGTTTTACCCTAATGGGAGGGTGTGACAATGCTCAACTCACACATTTATGAAATGGTCGTTGCAATAATAAAACCCAATCTGCACTTGGGGTCTAGTCCGCAAGAAACATTGTGATGTGATTAAGGTAGCAGAGGAACTAAACCTATTGAACTAAGCCAAATGAAAATAATAAAGTGATGAAACGATACTAACAACCACTAACTACACTAGGAAAGCAAGTAATAGTGATCAATGACTTTCTCACAAACAAGAGAAGACAAGTTTTGAGTCTAGGATGTCAATATGGCACGCGGTTTGTATATTATGGTCAAGTCAATCTAAGGTAACCTCTAGATTATGCCTGGCCTAAGTGAGGTCTACCTCGCTATGCTCGCCAGAGCGAGAGCTTGGCGCATAAAGTACTAACTCTTTGACCCAAGAAAAGAGGACATCTGGCGAGTGTAACCTCTTTTAATCGGTCAGGCTAAGTTTTAGCTAACAAGACCCAAATCTTTGCTAGCTCTATTATCCTAAGCTAGTAAATCTGTCTCGAGTCTTTAACTAGTTAAATAGGCATGTAACTTTAGTGTCATGATCACTAAAGTTAAGAAATTAAAGCGATAGAAGCTTGATAATCAAAATCCATTAATATGAAAACCTACTCATGAAACATTGATATATTCATAAAATCATGTCATCAATAACATCAACTACACTAAAGTTTAGCAATACAATTCAAGGAATTAAATAGAAGAGTAAAGAAATGCGCATTAAACTAGCTTCAATCTTAAAAAACTTAGGTGTAGATGATGAATCCTTTCTGCCAAGTTTGGAAAAGTTGCCAAAGATGTGAAAAATTTGTTGAATCTATCTATTTATAGGCCCCAAAAACAATACCATATTTTCCAAAATTGTCCTGGGGTTTAAAGGAAGAAAATCTGCAATTTTTTACGGATAGCCATCCTGGTGCGAAAGTTTGACCCGGTAGCTACTTTTTCTCCATGTTGAGCTTAGTCATTATTTGACGAACGGCCGCAAGGGCGGCCTGACTTTTACGTGAAGCTTCTCTGTTGTTACATTGGGCGGACCACTCTTTGCAATAGGCGGCCCGCCCTTTTCCTTTTCTCATTTTTTGCCTTCCTTTTGACTTGTTTTCACTCCAATCTCTTCCAAAACTCAATCCACCTACAATATACTACTAAATCATGATAAGAACACTTATTTCATCAATTTACCACAGAAAAGCTTATGTATAAGTATGTAATGTGTGGTATTTTAGCCACACATCACACCCCCAAACTTAAACTATTGCTTGTCCTCAAGCAAAACACACACTAGTATATTGAAAATTGTATTTCAATTATTTTTAGCACATATTCATATGGCCACAACAAGTCAATAACCAATTTTTAGCTCAACAACCATTACATAGGTTGGTACCAACAATTACGCCAAACCATGTGAACTATACGTGTCTTTCTGAAATCACTATTTTTCAAAACCAAGTGCTCATTATTGATAATGTATCAAAAGGTAATCATGTCATGATACAAGACATTCAAAGTTTGTCACTTTTTCATAAGAGCTCACTTCTTTGTTCTCTTACCTCAATTGGAAAGTGAAAAAATATCCTCACCACACAAGAGAATATCCCAAACACAAAAATGAAATATCAAAAACAAATGAGATATATGATAGGAAGAATTCACTCACTCTCTCAAGGAAAGTTCAACATGCACACTAAAGATACCATAAGCTTTCCCTTCATGTACATCTCTACTAATGTAGGAATGCTTGGCTCAAAATTAACTAGACTTAACTAAGGTTGTAATGTAGGCTTTTGGTTAAAGGTGGGGTAAATTTTTGGCAAATAGTAACTACATATCTCCTTGAGCACTACACCAAACAAAAATTAAAAGCACAATTCCTTTTTCTTTTACTTACACCTTACTAAATTGGAGATTAGGCACAAGTCTTTTCCCTCTTTATTCATCAATTCTATATTTCTTCTTTTCTTCGTTTCTTTCTCTTTTCTACTTGCTTCTTTTTGTTTCTTTTCTCTTTCTTTCCATTTTTTCTTTCGAGATTTTTCTTTTTAACTCACATTTATTGCTCTTTTATTTTCGTTTAATTTTCATTGACTTCTACACTTTCACCTTCTAATTCGTGTCACCTCCAAATTTAAGCTTTTACTAAAGTCTCACGTCTTTCAATGCATACAAGGATGTTGGGACCAAAATAGGATTAGTACTTTTAAGCACTTAAAATTGGTCCGAGCTCAATAATATGGTTGCCAAAAGAAATGATACTAACCACAAAGGGTTTGACTAAGAACATAATCCATGGGTAGGCTTTTTAGGTAACTAGTGGGCCAAGAAAAGCTAAAATCAGTTTTCAAGCCAAGCACTGTTTATGCCTAAAATTATACGTCTAGGTTAAACAATTAAATTTATGATAGGGTCACAAGAAAAAAATAAAATACGATAAAAAGTAAGTAAATAGAGAGAAAAATAATAGACAAGAAAGTAATGAGTTTTATTCGTTAAGACAAGCCGGATTTTGTGTGAATTGCTTGATGTACAATACAATGTAAGGAGGGATATTTATAGTAAAGATCACCCAGTCCTAATTATGGTAAAATACAAAGATTAATAAAGGCCATGAGCCTATAAACTCAAGGCGGTGGTATATACGAAATCCTAACTAGGAGACTGTAAACATAAGGCAGCGGGATGTATGTCTTCCGTCCTACGCCTGTTTCGCTAAAACGGTTGCAACTCGTAGCACAGATGTGTTTCCTATGAGCCCAGTGACTTGTAGGATAAGTCTAGTCTCACCTGCTGGAATCGTATCCTCGTAATAATAGGCAACGTATTTTTGCCCACATAATCAGTGTCCCCACTTGCTGAGTGCTGATACAAGCAGTCAGGAAGTGAAAGCGGTGTACAAGACAAATGTAAAATGATATCTCACTGACTCCTTGAAACTTGTAGTCTCTTTGACCAAGAATGATGTTGATTTCTTCGAGAACTCCATGTGCCTTCATCTGATTTGTTGATGTTGATTCCATGTACCTTACTAAGAATGCTTCTTGCTGCACCGAATCGTTTCATATCTCAAGCCATAATTACGCTTGACCGTTTTATGATTCGTTCTTATCTCTTCCTGCCTATAAATAGGGGCTTTGTGATAGCAGTGGAATAATAAATCTCCTTCAGAAAAAATACTCTCTCTCTCTCCAAAGTTTCATTATGAAAATATAAATCCCTTTTCTTAAAAAATATTTGCCTTTGATCCTGGTCTGATATTCTCAAAGAAACTTCTTCATTCTGAATAGATGGTGCATGAGAAACCTATTGGAAAAAAGACCATATGCAGTTTTCTTCTTCCTTTCTTGTATCCATGATCAAATGAATGAAGTCCCCTAAGTCATAAAGTTTGATCAAAATTTTAATGATGTTCTTCGGAATGTCTTCGTTGTAGCATGTGCATTTATTACGGTTGATGTAGGAAATCAAACGCGAAAATAAAAGATAGGAACGAGACGTATCTCGATCACAAATCTCAAGTAGCAACGGAGAACTTGTTCCGTTACACCCCGAGAGGAGGTCAAGAACACCTACGCTAGGCAACTACCCTCGAGCTAACGTGGGCACGCAAGTAGAATGGTCGGGGGGATTGGAATTCATCTAGATCCGCTAGAGGAAAAACAAGTCCCAATTCAAGGTTTTTCATTCAATAAGAGTTCAACTCTTCAACACAAGTGTTTGTTTTTCATCAAAGGTAAGCTAATGAAAATAACAAGCAATCTAGCCATTTATAGGTGTTTTTAGACACCATATGAAAGGTCTAATATGCCCACACTTAGGCTTAGGAGCAAAGGACCACGTAGGGTCAAAATAGTCTTATCATAGCTAGGAATCTCGTTCTTCAGCATTCCGGGCGGAGCGCCCGGCCAAATGATCAGTGGGGTGGCCTAGGCGGGGCGCCCAGAGTTGGGGCGGAGCGCCTCAGCCTAGGCTTCTTCAGGCGGAGCGCCTGGGATGCTAGGCGGGGCGCCCAAAGCACTGGGCTGCTCCTCTTGTGCTCTAATCACTCGGTACGGCCTCCAATCGCTTATTTCTTCTAGGCCCTTCCTCACCAAGTGTAGGTGTACTCCTTGGATCTCCCTAGCTTGGCTCCGAGTGAAGGGTCTCGTGGTTTTCCCGGCATCATCCTCCCCTTCTTGAGAAGATTTCGTCCTCGAAATTGAAGCATTATCATCCACGACCTCTTCATCAT
This sequence comes from Petunia axillaris subsp. axillaris, assembly GCA_029990575.1. Taxonomy (NCBI): domain Eukaryota; kingdom Viridiplantae; phylum Streptophyta; class Magnoliopsida; order Solanales; family Solanaceae; genus Petunia; species Petunia axillaris. Next base: position 117,833,142 of record JARKNS010000004.1, on the reverse strand, counting down.
CTACATCCATAGGAACCAAGTCACAAACATTGAAAGTATTAGACACTTGATACTCACTTGGTAAGTCGACCACATAGGCGTTGTTATTTATCTTTGAGAGCACTTGGAATGGGCCATCTCCACGGGGTGCTAACTTCCCTTTCCTAAGGTTTGGAAACCTTTCTTTCCGTAAGTGCACCCACACATAGTCACCCTTCTTGAGTTCAACCTTCTTGCGTCCCTTGTTTTTCTTGGAGGCTACATTTGCATAAGCTTCCTCCAAGTTCTTCTTTGCCTTATCATGTAGCTCCATCAAAGCCTTGGCTCTAGCTTTACCTTCAAAATTAACAACCATTTCCCTTGGCAAAGGGGTTAGATCAAGGGGAACCAAGGGGTTAAAACCATACACACACTCGAATGGAGTCATGCCAATCATCTGATGCACGGTACGATTGTAGGCAAACTCCATAAGAGGTAGCTTATCTATCCAAGTCCCACCTTTACCTCGGGTCATGGCTCTAAGAAGAGCACCCAAGGTTCGGTTCACCACTTCGGTTTGCCCATTGGTTTGGGGGTGGTGGGACGTAGAAAACAAGAGTTTGGTGCCAAGGGCACCCCATAAACTCCTCCAAAAATGACTTAGGAACTTAGTGTCCCTATCACTCACTATGGTTTGAGGCACACCATGCAATTTCAAGACATTATCAATAAACAAGGTAGCAACATGTTGTGCATCATCACATTTTCGACATGGAATGAAATGAGCCATTTTGGAGAACCTATCCACAACAACATAAATGCTATCATGGCCCCCCCTAGTCCTTGGTAAACCCATGACAAAGTCCATTGATATATCCAACCACGGACTAGTAGGTACGGAGAGTGGGGTATACAAACCATGGGGTTTCGACTTGGACTTAGCAACCTTGAACTCAAGACAAGAGTTGCAAAGTCTCTCAACATGGGTCCCCATTTTAGGCCAATGGAATTGTTCCCGAAGGATGACCAAGGTTTTGTCCCTACCAAAGTGACCCATGAGTCCTCCACAGTGTGCCTCTTGCACAAGCAATTCTCTCCATGAGGACTCGGGTATGCACACTTTACAATTCTTAAAGATATATCCATTAACCCATTGGTACTTCTCAACTCACTCCCCCTTTTCTAGAGCTTCATGGATGCTCTTGAGCTTCGGGTCATGAGCATGCATCAATTTAATGCTCTCAAAACCCATAAGCTTAGAGGTAAGAGTGGTGGCTAGAGCAAACTTTCTCGAAAGCGCATCCGCCACAACATTGTCTTTCCCTTTCTTGTATTGGATCACATAGGGAAAAGACTCAATGAATTCAACCCACTTGGCATGTCTCTTATTGGGCTTCTCTTGGCCTCTCAAATGCTTGAGTGACTCATGGTCACTCTTGATTACAAACTCACGAGGCCAAAGGTAGTGTTGCCAATGGGCAAGGGCTCTCACAAGGGCATACAACTCCTTGTCATACGTAGAGTAATTCAAGGAGGCCCCTTTCAACTTCTCACTAAAGTAGGCGATGGGTTTGCTATCTTGCATTAAAACACCACCAATTCCCACCCCCGAGGCATCACATTCAACCTCAAATGCCTTTCCGAAGTCGGGCAATTGCAATAGAGGTGCGGTACTCAACCTACTTTTCAACTCATGGAAGGCCTTCTCTTGAGGCTCTCCCCAAACAAAAGGTTGGTCCTTCTTCACCAATTCGGTGAGTGGAGCGGCAATGGAGCTAAAGTCTTTCACAAATCGCTTATAAAAGCTAGCAAGACCATGAAAGCTCCTCACTTGAGTCACGGTAGTAGGAGTAGGCCAATCACGTATGACCTCTACCTTAGACTCATCCACCTCTACTCCTTGGGCACTCACAACAAACCCAAGGAAGACTGCCTTCTCAACACCAAAGGCACACTTTTTAAAATTAGCATAGAGCTTTTCGGCTCTCAACTTTTCAAGCACTTGCCTAAGGTGATCAACATGGTCGTCTATTGATTTGCTATAGATCAATATATCGTCAAAGTAGACGACCACAAACTTGTTGATGAATGGCTTTAGAACATGGTTCATTAGCCTCATGAAAGTGCTAGGTGCATTGGAGAGCCCAAAGGGCATCACCAACCATTCATAGAGACCAAACTTGGTCTTGAATGCGGTTTTCCATTCATCACCGGGTTTCATCCGGATTTGATGGTAGCCGGACCTAAGGTCAATTTTGCTAAACACACATGAACCACTCAATTCATCTAACATATCATCAAGTCGGGGAATGGGATGATGGTACTTTACCGTTATTTTGTTCACGGCCCGACAATCAACGCACATCCTCCAAGTGCCGTCCTTTTTGGGAACAAGGATCACGGGCACGGCACAAGGACTCAAGCTCTCCCTCACCAAGCCCTTAGTGAGGAATTCATCAACTTGCTTTTGCAATTCTCTTGTATCTTCCGGATTGCTCCTATAGGCCGGCTTGTTTGGGATTTGAGATCCCGGGACAAAGTCTATTTGATGTTCAATACCCCTCAAAGGAGGCAATCCATCCGGCATCTCATCCGGGAACATGTCCCCAAAATCCTTCAAGACATTCTCAAACACACTAGGCAAAGGGTTAGAAGAAAAATCACAATTAGAGTTAAGGATCATACCTTTGTGCACTAGGCATAGGAGAAACTTGGTGCCATCATTTCCTTTTAAGATCTCGCCCGGTTGCATCATGGCACAAATGCCACCGGTAGAAGAAGAAGGTGGGATTGCCACCATGCTTTTGGACAAAGGGCTAGTCTCAATGATTGACTTGGCCTTTGCTACCTCCCTCATCCTATTGTAGTCATCACTCACTCGTTTGGGAGTTAGGGGTTTCAACACAAATTTCCTCCCTTCATGTTGGAGCGTGTAAGTGTTGACGCACCCGTCATGAACCGCTTTTCGATCAAATTGCCAAGGCCTTCCAAAGAGAAGGTGGCAAGCTTGCATGGGCACAACGTCGAACAAGTGTTCATCCACATAACTACCCATTTTGAACTTGATCATTGCTTGCTTCACTACCTTTAACTCCCCACATTCACTAAGCCATTGCAATCGATATGGCTTGGGGTGCTTCACGGTAGGCAACTTCAATTGGGTTATAAGAGATTGACTCACAACATTAGCACAACTCCCGAAGTCAATGATCATAGAGCATACAACACCCTTAACACGACACCTAGCATCGAAAAGGTTTTCTCTTTGCAAGGTTTCACCATCCTCCACAATCATAGCTCCTAAGCTCCTCCTCACAACTAGAAAAAGTATGAGGTTCCTCATCCTCCACCGTGTCATATTGATCATCCTCCTCTACTCCCTCGTCTCCCTCTACTCCCTCATCATCCTCCGGTTCACTCTCTAGTTCATATGCATTTTCACCAACAAGAACCATGGTCCTCTTCGTAGGACACTCCTTAGCAAAGTGTCCATACCCCTTGCATTTGTGACATTGAATGGAAGAAGAAGTAGGAGTATTCAATTGGGTTTTAGAATTACCTCCCACATTGGGTGTGTACTTCTCAAACGGCTTCTTCACATCTTTGCTAGCACTTGCTCCACTAGGGCCACTTGCATTTGTGAATTTTGCATTGGGAGTAGGATTTTTCCAATCCTTTGACTTGTTCATGGAGGTAGAAGTGTTGCTCTTGTAACGGTTGGACTTCTCTTTCTCAAGCCATTGCTCGGCTTGAATAGCGTCGTCAAGAACTTCTTGAAGTGAAAGATAAGCATGCAATCTCAATTGTGAAGCTATACCATAGCTCAAACCATTCATGAAATGGATCACGGCTTGCTCCTCTTCTTCGGTGTCCATATCTAAGGCCATTAGAGTTCTTTCAAACTCATCATAATATTCATGCACCGTTTTGACACCTTGCTTCAACTCATAAAGTTTCTTGAGTTGCTCTTGACGATATCTTGGAGTGATGTACTTGATACTCATGATACCCTTCAAGTCATTCCAACCCACATTCACGGGAACTCCCGCTCTCCTCCTTGATCTCTTGACGGATTCCCACTAAGTAGATGCATAGGATTCAAAGGATGAGATAGCATAAGTACCTTTCTTCTCATCGGTCATCTCATTTGTGTCAAACAATCTCTCCATGTGTAGCACCCATTCAATGTAAGCCGCCGGATCACAATTCCCTTTAAAGGTTGGGAGATTAAGCTTCACACTATTGATGTTGGTGTTGTCACGACCCCCACGGAAAGGCTCCGGTTGGCCCCCATAGTGATCTTCATTCACACCATACTCCCTTCTAGCATTCCCTCCAGCATACCCCATAGGTGGCCCTCGACCTCGGCCCCTACCTCTATCCACATTTCGACCCCAATTCATACCTCGCCTTGGTTGAAAGTGATCATCAAACCCATACATATCATCACCATAATCGGCTTCCTCCCCTTCTTGAGCTTCATCGGCTTGCTCAAGAGGTTGCACATTTCGGATGGGTCTTGGTAGTGGAATGTTTCTTGGGGGGTTATCCAAGATACGGGGAATGCCCGTTCGTTGGGTATTGCCCAACACTTGATCAATTCTATCTCGATCATCCTTTACCCGTTGTTGATTGAGCAATTCAATAACATGGCTAACTTGCTCCGGGGTAAAGTTAGGAGTACTTGAGACTTCAACTTGGACACTCGGGGTCCCTTTCTCGACTTGGACACTCGGGTCCCTTTCTCCGATTGGACATTAGAAGTCCCTTGCTCAACTAGAGCATTAGAGTTCACCCTCTCAAGGCTTTCAATCCTCAAGTTCATACTATCCAATTTGGCAAGGATAGTAGCAAGGGCACTCTTAGCAAAATCATCTCCTTCGGTAGACATTGTACCTACACAAGTAACAAATGTTAGTAAAACAACCTCACACACTCCCTCACTTGAGATCACTCGGCTCTCTCGTTTAGTGACGGTGGGTATTTCACTCGACTTGTTGTTCCAAAGCTTCACGTAGATGAGTAGCAATTCCTCAACTCAACCAAACTATTCACGAGTCAAGCACACTCCGGGGTGAGTGGAGTTAATAGGACTCAATGAAAGCTAGGCACTTTGAAGTGAAGACTTGAATAAAAAAGAGTCTAGGAATCGTCTTGGAATTCTACTCTCCAACTAATGCACGAATCAACCTAAAAGCAATGAAAGATTAGTGCTAATTAAGTAGAAAGATTACTTAGATAGGCATTAATAAGAGATTAGGCAACAAAGAACAAGCAAACCTAGAAGAAACTACCCAAAAACAACCCTTCAGGATGTTAGGCAGAGCGCCCAAGGCTTGGGGCGGAGCGCCTGACAAATTGGTGCAGTAGGGTTGGGCAGGCGGGGCGCCCAGATGTTTGGCGGAGCGCCTGGGGCAAGAACAGTGCAGGCGGAGCGCCCAGAGGTCTAGGAGGAGCGCCTGGACGAAGAACACCTGGGTTTTCTACTCCGTGTTCTTCGTTTTCAATCCAATTTCTAGGCCGATTCCAAGGTGTTTTGGCCAAATCCAAGGTACCCAAAGTTGCTCCTTGATACAACCTACAATCCCCAATCAATTTCACACCCAAACAACCAACAAATAATGTTCAATCAAGATTCAAAGTTTTCAAGTTTGGGGTTTCAACATGGGTTTCAAGGTTCAAGGGTGGGTTTTCATTCTTCAAAAACTATGTTACCGAACTCCGAATCACACGATTCTTGCTGCAAATTGTTCGGTTTTCAATAGAGATCAATCCCCAATAATCAATTCCAAAACTCCATAAACACACAACCCAAAATCATTCAAATTCCTCAAGAACAAGGGTTTGGTAGGGTTTATCAACAATTGGGGTTTTCAATTTTCAATTCAATCCAATCCCAACAAATTTGGTACCCAATCGTCAAGTTTTCAACAAGGATCAATAATCTATAACACCCACTTCAAGAATCACAAACACCAAAAAGTTACACCAATTTTTGAATTTTTCAATTTTTTTGTAATTTTCTTTTTGCAATAACTTCAACAACAAGAAATGTAAACAAACTAACCTAAGCAAGAAGAATAAGGGTCGGGGTTCATAGGAACGATACCCGAACCTTGCTCTGATACCAAATGATGTAGGAAATCAAACGCGGAAAATAAAAGATAGGAACGAGACGTATCTCGATCACAAATCTCAAGTAGCAACGGAGAACTTGTTCCGTTACACCCCGAGAGGAGGTCAAGAACACCTACGCTAGGCAACTACCCTCGAGCTAATGTGAGCACGCAAGTAGAATGGTCGGGGGGATTGGAATTCATCTAGATCCGCTAGAGGAAGAACAAGTCCCAATTCAAGGTTTTTCATTCAATAAGAGTTCAACTCTTCAACACAAGTGTTTGTTTTTCATCAAAGGTAAGCTAATGAAAAGAACAAGCAATCTAGCTATTTATAGGTATTTTTAGACACCATATGAAAGGTCTAATATGCCCACACTTAGGCTTAGGAACAAAGGACCATGTAGGGTCAAAATAGTCTTACCATAGCTAGGAATCTCGTTCTTCAGCATTCCGGGCGGAGCGCCCGGCCAAATGATCAGTGGGGTGGCCTAGGCGGGGCGCCCAGAGTTGGGGCGGAGCGCCTCAGCCTAGGCTTCTTCAGACAGAGCGCCTGGGATGCTAGGCGGGGCACCCAAAGCACTGGGCTGCTCCTCTTGTGCTCTAATCACTCGGTACGGCCTCCAATCGCTTCCTTCTTCTAGGCCCTTCCTCACCAAGTGTAGGTGTACTCCTTGGATCTCCCTAGCTTGGCTCCGAGTGAAGGGTCTCGTGGTTTGCCCGGCATCAACGGTGCTCTCTTCTTCTAAGACGGCAGTTGCTGCGATATTTCTTTTGTCATGTGGGGTTCGGCAGTGGGGCTCCTGCATCTGCTCGTCTTTTGGTTTTCTAGGGTCATAGTCCCGAAAGAAACTCCATTTGAACAAGGAGTGAGTCCCTGGGATATCCTCTCCTTCTTCAGGCGGTTGTTATTCGAGAACATTTTCCATACCCGCAGCTTTCAGGATGGCTGTATAACTCTGGCCTGTTTTGCAGCTTCGGGAATTGCATCTGCTTCGAATCAAGCGGGAAAGAGGGGGGAATATGGTGTTCCTGTGGCTGCCCAGGGTTTCTCATTGGAGCTCTCCAAGTGAATCAAAGTGAAGTCCCGGACTGCGTTCTGCTTCCTCCGCCGTTCTTCTAAGGGATTCCTCAGTTCGTCTGACTTTCCAATTCCCATGGCACAACGTTACAAAGATGTTGCTGCTTGGGGTATCAAGTTGGAAATTTCGCCTTCCAGCTGCCAAGAGATACTTCGATGTAAGAGCAACAATCCCGATGAAAAATCTCTGGTCGTGCAAATTCGGAGGAACTTGCAGTTGTTAGCTTTCCCTTTTCATGAACAATATGGTATTTAGAAAGAATTAATTGTCTATTATAAGTCTACGGGCTATTTGTTATTAATGAAACAATTGTTCTTTAATATCTTTATGCGTACTTGTATTGTTAAGCAGCATGTTTTGTGTGCCTTTCTGGGCTAGTGTCTTTAAAAGAAGGGCATGTGCACTGAGCGGCGCTTCATTTGCATCGGTGATTTACAACTTTTATTGCGCCTATGATAGACGGCTGTTTTGCACCCACAATGGGACAGCTATAGCCCGTATAAGAACGAGGCATTTTTACGTTCCGATACAGAACATCGTTGCTTGTTTACTCGAGTAGTTTAAGACTTTTTGGCACTATGCGGGCGGGCATCCCCACCGGCATGTAGGTGCAATTTGTGGAATTGATGGGTTCAACATACGAATAATGCCTGGTGGCTGAGCTAGACGTGATCTAGCTCTAAGCGAGTAGTTTACCCTACTTTTTGTAGCGAAAAGTGTGTGTGTTACTTCAACATAGGTCTGGCCGGGGCTATGAATAGTTGGATCGTAGATCTATCTGAATTATAAAACTGACCAAGTAACATAGTAGTTTTATTGATAATTAGGGCGTTGCGCCATATAAAACATAAAGAACGGGGTTAAGTGACTGTTGTAATATAATGACAATAATTAATGAAATAAGAAAGGGAAAAATACAAGTCTCGAGTATATGGGCTCCGTTGGCCTTTCAAGAGTAGTACTTTTTAAGCCATGAGATGTTCCAATTTTTTGGAATGGTTGTTTCTTTCATGTCTTCAAGAACATAGGCACATTTTCCAACTATGCCTCGGACTCTGTAAGGTCCTTCCTAATTTGGAGCTAGCTTGCCTGCGCTGGCCTCCTCAGTTCTTTGAGTGATTTTCCGAAGGACAAGATCCCCTACGTTGAAGGAACGTAGGTTAGCCTGCGCTTTGTAGTACTGCTCCACCTGTTGCTTCTGGGCTGCGAGGCGTATGGCTGCTATATCCCGTCGTTCGTCCAAGATGTCGAGTGAAGCTTTTATGGCCTCGTTGTTTGATTCTTCCTTTGTAAATGACCGTTGCAGGCTGGACTATTCGATCTCTAAGGGAATCATTACTTCCGTCCCGTATGTTAGTGAGAATGGAGTTTTACCCATGTTGGCCTTGGATGTAGCGCACTAAGCCTATAAAACTCCTGGTAGCTCTTCAGGCTGCGTTCCCTTGGCTTTTTTGAGTCGCTTCTTCAGGCTTTCAATGATTGCTTTGTTTGAAGATTCAGCTTGACCATTGGACGAAAGGTGGTAGGGTGTTGAGGTTATTCTCTTAATCTCATATTCTTCTAATAAAGCGGTCATCTTGTCGCCCACAAATTGAGGTATGTTGTCGCAAGTGATTTCTACTGGGATGCCGAAGTGGCACATGATGTTCTTCCATATAAGCTGTATCACCTCTTGCTCTCTAATTCGAGCATAGGCCGCCGCTTCGGCTTATTTAGTGAAATAGCCTGTCATGATAAGCAAGAATCTGATACCACTGGGTGCTTCAGGCATGGGCCCTACGATATCCATTCCCCATTTCATGGAAGGCCAATGGGCTATTACTGAATGTAACAGCTCCGTTGGCTGATGAAGTACATGGAAAAACCGCTGGCAAGTGTCACATGCACGGACGAACTTTCTCGCGTCATCTTCTTTTTGGGACCAGAAAAAGCCTGCCCTGATTAATTTGCAAGCTAGAGATCGTCCACCATAGTGATTTCCATATTGAACCTCGTAAATTTCTCTTAGCGCGTAATCAACTTGGGAAGGTCCTAGACATTTAGCTAAAAGACCGCTGAACATCTAGCGATATAGCTCTCTGTTTATCAGGAAATAACGAGTTGCTTGGACTCTCAGCTTTTTACTTTCCTTTTTGTCCCCTGGGAGCATTCCCTTGTCGATCTATTCAATGATCGGGTGACGCCAATCCCATATCGACCTTGTGACTTTGATCACGTGGCATTTGACGTCCATGTAGGTTAACTTAATAGCAGACACCGGGCTGTCTGCACTCATGTCTGTAGTGAGTGCTAGGCTGGCTAGGGCATCAGCCTCCATGTTTTCTTCACTTGGTATTTGATTGATCTTCCATTTTTGAAAATTCTTCAAGCATTTTTCTACACTACCCAAGTACTCCTGCATGCGGGCGTCTTTAACAGCGTATGCTCCAGTTACATGATTGACGACCAACTGGGATTCGCTATTAAGACTGATCTCCCTGGTCCCAAATATGTAAGCTAATTCCAAAGCTTTAATTACTGCTTCAAATTTTATTTCATTGTTAGTCATCGGCAGGCAGCTGGCAGCCTTTCGAGTACTGAAGTCGGCAAAAATCTGTGAGTACCTGCGACTTAATGGCCGTGCATGGCTAATAAATGATATCATATTCTCTAAGCTCGACGGCTTACTTTGCTAACCTACCAGAGAGCTCGGGTTTGTGCAAAATGGTCCGCAAAGGAAAAGAGGAGGCCACAGTAATTATGTGACTTTGAAAATATGGCCACAACTTCCTTGCTGCTATAACTAGAGCGAGTGCTATTATTTGAAGTGCCGGTACTGGGTTTCTGCATCCAAGAGAGACTTGCTGACGTAGTATATCGGTGACTGCACTCCCTTCTCTTTTCCACCAAGACAACACTGACCGAAACTTTGGACACCGCGAGATACAACCATAAAGGCTCTCCTTCGCGTGGCTTGGTTAACAATGGGGGATTGGCCATATACTGCTTCAATTCTCGAAGTGCCTTGCTATACTCCTCTGTCCACTAGAAACTTTTATTTTTCTTTAAGACGTTGAAGAACTGATGGCACTTTTCAGAATATCACGAGATAAAATGCTTGAGTACGGCTATCCATTGTTAAGTATTTTCACCTCCACTTCACTCTTCAAGACTTCTAGTATAGCCTCGATTGCTTCAATTTTTATGGGATTTTCTTTTATGCCCGCGTTGGAGACAATGAACACAAGAAACATCCCAGAGGGTACGCTAAAGACACACTTCTCGAGGTTGAGTTTCATACTGAACTTGTCCAAAATGTCGAATGTCGAATGCCATCTCTAGATGGTTGATGTGGTCCTTGGCAAATTCTGATTTAACCAACATGTCGTCAATGTAAACCTCTATAGTCTTACAAATCTGCTCATTAAACATCAGGTTTATAATCTCTGGTAGGTTGCTCCCACATTCTTCAAACCGAAAGGCATTACCCTGTAACAGTAAGTCCCCCTGTCTGTGATGAAATAGGTCTTCTCCTGATCATCTGGATTCATGAGGATCTGATTGTACCCTGAGTATGCATCCAAGAAGCATAGAGCCTCATGTCATGTCGTTGAATTGATGAGTTAATCGATGTTTGGCAGTGGGAAGCAGTCTTTTGGGCATGCTTTATTCAAGTCTATGAAGTTTAAGCATACCCTCCATTTCCCATTCTTCTTTGGACCACCACAACGTTGGATAGCCAGTCAGGGTAATGAGCCCCACAAATGGAACTGTTGTTTAACAGCTTCTCAACTTCTTCGTGCACCGCCAACCCCTTTTCGCAGCTGATTGGTCACTTCTGCTGCTTGACTGGCTTAAAGTTGTGGTCAACATTTAAATTATGTGCGATAATGCTAGTTGATATTTTCGGCATGTCAGTGGTGAATGCGCTTGACCGAGCGCGCAGGAAGTTAGCATATTCTTATTTTGCTTCAGTCAAGAGTTTTGCCCCCACATAATATTTCTTTTCTGGGAACCTCTCGTCGAAAATCACCAGGTCGAGATCTTCGACTGTAGCCCTGGATGGCTTCTCCTCTTCCTACAGGTCTATTAGTGCGATGGCCAACTCGAGGGATACATTTGCTTCATGACTTCCAAACCTAAAAGGTATGCTGGTTACCAAGCAAGGGCCAAGTAACTTATCCAGCTACTTCTTCTAGTTCTTAGTTTCCATCTAAACCGTACATGTTATGGCAGCTACATAATAGTTCCAGGATAGTTTTTTCTACTCACGAATCTCTTTCACCCCTAGGGAGTCAGGTATTTAAGGATCTGGTGAAGTGTAGGCAGCACTGCGCGTACTTCGTGAATTAAGGGTCTTCTCAAGATAATATTACACGAGAGATCGCATGTCATTACCTGGAAGGGTGTTACTCTCGATGCCCTTGGAAGGTGTACTTGAAGGAGTATTTATCCTACCGACTTCTCGCTGGAGCTGTTGAAGCTGGTTATAATGTATGGACTGGGGATTATCTGGTTCTGTACCTCCATCTGACAAACTATTTCCCAGTGGATCTCGATACTGGCATCCCGTGCGACGTAGCTGCTGTTGTCTGACATGACTGCGCCTTTTTCGTCCTAGAATACCTACAATTGCCTGGGCCCAACAGTGGACACCAAACTATTTATGCCTAAAATTGTAACTCTAGGCTAAAAAACTAAATTTATGATAGGGTCACAAGCAATACAAAAATATACGATTAAAAAGTAAGTAGAGATTATAGTAGAGATTACCAGTCCTAATTATGGTAAGGAGGGGGTATTTATATTAGAGATTACCCAGTCCTAATTATGTTAAAATACATAGATTAATAAAGGCCATGGGCCTATAAACTCAAGGTGGTGGTGTATACAAAATCTTAACTAGGAGACTCTAAACCTAAGGCGGCGAGATGTATGCCTTGTTGATACCTAATTTTGTCCCGAAACCTCCTAAAGATACTAATTTAACAAAAAGAGTTTATAATTAAGGCTGCATTTGAAAATTAAAAGGAAAATAATTAAATATTAAAGTAAAAGGGGCTAAATGTGCAATACGCACCCTAATTTTTGCCCACCCATGCAAATATTTTCCTTTATAATTAAACCTAAATGGGGGCTAAAATTGTTCCTAACCTAAGTTCCAGCCTGTTGGTGCAACAACTACATATTATCCACACACACCCCCCTTATACAGATTGACCTAACCCACGCCCTTCCCCCAATTCTCTCATAAACCTTAAACCGCTAGGCTCCCACTACAGCAGTCTTTTCCCCAAAAGTCTTGCAAATTAGTCCAGAATCCTCATCACCAGGATCCCCCCTTTACCCTCTCTCTATCCAATTCGTACGTGTATGAAGTTTGGATCAAAACTGTCAATTCTTGTCCTAGTCAAGTCTTGAACGATTCAGATTATTCCAAGGACGTTTTAGAAGAAGCGGGATTTTGAATGCAAAATCAATCTTTAAAAGAGAATATTCGAGTTTTTCATTTGGATATTCCTTTTCTTTATTGAATTCATATGGAAAATCCCTAAAAAGAGATTCGTTAAGTAAAAAAAGGTCAGTTTGGTAATTTTTTTTTAAAAAAAAATTGGAACCCTAAATTTCCCTATAAATTTATTGTAAACTAATGTTTTGAGGGTTAAGGAAAAAAGTAGAGGAAAATACATACAAACGGCAGAACCCATACTTGAAATTTTTTTTTTTTTATTTTTTTTATTTTTTTTAAAGTTCAAAGAAATATTGCTATTGTTTCTGAAAATTTGGATTTGTGTATCGCTTCCTGTTCGTGTTTTCGACCTCGTTCGAATCGTTGACCTTGTTCGTGTCGTACTCTTCGATCCTCACCCATCTCGTTGCTTGCAATAAGGTATTATCTTTCTCCCTCTTTATATTCAGTATTAGTGTCTTTTTTTTTTTTTTTGAATTATAAAATATATCTTTATGTGCTTTTGAAATTCAGGTTTGAAGTCTGTCGCGTAGTTAAAGTTTTTTTCTGAAAAATGTTTATGCTGGTTTCTTGCCAATTTCGTATTCAAGTTTTTCTAGTTCAAATGCGTATAAAAAAGTTAAATGTATATGATTAGTTTGAGTTTGTTCTGGATCATCCCTAAATCTTGGAGCTTTATGAAGATCATCACTTGGTTGTTTTCTGTCATTACTAAAATTATTGTTTGTTATGTTAGTTTTAAAACATCCAAAACTACATCTCCTTTAGTCTATAAAGGTATTTTGTTAGCGTCAAATTTTAAAGTATTCGCAAGTATTTTATCCTTTTAAAATATTTCAGAACTGAATAAGAATTTTTGAGTCGGGTTTGCTCTAACAAAATGAATGTGCTGCTTACACTTTTCCGGGTCTTTTTAGTATGAGCTCAATTTTTTTATTTTGGAATAAGTTGACCTGTCAGTTTCACCTTTAATAAAATTTTTATTAAATTCGGTATGCGTTACTAAAAAGTTAATTATTTTGAACATCAAGAAAAGGACCTACGGGTCGCCAAAATTCTGTGATTGACTTGACTGAAAATGATGAATCCTACCAAGACAAGATTAACAGACTCGGAGCAACTGTAGCAAGCTTGGAAAAGAGACTTGATAGCCTTACTGAAATTGTTTTCTCGCTCATGGATACTCGCAATCCAGCGCATAATGTGCCAAGCTTGGGACCAAGTGCTCCTCTTGCTCCTATTTATATTGTTGCACCTCCCACAATGTAAGTAGCTCCAGCATTTGAGTGTGATGCACACCAGTTCCGCAATTTGCATGCATTCTTGTTGGAAAAAGAATTTGGTGGCTTATAAAAAAAAGCAATGAGGAAAGCAACGGGGAAGGGTTTCCCAATGCTAAAGAAAACGATGACACAATGACAGACATGAGTGCTTTACCATCTCAAGCAGGCTTAGGAAATCCTCGTGATCGCTTGCAAGCAATCCTTGACTAGGTCGTAAGGTATGGACCAAGCAATGAAACCAAGTTGAGGATGTTTCCTAGGATACTTAAGGAACTAGCTTTGACATGGTTGCAATACAAGATCCTTGAAAATTGGATAATTGGGATAATCTAGCGAGGGGCTTCGTCAAGCATTATGAATTCTCTAACCCGACTTTTGCAAGAGGCAGTCCATTGAAAAGAAAATCAGTAGAGTCTCAAGAAGAGTCGGTTGTGATAACGTCAAGATCTGATAAGAGAAAGTGTGGTTTAGTTGAGGCACAATCCAAAGACAAAGGAAAAGCTGTTATGCCAAATCCTTTGCCAGCCATAGCAGAAAAACCTTATGTCATCAAGCAAACGGATGTGAAACGACTTCGGTCAGTCGTTTCGGAAGTTAGGACTCCGATTGGCGTGTCGATAATTTTAAAATATTCGTAATGTCCATTAGGACCTGTCTGTAAAATTTGAGCTAAATCAGACCTCGTTTGGTAGGCATCGGAAGAAGGTTTCAGTTTTTATTGGCAATAAATATTAAAAAGAGATTTTCGAGCTCGGTTTTGCCGAATGAGCTCCGATTCGAAATCCGAAAGCGCCGTTAGGTTCGTATGATTATTTGTGATTTTTGTAAACTTTCGAAAGTGAATTTCGATGTTCGGCTAGTTTCCGCTAAAATACCGAAAGTTAAATAATTTGACCTTTTTCATTTAAATTCGCATCTTGAGTTTCGGGAGTCCAATTTGAGATCCGTCTTCGCGAGTATGTTACATATATTTTATATAACTTCTATGCAAAAGTTGGAATTATTTCGAATATCGTAGAGTACCGTTTTAATTTTTACCGTAGCAGCGAATTTTAAAAAAAAAAAAAAGAAAAAAAAAAGGGAAAAAGACAAAAAAAGAAAAAAGACAAAAGAATGGAGAATATATACTCAGCGCTAAGGGATAAGCTTAGCTTAATCAAAACAGAAACAGAACGCTACAACTAACGAAACAGAGGAAATGACATAACGCAGTGGAAAAAAATGCCAGAAAATAAGAAAAGGGGCCGGAGAAAAGTAGAATTTTCACCCTGAAACATTCAGGTAATGATCCTAATATATTATCTGAGTTTATTACGTGTGTTTGAATATATTTTAACGGTATGAATATATGGATCGGGTTGCACGCCGCAACGGTATAAATATATGGTTCGGGTTGCACGCCTCGAGAATATGAATATATGGATCGGGTTGCACGCCTTGACAATATGAATATATCGATCGGGTTGCACGCCGCAACATGATGAATATATGGATCAGGTTGCACGCCGCAACAGGATGTATTTCTGATTGTTGATGTGTTCGGGATACCTATATGTTCTGGCTGTATTACGTTCCTGGTTATTGAATAGTTTGCGATTCCATACGTGTTTCTAATTATTATCTGGCTCTGCCTTTTCATAATTTAAATAAGAGAAATCTGGTTTATTTGTTTCTTTTCTCCCTGGCTAGCTATCCTATTCTTTGAGGTGGCTAGTCTGCCCCACTTATTGAGTCCTTTTGACTCACCCTTGTTTGTTGTTTGTTTCTTGTCTATCTATTTCGTTTCGGCAGGTTCGCTCCAGGATTGAGTTCGCCACGTTGTGAAGGAGCGTAGACGACTTCAGCTGTCAGGGTGAGCCAGCTTTTATTTCGGATGGCCACCAGTTTATTGGTTATCATTTCAGTTGCAGTTTGCTCCCTTCAGGAGGTATTTGTCTTGTTTTGTACTCTTAGACCAGAAGATGTCTGGTCTGGATAGCCCTAAACCTAGCATGTTGGGTAGTCAGATGTAATTTCTTTTGTACAGCTTAGAGGTATCAATTATCAGTATGTCTGTAATTTTTTTTTTAAAGTCTTGTCCTTATTTATGAATTATTATATTTATTTTTCTAATTTAATTGGTAAGGGTTCGCCCGACGGGTCTAGGGGAAAATGTCGGGTGCCCGCACGGCCTAACCGGATTTCGGGTCGTGACAGGATGTCAATCCAAGTTTTCAGTCAAGCCGCCCCAAAGGACCTTCTTTTGCATTCACACCGATACTAGGATCTTATTCAAATCTATTTGAAAGGCTTATGGGGACCAATTTGGTACATCCTATAAAATCAAAGCTGTATCAGCCACATAAGCCTAAAAATTTTGGAAATTTTGTACTTACCATTCAGGGATGCAAGGGCATTCTATTGAGGAATGCACTTTATTTAACAAGAAAGTTGAAAACTTGATTAACTCTGGCCAGGTCAAAATCCTATCTACAAATGGCATTCGCCAACCTTTTGTCGCAATACTTCCATATGCAAAGGGTAATTCCTCAAAGAAAGGGATTTAGGCATATATCGAGATCCTGTAAAGTAAGAGAGTTGCAGAAGTAGAAGTTAGTTTTAGTACATTATTAGAAAGTAACTATTGTAATTTCCTTTATACTGGTTTATTGCCAATTTCGATTTTATGTTTGTCTAGTTCAAATGTGTATAAAAAAGTTAAATGTATGTGATTAGTTTGAGTTTATTCTGGATCATCCCTAAATATTGGATTTTTATGAAGATCATCACTTGTTTTTTTTTCTGTCATTAATAAAATTCTTATCTGTTATGTTGGTTTTCAAACATCTAAAACTGCATCTCCTTTACTCTAACAGGATATTATGTTTGAGTCATTAGTTAGGAGATTAACTTTTAGTTGGAACTTTTTAGTTCATTAGAAAGTTCTAATCTTTATTTTTTAGCGTATTTGTTCAAGCATATGCACCAGTTTATTGCATGAATCTTGAAACTTTGCATTCAAGCTGTTCCTAGTTATGTGAGGGAGTTTAGTTTGTTCTATTCAGCTCTGGTAAGTGAACTTGAGGTTGAATTTCAATATAAAGTTTCTGGTTCTTGACTGATAAGCTGAGGAGAGAAGTGTGAAGGTAAGGGTGTAGAAGGTGATGTTTGGTTAGTGCAAGAGGTGTTTTGGAGTCTGATGAGTTTGCAGATGTTGTTTCTGGCTGGTAGAGGTCTGAATTGTTTTCCAGGGGTTTAGTGCTTTTTTTGGTAGTGAGGTGGTCAGTAGGAGTCATGAGATGTCTTTGTAGTTCTACAGGTGGCCAAGGGAAAAGCTATGATGCTGTAGATGCTTAGGGAAATCAGCTTTGGTTTGCAGGTTTGTTGTGAGGTCTGTGTAGTTCAGATAGCCCATAGGGTTTATTTTTGTTCTATTTTGATGCAGGCTTGTGAATGGTGTCAAGGTAGAAGAGAGTGGCTATTTAGAGTGTAGAAGGCTTCTATCCTTGGCTGGTAGGTTCAATCAAGAGATAGTAGAGGAGCCTGTTCTTGGTTCTGGTTGCATGAAGGTTTAAGGATGGATCCCAGAAGCTTGTTCCAGTTTTCTGTGATAGTGTTTGCTGTGGATAGGGAAGGGGTTGTGTCCAGTTTTCTTATAATGAAAATGAGCTGAGGAGTGGTTGGTTCTAGTTTGATATGTGAGAAGAGTGTAGGGGTGTCTATTGTGGTCTAGATTTATTTGGTTAGGAGCAGAGGTAGAGTTGTTTGGGTTTTGTCTGGGCTAATTAAGTGATTGAGTAGGGTGGGGTTTTGCTTGGTTCCTGAAAGTCCTGATAAGAGGAAGGTGAGGTGAAAGTTCCAATTCCAGTATTGCAGTTTTATAGGTTCATTTCAGATTCTTGTTTGCGTTATTGGGTCAGTTGTTGATTCAAGTAGGTCTCTAAGCTTATGGGAGGATATTAAGGATTTAAAAGGTTGTTTAGGCTAGAACTCTCTCCTGCATTAATCTGGCTAGGCTTCTTGCTGTCTAGGGAAGTTCTGAAAGCTGAAATGAGGTTGGTTATGTGGCAAGTTTAGTGTAATCGTATCAATTGTTTGGTGTATGATAATTCTAGGATCTATTAGGTCTTTGTTCAAGTTTCTTTTTCAAATTCATAGCCATTCATGTCAATGCCTGCTTCTTTCTCCCTAGACATTTTGATCACCTGGATTTTAGCTACCTCTTATGTCTCTTTCAGTCGTTTTGTCGCTTAGTTTCCTTTAGTTTTCCTTTCTTTGAGTTCACCTTCTTCTTAAATTCTGAATCTTTTTCTTAAAATTCTCCTGTTTTTCCAAATTTTTGATTGCATGCTTTAGTGTCATTAGCTAGTTGCATCTGAAGCTGGCTTTCTATTGTAAGTTTCTTAAAATAGGCCTGGTAAGAGAAATGTATGAAGTGATCTGATACTGTTTTTCCTGGAAAGTCTATGGAATTTTTGGGGTATCAGCTTATATTTGAGAAGAAATGAAAGAATTTCAATCCAATTCTGTGTAAGGGTATAAGTTGTAGTGCAGCAATATTTAGGCTCTATCATGTGTGTTTCAGGCTTGCATTTCATCTTCAATTCTCTGTTTTTTTTTTTTTTTTTCCAGTTTTTTAGCCTCAGTTTAAAGTGTTCTCTGCCCTGCTTTCTATATCTCTGAGTCTGATCCTATAGTCTGTCCTTATAATGGCAATTCTTGACCTTAGAATATTGGAGAATGTAACGCTATAGTGTAGTAGTTGCCAGTGTGAATTGTGTAGTGTTTCCTTTTTGAAAGTCCATGAGTTATTTAGCTCATTTGTTAATCTAAAATGCAGTAAGTTCATGGACATCTGCGGAGCAATGTGTACTAGTTGTTTCTCCTTAAAGCAATTTGTGCCTTCGTCCCTTATTTTCATTACTTGTTATTGCCTTTTTATATACTAATTCTTATCTTTCTATCTTGGCATTGTCCATTTGGGACGAGTTGGCTAAACTCGCGAATTGGGATTGATTAATTGGCACTTGAGCCGCTCGGGTCAACTTTGCTTTAAATTCTATCAAAGCTCATTTATGAGTTTGCACTCCGGATTTTACCTTCTCTACCCTCTCTTTCTCCGCTCCTTTAGAATCCATGTTTAGGATCCCCATAGACCGGATTAGGGGCCCTGTAGGATAGAATTGCTATAAATTGATTAAAACATCTTTGTGAATGCCTTGCTCTTTTCTTTAGGTTTGCTAGTTAATTATGAATTTTAAGAACCGGGGGTAAATAATGAGTGCAAATAAATTCCAATTAAATTTGTACCATTTTTTATCATTTTTTATATTTAATTATTTATTTATCTATTTACTTATTTAACTAAACATTTGTTTGTTTATTTAATTAATTAATTAAGTAACCGATTAATTATTATTTATTTATTTTTATATTTAATTATTTAGTTATTGTTTATTTAATTATTTATTTATTTATTATTTGGTTATTATTTATGTACTTATTTATTTATTTATTTGCTTATTATTTAATTCGTTATTTATTTATCCTATATTTTTTCCTAAACTTTCTAAGTTTATTATTTTATTCTAATTTGTGAAAACCGCTGGAGTAATAACCCTTTAGGTGGATTTTCGAAAGTGCTCTTTAGTAATAAAAGACCTTTAATAAATAGAAGAACCACTTACCTAGAATCTCTAAAACCATTTTTCTTTTAAATAAGGAAGAAATGCTCTCATTAATTAACTTTAGGTTCCTAATTTTTCTAAATGTGGTGAGGACTCCAAAGAAATCCTATGGAGCCTCCAAATTGTTGAACAATATATATACCCAAAATTTATTCTCTTAATGAGGTAATTTTTGGGGTTCAACATGCCTTGCGTCTTACGCCGTACCGTCTGAACGGTCGTAACTCGTAGAACATGCATGTATCTAATGTATCCGGTGATTTGTAGGATAAGTTTAGTCTTGTCTGTTTGACTCGTATCCCGTAATAATAGGTGGTGTATTTTTTTCCACACAAGCATGACCTAAGATTTCTCTTCAGAGCACATTTGCACTCTGTTTGGATCATTGTTACCTATTGTTTCATAATGTATTGTATTGTATTGTATTGTATTGTATTGTATTGTATTTTAAATACGACGTTTGAATTGATTGTATTATTTTCCGTTTTTTAGTAATATTCTTATTGTTTGTTTTAATTGTATTGTATCGTACTGTAACTAATACGTTTACTAATATACCCTTAATTGTGCTAAATATTAAATGAAGTAACAAATTTTCTTTAAAATAATTTAAGACAGTTTATATTTACTAGTTTATGAGCTTTTGGGTTTCAACACCATATGATGGCTCACTTGAGCTGAGATTATAGGAAATCTTTTTTTAGGACTCTAAAGGCTCGTTCAATAGCAGATCGAGTAAATTATACTTTTGAGTTAATATGTGTACTTAACCAAATACTTAACACATGAAAATAAAAGTCACCAAAACCAAACATATATATGCATCACAAAATACAGGAAACATATTCATGGCTAAATCATGTTTGTAAGACCATATTATTCAAAAAAATACTTAATCCTCTAAATATTTAAAATATAAAAATAAGACGTAATTGCGATTGAGTAAGAACTAAAAAAAATCATTAGATAAACAAGAAAGAAAAAAATTTAGTTCGTACCTCTAGTTCTAAACAAGTGTAGAAACCTAAGCAAATAAAATAAATAAATAAATAAATATGAGCTCTTTTGAAAAGTAGAGAAAGAATTTAAAAAAGGTGCAAGAAAAGAAGGAATCAAAAAACGTATAAAGAAAGAAAGACATAGAACATACCAAAACTGGAGAAGAAGGGAGATGAGGTCAAAGTAGCTACTTGGGCGTATTTAAATAAGAATATAGGGTAGAGAGTAGAATAGGATTATAAAGTTATAATTAAGGACATGATGGGAAAGTGAAAAAGCGTAACGATCCAAAACCACCAAATCGGTTGCAACAAAAAGTGGGTCTTTTTATTGTTACGTAACAATGGAATTTAACAATACAATACATTACAATGAAGTTAAAGTAAAAACCAAAACAAACATTGTAGTCATAATAACTATACAATACAATACAATGGGTAACAATGTTCCAAACAAAGTGTTAGTGCAAGTTCTAGATTGTAAAGTGCACAAATGAACACCACCAACATCTCACCACACATGGCACAAGCAAAGAGAGGAAAACAAGTATATTCAAATCCCAATGAGAGACAATTGAACTCAAAAAGTTCACTAATAGTCTAATGAGAACTAATTAGTGAACACGAGAGCCGAAAATTGAATTTAAAGGCCATAACACCATCAAACAACTCACTTTGATTTTATTTTTCAAAACCAAATTCACATGCAAAGTATTAAATAATGGCGGTACCAAACATGCCACAAGTTGGCTAAGGATCATAAATCCACCACTAGTCATCATTATTCACAGCTAACTACTAAACTAGTCATACAGATCTCCGGTTCAAAAGAATTACTTCCTCGAAAAACAACCATGATAAAGAAAAACCAAGGAGGTTATTGAAACTTGAAACAACATGAACCTGTTTTTTTTTTTTTGTAAAAATCTTCCCCCAACTTTACAAAATGGGCACAAGGAAAAGAACAAGAAGACATCCTAATAAATATGCAACAAAAATACCAAATAACATAAGAAGTAAAGGGCAAAGGGAAAGAAGCTTGTGTTGCCTCCCAAGAAGCGCCTTATTTAATATCATGGCATGACGAATACCATCTTGACAACTTTTCTCTCCACTTTGAAAGACGAACTGTCTTCCTAATTTGAAATCAAGCTTATGGTTGTGCTCCCAGAGTGGTGGTATGAATCTCTAAGTGCCAAACACATGAGGCTTGATTTTTCACTTTATGGTCTTTAAGTGAGGGATGTCAATTTGTCACCCTGGCATAGAAAAATCTAAAATGTAAGTACCTTGTTCATCATTGCTGCATTCCTTCAAGGGCTCGAATGGCTCAATTTCCATTTCATTCTCAAACACAATGTTGAAAAATTAAAGGAATGAGGTCTTACTCGCTTAAACTCCAACATCTCCTCACATTTGACATCCTCATATCTCATTGCACTAGATTCCTCACAAATAGTATTTTGAAACTCCACACAAGGCTCTAGTGTTTTTTCTTCCTCTTGGCTATCATCTTCAACCTTTGGTCAGATAATTGGATTTCCACCATTAGCTCTAACACATGGCTTCTAATTTCATTTTCAACTTCATCAACCTCAAATGGACTATCAAAAGCCAAAGGTAATTGGGCCTTAGACGCATCAACTAAATCACTCAATTCATAGTCCATGGCATAAATAGCCAAACTAAATTGTTTCATCTCTTGTCCTAGATCAACTCTTATTTATTTAAAATCACTCCACATCTCATTAAGTCCTTCAATACATGTCCCATAAACTTCCAATTTTTGAACCTTTTGCATTAGCCAAGTATGGCTCAAAACATCATCTTCATCAAGAATTTCCCCTTTTTCCATATCTTCTTCTTGGAGCTCAAATCATATTCAACATAAAGTCGTCGTTGAAATTTGGAAACATCCTTAGCTTGGTAATCATTGAAAGTGTCAACCAATTGGCTAAACCGAACCTCCAAGTTGTGACTTGCTAAGGCATTTTGGTGGTACTTCTCATTTATCTCTTTAAAGGCTTCAACATCCTCACAATAATTTTCAAGTATCTATTGAACCAAATATTCACATCTCTCATTTTGAGTAAATTTTTCTTGTGAAGTGGATAAGTCCATATCTTCTTGAAATATCTTTTGAATTCCTTGCCATTCAGGCTCAAGTTCCACATTCTTACTTGTATTGGACCTATTAAACTTAGAAGCATCATTAGCACCATTAAAAAATAGGAGAAGAATAAAGAATATTAGGATAACCATCCCAATGACCACTTGGCCCCCACAATCATGACACATGTTCCACTGAAAGGATTGAGAAGGTGCATACAACTTGTTCCCGAAAACTATTTGACAATCTTGAATTGTGAATACACAAACAAATATTCACAATTCACATGACACAAATTCATGAAGTTTTGAACTAAGCCAACTAGTTTAACTTCTCAAACATTTCTAATACCAAAATTGTTCACCGGCAATGGCGCCAATTTTTACAATACTCAACTCACACCTCC
This sequence comes from Petunia axillaris subsp. axillaris, assembly GCA_029990575.1. Taxonomy (NCBI): domain Eukaryota; kingdom Viridiplantae; phylum Streptophyta; class Magnoliopsida; order Solanales; family Solanaceae; genus Petunia; species Petunia axillaris. The sequence goes on along the minus strand of JARKNS010000004.1, from coordinate 117,810,074 downwards.
AATGAGATATGAAATGGTCGTCGCAATATGAAATAACCTTATCTAGTCATTTCGAGAGGTAGGATTCTGGTTAGCATGCCGACAATATTTATAAGTTCATAAGGTCCATTAAGACATGTCTATAAAATTTAAACTAATTCATACCTTGTTTAGTAGGTTGAGGAAGAAGGTTTCAGTTTTGGTTGTCGATAAAACTTAAAAAGAAGTTTCCCAACTCGATTTGAGTAAATTAGCTCTGATTCAAAAACTGAAAGTGTCTTTAGGTTCGTATGATCATTTGTGACCAGTCTGAACTTTTAGAAGTGAAATCTAAGGTCGTTCAGATAGTCGTTACTAAAGTCCCGAAAGTCAAGAAAGTTGTAAAATAAATGTTTGCTGAAATTTTGGTCTAATTTCAATGAGCATTTCTCCCAATACTTGAAAATTCAGGATGTTCCACCACCAAATGAAAGGTCTACGAGTATAATTTCCAACACATTAAACCGTTTGCCAATGCAATGTCAGAGTAGAGAGAAATTCTAGTTTTTGCGAGACTACGCAGGCAGTCCCTTTTGGGACCCACTATGATGGTGGCCGACGATAGGTGGTTTTAAAAAGGATAGAAATGTTTCTTTTAAGTCATTTTCGACTCAGATCAGTACTCATCCTTCCTAAAAACTCTCTTAAATGTCTCTAAGGGTTTCCAAGGAGATTCCACCATAATTCCACATCAAAGTTGAAGTAAAACACAGATATGGTCTTCTATGGTATTGTAATGGAATAAAGGGTGATTGGGAGCTAAAACAAGCTTAGGATTTGAGCTATAGTAGTTGTCTAAGGTGAATATATTATCTTCTTGATTGTGGTTAAGGTTTTTTTAGTGTTGGTTATGTTGTTTGAGTAAAGAATTGTAACTTAACACTTGAAAATTGTATGGAATGTTGTTTTTCTTATTTGACTATATTGGAAGCTATATTTATGAATTGTTGTGGTTGGAAAATAAAGAGAACAACTTGAATATGGTATGCTTGATGTTGTTATGTATGTCTAGGTATTTATGAAGGGGATTGATAGAAAAATATATATAAACTTGAAGTAGAAAGTAAAGATAAAGGTGCGGTACATATGAGCTGTTTTAAAAGGATTTATGAACTAGTTTTGATCTGATGTGATTGTGATGACTTATATATATTATTGTTGATGTTGTTCTTGTTGTTGTTGTGATATATGGAGTTGGAGGAAGTAAATGATATAGGGAAGGTGCTGCCTAAATTTGATGAGCTACTAACTTAAGTTACAAACATTAATCGATGTTTGGTATTAATCATGAGCCTAATTGTGCTATTGTAGATTGAATTGTTATGTGGGCTATTTGAGAGGTGTAATAAGGGAAAAGAGCTCATTCAGTTATTGATTTGACCCAGGACTTAAGGTAAGTTATCTCATCCTACTATTTCACAGCCTTTGGCCTTTATGGATGTTCTACACACATATTTTTCACGTGCGTAGCTACCGAAGAGTAATACTTATTACGGCAGAGCTTTGTGTGTCATTGTTTATTATGCTGTTAAGTGTTGTTTGAGGTTGCAACCATAACATATTTTGTTTTCCTGGTATGGTTATTGAAATATACTGTATTTATTGCCTACTTAAGGAAATGAGAGTTATGTTTGCTATGAGTATTGACACCCAATTTTGTCCCGAAATTTTCTTAAAATTAATAAATTATTGCGATATTTATAATTAATATTAAAAGTAAAAATAAAATAAAATAATAATAATAATAGTAAGAAAATCAATAGAAATTTTAAAGAAAGTGGCTAATTTTACAATGCATAACCCCAATTTCTACCCACCCCGCGCAACCCCTTCATTTCCTAACTAAATCCAAAAGGAGGTTAATTTCGCGCTTAAGCTTAAATCCTAGCCTATGTATGCAAAGCCCACATATATACAATACAACATTACTCCCTTTCTCAATTTCAGAAAACCCATTTCATCAGTAACCCGATCCCCAATCCCCTCAATCCCTAGACCCGATCCAATTTACCCGATTCCCTTTCCAATTTTCCCCTTTGATTCTCATCAAAACAGTCCAAAATTCTTGTACGCTATGGTCCCCCCCTTACCTTCTCTCTCCAGTATGAACTAGCAATCTTATCCATCCATTTTGAATCCAAGAATTGCATCTGAGCCGTGAATCCTTCAACGTTCATATTTCCCTTGAAATCAGAGTGAAATGAGTACGATCCAAAAGGATTAGACTCTTTTGACCCTGATTTCAAAAGGAAAGGTCAAAATCGAGTAAGGGTCGTTTGGGAAATTGGAGGAGGCTAGAACCCTAGATTTGCAGGTATTTAAGATCCTTTTTGTTCATTTTTTAGGGGTTCCAGTTTCTGGGTAATGAAAAACGGCAGCAAAAAGAGAAGGGAATTTTCTTTCGAATTCACTGATAAATTTTCTTAAAAAAAAAAAAAGGGATAGGCATAGCAGCAGCAGTAGCTAGAAAAAACACTAGCACATATTTTTTATATTCAGGGTCTTTTTGAAAAATTCTAAAAAAGTTCTGGTGTCGCTTCTCCATTATTTGAGTCATCGATCTTGTTCAAGCGGTCGCTCTATTTCGAAGCGCATTCTTCGGATCGATCGGTTAGTTCACTGCTCACAAAGAGGTAAATCCTCAATTTCTTGCATTTTTCTTTACTTATGTTATATACCTGATTTTTATACTGTTTAGTTGAAGTATGAAATAAGATAGGACCTTTGATGTTCATGTAGTTAAAGCTGAAATCATTGTGCATTTAGTTCCTTGTAGTTAAACCTGATTCATATTTCATTGAAGAGTGCCTGTTAGTTTCTAGCTTTGGTTGAACATTAACATGTTTGAAGTGTTTTTCCTTTATTAGCTTTAATCGATTCAGCTTTTTTTTTAGTCTTAAAATCTTCATGTTTAAACTTGTCTCCTTCAGAAAACAAAAGTTCTTTAACATTATTTGTGAAGACTTGCATCTCAGTGAATAAGTTTGGCTAAAGTTTGTTGTTTCTGAGGTAAAAAAAAAGACCTTTATTTAAGTTTTGGGTCCCTGGTGGTTGTCCAAGGGGTGTGCACGGGTATGTGTATGTGTGCGGGTCAATAGGAGGTGAGTGTATAGGCTGCAGTAGCAGCAGAGGCCTAAGGGAGTTGTTTCAGGGATTTGTTCTAGTGGTTACTAGGCAGTCAGCAGGAGTTTAGATTGTTTGCAAGTCTGTTCGTAGGTGATGTGGAGGGGCTAGGCAGATGTAGTTGTTGTCTATTCAGGTTTGTTAAGGAGTGGATTAAGGGTATAGCAGGGGTCAGGTTGTTTCTGATGAAGTTGTTTGTGATGTTGTGCTTCAGGTCGCAAGGTTGTAGCTGGTGCATATCAATGTGTTTGCAGTTTCTAGAAAGGTTAGGGGCTATGTACTGATACTGCTGTTCATGGTTTAGGAGCAGAAGTGTCTGATGTAGGTAGTTTTAGGTCCTAGTAGTTGCATTAGGTGAGGTGCAGGGTTGTTGCAGGGTATTTAGGAGGTCTGGGGGGGATTGTGTATTAGTGAGGTGTGTGCGAAGTGATTCAGGCAGCCTATAGGAGTTCGCAGATGGAGTGCAGGTTGCTTCAGGTTGATTTTCAGGAGGAGTCTTTGGGTCTGATAGGTTTTCTATATGATAGAGGTGCTTCTGGTAATTTGTAGTGGTAGCAGGTGATGCTAGGGGGTTCAGGATGGTGGTACTGCTGGTAAAGAGGATATTGGAGATTTAGGGTCTGTTTTTCAAGCTCCAGGTTTCAGTTTTTGCTGATAGTGTAGAGTTTCTAAGATCTGGATAGTCCTAATGTTATAAGGTTCCATCTACTCTAGTTGTGTTGCTGTAGCCTTTTCCTGTTAGTTTAATGGCATGATTTCTAAAGAAAGACAGTGGTAAGAGCTTTCAATAAGCTAGATGAAGTCTCTTCCTGGTTCCAGCATGTGCGTTAGAAGAAACAAAAGTATCCCAGTCCATTCTAATTCCAGTATGTACGATCGATTGCTTGTTTCACTCGTACAATTACCATTATGGAAGAAACTTGGAGAATGCCTTGCACTTATTTCTTTAATTGAACTTTTGATATTTAAAAAAAAAAAAAATAACTTTATCTCTGAATCAAGTTACTTGCCTGAGTCTCTTGCCTGTCTGCCTGAATATTTTCTACTCTATTGGAGTTTACTTCTTTATGTACTAATTTTATCTCCCTATTTTTCTTGACATGAACACTTGGGAGCGAGTTGATTAAAACTCACAAACTGGGATGGTATGCATGTGGAGTTATTTGATCCGCTCCGCATTTTCGGGACATGATATCCCCGAAAATGTAAGAAACGAAAAAATGAAAATCACAAAGTCCAAGGCTCAATGATGAGTTTGCGCTTCCGGATTCTATCTTCTAAACTTCATCCTTCTCCGCTCCCTTAGAAAATGCATGTTGTATAGGATTTCCCCATAGACCGGATTAAGAGCCCTGTAGGATAGAAATAATATTTGAATTGCGAATAATTATTGTAAATTACGTAAATTGTTTTGTATGAATGCTTTGTATCATTTCTTTGCGAATCGCCAATTAATTTATGGATGTTTAGAATCATTTGTCAATTAATGAGTGAAAATAAAATTCGATTAAAATCGTACCTTCGTCATAATTTGCATTTGAATTATTTATTTATGGATATTCAATTATTTATTTATTTAATCTAATTTATTATTTAGTTAATCAATTAAATTTTATTCCTTTATTTATTTATCTACTTAATCTAATTTATTTAATTTCAATTAATCATTTATTTAATCAATTAAATTACTTATTTATTTATTTACTTAATTAATCAATTATTATTCATTTACTCCTTTATTTAATTAAAATTTATAAGTATTCATTTATTTAATTAAGTTATTTATTTGCTTATTTATCTATTTATTCAATCAATTAATTAATCCCTTTATTATCACCCAATTATTTATCTAATGTGTTTTATTTAATTATCTAACCTCATTTAACCTTTACTTATTCTATTAATTAATCAATTGATCATTATTTCATTATCCATTTAATTAATCTTAAATTGGATCATCTATTTATCTAAGTATCGGCATAATTAATATCTTATCTTATTTATATTATTCCTATTATCCTTATATAAAATTGGCTTATATACTTATTATCCTTAACAAATTCGTGAAAACCGCCGGATTAACAGCATTTAGCGGATTTTCGAAAGTGCTCCCGCAAGGGACATTCTTTCGAATTTAATAGAACCACTTACTCAGAATCTCTGACTTTAATTTAATTTTATTTAATTAAAGAATAAATTACACTCATTAGTTAACCTTAGGTTCCTAATAATCCTTAAATTAGGTGGCGACTCCAAAGAAACCCTTTGGAGTTCCATTTTGTTGAAATCAAATCCCGATGCATACTTGTTATGCATTGTTTCAGGAGGGTTCAACAGCGTGGCGACTCCGCTGGGGAGCAATAAAGGTTTTGACCATAAAGGTTTCCAATTATTTGCAACTAGCATGCTTAATTTATTTTGTTTTATTATATCTGTTTGTTTGTGTGCCACGAAAAGCATGTCACTACACCCCTATTTGCGCGCATATAAACTGGCATTCCGTTCATACTCCCCCCACTCCTGGGAACCTCTTGCATTCTCACTCAAATATCCGCGAGGTGTGTGCATATGCACCCGCACTTTCTTCCACTAAAAGACCCTTTGACGAGTTGGTATACCGGCGGATTGTCGTGGGAGTAATTCGACCACGAAGCTGCCTGCCACTCACCTGTTAGCCTCAACCGTTAACCCTCTTAGATGGAGCTTTTAAGAGCATGCATGCATTTACACCTTAGTCTGGACCCGGTCCTTGGTACCGCCTCCATAGTTAGGAAACCGCCCTTACGTCAACGGGTTCTTGAAATTCAACGACAATGCATATTATGTGCTGTGTGATAACGAATCCTCAGTCCTAACCATGTTTTGAGCAAAATCAGATTTGGAATTTTGTCTTTTGTGTTGTCTTTTAGGTTAGAAAATGGAAGAATTCAGCAGAATTGAGATCATAGACAGAATTGCAGTCCGGGGAAAGTCAGACAGATTTGGTTGGTTTGTGTTTTGGAGATGGCCTGGTGTAGTGAGATCTAAGAGGCGAAGCCCCTGGTGTCTTTAAAAGGATCAGTGGGGTCCCTCTCGTGAATGGCTTTGCGTGTGTGCAGGCCTGTGTTGACTGTCCAGCTGCATTCATGATAATTGAAGTATGCTTGTCGCATACTAGGAGAGTGAAGTTTCTATGTCTATAAACGACCAATGGGGTCCCTCCTTAAGACCAGTGCGGTCTTGGCTACCTAGGAAACTGAGAGGCTTGATTAAAGCCGAGGACCAGTGAGGAGCCCTATGAACAAGGTCTGTGAGTGGTGCAATGTAATTCCCGAAGGGGTTGCTAGCACAAACGCGGAAGAACAAACAAGAATGATAAAAGATAGAAGCAAGACAAAACTTGCTTCTTCCGAAAGAACAGTGAGGAACCTGTCTCAAAGCTCAATCGAAAGGGATACAAGGATCACCTATACTATGCAACAATCCTCAAGAGAACATTGCCTCTTGCAAACTGAATGATCAAGAGGAATGTTCAATCGGACTAACCGAAAGCCACAAGTCCTTAAAAGCCCTCACCGGGGTTTTGCTCACGACGGAGACAAGAAGAAATGTGCTCGGCACTTTCATTCAATTCATCAATATTCTAAAACTAGTTACTTACAATGAAAGGAAGCAATGTTTATATAGGAAATACTAAGGGTAAACTAGTAAATAGGTCACAGTTGACCAATAGAAATAAGCCACGCAGGGCTGAGTTAAAATGTGTTCGGCAGATTTGGCTTCGGTAAGCCTTGGCTTCGGTTCTCGTTTGTCTGCTCGAACACACACTTGTTGCCTTCGGACACTCAATTGTCTTCGAGCTCCTTGTCCTCGATCACTTTGCCATCGGGCTCAAATCTGAAGATAATGCCTTCGATTCTTGAGCTCGGCCACTCAGCTTCGGAGCAATTGTTTTCCTTCGGCCAGGCTAAGTGAACGTGCACATCGTGCAGCAGCTTGGCTTGGCTTCTTGTCATCGGTCTCCTCGGTGGATCGAACACTTGATCAGCACATGTTCCGGCTGCATCATCCTCCCCTTCTTGAGAAGATTTCGTCCTCGAAATGAAGCCCTCCTCGTCCTCCGAAGTTGGACCTACAACACAAGGAACTAAGTCAGCAACATTAAAGTTGTTGGACACGTTATACTCACCAGGGAGGTCGATCACGTAGGCATTGTTGTTGATCTTGGTCAGCACTTGAAATGGACCATCCCCTCGAGGAGCCAACTTTCCTTTCCTTTGGTTCGGGAAGCGTTCCTTTCGGAAGTGAACCCAAACCCAATCTCCCTTCTTTAATTCCAACTTTTTACGCCCCTTGTTTTTCTTTAAGGCAACCTTTGCATAGGCCTCCTCGAGGTTCTTCTTCACCTTTGCATGCAATTCGATCAAGGCAGCTGCTCGTCGAGTACCTTCAAAATCAAGAACAGAATCTCGAGGCAATGGGGTTAAATCAAGTGGAATCAAAGGATTAAAACCATACACACATTCAAACGGGGTCATGTTGATCATTCTATGCATCGTTCGATTGTATGCAAACTCCATCATAGGCAAACGATCAGCCCAGTTTCCAACCTTTCCTTTGGTCATTGCCCGAAGCAAAGATCCCAAGGTTCGGTTAACTACCTCGGTCTGTCCATCAGTCTGAGGATGGTGAGACGTCGAGAATAGTAACTTGGTGCCGAGGGCACCCCACAAACACTTCCAAAAATGACTCAAGAACTTCGAGTCTCGATCACTCACAATAGTACGAGGTACACCATGCAATTTTAACACGTTAGAAGCAAACAATGTAGCTACATGCTGTGCATCATCACACTTTTTGCAAGGAATAAAGTGAGCCATTTTTGAAAATCGGTCAACCACAACGAAGATGCTATCATGTCCTCCCCCCGACCTCGGTAACCCAAGACAAAGTCCATAGATATATCAACCAAAGGTCGATCAGGCACCGGCAACGGGGTGTACAAACCATGAGGGTTGGACTTCGATTTTGCTTTCTTGCAAACGAGACAAGCGTTGCAAAGCTTTTCTACATCTCGTCGCATTTTGGGCCAATAGAACTGCTCGGTCAAGATACCAAGAGTTTTATCGACACCGAAGTGCCCCATCAGTCCACCGGAGTGAGCTTCTCGAACCAAGAGCTCTCTCCACGATGACAATGGCACACAAACCCTCCCATTTTTGAAGAGGTAGCCATCATGCCACTGATATTTCTCAACCTTTCGGCCACTCAAGATTGTGTCTCGAACACATTTCAGCTTGGGATCGTCCTCGTACATCGACTTGATGCTTTCGAATCCCATGAGTCTAGAGGCGAGAGTGGTCGCTAAGGCAAATTTCCTTGATAGCGCATCGGCCACAACATTATCTTTTCCCTTTTTGTAATGAATTACATAGGGAAAGCTTTCAATAAATTCAACCCACTTGGCATGTCTTCGATTCAATTTCTCCTGACCTCGGAGATGTTTCAAAGACTCATGATCACTTTTGATCACAAACTCTCGAGGCCACAAATAATGCTGCCAATGGGCGAGTGCTCGAACGAGGGCATACAATTCCTTGTCATACGTTGAGTAATTCAAGGCTGCACCCTTAAGCTTCTCGCTGAAGTAAGCGATTGGCTTCGATTCTTGCATCAGCACTCCTCCGATCCCAACTCCAGACGCATCACACTCGACTTCGAATGCTTTGCCGAAGTCAGGGAGTTGCAACAACGGGGCAGAACAAAGCCTCCGTTTCAACTCTTGGAAAGCCCTTTCTTGGGACTCTCCCTACACAAATGGATTGTCTTTCTTTACCAGCTCGGTTAAAGGAGCTGCCACGGTGCTAAAGTCACGAACAAACCTTCGGTAAAAGCTAGCTAAGCCATGGAAGCTACGAACTTGTGATACCGAGGTTTGAGTTGGCCAATCTTTGATGGCTTCGACTTTTGATTCGTCGACTTCGACACCATTAGCACTGACAACAAATCCAAGAAAGACTACATGATCGACACCAAAGGCGCATTTCTTGAAGTTGGCATACAACTTCTCTTCTCGAAGCTTTTCAAGTACTTGCCTTAGGTGGTCGACATGTTCATCCACGGTTCTGCTATAAACAAGTATGTCATCGAAAAAGACGACAACAAACTTATTTATGAACGGTTTGAGCACATGGTTCATCAGTCGCATGAATGTGCTCGGTGCATTGGATAAGCCAAAAGGCATCACCAACCATTCATAGAGACCGAATTTGGTCTTGAATGCAGTTTTCCACTCGTCTCCGGGTTTCATTCGGATCTGGTGGTAACCGGACCTGAGGTCTATCTTCGAAAAGCATGAAGAACCACTTAATTCATCTAGCATGTCATCTAATCGAGGGATAGGATGACGATACTTTACCGTTATTTTGTTGACTGCTCGACAGTCAACACACATTCGCCATGTTCCATCCTTCTTCGGGACAAGGATAACAGGAACGGCGCAAGAACTCAAGCTCTCACGAACGAGGCCCTTGTTCAGCAATTTATCAACCTGCCGTTGGAGCTCTTTGGTGTCTTCGGGATTACACCGGTATGCAGGTTTGTTAGGGATTTGAGACCCTGGTACGAAGTCAATTCGGTGCTCGATTACTCTCAACGGAGGTAATCCACCTGGCATTTCCTCGGGAAACATGTCCTCGAAGTCCTGCAAAACTTTACGAACAAACAAAGGCAAAGGGTTATCAATAGAAAAATCATCATTAGAGTTTAGAAAGATACCCTTGTGCACGAGGCAAATCATCATCTGACCGTGGTCGTTGCCTCGTAAGATCTCATCGGGTTGCATGATTGCACAAATTCCTTTTACTTCGGTCGGTGAGTTTGTCTCTTCGGGCCCCAATTTTGCTCCCATCGGAAGCTTAGCTTTGGCCGCTTCTTTCAATTCTTTCATTCGTTTATAGTCCTCGGTGACTTGTTTTGGAGACAAGGGTTTGAGTACGAAACTCTTCCCATCAAGCTTCACAGTATAAGTGTTGGATCTGCCATTGTGAATAGCTGTACGATCATACTGCCATGGTCGACCCAATAGAAAATGACAAGCTTGCATCGGAACCACATCGAATATCATTTCATCTTGATACTTTCCGATTTTGAACTTGATCCACACTTGTTTGACAACTCTCAATTCTCCACACTCATTCAGCCATTGTAACTTGTAAGGGTGGGGATGCTTCATCGTAGGTAATCCCATTTGCGAAACCAAAGTTTGGCTCACTACATTGGCACAACTATCGGAATCAATGATAATCGAACACACCTTTCCCCTCACTCGACATCGGGCATGAAAGAGGTTTTCTCTTTGGTTGTCCTCTTCTTCAAGAGTCATGCAGCTCAAATTCCTTCGAACCACAAGAAACATTTCCGGATGATCAGCTTCGGCAGCCTCATGATCATCATCAACTTCAGCTCGATCAGTCTCCTCGATAATTTCCTCCTCGGTGTCACTCGCTTGCTCATGGACGGTTCCATCTTCGAGCAGAAGCATAACTTTGCGAGTTGGACACTCCTTCGCCATGTGACCATAACCTTTGCATTTGTGACACTGAATATGTGAAGCACTAGGAGAGTTGAGTTGAACTTTACCTCCCACTTCTCTTGTTTGGTTAACGGTCACACCTCTTTCGAAGGGTCTCTTCGAATCTCGAACAGTGTTAGCACCTACTTGGTTTGGACTCTTCCATTCTTTACTTCGGTTCAAAGGAGTAGAAGTAGTGACTCCTCGATACCGGTTTGCCTTGTCATCCTTCACCAATTTTTCAGCTTCGGTGGTAGCATCGAACAGATCTTCCAACGTGTGGTACACGTGGAGTCTCAACTGAGATGACACATCCCTAGCCAAGCCATTTTTGAATCTGATAATGGCTTGCTCTTCGTCTTCGACCAGATCAAGATTCAATCGAACCCTTTCGAACTCATCGTGGTACTCTTGGACAGACTTGGACCCTTGCTTTAACTCATAGAGGTTTTGCATTTGAGTCTGCCTATACTTGGCACTCAAATACTTACCATCCATCGCTCTCATCAATTGTGGCCACGTACTGACTACTGGATAGTCATTTCTTCTTCTATGCCTCTTGTCAGATTCCCACCATGTTGATGCATAAGCTTCGAACGAAGCAATGGCATGGGCAGCTTTTCTCTCATCGGTCATTTCATTGGTTTCAAAGATGCGCTCCATTTTAAGCTTCCATTCAAGATACTCATCGGGATCACTAGTTCCTTTAAAGGGTGGAATAGTGATCTTGACACTGTTCAAATTTGAGTCTCGAACAACTCTAGCCTGTTCGGGAAACTCATCATCTCGATCATTAGCCTCACGCTCAATATTTCTTTCAACATTTGCGCCTCGGCCTCGACCTCGAAAATTTCCACGTCCTCGGTGAGCTTGCCTTCGTTGAGCGAATGGCGGCTCACGCTCATATTCATCCTCGGGAAATTCCTCTTCATCAACCTCTTCGGCAACGGCTCCAAGATCTCTTCGGGCCACTAGAGGTGGTATTCTTTCTCCTCGGGGAATGCCCAAGTTTTGATAAGCAGTTTGGGGATTGCCCAAGTTAAGTTCTCTTCGAATTGCTTCACTTGTCAACTGATATTGTCGTACAAGCTCAGCATACAGCTCAGGTTTCATCGGAGTGGATTGGCTCGTTCCAACGCCGGACCCATTCATGGCCACGGACGCGTTTCCCTGCTCGAGGTTAGCTACTCGAGCACTCACTCCTCTTACTTCGGCACTGATGCCTTGTATCGCAGCCATGAGATCGGCTAACGACAATTCAGGCTTTTCAATGCTTTTGCCATCGTTTCCAGCCATGGTACCTGCACAAGTCAAAGATCAAACAAATGTTAGGGTTAGAAATCACCTCATACACTCCCTCACCTTTGATGGGTGGCACTCGGGTCCACTCAATTTATGGGTTCGGTTTTTTGATCGCTCAAGGACTTGTTAACAGTGGCTCGTCTGATTGATCGATCCTCTAAGATCCTTCAAGTTCGACAATAGTCACTGCCTCTTCAGGAAGAGTGAAGTGATGTTCGACTCGATGGAACGGACGCCTTTTAACTGAGCTCGGGGAGTCAAAAGAATTTCTACGAAAGTTGGACTTCGGTCACCCCTTCGCACGAATTCCTATCAGCTTAAAAGAGTTAGTACGACCTTGAGTAGGACAATTACTCAAAAGATCCACCAACTAGAATTTGACACGAAAGAAAGTGAGAACCTAGGAGAATCTACCCTTTGATTCCCTTTTGGAATCTTTTTCGATCACACCCACTCCTGTCCGTACAAAAGTGGTCCCTCCTTGGTACGGATAGGGTTTTACCTTATCCACTTTCCTTTTTCAGCCGACAAATTTCACCTGGGGTTTTGATGTTTACACTTTACCCCTTCTTCTTCAATGGAACAGTGACCTTTGCTCCGGCGTACGGACGCAACAACTTCGGTTCACTGACCACGAATTTCAACAGATCTGGGTTGCTTTATCGACTCCGGTTTCAACAGCATCGGAGGAATTCAGTTCAAGTTCTTCGAGCTAAGAATCAGCTCGTTCGAGTCGTACACTGTTACGATTTTGTAACAAGTTTCCGGCGTACGGACTTCGATTTAAACTCAGAACTTCGATTTTTAAGCAACAAACAAACCCAAATCACTCAAGAACCACCAATCTTCACCGGTTTCTTCCAAACACAGTGGGGTTCGAGTTTTCAGTCACCATTAAAGCTCAAAACAGTCCAAAAATTCACCAAGAAACCCTAGTCACGAAATTGGTACGTCGGGTACTTGTTAGATTCGGAACTCGATGGTGAACAAGAATCTATGGTTGTTTTCCTAAACAACCAACAATCAAACACAATTTTTTGAAATTTTCTTTTAACACTTTTTTTTTTTTTTTTTTTTTTTTGTAAAATAACAACACCAATAGTAACAAAACCAAGAACACGAAAAGGAAAACAAAGACACAAACGCACGAAAATAATGAATAGGATTGAGGTTGTAAGAACAAACTCAAACCGTGCTCTGATACCAAGATGGTGCAATGTAATTCCCGAAGGGGTTGCTAGCACAAACGCGGAAGAACAAACAAGAATGATAAAAGATAGAAGCAAGACAAAACTTGCTTCTTCCGAAAGAACAGTGAGGAACCTGTCTCAAAGCTCAATCGAAAGGGATACAAGGATCACCTATACTATGCAACAATCCTCAAGAGAACATTGCCTCTTGCAAACTGAATGATCAAGAGGAATGTTCAATCGGACTAACCGAAAGCCACAAGTCCTTAAAAGCCCTCACCGGGGTTTTGCTCACGACGGAGACAAGAAGAAATGTGCTCGGCACTTTCATTCAATTCATCAATATTCTAAAACTAGTTACTTACAATGAAAGGAAGCAATGTTTATATAGGAAATACTAAGGGTAAACTAGTAAATAGGTCACAGTTGACCAATAGAAATAAGCCACGCAGGGCTGAGTTAAAATGTATTCGGCAGATTTGGCTTCGGTAAGCCTTGGCTTCGGTTCTCGTTTGTCTGCTCGAACACACACTTGTTGCCTTCGGACACTCAATTGTCTTCGAGCTCCTTGTCCTCGGTCACTTTGCCATCGGGCTCAAATCTGAAGATAATGCCTTTGATTCTTGAGCTCGGCCACTCAGCTTCGGAGCAATTGTTTTCTTTCGGCCAGGCTAAGTGAACGTGCACATCGTGCAGCAGCTTGGCTTGGCTTCTTGTCATCGGTCTCCTCGGTGGATCGAACACTTGATCAGCACGTGTTCGGGCTGCATCAGTGAGCCTTGCAAAACCTAGGAAGCTGAGAGGCTGGTCCAAAGCCGAGGACCAGTGAGGTTTTATTTTGAAAGGCCAATTGACGCCTTTCATGATTTGCAGTCTGGTATTGTGAAAGGAAGTTGGAAATTTCACCCCTGGATGTTGTAAAACAATTAGGAGTTGTGCTTGGAGGGGTGTGGATGTTTGCAAGGTATGGAGGATTGTTTCAGGTTTAGGCATTTGGGTTTAAAGTTTGGTGCAGATGTTGTAGAGAGCATGAGCTGTGTTAGAATTTTGAGTTAATACCAACTTTTAGAAGATAGTTGGGATAACGGAATTGCAGTTTCAAGGTGGAGAGCTGATTGTTATTAATTATTGTTATTATTTATTACTTACTCTAAATCTGAATTGCTTAAAACTGGCATGAACTATTTTTCGTTACCACTTGTTTGCGCGTCTTAGGCCCACCTCTGGCACAAAGAGGCACCTTACAGGGTAGGAAGCGCTCGCATTTTTATTTACGCTCAATTACTTGTGGTTGCCACATGTCAAATTATCTGTCCAATATGCGATTACTTGCTACATATGTGTTTCTTGCTTGAAATTTGTTGGCACTGATTGCGTTGTGATTAAAATTGTTCAGCGGTATAGTAAGATTAATGTTATGTTACTTCAACCTATCTTTTGTAAAAGTTAATCACTTTATGAAGTCATTTATCTATCATCTGAATTCATGCATACCGTTATTTAAAATGCCTTTCAAATGTTATTTTGTTTATCTTAACCCTAGTCTTGTCATTTTGCAAAACATTGTTTAGTGTCATATTTTAAAGTATTCGCAAGTGTGTTTCTCCTTTCGAAAATAACTTAAGAGTTAAACAAGTGTTTTCGCATTTGGTTGGCTTTAACAAAATGAGTGTCTTGCTCAAACTTTTGGGTCTTTTTCCAGTATGGTCTCGATTTTTCCATTTTGGAATAAGTTGATCCGTCAGTTTCAGCTTTAACAAATTTTATTAAATTCGGTATGCGTTGCTAAAGGGTTAATTATTTTGAACATCAAGATCAGGACCTATGGCTCGCCAAACTGTTGTGATTGATTTGACCGAAAGTGATGAACTCCACCAAGACAAGGTTAACAAGCTTGAAGCAACCGTAGCAAGTTTGGAAAAGAGACTCAATAGCCTTACTGAATTGGTTTTCGTGCTCATGGATGCTCGCAACCCAGTACGAAATATGCAAAGCCCAGGACCAAGTGCTCCTGTTGCTCCTATCCCTATTGTTGCACCTCCTACAAGTCAAGTAGCTCTCGCATTCGAATGTGATGCTCAAGAGTTCCCCCACCTGCATGCATTCTTGTTGGAGAACGGGTTCCGTGTCTCATAAAAAACTAGCAATGAGAAAAGCAACGGGAAAGGGCTTCCCAATGCTAAAGATAGCAATGGCACAATGATAGATGAGAATGCTCTACCATCTCAAGTAAGCTTAGGGGAGGCAGAAAGTGAACATGTGGATGTTTTTGACTCAGCTGATCCACCAATGTATGACAGGACAGGAAATCCTCGTGATCACTTGAAAGCATACCTTGGCTGGGTCGCAAGGTATGGACTAAGCAATGAAACCAAGTTGATGATGTTTGCTAGGAAACTTAAGGAACCAGCTTTGACATGGTTTCAATACGAGGTCCTTGGAAATTGGACAATTGGGATAAACTAGCCCGGGACTTTGTCATGCATTATGAATTCTCGAACCCAATTCTTGCAAAGGGCATGATGCAGCCCGATCACGTGCTGATCAAGTGATCGATCCACCGAGGAGACCGATGACAAGAAGCCAAGCCAAGCTGCTGCACGATGTGCACGTTCACTTAGCCTGGCCGAAGGAAAACAATTGCTCCGAAGCTTGAGTGGCCGAGCTCAAGAATCGAAGGCATTATCTTCAGATTTGAGCCCGAAGGCAAAGTGACCGAGGACAATGAGCTCGAAGACAATTGAGCGTCCGAAGGCAACAAGTGTGAGTTCGAGCAGACAATCGAGAACCGAAGCCAAGGCTTACCGAAGTCAAATCTGCCGAACACATTTTAACTCAGCCCTGCGTGGCTTATTTCTATTGGTCAACTGTGACCTATTTACTAGTTTACCCTTAGTATTTCCTATATAAACACTGTTTCCTTTCATTGTAAGTACCTAGTTTTTGAATATTGATGAATTGAATGAAAGTGCCGAGCACATTTCTTCTTGTCTCCGTCGTGAGCAAAACCCCGGTGAGGGCTTTTAAGGACTTGTGGCTTTCGGTTAGTCCGATTGAACATTCCTCTTGATCATTCAGTTTGCAAGAGGCAATGTTCTCTTGAGGATTGTTGCATAGTATAGGTGATCCTTGTATCCCTTTCGATTGAGCTTTGAGACAGGTTCCTCACTGTTCTTTCGAAAGAAGCAAGTTTTGTCTTGCTTCTATCTTTATCTTTCTTGTTTGTTCTTCCGCATTTGTGCTAGCAACCCCTTCGGGAATTGCATTGCACCATCTTGGTATCAGAGCACGGTTTGGACTTGTTTCTACAACCCCAACTCCTGTTCACGTTATCTTTATTTTCGTGCGTTTGTGTCTCTGTTTTCCGTTTCGAATTCTGATTTGATTTTGTTACTGTTGGTGTTGTTATTTTTACAAAAAAAAAAAAGGGTGTTAAAAAGAAAATTCAAAAATTGTGTTTAATTGTTGGTTGTTTGGGAAAAACAACCGTAGATTCTTGTTCACCATCGAGTTCCGAATCCAACAAGTACCCGACGTACCAATTTCATGACTAGGGTTTCTTGGTGAATTTTTGGACTGTTTTGAGCTTTAATGGTGACTGAAAACTCAAACCCCACTGTGTTTGGAAGAAACCGGTGAAGATTGGTGGTTCTTGAGTGATTTGGGTTTGACTGTTGCTTGAAAATCGAAGTTCTCAGTTTACAATCGTTGTCCGTACGCCGGAAAATTGTTACAAAATCGTAGCAGAGTACGACACGAACGAGCTGAATTTTTAGTTCAAAGAACTTCGTTTGATTTCCTCCGTTGACTGTTTGGAACCGGAGTCGAAAGAGCAACTCAGATCTGTTGAATTTCGTGGTCAGTGAACCGAAGTTGTTGTGTCCGTACGCCGAGCAAGGTCACTGTTCCATTGAAGAAGAAAGGGGTTAAAATTTTAACATCAAAACCCCAGGTGAAAATTGTCGGCTGAAAAGGGAAAGTGGATAAGGTAAAACCCTATCCGTACCAAGGAGGGACCACTCTTGTACGGACAGGAGTGGGTGTGATCGAAAAAGATTCCAAAAGAGAATCAAAGGGTAGATTCTCCTAGGTTCTCACTTTTCTTTCGTATCTAATTCTAGTTGGTGGATCTTTTGAGTAATTGTTCTACTCGAGGTCGTACTAACTCTTTTAAGCTGATAGGAATTCGTGCGAAGGGGTGACCGAAGTCCAAACTTTCGTAGAAATTCTTTTGACTCCCCGAGCTCAGTTAAAAGCGTCCGTTCCATCGAGTCGAACATCACTTCACTCTTCCCGAAGAGGCAGTGACTATTGTCGAACTTGAAGGATCTTAGAGGACCGATCAATCAGACGAGCCACTGTTAACAAGTCCTTGAGTGATCAAAAACCGAACCCATAAATTGAGTGGACCCGAGTGCCACCCATCCAAGTTGAGGGAGTGTGTGAGGTGATTTCTAACCCTAACATTTGTTTGATCTTTGACTTGTGCAGTAACCATGGCTGGAAACGATGGCAAAAGCCTTGAAAAGCCTGAATTGTCGTTAGCCGATCTCATGGCTGCGATACAAGGCATCAGTGCCGATGTAAGAGGAGTGAGTGCTCGAGTAACTCAACTCGAACAGGGAAGTGCGTCCGTGGCCATGCATGGGTCCGGCGCTGGAACGAGCGAATCCACTCCGATGAAACCTGATCTGTATGCTGAGCTTCTTCGACAACATCAGTTGACGAGTGAAGCAATTCGAAGAGAGCTTAACTTGGGAAATCCCCAATCACAACTTAACTTGGGCAATCCCCAAGCTGCTTATCAAAACTTGGGCATTCCCCGAGGAGAAAGAATACCACCTCCAGTGGCCCGAAGAGATCTTGGAGCCGTTGCCGAGGAGGTTGATGAAGAGGAATTTCCCGAGGACGAATATGAGCGTGAGCCGCCATTCGCTCAACGAAGGCAAGCTCACCGAGGACGTGGAAATTTCCGAGGTCGAGGCCGAGGCGCAAATGTTGAAAGAAATATTGAGCGTGAGGCTAATGATCGAGATGATGAGTTTCCCGAATAGGCTAGAGCTGTTCGAGACTCAAATTTGAACAGTGTCAAGATCACTATTCCACCCTTTAAAGGAACTAGTGATCCCGATGAGTATCTTGAATGGAAGCTTAAAATGGAGCGCATCTTTGAAACCAATGAGATGACCGATGAGAGAAAAGCTGCCCATGCCATTGCTTCGTTCGAAGCTTATGCATCAACATGGTGGGAATCTGACAAGAGGCATAGACGAAGGAATGACTATCCCGAAGTCAATACTTGGCCACAATTGAGAAGAGCGATGGATGCTAAGTATTTGAGTGCCAAATACCGGCAGACTCAAATGCAAAAGCTCTATGAGTTAAAGCAAGGGTCCAAGTCTATCCAAGAGTACCACGATGAGTTCGAAAAGGTTCGATTGAATCTTGATCTGGTCGAAGACGAAGAGCAAGCCATTATCAGATTCAAAAATGGCTTGGCTAGGGATGTGTCATCTCAGTTGAGACTCCACGTGTACCACACGTTGGGAGATTTGTTTGATGCTGCCACCGAAGCTGAAAAATTGGTGAAGGACGATAAGGCAAACCGGTATCGAGGAGTTACTACTTCTACTCCTTTGAACCGAAGAAAAGAATGGAAGAGTCCAAACCAAACAAGTGCTAACACTGTTCGAGATTCGAAGAGACCCTTCGAAAGAGGTGTGACAGTTAACCAACCAAGAGAAGTGGGAGGTAAAGTTCAACTCAACTCTCCTAGTGCTTCAAATATTCAGTGTCACAAATGCAAAGGTTATGGTCACATGGCAAAAGAGTGTCCAACTCGCAAGGTTATGCTTCTGCTCGAAGATGGAACCGTCCATGAGCAAGCGAGTGACACCGAGGAGGAAATTATCGAGGAGACTGATCGAGCTGAAGTTGATGATGATCATGAGGCTGCCGAAGCTGATCATCCGGAAATGTTTCTTGTGGTTCGAAGGAATTTGAGCTGCATGACTCTTGAAGAAGAGGACAACCAAAGAGAAAACCTCTTTCATGCCCGATGTCGAGTGAGGGGAAAGGTGTGTTCGATGATCATTGATTCTGGTAGTTGTGCCAATGTAGTGAGCCAAACTTTGGTTTCACAATTGGGATTACCTACGATGAAGCATCCCCACCCTTACAAGTTACAATGGCTGAATGAGTGTGGAGAATTGAGAGTTGTCAAACAAGTGTGGATCAAGTTCAAAATCGGAGAGTATCAAGATGAAATGATATTCGATGTGGTTCCGATGCAAGCTTGTCATTTGCTATTGGGTCGACCATGGCAGTATGACCGAACAGCTGTTCACAATGGCAGATCCAACACTTACACTCTGAAGCTTGATGGGAAGAGTTTTGTACTCAAACCCTTGTCTACAAAACAAGTCACCGAGGACTATAAACGAATGAAAGAATTGAAAGAAGCGGCCAAAGCTAAGCTTCTTATGGGAGCAAAATTGGGGCCCGAAGAGACAAACTCACCGACCGAAGTGAAAGGAATTTGTGCAATCATGCAACCCGGTGAGATCTTACGAGGCAACGACCACGGTCAGATAATGATTTGCCTCGTGCACAAGGGTATCTTTCTAAACTCTAATGATGATTTTTCTAATGATAACCCTTTGCCTTTGTTTGTTCGTAAAGTTTTGCAGGACTTCGAGGACATGTTTCCCGAGGAAATGCCTGGTGGATTACCTCCGTTGAGAGGAATCGAGCACCAAATTGACTTCGTACCAGGGTCTCAAATCCCTAACAAACCTGCATACCGGTGTAATCCCGAAGACACCAAAGAGCTCCAACGGCAGGTTGATGAATTGCTGAACAAGGGCCTCGTTCGAGAGAGCTTGAGTCCTTGCGCCGTTCCTGTTATCCTTGTCCCGAAGAAAGATGGAACATGGCGAATGTGTGTTGACTGTCGAGCAGTCAACAAAATAACGGTAAAGTATCGTCACCCTATCCCTCGATTAGATGACATGCTAGATGAGTTAAGTGGTTCTTCATGCTTTTCGAAGATAGACCTCAGGTCCGGTTACCACCAGATCCGAATGAAACCCGGAGACGAGTGGAAAACCGCATTCAAGACCAAATTCGGTCTCTATGAATGGTTGGTGATGCCTTTTGGCTTATCCAATGCACCGAGCACATTCATGCGACTGATGAACCATGTGCTCAAACCGTTCATAAACAAGTTCGTTGTCGTTTATTTCGATGACATACTTGTTTATAGCAGAAACGTGGATGAACATGTCGACCACCTAAGGCAAGTACTTGAAAAGCTTCGAGAAGAGAAGTTGTATGCCAACTTCAAGAAATGCGCCTTTGGTGTCGATCGTGTAGTCTTTCTTGGATTTGTCGTCAGTGCTAATGGTGTCGAAGTCGACGAATCAAAAGTCGAAGCCATCAAAGATTGGCCAACTCCAACCTCGGTATCACAAGTTCGTAGCTTCCATGGCTTAGCTAGCTTTTACCGAAGGTTTGTTCGTGACTTTAGCACCGTGGCAGCTCCTTTAACCGAGCTGGTGAAGAAAGACAATCCATTTGTGTGGGAAGAGTCCCAAGAGAGGGCTTTCCAAGAGTTGAAGCGGAGGCTTTGTTCTGCTCCGTTGTTGCAACTCCCTGACTTCGGCAAAGCATTCGAAGTCGAGTGTGATGCTTCTGGAGTTGGGATCGGAGGAGTGCTGATGCAAGACTCGAAGCCGATCGCTTACTTTAGCGAAAAGCTTAAGGGTGCAACTTTGAATTACTCTACGTATGACAAAGAGTTGTATGCCCTCGTTCGAGCACTCGCCCATTGGCAGCATTATTTGTGGCCTCGAGAGTTTGTGATCAAAAGTGATCATGAGTCTTTGAAACATCTCCGAGGTCAGGAGAAATTGAATCGAAGACATGCCAAGTGGGTTGAATTCATTGAAAGCTTTCCCTATGTAATTCATTACAAAAAGGGAAAAGATAATGTTGTGGCCGATGCGCTATCAAGGAAATTTGCCTTAGCGACCACTCTCTCCTCTAGGCTCATGGGATTCGAAAGCATCAAGTCGATGTACGAGGACGATCCCAAGCTGAAATGTGTTCGAGACACAATCTTGAGTGGCCGAAGGGTTGAGAAATATCAGTGGCATGATGGCTACCTTTTCAAAAATGGGAGGGTTTGTGTGCCAGTGTCATCGTGGAGAGAGCTCTTGGTTCGAGAAGCTCACTCAGGTGGACTGATGGGACACTTCGGTGTCGATAAAAGTCTTGGTATCTTGACCGAGCAGTTCCATTGGCCCAAAATGCGACGAGATGTGGAAAAGCTTTGCAACGCTTGTCTCGTTTGCAAGAAAGCAAAATTGAAGTCCAACCCTCATGGATTGTACACCCCGTTGCCTGTGACTGATCGACCTTGGGTTGATATATCCATGGACTTTGTCTTGGGGTTACCGAGGTCGGGGGGAGGACATGATAGCATCTTCGTTGTGGTTGACCGTTTTTCAAAAATGGCTCACTTTATTCCTTGCAAAAAGTGTGATGATGCACAGCATGTAGCTACATTGTTTGTTTCTAATGTGTTAAAATTGCATGGTGTACCTCGTACTATTGTGAGTGATCGAGACTCGAAGTTTTTGAGTCATTTTTGGAAGTGCTTGTGGGGTGCCCTCGGTACCAAGCTACTATTCTCGACGTCTCACCATCCTCAGACTGATGGACAGACCGAGGTAGTTAACCGAACCTTGGGATCTTTGCTTCGGGCAATGACCAAAGGGAAGGTTGGAAACTGGGCTGATCGTTTGCCTATGATGGAGTTCGCATACAATCGAACGGTGCATAGAATGATCAACATGACCCCGTTTGAATGTGTGTATGGCTTTAATCCTTTGATTCCACTTGATTTAACCCCATTGCCTCGAGATTCTGTTCTTGATTTTGAAGGTACTCGAAGAGCAGCTGCCTTGATCGAATTGCATGCAAAGGTGAAGAAGAACCTCGAGGAGGCCTATGCAAAGGTTGCCTTAAAGAAAAACAAGGGGCGTAAAAATTTGGAATTAAAGAAGGGAGATTGGGTTTGGGTTCACTTCCGAAAGGAACGATTTCCGAACCAAAGGAAAGGAAAGTTGGCTCCTCGAGGGGATGGTCCATTTCAAGTGTTGACCAAGATCAACAACAATGCCTACGTGATCGACCTCCCTGGTGAGTATAACGTGTCCAACACCTTTAATGTTGCTGACTTAGCTCCTTGTGTTGTAGGTCCAACTTCGGAGGACGAGGAGGGCTTGATTTCGAGGACGAAATCTTCTCAAGAAGGGGAGGATGATGCAGCCCGATCACGTGCTGATCAAGTGATCGATCCACCGAGGAGACCGATGACAAGAAGCCAAGCCAAGCTGCTGCACGATGTGCACGTTCACTTAGCCTGGCCGAAGGAAAACAATTGCTCCGAAGCTGAGTGGCCGAGCTCAAGAATCGAAGGCATTATCTTCAGATTTGAGCCCGAAGGCAAAGTGACCGAGGACAATGAGCTCGAAGACAATTGAGCGTCCGAAGGCAACAAGTGTGAGTTCGAGCAGACAATCGAGAACCGAAGCCAAGGCTTACCGAAGTCAAATCTGCCGAACACATTTTAACTCAGCCCTGCGTGGCTTATTTCTATTGGTCAACTGTGACCTATTTACTAGTTTACCCTTAGTATTTCCTATATAAACACTGTTTCCTTTCATTGTAAGTACCTAGTTTTTGAATATTGATGAATTGAATGAAAGTGCCGAGCACATTTCTTCTTGTCTCCGTCGTGAGCAAAACCCCGGTGAGGGCTTTTAAGGACTTGTGACTTTCGGTTAGTCCGATTGAACATTCCTCTTGATCATTCAGTTAGCAAGAGGCAATGTTCTCTTGAGGATTGTTGCATAGTATAGGTGATCCTTGTATCCCTTTCGATTGAGCTTTGAGACAGGTTCCTCACTGTTCTTTCGAAAGAAGCAAGTTTTGTCTTGCTTCTATCTTTATCTTTCTTGTTTGTTCTTCCGCGTTTGTGCTAGCAACCCCTTCGGGAATTGCATTGCACCAGGGCAGTCCGTCGAAAAGAAAATTTGCAGAGCTTCAAGATGAGCCGGTTGCAATAATTGACAAGAGAGCGTGTGGCTTACCTGAGGCGCAATCTAAAGACAAAGGAAAAGCTGTTGTGCCAAACTCTTCGTCACCTATAGCAGAAAAACCTTATGACATCGAGAAAATGGTTGTCAATCCAAGTTTTCAGTCAAGCAACAACAAAGCACCTGCTGTTGCATTCACACCAATACCAGGATCTTATGCAAACCTGTTCGAAAGGCTTCTGAGGGTCGGTTTGGTATATCTTGCAAAACCAAAGCCGTGTTGGTCACATAAGCCTGAAAATTTGAGAAAATTTTGTGCTTACCATTCAGGGATGCAGGGGCACAATATTGAAGAATGCACTTTATTTAAGAAGAAAGTTGAAAGCTTGATCAAATCTGGCCATGTCAAAATTCTACCCACAAACGGCATTGGCGAACCTTTTGTCTTAATCTTACCATATGCAAAGGAAAATCCCTCGAAGAAGGGCATTTAGGCGCTTATTAAGTTCCAGAAAAGCAGTAGAGTTGTAGAAGTAGAAGTTTATTTGTATTATTAAGAAGTAACAATTGTAATTTCCTTTTGTTAGCTCAATGAAAGAAAAGAAAAGAAAGAATATCAAATTATGAATGTTGACTCTATTTCTATGTAAGCAAACTACGGTAACCGGTTTCCCAAGGCGGGAAGCGTAGGCAACTCATATCGAGTTTCGGTTACACCAGCATTTGAAAATTCTGTTCTATGTAAGCAGAACTACGCACGGTCTGATTCCCAAGGAGGGATACGTAGGCTCCTCCATCGGGCTCGACCCTTTAATGCTTAAATTTTAAATCTCCCAAAGATAGAAACTGGGGCAAATTTTGCAAAGCAAGTAGAAGTCGTGAGAGATTACAGCTGGGGCAGCTTTTGTTAAGCAGTTTAAAGTATTGAAAGTTTCAACTGGGGAAGCTTTTGCAAAACCATTTGAAGTATTGAAAGTTATAACTGGGGCAGTTTTTGCAAAGCAAGCTGAAATGTTGAAGCCATAACTGGGGCAGAATTTTGCAAAAAAAGCAAGTAGAAGACATTGAGTTGGTTTGGTCGTTATTAGAAGCAGTTTTCAAGGATTGGTGCAGACTGTCATTTTGCAAGGAAGAATCGATAGTCGAGCAAAGCATTGATGTTCGAAATAAGCCGACCATTTAGAAATTTGTGCCAAAATGGCCTGGCACGCATACTGATTTAGTAAAAACTTCTAAAATTATTTTTCTCAACTCGGGTCTTGAAAAATCAAATTTTGTTGATCATTGAGTTTCGAACTCTTAAATACTTTACTCCTTTGTTGAGTCGGGAATTGGTCCCATCCACTCGGCCTAATGGCCTATTTTATACTTAAAATCTTTATGCACGCATTGCTATTTTACGTATTAACTTGCTTTTGTTCAATGTGTAGAATTTATTTGTTAAAGGTTGGCTAGCATTGAACACTGAAATGGCTGAGAATCTGCATCAAGGACAAAACAACATGGCAAAGCAGCTTCAGGCAACCAGTTCTGGTATGAGCATCTTGCAAGCACAGAAGGATGATGTTGAAGAACATGTGGTCCAAAGGAATAGGATTGTCAACTTTGTCAACACTAGCAAACATTTGCCAAAAACAAACTTTACCTTTAATCCACCTTACTCAACAATGCTTCATTACCCAATGCCTATACATACTGTATATCCACAAAACTCACAAGAATATCTTACCAATCCAAATGCTTGGCCAGCTGCAACTTTATGCCAACCACCTTTTAGCATTATGCCTGCTGTCGGGAGTCAATCAAATCAAGTGATAGTGCGCCCACGAGAATTGCCTAGAAAAGAAGTTGAGAAAACTGATTTACATAGCATACAGAGACAAATCCGCAATTTTCACAAGGTCATTAAAGATGAGTTGCGCTCTAGGAACATTCAGAGTTTATATTATGAAGACTTATGCGTTCACCCGGACATTGAGCTTCCACACGGGTATAAGATACCAAAATTCAACACTTTCGATGGAAAGGGGAACCCCTATGCTCAATTAAAAGATTATTGCAGCAGATTGATTGGAATTGGCAAGAATGAAGCTTTGCGGATGAGATTTTTCATTCAAAGTTTATCAGGAATAACACTTGCATGGTATACCAAACAAGATTTTTCAAATGGCACACATGGGAGGATATGGCTCATGACTTTGTGGAACAATACAAGTTCAACATAGTAGGAGATCCCGATGTGTTTGATATGCGCAACATTAAGAGGATGTCTCATGAGTCTTTTGCAGAATATGCTATGAGGTGGAGGTTAGAGGCTTCTAAGATGCATCCTCCCTTGTCTGAGTAGAAGTTAATAGCAGCTTTCATTAACATGCAAGAAGGCATATACTATGCCAAAATGGTTGTCAATAATGCAAGCAGCTTCTCTGAATTGATCCAACTGGGAAAAATGATAGAAGAAGGCATAGCAACAGGAAAAATCCCTTCTGGTTTATTTGGGTATACCACTCAATCAGAGAAACCCTCAAATTTGCAAGACTCTCAAAGTCAGTTTCAACAATCATATTCCGATGATCCGGTGTCAAAGAAGAGGAAGTCGAATACATTCACTCCTCTAGAAGAGTCTGTGACGAGCATATTTGAAAAAATTGCAAGCTGAAGGACTTTTGCAACCAAGGAAAGGAACAATTCCTAAGTACTTGCCTCCACACTTTGATCCGTCAAAGCATTGTGCTTATCATTCAAATATCCAAGGTCATGATACTGAAGAATGCAGTGGCTTGAGATACAAGATTCAAAGCTTGATTGATAATGGCAAAATAATAGTGCAAGAAGATCCATTAAGTGGTTATTGCAGCATTCCTCCCGCAGGCACAATTTTTGTTAAAGGCGAGGCATCAGCCCCAAGATATTCAAAGAAGAAGCGGTTTGCAAGATAAGAAGACTGCAAAGGCCGCATTTTGCAGCTTGAAATGACATTTCATTGCCCAACTATCTTATGTTTTAACTACTCTGTTGCAATTTTATTCATCCTAGTTGTAATGAACTACGTTATCTTTTGCTACCCTTATTGGGCTTAGTCCCAAAATCAATGAAATTTCATTTTTCCCAAATAATCCAAGCCAAAGCAGTTATAGATGGTTTATCTCGTGCAAAGAGAAGAGTTTCAAGAATTTTTGATTTTTCGCAACAACAAGACATTTGATCGCCATGCAAGATAAATGCATATTCGAAGCCAAATTAGGTGTTCAATCAAGTCAACCGTTAATTGATCAAAAACTAACAACTGTTCTTTGATTAAACAGGGGCAAATTTTTCATTTACCGCAAAGTTCAGCATCAAGGTGGAAGGAGCAAGGTAAAGTGTCGCAACTTCCCAGAAATTTTATAGTACTTACAATTTTTCTTTGAATGCAGAAATCTCAAGCAGCGAAACGACAAGAACTCGCAACTATTAGTTCCTCGAAGAATATTTGCCTTATCGCATATGCAGAACAACTCTATTTTAGCTTTTGATCGATTATCGCATTACCAGCGCAGGCCAGGCGATTTCAGATTTTACAAGATACAGGGTTTATCCACCCACAAATAGGATATCTGGGTCCTTCCACCCACAAATAGGATACTTTGGGTCCTTCCACCCACAAATAGGATTATTCGGGTCTTTCCACCCACAAATAGGATATCTGGGTCCTTCTACCCACAAATAGGATATCTTGGGTCCTTCCACCCACGAATAGGATATTTGGGTTCTTCCACCCACGAATAGAATATTCGGGTCCTTCCACCCACGAATAGGATATTCGGGTCCTTCCACCCACAAATAGGATATCTCGGGTCCTTCCACCTACGAATAGGATATTCGGGTCCTTCCACCTACAAATAGGATATATCGGGTTCTTCCACCCACTAATAGGATATCTCGGGTCCTTCCACCCACAAATAGGATATGCAGGTTTCTTTCAAGTAGATGATAGTGATGGACAAGTCGGCTGAAGCACCGCTTTCGGAGTGTTTCGCGATAATAATGATCAGGCGAGAGGTTCTCCGGGCGAAGCACCTTGTCAGTTGATCGAAAGAAGAAATTATTGATGATATCACAACACGCATTTATAATTTTATGTTATCACTCTTTTATTTCTCATTCCATTTATTACAGTTTATTAGCAGTTGCTCGCTTACCGTTTGTCAAGTTTATTACAGGATTTTGGCAGTACCGCAGCAGCATTTGGAGCATAACGTGGAACTTTTTCTTAGCGGTGAACTGGGGCAATCGTTGATATGAGCTAGACTCGTCAACGAGGATCTGAAGAATTGCACTCGAACAAGCAAATTCTATCCTAATCTTTCATTTCGGGTTAGGGCGTCAGTTTGAATTCTTTCCTATTCGTGCGTCTTTTCTATCACCGTGCGAGTTTTTGTGTCTAAGTGTCGCTGAACTACATATGGCCTGATTCTTTTTCAGCCCGAGATATGTAGGCAACTCGGAAATGGGAGTTCGGCCATACCTATAAGCCTCGTCTTTTAGTCCATGGAATTAAAAGTCTTTGGTTTTATCGTGACAAAATTGGTTTCCCGTCAACTTCTTTACCCTGAAAACTCTTTCATCCTTTTTGGGTAAAGAATGGCAGCTGTTGACACCCAATTTTGTCCCGAAATTTTCTTAAAATTAATAAATTGTTGCGATATTTATAATTAATATTAAAAGTGAAAATAAAATAAAATAATAATAAAAGTAAGAAAATCACTTGAAATTTTAAAGAAAGTGGCTAATTTTACAATGCATAACCTCAATTTCTACCCACCCCGCGCAACCCCTTCATTTCCTAACTAAATCCAAAAGGAGGTTAATTTCACGTTTAAGCTTAAATCCTAGCCTATCTATGCAAAGCCCCCATATATACAATACAACATTACTCCCTTTCTCAATTTCAGAAAACCCATTTCATCAGTAACCCGATCCCCAATCCCCTCAATCCCTAGACCCGATCCAGTTTACCCGATTCCCTTTCCAATTTTCCCCTTTGATTCTCATCAAAACAGTCCAAAATTCTTGTACGCTATGGTCCCCCCCCCCCCCCTACCTTCTCTCTCCAGTATGAACTAGCAATCTTATCCATCCATTTTGAATCCAAGAATTGCATCTGAGCCGTGAATCCTTCAACGTTTATATTTCCCTTGAAATCAGAGTGAAATGAGTACGATCCAAAAGGATTAGACTCTTTTGACCCTGATTTCAAAAGGAAAGGTCAAAATCGAGTAAGGGTCGTTTGGGAAATTGGAGGAGGCTAGAACCCTAAATCTGCAGGTATTTAAGATCCTTTTTGTTCATTTTTTAGGGGTTCCAGTTTCTGGGTAATGAAAAATGGCAGCAAAAAGAGAAGGGAGTTTTCTTTCGAATTCCCTGATAAATTTTCTTAAAAAAAAAAAAAAAAGAGATAGGCATAGCAGCAGCAGTAGCTAGAAAAAACACTAGCACATATTTTTTATATTCAGGGTCTTTTTGAAAAATTCTAAAAAAGTTTTGGTGTCGCTTCTCCATTATTTGAGTCGTCGATCTTGTTCAAGCGGTCGCTCTATTTCGAAGCGCATTCTTCGGATCGATCGCTTATGTTATATACCTGATTTTTATGCTGTTTAGTTGAAGTATGAAATAAGATAGGACCTTTGATGTTCATGTAGTTAAAGCTGAAATCGTTGTGCATTTTGTTCCTTGTAGTTAAACCTGATTCATATTTTATTGAAGTGTGCCTGTTAGTTTCTAGCTTTGGTTGAACATTAACATGTTTGAAGTGTTTTTCCTTTATCAGCTTTAATCGATTCAGTTTTTGTTTAGTCTTAAAATCTTCATGTTTAAACTTGTCTCCTTCAGAAAATAAAAGTTCTTTAACATTATTTGTGAAGACTTGCATCTCAGTGAATAAGTTTGGCTAAAGTTTGTTGTTTTTGAGTTAAAGAAAAGACCTTTATTTAAGTTTTGGGTCCCTGGTGGTTGTCCAAGGGGTGTGCAGAGGTATGTGTATGTGTGCGGGTCAATAGGAGGTGAGTGTATAGGCTGCAGTAGCAGTAGAGGCCTAAGAGAGTTGTTTCAGGGATTTGTTCTAGTGGTTACTAGGAGGTCAGCAGGAGTTTAGATTGTTTGCAAGTCTGTTCGTAGGTGATGTGGAGAGGCTAGGCAGATGTAGTTGTTGTCTATTCAGGTTTATTAAGGAGTGGATTAAGGGTGTAGCAGGGGTCAGGTTGTTTCTGATGAAGTTGTTTGTGATGTGGTGCTTCAGGTCGCAAGGTTGTAGCTGGTGCATATAAATGTTTTTGCAGTTTGTAGAAAGGTTAGGGGCTATGTACTGATGCTGCTGTTCATGGTTTAGGAGGAGAAGTGTCTGATGTAGGTAGTTTTAGGTCCTAGTAGTTGCATTAGGTGAGGTGCAGGGTTGTTGCAAGGTATTTAGGAGGTCTGGGGGGATTGTGTATCTGTGAGGTGTGTGCGAAGTGATTCAGGCAGCCTATAGGAGTTCGCAGATGGAGTGCAGGTTGCTTCAGGTTGATTTTCAGGAGGAGTCTTTGGGTCTGATAGGTTTTCTATATGATAGAGGTGCTTCTGGTAATTTGTAGTAGTAGCAGGTAATGCTAGGGGGTTCAGGATGGTGGTTCTTCTGGTAGAGAGGATATTGGAGATGTAGGGTCTGTTTTTCAAGCTCCAGGTTTCATTTTTTTGCTGATAGTGTAGAGTTTCTGGGATCTGGATTATCCTAATGTTATAAGGTTCCATCTACTCTAGTTGTGTTGCTGTAGCCTTTTCCTGTTAGTTTAATAGCATGATTTCTAAAGAAAGACAATGGTAAGAGCTCTCAATAAGCTAGATGAAGTCTCTTCCTGGTTTCAGCATGTGCGTTAGAAGAAACAAAAGTATCCCAATCCATTTTAATTCCAGTATGTACGATCGATTGCTTGTTTCACTCGTATAATTACCATTATGGAATAAACTTGGAGAATGCCTTGCACTTATTTCTTTAATTGAGCTTTTGATATAAAAAAAATAATAACTTTATCTCTGAATCAAGTTACTTGCCTGTCTGCCTGAATATTTTCTACTCTATTGGAGTTTACTTCTTTATGTACTAATTTTATCTCCCTATTTTTCTTGACATGAACACTTGGGAGCGAGTTGATTAAAACTCACAAACTGGGATGGCATGCATGTGGAGTTATTTGATCCGCTCCGCATTTTCGGGACTTGATATCCCCAAAAATGTAAGAAACGAAAAAATGAAAATCACAAAATCCAAGGCTCAATGATGAGTTTGCGCTATTTTATCTTCTAAACTCCATCCTTCCCGCTCCCTTAGAAAATGCATGTTGTATAGGATTTCTCCATAGACCGGATTAGGAGCCCTATAGGATAGAAATAATATTTGAATTGCGAATAATTATTGTAAATTACTTGAATTGTTTTGTATGAATGCTTTGTATCATTTCTTTGCGAATCGCCAATTAATTTATGGATGTTTAGAATCATTTGTCAATTAATGAGTGCAAATAAAATTCGATAAAAATCGTACCTTCGTCATAATTTGCATTTGAATTATTTATTTATGGATATTCAATTATTTATTTATTTAATCTAATTTATTATTTAGTTAATCAATTAAATTTTAATCCTTTATTTATTTATCTACTTAATCTAATTTATTTAATTTCAATTAATCATTTATTTAATCAATTAAATTACTTATTTATTTATTTATTTACTTAATTAATCAATTATTATTTATTTACTCCTTTATTTAATTAAAATTGATAAGTATTTATTTATTTAATTAAGTTATTTATTTGCTTATTTATCTATTTATCCAATCAATTAATTAATCCCTTTATTATCACCCAATTATTTATCTAATGTATTTTATTTAATTATCTAACTTCATTTAACCTTTACTTATTCTATTAATTAATCAATGGATCATTATTTCATTATCCATTTAATTAATCTTAAATTGGATCATCTATTTATCTAAGTGTCGGCATAATTAAAATCTTATCTTATTTATATTATTCCTATTATCCTTATATAAAATTGGCTTTATATACTTATTATCCTTAACAAATTCGTGAAAACCGCCGGATTAACCGCATTTAGCGGATTTTCGAAAGTGCTCCCGCAAGGGACCTTTCTTTCGAATTTAATAGAACCACTTACTCCGAATCTCTGACTTTAATTTAATTTAATTTAATTAAAGAATAAATTGCACTCATTAGTTAACCTTAGGTTCCTAATAATCCTTAAATTAGGTGGCGACTCCAAAGAAACCCTTTGGAGTCCTATTTTGTTGAAATCAAATCCCGATGGATACTTGTTATGCATTGTTTCGGGAGGGTTCAACAATTAGTACTAATTGTGGAGTTATAAGCCTAAGATTATTAATAGAATGAAAGCCTAAGATTATTAATAGAACGCAAAGGTTTAGATTGGACTATGGAAATTGATTGAATAAGGGTTTATTGTTTTGTGATATGCAACCTTATGATAGGTGCATCATATTAGGCTCGGTATTGAGCCACGAATAGAAATATCTCATTGGAACTATGAACTTGAACTGTTGGGCCTCGACGTGTGAATGTTATATTGAGGATAGAAGCTCCATTATAGTCTGAAATACTTATTGTTGAACTGTAAGCTTGGTATTGAATTGAGAAAGGAAGTTCATATATGATTACGAAAAGAACTTAAAAGATAGAAGTATCTTAAGTTGGAAATACTTATAGGATCGCAAGGCTTACTTATCATGTCATAGTTCAAATTGTGTGGCATTGCATGTTACATCTTGAAGGCTGAGCATTGAGCATAGGATTTTTGTACTCCAGTTATGAGTTTGACATATACTTCCCAGAAGTCGATGAGGATCCCGTGCCGGTTAAGGCTTATTATTGCATATACTTCCCGGTAGTCGATGAGGGTCCCATGCTGGTGAAAGGTCATTATTGCATATATCTTCCGGTAGATGATGAGGGTCTTGCATCAGAGATGGAGTTCGAGCACATATGACTCCATTGCATCATACTGCATGAATCCCATTTCATTGCACTAGTTGCTAATTATAATGTCACTGTTGTATTAGCCTAAATCGGATTAGGAAAATCAATCAAATTTGTAAGGAGTTTATAAACAATATATTGTATCAAAGTTGAAAATTAATGAGGGAAAATATATAATCAGAACACAAGTAAAAGGTTTCAACAATAATTACTTTGAGTGTACAAATGAACAGAGTTTTAGTAAGTATTTGTGGATGACATTACAAGATGAAGATTATGCTATTTATATCCTATCACTCTAAGGGTAATTATGGCCATTATTCCACGTTCAGATCATGGCCTTGCCACGACCTCTTCTATTAAATGCTGAGTTAATGGGCTGAGATCGTGGGGCACATCTTCCACTGAAACTAAACTGACTCCCCAAGGCCTTGATTTCCTACTTTGGGGGTGTGTGCTTGCTGATCACCAAGGTGGCTTATCTTCGAGGCTTGCCGAAGATCCCAGCCTCGGGGCTTTACTTTAGAGGTCTCAATGTCTACCTTGTTTCCAATCCTACGAGTCTTCGCGGGATGTAACCCGAACCATGCGCACGAGGTGCCACGTTTTTAAGCCATTTTTAACCCAATACAGGTAGTCCCCTCACTCCTCGCGAAAGTGTCACAGTTTCTGAAGAGTTGAATGAAATTATGCGGGAGATCGACGTGGAAACACGTGCGCCTAGCAATTTGAAAAGGGCGGCCTTCACTTTAACTTCCTGTCCGTTATATGTGGTGATCATTGAACGGTCAAACGGTTTCATACTCCTTCCCAATGTAAATGTAATGATGACTTCTCCTCTTACAAATACCTAACATGATCATCTTCTCCTTCACTTGAAAATTCTTGAGCAACAGCGAAATTTCAAAAGCAAAGAAAAAATTCTCATATATTTTTCTTCCAAAATCAAAGATTCAAAACCATCTTTCTAGCAATAATGTCTTCTATGAATTCTGTTCAAAGTTCTCTTGCCCTTCTGAAGAAAAGGCACTTGACACCGCCACTATGATTGTTGGTAGCGAGTTGGTTAAAGTTGCTGAGCCTCTAAACGTCATTACTCGACAAGATAAAAAAAATGAGGCGACGTCAGAAGTGGATGGTCTAAATACTAGACGGCACAAAGCCATCGCTGGTCACAATAAATCTGATGAGGTAGATTACGGAGAAGACGACGCCGATGTTACTGATGAGGTGAGTGGTGGAGAAGCTGAAGTTGGTGCGGTTTGAGTAACCGAGGCAGAGTCCTCGAAGCTCAAGGAAATCTCCGTTAAGAAGGAGCTCGAACTCTATTAGATCATACCCTCAAGCTTCAACATGGAGAATGATTTTAAATTACAAGGCCAGTCGGAGGCTCAGTAGGAGAAGAATAGAAACGTGCCAGTGAAAACGACGCCAACCCCAATTACTTAGGCCCACGTGGATTTGGTTCAGAGATATTTCAACGGGGCCCTGAGGTCCAAATTCATGTGCCCGACCTTACCAGTTGCACTTCGGACCATCTAAAGGGCATCTCCATCATTTATTGTTATCCTTTTAAACTTGGGGTTTCTCTTCCCATTCATGCGATAATCGATACTTTCTCCCAAACGTACAACCTCTGATTGGCCCAGCTTGGCCCCAGGTTTTTGAGAGCTATTGGCTAAGTCGAAAGGCTAAGGTGCCTTTTACTTTTTAGCATTTGATCTCTCTTTTTAACCATTCCTTCCACAAAGGTGGGGTTGTGGTTTTTGAATCCTCAGGGCAAGTATACCTTGCTCACAAAGACTAAAGATACAGGAGACCAAGGGTGGTTCGACTGCTACATTCTCTAACCAACCAATCAGCTATCCGCCGAACCTGGGTTTCCCCGACGTGTGGAATGATGAGGGTAAGTGATCTTTTTAAGAATTCATCTATTTTTCAACTCTAACTTCGAGCTTAACTTCCATCTTATGCTTGCCTCTTACAGCGAACAAAGTTCCAGTCGAGCCCCCGGCTGACCTATTCAATTGAGTTGAAGTAATGATCAAGGCTCGAACTCGGCGTAAGAGGAATTGGATGAGCATTGCTCTCGATCCAAAGACTAAATAGGCGTGCAAGAGGCACGGTGAGTTGTTTGTCACAAGCCATCCTCCTTGGGGATTGCCCAAAGATTTCTTTTCACTAGTTTTTTCCCTTTTTATAGCAGGTTGCCCTAATAGGGCGCCGAGCACCAAGCCCAAGAAGAAGATAAGGATGCCCCAGATACTGATGTCAGCTTAGCTGCGATAGAAAGCTTGGTTGGTTCTTTGAAGATAGCTAAGGCTTCCAAATCTTCGAAGGGCTCATCTGATCAGGAGACCTCTAAAGGTGACGACGACATTTTTATTGGTCATTTCACTTGCATTTCAAAATCTTCTTCTTTTGCTCCTAAGCCTCCAAATTATCCTTTTATAGATTCAAAGAGGAAAACAGGGGCCTCGGAGAAGTCGACTCGAGGGGTACATCAACATACCGGGGCAAAAAATGATAAGCCTATTACTGAGTCCCAGTTCAAGTTGAGGGACGAACCAGATGAAGAGGGGTCTGAGGTCCCCAAAAATGTTGAAGTGGTAGACCTCAAAGGGTTTGACCATGCGGCTGAAAAAGCCAAAGGGAAGGCTAAGTTTTGTGAGATCGATCCAGTATTCCCCTCGTCTTGAGAAAAGTTGTCTACCACTGCCCCTCGAGCCAACTCTGAGCCTCTTATTGCCTCTGCTTCTGGGAGAGCTATGAAGAGGATCCAACTCCATTGACCTATGTCTTTTTTATCGCTCGATGGATGTTTCCATGAGTCTTATGGGGCTGTCGAGCCAAGAAATGTGAATCATGTCAAGGACATGTCCCCCGGGATGCTGCTGGCTAACTCGGCATCAAGCGGAGTTCAGGTAAATTTTGATGCTTATACCTACTCTCTTCAATCAGCGTCCTCCTAAAATTTTTTCCTCAAACTTTCCGTAGAGCCTTTTGTACTCTATCAAGTCAATGCAAATTGAGCACCATCGGGCCAAGCATCTTCAGTGTTTTGGAGAACCTGGGGATAAGAAAAAGACAGGGTACAAAGCTGAAGTTGCTGCTTTGAAGGCTCAATTGGACAAGTCCAACTCCAAGCTAGGCCCAGCACGTGAAGCTGTTGCTGCCTCCGAGGCTCATTAAATGAAAGCCACAAGGCTAATAGCTCAAAATTAGCTACCGAGGATGGTGGACTCCATGGTGAACTGGACCGAGCCAACACCAAGTTTGTGCAACTTACCGAGGAATGTCACAACAATTTGACCGGTCACATGCTCAAAATGAACGAGCTGGAAGGTCGCACGACGACGCTTAATGTGTTGAACTTGAACTCCTTCAAGACGAGAAAGACACTTCGGAGGAAAGAGCCAAAGCCAAAGCTATGAGAGCTGAGTTAGACAAAAGTTGGACTATTATCAAGACTCAGCTGAAAATGCTTGAGCAGTGCAAAGCTGGAGAGGTTGACTTAGACGCTGAGATTGCCAAGGCCCATAATGATGCAACCCGAGCCCAAACTATCATAGATGATCTTGCTTTAAGTGAAGGCTCGGGTGTTAATGAGGCTATGAGCAATGATGATGAGGAAGACAACAAAGAGGGGAATTCTGAGGGGGAAGATAACCCCGATGCTTAGCTGTTTCCTTTCCTCATTTCATTTGTTTTCTTTTTTGCTACGGCCTTCGAGCCATCATGTAAAAACAACTTTTGAGGCCTACGGGCCTTCTTTAATGAAGTTTAGTTTTTCCTTTCATGTGTTAGTCTTTACTTTTTTTAAAAGTGTGACAGGACACTTCGAATAACTTTTGCTAGAAAGAGTTTATAACAAACCGATGTTAGCTTAGAACGACGCCTCGTTCCCGCGCCGAGGCATAAACAACTAATCTTAATTGAATAATATAACTGCAGAAGTTTGATATTGAAATAAGGTGATGCAGGCCAATTTGAGCCTAGATGCCAACGATCAAGAGTCAAGCTAAGAGGCTGCAAAGACGTGAGTTTTAGAGGAGAGTTCGGGGGAACGATTGAGCGAAGTTGCAGTTTCTGGGAAGGGTGGAGCGCTCCAGAGCTTCTCTGTACTTTTTCTGGACATTGGAGGGTCCAGGGTGGACTGCCCCCACATCAAGGGGGAGTTCCTCCTTCAAGCTCCCCTCAAAATCGGCTAAGTATGGATTCTACGACTCTCTCAAGATTTGGAGGAGGGGCGCCTCACTGCCAGGGTGGAGCGCCCAACCTGAAGACCTTCTCTAATTTTCAGAGGTGGACTACCCCCCCTCCCATCTAAGGCAGACCGCCTCCCCTAGAAGCAGCAGTGACGAGATTTATTTCAAAATAAAGACTTATTTACTTGTTGGGCCCTGCGTGGTCTTTATTTAATTAAGCCTACTTGTGGGATATTTTTATAACATTAATACATATGGAGGAAACCTATAAATAGCACATTTAAGGTATTATTTGATTAGGCACCTTTGAATATGTACAATCAAAACTTGGAGATTCTCTCACAAGAAGAAACCTCTTTTGGATTGAATTCTTTTTGTGAATCCAATTGACCATCAATCCTCTTTGATCAAACTTGTTTGCAAGAATCTAAACTCTTAAGAATAGTTTTCTTAGAATAGGCGTCCTTTGACTCCAACAAGGGCGTAACAAGACTGGTTCCTCATTGATTCCTTATTTTTGTTCAAACAACGTCTCATTTCTATCTCATTTTGATTTCGCATATTTTACCCCGCATCAGTTAGTATCAAAGCAAGGAAAGGATTTTTTCGTATAATTACTAGTCCTGTTCTTCATTCCTAGTATCTTCGTTTTCTTGTTTGATTCAGTTTTTTATTAAAAATATTTAAAAAATTCACGATCCAAAGATTGAATCTAATTCCCCATTCATCGATTGTTACTGGGGATTGATGTGCTAATTTTTCCCAGTCGTTTGGTACCCTTGAAATATGATTTGGTGTTGTGGGTGAAGATTTTGAAAGATTAAACCCAACTTTAAGAACCTAGTTGAAAGTGTTTCAAATCTGAAAATGGAGCGTTGTTATTGATGGATTGGGGTTGGGAATTATTGGATATTGTTAGAAACCATCAAGAGTACCTTTTTACACTATTAGGGGTGAAAAACCACTGAAAAAAGATTGGAATTTAGTAAAAATGGGCAAAAACCAGACTTGAAATGAAGTTATAGGTTGCAGGTTTTCTTCCAGGGTGGAGCTCCCCAGATAGAGGCAGACCACCAAAAGTGACTGAAGCGGAGCGCCCACTTACCAGGGCGGGCCACCCCAATGAAATCCCGCAGCTGGTAGTTTTTTGCTTAGACTTACGTTTGTTTTTTGTTTGCATACTTCTAGCTAGTATTCTCTGAGTATTCTTCATACTCACTTAGTACTAGTTCTTTGAACTTTTATGATAACTCACGGGAATTGAAATTGATTCAAAGAAGACTCGTATAAGTTCTTTGGCTTCAAGTTCTCACTTAAATAGCCGTCTGTCCCTAGAGTCACATCAACTCACTGTTTCCGAAGAGTACATTTATTTTTGTAGACTTGGTAGTTTTTTGGGGAAGTTGTTCAATTTGAGGAGCCTCGTGAATCAAGTTTGAGCGATCACCTTACTATATTGAGTGTACCCGAGTGACATCCAAAATGAGGGAGCGAGTGAGGATTTATTACACTGATCTT
Source organism: Petunia axillaris subsp. axillaris (assembly GCA_029990575.1). Lineage (NCBI taxonomy): Eukaryota > Viridiplantae > Streptophyta > Magnoliopsida > Solanales > Solanaceae > Petunia > Petunia axillaris. The sequence continues at coordinate 117,772,028 of JARKNS010000004.1, read as the reverse complement.
TTCTTTAGTCTTTGATACTTGCAGGTACATGGCTGGAGAAGGAGATAAGATTAGAGAGGTGACTGATATCACCTTGGCCAACCTCTTTGTCACGACCCAAAATCCTGGATAGTCGTGAGGGCACCCGAACTAACTCCATCGGGCGAACCCACACGCTATATTAATAACTAATCTCAATATTATTAAAGAAATAATATAATAAAATTCAAGCTGTGATTTTTATTAGTGAAATACGCAAAATATCCCACAACACAAATGATAGGTCTAGTCCTCTGCATATGCCATGAACATCTATAAGATAAATATTGAATAAAATATCCCGAATGTCTGAAACAATAAATGACAGGAATGAAATAATAGAAATGTGCGCCACCACGAAATGAGGAGTGTTGGCTCACCGCTGATCAATAGAAAAATCTTCAACTCTAGCCACAGGGCTCGCTGGTGCTCGGAACCGTATCTGCCCGAACAAATAATAAGAAAATAATTAAAAAAACAATGTATGTCAAAAGGACTTAGTAGGTGGGTAGACTAGTTCCTATGAAAGACAGAAAACTAGTCTAAGCAATAAATTAACAGAATATAGGAGGGAGAAAAGAAATATATTGTAACTCGCTATTTAGATAGTCATCAAATCACACCATTCAACATCAACAAATCTCTTTCAGAGAACCAACAATTAAGCTCAATTCATAGAACAACAGAATATGTGGGCCAACTCCGAAAAGATTTGATAGTGGACCAACTCCGAGGCTATCAAATGGACAAACTCCGAAATATTATCAATTGGACCAACTCCGAATATCAAAGTAATCATAAAATTCCAGGTCAAACATGCACATAACTTGCAATACATTAAACAACAACCATAAGTAAACACAATTCAGGAAAACAACACATATTCCAAGTAAAGATTTAAACACAATGAAAAGGTGTAAACGGTTACACCTAGGGCAGTGCACATACAAAGAACGTATGTATAATATCCTGCGTAGACATATTCCACCAAAAAAAGGGATAGAACCACCTACCTCTGTCCGAAGAAGAAAACCACTACTCAGTAATTGCTTTTCCCTGCCGAATCTCTTCCAAACGGTCTTGCTCTAAGTGATAGGATGGAATACATAATTAATTAATATTATTTGACTGAAATTCCTCAATCTCAAATTATTCCACCAATATTCTAGTCCGCAAAAAATTTAATAAAAAAAAATTATAAAATCAATTCCTGAGAAATTGATACAGGACAGTTCCCCTCCGTTCTAAGTGAAACAGCGTTACCAAACCTTACTAGTTTAAAGTAATGGCCAGAGATATTTTTCACTTCATAATTGTGAACTCATCCTAGTAATACCTTACCCATGATTACAAATATTATTATTCAATGATTGTCATAATTACTAAATAAACTATTACTAAAGGACAAGAAATTGAAAAAGAATTTACAATAGAAACAGTAACTAAATTTTGTGGACGGTGCATAGTGGAGACGTGAGTACTTTTGCTCCTATCTCTTATACCACCCATCAATGATTAATTATGATGTCTTCCATACTATTTAAGCTATCATGATGAACCAAAAGGATGGCTTATGAAATTAGCATTGACATGAATTAAAATAAAAGTAGTACAGGGATGAGTTACAAAGCAGGTTTTGTTAAGATTTTGTATTAGCAATGCTTCCGCCAAATTTAATTCTTGGAATGAAATAGATAGTTATTCTAATGCTCTACAACAGCCGCCTTTTTTAAAACCTTACTCCCCAAGTTTTCTACTTTAAAACCTCCGCCTATATTCTGGAACCTAATGTGTTTATGCAGCTCTAATGTAATGGAAGAGGTTATTGAACGTGCCAACCCCTCAATTCTCCTATTATAATTTATTTATTTTTAACTAAAATACTAACTAATAATGGTGATATCTAATTGGTCCAACAATTACTCATAATTATATCTCCAATCCTCTTTCCAACTTTTAATATACATAAATAAATTTTTGCTATAACTACAATTAAAATATATGCACCAAAACTAAGGGAATAACGAAAAAAATAATACTTATAAAATATAGGGTCATTACACTCTTGGCCGAGATGAGGTCAATGAGAATTCATATTGGGAATATTGAAAAGGAAAGAACCGCTAGTGCTCAAAAGGATGCCGGGGAAGGGACTAGTGATGGTTCCACCATGAAACTAGATCAATTTGCCGAAGTAGCTCGTCAACAACGGTTGAGAGAAGAAGTTGCCCATAATGATAGGGCATTGGGCATTCCTAAAAAATTGGCATTATCAAGGCAATATTCCATCACTTATGAGACCCCGAAGGAATGCGGTACCCGTTGAGTAAGATGTTGTAGCTCAAGAAGGGGAGCTACCAGAACATGTTGCTGATTTTGATGACTATGAGACACTTTATCCAAATAGGAGGCCAATGCAAGGAGTTCGAGGTATGTATAGAGGTTGTGGGAAAGGTCATGGACCTCGAGGGGGATATGTGGGAAGGAACTTGGAGCGTGAATATGATGATTATGGTGACTACTATGGGGATTATCTGGAAAGAACCTGTGGAGGTCATGATAATAACTTGAATAGTGTGAAGATCACAATCCCATCATTCAAAGGGACTTGTGATCCGGAAAAGTTGAAGCAAGTGATGGGCGATAAGTATGTCACTGCAAAACACCTCCAAGAAAAACTCAAGAAGCTTTATGAATTGAAGCAAGGCCTAAGTCGGTTGAGGAATACTTTGATGAGTTTGAGAAGAACCGGATGTCCTTTGATATGGAGAGGGAAGATGAGGAGCAAGCCATTATTCGGTTCAAAGGTGGCCTAAACCGAGAGTTGGCTTCATAATTGAGATTTGATATACTCTATTCACTCCAAGATGCATTCCATGCTGCCATTGAAGCTGAAAAGTTGAGTAAAGAAGATAAAGCCACTCGCTATAGAGGTAACACTGCATCTACTCCCGTATGCCGAGCTAAGGTTTGGAAGAGCTCGAGTACCGGTGGGGCTAGTGGAAGCCGAGAGGTGAAGAAGCCCCTTGAGAATGGAACGACGAGGAGTGTCTCTAAGGAGTCCGGAGATAATTCTAAAACTCATTTAAATACTCTTAGTGCCTCTTCTTTTCAATGTCACAAGTGTAAGGGCAATAGGCAATTTGCTAAAGATTGTCCTACTCATAGAGCAATGATAATCATGGATGAAGGGATAGTGTGTGAGCAAGAGAGTGAACTGGAGGATGAGGTAGATGTAGGAGATGAGCGAGTTGAGGGTGAAGAGTAAGTGGCGGAGGATGATGATCCTAACATGTTTCTTGTGGTGCATAGGAATTTGAGCACCATGAGTATTGAGGAGGAGGAAGATGTGCAAAGGGAGAACTTTTTCCATGCTAGATGTAGAGTTAGGGGACAAGTGTGTTCTTTGACTGTTGACTCTGGTAGTTGTACCAATGTGGTGAGCCAGTCGTTGTTTTCACAGTTTAAGTTGCCTGTTCTTAAACATCCACATCCATACCGTTTGTAGTAGTTGAGTGAGTGTGGGGAGTTGAGAATGGTGAAGCAAGTCTTGATCAACTGCAAGATAGGAGCTTATCAGGAGGAGTTTATGTTTGATGTTGTGCCTATGCAGGCTTGACATTTATTGTTGGGCAGGCCTTGGCAGTATGGTAGATCAGTGATACATGATGGCCGAGCCAATACTTACACGACCAAGCATGAGGGTAAGAGTTTTACACTTAAGCCCTTGTCGCCTAAGAAAGTGTGTGATGACTATAGACGCATAAAGGAGCTGAAAGAGGTGGCTAAAGCTAAGTCTCCCATGGAAAACAAGCTAGAGGCCGTAAACCTTGTTGTCATACCATCCATTTCTATGACTGAAATGGTGCAAACAAGAAATCCAAAATTTTGGGTTGAAGTAAAGAGTCCACCTACTCCAGCTAAAATCATTCTTGGGGCTCATCCCTAATTCGCCTGAACATGACAGACCAGATTGAGAGGATAAAGGGAGTGACTGATGGCAACTCTCGAGTGGAAAAAGGAGAGGTTGTGTTGAGTGATGTGAGTGGATTGTCACCTCAATCTAGACTTGACCTTGAAAGAAAGATGAGAGATACAAGAGAAGAGAAAAGAAAAATTGAGAGAGAGGACACCGTTTGATCAAACAATTCTTTATCTTCTTCTTCTTCTTCTTCTTCTTCTTCTTCTTCTTGTTTTAGCTTTTGTGCAGGCATTCTTAGGGACAAGACGATAGATCCTCAGTCATGTCTCGAAGGTGAGTATATTATCTTCTTGGTTGTGCATAAGGTTATGTTGAATTGTTGATTGAGTAAATAATTCTAACTTAACACTTGGAAATTGTATGGAATGTTGTTTTTCTTATTGGACTATATTGGAAATTATATTTATGCATTGTTGTGGATGGAAAATGAAGAGAACAACTTGAATATGGTATGTTTGATGTTGTAATATTTGTCTAGATATTTATGAAGGGGGTTGATGGAAAATGTATGTATAAACTTGAAGTAAAAGTAAAGGTTAAGGTGCAATATATATGGGCTATTTTAGGGCTATTTTAAAAGGATTTATGAACTAACTTTTGTTTGATGTGATTGTGGTGACTTATATATATAATTGTTGATGTTATTCTTTTTCTTGGTGTGATATATGGATTTGGCGGAAGTCAATGATATAGGGGAGATGTTGCAAAATTTTCTTAGACGAGCTACTAAATTTAGTTACAAACGTAATCTCTATTTGGTATTAATCATTAGCCTAATTGTGCTATTGTATATTGAATTGTTATGTGGGCTGTTTTAGAGATGTAAGAAGGGAAAGGAGGTCATTCAGTGATTGATTTGACCCAGGACTTAAGGTAAGTGGTTTCATCCTACTCTTTCACGGCCTTTTGCCTTTATGGATATTCTACGCACATATTTTTCATGTGCGTAGCTGCCGAAGAGGCGTACTTACTACGTCGGAGCTTTGTGTTTTATTGTTTATTATGTTGTTAAGTGTTGTTTAGTGTTCACTGTGTAATTAGGAGTATTGTACTCTAGCTGGGAGCATGACATGTTTTGTTTGTCTGGTATGTGTATTGAAATCTATTGTGTTTATTCTCGAGTTAAGGATAAGAGAGTTATGTTTGCTATGAGTACTAATTTGGGAGCTATATGCCTAAGGTTATTTATAGAACGCAAAGGTTTAGATTGGACTACAGATATTAATTGAATAAGAGTTTATTGTTTTGTGATATGCAGCCTTATGATAGGTGCATCATATTAGGCTCGGTATTGAGCCAATAATAGAAATATCTCGTTGGAAATATATACTTGTACTGTTAGGCCTCGACGTGTGAATGTTATATTGAGAATAGAAGTTCCATTATTGTTTGGAATACCTATTGTTGAATTGTAAGTCTGGTATTGAATTGAGAAGGGAAGTTCAGGTATGATCATGAATATAACAGAAGATAAAAGTATCTTGGATATCCTCATAGGATTGTGTGGCATCACATTGGATATCCTCATAGATAAACATATCTGTGATAGTTAAAATTTTGTGGCATTTCATATCACATCTTCATGGCTGAGCGTTGAGCATAGGAGTTTTGTACTCACGTTATGGGTTTGACATATACTTCCCGGCAGTCGATGAGGGTCTCCAACCGGTTAAGGGTTATTATTGTATATACTTCGCGATAGTGGATGAGGGTCTTGCACCCGTTAAGGGTATCTTTTGGTAGACGATGAGGGTCTCGCACCGCAGATAGAGTTCAGATACAAGTGACTCCATTGCATAATACGACATGCATCCGATTTCAATGCAATGGTTGCTGATTATTATGTGACTATTGTGCTGTGTTTTGTGTCTGCAATATACATACCTGGTCGTGGATATATTTTGGATTGGCTATATGATTCTGGCTATCTTGTATCCCTAGTTGTTTATTTATTTTAGATGCTTATACGTCTCTGGTTTGTATTTACTTAGCTCTTCTCCCTGACTAGCTATCCTATGATTGGAGGTGGCTAGCCAACCTCCACTTATTGAGTCCTTTTGATTCACCCTTGTTTGTTGCTTGTTGTATCTATTTGTTTCGCAAAGTTTCGCTCCAGGACCGAGTTCGTCGTTCAATTAAGAAGCAAAGATAATTTCAGCTGTAAGGGTGAACCAAATTTTGACCAGGACGACCAATAGTGCTTGTTTTGTTTTAGTAGTCTAGCTTTGCTCCCTTCGGGATGTGTATGTATTCTTTAATACTCTTAGATGTCTAGTCTAGATAGCCCCAAACCTAGTGCGTTGAGAATTAAGCTGTAATTTCTTATGGAAAACTTAGATGTATCAGTATGTTTATATATATATTTTTCTAAGTCTTGCTCTTATTTATGAGTTTGTTTTATAATCAATTTCCTAATTCGGTTGGTAAGAGTTCGCCCGACGGGTGTAGGGGAGGATGTCGGGTGCCCAACTTGGCCAAATAATAATACCCAACTTGGAGTCAGGGTCGAATCCATAAGGAACAATGTGATGCGATTAAGATAGCGGAGGAACTAAACCTATTGAACTTAGCCAAATAAAAATAATAAAGTGATGAAACGATACTAGCAGCTACTAACTACACTAGAAAAATAAGTAAAGGTGATCAATGGCTTTCTCACAAACAAGAGAATACAAGTTCAGAGCCTAGGACGTAAATATGGCACAAGGTTTATATATTATGGTCGAGTTAATCTAAGGTAACCTCTAAAAAAGCCACCAGGCCTAAGAGAAGTCTACCTCACTATGCTCGCCAGAGCCATATCTTGGTGCATAAAGTACTAACTTATTGACCCAAGGAATGAGAACCTCTCCTGAGTGTAACCTCTTTTAGGGGGATCAGACTAAGTTTTACCCAACAAAACCCTAATTTTTCCTAGCTATATTATCCTAAGCTAGTTAATCTTTCCCAAGACTTTTAACTAGCTAAATAGGCATGTAACATTAGTGTTATGATCATTAAAGTTAAGAAATTAAGTCATAGAAGCTAGATAATCAAAATCCATTAATATGAAAATCTAGTCATGTAATATTGATATATTTCATAAAATCATGTAATTAATAACATCAACTACACTAAAATTTAGCAATACAATTCAATGAATTAAAGAGAAGATTAAAGAAATGCTCATTAAAGTAGCTCCAATCTTCAAAATCCTAGGTGTAGATAATGAATCCTTGATCCCAAGCTTGGAAAAGTGGCCAAAAATGTGGGAAATATGTTGAATCTAGGCCCCTATAACAATATCACATTTTCCCAAAATTGTTCCTAGGCTTAAAGGAAGAAAATCTGTATTTTTTTATAAATAGCCCTGGTGTAAAAGTTTTCCCTAAAAGCCACTTTTTTGCAGTGTTGAGCTATATAACTATTTGACGAACGGCCACAAGGGCAGCCCACCATTTTAAAGGGCGGCCAGCCTTTAAATTGGGTGGACCACCCTTTGCAATGTGCGGCCCGACCTTTTTATTTTCTCAATTTTGGCCTTCATTTTGACTTTTTTCACTCCAATATTTTCTAAAACTCAATCCACCTATAATATGCAATTGAACCACGATGCTCAAGAGCAAGGAATAATGTACAAGAGCAATCCATAGGTGTCAGAGGGGAGAAGGGAGGAGATAGAGGTCCATCATCGCTAGGTAAAATTTTTTTGAAGGAGAATAAAGTTGCTCTTATAGCCTTTCTAGAGCACAGAATAAAGGAGGCAAACATAAAAAATAACCAAAAAAAATGAAATTAACAGAGGCAAACTGACACTGGTGTTCTTATCACATGTATAGCAAGAAGGCCAGGATTTTAATAATGTAGGATTCATAGTGGATTGTTTTCCATGTCTTAGCAGCATCAGTTCAATGCATCCATAGGGTAGTTGATATAAGGCGTATAGGCATAATATTTTATTTTACTGTTGTCTATGGGCTACATATATACTATAGAAGATAGGAAAGAACTATTGACTGAGTTAAGGGTACTGCACAACACTAGCCAAAGACCATGGCTAGCTATTGGTGATTATAATGTTGTGAAGGATGTGGTGTTGGATTGCTTGGGGTGTGTTCATAACACGCAGCGGAAGACAAAAGCAATCCTAGGTAGATCTATTTGCGTTTAAAATTTATTCTCTACGTCTAAAGATCGGATCTTAGACATACCTGGTAGCGCGAGAGTTGTTGTTAAGCTCCGATAATGCGAAGCCTCTATGCGTATCCACACCGAGACCGATCCTTGCTATCAACTCTTTGATCAATGGATCCGTGAACAAATTGGATTAAAACTATTGCGCTTAAGCTTTCTCAAAACTTTTGCACAAACTAAAAGAACAAGAAACTAATTTTCTTGTCACAGTTAATTTTCTCTTGGTTGTTTTTACTTATAAAGCGACTATCACAATAGTGGCTATATGTAAAAACAGTGGCTGTTTGTGAATAACGGTTAAGGAAGAAGGAAAGACTTCATGGGTGTTTTTCTTTGGGCTGATTTTAGCCCTATTTATAGTGGTGTTTGCATGTTTGCACCCCTTTGCATGCTAGCCAAGTGTCTAGCCTTATTTGCCACTTGTTTTGATCATTTCATGCAAGAAGCCACTTGTTATTCTTCTCTTTAAGACATAGCCAAGTGTTCTTCCTTTCACATGCATGGTGACAAGTGTTCTTTCTTCTACATGCATGGTGACAAGTGTTCTTCCCTCTTCATGCATGATGACAAGTGTGCAAAATATTTTCTTTATTAATATTATAATACATCTCTATGTATAATAATCATTAATTGCAAACTAAATATATATCACATATATATATATTAGTAATTATTTTAACCAAGAAATGACCAAGAGAAATAACTCAATTTTACTATTCTAAATAGTAAAACTCAATTTGTTCACATATTAATTATATTCTATGTGCAAGCAAAGAATATAATAATATTCTATTTGGATTAAATATTATTTAATCGTTAGCAAAGATCAGAACACTCGTTAGTGTGCGACCCCATAGGTTCAATACTAAGTCGGTAGTAAATTGATCATATCAATATACTAATCAAGGGTGGCGTCTAACAACACTCATTAACGACCGGATTAGATTGAAGTATACAATTTACTCTCAAGAACCTGTAGAAGAATAATGTAGTATTTCCTTCTGTCATTTTAGCTCCGAGTCACCCTAGGATATGGTTTAACTGTCAAATCCCAATAGGTGACCAACTATGTTTACATGTGGAATATAACCGACCGGTGAATGATCTAAGAAACACTTTTCTCTTATCATTCAATTGCCATGGCCAAGGTCTTAAAGTAGTCATTTATAACTCATGACAACATAGAGCTTAAACTCATTACCAAGAGTCGACAGATTCCATCTTGATCGTTCATTAATTCTACAAGTATTTAATCATACTCAATATCCTTTCAACTATCGTCGTAGGATAATATGGGTCTAGTATCAAAGTACAATAAATAACTTGCCAATTTCTATGACGACCTCAGGTCAAAGGAAACTCGTGCATTACATTCTTCAAGATAATATCCTATTGACAGATTATGGTAATTCTAACCATTAGGAATTATCCAATGAGTCGGTACAGTGATCATATCTCCATATGAATCACCTATTTATGTAATTTAGTTAATGAGATCAACTAATCTTTATCCAATAAAGACTATCACATAAAAAATATTGATCTAGCCGGATCACTAATGTCCTAATTAATGATTTAGTGATCCTACGATCAAGAACAATTTTAGATTATGTTATATAAGACTTGACTCTCAATATCACGATCTCCATCATGATGAAAAGTCTCAAACCTTAATCAAGGACTTTATCATATCAATTAATAATAACTATGATAAATGAACATGAAATGCCATATATTAATATCAAAATATGTTCATATAAATAAATACGAGATTGGGTCTAGGGCATATCAACTATATTCCTAACAATCTCCCACTTGCACTACAGTCAATCGCTCTTGTACTTCATTCCTATTTTCCATTTGTGCTTGTCGAAATCCGTTATTCCGAGAGCTTTAGTGAATGAGTCAGCTGCATTTTCTTTTCCATCAACCTTTAGAATCTCAACGTCCCCATGTTCAACAAATTCTTTTACCAGACGATATTTTCGCAAAATATGTTTGTTCTTATGATGTATTTTTAGTTCTTTGACTTGGGTAATGGCTGCAGTATTGTCACAAAATAACGGAACTGCACCTTCAACTGAAGGAACCACACCAAGTTCAATTAAGAACTTTTTCATCCATACCGCTTCTTTACTAGCCTCGTTAGCTGCCATGTATTCTGCTTCAGCTACTGAATCAACTATGGTATCTTGCTTGGAACTTTTCCAACTCACTGCGCCACCATTTAAAGTGAATACATAACCAGTAACAGATTTGCTATCATCTGGGTCTGAAGAGAAACTTGCATCAGCATAACCTTCAATTTTCAATTCTGAGTCTCCATATATGAGGAATTGGTCTTTAGTCCTTATTAAGTACTTAAGAATGGTCTTCACCACTTTCCAATGTTCCTCGCCAGGATTTGCCTGATATCGGCTACACACGCTTAGTGCATAAGCCACGTCAGGACGTGTACATGTCATGGTATACATGATAGCTCCCACTGCACTAGCATACGGGATCCTACTCATGCGTTCTCTCTCTTCAGGTGTGTTAGGACAATCCTCCCTGCTGAGAGTAATTCCAGTGCTTATCGGTAGATAGCCTATTTTGGAATTATCCATGTGATACCTTTTTAGTATGGTATCTATGTACATAGACTGGGAAAGTCTAAGCAACTTCTTAGATCTATCTCTATAAATCTTTATTCCCAATATATAAGATGCTTCTCCCAAGTCTTTCATGGAAAACTGTTCAAATAGCCAAATCTTTGTACTTTGTAATGATGGTATGTCATTCCCAATGTGCAATAAGAAAATAACTGCGCTCCCACTAACCTTTTTGTACACACAAGTATCTTCTTCGCATCTAACAAAATTGAACTTTTCAATTGTCTTGTTAAAGCATTTATTCCAACTTCGAGAAGCTTACTTTAGTCCATAAATGGACTTTTGTAGTTTGCATATTTTATTATGATCAGATGAAGATGTGAAACCTTCAGGTTGTGTCATGTACCCATCTTCTTCTAGCTCACCATTAAGGAAAGCCGTTTTCACATCCATCTGCCATATTTCATAATCATAGTATGCTGCTATAGCAAGCAAAATCCGAATTGATTTGAGCATTGCCACGGGAGAGAAAGTCTCGTCATAATCTATTCCTTCTTTTTGACGATATCCCTTGGCAACAAGACGGGCTTTATAAGTCTCCACGTTTTCGTCTGCTCCAATCTTCTTCTTAAAACCCATTTACAACCAATAGGTTTTATATCCTCTGAAGGCTCAACTAAAGTCCAAACTTTATTGACCTTCATGGACTCTATTTCGGATTCCATGGCCTTTTGCCATTTCTTGAAGTCAGAACTTTGAATCGCCTCTTGATAAGTCCTAGGGTCATCATCATTATGATCAACCTCATCAGGAAACTCATCTTGCACCAATAAATTTAATCTATTTGGTGCATGATATTCTCGTGTGGATCTTCTAAGAGGTTCTTGTGTAACTTGTTCACCTTATATTGGATTTGGTTGTTGTTCGACTTGGTTTGGAACGGGTTCATTAACATGTTCTTGAATATCATTTTGTTTTCCAACTTCAACCTTTGAAGATGGCAACACATTTGTCAACTTCAAGACATCCAATAAAGGTTCCTCAACTTGTGTCTCATGATCTTGTTCCAGTGTCGATTCATCCATTTCTTGAACTTCATCAAGTTCTATTTCTTCACCATGATTTTCTTCTAAAAGAAATTCTCTTTCTAAAAACGTAGATCGTCTAGCCACAAACACTTTGTGGTTGGAGGGGTGATAGAAATAATATCCCATTGTTTCTATGGGATACCCAATGAATCTACATTGATCAGATCTTGAGTCAAGTTTGTCAGGCTGCAATCTCTTAACATAAGCTGGGCAACCCCAAACTTTAATGTGTTTAAGGTTTGGCTTACGTCCTTTCCATATCTCATATGGTGTTGTAGAGACTGACTTAGTGGGAACTTTATTTAGTAAGTACGCTGCTGCTTCTAGAGCATATCCCCATAAGTTTGTTGGAAGATCAGTGAACCCCATCATGGATCTCACCATATCTAATAAGGTTCGATTTCTCCTTTCAGACACACCATTGTATTGTGGTGTCCCTGGAGGTGTCCACTGTGAGAGAATTCCATTCTCTTTGAGGTATCCAGTAAAATCATCACTAAGATATTCTCCACCTCTATCAGACCTTAGTATTTTAATACTTTTACCAGTCTGTTTCTCAACTTCACTACGGAACCTCTTGAACATTTCAAAAGATTCAGATTTATGTTTCATAAGATACACAAAACCATATCTTGACAAATCATCAGTGAAGGAGATGAAGTAAGAATATCCACCTCTAACTTGAACCTTCATGGGCCCACAAACATCAGTATGTATTAGTCCCAATAATTCAGAAGCTCTTTCTCCACTTCCAATAAATGGAGATTTGGTCATCTTTCCTTTGAGACAAGATTCACAAGTTGGGTATGATTCATAATCATATTTGTCAAGGTAACCTTCCTTGTACAACTTGTTAATTCTTTTCTCTCCAATATGACCAAGCCTACAGTGCCAAAGGTATGTATGATTCACTTGATCATCTCTTTTTCTCTTAAGACTAGAAACATGCATAATCGAATTAGCATACATATTAGGTAAGACATAAATACCATGTTGGAGATAACCATTTGCATATAAAATATTGTCATGAAAAATAGAGCAAATGCCATTATCTAGAACAACGCGAAAACTACACTTGTTCAACATAAAAACTGAAATTATGTTCGAAACAAACTTAGGAATATAATAACAGTCTTCCAACATAAGTACTTTGCCCGTAGGCATTTTTAAAGAAATTGATCCTACAGCTAAGGCAGCAACTTTTGCACTATTTCCAACTTGTAGGTTAACTTCTCCTTTCTTCAACATTCTACTTATCTGGAGCCCCTGCAACATATTGCAGATGTTATAGCTACTGCCAATATCTAATACCCACCGTGAAGAATCAGTAGTAGTTAAAGAAATCATGAAAATATTTTTCATTAAGGTCTCACCTTGTTTCTGGTCCTTTAGAGTTGCAAGATACTCCTTGCAATTTCTCTTCCACTGACCTTTCTTCTTACAATGGAAACATTCAGAATCAGATTGGTCAGGTTTGCGCTTTTTGCCTTTGGGTTTGGTCACACCACCCTTAGGCGCAATAGCTCTTTTTCTTGGGTTTGTTTTTACCCTTACTCTTCTTCCTAGAAGATTTCCCAACCAACATAATAGTACCTTTCTTCTTCTCAGATGCAAGTTGATTCTCATAATCAATTAGCATATTAAGCATTTCGTGGAGATCATAATCCATTTTATGCATATTTAAATTAATAACAAATTGTGAGAAGGATTCAGATAGTGACTGCAAGATCAAATCTTGAGAAAGTTCATTACCCAGTTTGCACCCCAATTTATCAACTTCTTCAATAAGATCAATTATATGACTTACATGGGGGCCAACAGGAGAGTTTGCAGTCAACTTGGATCCAAATAAAGCCTTAGATAGCTGGTATCTAGTTGTTCTGCTTTGAGTACCAAACATCTTCTTAAGATGTTCAATAATAGCAGATGGATCCATATCCTGATGTTTCCTTTGGAGTTCAGAACTCATAGAAGCGAGAATGATGCACTTGGTAGAAAGACAGTCTTCCAAGTATTTCTGATAAATCTTGGTACCCTCAACATCGCTCACATCTGGAGCTTCTTCAGCAGGCTTATCGATCACATCAATAAGTTTTTCATGCATGAGAACAATTCTCAAATTTCTGTACCAATCATCAAAGTTTGGTCCAACCAACTTATTGGCGTCAAGTATTCCACGCAGTGATATAGCAGACATTTTGAAAAATCTAAAATAGAAAAGAAAATACAACAATATGAGAACATATTTATTTATATCATAAAGACATGGACTTTTGTCTAAATGATATTTCCACTAAATATTTAAAACTATGTACTCTCATTATAGTTTAAGAAATCTTTATTTTTTTTAGTGGAACAAAAGAATCCTTTTAACAATATGTATGAGCCCTTTGGAAGTCAAGTCGTTTCTCTCACATATTTTAAAAGGTAGGTACTCTTACCAATTACATCCACATGTAACTTACTTAATAGCTCTATGTCAAATAGTCCCCTGGTAGTCAGGTCGATCCTATTGGCACAGTTGAGTTCAACCATCATGATAGCTAAGAATTTATTAAATTTCACATTCCTCGAGTAGTCCAGGCGCTTAGTGTAAAATTAAATAATTCTTCATATCCACGCATCTAATGCAATAAATAATTTTATTTTATTCTTGAACTATAAGTCTCCTGGTTGTCAGGTCGCTATTTATAAACAAGAAATAAATTAAACTATTTATTTTTGATGAATAGCTAGATAATAAAATATCTTATATTTTATTATTCAAGAACTCAAGTTTTAGTGAGAGGAGATTGTTATTAAAACAACTTTTAATAACATAGATCAAATATTTTATTTATGTGAATTTTGTTTAAAATGTCTACAAGTTCATTCCTTAATTAATTTACATCACATGTAATAAATAATTCAAAATTACATAAAGAACAAGCGTGTAACATAATAACAAAATTCTACATCAAATTTATATCACATATAAATAGTACTTATACAAACGTGGTTAGTAATGAAACGTGTATTTACTAACTTCTAAAGTTAGGGATTTCCACAATTGTTGCTATTACAAAATTAGTAATCTCATTCCTAATGAGAACTACATAATTGATACAACAACAAACATGTCCTTTTGTTTTTTTAGTAAATGATAAATATATATTTAATATTTTTATTCATAATAAAAATAATAATATATATATGTAAGAATTCAAACTATTTGGCTAATCCATAATATAATTGAACTCTTCAAGTATAAAAACACAAAATTTAAAAAAAAATTTTAAATCACAAAATAATCCTTGGCTCTGTTTACCACTATTGGATTGCTTGGGGTGTGTTCATAATACGCAGCGGAAGACAAAAGCAATCCTAGGTAGATCTATTTGCGTTTAAAATTTATTCTCTACGTCTAAAGATCGAATCTTAGACATATGGTAGCGCGAGAGTTGTTGTTAAGCTCCGATAATGCGAAGCCTCTATGCGTATCCACACCGAGACCGATCCTTGCTATCAACTGTTTGATCAATGGATCCGTGAACAAATTGGATTAATACTATTGCGCTTAAGCTTTCTCAACTTTTGCACAAACTAAAAGAACAAGAAACTAATTTTATTGTCACAGTTAATTTTCTCTTGGTTGTTTTTACTTATCAAGCGACTATCACAATAGTGGCTATATGTAAAAACAGTGGCTGTTTGTGAATAAAGGTTAAGGAAGAAGGAAAGACTTCATGGGTGTTTTTCTTTGGGCTGATTTTAGCCCTATTTATAGTGGTGTTTGCATGTTTGCACCCCTTTTGATAAGAACCAAACCCCACCAAGGAGACCATTCACTCGGAGCCAAGTCAAGGATGTCCAAGAGGTGCATTTATACTTGGAGAGGAAAGGACTTGAGGAAGGAAGCGAGTGGAAGCCATTCCGGGTGCTCAAACTAGGCCTCACGCCTAAGGAAGAAGATAGCCCAGCAGAGCCAGGCGCCCCGCCTGGCAAGCTCACTGCCTAAGGAGCTGAAATTGCACAGGCGGACCGCCTAGCCAGGCGCCCCACCCAGGCGCCTCGCCTGATGCCAGGCGCCCCGCCTAGCTGACAGCAATCCCAGGCGCCCCTCCTACAGTCCAGGCGCCCCTCCCAGTTGTGAAGGCCTATGTTTATTTTACCGTTTTGCCCTACGTGGCCTATTTTGTAAACCTTATTAGTAAGGGTATTTTAGTCAATGTGCAAGCTTGGCAAACACTATAAATAGCCATGCTAAGCCTATTTTGAACTTAGTCTATTATTGATGATTGATGAATATTGAACATGAGCAAGGCTCTTGGTTATTGAATGAAACCCTTTGTTTTGGGACTTGTAGTTCTTCTAGCGGATCTAGATGAATACTTTTCCTCTCCGACCATTCTACTTGCGTGCTCGCGTTAGCTCGAGGGTAGTTGCATAGCGTAGGTGTTCTTGTCCTTCTCTCGGGGTGTAACGGAACAAGTTCTCCGTTGCTACTTGGGATTAGAGATCGAGTTACGTCTCGTTCTTATCCTTTTTACTTTCCGCGTTTGATTCTTATCAGTTTGGTATCAGAGCAAGGCTCGGGTTTTGTTTCTACAAACCCCCGACCCCTTATTCTTCGTGCCTAGTATCTTCTTTTAGTTTTCCTTGTTGTTGAAGTAATTAGAAAGGAGAAAATTACAAAAAAATTGAAAAATTGAAAAATACAAAAATTTGGTGTAACTTGTTGATTTGGATGATTTGTGATATGGGTGTTATGGATTCTTGATCGTGATTGAATTCCCGTTGCTTGGGTACCAAAATTGTTTGGATTGGAGGAGTTTGAAAATTTGAAACCCCAAAACCCCTTAAACCCTTGAAGAACTTGTTCTTGATGAATTTTGGCTTGATTCTTGGGTTGGATTGATGTTTGATTGAAAACTTGATATTGGGGATTGATCTTCATTGAAAAACAAACGATTCGGTACCAATTTTGTGGGATTTGAACATGTATAACACCAAGTTTGATGAATCACAATCCATGTTGAACCCTTTTGATAAACCCTTGTGTTCTTGAAGTTCTTGATATTGAACCTTGATTTGATTGATTGTTTGCTTGATAATTTGATTGGGTTTTGTTAAGGAAGATCAAAAACAACTTTGGGTATCATTGGATTGTGAAAACAAGTCGAAAACATCGGATTTGGAGCTTGAAAATCGACTTGAAACAAGTTTGGAACGTGTTGGAACTGACCCAGGCCCAGGCGCCCCGCCTAAGCCAGGTGCCCCGCTTGACTTGGCTACTGCCTAAGACCTCAGGCGCCCCGCCTAGGTCCCAGGCGCCACGCCTGATTGCCTGCACAGTCTAGGCGCCCCACCTGAGTTTCAGGCGCCCCTCCTGAGTGCTGAACGTATTGTTTCGGGTAGATTTTCGTAGGTGCTTCCCTTTGTTTGACAACATAACATCTAGTTAGTGCTACTTTGAGTAACCGTTCTACTCGAATAGTGCTAACCTTTTAATTGCTCTTAGGTGAATCGTGCCTAGCAAGGAGAGTAGACTTCTAAGGAAAAGCGTAGAACCTCTTTGATTCAAGTCCTTCACTTCAAAGTGCCTAGCGTTCATTGAGTCCCATTAACTCCACTCACCCCGGAGTGTGCGTGACTCGTGAATAGTTTAGTTGAGTTGAGGAGTTGCTAATCATCTACGTGAAGCTTTGGAACTACAAGTCGAGTGAAATATCCACCGCCACCCAAAAGAGTGATCCGAGTGAACACAAGTGAGGGAGCGAGTGAGGTGTTTTAACTAACTCTTGTTTTCTTTCTTTGTAGGTACAATGGCCAACGAAAGTCAAGATTTCATTAAGGAGGCCTTGGCTAATCTTCTTGCCAAGATGGACCTCATGAACCAAAGGATCGATTCTCTTGAAAAGGGAGCCTCGAGTACTCAAGGTGAACATGGGACCCCGAGTGTCCAAATTGAGAAAAGGACCCCGAGTGTCCAAATTGAAACCGGAGAAGGCTCAAATAGTCCTACCTTTACCCCGGAGCAAGTTGTTGAATTACTTAAGCAACAACGGGTAAAGGAAGACCGTGAGAGGATGGATCAAGTGTTGGGCAACACCCAACGAACGGGCATTCCCCGTATTCTAGACAACCCCCAAAGAAACACTCCACTTCCAAGACCCATCCGCAATGTCCAAGCTCTTGAGCAACCCGTTGAAGCTCAAGAAGGGGAGGAAGCCGAGTATGTTGATGAGGCTTATGGGTATGATGATTACTTTCAACCGAGGCAAGGTATGAATTGGGGTCGAAATGTGGATCGGGGTAGAGGCCGAGGTCGAGGGCCACCCTTAGGATATGGAGAGAGGAATGCTAGAAGGGACTATGTTGCTTATGATGATCACCATGGAGGCCAACCGGAGCCATTCCAAGGGGGTCGTTACAACAACAACAACCTTAATAGTGTGAAGCTCACTATTCCTTCTTTCAAAGGAAGTAGTGACCCGGTGGAGTACATTGGTTGGAAGTTGGCTATGGAGCGTATCTTTGACACCAATGATATGCCCGAAGTGAAGAAGACCAAGTATGCAATATCCTCCTTTGAATCTTTTGCTTCTACTTGGTGGGAGTCGGTGAAGAGGAATAGAAGGAGGACGGGTATGGCTATTAATCTTACTTGGGAAGAGTTGATCCGTGTGATGGATGAGAAGTACTTGACTAATCAATACCGGGTTGAACAACAAAAGCGTCTCTATGAGTTGAAGCAAGGTTATAAATCGGTGGGTGAGTACTTCAATGAATTTGAGCAAATCCGAATGATCCTTGACTTAGATGATGAAGACAATGAGACGGCCATGATCCGTTTCAAAGGGGGCTTGAACCGAGACATAGCTTCACAATTGAAGTTCCACAAATATGATGATCATTACAAGCTATGTGAAGATGCGGTTGAGGCCGAGAAATGGCTCAAGGAGGAGAAATCCCTTCGCTACAAGAGTAGCACCACTACTCCAACAAGCAAACCAAAGGATTGGCAGCCTCCTACTACAAATGCAAGGTTCCCAAGTGCAAGTGGAACAAGTGGTGCAAATGCTACCAAGGATGTGAAAAAGCCATATGAGAAGAACACATCTAATGTGGGAGGTAACTCTAAAACTCAATTGCATGCTCCTACTTCTTCTTCCATACAATGCCACAAGTGCAAGGGCTATGGTCACTTTGCTAGGGAATGTCCTACAAAGAGGACCATGATTGTTGTTGGTAATGATGCCTATGAGAAAGAGAGTGAATCGGAAGATGAGGGAGTAGAGGGAGTAGAGGGAGATGAGGGAGTAGAGGAAGATGATTTGCTAGATGATACGGTGGAGGAGGAGGATCCTCATACTTTCTTGGTTGTGAGAAGGAGCCTAGGGGCTATGATTGTGGAAGATAGTGAAACCTTGCAAAGGGAAAATCTTTTCCATGCTAGGTGCCGGGTCAAAGATGTTGTTTGCTCTATGATAATTGATTCCGGGAGTTGTGCAAATGTGGTGAGTCAATCACTTGTGGCTCAATTGAAGTTAACTACCATGAAGCATCCTAAACCTTACCGGCTACAATGGCTTAGTGAATGTGGAGAGCTTAAGGTAATGAAACAAGCCATGATCAAGTTTAGGATGGGTAGCTATGTTGATGAGCATTTGTTTGATGTTGTGCCTATGCAAGCATGCCACCTACTCTTAGGGAGGCCATGGAAATTCGATAGGCAAGTGGTGCATGATGGTCGTGTCAACACTTACACGGTCAAACATGAAGGGAAGAGATTTGTGCTTAAACCTCTCACTCCTAAGCAAGTGAGTGAGGACTACAAGAAAACGAAGGAGTTGAGGGAGGTGGCAAAGGCTAAGTCACTCATTGAGACTAGCCCTTTGTCCAAAAGCATGGTGGCAATCCCACCTACTTCATCTACCGGAGGCATGTGTGCCATGATGCAACCGGGCGAGCTCTTGAAAGGTAATGATGGCACCAAGTTTCTCCTATGCCTAGTGCACAAAGGTATGATCCTTAATTCTAATTGTGATTTTTCTTCTACCCCTTTGCCTAGTGCTTTGAAAAGTGTTTTGGAGAACTTTGGGGACATGTTCCCGGATGAGATGCCCGATGGCTTACCTCCCTTGAGAGGTATTGAACATCAAATTGACTTTATTCCGGGCTCTCAAATCCCGAACAAGCCGGCCTATAGAAGCAATCCCGAGGATACAAGGGAGTTGCAAAAACAAGTTGATGACTTGCTTTCCAAAGGCTTGGTAAGGGAGAGTTTGAGTCCTTGTGCCGTACCGGTCATTCTTGTTCCAAAGAAGGACGGCACTTGGAGAATATGTGTAGATTGCCGAGCCGTGAATAAGATAACGGTCAAGTACCGTCACCCTATTCCACGGCTTGATGACATGTTGGATGAATTGAGTGGGTCGTGTGTCTTTTCCAAAATCGACCTTAGGTCCGGTTACCATCAAATCCGGATAAAACCCGGGGATGAATGGAAAACCGCATTCAAGACCAAATTCGGTCTCTATGAATGGTTGGTAATGCCCTTCGGGCTTTCCAACGCACCTAGCACTTTCATGCGACTCATGAATCATGTTTTCAAGTCTTTTATCAACAAGTTTGTCGTTGTGTATTTTGATGATATCTTGATCTATAGTAAGACAATTGATGAACATGTTGACCACCTTAGGCAAGTGCTTGAAGCCTTGAGAGCCAAAAAGCTCTATGCTAATTTCATAAAGTGTGCCTTTGGTGTGGAGAAGGTTGTCTTCCTTGGGTTTGTTGTGAGTGCCCAAGGAGTGGAAGTGGATGAGTCTAAGGTAGAGGCCATACGTGATTGGCCTACTCCTACTACCGTGACTCAAGTGAGGAGCTTTCATGGTCTTGCTAGTTTCTATAGACGCTTTGTGAAAGAATTTAGCTCCATCGCCGCTCCACTCACCGAATTGGTGAAGAAAGACCAACCCTTTGTGTGGGGAGAGCCTCAAGAGAAGGCCTTCCAAGAATTGAAAAGTAGGTTAAGTACCGCCCCTCTATTGCAATTGCCCGACTTTGGAAAGGCATTTGAGGTTGAATGTGATGGCTCGGGGGTGGGAATTGGTGGTGTTTTAATGCAAGATAGCAAACCCATCGCCTACTTTAGTGAAAAGTTGAAAGGGGCCTCATTGAACTATTCTACATATGACAAGGAGTTGTATGCCCTTGTGAGAGCCCTTGCCCATTGGCAACATTACTTGTCGCCTAGAGAGTTTGTGATCAAGAGTGACCATGAGTCACTCAAGCATCTAAGAGGCCAAGAGAAGCTCAATAAGAGACATGCCAAGTTGGTTGAATTCATTGAGTCCTTTCCCTATGTTATCCAATACAAGAAAGGGAAGGACAATGTTGTGGCGGATGCCCTCTCTAGGAAGTTTGCCCTTGCCACTACTCTCACCTCTAAGCTCATGGGGTTTGAAAGCATCAAATTGATGTATGCTCATGACCCAAAGCTAAAGAGTGTCCATGATGCTCTAGAGAAAGGGGAGAGAGTTGAGAAATACCAATGGGTTAATGGATATATCTTTAAAAATGGTAGAGTGTGCATACCCGAGTCCTCTTGGAGAGAGTTGCTTGTGTAAGAAGCGCATTGCGGGGGACTCATGGGTCATTTTGGCATAAGAAAGAATTTGGCTATTCTTAAAGAACAATTTCATTGGCCAAAGATGGGGGTGCAAGTGGAAAAATTTTGCAACAATTGCCTTGAGTGCAAGCGTGCTAAAATCCAAAGCCCACCCCCATGGGTTATATACCCCTCTCCCCGTACCTACTAGTCCTTGGTTGGATATCTCAATAGATTTTGTGATGGGATTACCTAGGACTGGGGGGGCCACGATAGCATTTTTGTTGTTGTTGATAGGTTCTCAAAGATGGCTCATTTCATTCCATGCAAGAAATGTGATGATGCACAACATGTGGCAACTTTGTTTATTGAAAATGTTTTGAAGTTGCATGGTGTGCCTCAAACCATAGTGAGTGATAGGGACACTAAGTTCCTAAGTCATTTTTGGAGGTGTTTATGGGGTGCTTTAGGCACCAAGCTCTTGTTCTCCACGTCCCACCACCCCCAAACCGATGGGCTAACGGAAGTGGTAAACCGAACCTTGGGTGCTCTTCTTAGAGCCATGACCCGAGGGAAGGCCGGGACTTGGATTGATCGTCTACCTCTTATGGAGTTTGCCTACAATCGCACATTGCATAGCATGATAGGCATGACTCCATTCGAGTGTGTTTATGGATTTAACCCCTTGATTCCCCTTGATCTAACCCCTTTGCCAAGGGAAATGGTTGTTAATTTTGAAGGTAAAGCTAGAGCCAAGGCCTTGATGGAGGTTCATGCTAAAGCGAAGAAGAACTTGGAGGAAGCCTATGCAAAGGTAGCCTCTAAGAAAAACAAGGGACGCAAGAAGGTGGAACTCAAGAAGGGTGACTATGTGTGGGTATACTTCCGGAAAGAAAGGTTTCCAAACCTTAGAAAAGGGAAGTTGGCACCCCGTGGAGATGGCCCATTCCAAGTGCTTTCAAAGATAAACAACAACGCCTATGTGGTCGACTTGCAAAGTGAGTATCAAGTTTCTAATACTTTCAATGTTTGTGACTTGGTCCCTTTGGATGTAGGTGATGACGAGGTCGTGGGTGATGATGCTTCAATTTCGAGGACGAAATCTTCTCAAGAAGGGGAGGATGATAAGAACCAAACCCCCACAAGGAGACCATTCACTCGGAGCCAAGTCAAGGATGTCCAAGAGGTGCATTTATACTTGGAGAGGAAAGGACTTGAGGAAGGAAGCGAGTGGAAGCCATTCCGGGTGCTCAAACTAGGCCTCACGCCTAAGGAAGAAGATAGCCCAGCAGAGCCAGGCGCCCCGCCTGGCAAGCTCACTGCCTAAGGAGCTGAAATTGCACAGGCGCCCCGCCTAGCCAGGCGCCCCGCCTGATGCCAGGCACCCCGCCTAGCTGACAGCAATCCCAGGCGCCCCTCCTACAGTCCAGGCGCCCCTCCCAGCTGTGAAGGCCTATGTTTATTTTACCGTTTTGCCCTACGTGGCCTATTTTGTAAACCTTATTAGTAAGGGTATTTTAGTCAATGTGCAAGCTTGGCAAACACTATAAATAGCCATGCTAAGCCTATTTTGAGCTTAGTCTATTTTTGATGATTGATGAATATTGAACATGAGCAAGGCTCTTGGTTATTGAATGAAACCCTTTGTTTTGGGAATTGTAGTTCTTCTAGCGGATCTAGATGAATACTTTTCCTCTCCGACCATTCTACTTGCGTGCTCACGTTAGCTCGAGGGTAGTTGCATAGCGTAGGTGTTCTTGTCCTTCTCTCGGGGTGTAACGGAACAAGTTCTTCGTTGCTACTTGGGATTAGAGATCGAGTTACGTCTCGTTCTTATCCTTTTTACTTTCCGCGTTTGATTCTTATCACCTTTGCATGCTAGCCAAGTGTCTAGCCTTATTTGCCAATTGTTTTGATCATTTCATGCAAGAAGCCACTTGTTATTCTTCTCTTTAAGACATAGCCAAGTGTTCTTCCTTTCACATGCATGGTGACAAGTGTTCTTTCTTCTACATGCATGGTGACAAGTGTTCTTCCCTCTTCATGCATGATGACAAGTGTGCAAAATATTTTCTTTATTAATATTATAATACATCTCTATGTATAATAATCATTAATTGCAAACTAAATATATATCACATATATATATATATTAGTAATTATTTTAACCAAGAAATGACCAAGAGAAATAACTCAATTTTACTATTCTAAATAGTAAAACTCAATTTGTTCACATATTAATTATATTCTATGTGCTAGCAAAGAATATAATAATATTCTATTTGAATTAAATATTATTTAATCGTTAGCAAAGATCAGAACACTCGTTAGTGTGCGACCCCATAGGTTCAATACTAAGTCGGTAGTAAATTGATCATATCAATATACTAATCAAGGGTGGCGTCTAGCAACACTCATTAACGACCGGATTAGATTGAAGTATACAATTTACTCTCAAGAACCTGTAGAAGAATAATGTAGTATTTCCTTCTGTCATTTTAGCTCCGAGTCACTCTAGGATATGGTTTAACTGTCAAATCCCAATAGGTGACCAACTATGTTTACATGTAGAATATAACCGACCGGTGAATGATCTAAGAAACTCTTTTCTCTTATCATTCAATTTCCTTGGCCAAGGTCTTAAAGTAGTCGTTTATAATTCATGACAACATAGAGCTTAAACTCATTACCAAGAGTCGACATATTCCATCTTGATCGTTCATTAATTCTACAAGTATTTAATCATACTCAATATCCTTTCAACTATCGTCGTAGGACAATAGGGGTCTAGTATCAAAGTACAATAAATAACTTGCCAATTTCTATGACGACCTCAGGTCAAAGGAAACTCGTGCATTACATTCTTCAAGATAATATCCTATTGACAGATTATGGTAATTCTAACCATTAGGAATTATCCAATGAGTCGGTTCAGTGATCATATCTCCATATGAATCACCTATTTATGTAATTTAGTTAATGAGATCAACTAATCTTTATCCAATAAAGACTATCACATAAATATTGATCTAGCCGGATCACTAATGTCCTAATTAATGATTTAGTGATCCTACGATCAAGAACAATTTTAGATTATGTTATATAAGACTTGACTCTCATTATCACGATCTCCATCATGATGAAAAGTCTCAAACCTTAATCAAGGACTTTATCATATCAATTAATAATAACTATGATAAATGAATATCAAATGCCATATATTAATATCAAAATATGTTCAAATAAATAAATACGAGATTGGGTCTAGGGCATATCAACTATATTCCTAACAATCTCCCACTTGCACTAGAGCCAATCGCTCTTGTACTTCATTCCTATTTTCCACTTGTGCTTGTCGAAATCCGTTATTCCGAGAGCTTTAGTGAATGGGTCAGCTGCATTTTCTTTTCCATCAACCTTTAGAATCTCAACATCCCCACGTTCAACAAATTCTTTTACCAGACGATATTTTCGCAAAATATGTCTGTTCTTATGATGTATTTTTGGTTTTTTGACTTAGGTAATGGCTGCAATATTGTCACAAAATAACAGAACTGTACCTTCAACTGAAGGAACCCCACCAAGTTCAATTAAGAACTTTTTCATCCATACAATGGAGTAGCTAAAGGTTCATCCTATAAGCCTTGGGTGTTCAAATCATTGTCCTTTGAGGATGCATTTTGAAATGGAGCATCAAATTGGGCCAAAGCCACTCAGGTTTTACAATTACATAACTAAGCACCTATAATTTTTTGAACCAGTTAACCAGGCCTGGGGACCTAATGGGTACCATAATATCATGAAAGAAGTCTGGATGAAGTTAAAAGAAGTGAAGCAAAACCTGAAGCAACTTAACAAAAAGGAATTTAGCAGCATTAGCACTAATATGAATTATACTAGAACCCAACTAGTAGAAGTCCAGGAGTAGTTAAGAAGCTGCTATGATCAAGACCTGCTATCAGCTGAGTCAGAACTCATATAAAAACTAGACAAGTGGTGAAACATAGAAGAGAGTGCAATGAGGCAAAAATACAGAATTCAGTGACTAAAGCTAGGAGACGCTAATAGAGCTTTTTCTTTGCTAGTATGAAGAACATGTCTGCCCAGAACAAAATCCAGAAGCTTATTACAAGCAATGGGCAGGTGGCCCAGGCCTACTCAGAAATAGAGGAAAAGATTATGGGTTTCTATAGGCAGTTGTTGGGCTCTGCTGTTGGCCAGCCTTCCTACTGTAAACCCCACTATTATGAGAGATATGAAGGTCCTGGACAGATCCCAATAGCATGAGCTCATCAAACCAGTTAAAAAGAAAGAAGTCATAGATGCTATGAAGGATGTGGGTGATTTAAAAGCCTTGGATGTGAGGGTATGAGTGCATATTATTTTAAAAAAACATGGGCTGTGGTTGGCAATGATATTACTAATGTTGTGTTATAGTTCTTCTCAACTGGCCAAATTTATGAACCAATAAATTGCTCCATAATCACCTTAATCCGAAAAGCAAAAAATCCTTCAAGAATATCTGAGTTCAGACCTATATCTTGTTGCACCAGTTTTTATAAACTCATTTCTATAGTGCTTACTAAGAGGTTGCAGAAGGTAATGGATATGTTGATTGACCGCTCCCAGTCAGCCTTTGTCCGTAACAAATCCATCACATATAACATTATCCTAAGTCGTGAATTGGTCAACAGCTACAATAGGAAAGGAGTGTCCCCAAGGTATGTGCTGAAAATTGATTTGAAGAAGGCTTATGACTCTATTGAATGGGCCTACCTTAATCAAATCCTATAGTACCTCAGTTTCCCAGTCCTTGTAAAATAGATCATGAAGTGTGTGACAACAGTACGCTATTCTATAATCATCATGGCAAGCTCTTCAAGCCATTCCCAACAAGGAAAGGACTGAGGCAGGGGGACCTTTTATCCCCATTTTTGTTTTTCTATCAATTGAGTACCTCACTAGAATTTTGAAGCAATTAAAAAAGATTCTTGATTTTAATTTCCATCCAAGGTGTGAGAAACTTGGCATAATTTAGCTGAGTTTTACTGATGACCTACTACTCTTTAGCAAAAGAGATCTTGAATCAGTTAAGTTGTTAGCTAAGAGCTTCAATCAATTCTCAGAGTCCTCATGGGTACACGCTAATAATGAGAATATTTTTGTATACATTGGTGGAGTGAGCTTGCATGTTCAGTAAGAGATCTTAGATTTTCTAGGTTTTGCCGAGGCTGAACTTCCCTTCAGGTACCTTGAAGTATCACTTAGAACAAAGAGGTTGACTATAGCTCCGTGCCAACCTTTGTTTGACAGAAGGCTAGCCAGAATTACCACTAGGAGTACAAAGTTCTTATCCTATGGGGGAGAATTCAGCTGATTAAGAGTGTGCTGGTTGCAATTTAAGCCTACTACTCTCAGATTTTTATTTTTCCTAAGAAAATCATGAAACATATTGAGAGCATCTGTAGGAAATTCCTATGGACTGGTAGTAGTAGCCCAACTAGGAAGACACTACTTGCTTTGGATGACTTGTGCAAACCTAAAGCTGTTGGAGGAACTAACCTCATGGATGTCCATGCTTGGAATAAAGCAACTATAGGGAAGCTACTGTGGAGTTTAAGCGTGAAAAAAGATAAAATAAGGATTCAGTGAGTACACTGCTACTATATCAATGGGAACCTAGTATGGGGAACAGAAGCACAGAGGAGGTACTGGGTGATTCGGAAAAAAATTTTAAGTAAAAAAAGGACCAAGATAAGTGTTAATATGAAGAGGAATACATGGAAAAAATTACATCCTATTGTATAAAGAAGGTATACCTGCAGATTAGCGGACAATTTCCAAGGGTGGCTTGGAGGAGAATGATTTGTAACAATAGCAGCCCCCAGAAAATGCAGTTCACTCTGCTCTTGGCTATTCGGTGCAGACTAAGTACCAAGGATAGACTTCTAAATTAAGGGTGGTAGATAACTCTACATTCCCATTGTGTGGAACTATGGAGGAAACCATAATCACTTATTTTTCAAGTGTAGTTACTCTAAGATCATATGGATCAAACTGCTGAGTTGGCTAGGCGTTCATAGAAATGTGCTCACATGGCAAGAGGAGGTAGACTGGACTGTCACAAATGCACGAGGGAAGAATACTGATGCTGAGGTGCATAGAATGACATTAACAACTGTAGTTTACCAAATTTGGAATGAAAGAAATGATAGAGTGTTCCAGAAGAAAAATACAGATCCCTCCTCAATTGTTAGGCATATCATTCAGGACATTCATCAGTGTGGGAGTTTGAACTGTAAACTTAAAGCTAAGCTAGCAAAGTTAGACTTTTATCCCCGAGTAGGTAGCTTAGAATTGACCAGAGTAGTAGAGCATGATAGAGTAGAAGTATGCACGATGGGGCTTGTCCATCCTGCCAGTTAAGTTTTTTTTTTCTTGAGCTGTAAAGAACACTCTGGTAATAAAATGATCATTTACCCAAAAAAAAAAAAATAATTGACTTGAAACCTGTAAACGCTATAATTCGTTGAAAATTTGCATTAAATTATGTCGAGATCGAGGGATAGAAAATTCAAAAAGGATAAGAACGAGACGTAACTCGATCTCTAATCCCAAGTAGCAACGGAGAACTTGTTCCGTTACACCCCGAGAGAAGGACAAGAACACCTACGCTATGCAACTACCCTCGAGCTAACGCGAGCACGCAAGTAGAATGGTCGGAGAGGAAAAGTATTCATCTAGATCCGCTAGAAGAACTACAAGTCCCAAAACAAAGGGTTTCATTCAATAACCAAGAGCATTGCTCATGTTAAATATTCATCAATCATCAATAATAGACTCAGTTCAAAATAGGCCTAGCATGGCTATTTATAGTGTTTGCCAAGCTTGCACAATGACTAAAATACCCTTACTAATAAGGTTTACAAAATAGGCCTCGTAGGGCAAAACGGTAAAATAAACATAGGCCTTCACAGCTGGGAGGGGCGCCTGGAACCTGGGAGGGGCGCCTGGGATTGCTGTCAGCTAGGGGGGCGCCTGGCTAGGCGGGACGCCTGGGTGGGGCGCCTGGCTAGGCGGTCCGCCTGTGCAATTTCAGCTCCTTAGGCAGTGAGCTTGCCAGGCGGGGCGCCTGGCTCAGGCGGGGCGCCTGGCTCTGCTGGGCTATCTTCTTCCTTAGGCGTGAGGCCTAGTTTGAGCACCCGGAATGGCTTCCACTCGCTTCCTTCCTCAAGTCCTTTCCTTTCCAAGTATAAATGCACCTCTTGGACATCCTTGACTTGGCTCCGAGTGAATGGTCTCCTTGTGGGGGTTTGGTTCTTATCATCCTCCCCTTCTTGAGAAGATTTCGTCCTCGAAATTGAAGCATCATCACCCACGACCTCGTCATCACCTACATCCAAAGGAACCAAGTCACAAACATTGAAAGTATTAGAAACTTGATACTCACTTGGCAAGTCGACCACATAGGCGTTGTTGTTTATCTTTGAAAGCACTTGGAATGGGCCATCTCCACGGGGTGCCAACTTCCCTTTTCTAAGGTTTGGAAACCTTTCTTTCCGGAAGTATACCCACACATAGTCACCCTTCTTGAGTTCCACCTTCTTGCGTCCCTTGTTTTTCTTAGAGGCTACCTTTGCATAGGCTTCCTCCAAGTTCTTCTTCGCTTTAGCATGAACCTCCATCAAGGCCTTGGCTCTAGCTTTACCTTCAAAATTAACAACCATTTCCCTTGGCAAAGGGGTTAGATCAAGGGGAATCAAGGGGTTAAATCCATAAACACACTCGAATGGAGTCATGCCTATCATGCTATGCAATGTGCGATTGTAGGCAAACTCCATAAGAGGTAGACGATCAATCCAAGTCCCGGCCTTCCCTCGGGTCATAGCTCTAAGAAGAGCACCCAAGGTTCGGTTTACCACTTCCGTTTGCCCATCGGTTTGGGGGTGGTGGGACGTGGAGAACAAGAGCTTGGTGCCTAAAGCACCCCATAAACACCTCCAAAAATGACTTAGGAACTTAGTGTCCCTATCACTCACTATGGTTTGAGGCACACCATGCAACTTCAAAACATTTTCAATAAACAAAGTTGCCACATGTTGTGCATCATCACATTTCTTGCATGGAATGAAATGAGCCATCTTGGAGAACCTATCCACAACAACATAAATGCTATCATGGCCCCCCCCCCCAGTCCTAGGTAATCCCATCACGAAATCCATTGAGATATCCAACCAAGGGCTAGTAGGTACGGGGAGAGGGGTATACAACCCATGGGGGTGGGCTTTGGATTTAGCACGCTTGCACTCAAGGCAATTGTTGCAAAACTTTTCCACTTGCACCCCCATCTTTGGCCAATGAAATTGTTCTTTAAGAATAGCCAAAGTCTTTCTTATGCCAAAATGACCCATGAGTCCCCCGCAATGCGCCTCTTGCACAAGCAACTCTCTCCAAGAGGACTCGGGTATGCACACTCTACCATTTTTAAAGATATATCCATTAACCCATTGGTATTTCTCAACTCTCTCCCCTTTCTCTAGAGCATCATGGACACTCTTTAGCTTTGGGTCATGAGCATACATCAATTTGATGATTTCGAACCCCATGAGCTTAGAGGTGAGAGTAGTGGCAAGGGCGAACTTCCTAGAGAGGGCATCCGCCACAACATTGTCCTTCCCTTTCTTGTATTGGATCACATAGGAAAAGGACTCAATGAATTCAACCCACTTGGCATGTCTCTTATTGAGCTTCTCTTGGCCTCTTAGATGCTTGAGTGACTCATGGTCACTCTTGATCACAAACTCTCTAGGCCACAAGTAATGTTGCCAATGGGCAAGGGCTCTCACAAGGGCATACAACTCCTTGTCATATGTAGAATAGTTCAATGAGGCCCCTTTCAACTTTTCACTAATGTAGGCGATGGGTTTGCTATCTTGCATTAAAACACCACCAATTCCCATCCCCGAGGCATCACATTCAACCTCAAATGCCTTTCCAAAGTCGGGAAATTGCAATAGAGGGGCGGTACTTAACCTACTTTTCAATTCTTGGAAGGCCTTCTCTTGAGGCTCTCCCCACACAAAGGGTTGGTCTTTCTTCACCAATACGGTGAGTGGAGCGGCGATGGAGCTAAAATCTTTCACAAAGCGTCTATAGAAACTAGCAAGACCATGAAAGCTCCTCACTTGAGTCACGGTAGTAGGAGTAGGCCAATCACGTATGGCCTCTACCTTAGACTCATCCACCTCAACTCCTTGGGCACTCACAACAAACCCAAGGAAGACAACCTTCTCCACACCAAAGGCACACTTTTTGAAATTAGCATAGAGCTTTTCGGCTCTCAAGGCTTCAAGCACTTGCCTAAGGTGGTCAACATGTTCATCAATTGTCTTACTATAGATCAAGATATCATCAAAATACAAAACGACAAACTTGTTGATAAAAGACTTCAAGACATGATTCATGAGTCGCATGAAAGTGCTAGGTGCGTTGGAAAGCCCGAAGGGCATTACCAACCATTCATAGAGACCGAATTTGGTCTTGAATGCGGTTTTCCATTCATCCCCGGGTCTCATCCGGATTTGATGGTAACCGGACCTAAGGTCGATTTTGGAAAAGACACACGACCCACTCAATTCATCCAACATGTCATCAAGCCGTGGAATAGGGTGGCGGTACTTGACCGTTATCTTATTCACGGCTCGGCAATCTACACACATTATCCAAGTGCCGTCCTTCTTTGGAACAAGAATGACCGGAACGGCACAAGGACTCAAACTCTCCCTTACCAAGCCTTTGGAAAGCAAGTCATCAACTTGTTTTTGCAACTCCCTTGTATCCTCGGGATTGCTTCTATAGGCCGGTTTATTTGGGATTTGAGAGCCCGGAATAAAGTCAATTTGATGTTCAATACCTCTCAAGGGAGGTAAGCCATCGGGCATCTCATCCGGGAACATGTCCCCAAAGTCTTTCAAGACGTTTTCAAACACACTAGGCACAATGTTAGAAGAAAAATCACAAGTAGAGTTAAGTATCATACCTTTGTGCACTAGGCATAGGAGAAACTTGGTGCCATCATTACCTTTCAAGAGCTCGCCCGGTTGCATCATGGCACACATGCCACCGGTAGATGAAGTAGGTGGGATTGCCACCATGCTTTTGGACAAAGGGCTAGTCTCAATGAGTGACTTAGCCTTTGCCACCTCCCTCAACTCCTTCATTTTCTTGTAGTCATCACTTACTTGTTTAGGAGTGAGAGGTTTAAGCACAAATCTCTTCCCTTCATGTTTGACCGTGTAAGTGTTGACACGACCATCATGCACCACATGCCTATCGAATTGCCATGGCCTCCCTAAGAGTAGGTGGCATGCTTGCATAGGCACCACGTCAAACAAATGCTCATCAACATAGCTACCCATTCTAAACTTGATCATGGCTTGTTTCATTACCTTAAGCTCTCCACATTCACTAAGCCATTGTAACCGGTAAGGTTTAGGATGCTTCATGGTAGTTAACTTCAATTGAGCCACAAGTGATTGACTCACCACATTTGCACAACTCCCGGAATCAATTATCATAGAGCAAACAACATCTTTGACCCGGCACCTAGCATGGAAAAGATTTTCCCTTTGCAAGGTTTCACTATCTTCCACAATCATAGCCCCTAGGCTCCTTCTCACAACCAAGAAAGTATGAGGATCCTCCTCCTCCACCGTATCATCAAGCAAATCATCTTTCTCTACTCCCTCATCTCCCTCTACTCCCTCTACTCCCCCGTCTTCCGATTCACTCTCTTTCTCATAGGCATCATTACCAACAACAATCATGGTCCTCTTTGTAGGACATTCCCTAGCAAAGTGACCATAGCCCTTGCACTTGTGGCATTATATGGAAGTAGAAGTAGGAGCATGCAATTGAGATTTAGAGTTACCTCCCACATTAGATGTGTTCTTCTCATATGGCTTTTTCACATCCTTGGTAGCATTTGCACCACTTGTCCCACTTGCACTTGGGAACCTTGCATTTGTAGTAGGAGGCTTCCAATCCTTTGGTTTGCTTGTTGGAGTAGTAGTGCTACTCTTGTAGCGAAGAGATTTCTCCTCCTTGAGCCATTTCTCGGCCTCAACCGCATCTTCACATAGCTTGTAATGATCATCATATTTGTGGAACTTCAATTGTGAAGCTATGTCTCGGTTCAAGCCCCCTTTGAAACGGATCATGGCCGTCTTATTGTCTTCATCATCTAAGTCAAGGATCATTCGGATTTGCTCAAATTCATTGAAGTATTCACCAACCGATTTGTATCCTTGCCTCAACTCATAGAGACGCTTTTGTTGTTCAACCCGGTATTGATTAGTCTTTCTCATCCATCACACGGATCAACTCTTCCCAAGTAAGATTAATAGCCATACCCGTCCTCCTTCTATTCCTCTTCACCGACTCCCACCAAGTAGAAGCAAAAGATTCAAAGGAGGATATTGCATACTTGGTTTTCTTCACCTCGGGCATATCATTGGTGTCAAAGATACGTTCCATAGCCAACTTCCAACCAATGTACTCCACCGGGTCACTACTTCCTTTGAAAGAAGGAATAGTGAGCTTCACACTATTAAGGTTGTTGTTGTTGTCACGACCCCCTTGGAATGGCTCCGGTTGGCCTCCATGGTGATCATCATAAGCAACATAGTCTCTTCTAGCATTCCTCCCTCCATATCCTAAGGGTGGCCCTCGACCTCGGCCTCTACCCCGATCCACATTTCGACCCAAATTCATACCTTGCCTCGGTTGAAAGTAATCATCATACCCATAAGCCTCATCAACATACTCGGCTTCCTCCCCTTCTTGAGCTTCAACGGGTTGCTCAAGAGGTTGGACATTGCGGATGGGTCTTGGAAGTGGAGTGTTTCTTTGGGGGTTGTCTAGAATACGGGGAATGCCCGTTCGTTGGGTATTGCCCAACACTTGATCCATCCTCTCACGGTCTTCCTTTACCCGTTGTTGTTTGAGCAATTCAACCACTTGCTCCGGGGTAAAGGTAGGACTATTTGAGCCTTCTCCAGTTTCAATTTGGACACTCGGGGTCCTTTTCTCAATTTGGACACTAGGGGTCCCATGTTCACCTTGAGTACTCGAGGCTCCCTTTTCAAGAGAATCGATCCTTTGGTTCATGAGGTCCATCTTGGCAAGAAGATTAGCCAAGGCCTCCTTAATGAAATCTTGACCTTCGTTGGCCATTGTACCTACAAGAAAGAAAACAAGAGTTAGTTAAAACACCTCACTCGCTCCCTCACTTGTGTTCACTCGGATCACTCTATTGGGTGGCGGTGGATATTTCACTCAACTTGTAGTTCAAAAGCTTCACGTAGATGATTAGCAACTCCTCAACTCAACTAAACTATTCACGAGTCACGCACACTCCGGGGTGAGTGGAGTTAATGGGACTCAATGAACGCTAGGCACTTTGAAGTGAAGGACTTGAATCAAAGAGGTTCTACGCTTTTCCTTAGAAGTCTACTCTCCTTGCTAGGCACGATTCACCTAAGAGCAATTAAAAGGTTAGCACTATTCAAGTAGAACGGTTACTCAAAGTAGCACTAACTAGATGTTATGTTATCAAACAAAGGGAAGCACCTACGAAAATCTACCCGAAACAATACGTTCAGCACTCAGGAGGGGCGCCTGAATCTCAGGTGGGGCGCCTAGTTGTGCAGTATTCCAGGCGGGGCGCCTGGGACCTAGGCGGGGCGCCTGAGGTCTTAGGCAGTAGCCAAGTCAGGCGGGGCACCTGGCTTAGGCGGGGCGCCTGGCCTGAAGCCTTTCCCAATTCGTTCCAAACTCGTTTCAAGTCGATTTTCAAGCTCCAAATCCGATGTTTTCAACTTGTTTTCACAATCCAATGATACCCAAAGTTGTTTTTGATCTTCCTTAACAAAACCCAATCAAATTATCAAGCAAACAATCAATCAAATCAAGGTTTAATATCAAGAACTTCAAGAACACAAGGGTTTATCAAAAGGGTTTCAACAAGGATTGTGATTCATCAAACTTGGTGTTATACATATTCAAATCCCACAAAATTGATACCGAATCATTTGTTTTTCAATGAAGATCAATCCCCAATATCAAGTTTTCAATCAAACATCAACCCAACCCAAGAATCAAGCCAAAATTCATCAAGATCAAGTTCTTCAAGGGTTTAAGGGGTTTTGGGGTTTCAAATTTTCAAACTCCACCAATCCAAACAATTTTGGTATCCAAGTAACGGGAATTCAATCACGATCAAGAATCCATAACACCCATATCACAAATCATCCAAATCAACAAGTTACACCAAATTTTTGTATTTTTCAATTTTTAAATTTTTTTGTAATTTTCTCCTTTCTAATAACTTCAACAACAAGGAAAACTAAAAGAAGATACTAGGCACGAAGAATCAAGGGTCGGGGGTTTGTAGAAACAAAACCTGAACCTTGCTCTGATACCAAACTGATAAGAATCAAACGCGGAAAGTAAAAAAGGATAAGAACGAGACGTAACTCGATCTCTAATCCCAAGTAGCAACGGAGAACTTGTTCCGTTACACCCCGAGAGAAGGACAAGAACACCTACGCTATGCAACTACCCTCGAGCTAACGCGAGCACGCAAGTAGAATGGTCGGAGAGGAAAAGTATTCATCTAGATCCGCTAGAAGAACTACAAGTCCCAAAACAAAGGGTTTCATTCAATAACCAAGAGCATTGCTCATGTTCAATATTCATCAATCATCAATAATAGACTCAGTTCAAAATAGGCCTAGCATGGCTATTTATAGTGTTTTCCAAGCTTTCACAATGACTAAAATACCCTTACTAATAAGGTTTACAAAATAGGCCTCGTAGGGCAAAACGGTAAAATAAACATAGGCCTTCACAGCTGGGAGGGGCGCCTGGAACCTGGGAGGGGCGCCTGGGATTGCTGTCAGCTAGGGGGGGCGCCTGGCTAGGCGGGGCGCCTGGCTAGGCGGGGCGCCTGGCTAGGCGGTCCGCCTGTGCAATTTCAGTTCCTTAGGCAGTGAGCTTGCCAGTCGGGGCGCCTGGCTCAGGCGGGGCGCCTGGCTCTGCTGGGCTATCTTCTTCCTTAGGCGTGAGGCCTAGTTTGAGCACCCGGAATGGCTTCCACTCGCTTCCTTCCTCAAGTCCTTTCCTTTCCAAGTATAAATGCACCTCTTGGACATCCTTGACTTGGCTCCGAGTGAATGGTCTCCTTGTGGGGGTTTGGTTCTTATCAGAGTAGGTAGCTTAGAATTGACCAGAGTAGTAGAGCATGATAGAGTAGAAGTATGCAGGATGGGGCTTGTCCATCCTGCCAGTTAAGTTTTTTTTTTTTCTTGAGCTGTAAAGAACACTCTGGTAATAAAATGATTATTTACCCAAAAAAAAAAAAAAATTGACTTGAAACCTGTAAACGCTATAATTCGTTGAAGATTTGCATTAAATTATGTCGAGATCGAGGGATAGAAAATTCAAAAAAAATTCACTTGTTTTGCACCAAATTCGTGGAGAATTTACGTTCTTTAATGTCACGCGTATATTGTGCTTGTGGTGATATACACACGTTTAATTTTGTTATTTTGTTCTTGATTTTTTCCTTTTGTTTTAAATACTGTTATCACTATATTATTCCGCATCTTCTTTTCTTTTCTTTTTTTCTCTTATCTATTTCACTCCTACTCCATGGCTGATTGGCTTCATCTTCGTATCTCTCTTTGTTTGTTTTTTTCCCTTTATGCAATTTTCCAACCTTCTTCAACTATCCTTAACCAACCACCAGACAACAGATCCTCACCCAAAAACAACACCACTACCTTCAGCCATCGCTAGAGAGATGGGGATGGGACAAATCAAACTTTTTAATGTATTTTCGTGATTGAATTTGTTTAATTTGTACAATAAAATATTGAAACTAAGACAGAGTGAATTGAGTGAAGTGTTGGGTCTTGTGAATGTTTGTGCTTGTCGTAGACAAGTAAATTTTATTGGATCAAAATCCATAAAATAATTTAGCTATACGTTAAACTAAAGATATATTGGTCCAAATAAATTAAATGGACTGATATAAATGGATTAGGGAAACTTTCAAAACTAGACAGCCCACAACACAAAATTACAAATGAGGGGCCACATTTCATCTATAGCACCCTTTTATTTTTACATTACACAACATAGCACCCCCTTATTTTCAAAATTACATAACATAGCACCCATTCAAACTAAAAATCCTAGGAGCCACTCCCTCACCCTCCCCCACCACTGCCCCACCACCAGAAACCGACCTGCCACCGCTGCCGCCGCCGGCCGGCGGTGGCCGGTGGCCGGAAAACTAAAAATTCACCGGATTTGTTTATTTTATTTGTGGATTTGTTTAAATAATTGTTTTTTGATAATTTTATACACCTAAATCTATCAAAATAATAAATTATACATGTAAATACATATAAAATTGTGTATGCAAGAGGAAAAATACAAAAATATACACAAAAATATAAATTTTATACAAAACATCCATAAAAAGTGCACAAATCTGAAATATATACTATTTCATTCATTGTTCATCACGCATATACAGCTTTATACAAAATTTACAATGCATAGAATGTGTTTTATACACTGTTAATGCGTACATATACAGATTTATATATTTTTATACACGTTTATAGAATTGTATAAACTTGTATAAAAATGTATAAAAGTGTATAAACTCACAAAAATAATGTTAAACAGTGTCTCAGGAAGATTTTACACAAAAGCTTAACAAATATCCAAGATCTATACAGTTTTATACAAGAAAAACACTAGATCTAAACATTAAACAAAAGTTTTAAAAAAAACTAATAGATCTCAATGAATTTTTATGATAGAAGTGGAGAAAAAGAAGAAACTTGATAAATAAACTCCTCACCGGAGTTTGGATCGGAATATACAACGAAAATCAATATTGCTATTCAAAAAGCACAAAAAAAAAAAAAAAATGAAAAGAAGAAGAAGAAGCAGCGGCGGCGATGGTAGTGGTGACCTCGGCGACGACGGCATCGATGGCTTGGAGGAGAGGGGATGACGGTGGGGCAGTGGTGGAAGAGTTTGGCGGGGGGGAGGGGGCCGGCGGATTATGTGTAATGGGGAAGAGAAGAGAGAAAAATTTGAGTTGCTCTTGTCGATACCTTGGAGTAATGTACTTGGTATTCATAAGGCCTTTCAACTCATCCCAAGTCACATTCAAATGCAAATTCATCCTTCTCCTAGACCTCTTCATGGACTCCCACCAAGTAGAAGCATAGGCCTCAAAGGTAGAAATAGCATAGGTACCCTTTCTCTCCTCGGTCATTTCATTGGTGTCAAACACCCTCTCCATAAGTAGTACCCATTCCATGTATGCCTCCGAATCACAAGTTCCCTTGAAGGGTGGAAGATTGAGCTTTACACTATTGAGGTTGTTGTTGTTGTCACGTACCCCATAGTTAGGCTCCGGTTGGCCTCCATAATGGTCATCATGAGAGCCATACTCCCTCCTCGCATTCCCTCTAGCATAGCCCATGGGTGGCCCTCGACCTCGGCCTCTACCCCTATCCACATTTCGACCCCAATGCATTTGCCTCCTAGTTTGATAAGGAACATCATACCCATAGGCTTCATCACCATACCCGGCCTCCTCTTCTTCTTGAACTTCATCAATTTGTTCAAGAGGTGGGACATTCCGCACGGGTCTTCGAAGTGGAGCATTTCCTTGGGGATTGCCCAAGTTGAGGGGATTGCCCTCTTGTCGGGGATTGCCCAACCCACGCTCTTGTAGAGCTTCAACTTTGCTTTGTTCATACTTCTTGGTTAGCTCAACAAAGTGTCCGGGAGTCATAGGAGTGCTATGACTTGTGCCCTCTCCGGATTCAATTTGGACACTCGGGGTCCTCCTCTCACCGGTCTCAACTTGATTCCTCTCGACGGACTCAAGTCTCAAAGTTATATCCTCCAACTTGGCTATAATGGTAGCCATGAAAATTTTCATAAGATCATCTCCATCGGTTGCCATAGTACCTACAAAAATCAACAAACGTTAGTAAAACACCTCACACACACCCTCACGTGTATAACACTCGGGTCACTCGTTTAGTGGTGGTGGATATTTCACTTAAGTTTGAGTCTAAAAGCTTCAAGTAGTTGACCAACGAACCACAACTCAATCGGTCAACTTCTCAAGTCCAATGCTCTCTGGGGTGAGTAGAGTTAATGGGACTCGATTGGAACGATAAGCACTTTAAGTGAGGACTTGAATCAAAAAGATACTATGAGTCTTCTTTGAATTCTAGTCTCCTTTCTAAGGCACGATGATCCTAATAGCTCGAAGTAATTAGTACTAATCAAGTAGGATTATAATCTAATAGTACTAATTAGAAGCAATGCAAACAACAAAACAAGAGAACCTACGAAAAACTACCCAATTCCCAACCTTCAGGAAGTAGGCGCTCCGCCACAGCAGAGTAGGCGCTCCGCCTCAGCAGAGTACCAGTGGGAGGCGCTCCGCCTCTTTGGGGGAGGCGCTCCGCCTCAGCAGATTTCCAGAGAGCTAACAAAATTGAGGCGCTCCGCCTCCTGCAACTTTCAGCACAGTTCAACAACGTGTTTTTCAACTTTAACACCCAAAAATCCAACAAATCACACGTTGTTTTAGCAATCCAAAGGTACCCAAATGTTGTTTCAACCACAAAGATCAAACCCCAATCACTTTTATCAAACCCCAATCAAAATCCAACAATCTACCATGTTCATCATGTTCATAGCTAGGGTTTCAAAATTTTCAAATTTTCAAGGGTTTCAAATTTTCAATTCATGGGATACAACTCCAAATCGTGTGTGTTGGTACCCAAATAACCGGTTTCCAATAAGGAACAAACCCCAATATCAAACACAACACGAATCAATCAAACAATCAAAATAGACCAAATTTTTGGTGTTTTCAATTTATCAATTTTTTTTTGTGATTTTCTCCTTTCCAATAACAAGAACAAGAAAACTAATGATATAATCGACCTAGGCACGAAGAATCAAGGGTCGGGGGTTTGTAGAAACAAAACCCGAGCCTTGCTGTGATACCAAGATGATACGGGGTAAAACCCAAACGCGGAAATAAAGATAAAGAGCGAGACACTACTCGAACTCCCTACTAAGTAACCATGGAGAACTTGTTCTGTGATACCCTCGTATCGGCGTCAAGGAGGACCTACACTATGCAACTACCCTCGAGACGACAACGGACTCGCAAGTAGAATGATCGGGGGGGTTTGGGGGTCAACTAGAATCCACTAGTAAACTCAAACCAACTCAAAGGGTATTTCATTCAAAGAGACTCTTCTCTTGAACATTGTTCATTCAATCATTCATCAAAGCTAACTAAGGAAAATGTAAAGCTAATGGAGTATTTATAGGTCTTTCCTAGACATTAATGAAAGACCTAAAGTACCCTTAAGTAGGTTCTAAGGACATAAGCCACGTAGGGGCATAATAAGAATTACATAGCAACTTAAGTCAAATTCCCGTCAAACAGTAGCAAGGGGAGGCGCTCCGCCTCCACAGAGTAGGCGCTCCGCCTCAGCACCCCTAGGCGGTCCGCCTCTTGGTCCGCCTACTTCAGTCCAGAGAGCATGCATTCACTAGGCGGTCCGCCTCCATTCCTAGGCGGTCCGCCTCTTCCTGAAGCTTCTTGAAACACCTCGAAATGTGTTTCGGATGCTCTTCTTTCCATGGCGTCCCAATGCATGACCTTGAAGTGCTCTTCCTTGGCCTTGGATGGTGCTTTTGGATGGTTGCTCGAATTGCCCCGCATTATTTTCCGATGGGACAACAATAACGGCAAAACAGAGCAACAACCAGACAATGAAACAAAACGATAACACCATCGACATACGGAGAGGAGCGAC
Source organism: Petunia axillaris subsp. axillaris (assembly GCA_029990575.1). Classification (NCBI taxonomy): domain Eukaryota; kingdom Viridiplantae; phylum Streptophyta; class Magnoliopsida; order Solanales; family Solanaceae; genus Petunia; species Petunia axillaris. The sequence goes on along the minus strand of JARKNS010000004.1, from coordinate 117,731,640 downwards.
TACCGGCGAAGTTTTCCGGCGTGACTTCGGTGAAGCTCGCGGCGTCGCTTCTACTCTCCGTTTCTAATATCTTTCATTTCCTTCCTCAAAATTCCCTGTCTCGATCTCCCCTTTTCCTCTTTTCAGATCTGTAACCTCAATCAAGAATTGGGGCTCCTCTGTTTTTTGTGTACGTTTCTCTGTGTGTGAGTATATGTTGATGTGTATGTGGGAGGTATGTTCTTGAAGAAGATAAAAAGAAAAGGGGGTCTTCTGGTGTGGGTCTGTGAGTAGTCTTGTAAGGGAGACCATTAGTGAGGGAGAGTGATGGGGTGGGTTTTGTGTATGGGTGTTGATGATAAGTGGTGATTTTTTTTTTAGATCTGATTTTTGTAGGGTTGGAATAATGAAGAGGAAGATGATGGATAATGGGGTAGGGTTTCTGTGAGTGGGGAAAAAATGAAATAGTGGGTAATTTGTAGTTGTAAGGGTAATGAATAATGAATTGTGGGCTAGGGTGAAAATTATGTGTTGCGTAAATAGGCCAGGATTCAAAATGAAGGACAATTATGGCCCTTTTTATGTTAAAATTATTAACTTAATTTATTATAAAAAATTAACCTTATTTTAAACATAATAAGATGCTAATTGAAAATTCCGGGACAAAATTGGGTGTCAACAGCTGCCCCTCTTTACCCGAAAAGGATGAAATAGTTTTCAGGGTAAAGAAAGTTGACGTGAAAGCCAATTTTGTCACGGTAAAGCCAAGACTCTAATTTCTAGGATCAAAATGCGAGGCTTATGGACATGGCCGAGCTCCGGTTTCCGAGTTGCCTACATATCTCGGGCTGAAAGAGAATCAGGCCATATGTAGTTCGACGCGATTTGAAAAGCAAAGACGAGATAGTAGCGACTACTCAAGAGCGGGAAAAGAGGCTTATAATCACCCAAGTTATGAAAATATGGTCGACGACACACCCATAAAGAGGGGTTTACACGGACATAGCTTCCACTGCACCTCGACAACCGAGTCATCTTGTCTTCAATCTCAAATCTCAGACTCAGGGTTAACAAGAGACTTACCTCTAGGGTGGATGACTTATGCGGGTGCGATTCTTCAGGTCTTTGTTGACGAGTCTAGCTCATATCAACGATTGCCCCGGTTCATTGCTAAGAAAAGCTTCATGTTATGCTCCAAACGCTGCTGCGGTGCTCCTAAAAATCCTGTAATAATCTCAACAAGCGGTAAGCGTGCGACTGCTAATAAACTGTAATAATTGAAATAATAAATAGATAAGGTGATAAAATTGTAAATGCGGGTTGCGGTATCATCGATAAGTTCTTGCTTCGATCAACTGGCAAGGTACTCCACCCGGAGAACCTCTAAGCTGATCCTTATTCTGAAACAGTAAAGCAAGACAATAAGTAAAGCGAGAACGAATTGTAAAATTCAAGGCTTTCATAAAACAAGTCGACTAACGGGATATAATGTCTCAAGTCGACTTGTCTATCTTTATCATCTACTTCAAATATAATATGCCAATATTGCGAGACAACCGACATCGCAAAACACTCCGAAAGTGGTGCTTCAGCCGACTTGTCTTAGACTATCAATCAACTTTAAAACTTTAAATATAAAATGCCAATATTGCAAGACAACCGACATCGTGAAAACACTCTGAAAGTGGTGTTTCAGCCGACTTGTCTTAGACTATCAATCTACTTTAAATATAAAATGCCAATATTGCAAGACAACAGACATCGCGAAAACACTTCGAAAGTGGTGTTTCAGCCGACCTGTCTTAGACTATCTATGCAGGCTTCAACATAACGTTTATTTTGAAAGAAGAATCATAAAGATAGAAAATGCCGCCCGTTCGGAAACAAACCATGATATGGATAATGCTTTAATTGATGAAGAGGCAGTTTACAACGCAATCTTGTATTGTGTTTCAATCCCTTGACAAAACAAATGAAACATCTTTGTCTTGAAGAAACTTGAAAGAAACCTACATATCCTATTTGTGGGTGGAGAAACCCGAGATATCCTATTTGTGGGTGGAAGGACCCGAGATATCCTATTTGTGGGTGGAAGAACCCGAGATGTTCATCTACAAGACGAACTAAACAAACAAAATTAAAGTAAAGCAAAAGACACAAAGCTCATTAAAGCAGGTACTTCTCCAAATTTAGCGATATCTGCAAATCACAACAATGAAATTTTAGTAAGTACCCTCTTAAAGAGAAATAGAAATGAAACGGATATGTTTAAAATTTACAAGAAATATAAGAGATAGAAATGCCGCCTTTCGGCCATGAATCATGATTGAGCCTACAGTGGGCTCCATAACAATAGCGTCCTTTGATTGTCTATGATAGGCTTCATAATAATGCCTCCAATTGCTTATGGTAGGCTTCAAATGATAATGATGTCTTCGCTTGCTCACGATAGACTTGATAATAAGACCCCCGATTGCTTACGGTAGGATCAATAACAAAAGAGCCTTCAATTGCCTATGATAGGCTTCAGAATAATGCCTCCAATTGCTTATGGTAGGCAGCAATGCTAATGAAGTCTTCGCTTGCTCACGATAGACTTGATAATAAAACCCCCCGATTTCTTACGGTAGGATCAATAACAAAAGAGCCTTCAATTGCTTATAATAGGCTTCAGAATAAGGCCTCTAATTGCTTATGGTAGGCTTCAATGCTAATGAAGTCTTCGCTTGCTCAAGATAGACTTGATAATAAGACCTCCGATTGCTTATGGTAGGATCAATAACAAAAGAGCCTTCAATTGCCTATGATAGGCTTCAGAATAATGCCTCCAATTGCTTATGGTAGGCTTCAATGCTAATGAAGTCTTCGCTTGCTCATGATAGACTCATAATAAGGCCCCCGATTGCTTACGGTAGGCATGACGTAATTTGTAAGTGCAAGGTTCCAATATCTTTGATAAATTGTCTTCCAATCAACTGGCGAAGCAATAAAGCAAGTACGAAGGCATAGTGCAAATCCTTTCCAACAAGCATGAAAAATCAACTGGCAAGCCGGTCGGGCACGAAGCAAGGAGGGTCTTGGGGTTGATTGCCTACAAATCAGCTGGTGATCCGATCCGGCACAAAGCAAGGAGGGTCTCGGGGCTGACCTGTTAACCTGAAAAGTAAAACAAGACGTAATACAAAGAAAATGCGAAGGCATGATTTAAAGCAAGTGCAAATAAATTTGAACAATCTTGAAAAATCAACTGGCAAGCCGGTCGGGTACGCAGCAAGAAGGGTCTTGGAATTGATTGTCTACAAATCAGCTGGTGATCCGATCCGACACAAAGCAAGGAGGGTCTCAGGGCTGACCTGTTAACCTGAAAGTAAAGCAAGTCGCAATATAAACAAGTGCAAAGGCATAATTGAAAGCAAGTGCAAAGCAATTTAGCGTGAAATGTAAAGCAACGCAAAAGCTATTTAGCGAATCAACAGGCATGAAAGTCCAACAAAAGAGAAGCCCCGCCTGGTGGTCAACCTGAAAAACGTAAAGCAAGGCATCAATTTTAAAGCAAGTGCGACGACATAATTTAAAGCAAGTGCAAAGAAAAGCAGTGCGGGAATGTAGAGTAATGCAAGAGCCATTTGAGGCATCAGAAGGCGAGATAGTCCAACACAGGGAATCCTCGTAACCGATGGTCAACCTGAAACAAAGTGATGCCCTATTTGGCTTAGTTTTGAAAACACAAAACAAGCCTCGGCTTTGTCGTCTATTAGGAATAAAAGCCATAGAGGTAGAGATACCGCCTGTTCGGAAATAACTCATGACAAAGCATAATGCTTTAAGTCACGAAAAGGGATTGCGACGCAATCTGCAAGGAAACTTTGAATGCGAGTTCAATAAATTGTTCATCCATAATGTGAATGATCTTTTCATTGCAAGCTTTCATGTTCCTGCTCTCAAAGAAAAATTGTTAGCTTTCGGGAGGAAAGGGGAAGCGTTTGATTTCTGCTGCTTTATCGTCTTCATTGGACTTGGATTTGCAAATTGCTTTCAGAAACTTGGCTCATGAACTCAAATAGCATAGACTTTGAAAAATAGAGGCAAGATAAAATATTTTAATGCAATATAGCGAGTGAAATAAGCATGCAAATTAAGTCAAAGATGCATTTTGAAAATTTTGCCTTGACTTAAACTTGTAATATAATTTAAAACAAACTGAACGCCCTTTGGCTTAGACTTTGCACCGTTTGCTTAACCAATTACAGAATTCTTGCCAACTCATCTTTAATAACCAACGCCGCTTCTTGCAAAATTCTGCCCCAGTTATTATCTTTCGCATCTCCAACTCGTTTTGCAAAAATTGCCCAGTTGTCCTTCTTGGGCGGAAAAATGAAAACTTAAATGCTAAAGGGTCGAGCCCGATGGGGGAGCCTACGTATCCCTCCTTGGGAATCAGATCGTGCGTAGTTCTACATCACTGCTTCGTTGCCATATACCAACAAACAAAAGCTGCCCCAGTTGAAATTCTAACAGATAGTGCGATATCCAAAGAGCGCAGACAATAACTTTCAGTGCATCGCTTCAAATTGTTCAGTTGTTTTGCCATACATTACAAGCAAAGCTTTGGCAGGTTTATCAATTTTAATTTTGAAATGGAAACAAATGCAAGCGTAAATAATATAATAAGAATGAGATGCATTTTATTTCAACTTTCATAAATTCAAAATGAGTTGATTCAGATTACCATAAGCTTTAAAGTACAATGCAATTCAGGGCCTCAATCCGAAATAAAATTGAAAATAATGCTACTAAGTTCAATCGCCAAGTTCTTTCGAACAATGCCATTAGCTTCTGGTGCTGCATCATTCACGAACTAGAGTGTCTACCATCAATCAAATCTCGAATTCCTTGCATGGTAAATGGTCAGCCACTTCATAAATCCAACATTTGCTAGAGAAATAAACAAAACAAAAGAAACCTCTCAAAGGGTAACTAAGATAGTTTGTATGTCATTCATGAGGATTGCATACAAGCAAGCAACACCTAGTATTTAACGCATTTTGAGAAAATAAAGCAAGGCAAACAATTAACATGTGACAATCACAAGTAGTTGAGCGTAAATAAATATGCGAACGCGTCCTACCCTGTAAGGTGCCTCTTTGTGCTAGAGGTAAGCCTAATCGCGCAAGCAAGTAGTAATGAAAAATAGTTCATGCCTGTTCTGAGCAATTCAGACTTAGAGTAAGAAATAAATAATAACAATAATCGATAACATTCACCTCTCCGCCTTGACACTGCAATTCCGTTATCCCAACTAACTTCCAAAAGTTGGTGTCAACTCAAAATTTTAACACAGCTCATGCTCTCCACAGCATCTGCACAAAATTCTAAACCCAAATGCCTAAAACCCGAAACAATCCTCCATAGCTTTTGCAAACATCCACACTCCTCCAAGCACAACTCCAAATTATTTTACAACATCCAGGGAGAAATTTCCAACTGCCTCCACAATACCAGACTGCAAATCACGAAAGGCACCAATTGGCCTTCCAAAATAAAACCTCACTGGTCCTCGGCTTCAGACAAGCCTCTCAGCTTCCTAGGTTTTGCAAAGCTCACCGACCTTGTTCATAGGGCTCCTCACTGGTCCTCGGCTTTAATCAAGCCTCTCAGTTTCCTAGGTAGCCAAGACCGCACTGGTCTTCAAGGAGGGACCCCACAGGTCATTCAAAGACACAGGGGCTTCGCTCTCCTAGTATGCGACAAGCATACTTCAATTTTATAAAGTTGCAGCTGGATAATCAACACAGTCCTGCAGACACGCAAAGCCATTCACGAGAGGGACCCCACTGATCCTTTTAAAGACACCAGGGGTTTCACCTCTTAGATCTCACTACACCAGGCCATCTCCAAAACACAAACTAACCAAATTTGCCTAACTTTCCCCGGACTGCAATTCTATCTATGATCTCAGTTCTGCTAAATTCTTCCATTTTCTGACCTAAAGGGTAACATAGGAGACAAAATTCCAAATCTGATTTTGCTCAAAACATGGTTAGGACTGAGGATTCGTTATCACACAGCACATAATATGCATTGTCGCTGGGTTTCAACAACCCGTTGACGTAAGGGCGGTTTCCTAACTATGGAGGCGGTACCAAGGACCGAGTACAGACTAAGTTGTAAATGTATGTATGCTCCTAAAGCTCCGTCTAAGAGTGGGTTAACGGTTGAGGCTAACAGGTGAGTGGCAAGCGGCCTCGCAGTCGAATTACTCCCACGACAACCGCCGGTGTACCAACTCGTCAGAAGGGTTCTTTAGTGGAAGAAAGTGCGGGCACGTATGAGCGTACCTCACGGATATTTGGAGGTGAAAATGCAAGAGGTTCCCAGGAGTGGGGGAAGTATGAACTGAATGCCAGTTTATATATGCGCAAATAAGAGTGTAGTGACATGCTTTTCATGGCACACAAACAAACAGATATAATAAAGCAAAATAAATTAAGCATGCTAGTTGCAAATAATTGGAAACCTTTATGGTCAAAACCTTTATTGCTCCCCAGCAGAGTCGTCATGCTGTTGAACCCCAAAAATCACCCGAAAAGGATAAATTCCGGAATATCGACAGGATGGACTAACTCTTTTGGAGTTTTTCGAGTCCCCACCCAATTTAAGAAAAACAGGGAACCAAATTAACAAATGCGTGCAAAAACTCCATTTTTATAAAAGACGGTCTTTTCAGAGATTCTAAGTAAGAGGTTTTATTAATTTCGGAAGAAGGTTTTTAAGGCACTTCCAAAATTCCGTAAATTACGGTTAATCCGACAGGTTTCCAAATATTTACAAGTATACTTTTCTTTCGAAAGAATTATTTGAATAATAATACAGATAATAAGAATAATAATAATAATAATAATAATAAGAATAATAATAATAATAATAATAATAATAATAATAATAATAATAATAATAATAATAATCAATTAAATAAAAAGGCTTATTTGAAAAATATATATTTTACTTGCACGCATTTGCTAGGACGACCCCAATTTGCAATAAATTAAATAACGACTTCACAATAAAAGGTAATGAACATAAAGTAAGGCAATATACAAACAATCAAATATTATTGATAAATAAAATATTTTACACATTTATTTGCATAAATATCCAAGGAAAGTAATGCAAAGTTAAAGATAGAACCGGGAAATTGATCAACTCGCGGGAGTCTTGAATTTTCTAAAATTCCTAAGTCTTATTTCTTGAACTCTCGAGCCCGAGCTCGATCTCAAATGACTCCACATCAATGCATATTCCATTTGTAAGTTAGTCCACGAATTATTCGTACCAAAATGTTCCTCGCAAAACAAACAAAATGAAATTGGATTAGTACGATGATAAAGCGTAATAACCAATGAAAATAAAATAATAATAATAAAGTTGTCTGTCCCAACAACCTCGAAAATCAAGGGATTACCTCCGCATAGCCTCCAATATAATAATAATAATAATAATAATAATAATAATAATAATAATAATAATAATAATAATAATAATAATAATAATAATATATAATAGTAGTAAAAAAAATAATAATAGTAAAGGGGGTTGTTTTTGCAAAATTTAGGCTCAGATTTGTATGGCGCGTCATGTAGAGGCTCGGGATGTTGGTACGGCTGCAAACACGGAGCCCGGGCCGAGTTGCCATGCCAAGTACCAAACCCACCACTCTATTCGACTTGCTTTGCATTAATTTCATACATTCATCATCGCCTTTTGCTTTAGGGACACGGGGACGGAACTGTTCAAGTGTAGTATCATGTTCAAATCAATTCCGAGGCCTCAATACATGTATACGTATTTTTTCATTGGCCATTAGCGTAGTATTTGTTCAAATCAGTTCAATACTCAATTATGGATAAAATTTATCCAAAATGGATCCCTGCACTCAGAAAATCCAGTCAATGCACACAGTAGTCCAAACATGTAAACGGGTTAAAACAATGATTCAACCGGGTCAAACCACAGGAATCAAGCAACAGGTCAAATGCAAAAACCAAGTAGCGGGTCAGGCAATCAGGGAAATGGGTCAGCGTAATGAAACGGGTCAAAGGCCTCAAAATCTGCTCAAACAGATAACCATCTCAACCATGCCAACTTAAAACTTCTGTTTCAATTTAAATTCCAACAGGACAACGGTGGCAACGATAGGACAATGAACAAAAACCTACAGAACACCGAGCACAAACAATTTCCACCATCAATAGACCAGGTTTAGTCGCCCAATGAAATCAAAATTTACAGTAATCGTGAATCGAGTTTCCAACTGAGACAAGAACACAGAAGCAGATAAGCCGGGAAATGGTTTTCCGATGGGACAACAATAACGGCGAAACAGAGCAACAACTAGACAATGAAACAAAATGATAACACCATCGACATACGGAAAGGAGCGACTGCCGGCGAAGTTTTCCAGCGTGACTCCAGTGAAGCTCGCGGCGTCGCTTCTACTCTCCGTTTCTAATATCTTTCATATCCTTCCTCAAAACTCCCTGTCCCGATCTCCCCTTTTCCTCTTTTCAGATCTGTAACCTCAATCAAGAATTGGGGCTCCTCTGTTTTTTGTGTACGTTTCTCTGTGTGTGAGTATATGTTGATGTGTATGTTCTCTGTGTGTGAGTATATGTTGATGTGTATGTGCGAGGTATGTTCTTGAAGAAGATAAAAAGAAAAGGGGGTCTTCTGGTGTGGGTGTGTGAATAGTCTTGTGAGGGAGACCATTAGTGAGGGAGAGTGATGGGGGGGGGGGGTGTTTTGTGTACGGGTGTTGATGATAAGTGGTGATTTTTTTTAGATCTGATTTTTGTAGGGTTGGAATAATGAAGAGGAAGATGGTGGATAATGGGGTAGGGTTTTTCTGTATGGGGAAAAAATGAAATAGTGGGTAATGTGTAGTTGTAAGGGTGATGAATAATAAATTGTGGGCTAGGGAGAAAATTATGTGTTGCGTAAATAGGCCGGGATTCAAAATGAAGGATAATTATGGCATTTTTTACGTTAAAATTATTAACCTAATTTATTATAAAAAAATTAACCATATTTTAAATATAATTAGATACTAATTAAAAATTTCGAAATAAAATTGGGTGTCAACAGTTAGTTCTCACATATGCCTAAATTAAAGCTCCCGAGCACACAAACATTGGAGCACATGCATAGGGTGGTGGAAACTCTCCTATTAAACAAGAGCAAAAACATGCATTAGCCTCAAAACAACGGCTTAAAAGTGCGACTCTTGTTATACATGAGGTGGCTCTACAGGAACAATCCTACAACCTTCTCGACTTACTTCAACAGAGTGCATGAAGCACCTAATACAGCCCTCTCCTGCAAGAAATTTCTTTTCATCAAATGTTTGTTTGTCCCTAGCATAGTTTATCATGGAAAAGAAAAGGTGAAAAAAGTAGAACATGGCAGGCAATTACATATAATAAATAAGCATGCAGACTGATTCCAACTATCATTCATGTTGTATTGCAATTTGAAAATGAAGAGACAAATTGCCTTGTAGAGAGCTATGATCTGAAGCTTCCGCAATCAAACTACTTTTGTAATCATTAAAATAATATGTTTTGAGGAGAATGTACAAGTCCAACACAGTATTTATAGAAGGACACTGGCGGTGGAAACTAGCAGAGTCAAAAAAAAAATTAAAATAGTATATCCTAATAGGACTAAAAGTGTGGGTTTAACTTAGTTTGTTTGATACCAATTTGGAGGTGACAACTAAGTGGCTCCGACGTCAAAAATTTCTCGTACCAAATGAAACAAGTAGCCACTTGTTGGGCTTCTATTTGATGTATGACCGTTTCATTTAACAATACTTGTTAATCAGTTGTCGGGTAGAGCTGCTGACGAGATAGCCACTTCTTGAGTTGCTAGCAGATTTATAAGCCAGTTTTGGATACAACTTCCTAGCCAAGTAAACATCTTTTTTTATTTTAATTGGAAATAATTCACTTAGAATAAGAAATTACTCAAAGTCTTGTCCTTATGTGTCAACAAATGTGACCAAGACAAGCTTTGAAGCAGGGGGCATTTGTAGACAAATAAATTTTATTGGATCAAAAGCTATAAAATAATTTGGCATTATGTTAAATTAAAGATATATTGGTCCAAAAAATTAAATAGGCTGATATAAATGGATTAGTTATTTAAGTCCAATATACATGGATTTAATAAGCGGTCCAAAAGTTATTGGGCCGGTCCATTTAAAATTCGGATTTTTACACTCTATGCCCATAAAATTTAAAGTATTTACAAGCCATACCCATTACAAATTATACTGCCCATAAAACTAAAAGTATTTACCCAACCTACCAATTTATTACTGTATATCTTTGTTATGCTTTATAGGTGTATACCTTTAAAGTATACTGCATAAATTATGGTATACAAGTCTGGAGGGACATTTATTACTGTATACCTTTGTTATGCCTTATAGGTATATACCTTTATTGTATACTGCATAAACTATGGTATACAAGTCTGGGTGGGTAGAGTGGATAAATAATTTAGTGGGTAGGTCCGGTAATATTTGAAAGTAGTGGGTAGTAACTGTAATTATTTTAGATTTTGTGGGTATTTTTGTAAGTGTCCCTTTAAAATTGACTTCAAATGATAAGCCCACTTTTATTAGGCCAAAGCTAATAGATGTCATCCTATACTAAAGGCTCAAATCAGTACCACGTGTCAAGTAACGTGGCGCCAAGTCATATGAACGTGACAATTCAAGTTAAGTCCAAAAGGTCAATAAATATACGCCACGCAGATAAGTGACATGTTCTAACCAATAAAATGCAGCCTTGTCACAACTTTAACTTGATTGGCCGGTTCACGGGCCTTGGCCCGTTAGGATTTTTTGGTGGCTACTTCATGCCACATCTATATAAAGGGGTCAAATCCCTCATTTGAGATCATCAGAAACCCGAGGAAGAAACTCTTACCAAGAAGCAATAAGGATCTCTTGGATCAAAGGCTATAATTTGCTATAAATCTTCAAGGAGTTATTTATGTCTCTACAAAGTTCATCAAAAGGAAGATTCGAGATCAAGCTCAACAGCCCTTGGATTTATTTCAAGTTCATTAAAAGGAATATTAAAGATCAAGCTTAAAAGTTCTTGGATTTATTTCTACAAGTTCATTAAAAGGATGATTGAAGAACAAGCTCAAAGACCCTTGAATTTCTACTTGTAATATTTATAGTTGAAAAGACGAATCAGAGGAATTATAGAGATTGTACTACTCTTCATAATATATTGAAATCAAATACTTACAATATTTTCTTGTCATGATATTTATTTATTTATTGAAGCGAATTTACTTGTTACAAATGTGTACTTGAAAATTTGAATGCAAGACCAATGGAGATATGACGGAACCAGTGGTGACCGTTGGTTGACTGAATTTTTCAGAAAAGAAAAACGAAGGTTGAGTAAAAGTGATGCTATGAAAATATGACACCGGGAAAAATAATTTTATTGTATTTGAAAAATGTTATAATATTACCTTAATTAAGTGCAATTAATCATAAAATATCCAATTAAATATGACACATGTAATAACAATAGCCATCTCTTAACTGATACATCACAAAACTCGCAAAACCATAAAGGTGCATGTTTGTCGACTATTGAGTTAGGAAGCTCAACCAACAGGAACAAGTAAGATCCAACTGAAATGAGGTCTTAAAGCATTTAATAGCCATCGTACCAAAAAGGCAATGAACTAAATAAATATCATGATAAAAAAATATTGTAACAACTGTAGTATTTGATTTCAATATATTATGAAGAGTAGTACAATTTCTATAATTTCTCTGATTCCTTTTTTCAACTATAAATATTACAAGTAGAAATTCAAGGGTCTTTGAGCTTGTTCTTCAATCATACTTTTAATGAACTTGTAGAAATAAATCCAAGAGCTTTTAAGCTTGATCTTTAATATTCCTTTTAATTAACTTGAAATAAATTCAAGGGCCGTTGAGCTTGATCTCGAATCTTCCTTTTGATGAACTTTGTAGAGAAATAAATAACTCCTTGAAGATTTATAGCAAATTATAGCATTTGATCCACGGGATCCTTATTGCTTCTTTTTATGAGTTTCTTCCTCTGGTTTTTTATGATCTCAATTGAGGGATTTGACCCTTTATATAGATGTGGCATAAAGTAGCCGCCAAGAAACCCTAACGGGTCAAGGCCCGTGAACCGGCCAATCAAGTTTAAGTTGTGACAAGGCTGCATTTTATTGGTTAGAACATGTCACTTTTCTGCGTGGCGTATATTTATTGGCCTTTTGGACTTAACTTGAATTGTAACGTTCATTTGACTTGGCGTAACGTTACTTGACACGTGGTACTGATTTGAGCCTTTAGTATAGGATGACATCCATTAGCTTTGGCCTAATAAAAGTGGGCTTATCATTTGAAGTCCAATTTAAATGGGCTTGGCCCGTGAGACCAGGCCAGCCCAGCCCTTTAATTAAGTAGGGTTGGGTCAAGGTTTCATTAGCCCTTTTAGAGTGAAGCCAAAAAGCCCAGCCTCTCTTGACCCGCCAGCCTCAAGGTTTGGGCTGAGGCTTGGCCCGTGAGGCCTGGCCCGTGAGGCCCAAATCATAATTAATTAATTATAGTCTTACCATAATTCACAAAAATAGTAAAATGATGTGCTAATATAGTAAAAAGAAAGGACTATAAAAAAAAAAAAACTAACTTAGGGTTTTACTTTAAGTATTCTAGTTCTAAACTATATTCTTTATTTCTCTGCCCACGTTTTCCACTTCTTCTTCAATTATTTACACACTTTCCCACTCTATCTATTATCAACTCCATCATTATTATTTGTATTTCATATTTTTAACTTAATAAGAATTTAGTTTGTTTGAGAGTGAATCTGCTTGCAATGCTGGAAAGTCAGAGTTGGATCTTTATTTGGAGGAGCAAAAGCTTGATCATCAAAATTTTCAAGATATGGATGTTGTTAAGTATTGGAAGGAAAATGAAAGAAAATATCCTGACCTTTCAGTGATGGCGCGCGATGTACTCAGTGTTCCAATTACTACGGCAGCATCAGAATCGGCTTTTAGCATTGGTGGTCGTATTGTAACCAAGTATAGAAGTTGTATCCATCATCAAAATGTCCAAACTCTTATTGCTACACGAAATTGGTTGCATGGCTTTACCCAACCTTTTACTGGTAATATTACTATCTAGGTATAATCACTTTTATTTAGCTAATTGTTAAAGTTTAACTAATTAATATTGTATGTGAATTGTAGATGAAGATGAAGCGCTTCTCAAGTTAACTTTATTACAAGTTGATTCAAATGTGCTTGATGGTTCTGGCTGTGTTATGAATGCAAGTTGAAGAGAATACATTTGATGGCTTGTTTAAATTTTAACTCTTTTAGGACTACTTTTATTGAATTTGGTAAAACTTTAGGACATTTATGGTTATGGATTCTATCTTTTTATTTAAGTAATTTATTTTGTTAACATCAATGACATGTAATGATCTACTTGATTCCAATTGAATGGTGCACCATGTTTAGTCCTTTTAAAAGGTTCATTATTTGGTTTTGTTGTTTCTTGCATAGTTGCATTGAGTTATGTTACTCTTGGTGCGTGTATCTATTAGAAAGTTTGAATGGTGCATGGATCTATTATGTTATTCTGAAGTTATTGTTCCACCTCTATTATGTTATTTTGAAGTTATGTTACTGTTAGTTTTGCATCTATATTGTTTTGGTTTCAACTTAATTTTATTGAAGGGCTAGCCCGTCCTAACCCACGACCCGCCTAGGGTTGGGTTGGGCCGAGATTTTTAAGGCCCTTTCGGAAGAAGGGTTGGCCCGTCCTAACCCATCAAATTTCGTAGCCTGCAAGGGCTGGGTTGGGTTGGGCTAGGCCAGTCCATTTTGACAGCTCTAGATGTCATCCTATACTAAAGGCTCAAATCAGTACCACGTGTCAAGTAACGTGGCGCCAAGTCAAATGAACGTGACAATTCAAGTTAAGTCTAAAAGGCCAATAAATATACGCCACGCAGATAAGTGACATGTTCTAACCAATAAAATGCAGCCTTGTCACAACTTAAACTTGATTGGCCGGTTCACGGGCCTCGGTCCGTTAGGGTTTCTTGGTGGCTACTTCATGCCACATCTATATAAAGGGGTCAGATCTCTCATTTGAGATCATCAGAAACCAGAGGAAGAAACTCATAACAAGAAGCAATAAGGATCTCGTGGATCAAAGGCAGAGGCGGATAGAGGGTGTATGGCGGGCTCGGCGGAACCCAGTAGTTTTGGCGTACACAGTGTATTAGTATTAAAAAAATCACTAAATATACATAAAAATCATGTCAAGAACTCAGTAACTAATACGAGAAATCGTAATTCAAAAATTTAGAACCCATAAGGTTCAAATCCTAGATCCGCCTCTGATCAAAGGCTATATTTTGCTATAAATCTTCAAGGAGTTATCTATTTCTTTACAAAGTTCATCAAAAGGAAGATTCGAGATCAAGCTCAACGGCCCTTGGATTTATTTCAATTTCATTAAAAGGAATAGTAAAGATCAAGCTTAAAAGCTCTTGGATTTATTTCTACAGGTTCATTAAAAGGATGATTGAAGAACAATCTCAAAGACCCTTGAATTTCTGCTTGTAATATTTATTGTTGAAAAGACGAATCAGAGGAATTATAGAGATTGTACTACTCTTCATAATATATTGAAATCAAATACTACAGTTGTTACAATATTTTTTTGTCATGATATTTATTTATTTAGTGAAGCGAATTTACTTGTTACACTTGTGTACTTGAAAATTTGAATGCAAGACCAATGGAGATATGACGGAACCAGTGGTGACCGTTGGTTGACTGAATTTCTCAGAAAAGAAAAACGAAGGTTGAGTAAAAGTGATGCTATGAAAATATGACACCGGGAAAAATAATTTTATTGTATTTGAAAAATGTTATAATATTACCTTAATTAAATGCAATTAATCATAAAATATACAATTAAATATGACACATGTAATAACAATAGCCATCTCTTATCTGATACATCACAAAACTCGCAAAACCATAAAGGTGCATGTTTGTCGACTATTTAGTTAGGAAGCTCAACCAACAGGAACAAGTAAGAACCAACTGAAATGAGGTCTTAAAGCATTTAATAGCCATCGTACCAAAAAGGCAATGAACTATACAAAAATGTTGGATGGGACCATGAAGGAGTTGCCCCAAGATGTAGTGATTTATATACTTGTAATGCTCCCGGTAAAATCTTTACTACGATTGAAATGCACCTGCAAAACATTTTGCAATATCATAAAATCGTCCACTTTCATTAATCTTCATCTAAATCATACGACCAATGTCAAGGATGAATTGGTTCTCCTCAAACTATCCTTCAAAACAGATGAATACAACTTTTATAAATCTATCTTATCTTTTCTTTACAGTAATGAAGATTATGATTTTACGCCCATTTCTCCAGATGTAGAAATTCCACATCTGACCACCACTTCTGCCTGTGTTTTTCATCAACTCATTGGTCCGTGCAATGGTTTGATTGCCTTGACAGATTCCCTGACCACTATCGTGTTTAATCCAGCAACTCGAAAGTACAGATTAATCCCACCATGCCCATTTAGTATTCCGCGTGGTTTCAGACGTTCTATTAGCGGTATTGGGTTTGGCTTTGATTCGGATGCAAATGATTACAAGGTTGTTAGGCTATCAGAAGTTTACAAGGAACCTTGTGACAAAGAAATGAAAGTTGATATTTATGACTTTTCCGTTGATTCTTGGAGAGAACTTTTAGGTCAAGAGGTGCCTATTGTGTATTGGTTGCCATGTGCTGAGATATTATACAAAAGAAACTTTCATTGGTTTGCATTTGCAGACGATGTAGTAATTCTTTGTTTTGACATGAACACCGAAAAATTTCACAATATGGGAATGCCAGATGCATGTAATTACAATGATGGAAAGTGTTATGGCCTGGTGATTTTATGCAAGTGCATGACGCTAATTTGTTACCCTGATCCAATGCCAAGTAGTCCAACAGAAAAATTGACAGATATTTGGATAATGAAGGAATACGGTGAAAAGGAGTCTTGGATAAAGAGATGCTCAATTAAACTTCTTCCTGAATCCCCATTAGCAGTTTGGAAGGATGAGATATTGCTTCTTCAAAGCAAAATGGGACATTTGATTGCCTATGATCATAATTCTGATGAAGTCAAGGAATTAGATTTACATGGTCTTCCCACAAGTTTGAGAGTTATAATTTACAGGGAAAGCTTGACCGCAATTCCAAAAAGTAAGGATAGCATAGAACTTCAACAATTTTAGAAGTGGGATAGCTCTTCAACTCTAACTTGACGAACTAGCAGTAACTAATTTTGAAAAAAGTTTCTGTCGGGAAGAGTTTGGCACTTATTCTGGGTAAGTAGCCCATTGATGGTTCCATTAGCAGCAACAACCTAACTGTCTATGGAAGCCTTTAAACTAGGAGCCTACTTCGCCAAGTTTTTGGATGGTCAAAAGTGCATAACTTATTTTTTTTTTTTTCAAAAATGGTTATTTATATATTTGGGTTGTGTAGAAATAACCAAGTATAATTTTTTCACCGAAAAGTTAAAAAAGTAGCTTATTTCTAGAACTAGAACCTATGTTTAATCCTTTTCGCACAAAATTATCCTTATTGAATTTTTTATATATATTAAATTACCCCTCTTAGTATTCTTCCTTCTTATTTTCTTCTACAGTTCGCACCAACATCCAACACCGCTATATTTATAAAAATTACATTACGTTTTTCAATTTATATTTTAAAATCTTAATTAAATAAAAAATAAGAACATGATTATAGTTTTGATAATTAATAATGTAAAAATATATCTTAGTTAAAATGAATATTTGGATCTTCTTATTCGTAATTTAACACTAAAAATTATGTGTAGAAAGCTTTACAAATATAAAATTTTTTTTGATTATTGACAAATATGCTTCTCAAATGAGTTTGTCAATCACAAACTGCTACACTCTAGAGTACATTTATAAAAAAGCAATTTTGCAGAATTTTGTTTTTAAAATAAGTATACTTTGGAATCTTGCCCAAACTTGATCTAAGCCATTTAAAAGTTTAAACGCTAAAGTATTTGAAAGGAAAAAAGGAAAAGAAAGGAAAGTTACCTTTTCTAACTTCAATTTGCCTACTAATAGTTTTCTTTCGTTTCATGTTGGAAAATCTATGTTTACCTAGTTTAATGGCCAAATACATATGCACGGACTCAAACCTGTTACAAATTTTTATTTTGGCGGCTCATCTTAGCCTAGTATTATGTACACACTTCAAGTATGCTTAAGGGGTGTCTTCATGAATTTTTGAAGTTAAAAGGACTCATCTAGACTTCATGAATTTTTGTATCTAGAGAAATTAATGTAAGTTTACGTCGAAGCAAATTGCTCGTATCACTGGTCTTAAACAAACTGATGTTGTACCTGATTTAAATGTAGTGTATGGCCGAAAAAATTGTACGTCGAAGCAAATTGCTTGTATCACTGGTCTTAAACAAACTGATGTTGTACCTGATTTAAGTATAGTGTATGGCCGAAAAAGTTGTCTTTTGACTACATATTTTTCCAATAAATTTCCATGTTTACATGAATTCAAAACATGGATGTTAGAACAACGGGGGAAGGTTGAAAAGAATAGTGATTCTGTTAAAATATATGTGGTCTATATCGCGTATCGTGTCATTATGGGATAGAGGTTTGAGACATACTGACATCCAATCATTGGGTGTTGGTTGAGAATGACACCATATGCTCACTGTTTTGATGGATTGATTATGTATGTTATAAAACTATCAGTAGCGCGAAGTAGATTCTCGGGGACTACTCTCTGTCTTACTGGGTTTCCGTTGGCATTGTTAGTTTGGGTAATGGAACTGTTCCCCTGCTTTGCAGAGAAATTTTTTGTGTTTTCTGGTGAAAGTCGATATTTGATGTTGAAGTATAATATCAATCATCATGTGCAGTGAGGAGGGATATAGTGAGAGACTGGAACTTTGATGAGGTTGCGTTGGAGCGTCATTCCATTAATTGGAAAGAGCAGCATGTAGGTTCAGAAATGACAATTTATGCCTGTCTTTTAGTGTTAAATCAGATAAGATTTAAACTCAGTTCTTGAGTCTAGTTTTGGGTCTAATTGGTGTTGCAGCAAATGTTACACTACTGAGGATTTTTTCATTAAAAAAAAAAAATCAACATGTGCAATTCAATACAACTAAAGATATGTTTGATCCTAGTAAATCAATAATTACTTGTAACAGATTTGGTTGTTTGATTATTTATTTCATTTAGTTCAATATATTTTTTATTTTTTTAATGTCATGTGTTATTTAGAATATAAGGATGAAGGACTTTTGATTGTCAAGGAGTGGATGGTGAATTTAATGTTGTGGTATTAATTTATTTTGTTGTATTAAAGTTTTTCTCAGTGTTCTTTGCTTAGTGATGTAAATACTAATTTTTCTTTGTTTTTTTTTTACTTTTCGCTTTTATTTTTAAGTTGTTCTATTAAGTTTGTTGTATTTTTTGTGTTAGTTTTGTCTTGTTACCGCTATTACGAATTTTTTCGAACTATTTTAGTGTTTTTATGCATATGTTATGTTATTTTTATGTTTTTGTTCATGAAGCTATTATGGAGTTTTATTGTATGTGTTTTTATTTGGAATTGCACCGTGTTGATAATTCATCTTCATTTAGTAACAGTTGTTTTTAAAGTGTGATCGTTCTGTCGTTTTTAGCATGTGAAGTTTGTAGTGTTTTCTGTGTTTTGTTAGGTCGTTTGAAATGATGACGATTCGTCATCTTTAGCTGCATAATGCACCCATTTGTTTGGTTGATTGTCTCGGCATGTGCTGTCAGACTGTTTGTATTTCTTATTTTTCTGTATATATGCAATTTCTGATGCATTATTGTCCGTATTTGATTTATTGTCGTTATTTGGTTTATGTAGCTTTGGTTTATTTTATTAAGATGGGTGAATTTTATGTAGGGGATTCTTTTTTCAGTATGCTCTATGTGTTTTTCTTTATATTGTTGTTGCTATTTGAAATGACGACAGGCTTAAAATTCAGATTTTTTTTTGTTCATATGTGAAGAGATATTGTTGGTTTGTCTCTATTTCTTCTCTTTATGGATATGTGCAACTGTAATATGTGATTTTGTTGGTGTATGTAGCTTTAATTTATTGATTAAGGTATCTGCATTTTTATGTAGGGGATTCATATTGAGTCATTCTATAGTATGATGAATGTTTTTTCTTTGTATTCTTGTTGGTTTGTGAATTGATGACCATCTGTCCTTAATTACTTGCTATGTTCATGTATTTTGTTAGCCCATTGTGAAGAGGTGCTACAGAATTTTCTCTGTCTTTATTTTTTTTTGTTTTTTGTTTTTTGTTTTTTGTTTTTTTTTTTTTGTGTGTTTTTCGGGCTCTATTACTGCTTTGTGTTAGCATATTTTTGATGGCTCATTATTTTTGTTTGGGTTAGTGTATCTAGTGTTTATATATAAAGATGATTGCAGTTAAGGAAGGTGACTTATATTGCCTATTTGAGTACTGGTATAATGCGAACAATCATTGGAGAGGGGAGTACGACTACCGTTCTATTATTACTTCTTTCTTGACTGAGTCGCAATTGCCTCTTTTAAAATCTAGTGTATTTGGTAGGCTTATGGATTTGGATGATATAAATTTATGCGGTAAGTTTGTTCATTGTATGTTGTTGTCCCAGATTCACATAAATGATGTGAATTCTATTAGTTTTAGGGTGTTTGGTCGGGTTTGCACCTTTGATGCAGAAGCTTTTTATTTGATAACTGGTTTGAGGTTCTCCGGTGAAGATTTTACATATGTGTATAGGAGAGATAATAATTTATTGATGCATTGTTTCCCTGGGGTTGGTAGTATTAAAGTTTCTCAGCTATTGACTGTTGATGTCGATGATTCTGATCCTATGAAACTTGCTGAGCTTTACCTTTTTGAACGTGTATTGCTTGGGCAACGGGGGGACAAATTTGTGGATGCTCGGTATATGAAAATTATTGATTCTGATGGTATTCATGTTTCTTTTCTGTGGGGGTTCCTATGTTTTAGTCATTTTCATAAGTCTTATAAAAGTCATTTTGAGTCTCCTCAAAACTTGGAGAGAGGGCATACGACCTATGTGTTAACTGGATTTGCCTCTTATTCAATTTATGGACTCTCGAGTTGTTTCCATATTTCAATCAGATTGATAGTTTTCATGGCTGTAATTTCTCTTGGATGCTCTCTTGGTCGAGGATGATGCATCCTTTCTTCGATACCTCTGTTAACTCTTACTTCCATGATGGATTGGAATTTTCATTTTCCACTTTGTGTTTTTTTATTTTTGGTTTAATTTTGTTGTTGTATATGAATATTTTTTGTTATTTCTTTTGCCATGTTGAAAAGAAATATCCGTTGTTCGAGCTGCGGAGACTAGTTGCACTTGATCAAGAACGAGATTTTATGATTTCTAAATTTTCGTCATGTCCTTTATGGAACATCTTTGGATTTAGATGGTGACTTATTAGTCGATAGTATCTATGATGTAAGTGTTCTTCTGTTGTAAGTTTATTTTGGTGGAATGTTTTGTTTGGTTATTGATAGTGCTTCACTATTTTTTTATGTCAGAGGCTTTCGAAGAAGGTAGTAATGAGTCTTCAGAGAATAACAGATTCATTGAAGAAGAAGTGGTGTGCTGATCGAGATTTGATCGTGCAGTGTGTTGTTGGATATTTCTGTTGTTGTTTTTTTTTAATTTTGTTATTATTTCAAAATTTAATAAATTGATTGGTGTTCATGCAAATATACTTGATGCTACTGATGCGACGTATGGTAATGAACGATCGAAGAAGAGTTGTAGTCAAAAGTGTAAGGCTGGTATTCGAATTGATGAGGTTGATGAGATTGCGTTGGTGTGTGTGAATCAAATGTTTATATCTGGCTGAAGGGCAAAGCTACTATGAGTTTAAAATGATCACATAGTAGTCAATATCTGTTTGAGTTTAGTTAAGATGATGAGCATCATATTCGAATTGATGAGATAGATAGGAGTAGTCTGGTTTGTGAAGTTGAATCTGTAAATGATTCGAAGTGTAAAGCCATTTTAGATCAGGAATCTTCAGAAGATAGTAAAGTTCAGGTTGTTGCAACTCAGATGATTCAAGAGCTTCAATCTGGGATGATTGATCTTTCAACTCGTGATTCGTGGGCCGTGTTTCCTGTTCATGATGTAGAAGCGGGTATTTTGGGTGATGTTAAAGTTTTTGAATCCGCCAAAGATGCTGGAAATGTAGAGGATCCTAAAAGGAGGAAGACTCAACATTCAAATTATGTTCCCTCATTTTAACTGAAACCAGTTGTCCGAATTGGATTGTATGACTATCTATTTGGTCGAGTGCTAGGCAGATGAGTGATGAAATGCGCACTGTTGAAAATTTTTGTTTGAAGTATTTGTAAATAGATAGATTACTTCTGTTGTCAATGTAATTGTATATTTTTTGTGTTGAAATGATGTTAATGCGTCTTTATTTCTGAACAAAGTTGTTGGGATGTTCTTTTAAGTTATTACAGAATTGATACCCAATTGGCTTCATTTGTATATATTTTTGTGGCATAGAAAAGTTGTCTTATTGTGTTATTCTAATTGGTAGTAATTTTTTTGAGTTGTTGATAATGTGGCTTCATTTTGTTGATAAAATATACAACAATTAAGTGACAAGGTGAAAGGAATATAGATTATTTTTTTATTTTATAAATAAAGACATTGCGGCTGTATTTATGAATAATATAATAACTTTTGGCAATACTGAAATGAGTGTGATTCGGTCTTATTTTCTAATGACGTGTATTTTATTTTTAGATTTATATAGTGATGATATTTCAGCTCTAATTATTTGAAAAGCCCATGTAATTTAAAAACTATGTTGTTTTGTCATAGAATGTGCTTCTATTGCTTAAGCAATTAAATTTTATAATGATGCCAAGTCGTCTTTATTTTCAAGTAGTGAAATAAATCCGGACCAGCCGCATATTTTCAAGTAGTGATTCGATTGCATTTTAGAAATGGACTTCATCACTGAGTAAGATTTATGGTAGAACAAGTCACAATTCGGTAGGAGAGGAGATAGCAGTTTTATGAATGTGATTAATACATTTTTAAGTCATAGGCAACTTCAACTTCTTAAGAAAGGAATATTTGGACATTTCTTGGATTTAGGAAAAATTAATTAGGACGGTTCATGTTATGTTTACTGTACTTTGAATTTAAAAGGAGTCATCCAGACTTGATGAATTTTTGTATCAGGGGAAATCAATGTCGGTTTACGTCGAAGCAGATTGCTCGTATCACTGGTCTGAAATGAACTGGTGTTGTACCTGATTTCAGTGTAGTGTATGGCAGGAAAAGTTGTCTTTTGACTACATATTTTCCCAAAAAATTTTCATGTTTGCATGAATTGAAAACATGGATGTTAGGACAAGGGGGGAAGAATGAAAAGAATAATGATGTTATTAAAATAGTTGCTGTCTATATCGCGTATCGTATCATTATGGGATAGAGGTTTGAGACATACTGACATCCAATCATTGGGTGTTGGTTGAGAATGACACCATATGCTCACTGTTTTGATGGGCTGATTCTGTATGTTATGAAACTATTAGTAGCGCGAAGTCGATATGCGCGGGGACTACTCTTTGTCTTACTGGGTTTCTGTTCGCATTGTTAGTTTGGATAATGGAATTATTCCCCTACTGATGCAATCGAAAATACGCGGAAGCTAAACAACGACACAAGTAATGCGGAAGCGATAAATAACAAGATAGGTGATATCAAAGATATCGGGAAACAAGGATTGGGGAGTCAAGAAACGAGAAGAAAGAACGGATTAATGAACTCAAGACATGAATTAATAATCCAAAAGGGAGAAAGTGAAACTCGAACCTTACAATGGGCTCAACTAGGTGTCGATCGCCATAGGTTCCAAGTTAACGAGATACATGAAGTCTCGGGCTTCGGACTAGAAAGGCTCGGCCTTCTCTAATTCTCTCTTCTCTCTATTCAATTCAAGCTAAAACTAATGAAAATGAAGAGCTAATATGCTATATATACATTTACATTGGATATTGGACAAAAATGCCCCTGGAACTGATTCTGCCTCGCTGATCATCTTCTCCTCATCGCGATCACGCCAGGAAGGCTCGCGATCGCGCAGACCATCTTCTACAGCATCGCGATCGCGCTAGGGATCTCGCGATCGCGCAGGTCTCCATCATCTTCACGACCTTCAGCATCCTCAGCTTCGCCTTCGCGCTCAAAGACACGCTGTCGCGCAGGCCAATGCAATACTCTTCGCGATCGCGTGAGAAGCTGTCGCGATCGCGAAGAACAAAAGTTCTTCCTTAGGCAGTGAGCTCCCAGTGTGCTCCCCTGTTTTGCCCTGTTTTGGGCTGCCTGTTTTCTTGCCCTGTTTCCTCCGTCCTCGGCGCTCCAATGCATGATCTTCCAAGACGTTCCCGGAGGCCTTGACTCGTATCCGTTGTGCACTCGAGCTTGGCTTTTGATGGTTGTCGTTTAGGCCATTTTATATTGCATCATCCTCCCCTTCTTGAAAGGATTTAGTCCTCGAAATCGAACCATCAAAACCTACAATCAAAGCAAGCACAACCAAAATTTCCTACTTCACAAGTAGGTTAGCTTAGCAAGAAAGAGTGCAAGGTGTGTGGAAAACACGCTCTTGTGATAGAGCCAAGCATCAATACCTATGAAAAAGCTTATGTCCCCAAAAGAGACAACATGGTCTTGGCTCGACAAGAACAAGCACTCATTTTCAAAACAAGCAAAGAGATCAAAGTCATGCAAGATGTAGCAATCAAATGTCCTATGACCCCTAAGCTTACTAGCAACACACCAAGCCTTCAAATCAAGTTTATCACAATGTGACACATTGGCTTTGGTATGTCCATCACTCAAGGTGTGCTCAACATATGGGATGGAGTAAGTAAAATAGTTCAATTCACAACTAACATCAACTACTCCACTCCCCTTCTTAAGAGCATTCTTACACACACCGAGAGATACCTCCTCACCTCCCAAATCAACTCCAAGACAATCCCCCTCACTAGGCAAACTCCAAAGGAAAATCTCCAAAATAGGTTCTTCATCATTATAGTCCACACAATGAAGGCTAGGACCACTAGAAGAAAGGTCAACACGACCAATATCAAGGCTACTCTCCTCACTTGGAGTTCCAAACGTCGGATCATCCATAGAGCCTAACTTTACAAACCATGGAGGTTCGACTCTACTATCGACTCTAGTCCGATACAATTCACCACCACAAATGAGATTGCCTTCAAACAATAGAAATGTAAAGGCATGCACCTCAAATTCATGGTTACGCAAAAGCATAGAATCAAGACTAGGTCCTTCACTCTCACTCAAGGAGTCATCGAAAATAAATCGATCCATCTCACACTCTAGAGACTCCTCAAGGGTACATCCACCCTCACTACGACACAAGAGACCACCACTATCAATTAAGCAATCAAAGGGAAGAATAAGATTATCATGAAATTCATCTTCACCTTTATCAAATATGGGTGGGGTGTCATAACAAGGTTCACAAACAAGGTCAACTACGACTTCTTCACTAAAGAGAGGTTCAATGAAAATCGAGCTCACATCATGATGTGGCTTTTCAACCCTCTCAACTAGTGGTTCAATTTCACACACAAGTTGACCCGAAGGCTCTACACTAGTTGCAAACACATTATACTCATGCAAATCATCAACTAGCATAGAGTTGTTACAAACACTAACACAAGACAAGGAAGTAATAGGCTCATGGGAAGAAGAACTAACACTTACACTTAAGTCGCATCCGGGCTCACTCAATGTACTTGAAGCGTCATGGCTAGCTTCTCCTCCTCGTAGATCACATTTGGCATCTCCTTCACCTTGTCTTTCCATCACGGAACATGGTTGAGGCTCCATCGGTTTGCCTCCAAGAATACCTACACAAGTACTCACACAAGTAGAAGAAAAAGATAAAGGGTTAAGGTTAGAATAAGTGGTGTCCTCACTCTTTTTTCCCTCTTTCTTTTCCCTCATTTTTCTTTCAAGGCTAGGTGTAAATTCGGGTGGCGACATCCTGCTCACATCACTCAACACATCCTCTCCTTTTTCCACTCGAGGAATGTCACCGGTCACTCCCTTACTCCTCTCAATCTTTTGTCTCTCAAATTCGGGCGAATTGGGACGAGGCCCAAGAATGCCCATAGCCGGAGTAGGTGGACTTTTCACGTCAACCCGGAATCTAGGACTAGGAGACTCATCACTTGACGTCTCCTTCTTCTTCGTTGGTGAACCACTTGGAATTGGAACTTGTGGTTTCGGGTTCACCTTGTTGATGTCTATCAACCCTTTTCTAGCACATGTCCCACCATTGCTTGTGTTTGTAGGACTTCTTGTTGGCACATTGTCAACCATGGAATGAAGTTCTTGCTCCTTGCTCCTTTGCCTAGCCAAAGAAAGGGCACTAGTAGGCACTCGGCTCCTCGCCCGGTAAGGCACAAAGTCATAGACTCTTTGCCCTACGCCCACAAGATACGCACCCTTCACCACACTATATTGCACCCTCTTCCCCTCCAACCACGGCTCACCTATCCACACATCAACATGACGCATGGGATACACGTCACACCACACATAGCATTTATAACTCCCATGAGATATGAGTACCCGGGCCTCCTTAGAAACCCACACTCCATCATACTCATAAGGATGCTCTAGCTTATGGCATGGTATCCTAAGCCTATCAACCAAAGAGGTGCTAATACAATTGGCATCGGTACCACCAATCTTGAGCAAGTATCCTCCAATACCCTCTACCTCAACAACGAACCTACATCTACCCAAGTCTTGCACATTGGCACCCAAATGAGAATTTGGACGCCCACAAGTGTCAACACCAACAACTTGGGTCTTCCTTATCCCTCCACTAGTGGCATCACCACTAGAACAACCTCCACTTCCCGTCACTCTCCCAACATTAGAAATGTTGTTGGAAGTCGAGGAAGGAACCTTGCCATGGAACCCATAAGTGCCTCTCGCCTTGGTTCCATAGCCCATAGCACTACTCCTACTACAACCATCCACGCCCCTCACGGCACATAACCCCTTTGTAGCAAAAGCAACACCATCTATCATACCACTCTCCACATGGAAATTAGAAGCATTAGGCCGCTTAGCGTACCTAGAAGATGCAAGCTTCTTCTTCCCCATGGAACAACCACCACCACCTCCCATACTAATGGAAGGCCCTCTACTACTCCCTTGTACACCGTTAGCAACACTAAGAGAAGATGCATAAGAATAACCCATATGTTCAACATCATCATCAACTCTATCTAGGTCGCTACCATCAATATCAAATTCTTCACAAGAAGAGTAAGTAGGATCATCATACCTTGAAGCGTCACCATCTTCGATTTCTTGACTAGAGGCATAGGCATCATCACAATCTTCATCACGAGCCTCATAGTCTTCATCATTCTCACGATCATCATAGTGAACCGCTTCATCATCATAGGAGCCATGGTTTCCATCATCATAGTAATGGCCATCATCCTCACCGTAGGAACCATAGTCTCCATCATCACCATACGAGTCATAGCAACTCGCATCATCGCCACATGAGCCATAATCTACTCCATCATCAATATCCGACATTGTTGCAATCACCAAAGAACAAAACCTCCCAAAAATCACTCCCTCACGTGTATCACTCAATATATATACACTCAAGAGCGAGGCCTTATCAACTTGGGAACCAAGGTAATCACAACTAGCATGTCCAAGTTAAAGTTCGGAGTGGAATTAATGAGACTCTATGTACGGACGGCTATTTAAAGTGCGCACTTGAGGCCAAAAGGAGTTCTACGACTCTTCTTTGAATTCTAATCTCCTCTACGCACGAATACCTAATACGCTAAAGGATTAGTGTCTTTCAAGTAGACCAATTACCTTCAAAACACTAACCAAGAGGTACGGTAGAAAACGGGACACAAAAGATTCGACTCGAATCGGCACCAAACGGATTTGGAATCGAATGAAATTTTGTTTGTGATCTACAAACTCATCATATTTAATGGTCCAATTGGAGTCATGATGTTTGGGAACTGTTCGGAAGCCGTTGCGAACGTTCTGTCCCAAAACTGGAATTCTGAAATTTTTTTGTTCTTCGCTATCGCGACCAGACGCGCGCGATCGCGAAGGGTTAAATTTTCAAAAAATAATTTTGTTCTTCGCTATCGCGAAATTGCTCTTCGCGATCGCGAAGGGTTAATCCCTGCACTTTCACAGCAGCTCAAAAACGGGTTTTTGGGCGATTTTGGCCAAATTTTTGGCTCGATTCCAACCCGAAACACAAAACCAACGATACCCAAAGGTGTATACAACTATAACAACCAATTCCCAATAGTTTTCAACTCCAAACAAACAACAACAAGCTTCGATTCAAGATTGAAGCGTTTTCAAGAAATTTTCAAACTTTTGGATTTTGATTTTGGAAATTTTGATTCGTAACACCAAAACACGAGATATAGGTATCAAAACAACGGGAATACAACAAGGAACAAACCCCACTACTTTTTAACACTCGGGGATTCGTATCCAACCCGCTCCACCAATTTTTTTCAACTTTTCTAGTTTTTCAATTTTTTGTTTTTCTTCACTTTTCAAGAACAAACAACACAATCACAACAACGACAAGAACAAGACCGAGGATTCGTAAGAACGAAGCCTAGCCGTGCTCTGATACCAACTGATGCAATCGAAAATACGTGGAAGCTAAACAACGACACAAGTAATGCGGAAGCGATAAATAACAAGATAGGTGATATCAAAGATATCGGGAAACAAGGATTGGGGAGTCAAGAAACGAGAAGAAAGAACGGATTAATGAACTCAAGACATGAATTAATAATCCAAAAGGGAGAAAGTGAAACTCGAACCTTACAATGGGCTCAACTAGGTGTCGATCGCCATAGGTTCCAAGTTAACGAGATACATGAAGTCTCGGGCTTCGGACTAGAAAGGCTCGGCCTTCTCTAATTCTCTCTTCTCTCTATTCAATTCAAGCTAAAACTAATGAAAATGAAGAGCTAATATGCTATATATACATTTACATTGGATATTGGACAAAAATGCCCCTGGAACTGATTCTGCCTCGCTGATCATCTTCTCCTCATCGCGATCGCGCCAGGAAGGCTCGCGATCGCGCAGACCATCTTCTACAGCATCGCGATCGCGCTAGGGATCTCGCGATCGCGCAGGTCTCCATCATCTTCACGACCTTCAGCATCCTCAGCTTCGCCTTCGCGCTCAAAGACACGCTGTCGCGCAGGCCAATGCAATACTCTTCGCGATCGCGTGAGAAGCTGTCGCGATCGCGAAGAACAAAAGTTCTTCCTTAGGCAGTGAGCTCCCAGTGTGCTCCCCTGTTTTGCCCTGTTTTGGGCTGCCTGTTTTCTTGCCCTGTTTCCTCCGTCCTCGGCGCTCCAATGCATGATCTTCCAAGACGTTCCCGGAGGCCTTGACTCGTATCCGTTGTGCACTCGAGCTTGGCTTTTGATGGTTGTCGTTTAGGCCATTTTATATTGCATCACCTACGTTGCAGAGAAATTATCGGTGTTGTCTGGTGAAAGTCGATATTTGATGTTGAAGTATAATATCAATCATCATGTGCAATTCAATACAGCTACAGATAAATTTTATCCTTGTAAATCGGTAATTACTTGTAACATGTTTTGTTGTTTGATTATTTATTTCATTTAGTTTAATATATTTTTTATTTTTTTAATTTCATATGTTATTTAGAATATAAGGATGAAGGACTTTTGATTGTCAAGGAGTGGATGGTGAATTTGATGTTGAGGTATTCGTTTATTCTGTTGTATTAAATTTTTTCCCAGTGTTCTTTGCTTAGTGATGTAAATATTATTTTTTCTTTTTGTTTCTTTTTCTTTGTAATTGGCTCAATTGATAGTAAGTTTTGATGCAACGGTTAGGCGTATTCAGAATAATGCTGCAACAATGATGGGTATACATGTTTCTATTTTGAAAATAAAATAAAAAGATATGTTATGTACTTTTTCTTGTTTCAGTTTGTGAAATCATTTGACATGTTTTTCTTCTATATTTACCTTTATTTCTACCTGTACTTATATTGTGTAGCGGTTGGAGGGCAAGATCGATAAGATTCATGATGTATTTTACAAAAAATACACTAGTCTTGAAAGTGGTGATGTATCTTCTGACAAGAATAATATCAATCAAACTGTCCGTAATATTCATGGCTCTGATGGTGGTAATGATGGTGTAACTGCTGGCATAAAGGATTATGATCAGAAAATTCAAGTGAGTTTGTCAGATAGGAAGAATTCGAAAGGTTATGTTGTATCCTGTATGTTTAAAGTGACATATATTACACTAATGACATGTTAAGAATGATTTAAGCAAGTTGAAAGACATAATATGACTATTTATGACGTTTATATGCTGAATATAAAGTTTGACACAAATCAGATTTAAGTTGTGGAAAATCGATTAACGAATTTTCATGTAACGAACCATTTTGAACAGTAAAATTTGTAAGCGTTAAGATGTCATTTTGGGACATATCTTATACCAAATTGAAGATCATGGAATATAGTTTCCAAATTTGCTTATACAATGTCCATATAAAGAGATATGAGCATCAGAAGTCAGGCCAGAAGAAAGGAGATAAGCGCAAAAGAGGGATAGAAGTGAAATATTTCGAATATTAAAGGAAAACTTATCTTCTTTTTCATCATTTCCAGAACATTCACGATAGGAACAGAGGTTTCATGCACGTTAAGCTATTGATAGGGTTTTGGAAGGAAGAATGCCAGTCTTAACTCGAAATTGAAGACGTATTAAATCAAAACATTCTACGTGACGAAGGTAACATCGTGCTACCTTTGTTTTCATCTATAGCTTAAGTTTTAGAATTACTTCATGGCTAACAAAAGTACCTAATTGTTTTGCTATAGCTTGTTGATACTTTGGAAGGTTTTGAATTCAATGGAAACAAAGTTTAGGAGCAAAAAATATCAAAGGTATGTAAGGCTAAATCTTTCTTTCGACAAGGCATCTATCTTGTTGCTTTTGAAGCTTGTCTTAGTTCCAAACTTGGTATTTCTTGTTAGGAACTTGTATGGCATCAAGGGAAACTTGTATATACTTAATTTGGCAATAAAAACAAACGTAAAATATGTCCAAAACAGTAACACGAAATGTTTCAAAATCTGAAAAATTGTTTTTATCTTTGGACAATTGTTAGTAGTTTGAGCATAATTCTTTGTACGAATTTGATATTGAGATAACTTAAGATTTAATGGAACCCTAAGACTTATATCTACAACTTTTATAATATTATAAAGTCTATAACTTTGATTTAGATCCTGAAAATTAGGTCGTAAAATAGGGTAGTGGTGCTGTCAAGCGATTCTGTCTGCAGATTTGTTATGATGCCCGGCCATCTCATCTTGTTATCCATTTAATCTATTTATGTTATCAGTTTAGCCGGGTATCTATTTCCGTATATATTATAGTTCTGGTTTTGTTTTTGCGGATCATCCTGTTTTAGGGGAAACTTTGCCGAAATGTTATGGAAATCCAAAGAGTTGGACAAATTCTGAGTTCTAGGTTGTGTCTACGATTCCATCTAGAGTTTTCTTATCATTTCTTTGAGTTCATTTCTATTGTTGCCACATGTATTATGCCTCAAACATGTTTATGCTTATATTGTTACCATATTTTGTGTGATTTGGAGTCCCCCAAAGAGGCTGGACATTGAAAACACAGTCCGGCCGCGTGTGATACTACCTGTTTGGGATACACAACCCCTCTGGTTTAGGCGAGAGTTTAAACATATAGTGTGACCGGGTGTCATTCACACACTCTGGCGGGGACATAGCTCATAACAGCTTCCAGGTTTGTTATATATGTGTATGTAGCCACAATATGCACTATATGACTATACATGAGGCTAGTTCAGATGTTCGGTTACCTGATTTGGGGGAATACAACCCATAACACCATACAGGCACTGGGTCAGATGATAGTCCAGTTTTACTCCAACCAATTAATAGTTCTCAGTTTTTAGCCATCAGTTCTTAATGTCAGTATCAGTTGATAGCTATCATTTCCCAGTTTCTAGTTACCAGTTATCAGTTATCGGTCACATCACAATCAGCTATCCGTATAGTTTAGCCCAGCCTTTAGATTCAGATTCAGCTAGACTTTAGTTTATATTCAGATCATGTTTAGTTTGTGTTTCGGACTTCCAGCTACATTCCTATGCTTTAGCACATATTTACATATTTATATTCCAGTCGTACAGTTTCATTCAGCTATGATATATTATATGGTCACGCCTTACATATGTTTTTACATATCGTACTCACATCCTCTCTTGGGTGCTGTATTTCATGTCGCACAGGTGCAGATCAGACCTTGAGCCACATTAGTAGGCTATCTACCAGCTGTTGGAGTCACTACGCTTTTCCCGGAGTTTACTACTTTTGGTATGTTGTACAGACACCCAGTATGTATGGCTGGGCCTTGTCCCGCCCTTTGTATATTCAGTTTAGCACTCTTAGAGGCTTGTAGATATGTCCCTGTGCGGTTTATTCAGTATGTTATGTATGTCAGCGTGTGATAGCCTTGTCGTCTTTCCAGAGTTTATGTTTTCCGTAAAAATGTATGTATATATAACCAGGTTGCCAGCTCATCTCTATTATTCATAGATTATTAGTAGGTTTTGCTATGATCAACACTCAGTGTCAGTTATCCATCGCGGCCTAGGTTGGGTCGTGACAAAAGTAGTATCAGAGCAGTTCTGTACTAGGGTGTTTACAGACCGTGTCTAGTAGAATCTTGTTCAAAAGTAGGTTGCGCGCCATACTTATGAATAGGAGGCTACAAGGCACTTCAGGATGGTTATATGCTTTTCTTCTCTAGATTGTGCGATAGAGCCATAATTTTAGAATTCACCATCCTAAACTAATATTTTGAATGCCACGATAATGCCAAAGAAACTAACAGCTGATCAGAAGGGCAAAGCCATTACATGGCAGGGTACCAGTAGAGTGCCACCTGAGGTGGATGATAGTGAGGAGTCCAGACCTGAGGCTCCATCTGAGACCTCACAGATCCCCTCAGTTCAGAGCGATATTAGAGGTACTACAGCTACCATACCTCTAGCTCCTCAGCTTGATAGCCAGGGGTAGGAAGTGAGGGATGTAGATTACTGACCAGTCTTGTAGTTGCTTAGACTAGACGGCACGATACAGATGCCTAGGGAGATGTAGGATCCAGGATAAGGGATATTATCAGACTAGAGCCTCAAATCTTTACTGGGTCCCGTACAAGAGAGAATCCTCATGATTTCCTAGAAAGGATAGCCAGGGTGTTGAGGGTCATGCACGTATCAAACACAAAGTTATCTGCATTAAGATTGCATGACCTAGCAACAGGGTGGTATCAGACATGTGAGCTATCTAGAGGGCCAGATGCTGCTCTGGCGACTTGGCAGTAATTCTCGGATGCCTTCCTTCGTCAGTTTATGCCTATAGAGACACAAAGAGCACGTGTTGATTAATTCATGACCTTGAGAGATGGGGAAGTTTGAGTGTAGAAGAGTATAATTATCGCTGTAATTCTTTAGCAAGGTTTGCACCTACTGTGGTGGCGATTATGGAGGACAGAATTCACAGGTATGTAGTGGGACTAGGTCCACACATGGTGAACGACTGTAAGTCTGTTGCTATACAGTCAGGTATGAGCATATCATGTATTCATGAATTTGCTTTATCACTTGAGGAGAGGAAGTAGAAACAGAGAGCCGACAGGGATAGAGGGTCGCATAAAAGAGGAAAATTTTATGGTTCATTTGGAGAGACATCTAGAGCGATTAGGCAGTAGAGTGTTAGACAACCACCAGCTAGTATACCTCCACAGTCGCGTGGCCCAAGATCTGATAGACCTCCTCAGTCCAGAGCTAGTCAGGCATCACAGACTTTAGGATTTTAGTGTCGTGGTACTTCTAGACAGGCCAGTCAGATATATCCCAGGTGCCCAGATTGTGGTCGACGCCACTTTGGCCCATATCAGTTAGGAGTTGATACTTGTTATATTTGTCGCAAGGCAGGCCATTCCATGAGAGATTGCCCAACTAGGGATGGTAGTGGTGTAGTCCAGCCAGCTAGATCAGCAGTAGCTTCCTCAGCACCAGCACACCTTCAGGGGAAACTTCTTCAGGCACCAGCAGGTCGTGGTAGAGGCCGAAATAGAGCTCCTACAGCAGGCGGTCCTCAGAATCGCACCTACTCTCTTATTGGTGGACAGGACCAAGAGGCTTCACGAGATGTAGTCACAGGTACTCTGGCAGTCAATTCTTTCGATGTATATATGTGTTGATAGATTCTGGTTTTACAATATCGTATGTTACTCCCTTTGTTCATATTAAATTCAAAATAGAACCATAGGCTATGTGACCTTGCAAGGTAGCCACTCCTGTTGGTGATTCAGTAGTAGCTAGGGGTGTTTATAGAGGTTGCACCGTGATGATTGGTGACTGTAGCACTACAGCTGACTTAATGGAGCTAGAAATGGTTGATTACGATGTTATTCTTGGTATGGAGTGGTTGTATTCTTGTTATGCTAATGTTGGCTATAGAGCGAAGACAGTCTCGTTTAACTTTCCAGGAAAATTAGCTATGGAGTGGCAGGGTGTTTTTGCATCGCCAAGGGGTATGTTTATTTCTTACCTTTAAGGCAAGGAAGAAAATCGTAAAAGGCTACTTATATCATATTGTTCATGTTCGAGACTTGGAGAAGGAGACGTATACTCTTGAGTCAGTTCCGATAGTAAATGAGTTCCCTAACGTGTTTCCAGATGAGTTACCTGGTCTTCCTCCAGAACGGGAGATTGATTTTCCTATTGATGTAGTACCAGGTACGCAGCCCATATCCATTCCTCCTTACAGGGTGGCACCAACAGAACTGAAAAAACTTAAGGAACAACTTAAGGATTTG
This sequence comes from Petunia axillaris subsp. axillaris, assembly GCA_029990575.1. Lineage (NCBI taxonomy): Eukaryota > Viridiplantae > Streptophyta > Magnoliopsida > Solanales > Solanaceae > Petunia > Petunia axillaris. Next base: position 117,697,390 of record JARKNS010000004.1, on the reverse strand, counting down.
TTAGATAAAGGCCTTATTAGACCCAACATATCCCCACGGGGAGCCCCGGTACTATTTGTGAAAAAGAAAGACGACTCTCTAAGCACGTGCATAGATTACACATAACTGAATAAAGTCACAATCAAGAATAAATACCCTCTGCCCAGGATTGATGACTTATTCGACCAGCTCCGGGGTGCCAAGTACTTCTGAAAGATAGATTTGCAATCAAGCTACCATCAGGTTAGAGTCAGAGAATGTGATATACGTAAAACTGTATTCAGGACCAGGTATGGCCATTACGAGTTTTAATAATTTCGTTTGGACTAACTAATGCCCCTGCAGTATTTATAGATATGATGAACAACGTATTCAGGCCTTACCTAGATTTATTTGTGATTGTATTTATTGACGATATTCTCGTCTATTCAAATTCTGAATCAGGACATGCGGAGCATCTGCGCACAATATCGGGTACTCTTCGGGACCAGCAATAATATGCTAAATTCTCGAAGTGTGAATTAAGGTTAGATTCAGTGGCATTTCTTGCCATATAGTTTCAGCAGAGGTAATTAAAGTAGATTGCCAGAAGATCGAGGTTGTAAAGAATTGGCCCAGACCTACGACGCCAACTGAGGTACGCAGTTTTCTAGGTTTAGCAGATATTACAGAAGGTTCGCAGAGGGTTTTTCTCCCTTGCAGCTCCACCAACCAAATTGACACAGAAAGCAGCCAAATTTCAGTGGTCAGATTCTTGCGAGCATATCTTCCAAGAACTAAATAATAGGTTGATAACAGCTCCATTACTTACACTTCCAGAAGGATCTGAGGGCTATGTCATTTATTGTGACGCTTCTTGAATTGGTATTGGTTATGTATTGATGCAGCATGGAAAAGTTATTTCTTCTGCTTCCAGATAGTTGAAAAAGCACAGCAGAACTACCCTACCCATGATTTGGAGCTTGCAGCTGTCATTCATGCATTAAAGATTTGGAGACATTATTTGTACGGTGTTTATGTTGATATTTATACAGATCAGAAGAGCCTACAACTGAGGCGGTGGCTAGAGATGCTGATGGACTAGGTCGTGGACATTCTTTATCATCCAGGTAAAGCGAATGTTGTTGCTGATGCCCTTAGTCGTAAGTCCATGGGTAGTTTATCTTATTTACAGCCACACAAGAGAAAGTTAGCTCATGCACTTCACCAATTAGCCAGTATGAGAGTCAGATTAATAGATTCAGAGAATGCAGGAGTTATTGTTCAGAACACAGCCATTACTTATCTAGTGACAAAAGTAAAACAGCGCCAGTATGAGGATCCAGTTCAAGTTGAATACAAACAGATAGCTAGAAGAAAACTGAAATCGCCATACAGGATTACTAATAACGGGGTTCTCATGTATAGAGACAGACTTTGTGTTCCTGATGTTGCAAATTTAGGTGGACAGATTATGACAGGGGCACATTATTCCAGATACATTGTTCATCCAGGTTCGACTAAGATGTACCATGATCTTAAGCAGATTTACTGGTGGGATGGAATGAAGCGTGACATAACAAAACTTGTGGCTCAGTGTCCTAACTGCCGGTAGTTTAATGTCGAGCATAAAAAACCTAATGTCTTGTTGCAAGAAATAGCGATTCCATCATGGAAATAAGAAGAAATAAATATGGACTTCATTACAGTCTTGCCCCGTACATGGAGCAGGTATGATTCTTTCTGGGTTATAGTTGACGGGCTTACTAAATTAGCTCATTTTTTGCCTGTTAGAACTACATATACAGCGGAGGATTATGCCACACTTTATATCAGAGAGATAGTGCACCTACACGGTATTCCAGTATCTATCATTTCAGACAGGGGCGCCCAATTTACAGCTAAGTTCTTGCGATCATTCCAGACAGGTTAGTGATTCCTAATAGATAAGTCCAGTTTTAATCCAACAAGCAGTTGATAGAGTCAAGTTAATCAAGGAAAGATTATTAGCAGTGCAGAGCAGACAAAAGTCCTATGCAAATAACCGGCGTCGAGATTTAGAATTTCAGATTGGCGATTGGATATTTCTGAAGGTATCGCTCATGAAAGGCATTATGAGATTCGGCAAGAAGAGAAACCTTAGCCCTAGATTTAAAGGTCCATATTAGATTTTTATACGAGTTGGGCGTGTAGACTACAAGTTAGAACTTCCACCAGACCTTCAGGAGGCACATCCAGTATTCCATGTTTCCATGCTTAGAAAATGTGTCGGAGATCCCTTTAGAGTTGTATCAGTAGATGATACTCAGATCACAGAGCAATTGACTTATGAAGAGGTGCCAGTTGTAATTTTAGATAGGTAGATTCTTCGGCTAAGGACGAAAAACATTCCTTCAGTTATGATAAGGGGAAAACTACGGGGAAGTAATAATCTAATCGAGCAGAAGCAAATAATAAAGATAACAAGAAATCGAGACTAGGAAGGCAAGAAATGAGAAGAAAGAAACGAATTCAATTCAAATACGTTGATTAAATTCAAAGGGAGAAAGGAAAACTTGAACCTTACAATGGAATTCAAACTAGGTGTCGATCTCCATAGGTTCCAAGTCGAGACATACACGAAGCCTCGGGCTTCAACAAAGAAAGGGTCGGCCTCTTCTTAGTTCTCTCTTCTCTCTATTCAATGTCAAAACTAACTAATGAATGAAAATAGCTGAGTGTCCTATTTATAGTTTTTCATAAGACATAGTGAAATTACTAAAATGCCCCCAAAACTAATTAGGACATAAAAGGCCACTTAAGGGCAAAATAGGAACTTCACTCCAAAAATCAACCAAGCTTCAGCGTTGGGCGCTCCGCCTGGAATCTGGGCGCTCCGCCTGAACCCTTTGAAGACTGGGCGCTCCTCCTAGAGCTGCGCGCTTCACCCTGGGCGCCCCGCCTGGAACTTGGGCGCTCCGCCCAGAGTGCCTTGAAGTTGGGCGCTCCACTTGGCTTCTAGGCGCTCCGCCTGTCTGTGCTGGGCGCTCCTCCTTCCTTGGCGCTCTGATGCATGATCTTCAAGTCGCTTCCGGAGACCGTGACTTGCGTTCCTTGTGCTCTCAAGCTTGGTTCTTGAAGGTTGGTATCTTAGCTCGATTTGCCCTGTATCATCCTCCTCTTCTTGAAAGGATTTCATCCTCTAAATAAAACCATCAAACCTACATCCAAAACAAGCACAAACAAATTTTCCTACTTCACAAGTAGGTTAGCTTAAACAAGAATAAGTGCATATGGTGTGGAAAACACACTCTTGTGATAGAGCCAAGAATCAATACCAATTACAAAGCGTATGTTCCCAAAGGAAACAATAAATTCTTAGCTCAACAAGAACAAACACTCATAATCAAAACAAGCAAAGAGATCAAGGTCATGCAATATGTAGCAGTCAAAATCCCCATAATCCCTAAGCTTATGACCAACACACCAAACCATCAAATCAATATTATTACAATGTGACACATTGGCCTTAGCATGCTCAACATATGGAATAGAGTAAGTAAAATAGTTCAATTCACAACTGATATCGAATACTCCACTCCCCTTCTTAGAAGCACTCTTACACACATCAGAGTGACTTCCTCACCTCCAAATTCACCTCTAAGACAACCCTCATCACTAGACAAACTCCAAAGAAAGGTCTCCAAAATAGGCTCTTCATCATTATAGTCCACACAATGAAGGCTAGGACTACTAGAAGATAGGTCAAAACGACCAATATCATGACTACTCTTCTCACTTGGAGTTCCAAACAATGGATCGTCCGTAGAGTCTAACCTTTCAAACCATGGAGGTCCTACTTTACTACCAACCCTAGTCAGATACAATTCACTACTACAAATGAGATTGCCTTCAAACAATAAAAATGTAAAAGCATGCACCTCAAATTCATAGCTACACAAAAGCATAGTATCAAGACTAGGTCCTTCACTCTCACTCGAGGAGTCATCAAAAATAAATCGATCTATCTCACACTCTAGAGACTCCTCAAGGTCACAACCATCCTCACTACGACACAAGAGACCACCACTAGAAAATAAGCAATCAAAGGGAAGAATAGGATAATCATGCAATTCATCTTCTCCTTTATCAAATATGGGTGGGGTGTCATAACAAGGTTCACACACAAGGTCAACTTCACCATTTTCACTAAAGAGAGTTCAATGAAAACCGAGCTCACATCATGATGTGGCTTTTCAACCCTCTCAACTAGTGGCTCGTTTGCACACACAAGTTGATCAAATGGCTCTACACTAGTTGCAAACACAATGCACTTGAAGTGTCATGAATGTCTCCACCTTGTAGCTCACATTCGGAATGGCCTTCACCTAGCCTTTCCATCTTGGATCATGATTGAGCCTCCATCGGTTTGCCTCCAAGAATTCCTACACAAGGACTCAAACACATAGAAGAAAAAGATAAAGGATTAAGGTTAGAATAAGGGGTGTCCTCACTCTCAATTTTTCTTTTTCCCTCTTTCTTTTCCCTCATTTTCTTTTCAAGGTTGGGTGTAGATTCGGGTGGTGACAACCCACTCATACCACTCAACACAACCTCTCATTTTTCCACTCGAGAGTTGTCACCGGTCGCTCCTTTACTCCTCTCAATATTTTGTCTCTCATATTCGGGTGAATTGGGACGAGGTCCAAGAATACCCATAGCCGGAGTAGGTGGACTTTTTACATTAACCCAGACTCTAGGACTAAGAGACTCATCACTTGATGTCTCTTTCTTCTTTGATGGTGAACCACTTGGCTTGGAAGCTTGTGGTTTCTGGTGCACCTTGTTGACACTCATCAACCCTTTTGTAGCACTAGTCCCACCATTGCTTGTGTTTGCAGGACTTCTTGATTGCACTCTTTCATTCATGGAATGAGGTTCTTGCTTCTTTCTCCTTTGCATTGACAAAGAAGGGGTAATAGGATGTATCAAAATCTTTGCCCGACAAGGTTCAAAGTCATAAGTCTTTTGTCCCTTGCTCAAGTTATACACATCCTTTATGAGATAATACCGCACTCTCTTGTCTTGCAACCATGGTTTACCTAGCCAAACACCAAAATACTCCATGGGATACACATCACAGCAAACATATTCCTTGTAACTCCCATGAGATATGAGTACCCGATCCTCGCTAGTAACCCAAACACCATGACTCACATAAGGATGTTTCAATTTATAGCATGGTATCTTTAGTCTATTTACCCAAAAGTCGTTAATATAATTAACATCGGCTTCACTAACCTTGAGAAAGCATCCTTCTCTACCATTCACCTCAAAAAGGAACCTACTTTCACACATGTCTTGTATAGGGTCACCCAAGCAAGGGTTTGTAGGTTGAAGAAACCCATCACTACCACATTGGGTTCTCCTTATCCCTCCACTAGTGGCAATACTACTAGAATCACCTCCACTTCCCGTCACTCTTCCAATATTAGAAGTGTTGTTGAAAGTCGAGGAACGAGCCTTGCCATGGAACCCATAAGTGCCCCTCGCCTTAGTTCCATAGCCCATAGTACTACTCCTACTACAACTATCCAAGCCCCCCACGCCATTAGAACAATATAACCCCTTTGTAGCAAAAGCAAAACTATCTCTCAAACCACCCTTCACATGGGAATTAGAAGCATTAGGTCGCTTAGCGTACCTAGAAGATAGCCCCTTCTTTCCCACGGAACAACCACCACCTCCTCCCATAATAATGGAAGGAACTCTACTACTCCCTTGTACACCATCAGCAACACCAAGAGAAGATGCAAATGAATAATGCGAATAATCAACTTCATCATTTATGCCCTCTATGCCACTATCATGCACATATTCATCACAAGTAGAGTAAGTAGGATCAATGTACCTTGAAGCTTCACCATCTTCATACTCTTGACCAGAAGCATTAGATTCATCAAATTCATCTTCTTGAGCTTCATAGTCGTCATCAACCTCACGATCACCATAGTGAACCGGTTCATCCTCATACGAGCCATAGTCCCCCAAGTCATCATAGCAAGATCTATCATCACCCTCGTAGGAACCATAGTCTCCCTCGTCTCCACATGAGCCATAACCTCCACATTCATCATCCGACATAATTGCAACACCAAAAGACAAACCTCCCAAAAGTCATCCTTTACGTGTATCACTCGATATATGAACAGTCAAAGGTGAGGCCTTACAACTTGGGAACTAAGGTGATCACAATTAGTATGTCCAAGTTAAGTTCGGAATAGAGTTAATGAGACTCGATGTACTGACGGCTATTTAAGTGCAGACTTGAGGCCAAAGGAGTTCTACGACTCTTTTTTGAGTTCTAATCTCCTCTACGCACGAGTGTCCTAATACGCTCAAGAGTTAGTGTCAATGGAGTAGGCCAATCACCCTAGAAACACTAACCAAGAAGTTAGGAAACAAACGGAACACAAAATTAATTCCGCAGCCAAACAAGGGTGGGCGCTCCGCCTAGGGGGGAGGCGCTCCGCCCAGTGAATGTGGGCGCTCCGCCAAAGCCTAGGCTGTCCGCCTGGCTGACCCTGCTGCCATGAAAGTGGGCGGTCCGCCCTGGTCCTAGACGCTCCGCCTGGGACGCATTTCAGCAGTTTTTCCAAACGGGTTTTGGCAATTTTTGGCCAACTTTTTGGTTCGATTTCAACCCGATACACAAAATAAATGATACCCAAAGGTGTATACAACTGTTATCAACAATCCCCAATGGTTTTAAACCTCCAACAAACAACAACAAGGTTCAATTCGAATTTGAAGCTTTTTCAAGAAATTTTCAAATTTTGGGGTTTTTATTTTTGAAATTTTGATTTGTAACACCAAAACACGATATATGGGTATCAAAAAGACGGGAATACAATAAGAAACAAATCCCAATACTTTTAAACACTTGAGGATTCGAATCCAACCTGATATACCAAATTTTTTTCAAGTTTTCTATATTTTAATTTTTTTATTTTTCTTCAAACTTTCAAGAACAAACACAACGACAACAATGATACTAATACGATGAACAAGAAACAGGAGTTTGTAAGAACATAACCCGAGCCTTGCTCTGATACCAAACTGATAAGGGGAAAACTATGCGGAAGCAATAATCTAATCGAGCGGAAGCAAATAATAAAGATAACAAGAAATAGAGACTAGGAAGGCAAGAAATAAGAAGAAAGAAACGAAGTCAATTCAAATATGTTGATTGAATTCAAAGGGAGAAAGGAAAACTTGAACCTTACAATGGAATTCAAACTAGGTGTCGATCTCCATAGGTTCCAAGTCGAGACATACACGAAGCCTCGGGCTTCAACAAAGAAAGGCTCGGCCTCTTCTTAGTTCTCTCTTCTCTCTATTCAATGTCAAAACTAACTAATGAATGAAAATAGCTGAGTGTCCTATTTATAGTTTTTCATAAGACATAGTGAATGACTAAAATGCCCCCAAAACTAATTAGGACGTAAAAGGACACTTAAGGGCAAAATAGGAACTTCACTCCAAAAATTAACCAAGCTTCAGCGTTGGGCACTCCGCCTGGAAGCTAGGCGCTCCGCTTGAACCCTTTAATGATTAGGCGCTCCACCCTGGGCGCGCCGCCTGGAACTTGGGTGCTCCGCCCAGAGTGCCTTGAAGCTAGGTGCTCCGCCTGGCTTCTAGGCGCTCCGCCTGACTGTGCTGGGCACTCCTCCTTCCTTGGCGCTCCAATGCATGATCTTCAAGTCGCTTCCGGAGACCTTGACTTGCATTCCTTGTGCTCTCAAGCTTGGTTCTTGATGGTTGGTATCTTAGCTCGATTTTCCCCGTATCAAGTTAAGATGTTATGGCGAAGCAATAATGTAGAAGAAATAATTTGGGAAGCTGAGAATGACATGAGAGCTAAATATCTGCATCTCTTCACTACTTCAGGTATGTAACAGATTGTTGCTTAATGCTTCTACATACTTCATTTAACATTCGAGGACGAATGTTCCTTAATTGAGGAGATTGTTGTGTCCCGTATATCTAAAGTGACATATATTACACTAATGACATGTTAAGAATGATTTAAGTAAATTTAAAATCATAATCTGACTACATATCACGTTTATATATTGAATATAAAGCTTGAGACAGATCAGATTTAAGTTGCGGAAAATCGACTAAGGAATTTCAATGTAACGAGCCATTTTGAACAATAAAATTTATAAGCTTTAAGATATCATTTTGGGATATATCTTATACCAAATTGAAGGTCTTGGAATGTAGTTTCCAAATCTATTTTCCTCTTGCTTATACGATGTTTGAATAAAGAGATATGAGCATAAAAAATCAGGCCAGAAGAAGAGACATAAGCGTAAAAGAGGGCTAGAAGTAAAATATTTCGAATATAACAGGAAAAATTATCTTCTTTTTCATCATTTCAAGAAAATTCGCGGTAGGAACAGAGGTTTCATGAAGGTTAAGCCATTGAGATCGGATTTTGAGCCACGTTAGTAGGCTATCTACCAGCTGTTGGAGTCACTCCGTCTCCTCCCGGAGTTTACTACTTTTGGTATGTTGTGCCGACACCTAGTAGGTATGGCGAGGCCTTGTTCCATACTTCGTATATTTAGTTTAGTACTCTTAGAGGCTTGTAGATATGTTCATGTGTGGTTCATTCAGTATGTTATGTATCTCAGCGCGTGATAGCCTTGTCGTCTTTCTAGACTTTATGTTTTCAGTAAAAATATATGTATATATAACTAGGTTGCCAGATCATCTATATTATTCAAAGATTATTAGTAAGTTTAGCGATGATCGGCACTCAGTGTCGGTTATCCATCGCGGCCCTAAGTTGGGTCGTGACAGGTTATGGCATTGGTGATTATGACAATGAGGATTTTTCTGGTGGAATAAAGGATGTTGAAGTAGAGACAGAAACATATGGTTCAGATAGCAAGAACTCTAAAGATTCTGGCACTGCTGATGATGATAATAAGGATATTTGAGGTGTTGAAAAGGGGTGTTGATCAGGAAGCTTTAGGGACTAAAACTGATGGTTCAGAAGAATTCTGATGGTTCGTGAAGTGGCGATGATAATAGTAAGGATATTTCTTATGACGAAAAAGATGTTGATGAGGAAGTTGTAGAGACTAATACTGATTCTTTAGATAGCAAAAATTTGGAGGAAGAGAGAGGTGAGTTTTCTAATAGGAGTGGTTTTGATATCAATGGAGATGCTAGCTCAACAAACTTTGAGCATCAAAGTAAAGGTGATTCTTATGCTAAATCATTCAGTGCTTCTCTTCCAGATGATGAAGAAGTAGATTAGATTGTTGAGAAATCTGTTGATGGTAAAAAGGAAATGCATTATGATTCGAATGTTGGTTGTGTGGATAATACAAAGAGGACACCAGTTCAGAATAAGTAGGTTGTGCAACGTAAATATGTCACGCGGTCAAAGAGAAAGGAGCTAGATAGGAATCTAACTCATGTTTGTATTTCTTTAAAGAAGATCAAAGTTGAGAAACCTTCTGCTGTGAAAAAGGGATCAACAATGCTTGCCGCTAGAGGAAGCATGTCCAGTCAACAGAAAAACCAAGAGATGGTTTCACCTGAGATTCCTGTGGTACAGCCTATCCTAGCAGTCCCAGCAAATGTGGAAGTTAAGAGCACATAGGTTAATACGGTGGCAACGTACAAGCCATAGGATATTGTTGTTTCTATTCTTCTAAGAAGATCAAAGTTGAGAAAGCAAAAAGGGGATCGACAATCAGCATAAAAACGAGCAGATGCTTTCAGTTGTGACTCATGTGGCACAAACCATACTAACAGTTCCAGCAAGTGTGGAAGTTGAGAGCACACAAGTTGAGTCGAAGGCATTGTACTGTGAACAGATGATGCTGGACAAGGCATTAGAGATTGTTGTTTGTATTCCTTCAAAGAAGACCAAAGGTTAAAAAGCGAAAAAGGGATCAGTGATGCGTGGCACTAGAGTAGGTAAGTCGAACCAATAGAAAGACTTTAAGCAGGAGATAGTGGACAAGTCATCGGAGATTGCTATTTCTATTCCTTCAAAGAAGATCGAAGTTGAGAAAGAAAAAAAGGGATCTGCGATGCGTGGCACTAGAGGAAGTAAGTCCAACAAACAAAAGATTAGGAGATGTTGTCATCTCAGATTACAGTGGCACAACCTTTACTAACAGGTCCAGCAAGTTTTGAAGCTAAGAGCACTCTAGGTACATTTTATTAATTCTTGCAAATACATTTTGATATTTTATTTGCATATTAAGTTAAGTAACAAGCATATTAATCCAATTTTTCATCATTTTGGTACAAGTCGTTACAAAATTAAGTTTTATATTGGCCTTAAGTGATGACGTTCTGGTATTAACTTTTTTGATTTTTTTAAAATGTATATATTTTCAAAGCAAATTTAATCAGATCTTATTGTAATGCCAAAATTTTGTTATTTATTATCATTAGTTAAGTTCTAATTGATTCATTAATTCTTTGAAATAAATTTTTGGTTTAATTTTGATACTTCATTGGCCAATTAGGTTAACTAACAGCCATAGCAAGCCAATTGGGCATCATTTGTGGTTGTGTCATCACAAAATAAAGTCGTATTTGTCTTAAGTGCTAACAATGAGGTATCAATTTTGAAGTAGATAGAACTTCGTAATATATAACTCAATATTTTATTGATAAGTAAACAAACATTACATGAGAAAACTAGTACATAACAATACTTAATAAAATCAAGACTATATGGCATTTTTATTGTTGATGATACTGTTAACAAAATAAATTTTTAACATGTTTATTTGTAGTTTTTAAGTAATTATACTTAAGTGTCTGATTAATATTATGAAATAAGGTTTGGGTGTGTTTTTAAGATTTTATTAACCAATGTAGTTAAGCAATAACAATGTGAATTCAATCCGTCATTTTTTTTTATTCTTATTGTAACCAAATGAAGTATGAATTGTGCTAAAGCTGTGACATTCCGGCATCAGCTCATTTAAGATTTTAAGCATCAGAATAATCGTCTGCAACCTCTTCACATACACACCTTCTCAATTTTGCACCTTTCATTAAAACAACTCACTTCCTTTCTCATTCTCGATGCACACATTAAATTACACACCAAAAAAATCCTTGTAATTCCATAACACTCTATAATACCGCCAAATTTGTCTCATAAAGACAATCATCAAACTTATAAGAAAATAAGAAGCAAAAACACTATAGTAACTATGGCTCGCAGAACATCCTACACAACACGTCAACAAAGGGTTGACATTCAAGAAATTCGTGATCGCCTCGAAGAAGTACGTATATGACAACTGATGGATGTAAGAAGTATATTAACGGTGCTTCGAGTAATTTTGGAGTTTATTGGCAAAAATCTTGATGACTAGATCAGTCCTCCTAATTCTCCACCCCTTGACAATGCTAATTGATTTTTTATTTTAGTGTTTCCTGTACTTTATGTTCTAATTTAAGGATGGATTGTTATATATCAAATTATCTATGAAATGATCTCTTATTTTTTTGTATTATCTTATACTGCTTCTGTTACTTCACCATGCCCTACATTCTCGGTTTGAGAATGTAAATGAAGATAATATCGATAGTTTTTTGAAGTAGGCTGCAGTCATTATACATATCATATGATAGTTCGTTGATAGTTAAACAGAAATACAAAAGCATATATAATAAAAGTAACCATACTACTTTAACATAACTTAAAATACTTAAAAACATAGACATAACAGCATATATAATTAATTTTCAGCATCTAGATATTTGGAGGAGTATCAAACTCCACTGGGTTCATCCCATTATGGAGAAGGAGTTCAGTAAGCATCCTTTCACTACGTTCAATCGAGCGATTGAACACATTCCTAATACTCCAGGTAATAGCAGTCAAGCGATCCATGTTGTGGCTGATTGTTGTGACATCGATTTGCAAAGCAGCAATCTCCTAAAGTAGGTTTTCATAATTTTTATTATGATTTGGCTGGCCTGGGGTACGGTGGCTATTAGCAATAATTTCATTTGGATAGTTTTTCATTTCTGTTTCCGGTATTTGAGCAACTTTTGATTGTGCAAGTAAGAGAATTTTTTTTTAGATTGTGTGTTTGGTATTGTAAACTAACAACCAATTGGACCAGAATCTCAATTCTACTTGGTATTAAAGCAACATTAAGGTATATAGTGATTCTAAATTTTAAAAGAAGCACATTTGAGATTAATTTTAAAATATCGGGATAAAATTAGGTGTCAATATTTACAAGGGCAAAACATTCACGAACAAACATGAGTTGGTTGTGTCGTTGAAGATAGCGGCAGTGAAGAAGCCTTTTTATTTCGAAACAGTGAGGAACAAGAAAAAGGTATTTTGTGGTCGATGGGTAAACAAAATTTCCATTGGTGGTGGCAAGCCATTATGTTAAAAACTGGTGATATATTTTATATCACTGTTTGCAACAGAGAGCATGCTTGTGGTTCCGAGCATGCTAAAAGCCACCATACGCATGCTATGTGCGACATTATTAGTGAGTACTTGAAAAGTAGGTTTGTTGAGGGAAAAGCACCGACCACAAAGAAATTAACAGAACAACTCTTGCAGATTTGGGTTGTAATCTAAGTTATTGGAAGTGTCTAAATGGAGGTAGTGCTGCAAAGAGCTTGGCAAGGGGGACAGACAAACACGATTATGCTTGTCTTGATGCATACCGTTTTATGATTAGATATTTAGATGAAGGAAGCAAGACTGGATTGAAAATGGATAAAAGAGAGATAATTTTGTATTTTCTTGTGTCTTATGGTGCCTGGATTAGGGGGTTTGCTCATATTAGAAAAGTCTTTGCTGTTGATGGCACTTTTTGGAGTGCCCAATATGGGGAATGTTGTCTGTTGTGGGTCATGATGCTGAGAATTATATTTATCCTATTACATTTTGTGTAATTGACAATGTGATGCCACATATGAATAATTATAGTTATTGTATTAGGCACATATGCCACAATCTGACATGCACAAAACATAGAAAAAGGTGTTTCCAAGTTTTTCCCTTCAGCTCATTATAGTTATTGTGTTAGGCACCATGGTGAGAACCTCCAGTTGACGTTCATTATGGAGATCTCCTTCCTAAATATTGTGCTGCTGCAGAGGCATATCGTTTAAGTGAATTTGAAGCTCACTTTAAAGAAATTGAAACAAAGGGATCCAAGGGATGCCAACTACCTAGTGGAGAAATTTGGGGTTGAGAAGTGGAGTAGATGCCATTTTATTGGAAACATGTCAGTCTTACTGCTTAAATCTATTCTCTTTTGAAAAATTAGTTGCATTATTTAAACACCTGGAATGTTTACACTTTGTGTTTAATGTTTGAAAACTTGATATGATATTTGAAACACCTGATTGATGTTTGATACATTCTTAGTAATATTTACGTGTTTAGGCTTGTTGATTCCCAACATCTGCATACATGTTTAAACGTTATTGTAGATATTTGAAACACATGTTTGATGTTTGCATACATGTTTAAACGTTATTATAGATATTTGAAACACATGTTTGTCGTTTGCGACATTCTGATTGGATTTTAAGTGTTTAGGCTTGTCGTTTTTCAACATCTAAATAAAATATTTGAACATTTTGTTTGATGTTTGAAACATCCTATATTGATGTTTGAAACATTTTATTAGATGTTAAAGTTTTTAGTTTTGATGACCACAACATACGAGTACATGGTTGGAACATTATGATTGTTGTTTAGGTTTTTAGGACTAATGTTCCAAACATTTGTGTATATATTTTAAACATTCTGATAGATGTTTTATTTCTGATAGATGTTTAAAACCATTACGTCAGCTTGTTTAAGAATTTCTTGGGAAATATTGTAGGTATTCATTGATGACTACAAACATTGCCGACTCCGTTAATGCTATATTTAGGGATGTGAGAGAATTTCAATTGATGCCTTATCAATACTATAAATATGAACTATGCCGAAAAATCCTATCAAAGGCGCATTGAATTTTTAACAGTTCCAACATATGTGTCAAATTGATTTAAACCAAAATAGCAGATAATGTGTCAATGGGTAACAAGCTCCTGCTCCATTAAAAGAATACCCACGAATTTAAGGTCTCGGGTCTCGGGGGGGGGGGGGGGGAGGGGGGACTAATGTTAATGCGACTGTGGATTTACACAACAGGACTTGTACTTGTAGGCAGTTTGCTTTTGGCAAGATGCCTTGTCGACATGCTATGGTAGCAATTTGAATAAAGTTTTGTATAAATTTTGGGAAAAGAATCTATGATTACACTTCTCCGTATTATTATGTCGATTCTTACTTGCTTGCCTATGCAGAAATTATCCATGCAGTACCAAATGAAGAATTTTGGAAGGATTATCCTACTGAGCGAAAAACTTCCATCCCTTACGTAAAGCCAAAGTGTGGAAGAAGGAAGATAAAGAGGATTCCATCGATTGGGGAACGATTTGCCTCGAGAAAGAATCGATGTGGTATTTTCAAATGTCTTATCCATAAAAGAACAACATGCTCGACTGTTATAAGACCTCCAGTTGTGAATGAAGGAACAAGGGTTTTCTTTCAATTTAAGACAATGCTTTATTTGGTATCTTTGTTTGAGACAATAATTTTAATTTGTAATGTTTCTGTAAGACAATGGTGTATGTGGCCCTTGTTTTATTTTGTAATATTTGTTTAAGACATAACATTTTATCTATGTTCATAAGTAGAAATTAAATTGTCTCTTTTTCTCAAAGGTTAAAACACATCACCACTCTGTCTGAACGTCATCAATATGTTCAAACATCTCACGTAATGATTACACTTTTCTGTAAATATTTAAACATCAACATATATTTTTGAACCCATAAAATTAAACAGTTATCGTAATGGTCAAACATTATATTTAATATGCGCAACTTCGCTGCATATGCAGAACACCCAATGCTATGTGAAAAACATCTTTGAATATGCGTAACATCATGATACATCTTTAAACATATATGTACAAGTGTGAACATATTATGTACATGTGTGAACATATTATGTTATGTTTCAACATAAGACATTATGTTGAGTCAGCCATCCTAATATGTCAAACATTTATAATTATGTTTAAACATATTACGGTATGTGCAGAACATCGTCAAGTATGTGCAACATCTCATGAAATGTGCCACATCAGAGTGTATGTTTAAACGTATTTTTAAAAATGTGAAACATTATACTTTATGTTTAAACATACTCACCATATGTTTTGTTTTTCTGGTCAAATTATTAAACATCTCACTTTATTTTTAATATTTCACGGGTGTTTAACCATATTTGGAGTGCTAACATGAGTAAATGATATATTTTGAGTGGTAAGACCTCCAAATAGTTATAAGCCTATGTATATTTACATAATTCAACACATTTGTAGTGATTAAACCAATAATCAGTCGCTCACTCATGTATTTACTACTTATCAAACACAATAGAAGTGGTAACGTTATTAACTACTCCTCGACTAATAAAGGTGTAGATATTTGAACACTATTGGACTTAAAACTCTAATAAATGATAGTTAACTATGTATATCTACATAATTGAATATAATTTTGAGTGAAAACACTAATAATCAATGTTAACTTGTGTTTGAGCATTACAATAGAACATATTTTATGTGATAATACTTGTGTGGGTAAAAATACGTGTTGCTCCCAAACGCACACGCAAGTATACGTGGTCAACAAGTAATAAAGTGATAAATCGAGTATCGTTCCCACGAGGACTAGTGTTAATGACTATAATCTAGCAAAGAATTTCCTAAAAACTATCCAGGGATCTTTTTCAATGATGGTTGAGATTTTGCTATCTAAGCAAAAAATAATTAAAAGCAAGTAATTGAGATCAAGTAACAGAGCAAATTCTAGGTTGTTATCAATAAGGGAAAACGATCTAGGGCCAGAGTTACGAACAATCCAATTGAGCTTTCCAGTTGATTCTACTTCTTGATTTCCTAGATTCCTAACTAACAGGTTAATTATATTCGTAAAAACCTTTCGATTCTTCACAAGTCTATGCAAGCTACTCTAACACCTATATTTCTATGGAGTTAAATCACATGCATGCATTAACGAACTCTGTATTTAGTTAAGCCAGGCGAATAGGTATATGTCTATTCTACCCACAAATCGATTCCCTGATGCCCAGGTTCACAATCAAGCCCTATTCTTTCTTATTTGCATTTACAAGTTCCCTCTGTCGAGTTCAACTTCTAAAACATAAATAGTGTTCAATTACCGGGCCCTGATAACGAAATAATTAGGCTCAAGAAAGAATAAACAATCCGTAATAGTAAATCAATAGGAAGAGTTCAACTTTCATACATCAACCTTCATGTATTTACTCCCTAGAATGATAGGTTTAGTTACACATATTCATAATAATAACACAAGAATTCATGTACGGAATATGAAATATTGTAATAGATGATGAAAAGGAATTAAACCCTTGGTTCAATGTGTAAGAACTCCCAACTAGCTCTTAGAAATTCGACCACCCCCTCTAGAACGAAATAAAATAGGTTTTATATTGTTTACAAAGTGCTAGGATAAGTTAAATCAAAGCCTAATCTAGTTGGGAGAACTTTTGTCTCGTCAGCCTCAAGGCTTTCGTGCAGTCATGCCTCCACCATAGCCTCCAACTTTTCAGGGCTTTCTTGAGGCCTTGCTCCAGTATAGCTTCCAACTTTTCCATTAACTCTAATTTGCTTGTTCTTGCCTCGAATTCATCCGCACCATTCCTAAAATCACAAATACGACAAGTGAGCACAAGAAACACAATTATCACATATAACGAGCGCATAAAGTACTAAAATGTGAGAATATATTAAGTTAAAATAGGCAAATATTTCCAAACATCACCACCCCACACTTAGACCTTTGCTCGTCCTCGAGCAATCATCAAAAACTAATTTCCCAACTAGATACTAACACTTAATAGAACAGGTCTACCTATGATTATGGTTGATACCGACCATTAGACAAGTGCATATACATACCATGTGACCCTCAACACATGCCAAAAAATCACCAAGTTTTAAAACACTAGAACGACCAACCCAAGACATCTCAACCACAAAAATTGACTCAATGAAACCAATCTTTCACAAAATCACACTCATTCACTCAACAAAGAAGTCAAAATTTTACCTATCTCGTGCAAACCATGTGCCCTCACCAAATCTAGAGAGCGTCCCAAATATCACACAAAGAATATATTTCAAGAATAAATGAGGGACATAATATAGGAAGAATTCACTCCCTCTCAAAAGAAGTTCACGTGCCACTCACAACGTACCATAGGATTGCCCGTAGTGTAGGACTCCACTAATGTAAGCTCACTCCAATCGGAATTAACTAGGACTTTATGGATTGTAATGTAGGCTAAAGGTTGGGTAGGATAAATATGGATAAATAGTGACTACCTCCCTAAGCACTTTAATACATCACCTTACTTTTTTTTCTTTCCACCATTCTTTTCAAAACCAACCAAGCAACCACCCAAAAGTCTCCTTTCAATTTAAGCAATTTGCAACTTTACTTTTGCACAATACTAGTAAGGATTGAGATTTTTTCTTCTTTTGTTTTCTTCTTTTTTTTTTCAATATTTTTCTCAACCTTGCCAATGATTCTCTTTTTTTTTTTCAAAATGCACCATATTATTTCCTTCATTGGTTCCACTCAAAAGCCACCCAATCATCCAACCACAAATCCACAAACAATCAAATATTTCAATTAAAATGCAATAAGGAGTTAAGGGTTCAAAAAGAGACAATTAAGAACAAAAGGGGTAAGGCTTGAAATGTGGGTGCCAACAAAAAGGTCAATATGCTCAAAAGGGCTTAAGAAGGATAATATACAAGGGTAGGATAATCAAGGCTAGAAAGGCTTATCAAAGAAACGCATGTACCATCTCCCGACTAGAGTAAATCTTGGGTTTCGCTTTGAACACAGACGGGGCAAGTTCTAGACATCAATATGCGGCACGGAACATAAGAAAAGGTAACTCACATCACACATGGCACATAGTTCACTAAAGACGGTTTCATTCCAACTCTTGGTTAAAGCAAACAGGGCGCAATCCGTGAAATTTAAGCACTAAGGCACAATAGTTCACAAAAAGTCAAGTAGTTAAACCTAAGCATCTCAAAAAGGTCATTCACATTTTTCTAGGCATGCATCACAATTTTAAAATCAAAAGGAATTCACAAATAGCAAATGCTCAAGTCTAAATTCACCGGTATCAAACAAACCAAAGGCACCTAGCATTCTATCAATTTTCCTAAAGAACTCTACTAATTATTACTACTAAACTACTGCTAAAAATAAAAATTACCCGGTTCAAAGGTCTACCCGTGGAAAAGAACCGAGGCCATAAGAAAAACTAAGGGGCGGATGATTGTACCACTAACCAAAACTAAAAATAAAATCTTTTTGGAATTTTTCATTGGTTTGCTAATTTTTTTTTTATATATATTTAAGTAAGAAACAAATAAAAATAAAGTCAAGTGACAAAAATAAAAATTTCTAAAATTAAATTTCTAAAGAGTACAATCATCCATAACCTCAAAATTTTGGAAGTTTTCCCACCCCACACTTAAAAGCAAGCAGTGTCCTCAGTGTGACAAAAAGAAAATGCAAGAGTTAAGGAACTTCCCTGAAGGCTAAACGATCTAGCCCTTGGCGCGAGCATTGGCACCATCTCCATCATGAACCAACCAATTGTCCGTAGAGCAAGGGGTACTCAGACTTCCTCCATCATGTCGTCATTTTAATGCATTAGGTGTATGCGCACACCACACTTGACTTCGACATAGCCACAACCTACAAAATATGTAACTACACATACGAGAACAAAGGGTCGTCGTAACGACCCCACACTTACTCCTAATTATTCTACAAATAGAGTAAAGCTAACTAACTAATCAAGCTTTAATCATCATGGATCATCACATAGCTCGTATAATGCCAACTAATCAGTTTGCTACTCAAGACTTCACAAAATTTAAACTTTTACTCACTGCGGCATTTTATCGAACATGTTATGTGCATTAGTTTTAAGCTTCAGTTTCATAACCATTTGGAGGGGAAGAACCCTCACAATTGTTCATAGGAGAACACTTTAACAGATACCACATTGTTTCCCACTGTTTACACACAAACCGAACAAGGGTTCATGGAATTTCCTATATACTTGAACACTAATTTTCACCTAAGGGAGATGGGATATGGGACTGCCATGGTAAGGCACTAAAAATAGCAGCATAATGAAAAGCGAGAACAAGAGAGGGTGATTGAAAATCATACCAGAAAACTGAGTCAAAGGAAATAAGAGTTCTTGCGCTGTCTTGTTTTTCTTTTCTGCTCGTTGTTTGAACCAACGGGGAGAGGGACTGATTTTATATTTTTAAAATTACAATTTACCTGCAATGGAGGGGTGACGCCTCAAGAAAGCCTCGAGCTAGAGCGACCCACTGCCTAACCAGAGGCGGATGCAGGAGCGACTCTTTGAGAAAGCTTTCGTGCAGTTTGAGCATTGGTGAGGCGACGCTTGGTGAAAGCTTCGAGCTTGCTGGGACTCACTGCTTGACCAGAGGTGATAGACAAGGCGTCGCTTGGTCACTTGGCTTATGCAGTTGGAAGCCTTGGTAAGGCGACGCTTGGTTAAAGCTTCGATCAGTTGGAGGCTTTGAAGGAGCGTCGCTTTGGGATCGCTTTGAAGTTGTGTGGCTCACTGATGTACGCCATGCGATCGTAGGGGCGACGCCTGGTGAAAGCTCCGAGCTTTTGGAGCTCACTGATGGTCTCAAGGCAATGGAGGAGGCGACGCCCTAGGCGTGGCTCAGTCCAATTTCGTCAAACCAATCCAAATTCGTGCTTGCTCTGCAGGTGTTAAGTGAAACGACACCTTGTGAACGCTTGAGATAATTTGAGCTCATTGCCTTACAATCCTTCCGCACTCCTCGAAAATGCTCCACCTTCCGAATGTCCCGAGAGCTGCAAAAACAATACGAACTACGTAATACTAAAGAAATAAAATGACGAAAACAATAAACATTGGGTTGCCTCTCAACTAGCACTTGATTTAACGTCGCGGCATGACTCTTTTTGTATTTTTATTCTTTTTCTATTTTTTTATTTTTTTATTTTTGCATTTACATACAATGCCCGGGTTGCCTCCCGAGAAGTGCCTTAGTTAACGTCGTGGCATGATAACACTTTTAAGCTCACTTCCAGCATTTACGTCTCCTCTTCTTACGACGAACTTTTGTCTTCTTCCTTCCTTTAGGTAAACTCTTCTCCAACTTCAGAAGTAATATGCCATTGTCAACTTGTTCCACATTCTGCTCAAACACCTCGTTTGGTTTACTTTCATGTTCTCTTCTAACACAATCTTTCAAAGAACACTCTTCGAACTTAGCCATATGATCCTTTTCATTATAAACCTTGAAAGTAAACTTTTCTCCATGCGCTCTCACAGTCATCTCCCCAAGTTCCATGTCAATAATTGCCTTCGAGGTAACTAAGACCGATCTTCCCAAAATTATTGGAGCTTCTTGATCCTCTTCATAGTCTAGAATAATAAAATCAGCAGAGAACGTAAACTTCCCAATTTTAAACAACACATCCTTCACCTAACCATCGAGGCAAGTGAGTGATCCATCCGCCATCTTAAGAATAACTGAAGTAGGCTCGATTTCTCCTAGCCCTAACCTTTTGCAAACAGATAGAGGCATGAGATTTATGCTCGCACCCAGATCACACAATGCACTAGTGATATTATGCCCTCCAATGGTGCAAGGAATAGTAAACCTCCTAGGATCTTGAAGTTTTGGAGGTAGCTTGCTCAAGATTGTGCTACACTCCTCGACTAACTCAACTGTATCTATCTCTTGAGGCTTTTTCTTCTTGACTAAAATCTCTTTTAAGAACTTCACAAAGGATGGCATCAATTCAAACACATCAGTCAAAGGAATGTTAACTTGAAGCTCTTTCAACATACTCACAAATTTTTGATACTAGGCTACATCCTTCGATGGTATAAGTCTCTGCGGGAATGGTGGAGGCAGCAGAGGTCCCTCCTTTTTCTCCTCTTTCTTCTTTACCTTCTCCACTTTTTTAACTTTTTCTATTTCAGCTCTCTCCTCAGATTTGGCCATCAGCTCTCCACCTTCAATTAATGTCACTGCAAGACATTGCTCAGGCCCTTTTTTAACAGTACTTATTCCTCCCACCAACTGCCCCAACTGGTGCTCCAGGTTCTTTTGAGCATTGACAAGATCTTATATGGCATGTGCATGGGCTGTAGTGTCAGCTATCATTCTCTGCTGGGCTGCCATTATCTTCTTTAGCTTATCTTCAACTGAATTGCTAACCTGTTGTGGTGGAGCTGGACGTGGTTGGTAATTATTTGGGGCTATCATATCGCCTTGATAATAAGCATTACCAAACCGATTTTGACCCTGTGGCCTGTTTTTATTACCCACGTACTAAACTGACTCTGGATTAGAGGAGCAAACCTCTGTAGCATGATCTTGACCACAAACCTCACAAAAAATCTGGAGTTGTTGCACTGAAGCCACTGGTTGCTGAGTCTTTGGCAGAGCTAGCTTGCTAATTTGATTAGAAATCGCATCCATCTTCGCCTTTAGCTCTGAAATTGCATCTAACTAAAGTACCCCAGCAGATTTTTGCGTAGTAGCTCTACCATCTCCCCGCCAATCAGGATTGCTCTGCGAAAACTTGTCTAGTAATTCATAGATCTGGTCAAAGTTTAAGGCCAGTACTTGGCCTCCAGCAGCAGCATCTACCACGATCTTAGTATGCGCAGTCAACCCCTCAACAAACGTATGTGCCAGAACTTCATTTGATTGGTTATGGTGTGGACAATCTCTCAGTAGAGCTTTAAACCGCTCCCAGGCTGAATACAAAGACTCTCCTTCTATCTGTCTGAAGGACATAATTTCACTCCTCAGCCGGGCTGTCTTGGCAGATGGATAAAACTTAGCTAAGAATTTCTTAGCCAAATCATCCCAAGTAGTGATAGACCCAGGTTTTTCAGCCTTTAACCACCTCTTTGCTGCCCCAATCAGTGAAAATGGGAACAATGTCAAGTAAACATAATCAATAGGAACTCACGTCGGTGTATTATCATTGATCTCCAAGAAATTCTGGATATGTTGTTGTGGATCCTCGCTAAGTAATCCAGCAAATTGTCCAGTCGCATGTAACAGTTGTATCATGCCGGACTTAATCTCAAAGTTTCCAGTAATTTCAGGCTTAACTATGCTCGAGGCTACTCTCTCCAGACTAGGAAGAGCAACATCTCGCACAGCTAAAGCTCGATCTGCTGCCATTCCTACAGGTAAGGGTTAAGAGAAACCTAATATCTGAAACAACACAAGAAACTCAAAACAAAAATTAAACCTGAATAGAAAATAATAAATCGTTTGAAAAGAAAACAGTCAATTATTTAGTCCCCGGCAACGGCGCCAAAAACGTGTTGCTCCCAAACGCACACGCAAGTATACATGGTCGACAAGTAATAAAGTGATAAATCGAGTATCGTTCCCATGAGGACTAGTGTTAATGACTATAATCTAGCAAACAATTTCCTATAAACTATCCAGGAATCTTTTTCAATGATGGTTGAGATTTACTAACTAAGCAAACAATAATTAAAAGCAAGTAATTGAGATCAAGTAACAGAGAAAATTCTAGGTTGTTATCAATAAAGGAAACCGATCCAGGGCCAGAGTTACGAACAATCCAGTTGAGTTTTCCAGTTGATTCTACTTCTTGATTTCCTAGATTGCTAACTAACTGGTTAATTATATTCGTGAAAATCTTTCGATTCTTCACGAGTCTATGCAAGCTACTCTAACGCCTATATTTCTATGGAGGTAAATCACATGCATGCATTAACGAACTCTGTATTTAGTTAAGCCAGGCGAATAGGTACATGTCTATCCTACCCACAATTCGATTCCCTTATGCCCAGGTTCACAATTGAAACGACCTCGGTCTGTCGTTTTGGAAGTTAGGACTTCGATTGGCGTGCCGATAATTTTTAAAATATTTGTAATGTCCATTAGGACCTGTCTGTAAAATTTGAGCTAAATCAGACCTTGTTTGGTAGGCATCGGAAGAAGGTTTCAGTTTTTATCGACGATAAATATTAAAAAGAGATTTTCGAGCTCGTTTCGACAATCAAGCCCTATTCTTACTTATTTGCATGTACAAGTTCCCTCTGTCGAGTTCAACTTGTAAACCATAATAGTGTTCAATTACCAAGCCCTGATAACCAAACAATTAGGCTCAAGAAAGAATAAACAATCTGTAATGGTAAATCAATAAGAAGAATTCAACTTTCAAACATCAACCTTCATGTATTTACTCCAACCCTAGAACGATAGGTTTAGTTACACATATTCATAATAATAACACAAGAATTCATTTATGAAATATGAAATATTGTAATAGATGATGAAAAGGAATTAAACCCTTGGTTCAATGCGTAAGAACTCCCAACTTGCTCTTAGAAATTCGACCTCCCCCTCTAGAACGAAATAAAAGAGGTTTTATATTGTTTACAAAGTGCTAGGATAAGTTAAACCAAAGCCTAATCTAGTCGGGAGAACTTTCGTCTCGTCAGCCTCAAGGCTTTCGTGGAGCCACGCCTCCACCATAGCCTCCAACTTTTCAGGGCTTTCTTGAGGCCTTGCTCCAGTATAGCTTCCAACTTTTCCGTTAACTCTAATTTGCTTGTTCTTTCCTCGAGTTCATCCGCACCATTCCTAAAATCACAAATACGACAAGTGAGCACAAGAAACACAATTATCACATATAATGAGCGCATAAAGTACTAAAATGTGAGAATATATTAAGGTAAAATAGGCAAATATTGCCAAACATCAATACGTCACCTATTATTATTATGGGGATACGATTCTAGCTGGCGAGACTAGACTTATCCTACAAGTCACCGGGCACTGAGGATAAACCCTCGCTCCTAAAGCCAACGACCGTTTAGGCAGTTTCGACACAGGGCGCAGGGCACACATCCCATCGCCTAGTGTTTACTGTCTCCTAGTAAGGGTTTAGTATAGCACGGCCTTGAGTTCTAGGCCCATGACCCTATTAGTGCTTGTATTTTACCTTATTTTGGACTAGGGTATCGCTATTATAAATACCCATTCTTATATTGTATGGTACACAACACGATTCTCCATCCAACTCGGTTACTCTCAAGGAATAAGATTTATTTAGCTTTCTCTATTATTTCCTGCTTAATTACTTGTCTTTGTTTTCATCATATTTACTTACTTTTTCATAGTAATTTACCGTATTGCTTGTGACCTCATTCATAATTAATTGTTTAACCTAGACATACAAATTTAAGCATAAATAGTTCGGCGCCCACCATGGAGCCCAAACAATTGTAGGTATTCTACGAAAGAAAAGGCTCAATTATGTCAGACGAGGCTGCAAAGGATCTCAGCGATCCCAGCATACAATAAATGGATCCTATCGAGCTGCCAATGGATTCCTCTCTTGAGCCAATCCCTATTGCTAGTGATGGTAAAGGCTATCAACCGCCAGGAGGTAATTCAGAGTTCAAAGGCTTCCTCTTGGACATCCACAAAACTGTGTCTGAGCGAAAGTCGAACATCATAGCTGAAGGGATATCCCAGAGATTGGGAACAATGTTTTCTGATTCATCTCAGAGGCCATTAACTCCATGAGGACCGACACCCACGAACAACTCGCCAGCATCAGTTCCCAATCGTAGGCTCAACCTGGATGCTGCCCTCAGAGGTTTAGCAGCAATTAATAATCAAGATCTTAAGGGAACCCCTGTCATTCAGGATCACATAAAGGAGATGAAGGCCATCCATGACCGAATCGGTAACGTGCCAGGTGCTCCACCCTAAGTTACCACGATAGATGAGCAAAAGTTCTACAAACATGCTTACAAAGTAAGCGCAGTGCCGCTCCGCATACGAAAGCACTTCTTCCTGCCGGATAACTTGAAGTATGACAGAACGACCAATCCGGACGAGTGCATTGCTGCTTACTATATGGCTTTGAAGAGTAACGAGATTATTGAAGAAGAAATCAAGTCTGCTCTGATGAAGAGATTTGACTTAACCCTGACCAAAGGAGCCTTCGCTTGGTACACTCAGCTACCAATAGGATCCATCGAATCATTCACTCATATGTAAGAACTGTTCAAGAAAGCGCATTCTGGTGCCCGCAAGCAAAATAAGCGCATGGAAGACATCTTTGAGATAAGACAACGTGATGACGATCTGCTGAAGGATTACCTCAATAGATTTTAGAAGGAACAGATGGAGCTCCTCCAGTCCCTGATAACATCGCAGGTGGTAGCCTTCGGCAAAAGTTTGAATTCAAAAGGATTTTTAGCTACCCGAGAATTGCAGTGGAGTTTGACTCAACACCCAGTGTCCACATGGAGTGCGCTACATCAGAGGTATACTGAGAATCTTCGTTTGGAACTGTATCATTCTCATAACCCTGAGGATGAGTGAACGAAGAGACTGGGAAGCATGTCCCTAAAAGGTGAGGGGGATGGTAGAGAAGCCGAAGGTTCAAAATCAAGCGAGCACTGGGCGGCAGAATAATTCTCGAGCATCCGGATCCCAAGAGCAGCGGATTGAACCCCAAAATTTTAGGTACGTTGGTCTTCGTGTCAATGTTGTGGACCTAGTCGCCAATCACTTTGACAAACTAGGCTCTAAGGTTTTATGGCCACCTAACACGAAAGAATCTACAAGAAGAAACACAACGCCCTATTGCAATTTTAATCACGGCGGGGGCCATGCAATGGTCGATTGCAAAGCACTGATGATTGAGATTGAACATTTACTAAAGGAAGGAAATCTCAAAGAGCTGCTGGAAGAAGGATCCCACCATTTTAAAAGTTTAGAATCTAAAAACGTGAAGACCATCAACGCGATCTTCGTGAACTAACGGCCAGACACAGCCCGGGGGACTGCAATGACCGGGATAACATTAGAGTCTATCCAATTCGACGTAGAGGAGAAAGCATACCAACAAGAAGACATCGTTGTACCTGTAGAAGTATCTGGCGTACATATCCAGCGGGCTGTTATCGATCCGGGGAGCAGTGCCAATATTAACCGAGGGGAGATGTTACGCAAATTCAGCCATTGTCCTCAAATATCCTCGAGTACCCAAAACATAATAGGTTTCAAAGGAATCTGGGAAGCTTCTACTGAAGAACTAGCTCTAGCGGTTCATATACCGGGTGTGACGAGAACAACAATTTTCCAGGGGATGAATTACAACCTCCCGTATGATGTAATCCTGGGACGGCCATGGATACACGATGTCAGTGAGTGCCCTCAACACTTCATCAGGTCTTCAAGTACTAGACCCTGCATGGAATCGGCAACCTACGAGGTGAGCGGCCTCTCTTTGAGAAATGTCGCCTTACTTCAAATGAGATTACATCCGTCGAGTTGGAATTTATTGAGGCCATAGAGAAAGAGGTTAGAGAGGAACTCAGCGAAGTGCGGGATCGACTGGCGGCAATGGATTAGCTAGCCCTGAGAGCAGCTGAATTGGTATATTGTCTCTCTAAAGTGCTGTGGAAGCAAGGAAGGCCTCTCTGGCTGATACAATGTTATTTGACAATAGCTCGGACGAACCTTCAACTCCTATAGATTCCAGTGATAATCGAACCAAAAATAGGTGAGCACTAATTATTATACGTTTCAATATCTGAGATAGCCTGGATTGCGGTCATTGTACGAGAAAAAAACAGGGAGCAGTTTCCTATGAAGTACGCCAGCAGGATGCCGCAGGGTATAGACAAGTTCTTGTCTTTACCGTTCTAGTTCATAGCAACCGTTGTAACAGCCACACGAGAGTTGCGCTCATACTTTCAGGAACACTCGGTCAGTTTAGTCTCTTTGACACCAGTGCAAGCCATTTTGTCTAAACCCGGTCTATCGAAAGATATGGCAAAGTGGTTTGAAGAGTTGAGAGAGTACGACGTCATCTATCAACCCCATACAAATATCAAGTCGCAGGCGTTGGAAGTTTTTACCTTAGATTTTGCAGAAGAACTTGAACGGTAGTCTAAAGAGTGACTTAAGAATGAAGTAGTAATTGAGTACGACCATTTGGAAATTTGCACAGGAATGAATTCCAACGGGGAGAAGGTTGACCTATGGATTATAACACCGCCTAGAATGGTCTACCGTCAGGCCACAAAAGCTGACGACGATGAAGCAGAGTGTGAAGCCATAATTCAAGCTCTTAACTTAGCCTACACACTGGGGGCCAGGGAGATCAGCATGTACAACAAATCTTAGCTGATGGTTAATCAACTAAGGAAAATCTTCGAAGCTGAGGACATCTATGATCCAGATCGAAAGAAGAAAATCAGGGCAATCTTAAAAATAATTTATGCATAGGAATTCATCCACCAAGAAGAGATCTCAGGAGATGCCGAAGCATCTGAGGATTCATAAGATTGGCAGAAGATAGTTGAGCTAACCCCCACAAGCCTGATGAACCTTGAAGTTCCAAATACATGATCTTCCACAAGGCAGCATGATGCACTGGTGAACTATCTGGGCAAAGGAGATCTTCCTAAAGACAAGTCAGAAAGCATCTACTTTCGGAAACAGACGGTTCACTATTGCTTGATCGGCGAGCAGTTGTACCACGGGGTCATAAACGACTCGGCGGATGACTTTCAAGGCTCAGCACCGTTAAATAGGGAAGCGTAACTGAATGCCCCCATTCTTTCAAGGATCAAACATGAAGTATTTTTGCTTGAGAAAGCATTTACATTGCTTATGTTATTTCTTTTTAATTACCGTATTTATCAGACATGTTACAGCTTTTCACCCACAGCATCACAGGCCCCGCGCCTCTTTTATCAATATAACTACTATCTTACTTAGTCAATTTTACTCATTTATTTAGATCCATCTACGATCCAACTATTCATAGCCCCTACCAACCTATGTTGAAATAATACACTCACCTTTTGCTACAAAAAAGTAGAGTACACTACTCGCTTAGAGTTAGACCACAGCCACCAGGCATTAATCGAGCGTTGATCTCCTTAAATCAACAATTACACCTACATGCCGATGGGGACGCCTGTCCGCGTAGTGCCAGAAAGTCTTTAATACTCGAGCAACAAAGTGAAGACGTTTTGTCTCAAAACGTAAAAGGACCATTTCCACACGGGCTAAAGTCGTCCATTGTGGGCAAAACAACCATCGGCTATGGATGCAACCTAGTCGCCGTTTATCGATGCACAACGAACGTAATTTCTCAAGGCAGGTACACTGACACATGTTCTTAAATAACTAGAACAATCAGGACGACCAGAAGCCATCTAATTCTTACGTGCAAACACTCACAAAGGCATAACTTAGCATTACTTATTGTTTACGGCAAAAATTTAAAAAAGTCAGAAAAAGGCACAAGTAATTAAAGTCAATACGCCACAAAACGGGCCTATAATATACTTGAAGTTCTTCCTTAATAAAACTTTTGTTTATAACAATTTTAGAAAGAAAAAAAAAAGGTAAGGGAAGACTAAAACTACAAGTTCCTCTAAATTTGCACCCGGAGATTCTTCGTCTGGATTGTAGCTCTTACATGGAAGTCTCTCCCGGGATTCGAAGGTAAAATTTCCAACCCGACACCCCAAGCAACAACAACTTTGTTATACTACATCACAGGGGGAAGAAAGTCAGCGCAACTGAGGAATTCCTCAGTAGAACGACGGAGGCAATGAAACGGGCACCAAAGACTTCACTTGGATTCACTCACAAAGACTCCAATGAGGAATCACCATGAATCTCGGAAACGCCTCATACTCTCTCTTCCCCGAACGATTGAAAGCTTATGCAAACTTCAAAATCAAGGAACAGGACAGAGCTATACAACCATCCTGAATGCTGTTGGTGTGGAGAATGCTTTCGGGCGTAAACCGCTCGAAGAAGGAGAGGATACCCCAGGACGAACTCCTCCTGCAAAGTGAGTTGCTTCTGGGATATGTTCCCTAGCAACTAGAAGATGAATCAACTAGAAGAAGCCTGAAAGGGGTTGGCATTCCTCTGCTGCACTGTGTCACATGACAAGAAGAGTATCACAGTAAATCACCATACATGATGACAGGAGCGCCAGAATTGATACGTCTACAATAATGAAGTCTTCCGAAGAGCATCACCATTAAAGTCCTAGTCGTACATCATGGCTCGGGGGACTTCTTTCCTTCCTTTAAGAAAGGAGAAAGACAAGAAGACAACTGCAGATGAGTCTCCATTGTAATCTTCTCATGCCTCGTATTCACAAGCGAAGGAGAATTTCTTGGAATATCAAACCGGGATCAAAGGCGAGCATTTTTAAGGGAAGGAAAACTTCTCGCTATCAACAGAAATTGCTAAAGAAGTGAATTATTTTCTTAAAAAGAGTTTATGATTTTCCCACTACTATGAAGTCACTATTTATAGGAAGATGGAGCACGAAACGGTCAAGCATCATTATTGCTGGAGATATGAAACAATTCGGTCCTGTCATTAGCGTTCTTTAGAAAGGTTCATGGAACCGATATCAACCAATCAGATGAAAGCATGTAAGGTTCTCAAAAAAAGTCATCATTATTCTTGGTCAGAGAGACTGCGAGTCTCAAGGAGTCAGTGAGATATCTTTTCACATCTATACTTCTTTCACTTCCTGACTGCTTGCGTCAGCACTCAGCAAGTGGGGAGACTAACTGTGTGGGCAAAAATATACCACCTATTGTTACAGGGATACGAGTCTAGCTGGCGAGACTAGTTTTATCCTATAAGTCACCGGGCACTGAGGATATACGCCCACTCCTAGAGCCAACGACCGTTTAGGTAGTTTAGACACAAGGCGCTTGACACACATCCCGTCGCATAGGGTTTACAGTCTCCTAGTTAGGGTTTAGTATACCACCGCCTTGAGTTGTAGGCCCATGGCCTGATTAGTACTTGTATTTTACCTTATTTAGGACTGAGTATCACTACTATAAATAACCCTCCTTACATTGTATTGAATACAACATGATTTTTCATTAAACTCGGCTACTCTCAAGGAATAAGATTTACTTTGCTTTCTCTATTATTTCCTGCTTAATTACTTGTCTTTATTTTCATTGTATTTACTTACTTTTCCATCGTCATTTACCGTATTGCTCATGACCTCATTCATAATTAATTTTTTAACCTAGGAATACAAATTTGGGCATAAACAATACTAGTAGCCAACCATTGACTTATTTATATCACCATAATTGAATATATTTGGAGTAAAACACAATTAAATAGTCTTTAATTTATGTATTTGTCGAAATCTTAACATATTTGAAGCGATAACACTAATTATTAATTAAGCATCTATTAGGATGATGTAAACACTACTAGTAATGTTGCAACATCACAAAAATGCTCTAAACATCTTTAGAATATGTAAACATATTGTGCAATGCTGCAAACACCTAACCCACTGTTCACACATATTATACAATGTTTCTAACACTAGCTTGCGATGTGTACATATCTAAGATAATGTTTAAAACATTCTTTCCACTTGTTTAAACATTCATTCAATGTTTCCAACATCAGAATTGGCGTCAAGAATATTAAACAGAACAGGGGGTTGGGGAAGAAAGAATAAGAAATATGCATGAGAAGAAGTTAAACTTTAATAAATGGACACAATTTCACTTTCAAGTAGTAGAAGATACACCAAAATTAAAGATACTAACCAATGAAAAATACGACAATTAAAGATACTGACCAGTTGGAAGATACAAAAATTGAAGATAATAACAACTCTAGTTTTGATTTGCGGGTGCCGGGTAATTGGGAGGGGTTATGTAATTATCAAGGTCCCTACCTGATGAAGCCTAATATCACTCGAAGGACCTTTGCAATCCTTCGTGTGTCTATCAACTGGCGTGCACGCGCTTCTTGGAGGCAATTTTGAATGTTTTTAAATTCAGTCCTTAGTTGATGATTCTGGTAACGTGGTCTGCGAACCATGGTTTTGATGATTTTTGTTTCCTTAATTTTTTTGGGTGATTTTCAGACTTGTTGGGAAGGGTAACATCATTTTTGGTTGAAGTTCTTGGTATCAATAGAGTTGTTGGAAAGGGGAAGGGGTTTTGAAAGGGTGCCTGTTTGAGTTGGTGCATTGGGGAGGTGAAGGGTTTTGAAAGAGTGTCTTTGAGTGAGTATGCATTAGATAGCGGGAAAGGGATTGACGGGGTTTTTTTCTTCTTTTTTTTTGAAAAAGCGTGAAAATAATAGGTTTTAAAATTTAATTGGTTGCCATTTTAAAGTAAATAACCATCTAAACATCAAAAATAAAGTTTGAAGCACACTACAAAACATTTAAACATTTTAAAAAAAGGGTAAACATCTGTATGATTTGGTAAGAAAACTGTGACATGTTTAAACATTCAATAGATGTTCTACTATAAAATTAAATATGCACACAATCAATATCCACAAAAAAAAAAAACAGACATAAATATTATCATAAAACATAAATTATGCTTACATAACCCAAAAATATAAAGTAATAAAGAAAGGTTAAATTATCCTTAATTATAATCCGAAATCACTTATTATCCAACCACAAAAATTAATCATGGTACCATCCTACCATGAAATATGTCAACAACCTATTTGACCTTGAGGTCCACCATTTTATTGTCAATAAGACTGTCTCGGTGAGTCTTTGTGAGAAGGTTCTCTACGAAAGTTAAGGCATACCCACCTGATGCAGTATGGTGTGGGTTGTCGAAAGATCTTTCACACGTTCGTATGACCATGGGTTGTTGTTCAGGATCTCTTCTGGAAACTTTTAGAACATCCCACGCTGTATGACATACATAAGGAACATGCAAGTAATTGGCTGAATGAGAGTGTCAAACGCATGATCACTGTTGTCACCATAGATGGAGTCGTACACCAAAATCTTTTCTTTCTTCACTAGGAACTCCAACATGACATACTGCTCTTCTTCCAACTTGAACATACTGATGATCCTCTTCGATCTAGCCCACTTTCTAGCCCCTGGGGTTGGCCTCTTACCTTCTGCATACTTGATGTTTGGCATTTTATGCCTATATTTTCTTAATATTTCCGCATGTTTGAGCTTGTCATTCGCTCGTTTTATAGTTTATGAATGTGGTTTTGCACTAATTTTATGTCGTGTGTATGTAGGTTGTTATGAAGTGCATTTGGACCTTTAAAGAGCATGATCGAGCAAGAAAAGATTGGATTTTGATTGAGGATTGGATTGAACACACGAAGGCACGACACGAAGCGAGCTGCGGAGCAAGAAAACAGGAAAATGGCTTGGCACTGTAGGGCACGTGGCGCGCCCCCCACCGCGCCCCACTGCCTGGCGCGATTCCCAGCGCGCCACGCCCCAAAAGCGTGCAGATTTCGACGGGTTCTGCCTTGGGTCACGCGTTACGAGGTGCGGGCGCCCGTTATAGCGCCCGGGAGTGGATTTTTACTTCTTATTTCGTCTAGGCTTGGGTCTAACTTATTACTAGGTGTTTGTAAACCTTATAAATACTCCTTTACTTAGTTTTTGAGGGGAGTTCAGACTTTGGAGCAAATTGGAGAGCTCATAACATCTTGAACAAGGATTTTTCTTCCTTCCATTAATCTTATACATCATTATTTCATTATTTCATCAATTCCTTGTGTTGTTATTATGAATATGCGTAGCTAATTATATTGTTCTAGGGTTAGAGTATTACATGAAAGTTGATTGTTTGAAGATTGATTCCTATTGATTGAATCCCATAACGGATTGCTTATTCTTTCTTGATTTCACTTGTGTAATTGTCAGGGCCCGATTATTACACATTATCTATGGTTTTTAGATTGAACTCGAAAGAGGGAATTTAATTACGTAATAAGAAAGATTAGAACTAGTTTGTGAACCCGGGCATCGGGGAACCAATTTGTGAGTAGGATAGACGTATACTTGATCGCCTAGTTTAACTAATTACAGAATTCGTTAATGCGTGCACGTGATTCAACTCATAGACATATAGGGATTGAAGTAGCCTGCATAGACTGTGAAGAATCGAAAGGTTTTCACAGGTACATTTACTCTGTCAGTTAGTAATTCGGGATTTAAG
Organism: Petunia axillaris subsp. axillaris; assembly: GCA_029990575.1. NCBI lineage: Eukaryota > Viridiplantae > Streptophyta > Magnoliopsida > Solanales > Solanaceae > Petunia > Petunia axillaris. The sequence goes on along the minus strand of JARKNS010000004.1, from coordinate 117,664,149 downwards.
AAATGGAATCAATTGGAAATCTCAACTGAATTGTTCGTAACTCTGACCCTGGACCGTCTCCTTATTACTGATAACAACCAAGTCTTGCTTCATTGTTTGAATTCACTTTTACCATCTTAATTACTGTTCTTTAGCTAACTAAATCATCACTATTGGGAAAAGATCCCTGAATAGTTTATATAAATTGTTTGGTAGAATTCAGTCTGAATAGTCCTCGTGGGAACGATACTCGATTTATCACTTTATTACTTGTCGACCAATACTCCATAAAGTCCTCATCAAAATGGATAGTCTTCAACATTTCTTGCATTGGTGTAGCTAAGGCATCCACTGTTGGTTTGTGCTTCTTGTAAATCGCGCACATCTTCCTTAAAAACTAAACATCAAGAATGACATTATTTTGGAGATAGAGCTGGGAGTATGTTTAATTCTGACTCTCATCATAGTCAAGATGTCATCAACATGCTGGAGATTAAGAAAAAAATTAAAAAAACAAAGCAAAATAATGCAACAATATTTGAGATGTTTAAACACTCTATACATTGTTTAAACATCATATTGATGGTTAAATAAAATCAAACATATGAATATAATTTTTAAACATTTGTTTGTATGTTTACACATCATGTATGATGTTTAAACATACATGCAAGTATAGGTGCATATTTAAGCATTTTAAAGAGATGGTTACACATCAAATTAAATGTTTAAACATCTCAATAAATGTTAGCTTACACCTTAAAGAAAAAAAAAGCATTTAAGTAAATGTTGTGTACCTAGTCCTCCAACTTGGTTTGCATACTCATCACTCCTTCCAAGTCTGTTTAGGTTTACTCATGACCAAGATAGAGAGGCGTCTTAGAGAGGTGTGTTTTCCTCTTTCTTCTCTTCTAGAAAAGCAACTAGTGCCTTTCTTCTTTTCTTCCCGACAATTTTGTAAATATCAATATTTTTCAAAGGCATCTTCTTCATCCCCATTTCTTTTCACCAATAAATGGAGATTAAGAGCTGTCATAGGGAACACAACTCTCATCGGTACCTGGTGCTTTGTCAGTCCCTCACCTCCACAAGAACATTTTCTATTTCATCTACCTTGTCCATCAACTGCTTCTTGTCTTTTTTACATTGGGAGCATTTATATCTACACTCGTTTGTAGCATTACCTAGTCCTTCTTCGTCTCTCCTTACTGTTCCTCCCCTGGCACCTTCTTCATTTCTTACTCCTCTAATTCAACCAACTTCTTCTCTTCTAACAACTGCTACTTTGCTACCTTCCCTTCTCATGGGATATCAAAACAAATCACCTACACAGCCATTATACTATCTTCCAGCATCTCCAAATAGATCAACTCCATGTCTACAGCTGTATGCTTTCATCATTGACCCATGGTTGTGAACAAAACGTTCTAGAGGGGTGTTAGGTTAAAAAATTTCTTTGCAAAGCATTGTAACCCCCTCCAACTGTTGCATCAACCCATCAACCATTGCGTCCTCTACATCCTAATATGACACAAAGCCATCAATGACATCCCTCAACTCCAAGGATATAGGAACAAGGTAAGGGTACACCTTATACAAAGAACATAAGTCAACAAGTGTTAACACATACAATAAACATGTTTGAACATACAAACATATAGTAATATGTCAAACAATAAATTTGATGTTGCAACATTACTACTGATGTTTCAACATTCAATATGATGTGTTAAACATCTCATGGATGTTCCAACATCATATTAGATGTGTGAAAAAATGCCTTACAGGGGTCTCCACATGTTGAAACACTTGTTCATGGTCACTTTCAACCTTGTCCCGTAACCAACGACACATCCTTGGTACTGTCTTTTCTGCTGGATATTGCCTTAGCCTAACAGGCGGTATAGCCTCTAACATCTAGGCCATGAAGGCCTACGAAAATCCTTAAAGGTTATAGCTATTTTCTTGAGCTCCTACTGTTGCAAAATCCTTACCAAGATATGTCATCCTTAATTCAAAGCTTATTCTATCCCAAGCATACTTGTTAAATTCCTCAGGTCTGTTGCCCAAGAAAACAACAACTTCCTCAATACCACAATGCGTGTCCTTCGCACACGAAAAACCAAGCACAAATCAAACCAAACACAAACTGCACCTTCACATTTTTGTCTCTAATATTTTCAAACTTTGTCAATGTCATGATATGGTCACTCAAGGTAGCCTTCTTTTTATCTTTTCCTGTCACCAAATTCCACGGCTTTTTACCCTTCTCATGGGCCTTCTCAAAGTATTCTTTAGATCTAAACACTGAACACCTTACCTTAGTCATACGTGCTAATTCAAGAAGAACAAAGCATAAAGGCCGTGGAAATTGAACCATAACTCGTGATCCTTCTGACAAATAACACTAGAGAGTATGATGTTGTGAACGACCTTCGGAGCAAATAAGCCCTTTGGCATACTAAGAAGTTGACCAAAAGCGTTATTCCTAAATCTATCCTCAAGTTTTAAATTCTTTAAACATACATGCAACTCAGTGAGCTTTCCTGAAATTGAGGATCTTCTAGTAATTTTCTTTGTGCAGAAACTGCATGCATGTCCAACTAGGTAGGCAATACCATATCAGACAGGTTAGTTTTTATACTTGGGCAACTTCATCATCCAAAACTACCTATAACTAATATTTTATAAGTTAAGTAGATTCATGAGGGTAATGAAGAATAACAAGTGCTTGGTTCAAACATCATTGGTATGTTTAATCATAACATAAAATGTTCCTAGCATTCATAAAAAAATTTAAAACGTTAAAGTGTATGTTTGAAACATTCATATCGATGTTAACCATATGAACGATGTGCCAGCATCTTTTTAGATGTTTCACGATTGCTCTTACCTCCACTGCTGGTTCCTCTTTAGTTTTCTCTTCTTCATACATTGGATCAGGAAGTTGCTCCTCTAGTGTCCTACTGGCGTGGTCTTTCCTCTGCCTCTATATAGTAGGTACTTTGTCCTATTCTTCATCCTGTTCTTCAACTCTTTCATTCTGAGTAGGAGTAGTTGTTTCTCCTCCTTCGGCAGCTCTTTGTGCATCTCCTTCACAACTTCTGTTTTCCTTTTCATATTCAGATTGGTCCCTGTTTAGATCACAACTATTGTTTGGGCTTTCAAAAGGAATATGTAAAAGCAAGGGTGGATCTTCAGCCCTGTTTCTCTGTCGTTTGCTACAAGGAGATTCTCGAGGTTCTTCATGTTTTTCTATGTCAAGTCTTCTTTGCGTATTCGGCTTCCTCTTAGTGTTATTTTCTGATACCTTTACCAGCCTCCCCCTTTTTTTTGGTTCCATAATTTAATACCTGCCAACGGCGAATAATTCAACTTTTTCAACAAACACATCACTAGTAAGAGAAATAAAAATACAAAGCTAATAATTACAAATAAATTCACCATTTTAACATTATAAAGGATGTTTAAACATCCAACATGGTGTTTCAAAATATCTTAAATTATGTTTAAACATCACATTTGAATGTTCTACTATGAAATTGCAACATGTTAAGTAATATTTAAACATTCAATGTTAGTGTTCAACAAAAAAGTTCATTGATGTTGCAAACATCTACATTAATGTTTAAGCCTCATTTGAATATCAACTTTCAAATTGTAAACATTTACGGTTATGTTTAAAAATTCACTTTAGTGTTTACAAGAAAAACACAGATGAATTACGTCTCCTCGGTTAAACACCCGGTGACATGAACAAATGCCTCATATGATGTTTAAAATTGTAAACGAAATGTGTAACTACTCACAAGATGTTTGAGAAGTTAGGCAAGGTGTTTAAACATATCATCACTAAAATCAGTCATTCCAAGTCAAAATAAACTTTTCCAGACAAAATACAACTCATAAAGAAGCAAAATCTGAAAAGAAAACACCAGAAGCTACATAGATTTTACATATCATATTCTAAGGTTTTAAAAAGAGGGGAAACAAAAAAAGTGATGACTTTTGTGCAATAAAATGAAACGTCAGAATTTACTTACAGTGGAATTTCTAGCCTTATCAGGGTAATTTGATGGACGAAATAGCATAATCAGGGTCGGGTATTCTTTGTCGCTAACAGAAGAGACAGTCATAGTTAATCCAACATCGGGTTACACGCCGCAGCACTATGATCATCTAGATTTTGTTGTTCATCACAACATCATAGTTAATTAGATTGGTTTGTATGCTAAAAGAATTTGTACATGTGGTTGTTATAGTTGTTTCCTTCGTATATGGCTTCAAGTTATGCTGGTTGAGTATATAAGCATAGATTTTGTGTTTACTGCTGGTTAATTGTTTATCTATTTCTTGTTTCTCCGGGTCTAGCTTACCTATTTGTGCGAGGTAGTTAGCTAGCCCCTACTTATAGAGTCCTTTCTACTCACCCTCTATTTGTTTTTTGTCTGTCTATTTCATTTCGGCAGTTTTTTCTCTACTGTTAAGTATAACACGAGATTGAGGAGTGAAGACATTCCGGTTGTCAAGGTTGAGCCAGCTTTGTTCATGACGCCCACCAGTTTTAGTCATATTTTGATAGTCCAGTTTTTCTCCCTTCGATGGAGGAGTATGTATTTCTTTTTGCACTGTTAGATGTCTGGTCTGGATAGATTGTAACCCTTTGTATTGGGTAGATTGATGTATTTCTTTCAGTACAACTAATATATAAGTTTGATTATATTTCCTTCTAAGTTTCGTTTGTACCTTATGCTAATTAAAAGGGAGATTGACGAATGCCCATACAGCCTAACCGGAATCTGGTTCATGCCAATTATTCTCAAAGCTTGGTTTAGAATCTATCCAGAATAAGACAGTGTCTAGTAGTGTCTTGCAAATGGGTATGATGACGTCCAACCTTATTTATGAGAGAGCTCAGCGTGGCACAAGAGCACAGGAGGTAGTAATATGCCAGCTGCATCGCGTGGTCAGGATGGAGGTTGTGGTCAAGGTAGAGGCAAAGCTCAGCCTCAGGTAGCAGTGTTGAACCCCAAAAAATTACCCGGTTAAGGTGAAATTCGGAATATCAACTGAACGGACTAACTCTTTTTGAGTTTTTGGAGGCGCCACCCAATTTAAGAAAAACAGGGAACCAAATAAGAAAAATGAGTGCAAAACTCTATTTTGGAAAAGACCCGTCTTTTAGAGATTCAAATGATAAGAGGTTTTGTTAATTTTGAGAGAATGTTTTTAAGGCACTTTCAAAATTCCGTTAACAAAGGTTAATCCCATAGGTTTTCAAAATATTTACAAGTGCTCTTTTCTAATAAAATCGTCTAAAAATAATTAATTGAAATAAACTTGCTTATGAAAACATTTTAACTTGCACGTATTTGCTAAAATAGCCCCAATTTGCATTAATATAAACAACTCCAAAATTAAAGGTAATGAATATAAAGTAAAGCAACCATTCAAATAATCAAATATTTATTCATAAATAAACTATTCTACAAGTAATTTACATAAATATTTTAAGGGCAAAGGAAAGACGATAGTTAAAAGATAGAACCTGAAAAGTGACTACGAGTTGAAGGACATAAGGAGCAAATGTTGAATTTGAAATCCAACGCACGTTATGGCATTAGCTTGAAGGAATGAGGCAAATGATCAAAACTTGGGCTTAATGCAAATGTAGGAGCAGAACGAGGGTCCAAAGCAATTCAGACTTGATTTGGAGTTTCAATTGAAGCTCGTCCAGATTATACATACAAAACAATGAGAAGAAAGAATTAGCAAATGATATTCAAACATCTCAGTTAATAGAAAACTGACAATAGACTAAAATTGATTTCTCAACATAACAAAGATGCATTTTATACTTGAAACAGAGCCAAGCAATATGAAGATGACTTCACACCCAAACAAACACACTTAAAGTGATGGAAATTTATATTTCCTATATTAAATCTCCAAACCAAGATCTATATAACATAGATAAATCATCGAATTTTCCCAAGTGACTTACTTAAGAAAATCACTAGATTAAGTAAGATACAAATAGAACCTTCCTTAACGAACACATTAATTTATTAACATTGTCCATTTTCCTAAGGAGTACAAATGGTTCCATTCAAGTGGGCAATATTGCAAGTACAGCAAATTCATTTAGATTTGCATGTAATCAATTGAACATCTAAAAATATACAATTTTTAATCCACACCTTGCTAGATGGTAGTAATACAGGATGTTAGTAAACCACCTCAACTATTAACTGTCATGTTCGAAAGGAACGAAACTCAAGAGGTTTAAGCTTAAAATTAGCAATATACTATTTCGACTCACAGGGTAAGAAACCATTTTTACCATTTTTGCAAAACTGAAGAAAGCAGACTTTATATATAAAGAAAATTCATTGAAAGCAGGAATTGTCAGAAGCTAGGACATAGATAACTTAGTTCAACAGCAGTTAACTTGCACTTGGAAATTAGACTTTTCAAAATGAAACTCATTCCAGAAAAGAGATAAGAATTAGCAAGTGCACGAAGGTTTAGATATACTTTTATAAATTTAAGAAAAGAATGAAACTAAACAATTTGCCAATTTAACTTAATAAAAGAAATAAAAACTCATCCCACTTGATAACTTCAACCAGAAATGAACAAAATTAGGAATTCGTCATACAGCCAAGGGACTGCCAAAGTTAATGCTATAGCCACTAGATACATTTTGTATGCCAAGCTAAAATAATTCAGAAAAAGCAGATTTGGATATAAATGAATTTTACTAAACAGATCTTTAAACTACACTTTGCGACTTACTTAAATGTAGATTGACAAGCCAAACAACAGGGTATTTAATTTTAAGTGAATGAGTGGTAATAACCATATAAAACTTTGTCACCAAACTAGACTCCTAAGACTACACCTGAACTGATATGGGAAAAACTACCATAAGACCATTCACTAGGAGTCAAGCTAAAGAGATCCAAGATTCTCTCCTACACTCGCTTGGTCTCAGCTTTGGATGGACCGCCCCAACACCTAGGTGGAGCGCCTATGTTGCACCCCGCATGTCTAAAGTGACGTATATCATTTTAAAGACATGTTAAGAATGATTTAACAAATTTAAAGTAATAATATGACCACATATAATGTTTATATGTTCAGTATAAAGTTTGGGAAAAATCGGATTGAAGTTGCGGAAAAACCGACTAAGGAATTGCCTTATAACGGAGCTTTTTTTAGAAATTAATTCCGTGTGTTAGATGAGGTCTTTTAGGGACATATCATATACCAAATTTAAGGTCTTAGAGTTTAGTTTTCAACACTTTTTATGATTTGTTCATACAACCTATGGATAAAAAGATATGAGCATCAGAAGTCAGGCCAGAAAAAGGGACATAAGCGCAAACGAGGACAAAAACTGAAATGTTTCGAGTATAAAAGGAAAACATGTCTTCTTTTTCGTTATTTCTAGAACATAAACGATAGAAAAAGTTCTCCCATGAAGGTTTAAGCCACTTTTATGATTTTGAAGGAAGGACGCCAATCGTAACTCGAAATTGAAGACAGATTGCGTCAAAATGCTCTACGCGATTAAAGTCCATTATGCTATCTTCAATTTCTTCAATATTTTGAGTTTTAGAATTACTTCATGGCTAATTAAAGTACCTAAATACTGTATTATAGCTTATTTAAGCTTTAGAAAGTGTGGAATTCAAGGGAAACAAAGTTTAGAAGCAAGAAAAATCAAAGGTATGTAAGGCTAAATCTTTCTTTTGGCAAGGCATGTATCTTGTAGCTTTTGAAGCTTTTCTTAGTTCCAAAATTGATGATTCTTGTGGTTATCTTGTATGGAATAAAGGTGAACGTATATGTGCTTAATTTGGTGCTAAGAACCACGGTAAAAGCTGTCCAAAACAGTAGCACAAAATGTTTCAAAATTTGGAAAATTATTTTTATCTTCGGACAGCTGTTAGTAGTTTGAGAATAACTCCTTGTACAAAATTGATATTGAGATGCTTCAAGATTCCTAGGAACCCTAAGACATATATCTAAAACTTTCATGAAGACCACGAAGTCTATAACTTTGATTTACACTCTGAAAATTAGGTCGAAAGACAGGACGGTGGTGCTGTCCATATATTCTATCTACGGATTTGGTACGTTATCTAGTCGTCTCATCTTGTAATCCATTTAACATATTTATGTTATCAGTTTATCCGGGTATCCATTCCCATGCATAGTATGGTGCTGGTTCTGTTTTTGCGGATCATCCATTTTCAAGGAAACTCTGCCGAAAATTTGTAGAAATTCAAAGAGTTGGACAAATTCTGAGTTCTAGGTTGTGTCTATAATTCTATCCAGAGTTTTAATATCATTCCTTTGAGTCCATATCTATTGTTGACACATGTATTATGCCTCATATATGCTTATGCTTATATTGTGATCATATTATGTGTGATTTGGAGTCCCCCATAGAGGCTGGATATTGGACACACAGTCCGGTCGCGTGTGATACTACCCGTCTGGGGGACACAGCACCTCTGGTTCAGGCGGGAGTGGAAAAACCTAGTATGACCGGGTGCCATTCACACACTCTGACCAGAGAGACTAGATATTACTGGCTGGAGGGAACATAGCCCATAACACCCGCCAGGTTTGTTATATACGCGTATATAGCCACAGTATGCATTGCATGATTATACATGAGGCTAGTTCAGGTTTTCAGCTACCTGATTTTGGGGGATACAGCCCATAACACCAGACATGTACTAGTTCAGATGTTCAGTTACCTGATTTGGGAGAATATAGCCCATAACACCAGACAGGTACCAGTTCAGATAACAGTCCAGTTTTAGCTCAGTACCAGTTATCAGTTCTCAGTTATCAGCCACCAGTTCTTAGAGTCAGTATTAGTTTACAGCTATCAGTTCCAGTTTCTAGTTACCAGTTATCAGTCATATTACAGTTATTTATCAGTATAGTTCAGCTCAGTCTTCATTTTCTGATTCAGCTAGATTTTAGTTTATATTCAGATCATGTTTAGTACGTTCATCAGATTTCCAGCTATATTGCTATGCTCCAGCTCATATTTATATATTTATATTCCAGCCTTACAGCTTCATTCAGCTATGATATATTATATGCTCATGCCTTACATACTTGGTACATATCGTACTCACGCCCTTTTCTGGGGCGCTGCGTTTCATGCCGCGCAGGTGCAGATAGATCAATACTTGGAACACATTAATATGCCACCTATCAGCTATTGGAGTCACTCTGCTTACTCTCGGAGTTACTTATCTTTTGGTATGTGTAAAGTCAGCCAATTTGGGTAGGCAGAGTAGGCCACCAATGCTTGGAACACTTGATCGAACGGTGCATCAAATGATCAATATGACCCCGTTTGAATGTGTGTATGGTTTTAATCCTTTGAAACCACTTGATTTAACCCCATTGCCTCGAGATTCTGTTGTTGATTTTGAAGGTACTCGGCGAGCCACTGCCTTGATCGAGCTGCATGCAAAGGTGAAGAAGAACCTTGAGGAAGCTTATGCAAAGGTTGCATTAAAGAAAAACAAGGGGCGTAAAAAGCTGGAATTAAAGAAGGGGGATTGGGTTTGGGTTCACTTCCGAAAGGAACGCTTCCCGAACCAAAGGAAAGGAAAGTTGGCTCCTCGACACGATGGTCCATTTCAAGTGTTGACCAAGATCAACAACAATGCTTACGTGATCGACCTCCCTGGTGAGTATAATGTGTCCAACCCTTTAATGTTGCTGACCTAGTTCCCTGTGTTGTAGGTCAAACTTCGGAGGACGAGGAGGGCTCGATTTTGAGGAAGAAATCTTCTCAAGAAGGGGAGGATGATGCAGCCCGAACACGTGCTGATCAAGTGTTCGATCCACCGAGGCCAATGACACGAAGCTGCACGATGTTCACATTCACTTGGCCTGGTCGAAGGAAAGCAATTGCTCCGAAGCTGAGTAGCCGGGCTCAAGAACCGATGGCGTCATCTTCAAATTTGAGTCTGAGGACAAAGTCACCGAAAACCAACAAATTGTGTTCGAAGTCAAGTGAGCGCCCGAGGACAAGTGAGTTCGAGCAAGCAACCACACACCGAAGTCGAAGGCTGCCTAACACACATTTAGCTCAGCCCTGCATTGCTTGTTTTTATCAGTCACTTGTGACTATTTATGGCTTTATCCTTAGCATAGTCTATAAATACTCCATTTCTATTTCATTGTAAGATATTATTGAGTTGTATGAAAAACATAGCAAGTGCTATTGTGAGCCTCCAATGGAGCCGAACCCCGACGTGGGCTTTTAAAGAACTTGTGTCAATCGGTGTTATTCGTTTGAACATTTTCTTCTTGGTCAATCCATTTACAAGAAGCGTTGTCTTTCTTGAGGATTGTTGCATAGTATAGGTGATTCTTGACCTTCATTCGATCGAGCTTGAGACTAGTTCCTCACTGTTCTTTCGAATCGAAGCAAGTCTTGTCTTGCTTCTATCTTTAATTCTTGTTGTTTTCTTCCGCGTTTCGTGTTTAGCTAATCCTTCGAGTTTGCTTGCACCATCTTGGTATCAGAGCAAGGTTTGAGTTTGTTCTTACAACCTCAAATCATGTTCGTTTAAATCGTGCTTGTGTCTCCCGTTTCAGCTTTCTTCCTTGTCGTGGATTGTTGTTGCTGTGGTGTTTACAAAAAAAAAAAAAAAAAGTAGAAAAAGAAAATTCCAAAAATTGTGATTGATTGTTGGTTGTTTGGATTAAACAACCATTGATTCGTGTTCACCATTGTTTCCTGATTCCAACGAGTACCCGACGTACAATATTCGTGACTACGGTTTCTTGGTGAAATTTTGGACTGTTTTGAGCTTAAGTTGTGACTGAACTCGAACCTCAGCATGTCTTGGTTGTTGCCGATGAAGACTGGTGGTTCTTGAGTGATTTGGGTTTGTTTTGTGCTTAAATTTCAAGTTCTGTGTTTGATCCGTCGTCCGTACACCGGAAAATTGTTACGATTTGTAACAGTGTACGAACACGAACGAGCTGGTTCTTAGCTCGAAGAACTTGAACTGAATTCCTCCGTTATTGTTGGAACCGGAGTTGAAAGAAGCAACACAGATTCTGTTGAAAATTTTGGTCAGTGAACGAAGTTCAGGTTGTCCGAACGCCGGTGCAAGACCTTCACTGTTCCATTGAAGAAGAAAGGGGTAAAGTTTAAAGATCAAACCCCAGGTGAAAAATTGTAGGCTAGAAAAGGGAATTGGATAAGGTAAAACCGTATCCGTACCAAGGAGGGACCACTCTTGTACGGACAAGAGTTGGTGTGTTCGAAAAAGATTCCGAAGAGGAATAAAAGGGTAGATTCTCCTGGGTTTTCACTTTTCTTGTGTTCGAAAATTTTAGTTAGTGGACCTTTTGAGTAATTCTTCCTACTCGAGGTCGTACTAACTCATTTGAGCTTATAGGAACTCGTGCATAGGGAGACCGAAGTCCAACCTTCGTAGAAATTTCTTTTGACTTCCCAAAGCGCAAGAGTAAATAGCATCTGTTCCATCGAGTCGTATCAATTCACTCATCCCGAAGGAGGCCTTATAACTTGTCAAATTCGAAGGAACTGAGAGAAGTTGATCAACCGAGGAAGCCATTGGCTACAAGTTCTTGAGTGACCAAAACCGAACCCATAAATTGAGTGGACCCGAGTGCCACCCATCAAAGGTGAGGGAGTGTGTGAGGTGATTTCTAACCTTAACATTTGTTTGGTCCTTGATTCGTGCAGGTACCATGGCTGGGAATGGAGGCGATGGCAAAGGCATTGAGAAGCCCGAAGTGTCGTTAGCTGATCTCATGGCTGCGATACAAGGCGTCAGTGCCGAAGTGAGAGGAGTGAGTGCTCGAGCAGCTCAACTCGAGCAAGGAAGTGTGTCCGTGGCCTTACCTGGGTCCGGCGGTGGAACTAGCAACTCCACTCTGATGAAACCTGAGCTGTATGCTGAGCTTATTCGACAACATCAGCTGAAAAGCGAGGCAATTCGAAGAGAAGTTTTGGCCAATCCCCAAACACAGCAAAACTTGGGAAATCCCCAAGCTGAGACTCAACACTGGGCATTCCCCGAAGTGAAAGAATACCACTTCCAATGGCCCGAAGACACAATGAGGTCGTTGTAGAAGAGGTGGATGAAGGAGAATTTCCGATGCCGAACCTGATTATGAGCAGCCATTCATTCAACGAAGGCAAGCTCACCGAGGTCGTGGAAATTTCCAAGGTCAAGGCCGAAGCGCAAATGTTGATCGACATATTGAGTGTGAGGCTGATGATCGCTATGATGAGTATCCCGAACAAGTTCGTGGTGCTCGAGACTCAAATTTAAGCAGTGTCAAGATCACTATTCCACCCTTTAAAGGAACTAGTGATCCAGATGGATTTGAAAGCATCAAGTCGATGTACGAAGACGATCCCAAGCTGAAATGCGTTCGTGATGCAATCTTGAGTGGCCGAAGGGTTGAGAAATATCAATGGCACGATGGTTACCTCTTCAAGAATGGGAGGGTTCGTGTGATGGTGTCATCATGGAGAGAGCTCTTAGCTCGAGAAGCTCACTCCGGAGGTCTGATGGGTCACTTCGGTGTCGACAAAACTCTTTGTATCTTAACCGAGCAGTTCCATTGGCCCAAAATGCGACGAGATGTGGAAAAGCTTTGCAATGCTTGTCTCGTTTGCAAGAAAGCTAAATCGAAGTCCAACCCTCATGGTTTGTATACGCCGTTGCATGTGCCTGATCGACCTTGGGTTGATATATCCATGGACTTTGTGTTGGGATTACCGAGGTCGGGGGGAGGACATGGTAGCATCTTTGTTGTAGTCGACCGTTTTTAAAAAATGGCTCACTTTATTCCTTGCAAAAAGTGTGATGATGCACAACATGTAGCTACCTTGTTTGTTTCTAATGTGTTGAAATTTCATGGTGTGCCTCGTACTATTGTGAGTAATCCAGACTCAAAATTTTTGAGTCATTTTTTGAAATGTTTGTGGGGTGCCCTCGGCACCAAATTACTATTCTCGACGTCTCACCATCCTCAGACTGATGGACAGACCGAGGTAGTTAACCGAACCTTGGGATCTTTGCTTCGAGCTATGACCAAAGGCAAGGTTGGAAACTGGGCTGATCATTTGCCCATGATGGAGTTTGCATACAATCGAACGGTGCATCGAATGATCAATATTACACCGTTTGAATGTGTGTATGGTTTTAATCCTTTGATCCCACTTGATTTAACCCCATTTCCTCGAGATTCTGTTGTTGATTTTGAAGGTACTCGGCGAGCCACTGCCTTGATCGAGCTGCATGCAAAGGTAAAGAAGAGCCTTGAGGAAGCTTATGCAAAGGTTGCATTAAAGAAAAACAAGGGGCGTAAAAAGCTGGAATTAAAGAAGGGGGATTGGGTTTGGGTTCACTTCCGAAAGGAACGCTTCCCGAACCAAAGGAAAGGAAAGTTGGCTCCTCGAGGGGATGGTCCATTTCAAGTGTTGACCAAGATCAACAACAATGCTTACGTGATCGACCTCCCTGGTGAGTATAATGTGTCTAACACCTTTAATGTTGCTGACCTAGTTCCTTGTATTGTAGGTCAAACTTCGGAGGATGAGGAGGGCTCGATTTCGAGGACGAAATCTTCTCAAGAAGGGGAGGATGATGCAGCCCGAACACGTGCTGATCAAGTGTTCGATCCACCGAAGCTAATGACACGAAGCCAAGCCAAGCTGCTGCACGATGTTCACATTCACTTTGCCTGGTCGAAGGAAAGCAATTGCTCCGAAGCTGAGTGGCCGGGCTCAAATTTTGAGCCCGAGGACAAAATCACCGAACACCAACAAATTGTGTTCGAAGTCAAGTGAGCGCCCGAGGACGAGTGAGTTCAAACAAGCAACCGCACACCGAAGTCGAAGGCTGCCGAATACACATTTAGCTCAGCCCTGCGTGGCTTGTTTTTATCAGTCACTTGTGACTATTTACCGCTTTATCCTTAGCATAGTCTATAAATACTCCATTTCCATTTCATTGTAAGATATTATTGAGTTGTATGAAAAACATAGCAAGTACTATTGTGAGCCTCCGATGGAGCCGAACCCCGACGTGGGCTTTTAAAGAACTTGTGTCAATCGGTGTTATTCGTTTGAATATTTTCGTCTTGGTCATTCAATTTGCAAGAAGCGTTGTCTTTCTTGAGGATTGTTGCATAGTATAGGTGATTCTTGACCTTCATTCGATCGAGCTTGAGACTAGTTCCTCATTGTTCTTTCGAATTGAAGAAAGTCTTGTCTTGCTTCTATCTTTAATTCTTGTTGTTTTCTTCCGCGTTTCGTGTTTAGCTAATCCTTCGGGTTTGCTTGCACCACAGGGCCTTGTTCCGTCCTTTATATATTCAGTTAAGCACTCTTAGAGGTCTGTAGATATGTCCCTGTGTGGTGCAGTCAGTATGTTATGTATGTCAGCTTATGTTAGCCTTGTCAGGTTTATGCATTGCATAATTCTTATTACTTAGTTTTATGCTTATTCTGTTTATCAGTTATATTCATGGTTAGCAGATTATCAGCAGGATTAGTGATGATTGAAACTTAGTGTTGGTCATCCGTCGCGACCCTAGGTTGGGTCGTGACAGCCTAGCACTAATTTAAGCTCTTCTCCACATGCTCCAGCCTTGGACGAACCGCCTCAAGTGGTGGGCGGACCGCCTACCACCCATTATGGCTCAAAATTTGGCTAAGGATGGAATTATCAACTCTATTAACTTTTGTCCAGGCGCTCCACCTCTGCAGAGGCGCTCCGCCTCATTTTGTGACATGCCTTATGGGATTTTATAACTATTTCCTATATATGCCCTGCGTGGCCTATTATGTTTTGATCCAACTTGTGGGCTTTTATTTCATTTATTCCTAAGTGAGGTGAACCTATAAATACCTCCTAGGTCTTCTTATTTCATTAGACCACCTTGATATTTTATGAACACTTAAGAATGATCTCAATGAAGAACCTTTTCTTTTGCTTGATTTCTTATGGTGAATCCATTTGAACTTCATTCCTTAATCAAACTTGTTTGCAAGAGCCAAGTTCCTCTTGAGGATAGTTTGCATAGTCTTAGTATCTCTTGACTCGATCAAAGGGTGTTTCAAAACTAGTTCTTTGAAGCTACCTTGGTGGTTGTTTAAGTTACGTCATACTTGTATCGTTACTTTATTGCTTCTTCGTTTTATCCCATATCAGTTAGTATCAGAGCGCGGTTAGATTTTATTTTTAAAAACCTTCATCCTGTTCATCCTTCCATTTTATCCTTGTTCTTGTTGTTCTTCTTTTTCATATTTTGAAAAAAAAGAAAAAAATTGAAAAAAAATGAAAATCTCAAAAAGAATTCATAGAACTTGTTTGATTTGGATACCCAATCAATAAAATTTATTGGGGGTCGTTCTATGTATGATTCCTATTATTTTGGTAGCATAAAAATGTGATTTAGTGTTGTGATTTAAAAGTTGAAAAATCAAAATCCCAAAAAAAAAAAAATTAAAACCCTAGAAAATTTGCTTGAAATCAAAAATTAAGTTTGTTGTTACTTTTTGGGGTGAAAAACTACTGGGGATTATTTAGAATCATTGTAAACATCTTAAGGTACCATTTGATTTGAAAAAACCACTTGAAATCGTTGGAAATTTGGGTGAAATCAAACCAAGAACACGTTCTTAAGGAGCTGCAGATTCAGCTTTGGGCAGAGCTCCATTTTAACAGAGGCGGACTGCCCCTTTTTAAACAACCCTCTGGATCTCTAGTAGGCGGACCACACACTCTGCAAAGGCGGGGCGTCTACTCCTGAAGGGTGTCTGGGTAGTTCGCTTCGTAGCTTTTCGTATTTTCTTTGCTTGCACTACTTCCGACTCGTACTTTTAGAGTAATTCTCCTACATGATTAGTACTAGTTCATTGAGCTTATAGGACATTCGTACGTATTGGGAATTAGAATTCAAAGAAGACTCGTAGAACATTTTTGCTTCAAGTGCTCACTCATATAGCCGTCGTCCTTAGAGTCACGTCAACTCCACTCTTCCCGAAGAGCACTAGACTTTTGTGGACTTGTCGGTCATGGAGGAAGGTTGTTCAATACATGAAGCCTTCAGAATCAAGCTTGAGTGATCCTATCCTACTAAGTTCAGTGTACCCGAGTGACATTCAAAAGTGAGGGAGTGTGTGAGTTTTTTCACTAATCTCTTGTTTGTTTTGTAGGTACATGGCCGGAGAAGTCGAGAAGACCGTTGAGGTCCCGGAAAGAGCTTTGGCTACCCTATTAGCCGAGGTGACAGCCATAAGTTTGAGGCTTGAGAATCTTGAAAGAGAAAGGTCCCCGAGTGTCCACAAAGATGCCAGTGAAGGCATAAGTGATGGCTTAACCGTGAAGCCGGATCGTTTTGCCGAGTTAGCTCAACAACAAAGGTTGAGAGATGAAGCTAGTCGTCGCGAGAGAGTGTTGGGCATTCCCCAACCGTTGGGCATTCCCCAACAAGTGGGCATTCCCCAAGGTAATATTCCACCACTTATGAGACCCCATAGAAAAGTTGTGCCCGATGAGCAAGATGTTGAGGCTTAAGAAGGGGAGGTACCTGAGCTTGGTGATGATTTTGATGAATTTGAGCCACCCTATCCGAATAGGAGGGCAATGAATGGAGGTCGTAGTATGAATAGAGGATGTGGGCAAGATCGTGGACCTCAAGAGGGTTATGTGGGGAGGAATTTGAGATGTGAGTATGATGACTTTGACAACTATTATGGGGTCAACCGGAACCTAACCGTGGGGGTCGTGACAAGAATCTCAATAGTGTGAAGATCACTATCCCTACCTTCAAGGGGACTAGTGATCCATAAAAGTTTCTAGAGTGGAAGGTCCAATTGGAGAGAGTCTTTGATACAAATTACATGTCGGATGAGAAGAAGGCTACCTTCATTTGAGGCCTATACTTCCACTTGGTGGGAGTCGGTTAAGAGGTCTAGACGTGCTATTGGGTTACCTATCTGCATTACTTTGGAAGAGTTGAAAATTTTGATGAGTAACAAATATGTGACACCCAAGTACCAGCAAGAGCAACTCAAAAGGATCTATGAATTGAAACAAGGCCTTAAGTCGGTTGATGAATACTTCAATGAATTTGAGAAGAACTGAATGGCCCTTGACATGGAAATGGAAGATGAGGAGCAAGCCATCATTTGGTTCAAGAATGGCTTAAACCAAGAGATTACTTCTCAATTGAGGTTGTATATCTTTCATTCACACCAAGATGCATGCAGTGCTCCCGTTGTAGCCGAAAAGTGGATCAAAGAAGATAAGGCTACTCGCTATAGAAGTATTACTTCTACTCCCCTGAGTCAACCTAAGGATTGGAAGAGCCCAAACACAAGTGATGCTTGTGGAAGCCGAGATATGAAGAAGCCTTATGAAAAGACAACACCAAGGAGTGACTTCAAAGATTCGGGAGGTAACTCTAAAACTCAATTGGACACTCCTAATGCTTCTTCTTTTGAATGCCACAAGTGTAAGGGATATGGTCACTTTGCTAAAGATTACCCCACTCGTAAATAATGATTATCTTGGATGATGGGTTGGTGTGTGAGCAAGAAAGTGAGCCCGAAGAAGAGGGAGTTGAGGAGGGTGATCGAGTAGAGGGTGTAGAGGATGTGGCGGAGGGTGATGATTCTAATATGTTTCTGGTGGTACGTTGGAGTTTGAGTGCCATGTTCATAGAGAAGAAGCAGGATATGAAAAGGGAGAATTTGTTGCATGCTAGATATATAGCGAAGGGGCAAGTGTGCTCAATGATCATTGATTCGGGTAGTTGTGCTAATGTTGTGAGCCAATCTTTGGTTTCACAATTGAATTTGCCTACTCTAAAACATGCATATCTATATTGCTTGCAATGGTTGAGTGAGTGTTGAGAGTTGAAGGTAATGAAGCAAGTCTTGATAAAATTCAAAATTGGCAACTATCAAGATTAGCTCATGTTTGATATTGTACCAATGCAAGCTTACCATCTCTTTTTTTTGTAGGCCTTGGCAATATGATAGATGTGTGGTCCATGATGTCCGAGCCAACACTTACACGACTAAACATGAAGGCAAGAAGTATGTACTCAAGCGCTTGACACCTAAGCAAGTGAGTGATGACTATAGGCGCATGAGGGAATTGAATGAAGCGGCTAAAGCTAAGTCTCCTGTAGAGACTAGGCCTTTGGCCGAGAGTCAAGTGACTCCACCATCTTCTACTTGTGGCATTTGTGCCATGATGTAACCGGGTGAATTCTTGAGAGGAAATGATGGCACCAAGTTGCTCATTTGTCTTATGGTTTTGACTTCCGATTGTGATTATGCTACTAACCTTAACCCTTTGCCTAGTGCTATTAAGAATATTTTGCAGGTTTTTTAAGACATGTTCGCAGATGATATGCCTAGTGGTCTACCTCCCTTGAGGGGGATTGAGCACCAAATTGATTTTGTCCTGATGTCCCATATCCCAAACAAGCCGGCCTATAGGAGCAATCCCAAGGATACCAAATAATTTTAAAGGCAAGTGGATGAGTTGCTCAACAAAGGGTTGGTTCGTGAAAGTTTGAGTATGTGTGTCGTACCCGTGACCCTTGTTGCAAAGAAAGATGGTACATGGAGGATTTGTATTGATTGTCGTGCGGTCAACAAGATAACCGTAAAGTATCGTTATCTCATACCTCGTCTTCCTGACAAAATTGATGAATTGAGTGGTTCTAGTGTCTTTTCTAAGATAGATCTTAGGTCCGGCTACCACTAAATCTGAATGAAATCAGGTGATGAGTGGAAAACCGCATTCAAGACCAAGTTTGGTCTCTATGAATTGTTGGTGATGCCTTTTGGCCTCTCTAATGAACCTAGCACTTTCATGAGATTGATGAATCATGTCTTAAAACCGTTTACCAACAAGTTTGTGGTTGTCTATTTTGATGATATGTTTATCAATAGTAAGTCAATAGATGATCATGCTGGCACTTGAGGCAAGTACTTGAAGTACTAAGAGCCGAAAAGCTCTATGCCAACTTTAAGAAGTGTGCCTTTTGTGTTGAAAAGGTTGTCTTCTTGGGCTTTGTTGTTAGTGTCAATGGTGTAGAGGTTGTTGAGTCTAAAGTTGAAGCAATTAGAGATTTGCCTACTCCCACTACCGTGTCTCATGTGAGGAGTTTCCATGGCCTTGCTAGTTTATATAGGCGATTTGTGAAGGACTTTAGCACTATTGCCGCACTACTCACTGAGTTGGTGAAGAAGGACAAGCCTTTTGTATGCGGAGAGCCTCAAGAGAAGGCCTTCCAAGAAGTGAAAAGTAGGTTGAGTACCGCCCCTTTGCTGCAATTGCCTGACTTTGAGAAGGCATTTGAGGTTTAATATGATGGCTTGGGGGTTAGTATTGGGGGTGTTCTCATGCAAGATGGGAAACTCATTGCCTACTTTTGTGAGAAATTGAAGGGCGCAACCTTGAATTACTCCACATATGACAAGGAGTTGTATGCCCTAGTGAGAGCTCTAGCTCATTGGCAACATTATATATGGCCAAGAGAATTTTTGTTAAAGTTGCATGGTGTGCCTCACACTATTGGTAGTGATAGGGACTAAGTTCTTTAGCCATTTTAGGAGGTGCTTGTGGGGTACCCTTAGCACCAAGTTGTTGTTCTCTACGTCCCACCACCCTCAAACGGATGGGCAAACCGAGGTAGTGAACCGAACCTTAGGGGCTCTACTTAATGCTATGACCTGAGCTGAGGCCGGGACATGGGTTTAGAAGTTGCCTCTTATGGAGTTTTCATATAACCGTACTTTGCATAGCATGATTGGCATGCCTCCATTTGAGTGTGTTTATGGCTTTAATCTTTTGACTCCACTTGATCTAACCCTTTTGCCAAAGGATTTGGTTGTTAGTTTCGAAGGTAAGATCCGAGCTAAGGCTTTGCTAGAGATCCATGCTAAGGCAAGGAAGATCTTGGAAGAAGCCTATTCAAAGGTGGCATCGAAGAAGAATAAGGGAATTAAGAAGTTGGAACTCAAGTAAGGAGATTGTGTGTGGGTGCACTTCCACAAAGAGAGGTTCTCATACCTTAGGAAAGGAAAGTTAGCACACCGAGGAGATGGACCATTCCAAGTGCTATCCAAGATCAACAACAATGCATATGTGATTGATTTTCCCGGTAAGTACAATGCTTCTAGCACATTCAATATTTCTAACTTGACTCTTTGTGATGTAGGTGAAGATGCCGTGGAGGATGGTGCCTGGATTTCGAGGATGAAATCTTCTCAATATTGGGAGGATGATACGGGGCAAACTACCACAAGACCATTCACTCGGAGTCAGGCTAAAGAGATCCAAGATGCTCACATATACTTGGTTTGGAAGTGATTTGAAGATAGAAGCTTCGGGAGTAATTTAAAGATGTTTTGCTAGGTCCCAGCTTTGGGCGGACTACCCCCAACACCTAAGAGGAGCGCCTAGCACTAATTTGAGCTCCTCTCCACATGCTCCAGCTTTAGGCGGACCGCCTACCCCCAATATGGCTCGAAATTTGGCTAAGGATGGAATTATCAACTCTCTGAACTTTTGTCCAAGCGCACCGCCTCACTGACCAGGCACTGCGCCGCACAGGCCAGGCGCTCCGCCTCTGCAGAGGCACTCCGCCTCATCCTGTCACATGCCATACAGGATTTTATAACTATTTCCTATTTAAGCCCTGTGTGGCCTATTATATTTTGACCCAACTTATAGGCTTTTATGTCATTTATTCCTAAGTGAGGTGAACCTATAAATACCTCCTAGGTCTTCTTATTTCGTTAGACCACCTTGATATTTTATGAACCCTTAAGAATGCTCTCAATGAAGAACCTTTTCTTTGGCTTGATTTCTTATGGTGAATCCATTTGAACTTCATTCCTTACTTAATCAAACTTGTTTGCAAGAGCCAAGTGCCTCTTGAGGATAGTTTGCATAGTCTTGGTATCTCTTGACTCGATCCGAGGGTGTTTCAAAAATAGTTCTTTGAAGCTACCTTGGTGTTTGTTTAAGTTACGTCATACTTGTATCGTTACTTTACTGCTTCTTCGTTTTATCCCGTGTCAGTTGGTATCAGAGCATAGTTAGATTTTGTTCTTAAAAACCTTCATCCTGTTCATCCTTCCATTTTATCCTTATTCTTGTTGTTCTTGTTTTTTATATTTTGGAAAAGAAGAAAAAAATTGAAAAAAATGAAAATCTCAAAAAGAATTCATAGAACTTGTTTGATTTGGATACCCAATCAATAAAATTTATTGGGGTTTGTTCTATGTATGATTCCTATTCGCCAGAAGCAAGCAAGATGAGGTCGCTCTGCTTCGTAGACAAGGCTCGTTCCGTACTTTATTTTGGTACCATAAAAATGTGATTTAGTGTTGTGATTTAAAAGTTGAAAAATCAAAATTCCAAAAAAAAAAAAAAAAAAAATTAAAACCCTAGAAAATTTGCTTGAAATCAAAAATTAAGTTTCTTATGGTGAATCTATTTGAACTTCATTCCTTACTTGATCAAATTTGTTTGCAAGAGCCAAGTACCTCTTGAGGATAGTTTTCATAGTCTTGATGTATGTTGACTCGATCCGAGGGTCTTTCGAAACTAGTTCTTCGAAGCTGCCTTGGTGGTTGTTTGAGTTACATCATACTTGTATCGTTACTTTATTGCTTTTGTCTTTTACCCTGTATCATGAATATAATAGAATAAGAGAAAGGAAAGCTGCATTTCTAGATTTCTATTCCACATAAAAGCTAAGAAAGCAGGCAACAACATATGAAATGAGACAGCATCGGAAAAGCCTACTCTGACAGCTTATTACACCCCAAAGAAGAATGCATAAACAGACAAAATCCAGACCTATACTTTTACAGCTTTAGACCCCTTAAGGTATGACAAAATTATTACCACAAGAACTTCTAAAAGTGGAGCCAAACTTAAGATAATATTTAACCAAAACACTGAGCTAACAACCTCTAAAAAATAGCCTACACTCACCAAACTGAAAGCATTTTACTAACTGCTTCTCTTTTTTAAAAAAACTGGACCACTCTACTTCATCCTGAACTAAACTTATCCTTCCAGAACCCCAGCATACCACAGCAACAAGAAGCCTAAAACAAACCCCCTTTAGCCAAATCAGAACCAGACAAGAACTACTGCTACTACACAAATACCCAGAAAAAAACAAAGATACTGGACACCCTTACTGCATCTACTCCCTCCTAAATACACATCCAGAACAACACGAAATAGCCTACACCACCTCCACTCATGGATAGGACTCAACAACCAGAACTTGAATACTTTCCCACCTAATTCAACCTCCTGCCTTAACCTACCACCCAAAAACAACAACCCTCTATACTCTGAACAGCCCCTCTTCTTCCACACTGTCCCTGAATAACTATCCACTCCCTCTTAAATTCCTCTATTCAGCAACAAATAAACAGATCAATCACAAAACTTACAACCTTTTAAACCAAGACTGAATCTAAATACAAAAGAAAACAAAAGACAAGAAACTTCACCCCATTCCTAACTGCGAGAATCTGAAGCCAAGTACACTTAGATTTAAGAGAAATAGAAAACAGGGGCCAAAAAAATAATCTTAGGCGGAAACCAAAGAAAGCTAAAAACCAAGAAATAAACAAGAAGCCTAGAAATATTCTCACACAAAACCAAGATCAAAATTCAAATGTGATCTAATACATTCGAACATCACAAGTCTAAGAGACCTAAAATTGATTTTAACTCAGTCAATGCATAAGAAGAATAAAGATCGAACATTTTCGCTAAATGAACCTTAACAATGCACAAAGGTTAAAGCTATATTTGATATTTCAACCACGAGACTTAAAAGGAACAAAGCTAAACCATGTACTAGATTGCTGGAAACTGTTTCCAAATCACGAATTGAGAGTATACAAATGTTGTTAAACATGACCTTAAAAGTACACAAAGAGGAAGATGCAATCTGAAGCACTCATTAAGATTTTATCCACTAAACAGAAACGAACTTATAGAACAATTCTAACACATGCTAGGACTCCTTCAAACAACAAAATAAAACTTTATATATTACTCTAAAAGTAAGAGTTCAACAACATATGTTTTAAAACTAACAGTGAACCAAGTGAAATAAAAAAATATACGAGAGGATTGCAGTTAAAAGACTGTCTCAAGCATGAAACTCAACTCCAAAATACTATTACAGTTGATAAACATAAATAAAATAGAAGAAGAACAAGTTTATCACTTGTTTCGATGCAGCGAGCCGGGGTGAGGGATCCAAAGAAAGCGCGACTCTACTAAGTGACTCGAGCGAGGTCGATAACTTAAATAATGACAAAGCGATACCACAAAGCAATCAACAGAAACTGTAACGCAATATGTTATGAACCCAAAAAAAAACCAAGCAAAACTTCTGTATATTTTATGAACTGCTGTTTTTTTCCCTCTATTTTCCTCTCTAATCTCTGCCTCCCAGCAACCCCCTCCCCCCCTCTTCCCGCCCCAAAAAAAATAATGAGAATCAGAACCTTTTATACCAGATCCGCTAGGGTTTGAAATGTAGGATTTTAAATTCAAAAATTGCCCCCAAATCGGATAGTTCCCTTGTAGGATAAGGGAATAAACTGTCCATCCTTGCCAAAAATTGTATAGTTTCAACCTTATCCTCAAAATATTTGTCCATTGGAAAAAAAATTGACGCCTCATATTAACTCGTACATGAACTAATGCACGAGATTCACTCAACATACCTCTGTATGGAGAGGATGACAAAACACTAGAGGATTGTCGTTTGACTCAGCTTTATCTGCATTTTGGGAGGGATTTGAAATGAGAATCGCAGGTCTAGGGTTGTAGTCGCGGGTCATCGAGTCAATAACTAGGATTTTCTGAATTTTAGGGTGATTATAGATTGTATATAAGGGGTTTGCATGGGTGGGACAAAATTGAGCTATGGGTTATGTTTTTGGCCCTTTTCCCAAAATTCTATTGTTTGAATTTCTACTTTCAAAAATTTAACCTTGATTATAAACCTTTCATAGCAAATAACAAAAATTTTAAAACACTGGAACAAAATTGGGTGTCAACATACAGCCCAGCCTAAGGCTAGAGCTGCCCAAGCCCCAAGAGTTGTAGATTGTGCTAATGATACAGTTATTGAGGTCCAGCAGCACCTATTTCTTAGAATTAGGGTGACCCGAGCCTTATGGTCACTCCAGCCCTCCAGGAGGCTTTCATGAGGTTCTTAGCTACTTAGTGGCCCTTGGGACCTCGTATGCCCCAGGTAACTCCTTGGGTTGCCACAGATGTTGATGCTCAGGTTAAGGAAGCTCCAATTGCAAGCTAGAATGTTGCTCATACAGATCGTGTTCTAGAGGCAGCGAGAGTTCTGCCTCTAATTGTTCAGGCTGGTTGGCCAGCCCAGGTGAGGGTTCCTCCCGATAATCCGGATTGGCTTTATTATTACATCAAGCCTAACCTTCGACTTTCTTAGGCCGCTCATCAGATAATTGATGTGCCCAAATTGAGCGGAGTCACAAATACCCATCTAATGTAAACAGAATGGAACTCAAGGAACTAATACATTTTACTCAAAATAATTAAATATTGTATTTTCGATGAAATCCTAAATATTGAGGAAAGTAACTGTATACCTAGAAAATTTAAGTGGAAGTAGAATCTAATGGTTGTTTCCAAATAAGTTTAATGAACTAGCATCATAATTTTCACTTAGTCCTTCAACCTATTATGGGTTATTGGTCAAGCTAAATATAATATTGAGTCATCTAATGAGACTCATTAAACATCACTCAATTCAACCCTTTCGGTGGTGAGCGAGACTGACACCTCTTTATCCTTTTCGTGTAAAGAGGTGTTGCATGAAGTACAAGTGAATATCCCCAAACTCGTTAACCTAGGGTAACCGTGATAACATCTACCCCTGATTCCTTGTCACTACCTTACCCATTCCCAAAAATACTTTTTTGATGTAGATTTAGTACTTCAGGGCTTAACTTATGTTGTACACCCCAAGTTGTTAATATTTTAGCTTGAAGAGAGTGAAATGGAGTATTTCCAACTAGATTTAAGCTTAACACAAAAGACCCCTTAAGTTGTTAGACTAAGTTTTACTTATAACCCTAGCTAATGATTTAGCTACTTATGGAATGTAAGGAAAATCACATATAAATGAAGATAAGATTTGCATAAACATAAATATGAAAGATTTCTAATAAGTTGTTGTTGTTTTTCTTCAAAAAGATGAAACTTGCTTAAGAAGCTAATACCTAACTATTGGGCTACTCAACAAATAAAAGATATGTAAAAGTCCTAGAGTTTCGTATTTATAGTTGCAATATTTACAAATTTTGGATCTGCCCTTATGGCTATTGGTGGCCACCTCATTGAGAGGTAGAGCGCCTTTTTTGTTGTTGATTAATTTCTTTTGTCTTCTTACAGGTGAGGTGGAGCGCTATTTTCAGGAGGTGGTTGTCATATCTCAGTGACCAGAAAAAGGCGGTGCCTGTTCATTAGGGGGTGGGGAGCCCTAGCAAAGGTAGGGCTCCCTTTCAAGGAGAGATGGCATTCTGTTTTTTGTAATTTTGGTAAAGGGCAAATGCCCTTTAAACTTGGGGCGGCCCCAGTTATATAAAGGTTGGCTGCCTTTTACATGGAGGGTGGCCATCTCTCTTGCACTTCCCAAATTTATCATTTTGACTTATATCTTGCTCTTGTTGGTTCCTTTATTGTTCATTTGTATCAAAATCTGAAACCAAGAAAATGTCTATGAATTGTATTCTAATATATTCATTGTTAGAGTAAAAAATGTAAGTATAAAGAAGTATAAGGTTGACATATTGTCAACTTATCAATACTCCTCGGGAGTTCCTCGATCGTTGCCAGCGTATCTTGGAGGTTCTCGGGTATTTGGAGAAGTATGATGTAGACTATACTACATTTGAGTTTGACAGTCCAGCTCTGGCGTGGTGGACGACGCTTCTATCAACTAGGCAGGGCTTTCCTAAATTGACTTGGTGCGATTTCTCTCGAATATTTATGGAGAATTTCCTTCCTCGTAGTGAGCTCGATGAGAACATCACCAGTTCGAGAGGATATGTCAGAGTAACCTTCTGTGTCTGATTATGAGATCTTGTTTTCAGATACGTCCATATATGCTCTAGACTTAGTTCGTGAGCCTTCTAACAAAGACAGGATAATTATTGTTGGACCCTTCTTCCTTGAGGTCCCGCTTGGATAAGGAGAGGCAATGACTTTTATTGATGTTGCTGTAGATATTTCTTGTACATACGAGGCTTATCATAAGTTAGAGCATTAATAGTGGGAGTGGGAGAGTAAGAGATC
Organism: Petunia axillaris subsp. axillaris; assembly: GCA_029990575.1. Lineage (NCBI taxonomy): Eukaryota > Viridiplantae > Streptophyta > Magnoliopsida > Solanales > Solanaceae > Petunia > Petunia axillaris. The sequence goes on along the minus strand of JARKNS010000004.1, from coordinate 117,637,723 downwards.
GTGTCGTCCAGGTGGGCATATTGGTACCTCATCTAGAGGTAGAAGTTATTATCATGGGGAGAGGTCACCTATCAGGTCATTTCAGGCTTTGGCACGTGGTTTTCAAAATGCACCAGTGTCACGATGGGATCGCTCAGTCTTCCTTCCATAGTTATCAGAAGTCTGACCAGCACGTATTTTCAGTCAAAAGGTGTTTACATTGCCGTGAACTTGGAGCGCTACATTTGGATCTTCGTCAAATATAGGTGCGCCACCATCCGGCAGGGGTCGAGAGCGTGATGGCATTGATTCTTTCTAGGATGATTACCAAGGCACTGGCTCAACTAAGCTATAGAGGTAGTTCTATGCACTGTAGTCAGACAAGATGTTGGGGCATACAATACAGTAGATTGGGTAATTCTTTTTTTCCTTATCTATTGGATACGATCTTTTTCCCTTAAAATGATTTAAGATTCATACATCCTAATGTATCTCTATGATTGCTTTGGGATATTATTCCTGTCAAGGACTTGTCAGGGTAGAGGGGTGGATTCCAGGTATGCTGCATCTCTTGAGATCATAAGACTTTAGCTATTTTTTTTTTATTTTGATGAATTATATTCATTCCTCTTCAAGCATTTATAGTTTTACTTTCCATAGCTGGATTAACAATTGTATTCAATTAGATCAGACAATGATTCAATAATTATGGTTTCATTCAACTATGCGCTGCCATGTAATTGCATATATGGCACCTAGCTAGTGATTCTTTGAGTATTAACAATAAACAGGTACATTCTTTGCTGAACTCTAAGCTTAATCGTTTTGTATACTTTTTGCAGCATTAAATTAATGGCATGTTGTTTAATCTCTAAATTTTACCCTGCATTTTTACTTATGTGCAGTACCAAGTATTGGGCATCGAGCTCGAGCTGAGCGAGCTTATTATGCCATCAAGCCGAGCCCAAATCGAGCTTACTATGCTATCGAGCTTAGCCGAGCTCTATCTCCTACCGAGCTGAGCTAACCCAAGCTCGAGCTGAGCCCAAATGATGCAGGGTTAAAGCGAAAATGAAAATAACACGAAAAGAACGAGATACAAGTAAGACGTATCTCAAACTATACCGAGGTAACTACTAGGAACTAGTCTCATAATACCCTCGGGACAAGTCAAGAAACACCTAGACTATTCGGACGATCCTCAAGACACACATGGGTCTTGCAAAGGGCCCGATCGGGTTTGGAATGAAGGTCAATTTGTACCACCAATAGTTTCAAGCCAAAAAGGGAAAGGGTTTTTCCATTAGAGAATTCGTCTCAATTCAACAAGTTTAATATTCAAGGTAATATAATAAAAATAGAAGAGGACTTGGGTATTTATAGTGTTTTCCCAAGTCTAGATAAGGTCTAAAATGCCCTACAAGTTGGGCTTAATTCAATAGACCACACAGGGTCAAAACAGTAAAATACTACTCAAAATCTTGGGTCTTCAGCGCACTGGGCGGAGCGCCGGGAGCTCGTGCAATTTTTGACAGCAACTTGGGTGGGCGGTGCGCCTGGAACTTGGGCGGAGCACCCAACTGTGCAGCTTTCAGGGCGGAGCGCCTGATTCTTCTAGGCGGAGTGCTTTGACCATGATCATGTTGTACTTCTTCAAATAGCCTCCAAGGCTTCCATCTTCAAGCCCCTTCCACACCAAGCTTAGGCGAGCATCTTGGACCTCCTTGGCTTGGCTCTGGGTGAACGGTCTCGTGATGGTTTGCCCCGCATCATCCTCCCCTTATTGAGAGGATTTCATCCTCGAAATCACGACATCATCAACCACAACCCTTTCATCATCTACATCAAAAGGAGTCAAGTCAAAAATGTTGAAAGTAGTGGAGACATTATACTCACCTGGCAAGTCAATCACGTAGGCATTGTTGTTGATCTTAGGAAGCACTTGGAATGGGCCATCTACTCGGGGTGCAAACTTCCCTTTTCTATGGGTTAGAAACCGCTCTTTGTAGAAGTGCACCCACACCCAGCCTCCTTTCTTGAGCTTCAACTTTTTCCTCCCTTTGTTCTTCTTGGTGGCTACCTTGGAATAGGCTTACTCCAAGTTGTTCCTTGCTTTGGCATGGATCTCAAGCATAGCCTTGTCTCGGCTCTTAACTTCAAATCTAACAATCATATCCTTCGGCAAAGGGGTTAGATCAAGTGGAATCAAAGGATTAAAGCCATAAACACACTCAAATGGAGTCATACCAATCATGCGATGTAAAGTACGGTTATATGCAAACTCCATAAGAGGTAACTTGTCAATCCAAGTCCCCCCCTTACCTCGGGTCATACCTCGGTTTGCCCATTCATTTAAGGGTGGTGGGACGTGGAAAACAACTTGGTGCCAAGAGAACCCCACAAACTCCTCAAAAAATGGCTAAGGAACTTAGTGACCCTATCACACACAATTGTTTGAGGCACGCCATGCAACTTTAACACATTATCAATGAATAAATAAGCAACATGTTGTGCATCATCACACTTTTTACATGGAATGAAGTGAGCTATCTTGGAAAACCTATCCACGACTATGTAAATGCTATCATGTCTACCCTTAGACTATGGTAATCCCATAACAAAATCCATAGAAATATCCTTCCACGGGCTAGTGGGTACGGGGAGAGGGGTATACAAACCATGGGGGTTCGATTTGGACTTAACATACTTGCACTCAAGGCAAGAATTACAAAGTCTCTCAACTTGCAACCCCATTTTAGGCCAATGGAATTGCTCCATAAGAATGGCCAAGGTTTTATCCCTTCCAAAGTGACCCATGAGTCCTCCACTATGTGCTTCTTGAACAAGCAATTCTCTCCATGAGGACTTGAGTATGCAAACTCTACCATTTTTAAAGATATAGTCATCTTCCCATTGGTACTTCTCAACTCTTTCTCCTATCACAAGAGCTTCATGGATGCTCTTTAGCTTTGGGTCATGAGCATACATCAACTTGATGCTCTCAAAACCCATGAGCTTGGAGGCAAGAGTGGTGGCTAGAGCAAACTTCCTAGAAAGTGCATCCGCCACAACATTTTCGGTTCCCCTTTTATATTGGATCACATAAGGGAAACTCTCAATGAACTTTACTCATTTGGCATGCCTCTTGTTCAACTTCTCTTGGCCTCTAAGATGCCTGAGTGACTCATTATCACTCATAATCACAAATTCCCTAGGCCAAAGTTAATTTTGCCAATGAGCAAGAGCTCCTACTAGGGCATACAACTCCTTGTCATATGTAGAGTAATTCAAGGTTGCACCCTTCAATTTTTAACTAAAGTAGGCTATGGCTTTTTCATCTTGCATTAAAACACCACCAATTCCCACCCCCGTGGAATCACTTTCAACCTCAAATGCCTTTCCGAAGTCGGGCAATTGCAATAGAGGGGCGGTACTCAACCTACTTTTCAATTCTTAGAAGGCCTTCTCTTGAGGCTCTCCCCACACAAAAGGTTTATTTTTCTTCACCAATTTGGTGAGCGGAGCGGCAATGGAGCTAAAGTCCTTCACAAATCCCCTATAGAAGCTAGCAAGACCATGAAAGCTTCTATCTTAGGACATTATAGTGGGGGTAGGCCAATCTCTAACGGCCTCTACCTTGGACTCATCCACTTCCACTCCTTGGGCACTCAAAAAAACCCAAGAAAGACTACCCTTTCAACACCAAAGGCACATTTCTTATAATTAGCAAAGAGCTTCTTGGCTCTAAACACTTCAAGCGCTTGCCTTAAATGATCAACATGGCCGTCTAATGATTTGCTATATATCAAAATGTCATCAAAGTAGACGACAACGAATATGTTGATGAATGACTTCAACACATGATTCATTAGCCTCATGAAGGTACTAGATGCGTTGGAGAGGCCAAAGGGCATCTCCAATCATTCATATAGACCAAATTTTGTCTTTAATGCGGTCTTCCACTCATCACTCGGTTTCATACGGATTTGGTGGTAACGGGACCTAAGGTCTATCTTTGAGAAGATGCTAGAACTACTTAGCTCATCAAGCATATCATCTAAACGAGGTATGGGATGTCGATAATTTACCGTAGTTTTGTTGACCGCTCGGGAATCCACACATATCCTCCATGTTCCATCCTTCTTTCGGATAAGGATCACAAGCACGGCACACGGACTTAAGCTCTCACGAACCAAGCCCTTGCTAAGCAATTCATCCACTTACCTTTGCAACTCCTTTGTATCTTTGGGATTGCTTCTATAGGCCGGCTTGTTTGGGATTTGGGATCCCGGGACAAAGTCAATTTGATGTTCAATACCCCTCAATGGAGGTAATCCACTTGGCATCTCGTCCGGCAACATATCACCAAAAACCTTCACAACACTTTCAAGAGCACTAGGCAAAGGGTTAGAAGAATAATCAAATTCCAAAGTAAGAACCATACCATTGTGCACTAGGCAAATGAGTAGTTTGGTGCCATTATTTCCTCTCAAAAGTTCACCCGGTTACATCATGGCATAAATACTACCGATAGAAGATGGTGGAGTCACAACTAGACTCTCGGCCAAAGGTCTAGTCTTAACAATAGACTTAGCCTTTGCCGCTTCTTTCAACTCCCTCATACGCCTATAGTCATCACTTACTTGCTTGGGCGACAAGGGTTTGAGCACAAACTTTTTCCCTTCATGCTTGACCGTATAGGTGCTGACATGGCCATCATGCACCACATTTCGATCAAATTGTCATGGCCTACCAAACAAGAGATGGAAAGCTTGCATAGGCACCACATCAAACATATGCTCGTCTTGATAGTTTCAAATCTTGAACTTTATCACGGCTTGCTTCACCACCTTCAACTCCCCACACTCACTTAGCAATTGTAATCGGTAGCGGTTTGGGTGTTTCAAAGTGGCCAACTTCAATTGGGTGACTAAAGATTGGCTCACTACATTGACACAACTTCCCGAGTCTATTATCATTGAGCACACTTGCCCCATTACTCGGCATCTAGCATGGAAGAGGTTTTCCTTTGCACATTTTCGCTCTCCTCTACAAGTATGGCACTCAAACTTCTCCTAACAACAAGGAACATGTTAGGGTCATCTCCTTCCTCTTCCTCTCCTTCCTCAACTAACTTTCTCTCCTCCAATCCCTCAACCTCGGATTCACTCTCTTGTTCATGCACCGATCCATCATCCATAATAATCATGGTCTATCGGGTAGGACAATCTCTGGCAAAATGACCATACCCTTTGCATTTGTGGCATTGAATAGAAGAAGAAGTAGGAGTGCTCAATTAAGTTTTAGAATTACCTCCCACATTTGGTGTTGACTTCTCATACGACTTCTTCACCTCTCTACTAGAGCTTGCACCACTTGCATTTGGGAATGTTGTATTTGGAGTCCTCCACTCCTTTGGCTTACTCATGGCAGTAGGAGTGTTGCTCTTGTAGCAAGTGGACTTCTCTTCTTTGAGCCATTTCTCGGCTTCAACCGCGACATCAAATAGCTCATGATCAGTTTCAAACTTGTGAAACCTCAATTGAGAGGCTATCTCTCGGTTCAACCCACTCCTAAATCTAATCACGGCCGGCTCATCTTCCTCCACATCCATGTCCAAGGTCATCCGGATTTGCTCAAACTCATTGCAGTACTCTCCAACCGTCTTGTAGCCTTGTTTCAACTCATAAAGATGTTTGAGTTGGTCTTGACGATATTGTTGAGTCACATACTTTTCATCTATCACACGGGTTAATTCACCCCAAGTAAGATTAACGGCCATAGCATTCCTTCTTCTATTCCTCTTGGCCGACTCCCACCAAGTAGAAGAAAAGGATTCAAAGGAAGATATAGCATATTTGGCTTTCTTCTCCTCGATCATACCATTGGTGTCAAACACTCTTTCCATAGTTAACTTCCACTCAAGATACTCAACCGGGTCACTACCCCCTTTGAATGTAGGAACAGCAAGCTACATACTATTGAGATTATTGTTGTCACAGCCACCTCAGTAAGGCTTCGGTTTGCCTCCAAAGTTGCCACCATAACCATCATAATCCCGCCTATAATTTCTTCCAACATTCCCCATGGGTAGACCTCGATATCGGTCTCTTCCCCTATTCACATCCCGGCCTCCATTCATAGCTCTTGTAAATGGATAGGGAGCTCCATAATCACAATCACCATACTCGTCCTCCTCCCCTTCTTAAGCTTCATCCACATGCTCAAGAGGTGCAATGTTTCTAAGGGCCTTAGGGAGTGGAACCGCTCTTTAGGGATTGCCGAAAAGGTAGGGAATGCCCACTCATTGGGGATTGCCCAACACATGCTCACTTTTAGCAAGATCATCTTTAAGATTTTGTTGTCTAACAAATTCGGCAATTTAATCCGGGGTAATGGTTGAGCCACTTGTTCCTTCACCGGGTTCAAGTTGGACACTCGGGATCCCTCTTTCAAGACGTTCAATCCTTAGGCTCATACTATCCAACTTGGCCATGATAGTAGCCAAGGCACTCTTCATAGGATCATCACCTTCACTAGCCATGGTACCTACAAAATAAGCAAACGATTAGTGAAATAACCTCACACACACACCTCACTTGAATGTCACTCGGGTACACTCATTTAGTGGTGGGGGATATATCACTCAAGCTTGAACCAAAGGTGAACACGCAATTGAACCACATTCCTAATCAACAATCAAGCAATCAACAAGATCAAGCACTCTTTGGGACGAGTGGAATTGATGGGACTCGATGGACGCTAAGCTCTTTAAGTGCGGACTTGAAACAAATAATTCTACGACTTCTTCTTTGAGCTCTACTCTCCACTAAGCACGGTAATCCTAAAGGCTCAAATGATTAGTACTAATCGAGTAGGAATGTTACTCTAATAGTACTAAACGGATCTAATGCAATCAAATAAAATACGAAAACCTAGAAGAAAACTACCTAAACCCAAGCTACATGACTAGGCGGAGCGCCTAGGGGCAGGCGGAGCTGCCTAGGGCGGAGCCCCTAGGGCAGGCGGAGCGCCTAGCAACACAACCAGTAGCTAGCTTAGGCGGAGCGCCCGAAATCTAGGTGGAGTGCCTAGCACGGAGTTGTAGCTTTTCCAATAACGTGTTTTCTTTAATTTCAACACAAATTTTGGATCGATTTCACCGTGTTTTGTCGCGGAAGAATCGTGTGGTGCGGTGAAAGGTCTCCCGTTGGGGTTAATCTCAACAAACCACAATGATTTTCATCAACAAATACCCAATAATCAATGCACAATCATCATTCACAGTTTCAAACTTAGGATTTCAAAAGGGGTTTTGATTTCTTCAAATCTTTGTTATACAACTCCAAATCTCAAGATTTTGGTACCAAATCGATGGATTTTCAATCTAGAACAAACCCCAATATCAATTAATCAACGAGTCAATCAATCCAAGAATCACAAGCCAATGTTTTGGTATTTTTTCAACTTTTTCAATTTTTTTTTTTTTTTGTATTTTTCTTCTTTTCCAATAACAAGAACAATGAAACAAAAATTGAAACTAACTTAGGCACGATAACAAGGGTCGAGGGTTTGTAGAAATAAATTCCGAGTCTTGCTCTGATACCAAACTGATGCAGGGTAAAAACGAAAACGAAAATAACACGAAAAGAACGAGATACAAGTAAGACGTATCTCGAACTATACCGAGGTAACTACGAGGAAATAGTCCCATAATACCCTCGGCGAGTCAAGAAAGACGTAGACTATTTGGACGGTCCTCAAGATACACCTGGGTCTTGCAAAGGGTCCGATCGGGTTTGGAATGAAGATAAATTAGTACCCCAATTAGAGAATTCATTTCAATTCAACAAGTTTAATATTCAAGGTAATCTAATGAAAATATAAGAGGACTTGGGTATTTATATTGTTTTCCCAAGACTAGATAAGGTCTAAAATGCCCCACAAGTTGGGCTTAATTCAAAAGACCACGTATGGTCAAAATAGTAAAATACTACTCAAAATCTCGGGTCTTCAGTACAATGGGCGGAGCGCCTGGAGCTCATACAATTTTTGGACAGCAACTTGGGTGGGCAGTGCGCCTGGCCATTGGGCGGAGCGCCCAACTGTGCACCTCTCAGGGCGGAGCGCCTGGTTCTTTTGGGCGGAGCGCCTGGACCATGATCATGTTGTACTTCTTCAAATTGCCTCCAAGGCTTCCATCTTCAAGCCCCTTCCACACCAAACTTAGGTGAGCATCTTGGACCTCTTTTGCTTGACTCGGGTGAGCGGTCTCATAATGGTTTGCCCCGCACCCCCAAACCAAGCTCAATCGAGCTTTAATTTAGCTTGACTGAGCTCGAGTCGGGCCTAATCGAGTCAGCTCTTTATATTTGTACCCGCATATTGGACAATGTCTATTGTGGTTTCTATTCATTTTTATATGAATTAAATATATGGTTTAAAAGATAATTTGTTTTGAATGTGCTTTATGATCATGACTAAATAAATTATCACAGAACAAAAAATCAAGAGCACAGTTTTTAGCCCAAAAATTAATGAGTTAAAAATAATCATATTATATTTATTTATGAGAAAAAAATGTAAGAACTAAGTTGTATAACAATTTATTATAGACATACATTGAGAATTGCTAAGTCAATTATATAATATAAAAAGAATTATTTGGTTAAATAATAACGTCAAAGAATTTGTATAAAAGGAACTATAAAATATTTAAATCACGCCTTAAAATTTAATACATCACAGCTCATAATAACTATAATAATTTATAAAATTTACCTTGTTAACAATTGAAATTTTTAAATTTTATGTTTCTAATTTTGCTTGACAACTATTTAGTCGGCTTAAGTTACATTGTAGTAATAAGGTCACTTATATTATACTAATAAGTATAAAAGTACCGACTTATCAATTGTTTCATATTTCATTAACACATGAAATGTTAAGTTAATTTTATATTTTATTTGTAGTTGATCTGCTTAATAATTGCGATAACTAAAAAATATTATTTTTAAATAAGAAATTACATGATCAATTGAGCCCGAGATTTAACTGCACCTAATTGAGCCCAGTCGAATTTATGAAATCGAGCAAAGTCATACTATTGGTAAAGTTAGTGTAACAATTTTTATTATGTTGATAAACTTGCTGATAATAATTGTGTCCATTAATCAAGTGGAACTGTTACCCCCGACAACATTATATGTTGATTTCTAATATGTTGGACAGGGGCAATGTTTATTTTTTTATTACGCCATGGATGGTTTCACTCTTAGTTATGTGGATGAACACTTGTTCGACGTGGTGCCCATGCAAGCTTGCCACCTTCTCTTTGGAAGGCCTTGGCAATTTGATCGACAAGCGGTTCATGACGGGCGTGTCAATACTTACACGCTCCAACATGAAGGAAGGAATTTGTGTTGAAGCCCCTAACTCCCAAACAAGTGAGTGATGACTACAATCGAATGCGGGAGTTGAGGGAAGCGGCAAAGGCCAAGTCAATCATGGAGACTAGCCCTTTGTCCAAAAGCATGGTGGCAATCTCACCTTCTTCATCTACCGGTGGCATATGTGCCATGATGCAACCGGGCGAGGTACTAAGAGGAAATGATGGCACCAAGTTTGTCCTATGCCTAGTGCACAAAGGTATGATCCTTAACTCTAATTTTGATTTTTCTACTAACCCTTTGCCTAGTGAAGGAGATTGTCTTGGAGTTGGATTGGGTGGTGAGGAAGCCATTCTTAGTGTGTGCAACAGTGCTTCCAAGAAGGGGAGTGGAGTATTTGATGTTACTTACCAATTGAACTATTTGATTCACTCCACATGTTGATCACACCTCGAGGATAGATTGGTGTGTTGATCTTGAGTTTAAGGTGCAAGGGGATTTTGATAGCTTGATTTTGCATTTTCCATATCCCCATGGCCCCTTTGCTCAATATCTTGTTGAGTGCGTGTTGATCTTTAATCAAGTACTTATGGTTCTCTTTGGAGACTTGATATCCATGATTGTTATTGATGCTTGGTTATATCACAAGAGTGTGTTTTCCACACTTCTTGCACTAACCAACTTTCAAAGTAGGAAGTTTGCTTGTGTTTGCTTGTCGTTACTTGTAGGTTCTAAGCTCCATGCTAAGGCGAGGAAGGTCTTCGAAAAGGCCTATGACAAAGCGACGATCAAGAGAAACAAAGGAGGAGATTTTTGGTCACCCCGTGGATATGGTCCTTTTCAAGTGCTTTCCAAGATCAACAATAACGCCTATGTGATTGATCTACCCGGTAAGTACAATGTGTCTAATACTTTTAATGTGACTGACTTGACCCCTTGTGATGTAGGAGATGGTGATGTCGGAGAGGAGGAAGCCATGGTTTCAAGGACGAAACCTTCCCAAGAAGGGGAGGATGATGCGGGGCATATGACCTCAAGGCCGTTCACTAGAAGTCAAGCAAAGTTGATTCAAGACACCCATCTTCACTTGACTTAGAGGGACGTGGAAGGAGGCTCCGAGAGTAGCTCGAAGATCATGCTTTTGAGTACCATGGATGGAGGACCACTTGGGCTCCAAGGGGATCCACCCCAAGCTCATTTTGAGCCTCTTACACAAGTTCCAGAATGAGGCGGAGCGCCTCAAAAGGGAGGCGGAGCGCCTTCCAAAATCCAGAGGCATGAACTTCAGAAGGCGGAGCGCCTCATCAGCAGGAAGCGGAGCGCCTCAGCATGGAGGCGGAGCGCCTCCCCCTGTGACAGCATGCGGGATATTTTACTACTTTTTGCATGAACTTCCAACTATAGCCCTGCGTGGCCTTATTTGTTTTAACCCACTTTGGGGGTACTTTAGACCTTTTATTATGACTAAGTGAAGCCTATAAATACTTCACTTAGCCTCCTCAAACATTAGCTTACCTTTGAATCTTATGAATGATGAATAGAGTTTATCTCTTTTTATGAAGAAACCCTTTCTTGGTTGCTTGAATTCACTAGCGAATCCTAGTTGAGTCTTGAACCGAAACCCGATCATTCTACTTGCGAGTCCCGGGTGCGACTCGAGGGTGGTTGCATAGTGTAGGTCCTTCTAGACGCCGATTCGGGGGTATCTCGGGACAAGTTCCCTGGGGTTACTTCGAAGGGAGTTCGAGAAGTGTCTCGCTCTCCTATCTTTATTTCAGTGTTTATTGTTTTGTCGTATTGATCCTTATCAGCGGTCCCTTGGATAATGACCCTAACATTCCCTGGCCGTCATGCCGCTTCGGAAAATTGTCCCTGCTATCTTTCCTATTTCGCTTGCCTTTGTCCCCCAGTCGAGGTTCCTCCATGTATCCCCATTTCTGTCCTTGGTGGATGACGTCTTTGATAGCCGGTAGAACTTCCTTGGGAGCAGAAGACTCCCCGGGCTCTAGGCAAAGCTTCTCGGTGTACCTCTGGTGCAAGGTGTTTCATGTTGACACAGGGTGTTGTGTCAGACTCCACTGCGTTTCATGTTAGGGTCATTATCCAAGGGACCGCTGATAAGGATCAATACGATAAAACAATAAACACTGAAATAAAGATAGGAGAGCGAGACACTTCTCGAACTCCCTTCGAAGTAACCCCGAGAAACTTGTCCCGAGATACCCCCGAATCGGCGTCTAGAAGGACCTACACTATGCAACCACCCTCGAGTCGCACCCGGGACTCGCAAGTAGAATGATCGAGTTTCGGTTCAAGACTCAACTAGGATCCGCTAGTGAATTCAAGCAACCAATAAAGGGTTTCTTCATAAAAAGAGATAAACTCTATTCATCATTCATAAGATTCAAAGGTAAGCTAATGTTTGAGGTTGCTAAGTGAAGTATTTATAGGCTTCACTTAGTCATAATAAAAGGTCTAAAGTACCCCCAAAGTGGGTTAAAACAAATAAGGCCACGCAGGGCTATAGTTGGAAGTTCATGCAAAAAGTAGTAAAATATCCCGCATGCTGTCACAGGGGGAGGCGCTCCGCCTCCATGCTGAGGCGCTCCGCTTCCTGCTGATGAGGCGCTCCGCCTCTTGCTGAGGCGCTCCGCCTTCTGAAGTTCGGGCCTCTGGATTTTGGAAGGCGCTCCGCCTCCCTTTTGAGGCACTCCGCCTCATTCTGGAACTTGTGTAAGAGGCTCAAAATGAGCTTGGGGTGGATCCCCTTGGAGCCCAAGTGGTCCTCCATCCATGGTGCTCAAAAGCATGATCTTCGAGCTACTCTCGGAGCCCCCTTCCACGTCCCTCCAAGTCAAGTGAAGATGGGTGTCTTGAATCAACTTTGCTTGACTTCTAGTGAACGGCCTTAAGGTCATATGCCCCGCATCAATCGCTCAATGTGGAGTAGGTTCCTAATCGATTCGAATAATTGGGTCTACGAGTCAACGCCATGGAATTTATAAGAGATCACTTGAATAACGCACAAATTTGTTGGCCAAGCAACCTGAGAGCAGAACCTGGTAGGAAGAACAAAGAGCTTTACTGCCATTTTCATATAGACCACAGACATGACACGTTCGGGCGCAGAGTGTTGATTCATAGAGTTTACGAGTTTGTTGAAAAAAGGATACCTTAAGGACCTGCTCACAGATAAGGGAAAGCAGACCATTTCCAAAAGTGAGAACCAGGATGCACCACCAAGTCTGCCCAGTCCTAAGAGGTCCATCATTATGATAATTGGGGGACCAACATTGCTCAGGGGGTCACAAGATATCATAGCAGCACCCAACAAGGGTTTCGCCTGAGATGAGACGATCATATTCAGTGAGGAGGACAGCATCATCTGCAGCACCCCGCACCATGACGCCCTGGTTATAACACTTAGGATGGAAGACATAGACGTGAAATGTGTATTGGTCGACACTGGTAGTTCCGTAAACCTCATCAGGTGGGATGCACTGAAGGCGATGGGTATTGAGGATCGAATTATGTTGAGCGTCTACACGCTCGCAGGCTTCAGTAATTCTTGTGAGAAAGCTGTAGGCGAAGTTAACTTAACAACCTGCTTGCCGGAGTTAGATAATCTTTCATCCATTCAGGTAAACAAGGGAAGCGTTCCTTACAATGCGATCGTCGGGCGACCGTGGATTCATAAAGCCAGAGCAATACCCTCCACATTGTATTAGAAGCTGAAGTATCCTACTCAATAGGAGATAAAAGAAGTGAAATGGTAATCAGGAGGCAGCAAGGGAATGCTATACGGCAGCAATCCTTGGAGAAGCTGTCCCCGAGCAAGTGCCAGAGGTGAATATTCTAGGATACCCCGAAGACCTCGAAGTCACAATAAACCAGGACTGTGATTCAGATGGTATAGTTGATTGACGTCTTTCGGGGTGGAGAAGGATAGGGATAATTGGAAGTACTTTTTTTTTTTGAGAATTTATTTAGCACATTAGTCTTGCTCTTAGATTATAGTATTATCATACTTTTTGGACATGTTATGGGTCCTCACCCACAACATCCTAGGCTTTGCGCCTTTACTAATGAAACTACTATCTTACTTAGTCAGTTTTACTCATTTAATTAGATCCATCTACGATCCAACTATTCATAGCCCCGGCCATATACAAGTTGAAGTAATACACCTACTTTCCGTGATAAAAGTAGCGTACACTACTCGCGTAGAGTTAGACCACGTCTAACTCAGCCACCAGGCATTAATCGAGTGTTGATCTCGTTAAATCAACAATTGCATCTACATGCCAATGGGGACGCATGTACGCGTAGTGCTAGAAAGTCTTAAATACTCAAGTAATTAAGAGAAAACTTTCTGTCTCAAAACATAAAAGGACTGTTTTCACGTGGGCTAAAGTCGTCCCTGTTGAACCCTCCCAAAACACATATAAATATGTATCGGGTGTATTTTCAACAAAATGGAACTCCAAATGGCTTCTTTGGAGTCGCCACCTAATTTAAGGATTATTAGGAACTTATGTTAACTAAAGAGTGCAATTTTATTCCTTACTTAAAGGAAATTAAATTCAAAGATACTTAGGTAAGTGGTTTAATTAAATTCGAAAGAAGGTCCCTAGGGGGAGCACTTTCGAAAATTCGCTAAAAGCCGTTAATCCGGCGATTTTCACGAATTTGTTATGGATAATAAATATAGGATTAATTTTAAAGAAGGATAATATAAATAAGATAAGATTTTGGTTATGCCAGTACTTAGATAAATAAATAACCCAATTTAAGATTAATTAAATGGATAATTAAATAATGGTTGATTTATTAATTAGCTAATTAAATAAATAAGGGCTAAATAAAATTAAGTAAATAAATAAAATAAATGATTAGATAAATAATAATAATTAATTAATTAATTAATTGGATAGATAAATAATAAATTGATAATAACTTTATCAAATAAAAAATATTCACATAAATTCAATTAAATAAAGAATAATGGATAATAATTGATTAATTAATTAAATAAATTAATAAATATAATTGATTAAACAAATAAATGATTAATTAAAATTGATTAAATAAATAAATAATTTAAAAAATAAATAAATTAATAAATAAATAAATACCACTTAGTTAATTTAATTAATGAATCAATACTTAAATAAATAATAAATGGATGAATAATTAACTTAAATATAAATAATGAATAAAGAAGGTATAATTTTAAATAAACTTTGATTCTTTTGCACTCAATAATTAATCGATGGTTCCTATTACCATAAACTAATTGGCGCGTCCCAAAGAAACGGGATAAGAAATTATATAATTGATTCCAAACATGCGATAAGATAACAATTTTAAATAAAGCGGCTAACCTATCAGGCTTCTAGCATGCAAAATCCTAGTTCGGTTTTTAGGGATCCTATAACATGGATTCTAAGGGGAATAGGGAAAGAACGAGTTTAGAAGGTAAAACCAGGATATAACAAACTCGATCATTGAGCCTTGAGTTTTATAAGTTTTCATTTTTTCGGGGATCTCAAGCCCGAAAATGCGATGTGGATCAAACAACTCCAATGCAAATAGTCAATCCTGGTTTGAGTTTTACTCAACTCGATCTCGGGGAGTTCATGCCAAAAGGAAGAGAGATACAGATTAGTAAAGGTCCAATACTTGAATTTCATACATTGAACGAAAGAAGACAAACTAGCCAATGCAAATGATAACTTATAAGAGCAGATCTATCCACACTTGTCAAATACCATTCAACTGAACATCACATACCAGAGCTTTACACAAAAAAAACAAGAAAACAACAGAGGCAGACGAAAATATTTGTATCACATTTCAGGACTATGGCTGAATAAAGGGGAACTTATATTTGAAAGTTCAGTTCTGAAATATCTGTACTAATCAAACCAAATAAGCCTATGCTCGAGTTAAAATTGAGGCTTTTTAATATGTTCATACATAGACAAGTTTACAATAGTAAGAAACATATACTAGCAGGCATCAGACAACTACAGTAGTAGTATCTAAAGCAACAATCTGCAGAGAGCTAAAAAGGTATAAGCTCATATTAATTCCAAGATCTAGCCAAACAACCTGCCGTGAAGCCTAACAAATTCTCCTAGACTACCTACTGCAAACACACCCACCTACCCTGGACTCACACTCTTATCTGCAGACTCTCATAACCTACAGCAGCCACAAACTTCTCTACACTTCTACCCTGCACACATTGACCCTTTTAACCAACCTGCACTCCCTCAGATTAACCAAAAAGGACTCCTACACCCGCTACTCCCCTTATACATTACTAAAACAACTGGACTCCCTCAGATTCCCTTCATATCTCTGCCCTATTCCCATAGATCTGAACAGAAATAAGAAATGCCACTACCTTCTCCTGCTTCTAACGACCAGGAAACAAACCTCAAACACTACTCTTATACTCCCTGCACCCTGCTGCACATTCACAAAATCAGAGGCTGAGCTTAGCACTTTCCTGAACTCCCTCCCTAAAACTAGGAATCAACACTCATTAAGCTCCCTAACAAATAGCAGAACACCAAACGGGACCTTCTCCTAATCACCCTACTAACTACTACACCTAATACTGTCTCCTTTAAGCATCAGACAACTACCAAGACATACCACTGAACTGGGTAAGTGTATTGACTGAAAATGGGGGAAAAATTGTGTGTTGTATTTGTTGACGCCCAATTTTGTCCTCCTTTTTCTAAAATTGGCCATAATTTAACTTAAAGGTGCAGTTTGGCTATTTGTGCAAAACGTGCATTAGAAAGCATGCATTTACGTGCGTTATCCCCTACTTATATATTATATACTTAATTGTAGCTATATTACGTAATTTTGCATCATTTAGGCTATTTAGCAAAATTGTGACTATTTGTGCAAACTAGTAAATTTATAATATTCGTGGTTATATCATATAATTGCATAATTTAGGCTACATGTCAAATTTATTTCAATTTGTGATTATTTGTACAAATTAATAATTATCTGTGATTATCTATATTTAAATAATTTTATTTGAGTTTACTTAATATTTATTTGTGTATTTTATAAAATATGTATATCTATATCTTTATTTACATTTTTAAGTTGAATATTGGCCGATTCAAAAGAACATGTCTATTTTTTTATTTACTTATTTTCCTTCTCCTTTTGTTAAAAAAATCCTACGAACCTGGACAAGAGTCCGTCCAGGTACATCCATCCTGTTAAAAATCAATTACGATTCATTCCAATCATTTGGTTCAAATTCTCTTGAATATTCGTATAATTATTTTATTCCAAAATATTTATTTTTCCATTATTTTTAAATCCTCCTTTGTTTTGAACCTAGACAAATGATCGTCAAGATACGTTCACATCTGTTTTTAAAATTTCATTATCTTCCTGCTTTATTTTCGAATTAAGTCATTCTTAAATTCCTATAATCGTTTCGTGTCGAACCTAAACCAGTTACTTAACCATATACATTTTCCTACATTCAAGATTCCTATTTCTACTTGAATCTAGACAAAATGTGGTATACATTCATTTTCTTTATTTAAATCCGTCCAAGTTCATCCCCCCAAATCTTCTTCTAAATAATTATTCTAATCCCTAAAATTATTCCCCAAAATCACTCCTCTTTATCCCCAAATCTTCTACTAAATCATAATTCCCTATCCCTAAAATTATTCCCCCTAATCTCTCTAATTACCCAATAAATCTTTCTTCCTGATCTTATAAACACCATCATTATCAATTATCAAGGGATCAGCATCTACACCATTTTCAAAAGGCCACGCCATACCCCACGACTCCTTTTGAGTCTTCTTCCTAAAAAGAATAAGTCCAACACAGATGACAAAAAAATAGGACATCTCTTTCTTAGTTTCTCTATACACACACATCTAACTACATTGTTAGTTTCTATACACACACATCTAACTACATTGTCTTCTTCACTACACATCCTTCCCCATCGACACAATACCCACATCAGCAGACCCCACTTTTGGGGAGTCTTCTTCCTTACATACATCAACAACACAAAAATACATACACGAACAATAAACACTCCAAACTCTTCTCCCCCAAATACACATATACATACCAGCGGATACACACAAAAAGACACGGGCATCCCTTTCCATCACCATATTTCCAAGATACATTGCAATACAAAAAACCTCATACACACAAAAATGAACCAAAACGATATACAGTACCTACACCATCGGATCAGCAGATCCCCCTTGGTCTTCTCCTAAAAAACACCATCACCATCTTCTCCAAACATACAAATCGATACCCACTTCCTTCCCTGAACACACATACAAATCGATACCCACCACCGATGGTCACTTGTTCCTGATTATTTCATCCACATCGCTGGTTCTCTATTACTCTATTTTTATGCGATTCTCTTATTCGTTTCTGACACCTTTTATTGAGTATTCTTGATAGGAGGAAGGGGAAAGCAAGACGAGATGGAGGGTGGCAGCGACGCCGGCGAAATCACCGGAGTTTTCGCCGGGATCCGCCAGGTGGTTGCTCCTCTTCTCCCCCGCCCAATCGTCTCGGTCTGTTTGTTTGCAGGCTCCGCCGTTAGTTACTGTATTTTGCTATTTTTTTATTTTGATGGCCCACTATATGGTTTTGTTGCTGCGATGTTGTATTTGCTGACTATTGTTTTTGAAACTTTGGTGGCTCATTCGATGTTGGTGATTGCCGATGATCTGCCAGTGCAAGATACTGGTTCTTTTGGAGGTCGTTATTTGTTAATCTTTCACAAAACTTTTATAGTGATGAACTTAGTGTTGCGCCCTCTAATTTCTGACGACTAATTGCAGATGTGTTTCCGTTTCTGGAAGACCAATCTCTTTTGCATCGCTGACTACTGATCTGAATAATACTACACTAGTTCAGAAGGCCATTGAAAATAATTGAGTAATCAATTTGAGGCCTTTGGGACAAATTTGAACATGATACTACACTTGATCAGTCCCATTCCCGTGTCCCTAAAATAAAAAGGCTATGATGACGTGTGTGAGCCGTTATGGAGTGGTGGGACCGGCACTTGGCACGGCAACACGACCGGCTGGCGTGTTCGCAGCCGTACCGACGTCCCTAATCTCTTAGCCGATTCATACAAACCTGAGCCGACACTTTTAAAAATCTCCTTCCTCTTTGTTTTAAAACTAGTATTGTTGTTGTTGTTATTATTATTATTATAATTATTATAATTATTTTAAATTATTATTATTATTTTAAATTATTATTATTATTGTCACTATTTTCACTAACTTATCTCCTTTATATTTTACGAGGGAAAATTGGACAAGAGACGACATCCTGCTTTTGAATGAGAACAACGAGAAAAGAGAAATCCTTTTATTATTATTATCATTATTTTCATTATTATTATTATCTACTAATATTATTATCATTGCATTTTTATTACTTTCATTATTATTAATATTATTATTCACTAACTTATTTTCTTTATATTTTGCGATGTACATCGCGGTGAAATTACTAAAGACAACCCTTTTTCGAAAAGGGATAAAAATATCCAAACTCATTTACTTTATTTAATTTTATTTTATTTTTGTCTAACAATTTTTACTAATTTATTTATTTGTTTTGCAAGGCGTGAGATGAATATTTATTTACTTGTCTTTAAATCTGTATATCATGGCTTAAATATTTTATTGCTTAGTTAGTTTAATTAATTAATTACTTAGAATCCCAATTATAAAGTCCGATCGGTAACCACATTTGGTGGAGCTCGAGAGGTGGCTAACCCCTTCCTCTCGAGTTAACTTGAACCTCTTACCTAGAATATCTGGTTCGTAGACTATGTTTCAGAGTTAGTTGTAAAACTAGCTAGAAACAAAATAGGTGCTCTAATATGCCTCGTTAAAAAAATATGTTAGGTGGCGACTCCAACATCTAAACTAAAACGAGTTCACCCAGTCAAACCGAAACCCGACTCGCCTCGAGTTGAGTCCAAAATTGGGTATGACAGAATGGCGACTCAGCTGGGGATATCAAGGTTCAAACCATAACGGACTTTAAATTGAGATTCTTTATTTGCTTTATTTTCTTGACATTTATTTCGATACTAACTTTTGTTATTTTTCTTTTTTACAGGGTTTATTTTTGAATTTTTGAATTTTGACGCTCAATTATTTAATTGATTAATTGTATTTTTTTGTTATTTTTCATTGTCACTTCCTCAACTCCTGGAAAGTTTTTACACTTGCACACACCATAAACGGTTACGTGGATCTCACGGCCGTTTTACTCTCAAAAAACCCTTTAGGAGGAACAGTTAGAATCTAGTTGGTCCGTGGTATAACCAACAATTCTAAACATTCCCACCCCCTGATTGTCCGCTTGTGGGAACCATATCCTTGTCTAGATTACCCCACTCTTAGTCTAGAAATCATGCATCATGTCATATTTAAGACCATTTTGACTTCGGCCCAGGTCTAAGTCTATTAGTTTACCATGAACCAAACGGGTCTCCGACCCTAAGGGACGTTTAAATATGTTATGTGTGCATTTATTTAAGGTTGAACGTGTCTAATGTAGACCAATTGTTCACATAAAGTGGGTTCTCATAACAAAATCAATTATTTATTTCTACATTTATACAAACAAAACCAATTATTTTATAAAATTAATTTTTGGGTTATGAACGAAATTAATTTTTCTACTTTCATGAAAACAAAATCATAGATTTTAAATTAATTTCTTCTACCTTTAATTCGTAAGATCAATTATCATTTCTATTTACCTAAAATAAAATATTATTTTTACATTTATATAATAAAATTAATTATTTTATAAAATTATTTTCTGTTAATTTTTGGTTATGAGAACAATTGGGATGATACAAAATACACGTTCAATTTTAAATACCATAATCAAATTAGGAAGGCTTAACATCCTTGGTATGTTAATGTCCATTAGCCAACCTCATCCAAAAGCATCATCACATGACGCGTATCATGCATATTATGTGTATTGATCTGCTTTGCATATGAAATTATTATTTCAAACTTGTTCTTTCATGTGTTAGTTTTACTCCCACTCCCGAGGTTGACTTGTGTATTTATTTCAAGACTTGTGCATTTTTGAACTTGTGCATATCATGCATACCTTCCGCCACTCCTGGCAACTTTCTAAATCGTGCATTGAAAATACGGTGGTTACAACCACATCGTCCCTCACATAAAAAATTTCTTTGGGGGGAATGACTTGGAATTTATTTGGTTCGAGACGTTCCCGCTCCCGAGCCGCCCTCTTGGGAGGATGATAACACCTGGCCTAGCACCCTCCATTCCTTAGTAGCGGCGTTAGGAATCATGCGTCATGACATATCATTAGTCGACTTGTTCTCAAGTCCGATAGGCCAACTTGTTCAAACAATCCGAACGAGTTTTTAACCCCCAAAGAGCATTGAACATGATTTATTTGCATTTGCTTAAAAGATTGAACGCGCAAAATGTAGACCGTTTATTAACATTGTTCCGCATTCGGTGCCATTTAAAGGCACAAAGGTTACCTAAGAGGCTTTAAAAGCCCAAAGTGAATCAGAAATGATTGTTTATTCCTACACGGTGCTCTGTATTCAATGCCACTCAAAGGCACAGAGGTTACCCAAGAGGCGTCAAAAGCCCAAATTAAATCAGAAATGATTGCTTAAACAGTCAGAATTACTCTGTATTCAATGTCGTTCAAAGGCGTGAAGGTAACGCAAGAGGCGTCAAAAGCCCGAATTGAATCAGAAATGATTGCGTAAACAGTTAGAGTTATTCTGTATTCAATGTCATTCAAAGGCACGAAGTTAACCGAAGAGGCGTCAAAAGCCCCAAATCAAATTAGAAACGACCGTTTATTTCTTAAACAATTTGAATCATTTTGTATTTAATGCTATTCAAAGGCATTAAATGGTAACTAAAGAGGCATTAAAGGCCCAATTTGAAGCAGAAATAACCGCTTGATATATGGGATGATGCATAACGCACATTTATCCTTTAAGCATTATATAAAAATTTGACGTCCTTGGCATGTCACAAGTCCATTAGCAATTTCCTTCTAAAGTGTCTAAAGGGTTATCAACCCACAATGACACAACTCTTCATATCTTCTATTACATTGTTTTCAAAAGCTTGTGCCACACGTTGATCATTTTGCTCACAATAAAGCAAATCTTAGGCATTTTTCTTCTCCCTTTTCCTATCATCCTCCACCTTGTCCAAAAGATCATGGCCACTAGAACATTTGACATGGTTGCTGAAATTCCCCAATTGCTCAAAGATTGGTGGGGAAACCTAAGCATAGATCAACAAGACCAAGTTAAAGTGGTGTTAGGGAACCTGATTTCACTAAAGGAGCACACCGCAGTAGGAGGGATGATAGAAAAAACAGTACATTATGGGATGCAGACTGAGTAGTATTCCACTTTGGGAGTATAGAGTTGACACCATTACTGGAGGAAATAGGTGGGTTAACTCAATTACCATTTAAAAGTGAAGAAGTCTTGATGCCGAAGAACACTAAACCCGAGGAGTTCTTCGAAACGGTAGGACTTAAGCCTTAGTTATGCATAGACAGTATACAAAAATCGGGAATTTCTCTAACTTCCCTCTACATTAAATTTTGGTATGGAGAGGCATTTCAAGAATCCGAAGACTATTTCAGCATTGACCAGGCAGATTGGCAAGAGCGAAGGGTACTTTCTTTTGTCACCAGCTTTTTAGGGACTGTCGTCTTTCCACAACACAAGGGACGAGTTGATGTTTGCATGGTCTCAATTGCTGATGCCTTACTCAAAGACACTAACAAGAAGTACACTTTGGTACCGATGATTGTTGCAGAGATATACCGAGCTTTAGAAAGATGCAAGAAGGGTGCTGGTTTCTTTGAAGGTTGCAATTTGCTTTTACAAATTTGGCTTATAGAGCATTTGCAAAGGATAGATAACACAGACCAAGCTTTTCATTCCATACCGAAAAAACACTACATCTTGAATCATACCGCCCACATGGCCAAGGCTCTCGAGAAATGGGACCAACCAACAACTGCAAATAGTTGGCACCACATATTCTGTCAACTGACACCTGAAAACATTCAATGGATGTTCTATTACTTTCCCAGCACAACAGTAATCACACGGTCCGAAAAAGACTCATTTCTCATCTTAGTAGGCTTTAGAGGAGTTTATCCATACACTCCTTTAAGAACACTTAGACAAGCAGGGAGAAAGCAGACTGTATCCCAAATTACAGACATCAGAAGTTTCAAAGCGAATATTCTCGAAGGAGTGATACCTTTTAAAGACAAGATAATAGAACTTTGGAAAGAAAGGCAACTAATGGGAATCAAGACTATTGGACGAGACAGATTTGACGCTGGTTATGATGAAGATTACCTAGACTGGCTTAGGAAAGACATAGCAAGGGCAATTCAACCAAGTGCAACAACAAAAAGGAAAAGAAATGCTGATGAGTTAGAATCTGAGTACAAAAAGTTACGCAAACAACTGGCATGGGCACAAGGGAAAATAGCGAAGAAGCAGAGTTTGGTCGAAGCAAAGAATGAAGAAAAAGGCAAATGGCACAGTAAGGCAGAACTCCTGACAAAACGCATAGAGTCTATCGGCGTATGGGATAGCGAGGGGATGAACACTGTGGCAAACAAAGGAATAGAGGAGAAAGGAAGAAAGGCTTGGGAAATATTGAAGAACTTCACATTTGACATATCTCGGCTCTTAACTGATGCAGACAATATCATCTTTCAAGGATACTCGTTAGAGGCAAGCTTTTCCGAGGAGGACTCATCCGAAAAAGAAGAAGAATCTTCTGGAGGAGGATCAGCATGAAAGATGTTCACCTGGCCATGATCTAACCCTCTAGCAATGTTTTCCTCCTTTGCATTATTTCAATACCAGCCAATGTAACAAAAGTCCAACAAATGCAATATTATCTTTAGACTTCGCATTTTGTTAGCAAGTGAAATGATACATGTGGCAGGAAGCGCTTTTCAAACCATCGCGCGTAAAACGGTCCTTAGCATTATAGGATGCATATCAAATTTGATATGTGTGCATTGTATGAATTTGTTTGTTGCTCTAGGCCTCTAAAATAATTCTTTCTCCAAATTCAATCGCCTATCGAGGCACCTCCTTTTCCTACTCCATGATGAAATCCTGGTATCTAAAATCTTTCGCATGTCCAAACTGTCTCTAATTCATTCAAAAATCTATTACAAAAAGGTTGGCTCGAGTTGAATACCAAGGCAAAGGACATGGTTAAGCGAGTGCACTTGTCAGGGATTTCCCGAAGTAAGGAAGTTTTCACAGCAACTCCCATCAGCCCTCTCCTATCTCTACATTACCTCCACTACACTACAAACTACCAATAAGGCTAGCAAGTCTGAAAATACGAGCTTTTTCAAAATAAGAAAGATGAAGCCTCTTTCGTCGCAACCATTCAAGACCCTATCTTCAACCACTATTATCAAACAGCGCTACCGTTTTATCCCTACCCTCATATACCACCTAAATATCCTATTTACAGCACTAAGCCCACTCGACCTATATTCCATATCCCAGCACCGAATCATCCACCATACCAGCAAAAAACTCAAGCCAACTACCAAAATACACCATCATGCCCTCCTAAGCCTCGCCCTGATGCAAACCAAAGACCGAAAAAGAAACTACACTCCACTAGCCGAATCCCATACTCAATTGTTCAAGAGATTAGAAACTGCCTGGCTTATTGCCCTAGTACCTCAACTGTTCCAGCAAACACTATGCACATAGAGAGGAACTGACAAAGTAAGGAGAATACTGGTCAAACTTAAAGGCACACATGGCTCACCTCAAAACCTTTTGACACCAACATCCAAGGATCAATTTTGTTGCACCTGTCTGCACAGTCACACCACTTACAATACATGACTGTGACCCAAAGCACTTTCCAACTCGCTCCAAGCATTCAAAGGGCCAGTGAAAGATAATATTGGAAAGACAGAGGTGTAGCAAAATACTTGTGCACAACAATCAAAACAAGCAAACCAATTCAACTCGAAAATGAGAGGGAAAGACATAATGACAAAGCCATCATTATATGACAAACCTGGAGACCCCTGGAGTATTGGGAAGTATATCTTTACCCACTAGCAAAGATAAAGCAAGATGATGAGTTTATTCGAGACACTTACCATAGCAAAGGTTGGATTGATATAAAGGCATAGACGAATAGACTTCATGGAGCGATTTCAGTCGAAGGCTTTACTGTAGTGACATGAATTCTCATAACGATGACTACAATAGAACGCAACAATGTAAGAGTACACCTGATGCATAAGCAACCTACATCGAATTTGGTGGCTCATCAATAAGATATTACCCAACATGGAAAGTTGGTGTAAGGACTATATTGCAGCAATTGGTTGATAAGTATGAAAGATTCTAAGTATCTCCTCGAGGACACGTAGCTATCATGACAGACAAATTGCAAGAAAGAAGACAAGAGCACTCAAGGTCTTGGTATTCGACAAAAGCCAACATCCCTTTTTGTCACACAACACAATCTATTCCTTACACAATGTCTTTATCACTTTTCAGTAACATTCAACTCCTCATATCCCGTTTAAACAAGCATCGGTCGTTTGGCCGAGATCCTTGCCTTGACTGCTACATAAAGCACTTAGGCAATCTCTTGTGATATCTATACGATCTATCACAACCTCCAAATTCAAGCGCTAATCTATCATCCGCGGTCTAGGCATTCTTTTATGTTCATGTGTCATTTTTTGTTCAAGTCTTTGCTAAACATGCCCACACTATTTTGTGCATTTCACCGCTTTGTTAAGGCTGCCTTCCGTTTGAACACTAAAATCGGTAAAAAATCTGCATTCGAAAAAGCCGAAATGGTAAGCCAAGCTGAAAACACTTTCTCCTACAAGAAAGCCCTTTTAACCATCCCAATGCCGTATAACCTGCATTATACTCACACGAGAGTCATAAGAAAGAAATCCAATCACTATATGACAAACCTCACAAACCTCACAACTGTATTCCTTTGGCTCGGTTAAAAGATATTGCACCCAACTTACACAATAAACAACCTCCCTCCATCAAGACTTCACCTTACAACCCTATCAGGCTCAACACAATTAAGGACATACAAAAAGACAAAACCTCGCGCCTTTGTTCCTTTAGCCCAATCAAATGACATTGCAAACAGCAGAAAAATTACTCCATGGATGCCCATTACTAAATTCGATCCAACAAGATCTACACTCAAACATTCCATACCATGACACCACAAGACATCCAACACCAAAACACAAACTCCAGAGTCTGATTGACCCAAAGCAAAATGGTGGTACAACAAAAATCGACACAGGGAAACTGCAACACCAAAACCACAAATACACTTTCTACAAAGGCCAATCTATCAAAGTTAGCCTCATGATTTTCGAAAAAAAAAAAATCACTAAACATGAAGATCCCCCCTAAAGATAAATACAATTTTGGACAACCTCCAAATGGCAAAATCCAAATATCAAACCCCAGTTTGAATATGCAAACATCCATATATTCATAGTCATCAATACACTCAATCGTCACACCAAAAGACGAATGCAGATTTCTAGCCAATACATTGGTGTTCAGTTCAATGCAACAACCTTCTCTCGGTGATTTGTCATAAACAATAAACTGGGGCAGATTTTTTGAGGATTCCCTTCAAAATTCCAAAAAGACGCAAACTTGACACTGTGGCAGAAATTTTTGAGGTCCTTACAACAGCAACATGATAGTCTCCTTAGCACATCGCATGACATGACAATAACATTCTACTTGCTGCACTTTACTATTGATGCATCGACTGAGGGTACACCACCCGATGTCGAATTTTCATTTTAATTAGCTGAGGGTACACAGCCCGAAGCGTCGATTGAGGGTATACAGCCCGATGTCGATTTTTCATTTACATTAGCTGAGGGTACACAACCCGAAGCGTCGGTTGAGGGTATACAGCCCGATATCGATTTGTATTTTACATTAGCTCAGGGTACACAGCCCGAAGCGCCGGTTGAGGGTACACAACCCATATCGATTCGCATTTAAATTTTGTTGAGGGGACATAGCCCGATGCATCGACGGAGGGTACATAGCCCGATGTCAAAACTGACACTGTGGAGGGTATACAACCCGATACAAAGTTTGACATTGTAATAGGTAGACGACTCGGTGGAATGAGGGGATGACAAAGGGTGTGCAACCAAAATGAAAGAATGATAGGCAACCCTGCATGGAAAGATACACAGCTCAATGCAAAAAGGGGTATCCAACCCGACGTGACAAGCACACATTTAAATGGCGAAAAGAAATGGACATACAATCCAGTGTTGCACTGGCAAGATGATCCAACAACAGTTCAGCACAACAAAGCAACTACCTCATGATGTGAAGCACTTAGCAAATGGGTATTCCCCAGAGGAGAGGCACACATTCCCTAGCACCGAGCACTTGAAAGCGGACCAGACAAAGGAGAGCTCAACTTAACAGGAA
Source organism: Petunia axillaris subsp. axillaris (assembly GCA_029990575.1). Classification (NCBI taxonomy): domain Eukaryota; kingdom Viridiplantae; phylum Streptophyta; class Magnoliopsida; order Solanales; family Solanaceae; genus Petunia; species Petunia axillaris. Next base: position 117,610,729 of record JARKNS010000004.1, on the reverse strand, counting down.
GTTTACTTTATCTTTATTTTTATCTAAATTTGCATTTGTCTTGATTTTGCTATAGGGACTCTACGATCTCTCGACAAACCCCCTGCGTCCTACTCTAACACCTGCTCCCAACATCACTACCAATTGTGCAACCGCAAAGCCTCAAATATACCTCAAAGCATCATCCCAAGACCCAATTCAAAAGGCCTAATCTTACAGACAATGCTTTTGCTACACCCGCAAGCCACCTATTTCGGCCGAGTTCCAAAGAGCTCAAAGCTACAATCTTACACTCGCGCCAGTAATCTACCCAACCTTTCCTTGCCGATTAGGTACCAGCTCCGTGTTCCTTCCTAATCGTGCCTATCTATTTGAATCGTGCATATTCATCGTGCTTTACTCCTCAATATTCCTCAGTTCATTCAAGACAATGTTGAGGCCAAGATGACTCCTCTGTCGAGTTATATTGGAAAATGCGCCTACGTAAACCCCTCTTTATGGGTGCGTCGTGCACCACATCTTCATAACTAGGACATTTACAAGCCTATTCCACCACACTCGATCTATCGATGTTATCTCAACTTCGACAACGCCCTTGTCCTACCTGCAAAGTACCTATGATGTCAACTTTCGACATGCCCAAAGCCGATCACCTCATGCTCCCACAAGCAATTTGCCTAATCCTTCATTGCAAATTAGGATGGCATTTTGCATTTCCTTCCAACTAATTCCTACTTTTCCTATTCAAGCCTATCTGCGTCAATCGTGCGTGTTTTCGTGCTTAATCGTACCCATCTATTTGAGTCGTGCGCATTTAATAAAACTCGCTCCTCAAATTCTTCCCAGCTCAGTCAAGGCAATATTGGAGGCGAGCTTACTCAGTTGTCGAGATGAAGTGGAAACTATGTACATATAAACTCCTCTTTATGGGTGTGTAGCGCGCCACATTTTTATAACTAGGACGATTATAAGCCTCTTTTCCCACGCTCGATATACTGATTATATCTCATCTTCGGTAGTGCCTTTACTTTATTCTTCATTTATCCCGCTTAAAGGCAAAGCATACACGAATCTAAGCTTTACATACTTGGATAAGTTTAGTCTTTGCATCCAAATCGTGCGCCATAAACATCTCACACAGGCAACACGCCATTCTAGAACTACACACGGCCTGATTCTCGTGAAACCCGAGATATGTAGGCAACTCAGAGACCGGGGTTCGGCCAAAACACCCCCAAAACGCCCATTTTCCCCTTCAGTCATTTTGTCTACCAGTCGTGACAAAATTGGCTACTCCGTCAACTATCTTTGCCCGAAGACTCTTTCATCATCCCCAGGCAAAGACAGGCAACTGTTGACACCCAATTTTGTCCCTCCTTTTTCTAAAATTTGCCATAATTTAACTTAAAGTTGCAATTTGGCTATTTGTGCAAAACGTGCATTAGAAAGCATGCATTTACGTGCGTTATCCCCTACTTATATATTATATACTTAATTGTGGCTATATTACGTAATTTTTCATTATTTAGGCTATTTGGCACTACCGTGAGTATTTGTGCAAACTAGTACATTTATAATATTCGTGGTAATATCATATAATTGCATCATTTTGGCTACATATCAAATTTATTTCAATTTGTGATTATTTGTGCAAATTAATAATTATCTGTGATTATCTATATTTAAATAATTTTATTTGAGTTTACTTTTTAATTATTTTTGTATTTTATAAAATATGTATATCTATATCTTTATTTACATTTTTAAGTTGAATATTGGCCAATTTAAAAGAAAATGTCTATTTTTCTATTTACTTATTTTCCTTCTCCTTTTGTTAAAAAAAAATCCTACGAACCTGGACAAAAATCCGTCCAAGTACAACCATTCTATTAGAAATCAATTGTGATTTCTTCAAATCATTTGGTTCAAATTCTCTTGAATATTCGTATAATTATTTTATTCCAAAATATTTCTTTTTCTATTATTTTTAAATCCTCCTTTGTTTTGAACCTAGACAAATGATCGTCTAGATACGTTCACAACTGTATTTAAAATTTCATTATCTTCCTGGTTTATTTTCGAATTAAATCATTCTTAAATTCCTATAATCGTTTCGTGTCGAACCTAAACCAGTTACTTAACCAAATACATTTTCCTACATTCAAGAATCCTATTTCTACTTGAATCTAGACAAAATGTGGTCTACATTCATTTTCTTTATTTAAATCCGTCCAAGTTCATCCCCCAAATCTTCTCCTAAAATTATTCCCCCTAATCTCTCTAATTACCTAATAACTCTTTCTTCCTAATCTTATAAACACCATCATTATCAATTATCAAGGGATCAGCATCTATACCATTTTCAAAAGGCCACGCCATACCCCACGACTCCTTTTGAGTCTTCTTCCTAAAAACAATAAGTACAACACAGAGGACACAAAAAATAGGCAGTACCCCTTTCTTGGTTTCTCTATACACACACATCTAACTCCGTTGTCTTCTTCACTACTCATTATTCCCCATAGACACAATACCCACATCAGCAGACCCCACTGTTGGGGAGTCTTCTTCCTTACATGCACCAACAATAAAAAAATACAAACACGAACAGTACACACTCCAAAGTCTTCTCCCCCAAATACACATATACATACCAGCGCATATACACAAAAAGACACGGGCATCTCTTTCCATCACCATATTTCCAAGATACATTGCAATACCAAAAGCCTCATACACACAGAAACGAACCAAAACGATATACAGTGCCTACACCATCGGATGAGTAGATCCCCCTTGGTCTTCTCCTAAAAAACCCATCGCCACCTTCTCCAAACATACAAATCGATACGCACTTCCTTCCCTGAACACACATACAAATCGATACCCACCACCGGCGGTCACTTGTTCCTGATTATTTCATCCTGCTAGCTGGTTATTTGAACAAACAGAAATAGGGAGATTGGGGACGGGGGGTTTACTGATCGAAAATAGGGAGTACTACAAAATGAGATACAAATTGGGAACCACATCGCTGGTTCTCTATTACTCTGTTTTTATGCGATTTTCTTATTCGTTTCTGACACCTTGTTATTGATTATTCTTGACAGGAGGAAGGGGAAAGCAAGACGAGATGGAGGGTGGCAGCGACGCCGGTGAAATCACCGGAGTTTTCGCTGGGATCCGCCAGGCGGTTCCTCCTCTTCTCCCCCGCCTAGTCGTCTCGATCTGTTTTTTTGCAGGCTCCGTCGTTTGTTACTGTATTTTGCTATTGTTTTATTTTGATGGCCCACTATATGGTTTTGTTGCTGCGATGTTGTATTTGCTGACTATTGTTTTTTGAAGCTTTGGTGGCTCCTTGGATGTGTGTGATTGCCGATGATCTGGCAGTGCAAGATACTGGTTCTTTTGGAGGCCGTTATTTGTTAATCTTTTACAAAACTTTTTATATTGATGAGCTTAGTGTTGCGCCCACTAATTTATGTTGACTAATTGTAGATGTGTTTTCGTTTATGGAAGACCAATCTCTTTTGCATCGCTGACTACTGATCTGAATAATACTACACTAGTTGACAAGGCCAATGAAAATAATTGAGTAATAAATTTGAGGCCTTTGGGACAAATTTGAACATGATACTACACTTGATCAGTCCCATTCCCGTATCTCTAAAACAAAAAGGCTATGATGACGTGTGTGAGCCGTTATGGAGTGGTGGGACGGGCACTTGGCATGGCAACACGACCGGCCGGTGTGTTCGCAGCCGTACCGACGTCCCTTATCTCTTAGCCGATTCATACAAACCTGAGCGGACACTTTTAAAGATCCCCTTCCCCTTTATTTTAAAACTATTATTGTTATTATTATTATTATCATTATTATTATTATTATTTTAAATTATTGTTATTATTATTGTCACTAATTTCACTAACTTATCACCTTTATATTTTACAAGGAAAAATTGGACAAGAGACGACGTTCTGTTTTTGAAAGAGAACAACGAGAAAAGAGAAATCCGTTTATTATTATTTTCATTATTATTATTATTATTATCTACTAATATTATTATCATTTCATTTTTACTATTTTCATTATTATTAATATTATTATTCACTAACTTATTTTCTTTATATTTTGCGAGGTACATCGCGGTGAATTTACTAAAGACAACCCTTTTTCGAAAAGGGATAAAAATATCCAAACTCATTTACTTTATTTTTTTCTAATAATTTTTACTAATTTATTTATTTATTTTGCAAGGCGCGAGATGAATATTTATTTACTTGTCGTTAAGTATGTATATCATGATTTAAATATTTTATTGCTTAGTTAGTTTAATTAATTAATTACTTAGAATTTCAATTATAAAGTACGGCCGGTAACAACATTTGCTGGAGCTCGAGAGGTGCCTAACCCCTTCCTCTCGAGTTAACTTAAACCTCTTACCTAGAATATCTGGTTCATAGACTAAGTTTCGGAGTTAATTGTAAAATTAGCTAGAAACAAAATAGGTGCCCTAATACGCCTAGTTAAAAAAATATGTTAGGTGGCGACTCCAACATCTAAACTCAAACGAGTTCACCCCAGTCAAATCTGAAAATCGACTCGCCTCGAGTTGTGTCCAAAATCGGGTATGACAGTATCGTATATATGTAGTTTGCACAAATAGGCTAGAATTTAGGTCCAAGCGCAAAACTAGCCGCTTTTAGGCAAAATTGTTAAGTGGAGAGGTTGCACGAATGGATTAGATTTTAGGACGGGGAATAAATTTAGCCCCTTTTTTAGGATGAATTAGGGAAAATGGATAGATTGCATGGCTAGGCCGGAATTGAGCTATGGATTTTATCATTTCGCCTATTTTACTTTAAAATAAAATTGATTCACTTTAAATCTAAAATTAACCTTAATTTAGAAATAATTAGATATTAATTAGAATTTTTGGGATAAAATTGGGTGTCAACAACTGCCCTTCTTTACCGGAAAATGATGAAAGAGTTTTCAGGGTAAAGAAGTTGACGGGAAACTAATTTTGTCACGATAAAGCCAAGGACTTCGATTCCAAGGACCAAAGTGCGAGGCTTAGAGACATGGCCGAACTCCGGTTTTCGAGTTGCCTATATATCTTGAGCTGAAAGAGAATGAGGCCATATGTAGTTCAACGACACTTATATACGAAAACTCGCACGATCGACAGGAAAAAGAACGCACAAATACGAAAGAATTCAAACAGACGTCCTAATCCGAATCAAAGGATTAGGATAGGAGTTGTTTGTTCGAGTGCGATTCTTCAGATCCTCGTTGACAAGTCTAGCTCATATCAACGATTGTCCCAGTTCACTGCTAAGAGAAAGTTCCACGTTTTGCTCCATGTGCTGCTGCGGTACTGCAAAAATTTAGAAACAATCTCTACAAACGGTAAGCGAGCGACTACTAATAAAATATAATATTTGGAATAAGAAATAAATAAAGTGATAACATAAAATTGTAAATGCGGGTTGTGATATCATCAATAAGTTCTTCATTCGATCAACTGACGAGGCTCTCTACCCGGGGAACCTCAAGGCTGATCATTATTCTGAAACATCAAAGTAAAACAATAAGTAAAGCGAGTACGAATTGTAGAAATGCAAGGCATTTATAAGAGAAGTCGACTAATGAGACATTCTGAAAGTGGTGCCTCAAGTCGACTTGTCTATCTCTATCATCTACTTCAAATGTATCATGGTAATATTGCAAGATAACCAAATCGCGAGACACTCCGAAAGTGGTGCCTCAAGTCGACTTGTCTATCTCTATCATCTACTTCAAATATATCATGCCAATATTGCAAGACAACCAACTCGCGAGATACTCCGAAAGTTGTGCCTCGAGTCGACTTGTCTATCTCTATCATCTAATTCAAATATATCATGCCGATATTGCAAGACAACCAACTCGCGAGATACTCCGAAAGTGGTGCCTCAAGTCGACTTGTCTATCTATAATCTATGCAGGCTTCAACATAACATTTATTTTGAAATAAGAATCGTAAAGATAGAAATACCACCTATTCGATAATAAACCATGATAAGCATAATGCTTTTAATCATGAAGAGGTAGTTTGCAACACAATCTTGGACTGTACTCCAATCACTTGACAAAATAAATGAGTCATCCGCTCCTAAAGTATCCAATGTGTCAATGCAACTTGAAAGAAACATGCAAATCCTATTTGTGGGTGGAAGGACCCGAGATATCCTATTTGTGGGTGAAAAGACTCGAAATATCCTATTTATGGGTGGAAAGAACCAACGATAACCTATTTGTGGGTGGAAAGACCCGAAATATCTTATTTGTGGGTGGAAAGACCCGAATATCCTATTTATGGGTGGAAGGGCCCGAAATATTCTATTTGTAGGTGGAAGGACCCGAAATATTCTATTTATGGGTGGAAGGACCCGAAATATTCATTTGTGGGTGGAAGGACCCAAATAACCTATTTATGGGCGGAAGAACCCAAAGATATCCTATTTGTGGGTGGAAGGACCCGAGATATCCTATTTGTGGGTGGAAGGACCTGAATATCCTATTTATGGGTGGAAGGATCCGAATATCCTATTTGTAGTTAGAAGGACCCGAATATCCTATTTGTGGATGGAAGGACCCAATATATCCTATTTGTTGGTGAAAGGACCCGATATATCCTATTTGTGGGTGGAAGGACCCAAAGTATTCTATTTGTGGGTGGAAGGACCCGAATATCCTATTTGTGGGCGGAAGGACCCGAATATCCTATTTATGGGTGGATAAATCCTATATCTTGCAAAATCCGAGGTCGTCTGGCTCGTGCTAGTGATGCGATAATCAAGCAAAAGCTAAAATTATAAAAAGAGAAATAGAGTTGTTCTGCATATGCGATGAGGCAAATATTCTTGGAGGAACTAATAGTTGCGAATTCTTCTCGTTTTGCTGCTTGAGCTTCCTGCATTGAAAGAAAAATCGTAAGTACTATAAATTTTCTGGGATGTCGCGACACTCTGTATTGCTCTTTCCACCTTGATGTTGAGCTTTTCAGTAGATGCAAAATTTGCCCCTGTTTAATCAAAGAAGAGTTGTTAGTCTTTGATCAAATAACGGTTAGCTTGTTTGAACACCTAATTTTTGCTTCAAATCTGCATTTTGCTTGCATGGCGATCTGATGCAGCCCAAACACGTGCTGATCAAGTGTTCGATCCACCGAGGCCAATGACACGAAGCCAAGCCAAGCTGCTACACGATGTTCACATTCACTTGGCCTGGTCGAAGGAAAGCAATTGCTCCGAAGCTGAGTGGCCGGGCTCAAGAACCGAAGGTGTCATCTTCAAATTTGAGCCCGAGGACAAAGTGACCGAACACCAAAAAATTGTGTTTGAAGTCAAGTGAGCACCCGAGGACAAATGAGTTCGAGCAAGCAACCACGCACCGAAGTCGAGGCTGCCGAACACAAATTTAGCTCAGCCCTGCATGGCTTGTTTTTATTAGTCAATTGTGACTATTTACTATTTTATCCTTAGCATAGCCTATAAATACTCTATTTCCATTTCATTGTAAAGAATTATTAAAGTTGTATGAAAAACATAGCAAGTGCTACTATGAGTCTCCGATGGAGTCGAACCCCGACGTGGGCTTTTAAAGAACTTGTGCCAATCGGTGTGAGTCGTTTGAACATTTTCTTCTTGGTCATTCAATTTGCAAGAAGCATGTCTTTCTTGAGGATTGTTGCTTAGTATAGGTGAATCTTGACCTTCATTCGATCGATCTTTAGACAAGTTCCTCAATGTTCTTTCGAATCGAAGCAAGTCTTGTCTTGCTTCTATCTTTTAATTCTTGTTGTTTTCTTCCGCGTTTCGTGTTTAGCTATTCCCTCGGGTTTGCTTGCACCATCTTGGTATCAGAGCAAGGTTTGAGTTTGTTCTTACAACCTCAAATCCTGTTCATTATATTCGTGTTTGTGTCTCCAGTTTCAGCTTTCTTCCTTGTTGTTGCTGTGGTGTTTAAAAAAAAAGTAGAAAAAGAAAAATTCAAAAATTGTGATTTATTGTTGGTTGTTTGGATTAAACAACCATTGATTATTGTTCACCATTGTTTCCTGATTCCAACGAGTACCCTACGTACAACATTCGTGACTAGGGTTTCTTGGTGAAATTTTGGACTGTTTTGAGCTTAGTGGTGACTGAACTCAAACCCCAGCATGTCTTGGTTGTTGCCGATGAAGACTGGTGGTTCTTGAGTGATTTGGGTTTGTTTTGTGCTTAAATTTTCAAAGTTCTGTGTTTGATCCGTCGTCTGTACATCGGAAAATTATTACGATTTGTAACAGTGTACGAACACGAACGAGCTGGTTCTTAGCTCGAAGAACTTGAACTGAATTCCTCCATTATTATTGGAACCAGAGTTGAAGAAGCAACCCAGATTCTGTTGAAAATTTTGGTCAGTGAACGAAGTTAAAATTGTCCGTACACTGGAGGAAAACCTTCACTGTTCCATTGAAGAAGAAAGGGGTAAAGTGTAAAGATCAAAACCCCAGGTGAAAAGTTGTCGGCTAGAAAAGGGAATTGGATAAGGTAAAACCCTATCCATACCAAGGAGGGACCACTCTTGTACGGACAAGAGTTGGTGTGTTCGAAAAAGATTCCGAAGAGGAATCAAAGGGTACATTCTCCTAGGATTTCACTTTTCTTGTGTCCGAAAATTCTAGTTAGTGGATCTTTTGAGTAATTCTTCCTACTCGAGGTCGTACTAACTCATTTGAGCTTTTAGGAACTCGTGCGTGGGGTGACCGAAGTCCAACTTTCATAGAAAATTCTTTGACTTCCCGAAGCGAAAGAGTAAATAGCGTCCGTTCTATTGAATCAAATCAACTCACTCATCCCGAAGGAGACATTGTAACTTGTCAAATTCGAAGGAACTGAGAGAAGTTGATCAACCGAGGAAGCCATTGGCTACAAGTTCTTGAGTGACCAAAACCGAACCCATAAATTGAGTGGACCCGAGTGCCACCCATCAAAGGTAAGAGAGTGTGTGAGGTGATTTCTAACCTTAACATTTGTTTGGTCTTTGATTCATGCAGGTACCATGGCTGGGAATGGAGGCGATGGCAAAGGCATTGAGAGGCCCGAAGTGTCGTTAGCCGATCTCATGGCTGCGATACAAGGCATCAGTGCCGATGTAAGAGGAGTGAGTGCTCGAGTAGCTCAACTCGAGCAATGAAGTGTGTCCGTGGCCTTACCTGGGTCCGGCGCTGGAACTAGCAACTCCACTCCGATGAAACCTGAGCTGTATGCTGAGCTTATTCGACAACATCAGTTGAAAAGCGAGGCAATACGAAGAGAAGTTTTGGGCAATCCCCAAACACAACAAAACTTGGGCAATCCCCAAGCTAAGAATCAACACTTGGGCATTCCCCGAAGTGAAAGAATACCACTTCCAATGGCCCGAAGACAAATTGAGGTCGTTGACGAAGAGGTGGATGAAGGAGAATTTCCTAATGCCGAACATGAATATGAGCAGCTGTTTGCTCACCGAAGGCCAGCTCATCGAGGTCGTGGAAATTTCCGAGGTCGAGGCCGAGGCGCAAATGTTGATCGACATATTGAGCGTGAGGCTAATGATCGCTATGATGAGTATCCCGAACAAGTTCGTGGTGTTCGAGACTCAAACTTGAGCAGTGTCAAGATCACTATTCCACCCTTTAAAGGAACTAGTGATCCGGATGAACATCTTGAATGGAAGCTTAAAATGGAGCGCATTTTCGAAACCAATGAGATGACCGAAGAGAGAAAAGCTGCCCATGCCATTGCTTCGTTCGAAGCGTATGCATCTACATGGTAGGAAGCTGACAAAAGGCATAGACGAAGGAATGCCTATCCCGAAGTCATTACTTGGCCACAGTTGAAAAGAGCAATGGATGCTAAGTACTTGAGTGCCAAGTACAGGCAAACTCAATTACAAAAGCTCTATAAGTTAAAGCAAGGGTCCAAGTCAGTCCAAGAGTATCATGATGAATTCGAAAGAGTTCGATTGAATCTTGATCTGGTAGAAGATGAAGAGCAAGCCACTATCCAATTCAAAAATGGCTTGGCTCGTGATGTGTCATCTCAATTGAGGCTACACGTGTACCACACGTTGGAAGATCTTTTCGAAGCTGCCACCGAAGCTGAGAAATTGGTAAAGGACGATAAGGCAAACCGGTATCGAGGAGTCACTACTTCTACTCCTTTGAACCGAGGTAAAGAATGGAAGAGTCCTAACCAAACAAGTGCCAACACTGTTCGAGATTCGAAGAGACCCTTCGAGAGGGGTGTGACCATCAACCAGTCAAGAGAAGTGGGAGGTAAAGTTCAACTCAACTCTCCTAGTGCTTCAAATATTCAGTGTCATAAATGCAAAGGTTATGGTCACATGGCAAAAGAGTGTCCAACTCGCAAAGGTATGCTTTTGCTCGAAGATGGAACCGTCCATGAGCAAGCGAGTTACACCGAGGAGGAATTTATCGAGGAGACTGACCGAGCTGAAGGTGATGATGATCATGAAGCTGCCGAAGCTGATCATCCGGAAATGTTTCTTGTGGTTTGAAGGAATTTGAGCTGCATGACTCTTGACGAAGAGGACAACCAAAGAGAAAATCTCTTCCATGCCCGATGTCGAATGAGGGGAAAGGTGTGTTCGATGATCATTGACTCAGGTAGTTGTGCAAATGCGGTGAGCCAAACCTTGGTTTCACAAATGGAATTACCTACGTTGAAGCATCCCCACCCTTACAAATTGCAATGGCTGAATGAGTGTGGAGAATTGAGGGTTGTCAAACAAGTGTGGATCATGTTTAGAATTGGCGAATATCAAGATGAAATGATGTTCGATGTGGTACCGATGCAAGCTTGTCATTTGCTATTGGGACGACCATGGCAGTATCACCGGTCGGTTGTTCACAATGGAAGATCCAACACTTACACTGCAAAGCTCGAAGGGAAGAGTTTTATACTCAAACCCTTGTCTCCAAAACAAGTCACCGAGGACTATAAACGGATGAAAGAATTGAAAGAAGCGGCCAAAGCTAAGCTTCCGATGGGAGCAAAATTGGGGGCCGAAGACACAAACTCACTGCCCGAAGTAAAAAGAATCTGTGCAATCATGCAACCGGGTGAGTTTCTACGAGGCAACGACAATGATAAGATGATGATCTGCCTCGTGCACAAGGGTATCTTTCTAAACTCTAATGATGATTTTTCTAATGATAACCCTTTGCCTTGTGCTGTACAAAGTGTTTTGCAGGACTTCAGAGACATGTTTCCCGAAGAAATGCCAGGTGGATTACCTCCGTTGAGAGGAATCGAGCACCAAATTGACTTCATACTGGGGTCTCAAATCCCCAACAAACCTGCATACCGGTGTAATCCCGAAGACACCAAAGAGCTCCAAAGGCAGGTTGATGAATTGCTGAACAAGGGCCTTGTTCGAGAGAGCTTGAGTCCTTCCGTCGTTCCTGTTATACTTGTCCCAAAGAAAGATGGAACATGGCGAATGTGTGTTGATTGCTGTTGCTCCCAAACGCACATGCAAGTATACGCGGTCGACAAGTAATAAAATGATAAGTAGAGTATCATTCGCACGAGGACTATTCAAACTGACACTTAACAAACAATTTCTAACAACTATTCAGGGATCTTTTTTTTCAATGGTGAGAGTTTTAGTAACTAAAGAGCAGTAATTAAAATGATGGAAGTTTAGTCAAACGATGGTGCAAACTTTGGTTGTTAACAATATTAAGACGACGGTCCAGGGTCAGAGTTATGAACAATCCGGTTGAGTTTTCCAATTGATTCCACTTCTTAAATCCCGGGTTACTAACTAACAGAGTAAATGTACCCGTAAAAACCTTTCGATTCTTCACAGTCTATGCAGGCTACTCCAATCCCTATATGTCTATGGGTTGAATCACGTGCACGCATTAACGAATTCTGTAAGTAGTTAAACTAGGCGAGCAAGTATATGTCTATCCTACTCATAAATTGGCTCCCCGATGCCCGGGTTCACAAACTAGTCCTACTCTTTCTTATTACGTAATTAAAATCCCTCTTTCGAGTTCAATCTAAAAACCATAGATAATGCATAATTATCGAGCTCTAATAATTAAGCAAGTGAAATCAAGAAAGAATAAGCAACCCGTTATGGGATTCAATTAATGGGAATCAATCTTCAAACATCAACTTTCATGTAATACTCTAACCCTAGAACGTAAGATTTAGCCACGCATACTCATAATCACAAGGCAATGGATTGATGAAATAATGATGTAAATGATTAGAATAGATGAAATAATAGGAATAAACCCTTTTTCAATGGAGTATGGTGCTCTCAATTTTGCTCCCAATAATCGACTCCTCTCTCTAGCATGAAATAAAAGATGTTTTATATTGATTACAAAGTGCTAGGATAAGTTAAACCAAAGCCTAATCTAGTTGGGAGAACTTTTGTCTCGTCAGCCTCAAGGCTTGCTTAAAGCCACGCCTCACCCATAGCCTCCAACTTTTCAGGGCTTTCTTGAAGCCTTGCTCCAGTAAAGCTTCCAACGCTTCAGGGCTTTGTTGAAGCCTTGCTCCAGTATAGCTTCCAACTTTTCCATTAACTCTAACTTGCTTGTTCTTGCCTCGAATTTATCCGCACCATTCCTAAAATCACAAATACGATAAGTGAGCACAAGAAACACAATTATCACATATAACGAGCACATAAAGTACTAAAATATGAGAATATATTAAGGTAAAATAGGAAAATATTGCCAAACATCAATTGCCGAGCAGTCAACAAAATAATGGTAAAGTATCGTCATCCTATCCCTCGATTAGATGACATGCTAGATCAGTTAAGTGGTTCTTCATGCTTTACGAAGATAGACCTCAGGTCTGGTTACCACCAAATCCAAATGAAACCCGGAGACGAGTGGAAAACCGCATTCAAGACCAAGTTCGGTCTCTATGAATGGTTGGTGATGCCTTTTGGCTTATCCAATGCACCGAGCACATTCATTCGACTGATGAACAATGTGCTCAAACCGTTCATAAATAAGTTTGTTGTCGTTTACTTCGATGACATACTTGTTTATAGTAAATCTGTGGATGAAAATGTCTGTTACTCCCAAACGCACACGCAAGTATACGTGGTCGACAAGTAATAAAGTGATAAGTAGAGTATCGTTCCCACGAGGACTATTCAGACTGAATTCTAGCAAACAATT